>CM070641.1:28618868-31521368 GCA_036346575.1 Dendrocalamus sinicus
TCAAGGTTTCACTCAACGTCCCGGAGTTGATTATGAAGAAACCTACTCCTCAGTCATGAGTGGAATTACCTTTAGATACTTGATCTCAATGGCAGAACTTGAATTTGGAAATGAAATTGATGGATGTTGGATCTGATACCTTATGGTAAACTGATTCGAGATTTATATGAGAGTCCCCAAGGAATCCTCTCTCCCGAACCAAGACAGAGCAAATAGAAATCAGACAAAGGTGAAACTCGTAAAGTCACCGTATGGACTCAAACAACTGAAGAATGTGGTATAATCGCTGAGCGACTTCTCTCGCAAGAAAGGCTACACGAACAATGAAGACTGCCTTGTGTATTTATACTGGCGATCCTGAATGGATTCAGATAATCTCCGTGTATGTAGATGATCCGAATATCATTGGGACAGCCAAGACATAAAAGAAGCGAAGCTCCTACTTGGAGTCGAATTTGAAATGAAAGATTTGGGCAAGACCAAGTTTTGCTTAGGCTTGCACTTGAGCATGTCCCTCAAGGAGTCTTGGTACATCGCACGACCTACACCTGAAGGTGCTCAAAGGTTTGGCTTTGAGAAGGCATTTCCTCGAAGTACCGGGATGATCAGAGGTCTTTACAGCAAGAAAAAGATCCTTTCCGACTAAGGGAAGAGGGAGGAAGTCCTGACCGAATTTCTATACTTGAGTGCAGTGGGAGCACTCATGTATTTAGCAAACCGCACTAGACCGACATTGCATTTGCCGTGAACCTCGTAAAGCAAGGTACAGGCAGAGCCCACCAAAAGGCATTGGCAGGGCATAAAGGACATTTTTCCATACCTCCAAGGTAGCAAGGACCTCAGTTGTTTTTTACGTAAAGAATCAAGATCTCAACTTGATTGGCATACAGATGTTGGGTATCTCGTGACCCGCATACCGCTAAGTCACAAAAAGCTATGTATTCTTGTGTGGTGGAACTGCAATTTCATGGAAATCGCCTAAGCAAAGCCTGTAGCTACTCGACGAACCACTCGTAAATTATAGCATCAGATGAAGCCGCACGAGTGCGCTTGGCTCCGCCGAATGGTTCACCACATCCAAAGAATGTGTGGATGAACATTGTGCGTAACCCCACAATTATCTATGAAGATAATGCCGCTGCGCTGCACAAGTGCAAACGGGCTATGTGAAGAGTCATCTCACAAAGCATATTAACCTCAAGTTCTTCTATGCACATGAATTGCACAATGATGGACGAGATTAGCATCGCATACTAAGTCATGTGAAAATCTCCAGATTTATTCACTAAGTCAACTCCCGCATCTAGCTTTGAAAGGTGCGGCGTGGAATTGGAATGATGAGACTCTAGAGAAGTGCGTAATTCAGGGAGAATTCTCACAAACCCGCTAATAAATCTTGATCATGAAGATTAAGTACCCAAAAATAAAGTCCTCAGAGACCAAATGGATTTGGGTGAATTGTACTCTTTTCCCTGACGAGTTTTCCATGAAGTTTCTCGACCAAGGTTTTTAATGAGGCAATTCGGCATCGCATCATCACATGTATCATGTACTCTTTTCTCCAATTTTTCCCACTGGGTTTTATGGAGTTTTGATGAGGCATGAGCATGTTGGGTGAGTGCCTGGGGGGAGTGTAGGAAACCGTGACTTCTATCCGAGTCCTTATCCGATTGGGCACCCCACCGTAGACTATAAATAGGCCTAGACTTCTCATGATGTACCCCGATGCAATCTAAAGCAATAAAGAAAGGCCAGAGTTCTCTCTACCTCTCTATGTTCAATCTATTCTCTCGTGATTCTCGTGATTGATTCGCTTTCGTTCTAAGCGCAGAAATCGCTCTGACCGTCGTCGCCATGCTTCTCAACACAAAATTCCTGCACGAGGCGAGGCTCTCTCGTAAGAATAGGGCTTCCCTGCTCTCCCACTCTCTATTCCTTTAATTTAGACCACTCATTAATGATCCAATGGTCGGCTTTTTTATATTTTCACGCCGACGTAGCTAACATAGAGCGAAGCCAAGTTTATAAACCACCCACAAATTCGACAGACGGTTAATACTTCTCCGGAACACAAGAATCGGCGTAGTCGTCGTGTCGCGGTGTGATAGAACCGTGGTGATCATTGGGACTTTTTGATGGCGTATGGCTGAAAGTATCAGTAGTTGACTCAAAATACCAGGTGAGTGAGGCTTATTTAGCATAATTAAATTTAAAAATTAAAAAAATAAAAATATGTTAGCCCATTACGTATAATACAAACAAATACGGAAAAAGAATCGCAAAAGCTCAACAAAAGTTAAAAGTTCAGAAAACGAAATTTATAAATAAAAATAAGTTCTGTTTAAAAAATCAATTCAAAACGACACAGCCAGTGTGTGACTTGAACGTTGCCGAGCCAGCGGCGGACACGTTCACCACACGCTGAAAACTCTCGCGGAAAAATCCGATAGACGTCATCGTAACGTACGGGCTGTCGGCAACGAGCGCATTTGTCCATGTCGGCAGCCAGCTCTTTAAGTCTCAGCTGAGCTCATCCCTCTTATCAATCTCGATGTCGCCGTTCATACTACTTCTCTAACCTCAGATTAGTGAGAACCGAGCCGAGAGTAGCTAGTAAACGCAGCATGGAGCTACCTCTTTTAGGTCCCAAGGTCAAATTCCTGACACGTGGACTCTACATGGCAAATTTTTGACTGAAATAGACACGGCTTTTGGTTAAAACATTCAATTAAAAATAAATAGTAAAAATTATTATATCTCTATAAATAATAAAAGCTATATATTTAAAAATACACTGTAGAGAGCTTTCGGCTGTGCTAGATAAGAAGCTAAAACCCGTTTCAGACCGGGCCAAAGAAGTACGCGAGCACGTGTGGTGGAGCTGAGCCTATCTCCAAATTGCGGCTTCTGTCTGCTGCAAGAAATCAGGGCGAGACAGGACGGGACGGGACGGGACGGGACCGCGTTTCCAGCCGTCGGGACGTCGCGCGCGACGTACAATCCTGCTGGCTCTACGTGATATGCAGCGTTTGATTTTCAGCGGCTAGCATGTTTGACATTTCGATCGCTCGGTTGGTCAGTTGGTGGGTTTTCTTTTTGACTGATAGATTATAGTTTATAGTTTAAATATTTAAATTATAATTATTTATGAGAGATAATATATAGAAAGAAATAATAGATATATTTTTAGCCGATATAATTGAACTCAATATATTTTTTACTACAATTTTTCTATTAACTCTGTTTTAAAAATATATTATTAAAAACTAGTTACTATAGATAGTATAGGTATAAATTAATTTTAAACCTGAAAGAATCCCATCTCTGATTCGTGGATCGGCTAGCCGCAATGCAATGCACGCATGTATGCATGATGCCAACTCATCGACTCCTCTGTCCGTCATGCCGTTGTGTGCTGACTTGCTCCGCTGATTTGTAGCCTTATAGGTGGGGTTTAGTGAGCTAGGCTGCCATACATTGAATTGTTCGACGACTATATGCTGGGGTATCTTTATATAATCTATGTTGTTGTATACGGAAGGAAGATTTTGTCACACCATGGTTTGTTTTGGAGACAACGTGGTGGCCGTTCATTAGATGATATACATATATAGGTCAATGATTTGCGTGCATGTGCTACAAGCGTGTGTATGGTCCATCTATCTATTATTATTTTACTAAAGCAAAGACAAGGACCATATATCTATTATTATTTTACTGAAGCAAAGACAAAAAAAAAATTCAATCACGTTCGTTCTTGATGGCTAGAATTCCGATGTTCAATGGATGGAAAAGATAAATATATAAATCGTTAATAGTATAAAATTAATCAATTGAATTTGTAAACGAATTCAAACAAAATTTAAAAGGAAATTTACAATTTGATTTATAGAAATTCCAAAATAAAATCCTAAATAATTAAAACTTGGAATAAATTAAATAAATTTAGCAATTTGATTTATATACAAACTCTAATAAAAATAACTAAAATTCTACAGAAAATTAAAAGTTACAACAAGGATAGCATGTATATTATTGGCGGAGACCACGAAAGAGTACAACGACGTAGATCCGTCCTCGCAGAAAATATTAACCCACGAGGAAGCGAAGAATCAAGCGGCAATGGTGAAGATGGGGACAATATTGTTCGATCGCTTTAGTGCTCGACGAGGATAATGTTGTGCCGCCACCGCCATTTAGGAGAAAAGCCGTAAGTCGAAGGAGCCAAGGGCCGCAACAATGAGTGGTGAGCCAGTGTTGTTGAAGAAGTCATTGGGGAAAAGCTCGATGATAGAGAAGTCCGGCAAAGAGGAGATGAACCTTTGCAATCAAGACGAGCTATGGACGATATGGACTGTGGGGGAGTGGCCTCACCTGCTCCTAGTCGGCCCATGGCACCGTGAGGACAATCGGCCACTGGTAGGGACCATAGGCCAAGAAAATGGTATGTTTATCTCTATAAGTGTAGGGTCGATAGGGATATTTATGTAGTTCCAAGTAGAAAAAATGGCATGATTGCCCCTGCAAGGAAAGACCCGGGTAGAGGTGTTTATGTAATAAGCCCCCATGGCTATAAATATGTGTCTTAGGACGCCATGGGGCCCAGAGCTCTCCTTTTCGAGATAAATTCAGATAGCATGGACTTTTAGCAATGTCTTCATAACTTGTAAGGCTTCGAGCAACCCCTCCGAGGCCTCCCCGTAGCCTCCCTGGTTTACTATTTGGTCCAGTAACTCACAACAGGCCATTAGTTAGCTAGGAGTGTGCTATCACGGTGAGATATAGACAATATAGGACCATTGGATTGGGCACCTAAGAGCGTGCCATTGTTGGTGAAGGGCACGAGTCACGACAATGGCGAAGGTTATCCATTTTGCTAGAAAGCGACTAAAGCGTACATGTTTGGTATTAGTGAAGATGTGAGGTTGCCGTGGTTAGTGAGGAAACCACAACGTTGAGTTGGCTAATGTCTAAGAAGAGGATCGATTGACACAAGAGAAGAAAATTGAGCATGTATAACATCATGCGCTGTATATACATGTATGCATCCGTACAAATAAAAGCGTGGACATGCAAAAGCAAAGGAGTAAAGAGCTTGTAGTAAATATGGCACAATCATCTTGGGGCTACCAAAGAGAGCGTAGAGTGTGTCCTCGATGTGGATCAATGACTTCCATGTGTATACATGTTGACATCGTGACCGACAACATTAAGCAATTATTGAGAGAAGTAAAAGATAACTATGTGGATGGTATTGTAATCGAATGGGCAACAACCGAGAGAGCTCAATCAAGAATTGGGCTTGCTGTTGGAGGTTGAAGCGTAAAAATTGTGGCGATTTAAAAGAGATAGAAGATATATGGTTCTTGGGCAATCGACGTGTGATGGAAAATAAGTTCAAGATAAGTCACCCATGGTATATTGTTGTATACGTGAGCAAGGTAATCTAATAACATGTAAAGTAATAAGATAATTTGTTATACACATAACTAACATATTGCTTGAGATTAAATAGAGTTACATGTCCATACATATATTTTGGAAAAGAATAAATAATAGAGGTAGAATAGGGTACGCAGCTACATAATTCATGCATGATAGAAACTAGTTATGTTTATAAGAACCCAACAACTTATGATGCTCAATTATTTTCTTTCATCAAAGCTCAGATTGATTACATTCCTCAAGTTGTATTTTCTTTAAGCTTCTATTATCATTTCTAATATTTATGATATCTTCAAGATCTAAATAGGCTACAAGATACACAAATATATTCTTGAATGTCTAAGTTATATTACTTGATACTAAGCTTTAAAATAAATCTACTACACTTTTGTCTAGGCAACTCATCTGGTTCTAATTACAGTGTAGTTTTACCACTTGCCAACATCTCTTCACATGTCAGACATCCCCTAGCCATCGGTCCTTAGCAAGCCTGGCACAGAAGCTCCGCATGAAAAAATTACATATGTTTCCTCTCTTTCCTCAGGAAAATAAAATAAATTCTAATGCCTTTGAAAGGTGTTAATCGAGGTACAATCAACATCCCTTGTACTCTAAGAGTACCCAATAAACATACATTATGTCATCATTGCGATATCTCCATTGTTAAGCTAGACAAAATGGACCTAGCTAGTTAATCAGAACCTCCCAACTTTTGAGTTTTCTGGCTTTTGGCTTAAGAAAAGTTTTCAAAATTTAATCTAATTTATTTGAATGAGTTGAAGCTTAATTGAAATTTTAGAAATTGAAAATGATTTAATTGAATACAATAAATATCAAATTACCTCCAAAGTTTTTATTTGAGCTTATGGTGTGAAAATTTATTTTGTAGAATTTTCTCAAAATTTTCTGAGTTTATTTGCTATTTTTCTTAACTTATTTGAACTTCCTGCTATTTTCTAAAAGTAAAAATAAATAAAATTACTAGAAATCCTTTAGGCCAAATTCCCACTGCCCACCTCCTTTCTCTCTTTGGCCCAGCTCAACTCACCAGAGCACCACTTCAACCCACTCACCACCCACGCCGTGTTTGCGTGCGCCACGTGTCCTGGGCCACACGCCGCATTGACAAGGTCGTCTTCTTTGATCCGACCATTTATGCCACCATAACAACCCCTGACTCGACCTCCTGCACTTCCTTCCTTGTATATAAATAGCACCATCGACTCGACTTTCGCACCCTAAGCCGCCACTTTGATTTTTGCGTCGATTCGATGATTTGAGCTAGAGCTTCACCATCGCCACCATCAACTTCGACAAAGGATTCCACCATCATAGGTGAGTTGTGAACCATGCCGACTACACTGCTGTGATCACCTCACCGAGATGTGCTTTCCGCTACCTTGTTGTGCCCTGAGGCCACCGAGTAGCTCACCATCGAAACCCTAGATTCGCCACCACTTTTCCTCATCGTCGCCATTTTTCATGACCATTGGTTCCTGTGGCACATCTTGTCGTGTTCGCCGTCGCGGTGCTCCACCGCATCTAGTAACTATTGTCGCAAGAAACCCTACCATTCACCATCGAGCCTCGCCAAAGCCAGTCGGAGTTCGCAAACCCTAGGTTTCGAGCTTCATCGCCATTGCCGCGGTCCACATCGCGAGCCGAGTCACCATAACCTAAGCCGCATAGCCATGTTAATACCATGTTAGCATCCACCAAAGGTCCACACAAGCCACCATGTCATCATTGCTTGCCTACATGTTAGTGACGTGCTATCCACGCCTCACCCTAACCTAGATTGGTTCATTGCACCGAGTTTAGGGCTGTAAAAAGCTCGAGGCTCGCGAGTCGCCGAGCTTGGCTCGCTTTAGACTCGATTCGAGCTTGGCTCGAGCTCCAAACGAACCGACCGAAGCTTCATCTTAAGCTCGCGAGCTTTAACGAGCCGACCGAATAGTTCGCGAGCTTTAAAATTTTTACCCTCCCAATTCACCCACACCCTCCGCTACCCCGCCTCTTCTCCAAATCCCCACTCCATCCGGCCATCCCAGCCACGCGGCCACGCGCCCACGCCCGCCCTCTCGCCCACGCCGCCCCACGCTGTGCCCTCCGCCCCACGCCCCCGCCTGCCCCCGCCCCCTCGCCCCGCCGCCGCCGCCCCACCTCGCCCCCTCGCCGCCTCCCCGCCCCTCGCCGCCCCGCCGCCGCCTCGCCCTCGCGCCGCGCGCCGCGCCGCCTCGCGCCGCCGCCCCCGGCTCGCTTCTCTTCCCGGCGCCTCCTCTCTCGCCGCGGCGCTTTCTCCCACGGCGCGCGCCGGCCGCTCTCGACTGGACCGCCGCCGCGCTCTCCCCGCTCTCTTCCCGGCGGGCTTCTTCGACCGGATCCGCCGCCGCCGCTTCCTCCGCGCGCTTCTTCGACCCGATCCGCCGCGCCTCCCGCGCTCCCGGCCGCCGGCGCGCCTCCGACCCGGATCCGCCGCGCCGCTCTCCCCGGCGCCGCAGTACTCCTCGCCTCTCGAGTTTTGTTCTACACGAGCCTACACGAGCCCGAGCTCGAGCGAAGCTCGAGTTTGGTCCGAGCCGAGCTCGAGCCCGCTTTAAAGTTCGATGTCGATCTTAGGCTCGCCGAGCTCGGCTGAGTTTCTACCGAGCTCGAGCCATAGGTCAAGCTCGCCGAGCTCGCCTGCATACACTCCTAACCGAGTTCATCGTGGATCGAGTCTATGACATGGACTCCACATGTTAGTCTTAGCTATTTGTTAGAAATTCTAGAAAAGGAAAGATTCCGAATACTCCCCAGCCCCACATGTTAGCCACAATACTCTCTCTCCCTTTTCCTTTTTTTTATTTTTCCAGCCGATCCAACTTCCGAAAGCCTGCTCTCTCATACGAACTCCAAGCAAACTCTATTCAAGTCTCTAAATTCATATAAATTCAAGCCCTATTTTCCACTAATTTTTAAATAAATTTGGAGTTTGTTTGGGTTCTATTTTGGTGTTTATTCGAGTTTTCTTCTTCACAAGATAGACTTTGACGCACTAGAAGCTTTGGAGAAGGAGGAGTGGCTCAAGACTAAGACTTTGTCGAAGGCAAGTTATGCTACTTTGATCATGTTGTACCCAGTTTTTACAAAATCATTTTGCATTTTAAATTATTATGCTTTTCTATGTTCATACAACAATTATTTACCTAGAGAATAGTTATGAACCCTAGTTGTTATTTATCCACCTTGCTCACTTGTATGCTATGATCCATTGTTACCCTAGGGTGGTTTATACTAATTGGTCAATACTATAGTACCAATGTGGGTTCGTTTAGACTTGCTTAGACATGCTGTGTTATTGACATCATTTTGGAATATCAAACTACACTTGATTAATGATATATGCAATTGCTTGATGAATAGCTATGTGCATTGTGTGTTATCTTTGATGGCATATGTTGCACCTTAAAATCAATTGGTGTAATTTAGACTAGGGCAAGTGGAAGAATTGTGTTCATGCTATGTGCAAAATTTTATTGAATCATTACATAGTTAGAGAATTGGGTAGTATCACCCTAGTTAGTTAAATACTTAACTTTATGTGACATTAAACAGAGCTCCATCGTACAACCACATGCTCTATAGTAAGGGTCTAGCTCAATATGTTACATAGTTTTGGTATTGATTCCTTAGGCGGTAGATTGTTGTGCGCCAAGATGGAGAGTATGAACTCATTTGTGGAGTTACATCATATGAACGATTTATCATTTACAAATCCAACATTGAGTTCTAGGCCTACTTGCATGTGTTCTGTAAGGCTGCTGTGTTCAAACTCAACGGGAGGGTCAGTACTAAGGCGAAGTTTCTAAAAGGTTTTGTTATGATCATCTTAGTTGCACGCTAAAGAAAGCGTGTTAATGTTGATGGAATGAGTTGATTATATCATGTGAGAGAGTTGTACATCCTTTGCGAATGTTAGCTAAACTATTTAAATAGCTATGTTCGCGATCATGCACATGCTCAAGGACTTCATACAAGGGTTAGATTTTCATCCACAAAACCAGAAGGAAAAGCTATGTGCAAACTTGAAAAGAGTTATGTGTGATAATGTTTACTTCTAATATTTAATATTGTTTTCAAATTATGCTTCTAATCTATTCATTGTATCTATAAGTCAAAATAGCTTTTTGCAGAACAAGCCATAATGACCACTTTCGTTGTAATAAACCTTGCATCTATACATTGCATTCTACGTGCACAACTTGTTGAGTACTCCTTGATTCACCCTTGCTGCTATCACGACTTAGTTATGGAGAAAAGAATAATTACCACTCTTTGAGGAGGAGTTCTACAAGGAAGGTAGACTGCTATGTCGAGCACCCTAGTCGATTGCCTATGGTATGAGATGTGTTTTCCGCTGCAGTTTATTTCTTCAATGTCTAAGCCCTGCAAGCCAATACTTCTGCCATCGTGGGTGGCAGGGGAAGAACTTCTTCTGGTTGACTGGTTTGCTAATTTTGGTGGTTGGAAGGCTCACTACACCCTTCTCGTGCATAAGGCCCACTGGAGTGAGTGCCCGAGGGGTGGTGATCCCCCTTCTTGATTATCCCTTGATCGAGTAGTAGGCCCTACCATCCTGTTGTCACACGGATGGATAATGAACAGATGCAAGATACGCTCGAACAAGCATGAAACCAAAAACTGGACAACGAGTATACCTTACTTAGTTTAACATGCATAATGACATAAAATACACAAAACCTAATGCCAAATGGGGGGGGGGTACAAAGGCACTAAGGCTAGTACAAGATCCAATAAAATGAAAGGTAGTTTTCTGGTATTATTACCTCCTTAAATGCCCATAAGTGAATGGTAGTCGCCCAAAACAAAAGTTCTTACAACAATACATAAGGAGTCCAGCAACTACTAACCTATTATATCGATCAAAATATACATGCTCGCTGAACCTATCTTTAGACAGCGAGCTCACGACACTTAGACCCTAATGGTTCCAGTTGAAATTCACTAGAAATTCGCTTAGCATATAGTATTCTGGCAATCCCGAATCCTCAGGGTCCTTCTGATTAGTAAGTCGTAGAGGGGATCCTATATTAATGACATGGCCTCCTACAGGTTCCGGCCTCTGGGCAGCAACATATAGGCTTGACACCTCAGCCCATAATTGGGTACTCATCCTCTCACCATTGGAAGATGGTACTTCGGTGGTGCATAAGCATAAGGAGAAACTTCATTGGCACCATATAACACATCGCAGTGAACAAGCCCCATGTTACACATGAGTCAGAGGTGCTCTGGCTGCTATGAGACGATGTTGCGCCTCCCACAGCTCATGCATGGTGCAACGATGTATTTGGTCCATAATATGCACCAACCTCGCCATCTATCGCACTTGGGTATCTTCCCCATACTAGATATCAGCAAACATGTTCACCTCCGCGTGCACGAGCTTGCAATGAAAGTGGTCGTATGGTGGTTGAGCTAACTCCGTTAGGTCATGATGAAGATGGCTCATGGAAACACGAGCCGCTGCCTACAATACTATCGCATCGAGGTGCCACATGCCCGAAAACCACATGGGATACTTCCCGCTACACGCCTCGCGATGAGGTTGGCTACGCTGTATTCTTCCATCCCCGGTCCTCGGCCTCGATAGTAGATGGAGTACACCAGTTGGTAGGTGAAGTTGGCCTTCCACATCATGTCCCAAAGTAGTGTCGGTATCCATCAACAACTTCAGCTTGGATCTCCTTGATGAGGTATTCATGACTCATCTAAAGGAAGGAAGGGCAAGGTAAGCCGCTTGCAAACTCAAATGAGAGTAGGCAAGAAATTGATACAAAGATGGATGAGGAATAAAAGATGTTTATAACTTAACTTTCTAAAATTATTTTGCTAATTTGAAAATAATTTGGCCAAGGACCTGCTAACTTAACACCCATGCTATTTCTAATGTACAGTTAGTATGGCTCTAATACCAAACGCTGTGAGGACCCCCGTGTTATTTTCATAAGACCGAGGTATTCCTGGTTTTATGGAAATAACTTTGGGCCTAAATGAAATAAATTCCAAATTAACTCCATTCAAGTGAGAGTCCCGACCGAACTAGAGTGACGTGACCATGCAAAACTGCTTTCTACAAGTTCCACATGGTGACCGGTTCTCCAAACAATCCAAGTACACACTTAAAGGAATTAAGAGGAAATTCAAAACAAGTATGAGTCTCATGTTGGTTCCCAAGATCAACGACCAACACACTCATACCCTTATTCAATGTCAATCACATCCATGCAACATTCATACATTGATAATCCAAAAGACATACAACATTGTAGTTAAGTCTTCAACTATTACAAAGCGGCCGATCAAGCAAATTCAAATAATAACATTAAGTAGCAGTGGAAGCAAGATAAATAAACCAAAAGGTCCAGCAAGTGTGCCCCATAACCCTAGGCAACTGACTGGGAGTTAAAGAATAGCACTTATTCGTTAGCGTCGCTTAAATTGGCACTAATGAACTCATCGAGCGCCAAGTCTTCCTCACCTGAATTTGTAGGGTTGGGTTGAGTACAATTGTACTCACAAGTCTTACACAAATTAAAAGTATTTATGCATAGAGGATATCAAAAGGATGGCAATAGTGGCTTAGTTTTGTAGGAACGCAACAATTTTTCATCCTACACATACTAGTTTTCAATTGCCATTTTGTAAACAACTTTTTAAGCAAAAGATAAACATATGACATACATATACATTAGTAAACAATTGAAACAAACAAATACCAAAGTGGTTGCCCACTTTGATAAACTAAAATGCATGAATACCCATTCATGCCAAACCAAGTTATAGCCATGTCAATTTGAATTCAAAGTCTAACAATAATGACTCCCGAATTCAAGCGGTCGTTTGTAACCGTGGACATAGCTATTCGAATAGATTTAATGCAGAGGTGTCCTACTTTACCCACATCGACTCACTAGCCCGTATGCCAAACACACTGCCTTTGGTGAGTTGGCCGAGTAGATCGAGATTTGGTATTGTTTAGCAAGAAGATCCTATTGAGTTAGATCACCCATGTGAGATGAAATCCCAACCTAGTACATATGCATATAGCAAATCCTAAGTGGGCACGCCAATTGTGTCGAAGGGCAGTGTAAGGTAGTTAGTATGTTGGGTGACCCCAATAAAGTAATCGTGCTCAACCGCACAAGATATATTACACGGGTTCCTAATGGACATAGGATTTCACGTCTCTATGCCCTCACACCACCTATGGTCTAACCCAATAAAACTTCCCTTATCCAACAGCACCCATATACCATATGTGGTAGCATGAATGCTACTTGAATTAACGACGCCACCAAAGTTCCGTCCTTGATGGTCCGCATAAGACAACCACACACCCGAGTCTTGTGCATAACAACACCCACACTAACAACCAACTGCCTAGACCCAAAACACTTTTGGAATAAGCAAAGTTTAACTTAAGAAGTAGGTACAAAGATCTGGATTAAAGCAAAGATAAGAAAGTTTTGTGTCTCCATAATTGATGAGTTAATCCCGTCAAATGATCTAATGCAAAGCTAGACTCGCATGGCTAAGCAAACCCATATATAAAATATATTTCATATAGCCTAACTAGGCATATATGTGCTGGAGTAATCAAGGATGACATCATAAGTAGGACATAACTAACTACTCATCACAAAAATATCGACATATTAAAATAGCATGCAAGCAACAATACCATTGCATTTCAATTAACTAACTTACCAAAATTGGGATAAAAATGGTGCAAAATAAAGTTCAAGTGATGCTTGCCTTGCTGGTATTTGAGTTTCTCACTCTTAGTGGTGAAGGAGTCTACGTCGATCACTTTGGACTCAAGAGAATTAAAGACACCGATAAACATCGAGAAATACCATAAAATTCAAAGTGCTCAAATATGCATGAATTTTCTACGATGGTTAGTTCCTCATTTTAGATGAATTTCGTGAAAGATTCATTCCATTTGGATTTAGTATGTGAGAGTTATAGCAGTTTGAAAATCAGTTTATGACTAAATGCAGTGAAATTCCAAGCTATCACTATTCATCCGACTAATTGTCTTAGTTAACATTTGTAGAACATTGGTGGGGTAGAGGATTAGATAGATAAATAGAGGAATAAATGTTATGGCCAAAATAAATTGTCTCATCTCATTGGAGTTGATTTGAATTAGATATGAATTTTTGAAATCGCAAGAATTTTTAGTGTACAAATAATTGATTTCCATATTTATCCTAAACCTTAATTACTTTTAAGCCTACCTTAATCTCGCCGCTCGGTGGGTCCCGCCGCTGTACTCAAGATCGAGGAAATGCGAGTACCAAAGGAGACTCAAGTGCTCGGTGGTTTTTGAGTTCGATTAATGAAGTCAAGTTAACGGTCGATGTTCGACTGAGTGAGAAGTTGAAGACGATCGATGGTGTTTGAGTCGAAGAGGAGAATTGATGGTGTTCGAGTAGTAGAGAAAATTGATGGCGCTCAAGTGGCTTCAGAGCATCGGCGGCGCTCGAGTAGTAGAGGAGAATTGGACGATGTTCGAGTAGCAGAGGAAAATTGGATGTTGTTTTAGTGGCTTCATAGCATTGGACGTTGTTCGAGTGGTGTTGAAGCATCGAACAGTGCCCGAGAGGCATTGCGAGGACTAGAGAGTGGAGCAATGAGATTCCAAGCATGGGAGCGGTCAAAGATTCCAAGTGTAGGAGTGGTCTGAGATGCCAAGCGCAGAGCGGTCAAAGATTTTGGGGCATGCAATGTCGAAGGATGCGGTGGTCAAAACTAATACGTGGTAGTAGAGGACCTCACGAGCGAGACGGCGGAGTGCTATGATGAAGCGATCTACGAGTAGGAAATTTCCAACAAGCAAGTACTACGGTGAACATGCATGCATAAGGAAAGCTCCGTGATCAACCACACTAGCGGGTGCCATGGCTTCTAAGGGTACAAGGGTGCTACTGAGCGAGATGGGTGCTCCAAAGAACTCTGAGATGGCTCGACGTTAGCAATGGCTACGGTGGTGATGAGCTTTAATGTGGAGAGGAGATCCGGTGAGGGAGAAAGAGAAACAATGGTCAGAGATGCTTAAAGGAAGTGTGTAGATGGTGTAAACAAAGGGAATTAGTGTCGGACCTAGATTTTTAAACCCATAATCCTTTGTGATTCCACTGCACTATTCCCTGAATCAGTAGATAGTGCTCACAGATACAGTACTGAACATCACCATACATATCATGTGGAAGCGTAAATATAATAGTAGACTTACTCATGGGCCGAGCGGGCCGAAATAAAAAAATGCAGCAGCGGAAACGAAACACACAGTGGGAGCCTCAGGATGTGCCCACGGGCAGCCAACTGGGGTACGCGACCTAGTTCTTGACATCTTCATCTTCTTTACCATCAAGACCAAGTGTATTACTGAAGCGTAGCGATCTGACTTCTGAGTCTGGATTAATTGAGTGAGCGAGGGTGAGCACAAATCACCGTGCTCCGCGAGCCAATACACAGGATGCAAATAGATTATATACATGGCCTATCAAGGAAAGACTCGAGTTATTTTATTTTCCATAAATTGCTTTTGAAATATGATACATAGAAATTTCCTGAGACCTAGCAGTTTGAACTAAAACATAACGTGTTAAAGAGTGCAATAATAATAGCGATCTCGATTCCATCCACCGTTACATGGTTTCTGCACCATATGCTAACCTTTCAGCACTATAACCACTTACCTTATCACTGGGGCGACACCCAGGGCAACACAAATCAGAGCCTTTCTTTGCCCTTCACTTTTCCAATTCCACCCACAAAGTTTTTGAAATAGAACTATACTAGTTAAGTTCCTATATCCGCCCTTGATCGTGGGCACGGCTATTCAAATAGTTTTCACTCTACAGAGTTTGTACACTTTATCCATAAGAGACAATATGCTCATTGCTCCACACAATTCCTTAGTCATGTAGTTGAGTAGATCATCACAAGGCAAAGCATGATCCAGAAAATTTTTGGAGGGGTCAAGTACCTTCACCGACCTCACCCCTTCTACATTATACATCCATGGCTAAAATTTTAGGGGGCTCCAGGCTCCAAGGGTCCGTAGCGGTAGGGGGCTCGAGCCCCCGCCCCACCGCTGGATCCGTCGCTGTCACAAGGCTATTACAATGCATTTTTCCCAGCAGAGTCACGTCCGCTAAGGTTTCACTCCTTTTGGGGTACGACCACCCTTCTAGGAGTACCCTCTGCACCATCACGCCGGAGGATGTGGCCATCCTCTGCCCGCCCGTGGTCACACCATAGATCGATCTTTTATCTAATAACTTCTTTTACTATTTTTATATTTATTAAGGAAGTTCCATGAGTCAGTTAGACCTATGAACTGTATATGAGTTTAATTTATGGAATTAATCTTTAGAGCATGTATTCGTGGCAACTTGAGTTGTGGTATTTTATGGGGTTCTATTTACCAATTATTCAAATTATTCACTAAATGATTAGTTCAATAATTCATGGAAGTATGGGGATATTTAATTATCTAATTGATGTTTTAATAGTAAATTTTAGTATATTCTTATTTACTACTCATCTGAGACTGTTGGTCATAATACTACATTTGTCCATCAGATTATTCACTGGTGAGACTAATCCAATGTCCGATGTTCCAAAGCCATTATATTTTAATACCTAATTGTGATCTTTTTAATTGAAGGCATTCTGAAAATCAACTAACATTGATATTTTATCCTTTTCCTTGGCAACGGGCAAAATCTTATCTTAATTAAATTTCTATTTACCTAGGCCAAACTTGCTATACAGGTCATATCTCAATATTGCTATTTAATTAAATCTACCACCGAGATTTATTTAATGGCCGCATGTCAAAGGTTAGGTATATTTTAATTATAATTAAAGGTAATTTTTAATTTAAAGCCTTGCTTTTATAGTTAAACATAATATCCAATTTATTTCCTTAACTTTAACTTGATGTCTTTTCAATTGGGATCTTTGTTAAATTTGGGTATTTAACCAAATCCATCTTTTATTAATGCCCCTTTATTAATATTTAGATTTTCAATAAACATTCAAGCCACATTAATTACTCATATTTAATAATTAATCCAATATTAAATCTTAAATAATCTTGTTTATATCCTAATTAAATTTATTAGCTTCCATGGGTTAATTCCTAATTTTTCTTAATTGAAATGGATTAATGAAAATAAAAATGAAAATGAAAATAAGATAGGCAGGAGGTGATTTGAACTCGGGACTCGCGGAGACCTATGCGCCAAAGCGTGTTTCTGGCTAACCATCCGGCAACCGCCCTTTGTGATATTGAGGGGGATTAATTTGAAGAGGTGTGGGATGGTTGAGGCAAACAGAGGAAACGGCTAGCGCTGGCGCTGTGCTCACCGTCGGCGGGGTTGGCCGAGGGGCTTGGGGACTACCAAAATGGGTCAAGGAGGAGACGAGCAAGTTACGTAAAGCGCCTCACGAGCAAGGGTGTGGTGGAGGGTCAAGGCGGCCTGTGGCCGAGCGGGAGAGGAACTGGCGGCGGCACCGGAGTGAAGGAAAGGAGGAATTGAGGCATACTTGAGTAGTAGGAGGGTAGTAAGATACTCACCACACATACCATGTAGACCGAGAAGCACCGAGGAAGGTTGGCGGCATGGCCTACATGGGCCGTGGGGTTCTGCCGCCGCCACCGGGTTGGGGAGCTGATTTTGCAAAGGCTTGGGGATGATAGCAGACACCTTGGTGATGCTCCCAAGAAAGTAATCGCTGGGGTTGCCGAGGAGGAGCGGCTGGTCACGGCATGTTTCAAAAAGCAATGGGAAAGAATGGTATTTCGACGAGCTCGCACGAGGTTTTCCAATTAGGCCGAGGGGAAGTAGATGGGGAGTGGGACACGCCAGAGTGCGGTCAATTGGCCGTGGTGCTTGCGTGAGCGCCGGGCGTGTGAGGCGGCGGCGACGGTGCCTGGATTGGCGCCCGAGCTTAATGAGCAAGGGAGGAAGGGAAGTCGGGAAAGCAAAGGGGGCCAAAGTTGTCACTTATAGCCGAGAGGAGTCACGTGTGTGTCGTGGGCCGAAGTTGTCGCCGAGACCAAAGCACGTGGCGACGGATGGTGAGGGAATCAAACCGATGAGAGCAAGGCGTGTGATGTGCGATAGTGGTCGGGCGACGTGCAGCGCAGCGATGTGCGTGACATGATGGAGACAAGGTCGAGGACGCTGCAGACGTGAGACACTGGGCCGCCAGAGTGAAGTGAGAGCAAAGTAGAGGAAAGCGAGAGGAGGAAGGAGAGCCAGCGTAGAGGAGGGAGAAGAGGGAGTGATGGAGGCAGGCCCACAAGTAGAGAAAGAGCAGGAAGGGCCAGCGGCATAGGAAAAAAAGAGAGGGAGGAAGAAAGAAAGGGAGAGAGAGAAAAAGGGGCTGGGCCCACATATAAGAGAGGGAAAATGGGAAAAGAATGAGAGAAAAATGAGTGGCTTTAGAAATCTTTGGATTTTGAATTTTGAATTTGAATTTCTATTTCATATTTAAGATTACTGATTTCAGCTTAGCAAGATATTAAAATTCAAGAATTGAATTTTCAGTTCAATTATTTAAATGCGGTTGTTTGATTCTCGATTTGAGTTTAAAATTTCAATTGTAGTTTGGATTTGAGTGTAATTTAAAATTGGTTTAGAATTCATAATTCATTGTTTTATATTATTGCCATATCTTTTATTATCACCATTATTATGTTCACTATGGATATTATTTCTCATTATATTTATTTGCATGTAATAATGCTGGAAATATTTCAAATAAATATTTAGAAGAAATTTGAATGCAAGCAAAATGCAGAGAAAAAACGTTTTAAAATTTTCATATTTCTGAACATCTGAATTTTGGGATGTTACAATTAGGCAATGCCTCGCTGGTTCGACAATGAGGTGAATGTGGAACCTTGTTGACCGAAAAGGGGTCACTTCCAAATTCCAAAACTCCTGTGATGCATTGTCCAAATTTGTTGAGGGTTTTCACAATCATGTTCAAAGACATGATGCAACGTGCAAGATTGATTTGAAAACTCACCAAGACATGATTGGCCAAACAGAGGTCACTCGTGCATGCCTGAGTCGGCAATGGCACGATGATGGCCTAAGAACCACAAAGCAAAGCATAAGCCCACATTGGCCAAAATGGATATGGCGAAGGGAGTAGATGAGAAATGATGCTAAGGCACGGCTTACTCGAGTAATGGGCACCCACGAGCTTCTCTTTCCCACCACAAGAGGATGAAAGGCCAAACCGGAGGAAGGGGTTTTAACTCGTAGGTGACGGCAATGGATGTAGTGGGCAATGGTTGGATCACGATGACAGGTAGCACAAAGATGCAGCGGCACGTGGTGCTTGCACTGAGCGCCCAATGGGAGGTAGGGGATGAAGTCGACATGTGGGCTCGTGTCGCTCGGACTGGTCCGAATAGCTCCACGCTTGACTACTTCAACCCCAAAACCTCCTACATTGACAAAGCGACTAAAAATCGCAAATAAAATTCTAAAATCTAAAACTTTTAGAGAGGTCCCGGGATGATCTAGTAGCCTCATAAAATTTCTAATATTACTATTCATGAATTATTTTTCTCATATTAATTCTAATAAATAAGCGCTTTTAGAACTTGGTTTGAATTTTCACATGGTTGAAGTAAGTTCTAATAATTTGTAAAAATATACTTATTCATGATAAGTACTCTAGTATTTAAATAAATTATTTCCCAGAGATGATCACATGCTTTTGTTTTAGTTTTCTTTGGTGGCTTTCTTTTTAGTTCTATAATTAAGCTTTGATTAAGATTTTCCAAGTGCAAATGCTTTAAGAACCATATGCATGCTCATGAGATGCATAATAATCCCACTGATTAACATGGGGATGTGACATAGGGGTCCCCAATCATTGTACTTGTACCTTTTGGAGGAGAAATTATTAAAGAAAGGAGATGGAGTTCCCCCATCTCTCTGTGTTCAATCTATTATTTTCTTACATTATTCTATGATTGATTCATCTTCTATCTAGGAGGAATCCCTCAGACTGAACTCGCTAGCAATGGTTCCTCAACATGTAATCAGCACAAATTGCTCTGGTGGATTGAAGGTAATTATTGAATCACTCGTATACTGAATTGCCTATTTGGATCACTTTAATTTTTTTTGCAAATTTTGCTTTCTAGATTGTTATTCTATAGTGCAAATCCACTCTAATCTACCGCGAACTGACTTGAAGTCACCGGCCAAGCTGATTGATAGATTTGCACAAACGAGTAGATATTGATTAAAGTGTAAATTAAAAAAAGAAAGAAATCACAATCGCTAACTTCCATGCGCGCCGCACACACACGACCGCCCGAAAGCCGTTGATGTGCGCCATCAGGCGCTACCTAAGCCACCACATCTCGCACGTGTCACCTGTTGCACCGACCCGCAACACGCATCGGATCACCGTCGCCAAGACATGCCGCGGGCGCGCCCGCCCGCATACGCCGCCAGAAGCCGCGCCGCCCAGACGGCGCGCCGCCGCTGGCCGACCACCGCCGCTCGAATTCTTCGTCTCTAGCATGATAGATTAGGCCATATAGGTCTTGAGATGATGAGAAATGTGATGCACTTATATATTTAGCAAAATGCACTGGACTAAACACTGCATTTGTCATAAACCTATTAGTAAGGTATAGTGCAGAACCTACCAAAAAGCATTGATAGGGAATAAAGGACATCTTCCGATACGTTCAAGAAAGCAAAGACCTTATACTATTCTACAGAAAGAATCAAGATTTGAATATGACTAGCTACACATATACAGTACATGTGTCAGACCCGGATTTTTCAATCCAAATTCTCCTGTGAAACCACTGCACTATCCCTTGATCAGTAGATAGTGCTCACAGGTACATTGCTGCATCATTTCATACATCGCAGGAATCACATCAACTCATAATAATAATACATGACTGAGTTTGAATTATGCCACATCGGGCAATAGTTTTACATAAGGGCCGATTAGGCCAAATGTTCACATTACAAAAGCACGACAATGAAGCAAAAGCAAAGTAAGGCCTTTAATCCACAAGCAAGCTTAATTAGGTAAATATGTGCCCTATGATTATTACCTAAACTTAAGCAATAATTATAGGCACACAACACCATAGTCTAATTGCCTAGGACACCAAAAGCGCAGAGTCGCCCTAAGTCTCTGCGTTATCCTCCATCTCAGTAGTGTGGTTTCTTTATATGCATAATGGTCTTGGGCCCCGAATCTGATTTTGGTAATGCGAGTGTGAGCACACAAACCACCGTGCTCAGCGAGCCAATACACAAGATGCAAGATATAGAATGCATGGCTTATCAAGAGAAGGCTAGGGTTCTTTTGTTTGCCGAAATTGCCGCTTAAATATTCTTCTTAGAAAATCTCCTATGACCTAGCAATTTTGACTAAAGCATAATGTACGTGAAAGATTGCTTCAATAATAGTGATCCGGATACCACCCACCATTACATGGTCTCTGCACCTATGCTATGCCTTTAGCGTTATAGCCGCCACGTTATCACTAGGGCGACACCTGTGGCAACACCAATCGTGGCTTCCAACGCCCTTCATTTATCCCATTCCACCCAAAGAAGGTTTTTGAAATAGAACTATATCTAGTTAAGTTCCCATGTTCGTCCATGACCGTGGGCACGCTTATTCGAATAGTTTTGACTCGCAGAGTTTGCACACTTTACCCACAAGAGACAGCTTTACTCGCTGTCCCACACGATTCCTTAGTCATGCGGTTGAGCAAACCATTACAATAACCGCTCCAAGTACCTCGCCCTTCCATCATTCACCCTATGGGTCGCTCCCACTTATGGTGGGTCCATACGCAGCGGGATGTTCCTCGTATGCGCCTAATAGCTGGCTACCCACACCGCTAGCACGCCGAAAAACTTCACCTCAACGAGTGTCCCATTCAAGCCCGCCACACGCATGACCACTTGCTCTACCTCACCTCCTCCACCTATGAGGATGACTTCTGTGGTCCCAGAATTTACTAAGCCAAGTTGTACTTTTTGCACTTGTGGTTGTACTTGTTTTACACAGGAGGTCATGACAAGATTCAGTCCTTAGAGTTATCTCGGGTGGTTCTACCACTAACCACACTCGTGCACCACCGCACCATACCCCGAACCATCCACCCGTATAGGTAAGCAATTTGAGATGTTTAGGAGCATAAAATAATCACATCCAACATATACCACCATTACCACCATGACCGCCCAAACCCGTTGTCCATGATTGTGTGATGCTTGGCCTCGACGCCCCAATGCCTAAGCAAAACTAAGCATGGCATATAAATACGGACTTACTTTCGAGAAATTACCGCTATAGTTTTACTAGGGTGACAAGGTTCACATAATCGATTATTTCAAAGGAATGTACTATTAACAAGCTTATAAAGGGGTATGTATCTAGGGTATTGAAATCAAGCATATACTTAGCACATGAAATAACATCATGCAATTGATAATTTAAACGAAAATAGTTTGCAGGAAATATAGGTTCAATATGATCAAAGTATTGACTCGCCTTGGTCACAGGGGTCTTGGTCTTGAGCGTCGGGGTTTGCTTCAGCTTCGACCTCCTCTTCCTGAGCCTCGTACGCTATTTTTACGAGCGCGGGAATTTGCATAAAAATTAGCAAACAAAACAAAATATCACCAAAATTTCAAATAAGCTTCAAAAATCATGGTTTTGGTTCCATTGGATAGACCTTGAATTTAGATGAATTTAGAAATTTGTTTCATTCAATTTAGAGTTAAATTGAATAAGTTATGCCCATTTAAAGTTCTCAGTCCATTTAAATATAGAAAATATTAAAAATCTGATGTGTGGGTCCCACTTTCTATTTTTAAACTTTACTTTTATTTTTACTCTATACACTCGTGCATATGACAGGTGGACTGGCTATTATTTAAATAATTGGGGCATGGCCCACATGTCGCTGAGAGGTTCTTGTATTAATTCAACAAGAGCATTTATGATGATCATTAATCACTAATTAATTGTCATTAGCATCTACTAACCATGTCCGAACATTAATTATGCTTATTTATATACTAATTAATTTTGCATTAGTTTTAATTGATTTTCCTAATTTTCCTTAATCCTTCTTCATGTTACTATCGGAAAAAATACTAGCTCATTACATTATCGCAAAAATCCTAGCTACTCGGTGCGCTAAACGGATTCGAATGCGGGCGGAGCGGCGAGAGAGCACCCAGCTAGCCATCCCGCCGCCGTGCTACCGATAGACGAGGCGATAAATCTAATTGTCGGGCGGTGCGGCGCGTTGGAGCAGCAGGAGGCTCTGGGGCAGTGGGTGGCGGCGGTGGCGGCGAGAGGCGGCCTGAGAGGTGTGGGAGAGAGCTAAAATGCGCTCCCGAGCTACGATGGTGTTGACGGTGAAGTTGGCGGGGCCGTGGAGCATGGTGGCGGCCGACGGCGTGTGGCAATGGCGCTTGGGAGGGAGAGCCGGTGCCGCAGGAGGTACGGCCGACGGGAGCTGGGAAGGCCGGAACATGCTTATGTGTCTCGGGGATGATGTAGGTAGCAGGAATTGGGTTTCTACGGTGGGAGTCGGCGGAAAATGAAGTGGTCGGAGTTGGGGGAGATGGGTGGCGCCGGCGAGCTACGTGCAATGGAGGTCCAATTGCGCGGGGTGGGAGGGAGTAGAGAGCTTGGGGGAAGAGATTGGCGGCCCCGGTGGTACTTATAATCGCGCGGGCGGGGCTAGCATCAGGAGGCTGCTCGTTCGGTCATGTCGGCGAGCGGCGGGGCAGGCGGTGCAGGCGGCGGTGGCAAAGCAGGGGATCTCGGGAAGGATTGCTCGCATCGCGCGCTTGGCCGAGCAAAGAAGGGCGCGCCGCGTGATGAGACCGGCGAGCGGGCGAAAAAGAGGCGAGCGACAGAGGCTAGGGTGGCGCGGTCAGGGGCGGCGGCGACCTCCAGTCCGAACATGGCGACCGCTGGTCCGAACGCGGGCTAGGCTGCGGAGCGAGCGGGCGAGCCAGGTTGCGGCCTGGAAGAAGTGAGCGAGTGAGAGGGGATGGCTCGGGGAAGAAAAACAGTGCAGGGAGGGGAAGGGTGAGCTGGGCCACTCGGCAGAGGAAAGAATTGGTGGTTGGGCCGGCTGGTTGCCGGGCCATTCGGCCGGCCTGACCTCCTTTCTTCTTTTTTTATTTTTCTTATTTATTGTATAGGTTTATATATATATATATATATATATATATATATATATATATATATATCCTTTATATCTATTTTTGTATATATATACATTTCTATATTTTTGCTCAACTTGCTAGGCCTTTTGTATACCTATGTGTATATGTATACATATGTTTTGTTTTATTTATTTACCTTTGGGTTACTCTTCTTAATACTATTGCCAAATGAAATTCTTATATTTTAAATTTCAAGCCTCTCCTCCTTATGATGAGTTATCCTTTCACTTGAATTCCCAATTTTGGATTTCTTTCACTCCCCTATTTTCTGTATGGCTTATTAATGTTGTTTTTTATTTTTCATGAATTTCTTCAATGTTTTGGAACCTTAACCAAAATTTAGAGAAGTCCAAAGGAAATTCAAATTCTCAAAAGAATACATTGCAAAATAATTTAAAAGCTCCACATTTTCAATTTCAAAATTTTGGGATATTACAACATGTCGACCGCATACAACTAGGTCACAAACAGGCTATGCGTTTCTATGTGGTGGAACCACAATTTCATGAAAATCATCTAAGCAAAGTCTTGTATGGACTTCGACAAATCACTAAAAAATCATAGCATTGTGTGAAGCCACACGAGAATGTGCTTGGCTTCGACGAATAATTCACCACATTTAACAGTCATGTGGATTGAATATCATGCAAAATCCCACAATTATCTATTGAAATAATGCAACTTGTTTGCATAAGTGCAAACGGGTTACGTGAAGAGTTATCTTACAAATCATATCAACCCCAAGTTCTTCTATGCTCATGAGTTACAAAATATGGATAAAATTAAGATACTGCATACTAAGTCATGTGAAAATCGTACAGATTTATTCACTAAGTCACATCCAACATCTAACTTTGAAAGGTATATATGTGTAATTGGATTGATGAGACTTAGAGAAGTACAGAACTCAAGGGAGATTATTCTCGAGCTCACTATTTAAACTTGATTACAAAGATCGAGCACCCAAATAAGAAATCATGTAGATTAAATACAATTAGGTGGATTGTACTTTTTTCTTCTCTTAACGAGTTTTTCGGAAGTTTCTCGGCAAAGGTTTTTAATGAGTCAATCCGTGCAACATAATATAATATATATCATGTACTCTTTCTCAAAATTTTACGCACTAGGTTTTTATGGTGTTTTAGTAAGGCATGAACATGTCGATGAGTGACTAGGGGAGTGTTAGGAAATCTGGGTCTGGGCCTGATGCCTTAGCCCATGGTGGGCAACTTACCACTTAGTCTATAAATAAGGAGTCCACAATCATTATAATTTGTACCTTTTAGAGGAGAAATCAATAAAGAAAGGAGAAGGAGTTTTCCATCTCTCTATGTTCAATCTACTTTTTTATTTTATTTTATGATTAATCTATCTCGCTATCTAGAAAAATCGCTTAGATTAGGCTCGCTAAGGGGTCCCAACTGAAACCACATGTAGTTTCCATAGCATTAAATACACCACAACTAGGCAAAAATGCTGATGTGGCACCCGAGTTAAGGAAGAGAGAGGAGAAATTGTAGAAACTGTTTTCATATGAGAAACGACGTCCTCTCGTGTCCCAAGGCGATGGAAACCATCTTTTTGCCTTGGGCCGCCCCCATCGCTTCCTCGCCCGCGCGGTAGCCCTGCCTCGATCCTCGCGCAAAGGCGCCCTTATCCATCGACGCCGCCGCCCCGCTGCTCGCTTCCTCCTCGCGCAAGAACTCGCGCCGCAGATCTGCTTCCTCCCGCGCGGGCTATCCACGCGCTTTTTCTCCACCCGCGCGCAAGCTCTCTCCCGCGCGCCCTTTTTCCGCGCGCCGCCACTCCCGCAAGCTACTCCACTCCCGCGCAAGCTGCACCGGCGCTGCTCCTTCTAGTGGCGATCTTTCTAGCCGACTATCAACGATACATGCTGTGTTGTGCTCATCGCTGAGCGTTCGAGATGGATACATGTGTTGTGCGAGTCTTTGTCGTGCGCACTGATCCAACTCGTTTCTTTGGTGCATTTAAGTTTTCCTCAGATAGAAACCGCTATAGAACTCATGGGTTGGGAAGACTAGTTTCTAAGGGTAATTAATTGCGCTCTTTTTCTTGAAACCGCCATGGAAACCATGGGTTGGGACCGCCTAAAGACAGCTTCTAAAAAAGCCAAACCGAGCGGAGAAAGCAAGGTCGGATGATTCGATACGAAGAAAAGAAACAGGATAAAGGAAGGGAGGAAGCCAGCTCGGCGGCAACTAACGGCTGAATAGCGAATCCTTCTGCTCTGCCCAGGTAGAAAAAGAGCCTTCTGGCCCCTTCGAATTTTATTGCTTTCCAGGTTCCGGAGCATTTGGGCAATTCGCCTGTACCTGTACCCTCTCCCTTCTTTGATTGCCGGCCACGTGACAAGTTGGGAGTCGGCACAGTTGCTACCTAACGTGTGTTTTCAAGAACAAGATGACCGTTACAACACACCACAATTATTTCCGCCTGTTGCATACTTGCACGTGCAGCATGACGTTCTGCCTGTACCGGCCGGGGGCAACATCACGTGGGACCACTTGTCATTGACTCGGTGGCACGGCCTTAGGTCTGCTCGGTTGCGCTGAAAAGTTATGGCTTATGACTGAAATTGTATTGAAGTGGCTAAAATTTCACTGTAGCTGAAGGTGACTTATTTGGCGTAATTAAATTTTAAAAATTTAAAACAGAAAAATATACTAGCTCATCACGGACAACGCAAACGAATACGGAAAAAGAACCGCATAAAAGCTCAAAAAGCTAAAAGTTCGAAAAGATGAAATTTATGAATAGTAAAACATAAGTCGGAAATCGAAGTTGAAGTCGAAACAAGAAATGGAGGGTTTTGGGAAAATTGATGTGGTAGAGTCTTCCGCAAGAACCGAGAATCAGACGTCAATTCACAAAATTCAGAGAGTTTTTCGCAAAAATACCGACTTGGCGGTGTTCTCCCGGCGAATCTTGGGGTATAAGATAGGCATAATTGTTAAACACCGCTTATAAAGTAATCGCCCAATGTACTGATTATATCAATGTACAGATGCCTTTTGATAAAGGCACATTTTCTTCTCACCCTCTCATCATCTATAAAACACTGTAAAGATTTAGAATAAAGTAACTTTTGTTCTTTCTCATCATTAGTCTCAAACTACTGTAACACGTTATCAGCACGCGCTCAATCCATCCACACACAAAACAAATACAACAGAGACACCATGACAAAGGTAATGGCACTTTGTGCAAACCATAAACAACTTTTTCTGGAGATCTTGGCATTAGTTGACTCCCTGCACGAATCGCTGCACGTTCTTCTTGCTCCTCTCCATGCGGAGCCTCCACCACCACAACCGGCGACCACCGTCATTGCCACCGCCATGGTTCTGTGCCACGCCGCCGCCGCCCATGGAGTCACACGGCGCCTTCCTCCGGCGAAGGCTCCACGCTATGGACCGCTCCGCGGCCGGCAAGACGCTCGCGGCGGCAAACCGCTGCCGTCGGCCTGCATCCGCACATCTCCACCAGCCTCCTCCGCAGGACGCTTTCTCCTCAATGTAACCAGAGAAGAAGAGGGGAGGTGCGGCGCCGCGGTATGGCCGGCGAGGTCGGCCGCAGCAGAGGCGCCCGGCAGCGTGGAGGTTGGCCCGAGGCACGGCTGACCGAGCAAGGGCGGCACGGCCGGCGGCGGGCCCCACGACCACGCCGGAGCGCAGCCCGCCGGGCGCCCATCGGCGAGGCGGCACTCAAGACCGCGACGGCGGTACCAAACGGCCGAACGGCGACACTCGAGCCCACATGCCGGCGCGCCACGCGCCATGCCCGCGACGGCCGCGCGGCGCGCTTAGCGCCAGCCGTGCGTGGCGGCTCGAAGCGGCGCTGGCGCGCGGCGTGGCTCGCGCACGCATCGGCACGGCGCGGCGCAGCCCGGCCGGTGCGGCGCAGACAGCGCGCCGCCTTGCGCCGGCGACGGACGACGGCGAGGCAGAGGCGGCGGTCGACGGCGAGGCGGCGGAGCCGTCTTGCTTGGAGGTCGCGCGGCGCTTAGGGGCGCAGGCGCGGCGGCCGGCGACGCGGCGCGCGAGGCGCCTAGGGCGGCGGCGGAACTCCCATGGGCGCCATGTGTGGCGGCTGGACTAGGATTTGGGGAAACCTAAAATCCCCAAACCTCATATATATACATGCCCACATATATGGGTTTTGGCCCATAATCTCCCACCACTCCTCATGGGCCCAAAGGCCAAATGGGCTTCACCAGTTGCCTGAAATTTGCAATTTTCCCCTCTGCTTTCATGTAAATGCAGCACTTTATGTTCAATAAATTTCTATTGCAAATATTTGCATTACAAATCCTTATGCTTATTTATAATTGTATCCGCGCTTTTACTTTTATAAATTAGCATTTCAGTCCCTACAGAACTAAAAATTATGTAATTGTTCAAATAAATGTGCATGCACATTTCTATAACTTTACATATTTAGGATTATTTTATTGCAATTTATTTACAATAGAATTATGACCATATTTAAATTTGCTATCTTTCGCAAATTTCAAATTTAAAAATTCCCATTTAGTAAGTACCATTGCACTTATTAATTTGGAATTTTTTGCAAAATATTATGAATGCATACCTACAATAAATACCATAAAATCACAATTTATGGCACTTTGATACATTTTATGTACAATATGCCATACAATAAATTGGTGTTCACCACCAATATTGTGTTCAACGGTATTATAAATATAACCTCATGTTATATTTAATTTGGGTATATATTCTTTTGGATCACAATACTCATATTGTTTTCCATATATTTTACATTTTATTACAACATTACCATACACATTAATTTACCTCATGTAAATTAATCATATATGGTGTACTTTTCATGTAGGTTTTAAATGGCTACCAAAGATTTTGAGCCTCTCGCTCTCGATGGTTCCAATTACCCTACATGGGCTATGGACTTAAAAATCAACCTCACCACACGTGGGTTGCAAAGGGTAATATTTGATCCTCCAAATGATCAAATTCCGCCGGATATTGTGATATATTCCGTTTTAAGCATAATACGAAATCACATACATCCAGATTTAAAGGCGGAATATTTGTATGAGGAGAATCCACTCACTCTATGGTTAGCCCTCAAAAATAGATATGAACAGCAGAAAACTGTTATCTTACCTGAGGCTAATCATGAATGGGCACATCTTAGACTCCAAGATTTCAAATCTGTTGGAGACTATAATCATGCACTTCATGCTATTTGCTCCAAGTTGCGGTTTTGTGAAAAGGAACCAACGGATGCGGATAAAATAGAGAAGACTCTCTCTACTATGCTCCCATCTGACAGGGTCCTACAGCAGTAATGGCGTGCTGCAAATTACCAAACTTATTTTGATCTTATGCATACTATGCTTCAGGCAGAAAAGCATGCTGAACTTCTTTTAAAGAATAATCAAGAACGCCCCATTGGGCGCTTCACTTCCTCAAGTTCATGCTAATCAAAATAACAAAAAGTTCAGTGGTTCCAAAGACCACTCCAAGAACTTTAAAGGTAAAAACAAACGCAATATAAAGCAAAAATCAAGTGGATTCAAGAAAGGTAAAGGCAATTATGGTAAGAAGATTGACAAAACTGAAATTTGTCAAAAGTGTGGTTGCTACAACCATCCTACCAAGAAATGTCACACCCCGAAGCATCTTGTGAACCTCTGCCTCCAGTCTTTGGCTCATGGCAAGAATGCTCAAGAGAGACGATTTGAAGCACACTTCAATCTCACATCCAACAATGATGAAGCCGGATGCTCTCAAAAGTTCATTCAAGAACTCAAAGACACATGTGCTTCTCCAAAGAAGGATGATCTCATGAGCATTGACGACACACTTGAAAATTTTCATTCTCAAGATATGTTTGGAGGTCTCAATTAGACTCCTAGTCCCATAGCTACTAAGTACTATCTTGTTGTAATATAAATAATGTTGTCATCTATATTGTAAGCTTGTATGCTACAATCATATATCGAACATATTCGGTATTGTAAAATAAAGTTTGTGTGTATTCTATATATACTATAAGAATTTCATTAAATTCTTCTTTTGTGTATATAGATTTTTGGAATCAATCCAATGGAGGAGGAATTATGCCTTGTGGATAGTGGTACCACAAACTCTATACTTAGGGACACAAAATATTTCCTAACTCTTACTAGGAGGAAAGGAAATGTTTTAACTATCGCTGGACGCGATGCAACGATAGTAGGCTCTAGTCGCGCCTCTATCACTCTCCGTATAGGTACACAATTGGAAATTGAGGATGCACTCTTGTATCCCGATTCAACACGTACCCTACTTAGTTATAGAGATATCCGTCCGAATGGTTTCCATGTTGAAACCCGAAATGACAACAAAGAAGAATATCTCCTCTTAACCAAACACAACGGATATGGCAAACAACTACTAGAAAAAATTCCATCTTTAAACTCCGTATTGTACTATACATACATCAAACACGTTCAACATATTGCGTACAAAGTAATTTTCCAAAACACTAACACATTCCAAACATGGCATGATCGCCTTGGCCACCTGCATTGGAATGATGAGAAAATTATTAGCAATTCAATTGGTCATACATACCATAAAACAAAATTTTCGAATCTCGATTTTGTGTGCACTTCATGTGCCATGAAAAATTGATTTTAAGACTCTCTTATCTTAAAATCGAAGTGAACCACTTAAATTCCTTGAACGCATTCAAGGAGATATATGTGGTCCTATACAACCATTATGTGGACCGTTCAGGTATTTCATGGTTCTCATTGACGCATCTACTAGATGGTCACATGTGTGTCTTTTATCCACACGAAACCATGCATTTGCTAAGTTAATTGGTCAAATTATCCAATTACGAGCACATTACCCTGAATATCGAATTCAATCAATTCGAATAGATAATGCTGCTGAATTTTCATCCCATGCCTTCAATGATTATTGTATGGCTCTTGGGATACAAGTTCAACATTCTGTTCCACATGTCCATACACAAAATGGTTTAGCAGAATCTCTAATAATGAGAATCAAGCTCATTGCAAGACCATTACTACAGAATTGCAACTTACCAATATCATGTTGGGGTCATGTAGTTTTACACGCTGCTGACTTAATCCAATTGCGTCCAACTGCATATCATAGCACTTCCCCGCTACAATTAGTAAGTGGAAATCCACCAGATATTTCCCATCTGCGAAAGTTCGGTTGCGCTACATACGTACCGATCTCACTACCGCAGCGTACCTCAATGGGACCGTACAGGAAACTTGGGATCTATGTTGGGTATAAATCTCCGTCAATTATAAAATACCTCGAGCCCCTAACTAGGGACCTGTTTACGGCCCGGTACGCTGATTCATATTCAATGAGGAACATTTCCCGGCATTAGGGGGAGACAATAAGTACCAAACAGAATGCCAGGAAATTAATTGGATTGTACAAGGCATTCTTGCCTCAGACCCACGTACCAGAGAGACTGAACTTTAAGTTCAGAAACTCATCCATTTGCAAAACATTGCAAATAACCTGCCAAATGCATTTACTGATTATAAGGGTGTCACAAAATCCTATAATCCTGCCAGAAATGTACCTGAAAGAGTGGAGGTACCGCAAAATGCCACTCAATTCCCAGTTCAAAATAAGAGGGAGAGAAGTACGGTACAAATGGCGGATACAGCTTCTAACAAGCGACAAAGGAAACAAAAGAATGTAAATGCAGATCAACCTCAAATTGATAGACACCACAGGATCCTTGAACCCAGATCAACAGTGCACTCAATTACTGATCCTGGGACATCGGAATACCCCGACTCAAATGTTTTGGGAAATAACATTGAGTCACCAGGGGTCCAAGAAATTTCCACTAATTATACTGATTATGGAGAATCATACGATCGTAAGACTACAATTGTCGACATTTATTTCTCCACAACAATTGCAAACAACCTCCAAAATGATCCAGATCCCAAGACAATGGCAGAGTGCAAACAGCGCTCGGACTGGAATCAATGGAAGGATGCAATTCAAGCGGAGTTAGCCTCGCTCAAGAAAAGAAATGTATTTACCAATGTGATACATACACCTCCCAAAGTATTCCCTGTCGGTTTCAAATGGGTTTTCGTCCGCAAACGGAATGAAAACAATGAGGTGGTGAGATACAAAGCAAGGCTTGTAGCACAAGGGTTCACGCAGAGACCCGGCGTTGATTTCAATGAAACTTATTCTCCAGTAATGAGTGGAATAACATTCCGATACTTAATCTCATTAGCAGTTAAAAATCATCTATCTTTTCAGTTGATGGATGTAGTGACCGCATATCTTTATGGGTCACTTGATTCGGACATATACATGAAAGTTCCCGATGGAATTTCAATTCTGAATCCGAACGCAAATCGCAATATGTATTGTGTAAAATTCAACAAGTCTTTATACGGCTTGAAACAGTCGGGTAGAATGTGGTACAACCGACTAAGTGAGTTCCTAACCAAAAAGAGATACTCCAACAATGATGATTGCCCATGCGTATTCATCAAAAGACCCTCAACAGGATTTTGTATTATATCTGTGTATGTTGATGATCTTAATATCATTGGTAACACACAAGGTATAGATGAAGCACGTAATCATCTTGTGACGGAATTTGAAATGAAGGATTTGGGTAAAACCAAATTTTTCTTAGGTATACAACTTGAACACCTTCATATAGGCACCCTAGTGCATCAATCAGCCTATGTCTAGAAAATATTGGAGAAATTCAATATGGATAAAGCATATCCATCGAAAACCCCCATGGTTGTTCGATCTCTCGACAGGGACAAAGATTCATTTAGACCCCGAGATGACAATGAAGAGTTATTGGGACTCGAGGTTCCATATCTCGGTGCCATCGGAGCGCTTATGTACCTTGCAAACCGCACGTACGGATATTGCATTTGCGGTAAATCTACTTGCTAGATATAGCGCTGCTCCAACCAAAAGACATTGGGTAGGAGTGAAGAATATCCTTAGATATCTTCAAGGCACTAAAGATCTCGGTCTATTCTTCCGTAAGAATAAAATGTGGATTTAATAGGATATACAGATGTTGGCTATTTATCGATCCCCATAATGCCGATCTCAAACAGCTTTGTATTTTTACACGGTGGAACAACCATCTCTTGAAGTCTTCAAACAGACTCTAGTGGCTACATCCACTAATCATTCAAATAATTTCATTATATGAAGCATCACGTGAATGTGTATGGCTTCAGAATGATTAACCACATACAACAATCATGTGGTATAGATGCTATTGCATCACCTACCATTATCTACGAAGATAATGTCGCTTATGTTGTTCAAATGCAAACGGGTTACATAAAGAGCAATATCACAAAACATATTGCACCTAAATTATTTTACCCACATGAATTGCAAGAGAGTGGGAAATAAATATTCTGCAAACTAAGTCTTGTGATAATCTCGCAGACTTATTCACCAAGTCATTACCAACATCCACATTCCAAAAATGTGTTCATGGTATCTGTATGCGAAGACTACGTGATTTGCGGACGCGTGGGGAGAAATCTCCTAAGACTTAACCTGCTCAATACAAATATTGTACTCTTTTTCCCTTTATGAGTTTTCCTCTAAGGTTTCTCATCAAGGTTTTTAAAGAGGCAATATGACAACGTAATTGTAAATATATTATATCTCTATTTTCCCTCGGGGTTTTTAGGAGATATAATTAAATATATACCATATCATTTTCTCCTTAAATTTTCCCACTGGGTTTTAAAGGAGTTTTTCATGGCATATCTACTCTACGGTTCTCCTCATATTTTTCCTACAGGATTTTGGAGGAGTTTATTTCAAGATGATGAATCAAGGTGATCATGTGAAGATACATTGGTCAAGGGGGAGTGTTAAACACCAGTTATAAAGTAACTGCCCAATGTACAGTTATATCAAATGTACAGATGCCTTTTGATAAAGGCATCTTTTCTTCTCACCCTCTTATCATCTATAAAACACTGTAAAGATTCAGAATAAAGTAACTTTTGTTCTTTCTCATCATTAGTCTCAAACTACTGTAACAATAAGCTAAGTGACGAATCAATCTAGCTAGGACGGTTCGTTCTACATGATGGAAACAAGCTAGAGAACTGTGCGTACTTGGTGAACAAAAAGTGTACCATCCGGCCCAAAACGGATAGTGTAATACCTCCTGCGTATAAATATACTCCATCGTTTGCCCCGTTGTTGTGTTAGAACCGGTTTAACAATTTAGCATGCATGCACATATGAATCAGGTAAGCTACGAGGGCTTGATTGGTACGGGGCATGAAAATATCAGTGGTGTCTCGGTCCCGGAGCACTTCGCCTACGGCTATATTTTATTGAACTCTAGCTTAAACTTTTACACTGTTTGAGCTTTATTTTTATGCTATAATTGTTGTTAGTTTCTTTTAGCATAGTTAAGTTTTTTAAAAAATTACATCATTATTGACAATAAAAACAAATAAAAGAAAAATACAAAAATATTTAAAAAACAAAAAATAGAAAACATAAAAATTAAAAAGCTAAAAACTAAAAGATTAAGCCCAACGGAGACATAGCTCCATCGTTTTGTTCGCGCCAGTGGATTAGATAGAGATCGACCGCGACGTGCTGCCTGACAGGCATCGACAACGACGGCCACTGCGCCTTGGATGATTTGGGGGACGAAAGCGAAAGATTTAGGGCCCGATGAATCGAGTGGCGTTTTGTCAAATGGAGAAGGGTGGTGGCTTTAAAGAATGAGAGAACATCGATCTCCGAGATCTTACATGTTGATATTAAGAATTCGACCACAAAAGAGAATTCCAAAAGGTTACTACCACCTTTAAAGTTGTATTTTAGTCGATTCAAATAAAAAACAAGAAGTCATTGAATCGATTCAATACATTAGAGATAGAGATGCAAACGGATCGAATACGGATAGATAATATCTTTATATTTCCATTTTTTTTTCTCGAATGCGGATACAAATATGGATACATCGTATACGAATACAAATACGAATAATTTCAAATATAAATATAGAGCGAATACGAATCAAAACGAATACGGTCACGAATATTTATCGAAACAATAAAATCCGTTAAATTGTACATCCAAAATCAATAAAAACATATAAATAGTTTATCTTGTCAAAATATTCATGAAATTTGAACAAGCATAAGTATGTTTATCTACAAAAGTATGCGTCACCATGAACACGTAGGGTTAACCCGTGAAGAAATCAGACTTCTAGAAAGGCCAGAATAGAAGAAATAATAATAAAGAAGGATTGTATTGTAATTTCAGAAAAGTGGATAGCTAAATCGCAAAATGCCAAAATCACATGTCTCCCTCAAACCCCTAGCCAACCAAGTCCCAAATTCTTAAGCCTGGCACTATTATTCATTTCTGCTTCCTTCATCCCCTTGCTTCTCCTCTCCCCTCCCCTTTCTTCTCCACCGTCGGCACCGACGAGGCTCGGGCCATACCTCGTCGGCAGTCTCCCTTCTTTGCTCCTCCGGCCATCTCCCTTCTCCACCATGGCACCACATCCTCCCTTTCTATGCGTCGCCACCAAGCTAGCCCTCCCATGGCAGCCACTCCACCACAAAAGTCGACCCTCCCCGTCGCCTGCACCCATCACCTACATTGCCTCCTTTGGTGACCACATCGGTGCTCCCGCCCTTGGCGCTCACCCCCACCGTGGCATTGTCCCCTTCGCCTCTTGCCCTGGTGCCGGCACATTGTCCTCTTCGCCCCTGGCCCCAGTATCGGTATTATTAATTCATATGAGCATTAAACAACTACATGCGAAAGAGTGTGGTTGAGAGATGATATTATTAATTTTTTTATTTTTTTAATGTAACATGTGTTCTAGTTATTAGTAGAAACCGGTTCAATACATTAGAGAAAAACAAACTTAGTTTCTAGAATATTTACGTGCCATACATTTAAATCAACATTGTTTCTTGTCTGGTAATTAGCAAGCAAGCAAGTTGAAGCCAGCGTGGCGTCCCCCCGCCGAGCGGCGAGCGCCATGGCCAATCCTTACGACCCCAGCTACCGCGTGTGGCGTGCGCGCGAGGCCCGACTTACACGCCGACTCCACGCCCATTTGTAACTTGCCGCCAGCGCGGCCGGATGGTCGGATGCTCGCGCAAGCCACCGCGGCGCACGCACCATTGCCTCGCCTGGCGGCATGCCGCCGTGCAGCGCGCCCGGCTCGTGTAAAATTAGTGGAGAAGAAGTTGAAGTGGTGAGATTACATTGCCTACTGGACAGGCAGCGGCAGCCCAACAGCTGATGGGCCTGGGTCGAACAATCCCATCATCGACATGAGCCAGCAAATCGAATTTATATTGAGAACATAACCTATGAATCGAATTTATATGAAGAAGATAGCATATGTTTCTCTAGAGAGAGGGAAGAAGACGACGTCTTAATGGAAGATGTTGTAGGGGTGACCCCCACCTAAGCCCAGCAGGCCTGTTATGGGAGTGTAAGGCCCAAAATAGGACATATGTAATGACACAAGTGCCCCTGAGGGGAGTACTCACGTGTAAGGGTATAACTGTACAAGCACCCACTATTTGGATATATATATATGTGGCATAGGCCACGGAGAGAACCCCAGAAGCCATTCATTTACTCAACTCTCCACTACCACACACTCTCTCTGTTTGGTCTGTAACCACAACAATTGGCGCCGTTCGTGGGGAGGACAAAAACAAACCTCCAGCTTTGAAGGACGATGGCACCAAAGAAAGCTTCATCGTCGGCGGCGAAGAAGAAAAGAGCGGAAGCGGCGAAGTCTCGCGTCAGCACTAGGGCTTCGGCTTTAGCAAGCGGTGATGCAGGTGCGACCGGGAACCCAGCCATCGACGCGACGACCAACCTCGCCACCGACGCGACGACCAACCCCGCCAGCGACACAACGCCCAACCCCACCAGCACTGCCCCGATGACCAACCCCGGCGATGGCAACGCAGGCGCATCCGTTTTTCCACCTGGCGCAAAAGCGATGAATGGCCCCAGCGGCGACGCGAACCTCGTCACCGGCTCCAGGGTCCTCCAGGACAATGCGGCGGGCAGCCTGGGTGCGCAGGTCGTGGTCACCACTGTGCCGATAGCATCGCCAAGCGCACCGACGGCCTCAGCCACGCCCGCGGTGGAGACTGCCTTGCTGGCGGCCCTCAGCGCATTTCAGCGGGAGCTAACAGACCTCTGCGGAGCTGTGCGGGACATGCAAGAGGCTCGGAGCCAACACGCCCCCCGGCGGTGGCATCCGAACCCGCTCCGGAGAGGGCGGATAGCCGCGACGCCCCTACGTCTAGTCGCGTCCCATTACGGCTCGTAGACCCAGAGTCCCCGCTCTCGGTGGGCCTCCAGTAGGCGGCATGGCCTGAAGATTTCAAGTTCCCGAGCGTCATCGAGGCCTACAAAGGTGACTCCGACCCGCGAGAGTTCGTGCGCGTGTATGAGACCGCTATCGAAGCCGCTAGCGGAGACGATACCACGAAGGTAAAAGGACTCCATCTCGCGTTACAAGGGGTGGCACTGTCTTGGTTCTTCACCATTGAACCACAGTCCATCTACGCGTGGGAACAAATCCGCGACCGTCTCTACAACAACTTTCAGGGAAACTACGTCGAGCATGTCGATGCGGACTAGCTCTTTGCAGTAAAGCAAAAACCCGAGGAAAGGCTCCGAGACTACTTCAAGCGCTTCGCGAAAGTACGTTGCCAGGTCAAGGACGTCAACGAGACAACCGTCATCAACGCAGCAATACAAGACCTCCGATCGGGACCAATGGCCGAATACAATGCGCGCAAGCCCATTAAGACGGTCGTGAAGCTCTTCGACAAGATGGAAGAGTACGCCAGAGCGGAGGAGGACGTGCGGAGGCGACACGGTGATGACTCTGACACCAACAAGGCGGAAGGCTCGGCAAAGAGCGAAGGCTCGCCAAGCCGGGCTCTTCAAAGGCAAGCGCAAGCAAGAGCACCAAGGGCGCCCGAACGCAAGGACCCCAACACAATGACCAGCCAGCGATAGGCCCAAGCGCGACCAACGTAAGTCCAGAAACCTCGCACGCCTTCGACATCGAGAGCGGCTCCGAAGACAACGCCTCCGCAGGCCATGGAGGCAGAGGGCGCTGAGGCCGAGGACGTGGCCGGGGTCGCGACGACAGAACCCGCGAAGAGTACGGCGACCAGCACCACGGGCAGTGGTGCGAAATCCATGGCCGAGGCAACCATGACATGCGCGCCTGCGCCACCATCGCAGCGCTATGGCAGAGCATCGCCAGGGACAAAAACCCGATACACGCGCGCGTTGTGGCCCATGTCCAACACCCCGGGACCAAGATATACAGCCCGTGAAGGCCTCCGCGATTCGTGCACATGTGCAACAACCTCGGAGGGCCTCCTACGCTACAAGCCCGGAAGGAGCCCAGCGCAGATCATCAACGTCATTTCCGAGGCTCGCGCTGGAGTTCGCCTCGCGCGCAACGGAAGGCTTACGCGAGGAGGCTGCACCACGTCGCGCATACCCGCGTAGGCGCCGCCGAATGGGCACAACACGAAGTCACATTCACGCCCGCTGACGCCGAGGGCGTGGAGTTTCCCCACCAAGACCCTTTGGTCGTCCGGGTCCTTGTAGCCGGATGCGAAGTCAGGCGCGTCCTAGTCGATGGAGGAAGCTCCGTGAACATCCTGTTCGCCACGACCTTCGACCAAATGGGGATCCTCGAGTCGACAGCCCGCCAGCATCCCGCCGCAGGATTTGGAGGGCAGCCTTTGCGCGCCTTGGGCCAGATATGCCTCCAAGTCTCCTTCGGCCAAAACGACAACGTGAGGAGCGAAGACGCCATCTTCGACGTAGTCGACATTGCATACCCCTACAACACCATATTAGGGCGGCCGCTCCTAAATACTCTCGGGGCAGTCCCGCATCACAGCTTCCTGTGCATGAAGCTTCCCGGACCGCGGGCCGTCATCATCGTTCATGGCGACCAGGACATGGCTCGGCGCATAGAGCTCGACGCCAGAGCTCCATGCCACGCGGCTCGCCAAGGCACCTAAGCCGGGTGTGCAGATGCGGAGCCCTCGGGCGGCCCCCGAGAGCGTCTCGCGTTCCTCGCGCACAAGCTTGCCCCGGCAGCAGCGGCTCGTCAGCGGTCGCCCCGTCCTCATAGCGGTTAGTGGCCGGTATCCCCCTCTTTTGTAATCGCTCACCCGTGCAAACGAAAATTTAATAAAGTTCACCGTTTGCACAAATTTTTGTTCTTCGCAACAAAGACACGCGTTCTCGCGCGCACCCTCTGTCAAAGATACGGGCATGAGTATAAACAAAGACACGCGTTCGCGCGCGCACTCTCCGTCAAAGATACGGGCATGAGTATAAACAAAGATACGCGTTCGCGCGTGCACTCTCTGTCAAAGATACGGGCATGAGTATAAACAAAGACACGCGTTCGCGCGCGCACTCTCCGTCAAAGATACAGGTATGAGTATAAACCAAGACGAGCGGGGGGACGCCTCCGCACGCACTCTACGGAGTATAAATAAGATATAGCGTCGAGGTCCGCCTCCGCACACACTCTACGGAGTATAAATAAGACGTAGCGTCGAGGTCCGCCTCCGCACGCACTCTATGGAGTATAAATAAGACGTAGCGTCGAGGTCCGCCTCCGCACGCATTCTCCGGAGTACAAAAAGAAGACGCGGATGCCATCCCTGCGCACTCTACGGAGTATAAACAAGACGTGAACACCGCACACGCATGGGCGTCGCACTAGTGCCTACTCTTCGGAGTATAAATAAGACGTGGATGCCGATCCCACACACTCTCCGGAGTATAAAGAAGATGCGGACGCCATCTCCGCGCACTCTACGGAGTATAAACAAGACGCGAACACCACGCACGCATGGGCGTTGCCCTAGTGCGTACTCTTCGGAGTATAAATAAGACGTGGATGTCGATCCCACGCACTCTTCGGAGTATAAAGAAGACGCGGACGCCATCTCCGCGCACTCTACGGAGTATAAACAAGACGCGAACACCGCGCACGCATGGGCGTTGCCCCAGTGCGTACTCTTCGGAGTATAAATAAGACGTGGATGCCGATCCCACGCACTCTCTGGAGTATAAAGAAGACGCGGACGCCATCTCCGTGCACTCTTCGAAGTATAAGGCGTGGACATTGGCCCCATGTACTTGGAGCACAGCTTACCCCGGTTAATTCTACGGAGTGCAAAGTGCACCACGGGGGCCCACTCACACGCGCCGACCGCGAAGTACTAAGGCGACGTGTCAGAGGCTGGTTCCCACGCGAGCACACCCGCGAGCGAGAAACACCAGAGGCTGGTTCCCGTGCGAGCACACCCGCGAGCGAGAAACACCAGAGGCTGTTCTTGCATAATCTTGGGAAGGAGCGCTCGCGCGTCTACTTCGGCTAGGCGCCAACTCCGCTGCCACCACTTCGAAGGGTAGGGGACGGACTTCGTTAATATATACTTTTAATTCGCTCTTGCTTAACAAGATAGCATATGTAGGAGTAGTTTTTATATTAAAAGAATTATCCAAAGTAACATGTAGCCCAAGGTCGCTATGTGCTACCCCAACCTTGCTGAAAAGGCTTAATTTGGGAGCTTGAATTGCACTTAATGGACTTCAAATGCTCCACACTGTACCGTATCTAAGGGTATCGACGTAGAATAAGAGAGAGAAGAGTTCTAGAATAGAGAGAGGAATGTTGTATCTTGCATGCATGGGATGCACGTTTCTCACAAGGACCAAGACACTGAGTTACGGCATAACATTGTATTGGGAGAGAGTTGTATCTAAGGACCTGTTTGGGAGAGCTCCACCAGCTTCAGATCTACAAAAAAACAGCTTCACTCCACAAAATTTTACCCAAACATTCCAGCTCCGCGAAATCTGGATCCACCAAAATCCTGGATCTGAGGGCCAGATCCATGGATTTCATAGGGCCTGTTTGGGAGAGCTCCACCAGCTCCAGATTCACCAAATCCAGATCCAGATCCACTTTTCCAAGCCAAACAGTTCAAGCTCCAGAAGCTCCACCGTGGATCTGCTCCACCAAAACCATGAATCTAGCTCCAGATTCACCAAATTGGTGGAGCACCTCAAAGTGCTCCACCAAACTCAAATTGGTGGAGTTGGGGAAAATTACCCACCATGCCACCGATTACACAAAAAAATGGTTCGTTTTTCTTCTTTCTCGCCGCTGGCTGCCTCCTCCTGCGCGCCTCGCTCGCTGCGCCTCGCCTCGCCTGCTTTGTGCTGCGGCCGCCGCCTCCTCGCCGCTGGGCCGCGCCTCCGCCTCCCGCCGCCGGCTCGCCTCCTCCTTGCTCGCTGCGCGGCCGCTTCCGCCTCCTCTCGCCGCCGCGCTCCGCCTCCTCCTCGCCATTGCCGCTCAGCTCCGCTCGCTCGCGCCGCCGGCCGCTTCCTCCTCCTCTTCTCACTTTGCGCTCGCGCCGGCCGCTCGCCGCCGGCCGCCGCTGCCGCTGCGTCGCCGGGATTTTTTCATTTTGCCCCGACGCGTGGGGCCTGTGGAAGTGAGATAGAGAGGAGGTGGGAGCTGCACTAAACACTTTGACGAATCCCGGATCCACCGTGGAGTCGCTTCACGGTGAATCAGCTCCGGATCCACGTTTTTCGTGAATGAAGTTGGTGGAGCTCTCCCAAGCAGGCCCATAGAGCTCCTCAAGGGGTGTTCTAAAAATGCTAGTTTCGTACCTCCTCGTGGTGTTGAGTGGTAATTACCCACCAATACCACTAGTTACATACCCCATCCCACGTACCGGTTCGTTTCTTCTCTGTCTGCGCTCCTCTCTCGTCCGACAGAGGTCGCAGCTCCTCCTGCAGCTCCCGTCGCCGCCTCCTGCAGCTCGCGCCGGCCACCTCCGGAGCTCCGGCGGCGTACGCGCTTTCCCCTCGCGCAAGCACAACGAGACAGCTCCCCACGCGCTTTCCCCTCGCGGCCGCCGCCGCCGCTTGCATTTCGTCGAACGCCGCCGCGCGCAATGGCCGCCGCCAAGAGCCTCGTAATCCTCCTGCTCTGCGTGGCCGCGCTGTCCGCGTCCGGCGCCCAGGCCAACCCCTACCACCGCGGCTGCTCCCGCATCACCCTGTGTGCCCCTGTGGTTGGCCTTAATATGAAGAGAGATTCTTGTTTTTGAATCCATCCATGGTGAGACAAGAAAGGTTTGCATCTTCTGCTTGGTTCATTCCTGCAGGTTCTTGGAATGAGATGAGCTTTTCCAATGGTGCTACTGCTGGGGTGGAACTTCGCTACTGTGAGATGGACAAGGTTGTGGGTTGATTTGGGGAGGAATTAAAGGTTCTAGTTTTGCTTGGCATTCATGTAGATCTAGATCACCAAACCGTTCATCTTTTCTTGGTTGGAGATCAAGTGCCATCCGGTGCGCAGCGACTTGTAGATCTGGGGATTACCATGTGGTTCACTTGTTGGGGTGTTTCTGTTCTTGCTCCGTTACTACTATCTAGCATGATACCATCTTTAGTGTTTGCAAGACAGATTAGTGTTTAATCTTCCACAGTTTTATTCATGTCTCAGCTCACCCAGAGCAAGCAAGAACATCTATTTTATTTGCTCTACTCGTCCTCCCAAGTTCTTCAGGTGTTCCAGGAGCAAATGCTAGTTAGTGCTTGCCATGTTGTTCACTTGTTCCTGCTCTCTTGAGTGATTCCAGCCAATGTGCTGACCGCAGGCCATGAGACAATGTTGCTAGTTAATGCTTTGTGATATGCAAGGAGAAGATAGCAAGTAGTAAATCCATCTATGCCATGCTTGTGCGTCAATGTTGTATGGCTCATGAATATTTGTGTCGAGATATTGCATTTGTGTTGTCACAAAAATAATTACACCATTTTTTAAATCAATATGAACAAAACACGTGTGCTATATGGAAAAAAGATATATCATACAATCCTAAGGGCAAAAGTGGTCATTCCCACCAAAACCTCAATTTTGTGGATCTGGAGCTGCTGTACAAGCCAAACAGTTTGTCCAGCTCCATAGTGGGATCCCAGATCCACGATGGAGCTGCTGCTCCAGATCCACGTTTTCAGTGGTGGAGCTCTCCCAAATAGGCCTTAAATCTTGCTTTTTGCGTGGGACAGAGAGAATGTCGGAGAAGATGGGAGAAGAGAATATTTATTCTTTAGGTCCATTTGTAGATACTTTTTTTTGAAACAGTAGGACCAAGCCTGTTTGACTGATTATATATCGTTTATGTGTTTTGTAATTTATTAGGAATCATGTGTTGGTACTTGTATGTATGATACCAAAGTTTGCAAATGTGTTTTGTAAAATCTGGTGATGTATCTGCATTTTTCAGGACAATCGAAACTACCACAGTATAACCTGCGGTACTACTGCGGATCGAAACTATCGGCATTGTAATCACAGAACTACTGCGTGCATTGGTGGTCAAAAACCTGTGTGGTCGAAGATCAAGTGGTCAAGAATCAGAGTGGTCGAGCCCAGATGGTCGAAGACTAGAGCGGTCGAGCCTAGGTGGTCGAAGACCAAAGCGGTCGAGCCCAAGTGGTTGAGGACTAGAGTGGTCGAACCGACTTGGTCGAACCAACGTGGTCAAAACTGATGTGATCAAGATCTGTGTAATCGAAACTAGTGTGGTCGGAATTGACGTGGTCGTAGCCCTTCGTGGTTGTAAACCAGTGTGGTTAGAATCGACGTGGTCGTATGCCTTTGTGGTCATAAATCAGCGTGGTCGAACCAGTGTGGTCGTAAACTAGTATGGTCATAAACCAGCGTGGTCAGAACCAGCATAGTAAAACCAGCGTGGTTGAACTGACGTGGTTGAGACCTGTGTGGTGATAAATTGACTTGGTCGAAACAACGTGATTAAAATAATATAGTCGAAGATCGCTATGGAGGTCGGAGATCTGTGTGATCGAAGATTGACGTGGTCGAAAATCGATATGGTCGACGTGGTCGAGACCTGAGTGGTCGAAACCAACATGGTCGGAGACCAGCGTAGTCGGAGACCTATGTCGTCGATCCAAACAACGTGGTCAGAGACCAGTATAGTCAGAGACCTGTGTTGTCGATCCGAACAGCGTGGTCAGAGACCAACGTGGTCATGGACCAGGGTAGTCGATGATCGGAGTTTCTGACCGGCTCTGTGTGAGTGGTCCGATCAGCTCTGTATGAGTAGTCCGATTGGTGAGCGGAAGTATCGGCTCTGTATAAGCGGTACTACCGGGGAGTGAAAGTATCTGCTCTGTGTGAGCGGTACTACCAGCGAGCGAAAGTACCAGCTTGTGTAGCGATACGTTTTTTTCTAGAGAGACACCTATGTGGAGTCTTCTCGTCCCCAAGGAGATATGTAGTTCCGCACGAGTGTAGCGGTACTTCCGGTAATTGGTAGTACCGGACTTTGCACGTCAGAACTATCGGATTTGACTACAACGGCTAGTTTTCTAACCATTGGCGAGGGGAGCGGATGTACCGGCCCTAAGCCGGCGGTACTTGGAGACAAGGTTGCTTGACCCATTTTCTATTCCCTTGAGCTAGTGTGAGGCTCTCCACTCAGTTGTGCATGTGTTGCACTTTGTGAGCAAGGAGAAAGGTCTAGATTGTATGTGTTGCATCTAGAGATAGAGTGTATCCATTTGAGCTTGTGTATTTATTGCACATGATTAGAGTGTGTATCCATTTGAGCTTGTGTATTCGTTGCACGTGGTGAGAGTCAAGCGAACTTGTTACTCTTGGGGTTTACTGACTCCTAGACGGCGTTAGAGGCATCGTGCGCGGTGATATTCTCAAAGAAGGTTGTGAGAAGACCCGACAAAGTGTGAAAGTTGGAGCTCACCTACCTGGAGCGGGAAAGAACTACCACTCGTGGATTTGAGGTGGAAGGCTTAATTCGTGGAGACAGTCCAATTAGTTTAGGCTTACCTCAATGTGGACTAAAAGAGACCGGTAAGTCTCTGATCACCATGGTAAAATGAGACCGTGTCTATTGTAGTTTATTTTCTTGTGCTCAATTTACCTTCAAATAATTTACTTTCATAGAGTTAAATTGATTGCTTGTCATCTTAGGATTGCAAATCTTGACATAACTTTAAGGTGTTGATGCACCTAGATGAACTTACTTGATCTAGATGCTATTTGTGCTAAACTAAATTGATTTAAGCTTCTGCATTGTATACTTAGTTTAGACGAATAGAAAAGGTCTTAAATTGTTAGTAATAATTAGAAGAGATTTTTAAGATCACTTATTCTCCCCTCTCTAGTCGGCCTCCTCGATCTTACATCGTTCTGATAAGCACCATAGTTGCAGTAGCGTCTCTACCAAAGTCCACACATCCGAGGATGAAACATCGTGCGACGATGTGCTAGCATCAACACGCACATTAGGGTCTATTTGAGGTGGCGGTTAGGGTTTCAGTAGGTGTGTCACAGACGCATGTTGGCCATGGCCTATGCACCCCTTTATATAGGAAACTTCAACTGGATCTATATCTAATACAAGTAAAGATCGTATTCCACTCGAAAAGCTTCTGATTAGATTGTTATCCAATACAAGTAGAAATCGTATCTTACTCAAAGTCTTTCATCCGGACCCTTACTGTTCTAACCCTTTAAATATGTGACCCTATAGATTTATATATATTTGGTTATAACTCAGAAACACTTTTTCGATCATAGGTCAGTAGTGATCCCTAGCAGGACATACTGACCTCTAAATATATACAAAGATCAAGCTAAATGAACCTTACTCAATATGATCTGTAATCATATCCTAGTCACTAACAATCGGCTCATAACTCCTTACAACCAGATCGTCTATAGTCATGACTAGTTTTTATCCCCATACGACCAGTTCGCAGACCAGTCTGTGATATGTCCAATTAACTCACGACCAGTCAATATCTCCATACGACTAGTTCGTATCTGGTCAGACTAAACAACATGTTTGCATATTCTTCTTTTACCTCACGATACTTGATCGAACTCTAAGTGAGAAACGTGTCATCCATGAACTGTTCAATCTTTTCCCGATCTAGTGATGGATAACTTCACATGATCGACTCTTCAACTACTCGTGGTATGGCTATGCACTTCTTTATCTGACCACATAGAGGGGCTCAAAAATATCTCTCCTATTATGTAGAAGGGGTAAATCCCATATCTGACTAGTCACTTTCCTCTGCATATTTCATAGTATACTTGAAAGTTATCTTTATAATTACCTAGTTATGGTGTAACGTTTGGTAACTTCTAAATGCATTAATACATATGTAGAAAACTATGCTGATCTCATGTGCAAGGATTATACATCATAATTACTCGAGATCAACTGATGACATATAAGACATAACAATCTCAACAATATCTTAAGGTAGGTCAATCTAACACCATGTTATCTAGTATGTGTCCACATTATTAATTTGATATCTTTATATCTATGACCGGTGAAACATGGTTATCAATCAATACATATACAAGTCTTATAAGTCACTAGTATTCCGACTAGAGATCTTTTTAGAATGATATCATATAACAAATAAAAGTTTCACTAATAAGTCACATACTTACTGACTTTATAATAATTAATTCAAGGAACATCATAACATTTACTCAAAATATTATAAATATAGAAGTGATATAATCATCTCTATAATTACCTCTAGGTAATATCACTGCCACAAGTGATAGGAGATAATTTGACAAAACGATGAGCGAAAGAACAACCATGAAGAGTAGGAAAATGAGAGTCAAGCTTGAGCCAAGTTTCTACTTTCTACCATCGCACATTCAGATAAGCAAATCATATTTCTTTTCCTTCGGAAGGAAATTAACCCAACATCGTCTTGACAAATGCGTGCATGCTTGCTCAACACCAATCATCGATAATTCCAGGTTGGCCTTTCGACCGAATATCAATCTGCAATCCTGAATCGATCAATCGACGACTTGCCATGACCGAATTCTCTTGAGAATTCATGAACTCCGGCACGGTGAAACTCCGGTACCGTGCCGGCCTTTCTGCCGTCACGAGCTCCGGGAGTGGCCCAAACAGGTCGGAGTTGTCGCGCTTGGCAGGGTTAAAGAAGAGAGCAATGGAGACCCTAGCATCTTCAGTAGACTTAATCAGGACCCTGTGCTCGGCACTTTTGTATTCATCATTTGAAACCACCTGTTAAATATCGTACAAGCACACATTGGTGAATTTTGGGCATTTTTGGCCCTATGCAGCAAATCAATACCAAAAGTAACCTTCGAGTATATGCAATGCTATTTTTGGCCCCTCCCCGAGCGCGGGACTCCGGCCGACCGATGCGTACGAGTCATGCGGTCCGGGAGCGCATGATTCCGGCAATTGGTCAAAATGACTGTCGTGGTCGAATACAGTAGTGGTTGAGCAAGGCAGTAGTCGAACATGGGTGTGGTGGAAAGCGGCGGTGGTCGAAAGCGGAGGTGGTCGAAAGCGGCTGCGGTCGAAAGTGGATGTGATCAAATATTGGTGTGGTTGAAAGCGACAGTGGTCGAAATCGGAGGTGGTCGAAAGCGGTAGCAGTCGAAAGCCGAGGTGATCGAGGGAGGCAGTGGTCGAATAGCCGTGGTCGAAGGCTCGAAGCGGCTGCGGTCAATGCAGAGGTATCATGCACTCCTGGACCGTATGACTCGGATGCTACGGTATCGAGGCGCGGGACTGCGTATGCGTCGGCCGGTCGGAGTCGCGCGCTCAAGGAAAGAATCAAAAATGACATTGCATACATATAGAGGCTACTTCTGATATTATCATGCTGCATAGAACCAAAAATAGCCAGGCCTCCACATTGGTGACAGCACTGCGGTAGGTTCGCCGCATTAGTCTTCTTATTAACAGCAATGAGATACTTTGTCCGTACAAGAATATATGATTACTTTAGCGGTTATTTTTTATACCAACAAGATAGTACGAAATTACAAACGTTAATCTATATATATTATTGTGAAATTATTTTCACAACAAATCTAATGATTTATTTTTCACATAAATAACTAATCTAAATAGCCTTTTGTATCAGTAGTCAAAGTTTAATAAGTTTAACTCACCACTTTCTGAAACACTATATAATTCTGAACTGAGGGAGTATATTACTTTTCACTTTTCTAATTAATAACTAGATTAAGAACATGATATTAGTACTTTTGACTTGCAGAGTTGCAAAAATAATCTAACCTAATTGATAGGCGAACACCAAGGTGAGTACCTTGAGCACGTCCCCGATGTTGACCAGAAGCGCGCCGGGCACCGGCGGCACGTCCGTCCACCCTCCGTCGTCGGGCCGCACCTGCAGCCCGCCTACGCCGTCCTGCACCAGCACGGTGAACACGCTGGGGTCGGTGTGCTCCAGGGTGCCAACCACCCGCGCCGGCTCCGGGCACGGTGGGTAGTTGTGGCACCCCATCAGCCATCCCTCCACCTGCATCGCCCGCTCCAGCCGGTCCGCCCCCACGCCGAGCGCCTCCGACAGCAGCCCGGCCATCTCCTTCCCGAACCCTGCCAAGAACCGCTGGTACTCCAACAGCGCGTCCCGGCAGACCGCGGGGAGGCGGCCGAGGTCGGGCTCCGGCGGGCCGAAGCGGACTCGGAGAGAGTCGACCCAGGAGAGGAGAGGAGCGGCGGCAGTATGGCCAGGATTGGGTATGGTGGAGTAGGTGACGCCTCCGACGGGCGCGAGAGAGTAGAGCGCCGAGCGGGCGGCCCGGGGCAGCTCGTGGAAGGCACGGACGGCGGAGATGGCGGAGTCGACGGTGCCGGCCGGGACGCCGTGGTTGGTGACGTAGAAGAAGCCGCAAGAACGTGAGGCGGCGCGGAGGAGCGGCACGGTGGATGAGCGCGGGAGAGAGAGGTCAACGGTTGGGATGGCGAAGGTCGTATCTGGAGAAGGTGGTGGGGAGGGGGTGGCGGGCGTGAGGAAGAGCGGTGGCACGGAGGAGACGCCGGACTCGACGAGGCCGCGGACGCCAGCGCGGGACTCGTGAAACTCGGCCAGAGCGGCAGCGGCGTCGTAGTCCTCGGCTCCGGCCATCTTTTGTTGGCCAAAGATGACTGACGAAGAATGGGAGACTGGATCGCGGGAGCGAGCTGTGTTTCTTCGCTTGTTGGCTTCCTTCCTGGATTTTCCTTATGTAAAACAAAAAAAATGAGAAAAAGATGGAGCAAGTCACGCGAAGCATGACGACGACAAAGCACGTGTAACAGTGCAGATTGTTGTAAAGTTTTACGACCTCCCAGAATCTTTTACGACCGATTAGAGTCGTTTACGACCGGTGAGAATCAAATACGATCGGTTCAGAGTACTTACGACCAATTCCGAACGCTCCAATCTCCTCCGATCGCCTTTTCAGCGTGGTCGTAAATTTCATGTAGCAATTTACGACCGCTCCGCGATATCGCTGCGCTGCCTTCCTTGACCGCTCAAGATACCGTGATCGAAGCCTTCTACGATCACGCAGGTGATGCTGGCGATCATCGTTCACCGTGGTCGAACACCGCGTCGACCATGTTCACTTCCTTCAGCGTGGTGGAGTCGCCCGACCACGTTCGCCTTCCGGTGTAGTCGTAGCTCGTTACGACCACCTTCGACTCCTTACGACCACATTCACCGTGGTCGTGGCCTTCCTGCGTGCTCGATCCCTTACGACCACGTTGTTCGCTCCTTAGCCGTGAGTCGTAAAATCACTGTTCCTTTGCCGTGGTCGTGGCGCCTCCGACTACGCTCGCTGGAACTTTGCCGTGGTCGTAACTCCTCCCGATCACACTTGCGGTGATCGTGAGTCCTTCCGACCACGTCTCACGCAAACACACGACAAAACAATGCTCTGTGTTTCTCCTCTTTTGGTCTTTCTCAATTGCTTGGTCCTACGAATACATGGCTCTAAGCCTCTTTTTATACCCGGTTGTCCTACTTTAACACGGGTTCTCAACACCTACTCGACTCAGAGTCTTATCGACTTCGACTCGATTCGACTTCAGATTTCTTACTCGTTTTGGATTCGATTACTTCCAAAACTTGTATACGACTTCTAAACAAGATTATTTACAACATTTTCTCCTAATCTTGTTTCTCGACTTCAATCATGCGATCTTTCTCCTTATCTCCGAGAACTTTATCTCGCTGCGACTTTGTCAATATGTCCGCTTTCGTTCTTGGTTACGATATAGTTGATAGCGATCTTCCCTCTTCGACACAATCTACGATATAATGATATCTTGTGTCTATGTGTTTGCTTCTATCATGTAGAACTGGATTCTTGCTCGGTGAAATAGCCGATTTGTTATCAACCCGGCGTTACCTTACGAATTTCTTCATCGATAATTCACTCAACGATCGGCGAGCGGACTCCTTGGCAAGATCTCTGCGCTTGCTGCGATGTACTCGGCTTCACACGAAGATAATGCAACTACCTTTGCTTACGAGATTGCCACTGATCGGACTCTCCCCAAGCACAAACATTATGCACTGCGTGCTCTTTCGATCGTCGACATCTCCCGCCATGTCGCTATCATCGAGCCCGTCACCGCAGCGACTTTCCACCTCCTCTCTTGTATGAATCCCGAGATTCAAAGTACCTTTGATGAATCTCGGGATGTGTTTCACGGCATTCATATGCTCTGAGTCGGTTTCTCCATGAAGCGACTTACGTATCCGACCACAAACAAGATGTCCGGTCGGTGTGCACAGATACCGTAGACTTCCGGCAATGCTTCTATAAGTCGTGGCATCAGCTGGTGATCTGGGCTGTCTTGCTTAACCGGATGATTCTCCATTGGGGTTTGACATGGATTGCACTATTCCATACGACTTCTCCAGAATCTTTCGAGCATATCCCGACTGACAAAGTGTTATACCGTTGTCGGTTTGATTTACTTCAATGCCGAGGTAGTAGCACAGAAGTCCCAAATCGGTCATTTTGAACATCCTCTTCATCTCTTCTTTAAACCTCATAATCTCCTTCGAACTCGATCCAATAATGATCAAGTCGTCCACGTAAACGCCCACGATCAGTCTGTTCTTCGCATCTCCTTGTGTACACACAGCATGTTCGAGTTGCTTCTTCCGAACCCGAGTCTTTATTAGACTTTGTCAAGCTTCAAATTCCATGCTCGTGGTGCTTGCTTAAGTCCGTAGAGAGCTTTGTTCAGCTTCAAGACTTTCTCGGCTTGCTCCTTGGATTGAAAACCCGGCGGTTGAGAGACATAAACTTCCTCCTTAATGTCTCCGTTCAAAAACGTTTTCACATCCATGTGGTGAATCTCCCATCCACCGTTTGTTGCCAATGCAAGAAGTAGTCGTATAGTCTCCATACGAGCTCTTTGGGGCAAAGACTTCTTCGTAGTCGATGCCTTGTTTTTGAACATACCCTTTTGCCACAAGTGCGTGCTTTGTGTTTCTGACTTCTCCTTGGAATCCTTCTTTACCTTGAAGATCCACTTTAAACCGATTGCTCGATGACCCTTTGGCAAATCGGTGAGTTCCCATGTGTCATTCTCTTCAATTGACTTCAGCTCTTCCTGCATAGCTGCTCTCCAGTATGCAGATCTTTGCTTCTTCATAGCTTCCAGGTTCTTCTGCGGTCGTGTAAAGCAGTAGCTCTTCAGACTGCACTGGTTCAGTTTGTGCATAAATCTCACTTATGCTTCTCATCTTCGGTATTCTATCGTTCGAATCTTCTTCATCAGACTCTTCTTCATTAGGTGAGACTTCCTGATCATCAGCACCGATTGAATTTTGGCTTTGAGATGTGGTCGTAGCTTCTTCCGTATTGTCAGCATCGACTGCTTCGACTTCGAAGGTTACCCACTTCGACATGTCTTTCTCAATGTCCTCGTGTTCTTCCCACTCCCAATGTTTGTTCTCTTGAAGACCACGTCTCTGCTCACATGAATCTTCTTTCGACCGGATCATAGCACTTTGCACGCCTTGGTGCCCGGTTCGAGCCAAGATAATCATCAAATGCTCCGGTCGTCTAGCTTCTTGAGATAAGTGGATGGCTTCACATGGGCTAAGCATCAGAAGACCCTTAGATGCTCGACATTGGGTTTTCTTCCGACCACTTTGTTCATATGGAGTGACTCCATCCGGTGATCGCGTGGTCGCACGATTTAGCGAGATAGACAAAGATGTCGTCATCGCTTCGCCCAAAGTCTCCGGCAGAATCGGCTCTTCAACGGACTTCGTGCCGTTTCGACCACGGTGCGGTTTCTTCTTTCTACGACTCCGTTTTGTTGAGGTGAATACGGGCCGTGAAGAGTCTTGCAATACCCTTCTCTTCACAAATCGAGTCGAACTCTTTCGCGAGGAATTCTCCTCCTCGATCTGACCTGACCGACTTCACCTTTTTGTCGACTTCGTTTTCGACAAGAGTTACGATCTTCTGAAAGTTCGTCTTTGCCTCATCTTTGCTCTTCTGCATGTACACCCACATGGCTCTTGAATAGTCATCCACGATCAACATGAATTATTGATTCCCGGCATCTGTACGAGGTGTGATTGGTCCGCACAGATCCACGTGAACCAGTTCGAGTGGTTGCGAAGCTCTGATACCAACTGTTGTAAGGTCTTACGACCTCCCAGGACCTTTTACGACCGGTTAGAGTCGTTCGGTGTGGTCGTACATCTTCAGGTAGGTGTCTTTGAGTTCAATCCGACAACCTTCTTCAGTCAATTGTCCAAGGCTTATAATGTTGCTTCGTAGACTTGGAATGTAGTATACATTCGACAATCTCCTCTGGCTTCCATCCTTGCACTGCATCAGGATCGTGCCTCTCCCTTTTATCTGAATGGCCGATCCGTCTCCGAACTGTACTCTTCCAAGCACATTCTTATTTAATTCGTAAAACATTGAGTACGTACCCGTCATGTGGTTGCTGGCTCCGTTGTCGAGATACCAGTCTGCCGTCCGCTCTTGAGTCTGCTCTCCTTTCTCCAACAGACTTGGAAACACTTTCTCCTCGTTTAATAAAACCATTGTCGGTTCGTCTGCAGTGCAGAGCGACAACAGCAATGTCGGCTCTTTGTGCTCATCCGTTTGAGCCAGGTTTGCTTCCTCTACTTTCTTTTTACTCCGGCAATTTGCAGCATAGTGACCATACTTCTTGCAGTTATGGCACTGGATGTGGCTCCGACATTCAGTAGCGTAATGACTGAATTTCTCGCATGTGTAGCACTGGATGTCAGATTTGTCCTTCTGGTGATTGCCATCTCCATGACCACCACGACCTCCTCGACCACCTCTTCCACGGCCACTCTGGCCATAGCCTCGTCCTTGTCCTCGCCCATGAGACGCGCCGCGGCCACGACCACGTCCACGACCGCCCCTTGATGACGATTTTCCTCGGTTCCTCGTGTCATCCTTTACAAACAATGCTTGTTGGTTGTAAGGCCCTTTTCCTTCATTGTCGGCTTGGTAACTTTTCAGAAGCTGCTCGTGTGCTCTGAGCGCCCCAGTTACCTCCTCCACCTTCATCTTCGAGAGGTCTTGTGAGTACGTGATCGTAGTTACGACCGGGAGAAACTTCTCCGGCAGTACTCGTAGATACTTCTTCACCGCCACCTCATCTTTCAAGTCGTCGCGAGAGATTTGATCTCGCGTTCTGACTTCATTAAACTTCCTGCAGAATTCTTCCACTATGCGGTCTCTTCCCATCTTCAATGATTCAAACTCACTCCTCAATGTTTGAAGTCGAACTTCCTTCACTCGATCTACTCCTTCATGCATGGTTCGCAGAGTAGTCCAGACTTCCTTCGCTGTCTCCTTGCCGACTAGCTGTCGCATCATTGAGTCGGGCACAACTTGATAGATCGCTGCCATCGCCATTTTGTCGAGATGATCATCGAGGACCTTTTCCTTCTCTTTCGGTTCAACCGCACCCCAGACTCCCTGTGCGATCATGTTGACCTTCATCTTCATCGCCCAGATCGGGTAATTATCCGAACCGAGGATCGAATCGCAGCGACACGCTTTCCTTCATCTTTGAAGCCTCCGCCATGGTTCACCGAGGCTCGATACCAATCGTTGTAAAGTCTTACGACCTCCCGGGATCTTTACGACCGGTTAGAGTCGTTTCTGACCGGTGAGAATCAAATCGATCGGTTCAGTACTTACGACCAATTCGAACGCTTCAATCTCCTCCGATCGCCTTTTCAGCGTGGTCGTAAATTTCTTGTAGCAATTTACGATCGCTCGCGATATCGCCGCCGCGCCTTCCTTGGCCGCTCAAGATACCGTGATCGAAGCCTTCACGATCACGCAGTGATCTTGGCGATCATTGTTCACCGTGGTCGAACACCCGTCGACCACGTTCACTTCCTTCAGCGTGGTGGAGTCGCCCGACCACGTTCGCCTTTCGGTGTAGTCGTAGCTCGTTACGACCACCTTCGACTCCTTACGACCACATTCACCGTGGTCGTAGCCTTCCCTGTGTAGTCGATCCCCTTACGACCACGTTGTTCGCTCCTTAGCCGTAGTCGTAAAATCACTATTCCTTTGCCGTGGTCGTAGCGTCTCCCGACTACGCCTGCTGGAACTTTGCCGTGGTCGTAACTCCTCCTGATCACGCTTGCGGTGATCGTGAGTCCTTCCGACCACGTCTCACGTAAACACACGACAAAACAATGCTCTGTGTTTCTCCCTCTTTTTGGTCTTTTCTCAATTGCTTGGTCCTACGAATACATGGCTCTAAGCCTCTTTTTATACCTGGTTGTCCTACTTTAACAGGGTTCTCAACACCTACTCCGACTCCGAGTCTTATACGACTTCGACTCGGTTACGACTTCAGATTTCTTACTCGTTTTGGATTCTATTACTTCCAAAACTTGTGTACGACTTCTAAACAAGATTATTTACAACACAGATAGGCAGGTAGCACCGATGAACAAAAAAGAACTGCACTGCAGACGGCCGAGAACACCGATGAGCTACTTCCAACTTCATTCAAGAAAAGAGATGATTATCTCACCGGAAACATGCACGGCCACACGGACATGGGCCGTGTTTGCTTCGCGTCCTGGGTCTGAGCTGCCAGGCTGGGATTCTGCCGGGACTCTGTTTGGTTGCTGCCCTGGAGAGCTCCCAGGCCTAGGTGAGCAAAATCGAGCGGCTACAGATGGCTTTGCAGGATGGTGGAGTGCCGCGTAGGTGAGTGGAGCAACGGCCAACATAGCCGGTTGGACGACAACCACCGGTGTCGCCTCACTGAACCACCGCTTCTTACGCCGTCGCCGACCCACCGACAGGACCAAACTCAACTGTCTGCTTCATGCATGCATTGAATCGCGTGAGGCCATCGATCGTGAAGTGAATTTGATTGGCCCTTTCTTTCTCAAGGATTATCCTAATAAACGAATGGATTATAAAAAGCATCTCCATCTGATCCGAACGAACCTAACGTGCGACTCGACTAGCGAGCGGGCCCAGCCAGCTGCTTCCTCGGCCGGCTCCACACATCAGGGGTAGTCCGCCGCCGACGCCTGGCTCTCCACTCCATTCCGCGCCCCGTGCCCCGCCTCCGGCGACGACCCCTGGCCATCTGCTCCCTGAGGAAGGGGATGGAGCTCGAGCCGGTGGGTATCATGCCCGGCGGTGAGATGCGGATCGTGCGCGAGAGCCCCACGTCGGCCTACGTCCGGTTTAAGGCCGACAGCGTGGAGCCGGCCACAACCTTGTGGAGTTGTGGTCTGCGAGCTACCACCTGGATGGCGACTTCGACAGATCGGAGCCCTTGGGACTAATCAGGTTTTTACTATCCAGACCCATAGGATCAAGTGAGCTAGACATTTAAATCTATAGACTGTATTTCTACAAACCTCTTTAAACAACAACTTTATAAGTTGTATTGAACATTCTCCCCCTAAAAATTAGTCTAATAGATGAAGTATTCCTCACACTTTTATGCTTTTTTCTTTTCCATAACCCATGTGGAATTAAACCTAATCCAGCATCTTGTCAGATCGAACCCCTGGGTCTAACCGGGTTTTTACTACTTGGATCATAGGATCAAGTGGGCTGGACATATAAGTCCATAGACTGCACTTCTGCAAGCTCCTTTAAACAATAATTTTATAAGTGGTATTGAGCCTTCTCTTATAAAAGGCTAGTTTAATAAATAAAGACACCTTCATATTTATAAGTCATGTTTTTTTCTTTCCCACAATTCATATGAGACTAAACCCAACAGACTTGCTGTTCACGCCGGCCGGAGACGTGCACCGGGTGAAGTGCTTTTGAGGATACTGAGTTATTCATCCGGTGGGACGGGCACTGGGACATCTTCCTCGACGAAGACCTGGACAGCGCTCGCAATGCCATTGATGCAGAGCTTGCGGCCGCTGACAGGTGAGGAGACTACGGTGGTGCACGTCAGTCTGTTATGATGTGGAGGCTTGTGAAGGTGCTTTCTTGTCCTTGTCTTATGCCATGTTTGGTTGTACAATGCTTGTTGCTGTCCTTATACTGGTGCTGGTTTGATCTTTGTATGTTGCTGGCCTGGCTGCGGGGGAAATCGGTAATAATGATAGTAATGCCACCTTTATATGTTTGTACAATCTGAGATGCTGAATAAATTGCATACTGCAAGGTTGCTGGATCTTTCGGCAAACCTAACTTTCATGATTTTGACAGTGATGGCAATTATGTCTTGTGTCATTGTTGTTAATCTTAAGTGAACCGCCATGAGATGTTTTAGCTAGCACCCTTGGCTCTATTTTTGTTTTGTGACACATCCAAGAACGTATTATTGGTTCTGGTCTCCATGAAAGAGTTGGAAGAAGTGTTGGTGGAAAATAACCCTCTAAAACATAGATTTGTTTTCAATGTTTGGTTGTTGAACTAACAGAAAGTGCCTTTTTGATGGCTGCCTTTTTTGCAGCCATTTTTTCTTAGCACTGTTAATTTTAGTCTTGGTTCAAAATTTCCCCATTCTAGTGGATTGTTATAACTACCTTTTATGAAACAGGGCTTTTACCTGTTCTTCACAGAATAAAATAGGTCGCTATGGTTGATTGGTCTTACTAAAAAGCATTATGAATAATCAGGTAAAAGGATATTTATGAAATGTAATTAAGCTACTTGATAGAAGCTTTTGTTGAGTAGCTCCTTTCTCTTATTATTCTCATACACCCTTTTAACTGATTTGCTTCAAGTTCTAGGTATATTAAATCCATGGCTACCAGTCTTACGTGGACCGTAGTAATACAATACACTTATAGACGTTCTAAAGCTCAGAAGTCATATGATTGTAGACCTGCACAGCGGCGACACAAGTGATTTATGGGATTGGTTGGTACCTGGACATAAACTCTAGTATTCTAGCAGTACTCTAAGAATGAATTGTACTTTGGAAATCCTGCTTATTGGTGTTAAGAGAACTGGAAGACAAACCTTGGTACACCAGCATTTGAGAATTGTGATTAGAGAACTAGGAAGTGATTCCAGTTTCCAAACCGAAGCTTTGGGCCTTAGCGGTATAAACCCTGCTGCTAATCTTGCCTCTAGGCTCCAATCTGGCCATCCATCTGATGGAACAGTGGGTTTCAAGGATAAAGTCTGTCTAGGGACACTTGAACGGTTGAACCTTAGGGAATTGCAGAACATGGTAATTTGTTGGGATTCCATGTTACCAGTAGTTCTAGCATAGAAGGCTTCTAGGAAACTTATTGTGGATTGTATGGTTGGATTCCAATTCAGCCGATGTCATTGAACTCAAATACTAAAAGACACCGCCATTTATAATCATTTTAGACCTTGTAACAGCCAAATATCATTCTTTGACTGAGACTTCTTCTTTTCTTGCCTCATCGGTATCGGACTCTGCAGTCCACTTCTGCAAAATCAAGAACTATGCATTTAAATCAATATATAGTTCTGACGGTTGCTTAACATTTGCCAGGTGATGCTCCCCTATAACTCACTGCAGAAGTATCGTGCAGCCTTCAATCACCTGAATGCTGCAAGAGTAGCCTCATTTGGGATATTTCCACAATGGCGAATTTTTTTGCGAATATTTTATTTTTATTCAAAATTATAGAAATATACCCGCGGCAATATTTTTTACATAAATAGACTCCAATTGCCCAACGGCTAGGCGACACGTGGGCAATCCGCTGGCCGTTGGGCAGGCGACTGGGGTGGGTGGGGGGGGGGAAGTGCGAGTGCTTGGCCGCCGCCGGCCACTCAACAGAAGAAATTGTGTTTGGCCGAGTAGAGGAAGAAAAGAGAGAAGAGAAAAGGAGAGGAAGAGGAGAGGGAGGAGAGAAAAGGAGAGGGAGAGGAGGAGGAGAGGAGAGGAAGGAGGGGGAGGAGAGAAGAGGAAGAATTAAATCCAGGTAATTTTTTTATTTTCAATATTATATTTGTAGTATTTTTTTATTTACTGTTAGTGTTAGTAAAAATTGTAGATATACATATGAATAGTTCAATTTTTGGAATAGAAAATTTAGTTAACGTAGTTATAGGAAATTAGTAGAGGAGAGGAAGAAGCAACAGTAGGTATTTTTTTTGTATCACAATGTTGTATATGACTGTTAGTGTTAGTAGAAAATTATAGATGTAGATAGAAATAGTTAAATTTTTGGTATACAAAATTTAGTTAATGTAGTTTTAGGAAATTAGCAGCCATAGAAGCGTGTAGTTGTGTATAAATTAGCGAACATAGTTTTATAAAATTAGCATCTTTAGCAAATTGGCATGCGTACAAAATTGTAGTTGTAGAAAATTCAATCACCGTAACGTACAAATTAATCGTTCGTAGAAATTTGTACGTATTACAAAATTTAGTAAATATTTATGTTAGAATTTAATAATTTGGTATGTAAAAAACAATAATACGTAATGTTTATGGTTAAATACGAATTAATGTAATGTCGTTAGTACGTTGGAAAAACCGATAGGAAGTTCATAGTGCGAGATTATTGTAGTGGGTTACAACATGCGAACGATCGGTAAAATGTGCACGATCGGCGATTTGACATGTTGCAAAATTAAAACATACATGCAGTCAGATACTAGCAATGCCGATACCCACTACATTGAAAGTGCATTATAGTGTTGGAACCGTTTGTGAATGTCCGAATGGTGTGGATTTGAGTGGTTTTCCGCAAGCCACTCTAGTACATCCGGATGGCGAGAATGCTCGAATCTCAGATGTGATGCATTGGCTGACCCGAAGTTTTTCATTGGACCTCGAGGTGTGCAACGTCGTCATACAAGGGCTTTGGAGCCCATCTCCCATGGACATCAGATGGGAGTTGAGAACATTGATGTGCACTGTTATGTGGAAGGAGTTTATGCAAGGGTGCCAGTGCCGTGGATACAAGTGTGTGCTGCTTGTGCAATCATGCACATTACAAGCTATGCAAGGTCGTGCGTACGGCCTTGCTCCGGGAGGTGCTAGCAGCTCAGGCGGCCCGCATATTGACGAAGAGGAGCAAGCTGCTCGTGATGAAGCTGATGCGGTATATGGAGGAGAGGTACAATGGTCAAGCCATTGAGAGGGAACAGGACAAGCCGATGAAAGAGAGCATATTGAGTACATAGTGCAGCAGATGGAGTGCGATGACCAGACGGCATGGGCTGAAGAGAAAACTGTACAGGAGGACAACGAGGACAGTTCAGATGAGGATGAAGCTCCCGTCCCACAGGAATGAAACCGGTTTAATACTGAGGGTGTTTCCGCACATGATGAGCACGAATTAGCGTGGGAGTACCATGAGACAGAGGTTCGGTTGCACTCAATGTTTGCTGACAAGGCATCGCTGCAGGATGCCATCAAGCTGTGGGCCCTTTCAATGCAGTGGATTTTTTGGTCGTGAAATCAAGCCAGGAGTGGTACACCGTGATGTGCGAGCAGGCCGGTTGTCCTTGGAGGGTGCACGCATATAGACTCAAGTATGAGATTCACTGGATTATGTTGAAGGTGGAGCCGCACTCTTGAATTCTCAGCAGTGTTTTGGTGAGACATCGTACCCTAACGTCCGCCTTTATAGCCAATTTGATGTATGAAGAGATAATGGAGAAGAAAGACATGGAGGCCATGCACATCATGGTAGCTATCGAGAAGAAATTCAAGTACAAGATTAGGTATGCAAAGGCATGGCATGCGACGTAGAAGGCGTTGGAAAACGTTTCAGGTCTTTTGAGGCAGCGTATGACAATCTTCCTTGTACGCTTAAGGTGTTGCAGGACAGGAACCCGGACACGTATATCACAGTGCAAGACAAGCCTTCCACAAGGTCGCCAGGATATACAGTGTTGCAGAGGGCCTTGTTAGCATTTGGTGCTTGCATCGAGGCATTCAGGCGCATGTTATCGGTGATCTCAGTTGACAGGACTTTTCTGATTGGCAAATACAAGGGATAGATCCTGACGGCCATAGATGTTAATGGCAATAACCAAATATTGCCACTGGTCATCGCATTCGTGGAACATGTGAATTATGAAAGCAGGTTGTGGTTCCTCAGACATGTCTGGGTTGTAGTTGTCGGCGCTCATCTTGGTATGTGCGTAATCCATGATCGCCATGCTGGAATTGTAAAGGCCATAAGAAAACTTCAGGAAGACCTCGAAGAGCCCTTTTCTTAGACGGATATGAGGAACAGGTGGTGCATTCGTCACTTAGGGGTGAACTTTTTCAAGCAATTTCTAAAACAACCATTGATGAAGCTACTCAAGAGGTTGGCTATGTAGAACCAGCGGAGAAAATTTGATGCTTTGTAGGCGTTGTTGGATGAGCACAACAGGAAGCACGTCGACGAGAGGAGTAAAGGGCCAGTCATGCCTGGGGCGGTACAACCGGAATGCTTGCCTGTACTCGATGAGCCTAACCTAGCTGGTCTAAGAAGAGGAGCTTACAGAATATCAAGTGCTTCTTGCAGTGGATCGAGGGAGAACCATTGGAGAAGTGGTCGCTGTTGTACGACACGGACAGCGCAAGGTATGGCATAATGATGACTAACCTTGCAGAGGTGTACAATTGGGCTCTCAGGGGCCTTCGTTCTCAGACCCTTGTCGCCATCGTAGAAGGTGTTCACATCACAATCGGCTACTTCATGGAAAGGCACACGAATGCCGCACTTCATGCGGCCAATCCCCGAGCATTGTATTCGTCGAAAATTACAGCATACATGGAGACGAAGGCACAGAAGGGTCAATTGCACACAGTGCACGTCATGGGCAATAGGGAGCATCGTTTCGACGTGGTACTCCATGATAGAGTGGGATTTGGCGCGGCTCGTTCCCTTGTTACCCATGAGGTATGCCTTGGAGATCATGCAAATGACCCTAACTGCACGTGCAACAAGCTGAAGTGTTACACAAGCCATGCTCTTATGTCCTCGCTGTATGTGGGACCATGGCCATGGATCCTTCGATCTTCATGTCGGAGTACTTCTTCAAGGAGAGAGTACTGCATGCGTGGTGTGGGGAGCTCAGGGGGTTCAGGGTTGTGGGGAACTTCGCTACCTTGGACATTGCAGGGAGGACTTCGATTTTAGGTGTTAACATGCTGAATGGTGGGAAGGGTCGGCGATAGAGCCGGCATATTAGAAATGATATGGACGAAGCACAAGCCGGATCATCTGGTGCACGTTGTGGGTGATGCGGTCAAGTGGGGCACACAGCTAGACGATGCAACGCATGTGCTGATCAGTAGGTAGAGCGGCATGGTGTGTACTACTAGTTGTTGGAGACTAGAAATAAATTTCCATTATAAACTGTATTTTGTTAGTAGGCACTTTTGACATGTGGAATGTCGTACTAAATGTATCGTATATTTCATGTACCATTTGTATAACTGCTATGTTACATACCCCTTTTCACTATTGTAGTTGGTGTTGTGGTGGTAGCCTAGTATTGCTCTGTTTATTTAATTACAAGTTCTATTTACTGTTACTTTATATGCGATGTTTTTTGGTTCCGTATAAATACTAACTTGAATTCATTTTACTGGTATGGCTCATGATCTTCATGGGTCGGACTGGCCTTACGGCCTGTTGGACGAGCACATTGACCGGCTGCATCGCGCTTCTCGTGATGTCCCGTCTACAGGGAGCGCAGAGGAGCCTACTGAGTTGGGAGTGGTCCGGACATGCACATCTCGAGTGGCCTAGAGACTAGACCCTCGCTGGACAGTTAGGTGTGTACTTCACCAACATTGTACTGTTGCTGCAAGTAGGTTCCGTGCTGACTTTTACTTGCTTCACAGGCTGCGGGATGCTGGGCTACTCCATCTCGCCCGGATGGTGCAGGCTACAGACGAGGATGGACCTACCTTGGTCGTGGGCGGGGACGACGGCGTGGAGCGATCACGACGCTTTCCGTTCGACCGTTGGCGGCCAAAGACACATACTTTCCACCTCCCACTCGGGGAGATTGTCAGACCTAGATTTTTACAATCCGAAATCCTCTGTGATTCCATCACACTATTCCCTGGATCAGTAGGTAGTGCTCACAGATTCAGAAATGAACATCAGAATACATATCATGCGGAAGCATAAATATAATAGTAAACTTACTCACGGGCCAATTAGGCCGAAATCTTTAAATTGCAGTAGTGGAAGAACGAGGCACACATGTGGGACCTTCAGGACATGCCCACAGGCAGCCAACTGGAAGTTCGCGACCTAGCCCTTGACATCTTCATCTTCTTTGCCATCATGTTCAATAGTGTTGCTGAGGCGTAGTGATCTGATTTCTGATTCTGGATTTGTTGTGAGAGCGAGTGTGAGCACAAACCACCGTGCTCCGCGAGCCAATACACAGAATGCAGATAAATAGTATGCATGGCTTATCAAAGGAGAGGCTCAGATTGTTTTATTTGCTATAAATTGCTTTTAGTAGCATTATTATTATTTAATCATAGTGTTATTGTTGCTGTCTAAAACTCCAAATAGCGATTACCATAATTGACTTAAACCGTCGAAAATAGACTTCCTATATTTATTGCTGTCTAAAACTCCAAACAGCAAGTGTCATTATTTACTTAATCCACCGATCACACAATTTCCATATTGAGTGCTGTCTAAGACTCCAAACAGCGAGTAACATCATTTAATTAATCCATCGATCATACATTTTCTATACTGATTGCTGTCTAAGACTCTAAACAACGAGTGACATCATTTAATTAACATCCACCAATATCTTTTGTGTTCTGAATTCCTAATAATCCAATCTTGTAAGTGCTATTCATCAACTCTTCATTTCTGAATTCTAATGATTCTCTAGCATAATTACTTTCAAATCCACCAATAATATTTGTATCAGGACTTTCTAACAATTCAATCCTTTCGGTTATTGATACAAAACCATAATTTGCTCTTCCAATAATCAAGCTTATTTTTCTCATTATCTATCTCTAACTAATTCGCTAGTATACCTCCACCAAGGGTATCATTGATCAAGTTTACGATTCACTAGTATATATACACCAAGAATATCATTGATCAAGTTTACACTCCAATAATTGTTATCATACCTCTAAATTCCTAAAAATTCAATTCATCCATCCAGTATTTGATCAAAGCCTATTAATCCCATTATCGCCAACATCTCCCAAGAGTTTGTGTTATTTATCAGTGTCAAAATCCAGCAAATTCCCTTTGCACTCCCTAATTCTCTACAAATCATTTAAATCATCTATTTAGCCTATCTATTCATCTAGGCTCCCACCAATTTATTTCCCTAGAATCCACACTATCGTTTCCTTTTTATGATCGACATGAATCTACCAATATCTTTATGTGTTTACCATAAACAGCCATCTTCTTTACTTATGACTCTATTTATTCTTCCTGCTATTTTTATTTTGTGAGAGGTATTATCATTATTTAAAAATATAATACATAGAGATTTCCTGAGACCTAGCAGTTTTGAACAAAAACATAATATGTAAGAGAATGCAATAATAATAGCGATCCAGATTCCATCACCTGTTACATGGTCTCTGCACCATATGCTAAACCTTCAGCGTTATAGCCGCTTACATTATTACTAGGACGACACCCAAGGAAACTCAAAACAGGGCTTTCCACTGTTCTCCACTTTTCCATTCCCATTCACAAAATTTTTAAAATAGAACTATATCTGTCTAAGTTCCCATGTCTGCCCTTGACCGTGGGCACAGCTATTCGAATAGTTTTGACTCTGCAGAGTTTGCACACTTACCCACAAGAGACAGTTCACTCGTTGCCCCACACGATTCCTTAGTCATGCGGTTGAGCAAACCATCACAGTAACCATTCAAAGTACCTCGTCCCTTCCATCATCTCACCCTATGGGTCGCTCCCACTTGAGGTGGGTCCCATACGTTGTGCGGGATGTTCCCCTCCTATGCGCCTAGCAGCTGGCTACCCACAATGCTAGCACGCCGCAGACGAACTTCACCCTCTACGGGTGTTCCATTCAAGCCTGCCACCCAGGCTGCCACTTGCACTACTTCACTCCTCCACCGATGATGATGATTTTCAGAGCTCGGTAAATCTACTAGGCCAAGTTGTACTTTACAAACTTGTGGTTATACTTGTTTTACACAGGAGGTCATGACAAGATTCATTTCTTAGGGTTATCTGGGCGGTTCTACCACTGACCACACTCTCGTGCACCGTTGCACCATACCCCCGAACCATCCGCCCAGATAGATAAGCAGTTTGAGGTTTTTGGGAAGCATAAAATAATCATATCCAACATATACTAGTCATTACCACCATGACTGCCCAATCGAATTTTCTCATGATTAAAAGTGATACTTGGGGCATTTCAACGCCCCCGGATATCTATGCAGTACTAAGCATAGTGTATAATTACGGACTTATTTTTGAAATGTTACTATTATAATTTTGCTAGGGCAACAAAGTTCACATATTCAAATATTCCAAAGAAGATGTAATATTAATCAAGTCAATAATGGGCATATAACTAGAATCTTAAATTAAACATGTATTTGCATATAAAATAACGGCATGCAATTTGATAATTTAAACAAAAGTAATATGCAAATCTTGAATTTAGATGAATTTAGGAATTTGTTTCATTCAATTTGGAGTTAAAATGAACAAGTTATGCCCATTCAAAGTTTTCAGCCCAATTAATTCTAGAAAATACTAAAAGTCTGATAGGTGGGCCCCACTTTCTATTTTTAATCCATTCTTTTATTTTATTCTCTATGCATTGTGCCTATGACAAGTGGGTCCGGCTATTATTTAAATAAATGGGGCATGGCCCACATGTCAGTGAGAGTGTCTTGTATTAATCCAACATTTGTATTTATGGAGGTCATTAATCACTAATTAATTGTCATTAGCATCAACTAACCATGTTTGAACATTAATTGTGCTTATTTATACCCTTAATAAATTTTTTAGCATGTTAATTATTTTCAGATTTTCTTAATCTCTCTTTTTACTGTCGCTTAGCAAAAACCATCTAAAACCTACACTATACTGTGGCCACAGGTTTCGAACGCGGGCGGGCGGATTGCATTCGAGCGTTGCTAGCCACTCAGCCCTCTGGTCTTACCTGATGGCTCAGACGGACAAAATCTTGATAAGCTAGCTGGGCGGGCGTTGGAGCAGAGGAGGTCCGGGTGGCGTTGCCGGCGGCGAGGGGAGGCCGGAGAGGTGCGGGAGGATGCAAAAATGGAACCCTGGTGCTACGGTGGTGTCGGAGGTGAAGTCGACGGGGACCGGGGAGCATGGTGGCAGGTCAGCGGCGTGCGGCGGCGGCGACTCGGGAGGGAGCTCTGGTGCCGGCGAGGTACGGTCTACGGGAGGTGCGGGGAAGGCCGGGAATAGGATTGCGATGACCCGGGGATGGTGTGGGGAGCGGGAATCGTGTTTTGGCAGCGGGATTCAGCAGGGGAGGCTGGTGGCCGGCGGTGGGGAAGAAGAGCGAGGCCGGCGGTGAGGGAGCTCGAAAACTCGATTGCACAGAGTGGGCGTGGTCTGAGGTGTGGGGAGCTCGGGGGAAGTCTTGGCTACGCTTATAGGCGAGCGTGTGGGGCTTGCCGCGAGAATCCCTCCGTGCTGTCACGTCGGCGAGCGACGAGGGCAGGCGGGTGCACGCGGCGGGGCAGAGCAGAGGATCTCGCGACGATTCGCCATAATGGCCCTGCGCTGTGCGTGGAGTGGCAGAGAGGAGGCGCCGCACGTGTGATGAGATCGGGCGGGGCGGGGCGAGAAAAAGAGGCAGTGGTAGAGGATAGGGTGGCGCGGTCGAAGGCGGCGGCAACCGCTGACCCGAACGTGACGAGGAGGCGGGCTGGGCTGCGAGACGGGCGGCCTTGGCTACGGCACAGGAGGCGAGAGAGAGTGGTCGGGGAGAAGAAAACAGTGGGGAAGCTGGGCCGGCTCGGCGAGAAGGAGCGGGGAACTGGGGGTTGGGCTGCTAGCGGAAAGAGCGGGGGAAAAAGGGGGGTTGGGCCGGGCCATTCGGCTGGCCTGACCTCCTTTGTTTCTTTTTCTTTCTTTTTTTTATTATGTGTATATGTATATATATATGTTCCGATTTAATTGTTTATTTATGCATATATATTTCCTTTAGGGCTATTTATTTGTACACATACATTTTTTTCATGTTTTTTCTCATTTTGCTAAGCCTTTTGTATACCTTTTTGGTATATGATTTATTTATTTATTTTTGTTGCCCCTTTGTAATACTTTTGTCAATATGAAATTTTTACACTTTAATTTAAGTCTCTCCCTCATTATAATGAGTTATCTCTTTTAGCTTTGAATTTAAAATTATAGACTTCTCTTACTCCCATATTTTCTTTATGGCTTGTTCGTGTTATTTTTATTTCCCATGAATTTCTTCAAGGTTTTGGAGCCTTAACCAAAATTTAGAGAAACCCAAAGAAAATTCAAGTTCTCAAGAGAATATATTGCAAAATAATTCAAAAGCTTCACATTTTCAAATTTTAAATTTTCAGGATGTTACAGAGATAATGACCACTCTGCAGGATGTGTCCCAATTGCTTTGCCTTCCAATCGTGGGAGCTGCTGCCTTCCTACCGGAGGCCCCAGTTGAGTGGTGCGCAGACCTACTCAGCAGATTCGAGGGGGGGGGTCCTTCCACCGGGTGCTGCGGATGACTACTACATCTTTCTCGCATGCACGCGTGAGCGTCCACCTCTCATAAATCTCCTGGTACTTACTATTCGTTTGGCAAGTACTAACGAAATGGTCCTATAAGCAGGCACTCCAGAAAGGGAGTGAAACGCGGCACGGACTGGACGGCGAAAATGGAGTGAACTGCATAGTGGGAGGGCATGCTAGATGACCACGTGGAGGAGGACCGCCCTACGACAGTAGGGACTACGCGGAGTACCTACGCTGGTACCAGCTGCAGACATGTACGAGGCTCGTACATGTCGTTGACCAGCCCACTGCACACGTTGCCGCTCCGACAGACACATACCCAGCGCACCTCGCGCGGGACGCTCACATTGCAGTACATTCCATGTAATTTTTAAATATTCCTTAATGGCAGTGTCGCTGAGTTGATTGACCGTTTCATGTTTTTTCCTTCAGGCTGATGTCGGTACTGCGATTTGGAGGGAGTCTAACACTATGGTGGACAGGCTAGCCATTGATGCGAAGGTGACCCACGAGGAGTCGTTGAGCGCTTGGCATCGTGTGGAGGCTTGGGCTAGACGTGTCGTAGCCCTACTGTCCTGCACGAGGCTACCAGCGGTCTCCACACCCACGCCCAGTGCACAGACGGTTCATCCATCGGTGCCGCCCCGATTGGCATAGCACCACTCCGGAGGTTCTACTTGGGCACGTCCTACAGCACCTTACCCGGACGAGGCCGGGGGTCTCCCTGGGGATGGCCTCATACACCGCCAGGGCAGCTGTTCGCATGTCCTCTGTACATATCTGGCTTCCCCACGCAGGGGGTGTACTCCGTGTTGTACATCCCTCCTCCTGACGTGATGGTGCCAACTGAGGGTACGCTTTGCCTCTTCTTGGTTTATCCCAATGCTTTATCTCACGAACTAACGATATTTGTATTGCAGGACTTTTCTTCCTCGAGCTGGGATGGGGGGTCTCCCCAGGCCCGGACGATCTGGACCAGTACATTTCAGACTGGCTTGGGCAGGTGTTGGGCTTTGCACCTCGGGCCACACCACCAGAGGTTCTCCCTGGGAGTGCCCTCACTGGTGCACCGGAGGGCACATAGGTGACGGTGCAGCCACTCCACCAGCTCAGGGGTGGGTGGGACGGTCTCCTGACCATCTTAAATTGTCAGGGCATCGTCACCTGTTGCAGTGGAGGATGGCCAAGCGGGACTGTATGGGAGGATGCGGACGTGGAGACGGAGGGGGCCAGGGTGGTGACAGAGGGGGCTGGGGATGCTGTTGGGGGACGGTAGTGCTAACTGTACACTTTTTGTTCATGTACTATTTACATTTGTTATTTACATAGTGATGTTTACAATGCTGTGGCAAGCTTACTTCTACTTCTCCTTACCTTCTCGACGCCCGCATGAAACGAATAGTGAATTGCATTGATGGCAATCGCAGCAACATACGAACCATTGAATTACATGGTTAATGACATTGAAAATTATTTCGAACAACAATCCTGCGTACAACGGTACAACTATACACATTGTTGCCTACAGATGGAAGGAGCTCGTGGTACCCACATGGAGTATTGCTGAGGGTGCCACCTCAGACGTGGTTGGCCGTCGTTGTAGTGGCAAGCACATATACAACTAGAGTTCACGTAGCACCTTGTTGGGTCATACGAACTCCCTATGTTGATGACCTCCTCGTTGCCCCTCTCGCGCTCCCTCTGCTGACGGAGGTCATCGTTCTGCTCTTTAAGACTTTCAATCTGTGCCTCCAAATCAGCGATTCGCTCCCACAACGTATGCACGTATATCGCAGCATATCGTTCATGGGGAGGATCAATCCATCGCACGAAGTCACATTTATCCATCTACTACAAAGGAATGTTAACATCGACTAATAGTAGTACAACAAAATAGAAGAGCACGAACTTGTACTCTGGAGTATGGGCATTAAAAGAAACGTTGACTGCCATTTGTATGGCCTTCTACCACATACACCACAGCGTCCTGCATGTGTTTACATTTCGGCCACACTGGCTGAACACGCCTATTTGGCAACAAGCGGTGTGTACCGCCAAAGTCCTCATTCCTTTCGAGTAAAAGGTCCTCCTTTGATGACCCATGTTCGACTGGTCCCTCAGCGTCTGTCATGGTGGCTTACTCTACGACGGAGAAGATAGTTGTTCCAACCAGCAATGCCTCATCCATTCATTTTATAGCGTAACTACGGTGTCACAGCGCCATTCATAACACATGGCAGCTTTGCCAAGTGACAAGACCACACGAGCAGCTTTGCGCAGCGACAAGACCACACTTGATGGCTTTCCGCAGCGACAAGACTACACACGCCAGTTTTGAGCACCAACAAGACTACATACGCCAGTTTTCACCAGCAACAAGACTACACACGCCAGCTTTACATAATGAGAAGACCGCACGTGCTAACTTTGCTCAACGACAAGACCACACCGGCCAGCTTTCCGCAGCGACAAGTCTACACACGCCAACTTTGAGCAGCGACAAGACTATGGACGCCAGCTTTCACCAGCGACAAGGGTACACACGCTAGCTATAAGCATTGAGAAGACCGCACATGCTAGCTTTGCACAGCGACATGACCACACGGGCCAACTTTGCTCAGTGACATGATATGACGGTCTAGCTTTTCACAGTGACATGATAGCACATGCCAGCTTTGCGCAGTGAGAAGACCGCACACGCTAGCTTTGCACAGAGACATGACCGCACAGCCCAGCTTTTCGCAATGAAAGACCTCACAGCTGAGAAAGTAAGGGCTACTGTGGCCTTGGCAGAACAAGCCCCTCGTGCTACGAGGTCAGCTCCCCACAATGACGCGCCTCGTAACAACAACTCCATCTAGAACGTTCCTACCGGTGGGGGAGATGCCCCCTTTGTTGGTGCCGGGACACGTGCAAATTCTTCAAGTCTAAGCACCACCTCAGCCTAGATGTACATTACTAGGGTTGCACAAACTACTCTAGTGACTACCCGGACTGCCGTCTAGACACCGCAACCTATCGGTAGCCGATAAGGACTAGGTGCACCGTTTTCCCTACCTTTTCTCCTTCATAGTATGCACTAACAACCTCTCCCCTGTATTCACAGTCCCCAGAACCCCTATGTGACTACCGCAAATGGATCGATCTTGAGATCCACCCAAAGGACCAGTGGGCCCTAGACTTCGAGGAGTGGAATGTCGCAAGGCCATCCGAGATCTAGGAGGAGGAGCGCCGCAAGAACGAGCAAACCCTATATATATAACACGAGATAAAAGCTCATCTCAAAGCATGCATGCGTAGAGAGCGGGAGGCTCGCGAAAGGGAGCGCAAGAGAAAGAGGGAAATGGAGACCAAGGCAAAAGAGGCCGCCGAGGAGTTCAACGCCGAGCTAGCAAGGGAGGGAAAATGGCCCCGGTCTACACAGTAGGTCGTACGAGCAGTTGGGTGGGTTAGTCGCACATGATGCTATATGTTATGCATGTAATCAAAAAGTATGCGGCATATTACTCCCAACTGTATTATGAAGTCTATTTAAATGCAGACAAGCTTACTTTTTCGTCTTTTCGCATTCAATTAATCACATAGCAAGTCATCCAACAATATTAACATACCAGTTTTCCTCCGTATATGAATTCCCAGTAACATCACAATATCACTTACCATCGTACTTACCGATCGTTCTAAGATCAATCGTTTTAAAAAAACTTTCACAAATTTTTTTACGCACCTACAACATACAACGACCATAAGCTTTTATTACAAATCCAGCAGATTATCTTCCAGTTATAATCTACAAAATTCACGGGGGCAGTTTGCAGTCGCTCTCTGGGTGGGCGACTCTAACATACAGTCACCCCTCCATTGGGCGACTGGATCCAATCGCCCAATGGTCAGGTGACTAGTTCCAATTGCCCAATGGTCGGGCAACTGGAACTCTATCGCCTGGCCGTTGGGCGATTAGCTTTAGTCCCCCCCCCCCGGGTTGGGCGACTGTAAAAAAAATATTGCCGCGGGTATATTTCTATTATTTGGAATAAAAATAGATTATTCCTAAAAAAATCCCACAATGGCTGGGCTGCTGTGCATGACTGCTACAATGCATTGCTGTTCCTATTTCCTCATCTGTCACTCTGTCAGAAGGAGTGTCTGACAAAAGAAGAGCAGTTTGATAAACGCATAAACATTGATAAAATACTGAGATTGATGATGCTTTTTTCAGAGGTCTTGGGACTTCGACACCCTCCTGAGCTGAAGCACACTGCTGAAGATTACTGAGATTAATGATGCTTTTTCCAGGCGTAGGCCAGTGTTCTGGCCTCCTCCCCATAAGAAGTGTGTAAGCCTGAAGAATATGACGCAGATTGAGTCCAGTGAGTTTTGTGAATAGGGAGGTATGTTAAGATACCTAGAGTGATGAAGTTCTAGAATTATACTAATACAATTAAGTGAAATGGCTGAACTATTTTGACTTTAAAGCTCTAAAACCAACTCTTAGGTGATTGGAGATGGTGATTAATCCAGATAAACAAAATTCTGTGGCATCTGTGGGTCAACAGATTTCACTCACAAATATAATTGGCTATTAAAGAATATTAGTTTGCCCATCTCCCACTGTTAGAGAAGTTTTGTGCCTGATTATGATTATTTAATTCATATAGGATTATCAGTAAGTGTTAGTATGTTGTTATATTTTACAGTAAAGACTGAAATCATTGTTTCACTGTTTGCTAAGATTGATCCAGGGAATTGAATACCCTTTGTCAAATACACTCACAATAGAAAAAAAAAGCTAACAGACACCAATTTCCTGTCATTGTTATGACATGTGAACAAGTTGCTGTTTCCATTTATTCTCTTATCAAATTGTGACGCATGAAGGGATGTGGTTTTTGATTAGTTGAAAACTTATGTTTGTTATGGCTACAATACTTATTTGGCCTTCTGGAATTAATATGCCAACTAGTGCTCCATCTTGCTTCCTTTTGATGCTTGTCTATTGAACATGCATTCCAGAGAAGATATTTGTCATTGCCGTAACCATTTAATGCTTACTATTACTGCACCCACCTTAACTGCTTTACTGGAGGTTCATATGTGAGGGTGAATGTCATAGACATAATATCGTATACGTCTCTTTCTATATTTCTAAGTTGACATTCGTAGTGTCATAATGATTCCAAGCATCAATCACATAAGAGCTGTGCTTGACACCAAGTAAAGTAGGCATCCTTAAGCAGTTCTGTTCGTCTATCATGTGAAAACAAAAGCTCTAAGTTACATGTGCACCTTGATTTAATAGAAAAGCAGGAGCTAAGTACCCTTTCTGTGTAAACTTTGATGCTACCTATGTTAGGATTTTTATGTAGCTTTCAATATTTATTATAGTTATTATTTATTTTACTCAATGTAGAATTATTCATATTATTGATGCAAGTGATAGGGAATATTTTGATGCGGAATTTAACCTGAGGAATAATACTCGAGGTGCCGAGGATGGCTATGTTGGAATATGATGACATATTTATTGAGATTAAGACTACTGGAATTTGATATGCATATATTTGTTCAACTCAAGCACAACACAGGGCGGAATAGCTGGGTTTGTTTTGCAGGATCGACTCTGCAGACTATTAACCCACATGATCAGATTGGAATTAATCTCATAAAAAAATCTGATCATGGCACATGGCTCACACATATATGCTTGGGACTAATATATTTTAGACTAATAAAACTGGCCTATTTAATCGTGGATGGTGACATGGTTTAGGAGTCTTACGAGATATCAAAAACAGGTGGCTCACTTTATAACATCTAGAAGTGGAGTATATAAATATGTCCCTACCCTCTAGCCTCATTATGCATTATGAGCGACACCACAGATAAGACAGAGTTATAGAAGGTAGACCAAAAATCCTCCATAGAATCAATCTAGGGTTTAGAGAAAACCTAACATTGGCATCAGAGCTAGGTTCGCCCGTGAAGTCTCGTCTCGCTCCGTCCTCTGATCAACTTCGGAATTATTTTTCCTTCACGACTTGAAGGCAGCTCGTGCGGGAAATTTTTGTACGGATAACCTTTTTTTTATTCGGAAATACAGAAATATACCCGCGGGAAATTTTTTTACAAAAATAGCCTCCAGTCGCCCAATGGGTAGGCGACTCGAGCCTCTCGCCCACCCGGCAGGCGACAAGAGACTATGTCGCTTCACGGGAAAGCGACATCACGGAGTCGCTTTCTCACTGGGTGATTTAAATAAGTCGCCCAATGGCTGGGCGACTTGTAATGCAGTCGCCCAGTAGGTAGGCGACTTCATTCAGTCCCCCTGAAATTTGTAGAGTTTTAGCAATTTTGTAGTTTGAAACAGAGAAAAATCTGGTATAGTTGTAATAAAAGTTTATGTGCACTGTATGTTGTAGATGCACAAAAAAAATTCCAAATTTTTTTTAAGAATGATTGACCGTAGAACGATAGATACATAGAGTGGTAAGTGATATTTTGATGTTCTTTGAGAAATAGTTTACTGAGAGAACAGGTATGACTTGCTATCTGAATCATTGAATGCGAACATGATAGATAATAAGCTTATGTCAATAGAAATAAACTTCATAATACAGATTGGGAGTAACATGCGCGTACATTGTTATTACATATATAACATATAGCATGATATGCGACTAAGAGCAACTCAATGATCTTGCCTTAGGGAATAAAACTTGCTGGGTCTATTACATTTGGTCTACTGGGTGTAGCGTGGTTGTTTCCCCTTGTTATCGCGCCTTGAAGATAGCTCCGCTGCATTCTTGTTCCGGTCACTCTTGGTCTTGAGAGTGCCTCACGAGCTTGAAGCTCTTCCTCTTGGCGCTTGATGGTCGCTTCACGCGAGACTTAATCGCTCCGCCTCCTTTGCGGCTCATCCTCCTTGCCCTTGTGACGGATTTGGTCCACCCTCATGCGGCGCTCTTGCTCAAGCCGCATCTATCGTTCCACCTCGCGAGCCTGAGTCATCTTGACAAAGTATTGTCCTTTGTTTTCCACCTCCACTTTGCACAGTTATATCGGCCATGCAGCGGCACCGATCCACCCATTCCATGAACCCGCAAGCCTATGTGTGGCGTGGTAGATGTCATGGATCAAGTTGAAAAGCGATAACGAAACAAATGATTTAGTTGTTGTCGTTACCACGAAGTCGTCATCCGTGTCGGACACTTGAAGAACCTACGGCCGTATTTGGCTCGTTGTACTCGATCCGTCCGGACTCCCAACATCGTCCTAAAGCCGCAATGGCGCTCGGCGCTCATGCCATTCCGGCACTCCAAATGGGTCGGACCTCCAGGAAGACATTGTTGTGTAGTAGTATTGTGAAGGCTTGAGGAGGAGATGTGGTATGGAAGACATAGGAGGCCTTTATGTAGGTAGGTTATCTGGTGCAGTGGGCATAGTCCATGGAGAGGAGGTCGTACGAATCTTTTCGCTTTTTCAGGATTCCAATTTAGCAATAAATGTCCCTATGTAGGCTTTTCAGAGCTTGTAGCATGTATTTCTGAAACAAGCTAAGGTGACATGAAAACTCACTGGAAAGGATACATGCCTATGACGTGAACACTCACTGTAAAGGCTACAGCCTACGCCCCTATTTTGTTGGTTTGTGTAGCGATAGGCCTGGATTATCCTCAGGATTCCAGTGTAGCAATAAATGTCCCTATGAAGGCTTTTAAGATCGTAGCCTTTATGTAGGCAGTTTAGCTGGCATGTGTTGTGTCTGACCGAGCAAAGCCGCCTGTTTGTCATATCACTACATAAAGCTGGCATGTGTTGTCATCTCACCGAGTAAAGCTGAGCGCTTTTGTCATGTCTCTGGGCAAAGCAGCCCTCTTTTGTCCCGCCGTTCGATATAAATAGCTCGGTTGAGGTCCCATGAAGTTGTAGCCAGAAAACCCTGTAAATCGAACAAAGAAGAACCTTATATTTCGTGGTGGAACATACCATGGCGGAAGATGAGGGGCCAGTCGGATATGGGTCACCGAAGGAAGACCTTCCCTTGGAAAGGAGGAGATGTTCGGTCCACGATGCCGCTTGATACCAAGCCGGCGTGCGCAACCAGCGTGGCCAAAATGCAGACACAATGAGTACGTGGTCGTGCAGGTCCTGGAAGGGCCGAACGATGGTGGGCGCCATTTCTTCCGATGCCCACGCTCCGGGGTACAAATTACTAATAGTACATTTTTATTGCTTATGGACCCTCCATGTTTCTCGTCCTTTTCGCGGATGGCGAAATGCGACTTCTCCGCTGGATCGACCCTCCTCATGAGCGGTATATTGACCGTTATGTGGGTACTATGGGACCGAATAATGGACTTGGAGTACGAATGGAGACTCTCAATGAGGAGAACAATGAGCTCCGCCAACAGATGCAACGCGAGAGGGGAAACGAGGAGGTTGTCAACATAGGAAGCTCGTACGATCCGACATGTTGCTGTGCAAACCCAAGTTGCATATGTGCGTGCCACTACCACGATGGCCAACCCCGTCCGAGGCATCCACTTCAGCAGTTCTCCCTGTGGGTGCCACGAGGCTCATTTGGCATATAAGCAACGATGTGTATGGTTGTACCGTAGTATGTACGAGGGTCGATCGAAATAATGCGCAATGTTGTCAAGCATGTCATGAATTGATTGTCTTGTGCACGAGCTACAAAAGTATCTCATTTTAACAAACAGCAAATACATGTACTAAATAAGTACATAACCAAGGCCGAATACAGAAAAGTCATGTAACTACTGATCACGACATGCATTGCATCGTCTAGCTGTGTGCCCCTCCTGACCGCATCGACCACAACGTGCACCGATGTTCGGCTTGTGATTCAGCCATGTCATTCCTAATCGTCGGCTCTGTCGCGACCCTTCCCACCCTTCAACATGTTAACATCCGAACCTGGTCCTCGATGCAATGTCCAAAGTGGTGAAGTTTCCCACCACCCCTGAACCCTCGGAGCTCCCACACCAAGCTGCGCAGTACCCTCCCTTAAAGAAGAACTCGGACATGAAGTTGAAGGATCCATACCCACGGTCCCGCATGCAGCGAGGACATGAGAGCATGGTTTGTGTAACAACTTAAGCTTGTTGCACGTGCAACTAGGTTCATTTCCATGATCTTTAAGACATACCTCGTGGGTAACAAGTGAACGAGCCGTCCCAAATCCGGCTCTATTACGGAGTATCACCTCAAAACGATGCTCCTGCTGCCCATGACTGTGTCGTGTGCAACGACCCTTTTGTGCCTTCATCTCTATGTAAGCGGTAATTTTGCGAATCTGAGCTCGGGATTGGCGCATGAAGTGCGGCACTCGCGTGCCTCTCCTGAAGTACCGGATTGTCTTGTGAAGAACACCTTCCACGATGGCGACAAGGGGTGAGAACGGAGACCCCTTAGAACCCAATTGTACACCTTGGCAAGGTTAGTTGTCATTATTCCATACCTTGCGCCATTCGTGTCGTGTAACAACGACCACTTCTCCAACGGTTCCCCCTTGATCCACTGCGCGAAGCACCTGATGTTTTGTGAGCTCCTTCTTCTTGGACCACTTGGGTTAGGCGCATCGATTGGCGGCAAGTATTGTGGTTGTGCCGCCCCAGGAGTGACCGGCTCCTTGCTCCTCTCTTCGACGTTCTTCCTAGTGTGCTCATCCAACAACCTCCACAAAGCATCAAATTTCCTCTGTTGGTTCTGCCTAGCCAGCCTCTTGAATAGCTTCATCAAAGATTGTTTAGGGAATTGCTTGAAAAAGTTTGCCGCTAAGTGACGACTGCACCACCGGTTCCTCATGTCCGGCCAAGGAAAGGGCTTCTCGGGGTCTTCTTGAAGTTTTCTTATTGCCTTGATAATACCGGCGTGGCGATCATGGATTACACACACCCCAGGCCGAGTGGCTACAACTCCAGCCCTCACATGTCTGAGAAACCACAGCCAGCTCTCGTAATTCTCACTCTCCACAAATGCAATGGCGGCGGCAATATTTGATTATTACCGTCAACGCCTATAGCCGTCGAGGATCGCCTAGTATTTGCTGTCAAGAAGGTCCGTCAATTGAGATCATCGGCAAGCATGTGCACGAATGCTTCGATGCTAGCACCAAATGCAAACATTGCTCTCTGCAACACCGCATACTGGCGGACTTATGGGCGGCTTCGTGGAGGCGATATGCGTGTCGGTTCCTTTCTGCGGACATTAAGCATACGAGGAAGGTTGTCGTGCGCCGCCTCGAAAGTGCCAAACGTTTTTCCAACGCCTTGCACGCCACGCCTTCGCGTAGCTAATCTTATACTTGAATTTATTCTCAATAGCTACCACAATATGCGTGGCTGCCATGTCCTTCTTCTGCACTATCTCCCCATACATGAGATTGGCTATAAATCCGGACGTCAGGTTACGATGTCTCGCCAAGAAAGTGTTTAGAATGCGAGTGCGGCTCAACCTTGGACACAATCGGTGAGTCTCATACTTAGGTTTCTGGCGTGCACCGCCAAAGGGCAGTGATCTGCTCGCACTTCACGATGTCTCGCTCACGGCTTGATTTGACGCGAAATGTCCACTTGCATTGAAAGGGCCCAAAGCTTGATGGCATCCTGCAGCGCTTCCTTGTCAGCAAACATAGCATGCAACCGAACCTCTGTCTCATGGTACTCCCATTGTGATTCATGCTCATCATGTGCGGAAAGACCCTCCGCATTATACCGGTTCCATTCCTGGGGGATAGGAACTTCATCCTCATCGGAACTGTCCTCGTCGTCGTCCTCTACAGCTTCCTCTTCATCCCATGCCCTCTCGTCATCAGAGTCCATCTGCTGCACAATGTACTCATTATACTCTCCTTCATCGGCTTGCCCAGTTGGCTCTCTATGGCTTGACGGCTGTAACTCTCCTTCATGTACCGCATCGGCTTCATGACGAGCAACTTCATCATGTCCGCCAACATGCGGCCCGCCCGAGCTGCTAGAACCTCCCACAACAACGGTGTTGCACGAGCTTCCTCGGTTTGCTTATGCGAGGATGGTTGCACAAGCACACACACTCGTATCCACGACGCCGCACCTAGCACAAAGCCCTTCCATGTGGCGAGCGCACCAATGTCTTCAACTCCCATCTGATGTCCGTGGGAGACCGGCTCCAAAGCCCTTGTACAACGACGCTGTACACCTCGGGGTTCAACGAAAAACTCCGGGTCAGCCAAAGCTACACATCTCCCATTCGAGCATTCTCATCATCCGGAAGTACGAGAGTGACTTGCGAAAAATCGCTCAAATCCACACCATTCGGACCTTCACGAATGGTTCCAGCTCCATAATACACTCTCAATGTAGTGGACATTGATGATGTCGCCTGCATATATATTTCAATTTTATGACATGTCAAATAATATCGCACAATACTAAACTTTCTATACCACAAACTTTGTTAAAATTTCTATACTACCATACTACAAATTGCATACCAAACCTTTTCTACAATAATATTTCCATACTAACACGGTACTAATTATTCTACATCTATAATTTTTATTAACACCAACATTTCATATAAATAATAATGCAAATACAACATAATCCAAAAAAAATACCTGGATCCAAATTGATGGAATAGCTTCTACTCCTCCTTCCTCCCTCACCTCCTCCTCTCCTTCTCCTCTTCCCCTCCTTCCTCTCCTTCTCCTCTCCTTCTCTTCTTCCCCTCCTTCCTCTCTTCTCCCCCTTGTTTCTTTTCCTTCTTTCTCTTCTCTGTGCGCTGAATGTGTTTGCTGAATGAGTGAAAAAGGTAGTTGGTAGTGGGAGCCGGCTGGGCAGGCCGCCTTAACCCCCCCTGTGTCGCCCTAGCGTTGGGCGACTGCATTGCAATCGTCCAACCGTACAGCGACTTAAATTAAGTCGCCCAACGTGCAGGCGACAGAGCTGATTCGCCCAACGGTTCGCAGATTCTTTAAATGTCGTTTTTCGGGTGGGCGAAATTCTTTAGTCGCCTCCCTATTGGGCGACTGGAGGCTATTTTTGTAAAAATTTTTCCCGCGGATATATTTCTGTATTTCCGAATAAAAAAAGGTTATCCGTACAAAAATTTCGCTCGTGCGGATCCTTTTCTTCGTCGGTCTCATCATTGATTTCTTCAGCAATGCAGAGAAGACAAGACGACTCATCAATTATTGAAGAAGCCAACACCAACCGATGCAATTGCTTCCTGAGGGAAGTCCCAAGAAACCAATCCAAGACGTCATCCTCAATCGAAGGCAAGAGGCTCATTAGAGCAAGTCCAATAATAGAGCCAAGTGTTTGGCTATAAATCAAGTTATACAATAATTTGTCTTCTATTTGTCTACAAAAGATTTTTTATTATTATGTGGTACCATGTCTCATATTCTCTTTCCTATTCCTCCTCACATATATTTATTATCTTGGCCCATCACTGCATAGACTCCCGTGCCCAGCTTGTTGCTTGCATGAGAGCCAAACTCTCATCTCTCTTCTCTCTTCTATCCTCCACATCAGCAAAAATGCTGACTAGCTTGACTATAAGACAATTATTGTACTTCTCTTATCCATCAAACCTCGATTGGCGTGCTTAGGACGGGAACCATCAGTCGAGTTGTTTTTTCTCACACGGCAGCAACGCTCAGTCCATGGTTTTCTTGATCAACTTGCCCTTCAACGCAAGTTACACAACGCATCAACAGACGCGGTGTCGCACGCGAAAATTGGTGGCTGGAAATACTATTTTTAGTCTCGGTCAGCGAGCCTTCATCCACATAGCGGCATTCTTTTCAGATTGTCTCTTCGGTTCTAGCACTACTCAACCGATCTGGTAATACTTTTTTCTCGCAATGCCAACCAACAATGTATTTTTAAAGTGCTTAAGTCTTACAAATTAGATGGCTCAAATTTCACAGTTTAGAAAAGAAAAATCATATTTTTACTTTCTGCTGAAAATATAGATTATGTCATAGACAAAAACGAATCAGTAGAGCAAAAAAAGCCACTATTGAGGAAAACGAAAATTATGCAGAAGAATATGAGAATTGGACTAAGGATAATAAGAGAGCTAGGATTTTTACGTTGGGATCAATGACTGATTCTTTGGCTACTAAATATGAGGGTGAACAGAATGTGCGGAAAATAATACGCAGTCTGGAACATGATTTTGGTGAAGTATCTCTTATTAAAGTTCTTAATCTTGTTAATCGCTTTCTCTCTACTAAGATGGCTAACAACACTTTAATTAATGAGCATCCCAATAAACTTTGTGTTTTAGTAGAGGAATTAAAATATGATGGCTATCCTTTTTCTGAAGAAGTGCAGGTCATGGTTGTTCTAAACTCTTTGCCAAATTCATGGGAACAATTTAAGATATCTTTTGTCATTCTTGAAGGATACTCGATATGCACACTCTGAGACATCATTTGCTTATGAAAGAAGATAGAAAACTCTCTCAGAGAAAGGAAAGAAATACTTCTGAGGTACACCTTGGGGAGGGAAAAGGCAACAATAAGAGGAATTGGCAAAAAAAGAAATCTAATGGTGATTTGAGAGAAGCTTAACAAGAAACGCGATCGGGATGTTCATGGAAATTATAACTTAGTTCAAAGGAATGAAAAGTACAAGAATTTCAAGTGTTACAACTGTGGTTAGTGTGGGCATTTTAGGTTGACTGCAGAAAAAAGAAGAAGTAGAATGAGCAAAGGAAACAAAACAATCAACCAGTTGAGCATAAAGGCAATTCTTTGCTTAACGGTATGTCTAATATTTTTATATGCACTGAATCTTTACTTACTACTACTTTTCTAAATAGAAATTGCACTTCTATGCAAACAATTCAAAGGGAAAATAGATATATCTTCTTTGGTACTAATGCTAAAGCGGATATACTTAGAATTGAAAATTATGTCCTAAAACTTACCAATGGAAGAACATTATTATTATAGGACACTTTATATTTACCTAGCATGAGAATGAATTTAATTTCTGTTGCTCAGTTAGAATCTACTGGTTAAAACATACTATTTGAAAAAGGAAGAGTTACAATATTGCTCAATGAAAAATTAGTGCATACTAGAACACATCATGATGGTCTTTATTTTCTTGATAACTTATTAAATGATGACAATATTGATTACTTAGTTGCGAAAATAACTCCATAGTGAGGAATACTAACGATAGGGGCACATACTCAGAGTCATATGTATGACATTTATGACTTGGTCACATATCTAAAAATAGAATTAAGAGGCTTATTAATTTTTGAATTCTGCACTTTAAGTGAGAGGATTTTGGTATTTGTGATGTATGTATAATGGGTAAGATGACCCGTGTGCCTTTTCCAAAGGTGAAAAGATCTAATGAATCTCTTGCCATTATTCATTCTGATATTTATGGTGAAATATCTACTCCCATTAGAGGTCAAAAGATTTATTTTATCACGTTCATTGATGATTATTCTAAATTTGGATATGTGTATCTTCTTAAACAAAAGTCGGAAGGTTTTGATATGTTCAAGACATTTAAAACTAAGGTGGAAAATTAATTAAATAGAAATATCAAAGTTTTAAGAACTGATCGTGGAGGAAAATACACTTTGGGAATATTAAATAATTTCTATAAAGAGCATGGAATTATTCATCATTATACCATACCTTACACTCCACAACAAAATAGCGTTGCTAAAAGGAGGAATAAAACACTAATGGATATGGTTAGGCCTATGTTGGCTTATTCAGATCTTCCTTGAACTTTTTGGAGGAGGCTTTACATACTGCTATTTATTTGTTAAATTATTCATCATCTAAGGCTGTAATAGTCACTCCTAATGAGTTGTAGAGTGAAAGAAAAATTATAGCCTAAAAGCACACTAGGAATTTGTTATTGGTTATTCTTTGGAATTTAAAGAGTACAAGTTTTTTGATACAGAAAAAGGATAAAGTGGTGGAAAGTAGGAATGTAATACTTTTATATCTAAACACATATTGTCATGCTAAGTGGGCATAGGTGAAATTATTGTCAACTCCATAAAAATATAAATGGATACATCTGGTATTAATTCTCATAGTGAAGGAGATTCTGCTCCTGAAGGAAATACAAATCAAACTTCCAACACTAACATGCTTAGGAAAAGTGGGAAAAATTTAAGTACACCCCAATATCTAGATGATTATTATTTGTTCTTGGGGAAGTTCACTCTAAAAATTTTAGATTTAGAGGAAGAACGAAAACTCTGGGTGGAAGCAGTGTGGGAAGAATTAAACTCGATGAAGAGGATGAAAGTTTGGGAACTTGTTGATCTACCAAACAATTGCAAGTCCATAGGTTGTAAATATTTTTTAAAGAAAATTGAATGCAGTGGTTTTAGTGAAAAATTATAAGACTAGACTTATTGTTAAAGGCTTTACACAAAGCAAATGTATTGACTTTGTAGAAACTTTACACAAAGAGAAGGTATTGACTTTGTGAAAACTTTTTTCTCCTGTTGCTACATTTACTGTAATTTGTATTATTAGTGCTTTGACAGCTTATTGTGATCTTGAACTCCACCAAATGGATGTTGAAATTGCCTTTCTTAATAGTCTTTTAGAGGAGGAAATATATATGAAATAGCTAGAAGGTTTTGGAGAAAAAGGAAATGAAAATAAGGTTTGCAAGTTGAATAAATCAATTTATGGTCTTAAACAAGTTTCATGTCAATGGTATATTCTATTTGATAATGCTATCACGTCATATGGGTTTTCAATGATGAAAGGTGATCATTGCATATATACAAAAGTTATGGGAAAATATTTTATCATATTGTCTTTATATGTCGATGGTATTCTCATTGCTTCTAATGATAAAAATACATTGACCGAAGTGAAAGTTTGGTTGTCTTCTAAATTTGATATAAAGATATGGAGAACGCTTCCTATATTTTAGGAGTGGAAATACATAGATATCAGAATAAAAGGTTTTTTGGGTTGTCCCAAAAGGTATACCTTGAAAGTGTTTTAAACGATTTTCTATGGAATATAGCAAACTTGTTAATGCACCTATTGTGAAGGGAACTATTGTCAGACCCAGATTTTTCAATCCAGAATCTCCTGTAAAACCACTGCACTATTCCTTGGATCAGTAGATAGTGCTCACAGGTACATTGCTGCATCATTTCATACATCGCATGAATCACATCCACACATAATAATATTACATGGCTGAGTTTGAATTATAGCACGTCGGGCAATAGTTTTACATAAGGGCCTGATCAGGCCAAATGTTCTCATTACAAAAGTATAACAGCGGAAGCAAAAGCAAGGTAGACTTTTAATCCACAGGCAGCGACTGGGGGTAAATATGTGCCATATGATTATTACCCAAGTTAGGGCAATAATTATAGGCACACTATACCATAGTCTATCTACCTAGGACTTAAAACACGTAAGAGGTGCCCTAGTTCTCGGCGTTGTTCCCTCCTTCTGCAGCAGGGGCATCTTCATATGCATAGTGATCTGGGGCTCCTGAATCTGATTTTGGTAATATGAGTGTGAGCACAAACCACTGTGCTCAGCGAGCCAATACACAGCATGCAATTAGGTAGTATGCAGGGAATAACAAGAGAAGGCTGAGGCTATTTTATTTGCAAGATTTGCTGTTTGGAATATAGTATACTTAGAAAATCCCTATAACATAGCAGTTTGGACTAAATTGAAAAATGTGAATCAAAATGCTTTATTACCATTGATCTAAAGGCCATCCACCTTTACATGGTCTCCAAACCATATGCTATACCTTTAGCGTTATAGCCACTTACATTACCACTGGGACGACGCCCAGGTCAACACCCATTTGGGCTTCCCACTGTCCTTCATTTCCCATTCCATGATTCAAAAATTTGTGAAATAGAACTATATCTAGTTAAGTTCCCATGTCCGCCCTTGACCGTGGGCACGGCTATTCGAATAGTTTTGACTATGCAGAGTTTGCACACTTTACCCACAAGAGATAGTTTACTCGTTGCCCCACACGATTCCTTAGACTTGTGGTTGAGCAAGCCATCACAGTAACCATTCAAAGTACCTCGCCCCTTCCATCATCTTACCCTATGGGTCGCTCCCACTTACGGTGGGTCCCATACATTGTGCGGGATGTTCCCCTTCTATGCGTCTAGCAGTTGGCTTCCCGTACTGCTAGCACGCCGCAGGAGAACTTTACTCACTAAGAGTGTCCCATTCAAGCCATCATCCAGAATCGCTACTTGCACTATCACTTCTTCTCCACCGATGATGATGATTTTCGGGGTCCGGTAAATTTACTAGGCCAAGTTGTACTTTACAGACTTGTGGTTGTACTTGTTTTACGCGGGAGGTCATGACAAGATTCAGTCCTTAGAGTTATCTGGGCGGTTCTACCACAAACCACACTCTCGTGCACCCTTGCACCATACCCCCGAACCATCCGCCCAGATAATTAAACAATTTGAGGTTTTTGGGAATGTAAAATAATCATATCCAACATACACCAGTCATTACCATCATGACTGCCCAACCAATTTTTTTCATGATTAAAAGTGATGCTCGGGCGCTCTTGCGCCCACAATTATCTAAGCAAAACTAAGCATGGCATATATTTACAGACTTATTTTTCAAAAGGTTATTACCTATAGTTTTACTAGGGTGACAAGGTTCACATAATCAATATTCCGGAGATGGCATTATTATCTAGCTCTTTACTGGGCATGTATTTAGGGTAGTGAAAATCAAGCGTATACCTTAGCACATAAAATAACAGCATGCAATTGATAATTTAAACAAAAGTAAAGTGCAAAAAATGTAGGCTCAACATGATCAAAGTATTGACTCGCCTTGATCACAGCGGGTTGGTTCTTGGTTGTCTTGAGCTTCTAGAGCTGCTGCCTCAGCTTCTTCTTCTTGAGCCTCGTACACTATTTTTTTAACATGCGCGAAAATTTGGATAAAAAGGTAATCAGCAAACCAAAATAAACATTCAGCAGAAAATCCAAATAACTCAAATTTCAGATTTTTGTTTCACCAAGTAGACATGGGATTTGGACAAATTTAGAGATTTGTTTCATTTGCTTCGGTGCTAGAATACTCCCACTACAAATATTGAAAGTTTAATCATAGTCATTTTTATGCAATATACTCTTTTATTACATTGAGTATCGTAGCCTATGGCTGGTGGTTGAGTGTTCACATTATTTAGTGGAAAAGGTTTGTCCTAGGCACTAGGATAATATTTTATGGCTTAACTTGGCAAATAGTTAATTTCAACCTCATGTTCTAATATGCAAAGATTCATGATTTATGGTTTAGTAACCTTTTATTTGATGGGTTATCATTTCTCATGAGAATTTACTCTAATTATACTCCTACCAATTCTTTTTAATTGCTATGAATTTAAAAGGGTTATTCATTATATACACACATATATACACATATGGACATGTGTGTGTGTGTGTGTGTGTGTATATATATATAATTAATTTTCCGGCACATGATAACTAACCATAATCAAAGGTCCCCAATATACTTTTAGTTAGAAGTTGTAGGAATTAATACACAAGGTTAAAAGGATATTAGCTACTACATGTGACAATTTAATGTATGTTTAAGCATTCATTAGATTTATTTACTCCCTCACCCAATTTTGCATCCCTACTAAACCATTTCTTGCTTTCCTACTCCTTCGGCTGGATTACTAGCGCACAGTAGCACAAAAAAAATAATTTCACCAAAAACCCACCTCGGCGCTGCGGAGCGGAGGCTCGAATGCGCGCGGCCGAGGCAAGTTTTTGGACCAACGCTGCTAGCCAGGGGATCTCTCAAGTGTTACCTGCTTATATAAGGCGCAAGTAGTAGTCGTGTTATGCAGTAGCAGAGGCCGGGGCAGAGGAGGCCGAAGGCGAGAAAACCACGGTGGTGCGGCGGACGGTGGTTGCCGGAGGGTCGGGCTGGCGGCCCAAAATGGGTTGCCAGTGTCACGAAGAGTCTACCGGTGGGGTTGACGGCGGACGAGGGGTGCCGGTGTAGGGCCGGCGGCGGTCCAGGGAAAAGGTCATCGCCGGCGAGCTGCAGGCCCGGGGAGGCTCGGCCAAGCGCTCGGTTGACTTCACGGGGTGCCTAGGATGGTGTGGGAGCTGGGAATTGGAAAATGGTGGCTCGGCTTGGGGAAATCGCTCGGCGGCTGGCGGTGAAGGGGAGGAGGGGCGCCGGTGAGAAGGATGGCTAGGGGTCAATTGGAGCCTAGGGGAGGAAGAGGGAGCTCGGGCGGTGCACATGGTAGTCTCGGTCGGGGTTTTATAGAAGGGGAAAAGGGCGCGCGGCGAGGAGGGCAGGTGGCCGGGGTATGGCGGCGACACTTGCACGGTGTGGCTACAGTGGCGATGATGGGAAGTGGCAGGGCTGATGCAAGCGGCATGGAGGGCGCGTGCGCGAGCCGACCGTGGTCCGGCGCCCTGCAACTGACGCGGAGGATGACCGGGGTCGGACTACAGCGTGGGCGGTGACGGCAGTGAAGGAGGAGGGGATGGGAGCTGGTGGCCGTAGGGGTGACGTGGCTTGAGGTGGCGATGAGGTGGCGCGGGCCCCTGGATGACGTGCGCGGAGTGGAGTCGGCGCCCTGCGGTCCGAAGGGTGGCGCGCCGCGTGGGGTTGCCCGAGTGCGGGGGTCTTCGGCCCCTGGTCCAAAGGCACGCGCGAGGCGGGGGAAGGAGACAGGGGCGCAAGGGTGGGCGTTGGGCGGCTAGTTGGTTGTTTGAATTGGATGATCAGTGGTGGCCACCCATTCTCTCTTTTTTTTATATTTATTTATTTCTATAGGGCTATGTATATTTCTATAGGGCTATGTTCATGCACATTTTTGAGGTATAATTCCTTTGCCCTCATTTATTTATTACTATTATTCTGATATCTTTTTATTTTTATTATCTCTCTATATCTTCCTGTACTTATTTATCTTTAAGTTTCCCTCATGTTTCTTTTTGTTTTGTATTTTTCCTTTAGTAAGATCTTAGGCCAAAATCCAAGAAAACTTCAGCAGGGTTTAAACACCAAACATTTATACTCAAAACAATTTGGGACTTACATAATTCTCCAAATCCAATTTCTAGGGTGTCATAACTATACTCAGTGAGGAATTATGTCCAAATAACCCCGAGGAAAAAGCTAAAATGAATTGGATTTCTTATTCTTTAGCTTTAGAATGTCTTATATATGCTATATTATTCACACGATCTAACCTTAGCTATGCCCTTGGAATTCTTAGTGGATATCAAAAGAAACCTGGGGAACAGCACTGGAATTAAATCAAATATGTACCGTGTTATGTCAAAAGAATATATGCATTATTCATTATATTTTGATGACCATAATCTTCAACTGCAAGGTTATTCTTATGCTGATTAGCAAATGGCTTCTAGTTATCTATTTATTTTGGCGGGAGGTATTATTTCTTAATGTAGCAGGAAACATGATACAATTGCTCATTTTACTATGGAAACTGAATACATTGCTGCATCTGAAGTAGCAAAGGAAATTGTATAGCTAAGGAAATATCTTGTATTATTTAAGGTCGTGGAAAGTGCATCACAACCTATCACTTAAGGAAGATCTACTGACTAAGTCAATTAGTCAGGAATTATTTTCTAAGCATGATTAAAGACATGGGACTTCAGTTTGTTGATTGAAATATTTTCAGCCAAGTGGGAGATGTTAGGATTTTTATGTGCCTTTCAATATTTATTATGGTTATTGTCTATTTTACTCAATGCGGAATTATTCATATTATTGATGCAAATGATAGGGAATATTTTGATACGGAATTTATCTCGAGGTGCTGAAGATGGCTGTGCTGGAATATGGTAGGCATTTTTATTGAGATCAACTCTACTAGAATTTGATATGCATGCATTTGTTTAATCCGGGCACAGCACATAACATAATAGCTGGGTTTGTTTTGCAGGATCAGGTCTGCTAGTTGTTGACCCACATGATCAGATTGGAATTGATCTCATAAACAATCTGATCATGGCGCATGACTCACACATGTGTGCTTTGGACTAATATATTTTAGACTCATAAAACTGGCCTGTTTGATTGTAGTTGGTGACATAGTTTAGGAGTCTCATGGGATACCAAAAACAGGGGGTCACTTTATAACATCTGGAAGTGGAGTCTATAAATATGTCCCTACCCTCTAGCCTCATTATGCATTGTGAGCGGCACCACGGATAAGGCAGAGGAATAGAGAGTAGATCAAAAAGTCTCTATAGAATCGATCTAGGGTTTAGAGAAAACCCAACAACCTATTCAGGTCTAGCTCAAACATCTGTCCTATCAAGTGTCAACACTTATTATTGTCCCATAACAATTGCACTTGTCATGTTATTTGCTTGAGGCAATACTATGGTACATGCTTTTGCTTTTATATTATATTAAGTCATGGTTCCTTTGTAACTGTCACTGTTTTCGGTACTACTATAGCCCTTCAGATTCTTTTATATTGATTTTGGAAATATGTCTTGCTATATTATGGTGCTTCAGCTGTCCTATTTCATTTACCTAAGAGATAGTGCCATTAAAAGTGTTTTGGCTGCAATAGAAAGTTTGAATGGTATTTGCATTGATCAGTTTTACTACCTATACATTGATTGATGTGTTCTTCAACCTCAACTCTTTTTCTCCGTCTATGTTCTTTGTTGAGGACCTTTGTTTATTCCCTCTGAAAATTGTGCGTGCCTATTGTACACTGGAGAAAACAGAGTAAAACAATTTAATTATTTGAAATACTTTACTTCTTGTGAAGTGATAACTGGGTATGGGCCGTCGCCTGGAAGTGAGAGCAGGTGAGGAGCTAGAGGCGCAGAAGTGAGGGCTAGAGGTGCACGAGTCAGGGTTGAGTGGGTGCGCGAGTGGCACCTGATACCCTTCGTTGCTGGGCTAGTGGACCAATGGGCTGGACATGTCTTCTTAATGGGCCAATACGTGTCCAAGGAGTATCCAATACGTATCCGAAATATTAATCATTTTTTTGCTCAGCAATATTCCGACACGCCTAGGATACATATCCATGCCGTGTTGGAGCCATGTCCGTATCCGACACGGACACAAAGCTTTTCAGACATGTCCATGCATCATAGACGGCCATCGGCTGAGTGGAGGGGTGAAACAGGGGTGGCAGCGGCTTCTTGAATGATGTCAATGACCAAGGGAGGTGGACGACCAAGAAGGGAAGGCGTAAAAGGCCAAGGAATTGCTAAATTGGGAAAGTTTTCAAATAAAACCGAAATTCAAACTAATTCAAACCCGTTTGAAATTTTTGGGATGTTTCAAGTTTTGTGCTGACAGGAATAGTTGCTCACACATTTGATATTTATTAATTAATTATTAGTACCTTGGTTTATTTTCCTACCGGCACCAAATATGAATAACAATAGCCAACAGAAGATTTTTCTAAATAAATAAATAAAATAACAGACAACAGAAGATCAGACTTAAGTGCTCTCTATGACCTTTGAAGACAGTGCTATGGTGTAACTTCTGTAACGTACATGGTTAAAACTGAGTAAATTAATACATGAAATAACGTTAAATTACCATTCGGTTTCAGCAAAGGTTTTTATTCTCACTAACATATAATTTGTTCATTTCAGAAATCACCTCTACAAATACCGGGGAGTTGGAGTGCTCACCAAACCAAATCTGGAGGGAGAAGAGCGTGAGAAATGGCAACGATAACTGTTCCGCAAGTTGTCCCTTCGCCCGCTGAAGATGCTGATGCGCTCATGAAGGCTTTTGAAGGTTATATTATCTTGAGTATTCGATCTTTCACTGTTTTGTTTATGGCTTTATGCTAATGTAATAGGTTCAAATGTTTGACATAACCTCGCAAAAAACAATATCTTTATCATAAATTTCTGTTTGAATATAAAAGTATCTTCAGGAGATCTAATGTTTAAAGTAAGCCTGTTGAATATCACCCTTATGGCCATTTTATTTTGGATCTTGCTTGAGTATATGGGTGGAACTGGATTTCAATTCAAATGTGCACATGACATCAATATCTTCTGTGTATCGAGATGACTGAAAAGTACTTGTTTAGTTATTTGGTAGTAACACTGTTTTCCCTTAATCTGGATTGAAGCACAATCTTTTCCCTTCGTGTTTCTCCCTAGGAATATTTGTAATGATTTTATGAACTTTTTGTGGGTCAGGATGGGGCACTGACGAGCAGGCAGTGATAACCATATTAGCTCATCGGGACGCGACTCAGAGGAAGCAGATTAGGCTGGCGTATGAGCAGAATTACAACGAGGGCCTCATCCAGCGACTCCAGTCAGAACTTTCTGGTGATTTTGAGGTGCCAAACATGTTCAGAAACACGCCAAAAATATTCAGATTAGTTCCATTTTTCTGAATGAACTTAAGTGAGTTTCTTCGTCTAACTACATTTGGTTACAGAGAGCAATGTACCATTGGATTCTTGACCCTGTCGAGAGGCAGGCCTTGATGGCGAACGCTGCAACAAAATGCATCCACGAAGAATATCCTGTCATTGTAGAGATCGCATGCGCAAACTCATCCACTGAGCTTCTACAAGTGAAGCAAGCCTACCATGCCCTCTACAAGTGCTCCCTGGAGGAAGATATCGCTGCTCGTGCCACTGCAAATCTTCGTAGTGTATGTTTGTAGAAGATTTGTATTTTCTGTTTCTCGTCCTTCAGCAAACTAAAAATCTTTCTTTGTTGCCTTCAGCTTTTGCTTGCTCTAGTGAGCACTTTCAGGTATGATGGCGACGAGGTGAACAACGGATTAGCTAAATCAGAGGCAAAGATTATCCATGAGGCTGTAATAAATGGCACAATGGATCACGAGGAGCTCATTAGGATTGTGGGCACTAGAAGCAAACCACAACTCAAAGCCACATTTAATTGCTTCAGAGATGAGCACGGTACTACCATCACCAAGGTCAGCCAGATAACCAACGCCATTCAACTTAACTTCTTCAGGCTTTGTATTAGGTGGTTTAACACCTGTTTCGATCACTAGGCCCTGCTACATGGAACTGATTCCACAGCCTACTCGCACGCACTGCAAACCGCAGTGAGGTGCATTACTGATGCAAACAAGTATTTTGTGAAGGTGAGGATGAGCTAAGCATGAAATAGACTTTAAGTGCGTGAGGTGTCGTCGATCTTGAACTGAGTTGGAGATGCTTTTGACATCTGCACGCAGGTTCTAAGGAATGCAATGCACAAGTCAGGGACCGATGAGGACAGCCTAACCCGGGTGGTCGTGATGCACGCAGAGAAGGACCTGAAGGCCATCAAGGACAAGTTCCAGAAGAGGGCCTCGGTTACCTTAGAGCAAGCCATCGCCAAGGATACCTCTGGTGACTACAAGAGCTTCATCATGGCTCTTGTTGGGAGCTAATGAACCATCCAAGAGTTGATCTCCATAATTATATCTTCCTATATATTGCAGTATCTAAATAATGTTTAGTTCGTCCTTTTATTTGAGAATCCGGCTGCATTGGTAGTCATATTTTGGAGCAGAGCAGTAAATTCATATATATATGCTCTGCAGGTGCTGTCTCAGAGCTACCTTTTAAATTTAATTTGCTACTGAAAGGTTGAGCATAACAAAATTTTCAAGATTGAGTTGATTATAGTAGTATCAATGTAACGGTAGTGTACTGCAATTATTCTTCTTTAAGAATTCATGTTTAATTCCTACCTATTTGTTCTCCTTTTTCTGGGAAATAACAGAAAAACAAAACTATGAGAAAATCGAGAAACTACTGTGAAAAAATGAGCCTTATGGCACTCTGATTTGCACCATCGAGTCAATCCCTGTTAGGGCCTTCATCACTGTCACAAATGAGAGGGTGGAATATTTGAAGCAACCACGTAATGAATAGAATGAAAAACCAAAAATTACATATATAGACCATGCTAGGCAGATGAGAAGGCAAGTGTAAAACCATACTAGGCAGGTGAGAGGGCAATGTGAAACCATACCATGCCTTAAGTATGGGCCAGGAACCGAGGCATCTAACACCCCCCCCCACGCAGTTGGAGTGTCTGCGGAGCAGACGTTCAAACTAGACCAGAATTCAGTGAAAACAGAAGTAGGTAGCCCTTTAGTGAAGATCTCGGCGTACTAAGATGATGTCGGAACATGAAGAACATGGACATCACCAAGACCAACTCGTTCCTGGATGAAGTGGAGGTCAATCTCAACATGTTTGGTGCGCTAATGTTGCACTGGATTTGTTGAGAGATAGACCGCACTGACATTGTCACAGTAGACGAGGGTAGGTCGGCATAGAGGACAGTGAAGTTCTTGAAGAAGTTGGTGCAGCCAGCACGCATCAGCAACAATGTTGGCCATGGCTCGGTACTCAGCCTCTGCACTCGAACGAGAGACAGTGCGTTGCCACTTGGAGGACCAGGAGACGAGATTGTCACCCAGGAACACGGCGTAGCCTGAAGTGGACTTGGCGCATGTCAAGACAACCAGCCCAGTTAGCGTTAGAGTGGACAACCAGATCCGTAGAGGCTGCTTGGTGAAGAAGTAAGCCGTGGTTGATAGTGTCGCCACATCAGGATCCCATCTCACTGTCTATTCCTCCACATCGAGCAGCAGCACGGTCTCCTCCCCATCTCTCGCCCCTTATTAATCCCCCTCTCCCTACTCCAAGAAGCTACACCACCAGTACTACTCCACCTCGTTTGTGTACGGCAAGGGTGGGAAGGGGTTCGGCAAGGGCGGCTGAATATTCACTTGAAGCAAGATGGAATGGAAGAAGGCAATGGCAGATTTGCGCTATTCCAAGTCACCGGCATCGACAGGGGACCTTTTCTTGTTACATCCTAAAAGTGTGGCATTCTGTTGATTTTGGCATAGTAGCTGAAAATAGTGTTCGTTGCCTTTTGTTTTTGCTACTTGAAAATTTTTCCGCTCCACTTGTTTTAGATTGTAGTTTAATGAAGAATGTGTAAGTCTAGCTTACATTAGCTCGAAGTTTCTTGTAATATTAAGCATCTATCTAAATTGTAACCATGAAGCATATATTTGTAAAATTGTAAGTGTCCTCATGTGTTATGCTGTAATGGTGGATTCTAATCTTAATAGAAATAGAATGTGTCGTTGTGTTTGTTGCTATATTTGCTTATTTTCAAAGGGTGTAGCTAACATTTCTTAAGGCTTGCCAAAAAATAGAAAAAAAATTAGGTATAGAATGAACTACCACAAACGGTTTTCTGGTATAAACTGTGTATGAAGGACTATCACAGATAGCTCGAACCAAAAATCATCTGTGATACTCACACATCACAAACAATTCTATCTACCAACTGTCTATGATGAGAAAGTATCAAAGATGGTCCTATATACTAACTGTCTATGATACTTGCGTATTACAGATGGTCTTACATACCAACCGTCTATGATACTTGCCCATCACAAATAGTTGGTAGCTAGAACCGTTTGTGATGTGTGAGTATCATAGACAATTTTTGGTTTGAGCCATCTGTGATAGTGTTCTTCACGAAAGTTCTAGTTACAAAGCATGCGTGTTGTATTTATCATAGATGGCTTACAAACTGTCTATGATAATCTCCGATTATCACTGACACATAAATTCGAATAGTTCAAAACCGTCGTAATGTGATTCTGAATCATGCGTGATGACCCTTTTGTAATGATAGTTCTGAACCGTTTGTCATGATCTCGAGGAGTTTGGCGGAGATGGTACCGTAGAGCCACGAGAGAACGAGATAATCAATCCAGACCCAGTCGGCGATGTCGAGGTGAGCATCATCAGAGAGCACGTGGTCAAAGAGGCGTACTTGCTAAGGGTGACAGGAAGAGGTCGTGCCATTTGTTGTAGTTTGGAGAGCGAGGTCGAAGGCGATAAGGATGAGGGCCTTGATGTTGAGGGCACCGTATGTGCGGGCATGGAGGAGGCAATGGCGGTGGCCTCGGAGAGGCCAATACGTGCAACCTCCTAGTGCACGCAGCGGCAGCGGCGGCCTCCGCTCGCGGCATGTGGCGGCGGTGCACCATCTTCGCCGACCATTTCGGTGGAATTAGCGGAAGGGTGCGGTTGTAGGAACGATCACCGATACTATGAGGCGTGGAATATTTGGGGCAATCACGCAATGAATAGAATAAAGAACCAAATATTACATATATAGACCATGCCAAGCAGGAGAGGAGGCAAGTGTGAAACCATGCCAATCAGGTGAGAGCAAGTGTGAAACCATGCCAAGTGTGAAACAATGCCAGGCAGGTGAGGGGGCTAGTGTGAAGCTACACCATGCCTTAAGTATGGGCTAGGATCCGAGATGTCTAACATGTTAATCGAGGCGTCTAACAACAAACATTGAGCCTCTACCGCAATTTTATTCCACCACAAAGCTTTGCAACGCATGCTGAATCCAACTGAAAATTGCTGGCAAGTAGGATCTTAATAAAATTACAAGTATAGGCCTTTCAATTGAACTCCAAATCTGTTTTCAAAAGTGATTTTCATTGAAAAATTCATGGCGAAGACGCACAATTTGTTAAGGGAAAAAAGGAGAAGTGATTGTGATCATCATAATGCTTTGAGAAAGTAACAAACCCACTATCAATGCATGGAATTTTTTGTACGAATAATCTATTTTTTATTCGAAATTACAGAAATATACCCGTGGGAAATTTTTTTTTACAAAAATAGGCTCCAATCGTCCAATGGGGGGGGGGGCGACTGGAGCTAATTGCCCAACCGGGAGGCGACACGTCTGGAATATGGCAACGGTTAGGCGAATTATTGCTGTCTCCCGAGCATTGGCGATCGCAGATTTGATCATTTATGCGGTTGGGCGATCGAGTTGCGATCGCCCAATGCCAGGGCGACAGGGAGGTTTTAAGGCAGCACACTCGGCTGCCGCCCACTGCTTACCCATTTTTTTCACTCATTCTACACCTAGAGAAGAAAGGAGAGAAGAAGAGAAAAGAAGAGGAGAGGAAGGAGGGGGGAAAAGGAGGGGGAGAAGAGGAGAGGGAGAAGAGGAGAGGGAGAGGAGGGGGAGGAGAGGAGAGGGAGAGGAGGAGGAGAGGGAGAGGAGGATAGGATAGGAGGAGGAGGTGAGAGAGGAAGGAAGAGTGGAAGCTATTCCATCCATTTAGATCCTCAGATCCAGGTATTTTTTTGAGTATATTGTATTTGCAGTATTATTTTTATGAAATATTAGTGTTAGTAAAAATTGTAGATGTAGAAAATTTAGTACATTTTTAGTATAGAAATGTTAGTATAGAAAAGTTTTAGTATACATTTTTTAGTATGGAATATTTTTAGTATAGAAATGTTAGCACAATTTATAGTATAGAAAGTTTAGTATTGTGCACAATTTTTAGTATAGAAAGTTTAGTATTGTGCGATGTTATTTGACATGTCGCAAAATTGAAACATACAAGCAGACCGACATCATGAATGGCAGTAGCTACTACATTGAGAGTGCATTACGGTGCTGGAACCATTCGTGAAGGTCCGAATGGTGTGGATTTGAGCGGTTTTCCGCAAGTCACTCTCGTACTTCCGGATGGCGAGAATGCTCGAATTGCAGATGTGCTGCATTGGCTGACCCGAAGTTTTTCGTTGGACCCCGAGGTGTGCAGCATCGTCGTGCAAGGGCTTTGGACCAGGTCTCCTATGGACATCAGATGGGAGTTGAAGACATTAGTGCATCTTGCCGTGGAAGGGCTTTGTTCAACCGTGCTCACTAGAAGCTACGCAGGTCATGCGTCCGCCCTTGCTCGGGAGGTGCTAGCTAGCGTTCGGGCGGCCCGCATGTTGGCGAAGATGATCAAGTTGCTCGTGATGAAGCCGATGCGGTACATGGAGGAGAGGTACAATAGTCAAGCCATACAGAGGAAGCTGGACAAGCCGGCGAAGGGGAGTATATTGAGTACATCGTGCGGCAGATGGACTGTGATGACCGAGGGCATGGGCTGAAGAGGAAGTTGTACATGGCGACGAGGAGGGCGATTCGAATGAGGATGAGTTCCTATCCCGCAAGAATGGAACCAGTTTAATGTTGAGGGTGTTTCTGCATATGATGAGCATGAATCAGCGTGGAAGTATCATGAGACAGGTTCGGTTGCATTCTATGTTTGCTGACAAGGTAGCACTGCAGGATGCCTTCAAGCTATAGGCCCTTTCAATGCAGCAGACATTTCGTATCATGAAATCAAGTCAGGAGAAGTACAAAGTGAAGTGCGAGCAGGTTGGTTGCCCTTGGAGGGTGCACGCATGTAGACCCAAGTATGAGACTCACTGGATTGTGTCAAAGGTGGAGCCACACTCTTGCATTCTAAACAGTGTTTTGGCGAGGCATCGTAACCTAACGTCCCTTTATAACCAATTTGATGTACGGAGAGATAGTGGAGAAGAAAGACATGGAGGCCACGCATATCGTGGTAGCTATCAAGAATAAATTCAAGTACAAGATTAGCTACGCGAAGGCGTGGCGTGCCAAATAGAAGGCGTTGGAAAAATGTTTCGGGTCTTTTGAGGTGACGTACGATAATATTCCTCGTATGCTTAAGGTGTTGCAGGACATGAATCCAGGCACGTATATCGCCGTGCAAGACAAGCCGTCGACAAGTCCACTAGGATATGCGGTGTTGCAGAGAGTGAGAGACTATGTGGAGGTGACCACATGTTTATGATGAGTAATTGACAAGTATGTTGCAAAGATTGAGTTTGGTTTGAGTGATTTGTGCCAGGTCGGCATTTGGCGCAGTCTGGTATGGTTGGACGGTCTTATTGCATATTCGTCTTCCCGATTGGTCGTTTGGGCGATTTCATGCTTAAGTTCGTTTTGTTGATGCTAACTGTGATTACATATGTCGAGCGGTGCTATGTGATGTGTTTCTTGTCTGTGATGGCTGCAGGACGTCGAGGTGGAGTCGTGGCAAGGCACGAGGTGACTGGACTAGGCACAGGCGGTGTCGAGGTCAGAACGGTCGGATGTGTCGAAGACGGCGGAGACTCGAGGTGATTGTGAGGCTTGGATGACAAGGAACGCGGAAGCTTCCCGGAAGGTGCAGGAGGGGCATTTCGGTAAAAGCGCAAAGCTGCACAGGCGGAAGCGGTTCCGTTCGGGTTTAGCGGGCATAACGGGTTGGAGACCCGTTAGCCGGAGCCTATATAAGGAGGGGATGTCTCCTTATGGCTGGATGGATTCAATGGATTGAAGGGGTTGTTAGGAGGAGATGAGTTGATCTATCATGTAATCTTTTCTTTGAATGTACATGCGTATGGGGACTCCTCTGTGATCCTCTCTCTTAAATGGAAGCATTGTGTTGGATTATCTCTTCTTGTGTTCATTCTGAGATGGATTTCATTTTCAGTTCCGCTCTCTGTTCTTCGTTCTCCTTTTTGGTTGATTTATGAGGTTTTCGTGTTTTGGCTCGAATCTTGCCGAGGAGTGGGAAAATGGGTTGCTGTGATCTAGGAGATGCTCCAAAGCCATTTGGCTAGTCAATCCTAAGAGCAAACCACTTTTAATTTCAGTTTTTGCCTCTTGGGCTCCTCTGTTCTTTCTTTTCATTTCTAGGGTTTTGGTGAGAATCTTGATTCCCCTTATGAGATGGCATGAAACTTGGTATCTAAAGTCCAGAGGCTATTAATTAGCTTTTCTCAAAGTTTCATGGCCAAAGGATCAAAGGCTAGATGGCAATTTGAGTTTTAGTGTTGCTCCTCGTAGTTTTCGGTTCTTGGCTAATTTCTCAATTTCTTGAGCTTTAGTTGTTTTCTCTAGTTGTTGGGGTCATCTAGCTATTTAGAATAGGTTATTGCACTTCTTGTTAAAGGGAAACAGCTGCTCTATGTTTTCTTGGGCAAAATCTGAAGTTTCAGTTTTTACTGCGCAGCTGGTTTATTTCTCTGCTCTCTGCCCTGGCTGACAGAGATAACCAGTCTGACCGGCCAGACCTTGGCGGTCTGACCGGCCACCTAAGCGGTCTGACCGGCTGGCATGAGGCGGTCTGACCGGCCTTCAATGAGTGGTCAGACCGGCATGTGGCTCTCTTGCTGTTGATTTGCTTTAGCTCTTTGTCTCTGCAGTATTTCTTGTTTTAATTGCTTTTGTCTTGCTCCTCTCCAGTTAGCTTAAAGCTGCAGTGATCTTTTGAGCTCCAGTTCATAGCTTTCATAGCTATTGGAAGGAGAGTCTTTTGAGGGGTCGTTTTAAAAAATCGACATTCACCCCCCCTCTGTCGCCATTTCGGTCCAACAATTGGTATCAGAGCCGGTTAGCTCTTCCTCATAGATCTTAACCGGTCTCTAGAGCCATGGCGACAGACAAGTACTCGACCAAGCCCCGATCTTCGATGGGATCGACTATCCCTTCTGGAAGAGTCAGATAGAGACCTACATCCAGGCTCAGGGCTACGCCATCTGGCGTAAGGTCAAAGTACGATATGTTGTTCCTACCGATGAGAACATCAATGCTGGAAACATGCATGATGTTGAGGCGAATGCGAAGGCAAGGAACATCATAATCCGAGGGTTGAGCGGCGAGTTCGATCGTATTTCTCATCCGTTGTCGGCGCCGACATCCGGGAGACCCTCGATGCATACCATGAGGGCACCACCCGATTAAGACGGTTCGACAGACCGTTCAAGCGAGATTATAACAAGTTTGAAATGCTCATTGGCGAGTCCTTGGATGAGTGCTTCGCTCGTTTTCACAAGATTCTGAGCAATCTCCGAGCGGTCGGTCTCACATACACCGACTCGGACAATGCTCGTCAAATGCTGTCTACTCTTGATTTGCGGGTTTGGGAGATGAAGGTGACTACCATCAAGGACACCACCGAGATTGACATTGTCTCTCGTAAGTCGAAGTCGCAGTCGATGGCTTTAGTTACCGATCCCACTTCAGCTCCTGATCTTTCTTCGGATTCGCTTTATGGATTCTCGCTTGCCGCTCTCCGTGACGTAACTAATGATCAGTTAGAGCGGCTTGCAGATGACCAGTTAGCCCTCCTAGCGAGAAAATTTTCTCATGCTTACAAGAGGAGGAGGGACGAGAAGAGAGGAGGACTGTGATGCGCTTCGAGTATGGTGGCCCCAACCACATTCGAGCGAACCGCCCTAAGCGGAGAAGGGCAAAGCGACTTGGTGCATGAGCAGGAGCGACTACATCGACAAGAATCGCAACAAGAAGCCTCCGGTTCACGCACAAGGCAAGAAGAAGTTCGCGACCTTGGCAAAGCCAAGAAGCTCTTTCATCGCGTCCTCATCGCTTCGGCGACCTCGACCTCAGCGAGGTGGAGGGGTGGAGCGACGATGATGGGAAGGACGAACAAGACCTCAAGGGTAGCGGCGACTTCTCGGCATGTGCTTCATGGCCCTTGAGGGCGAAGTGAGCGACAATGAGTCGTACTCCGACCGATGAGGTATACCCTTCCTACGACCAGCTTAATGATGCTTTTCTTAAGCTAGGTAAATTCCATGCTAGATCTAGAGTTAGGGTTAGCGAGTTGGAGAAGGAAGTTGAGAGCTTGTCACGGAGCTTACTTCACTTAGATCTGCTCCCTCCGTGATGATTGTGATGTCTGCTCGCTTTCTTTGGATGACATGGAGAAGCTAAGAACCTTGCATGATAGTGTGTCCTCTGAGCTAGACATGATTAAGGTGGAGAATGTTAGTCTTATTCTGAGCTAGAAATGAGTAGGGTTGCACCCTTTCATTTGTTGTTGAGACTACTTCTTGCACCTCATGTGAGGATAAGGACAATGCTTTTAGAGGTCTTTATACCATGCTTCTTGATTTGCCCGAGTCTTGTGAAAATTGTAATAATATGAAGATGAATCTAAAAGGGCAGATCATAAAATTCTTGAACTACAAACTTCATTACTTGAGCCGATTGTATCTTGCACCAATTGTCCAAAGTTAACACTTGAGCTTGAGTCTGTTTCTAAGCAATTCCAAGAGATGGTTGATCATAACAACAAGTTGGCTCAGTATGCTTCTAAGGACCCTGTTAGCTCACCATGCAAAAATTGTGATAAACTAAAATCTGACTTGATAGCTTTGGATGATAAGTGTGTGAAGCTAACTAAGGACTTACTAGAGAAGCCACAATCTTGTTGTGATGTGTGTGCTTGTGTGGGGAAGGAGCCCAAGGGTAAGGTAGAGACGCCTAGCGACGTGAACCACTTGACTAGCAGTAGGACTGTCCCTTCTGAGTCAGCTGAGCGTGCTCAAGCCATTCGTTCCTTTGCTGTTGGTTCTTCTTCTGCTCCCTTACCTTCTGCTGTCTCTTCTTCCCCCTGCTCTTCTTGCACCTCTCTCTTTCGGGAGTGTCAGTACCTTATGAACACTCTCGAGAGGTTTGCGGGAGGCAAGAAGAAGCTAAATCTTATTCTAGACCAGTCCAAGATTTGTAAATTCAATCAAGGTCTAGGATACGATTTTTCTGAGGATATGAGGAAGCATCCACCTGCTGTGCTCAAACCCATAGCCGCAGGTGTGATCGAGGTCAAGCCCAGAACTGAAAAAGTTTATTTCAAGTCAGCGGGCTTTGTCCAAGGGATTTCTGACAGTAAGGTGAGTTCACTTACTGCTTTGGCCTCTCAGAAGGCAAAGCCTCTTCGTTCTACTTCTACCTCTCAGAAGGTGAAGTATCATTGTACCTTCTGTCAGAAGGATGGACACTTTATCGAGCGATGCTTCAGGCGCGCCAAGATCGCGCATAGAGACCGTGTTGAGGCTCTTAGGCATATTCAGGGTCAGCCCCAGACCTTGAGTGCACCTAAGACCAACACGAGGTCTAGGCTTGCTTCTGTTGATGGGTTTGGGCAGCATCGAGGACTGGTTTTTCGAGTTTTCGGTTTCGTCCTCATGCTCCTTTGATCGTGACTTCCGCGTTATGAGGGTAGATCTCTCTTTCTCCGTCGAGATGGTTACCCACGGCGAGATCAGCATGTTGCCGGTGCTCCGACTCGCTCCCCCGTAGCAGTCGGACCCAGCAAAAGCTTCAGGTCTATACGTAGACCTTCTACTGTCTTGGGCGACAGAGAGCGTAGGGTAGATAGAGATCAATCATGTGTGGCTACTTCTTCTACTCGACGTGTTACTCAGTATTGGGTGCCAAAATCACTCTTGATTTATCCCAGTACTGAGACTTTACTCTCTATCTGACTCAGGTTCACCGGGCAGGGAAGGCAAAGGTTTGGCTCGTAGACTCCGGGTATTTATGACATATGACCGAAGACTCCCGTTGGTTTTCTTCCCTAGCCCATGCTTCAGGTGATGAGACTATCACCTTCGGAGACGCTTCGTATGGGCGCGTCATCGCCAAAGGTATAGTGTGCGTTAATGAGTCTTTTATTTTGAAAGATGTTGCCTTCGTTAGTAAGATGCAGTATAATTTGCTTTCGGTCTCTCGGCTTACCGATGACGGTTTTGAGGTGAGCTTCAAGAAAAACAATTGCAAAATTCTTGATTCTTCAGGTAGTCTGGTTTGCGGGATTTCTCATTATGGGAGGATCTTTCGTGCTAATTTTTCAGAGTCTTCTGGTGATCCTCTCCGGTGTTTGGTTGCTTCGGAGTCCCGTGACCTTTCCTTCTGGCATAGGAGACTTGGTGTAACATCCTGATTTTCAGAGCCTTTTTGAAGCTTTCGAAATAAAATTCACCATTTGAATTCTTCTGGAATTAATTAAAGCTTAAATGAAATTTTTATGAATTAAAAGGATTTAATATGATTAAATTAAACATTAAAATGTGCCAAAAGTATTTTATTTGAGTTCCACGAGCCTCAAGAGCTTTTTCGGCATTTTATGTGATTTTTCCGATTTATTTGCTATTTTCTAGAGCTCAAAAGTATTTGTTTGAATTTCTGGAAAAAGAAAAAGAAAAGAAATCCTAAACCGGCCCAGCTCGCCCGCCTTGCCCTTCGGTTGCGTGCCGCGTGTCACCCATCCACCCGTTGCCGCTCGCGCTCGCGCGCATCGCAGCCGCCCGCTTTTAGCAAGTCGTACTCGTATACGAGTGGGACTCTCAGGTCGTATCCCACCCGGACTCGTACTCGTGGCCGACCAGGACACCTCTACGACCGGGTATAAAAGGGCCGAACCCCTGGTGTCTCCCTCGTCCCAAGTCAAGCCTCGCCTCCGAGTTGAGCCGCAAACCGAGGTCGTGCGCGTAGCCGCTGCCGTGGTCGTCTTTGGAGCCGAGATCGTGTCGTCCTCGCCGTCGATTCGCCGTCGCCGGTGAGTCTGCCGCCATCCGTGGTCGTAGATCCGTGGTCGTAGATCCGTGTGTCGTAGATCCGTGTGGTCGGGGTTCTCGACTACGTTGTAGAGCCTTAGTCGTAAGTCGTAAAGCCACCGTAAGTCCGATCATGTGGTCGTAAATGACTTCATGGTCGTAAGTCCGCTCGGTAGTCGTAGCCATTGTGCGATCGAGCCGCCGTGTGGTCGTAGTCGTGGATTGTTCGTGGTGAAGTAGTAGGTTCGACTACGTGAGTCGTAATCTTGACTGGGTGATCGTAGTCATGTGCTCGACTGCGTGGTCGTAAGCCTGCCTAAGTGGTCGTATTCGGCTTCGTAGTCTTAGATTGGTTTGTGGCCGTAGTCGTAAAGTTCTTCGTGGTCGTAAGGTTCTTCGTGGTCGTAAGGTTCTTCGTGGTCGTAAGGTTCTTCGTGGTCGTAAGATCCTTGGTGGTCGTAACGACTACCCGTCTGTCTCTTTTTCTCTGAATTAAAACTTCCCAGAGCCCGTTCTCCCTCGTCCTAGCTCCGATTAACCCGATTCTTTTTCCAAAATTCATCTAAAACTGAGCTCTATCTTTTGGTTCAAGTTTGAGAATTTTTTGAGTTCATTTGAATTTTATTTTGTGTTTCAGTTTGCGTTCTCTCTCGTTAGATCACGCGTTCGAAGGAGCAGAAGTTGGATTTGAAGATCAAGAGCCGTCAACTGAGCAAGGCCAAGGCAAGTCGTGTCCTTTGATCATGTTGAACCAAGTTTGCAATCTATTATTTAATTATTTTGTTTTAAATTATCTTGCATCGCTATTTTTTTATTCAAACCCTTGTATTGGTAGTTATCGTCCCAATTGGTTATTTTCCTCCTTGATATTTTGGAATACCTTGTTGCCATTGTCAACTTAGGTTGGGAACTTAATTAGTGATGCTATGTGATTTGTCACATTGGGTTGGTACGATTAGAATGCTTAGCCATGCTTATTTTTTTGCGAAAGGGTTCATCATCACATGTGGTTAATTAATCTTGACTTAATGATATACTTGAATGTGGTGGTTAACCACGATTATAAAACTTGTTCCCATGGCATGGGTAGTGTCATTGGTGTTGGTTATACAAAATTGGTTTTCACTTGGGCGATTGATCGATGCAAATAAGGAAGTGCGGAATGCACATGGGATGTGGATGCTTCGCCTAGGTAATTCTTAAGGACTTAACTTTGTGCGCCTTTGATCTGAGCTAAGTCGTGCAAACCACATGTCTAGTATGGGATAGACCTGGCATAATAATTTGTGAAGTCTCCACTTTGGTTTTGCTACCGATGTTGTTGTGGCGTAAGAGGGGGCAATTATCAACTAGGGGGGTTACCCTACTCGACGGCGAAACCTTAGCGAGTGGGATCAAGTGGAGATGGATCATTGTAAAAGCCTTGTTGTGATTATCTTTAACGTGAGGATTATCACATCGTGTGGGTACAGTTGTGCAACCTCTGCAGAGTGTAAAACTATTCGAATAGCCGTGTCCTCGGTCATGGACAATGCTCGGTGATTTCACACGAGGGGTAGAGTCTTTATGAAATCTGGTTGGTTTGAGCTGGGAAGTGAATGGTTAGTTCACTTGTGGTTTATTCAATTCCTTTGATTATTTATTTAATGTCTTTTGTTAAAGTTGCTTTTTCAATCTATTTATTGTATTTACTTTAAATCGTTGCTTTATGCAAAGTTAACCTTTCACCATCCATTGTTAAGCCACGCACACTATATTGCATTCATTTGTTACAAGCGACTTGCTGAGTACCAATGTACTCACGCTTTACGCCTATGTTGCTCGATTGAGGATGAGGAGTACTACCCGCAGGAGGTTCGGGAGGAGAGTGCTTCGGCGACTCACGCGTTCTAGGCTTCGCTCCCCACTCGATTGCGTGGGCATGTCGATTGGCCGCTACGCTTTATTTTGGATTTTTCATTTGCTAAATTTTGTTAAGCCCCTAAGGCTATTGAGATTGTAAGCTTGACCATAAGGTCTTATTCTGGTTATTGATTAATAAATTGAGTTTTCCTTATTTAATACTGTGATGGTGGTAATGATTACCTCTATGTTTGACTGTGTGCACTAGCGTGATCCTGGACTAGTGTAGTATACACAGAGAGTCCGGATTTGCATATTCGGGTCTCGACACTTGGTCATATTGGATTTGACCATTTGACCCGAGATAGTGGCTACGATCTCATTCGTGGTCTGCCGAAACTCAAGATGGTCAAAAAGATTATTTGTGCTCCTTGCCGGCACGGCAAGATGGTTGCCGCTTCTCACCCTCCGGTCACAGTGACTATGACTGATGCACCAGGACAGCTGCTCCACATGGACACAGTTGGACCAGCTCGAGTGCAGTCAGCAGGAGGGAAGTGGTATGTTCTTGTGGTGGTCGATGACTTCTCGAGTTTCTCTTGGGTGTTTTTCTTAGCCTCGAAGGATGAGACGTTTACACACTTTTGAGGTCTTTTTAGTAGGCTTTCTGTTGAGCTCCCGGGTGCCTTACGAGCGATCCGCAGTGATAATAGCACGGAGTTCAAGAATTCCTACTTTGAGAGGTTCTGCGATGAGACAGGTGTAGAGCACCAGTTCTCTTCTCCGCACGTCCCACAGCAGAATGGCGTCATGGAGAGGAAGAACCGTACCTTGGTCGAGGTGGCCAGGACGATGCTTGATGAGTATTCTACACCTAGGAAGTTTTGGGCTGAGGCCATAGCGACCGGGTGCCAAGTTTCGAATAGAGTCTTTCTTCAGGCACACTTGCATCACACTTTTTATGAGTTGAGATATGGGCGAAAACCCAGTGTCTCGCATTTTCGTGTGTTTGGTTGCAAGTGTTTCATTCTGAAGTCTGGGAACCTAGACAAGTTCAAGTCACGTTCTTGTGATGGTATCTTTCTAGGTTACTCGACTTCTTCGCGGGTGTATAGGGTTTGGAACTGCGAGTCTAATAAGTTGGTAGAGACCTGTGAGGTGACCTTCGACGAGGCCAGTCCGGGGGCTAGGCCCGATATCTCAGGTTCTTTAGAGCAGTCCGAGCCCATCTTTGTGGATTATGAGGACGATGGAGATGATGGTTGTTTACCCGATCTAGTTCCTCATCCTCCACCCGAGGTGCTGTCTTCCACCGCACCTCCAGGTGATCAGCCCATGCCTTCTGCTTCCTCCGGAGCTAGTGGCTCTGTTCCTACCTCATAGCTCATGAGGTAGAGGCCACTTCTTCATCTCATCTTGGACCTCCTCGACATATCCAGAAAGATCATCCTTCCGAGCAGATGATTGGAGACCTCTTTGAGCGAGTCATACGCTCGAAGTCTGGCATGTCAAATTTCTGTCTCCATTCTGCCTTTGTTGCCACCTTTGAGCCCAAGGATGTGTGTCATGCACTTTCTGATGAGTCTTGGGTCAATGCTATGCATGAGGAGCTAGAACATTTCGAGAGAAACAAGGTCTAGTCACTTGTCGAGCCCCCTCGAGGTCACAATGTCATTGGGACTAAGTGGGTGTTCAAGAACAAGTAGAGTGAGGATGGGGTCGTCATTCAGAACAAGGCTAGACTGGTAGCTCAGGGCTTCTCCCAGGTTGAAGGTCTAGATTTCGAGGAGACCTTTGCCCCTATAGCTAGACTTGAGGCCATTAGAATCCTGCTTGCTTTTGCAGCTTCTAAGGGCTTCAAGCTTTACCAGATGGATGTCAAGAGTGCCTTCCTCAATGGCTTTATTGAGGAAGAGGTCTATGTGAGACAGCCTTTAGGTTTCGAGAACCCCAAATACCCAAACCATGTCTACAAGCTTTCCAAAGCCTTGTATGGACTTAAGCAGGCCCCTAGAGCTTGGTATGAGAGGCTTAAGTCCTATTTGTTGAGTCATGGTTTTAAGATGGGTAAGGTGGATAAGACTTTGTTCATTCAGGCATGGCGCTGACATACGCTCGTCGCATTTATGTGGATAACATCATTTTTGGCGGCTCTTCTCATACTCTTGTTTCACAGTTCTCGGATGTCATGAGCACCGAGTTTGAGATGAGTATGATGGGCGAGTTGACCTTCTTCCTTGGTTTCCAGATCAAGCAGACTCGGGAGGGTACCTTTTTGCATCAAGGCAAGTACACTCGTGACCTCCTGAGACGCTTTGACATGAGTGATGGCAAGCCAGTGTCGACTCACATGGCGTCCACAGCTTCACTTGACCCAGATGAGGGCGACGAGCCAGTTGATCAGAAGGAGTATCGCAGCATGATTGGCTCCCTTTTATACCTCACTGCCTCGAGGCTGGACATACACTTGGCTGTGTGTCTTTGTGCTCGTTTTCGAGCTTCTCTCGGGTATCTCACCGCCAAAGCGGTGAAGCGCATTCTTCGGTAGCTTCGAGCTACCATTGACTATGGTATCGGTACTCTTCCTCATCCTGTCTTTCCTTGAGAGCCTATTCGGATGCGCACTTTGCGAGTCGTTTGATAGATAGGAAGAGCACGTGTGGCACCTGCCAATTCATTGGCACTTTTCTTGTTTCCTGGTTTTCTAGGAAGTAGTCCGGTGTTGCATAGTCCACTGCAGAGGTCGAGTACGTCGCTTCGCTGCAACCAGGTGCTTTGGATGGTCTCGACCTGCGGGACTTTGGGTTAGTTATCGACGATGTTCCACTCTTTTGTGATAACACTTCGCGATTAACATTGCTAAGAACCCAGTCACGACATTCTCGGACCAAACATATTGATATTAGATATCACTTCCTTCGAGACCATGTGGAGAAGGGTGACATAGTGCTCCAGTTTGTGGAGAGTGACCACCAGTTGGCTGATATTTTTACCAAGCCTTTGGATACCTCTAGGTTTTCAGCCTTACGGGGAGAACTTGGGGTGGTTTGTCCTTATGGACTGTTGTGAGGGGGAGTTTTGTGCTTCATATTTTATCATGTTTATTATGCTCTTACTTCTTTCTACTGCATTTCATATGGGTGCATTGGGTTAGTCCTCCTAGCATAGATTTGAGTGCCTCTCTCGTCGAGTTGCTTAGACTACTTACTCTTATCTTGTGATTCTAGCATGTTGCTTATTAGCTGTTTCTCTTCTCACTAGGTCGAGCTCACTCACTTCTCCTCTATATCTTGTCTATGCTTTAAGGACTGTCTTTTCTGTTTTTCTTGCTAGCTTCTCAATTTTATTGCTTTGGTTCAGGGGGAGTTCATTTGGGAGCTTCTAGATCTTAATGTTGACATAACTCTACTTGAACTAAAAGTTGCATCACATGTTGAGGGGGAGCTGGATTTTCTGAATGTCATTCTACATTGTAATATAACTACATGGAGCCTTAATTATTATCCTTTCATGACATGTTTACATTGCTTTACATCCTTCCATGATTTGTGCTTCACTGCTAGATTGATCATGACTTTATATGTGTAGTCAAGTCTTTGCCATGATAGGTTGATTAAAATGCTCAACTGGAACTAATTCATGTTATGTTAGCTTTTGAGACTACTCTTTCTTTAGTTATCTTTTTATGATTCATGTCATGTCAAATGGGCTAAGTTGAGTCCTGAATCTATATTGAGCTTTAGATTGAGCTATGTTAGTTCCTTGATGAAACATGAGTTAGTACAACCTTTTAAGAAAGCAAGAAGATCTCTTTTGTGTGAAACAACTGATCTCACCAATTCTTCTCATGAGACTGCTTGCCATTGCACTAGGCATGAACTCAGGGGGAGTTTTGGATGACCAAGATCATCTCCTTAAGCTTCTTGCTTGGAGTGGTCGCATAAGGCTTGAGATCTAGCACATGACTAAAAATGTTGGTTGGAAACAATCATGAGCTTTAAAAGAAAAACTCATGTCAAATGTGCTCAATTTGCTTAATTCCACATAGAACAAGTACTTAAACAAATGTCTTATTCTTGAACTTGTAGCACTCTAAAATGATTCAATACTAGCTTCTTGGTTCCACTTAGCTTATTGACATGGCCTGCATCATCTTTGGATACCTCTAGCTAGACTATACTCATGGTTGATTTGACATGCTAAGAAATTCGACTAAATTTTAGATTGTGACTTATTTGGCTTAGCTTGATTATACATGTCTTGTCATGATCTTGATAGCATCCTCCTGTCTTATGGCTTGATGTAATCCTCATATGGTTATTTTGGATAATCTTCATGGCTCTAAATGCTTAGAATAAATAAACTTCAGCCATTTCATCTAATATCATGTCGTATTCTCTCTTTTGCATCCTTGATGTGTTTATTGCCAAAAGGGGGAGAATAGCGGAGAAAAAGCCATTTGGGGACTTTCTACAGCTCTGGAGAACAATTTGCTCTTTCTTTTGACTTTCTAGAGATTTGGAGAACAATTTGCTCTTTCTTTTGTTGCTCTAGTATTCCTTGTCAACATGGTCATAAGCTTTTTTTGATTTCTCTTGGACCATGTTTGACTCTTGTTTCTTTTCAAACTCAACTTTGTGCTTTTTCTGGGTTTGTCAATATACTCATCAAGGGGGAGATTGAAAGACCATGTGGAGGTGACCACATGTTTATGATGAGTAATTGATAAGTATGTTGCAAAGATTGAGTTTGGTTTGAGTGATTTGTGCCAGGTCGGCATTTGGCGTAGTCGGGTATGGTTGGACGGTCTTATTGCATATTCGTCTTTCCGATTGGTCGTTTGGGCGATTTCATGCTTAAGTTCGTTTTGTTGATGCTAACTGTGATTACATATATCGAGCGGTGCTATGTGATGTGTTTCTTGTCTGTGATGGTTGCAGGACGTCGAGGCGGAGTCGTGCCGAGGCACGAGGTGACCGGACTAGGCACAGGCGGTGTCGAGGTCAGAACGGTCGGATGTGTCAAAGACGGCGGAGACTCAAGGTGGATGCGAGGCTTGGATGACAAGGAACGCGGAAGCTTCCCGGAAGGTGCAGGAGGGGCGTTTCGGTAAAAGCGCAAAGTTGCACAGGTGGAAGCGGTTCCGTTCGGGTTTAGCGGGCATAACGGGTTGGAGACCCGTTAGCCGGAGCCTATATAAGGAGGGGATGTCTCCTTATGGCTGGATGAATTCAATGGATTGAAGGGGTTGTTAGGGTTTGCTTTAGTCAAAATAGCCTTTGGAGAGGTTGTTTTGGCTTTAGGCTTTAGTGGTTGGGAGAGACAGAGTGCTGTTGGCTTGTGTCTCCTTCGTGTCTCCTCTCCAAGCATGTAGTGTACGTGTGTTCTTGAGGTTGGGAGAGGGAGGAGATGAGTTGATCTATCATGTAATCTTTTCTTTGAATGTACATGCGTATGGGGACTCCTCTGTGATCCTCTCTCTTTAATGGAAGCATTGTGTTGGATTATCTCTTCTTGTGTTCATTCTGAGATGGATTTCATTTTCAGTTCCGCTCTCTGTTCTTCGTTCTCCTTTTTGGTTGATTTCTGAGGTTTTCGTGTTTTGGCTCGAATCTTGCTGAGGAGTGGGAAAATGGGTTGCTGTGATCTAGGAGATGCTCCAAAGCCATTTGGCTAGTCAATCCTAAGAGCAAACCACTTTTAATTTCAGTTTTTGCCTCTTGGGCTCCTCTGTTCTTTCTTTTCATTTCTAGAGTTTTGGTGAGAATCTTGATTCCCCTTATGAGATGGCATGAAACTTGGAATCTAAAGTCCAGAGGCTATTAATTAGCTTTTCTCAAAGTTTCATGGCCAAAGGATCAAAGGCTAGATGGCAATTTGAGTTTTAGTGTTGCTCCCTGTAGTTTTTCAGTTCTTGGCTAATTTCTCAATTTCTTGAGCTTTAGTTGTTTTCTCTAGTTGTTTGAGGTCATCTAGAGGTTTAAAATAGGTTCTTGCACTTCTTGCCAAAGGGAAACAGCTGCTCTATGTTTTCTTGGGCAAAATCTAAAGTTTCAATTTTTACTGCGCAGCTGGTTTATTTTCTCTGCTCTCTGCCCTGGCTGACAGAGATAACCGGTCTGACCGGATTTCTCAAGGCGGTCTGACCGGCCAGACCTTGGCGGTCTGACCAGCCACCTAAGCGGTCTGACCGGCTGGCATGAGGCGGTCTGACCGGCCTTCAATGAGCGGTCAGACCGGCCTGTGGCTCTCTTGCTGTTGATTTGCTTTATCTCTTTGTCTCTGCAGTATTTCTCGTTTTAATGGCTTTTGTCTTGCTCCTCTCCAGTTAGCTTAAAGCTATAGTATCTTTTGAGCTCGAGTTCATAGCTTTCATAGCTATTGGAAGGAGAGTCTTTTGAGGGGTCGTTTTAAAAAATCAACATTCACCCCCCCTCTGTCGTCATTTCGGTCCAACAGAGAGCCTTGTTAGCATTTGGTGCTTGCATTGAGGCATTCAGGCACATGCTGCCAGTGATCTCAGTTGACGGGACCTTTTTGATAGGCAAATATAAGGGGCAGATCCTGACGGCCATAGGCGTTGACGGCAACAACCAAATATTGCCGCTCGCCATCGCATTTGTGGAAAGTGAGAATTATGAGAGCTGACTGGTTTCTCAGACATGTCAGGGTTGGAGTTGTCGGCACTTGTCCTGGTGTGTGCATAATCCATGATCGCCACGCCGGTATTATAAAGGCTATAAGAAAACTTCAGGAAGAGCCCGATGAGCCCTTTTCTTGGCTGGACATGTGGAACAAGTGGTGCATTCGTCACTTAGGGGCTAACTTTTTCAAGCAATTCCCGAAACAACCTTTGATTAAGCTATTCAAGAGGCTGGCTAGGCAGAACCAGTGAAGAAAATTTGATGCTTTGTGGGCGTTGTTGGATGAGCACACCAGGAAGAACGTCGAAGGGAGGAGCAAGGGGCCGGTCATTCCTGGGGCGGCACAACCACAATGCTTGCCAGCACTCGATGAGCCTAACCCAGCTGGTCCAAGAAGGAGGAGCTCACGAAACATCAAGTGCTTCTCGCAGTGGATTGAGGGGGAACCATTGGAGAAGTGGCCGCTGTTGCATGACACGGATGGTGCAAGGTACGACATAATGACAAATAACCTTGCCGATGTGTACAATTGGGTTCTCAGGGGCCTCCGTTCTCAGCCGCTTGTCGCCATCGTGGAAGGTGTTCTTAACAGTACAATCGGCTACTTCAGGGAGAGGCACGCCAGTGCTGCACTTCATGCGGCCAATCCCCAAGCCCTATATTCGTCGAAAATTACAGCGTACATGGAGACGAAGGCACAGAAGGGTCAATTGAACACAGTACAGGTCATGGGCAATAGGGAGCATCGTTTCGACGTGATACTCCATGATAGAGTCAGATTTGGGACGGATCGCTCCCTTGTTACCCACGATGTATGCCTTGGAGATCATGCAAATGAACCTAGCGGCATGTGCAACAAGCTGAAGCTGTTACACAAGTCATACTCTCATGTCCTCGCTGCATGCGGGACCGTGGGCATAGATCCTTCGAACTTCATGCCAGAGTACTTCTTTAAGGAGAGGGTGCTGCAGGCTTGGTGTGGGGAGCTCCGAGGGTTCAGGGTGGTCGAAAACTTCGCCACCTTGGACATTGCAGCGAGGATCTGGGTTCCAGATGTTAACATGTTGAAGGGTGGGAAGGGTCGGTGATAGAGCTGTCATATTAGAAATGATATGGACGAATCGCAAGCTGGAATATTTGGTGCACGTTGCGGGCGATGCGGTCAGGAGGGGCATACAACTAGACAATGTAATGCATGTCCTGATCAGTAGTTGTTGGAGACTATAGCTAAATTTCATGTACCATTTGTAAAACTACTATGTTACTTCCCCTTTTCTATAATGTAGTTTGTGTTGGGTTGGTAGCTTAGTATTGCTCTATTTACTTACTTACTAGTTGTATTTGTTGTTCGTTAAAATGTGATATTTTTATGGCTCGTAATAACAACCGCACGAAGATAACAACCAATCCATGACATGCTTAACAACATTGCACGTTATTTCGATCAACACTCTTACATACTACGGTACAATCATACACCTCATTGCATATATGCCAAATAAGCCTTGTGGCACCCACATGGAGTATTGCTAAGGGGGCCGCCTCGGACAGGGCTGGCAGTCGTTGTAGTGGCACGCACATATGCAGTTAGGGTTTGCACAAAGAACATGTCAGATTGTACGAGCTTCCTATGTTGGCAACCTCCTCGTTGCCCCTCTTGCGTTGCATCTGTTGGCGGAGGTCGTTGTTCTCCTCATTGAGAGTGTCGAGTTGCTCCTCCAACTCAAAGATTCGATCCCATAATGTATCCATGTAGTTGACAATATACAGTTCATGAGGAGGGTCGATCTAGCGGGTGAAGTCACATTTTGCCATATGTGGAAAAAGACGGTAAACAAAGAGGCTCTATAAGCAGTAATGAAAAATGCACTACTAGCAATTTGTACCCTAGAGTGTGGGCATCGGAAGAAACGTCGCCCGCCACTAAAATGGCCTTCGATGACCTGGACGACCACGTCCTCATTGTGTCTGCATTTTGGCCACACTGGTTGAGCACGCCTCCTGGGTATCAAGCGGCAGTTAGGACCGAAGTACTCCCTCATTTGCAAGGGAAGGTATTTTTTTGGTGACCCCGTTCCGACTGGCCCCTCGGCGTCTACCACGGTATGTATCTGCACGACGGAGAAGGTACTTCTTTGTTGGATTTACAGGGTCTCTACTACTAGCTTCATGGGACCGCACACGTGCTCTTTATATAGAACGAGAGAACTTACTGCAATGGAGTATTGGCGACAAAGAGGCGGCTTAGCAAATGACATGACAAAAGAGGCAAACTTTGTGCAGAGACATGACATAAGAGGCCAGCTTTGCGTAGTGACATGACAAAAGAGGTCAGCTTTGCGCAGTGACATGACAAAAGAGGCCAGCTTTGCGCAGAGACATGACATAAGAGTGCAGTTTTGCACAGTGACATGACAAAACAGGGCAGCTTTGCTCAGTGCGATGACAAAAGAGGTCAACTTTGCGCAGTGATATGACAAGAGAGGCCAGCTTTGCGCAGAGACATGACATAAGAGTGCAGCTTTGCGCAGTGACATGACAAAACTGAAGGAACGCGCGTAGGCTACGATAGCAGAAAATAAAATTTTCTACCGCGCACACCAGGACATCATGCTAAGAAGGGATCATAGATCGTTACCACTAGACGCGCAGCGCAGCGGAAGAAGAGTTGGAGAAGCCGATCCAACCACGCGCGTCGAGGTAGTAGTGGAAGTAGCCGATCGTCCCGAACAGATCGTCTCCTCCACGCGATCAACCACACCACGAGCAGATCCAATCTGTAGTTTCTTGATGCCGATCAACGCCGCAACGAGCAGCGCCTCCACCGTATCCACACGCCCGGCTGGAACTCCGATCGCGAGTGTACCAAAGACTCGCGAGCGGCTAGGGTTTGGCTCGGGAGGTGGCGGCTAGGGTTTTGTTCGGGAGGAACATATGCGTGTATCCTCGGCCCCCGCCTCCAAATATATAGACCTCCTCACTTGGGCCTCGTGGACCGAGGCCCAATAGGAGTCTATCCGGATCTCTATCCGAATTGAGCCCACATCCGAATCACATTCGAATTAGTGTTCCAACCCATTAAGTGTGCGACCAGAGGTTCACGTATACTTGGTCGCGACCGGAAACACCTTTCCGGTCACCACGTTAATAGCGGCCTCTAGCAAGACATATTAACCCCAAAGTATACGTAAAGATCATATCGGCTGAACTGTAATGTTCTCATGTACGAATCCCTTTGCCTCACGATATAGATTAAGCTCAAGGCGAGACACGTGTCGTCCTCTTAATAGCTCAATCACTCTCTCGATTCCGTGATGGATTATAAACTTGTGATTGACTCCTCAATCACATTGGCATGGCCATGCACTTTCATAATCCATTACATCGAGGGCAGAGATATCTCTCCCATAAGGAGGGGCAAATTCTATCTTGATCATTCACATCCCACTACATGTTTCATAGCAAACCCGAAGACTACTTTTATGACTACCCGATTCACGGAGTAGTGGTTAGTAGTCCCAAAATAGGCTACTACGCATGTTGGGAACCATGATGATCTCAAGTCTAAGGATTCTACATAAACACTACTTGAGACCAACTAATGACACATGGAATCTCTGCAGTGTCTCATGGCGGGTCTATCCAACATATGTTCACTAACACATGTCCATATTATTGATTTGGTATCTCCATACCATGATCCATGAGACATGATCATCAATCAATACATATGCTGATCTTTGAATCATATTTGTTCCTCATATGATATATGATCAGGGATCATTTAGAAATAGCAACATTTTGGCATTAAGAGTCTCATGAATAAGTCACATACTCATTGATCAATAATGATAATGTCTATTTCAAGGAACAAAGCAATGTATCATAAACATAGTATGTGATATATTCAACATCTCCATGTTGCCTCTAGGGCATATCACCAACAAAAACGGGGCAGCTTTGCTCAGTGAGATGACAAAAAAAGGTTAGCTTTGCACAGTGACATGACAAAAGAGGCTAGCTTTGCATAGAGACATGACATAAGAGTGCAGCTTTGCGCAATGACATGACAGAACGGGACCAGCTTTGCTCAGTCACATGGCATGACGACGTAGCCTTTTTTGCAGTGATATGGTAGCACGCCCAACTTTACTCAGTGCTACGACCACGCGGACCAGCTTTACACGTAGGAGTAGAGAGAAAATGGACCCTATAAATTGGTGTGCATTCCATTTCGCAAGGAACACTGCACTTTCAAACCCAACGCTACACCACGCTTCCTTCACCGCACCGGGATGAACAAAAGCCAGAAGAAGCAATGGGACAAGATGGTGAAGGAATGAGAGGAGACCCGTGACCTAGCACGGTTAGCTGCCACCCATGATGAGAAAATAAGGGCTATTGCGGCCCGGGCAGAACAAGCCCAGCCTGCTACGAGGTCAGCTCCCCGCAATGAGCAGCCATGTAGCAACAACCCCATACCGAATGTTCCCGTCGAGCGTTTGCTGCAACTCCCACCTGAGGGGGAGACACCCCCCTTTGTTGGTGCGGGGACACGTGCAAGTTCTTTAAGTCTAAGCATCGCATCAGCATAGGTATGCGTTACTGGGGTTCACAAACTACTCCAGTGACTACCCCGACCGCCGTCTAGACACCGCAACCTATCGGCAGCCGGTAAGGACCACATGTACCATTTTCCCCTACCTTTTCTCCTTCACAGCATATACTAACAATCTCTCTCCTATATTTACATCCTCGGAACCCTATGTGCCTACCGCAAATGGATCGATCTTGAGATCCACCCTGCGGACCAATGGGCCCTCGACTTCGAGGAGTGGAATGTCGCAAGGTCATCGGAGTTGCGGGAGGAGGAGCGCCGTAAGAACGAGCAAACCCTACGTATACAACGCGAGATGAAAGCTCATCTCGAAGCGTGCATGCGTAGGGAGCAGGAGGCTCGCGAGAGGGAGTGCGAGAGAAAGAGGGAAATGACAGCTAAGGCAAAAGAGGTTGCGGAGGAGTTCAACGCCGAGCGGGCAAGAAACGGAAAGTGGCCCCGGTCCACACAGTAGGTCGTACGAGCAGTTGGGTGGGTTAGTCGCACATGATACTATATGTTATGCATGTAATAAAAAAGTACGTGGCATTTTACTCCCAACTGTATTACAAAGTTTATTTCTATTCAGATAAGCTTATTATCTCATCTTTTCGCATTCAATGATTCACATAGCAAGTCATTTAACAATATTAACATACCGGTTCTCTCCGTACACGAATTCTCAGTAACATCAAAATATCACTTACCATTGTATGTACCGATCGTTCTACGGTCAATCGTTCCTAAAAAAAGTTTTCAAAATTTTTTATGCACCTACAACATACAATGAACATAAACTTTTATTACAACTCCACCAGATTTTTTTCCCAGTTTAAAACTACAAAATTGATAAAAAAAACATAAATAATTCATGGGGATCGAGTGCGATCGCCAACGGGTGGCGATCGGTTTGATGCTCGATGGTAGGGCGACAGAGATTCTGTCGGCCCCTGGTTGAGCGATTAGCTCCAGTCGCCCAATGGGGGAGCAACTGGAGCCTATTTTTGTAAAAAAATCACAGGTATATTTCTGTAATTTTGAATAAAAAATAGATTATTCATACAAAAGTTTCTCAAAGTAAACTAGAGTGGAACTTCATATTGCAAATTAGCATAATATGGATGTCTCGCTCTGTTTGTGAGTGTTGTTACTTTCCTCCCGCTCATTTCGGCTTGAGCTTCTAGCTTTGACTTATTTTTCACTATTCCTAAATTTCATCTTTTTCGGCTTTTGGCTTTTTAGCTTTTGCGGTTCTTTTTCGTATTCGTTTGCATTGTCCGTGATGGGCTAACCTATTTTTAAATTTTTAAATTTAGTTACGCCAATAAGTCACCATTAGCTCTGATGTAATTTCAGCCAACTACTGAGACAATTTCAGACATAAGCGACTTATTTCAGCCCAACCGAGTGGCTGTTGTTAGTAGCTTTCTTTCTTGTTGAGGCTTTCTGCACTAGTAGCTGAACTTCACCGATCACAAAGGAAACCTTTTGCACCTCACAGAATGGGACCTTGTACTGTTTCTGTGACACGGTGGTATGTTTGCTTCCATTTCCTATTGGCAAACCGAGGAAATTGCAAGGTTCAATTACGAACAAATTATGTTTATTTTGCATCTATGGCTCACTTGGTTAGAACTGGGAAGCAGTCATGCCTAGTTGGCTACCGCCTACCAGATTTAGCTACCTTGCACCCACATTCAGGGATGCTATTACATGATGTATTTGGGACACTGCTATCATTTGTATCCGAGTTTTTGTTGTCACATCCGTGGGCAGAACATGATGCTGACATAATTAAGCGTCATATTTCTGTGCCACACTATCCTCGAAATCCGCCGATTCTTTTACATGTCATGTCAGATGGTGAATTCCTACCTATTTGGTTGTTTCAGATGATTTTTTAACATAGCTAACAATACATTTAGATTTGTAATCTTGAAATGGCACTATTTGTGTAACATCTCAGTTGTACCTACAACGAGCCTACCGCTAATCAACGACACTCCCAAATTAAGCAGTATCTTCCTAATTAAACCGCTACAGAGAGATAACTAACAACAATATCTTGACATACTATGAACAACTAACACTAGGAAACAAATATAAAACATAACCAACGAAAAACAACATATAAAATAACCTAAACATGATAACCATTAATTAACGATATCACCAATACCCATGGGCAATGGAACTATCCATGTTTCACACATGACTCGAGAATGGTAAGCGTAACCAATAACTATGTTCGAACTAAAGTGAGAAAAACATTAAAAATCTAATTATGATAACTAAATGTGATAACTAAATAATGTTCAATAGATGTGGTGTAAGTGTGATATTTTCTTTCTCATATATGTTGCCTTCAACGTCACCTACAACATAAATAAAGTAAGAATGAGTTTACAACTCAGCAAGTACAAAATAAAAAGATAAACATTAACATATTATCATTATCTGTCTCATTGTCAACACTTTCGTTTCATTAGTGCAATGTGAAGCTACACTACGCACTCATTCACTCATCGGCCAAGTATCTCTCCACTTTCGTGGAGGCCTACCAAAGTAAGTCTTATATGCTCACCCGAGATGGGTCTTTTCTTTCATGATATGAGTGTACATATGATGTGATACAATAGTCCCATTATCATTTAACATTACCTATCATCATTATTTAACCATCATGGTATAGGAATCCTAAATAGTAGGAGTAAACATGTAAACAACATGGTAAACAATTCATAAACATAAAGTAATGAGTGCAAACAACACGGTTATCATTCTACCATGCACTTACCTTTTTAACTAAAAAAAGTGTTAGAATCGGGCACATGAGACAAAGGCTCATTCATTCCTAAATTCCAAGATTTAGCCCCCACATTGTTTGGACAAGTGGGAGGGAAGTAACATAAAACGTGAAGCTCCTGCCACCATATAAAACATGCGACACATAGTATGAGATGGCATGAAAAGGAGGCTCGACACGTCCGGACAATCGAGCAACTTGAATTCCTCCATTCATTTCTCGTATTGTTTTCTTCCTCAAGTGAATTATGTTGGAGTGTTGAGCGGTTGAACCTAGCTAGCTTTTCTTCTCGGCGTGCACCGAGAAGGAGGGAGAATTACTATATCTGAGCCGTTGCCTCTGAGTGGGCGACAATAAGGTTTCTGGGCAGTGCAACCTACTCGATTGCTTGTCTTCTTCATTGACTACTTTCATGATCGCGCGTCTCTATGCTACTTCTTTTTCTTTACCAACCCTACTTTAAGTCGTTCATGTAACCGATCGACTCTGATATAATTCTGTTCTTGCATATATTTGAAGTACAATATGGTTTGCCTACTGCTGTTAATTATAAGTTTTGCATTACTAGTATTTTGCAATATATGCCCCCTATTGATATTTGGAATTGAAATATTGCTCATATTTCCAACAAAAAGAGGGACGGTGCGTAGCCAACACCACCTCCGAAGCAACACCTCTTGAACAAACCATTACCCAACCTCAAAAACCATGCTACAACAGCACATACATGAAAGACAAATCAATAACACTCCTACACACAAACCCGACATAACTATGCCCCCTTCATCAAACAATCCTCCCAATGTCCTGGTGATCAAACAACAACAACTTACAATTATGGAAATCAAACATAATAAACCATATATATTCTAGAATCTACATGAAATTTTCCACATATCTATAGTTATGTAAATTTCATGATTAAATCATCTAAACCCTATTTTTCAGCCGTAAAGATTGAACTGTTGCAATTCAGAATATCAAGCTTCACAATTTTATAACTATTTTTTTATGTCACGAAATGTTGTATTTTGTGATCTGACTCTGGTCAGGTTCAACCACTTGAAGAGTCCGATCAGGTTTCGCTCAAGCAATGTGAACTATTTGAAACTTATGATTAGAATCATCTTCATGTTTGTAATGGACTCTACACTGACTTGTACTAATGTGGTGTCCGAAGGTGTTTACGCTGACTGAAGTCAGACATAGCTACTCAAGGCACTTTTGACTATAACTCTTCATAGTTATCTTCTGAGACTCTCTGAGCGGGGTGTTCACTACTACAGAGAAAGTCATACTGGATGCCATATTACAGATAGTTCTAGAGGATCCATTAGTGTTAAGCTACAATGTAGTTATCTTGGACAGTTTTACTAGCGTAACCATCTATATTGCAACCGATGATAAGAACCGTTAGTGATAATCTACTTATCATAGATGATTTTCAAACTATGCGTGATGTATGGATTTATCACATATGGTTTTTTTGAAAAACCATCGGAGACCTTCTTATCACATACGGTTTCTAACACAAAATCATCTATGATATGTAGACCATCACATATGATTTTTTGTATTAGTCGTCTGTGATATATCCAATATCAAGATGGTTATTTTTAAAAACTGTATGTGGTAATATTCTTATATACAAACAATTAGGGTGAAAAACTAAATCACAACTCCTACGCATATTATATACATACACTTAGGGTGAAAACTAACTCACTACTCCTGCACACACTTAGGTTTTCCTCAACACACCCACGCCGCCATTACCTCCTCAGCGAGCTCCTCTTCAATTCCATCGGTTTAGAGCTTCCCTTCACCACCCTCTACCTTCCCCAACCTTCACCAAAGCACCTCCTCTTCCCCAAGTCATTGGCATCATGAGCTACTGTGTCGCCCTTGGCCGACGCCCGCTCAACTCGACCACTACCCACCTTCATCGAGCTTTGGTAAGCTCTCCACTCGTGCTCGCATTATTTTCCTTTCTCTCCCACCATGATGCCATTGCCACGTTCGGCCCTAGTCCCAACCGCCGTGAGCCACCCATGGCATCCTTGCTCCCTCCACAACCCGTTTTGTCAACTACCCTTCCCCCTCCACAACCTGTAAGAAATGATTTTTGCAAAATGCAAGTGAATGCATCCCCATATATCATGTTGGCCTTTTTTTTACTTCAAATAACTAAATTATGTGGTGAAATGATATTTTAAAATAGTCCACCAATTAGTATTTAACTAGAAATTGCAAACTTCCATTAAGGCTGAAACTACCGCTAGGTCCCAAACAAAAGATAAAATGTGCTAAGTGTTAATTAGATACTAGCAACTAGCACGCCATCAGTGCATACCCAAAAATTTGAATTAAGGCACTATTAAAATACGAGCTGCATAGATGAAAACTTTCACAATAACTTGAAGTATAATTCCAAACCAAATGTAATTAAATGACTAATGGGTTGAGCCACCCAAGAGAGGTCAATTGCCAATATGACTTTGTTACTTAAATGGAGGTACATACTTGAAATTGAAGTTAATATTGAAAATTAGTTCTGTACAAATCATGTCTTCTTAGGGCAAATTAATTAATTAATGTGCCACTTGAAGTACCCCCTTTTAATTAATAATCCTTATTAAGGTTAACCTTGATTATTTGCATATCAATGAGAATTAATCAATTAATATAAGATTAAACCATATGAAGTATGATGTGACCACGCCACAAACACACACGACCATAGCGCCCAATATCAAGATTGAACTAAAGGTGAATTCATTTTTTCAGCTTCAACATATTTTAAATGAGAATATGATGCTACCTCATGTCACTACTTTGTTCATTCTCAGTTTTCATAAATGGAATACTTTCGAACCGAGATGGAGGCCGGCACCAAAGTAATGGAGAAAAACAAGGAAGAAGAAGCCATGCAGTGGGAGGGCAAAAGGGGAGAGGTCCAAGAACTTAAAAGCCCATGTTTTGGATGAGGTTTCCATGCCCAATTTGGAATTTCCTCAAGCCCAACCGAAATCAAACTCGAATCAACTCAGAACTCAATTCGGATTCGGTTCGGGACAGCCAGACAGGCCTGTAATAAAACGGCCATAACTTTCACAAACGGAGTCCGATTTAAGTGTTCTTATTCTTGTTGGAAAGCTTATTCCAAGGCCCATCCAATGGGTAAGGCACCAGCATCAGAAACCTTGTGGTCGCATCGTAATCGCCAAACCAATCCGACGTTGATTCAGCCTGATAGGACCGACTTCCAACATGCATAGAATTCGCATCCGGAGTCTGTTTGGGATGAGTGAGTACTTGCTGAAAAGCTTATCTTATCCTCTTTCCAATGGATCTAGACTCACATCAAAATTCCTTCTGTGTGAAAAGATATCACCGAAACAAGTCAGAAATATTTTTGAATCCAAGTCTAAAGGTGCTGCGCCACCTCCAATTGGGCCCAAAGGCTTTGTAATTTTTCTTAGGGTGGGTGTCCAACCCTAGGACGACCCTTGGCCGCCCCTCTCTCTTCTCCAACTCATATATTCACCCTCTACCCCTTTGCACTCTTTGGATTTCGTTGAGTTTAGGTTTAGCCATTATGCAAACTTCTGTTCTTCAGTTGTGTCGGACGACCACCTATCAAGACAGCCTTCGGAATCCCACCTTTTGAACTCAATATAAATATTTCCAATTTCAGATTGCTCGTTATCTTGTTCTTGCGTGTTCTTCGGTTGCACGCAGGAATAGACCTTCGTGGTCAGGTCAACCGTGTTTTTCGCACGGTTGATAACAACTTGGAGTATGGTTCAGCGAATGCTAAGGTGCAAGCAACGTCGTTCGGTTGTAGTCGGTTCGCAAGGATCACCTCCACCAAAATCGAAGTTATCATCCTATCAAAAGATCGGGACCCCTCGCCTCATCAGTTGGTATCAGAGCTTCAGTTGACCGTTAGAAATTTTTTGTATCTCTAGTTAGTAGATTGATTTTTATTTCCCATAGTCCAGAAAAATTGCCCCACAAAAAGAGTTAATTTCCGCTGTGCAAACCCTGTTGTGCCTTTCAATCTGTTAGTTTTGATTTGTTAAATTGAATTTGTGTCCGTCTTAGCATTGTCTAGTTGCTGGTCATATCTTTATTTCTATAAAAATCCAAACAAAAAAAATTCCCCTACCACAAACCCTAATTCCAATTTGGCTGATTTTTCCTTTCTCTGCACTCGCCACCAAAAAAGCCATAACTTTTGATTCCGCTATCCGTTTTGAGTGAGACCACTTCCATTAGATTTACAACTTCATTATCTATCTTCCTGTAAAAGTTTTCTTCAATACAGTATGGCAGTAAAAAGATATCAGCGGTGCAATTTGACCTAAAATTTCAGATTGAATCTGCAACAGTCGGCAGTTGTGAATTTTGTGCAAATTTTTCGGTCAGTTTTCAGAACTTGGCCCCAAAACAAAAGCTGTAGAAAACGTTGTCAGGAAACGGAGAAAAAAAGAATCATTGAAAAGGAGGCTACTGAAAAGAAGTTACGGCCGAAATACCGACATGCTGTCCAGTGGACAGAAATCTTCAGTTTTCAAATTTGGGGTCAATCCTTGTGTTCTTCAATTCCAGATTGCATTCGATTGAATTATGTTGGATCGAAATCGACAACAGAGGAGGGTGAATGTTGCTCAAATAAAAATTCACCCCAAAGTACTCACAAAAACTTCGTCTCCGATAGCAATTTGACACTATGAAGAAGAAGTAACTTACTAGAGACTCAAGCACCCAGAGTAGGGAAGAAACAGTAAGTACATGGGAGAGGAAAGGGAACACAAACCCAAAACCTGCTGAGGGCCGGTCAGATCGCCTGCAGTAGGCCGGTCAGACCACCTACTGCGGGCCGGTCAAACCGCCGGTTCAATGCTGGTCAGACCGCCCGTAGTGTGCCGGTCTGACCGCCTTGCAAGAACCGGTCTGACCGGTCCCATGATCCCAGACCAACCCGAAAAGCAGACTGAAAACTGGAAGCATGAAAAATATTTCAGATCTTTAAAAAACTGAGAAATTGGAGGATTGCTCCGAATCTTTTCAGCCTAAAGCAGCACAACAACCTAAATATCAAGAGGGTCTTAAGAAACAAAAGAATCCAACTCAAGATCAAGATTTTCAGATTTGAGCCAAAATCTGACAAATTACAGAGAGTTGCACCAAAATCCAAATTGCTCTCTAATCTTTGAACCTTAGACCAAGAAACTTTGCAGAAAGATTAGCAAAAGATTGAGCACTTAAAGGACCAAATCTTAGGGCATCTCATGAAGAGAAACAAAATCCACATCAAACCCTAGAAATGATAAGCAGAGAATGAACAGGGCACGGGGGAAAAGAAATTCGATTATTCCGATTCAATCATTTTGCTCTTGGAACTAGCTGACCAAGGGTTCTAGAAATCGAATTCCATCACAGAGCAACCCATTTTGCACAATCTCACCAAGAAATAAACCCAGATCACAAGAACTCAGAAATCACACAGAGAGCACATCGAGAGATAAAACAGACAGAGAAGCAAGAGCTCAAATGACTTCTTGAAAGCATTCATTTCCATAACACAAGATCACAAAGGAGTCCCCATACGCGATTGGATACAAGAGGAATGATTACATAGGCATCAACTCATCCTCTCCCTCGCTCAAGTCTCAAGAAACCCAAGAACACACATGCCTGAGAGGAGACACAGAGAACCTACGGGAGATCAACTCCTGCTCACTCAACCACTAAAGCCTAAAGCAAAACAACCTCTCCCAAAGGCCATTTTGACTAAAGCAAAACCCTAACAACCCCTCAAGCTCACTTACAACCAGAAAACTCTCTCTTATTTATAGCCCTTGGCTAGCGGGTCTCCAATGCGTTTTACCTGCTAAATCCAAACTGAAACTGCTTCCACTTGTGCAGCTTTGCGCTTTTACCGAAACACCCCTTCTGCACCTTCCGGGAAGCTTCCGCATTTCTTGTCGTCCAAGCCTCGCAACCACCTCGAGTCCTTGCTGTCTTCGGCACACCTCGACCGTTCTGACCTCGACACCGCTTGCGTCTTGCCCGGTCATCCCGTGCCTCGCCACGACTCCGCCTCGATGTCCTGCAGCCATCACAGACAAGAAACACATTACATAGCACCTCTCGAAACATGTAAACCTCATTAGCATCAACAAATCGTACTCAAGCATAAAATGGCCCAAAAGCTCAAACGGGAAGAAGAATACGCCTCAAATCCGACTAACCCAACCCGACTGAGCCAAATGCCATCATGGCACGAAACGCACAATCCAAACTCAATCTTTTCAGAATACTTGTTAATTACTCATCACAAGCATGGGGACGCATCCACATGGTCTCTCAAATTATCTTGTATTTACTACTCCCATACATTGCCATACACTTATTTTAGCCTTCTTCCATCTTTGGTTGATCAGCAACATAGGCTAAGTGCTAGATACGAACTATAATTCAATTCTGTGCAATTTCTAAAATTAATTGATTGTTTTCCTTTGCTACAAAATACATAGCCTATCCAAGCTCCACTTTTCTACTAATCGAACAGGCCTCGTTGTACCTTGCAATCGCTTTACTCATCACTTGAGTCAGATTTATCACGAACCAGCCACCGTTGCACCACTTGTTTGTTTTGGTAAGAACTTGTAAGAATTTGGTAAGAGCTTGAGAGATGCATTACTTGAATTGAGCCTCCATATCCTAGTAGTTGATAGGAACATATACTTGTGATTTGTTTTCTTGTTTGCTACTAACCATGGCAGGTTCACGGGATGATTACGAGATAGATCCATATCTTCTTCAAGCCATTGATCGGGAGCGCAAAGAAATTCGCGAGGAAGATGCACGCATAAGACAAGCTTCTTCACCATGGGAGGTATATGATCGTGATAGTGCGTTCGGTAAAACTAAAATCACTTTGCCATCCTTTGCTGGTGAATTTGATCCTGATGCCTATATTGACTGGGAGATAGCGCTAGATAAAAAAATTGAATATTATGATTGGTCTGATAAGCAAAAGATTAGAGTTGCCACTAGTGTTTTTATTGATGATGCAATACTTTGGTGGAAGTACTTAAGTAGACTTGGAAGAGTGCCTCAAACGTGGCATGCATTAAAGAAACTGTTGAGAGATCACTATGTTCCTAAATATCATGCTGATTATTTGCTAACTAGATTGCAATGTTTAAAACAACGAAGTAGAACTATAAGGGAATATTATCATGAATTAAAAACTCGTTTATGGCGTTGTGGCTTAGAGGAACATGCTGAAGCTACAGAGAATAGATTCTTACGTGGGCTTAATAAAGAAATTCAGGACCTTCTCATTCACAAAGAATATAATTCTCTCCCTCATTTGTTTATACTTGCTTGTAATGTTGAACGGCAGATTGAGGAGAAATTGATAGTGCTTGATGATAAGAAACATGAGAACAAACCCGTATTTGTGCCTTTTTCTGTGACTAACAACTTGTAGGTAGTTGAGAACTATATCAAAGAGGAGCATGAGCTGATTGAACCATCGACTCCATTGGTCGAGAACGAAGATGAGGAGATGGATGCACCTACATCATCTGAGGAGAGCCAAAAAGGTAAAGATCATGGTGTTATCATCACTCACGGTGAGTATGCTTGTGAAGAACTACAATTATGCATTGTTCATACTAGTTTAGAGCAAAACTTAGTGGAAAACAATTCTGACACGCCCATATTTCAAGTAGAGAATTCACACTGCATTGATTGGAGTGTTGAGAATGTGTTGAGTGCACCTTGTCAAAGAATAATTGAATTGCCTGCTGTTTTGAGTGATTCATGTGATGAATTAATCACATACAATGATCATGTGGCTTTGGTTAGATATAAAGAAGTTTTGACTAGAATTTCTCCTGCTAATTCATTGTATTACATCATGTTGGATCTACCTATGAAATTGTCACATGCCATGGAGAAAGTTTCTGAACTCGCATATTCGAAATTCTTGTTTAGTGCCTACACCTCTGGGTATAAGTTTAATTTGATTGGAGATTATGGTGTAGAAAATCAATTTCTTGTATATCGAATATGCATAACTTGTGATCACATGGATGAATTGAAGCTTGCTGTTTTGGACAACAATTCTTGTGTGTTGAATCTTGTTCAATATGAGAGTGAAGTAAAATTTAGTACTCATCCAATGCCTATGTGTTCATCTCTTTTTGCACCATCTAGTATGGACAATCTGAATAAAGATGATGAATTATGGAAGAATTTACTAATATGTTCACCCTTGCAAGATAAATTTGCTATTACTTAATTGAGATATGATTACATGGATGAACTTTTCTTGATTCCAAAAGTTGTAACTTTGCCCATATGTGCCACCACTGCAAGTTTACAACTTCAGATATTTGAATTGCATAAATGCTTCACTTACATTTGCAAAACTAGTTGCAATAATTACTATGTGAGAAATTTTGATTTGCTCATTAACATATATGATTACTCTTGGGTTAATAATACAATGAGCTTTTGTGATCACTGCTGTTTTATAACATTAATTGTGCAACAACGAAGAACTACTAAAACGGATGACATATACATATACCATGCATACACCTTGGCTTCTTTGTTACCCTATTTTCAGCTTATCAAAAGCCGAGGACGGCTTTGTTTGCAAGAAGGGAGGATGATAAGAACATGTACCCTATGGATACAACCATATTTGTTATGTTTGTTGTTGAATTACAAGAGCTCCTACGCATCACTTAAATTATCGGTGAGCTCATTTCAAGAAGGTTTTACTTTGCTTAATAAAGAACTTATGATATTACATAATTAGGTTTTATTGCGTTTGTTATCATGTACCAAGATTTATGATCAACATGCAATACGTGAGGCTACACATATGTTAAAACCGAGGACGGTTTTTCGTCAAGAAGGGAGGATGATGTGACCACGCCACAAACACACACGACCATAGCACCCAATATCAAGATTGAACTAAAGGTGAATTTGTTTCTTCAGCTTCAACATATTTTAAATGAGAATATGATGCTACCTCATGTCACTACTTTGTTCATTCTCAGTTTTGACAAATGGAATACTTTCGAACCGAGAGGGAGACCAGCACCAAAGCAATGAAGAAAAACAAGGAAGAAGAAGCCATGCAGTGGGAGGGCAAAAGGGGATAGGTCCAAGAACTTAAAAGCCCATGTTTTGGATGAGGTTTCCATGCCCAATTCGGAATTTCCTCAACCCCAACTGAAATCAAACTCGGAATCAACTCAAAACTCAATTCGAATTCGGTTCGGGACAGCCAAACAGGCCTGTAATAAAACGGCCATAACTTTCACAAACGGAGTCCGATTTAGGTGTTCTTATGCTTCTTGGAAAGCTTATTCCAAGACCCATCCAATGGGTAAGGCCTCAGCTTCAGAAACCTTGTGGTCGCGTCGTAATCGCCAAAACAATCCGACGCTGATTCAGTCTCATAGGACCGACTTCCAACATGCATAGAATTCGCATCCGGAGTCCGTTTGGGATGGGTGAGTACTTGATGAAAAGCTTATCTTATCCTCTTTCCAATGGATCTAACCTCACATCAAAATTCCTTCGGTGTGAAACGATATCACCAAAACAAGTTTGGACTATTTCTGAATCCGAGTCTAAAGGTGCTGCGCCACCTCCAATTGGGCCCAAAGGCTTTGTAATTTTTCTTAGGGTGGGTGTCCAACCCTAGGACGTCCCTTGGCTGCCCCTCTCTCTTCTCCAACTCATATATTCACCCTCTACCCCTTTGCACTCTTTGGATTTCGTTGAGTTTAGTTTAGCCAAACTTCTGTTCTTTAGTTGTGTCGGACGACCACCTGTCAAGACAGCCTTCGGAATCCAACCTTTTGAACTCAATATAAATATTTACAATTTCAGATTGCTCGTTATCTTGTTCTTGCGTGTTCTTCGGTTGCATGCTGGAATAGACCTTCGTGGTCAGGTCAACCGCGTTCTTGGCACAGTTGATAACAACTTGGAGTGTGGTTCAGCGATTGCTAAAGGCGCAAGCGGCGTCGTTCGGTTGTTGTCGGTTCGCATGGGTCACCTCCACTAAAATCGGTTATCATCCTATCGGAAGATCGGGACCCCCTCGCCTCATCAAAGTATGTATATAATTGTTATTTCTGTGCCTTAAAAAGTCATGAGAACCCTTTCACAAATGATGGCTACTCTTGTCCTACAAACTTTGACATTCTATCGGTAGGTCCCATTTATTACCCCTTTGAACTTTGGGTGTGTTGGTACATCAGTAAAAGATAATTTTATATTTGTCACAAATAGTCTTTAGATCAATCGTGTTGAGGCGGCCTTATTATGAAAATAGAGTGCAGGTGACACCTAAGAGAAATAAAATTATATCTATGATAGTTTGTTCATGTTGTATATATCTCATACTGAAATGCAATTTGAATGCTTCATAGATAGCAATTAGGGACTTGGTACATGTCCATTTCATGGCGATCTCCGCTGAGAGCCCTCGAACGAAGACATCATAACATTAGGGGATATCATGCACACTTTTGTCCAATGTCCCAAGAGGGACATTGCCCTAGACCCTGTAGTGTCATGATCTCCACACGACCATGCCTCCCCAATAGAGCCCTCGATGACTCCACCTCAACCTCCACTTCAAAAGATCGTTGTATCGGCTCCCGTGGAGACGACGTCGAAGAAACAAGAAAAGCATGATAAGTCATCACCCGGGAAGATGTATCACAGGTAGAGATGGCAATTGTGCCCATTTACCCATGTACCTATGGGTAAATACCCTAATGGAGCTGGGTATGGGATATTTTTTACCCTAATTTGAGCCATTAAATAGAGGTGTTTTTTCTATAGCAATACCCTCACTAGCCATCCTTTACTCTCTTAGACAGTTAGGTCTAAATTAATGGGAGACCAAGCTCTAATACCACTTGTAGGAGCAAGGATAATCGACTAGAGGGGAGTGAATAGCAGGTTCTAAAAATTCTTCCCCTTTAGCAAAATAGAACTAAACAAAAATTATAGCACAATTCAAACATAACAATTCTACTTTCACTAAGGCACCATAAGCAAAGTCTCTACAAGTATGTTTCTAGCTCGACAAGATATAGCAAATTCAATAGCTATAAATATAAATGCAAAATAGTAGAGATAAAGAAATAACCTATATGGAGACTCGCAATATTTTTACCATGGTATCGAAGACATGTTGGTCCTTCCTAGTCCACATTGAGGAAAGCCCAAACATATTGGACCAGCTCCATGAATTAAGCCTCCACGTCTCAGATCCACTAGTGGTTGTTTTTCTCCACTCTGGAGATGGCAAACACCGAGCCATCACAAATAGCGTCGGGCATCTTCACAACCTGCTTGGAGAGATCACAACGCAAACCTCCGTCAAGCTATGTAGGTACTAGCAAACACCAAGAGTAATAAATCACATCAATCATTTGAAGGAATTCAAGTGCCTAGGATCAACTAATGAGTGAATGCACGTGAGTGAGCCTCAACAACCTCAACTGTATGCAATAGGAGTAAATGAGGTGTGGAGAGTGTACTACAACTTTAAGGATATTCAATGAAGTGTCTACCATCTGTCCTAAAGCTGGTGAGGGGTTATTTATACCCCTCACCCACCAATTTGACCGTTTGAGGCAAGAATTAGGAAAAATCTGCAAATGCGGTAGTACCACCATGTATCACCAGTTGGGGTCCGACGGCTAAATTGTGTGTAGTAAATACTTTTCTTATTTCCTATCATACTGTGTTGTGGTAGTATCATCAATTACACATTGGTACTACCGATGTTCCCGGGGAGTACAAGTGCTCCAAAATGTACCTCTCTGGAAATAACGTACCACCATGTAATTTTTGGTCATTCTAGGGTACAATACTACCGCAAATATATTTTGATCATACCACACAATGGTAGTACCACCCCTAAACTGCGGTCACACTATTTTTCCTAAGAATACATAGTTGATTTTAGGATTGCATGACCTCTCATTGATCCAAATGGAACAAGAGAACTACTTTCAAGCTACTAGCCATAATTACTCTTAATAGTATAGTGTCTAGCCTAAAATCCGGTCTTTTAACTATTTCTTCAAAGACTGGTAAAATAAAAAGAGGATCCTAGACTATTTATACCTTTATCTCAAGTCATGTCAATCTTCTTGTTAATTCCTTAGCAAGCATTTCCAAGTCGTTAAACAAATTTTGGGACTAAGCCTTTCAAATACTTTATAAACATGTTAGTCTCATATGCATATGTTGTCATTAATTATCAAAATATTTTTAGAAGCTTAGACGCTTTCAACGGGACACCAGGTCCAAAAAGTTTTTTAGTAGGGATCAACGTATCTTGCCCATGTGTGAACCCCCTAGGCTAAACTTGGTGCACTCAGCAGCCAACAGTAGCCTATAGACTCACTTCAGCCCATGAGGTAGCACTCGGCCCAAGAAGGAGGACTACAACAGGCGGAAGTGCCTAGCGCTGCCCATAAGCGACAAGATTATATGAGTCCATTTGATCAATACTGAAGCACCAAGCGCGTTGTAACCCTCCTCAACACATGTTCATCTCGCGTGGTCGCAGGAGCTAGGAGATGCTTGTCATTCCCCATGGCTGCACCTAGCCACACAACAACTGATTGCCCAGAGAATGGGAGAAATTGGCCACCATTGGCTGCCCTTGCTTGCCATCTCACCGAAGTGTCTCTGGCCCTGGTTCCCGTTGCCTCATGCCCTCACCAGCCAAAGGAGGGTTACACCTATTCGATTTGTATGTACTTTACTCAAAATTTCTCTCAATTCTTTCAATTTGTTTCACGAATAGGGGCTAAATTTGTGAGTTGGAGTTTTAATGTGATGGTTTTTGGTATATTTTTGTTGAATTGTAAGGGTAAGACTTAGGGTTTCAATTTAGGTTTTGAAATATCGGCCTAGTTCATTCAAATTGGAGGCAAAATTGTAGTGATCTATGATTGTGATCCATGTGCTTATATTGGACCAAGTTTTGGATTTGACTTAGAGTATTTGATTACAATGTCAAGTAAGTGAATTTCGGTATGTATTTTTCTGTTATATTGTTCTTGAATGTTTGAATATAGCACTATCTAATTGAGTTTTCAATTAAACGGTAGGTAAATTTATGGAATAATTTCTGAAAAGGAAGGTGCCTGTAATGTCTTAGATGCCGATTCAGCGTTTCTAGAAGTATTTAACGGATTCGCAGAGATTTCTCTTTCTTTCATTGAATCGTAGAAAGTGGGTGGGGCTGTAGATTTGTCTAAAAAGAAAAAAAGAGAAAGAGAAGGGTTGGTGAGCTGTCCAGAGAGGGAGGCCGGACTTTTCCACCTCCCACCTTGAACCTAGGCCAGCCCAACCTTAGGCCCAGTAGCCTCCCTTTTCCCCCAACCCTAGGCTACCCCCTCCCCTTTGGTCACCACTCCCTTCCCCCTGTGCCCCTCTCTCCCCTGTGGCCGCCACTCTTTTTCCCCCTTGTGCCCTGCTGCTTCCCCCTACAAGGAAAGAAGAAGGCAAGGAAGGAGAAGAAGGGAAGGAAGGAGAGGAAGAAGGAAGGAGGAAATGATTTCTTGTGTGGATGGCCTAGGCTTGAAATCCTTACCTTTCCTCTTTGTTTTAGGATGATCTTAGGCATTTGGCTCATCACCAGAGGTGGATCATCTAGGGGAAATTATCGTTCTGCACTTAATTGGTGTTCTGCGCGTAGTCCGATCAGGCAGTACTGCTGTTTGGGTGATTTAGGTGACCAAGACGATTTTTTCTGTAGAACCTATGCATAGGAAAGTTGTAAAGGACTCAGAGACCTAGTTTCTATATTTTTTTGTATAATTTTTGGATCAGTGGATTGGGTGCAATAGAGGTTGGAAGTCTGCTATGTAGCAGAGTTGGTTTCAAGATGCAATTTCTGTTTGTGGGCAAGTTCAGAGGCTCTAACGATTTTTATGAATTTTCTCATAATAATAGAAGTTGTAGATAATGTTGTAATATAGCTGCTGGAAAAAGTTTATATTTTTAGAGCAGTGTACTGTCGGTGGTGGTCTATAGGCGTTTGCTGGTAGAACTTAGAGGCAGATTCTATCCTCTGTTTTCCATTGCGAATTATGCCTTTTTAATGATAGAATAAAATTATAGTGTCTTTGCAAAAGTTGCAGCTTTTGTTCTATAGATTTCAAAAATGCTATTTGTTTCTATTGTACGCTTAGTGGATAAAAAGCTACGAAAAAGGCAGGCAGCGCTGTTGTGGTGAGCTGAGCGTCGGAACTATAGTTTGAGAGGGAATTGTCAGGTTTCAGGTGTAGTGGAGCTTTACCTTTCAGTTATGAATGTTATATTGAGATTTGTGCTGAGTGGTAAGTTGTGAACAGGTGGCTTCGCTCCTAACCGTGCTTGAGCCCTTCGCCCCTTCGGTAGAGGCAAGTAAATGTAGCGTTTGTTGCTATAGTTTAACTTATTAAATTAACTACCTTTACCATAATTGTTGAGGTTTGGTAACTAATCCACCTTTAAATAAAGATGCTCTATTGAGCTATATGCCTTATTTTCCCTATTGCTGTCCATGTGGTTATATTCCTAATGAATCAATCGTGGTCATATCATGCATGCCATAGCATATCATTTGCATTGAAGTTATGTTGCCACATCTAGCCGCGATTGTAACAGTACAGCATCATATATTATCGTAGTATGATGCACACTCTTACATTGCCAGGTAAGAGTTCAGTGGATCATTTGCATACATATACACTTCATGAGGATGAATCTTATTATGAGATCTTAAGAGGAATTGGTTCGTGAGAGTCACTTGTGGCATGTGTAATATCTTGTGGTTGTTGTTGGTGTGAGTTGTGGTTTTGGATAGGAATGAGACTAAAATGTGGAGGTGAGTATTAATTGTTAATGCTTTATCAATGTACCACGAGACGATAATTTGATGTTTAATCATCCATAGTTTAATTAATTTGTTAAACAGTTTGTTTGCTGAGATTTCATCTCACCCTTGTATTCTCTCTCCCATGTGATCCTTAAGCATGTTTAGAAAGGGTAGAGCAGCACGACACCATTACACAAGTTTTTATGAGTTTACTGTAATAAGTAGAGGATTTATTTTTAAATAATTTCTTTATCCCAGTCATTGAGCACTGAACTTAATGATGCTAGACCGTGGTTGGTTTTAGTGAGGTTTGAGCATTCAAAGGTAGGTTGATAAAGGATGATATGGACAGTTTTACGATCTTATACTATTTTACTATTTCCTATTATATTTTATGTTGTCATGCTTCGACGAATTTTTTCTATTTTAGCCCTTTTTTTGAAAAAATTTCACATTTAGACCCCGGTGGTTTTAATTCCGTTTTGGACCTGGGGTGGAGTGTGACCACGGCGCCGAGGTAACACGCCTCGGCGCCGTGGTCCACGGCTCGAGGGCCGGCCCGCACCTACTGGCGGCATGCGTGGCGCCGACGTGGCAAGAGGTCGGCGCGTGGATCGGTGGCTCCGAGCTCGGCGCGTGGGTCATGGCTCGAGCTCGGGCCGTGGGTCATGGCGCCGACCGCCAGCGGGCCCCACGCGCGGCGTTTTCCGTGTGGTGCTGGCGCTGCCGGTTCACGCGCGCTCGTCCAAAACCCGCAAACCTAGCGTCCCGCGCGCGCCTCATCACCTCGCGCCGCCTCCCCGCCGCCTCCCGGCCTCCGTCGCCTCCGGAGCCGCGCCTCCGTCCGCCGCGTCCGGCCTCCGCCTCGCCGCGCCGCGGTGCCGCTACCTCCGTCCGCCTTCGCGCGCGCCGCCCGCCCCGCCTCCGCCTCCCCCGCGCCGCCCCGGTGCCGCCGCCTCCGTCCGCCTCCCGCCGCGGCCGACCGCGTCCCCGCCCGCCTCCCTCCCCGCCGCGGCCGAGCCCCCACCGCCTCCCCGCCGCCCGTTTCTTTGATAGGTTTGTTCGGCCTGGGTTCAGCTCATTGAAGTGCGTCCATCAATTTTGCAGGTAATATCATGTTCTTTGCTGCACATTTAGATTCCATTTGTTGTCCTCACCAAGCAATTCATAAGACATATAATCAATTTTGCAATGACTTTTGATGCTCCTTATGAAAGGTCTTCTATGCCATGAATCTTGTCATTGTATAATTTAATAGTCTGTGAAATCACCCCATTGAGCTCAGATTGCATGCCATTCCATCTATGAACAATACACAACTGTCCTTTGCTTGTTTATCTGCAGAACTTACTAATCTTCATTGGTAGATTTTTTGGTCAATTATTCAGTTGTTTATGCTTGTATGGTCTTATGCTGGATCTGACATTGGCTAACTAAAACGCAGCCACATTTGAAAAATGTAACTGAATTGATCCTGCAAGCTAATAAAGATTCGGATGATGAAGTTGCTTTGGAGGCTTGTGAATTAATTACACCATGTAGAATGCAGAATTGCCGTTAATGCATCAAATTGATACAACCATACGATCGTGTATTTGTAAGAATGTAGTTTGCATATTATAATGTAAGATTATTTTGTTGGGTGCCTACTTTGCACTATCAATGTCTGTAAGTTTTGCAAATGGACCGAGTTCCACACCCCTATAGACGGTTAGTGTCTGGCTACACCGAACCTATAGAGCATGGTTTAGCTTTCTACTTTAGGTAGATGATATGTGGTTGTGGGACTTAAATCGTTTGTGCTTTAGCTTTATTTTTAACTTTCCATCCGCATATTTCCAAGGTATTAAGTTTGGTTTTCTGTATGAACTAGATGGACAACCTAGTCACCCTATATCATGGAGTCAGTGTGACAAGTGATGATTATGGAAATGTTCGATTTGTTGAAATGCAAAGGGTGCCTCTGATATTCAGTGATCGGTCGTCGTTTAGTGAGTTGGTTGCTAGGGTCCGGGAGAAGCTACATTGTCATGGAAACGAGGAGAGCATCACAGTTGAGGGGTTACTTCACTTCGGTTCGAAAGACACAATTCTCAGGCGGTTGATCTTAATTGGTTGTGAGGATGAGTGGGACAAATATGTCAAATTGGTTATGCAAAATGAGTTAAAATGTTTGGACCTTGTTGTGCGGAAGGTGTCCATTGATCCCACCCCTCACAGTTATTCACCAGAACTAGGTGATCAGGCACCCTTTGACCCTCCGTTACCGGATCTTGCGGTGGATGTGGAAGAAGTGCCTGAGGCTACGAACTATGAATTTATTACGAGAAAACAGACGCAACAATTAGCTTTCTAGGCTTTTCAGGCTTCCGTCGCTTCAACAAAGTAATGCCGGTACACATATAGGGGCGTAGGCCTTTAGCTTTCACAGGAATTATTATTACTGGCCTCTGAAAAGGCTACGATCTATGAATTTATTACGAGACTACAGACTCTGAAAAGCCTACATAGGGCTATTTATTGCTACACTGGAATCCAGGAAAAGCGAAAAGATCGTCTCCATGGACTATGCCCACTGCACCAGATAATCTGCCTACATCCTCTTATGTCTTCCATACCACATCTCCTCCTCAAGCCATCACAATACTACTACACAACAATGTCTTCCTGGAGGTCCGACCCATTTGGAGTGCCGGAGTGGCATGAGCGCCCGAAGTGCCATTGCGGCTTTAGGACGATGTTGGGAGTCTGGACGGATCGAGTACAACGAGCCAAATACAGCCGTAGGTTCTTCAACTGTCCAGACCTTGATGACGACTTCGTGGTAACGACGACAACTAAATCATTTGTTTCTCGTTATCGTTTTTCAACTTGATCCATGACATCTACCACGCCACACATAGGCTTGCACGTTCATCGAATGGGTGGATCGGGTGTCGCCGGCATGGCCAGATAACCGGGCAGTGGAGGTGGAAAACAAAGGACAATACTTTGTCAAGATGACTCAGGCTCGCGAGGTGGAACGGCGATGCGGCTGAGCAAGGCGCCGCGTGAGAGTGGACCAAATCCGTCTGAAGGGCAAGGAGGATGAGCTGCAAAGGAGGCGGGAGCAGTTAAGTCTGCGTGAAGCAGCCATCAAGCGTCAGGAGGAAGAGCTTCAAGCTCGTGAGGCAGCTCTCAAAACCAAGAGTGACAGGAAGAATGATGCAGCGGAGCCATCCTCAGGGCGCAATAGAAAGGGAAACAACCACGCTACACCCAAGAGACAAAATGTAATAGACCCCCGCTATCTACGGTCTATGTAATCCTATTATTATGCGTTGTATTGTGTTTGCCTAGCTGTATCGACTGCACTTGACGGTATTGCGTATCGGTGCTTCACAAAACTATAATTTAATAGAGTGCATAATGTTGCCCACCCATGCTTGCTCCAAAGAATGTCTGCATAATGGATTAGTCTGCATATAGAAAAGAACAGAGAAATCATGACTACTTAGTTCAAAATTGTAAATCATTACATGGAAATTTCACATTTTCAAGCACATAAATGTCTGCAAAAAACAACAAGACATTAAACTATATCCTCAACTTCGCAGATTATACCATGTGATTTGAGGTAGCAACATAATTACTTATGGGCAATATAATGGGGTTCTTACCTTGCCCCATTTTAGCTCTTTTGAATTCCATAAATAAACACCATTATCCCCTTCTCTAACAATTAGTATTTGACCATCGGAGTTCCCTGCTTAGGAAAAAAGTTACAAACATTATTACCATACTAGCACCCGAAATTTTCAGATCGAACACACACAACATCATCAAAAAACGTAGCAGAAAATTGTGTTTCACACAATTCATCAATTTTATATATGTTTCCAAAAGCTACGGATTATTTTCAAGGCGCCGAGCTGGAGCGCCACCGGCCATGGTGGCTAATCTGAATTTTCACAGCTCGGCGCCATGACCCACGGCTCCGAACTCGGAGCCATGACCCACGGCGCCGAGCTCGGAGCCACCGATCCACGGCGCCAACCTCTTGCCACGTCGCCACGCATGCCGCTAGGTCGGTGCGGGCTCGACCTCGGGCCGTGGACCACGGCGCCGAGACGCAGTTACCTCGGCGCCGTGGGTCACGGCTCTGACCCCTGGGTCCAAAAACGGAATTAAAACCACCAGGGGTCTAAATGTGAAAATTTTTCAAAAAAAGGGCTAAAATAGAAAAAATTCGGTCATGCTTCGCATCACGGGGTAATGTGGCTCCTAAGGGTGTTACAACGCCAAATAATGCTACTAATATTGGTAATCATTTTGATTACTATTTCTTTGTAATTATACATTGCCATCAGTTATATTGAATTATTGATGCTAAAATTGCTTAACACATTACTATGTAGTATAATATCATGTGAAATTGTATATGTTGTTATACATACGATAAAATGGTGAACCCAAGTTTTTTTTTCTAGTTCCATTCCTAGAGCAAAGACAAAGCTCCTAGAAGCTATTAACTATAGACACTTAAAAATACCATTATAAAATGAATTAGTCCAACACAGGCCGAAAGCTACATCCATCCCTAGTGTATAGACGGCTTGGCGTAAGATTGGGTGCAAATCAAATAGGTTTTGTCTATTAGGCTATGTATAATGAGTTTATATCAGTTAGTTTCTGCCACTTAAAATTTTTAGTTATATGAGTGAATGAGAATAAAAAGAGAAAACTAGATGGCCTACTATCCACTAGCCGGCTATTTTACACACACAAAAAAAAACGATGAAGTGTCGACGAGTTTTGCTGGCGTTGTACGCAAGCCGTCGTCCGCATCAACCCATCTTGTGGGCACTCTCGATCCGGTGCGATTCACTCCTTTTCTCTCTCTATGCAACGCGAACGCGAATTCGTGCGAACTCTCCTCCTTTCCTCTCTGCCGTGCGCGCGAGCTCTTCCCCCCTTTTTTCTTCGCTCCTCGCCCAAAATTTCCCCAAACCCCTCTCTCCAAATCCTTGCGCGCGCAGCTTGCAGCCACAATCCACTCGTGTACACCCCCGTCTGCCAACCATCTCCGAGGAGTAATCGACGATGCTTCATGGGAGAAAGCAAACTGATTCGCCGCCGCCGCCACGGCTTCCGCCGGGATTTCAGAGTGACGGCGCCTGCGCCAACACCGGGGTTTGGTGGGAGGGTACATTCACGGGTAGCCCGGCCTCCTCCTCACCTGTGTTCGACGTGATCAAGGGGGCAGACCATGCCACGGTAGCCGAGTTCTCTTCCCCAAAAATAGATGCGCAGAACTGGTGCGGTGTGTGCTATCGCTTGATCTGTTCGTTGAATTTTGCTTGAGAAAATTATGTCAGATAGCCGTCACGGTTCGCCTTCTTGGAAAACACAGAGATAATTGCAACTCAGCTAATTAAGAAAGTTCAACGAAAGTTTAGGCCTTAGCTATTGTTTCGGTTTTAAGAAAGTCATTTCAAAAGGTGATGCAACGGCTAATGTAGAAACTCTTAAGTAACACGAATAATTTTCCTTGTTGTCCAACCATAGTTTGTTCATGTTTGTTACACATGACTACTGTCGCTATCAGGCTTCAGTGACTTTGCATAGCGCAAGTAATCAGCAAAGTTCTCACGATTAAGTGCTGGATGCATGAGCTTTTTTGACCTGTGCTCTCTGTCCATGCTGGTTCTGGTACCATGCTTTACCTCAAAGTTAATTACTAGTTAATTCTCCTCTTTGCGTGATGGCATCACTGCATACGCATGCACACTTCCTGAGCCAGAGCTAGCTGCTGCTGCTGCTTAAAATTACATACCTTTCATACCCAAAAGTGTCACGGCCAGCTCCTGACCGAAGGTTATATGCGTGAGTTGCAGGAGGTTTTGCATATGGACTTGGGAGGAGCTGTGCTGTGATAGATGAGGAAGAACAGATGCGCAGAGGAGAAGAAGAATCGGTAAATCTCTGGCTAATCCTTATTATCATAACTAGTCCCCTTTATATAGAGAAGGACTACCTAACAATCCATACTAACCTGGACTCTTATTTCCTAATACAATCCCTCTCTCCTAACTGGACTCTGATTCCGACTCATAGATTCCTAACCACCCGAACACCACACAATTCGAATAGCTTAGGTAACATTAGAATGTGCAGCCACAACCAACTGCCCTGACTTGCCTCGCCAGGAATAATACTTTCCAAACTTCCCAGGACTGACATCTCTCCCCTCCTCGACAAAAAGCTCGTCCTTGAGTTGGAAATATGGAAATTGGCGACGAAACTGCTCGAGAGATTCCCAACTTGCTTCAGCAGCCCGTAGTCCATCCAAATGCACTAAGACCTCACGAAGTCCATTGCACAACCGAGCCTGAATAACATGGCACATAACAGGAGTAACACGGCCATTGTGGAGCACTGGCAAGGCTGGGGGTGCCGTCGGAGGATCTCCATGATAGGGCTTCAAAAGACTAACATGAAAGATATCATGAATGCGAGCTCAAGGAGGTAACTATAGGCGATATGCAACCTCTCCGGTTCTGTCCAGAATCTGATAGGGGCCATAATAGCGTGGAGCCAATTTGCGATTAACATTGTCCACTATCGATAACGCTTGACGTTGGTGAAGACGAAGCCAAACCCATTGCCCAACATTGAAATGCAGATCACGATGCTTGGCGTCATAATGCTTTTTGTGGCACTGTTGGGCAAGAAGAAGACGGTCACGAATGTCAGCAAGTAGTTGATCCCGCTCCAGCAGAAGCTGATCCACAGCTTGGAGGTGAGTGGTGAATGGAGAATGCGGGCGAAGCTTTGGGGGATTTCTACCATAGACTAGTTCACTTAGAAGTATGAAAGGAAGTGTTATAGCGATATTCGGCCCATGCTAATCAACGAACCCATTGTCGTGGATGATCCCCCGTGAGGCAACGAAGGTACATAGCAATAACCTTGTTGGTGACTTTTGTGTGGCCATCGGATTGCGGGTGAAATGCAGAGCTCAAGTGGAGTTTAGTACCCGTCATCCAGAAAAGCTCAGACCAGAAGTTACTGGTAAACACCAGGTCACAATCGCTAACAATAGAGCAGGAATGCCATGTAGACGAACCACTTCATCAAAAAATTTGAGGCTATAATGGTCCAAGCAGACCTCAAAACGATGTCCCCAAAGATAAGGCCTCCAATGACTGACTGTTGCACTAAACCAATGAGTTCACGCTCATACACTGCAAGATGAGAATGACGAGGTGCCAAGACCCGGCTAAAATAAGCAATAGGGCCTTTTCCATGATATAAAATTGCTCCAATTCCTGAAGTGGACGCATTGCACTCCACCACAAACTCCAAATCAAAATCTAGAAGCTACAACACCGGCGCGGAGGTTAGAGCGTCTTTGAGTTGTTGGAATGCATGTGCTGCATCCTTTGTCCAGGAGAATGCATCTTTCTTGAGCAATCGCGTGAGGGCTTCTGCAACTGCACCAAATCCCTTGATAAACTTCTTGTAGTAACCGGCCAGCCCTAGAAAACCGCGAAGAGCCCAAATTGAGGTCAGTTCTGGCCAGACCCGAACTGCCTGTACCTTTGCGTCATCCACAGCGATCCCCTCAGCTGAAATAATATGGCCTAAGTAAGCCACTAGTTTCGCCAAAGAAGCACTTGGAGCATTTGAGAAATAGCTGATGGAGACGAAGGAGATGAAGAACCGCTCACACATGGCGCAAGTGATCGACCCTAGAGGGGTTATAGATGAGGATGTCATCAAAAAACACCAAAACAAAGTGGCGCAACTATGGTCGAAGCACGCTATTCATCAATGCTTGGAATATTGCTGGTGCATTGGACAACCCGAAGGGCATGACTAGAAATTCGAAGAGGCCTTCATGAGTGCAAAAGGCCGTCTTCTCAATATCTGGGGGATACATCCGCACCTGGTGGTACCCTGACCGAAGATCCAACTTTGTGAAAATTTTGGCACCACACAATTCATCAAGAAGTTTGTCGACCACCAGTATTGGAAACTTATCTTTGACCATCTGATTGTTGAGAGAGCGATAATCGAGAGAGAAACTCCAAGTGTCGTCCTGCTTCTTGACAAGGAGGACCAGAGAAGAGTAAGCCGAACTACTAGGTCGAATGATACCTTTATTCAACATCTCACCACATTGCCATTCCAATTCGTCCTTGATAAGCTGTGGATACCGGTATGGACGAATGGAAATAGGAGCAGTCTCGAGCATGAGGTGGATGTGATGATCATGCTTGCGTGTCGGAGGAAGCCTATGAGGAGGAGCGAACAAATCATCAAACTTGGTCAGCAAGGTATCCATCAAATTCTTTCCAGTGAGTGAACAGGTTTGTCAGCTTCGAAGGAGACCCCAAACCATGCCACTGCACCTTGTGATCACCTCGCCAGAATGTCATAGACAAGGTGTTGAAATCCCACAGAATCAGCCCGAGGGTGCGGAGCCACTGAACTCCTAACACCAAATTGAAGGCATCCAGTGGAAGGAAGTAGCAGTCCAGTGAAAACTCCTCTTGATGAATCCGGAGAGATAATCCCTGGCAAACTCCTGCGCTATGTACTCTATCCCCATTAGCCATCATTACCCGCGGACCGTGGCGTGGCTGGACTGTGATCCCAGCACGGTCGGCTGCAGACGGGGGGTGATGAAATTGTGTGTGGAGGCCGAGTCCAGGAAGGCTAGCAACGGCATCGCACCCACCCGCCCTTGAAGGCACATTGTTTGGCTCTCCTTGGGTGCAATGCCGATCACAGCATATAACGAAATACTAGGCACACCACCTTATTTCGTAATATCAAAATCAGCCTCATCATTCGATCCGTTGCTAGGGGAGAAAAGGAGGAAGAGGTGCTTACAGCGGTGATTTGGCGTGAATTTCTCATCACAATTGAAGCACAAACCAGCCACATGGCGCTGCTCCATCTCCTCCGGTGTGAGAAACTGGCGTTTGATAGTCCTGCACGGTCAGATAGCTCCCTGGTGTGGACCGGCAGAGGTGTTGGGCGAAGGTGCTGGAAGGGTGGGAGGCACCGGCAATGCAGGAGGTGTTGTTGCCGCCGTTGAGCCTGCTTGGGCCATTGGTGGTGTTGCTGCATGTGGTGAGGATGACGATGCCCTTTTAATCTGCAGCCCTGCCTCTTGCCCTACGGCGTGAGCCCTTCGTTCATATTTCTGAAGTTCCACGTTGGTGCGGATGGGCTCGCGATGACTCGGAGTGAACAACTGAACTTGCTGCCTCGGTTAAAGATGATCGGCCCGACAAAGGATGACAAGGAATTTCTGCTGATACTCCTCCACGGTGCTAGTCTGCACAAGCTCCTTGAGTTCGCCTAACGGGTTGTGACGAATGGACGGACCGAATTGCAAGTTGATATACTCCTTGAAGCGATGCCAATTGGGTTCACCCTCATCCCTCTCTAATTGAAAGTACCATTGTTGAGCTGCCCCGACAAGATGATACGAGGCAAGCCACACCTTCTCGCTCTCAAGTGTTTTCTGCCCGCGGAAGAATTGTTCGCACCACTGTAGCCAGCCCAACGTATCCTCTAGCCCTTCATTCTTGGAAATTCCAACCGGTAGAATCGTGGAGGCTTCTCTGTTGCTAGCCAATTCTCATGGCCATGAGAGCTTGCCGCTGGAACAGACCCAGGAGGAACCAGCAGCAAGCCATCTCCTATTGGGCGCTTCTCCAAGGCCATGAGTCTGTCCCCCAGTTCTTCCGTCCTGGTGTGTTGCTTGTCAAAGTATTCCTTCAACTCATCCATTTGCTTAGTCATGTTTGCAGTTAGGGTTGCAATCTGCTCCAGGATTGCATCAACCGTAGCGCGATCATCAGCCATGGGCTCTGATACCAAGATGTTATGGCCAGCTCCTAACCGAAGGTTATATGCGTGAGTTGCAGGAGGTTTTGGCCGGATGGACTTGGGAGGAGCCAAGCTGTGATAGATGAGGAAGAATAGATGCGCAGAGGAGGCGCAGAAGGATAGAGGAGAAGAAGAATCGGTAAATCTCTGGCTAATCTTTATTATCATAACTAGTCCCATTTATATAGAGAAGGACTACCTAACAATCCATACTAACCTGGACTCTTATTTCCAAATACAATCCTTCTCTTCTAACTGGACTCTGATTCCAACTCATAGATTCCTAACCACCCAGACACCACACAATTCAAATAGACTTAGATAACATTAGAAGGTGCAGCCACAACCGACTGCCCTGACTTGCCTCGCCGGGAATAATACTTTCCAAACTTCCCAGGCCTGACAAAAAGACACTGTCAAAATTGTTGGCAGAATCCAATGATCTATTTGCCATTTGAGTGTGACAACTGAGAACACCTGTTAAATTGATTCAAGCATACTTCACTCGTCACACGGATGTTGATTGACATGAATCATCATGATAATTATGTCTACTACCATTTGTTCTAATAAAGTGCATCCAATGACATACATCACGTCTCCATTTGCTCTAATATTTGTCATTAACAGGCTGTCAGATCTCATTTTCTTTAGATCACTACCTTCTCAACTTAGCAAAGAAATGCATATTGCTGAAAAATGCAAGTCAGATGATTAATTACCTTACATACAAATGTTAAACAGATGAACAGAACAGACATATATTAATCAAGTGTTAGTTTTAGAGAAAAACAGAACTGGCACATGTATGATGTAAAACTTCTATGATGCTCCGTATGTTTCATACTCCCTAATTACTTTCCATTTATCTTGAGTAATACATAGTCAGCAAACGCTATGACAAAATTTCATGTCAAAGTAGGGAGTTTAATACTGTTAAAGAAAATTAGTATTCACTATCCAGTCGATTAGATCAATGTTAGGTATAGTGGTCATAGATATGTCTTGTCCAACCATGTTTCGAGCACCTTAACAACTCATGAGTGATGAGATGTCTGGTTCAAACAGTCACAAAGGGCTAACCGGCTAACATGAATAGAGGAAGACAACCTTGACTAAAAAGGTGCAATTCCAATTAACCTAATAGCTGCCTGCTTCTCGTTTGGACCTAATAGCTTGTTCTATTTAGGTTCATTGTGTACTGCAACTCTACTTTCTTCTTAATGGAAATAACACACAAAGCATTGCGTGTTCTCCGAAAAAAACTAAAAAGGTGCAATTCCAAGAACTCTGCTTTCTTCTGATCGACTCAAGTATTAATCAATTAAGAGGAAAGGACCGTGGTTGAATCGTGTCAAATCTGATTATATTCACTTCCAGGATTAATAATGATATCAATTAGGACCATTTGGTGAGCGCCCCTCTGAAAATGATGACCAACAACACATAATAAAGTTTACTAATTCTCTAACCTACATACTCAATGGTCCATCACACCTTTTCTTCTTAAAATTGCACTTGATATATCTATCTAGGTAGCCATAAGTCCTCAGTCCAGAAGATTGTCACTTTCTTTGCAATGCATGGTAATTTATCTAGCTAGCTGTAGATTTTGTTAACTAGTCCTTTTGCGGTTGCATTGTTAAATGAATCCCATATGAAAATAGTATAACAGTATAACCATGTTTGCAGCTCACTTGATATTCGCATGTTTGTCCTTTTTTAGGAGAAAGGACTATCGGCCACCTGGTGGATTCCTAAATTATTTAGAAAATTCATTCAATTTTCCTTTTGTACAACATGCTCCTGATCAACCCCCTATGTCACAAAATTTCCACTACGTTGATGGCACTTCATAATACACTCCATCCCCAGCAACATGGCCATCGATAGCTCAAGGGAGTCCATCACCATCACTCTCTACATTGTGCACTCCACGTGAAGCATCAGCTCCACAATCCTAGTCATTCGTCCATGTTGATAGTGGAGACGACAATGGAGAATGTAGGTTGAGAAGTGTTTGAGGTGGACACAAGAGGAGGATGTAAGATTCGCAAGTTTTAAATATACACAAATTTAGTAGTCCATACGAATAATCACAAAAGATTTTGCTGTATGTTTTTTAAAAGTACTAATGTTCTTTTTTTAACAATGTAGATGAGCATATGGTTGAACAATTCAAATGATCCAATCTTGGGCAATAACAAGAGAAATGATAAATATTGGGGAGATGTTTCTGCTGCCTACAACATCACCACTCCAAAAAATCGAAGATGACTAGTGAAGCATGCCAAGGACCGTTGGTATAAACTTAACAAATGGGTCAATGAGTTCCAATGCGTTTGGCTGAAGGCTTATCGTATATATGCTAGTGGACGGTCCGATGACCAGTTGATGGACAAGATCCAACGATCGTTGTCATGGCGTCGCCTAGCGCCCCGGCGGCCGGAGGAGGACGCCGTGGCTGCTCGCCTCGCCTGATCCCGCCGTTGACGCCGGCTAGGGTTAGGAGATCAGGCACGGGGAGCCGGCGGCGGCGGCGGCGGGGAGAGGAGGCGGACGCGGGAGGCGGCGGCGGGGAGACGGGAGAGGCGGAGAGGTCAGGCGGCGGCGGGGAGACGGGAGAGGCGGAGAGGTCGGGCGGCGACGGGGAGACGGGAGAGGCGGAGAGGTCGCGAGAGAGAGACGGGAGCGGAGAGGGAGACGAGAGAGAGCGAGAGGAGGCGGAGGGGCCGAGGGGGTATGAGAGGAGGCGGAGACGCGGAGGACGCGTAATGAGTAATGACTCGTGAGACATTGAGACTGCTGGAACCCTGGGTTAAGGCGCTCGCTGGCGTCGCCTGATCGTCGCCTAGGCGTCCAGGCGGCTCTCACTCGCCGATTTCGCCGTGACAACCATGATCCAACGTATGAATACTAAAGACTACAGAGGTCAGTTTCTACATATGATTACTTGGAAGGTTGTTAGAGAATCTCTTTCAAGGTTCTACAGAGGTCAGTTTCTACAGCATATATGAATCTCTTTCAAGGTTCTATCCTTTTTGGACCTTGGAAAAGAATTTGGAAATCCTGGGCTCCAGGCAAATGTCATTTTTTGCTTTGGTTAGTTGCTTATGATAGATGCTGGACTGCGGACCGCCTTGCGCTGTCGTGGCCTCCGCACTCCACCCATCGCCCCATTGTGATCAAGGAGAAGAGACGATCAATCATTTGCTCACTTCATGCGTCTTTGCTCAAGAATTCTGGTTTAATCTCTTGCAAAAGGTCGGGCTACAAGATCTTTCTCCGCAACAAGAAGAAGTTTCCTTTGATGATTGGTGGGCAAGGGCAGAAAAAAGGGTGGACGGTCATATTAGAAAAGGGCTCAATTCCATTATCCTGCTAGGAGCCTGGACGATTTGGAAGCATCGCAACCTGTGTGTTTTTGATGGCGCCTCTCCCAACATGGCTGGAGCTTTGATGCTCGCTAGAGAGGAGTTGTATGATTGGGGTCTAGCCGGGGCTAAGGACATCTCCTTCCTTCTTGCCCTTGTGCCGGATGGGGAACAGTGAGGTTTCTTTAGGGTGAGGTTGTCCTTGGTGCAATTGTATCTCTTTCTTTGATTTTTGTTTCTGTTTTTCTGTTTTTTTGTTTTGTTTTTGTTCTGTAAGGGGTTCCCCCTTTTTCCTCTTCTTAATTTAATGATATGCAGCTCTCCTGCGTGTTCGAGAAAAAAAAAGGTTGTTAGAGACCTTCCCAAGTGGCATGCTTACAACAAAAAGCTCAATGAAGAGAAAAAAAGAAATTCCGCAGATGCAAGGGAGGTGGGGGACCACACATCATCTCCTATAAATATCAAAGATATCCTGCGCCCAATAGGAACAAAAGCAGCTAAGATTGAACGCAATGCCAAAAGCAAATCAAAGGCAAAAACAGCAAAAATGGAAGAGCTCAAAAAATATTTAAATTTGCAAGCTGAAACTAATAAAAATCGCAGCAGGGCAATGGAATTGCAATAACGTATCTCGGCTGAGAAGTTTGAAGCAGCAAGACTCACCCACCTTGCGGCAAAGGAGAACAAGGAGGCCAAGATGATATATAAGGAAGAGAAAATGATCGATAAGGAGGCCAAAATGATCGATAAGGAATCAAAAATGCTGGAAACATACATGGCATTCGTTACCCATTACACTAGTAACATGCCTGACGATGTGAAAGCTAAGCACATGAAGGCAATTAGGTGTATGCGATTGAGATTGTTTACCAATAATGATTGAGGTAAACCTTTTTTTAACATAGTATTATTACTAATACATGTAGCTGCTAATGTGGAAGATTTCAATTATGCTTGTGCTAGTTCTTGTCACAAAAGTACCATCTGCTTAAAAAATGTATTCATGTCTTACATGTTTCGACTTGGTAAGGGTCCTTAACTCTTTATGCTTCTTTGTTATTCGTTAAAACCTATGGTTGTGGAATACTCCAGCTTAGGTAATAATTCATTTCAAGATATGGAACGTTGCTAGTGGAGCCATTTCAAGGCGTTTTTTGGTGTAGTGTGTAAGAACCCTATTTAATGCAGTCACTTGTTTGCTGTTATGAAATATGTTTGCATTTTAAGTGCCAACAGACTTCATAGGCTTGGGTCACTATGCTAATTTATATCACGTGGAGTGAGTTGATATCAGCCTTATAGATTTTCTCTTACCTTATAGTACTTGCTTAATGGCAATCAGGTGACCAAGACTAGTGAACTGCTAGAGTTTAGCGTTGGCGTTCAAGCTTTCTGTTTTGGTATTTCTCCCTGTTGAACTATGTTACTGATGGGCATAGTATTTCTGTATTTGCACTTGCTATATAGATGGCATTGACTTGACCTATGCTGTTGTTATTTTTCACTGCATGGATCACATTGAATCTAAGCTGACAATTTGTTGTGCAGTGAGAAAGAACTGGTCTATTCAACATTAAGATTGAGTGGTGGGAAGAGAGAAAGAACTGGTCTATTCGGTAACTTCTGCTCAATTTCAGATTCTCTGATGTTTAGGACTATATATGTTGCTCCATATCACATACTCTGACGTTTACGACTATGTATGTTGCTCCATGAATTGTTCAGAAAATAGTTATGGAATGGTTTAACATGTGGTATATCATTTTGTGGGCATGTAACTCGGCTGATCATAGTTAAGTTCGGCAGCGATTTTGTCCCATGTAAACAACTATATATGTTTGACAAATGAAATGCTACAGTGCGGCTCATTTTCCTTCTATGTTTCTTTGCTTGTTTCCCTGTTCGCGCTCTGCCCGTGCAGAATGCATTTGGTTCATGGCATGTCATCCCTATTGCTGTTGGTGGGTGGGTGAGGATCGAGAGAGACCCGGCAAAATGGGTGCGAAGGATCATTTTTTCATAGAGCAAGACGGCATGTGGTTGCCAGTAATTTCATTCGAAGGGTCATGCACTAAACAGTTCAGCACGAACAGAGCTAACGTAAGCATGTGTCGTTGGTGAAAGTGATTGGTATTGTGTGACGACTCACACCAATACAATGATGCAAGTATTTGTCACAAAAATACTTGTGTAATTTTTTTACTGAATTTCATCATCAGTTGGATGTAATAGTCGGTTTATAATAAAAGGAGATAGTAATACCGTGTTGGATAAAGGAAAAAAATATAAAAATTTAGCAGAAAATAGGTAACAACGGCAATCAAGCATTACATGCATCATTTCCCCTTTACATCACAGCTGTGTGCAGATAACTGTGCAGATCTATCTCATAGTACAGGGTGAATCCGACATTACCACCATGAACAACAGTACAGTACAGTGAAACTGGGCAACTCTCATTTATTTGTGCCAAATGTGTACATATAATCTTAAACTTTAGGAATGAAGAGCAGTACGATCTGTTTGAAGCACCAATGGTGACAAGTACATAGCATGGAAATGCATAAATAAATTCAAAGGGAGATCCATTGAGCCATTATTTCAAACGTAAGACGCATCTGAGGGATGTGAAGTATATAAATAAATGGCGCAATAGTATGGTGATCACTTCGACATGAAGAGAGATCTGCAGTGCCGCACTCAAGAAATGATGTCTATGGTTCTCCGGGACAAAAAAAAAAGCAACACATGTAATCCACAAAGATGAAAGTCAGAGTTGATCATCATATTTCTTAGGTCCATGCAAGCATTAAAAAACTATGCAATCCATAAAGACAATAAAAAGATAATATATTGTACAAACTATCTATAGGTGATACAGATAGTAGCTATAGATAACAGTTGTCTATACCATTTTACATGCCTTTCGGGTTAAGATTACAAATAATTACCGGTCTAGGATTAGATATAATTAGCTCATTAATGGTCCATTAGACCCAAAAGGAACAATTTTCCTAAATTTGTTTATTTAAATCACATATCAAATTTGGGGATGTTACTCGCCGTCAGAAAGTGCGGTCTATGTGGCTCATGTAGAGTTATGGTGATAGGATTAGCCACATTGCTTGTCTAAAACTAGTTGTAGTAGTATATAATACTTGTTGGGTTCAAACATAGCACCTTCAGGCTAACCCTTTTGCACAAAGCGATGACAAAAATATTAGTGGGGTGCTATGCATACATGAGCTCGCCCTACGGTGGACTAGGCTTTGAGCAAATTTTGGACTAAGGTATTATAGATGGTATGAGAGTATCAACCTTCATTGCATAGATACATGTACGTGTGGGTCCATTAATGGGTACCCATGGCAAGGTTGCACCGATTGGTGACTCTGGACATTTATCGTTTATACGGTGTGCTGTCGGGGCATCAATCCTTAAGAGATGAATGTACTACACCGTCTGGTAGCTTATTTGGCCTATGTGGAGTTGTCATGGGATTAGTCCCACATTACTTGTCTAAAGTGAGCTGTAGTAGTATGTAATGCTTGTTAGGACTAAACGTAGCATCTTTAGATTAACCCTTTTACATGAATCGAGAATAAAAGTATAAGCAGAATACTATGTATACGTAGGATGTCCTCCGGTGGGCTAGTCATTGAGCGAATTTTGACCAAGGTGTTACAGTCTGTTCTGGTTTTGAACCTACTTTCCTTTCCATCTTAGCTAGATGCATATTGCTACACAAGCTAGGGTTGCACTGGCCGATTTGCAATGTTTTGTTTTTCACTCAATTCTTCTTGGACAACGAATAATCAGGATCAGAATGATTTTCTTGTTCCAGTTGTGCCTGGGTATGGGGGTTGTCTATATATAAACCAACTCGTTACCGTCGGGATCTAGAAATCATTAGCATAACAAGGCTAGGTTCAAGAACATACATGAATAGCAATATGTTCCGGGAATTAGGTCATTCTAACCACTACTATCTGTCTAGCACAACAAAGGACGATTGGCCAATGGCTCCGGCTGAAAGCTACATTGCTGGTAATCAAACTAACCAAATAAAATTACCTGTTATTTAACCTGACGAACCGGACGACCTAATTAATCGTGCAGGGTTACAGGAGGAATCCTACTAGTTTTTATGGGATTCCACGAACCAAACGCAGCCCGAATATTGCGCACTACAGAACAAGAACCGAATGAGGTTGCACAATGTTTACCAGTTGACATAGCTTCCTGTTGCTTGGTATTTATCAGTCAGTCACTCTGATCCTGAGGTTTTGTAGAGGCAGTGATGATCAGCAGTGAGCTAGCTTTTGGGTTTATCAAAAGCATCCGTTGGATCCAGGAATCTAGCTGTTTGGCACAACTAATCACTCCAAGTCCCACGAGACGGTGTACCTAGAGACTAACCTAAATAGCCTACGCTTTTGCTTTGCGAAAGAGAATGTTGGGTATCTATGATTCTAAGGGGCTGTTTGGATGAACTAGGACTAGTTGTTAGTTAGGACTAGTTGTTAGCTGACTAGTAGTTAGCTGGCTAAAGATTAGCCCAGACCTGTTTGGATCCAAGGACTAATAAGTACTACTATCTCAGTACAAAGTCTGTTATACCCGTATGCATGGTGGTCTGGGAGGGTTGGTGTGGGTATCAGCGTCTTTTTTCCATTCTGCTGGTCCTTTAGCCCTCATTAGCTGGGTTTGGCCAACTAGTTGGCTAACAACTAGTTGGGGCTTTGGCTAAACTTTAGCCCACTCATTAGCCATCCTGTCTGGATCCACAAGGACTAAAAATTAGCAACTAATTGTTAGCCCGTGGGATCCAAACAGCCCTAAGTTGTAGATAGAGATTCTATTTACATGTCTAGAGTTTTTAGTAATTAGCAAAAATTCTCACGCAATTACGTAGCTAGGTATTATAATATATTGTTATATAACTCTATGCCTTTTGAAAATGTAGTTATATCTATTTACACAACTATAATAGTTATAATATCTACACATGGTTAGTCTACATGTTATAATTTATATGTCGTATATATTTTCTCTCAATTAATAAGACAATTTCTTATTTATATATGATTAATCTGCACCGGTTATAATCTGGTACCACTGAAATAAGGGGTGTATATCTTCTCTTTTTTTCTCGATTAATGAGAGAATTTTTATTTTTTTTATTTAAGTATTATTGTGAGATTTTCTAGACCTCCAAAGTGAAGGAGGAAAAAAATATAAGTCCATTGCCTTTCAAAAATAGTTATAGTTGTTATATAATTGTACGAGTTACAATATCTATATATGATTAATCTGCACTGCTATAATCTAGCCTCACCAATATAAATTTTGCAGATTTTCTCTTTTTCTATCGATCAATGAGGCAATTTCTTATTTATATATGAATAATTTGGCACCACCGAAATAAAGGGTGTAGATCTTCTCTTTTGTCTCGATTAATGAGAGATTTTTAGGATTTTTCTGATTTAAGAATTATTGTAAGATTTTCTTGACCCTAATATGGAGGTGAAAATACAACTCCATTGTCTTTTGAAAATATGGTTATAGTTATTATACAATTGTAATAGTTATAATATTCATACATAGTTAATATGCACCATTATAATCTTGTCCTACCAAAATAAGTGGTATAGATCTTCGCTTTTTATCTCAATTAATGAGACAATTTCTTATTTATATATAATTAATTTGTACCATTATAATCTGTCCACACCAAAATAACGGGTGTAGATCTCCTCTTTTCTCTTGATTGACAAGAGAATTTCTAGAATTTTTTCCTGGTTTAAGAATTATTATGAGATTTTTTAGACCTAAAAGCAAATGATGTACGTTAAATATCATCAGTTATTTGTAAATATATATAGATTACGTTCCTCTTAATTGCAAACTTCTAATGAACAAATGAGGCCTTCTCCTTGAAGTCCTAGAAAAAGAATGGAATGACATTGCAGCTTGATCCGCGGACAAATAGACAGAGGTACATGCTAATGCCGTACGCATGGTCGATGCAATATAGTGCTCCAACTGGATTGACATTTTCTGAACTTTAGTTGTGAGTGTACACAATCAGCACGCAGTTACGGAGGGATTAGCACATTAAAACAAAACTCCAATCCGCCGTACAAAGGTGATGTAATTTTTTTAAAATGGAAGACAGAGTAGATGTGTAGTACTTTGTTTCTGTTCAGGATAGAAAGGCGGTGACATGGGCAGGGCCATATGGGCCACTTAAAACAGAGAATCACACAAACAGTGATCTAGAATCCAGAGGCAAACAATGCAAAGCACTCTATTTTTCTTCTTCGGAAAGGAAATAAACAGTGTTCTAGAGGCCAGCGACGCAAACAGTGCAAACTTTTCTTTGTTGAAAACTGTAATGGTTGAATAGGAGCTAACATAATTAGTGCCTTTTAAAAATCTTTTTCTAAAAAGAGAAGACCATATTTCTCGTATTCCAATAGTTATAAGAAGCTATAAAGAACAGAATCTAACCACTCACAAAGAAGCCTCTAAGAAAAATGAACCAAATAGATTAGGATATGCCTGGATGGTTAGACCAGAGTGCAAAGGGAGATCCAACCGCCTCAGGTGTGGTTAGACCGATTCCTCATGTCAGAGCTAAAAATTAGCATGATTTCGAATATGAAAATCCATGTAACTTATGATCCATTGGTTCAAATCACTTGAAAGTTTGCACACACCTCCCTAGGATATCTGGAACTTATTCCCATTAAAGATCAAGAAGATCATAGCTAAATTTTTAATCTTTTTCCATTTGAAGTAACGTTGCACCGAGATGGGGCAAAATACAAGAACTTAACCAAGATTTGCTCATGGGTAATTGATAGTCAAGATAACCTTAGATCTATTCCTATATATATCCTAGAAAGCCTAACAATAGCAAAACCTCAAGCCAAAAGCTCTCAAGATCAAAACCCCCAAATCATCCTTTCTTGAATTAAAACTGGGCAATCACAAGAATTTGCTAAGAGAGATGACTAAATGGATGGGATCTAATCTCCAAAAGACATCTCTATCACTTACATATCCTTGACACAAAGCAAGATCAAAAGGGGAGGAGAAAACACCAAAAACTAATCTAAATCAAAATTTCAAAATTTAAGCGTAGAGAAGAAAGATTTGGATGAATTTTGATATCTATTGATACTTGAAAAATGAATATTTCCAGTCACTCCCTAGCCACCCACAAAGGCTAAGGATGACAAAAAGTCTAAGGCAAAGAGACACAACCTATCTATCAAAGGTTCTCTCCAGAAACCCTAATCTCCTCCATTTGGTTTCCTAAAGAGCTAACCCTAACTCTCTCAACTTACCTCCTTATATAGTGGAGGCTTACAAGAAACCTTAACTAATACCTCTATCTGAATTTCATCTACTTACATAGACCAACCTGTTAACCCAATACTATACTTGGTTTTATACTTACACATGCATTCTTCTCAAAGCACACATAGCCATTAACCCGTTAGTGAATGAACACTCCATCCACTTAACATTTTCAGCACATTCTTAACCTAAACCACATCTCTTGTGCCTCCTTGGTTTGATCAAGTGATGCTTTTTAGTTTAGGGAAAAAAGATCATTTTGCCCCCAAATCACCTTCCACGAAGTTTTGCGCTTCATTTGTCTTGAAGTAGCCCCGTACTTCAACTTTGTGGGGCCCCAATTACTTATTGTCAAGCCTCTCACGTGTCCGCATCACACCGAACCATCTTCGCATGCAAATAGGCTTAAGTCACTTGGCGCGTCACATGCCTCTTTATTCACTATGATGGCACTCGGCTTTCCGACTATTCTAGACCTCGGCTCCTCTCTAAGTTTAGTCCCAACCCACATTTTCGTTGCCATGTCATGTCTACCACGGTAGCTCCCACTCGATTACTTGTCTTTCGGTTTGTAACCACTCTTCTAATCTCGGTCATCTTTTGGTGGCACCTTGATCATTCGGATCTCAGCTCCTCTAGCTTAGTCATGATCCCTTTGCTCACCATGGCCTCGCTCCGAATCCTACAACCAACAATAAGCGGTCTATCACGTAACACCACACAATACACAAAATCATCAATTAACATAATTGATGAACCATGAACACTCACATTTACCTCAAAGCATCCCCACATGCTTTAACGCATAGCCCGCAGTACTCGATGACTAGCCATCACGTCTTCATACATTCGGACTCCCTCGAATCGTCTCTACGTGCATCGACCTCATCACTTGTTGCACTATATGCACCAACTTACCTCTTTAGAATCCTTATGTTTCTCTGTGCTTTCTGCTTGAGCTACATAACCTCACCCTGGACTTACATGACCACTCGGATCTCAAAGACACCTGTCTAGTCCCGATCTATAGCCGTTGATGCTATGTCCTTCAAGCCATCTGCATATCTAAAGACCAAATAACCATATTGAGCACAAGTTTTATGCACTTAACTCATATTAGTCAAAGCAATACATCATGCAACACGCCACACAAAACACTGGCACCCATGTCATGCACACACTTGTCCTAACCTTAGGACCAAACCTTAAACCAAAATACAAAATTTTAGCACCAATTCGCCAAAAACCGGTATGATCGCCATTTCTTCGGCGCCTGATCGATAGAGGTAGTCTGACTGCTGGCACCATGCCAGTCGGATCGCTAGCGGTCTAACCGCCAGTGTTTGAATGGTCTGACCACTTAAAAGAACCAGAAAAACACCCTATTTGAAATTTCAGTTAAACTCTATCTAGTTTCAACTCAGAACTTCAAATTGAGTGACATTTAGTGTAAAGACATTTTCAAACACGCATACACAAGTGTTTGGTATCCATTTTCCAAAAGGCATATAGCCAATCTAACCGTTCCATAGCTATTGATCAGACCACCGTTGTCAAGCCGATCAAACTGGTTAAAATCTAGTAACAACTTTAAAAATTACAAACTCTTAAAACCAAACTTAATTTTTAACAAATATTTATATAACAAAATTAAATACTTATCGTATACTATGTGATGTCGTTCACGTGGTCTAACAGGAACACCACAGAGATCTAGAAGAACAGTGCGACGTTTGTCTGGATGTTGGGCATGCAGTTCCACATCAACGCTTTACCCCACTGGCCGACCAAAGCATTTTTTTTTTCCAGCGTTGGCGTGATGGCGATCACTGCACTCGCGCAACGAAAGCTTAGATCCAACCCGTGCAAATTCAGCCGAGCAAATCCGGCCGCGCACTTGAATGGATAGTTGGAAGCTAGTACTACTATGATTGATTTACATGCTGGCACTGTGGTACATAACAGCTGGAAAATGACTCATTAATGTCTACTCTTGCACTGTACCGATCCATCTAGTTGCACGCGTACGTACGCTGTACCAGTCACGCGCTCATGCATAGTACGTGCTGCATGTCTCTGCATGGCAGTTCGGCACCACAGTGGAGCCGCTGATTGTTAGTATAATCTCGAAGGAATAAGACGTATTTTATATTCTAATAGAGATTTAGTATAATATTTTCTTTATATCTATAATAAATATATAGCCTTATTTAGACCCTGTTTGTGCACACTTCATCAATGACTTCATGAGTGTTGCAGAGTCGCTTTTTGCCAAACACCCTTTTGCAAACAGCTTCATGGATGAAGCTCCTTAAATCATACTCTCACAAGGAATGGGGTGGGGTGAAGCTGAAAATAGTAGCTTTTCACAGCTCTCTCCCTCAGACTCGCAGTTCTAGGAACCCACTGCCCTTGTAGTTGATAGAAATTACAGCACTTTGCCACTGGGTCCCCACGCCTGTTTCCTCTCCTCCCGTTCGCACTTCTCTACCGTTCGCACTTCTCTAATAATTTTAATTTTTTATTTTAATTTTTTAATTCATACTCATTCAAATATATTATTTTTTAATTCATATGACCATATACAAACATACAACTCCAAATGTTAGAACAAGTCAGGTAGACAGGGGCATCTTGGACAATTGCCCTCTTTCAGCCATGCATGAAGCTGTTGGTGAAGCTGTTTTGCCAAACAGTTTTCCAAAACAGTTTTAGCTTCACCGGTGAAGCTGCTCATGAAGCTGAAACCAAAAACAACAGCTTCACTAGTGAAGCTGAGCTATGCCAAATGGGGCCTTACTATTCCCTATATGCATGTATTAAATATAGTGATTAGAGATAATAATTAGAGACAATCTAGTTATTTTTACTTTCTCTTTGTTTATGTGCTAAGAGAATAGGCCTTATAAATTTAGAGAGGAGGATGAGAAGGGGGTAGCTTGCACAATTTCATGAAGTAGATGTATGTTGATTGTCACCTAGACTAGTCAAATTTTGTTGAGGCTTGATCGAAGGCTTAATTGCACAAAAGTAATTAATGGAGGTGTCTCACCTCTCGGCGGCAACTTTGGCTTATATTTTTTTAACATGACAGACAGCTTGAATTAAAAAGCATCTGTGATACTCTAACATCATAGACGGTTCTAAGTATTACAGACAGTTAGTAAGAACCGTCTATAATAATCCTTTATAGATGGTTTATATCACAAAACCGTCTGTGATAATTCATTCTATACCTAAAATTTTTCTGTTTTTGGTTAACCTTAAGAAATGCTAGCTATGTCCTTTGAAAAAAAACAAATACATCAGCACACACAGCAGCAAATTCCATTAGAATCCACCATTATAGCATCACAAGATAACTAGCAGGTTACCCATCTAACACAGTAAAAATATGGCAAGAACACATCTCCTAATCATACGAACCCAGCTATTAAACATGGCAAGAATGCATCTCTTTAATCCTATGAACCCATGGAAAAATATAGAAGAAGGAGAGATTCTAGCAGCGCGCGAGCTGGATGTCTTTAACGGTGATTTGAGCACCGTCTTGATAACCAGCTACTTCCGCGGTGCCTTGCAATGAAGGAGAGGTGGTGGTAGCATCACCTTTGTGTCACAACGGTGACACTACATAAGACACTCTTACGACACTTACGATAAGATTGTCTTGTGCAGTGAATTGCGGTGTCACAACAGAGGCGCTAGCTCATGACGATAGTCGGCGTCGTCGAGAAGCAAGTTAGGAGCGGATGAACTAGAAACAGCCGGTAGAACTCACGCATCTTATATTGAATTTGGAGAAAAGGAGAGGGGGTAATTAATAAGGGGCGAGAGGTGGGAGGAACCAGTGTCTGCCGTTCGATGCGGAGAGAATAGACGAGTGAGATCAGAATTCTAGGGAAGATGCCATGGATCGGTGTCGTGACATTATCAGAGATGGTTTGAATTACAAACCGTATGTGATAATTCACATATCAGAGACATTTTTTATTCTGAACCATTTGTGATAATTGCAAATATCACATATGATTTTTATTCCAAACCATCTGTGATAATTGCAGACAGGTCTTAACAAGAACCATCTATGATATTATGTTTTCACAAATGGTTTTTAACGTTGGCAATAATACAGACGGTCTCTGAATTAAAATCATTTATGATTATATTTAATACAGATGATTTTAAAAAACTGTCTCTGAAGTGGTGTAATATTATGTTTTTTTAGTAGTGTGGGGAGGGCAGATGGACTGCCGGCGGTATGGGCAAGAAAAGCTTCAGGTGGCTTAATTTCTCTGGGGATGACAACGGGAGGCCGTGGCATCTAAATGAGGTGGTAGTACTGTATTCGAGAGCGAGGGAATATGCGTGATGTGTCCCATTGGCAGCTGATGTTGTTCTTTCAAAAGAGGAGTGCGACTGAGCGAGCACTCCAGTGTATGACACGAGACTGACTGGAATGGTTATCGTGAGAGACACCTTCTAGGATCTTCGTACGTGAAATTTCTTCTAAAGGCAAATAGGCCTAACTAAGAAGGCCTTAAACTCTATAGCAGTCACAGTTGATTACACTGATCCTACCATTTGCAACTTTTCATGGCATTGAATATGGAATTTCTTGATTCCATTTGCGCACGCGGCAACTGAAAGGGGAGAATATCATTCGAGTCACCCCATGCGGCTCAACATTTGTCCTTCCCTCTTCCTATTCGTCTCCCTCTCACTACTCCAGCTCCTCACGGCCACCTAAGGACACCGCCCTAATCGTACAATTTGCACCGTACGAGGGCACTTTCCATGTATTTATGTCGGTAGTTTTGACAGTGCTATGTTCGGCTCCGCTCGTTTCGGCTTGGGTTCTGATTTCTGGCTTATTTTTCACTATTAAATAATTTTGTTTTTTCTAGTTTTTTGGTCTTTTTTGAGCTTTTTTGTTGGTTCTATTTTTTCCCATATTCGTTTGTACTGTCTTGTGACTGGCTAACCTGTTTTTTCTATTTTTAAAATTTAATTACGCTAAATAAACCATCGTCAGCTACAGTGTTTTTTCAGCTAGCTTCAATGATTTTTAGCCAAAAGCCATTCAAAATAAGTTTTTTTGAGCAGGGTCCAAATCTGATGTGGAGAAGAGTTAAAAAAGAGATAGAGTAAATCCATATCTCATATAATATGCGACCCATTTAATAAAAAAACAAGAAAAATAGAGATGGGAATTAGGAGGAAGGAGAGAGGAGTTGGGATATGAGGGAGCAAAGCTGTAGGATGGGGATGCTACTCGATATATGACAAAATGTGCCTCCATTGGAGTGTCTTCTGAAATATGATGCCATGGAGGCAAGGAGTGAATTGAGCCGGTGACTCCTGACAGGAAAAAGGAGAGGAACCAACTAGAAGTAGCTACGCCTAGACAGGGAAGGAAAGTGATGGTATTGGCTTTTGAGTATCCGGCCATGTGAAACTTGTGTCAGTTTGACAGCACATAGGAGTTTCAGTACTATCAAATGTCGAAAACAAAGGGTTCGCGATGTATCCTGGAATTCACTAGACAAATGCCCTTTTTTTTTGCTAGAACCGACTGGAGAGTACACTTTATTCTCCGCTCCGACAAAGTTTAAGGTCTATTTGGAGTGTGGGGATTTTTCTCGATTTTTGCTGGAATTAAACCAATTCTTACAAAATTTCTGTAAAGTTTTCCGCATTCTAAATGGAGCCTCATTAAGATGTTTGGATGCAAATAAATAGTTGGATCGATGCTTAACAACTGCTAAATAATAGTTAAGTGCCAACTCCTATCTGGTGACCCCCAGTAAAGAATTGGCTAAGGGCTTGAATGTAATTTTTCCTTTTTTGGAAGGGGCATTTTATGAATGGCCTGAACGTAACTTTTTCAGGTACAGGTACGAGTAGGACTGTAAATTATTTGACCGACTCTTTCTACTGTATATTCCTAATGAATAGTAACTTTCAGGAGCTATACTAGCACAGTCCAGTTTCTCCTTTGGCCCAAAACTGTGAGCCAAACTTAAAGAGACACTGGGAAACATTGGTCATCTGTCAGGTACAGCATTCAGGAGAATGCCACGTAGGGAAATGCTACTTTCGATTATATGGTTGCGAACCTTGCCGGAAAATTCCCGAGAGATAGAGCGATGCAACATCGTTTTCGTTCTCGATGCCAACGTCAGGAAAAATAAGGAGAAGGAATCTGCTGCACTGCAGATAAAAATTGCATAATCAAATAAGAGTCAAATTTGACAATGCAATGAGCCAAAAAGAATTTCAAAGTACGGCACCTATCTTTTAGTACTTAAAAGACTCAATTGGTGAACGATGACGATGGTGTGCCGGCTCCAGCGGTGCGATTTATTTGGTATAAATTAAATTTGATTTTTTAGCATTACAAACCAAAATTACCGCACGAAAATTAACCTAATAAGACGAAGTAATTTGGTTCTGTATTTCGGTAGTTTGGTACATACCAAAATGTTCAAGAGCAAGCAGAAACAATAAGCTAGACAGTGATTGCCAGAAATCTGAAAGTGAAGTAGCTTAACCCAAATTAACTGGTGCATGTAGTTGTATCAAACAATAATTGATACAACATAGCAGCATGGACAGAGTTCAAGAATTGCCAATATATTCTTGCGGTTGTATCAAACGAAGACATTAAAATGTTATGCATGTGGATGCATGTATCAAACAAAGATAAGAGTTTGATGTGGCACCATGTACAAATATTGCTTTGAATTGTGGTTCCAAGTTACAAATTAGAGTTACATCTCATGTTAGTGCTGATTTGTAACAAGGAGAAACACGGAAGCCTATTTTGGCCAAGAGAGACGTAAGGAAGGCTAGCCAAGGAAGGGGGACCAAGCCCTAGCACATGATCGGATGCCAAGGCCGAGAGGGAGAGAAAGGAGCGCATGGAACGCATGTGAATGAGAAGGGTGGGTTCGGTTGGACGTCTTGGAGATAAAGGAAGAGAAGAGTCAGGAAAGAAGCAAGCCAAATCGAGTCCAAGCGTGTGGTAACTAGCTGGTAATCAGAAATCATACTTCCTAGCCGTTTCAACAATACTGCCAAAAATATGTTATTGTTTTCTTGCTTTTGCTAGAGCTGATTTTATTTGAGAAGAGTGTGAGATCACCATGTCTAGGAAAAAAAAGAAACCTAAAAAATGAACTCAAACCAAGAGTAAAATAAAACAACAAATTTCTTATACGTTACTGCATATTTGTAAAATCCCTCGTTGCCATCTCACTGGCAATAGATTCGGGACATATAAGTGTGAATGAAGCAAACATTAAGTGATATATAAGGAATTTGTAAAAGGTTTGATCAGAAACACAAAGAAAATAGGTCAATAACCGTCCAGTTTCTACCTTACCGGTCATCTCCGGTACTAGAATTGAACCTGCATATTGTTGTACATGGAACTCCTATAATTTTTCCAGATATGTTTTTTTCTCTCTCCTAAGCACTCAAATTGAAGATTCAGGAGACATCTACTTGCTTGTTTAATAATATTTCTTATAAATATAGAAATTTGTAGCTTGAACATTATGTTGAGTGCACCTCTTTCGCATTCACTTGTGACCGTTAGATCTGAAATCAATACAGTTGAGATAAAATGTGATGATGCCGCGCTCTCTAGCTTCATCTTTTGCACTCTTAACTATAACATGGATAAAATCTTTTGCACTCAATTTTAGGCTCCGTTGGGAAAGCGAGAATTTTTCCGGATTCTTGCGGGAATTTAACTGTTCCATATAAAATTCCTATAAAGTTCCTTGGTTTCGTTCAAATTTCTAAATAGATCTTTTATATACATTAAGATTTGACAAAAAAGAAAAAAATGGTACCTTGATTGGGCCAGCCTAGCTAGGCCATTGTGGTGCCTTGATTGGGCTAGACCAGCGGCCAGTGCATTCTACATTTTGACAGAGTCTACCAGAGGAATCAAGTAATGGGGCCTCTTCGTTTTCAGCTTTTGGCTTCTGCTTTTAACTTTTCTATAGTAACTAGTTTTTAAATAAATTATCTTTTTAAAATAAGGTCTACTAGTTAATTATAGTACATACTGTACCGCTTCATTTATATCGGCAAAAACCACATATGAGATTTTGTTACTCTGTAATTTCTCGTATAAATAGACAAAAAACTACAAACAACAGCCAAAAACCATAAATCTCAGTCAAAAAAAAAAAAAACAGGCCTCTCACTGTCACCGGTGACCGCCATCCCCGAGCTAGCCTCGCTGCCGTGGCCATGCAAACCCCGCCTCTGGAATCCCCAGCAGACACCTAGCCTGAGATTCCAACGGCCTTTGCCTCCTCCCTCTCCATGCTGCTGCTCCTTTCCCGTCCCTTTCTCCACCACAGCACGCCTTTAGCCTAGCTTTTCTCTTTTCCACCGCACTTAACTCCTAAGCAAAGCCGCCCTTCTCCTGCCCTGCTCGGGCTATAAATTGCGCCCCTCTTCCGAGCCCCAATTCCCTTTTCCCCCTCCCCTCCCCTCTGCAAGGTTGCTTGCTTGCTGGGCTGCTTAGGTTTCAGCTTGCAGCACAGCGCCGCCCTGCTGCCGCTGCCTGTTGACCTCACCTACCCTGCAGCTGCTGCTGCATCTTTGAACTCCCACCTCGCTGCTTGTTGTAGCCTTACCTATACGCCTTTATTTGATTGGTTCCCTGTGCTTTGGAGATTCTGTCTGAAAGTTCCTCATCGTAGCAGATGATCTAGCTAGTCTTATTGATCCAGGCAAAGCTCTGCCGGAATTTTTCCAAGAAACCTTGCTGTTCAGGCCGACACTCTGCCGGAATTTTTACCGAGAAACCTTGCTGTTCTGGGCGACACCCTGCCGAAATTTCCCCTCGAAAAACCTCTCTGTCCAGGGCGACACTCTGGCCCGAAATCTTCACCGGGGATTCTTGCCTGGTCAGGGCGAAACTCTGTCCGGATTCCCAGTAGAAATCCTTGATTGTTCAGGGGAAACTCTGCCGAAATCTTGCGCAACCAGATCTCTGCGTATATGCTCCTGCTGTTCTATCCTCCGTGTTTATGATAACATCCACCGTCGTCGTCCAGTCCTTCTCCGTCGTCTTCCTCTACTGGTTCTATGTCTTCTCATAATTAACCAACTCTAAATAACCCAGGAATTCTCACGTGCTTATTGTTGTTAAGAATTGTTAGTTAAGAAATCAAGTAGGTAATTAAGTGATTAAGCCTTGCGATACTACAAGAAAATGGCCTCTCCTGGCGTGGGGCCTGCTGTCACGACGTCGTCCGCCGGGTCGGAGGGGCCGGGAGGCGCAGCGGGCGGTGGCTGTGACGGTGCTGGAGGAGAGGAAGCGGAAGCGGAAGGAGTCGAACCGGCTGTCCGCGCAGCGGTCGCGCGAGCGCAAGCAGCGGCAGCTGGACGAGCTGACGGCGCAGGTGGCCGCGCTGCGCGCCCGGAACGGCGCCATGGCTGCGGCCGCGCACGAAGCCGCGCGGCGGTGCGCCGCCGTCCAGGCCGAGAACGAGCTGCTGAGCGCGCGGACGCTCGAGCTCGGCGCGCGCCTGCAGTCCCTCACCGACCTGATCCAGTGCATGGAAGCGACCGCCTCCTTCACCGCCGCCTCCAACCCCTTCCCCGGCGTTGGCGGCATCGTGCCCCAGCCTCCGCTGCTCGACGCGGCCATGTATTGCAACTACTACTAGATAGCATCAAGCCATTAATAAGTCAGCTCTTCTACTAGTTGCCCATGTTGCTATGTACTATCCATCATATGCTTGTGTATCTATCTTGGTGCTTTGTGTTATTAGGTGGGCAAGGGTAAAAATATGGTGTCAAGTCATCAATCTGTTGACGTCTCTTCTCCTCTCCTCTCTGATGGAGAATAAGAACTGATTCTGCGAAAAGATGGACGGCCGCAAGTTGATTGATTTGTCCTGGAAATGCTACGCGTCCCAAGGAGATTCTCATGAATTTCTTGCATGCAGTGGATGGCTGACAAGTGGCTCGTGGGATTCCACACAGTTGTGCGGGCTAGCAGGTCCACACCAACCACCGGCTCCTATTAAAAACTACACAATAATTCTGTCCATACTTATTGTGAGCGCTTTGATTGATCACGACCGTCCGAATTTCTCTTTCTTTGACGAGAGTGATTGAAAGCGTAAAAGTTGTCTCGCTACAAAAAATACTCCTCCGTTCTTTTTCACCTACGTTTTTGGCTTTTTATGATATTTGAGATATAACTTTACCATTATTTTCTATAATTTTACACTAAAATATATTAGTAAAATTATAATATTATAAAATTATTTTTAATGACAAATATAATAATATAACTTTCGCATAGCCAATCTAGATAATTTTAAGTCTATTAGCGATCAAGCTTTTAAAAAATAATGACATGAATATTAGAAAGTCAAGTAAAAAACGAAGGGAGTACTGCTAACAATGGCTGACACAGGCTCCTGGATCCTATGGGCATGTTTCTTTTCTTCGGCTTATAGTTTTTAACTGTGGTTTATGATTTTTTTAAGCTATTCATTAGAGAGTATAGAGTAACAGAAACTCAACGTATGGTTTTGAATAATATAAATTAAGTTCATATAGTGCGTACTATAATTAATTTATAGATCCTACTCTAACAAGATATGGCGTTTAAAAGCTAGTTAGTGTAAAAAAAGAATAAAAAACAGGTTTTTAGGAAGTAAAAAAAATGATCCCACAGGGTGCTGGACCCATCTCCGAACCATTGATCGCCAACACATTGCAAGGATCCTGTTCGTATTTACACGACTGCTTTAATGGTCTCGTTTGGCCGAATTTCTCTTTTTACAAAGAGCGTGACCAAGTGTGCAAAAGTTATTCCGTGACGGCTGCTTACCCTGTCCAACCTATGACATGTGGGTAGGGGTGGCAACGAGGCTCGGCTCGTGAAAGCTTGGTAGGATGGAGGCTCGGCTCGGTTAGGATATCAAGCTTTTTTGTGGGCTCGGTTCGGCTCGTGGTGCGGCTCGAGCCAGCTTGCGAGGGCTCGCGAGCCAACAATGAGGAGCAGCGTCGGTGGAGGTAACCCATAGAACACTCGTCATATACATTCATCAACATCAAACATATACAAGTAATACAACTAGAACATCAAACCATCAAGCACTAGGAAGGGGAATAAAGAGGGGAGAATGGAGTAAGCTCACCGTAGATAGAGGCGGCGGCGGCGCGCTACCACCGGCGCAACCACGGGCGGCGGCCACGGTGCACTCCCCCGGCATCAAGAACCTCCAAACCTCACATCAAAAAGAACAACAATTAGAAATCAAAGAAAATAGCAACCAATCCGTAAGAAATCGGGATGGCTTGAGGAAGAGAACACCAGATCCGGCGGCCATATCCCAGGCGCAGCCGAGCGGTGAGGAGAGGACGGTCCGGGTGGCAAAGCTCGGCGAGGGGAGGCGGCGCATAGGAGAGAGAGGGAGCTCGGCGAGGCAGGCGCGTCGGTGATGCGGCGCGGGAGGCCGGGGGCCCAGGGCGGCGTCGGTGTGAGGGGAACCGGAAGAAAAGGGTGGAGCCGAGGCGGCGCGGCATAGGAGAGAGAGAGAGCCACGAGGGAGAGGAAGCAGAGGGGGAGGCGTTGAGGCGTCGGTGGAAAATGAAACAACCGAAATTTTGAAAAATCCAAATTTGAGTTGATTTGCTTTGATTTGAGCTCCATCTCCTCCCTAGCTCTAATCTTCACCAATCTCAAAGCAAAATCACCCCTTAATCCCAGTCATCACGGCGTCATAACGGTGGAAAACGGGATTTTTCCCGCGCATCAGAGCAAGTCTGAAAAATCCCGCCGCTGATTTTTCGCGCACGACGCCGCGCCTCCGCGCCTTTCGCGCCGCACGCACGCCGCTACTGCCTCTCTCGCGACGCCGATTTCGCCATTAAATGTGCCCGACCGCCATGCATGGCGCAGCAGCGCCGCCGTCCGTGTGCGCGCCGCGCCTTCGCGCGTTTCTCTCACGCCGACTGAGCGCCGACAGATTTTGACCGCCGCTCAGCATCCCCGACACCGTGGAGTGACGCCTGCCGGCTGAGCCTTCCCGAGCTCCAGCCCACCGCCACCGCCAAATATCTCCCTGTCCACTCCCGGTGCCAACCGCCTTCCGCCCCTATTTAAGCCACTCTAGCCTTCCCATTCGAACCCACTAAGCTCCCTGAAGCTCACCAGCCACCCCCGAGCGTCCCCCGTCTTCCCCAACTCCGGTAATTCCAAGAATCCCCAAATTCATGCCCTAATGCAATGTCCGATCTCCGGCCCTCTCCTTTCCAATCCCCTTCGCCTCTAGCACCTCCATGGCCATAGAAACCCTCCCCAACCCCCGCCTTGAGTTCCCAAGCGTCCCTCTTCCCCGGCACCGTTGGCCTCTCCACCACCGCAAGCGGCCACCGTGGCCAGCCCAACCTAGACCCCTTGAGCTTCGGCCGACCCCTCCCCTGACTCACCTAAACCCTAGGAATACTCAATCACAGGCCCAATTGCCATGGGAAGCCTCCACTCACCCTCCACTTCAAAATTTCCGCAAGAAAGGAGCTCGCCGCCAGCGAACGCCGCCTCCGCCGGCCGTCCAACCGTCCAAAATGGACCCCCCTCACTCCCAGGAACCCGTAGGTGCCCTTGGTTCGCGTCGCAAAATACCGGAGTTCCGCCGCCACTCGCCGTCTCCTTCCTCTGCTCACTGCGCGCGCGGGAGTCCGGTGGAGAAGAAGAACAGTGCCCCGGGCACTGTTCATCCGACCCCGCCGCTTGGCTTGGCTAGGCCAAGCCAACCCGCCTCGCGCTCGATCGCACCGCCCGCGCTCGCACGCCCGACCGAGCCGCCTCGACGCGCTCGGCCGAACCCGCCGCTCGCGCGCCGATGCTCCATCGAGCCCAACGCCACGCGGTTGCGCCGAATCGCCTGACCGCGTCGGGTCCGAGCCAGAGGAACAGTACCCCGAGCCCAATGAACAGTACTTGACCCAAACCCAAAAATAAAAGTTTATACTCCCCAGATTCGTTTCGAGCCCGCCAACCCAAATCCAAGGCCCATTTCCCCATATAGCCCTCCTATAACCCAATATCCTCAATTTAATGGAGTTTTCGTATTTTCTTTATTCTTTTATTTTCTTTATTCCTAGCCTAATCCTTCGGGCATGGAATTAATTTATTTTAATTGTTTTACGCTAGCTTCCGGGATCGAGGTTTCGCAAGACCAGGAGGGAGAAGTTCAAGCCCAGATCCAGCCACCAAGAATACAAATTAATCGAAATCGTAAACCCGCAAGGCAAGTCACACATACCTTGATCATGTTGAGCCTACGTTTCCGCTATTTATTTATTTACCAGTATTTTCATTATGTTATTTGTGAACTGTTATTTTACGTACAATAAATGCTTGGAATAACATGATACTAGTTATGTCCTACCACCCAAAAAAGCCCAGTCTAATTTGATGGCCATATTCACCTTGACAAGACATAGTAATATTAAATACAGTAGCATGTAGTCATGATAGTTTAGAGAAATAACATCTTCTGTTAGTGAAAGATCTGGTATTTACTTGGGAAGAGGCTCTATGGTAAGCGAGGATCGTTGGATCTCGTGACCTAGGGTGAAGGCAAATGTTACAAATCAATGGGAGTGTTAAAGCACTGGACAGATTTGTAGAAGGGAATTTGCCACCGGTGAAAATACAAGGACTAGACCCTTATGCTGAGTAAAGAACATAGTGATCGCCTAACCACAAGTGTTGATACGTCAAACCTGGTCTAGTAACTGCTCAAATTCGATTGAACCTCTACAAACGCAGGGCGAAGGCAAAGTGTGAGTACATACGGAAGGGAGTTAAGAAGGGCCGTATGGAAGTTGGCGCAGTTATTGTGTTTATTACTGAATCGATTATCGGGCGTCCACACAATAGTAGGCTGAGATAAGTCAGAGGTTATAGCCTGGGCTTGTTAAGGAAACCTACTAGGTAGAGGCTATATAAAGAATTGAGCAGTGAACAACCTTGTTTTCTTAATTCTTTAGCGGGAGTTAAGAAATCTTGTGGGTAAAGCAGGGCAACTTTGCAAAGTCATGACTGATTGTATTCGAATACGCCGTGCTTCCGGTAATTGAAGCTGTGTTTAATGGGTGAATCCAATAACAAGGCATAAGTAGATTTGAGAATGATTTGGTAATGTTGAAGGTTGATAATCAAGTTTGAAACCCCCCTTATATTATTGAAGTACCTTTTACATCTTTAACTGGTTTCCAACTAAAACTGCATCCACATAAAATAATAGACTTGTTTTCCCTTCACTTGATATACCATGAATGAAATTATTATTAAGCTCCGTGTGACTTGTTGAGTACAAGTGGTAGTACTCATGCTTGCTAAAAACATAAACAGAAACAATAAATTTTGGAGGATGCGGGAGAAGACGAAGAGATGATTCTGTACGAGGTTGATGAAGCGTGGAATTAGGGTCGTTCTCCGCTCAGGCTTGCCTGTGGCAGTTTTTGTTGTAATGTAACTAAGGGCAGTTGACCCTACTGTGATACTTGGCTTTAAAGGCATGCCTTTATATTGTAATAAAGTTCGCTTTTGCTCTTAAGCTTGTGTTGGCAATGTTATACACTCGTTGGATGTACTCGCAGTTGAACAGTCCTGAGCAGCTGCGAGGATTTCATAATACTCCCAGAAATAGGGGTGTTACAGAAAAGGCGCTGGCGGCGGAGGAACGGGAAGAAACGGGCGCTGGGAGGGAGAGGAAGCAGAGGGGGAGGTGTTGACGCGTTGAGACGGGAGGAGAGGAAGAGGCGCTGGTGGCGGAAGGAACGGGAAGAAAAGGGGAACGCGAAGGAACGGGGGACCCGTCGGGAGAGTTGGACCCGGGAGTGCATCGCGCATCGGTTGGGCCGAGCCAGCCGCTCGCGAGCAAGCCGCTCGCCGCTCGAGCTCGCTCGTTTAGACCTCGAGCTTTTTTACTGGCTCGGTTCGGCTCGTTTCATCCACGAGCCGAGCCAAGCCTCCACGAGCCCGAGTCATGCCCGAGCTGACTCACAAGCCCGAGCTTTTTTGCCAGCCCTACATGTGGGCAGCATAAAACGGGCATGCCCCTCGTGTTATGCTCCATAATACTTAGCTAAAGAAACAAAAGGTCGCAGAGAAGTGGTTTGCACAAGTGAGGAACAGGAAGCAGCTAAAGCTGTGGCTGGGCAAAAGATTCTTTTCTGAGATTGGTGGGTGATACGACCATGAGATCCCTGGAAAGCCGCGAATCATTTTGCAAAGGGAGCGGAATTAGGATGGACGGATGGGATCGATAACATCCGAGTTAAAAGGAACAAAACAAAAGCCTCGCTGCCGTCCTCCCATGCTTGGCTTTTAATTAATAATGCACAAGTTGTGTTTAGCTGTGGCTGATGCCTCTGTCTACTTCACTTGCTATCTGCAAATCTTAAGCTACACCCATAAGGCCATGCCGCACTGGATTCATCTTCTTTTTTACAGAGAAACTAGAGTAAATTTACAAGTTAACCAGAGAGAACTTGTTTCGGTCTTTGCTTCGGCATATTCTGGCGACAGTTGTACCACTAGGGACGAGCATATACAGACTACAATAGGGTTTCATTGTCGGTTAGTGGAAAGAGTACATATATTCATGCAGTTTGAACTTTGAACTTTGAGGTACGGCAAGTAGATTGAAAACGCCAACTTTATTGAAATAAATCATACACCTCAGTTCTTCACTCAGCGTACGTGTTATTCCATGGCACTAATTTTTGGCGTGATCTCAAAATGTGATAATCACATGTAAGCTCTGACTCATGTCATGACCCATCGAATAACACGTAAGGATATGTACAAAAGTTTCCATCGTAATTGTACACGATCGAGGAATTGCCCCGTATTTTAACAACTTGCTCATCTCCAATCAGGTGGCTGCTCAAATCAGCAGCACGGGTCACACACGGATGAATGCCGTGCGCGTAGGTGTTAGATTCTCGTTGAAAGGGTCCTGAAAGATTCCCAGCATATGCTGGGCACCATCCCTATTAATTAATAAGCTTAATGCAGGCGACATGGACTTATCACACAGCAGATGAGAACAACAGCCACCACTGTCTTTATTGACATCATTCATTTTGCTAGCAACCGGTTTGATCTGGATAGTTACATCCTTAATGACTCTGAAGGTGCAGTTTACCCATTTGAGGCAGTGAGTTATCTGATTTTGTGCAATGTTTGACCTGACTTCAGAACAAGGCACTCACCACAATTCTATAGATGTGACAAACCGATTTACTGGTAAGTTACACCGACAATCATGTAAGGTATGCATCATAGAAAGATTTAATCAAAGCTATCTTGGTGCTAGAATTCTCGCAGCCAAGAAATTGCCAACGCATTAGCTTGGAATCTTCACTTGACCACAAACATTGACAAGACATTACACACTCGAAATCCTAAAAATGAACATTGAACATGGCTTATCGATCACAGAACACTGGTATGACATTGACAGGCAATGCTTTGGTAATTTCGTGGTTGGAAGAACACTACTGCAGAATACAGTACTCCTCCAAATGTAGTTGGATATATTCAGACGATCGCCCAGCCACAAAGCACATTAGTATGTTTCATTAGGGCCGACCTAACATTTTTGGGCACCATAACAAGACAAGGGACTGTCACCATCAAAACATATACTTGTTTCTGTAAGACCATGTTTATGATGAGTATTTAATTTTACTTGTGCTTTGTTATCGATGTTTGAGTTTGATTTATATCATTTGATATCTCGATTTTGCTGTCAGGTACATAGCGGTCTAACTGGCCCTGAGTAGTGGTATGACCGGCCCTGAGTGGTGGTATGTATGTCTGGCCATGGTGACAGTCAGACCGGTGTGCAGTAGTACCAGCTTGTAGTTGGCGATAGGTATTTTCCAGAGAGGTGCTTGCTATATTGCACAGAGGAATTGAAAGTGATCTGACCGGCCTTGTAATGGAGGTTTGACCGGTGTGTCGAGCTATCTCGCCCACCTTGTAATGGCGGTCGATCGGTGTGTAGGGCGGCTCGACCGGCATGGGTGCTACGGTCGCATCGGTCTCTATTACCGTGAGAGGTTAAGTCAATTGTTGGCGGTTTAACCGCCTGTGGATGGCGGTTATACATGCCTCTGTCCAATTGTGTTGAGTGAGTTGGTTTGGTTTTGGCTGTGTTAATCATGGCGAAGTCTATGCAAGTGTTCGTCATGGCAGAAATCTATGCAAGTGTGAGTTATAGCATGTGTCCATGCATGTGCTATGCTAATATAATGAGAGTCAAGTGCATGTCATTTATGCTCATATCAGTTGCTTGGTCTTTGATGTGTAGGTGCTTGATAATTATTATGATCAACAGCAAGACCGAGGTTACAAAAGTGGTCCTGAAGTTATAGCGTGTCGCTTAAGTCTGAGTGGAGCATCATCTCAAGCGGAGAAGCGCGAGAGAAAGACAAGGATCGTTAGGAGGCAAGTGTATGCATATGGTGTGCCAATTAGACTTATGTGTTTCAAGTGGTGATGATCCTTAGAGCAGATGTATGATCTTGGCGGTAAATAATTGGGCATCACGGACATACGACCGGGCATTTTTAGTGCTTACACCTCAAGCTATATACGATCTTGGCGACTTTGTATCTTCGTGAAAACCAGTGAGTGGCAATTGAGAAAATTATCCAATACTGGATGGAGTGGCGTTTCTTAAAGGATAGAGTATCTTATTGGACTATTGGAGTCATGAAAGTCACGCTTTGAAAGCGTGCAAGTATATGTATGTAAAACCCTTTGTGTGTGAGTTACTAGGTTTTTCTATTTGTAAGTGATTGTATCCATTAAGGGTTGTTGGTTGATTGGGTTAAGTGGGAAGTGAGATCCTCCACTATATAATCCTTTGTGTGTATTGAGAGATGAATCAAGTAGAGAGAGAGATTAGGGTTTCCTTTGTGTGTGAGCTCATCATCCATGAGGATTGTGCTAAGTTTCACTGTGTTTGGATTAACGGTTTAAAAGTTAGCTCGTTTCTTGGATTGTGTGTAGTGCAGTTTTGCATTGTGTCTCGGCAAGCGGTTAGACCGCAGGGAACTGAGCAGTCAGACTAGTGGATTTGGCGATCAGATCGGCTAGGCAGTCAAACCATACTCAAGCTGACAGTCAGATCGATTGAGACAGGAAGTCTCTAGCGATCTTTGTGATCCTTGTCTCTTGGCTTTAGTGAGCTTGTGAGTTTGTGTTTCTACTGCATAGAGTTGTTAATATCAGGGAAAAAGTTTTGAGAAGTCATGCACCCTTGACTGTTCATACCGATTCTACAAGTGGTATCAGAGCATGGTTAACTCTGTTCCATAGATCTTAATTGATCTTAAGCATAGAGAGTAATATGAGGACTTGTGATCATTTCTTTACTTGTCATGGTTCCCTTACCAATGATGTCTATTGTGATGAAAGGCTTGAGCTCAAGTTGAAAATGAAGGCAGTTAGGAAATAAATCCTATGCAAAACTTGTGGTGAATTATTTTCTTTCAATTGTCTTAGTTTCAGGGATAGAAAGCTTTGGACTCTAAGGAGGAGAAGGAGAGTTATAGCCATTGTGGAGTAGCAATATTCTCTACAACTATCCAACAATATGATTAGTTATTCTACAGAAAACTGGCAATATTCTCTACAACTATCTAATAGATAACATTATCAAATTATATCCATACAACACCCGAAATAACAATAGAAAATTACCGCAGAACAAACCGATCCACTAATCGTTACCCTAACGAACACTTATTACTTCTCTATCTAATCTGGACTCTAATATCTAATTAGAATTAGCAAAACAAGACGGAATCACCTGATTACTACCCTGATGAAGAAAGCCAGATCACAATGTTTTCCTCACTTTTTTTTTCTCTTTCCTTCCTTGCTGCAGCACCAATGCCATTAACCGGTGACAGCCCCACAACACGCAGCATGCAAATTGGCAGCACAGCACCCATCTCATATGCATGCAACCACACAACACGCATGCATGCGGCCATGCAAGGCTGGCAGCACTTTCTAGCCGTGGCAGCGCTCGCACTCGGCAGCATTATCTATCTAGTCGACAAGTGGATGGAACGCTGGCGAAGGTCCACTCGTGATGCTGCACGCGGCCGACGTGGGCAGGTGCGGGTGGCTGGGCAACTGGGCTGCAGGCGGGCGGGCGTGCGCGCACACCATCGCACGGCTAGGCGATCATGGGACGTTGGCGAGCGGGCCTTGCATGCGCGACACATGGCGAGGCGAGCGAGGACACGACGGCGCGGGATCAAGGCTGGCCACACGTGCAGCACTGACGACGGCGGCAATTGCTGGTGGTGGAATAGCAGATGACGGTGGCGTACGACGCCTAAAAAACAAAAAAACTAGGCTTTTTTTTTTTGGTTTGGGCCTTGCTCTCATCACACCCCTTTTATCACAGTACAAGATGTAATCCTACTCTAACTCCACCATATAATTTAGAGCCTGTTTGGGAGAGCTCCACCACTGAAAATGTGGATCTGAAGCAGCAGCTCCACCGTGGATCTGGGATCCCACCATGGAGTGTTTGGCTTGTGCAGTAGCTCCAGATCCACGAAATTGAGGTTTTGGTGAGAATGGCCACTTTTGGTGGGATGGGGTGTGTAACCAGTGGCATTGGTGGGTAATTACCACCCAACTCCACGGTGGAGCACCCCTTGAGGAGCTCCATGAAATCCATGGATCTGACCCTCAGATCCAGTATTTTGGTGGATCCAGATTTCGCGGAGCTGGAGCGTTTGGGTAAAATTTTGTGGAGTGGAGCTGTTTTTCGTGGATCTGGAGCTGGTGGAGCTCTCCCAAACATGCCCTTATTCTAGGAAATGACTTCCTCTTTAAAATTCTAAACATCTCATTTTGACGTATTACTGTTCCACTATTTGCACATAGATCCTCAAGAGAGGCAATTTCGGAATATTGCACATTTCTCTCCAAATGAAATAAATATCCAATATTTACGTATCCAAGTGAGTTGTGCCATGGAACCTTCCTAGCGCTTTTAATTTCTTGTCTTCTTGTTTAGATTTTTCTTTTCTTAATCTTTCTTGGTGCCAAGTACATATTAGAGGTAAAGATATCTCTTGAAGAACAAATCCCATCCTTCTAGGCACTTTCTAAAGAGAGTTACTGTGTTTGCCTGGTTTTTCTTAAGAGAGTCAATTTTGGGATTTTTTTTCTTGTGGGCATTTTGGCTTGAGTGTTACTGTGATCCAGATTGTTATGACATGTGAGAACCTATCTAAGGTCTTCTAGATCACCAAGGACTCATGAGTAAGAGTAATTCAATATTTTTCTTTTGCCCAACTTTAGTGTAGCATTTCTTGTTATGGATAAAGGTCAGGACTTTGGCATTGATTTTCAGGATCCTTGATTGGAATATATTCTTGACGTCCTGGGAGAGCTTGTGCTAAGTTTCACTGTGTTTGGATCAGTGGTTTAAAAGTTAGCTTTTTCTTGGATGGCGTGCATTGTAGTCTACACTACACCTCGGTGAAAGGTTAGACTGTAGGGAACCAACTGGTCAGATTGGCTGTTCCTGGTCAGACTGATGTGCCTAGCGGTTAGACCGCATCCAAGCCAGCGGTTAAACCAGTTGAGACAGGAAGTTTCGAGTGATCTTTGTAATCCTTAGCTCTTGTTTTTGGTGAGCTTGTGAGTTTGTATTTCTATTATATAGAGTTATTTATACCAAGGAAAAAAGTTTGGAGAAGTCAGTCAACCCCTTGACTCATCATACCAATTCTATAGTTTCATTAGCTTCTGTTTCAGATATTTGAAATCACGTACTACCAAACAGCACGAAATACAAGTTGGTGTCCCATCCTCCATCTTAAAGGACAAGAAGTAAAGTTAATTATTTAATCCTGAATCCATGATTCAAGGATTGTAACTTACAGTCAAGGAAATCATTTTTAGCCGAAATTCAATGAAATTCATGAATTTCGGTTTTCTGCCCACTTTGAAAAAGCCAAATTTAGATAAAAATTTCAACCCGCTTTGAATTTTTCTGATCCATTAACCATCCTGTAGGAAATGTGGCAATATTTTAAGTCTAAATTTTACTAGAAGGCAAATATCACAAATAACTAATGATGCATAAAGCAATACTAATAGTATGCAAGTCATTGTACCTCAAAATATATGCATAAACAGAATGTAAAGAAAGTAGATCGGTCACACGAACAACTTCATCGTTGGACTTGATGAAAATAAGAAGCGCATGCACTGATGCGGTGTAGAATGTAGATAAGGTAGAGCAGAGCGGTCGCACAAATGCGCTGTCCGAACCCTTATTGCCACCTCGTGCGATACTCTCGCGCAATGGCTCGGAAATAGCCGCTCTCGCTCCTTCCAGCTGTACGACGAGAAGAAAGACAAACGAGGTTTGGTCGCATAGCACACCAGCACAGATTAGCAGAGAAAAAAAGTAGAAGAAGAATGGAGGTGGAATTCTCTATCTTTTTCTGGACGTCTCTAGGTCTTTTTAGGGGCACTGTAGTTACTCACTAGTAATTGCTGTAATTAAATAGAGTTAATTCACTAGTAACTGCCTTATCAAATCATAGATTAAGTTGAGTTAACTCACTGGTAATAAATATGATCAAACCACATGATGATATTTAAGCAATCTCATAACCAGTTAAAATAAAAGATGATGCATGGTTTAGCAAAAATAAGGTGGACTCGGTCTGCCAAGTGGCGCGGCACGGTTGCGAAAATACGCCAATAGGTGCATGCATGTGCGCACGCACGTGTGTTCAGCCAAAATCCTCCTCATGCTATCCCTATCCATATGTCACATGATTCAAAAAGTGACAAGACATCTACCTTATAAATTAGTATTCTCTACTTTGCCTTAACAATATAGTACTAAACTACGTATGCTTTGAAATTATAGAAAATAGGCCTCACTCATATAGGCCTATGTCTAACACATCAAACCCATCCAATCTTCATGTGTTGGCTCATTCCATCGGCTAGTCCCGCTCCTCTCTCTCTCAATCCTGATATCTCTCTCACGATCCCATTGGCCCTTTGTGGTTCTATGTCGGCAAGGGAGGGAGGAGGCAACGACGGCAAGGGAAGGGAGACGGCATCGGTTGGGGAAGGGGGAGAAGGGAGGTGGTGGCACCGGCAAGGGAAGGGAGGAGGCAGCGAGGGGGGAAGAGGGAGGGTGGAGGCGGCGCGACAAGGGAAGGGAGTGAGGCGGCGATAGCAAGGGAAGAGGGAAGGCAGCGCCAGCAGGGGACCGGGGGGGGGGGGGAGGGGGTCGTCAATGTCAAGGGAAGGGGGAGGCGGCGCTGGTAGGGGACGGATAGGTGGCGCCGATGTGGCCTCCAGCGTCGGTAAGGGATGGGTAAGCAGCGCCGATGTTTGAAAATTATTTGAATTTCTTGGATTCAAACCGCATTTTTGAATTTTTCGACCGAATGTTTCCCAAAAAACCAAAAAATTTGAAAATTTCAAATTTCGGACTTCTCAGAGGGTCCAAAATTTTTTCTTAACTGAAAATGTTTTTCCTGCTTATAGTAGTTGGTTCCTAATTAGGTAAATGTGGCAAACATGTAGAAGTCTCCACGCCTTTTGTGATGATTGGGCAAGTTAGCGAGCGTATCTTTCATTATGATTGGGCAAATTAGCGAGCGTATCTTTCATTAGCGAGCTCCATGTCTGATATAATCAAAATTTGCTATGATTGGGGAACTTAGCGATCGTATCTTTCATTATGATTGTTATTAAACTTCATCATACCTAAAACTTTTTCATACTGATGTCATGGTCCATTACATGAGTGCGGCAACTATGTAGCTAGTTATGCTTTTGTTGATGTTCGCCATGCTCACCAAGCAGAAAAGCTAAGGACAATTCAGATAGTTATCTAATAAGAACGAAGGATGATATACTAATACTAGCACAATTAGTTGTAGGCCTACTGGGAACACACTTAGTTGCTTTCATGGAGGCAAGGTTCAAAATTTGCACAATCTCAGATAGATGTGCCAGTATTTGTTGTTTTCGGGGTCTGATTCTGATTCTATTACATATTCTCAATCTACGTCTCAACGTAAATTTTACGGCCAGATTGACCGGTATTCCAGAAAACAGTACGACATTATTGTTAGAATAATCTTGTTTCTAGTCGTAGAAGTTGTACTCATCGTTGTTGAGTCCATGTACGAGTATGACTCTATCGTAGTCGGAGTTCATGTCATAGTCGTAGTCTGAGTTCAAGTCAGCTGTCATAGTCGTAGTCGAGTACGACTTTGTATCCGAGTCGGTGTCGAGTCCCAGTGCGAGTAGGACTTCGAGTCCTTCTTGGAGTCATAGTCGAAGAGTCGGGTATAAAAGGGTAGAGCCATTGTATCGAGAGAGATGCACTTGGTTGACACGATGTAGTCGAGAGGAGGTGCAGAGAAGAAGATGACCGGTGTGGTCACAGGTGGTCGAGGAGATCGTAGAACAGAGGGCGACCGGTGTGGTCGCAGGCGATCGTTGTGATCGTATAGAAGAGGGTGGCTGGCGTGGTTGCAGGCGGTCGGTGTGATCGTAGATATTCGCAAATGTGGTCGTAACCGAGTTATGACCACGGTGAGTAGAGGATCGCAGACGTGGTCGTAAACAGAGTTATGACCACGGCGATCGAGCAGAGAAGTCCGCAGGAGCAGCAGACGTGGTCGTAAATGGAGTTATGACCACGTGACGAGAGCGGAGGTGTCCGCACGTGCTGAAGATGTGGTCGTAAAGGAGTTATGACCACGGTTACACAGTAAGAAGACGTGGTCGTAAAAGAGTTACTGCCACGGTTGTGAAGGTGCTGAACGTGGTCGTAAGGGTTACAACAACAGGAGTCGATAGAGCCTTCGACGTGGTCGACAGTATCACTGCATGGTCGTAAGGAGCTACGACTACGGCGATCAACCGTGGTCGAAGGAAATGCAGCGCAGCGGCGGTGAACGTGGTCGTAACTTCAGCTGAAGTTACTACTACGTGGTCGGAGCAGTGAGGAGTGATCGGAGGGGTCACAACGTGGTCATAACGACTGACAGCGTGGTCGGAGATCTAGCAGAGCGATCGTAACGACATAGGAGGTGGTTGTAACCTCATCAACATGGTCGTACGACTGCAGGTGGTGGTCGTAGTGACTAGATGACGGTCGTAAAGATCCTGGGCATAGTCGGGAGGACTGTAACAATTATACATATTAATATTAAGAGTGTAAAGAAAACAGGAATAGAGAGAAGTTGGATGAACTCACACACACACACCAAGAACTGGGGCGAGGCTGCGCATATATTGCCGAGCATGTGCCAGACGGTAAACAGTTACAGATACAGTGAACTTGCCGTGCAAGCTATGAACTGATCAGGTTTAGCAAACCTAACCGAATATAATCTTTATCTAACTATACATCCAAACTAGAAATAAGCACGTATAACAGACGTAACCGATATGGTTTTTCAACAAAGACAAGTAATGCATGCATTGTAACACCTGAGAGTTCAGTAGATTGGTGAGGCTGCTTTGGTATCAAGGTGAAATTTTGTCCTAAGCAAAAAGAATATGCTGGGTCGGAGCGGTTATTGTCAGATGTTTTTAGGCCTTGAGCTGATGAAGTGCCCAACTATCTTTACCTTGATAGGACAGCCAACAAGTGCACGGCTTTAGTACTTGTGGACTACGATCTATGTTACATGGCAAAATGCAGACTTTCTCGGTGAGACCAGAGTCCATTACACCCACTATATACATATATACGGCCAGAAAGTTATGCTTTCCTGATGTGCTATTACTGGTTAGTCTTATGCTAACAGAGTGAAAGCCTAATACATGCAGTGTCCTGATACATAATGAAGGAAATGTTTTCCTATGTATGTTGTTCATAAAATTCAGTGCACCACCTACACTAGTGAAGCAGCAAAAGTACAAAATGTTTCTGAAAGGAAGGAACGGCAAAGTCTTTTTAAGTGGCACATCGTTTTATACGGTGGTATGGTATAACCCCTCTAGATCAGAAGAAAGCTAGTTCGATTGCTCAAAAGTGGTAGCTGTTCTGTCAGAGCGGAGACGAATCAGATTCTCCTCGCCTGCATCTAGAGGCTATCGCTGACTAATCGAGCTCAAGGGGCCCTTCATGCAATCGGATGGCTCAGGCGCGAATTTGCATTCCCTTGCTTTATGCCCCGGTAATTCTTTTCGATTACTGAGGGAATTGAACTGTTTGATGCGAAATTCCTATGAAATTTATATGCTCTAAACGGGCCGTAAATGAGTACTACTTTAGGCCAGATTCGGAGCGTAGGAACTGCAAGAATTACAAAAAATCTCGCGTTTCACATGGGGTCTTAATATAGTAATCCTGATCCATCATAGGTTTGGAAGGAACAGTGGAGCACAGTAGGCCAATACCAGGACGTGTAGAAACAGATTGGTCAATGGTCAAGACCAATCTCAGTCAATCTAAGGAATAGTTACCGGCATGGCGATGTGCATGCAGGGGCTGCTTCTGACTTTCTGAGCACCGGGTTTTCCATGCCACTTTGAAACATGAAATTCTTGCATGATTTCTACCGATTATACCGTACGTCTTGCTACGAATTCCTTGCAAAATTTATGTGTATCCAACAAGCTTTAACTAGGTGGGCTCCGATTATTTTCTTCTTCCCCACTAGCTACTTGCTAAAAGTACGGGTGCAGTGCATACCTCATGCGATCCCACTTGACACGCGCGTACACCGCCCGCTTTATATTTAGTCAACATTTATGTATGCTTGTGCCGAAGTAGACATCGACAGCCGGCATCGAGAAGCTAGCTAGCTGACGAAACAGAATGGACGACAACTACACGGCAGATCGGAACGGAACGGAGTGGGGTTAATAATTGAGAGGAAGCTGACAGCGACAGCCGGCATCGAGCGAGAAGCTAGCCGATGAGACAACAACTAGACGGCAGATCGGAACGGAACGGAATGGGGTTGATGATTGAGAATTTTTACAGGAACAGTAGAAATTAAATCTAATTATTGATTTTATAAAGGTTTGATAGATTTATTTTTTGTAAATGTATTTAGACTTTTTCTTTAAACCTATTATTAATCTTTTCCATAGCCACCGCCTCACCTATTCCTTGCGTCGCCGCTGCCATATCTGGTCTGATCTGTTCTCCGTCTGTGCCTGCTGAATTTGGGTCGGAATGCCGGCCGGGTGAGAATAGTTGCTAGATGGTTTGATTTTGACTTTTTGATGCTCCATCCAGCGTGTTCTCCTTTCTTTTTTTTCTTTTGTAATGTAATAAATATTCTCTTTGTGCTCTTCTATAAGAATAAGTGTGCATGCATGGAGCTGTCTAACCCATGGTCAACCTGGAGGCTTGATGGCACCTTGAGTTTGACGTGTCGATCGGTCTGAAATGCATGCGTTCTATTGCAAGAGAGATTCACAAGTATTGAGAGAAAGCTATTGATTTATTCATTGATTCTGAAATCTGTACATTATTTATACATGATGGAATGGTGGCATGAAAAGGTGTCTGTTTGGACAGACATCTGCATATCTTCGCATTCTTGCTTTTTCAGTTTGTAACTGGTTGTAACACTCCCCCTTGACCAATGCGTCTTCATATGATCACCTTGATTCATCATATTGGGAAAACTCCTCTAAAACCCTGTAGGGAAAAATATGAGGAGAACCGATAGAGTAGATATGCCATGAAAAACTCCTTTAAAACCCAGTGGGAAAATTTAAGGAGAAAATTTGATATGGCATATATTTGATTATATCTCCTTAAAAACCCCTGTGGGGAAAATAGAGATATAATATAATTATGATTACGTTGTCATATTGCCTCATTAAAACCTTAATGAGAAACCTTAGAGGGAAAGCTCATAAAGGGAAAAAGAGTACAATATTTATATTGAACGGATTAAATCTTAGGAGATTTCTCCCCCTGACATCTGCAAATCACGTAGTCTTCGCATACCAATTCCATGAACACATTTTTGGAATGTGGAAGTTGGTAATGACTTGGTGAATAAGTCTGAGATTATCACAAGACTTAGTTTGCAGAATATTTATTTCCCACTCTCTTGCAATTCATGTGGGTAAAATAATTTAGGTGCTATATGTTTTGTGATATTGCTCTTTATGTAACCCGCTTGCATTTGAACAACGTAGCGAGATTATCTTCGTAGATAATGGTAGGTGATGTAATAGCACATATACCACATGATGGTTGTATGTGGTTAATCATTTCTGAAGCCATACACATTCACGTGATGCTTCATATAATGCAATTATTTCAGAATGATTAGTGAATGTAGCCACTAGAGTCTGCTTTCAAGACTTCCAAGAGATGGTCGTTCCACCATGTAAAAATACAAAGCCTGCTTGAGATCCGCATTATGGGGATCGATAAATAGCCAAAGATCAAGATATCCCATTAAATCCATATTTTTATTCTTCCGAAGAATAGACCGAGATCTTTAGTGCCTTGAAGATATCTAAGGATATTCTTCACTCCTACCCAATGTCTTTTGGTTGGAGCAACGCTATTTCTAGCAAGTAGATTTATCGCAAATGCGATATCCGCCGGTGCAATTTGCAAGGTACATTAGCGCTCCGATGGCACCGAGATATGGAATCTCGTGTCCCAATAGCTCTTCATTGTCATCTCGGGTCTAAATGAATCTTTGTCCTCGTCTAGAGATCGAACAACCATGGGGTTTTCGATGGATATGCTTTGTCCATATTGAATTTCTCCAATATTTTCGGACATAGGCCGATTGATGCACTATGATGCTCGAATGAAGGTGCTCAAGTTGTATACCTGAGCAAAATTTGGTTTTACCCAAATCCTTCATTTCAAATTCCGTCATAAGATGATTACGTGCTTCATCTATATCCTGTGTGTAACCAATGATATTAAGATCATCAACATACACAGATATAATACAAAATCTGTTGAGGATCTTTTGATGTATACGCATGGGCAATCATTATTGTTGGAGTATCCCTTTTGGTTAGGAACTCACTTAGTCGGTTGTACCAAATTCTTCCCGATCGTTTCAAGCCATATAAAGACTTGTTTAATTTTACACAATACATATTGCGATTTGCGCTTGATTCAAATTGAAATTCCATCGAACTTTCATGTATATGTCCGAATCAAGTGACCCATAAAGATATGCGGTCACTACATCCATCAACCGAAAAGATAGATGATTTTGTACGCCAATGAGATCAAGTATCGGAATGTTATTCCACTCATTACTCGAGAATAAGTTTCATTGAAATCAATGCCGGGTCTCTGCGTGAACCCTTGTGCTACAAGCCTTGCTTTGTATCTCACCACCTCATTGTTTTCATTCCGCTATGACGAAAACCCATTTGAAACCGACAGGAATACTTTGGGAGGTGTATGTATCACATTGGTGAATACATTTCTTTTCTTGAGCGAGGCTAACTCCTCTTGAATTGCATCCTTCCATTGAGTCCATCCGAGCGCTGCTTGCACTCGCCATGGTCTTGGGATCTGGATCATTTTGAAGGTTGTTTGCAATTGTTGTGGAGAAATAAATGTCGACAATTGTAGTCTTACGATCGTATGATTCTCCGTAATCAGATAGTTTGTGGAAATTTCTTGACTCGATGACTCAATGTTATTTCCCAAAACATTTGAGTCGGGGTATTCCGATGTCCCAAGATCGAATTGAGTGCACCGTTGATCCGGGTTTAAGGATCCTTTGGTGTCTATCAACATGAGGTTGATCTGCATTTATATTCTTTTGTTTCCTTTGTCGCTTGTTAGAAGTCAGATCCGCCATTTGTACTGCATTTCTCCCCTCTTATTTTGAATCGAGTTGAGTGGTATTTTGCGGTACCTCCACTCTTTCAGTACATTTCGCGGGATTATAGGATTTTGTGACACCCTTATAATCGTGAATGCATTCGCGAGTTATTTGCAATGTTTTGCAAATGAATGAGTTTCGAACTTGAAGTTCGGTCTCTCGCACGTGGTCCGAGGCAGAATGCTTTGAACATTCCAATTAATTTCCGGCATTCAGTTTGGTACTTGTTGTCTCCCTAATGCCGGAAATGTTCCTCATTGAATATGCAATCGCAGATCGGGTCAGAAATGTGTCCCCGTTAGGGGCTCGAGGTATTTTATGATTGACGGAGATTTATACCCAACATAGATCCCAAGTTTCCTGTGCGGTCCCATTGAGGTACGCTGCGGTGGTGAGATCGGTACGTATGTAGCGCAACCGAACTTTCGCAGATGGGAAATATCTGGTGGATTTCCACGTACGAATTGTAGCGGGGAATTGCTATGATATGCAGTTGGACGCAATTGGATTAAATCAGCAGCGTGTAAAACTGCATGACCCCAACATGACGTTGGTAAGTTGCAATTCTGTAATAATGGTCTTGCAATGAGCTTGATTCTCTTTATAAGAGATTCTGCTAAACCATTTTGTGTATGGACATATGGAACAGAATGTTGAACTTGTATCCCACGAGCCATACAATCGTCATTGAAGGCATGGTATGAAAATTCAGCAGCATTATCCATTCGAATTGATTAAATTCGATATTCAGGGTATTGTGCTCGTAATTGGATAATTTGACCAATTAACTTAGCAAATGCATGGTTTCGTGTGGATAAAGACACACGTGTGACCATCTAGTAGATGCGTCAATTAGAACCATGAAGTACCGAATGGTCCACACAATGGTTGTATAAGACCACATATATCTCCTTGAATGCGTTCAAGGAATTTAAGTGGTTCAGCTCTGATTTTAAGATAAGAGGGTCTTAAAATCAATTTTTCGGTGGCACAGGAAGTACACACAAAATCTGAGGATTCCGGAAATTTTATTTTATGGTATGTATGACCAATTGAATTGCAAATAATTTTCCTCATCATTCCAATGCCTGGGTGGCCAAGGCGATCATGCCATATTTGGAATGTGTTTGTGTTTTGGAAAATTACTTTGTACGCAATATGTTGAGCGGGTTTGATGTATGTATAGTACAATCCGGAGTTTAAAGATGGAATTTTTTTCTAGTACTTGTTTGCCATATCCGTTGTTTTTGGTTAAGAGGAGATATTCCTCTTTGTTGTCATTTCGGGTTTCAACATGGAAACCATTCTGACGGATATCTCTATAGCTAAGTAGAGTACGTGTTGAATCGGGATACAAGAGTGCATCCTCAATTTCCAATTGTGTACCCATAGGGAGAGTAATAGAGCGCGACTGAGCCTACTATCGTTGCATCGCGTCCAACGATGGTTAAAATATTTCCTTTCCTCCTAGTAAGAGTTAGAAAATATTTTGTGTCCCTAAGTATAGAGTTTGTGGTACCATTATCCACAAGGCATAATTCCTCCTCCATTGATTGACTCCAAAAATCTATATATACAAAAGAAGAATTTAATGAAATTCTTATAGTATATATAGAATACATACAAACTTTATTTTACAATACCGAATATGTTCGATATATGATTGTAGCGTACAAGCTTACAATATAGATGACAACATTATTTATATTACAACAATATAGTACTTAGTACCTATGGGACTAGGAGTCTAATTGAGATCTCCAAACATATCTTGAGAATGAAATTCTTCAAGTGTGTCGTCAATGCTCATGAGATCATCCTTCTTTGGAGAAGCACATGTGTCTTTGAGTTCTTGAATGAACTTTTGAGAGCATCCGGCTTTATCATTGTTGGATGTGAGATTGAAATGTGCTTCAAATCGCTTCTCTTGAGCATTCTTGCCGTGAGCCAAGTAGAGGTTCACAAGATGCTTCGGGGTGCGGCATTTCTTGGTAGGATGGTTGTAGCAACCACACTTTTGACAAATTTCAGTTTTGTCAACTCTCTTACCAAAATTGTCTTTACCTTTCTTGAATCCACTTGGTTTTTGCTTCATGTTGCGCTTGTGTTTACCTTTAAAGTTCTTTGAGTGGTCTTTTGAACCACGGAACTTATTGTTATTTTGATTAGCATGAACTTCGAGAAGTGGAGCATCCCCAATGGGACGTTGCTGATTATTCTTTAAAAGAAGTTCAACATGCTTTTCTGCCTGAAGCATAATATGCATAAGATCAAAATAAGTTTGGTAATTTGCAGCACGCCATTGCTGCTGTAGGACCCTGTCAAATGGGAGCATAGTCGAGAGAGTTTTCTCTATTTTGTCCGCATCCGTTGGTTCCTTATCACAAAAACGCAATTTGGAGCAAATTGTATGAAGGACATGGTTATAGTCTCCAAAAGATTTGAAATCTTGGAGTCTAAGATGTGCCCATTCATGATTAGCCTCAGGTAAGATAACAGCTCGCTGCTGTTCATATCTATTTTTGAGGGCTAACCATAATGTGAGTGGATTCTCCTCATACAAATATTCCGCCTTTAAATCTGGATGTATGTGATTCCGTATTATGCTTAAAACGGAATATATCACAATATCCGGCGGAATTTGATCATTTGGAGGATCAAATATTATCCTTTGCAACCCACGTGTGGTGAGGTTGATTTTTAAGTCCATAGCCCATGTAGGATAATTGGAACCATCGAGAGCGAGAGGCTCAAAGTCTTTGGTAGCCATTTAAAACCTACATGAAAAGTACACCATATATGATTAATTTACATGAGGTAAATTAATGTGTATGGTAATGTTGTAATAAAATGCAAAATATATGGAAAACAATATGAGTATTGTGATCCAAAAGAATATATACCCAAATTAAATATAACACGAGGTTATATTTATAATTCCGTTGAACACAATATTGGTGGTGAACACCAATTTATTGTATGGCATATTGTACATAAAATGTATCAAAGTGCCATAAATTGTGATTTTATGGTATTTATTGTAGGTATGCATTCATAATATTTTGCAAAAAATTCCAAATTAATAAGTACAATGGTACTTACTAAATGGGAATTTTTAAATTTGAAATTTGCGAAAGATAGCAAATTTAAATATGGTCACAATTCCTATTGTAAATAAATTGCAATAAAATAATCCTAAATATGTAAAAGTTATAGAAATGTGCATGCACATTTATTTGAATAATTACATAATTTTCAGTTCCTCTAGGGACTGAAATGCTAATTTATAAAAGTAAAAACTGACGGATACAATTATAAATAAGCATAAGGACTGTAATGCAAATATTTACAATAGAAATTTATTGAACATAAAAGTACTGCATTTACATGAAAACAGAGGGGGGAAATTGCAAATTTTCGGCAACCTGGGCTGAAGCCCATTTGGCCTTTGGGCCCATGAGGAGTGGTGGGAGATTATGGGCCAAAACCCATATATGTGGGCAGGTATATATATGAGGGTGGGGGGATTTTAGGGTTTCCCCCAAACCCTAGTCCAGCCGCAACACATGGCGCCTCCATGGGGAGTTCCCGCTGCCGGCCCTAGGCGCCGCCGCGACCTCCCGCGCAAGACGGCTCCGCCGGCCTCGCCATCAACCGCCGCCTCGGCCTCGCCGCTGTCCGTCGCCGGGCGTAAGGCGCCGCCGTGTGTGTTGCCGCGCGGGCCGGCCGCCGCGCGCGGCGCGCCGGCGCGCTTCGCGGCCACGCGCTGCGCGCCAGCGCCGCTTCCGAGCCGCCACGCCGGGTGAGGAGCCGCCGCCGCCGGCCGGACCGCGCCGACGCGTCCTCTCCGCCGGCCATGTTCGCGCCGAGCCGCAGGCGCGATCATCGCGCGCGCGCGCGCGTCGAGCGCGCGCGCGCGCGCGTGTTGCACCGGCGGCGCGCCGCCGCGCGTGGCCGGGCCGGCGCCGCTGGCGCCCAGCGCGCCTCGCCGTTCTTCGCCGCGGCTGGCCGACCACCGCGCCGCCACGGGCGCGGATGCCGCTGCGGCGCGGTGCCGCCGCCGCCGCCGCCTGGCATTGCGCGCGCGCTGGCTGTCCACGGCGCCGACGCGCGGCGCGGTGCTGCCGGCCGCGAAGCGCCGCCACGGACGCCGCATGCCGCGAGCGCCGCCACGGACGCCGCGATGCCGCGAGCGCCGCCACGGCGCCTCGCCGCCGGGCCTGGCCGGCCGTGTGCCGCGCCGCCGCGCTAGGCTTCGTTGCGCCGCCACGGGCTCGGCCGCACCGCCGCGTCGCGCCAGCCGTGCCGGCCTCGGTGTCGACCGCGGCTGGGCCGCGCCGGACTGAAACGTCCGTGCGCCGTGTGCTAGGCCACGCTGGCATCGTTGGGCGCGGTGGAGGCGGCCGTGCTCTCCGCAAGTTCATCGTGATGGATGATGACTGGGAGGGAATGCATGATGGTGGTTCTCACCTTGTCTTTTTTTTCCACTGTCGTGCTGATAACGTATTGCAAGAGAGATTCACAAGTATTGAGAGAAAGCTATTGATTTATTCATTGATTCTGAAATCTGTACATTATTTATACATGATGGAATGGTGGCATGAAAAGGTGTCTGTTTGGACAGACATCTGTACATTGGGTATTTTTGCTTTTTCAGTTTGTAACTGGTTGTAACACGTTCAATTCACCTTGGCAGGCGACGGAGCAGGTAGATCACATTGCAAGAGATGAGAGAGAGAGAGCGCGAGCTGCATCTGGAGAAACGAGTAGAAGCTTCCCATTTCCATGTCACCACTTGCAGTTCAAAGGAGCTTTTATTCCTTGTTTTTGCAAGGGTTTTTTTCCAGAGTTTCTCCCTTTTTCTTGGCCTTTTTTTTGGAGAATATCTATTTCTGTTCTTCTGAAAGCGCGTTTTATTTTGTGGAAGAAGTGAAGAACTAATGTACCATGCATTTGCAAACTAGATTGTGGGGCAACTATTAGTTATGCCCTAGTCTAGTTTACTTAACTACGAGCCATGGAATTAGTCCAAAGTGAAAGAGTTTATGCTATGAAAGCGTTGCATATGGGATTAGTTTATATAACCGACCGACATCAATTTGTATACTCCGTATATTAAAGATGGGGGACTCTTCGGCCGGGGAGACGTGCCACGTCAGTATTTATGTGAAAAACCCCTGCGTTTTGTGAAATCACGTAGAGGTCCTCCGTTCTCGCAAACAGGTCCCTGCCAGGTTTTTTTTCAGAAAGCACTCTCCACTTCACCGATAGCACCCCGTGGTTTCCAAAGTTACGTATAGGTCCTTGTTTAGTTACGTACAGGTCCTTGCAGGTCCTCGGTTTTTTGCGAAAAAGCACTTTGGTTTTTTCGAAATTACGCATGCATCCTCGATTTTTTAAGAAAATCACCACGAATTATCGTCTCTTTTACTTCAGTCCACATGGTAGCGCGGCGTGACGCCGCGCTTACGCAGCTAGTTAATCAATAAGAGAACACTTACGTTCATGGAGGGGATCGAAGAAGTTATTTCTTCACCAAAAAGACCCTGATAGACACGAGGGAAGGTCTTCATAATTACTTTTTTATTGTTCCATCGTACATATTTCCTTCATATTTTGGTCCATTACTAACATAATTTCTTTTTTAAGGAAAACAGTAGGAAAGTATCCTACTGTATATATTAATATTAACAATAAAAGTTTATATACAAAGCATGTACAGAAAGAAAAAAGAAAGAAGAAAAAAAAACCAAAAAACATAAGTTAATAAAGATCAGCTAACCATTGACTCATGCTAGAGGAGAATGTTTTATTTGTTCTATGGATAATCATAGCAAATTCATGCTTGAACGGCAGACTGTCGGTGGGCGTCTTGCCGCAAGACGCACGACGCAGGCCGACCTCGGCGACGGTCGGTTTAGGCACGCCCGTTAAGGCCCGTAATAATAACGAGCTATGCCGTGCCGCCATGCGGCGTGTGCGAGCCTAGGCACAGCCCGATTCTGTGCCGTGCCGCCCGGCACGGTCAAGGCTTAACGGCGCGTCTTGGCTTAGCCCGTTAAGCCCAAAAAGAGAAAAATTAAAAATGTAAAAAATTAAGAAAAAATTGTAGAAAATTAAGAAAAAATTCAGAAAAATTATAGAAAACTGTAGACATTATTAATCATAAAATAAATATTTTCAATGACATAATGAGCTTTATTAACTTATTAAATTACATGGGATGGTGCCTCATTAAAAACTTTACCAAGTAAAAAACTCAACTTGAGAAAACCTTGGTAAAGAAAAAAGAGTATAGCCTATAAAGCTCATTAGTGACTACATGTGAAGAAAAATATTGAAAACCCTATTCATTGCTATCTAAATATAAATTCTCAAAAGATTCTTCTAAATCTCTATTATCTGCAGTATGTTGGAGTCTTGATTCAGTTTGTTTCCAGTCTTTGACGGTCAGAAGGACTTCGACCATCTCGTTGGAGAGACTTGTTCGTTGCTCCTCGATTATTCTTCCAGAAAGACTGAATGCTGACTCCGAGGAGACTGTAGAGACAGGAGCAGTCAACACATCCCACGCTAGTATGGATAGCACTGGATATGATACATTCTGGGTTTGCCACCATGAGAGGATGTTCAACTCCTGCTCGAAGCTGACGCTATCACTGTTGAGATAGCTTGATAGGTCTCCAGTGCTTTGTCGCCTTCCTCCTCCTAACTGATGTGTACCTGCACTTGCATGAGAATCTCTATACGAAGAACAAAAAATCTTGCCCCATTGCATGGCCCCCCTAGAGGTGCTAGGGACTACCGGGGGTCTTTCCAAACGCACAGACCCAAACTTATTTTCATATTTATCATATACCTCATATAATTTATCCTTAACTAATGTATAGTATGTACAATTGTCTAAACTGGTAGCATCACTTAAAAGTTGTAAAATATTTATAAATCCTTGGAATTTGGCCCTAGGATCCAAAATAAAGGCGAATGCATATAAAATAGGAATTTCTCTCCAATATTTTAAAAACCTAGTTTTCATGGCAACTACAGCATCCCGTAGTATAGAATAATTTTCAAAAGCCTTTAGGTGAGTGGCAATTTCAAGAATATTATGAACAATTATAGGAGATGTAGGGTAGTATACTCCAGAAAGACAAAGTGTAGCTTTATGAAAAAGTTCTAAAAAGGAAAATATTTTTTCACCAACAACCCAATCGTCCTCAGTAAGTTCAGGGTCTCTAACTTGGGTTCTGCTGGAGGAGCTACGAGATTGATGACTTTGGGTGTGAAGGAAAACAGATAATGTGCTTTTATATGGCAATATATGTTTAAGCATAAGATAAGTAGAGTTCCATCTAACAGGCATGTCTAAACCAAATTTTCTAGGACGAACATTCATTGCTACGCAAAAACTCTTATATACTGCTATTCATTGGTTAGAACAATTAATAAATGAAATTGCATCCCTAAAAGAATCAATACAAGCATTTAATCTTTTTAAACCGGATTTAACAATAAGATTAATAATATGACAAGCACAACGTTGATGCAATAAGAAAGAGTGTGCATAAGTATTAAACAAAGGAGTAAGAATTTCCATAGCTTTAGTGTTTGCAGCTGCATTATCTAAAGTTATAGAAAAAATCTTATCCGTGAGGCCAAAATCTTCTACAACCTTAATAATACTTTCTGCAATATTTTCAGCACTATGTGAAACATTAATTAATTTAAATCCTATAATTCTTTTTTCCATTATACAGTCATCATTAACATAATGAGCAACAACACTAATATAATCCTCTCTAGCCCTACCACTCCATATGTCATAAGTCAAAGAAATAGAGAATGTACAGGTATGGAACATTTCTTTCAATTTATCATGACAATTGCTATAATATTTAATTAAATCTCTAGTTGTTGTTTGCCTAGATACATCACTAAATCGAGGGTTATGAGCAGTCATAATATATTTTTGGAAAGCATCAGACTCATCAAAATTTAAAGGTAAATCTTGAGAAGCAATTAACCTGCAAAGAGATTCCCGTGCTACCTCTGGGTTGTACTCCCATGTACGTACCAAGCCGTCGGGGTTATATTGCAGCTGTGTCTGGCGCATTTGTATTCCCTGCCTTCTTTTGCAGCTTGCAGCATGTCGTTATAGATGACCCGTCCCACCTGAAGATTTTGCAGTCAATTCATTACCACAAATTTTACAAACAACATACCTCACCGAAGTCCCATCATCGTCGGTCTTGAACTTCTTGTCGAAATCATTCAAAACTGTTGTTGTACTAGCTCTTGTTCTTTTTGCACCTGTGCTTTGGGTCGTGGATGCACTTGTTGAGCCAGCAGAAGATGGATCGATTGGACCCTGCGCCACCGGGGCCGTTGTTTCTTCGGCATCTCTAGTTTGTATATGTGGACCTTCCGCGGATGGATATGCTTGTTGAAATGATTGCATATCCTCCGCCGAGATGCTGAATTCGGAGAGTTGAAAATCGTAGTTCTCCATTAAATCAACTGCAAATTGAAATAGTAAAGAATGATTAACTTATTATTAAACCAACAAATAATAGCAAAAAACTAAACCAAAAAATAATAGCAAAAAATTAAAATAAGATAGCAATATTACCTCCTTTGCAGCTCTCACAAAAATCTTTGAAGATTTTTGAATTTTCAGAATTTTGCCCGAATTTTCACCAAATTTGCGCAAACACTTTTGGATTTTTCATAGCTAAACCAAGAGATGATAGTGAGGTTTGAGGTGTGAAAAATGGAGGCCGGATGCCCCCCTATTTATAGAAAAAAATTTCAGATTTTTCCAAATTTTTCGCTATTTTTTTGAATTTTTTACCCCCCAAGGTCAAAAATGGCTATTTTTTCGAATTTAACTGGGCCGGGCGTGCCGTACCGGGCCGGCACAGCCCATTAGAACCGTTGGGTGGGTCGGGCCGGGCCGGGCCGGCACGGCTCGATTTCTTAGCGGGCCATGCCATGCCGGCCCGTCGTGCTGCACCCTCGGCCTAGGCACGGCCTGATCCGACGTGCCGTGCCGGCCCAGCCCGTTTAATTTCCGTGTTGTACCTTAATCGAGCCTGGTCTACAGTGCCGGGCCGTGGTGCGGCCCGGGTACGCCCGACCCATTTGGCCACCACTATTGAACGGTGTTTCCGATCCTGAAAATTTGGAGCTACCTTCTGAAAGACCAGATTATGGCGAGTTATCCAAATACTCCCAGTCACCAAAATCATGACCTCCATTGGAGAAAGATATCGGGCTATTCTTTAACAGCTTCTAAAAGTAGTTTTTGACTTTTGCTATAGTACCTAACTTTTAAACAGAGTATTTTGTCAAGACGGAGAGTACAAGTTAATTGTAGTACACGTTAAAAGCCCAACATCTGTATCAACCAAAATCGCAAACGAGTATCTCTCCATAATCTCTATCACAAACAGCTAAAATTCAAAAATTTCAGCCAAAAACCATAAGCCACAGCCATATTAAATAGGCCCGACAATGATACATCTCTAGTAGGACAAATGTAGTCCCAGCATTGTATATCAAAAGGGAAATCAAAGAATAAGTGTTGGAGAGTTTCTTCAACATGTAGAGAACAGAGAACAAAATTGTATCCTTCCTGTAGATGAAAATGCTTTCTAAGTAACAAAGCTCTTGCATTGATTCTATCCTTGAGTAACAGCCATAAGAAAAACTTGTGTTTCTTTTGACAACAGCTTTGGCAAAGTATTTGTTGAGTTATGGTGACTTGGTCTTTTAGGATTTAAAATGGTGTGTTCTAAAAGTTCTAGATGAATTCTACTAGCATTGATACTTATACTCCTATTTAGATTAAGATTCTTACTCCAATTCGAAGAAGGGATAGGAGGGACTATATAGACCATGGGTTGGGGGGTGGCCATAGAGAAACCAAGCCAAAAAGAAGCAATAAAGCAATCAAGCCTACTCATTCAAAACAGAGAACGTACGAGAGGATTAAAGACTAGAACATTTTTTAGCACTAGATTCTTGTATGGGGTAAGAATCGAGGGTCTCAAAAGAATCAATGAGGTTGTGAGAGAGTGACAATACCTTATACTCTTTTGAGGTTGTGCTTAAAGAATTTACGATCAGCTTCATCAAATCGTTTCTTTGTCATCGTGGTTGCTTCAATGTCGTTATTTTGGTTCTCTATGAGATTCATCTTCTTCATTCTTGATACCGTGCACGCCGTGCCATGTCTCACAAACTTTAGTCCAATCCGGGGAATGCTGTGCATAAGAAGGGGTATCAGAGTGTATCAAGTGGTATTAGAGCCAAAGACGGATTAATCTGATTTGTGAGAAGGTCAATAAAGTGTTGGGTGGCACAAAATCAAGATCGATATCAACGATGTGGAATCAAGTAGAGAAATTTAACGGCAGAGAAAATTTTAGCGTGTGGTAATACATGGTGAAGGATGTCCCTTTTTAGCAGGGGCTAATCAATGCTCTTGAAGGGGACAAACTGAAAAAGATGTCAAATGAGGACTATAAGGTGATGGAGCAGAAGGCTGTCTATACAATCCATTTATTTCTCTCTGATAAGATAAAATACTTGGTAATCAAGGAGAATTCACCGAAGAAATTATATGAGGACTTATTAGAATTGTATATGGCAAACTCACTGACAAACTAGTGGGTACTGAAGCAATAACTGTATAGGTTACACATGAAGGAAGGTACAGATTTGTTGACCATCTCAATGTCTTCAACATGCTTATCACATAGCTGACTAGTGTGGATGAGAAAATTGAGGAGAATGATAATGTCATCATATTGGTATCATCTCTACCATCATCATGGGAGAAATTGGTGATAAAATATTCTCATTAAAAAATACTCTCAACTTCAATGAAGTAGTTGCATATCTATTGAAAGTGGAATCCTTAAAAAAGCCATCAAAATCTTTATCCTTAGGTGATCAAGCATTGGTTACAGTAGGTGTTGCAAGCAAAAACAAAGGTCATAGAAAGAAGGGCAAGACCAACGACATACGTGTATGCTATCTATATGATGAACAAAGTCACATGATAAAAGACTGCCTGAATTAGAAGCAAATGAAGGGTGCATGCTTGTCACAGTCTAGCTACTTATTTCAAAATTTTAGTTAAAAAATATATAATTAATTTGGTATAAAATAAAACAATGTTATTTAATTCCCTGAATTTTGAAGATTTTATTTGCATGCTTTCATATTTTAAAAAGGCTTTTTCTTAAAAGTAATTTAATTAATAACATGAAAATATTATTAAATAAAGGGTAATTTGAATTTCTATAAAAATCCTATTTCACATTAATTATTTTAAAGATTTGGCTTTTATCTGGATTTTCTATGAATTTTCTAGAATGAAAAAATTAATTTCAAAGCTAAAAGTATTTTTGTAAAAATTTAAAGACCAACTTTAAGTTGAAAATATTTTTCCAAAGTGTAAAATATATTTAGTTTTGTGAATTCTTCTGAATTTTTTCAACTTTATTTGCTATTTTCTAAGTGTTTTAAAATTTTCTACCTTTTGTGAAAATTAAAAAGTCAATTTAAAACTCAACCTTCTCCCGGGCTGGATCCTACTGATCGCCACTTGTCAGCCATCCGTCCCTCCCGTTAGCTGCCCTCTCTCTCTCTCTTCTTCCCTCACCTCTCACCAACCGATGGAGCCTACCCGTCATCACCCTCCTCCCTTCTTTTCTTCCTCTGCCATCCGCCATTGATGCTTCTCCGCGGAGCTTTAACTTTGGCCGTTACTTCCCATGGGCTGAGGCAAATGCTGCCATTGAAAGCCCTCATCACGCCCCACTCATTCCGACTGTTTCCCTCACCTTAAACCCTCGTCATCACTACCTTAGTGCGCCACTACCATGGCCTTAACTCTAGCGAGCTCCCGAGCTTCGCACCTTTCCCCTGAGCCCTATAAATACCTCCCTGGGCATCCTTACTCACGCCACTCCTCTCCCGCCTCTCATTTATCTCCTTTGTGCACCCGAGACTTCCCACACCATCCCCTCTTTGTTTGCGCACCAACGAGCTGCTTCGATGAGCAATTACTGGCAAAGAAACCCCTTCTGAATTTCAAATCGGCACCAACACCTTCTCTGCCCGTCCCCGACCTCACCGACCACTCCACTGAGCTTCCCCGCCACTGGAGTACCGTCGCCGTTGACGACTGAGCTGCCTCCTCCGCTTCTTCCTTGTCGTCGACTATTTTTTGACCTTCTCGAAGTGCACATTGAGGTGCTCAAACTTCTCTCTCTGTATCTTTCGACTGCTACAGTCTTCTTCGATAGTCGTTCATTGCCGTTCACGACCACATCCGTTCATGACCACTATCATTTATTACTGTCCTAACCACTCTCGGTGTCCCGACCACACTACCGCTCCCAACCACACTGCCGCTCCCAACCACACTGCTGCTCCTGACCAGATTGCCACTCCGAACCACATTGTCTCTTCCGACCACTATAAGCCTTCGACCACGGTAAGCTTCCAATCACTCTCTAGCTTCCAATTACTCTGTAACTTCTGACCACTCTCTAGATTCTGACCACTCTGTAGTTCTGACCACTCTATAACTTTCGACCGATCACTGTAGCTTCAACCACACATAGCCTTTGACCGAACACTGTAGCTCCGACTTCCAACCGACCATAGTAGCTTTCGACCATAGCAAACACAATTTTGGAAGCCTGTATTTCTTTATCCTAGTTCCGAATGAACCCATTCAAAATTTTAAATTAAGGTAAAATCAAGATCTATCCAAATCTTCCTTGTTTTCATTTTTAGAGTTTATTTGAATTTTATTTGAGTTTGATAGGTTATTTTCTCGTGTAGACTACAACGATTCTGAGGAATTCTTTGACAACAATTCTCACAAATTCATAGAGCAAGGTATGTTACACCCTTGATCATATTGTTAATAGTTTGCAAATAAAATTATGTTGTTTTAAATTATTCTGCATGCATATTTTTATTTAACGTATTTCAATTTAGTTTTAAATTTAGTTATTATGTGCTTGTTAATTCCTCATGGATATTGATTCTCCGATACCTTGTCACCCTAAAATAAAACTCTGGTTAGTACACTAGTATTAGCCAGAACATTTTTATAGAACTGTTTAGACATGCTTAGAAATAATCTTAGGCTTGGGATACTTTTTCACATAAAATGATAAATTTTTGCAATATATTCTTGACTTTGGTGAATCAAGAAAGTCTATAAAATATTTCAAAATAAAATATGAAACTTGGTTTGGATTTAGGCAAATGGTGTGGTGGTGGGTGCTTGCTAGTACACGTTGTTGTTTAGTGAATGTGGGAAGTGCCTAAGTTAATTAATGACCGGTCTGTGAGCTACTGCTATAAAACCCTAGCGTACTACCACAAGGCTGCTATGGGACAACCCTGACTAACTAATTTGCAGATCCCAACCGTACTCTCGCTATAGGTTGAATGTGAGCATGGTGTAGGCCGCGAGAAGTCTCACACGGCACAAGAGGGGACCCAAACTTGTGGATTCATGTAGTGGTGAAACCTTAGTGGAGGCGTGGCTAGGTTGACAGCTTTGCATTGTAAAGGTCTTGTTATGATTTTCTCAGTCGCACGCTTACAGAAGTAGGTAATGGCGATATTATGAGATAATCATATCTTGTGGGTAAAGTTGTACCACCAATACAAAGTGTATAAACTATCTTGGATAGCCGTGCCCACGGTCATGGGCACTTTGTTTTTTACGGATTACACTTTGTTTTTCAAAATAGTTTATAAAATGCTTATGGATGGATGGACTCTATATGATATCTTTTGAGAATGATGGTCCAGGTGGGATACTCGTGGTTAGGTTGGTGCTAGGTCGGTGCCTACGCCAATGGTATTGTTTTGTTTAAATTACTATTTTTACTTACTGTATTAAATTCAGTAATTTTCAATTTATTTACTGTATTTCTTTAAATATTGTTTTATGCTCAATTAACTCTATATGCCTTCACTTATCAGCCTTGCATTAATATTGCATTTTTCCGTGTAACTTGCGGAGTACATTTTATGTACTCACCCTTGCTTTATTCTATTGCTTAGGGGAGGACTGCTTCGACTTTGGTGAGGATTAGGACATATATGTCGTGTCTTACTGTCGTTTGCCTGTGGGCAGACTTGTTGAGCTTCTTCTACTTAGTTTTATTTTCTGCTACTGTTATTTAAATTTGGCCTATGGCCCATGGATGTAAATTTTGGCAATAAGGCCATACTCTTTTAATTAATAAAGTCGGTCATTGTGCTTGATATGTGTCCCTGTTGCCACTATGTGCACTAGCTGATCTTGGACTAGTGTGATTTACACAGAGGATTCTAGAGTTATTGCTCCGGGATCCAACAATGCTAAGTGGTGGTAGCAAAGATGATTCAGACGTACAAGTCATCAGATAATCATTTACTTCTTATGGATGGATATTAAATTCTGGTTGTTGCTTTCACATATATTTGGTGAGGGAGATGTTTGACGAATGATCTCTACGCCCGACCATAGAACTATTCACTTAGTGGATTGCAAGGAGTATGCAATTACCAAGTGGGAACGATTACATTAGAGATGTATGATGGAACATATCACATATTGATAGGAGTTTGGTATATTCTTGACTTAAAGAAGAATCTAATATTTGTGAGGTTGCTTGAACTTGAATGTTGTGAGGTATCACTTTGAAGTGGAGTCATGTGAGTTACTTGCCAAGAGAAGGTAACCATGAAAAGTATCTAAGAGCAATGGAGGATGCCAATTAAATGGTAATCTTAAATGTGGAGCAACTAGTGGGAGATCTGATAAAAATCCTGATCAGGAGAAGGAAAGCATGTCATGAATGGTAGGTACTCAGTTCTCATCTGCAGTTATGTACAGAACTGCAAAGATGGTTGCAAAATATAGAAGATGCAAAGGCAAATGTGTGAGCTATTAGAAGAAGGAAGACATGGTGGGACCAACCACACAGTATTGGCGAGCAGGTGGAGCTTGGATATGGTACAAACCTATGGCATGGAAGGATGCAGGAATAGATGGTTCGGTTAGCCAAACTACACAACAAAAGATCTCTCAAATGAAGGGTCCAGGTAGGCTAGCCCGAATACTGACACACATATTGTGGTGATATGCATAAGCCCCTATGGTGGGGGTACTCCCAAGGTGGGAGGAAAAAAAGAAAAATAGAAACAAGATGTGGAGACGACTTGTAGCGAATTGTTGGAGGAGCACGGTGACTTCAACGCATAAGAATTAAGGTGGATATTGTTGAGTTAAGGTGAATCATATCAAGTCTTCTAGGATTCGGAAAGGTGTGATATAAAGTGTCCTAAATGAATCCTACTATAATTAGAGATCCTACTCCTATTTGTATTAGAATTCCTACTCTAATTTGGACAAGGGCTAGGAGAGACTATATAAACCAGTGGGGTTGACCATGAAGAAACCAAGCCAAGAAGAAGAAATCAAGCAACGTAGCAAATCTAGCCTACTGATCCAAAGCAGAGGGCACATGAGAGGATTAGAGGTTAGGATATTCTTTAGCACTAGATTCTTGTACAGGGCAAGATCTGAGGGTCCTAAAAGATTCGAGTGGGTTGTGAGAGAGTGATAATCGCTTATACTATTTTGAGGTTGCGCTTAAAGAATTTGCAGTTAGCTTCGCCAAATCTTTTCTCTCTTGTCATGGTTACTTCAACATCATTATTTTGGTTCTCTCTACAAGATCCATCTTCTTTATTCTTGATACCATGCACACTCGTGCCGTATCTTACACACTCTAATCTGATCTGGGGGTTGCTACGCATAAGAAAGGGTATAAGATGTTATAATATTTATGTGATATTTGTGTTTGCATGTGCCTGGAGAAAATTTTATAAACCTTTATTGATAAGTAGATGCCATTATTCCACATGTAAGACCAGCCGGCCAAAGAAATAAGAAATGCTAAGACCACTTAGCTATAGCTTCAACCCAGTACCTCTTAGGTGTGCTATGCTTATCTAGTATTGTCCTAGACATCTCAACTAAGGTCCTATTCTTCCTCTCAACTACCCCATTTTGCCATGGGACATATGGAGATGAGAATTGGAGCTCTATCCCTCTCTCAGAGCAAAAGAAAGCAAAGGAATGAGTCTCAATGCACCTGGAAGGTCTACACTTAGGCGCCAACCTAGCTAGGAAATAAACCCAAGAGTATCTAGAATAATCATCTAGCACATACCATTTCCCTCCAATAGACTGGACCCTAGAAGGACCTATAATATCCATGTGTATAAGCTGTCCTGGACCATCAACTATAACGATGGATAGAGGCAGATGAGGCGCAACTACCATTTTGCCATGTTTGCAAGGTGGACACACTACTTCCTTACTATCCTTGAGCTTGGGCAACCCTCTAATGAGATCTATCCCACTAATACAAGTCAAATGAACAAAACCTATGTGCCCTAATCTCCTATGACATAAATAGAGATCATGAAACTTAGATGTAATTAAATATTTTAATCCAAAGATTGAGGACTTAGCAAAATCAGCTCTAAAGACTCTACCCAAGTGAGAAATCCCAAATACCAAGCTAAAGAATCAAGAACCCTACATGCATTTTTCTTAAATCTAACCCCAAGATCATCATCAGTAAGATAAGAAACAGACAAGAGGTTGTACTTGAGATTACTTACAAGGGCCACATCCTTGAGAATGAAGTTTTCGTTGACCCACACAATATCTTTAGCCATCACACATCCAGTGGTAGCATCCTTGAAGGTGATCAACTCCTCGCTAGATGAGTGAGCCAGAGAGGAGAACCATCTATGATCTCTGGTCATGTGGTTTGTGAAGAATTTAGATCTATCATTATGAGTTAATGATATATTTAATAATTAATAACAATTATATTATGGGACTAATATTTTTCATGCGTTGGATGAATAGGTAATGTCTCATGATGATGTAGACATTAGATGGCATCATGAGTTGATCATTATTAAGTCAAGGTTTAGGATGAAGGATGACATCATGTGTTGATTAGCATCAAGTCAATATCCCAAAGGGGAGATGATTATAAGTTGATTATCAAGTCAAGAAAAGACCTATCATATGTTGATGGAGGGCGGTGAAGGATATATCATGCTTGATGCACCTCAAGACAAGAATCCAGACTTGAAATGAGGATAGTCGTCATCAAGCTTTAGAGGATACTCAAGACAAAGGTATAACTAGCATAGGCTAAGGATGTGTTCCTATTCTTTTACTGGTCTTGGTATTTAGTTTGAAGACTAGATTGCTAGTATTAGTTATTGTACTATTAAGAGGGATCATATCTAGTAGCTAGAGTCTCAACATGTATTGATAGCTCAATCTTACTTGCTCTAGATCTCCATGGTATGATGCTAGTACTTGTGAATGTGTTTTATAAATAGTTGTAGCTTATGCATAATCCTTGTGACATGTGACTTAGGTTTGCAAATGTGTTTTGTAAATAGTTGAAGTCCATATTCCCTACTCCTTGTGGCATGATACTTATATTTGCAAATGTGTTTTGCAAATAATTGAAGTTCATGCACAATCTTTGTAGCATGTGATTTAAGTTTATGATAATGATTTGCAAACATATTGAGTCCATATACCCAATCTTTATGCCATGATTTCAAAATGTGCAACCATATTTTGTAAGTTGTTGTGAATCATGCTTTGACTTTTGTTTGTATGCTACTACAATTTGCGAATGTTCTCTACTAGAAATTGCAAGGTGGTATGACCGCACCTTGTGTGGGCAGTCTGACAGAAGCGGTATGTCCGACTCTGTGTGAGTAGTGTAACAGCCCAGGTTTTTAGTAAAATAAAAATAATAAAAATAAAATAAAATTTGAATTAAAAATAATTATTTTTGCCAAAAATTTAATTCTGAGTTGCCCTGACTTTCTGCTTTTCAAAATTGTAGGATTTAAAAATTAATTAAAATAAAACTCAGAAATATTATCAAATAAAAAGATATTTTGGAGTTCCATGAAAATTCTATAAAATATTTGGGTTTATTTGGCTTTTACTTGGTTTTCTAGTTTTTTTGGAGTTTAAAGTCTATTTTGAAATTAAAAAGTATTTCAAATATAAAAAATATAGTACAACACTAAGTTGAAAATATTTTATCTAAGTCCAAAACTTATCCAGGAACTTCTATGAATTTTTTTTGGAATTTTTGGAATTTATTTCATATTTTTCTGAGCTTTATTGAATTTCCTAGCCTTTTCTGAAAATCAAAATCAAAAATTAAAAATAAAAATCCCAACCCCCTCCCTCCGGATGACATGTGGACGGCCCAGATCCACCCACGTCGCCGCCCGGATACCGCCTACCCTCTTCCACCGCTCGCCACATGGGCGGCCAGGATTCACCCGCCCCCACGCGCCCGACACATCCCACCGTCCGCCCCCCTTCACGCCAGCCGCCCGATTCCCCACCCCGCCACGCGTCGCCATCTCAGCCGCGCCCGCGTCGCCGCTCTCTCTCCCTGGCCCCACAAGTCAGCTGCCCCCCTCCCTCTCCCGCTGCCTCCCGGGCCCGCCTGTCAGGGCCATCCCCTCCTCGTGCCTTCTTCCTCCTCCCGCTCGGCTGCGCCTTCACCGCCGCCATTTGCGCTGCCACCCCGCCCGCCGAATCTCCTCCCTTCCTCCCTCTGTCTCCTCCCCCGAGCGGCCCGCGCCAGCACCGCCATTCCCGCGCCCAAATCCCCCCATCCCCGCGCCGCGTTTCCCCCTAATCCCCGCCATTCCCGCCACCCCCGCGCCATCTCCGGCGAGCAATTGCACGCCCGTGCTCCCTCCCCGACCCCTATAAATACCTCCCCCGGCCTCCCCTCACTCCGCACCACCTCCTCCTCCACCTCCCACGCCCTCCTGGCAGCTCCTTCGCCGCCGCCGAAGTGCCCGAGCACCGCCGCCGCTTTCCTCGCCGCCGGTCTCTTCCCGGCGGCCTCCGGTAAGCCGCGCCCCACCCCCAGGTTCCCCCGCGCCTCCTCTCCCTCCTCCGCCTGTTGCCGCCGGCCTCCGGCCACCGGCGCCGCGCCGCTGCCAGGCTCGAGCCACCCCCGCCGGCACTCGCCACCTCAGCACCAAGGGCGAGGTGGTAGCCGACGTGGCCGCCACATAGGCGCCCGGCTGCCACCCCGTCATCCCGTGCCACCTCACCACTTCCCCTCCTCCGTGGGCTCGGTCCATGGACCGAGGGCCCACCTGTCAGTCAAACCCCCTCAGGCTGATGTCATGCTGGCGCATAGTAAACCAGATTTTTCAGTTGAAAAATAATTCGACCGAAATTAAAATCCCTGCTGACGCCATAATCCAGATTTTCCTCTAGGAAAATAATTCCAAAAATTCAGATTTTTCTTTTTCTCTGAATCTAAATTTCAAGAGCCCGTTCTTCTTCATCCTAACTCCGATTTAGCCCATTCAAATTTCTAAATTCATCAAACATTCTCCTCTATACAATTCTGACCTCAAATAAAATATTTGAAGTCAATTTGAATTTATTTGAATTTGGTGGGTTATTTTCACATGTAGACTTCGACGATTCGGGAGATTTCTTCGACGAAGATTCAAACCAAGTTGAAGAGCAAGGCAAGTCACACTCCTTGATCATGTTGATCCCAAATTTCAAAATAAAATTATGTTGTTTTAAATTATTCTGCATGCATATTTCTATTCAACGTATTTCAATTCAGTTTCAAATTTAGTTATCACCTACTTGTTATCACCTCCATTAACATTGAATTTCCCTGATACCTTGTCACCTTAGAATCAAACTCTAGTTAGTACACTAGTATTGGCTAGAGAGTTTTAATTAAATGCTTAGCCCTGTTTAGACATAATCTTGTTTTGGGATACTTTTTCACATAAAATGACGAGCCTTTACACATAAAATGATAAGCTTTTGAACTGTATTCTTGACTTCGGTGAGTCAAGAAGGATTATGAAATATTTTTAAAATAAAATATAAAATCTGGTTTAGAATTAGGCTAATGGTTAGGTGGTGGGTGCAGGCATGCACTGTTGTTCGGAGACACAGTGTTGATTATCGGGCATAGGGGGTATGTGGTTGAGCCTAAGTTAATTAAGGACCGGTCTGTGAGCTACTGTTGCAAAGCCCTATCGTACTACCACAAGGCTGGTATGGGACAGCCCTGGCTGAATAATTTGCGGGTCCCAACCTGAGCCATTTCGTAGGTTGAAAGTGAACTGTCGTAGGCCATGAGAAGTCTCACTCGGCTCAAGAGGGGGTCCCGGTCTGGTGGATTCCTTACTAGGGTGAAACCTTAGTGTTGGCTTGGCCAGGTTGAAGGCTTTGCATTGTAAAGGCCTTGTCGTGATCTCCCTGCCGCACACCTAAGGAAGTATGTAACTCGCGTGGCAAAACGGGATGATCATGTCTTGTGGGTAAAGCTGTACAACCTCTGCAGAGTGTATAATCTATCTTGGATAGTCGTGCCCACGGTCATGGGCATGCTGAGTAAAAGTTTTTCACGGATTAGATTTTGTTTTTCAAAAATGATTTTGGGAAACCTTACGGATGGATGGAATCCGTGAGCGAGTTGCGCAGTGGAAGCGTGTGGATGGATGGAATCCATCCGTGATCTTTTGGAAAAGATAGTCCGGGTGGGATGCCCGTGGATAGGTCGGTGTTTGGTCGAAGCCTGCACTGACGGCATTATTATCAAATACAAGTATTGTTTTACTTACCGTATTAAATTCAGTAATTTCAATCTATTTACTGTATTTCATTAAATGATGTTTTATGCAAACTAACCCTATAAGCCTTCCATTGAAGCCTTTATCATTATGATGCATTTTCTCCGTGTGATTTGCGGAGTACAAGTTTGTACTCACCTTGCTATCTCCATACAGAGAAAAGATGACTTCGACTACGGTGAAGATCTGGACGAGTAGGAAGCGTCTTACTGTCGTTTGCCTGTGGACAAGCTCAATGGGTTTCTTCCGCTTCGATTTTTTCCTTCTGCTGCTTATATTTAATTTTGGCTTATGTGCCATTGATGTAAACTTTGGCAATCATGCCCATATTTAGTTTATAAATGTCATTATGCTTGATATTTATCTTTGTTGTTTACTGTGTGCACTAGCTGATCCTGGACTAGTGCGATTTACACAGAGGATCCAGGAGTTGCCGCTCCGGGTTCCGACAAGTAGTTAGATCAACCTGTGGTATGACCGCACTGTGTGTGGTGATATGACTGAAGCGGTCTGTCCATCGGTGTTTGATGGTCTAACATGCCATTAGTTAAAGGTCGGATATGCTCATTTTGAGCGGTCAAACCAGGGTGGTATCACTGGTCTTGCGGTATTATCGAGCATTAGTTGCCAGTAATGATTTTCCAGAGAGAACCATTTTCTAGGATTTGGTCAGTGCAGTCAGACCAGCCTATGTGATGGTCCAATTGGTTTGCAGTCTGACTAGTCCCTGTGAGGGCGGTGAGACTGGCTGAGGCTTATAATGGCTAGTTTTCAAGCCATTGCAAGGAGAGTGGTACGACCGACCATTTGCCTATGGTAGTATCGCATTTCCTAGATTTTGCTCCCAATGATTAGTTACCCCCTCCCCCCTGTGGCCAGTTAGTGAGAAGGTTGCTAAACTCTATTTCATTCCTTTGAGCTAGTGTGACCTTATCCTCTCAATTATGCATGTGTTGTATCTTGTGAGTAAGGAGAGAAATCTTTTGTTACATGTGTTGTATCTAGAAGTGGATCAAACAAGCGGCTTGACTTGTTACTCTAAGAGGTTGCTGACTTCTTGATGGCATTGGAGGCATCGTGTCTGGTGATCTTCTTAAAGAAGCTTGTGAGAATACCTAACGTGTGTGAAGGTTTGATCTCACCTAGTTGGAGGGAGAAGGAGCTAGCACTAGTGGAAAGTGAGGCAATTGGCTTAATTCATGGAGTCGGTCCAAATCGTTTGGATTGCCTCAACATGGATTAGGGAAGACCGGCAAGTCTCTAAGCACTACGGTAAAAAGAGACCATGCCAATTGTGGTTTGCCTTTTTGAGCTCAATTTATATACTTTTAATTTATATTCATAGGAATTTAATCGATTGCTTAACCTAAATGATTTATGCATTATTTGTGTGAAACTGATTTGATTTACACTTTCGGACGTAAGCTTGATTTTAGCCATAGAGAGAATTTTAAAAGTGCCTGTTCAGCCCCCTCTAGCCGGCCTACTCGACCCTACAGTGGTTTCAGAGCTTGGTCTTTTATTTATTAGGCTTCACCACCTAGAGAGTAAAGGATGGAGACTATAGAAGTTGTACACCTCGGTAGAGTTCCACACTTCTTATATTTCTTAAGGCCATGCATCCTCACATATGAAGAATCATTTATGCAAGTTTTGCTACACCTATTGATCCATGATACCCTACTTAAAGAGAAGAGCAAAACATGCAACTCAATGTTCAAGCATTGAATGTTCTATTTAGTGCTTTGAATGCACATAAGTTCAATAGAGTGAGCAATCTTGAGAATGCTCGTGATTTTTGGACAATTCTTATGGAAATCCATGAGGGAACATCCTCAGTCAAGGAAGCTAAATTGCATATATTGATGATCAAATATGAGAACTTTACTATGTTGCCTCATGAGAGCATTAATAAAATATATACTAGATTAAACAACATAGTAAATAAGCTCAAATGCCTATCTTATGAACTAGCCAATCTTGATATTGTGCGCAAGGTGCTTAGGGCTCTTGATGAGGACATCACTTCTTCAGATACACGCACTACACAAAATCCTTCGAATACAGTTGCTGAACTACAAAGTCCTATGAAAAGAGCTCGTGCACGTCACTTAAATTATGAGGTAAGCTTGTTTGTATGTGCTAATAATTTATCTATGAAGAATGGTATACTACCTAATAATTATGATCTTTTGTTACTTAGGAATAATGGGGAGGATCCGTCAAGCCATGGTCGGTCAACACTTGGTTCCTTTGGCGCCAATACATGGAAGGGATAGAATCAAAGTCTATCTTCCAGCTACGACCTCTACAACCTCTCGACTCTAACTATGACCTCTTCTTCTACGATTGCTCGACTCCAACTACGACCACTCAACTGCAACTGCAACTGCTCCTTCTATGACCGCTTGACTTCGACTCCGACTGCTCCTTTTACGACCGCTTCGACCACAGTGCCTCGACCACGACCACTTCCACCACGGCACCATGACCACAACCACTTCAACCATGGTGCCACGACCATAGCTATTTTGACCACAGTGCCACGACCACTACCACTTCAACCATGACGTCATGACCATAGCCATTTTGACCACGGCGCCACGACCACATCCACTTCGACCACGGCATCACAACCACAGCCACTTTGACCACAGCACCACAACCATGCCATCTCGATGTAACTTCGGTCGTACCATTCACACAGAGCTGATTATAACCTACAAGGGATATAATCAAAGTCTATCTTCCGGTATGCATATTTGAATGAAGGATCAGATCAGCCACGAAATAGTATCTCTGCACCCAAGGAAAGGAATTCCACTAGCCCGAGATCTCCTCTTCGTAGTTTTAGATTGGCCACAAGTTTATACTTTAACTCCATCTTTTCCTGGCTAAGAGCAATAGGTGCTACACCACCTTCCCTTGGACTCACAGGTCATGTAATAGGATCGGAAACTAGGGTTGTGCACACCCCTTGTCTTGTGTGCCTACCCGCTGGCCGAAGTTCCCTTTCCTCTTTTCTTCTCATAAATAGAGAGGAACCAGCACCTCTCTAGATGGACTTCTTTTTAGATTATTCTGCATAGCATTTTTGAGCTGTTCAGTTTGAGGAACCTCAACTTTGTGAGCTTAATCATTATTCGCAATACAAATTCAGATTGCATCTTCTACTTTCTTGCTTGTGTTCTCGATTCACCTGTAGGAGATAGCCTTCTTGGCAAGGTCGACCACGTTTGGCACGATTGACAACCATCAGAGCAGTGGTGCAATGATTGTGAGGGGTTCGATCCATTTTGGTTGAAGCCTATGGATCATCAACATCATGTTCTCCACAATTGACATATCATTACCTTTCAAAAGATCGGGCCATAGTCACATTAGGTGGTATTAGAGCAAAGGTTGTCCGTTAGATAATCACAGTTTTCCCTTTTAGATTAGTTGCTGTTCATCGTCCTAAAACTCCATGAAATTTGCCCCACAAAAAAATATTTTGTTCATCGTGTTCTTCCACTATTCCATCACCCTTTCTGCCTTTGCAATTTCCATTCTCAGTTTCGCATTGTTGAATTTATGTCCTTTGTTGAAGTTGTTTTGCTGGTTCAGAGTCATGTTCTTGGTCTCTAGTCGCCACCCTCCGTTGCCCTAATTCTTGTCTACACCACCTCCTTCTTTTGTTTTGACTGCAGTCCTGAAACCGAACCTTACATCACCTCTTTTTCATCTAGGTCTTGCAAGCCACCTGTAAATCAATAGCCAGATCTAGCCCTCCAATCTTCATTCGCAATCCTATTGCTAGCACACCCTAATCAATGTTTGGGATGCACATTTTGGGAAAAGGGAGGCTTAGCCCTAAACTGAAGAGAGCAGTGAAGTCCACAGAAAACTCTAGATTGCATAGCATTGAGTAAAACGGGCATAACTTTTGCATACGAACTCCAATTTGGGCGTACTTTTTTTTATTGAATTTTTTTTGACATTGATGCTTTGAAAACTACATATCTAGGCTCCGTAGTCGAGGAGACCACCAAATTCAACTGTTATCATGCCGTTTTGAGGCCCATAAGTTTCAGCACTCATTTTCATTGATCTGTCATCATCCAGTTTGAGACTTTTGTGATTCCAAATTGTACCATTCTTGTGTTCTAAACCTTTTTCTTAGTGTTTGCTGCAATAACTGAAGAAACAAGAGAAAAAATAAGCAAAAAGAGAGAAAGAAAGAAGCAATCAGATTTGCTAGGATCCCTTGAATCCTTTGTGTTTGGTCCTTTTTTTTCGTCTGCGTTGTGCTAGGGCTAGGGACATGTTTAGACTAGCAACCATGACAAGTACTTTGGACCCTTACTCAGCTTTGGTAATCAGGTTACGGTTTTTGATAATCCTTGCTACCATATTATGCATTTCGAGCTCCACATACTCTTGATCAGAATAGGTCCCTTCTTGCAATTGTACCCACGCTCGACACGGTATCACGACCCAGCCACCGACTTTACCACTTGCTGTATTGGTAAGAACACTAATAATAGTGTGGTAAGATGCTTGAGAGTGTGTGATCCCACCTTCCACCACCTAGTAGTTGATAGGGATAATACCTTTGTATTGTCTTTTGTCTTCTACTAACCATGACAGGTCATCTGATGAGAAGTAGTGTGTTTTAAAGGGAGAGCTCATGATGCTCTTGGATGAACAACACACTACCATTAATAAGGACATCGACAGGAAGATTCAAGCTACTATGGCTGCATTGCAGCACTCAATCAACAATAGTATTTTTACACTCACTACACGCCTAGAAAGAATGGTGAATCGGCCACCAAAAAATAGACGCGAGTATGATCATGATGCAGCCCAAGATCTTGAGGTGGGAGATGATAATGAGAGGCGAGACCGTGATGCCGGTGTTGCTCTTGCTACCCAAGTTGCATGCCAACAACACCGTCTACATCACAACCATCACAGTATGCGAGGTAATAATTTTTAGCACGCAATGCTCGTGTTAACGCTGACCCGTTTGCTAAAGTTAAATTTACCATACGATATTTTGCGGGTGTTTATGATGCTAAAACCTATCTGGATTGGGATATGACAGTTGAACAAAAAGTCAATGCCATCTAGTTCCTAAAGTGCAAAGAGTCAGACAAGCTACTAATGAATTTAAAGACTTTGTTATCATTTGGTGGAACCAAGTAGTTAATTCTAGCTTAACACCGATACATGGGATAGATTGAAGGTAGCTATGCGTGCTAGATTTGTTCCTCCTATGTTGAACCTGGATTTTTCAATCCAGAATCCTCTGTGATTTACTGTTATATTCCCTAGATCAGTAGATAGTGCTCACAGATACATTGCTGCATCAATTCATACATTCCATGAAATATACCGAACCATAATATTACATATCAGAGTTGAAATACACCACGTTGGGCGGCAGTTTACAGAAGGGCCGATCAGGCCAAATATCTACAGTATAAAAGATATCAGCAGAAAGCATAAACAAAAGTAGGACCCATCCATAGGCAAGCGAGTGAGGGGTAAATGTTTGCGACAAGTATTATCTAGGTCTAAATAATATATATGTACACAATCTCCATCAAGTCTACTCATCTAGGACTCCAACTCGTGAAAGTCATCCTAATTCCCTTTGTCGGTTCCTCCATCCATGGCAGGTGTGTCAACATAGGCGTAGTGGTCCTGGTTTCCTATTTCTGGTTTTGGTAATGCGAGGGTGGGCACAAATCCACCGTGCTCCGTAAGCTAATACACAGTGTGCAATTAAATAATATGCATGGCATATCAAGGAAGGCTTGGGTTGTTTTATTTGCCAAAATTGCTTTTTAAAATACGATACATAGAAATTCCCTGAGACCTAACAGTTTTAACCAAAACATAATATTTGAGTAAAAGGATGCAATAGTAGTTGTAGTAGTAGTGGTGGTGGTGCAGGATCCATCCAATGTTACTTGACTCCTGCACCATATGTTAACCTTTCAGTGTTATAGCCGCTTACCTTAACACTGGGGTGACACCCAGGATAACACAATTCAGAGTTTTCTACAGCTCGCCATTTTTCAATTCTACCCACAAAGTTTTTAAAATAGAACTATATATGGTTAAGTTCCCATGCCCACCCATGACCATGGGCATGGCTATTCGAATAGTTTTTACTCTACCGAGTTTATACACTTTACCCCACAAGAGACAATCATCCTGTTTTACCTGCACGATTCCTTGGTCATGCAGATGAGGAAATTTTCACAATAACTTTTCAAAATACATCGCCCCTTCCGTCATTTCACCCATATGGGCTGCTCCCACATGAAGTGGGTCCCATAAGTTGTCTGGGATGCCTACACAATGACTAGCCGCAGCGGGAGTACAACTTCCCCAATGACTAGTGCAGCTGACAGACCTCACCCTCCCCTTGGTGTCCCACAAGCCAAAATAGATTCTGTACTTGTACTACCCCACTCCCCTACCAATGATATAACTTCTAGGGTCCAGTAAGTTTACTAACCCAAGTTGTACTTTACAGACTTGTGGATGCACTTATTTTGCATAGGAGGTCATGACAAAATTCAATCCTTAGGGTTATCAGGGCAGTTCAGTCCCCAAACCACATATTCTCGTGCATCCATTGCACTGGCCCCTCCTACTATCCGCCTAGATAAATAAGCATGTTGGGGATTTTGGGAGCATAGAATAACCATGTCAAAATATACCAACTATTTTTCAAATTAGTTTCTCATGATTAAAAGTGATGATTAGGGCATTTTGGTGTCCCTGGATATTTAAGCAATGCCAAGCATAGCGTGTAATTATAGACTTAGTTTTCAAAAGGTTACCATTATAATTTTCCTAGGGTGACAAGGCTCAAATGCTCAAATATACTAAAGGAATGTAATACTAACAAATTGAATAATGGGTAGGTAACTAGAATCTTAAAACAATCGTAGATTTTTCATATGAAATAGCAGCATGCAATTTGATAATTTAAACAGAATTAATTCGCTTAAAATGTAGGTTCAATATGATCAAAGTATTGACTCGTCTTAGTTATAGTTGGTTTGGTCTTACTGGTCGTGACTCCCTTTAGCTTCTGTCTCCTCCTCTTGTGCCTCGTATGCTATTTTGTGTCACACGAAAATTCAGATAAAAATCAATAAAACCAAATAATTTCGCACAAAACTCAAATGTGCTAAAAATTCATGATTTTGGTTCTATTGGAAAGATTTTAAATTTAGATGAATTTAGAAATTTATTTCATCCAATTTGGAGTTAAGATGAATAAGTTATGCCTATTTAAAGTTCTCAGTTTGAATTAATTCCAAAATTAAAAGGGGGAGAGAGACCCGCTCTGACAGGTGGAGCCTACGGAAATCTTTCTTTCATTTTTTCGTGCTCTATGACATGTGGGACTGGTTCCTATTTGCATAATATGTATGGGCTCATAGGTCGGTGGGTGTTTAATCATAGTTAATTACCAAATTCAACTCTAATTACTATGAATGGTGCATTGCCCCCTTTGCCGGCAACAAAGAAGCTCGCTGCCAGCGGCAAAGGCGATGGCTGGATGTGAGCATCCACAAAATGGATTGCTCATGCCCACACCCACCCCTAGACGAAGCCTTGCCGGCCAATTTGGCTAGGGCAGCGGCCAGCGGCTTCCATGGGTGTTGGTGAAATAGGAGGGGTGGCTACGGCAATGTAAAGTGATTCAAAGCAATTCATCAGTCTGGGAGCATGTCGTGGTGGTCAAGAGCTTACCTTGGTGGTCTATGCAGCTTGGGAGTGGCGGTGGTGGTTTGGCGGGTTGAGGCGGTGATGGGCAGTGGAGGCGCAAGTGTCGGCAAGATATAGGCGGTGATGGGTCTGGCCAAGGGTGGGGATGGTGTCGCCGTACTCCGGTGCAGCTCCAATCGACGTTGGAGAAGACGGTGCCATTGACGCTTCTATAGGCTATTACGGGTCAATTCTTCACAGTGGGTGGGGGAGTGTGGTGGTGCGGTGTTGCCAGGGGCATAAGCGGGGTTTTATAGCTGACGGGGAGGGCTGGCGACGTGAGGGGTGGTTGGTCGGTCATGACGGATGGCATGATATTGACATGGCTATAGGGCCGAGTGATTTGAGCTCACATCATGATAGCAACATGTCGCAGGGCATGGCTGTCACATGGATGGCAGGGCGCACACACCAAATAGCATGGTCGACAGTTCGGACGACGCAGAGGAAGGGATGGCTGGGGAAGAATTGTCGGGAAGGTCAGCGGTGACGCGGGAGCAATAGCACGATGGGGCAGGTGAACGTGTGGTTGCTGACGGGGGCGGATGTGGCGTCGGGTCACGGTAGCGTAGGCGCGTGCTGTGGCTAACTTGAGCAGCATGGCGTAGTGGTCCGAGCGGCATCTTGTTGTCCTTCGGCTTAGCGGCAGGTTAAGAAGAGATGGCTGGACGTGACAGTGTTCCTGTGGTGATGCACGAGTAGAGTTACAACAGCGCAGGTGGCTGACACAGTGGCATGGGTGCAGGAGCACACCGGACCAGGGCTACCGTGGTAGGGGACTAGTGATGGAAGGTAGGGCAATCGGCCAAGGAGGAGCCAGCCCAGGGCTGACCAGGCCAGGCTGAAAGGCCAAAATTTTTTTGGGGTTGGCCCATTATACATTTTTTAATTTTTACTAATCCCCTATTAAGTCAACTTGATTACTCTAATTTCTGATATTCACCATTACAAAGCCTAACTAACTCCACGCCTAGGGTTGGTTAATTATTTACATCTTTTCATCCTATTGCCATATGTGGATAAAAGGGACAATGATAATATGTCGGTTTAATCTACGAGATTAATCCTTGTCTTTCGTGGTTCAGCTCACGACCACACTTCTGCTACTTATTCTACAGGAGTTCTCCTACCCTAATTGCTGGATCATCTTTTCAGATTTGCCTTCCAATTAAAAATTAACTTCTATTAATTATACCATTATTTCGGTATTAGATTTTCATATTTCTTATCTACTGGAACCCTAACCAAGAATTCAAGAAAAGTTCCATTAAAATCCAACTGCAGAGAGAAAATGCATTCCAAAAGGATTAGGATGTTACATCCTGCTTTTAAACGTGGAATGCATAAGAAATTGCAATGCTTAGACCAATATAATAGATTTGTCGAGGAATATTATCAAAAACTACAAATAGGCATGTTGCATTGTGATGTTGTTGAGGATGAGGAGGATAAGATGGCTTGCTTTTATGGGGGCTTAAGGCATAAAATTCAGGACATAATTGATTACGAAGTGTATTATGACATCAATAGGTTGTTTTCCGATAGCCCCACCTCCTATTTTCCGATCTACTACCCGCTCTGTGAGTAGGGCGCATTCAGCAGCACTGCCACCACCGTCACGCGCACCCAAGATGAGCAAATCTACTAGTATACAGGCACCAGCGCAGAGCTCTTAATGAGCAAATCTACTAGTTATGTGCCACCGTTGAAAAGGGATGGGCCACATCATGAAAGATTGCCCAAGTTGGTGAGCACACATTGCGACAGAAGACGGAGTTATGTAAGTGCTAGTAATGTTGAGGATGAATATACTCTTGTAACTAACCTTGCAGGTATTGATAATGATCCTAAGGCCGATAGCGATGGTGCAAAAATTTAAAATGCCGCTGCTACGGAGAATTATAGGACCATAATTGTGTAGCAAGTGTTGAGCACTCAAAGGGAGCAAGCGAAGAAGCTACAAGGCCATAATTTATTTCAGATGTTCCTCATCATCAAGGATTATTGTGTTCATGTCATAATAGATGGCAGGAGCTATAATAACTTTGTGCATTCAGATTTGGTCAAGAAGCTTGGCTTGACCACACGTGCGCATCCTCATTCGTATTTAGTGGTTCAACAATAGCGGTACGGTGAAGGTAACACAATCTGTGAGAGTGCATTTTTCTATTGGTTCCTATTTTGATGTTGTTGATTTCAACGCAGTGCCTATGCAAGCCTGCTTACTTTTATTAGGTCATTCATGGGAATTTGATACTGATGCAACTCATCATGGTAGAAGTAATAAGTACTCTCTTATGCACAAAGGAAAGAAAATAATTTTGCTACCTTTGACACCTTCTGAAATTATGAAATGTGATAAAGAGAGCTGAAAATGAGAAGAAAGAACATGAACATGAATATGAAAATCAGCAAGTAGTGAAGAATGTTTTCCCACCTAAGAAAGAGAAGTTGGCGCCTACCTCTAGGATTGAGGAAATTAAATTAAAGGGTTGTGTCATGCTTGCAACCAAATTTGATCTTGCTAAAATTTTTTATAATGATATGCCATGCTATGCTTTGTATGCAAAGCTGCATTATTTTCACTTGATGATATATCTAATTCTGTAGGACCAAAATAGCAACAGAGAGGGGGGTGAATGGTGCCTTTAAAATTCTCCAAGTATTCACACACCTCTTCTTATCCAATAGCTATTGAGCTATGAAGATAGAATGAGATTGCCTACTGGAAACCGAGACTAGAAAACCAAGCTGGCCGACAATAGCCTGACCGACAATAGAGAAATACAGCTTAAACTGAGACAGCACAGAAAGAGATGATCGACTGCCCGATCAGGAACACATGTAACTTTTGATCCTTAGTTTTAACGACCACAAAACTCAAACCACAGCAAGATAACAGCCACTGTATGAGAACCTACAGGACTAAAGAAAACTTGTTACTGTGGTCAAAGAAAAATGCATGGTCGAAAGTGAAACAAAGGAACTGAGCAGAGTTCGACCACAAGATCCAGATTCTGAGTAACTTTTGACTCACAGATCTTTTGGTCACGAAACATTGAACACTGCAAGAGTTCAACCTCTGGAAGAGAAATTAGCAAGAAAATGCAAACTCTAAGCTGTGGTTGAACGAAAAGGCATGATCGAAGGTAAAACAGAGGAACTCGAGGCGCACAACCACTTGCCACGGAACCCGATCGAAACCTCCGCTCTCGAGAAGAAACTGACCAAATGGTCTTGAGTATGAATCCCAGTTCAGAGCAGAAGAAACCAAGGCAGCTCGAGCAAAGAACTCTACTCAGAATAAGAAGGCCAGAGCACAAATGAGAACCAGCCGAAAACGAGAGCAAAACACAGAAAGATACAAGCAATCAGAGCATCTCAGACACAAGACTTCTTAAATAGATTCAGAGAGATGAATGATTACATGGGAGGTTTCTACAGCCACTCCATACAAACTCTTTACCACAGAGTAATGCACACAAAATAGAGAATAAAACCCAGAGTGACTTGGCGAAAAACATCCACCAGTACTCGTACCCGTTAACCCCAACTAACACCGGGTTTTACCACTCACTTTACCCACTAACTCCTGTGCTTTGCCTGCAAACTCCAACAGACTCCGCACTTTACCCATTAGCGCCAACAGAGTCCGCTTCCCTTTGCAGGTCTTCTGCATTTCACCAAAATGCCATCCCCGCACCTTCCTGGAAGCTTCCTTCTGTCTTGCCGAACATGCCTCGCTTCTGACCGACTGGACCTAGACTCCTCCTGAGCCTAGTCCCGGTCCGTTCCTCTGCACAGGACCGCACCCCGCACCTGACCGTCTGGACCTCAACTCCTCCCTGAGCCTAGTCACGGTCCACCTCGCCGCTGCCCATCGTGTCCACCTTCGGTAGCTCTAGCTCTGGTTCCTCGTCTCCCGGCTTGCAACCACCTCACCAGCCTCGATCATCTTCAGCGTCTCCTGACCATCTGGACCTCAGCACCTCTTGTGCCTAGTCCCGGTTCTCCCACGCCTCATGTCGGATCCCGGAGCATCAACTCCGAAACCCTCTGTGTAAATCACACTAGTCCAGGATCAGCTAGTGCACATAGTAGAACAAAGATATACACCAAGCACAAATGACCAACTTCATTAATTAAAAGAGTATGGCCTTATGGCCAAGTCTTACATCAATGCCCATGGCAAAGGTAAATAAAGCAAATAATTGTAGAAGCAAACTGAAAAGAAGCGAAGCCCAAGCCTGCCCACAGGCAAACGACAGTAAGATGCGGCCTACTCATCCAGGTCTTCACCGTAGTCGACGTCATCTTTCTTTGCGTGGAGATAGCAAGGTGAGTACAAACTTGTACTCCGCAAATCACACCGAGAAATGCAACATAATGATAAAGGCTTCAATGGAAGGCTTATAGGGTTAGTTTGCACAAAACAACATTTAAGGAAATACAGTAAATAGATTGAAATTGCTAAGTTTAATACAGTAAGTAAAAGCAATTCTTGTAATCGAAAAATAATACTGTCAGTGCAGGCTTCGACCAAATACCAACCTATCCACGGGCATCCCACCCGGACCGTCTTTTCCAAAAGGTCACGTATGGATTCCATCCATCCACACGCTTTCACTGCGCAACTCTAATAGATTCCATCCATTCACTAGGGTTCAATCCCTCACGGATTCCATCCATCCGCAAGGTTTTCAGTCTCTCGTGGATTCCATCCATCCACAAGGTTTTCAAAAATTATTTTGAAAAGCAAAGTCTAATCCATGAAAAACTTTTACTCAGCATACCCATGACCATGGGCATGGCTATCCATGATAGATTATGCACTCTGCAGAGGTTGTATAGCTTTACCCACAAGACACAATCATCCCTTTTTACCACTAGATTACACACTTTCTTAGGTGTGCGGCGAGGAGTCGTGACAAGGCCTTTACAATGCAGAGCCTTCAACCTGACCAAGCCAGCTCTAAGGTTTCACCCCAGTAAGGAATCCATCAGACCGGGACCCCCTCTTGAGCCAAGTGAGACTTCTCATGGCACCAACCACGCTCACCTCAACCTACAACTTAACTCAGGTTGGGACTTCGCAAATTATTTAGACAGGGCTGTCCCATACCAGCCATGTGGTAGTACGATAGGGCTTTGCAACAGTAGCTCACAGACCAGTCCTTAATTGACTTAGGCCTAACCACATACCCTTGTGCACGATAATCAACCCTGCGTCTCCGAACAACAGGGCATGCTTTCACCCACCAACTAACCAATTGCCTAAGTCTAAACCAGTTTTTATATTTTGTTTTCAAAATATTTCATAAACCACCTTGACTCACCAAAGTCAAGAGTACATTCGAAAAGCTTATCATTTTATGTGAAAAGGTATCCCAAAACAAATATTATGACTAAGCAGGTCTAAGCATTTGATATAAGAATTCTCTAGTCATACTAATGTACTAACTAGAGTTTTAATCTAGAGTGACAGGTATCAAGGTATTCAACATCAATGGAGGGATTTAACAAGTAGGCATTAACTAAATTTAAAACTAAATTGAAATACGTTGAGTAAAAATATGCATATAGAATAATTTTAAACAACATAATTTTATTTTGAAATATGGGATCAACATGGTCAAATAGTGTGACATGCCTTGCTCTTCAAATTGGTGCAAATCTTCGTCTTTGAATTCTCCTGAATCATCGAAGTCTACATGTGAAAATAACCCACCAAATTTGAATAAATTCAAAATAGATTCAAATGATCTCAAATATTTGAATTGAGGCTACAAATGGATAGCGGGGAATTTTTAATGAATTTAGAAATTTGAATGGGCTCAATCGGAGTTAGGATGAAGAACAACGGGCTCTCGGAAGTTTAAAATCAGAGAAAATGAATAAATTGGATTTTTGGAATTATTTTTCTAAAGAAAAGTCATAATTATGACGTCAGCAGATGATTTCTTTTTCGATCGATTTATTTTTATACTGAAAAATTGGATTATGATGCCAGTTGACGTCTACCCTGGGGGCAGACCGACTGACAGGTGGGCCCGGTCCATGTGGACCGAGTCCACAGGCGAGGGGGATGGCCGAGGTGGCACAGGCGGTGGGGTGGCGCTGACGGGGCCGGGATGGCACCGACGTGGCGCTGACGGGGCTGGGATAGCACATCAGCTGCCACGTAGGCACGGGTGGCAGCGTCGTCCAGGAAGCGCACGGGGACCGGGATCTCGCCGGCGTTCCGGTGGACGGCGGTCGGTGGCGAGGGGCGAAGGAGGGAGAGAAGCACACGGCGGTCTCGGCTTTACCTGGTGCGGAGCTCGGCGATGAGCGGAGGCGCCGGCGACGAGTGAAGAGTGGAGGCGGCGCTCGGGTCCAGGCGGCGGCGATGCTCCGGCGGTGCTCGAGCCGGACGGAGGGGCGGGGGAGGCTCGGCGTGGTGCGCCGAAGCTCGGGGTGGCTTCGGTGGAGCTCGGGGAGCTCTCCTTCGCTGGCAATTGCTCACCGGAGGGGGAAGCGGCGCTCGGAGGCAAAGGCGCACGGCGAGGGAGCTCTCGGGCACTTGGGAAAGGGAGTGGAGGGCGGAGGGGGGTGGAGCGAGGAGAGGTGGCGCTCGGGGTGGTATTTATAGGGGCGGAGGAGAGTGGGCCGGCGGGAATTTCTTGCTGGATAGGGAGGTGGGCGGCGGCGGTTACGGGTGAAATGGGGGAGGTGGGCGACGGGCGCGAGCATGGCGGGGAAAGTGGGGCGGGGGCTTGCGGGAGGGGGTGGTGCACGTGGGGCGGCGCACGCGCTGGCGAGGGGAGTGCCGGGAAAGAGCGGGGTTGGTTGCGGCGGCGGCGCGGTGTGAGAGGGGGAAGAAGGCGCGGGGAGGGAGACGCACCCGACAAGTGGGGTCAGGGCGCAGAGAGAGAGAGGGAGGGAGGAGGCGTGGGCAGCTGCAATGGCGCCATGCGGTAGGGGGGATAGATCGGGCGGCGGGTGCGGAAGAGGGGGCGGACGGTGGGATGGGCTGGGCGCGTGGGGAGGCGGCCGATCTGGGCCGGCCAGGTGGCGGGCGGGAAGGAGGGGTAGGTGGGATCAAGCGGGCGACGTGGGCAGGATCTGGCCGTCCACGTGGCGGCCGAAGGGAAGGGTTTGGGTTTTTGAATTTTTATTTTCATTTTGGATTTTCATAAAAGCCTAGGAAATCATTAAAGCTCAAAAAATATGAAATAAATTTGAAAATTTCCAGAAAAATTCACAGAAGTTCTTGGAGATATTTTGGACTTATTAAAATTACTTCCAACTTACTTTGGTATCTAATTTTCATACTCAAAATACATTTTAATTTCAAAATAGATTTTTAAACTCCAGAAAACTCAGAAAACCAAATAAAAGCCAAATAAACCCAAATATTTAATTTGAATTAGGATTTTTATAGAAAATCAGAATATATTTTTAGTTAATAATATTTTTAGGTTTTGCTTAAAATACTTTTCAAATCCAACCTTTTCAAAACTGAAATTTAGGGCAAAACCAAAATTAAAATTTAGGCAACAAAAATACTTATTTTAACTTAAATTTTAATTTAATGTTTTTTCTACTTATTTTTTTATTTTTATTTTAATAAAAACTGGGCTGTTACACCTTAACATGACCTAGCTCCGAAGTTCTGCAACCACACAAACAAGCAAACCGTCACATAGCACTACACAAACCCGAGTTCCATTGGTTTCCAACAGCAGAAAGTACTCAGAAATGCAAACCCAGCAAGTCGTAAATCCATTACGACCGGTCCAACACACATGTTATGCAATGCACATAGCCTACGACCGCACTAAACAAGGTTACGACCACCTCAGAGGTCCATACGACCGGTTCCCAGAGGTTACGATTGCTCTAGGAAGCCATGCGACTGGTTTCCAAGCATTACGACCACTTTGAAGAGCTTCCGACCGCTCCCGAGCATGTCCGACCGCAATCTGACCAAGTCCGACCGCTACTTGAGCCCGTCCGACTGCATTCAGCCGCGCCAGGCTGAGCTACGACTGCGTAGACTGCAATACGACCGCCTACGACCGCTTCAGACCGCGTACAAACCCTTCCGACCACATCCGATCGAGTCCTGAGCCAGTCTGACCGCGTTCGACCGCAACCGACCGCGCCAGACGCGCTACGACCATAACCGACCGAGCCAGACGCGCTACGACTACAATCGACCGAGCCACACGCGCTACGACTACAACCGACCGAGCCACGACATGCTATGACCACAACCGACCGACTACGACCACGTCTGACCACATTCGACCAAGTCCGACCGCAGCCGACTGAGCTACGACCACGTTCGACCGCTTTACAATGTGGTCGAAGTCTGTCGACTTCCCACGTGGTCGTGAATTCCACTGCCGACTTTCGACCTTGAGGTCGTAAACAGTGAACCAGCCTTCCGAACACAACCATCGTGGTCATAGGAGTGTTCCGACCACGACCAATCGTGGTTGTACCAACTACTGACCATGACCAACGTGATCGTAGAGGCATTCGACCATGGCCAACGTGGTCATAGCTGCCTTCGACCACGCCCAACGTGGTCGTAGCAGAGTTCGACCATGACCAAAGTGGTTGTAAGAGCTTCCGACCACGGCCAATGTGATCGTAACAACGTTCGATCACGGCCAGAGTGGTCGTAAACGACAGTACGTGATCGTAAACCCTCCTGGTGACCTACAACCACGGCCAAAGTGGTCGTAAACTTCCCGGGTGACCATTGACCACGGCTAGAGTGATCGTAAATGTCACAACGTGGTCGTAAGCAGTCCTGGTGGCCTTCGACCATAGCCAGAGTGGTTGTAAACAGCACAACGTGGTCGTAAACGGTCCTGGTGACCTCCGACCATGGCCAGAGTGGTCATAAACGCCACAGCGTGGTCGTAAATGGTCCTGGTGATCTCTGACCATGGCCAGAGTGGTTGTAAACTTCCCGGATGGCCTTCGACCATGCCCAATGTGGTTGTAAACTTCTCGAATGGCCTTCAACCATGCCCAATGTGGTTGTAAACTTCTCGAATGGCCTTCAACCATGCCCAAAGTGGTCGTAAATGCCATAATGTGGTCGTAAACAGTGCGCACGGCTACCGACCATGACCAACGTGGTCGTAAGGCCTTCCGACCACTCGTTCAACGCCTCTACCAGGTACCGACCACTCTTAAGAGCTACGACTTTGCAGAAAACACCCAAATCAAACTCAATCTTTCCAAAACAAGTGTCAATTACTCATCACAAGCATGTGGTCACCTCCACATGGTCTCTCAAACTCTCTGTCGTCTGTTGTCACTAACCTTTTGCAGGAGTATGAGGATGTGTTTGCAGGTTAGATCCCCTGGGACTACCACCTATTAGAGGGATTGAATACCAAATTGACCTAATTTCGGGAGCGGCTTTGCTAAATCGTACGGCGTATAGGACCAATCTGGAGGAGACTAAGGAAATTCAGTGATAAGTCTAAGATCTTTTGGACTGAGGGTACATACGGGAAAGCCTAAATCCTTGTGTTGTTCGTATTCTTTTAATTTCTAAGAAAGACGATAGTTGGCTATGTGTGTTGATTGTAGAGCCATTAATAATATCACAATACGGTATCATCACCCTATTCCTAGGTTAGATAACATGCTTAATGAGTTGAGTGGTTCTATTATTTTTACAAAGATTGACTTGTGTAGTGGGTACCACCAAATTAGAATGAAATTGGGAGATGAATGGAAAACGACATTTAAAACTAAGTTCAGGCTATATGAGTGGTTAGTGATGCCTTTTGGTTTAACTAATGCACTAGCATTTTCATGTGTTTCATGAACAATGTTGTGTGCTTTCACGGAAAATTTGTGGTGGTTTATATTGATGATATTCTAATCTATATCAAGTCATATAAAGAACACATGGATCATTTACGTGCTGTTTTTAATGCTTTGAGATATTCACGTTTGTTTGGTAACCTTGAGAAGTGCACCTTTTACATGAATTGGGTCTCCTTTGTTGGCTATATTGTTACTCCACAGGGAATACAGGTGGATGAAGCGAAAATTGAAGCAATAAGGAGCTAGTCGACCCCTGAGACTATCACATAGGTGAGAAGCTTTCATGGTCTAGCAGGGTTCTATCGGCATTTTGTTAGGGATTTTAGTACCATTGCTGCCCCACTGAATGAGTTCACAAAGAAAGGAGTGCCCTTCAAATGGGGGCCTGTGCAAGAGAATGCATTCAACTTGTTGAAGGAGAAACTCACCCATGCCCACTAGTCCAACTCTTGGATTTTAGTAAGACTTCTGAGTTAGAGTGCAATGCTAGCGGAATCGGGATTAGAGGCATGTTGATTCAAGCAGGTAAGCTGGTTGCATATTTCAGTGAGAAGTTAAGTGGCCAAGTCTGAATTATTCTACTTATGATAAGGAATTTAATGCTTTAGTTCACATGCTTGAGATTTGGCAATATTATTTATAGCCCAAAGAGTTCATTATCCATTCTAACCATGAATCCAAAGAGTTCATTATCCATTCTGACCATGAATCACTGAAACATATTAGAAGTCAAGCTAAACTAAATAAACGACATGCTAAATGGGTAGAATTTATTGAGTCGTTTCCATACATTATAAAATATAAGAAAGGTAAAGACAATGTGATTGCTGATGCACTGTCTAGACGCTATACTATGTTATCTCAACTTGATCATAAGATTTTTGATTTGGAAACGATAAATGAATTATATGCTACTGATTTGGACTTTAAAGAAGTGCTTGATAATGGTAAGGATGGAAAACATGGAATAAGTACATGCTAGGTGACAGTTTGATTTATCGTGCTAACACGCTATGCGTTCCAGCTAGCTCCATTCATCTTTTGTTGTTACAGGAGGTGCATGGAGGAGGGTTGATGGTGCATTTTGGAGCAAAGAAGACTGAAGATGTGTTGTCCGCCCATTTCTTTTGGCCAAAGATGAGATATGACGTCATGTGCTACATGGCTCGCTGCACTGCATGCAACAAAGCTAAGTCACATCTCAATTTACATGGACTTTATATCCCTCTTCATATTCCTAGTGCACCATAGGAGGATATATCTATGAACTTTGTTTTAGGATTACTTAGGACAAAGAAAGGGAGAGACAAAATTTTTGTTGTTGTGGATCATTTTTCTAAAATGGCACACTTTATACCATGTTACAAGAGTGATGATGCTACAAATATAGCTGATTTGTTTTTCAGGGAAATAATTCGCTTACATGGGGTACCCAATACCATAGTTTCGGATTGTGATGCAAAATTTTTGAGCTACTTTTGGAGGTCACTTTGGAACAAGGTGGGGGACAATGCTACTATTTTCTACTACATGTAATCCCCAAATAGACGGACAAACTGCAGTTGTGAACCTCCCCGATCGCCCCTCTCTGACAACCACTGCCTGGCCCTGCGCCCCTTGCCGCCCTGCTCCAGCCGAACTCCCCCTCCCCTGTTGTGCCCCTATTTCTCTTTCTCTCTCTTCTCATGTCAAATAGGCCCGACTAGATAATGCCCAGTTCTTTGTTGCATGTCTCACTATCTTTTGCATCTGGCTAAATTATGATCCCATGTTTAAGAAATATTCACGCATGCAATCTAATAAAATATGATTTATAAATAATAACAGAAATAAGATTTTAAATATGAAAGTTCATACAAATTAAATCAAAACTTAACTTTGGTTATCTTTATGGCAATAAAGATTAATAAATTAATCCTTTTGTAAGATTAATAAAGTGAGATTATGCCATTAATTGTTCTCCCTTTTAAAAGCAATTTTTGTAAGATACCGATAATTATCATAACCTCAATAAAAAGAATATCATGACTAAAAGATTAATTATGAAGCTTAATAAAAGATTTATACCCATTTAATCTTGCTTAAGTCATGCCTTAAATTGCTCAAGAAAACTCAAATACTAATCACAAATCCTGTCAAAGCACAAGTGGTCCAAATACTATTTATCATTTCTTTATCCCCAGATCTAAATTTGCCAATGCAATTAAACATAATTGACGCAATTATATTTTGCCACATAAAATAATATTGATGAATTGCTCATCTCTAAAATCATGAGACCTTTCTTTAAATAATACTTAAGATAATTGTTGGTAAAATTCTCCGATACTTACCTATAAAATGCTAAGATTTAAATTAACAGTTTCCTTGTTTGTGATTAAGGATTCTTAAACATGAATAAGGAACCATTGATCTTTACCTCAGATCAGTTGACCCTAAAAATGATCTAAGCACCAATATTTATCCTAAATCCAAGTCTTGCAAAAAGATACATAAAATGATATCATTACATACAACAAGCATCCTTAATTAAAAGGTCTTGTTGAAGTGAAATCCTGCCAAACTATTAACATCTGACCTTTATCACATGGATCAAATTTGCTAATAATGATTAAGAATAATTATTAATGCAAGAATCTTCTTTATCAAGAAGAACTATGCTAATTCATAACTCACATTTCCAATAAATCGCAGCCATTGGTCATTTCTAATACATTTGTTAATCACCAAAATAATCAACTTTGCTCATAATAACGATCGGACTAAGATGACCAACTCCATACTTTAATTAAGTTATTAAACTAATGGCCCAACTAATCCGGCAGTTGCAATCCTAGAAAATATTGCATCTCGAATAATCCAACTAATTAAATGTATGCATATCTTATGTGAAGTTGCATCCTAAAATCACCAAGCTTTGACCCTCGTCAGATCATGCCCTGTATCCCAGTTCAACTCTCCCATCTATCTGTAGGTCTTACCTGACCAATAGAACTTTCTTAATAAATATAAATTAAATATAGAAGCTATTAAGTAAAAAGATCAAAACTTGGTATCTTGTAATCGGCTATGTCCAAGCCATACTCCAACCTTAAGCGACATATTCTTGCAGTATTCCTTCAACATCAGTTTTCTTTTATATCCCTCCTGGCGAAGTTACTCTGTCACTTCGCCCTCACCCAAAAATTCGTCTGGATCCATCTCTATCCTACAACTCACCAAATCATCTTTCATACCCTCAATCATAGCAAAATATAAATAAGCCCAATTAAATCTATTTGCACTTTTGAAGTATTTGGATTTATTTGATCTTTCATTCGTTTACCGCATATTAGAATCTGAAGCCATGAAGCCGTGACAAGTTCGAGCGGGATCAAGACTTGGGTAAAAGCGAAGACCAAGAATTCAAGATCACCGGTTAATAAGGCTTTGAAGTAGATCAAGGTCGTGGTGAACCAAGCAAGGCAAGTCATGACCTTGATCATATTGATCCTATATTTTATAAAAATTTATGTTCCTTTATATTATCAACTTGCATGCTTAATTTATTATGCAAATCTATGTCAAAATTTAAAGTAGCTACATTCCTACTTAATGATGTAGTAATATTACTGATATGCTAATCCTTGACACTTGAAACACATAATCCTTGTCACCTTAGATGTTAATGATAACTTTACTAGTTATAAGTCATATTAAATGCCATGTTAGTCCTATCAAGTCCAGGGCTCTAGTTTGCTCTGATCATCAATCTTTAAACATGAAAACTTGTTTTGGGATAGTCACGGGATGTAAGTGATTGACAATTTGTGACAACTGGATTTATGCTTCTCGAAACATTAAAAACATGCTATACCTATCTGGGCGGACCTTAAGAGAGGCCGGTGCCGATGTCGCACGAGAAATTGTGATTTGGGGTATGAACGGTCTAGAGAAATTAAGGACTTAATCCTGTGATGACCTCTCCGTGTAAAACAGTACTACCACGAGCTATTAACTGTAGGCTTGGCTGAATAATTTACTAGACTCTTTAGTCATCTCACGGAAGACCAGTGCAGGAGGATAATAAAAATCTGGCTTGAATGGGACACCAAGTAAAGATGATGTTGCCAGGACTAGTGTATGTGGAAAGTGGAGTCTGACTGAGCTAATCTATGGTGGGACATCTTGAACAATGTATGGGACTCACTACGTGTGGGAGCAGCCATATAGGTGAGATGCTAGGGACAAGGTATTGTAAAGGCCTCATGACAATCTCTCGATTTGCGCGACCACAGAATCATGTAGGTCCGTCGGGTTGATTGTCTCTTGTGGGTAAATATGTACAGTGTCTGCAGAGTATAAACTGTTCGAGCAGCCGTGCCCATGGTCAAGAGTGGATATGAGAACTTCTTCGAGTTAATTCTATTTCAAAAACCTTTATGGGCGGGATGAAAACTCGTCTGGCTGAGGTAACCCGACTTTGATTTTTCCTAGAGGGAATTGTACTCCAGCGGTGAAAACTAGCATTTGGTGGAGGTGACCATGCATTGTAAAAGGTGGATGTAACCTGGGCTATAATTAATATTGCATTTTTATATACACTTTAGAAAATCGATTTTAGTTAAAACTGCTAAGTCTTAGGATTTTTTCTATTTATTGTACTTTCAAAATAATGCTTTTAGCAACTAAAAAATCTCAAGTCTTACTTGACAGCTTTGCATTTATTATTATTGCATCCTGTGTGGTGGTTTGCTGAGTACCGTTGTACTAATTCTTACTTAATTACCATCAGTCAGTCAAGAAGGAAAAGGAGGACAAGTTCTACTGTGCGTGAAAGAGTCGACAAAACTGGAAGTCGATGAGGCCAATAACTAGGTCGCGAACCCTAGTTGGCTACCTATCGGTAAGTCTTGAGGGTCTCACCTGTGTAGAGTTTCCGTAGCTGCATTTTATTGATTTCGGCCTGATCAGGCCATGAGTAAGTTACTACTATACTATTTATGCTTTCACATGATATGTTTTTAGTATACGGTAATGTATTTATGAGTACTATCTACTAATTTAGGAAATGGTATAGTGTAATCACAGAGAATCTAAGTTTGCTAACCCAGGATCCGAGACATTATTTGGGCTTTTTCTCGGGCAGTCGACATCTTCGCCCAAAAGGCCACAAGCCCAAAACCACACAGCGGCAAGTGAAGATGGCATTAATTGGGCCTTTTCTCTGCAGTCGACACCGAAACCCAAAAGGCCACAAGCCCACAACCACAAGGCAGCGAGTGCGCAAGGCTGCATCCATCCCACCCGATCGATGCAATCCAGGAAACACAGGATGGTAGGAGAGGTGCGCACCTGAGTCGAGGCGGCGAAACCCTAGGAGGCGGCCGTCAGCGGCGCAGCGCGACGAGGCGCGGCATCGCGGGGAAGCCGGGGAGGGGAGGAGGAGGAACGGACGGAGGAGGCCAAGAGGGGGCTGGCGGCTGGCCGTGGCCGCTGGCCAGGGACGGGGTCACCACTCACGCCGTCACGGGGAGCTGCCGGCTGCGGATTTGGGGAGCTGCTGGTTGGGCAGGCGGGCACCAAGCAAAGCAGCCTTGCAGAGCAGGGGCGAGCGAATCCACTGGGCAGCAGGGCAGTAGCCAGCAGGCAAGTCTTGACTCTTGTATAGTAATATAGTTGTATTTTGTGTAGTGATTTCCCCCCGAAGACGTTGTCTAGTGATTATTGATGAAAATTGTCTAATTAATATATGAATTTGGATTGCACAAGAGTACAAAACTATGTTTGTCTCAATTTTCATCCTGGCTTTGCCACTGGTCCTAAGTAAAATGTTTAATAAAAAAGTGTGCCTGAAAAGAGCATAAAATTTTCATTTTTTTTAACTTGACCAGGCGATAGGCTCGGGACATACCTAAGGGCATATTGTTTGGTGACCTGGGTCCGATGAAGTAAGCTATGATTGCATTTTTGTAATCACATTTTTAGAATTTGAGTATTAACTTCAAAATTTACGCTTTGACAGATAAATAGTCATAGCATCTTAAAATATTTTGATCCTTTCCACAAATCACAATCATCTGTCTCTATTCATATCTATCCACCCACCAAATCTATCGGAAGTTTAAAAAAAAAGAAAATAGCAGGTGACCAATCCCCAAATCCAAATCTTTCGAAACCAACCCAAATTAACTTGGCTATTTGAAAAAAAACCTGACTTAGCTTGTTTGTTGGGATCAATACCCCCAAATCTGTTGGTATGTGCGAACCATGCAACAACATCGAAAAAAGAACGGTCACGCTGTAGTGGAGTTGGGTGTCAATGATTCCACCTGAGACGTACAGGTGGCGCCATGGATCTGCATGACCATGTTTGAGGGGATAATGAGAGAGTGTCAGGTGGGGACACCAGTGACAATGATGTTGCGACCGGCTCGCGTCATAGTGGGAGCAACATTCATGGTGGCGCATGATAATGACCACAGAGGTGTAGCAATAGCAATGTTGTGGTTACTGACCAAACAGTAAATAGGGAGACTAGCAGATTGAGTATAGCAAAATGAACTGGTTTGGCTCTTCCCTTTGCCAGGTCCTTTATATATATGGCCATAACGTTTGATTACAATAATACCCCCTATAGTGGTGTACTATTTCAGGGATGTAGGTGTCTTTTTACATGCCTCATTGGACCTTTTGGCCTAGTAGGCCGAATGAATTTAAGTGGGGGCCACCCCTACAACAAGCAACCTTGACGCTAATGGTTAGATTATCTTTGCTTAATTATTAGCTCATGGAGTTCGATGTTTGATTTTAGGAACCTAAGTCTGATGACTAACCCAGACTAACAATGTTTAGGAGGGTTCAAGCCAGCCCTTCCGATCCACAAGAACATGGGAATCTTCATGTCTCTAACCAAACAACCATCAAACAGCAGGACGTTACACACCAAGCTGCTTTTGTCTAGGTATGCAACCAAACTCCAATTTAAAGGTGGCAAGTACCACGCAAACCCAAACCCTAATGGCAAAATTGTAAAAATGATCTGATAAGTTTTTTCCCATCCATGCACATCCGTGTGTGCGAAAACAGCCTAGAAAATATAAAAAATACCCCATCCCAGCCTCATCCCTGCATCTGTTATCCTCTTCTTTTCCCTTTTTCCCTTGCAACTCACACCATTGAACCCTCCCTCTCCACTGAACACACACTCCTCTAGGCTTCCTTCCACCGAGTGAGAGAGGCACTCCTGCCACCTCGAAGCGAAGGAATTCTTCTCTCGTAGGAGGCACCGTCCTCCTCCTCCGTGCTACTAGAATGGCGTAGAGTGGAGATCCATCCCATGCTGGCTTGCTTGGATTGATTTCTTCTTTCATTGGTAAGGAAGCCCTAGCTCGCTTGGATTGTTGTTCTCTCGTTTTGTTCTGGAGTATCTTTTCTTTGCTGCGAGCAATCAATCTAATCCAAATCTTGTTGTGGATTTGTTGGCTGCGTGGTGGAGTACTGGAGTACTACTGATAACAGTTTATTTTCCAAAACTTTTGGGGGTTCAACTGAACCCCCTGCCCCACGTTAGGTCCGCCGCTGCTTTGCATGTTGTCTTATGATATGAAATTATGTTTGGTATGTAGGATAGCTAGGACTCTATTTTTTCTTAACAAAATAGACCAATTGGAAAGATGGAATAGGGTTACTTTCTGTTCAGAATGTAAATTTCCAATTACATTGTTCTGAATCCCTGTTCTGAGTTACTTTTTGTGACTGGAGGGAGTAATTGAGAGGAGATTTTTGGTTGATAAGTGAACTCTAGAAAGTGATGGAACACATGTGATTGCACTTTTGGCAACACACATGCCTACGTATGCTTCGGTAGTCCGGTATTAACGTGGCATCATGCCTTTGGTTTTCATCTATGTACTTTCATTTATGTATTGGACTTCATGATTCTTTTAGTTGAAAACTAGTATGGCTGACAACCTTGCATGCATATATCAACTTGTTTGCTACATATTAACCATCACTGATACTTTTGTACCTATGGAATCGAATGGCCATTTCTTGCATTAGTGACCAAATGCTTGTGCTAATGCTGTACAGGGCAGTGTTTCTGGAGCTAGAGGGCAAAGTTGCCTGTATTGCTATCAATCAAGTTGTCTGTGTGGTTTCTGTGAGGCATAATAAGTTATTTACACGGCTTGTGGAGCTACTCATTGATTGAAGATAACCAGGTGTCAGTTCAGCCAGAGCAGAACCTTGTAATGGGCGATAATCAGGCTTCAATTCAGCCAGAGCAGAACCTTGTACCGGGCGATAATCAAGTTTCAGTTCAGCCAGACCAGAACCTTGTACTGGGTGATAATGAGGTTTTACTTGAGCAGGAGCAGAACCTTGTACCGAGCGAGCAAAGCCTTGTCATCGGCCAAGAGTTTGCCGATGTCCACATGTGCCGGAGGGCCATCAAGGACATGGCCATTGCTCTGCATTACGAGCTCCGTATCGTGAAATCTGACCAGAGTCGATTCATCGCCAAGTGCTCGAGGGAAGGATGCCCATGGCGTGTGCATGTGGCCAAGTGCCACGGAGTTCCAACTTTCACTGTCCGGACATTGCATGGGGAGCACACGTGTGAGGGTGTTCGTGACTTGCATCATCAGCAGGCTACTGTTGGCTGGGTGGCTAGGTCCGTTGAGGCAAGGCTAAGGGATAACCCGCAGTATAAGCCAAAGGAGATATTGCAGGACATTCGGGAGCAGCATGGGGTCGCCGTTTCTTATATGCAGGCATGGCGTGGAAAAGAGAGAAGCATGGCTTCTGTTCATGGTACCCTTGAGGATGGATATCGCCTTCTTCCTGCGTACTGTGAGCAGATTGGAAAGACGAATCCTGGTAGTGTTGCAATATACAAAGGGACTGGACCAGACAATTCCTTCCAGCGGCTGTTCGTCTCATTTCATGCATCCATTTATGGTTTCTTAAATGCGTGTAGGCCCCTTTTGGAAATTGACAAGGCAGACCTGAAGGGGAAGTATCTTGGGACATTGCTATGTGCCTCAGCTGTTGACGCTGATCGCATGATGTTCCCTCTAGCATTTGCTATTGTTGATGCTGAGAGTGATGAAAACTGGATGTGGTTTTTATCAGAACTGAGGAAGATGCTTGGAGTTAACACAGATAAGATGCCCATCTTGACAATACTGTCTGAGAGGCACCCGCAAGTGGTTGAAGCTGTTGAAGTGAATTTCCCCACTGCTCTTCATGGATTTTGCTTGAGATACGTGAGTGAGAGTTTTCGTGATGAGTTCAAGAATCCTAAACTTCTTAACCTTTTCTGGAGTGCTGTTTACACTCTCACGGCAGCAGAATTTGATTCAAAGGTAAATGATATGATGCAAGTTCAGGATGTCACGCCATGGTTCCAGCGATTTCCACCAAGCCTCTGGGCAGTTGCCTACTTTGAGGGTATCCGATATGGCCATTTTAGTCTTGGGATAACTGAGACATTATATAACTGGGCCCTTGATTGTCATGAGCTTCCCATTGTGCAAACTGTAGAGCACATCAGGCACCAACTGACCTGTTGGTTTGCTGAACGTCACAATTTGGCACTATCATACAACTCAATTCTTGTTCCATCAGCTGAGAAACTTATTTCTGAAGCTATTGCTGATTCACGATGTTATCAAGTCCTTCGAGCAAACAAGGTGGAGTTTGAGATCGTGTCATCAGAGCGAACAAACATTGTGGATACTCAAGCTAGGTTCTGCTCGTGCCGTCGTTGGCAAATTTATGGCATTCCGTGTGCACATGCTGTTGCTGCACTGCTTTCCTATGGTGAAGATCCTCGCCTGTATGCACATGAATGCTTCAGTGTAATGAAGTATCGGGAAACATACTCCCAGCCAATCTATCCAATTCCAGACAGGGGCCATTGGAGCAATTCGTCTTCTGGGGTACGAGGTGTAGGCATCAAAGCAGACGTGATACTTCACCCTCCCAAGATCCGGAGGCCTCCTGGCCGTCCCAAAATAAAGATTCTTAAGATGGAAAGCTTGAAACGGCCAAAACGGATTGTTCAATGTGGCCGATGTCATCTTCTTGGACATTCTCAAAAGAAGTGTTCATTGCGAATCTGACACTTATATGTTGCTATACATGTTCAACGGAATTAGTATTTAGTAGCTGTTTCATTGGCAAGTTAGGCAAGTTTCTGTTTGTTTGCATCTGTAAAGATACTTTTTTTGTATCCGGTGATGGTCCTAGATCTCCCTTTCTGCACATGCTTTTGCGTAGTTCAGTGCAAGTTATCCTCTGTAAGAGCTTCGGTGGGTTACATGTTCTGCAAATATGTTGAAGAGAATGTGCTCGCTAATTCTTGGTCTCGAGATGTTGGAAGCGAGAATGCTTCAAGGGACTTTTTGTCAAGACTCAAGCAAGTTTTAACTCAAAAGCCAAAACATGTACCCCAGAAAATGGTGGTTGTGCTTCTGATATATGACTATTATCTGGGACTGATATCACCAAAAACAGGCTATGGATAACTGGTTTGTAGATGATCAAATTATTCAAAGGAAAAATGTTTAGAATTTTTTTTCTGTAATGGTAGAAATAGGCTGGTTACTACTTGATTCAAAACCCTTACTGTTGATGCATCTCTATGGTTCTATGGTTAGAATGATCATCATTGTCTGCCTTGAATTATAAGGTTTCTTCCCTGTTTCTTTTTGGACAATATATCTTGTTATGGCTGCAAAATTATGCTATAGCATAGATACTCTCTGAAGCATGAAACTATATCGAATGATTCAGAATGTGTCACCTTTTGTTGTTTTCTTCTGTGCTTGTGGTAAAACTGGAGAGCAATAAGGTAACTGTGAGTGTGCATGCAATTCATATCATCGGATAATGTTATGACCCTAGCATGCAGCAAAAATGTCGTGATACAGAAGGTAAAAACATATGATAGCTCTTAAACCTGAATCTGAAAAGATATAGAAGGTATTGTTTGGATCATCGAACGGCCTGTAACTGTTGTAGGAAGTGACGCTTTCGTCAGATGAGATGTACAACAAACTACAGCTGGGCAAGGTATGGCCGAAAGTAATGTCATGGTGTAAGCATTTCTCAGAAGTGGTAATGATTCTTCCTGATTCTTGGTAACTGATTATTGTTTAGCTTCTTAGCATTTTCATCGTATTATTTGGTTCTCAGGAGTGACAATTTCGCTCTTGCTGCCTACAGGTAGAAGTGCGAGATGTTGTAGAGGCCTTTAGGCTTCTTGAAGTTGCCATGCAGCAATCAGCAACGGATCACGCAACTGCTCAGTTAAACTTGCTTGACCCATTCTTCATGCAGCCTTTTCTTGTAACCATCACTTCTGTTGCTAATGTTATTTTTATCAAATCACAAAAGGGACGATTGTATGGATCTAATCATGATGGGAATATCTGCAAGCGAAAGGCAGAGACGTGAAAAACTTGTTGCAGCAACCAGAAACCTTGTCATTGAGAAAATGCAGCTTGGAGGGCCCTCAATGCGTATGATTGAGGTAAAGAACCCTATCTTTCGTTCCTGTTACTTTCCCTGTTATCATCATTATTTGCCTCAGCAGTGAGCTAAGTATTGTTTCTGATTCGTTGTGCAGTTGCTGGAAGAACTGAGGAAACAGAGCTCTATGGAAGTCTTTTTTGGTTCAGTTTATGGCTTTTAGCTACGGCTTATAGCTTTTGGGCTGTTCGTGAGAAAGAGTACGGAGTAACAGAAATTCACATGCGGTTTTAGCCGATATAAATGAAGTCGCTACTGTGTATACTACAATCAATTTGTAGATTCTGTTTTGAAAAGACATTACGTTTGAAAGTTAGGTACTGTAGAAAAATTAAAAGACAACTTTTAGAAAATAAAATAGAGCTCTATGGAAGTCCATCTGCATGATGTAAGTTAAAGGGCCTATTCTTTTTTGGTTCAGTTTATAGCTTTTAGCTACGGCTTATAGCTTTTGGGCTGTTCGTGAGAAAGAGTACGGAGTAACAGAAATTCACATGCGGTTTTAGTCGATATAAATGAAGTCGCTACTGTGTATAGTACAATCAATTTGTAGATTCCGTTTTGAAAAGACATTACGTTTGAAAATTAGGTACTGTAGAAAAATTAAAAGGCAACTTTTAGAAAATAAAAAAAAGGTCAAAAAACTGTAGTTTTTCCTTCAGCTATCTTCTCATATTATGTATTTTTGTGCGCATCTAGATCTAGAACATTTTTTGGTAGTTGTTTCTAACTAGAGTTATGAAAAGAAATATTATTGTAGTGTTATACATGGTGATTGTCATTGGCTGTCCGATGCATGCAGATTAGCAGCTCCCACGGCTGCACTTTGGCTACTTTCTATATTTGGTGTGATCAATTGTTTGGTGTAGGTGTTGATGCCTGGCAAATCCATATGCAGGCGAGAGGTTTCAAGTGAGTATTCCGTGGTTTTCCTGTTCCTCTGCACCAAGATAGAAGAGCAACGAGGAGCGTTTCGGCTTGCTGAGGAGCCACTTGGATCATGTATTAATACAAAAATTTGTGTCATATTGTCGAAATTGAGTTTCCTTGTTATTGGGGTGGTGAACATTTTCCTCTTCGAGATCATGTTATACTTGAAACAACTTAACATAATCAAATTTGAGGTAGAAGAAATTTGCGGCCTAACAACTTTCTCCAGATTTTGACAATAAATTGCACAATTTTGACATTTCGGGCTTTACTGCAACGCTCATTCCTTCCATTCATTGATCTCATGTCTATATTTGGTAACTTCATTTTTCCCCTGCAGGTTTTAATGTTGAGAAGATTCAGTACAGGAATGGGATATTTACCGTGTGGGATGTCGGCAGGCAAGAAAGCTCAAGCTATTTTGGACTAAGCTTTATTAGTGAGATATTTTTCAATGTTCTACAGTTATTTATATATATTTACATGTGAATTATAATTGTGTCTTCTATGTGGTGTCATATACTCTTGTTAGTGTGATTACAATGTAGCTTAGTTTGATTATAGATCATTTTACTTTTAGCTGATACTATTTGTTTCACATTTATGAGTTGGTTCTAACTGCATTTTAGTCGTTTGGCACTGTCCCAAAGTGTAAGAACTCTGGACACTCATTTTTCTTGAAATATTATTTCTGGCTGGCATGATGGTACGACTTGGTCGAGGAATCCGTATGGCGCTCTCAACGCCTCAAATATTATAATCTGAATTCCATCCATTTGGAGTTGGCAGCGTCGCCGCGGACGAGATGCAGAAAAAGAATACGTAATGGGATTGTTATGTATGCTGTGTTGCACATAAAGCGAGTGAATCCAGCCAGAATCGAGGAGAGCAACGATGCGGTCGACTGCATCGTTCATTCCTAGAAAGCCCATCACCTGGCCAAAACTAATTCCGCCCCCGTTCCTGCCATTCCCCTCTTCCCGTCGCAGCCTCCCGCCATTGTACCCCAGTTTCCCCTTCCCCTCCCTCTCATCTCCCACCACCTCCTCCTCTCTGCTAGTTTCCCTTTTTACTGGAAATACTTAGTGAAATGCCGCGTTTTGTAAGATTTTTTTCCATGCCACGGTAGCTGCTGTGGAAATGTACAGGGACACTTTATTATCCTTATTTAAGTCATAATTACTATAGGTCCATCTATTCATTTTTTGTATCATGAAACTATTGTCACTGTATTACTTTCTTAGGGAGAGTAACTGAGCCGCACATGTCAGAAAGAACAATGTAAAGCCATAAATTCTGTAACGTTAGTGCATAACCGATGCAGGTAGCTATGCTCTCCTTGCAATCGCTTTGGTCTTGACATTATGCTTAACAGATTCATAGACCTGATTTTTGGATGGAACCTTTTGTTCACAACTAGATTTGCTGACAAGTAGACCATAAAGTTGCAGGAAACACCAGATGAGATTCCAGAAGGTGGCACTCATACAGTTAGTGTCTTGATGCATGATGTTAGACCATGTGATAATCGAGTATTTAGTGATGATGAATAATTGATATTTGGGTTTCATTGGAATTTGCGTTTGTAAAAGTTTTGATCGATGCGCTCGTGTTGCTGGGGTTTTTAGTTCAGCGTTACGACCACAACAGTCGCTCAAGGCAGATCAACCATGGCAGTTGCTCAAGGCAGATTGTCCACGGCAGTCGCTCAATGCATGCCAACCATGGCTTTTTGACCATAACTGGCTTCGATCACGTTTCATAGTTGGTGGTCTGAATGACTTTGTATCGTTGGTCCGAATAGCTCTGTGTTGGGTGCTCTAAACGACCTTGTATCGTTGGTTCGAACAGCTCTGTGCTGGGTGGTCCGAATGGCTTTGTCCAATCAGCAGACTTTGACCACATCAGGCTTTGACCACGTATTGGACTATGGTATTTCGACTATGTCTGACTTCGACTACGTCAGACTTCGACCATGTCCAACTATGATCAAGTCCTGTTTCGACCATGGCAACCTTCAACTATGGTCTTTTTGACCACGGTAGAACGAGCATGCCAGGTAATCGGTAAGTTTCGATCTCAACTAGCGAACTGGTCGTAGCTACAGTACTTTCCAATGGTCATAGCTACAGTACTTTTCTATGGTCGTGGCTACAAGTCCTTGTCTATGGTCGTAGCTACAGTTCCTTATCTATGGTCGTAGCTACAGTAACCGGTCGATAGCCGTAGCCTTTTGTGGTCGATACTCAATACTCATCGACTTTACTAGTCGATGGTCTTATGCTTTGTGATCGGTAGTCATAGACTTTATGATCGGAAGTTGAAGACTTTGTGATCAGTTGCCGTAGACTTCACGGCTTGTACTCATAGACTTCATGGTCGGTACAAGTGGTTTAATTCTTCTTATCTTCGAGTACTTTGAGTACTCGTGTTAGGCTAGCGGTAGGACTGGCTGGTGGTGATTGGCGAATAGTACTCGAAGGATTCAGTACTCGGAAGATGGAAATACTCGGTGGTGAGATGGTCGTGGTACTTGGTAGTCGGAAGGACTTAGTACTCGCTAGTTGGAGGGACTCAGTAATCGGTAGTCAGAGGGACTCAGTACTCGTAGTCTTTGTTGGTTGGTAGCAATCGGTTCTCGGTGGTCAGTACTTGATAGATTTGTGGTTGGTAGCGATGCGGATGTATTCCTGAGTGTTTTGAGCGGAGCGATGGTAGTTCCCGAGTACTTGTTGTTTTCAAGTACTCGTTGAGCTAGTAGTCGTATTGAATGGTCTAAGGCTGAGTCTTGGATAAGTGATAGAGTTTGTAGTCGTAATGAGTTGTATGAAGCAGATTTCTGGATAGCGATGGAATTTGTGGTCGTAGACGACCTGATTGGTGTTGTGATGGTTTGGTTCTTGTCTATGGATAGACAGGGGTGTGTTTTAAATGTGTGTTGATGTCGGTCAAGTTGGAAAGAAATTGTGTCAAACAAACTTTCTTTGGTCTTTTTATGTGCAAGTGGGCATGGAGATGATTATAGTCGGTGACGAGGAGAACCGGGACTAGGATAGAGAAGTCTAAGGTCTAGGCGGTTGAAGATGTCGCACGAGGTGGTTGGGCTCATACTAGAGCACGAGGAGATCAAAGATGGTGATTCGTGGAAAAGCTACGAGCGGTGCGCTTCAGGAGGCTTCGACACGAGCGGTAATGATGCGTGGAGAAGTTACAGGAGGTGCCGTTTTGGAGGTTTCGACACAGAAGTTGATAGTGCGTGATGGAGATACAGGAGCTGCTGTCCTAGAGGCTTTGTCACGTGGTGAGTTAGGAGTTGTGGAGGAAGTTCATAACTTGGAAAAGGTAGAATTTGGTTAAAACATGTGTTCGAAAGGGTTTCGGGTCCCTTGATTTTTGGAAGAGATAGGATTTTGTGTCCAGGTTGTTAAGGACATGATTTGAGATGTCTATGTTTGAGGTAAATATGGTTTAGAGCTCTAGCATATAAAAGCAAGAGAGATGGTTAGCCATGACTTTGAGGAGGTTTTTTGTGCTGGGGTCTTTAGGGGTGCCGTGAGGGTATTTTGTAGCCACAGAACATGATCCAAAAGTAATAGATCAAATCAATTACAAGAAAAGTTGGTTGGCATCGGCAATGTGTTTTTCGAGCATCTTTTTTTCCTGTGGCCTCGGCCGCGGTGTGTTAACACATCTTGATCTTGCATGAAACAAGCACGATATTGTCTTCGTCGTGTTCTTGTTCGAGCTGCTAAAGTTTTCGAGTGGAGAGAAATTTCGACTACATACAAAGGTGGTCGAAGCGAGCAGTCCAAGCGAGCGATTGAAGTGTTCTAGCGGTCGAAGCACTAGAGCTGTCGAAATAGTCGAGTGGTCTAGGAGCGATCAAACGCCAAGCGGTCGGAACTTCCATCAATCCCGTGCACACGGTTGAGCGTTTTGCGGTCGAATTCTACATCTGTAAGTTAAATTGTTTTTCTTGTGGTTTGATATTTGATTTCAGGTATCAAGAAGTGGGGGCAATCGTTCACCCCATCTGATTGCGCCATACGATCCTACACACGATAAGCTTGTCGATGCTGGAAAACCTGGAGATAGGGTGGATGTTAGGAGTGGAACTTTGCTAAGTGATTAGTGCTGTAAAATATCTTAGCATGTGGTTTTGTTGGAAATTGTTAATTTTTTCCATTTGCTTCTAAGATAGATCACTGGTATATACAGAACCATGAGTATCAGAATTGGACCTACTCAAAGGACAGTGAAGTCGATATTCAAGGTAGAGGATTTAGAATGTTATCCTATTTGTTATCTATGATTTCTTTATCAGCAGAAATGTTTTACTGAAGTATTGTTAACAATTTCCTTCTTCAAGCAGACATACATTGATTGCCTTCACATAAAGAAGACAGACAAGTCTAGGCTTCATGTTGAGGACTCCATGGGTACTGATAACACCAATGCTAGCAAGTCTTCTGAAGACGACTTTCTCAGAGATAAGGTCTATGTCAGTCTCCTTGCCTCTCTGGGATATGACATTATGTGGAAGTTTTGTTAATACTCTTCTTTTCTGGGTTGCAGGTTGAGAAACTAAAAGAGCTTTCAAAGTTGCCTGATATCTGCGACAGACTAACTAGATCATTGGCTCCAAACATATGGGAGCTGGATGATGTTAAGAGGGGCCTCCTTTGCCAGGTAAGTTCATTGTAATATTTTGCTGTCCTTTTGAAAGTTGGTGTAATAGCTAAAAGTTACATACTGTAAGCTGTTCTCTGTCCAGCTTTTTGGTGGCAATCCTGTGAGGCTTCCATCTGCAGCTAGCTTCCAAGGTGACGTCAATATTTTGCTTGTTGGTGATCCTGGAACAAGTAAATCCCAGCTTCTCCAGTACATGCATAAACTGTCTCCTCCTGGTATTTACACAATTGGTAGAGGAAGTTCAGCAGTTGGCCTTACTGCTTATGTTACCAAGGATCCTGAAACTGTTGAAACTGTAAGTTTACCTTGAATCCCTTCTCTTCACAATAATTCTTTGGTACCTTTTTGTACGTAACTTATTTGCTCTGATGGCTTTAACCATGACATGGTAGTATGGTACCTTTTAGGTTCTCAAGAGTGGAGCACTTGTTTTGAGTGACAATGGTGTTTGCTGTATCGATGAGTTTGATAAGATGTCTGATAATGCCCGAAGCATGTTACATGAGGTCTGTCTCTTATTGAAATGTTTCACTGCAATTTTGCATATCAAGATATGATTATCCATGTAGTGCTCAAATATACAGGTGATGGAACAGCAGACGGTATCCATTGCAATGGCCGGAGTAATTGCGTCTTTAAATGCTAGAACATCTGTCCTAACATGTGCAAATCCCACTGAATCACGTTACAATCCAAGGCTTTCTGTGATTGACAATATCCACTGTAACACCCCGACCATCCACAGGGCCCAAGATGCTACCCCCATCCACTTACCATTCCAAGAGTGTTGCTATTCCACTTTTAGCAGCACCTCTATTTTCTGTTAATACCATTACCCACAGATATCAAACCACAATTTAACTGTAGGATAATTGCAAAAGCAACTAACTTCATATTCCGCAAACCATAACATGAACAGAAACGGTGAGCTCCACGACCATGGAGACCCGCCATCCTGGCTCGCAAGCAAGCTAAACTAAACAGCGAGCCACTAGTCTTAGCATTATAACAAACATAAAGACTCTGTACACAGCTAAGCTGTTATTTCATCTGTGCAGTGCCAAAAGTGCTATCCCATTCCATGCATGTCGTCATCCTTCACCTAAAAACAACGACAAAGCAAGAGTGAGTCCGAAGACTCAGCAAGCACACGATGAAACAGTAACATCACTTTAGACATTTCAATCAACTTCATGAACTGTAAGCTGTAATTCCACTCTATGACTGTAAACTGTAAGCTAAGTCTGTAACTGTATATTGTAAATCAAGTCTATGTCTGTAAACTGTATTTCAACCCTATGTTCGTAAATCAGAAAGCGCAATCAGAATCAGTAAATCGTAAAGCGCAATCAGAATCGTAAATCGTAAACCAATCCTATGTCTGTAAACTGTAATTCAATTCTATATCTGTAAACTGTGAATCAATGCTGTATCTGTAAACTGTAAATCGATGCTGTAACTGTAACTATAAATCAAATCTGTAACTGTAAGCTGTAAATCAACTCTGTGACTGTAAACTGTAAATCACAACTGTAACTGTAACTGTATCACTTTCTGTCACTGTAATGCAATGCAATATCGTGCAATGCATCTGTATGCAACTGTATGCTCTGTAACTGTAGCTTATACCGGTATAGCGGAGTGTCCACCCGTCGATGGACCACTCGCCTCGTCCTCTTTCATACGAGGTCACAATCTCCACTCCCGTGGAGTGCCTACCTCTGTAGGTCTTATTCAAGAGCGCTCCGGACTAGTCGTAAGACTTTCTCACCGACCTGGCTCTTATGCAATTGCATGATGCAATATGCTCCAAATGTGAATGTCTAATCATAAATGTTACTCATCAAACTATGATTAGCACATAATCACATACATCATCTCATAAATACTGTGAACCATGGTATGGAATCACGAATAACATTCATCACAATTTACTGTCTACCATGCACTTGCCTGTTAACCTGGCGGACGGTGCGTGGACGGCACCAGACTCGAACCGCCACCTGAACAAGCATTAGTCATCTCAATCATCACTCAATACATTCATGTACGAGTAAATAATATCGCTCTAACGTCCAATCGACATAACCCACTCCTGTCTCACCGGGCAACCTCTTATTAACCCGATGCTCAACCAGTCTATACATTGAGCGATCACATTATTTATACTCGTCGATCAATTTCTACACGCTTAATCTCACTTTAATCCGTTATACTGTTTAACCTCAAATTATGCTCTCCTTCTCCCTCTTCTGCCACGGATCGACCAGATCAATCGCAGCAGTACCGATTTCATCGTTCAGGCATTTATATTAATAACGATAATTAAATGATCACATATATCAAATTTAATTATCGACATATCGACTTATGCTCGACTCGGTAAAATAAACAGGGAGAAGGTTTCGAGGCGTTACCCTAGCCCCGAGCGATCGGATCAGGACAGCCTTCTTTTTCTCAGTCGGATCGGGCAGATCTGGCCGCAGATCAGCCTTTTCCCTTTTTTCCTCTTCTCTTCTTTCCAGTCGGCCGGCCGCACTCCTGTCCTTTCTTTTTTTCTCCTTCTTCTTCTTCTTGCCGGCCCCTCTTCCTTTCTCTCACTCGGCCGGCTCTCTCCTCCTTCCCTCTTTTTCTCCCAGCAGCGACGCCCCTGGCTTCTCCTCTTTCCACGCCGACTCCTCACAGCCGGCAGCTTCCCCTTCACTCCTCCTCCAATCGGCCGGCTCCTCCCACGCCTCCTCTCCCTCACGGCCGGCGCAGCACCCTCTCTTCTCCCCCCGCTGGAACCGGCCCTCCCCTCACTCCCTTGCGCGGCGCGCAGCCGGCGGAGCCGGGGAGTAGCGACGGCGGCGGCCAGAGGGCGGCGACGAGCGGCAGCAAGAAGGGCGACGGCAAGGCACAGCAGCACGCGTGGCGCGGCGGCGGTCGCGCGCTGGCGAACGGGATCGCGGCGGCGGCGCGCGCGCAAGCGGCGACGAATCGACGCGGCGGCGGCGCGCGGCGGGCGGCGGCGACGGCAAGACCCGACGGCACCAGGCAGCAACGCGCGAGGGGAGAGAAGTGACAGCGAGGTGAGCTCGGGGAAGAGAAGGCAAAAAGGATTTTTGCCTCTCCCTCCACCTGTCTCCCTCTCTCTTATACTGTTGTAGGATGGGCCGGGCCAGGCTTCATCGGCCCAGGTATTACATCCACCTTCCTCCAACGCTGCTTTCAAGGTAAGAGCATGGCTGCATGCAATGCGAAGTGAAACAACAATTTAGAAGTGTTTTAACCCCTGTCACATTTTTCAATATGCAGGTTTGACCTGATTTATCTCATCTTGGATAAGGCAGATGAGCAAACTGATAGTCGCCTGGCTAAGCATATTGTTTCATTGCATTTTGAGAATCCAAATGTAAAACACCACATCTCAGATTTTATACCCAAAGCTTTTTATCATTTTTCCCTGTTTGACAGAATTTATAACAATGCAAAAATTTAACAAATTATAACACTGTTCTTACTTCTTAGCTTGGTCTGTTTCTAATTAGTTGTGCATTCATGCTGCTATGCAGTTACAGGAGCTCCAGGTCTTGGATTTGCCCACGTTGGTTGCGTATATAAGCTATGCAAGGAAGTATATGCAGCCACAGTTATCTGATGAAGCCGCATAAGAATTGGCTCGTGGCTATGTTGAGATGAGGAAAAGAGGGAACAACCCTGGGAGGAGAAAGAAGGTAGTGTAGCTGTATTACCGTGCTCTTATGCCTTTGAATGGTAATAAGCCACTGGTGCTTTTCTGCCTGGTGGATAGGTCATAACTGCAACGGCTAGAAAAATAGAGAGCTTGATTCGTCTCAGTGAAGCACTGGCCTGAATGCTATTCTCAGAAGTGGTAATTATTTTCCCTGATTCGTGGTTACTGATTATTGTTTAGCTTCATAGCATTTTCATCGTATTATTTAGTTCAGGACTGATAATTTCGCTCTTGCTGCCTACAGGTAGAAGTGCGAGATGTTGCAGAGGCCTTTAGGCTTCTTGAAGTTGCCATGCAGCAATCGGCAACGGATCACGCAACTGGTCAGTTAACTTGCTTGACCCATTCTTCATGCACTTTTTTCTTGTAACCATCACTTCTAGTGCTAATGTTATTTTTATCAATCACGAAAGGGACGATTGATATGGATCTAATCATGACGGGAATATCTGCAAGCGAAAGGCAGAGGCGAGATAATCTTGTTGCAGCAACCCGAAACCTTGTCATGGAGAAAATGCAGCTTGGAGGGCCCTCAACGTAAAGAGACCTTATCTTTTCGTTCCTGATTCTCTGCTATCATCATTATTTGCCTCAGCGGTGAGCTAAGTATTCTCTTTGATTCGTTGCGCAGTTGCTGGAAGAACTGAGGAAACAGCGCTCTATGGAAGTTCATCTGCATGATGTAAGTTAAAACCTGTAGTTTTTTTTTTTTTTTTTTGCTGTGCTTATCTTGATTTGGCGGCCTGACATATGCTAATGCGTGCCTGGAAATCTTCACAGCTCCGCAGCGCCCTCGGCACACTGATGACTGAGGGTGCCGTAGTTATCCATGGAGATAGTGTCAAGAGGATTTGATGTGTTATTATGTATGATCTGCGGCATTGATGCAGTGGCTAGCATCCACTCGTTCTGCCATGTCCTTGACCTGACATCTCCCTGCAAGGATGGCGAAGGTTTGATCTACTGCAGAGCTCAGAACAGTGGAGAATGCTAACCAATTGGTCTTTAATGGTCCTGGTCGTATAATCCCCTAGATAGAGGCGTATCCTGTCCTGTGTTGTAGATTTTTTCAACACTATGCTCTTACTATTGTATTTTACATCAATAAGATGATTTTAATCTGGGGCAATGTAACGCGTCAGTTTTCTTTTACTGAACTGTATGCGATGGAAATGGTATGTATGCAGTCATCTAGCACCTGCAGATGGCGGTGCTGTTTCCTCCAAGACGCTCCACCAATTTCCAAATAGTACTGCCAGCAGGGACCCTGCTGCATAAATCCATTTCCCTGTTGTCCGGTGGGCTCCTGCTCACATGCATGTATCCACGCATGTATCCACGATACATAGGCAATCGGGCTTTTATTTCCTTTTAGACGTTGGAGTTGGAGTGGTTCGCTAGAGGCTCAGGGCGTCTCCAACAGCTGGCTATTTAGTTAGCTAGATCTGATGTGGCAAGGAAAAAGTAGGAGAGAGAGTAGTCACTAGCGACGAGCAAATAACTGATCTATTTCACGTAGTCCAAGAACATGAGAGAGGAGCATGTGGGTCCAACAGTATAAAATAGTCTTTGCTTTTGTCTCTCACCTCCACGTCAGCTGACTATATAGAACATGTGTACTTTAGATAGATGAAGTGTTAATTTCTGAAAGGCTAGATCAAGGATGACAGCTTTAAATCCGTCTTGATATCCAACTGAAGCAATGGTTTGGGCTTCCGAGGCATTCAATTAAAGGCAAATAAAGAAAAAATAGAAGAAAAAAAAATAAAAGCACCGTTACTGCTCTACGGATAATGCAAAGAAAAAAAACTACATTAGAAAGCTGACACATTTAAACAGTTTTTACCTTCTATAAGCTAGAAACCAGAAGTGATTAATGAGGCCTAAATTTGCGGTGAAAAAAAGGCACGAACCTCCCAAACTAGTGGCATGATAGTGACAGTATCAAGTACATGTAAATCGGTGACATCAGTAAAACGAGTATCAAAAGAGATGCAACAAGAGACAAGATGTGTTGTACCTAATCATGGTGAGAATCTTCGTTTCAAGAAGCAAGTCCATCTTTACATCTCAAAGATTGGACTGAAAAATTGTGACTTATAGGTGAAATTTTACTGTAGTTAAAGGTGACTTATTTAGCGTAATTAAATTTAAAAAAATTAAAATAGAAAAAATATGCTAGCTCATCACGGACAACACAAACGAATACGGGAAAAAATAACGGCAGAAAAGCTCAAAAAAACCTAAAAGTTCAGAAAAAGATGAGACTTATGAATAGTGAAAAATAAGTTAGAAGTTGAAACTGAAACAAGCGAGGCAACCCTCCTCATCTATCATTTGAGTCTAGAAATCAACTTATAACTACAAATCCGGCTATTTAACCCTCTTCAATTGTCAATACCGGTTAAAAATCACCCCTTTGCTTAAAACCATTTTGGTTTCGCTAACGAGACATTTATGTGGCATCTACGTGTCCATCCACTCCGGTTAAAAATGCAGTTTGGATGTAAATGTTGAAGTACCAATAAATTGTTCATATTTTCCTTACAGTTTTAACAGCTTAAACTTTTACATAAACTGTTTGATGTACGAGTAAAAGTCATGATTTTGAGAATTGGCTGGCACATTTTTTTAAAGAGAGAGGTAATTACAACCTGGAATGACCCAAACATAAAAAGGAGGTGCGTGGATATGAGTCATGCCATGTCTTGCGTTCGTTTGGGTGGGAGGAGAGGCAAAGGTCAATGACGCAAACACATGGAGCACGCAGATAACGCATCAGCCGTACATGCATCACTGCAAGGCCGTGCGCGGTGGTGGGGTGATAGCTCTTGGCTCACTTTCATTTTACTTCTGAGTTATGACTTATAGTTTATGCTATATTAATTAAATTTTAAATAGTATTTTTAAGATAAGATTAATAAAAATATTATAATAAAATATGTATTAAGTTCAGCTGTATCGGCTAAAATTACATGTGACTATTTTTCTTTGCGTACTGCCTCTGCAAACATCCAAAATTTTAAAATTTAAATCATAAATTATAGGTCATAATCTAAAAAACCCACCCGTTAACAATGGCACGTGAAAAAGGCAACTATGTCATTTGTTTTCATTTTTTTTATTAGAGTGACAACGATATGTATGGATTTATTGTCGGATGTATAAGGCCAGTCTCAGTGGATGTTTCATGTCCCAGTTTCCAACACATCCATATTTTGGAAACAGTGTAGAAGAGTTTCATCCCCATGAAACTCTCTCTACTCCCATAAAACTTTTATCATCTCTCTCTTCATCAATACAGTGCCATGTCAGCGTATTTAATGCCTATGAAACTCCATAAAACCCCCACTGAGACTGACCTAATAGTGCTTAACCTCCTCCTTGGCATTTGTGTAGTGCTTACTTAGCCTTCCCCTAGCATTTGTTGTTATTGTTTTTTTGCCCCCCACCCGCCTAGTTGTGCGTCCTAGTTTACGCCCCGCTCATTTCGATTTGGACTTTTGGCTTATTTTTTTACTATTCCTAAATTTTGTATTTTTCTAACTTTTTAGCTTTTTAAAGCTTTTTTTGCCGGTTCTTTTTTTTCTCGTATTCAGTTGCGTTGTCCGTGATGGGTTAATCTGTTTTTTCTATTTTTAAATTTTTATAAATTTAGTTACGCCAAATAAGTCATCATCGGTTACAGTGTAATTTCAGCCAACTATAGTGCAATTTCAGCCATAAACCAGCTTATTTCAACCCAACCGAGCGGCACCTTAGTCTCAGTAAAACTAAACTCTTATTTCTATCCGATCTTAAATAAATAGGCAGAGCTCCTGCTATATTTTTTTCCAAAAAAACTACATGGATTAGTTGGGTTGGAAGTCATCTTGATAAAAAAAAAATACCCGTGGATATATTACAAGGCTTTTTTTTTAACGCAGGGATAATTCCGCAATAGAACAGAAGAATGGGTCGATCGATAATGTTTTGTTTTTCTCTAAAAAGTCTGCTTTTTCAAAATGGGCCTAAAATCCTCTCTTGATTTCTTGCCAGGTAGTCGACGTCGACAACATACATTCATGCCCTAGCTAGCTTAATTCGACTTCTAGAAGAAATGCACACGACAACATTAGCTACAAGCATTAGCAAGAGTAGTTTGAAAAAGGAGAGAACCTTTAATTCCTAGTATCAACTTTCTCAGCGCATGCCGTTGTCTATCATCCATTGATACCTCGAAGGGACATGACAAAGCAACGAAAGCTAAAGTAGCTACTGATGTTTACGTACGTAATTTCGTACTCAAATCGAAACATTGCACTAGTCCTGAATCACTAGGGTCTCATGCAAGATGCAGAAGTACGTAGTGATCGTGTTAGGTTTCGTTAGCTGATGCAAACACTAGTCATCTCATTTCTTCGTCTAGCGTATTGAAGAAATTAAGGTAAGGGAGTGTATAGGTCATCCGGATATTTTCTTCCTAATTATTATTCAAATTTATAACCTTTGGATTAGAGATCAAGGGACCCCTTGTTTTTAAAGGAGGAGATTTTTTTCAAAGAGGAAGGGGTAGAATTCAAGGGGAGAAGGAAGAATTCATGGCCATTGGATCTCTAATCCAATAGTCTTAAATCTGGATAATAATTAGAAAGAAAATATATGAATGACATTTAACAAAACCTTTAAAGTAAATCCCAAACAATCTAGGAATAAGATTTAGGATGCTGACATCAAGAGATCTCTAGAGAGAGAAAAAATTCTGTATGCTAGCCTAATTTACTTAATTTCATCAGCTTGAATCAATTAAACTTCGATTTTCTTTATTTAATTTCTCTTTTTTATATTTAGTGTTCGATGAAACTGTAGAAGTTTAAGGTTAATTAGTTTATGAATTAAACTGAAGGGGAAATTTTATGTATATGTTAGGCTAAATTACATCCCATCCAATCCTCTGAAGTCCAAGGTCCATCCAAGAGTCCATTAAGCCGCTTGGCCCAACAGCACGTGGCATGTTCCAAAGTTGTAGCTGTATTGACATATTATCAATAAGGCACCTTAGTAAAAGACTATTCACGTAAAGACCATTCCACTTATTGAAATTTTACGAAAAGACCCTATGGTCCCTATCTAGAAAATATGTATCGTAGGAATACCCTTACACGTGTAAAACATTAAATAATGCCCTTCTGATAAAAGACAAATAACAAAATCACCATTTTACACTCGAAATAATTACAAAAAACCCTTCGATGTTCTAAATAATTAGAAAATAGGCTATTCTAGCAATGTTTGGATGCAAACATGACCCTTTCAACTAACATACTGACTTGTGCATTCTTTGCCTATAAAGAGGCAAGTCAATATGTGGGAGAGAAACATAAAAATATCAGCATCATGTAAAGAAAATAATTTCAGCAACAAAATATCATTGGTTCTGTTCTTACCATCATTATCATCTAAGAGGTATTCTTTGAGCCAATCTTTTGAGCATATCAGTGCTTCAATTGTTTGAAGTGTTCACACTTTTGGCACCGTAACATTTTTTTTTTCAAATTTGACTTCTAGACGCCCATTTTTGCAAAAATAGCTCCGTCCTCGAGCCTGGCAGACGTGGCAGATGACACCTGTCACCTACCACGCCACCACAACTCGATAGGATGTGGGCGAGGCGGCAGGCGAGGCGAACTCAGCAGCTAAAGTGCGCACGAGGAGCAAGCAGAGCCCGCCAGCCTACCAAGCTTCCCAGGATCAATAGGACATGCCAGATCCTACTGAGCAGTGGGAGCTTGATAGGTGGCCTGGCGTGCAACAGGGGTATGGGGCTGGCACGGTAGTAGGGGGAATCTTGGGTAGCCAACCGCGACGACAAGGCGAAGCGACATGACACATGATTCATGTCGCATTCAGCCGAGGATTCTACCATCCTCCACGGCCGTGTGCATCCACATGGGAATGTCGGTCATGAACGCCTTCCTGCGTGCTTAAAATGGCTGGCCTTGCTCTCTGCCCTCTTATCTTAAGCCGCATAGCTTGGTTTCTCTTTTGCCGAGCGAGATATTAGAGAGGGAGAAGAAATAAAGAGAGATTAAAAGGTGAGTTTGTAATAATTTTTAAGGTAGGTTAGCTATGATTTCGTAGTTGGAAGGATTTTACAAAAAATGACACTAGGATTGTAGAAGTATGCACTGTCGATCACTGAGTACTGAGTGTCACCGACAACCGATACGACTAGATCAGTCAATCGCTGTCCCAACATGAGTACTCAAGGTACTCGAAAATAACAAGAATTAAAGCATTCATACCGACTGTGAAGTCTACGGCAACCGATCGCAAAACCTTTGACTACCAATCATATGGTCTACGCCAACTGATTGAAAAGCCCAAGACAATGATAGTAGATCACGAAGTCTATGATTATGACAACAAGACTATAAAATCTATGACTATGACAACACTCTGCGAAATCTACGACCATCGATTGCAAAGTCTTTGACTATTAAGTACTGACTAGTAAAGTCTACGACTATCGAGTATCGATCAGGTACTGTAGCCATGACCATCAACCGATTACTGTAGCTATGACCTTACGTCCTCCGATCAGTTCACTATGGTAAGACCGATTAAATGTTGTTTACGACTGGTTCACTGTTCGAAGTCGAAATCTACGATTACCTGCCGTGGTCGAAATACTGTGGTCGAAGCCGAACATGGTTGAATTCTGCTATTCAGACCTGCCGATCGGACCATCCATCATAAGGCTGATTGGACTACCGTCCGATACACCGATATCACTTGAACAACGTCTGATACCACTCGGACGTGATCAAAATCACTAGAAACCGATCAAAACTACTCGGACTGGACTAAAACCATTCAGACTTGAAATCTTCAACTGCGATCGACCGAAACTTTCATAAACGTAAATTCCAAAGTAATTCAAATGTCAATTATTTATCATGACTAAATTCACAACCATCTACATGGTCTAACATCATCACACAACACCTGTTAGAAAGCATCACTTTAGTTTTTGTCATCAACAAGTAGTTCTCGTATCCCCCAAACCACTTGAACAAACCTGTGAGCTGTTGGAAATTTATGCGTCGACAAACCATTTGTTGCTTCGGCAAAATTCTCCAGGAATTTACAAACTCTCTCTGCCAAATCCCATTGCTGAAGGTTGGGTGCTTGAATGATTTATTGATCAGCATAGCGAGTCAAGGCATCATTATACCTTGAGCTTCAACAAGCGTGTTGTAGGTAGAGTTCCATCTTGTCCAAACGAATCCTTTCTTAGGTTCAAGACCAAACTGTTGTGGAATAGTATTGAAAATCTGCAACCGAGATCCAGATGAGGTGATATGCTTAACAACATTCCTAACAGGCTCAATGACATGCTAGCTTGTAGACATCAATCAAGTTAAGAATGTGTGCAGTGCATCTAACATGGAGATCTTCGCCTCCATAGGGCAAATTGGTCTAGAGTTGTCTGTAGTCTTGTCACAGCAGCAGTATTTGATGGGGCAATTATCTAAAGGCAAAAGCTCTGTTGGACAGGTTCTAGTCATAGAGGCAGTCCACAATTGTACCACGTATTGCAGCAGCATTATGAGGTGCAGGACATTTTTGAAATTGATTGTATGCATGTGCAAATTGAATTCTTCAACAATGTGCAGTAAGACAAATGTACCCTAAGTGTTTGCATATACATAATCGTATTGGCAGAGCTATTTGCAATCCTTTTCTTATCATCTTCATAGACAGACATGCAATCATCCCTACTTGGGTGGGCTGACTTCACCATCCTCTTGAAGAATCCATTCTCAATCTTCTTGAAGGAAACATTTGCGGTGATCCAAAACTGTCATAAAATCCCGTGTAAGTGTTGGATCCACCACGAAACTGCACACATTGAAACAAACCGAAAATTTCATAAAATTTTTAAATTTCTTTTGAATTCAATTCTTGATTCTCCCTTGGTTAATTCTCCTCAAATCCAAGCCAAATGTGCCCCAAATTACCTGCCAAATTCCCCAGTTCACCCATTTGCGCGCATTCACTGTTCACATCCCAAAAAAGCCACCGCTGCACCGACCTCTTTTGCCGCCGTCACACCATCTTCGTGACTGCTCTCGCCTGCGCCTTTCCCGCCAGCCCCACCCCGTTGTCGGCTGTCGTACCCCTCCCCAGGAGTCCCAGAACCCGTGTCAAGCCATGCCGACCCAACCCCGTCGCCGTGTCCCTGCTTTTGCCACCGCCGATCTTCCCTGCTCGCGCCAACGCTCTCCCACACCTTCCAGGCCTTGCCACCGCAGCCGCCCCGTACGGTATCGTGTCCCGTGCTCTGGCAGCCTCTGGCAACAGCGCCGAGTGCTCCCGAACATCCCCGAGTTAGCCACGCGCCGACGTCATCTTGGCTAGCTCTCGGTGCCGAACCGCCTTCGGGCTGCTATAAAAATCGTGGACCTCTCCAATCTCCTCCACACTCTCCCGTGAAGCCTCACTCACACCCAATTAGCCTCCCACCGCCTCCATTGCCGGCAATCCCCGAGAAACCCTAAGGTGAGCTCAACCTCGATTCAACATGTCCCGCCCATTATAATCTAATTGCTCACGTTTGTAGCACCATCAAGCTCCCAGGAAACTCCCCAAGCCATCGCCTTTAGCTCCCAAGCCTTCTCCTTCCCCGCCGGCGAAGTTCGCCGCTTGGGCTTGACGCCTCGCCGTGGCTGGCCCTACTCTGACCTCTCTAGCCCAAACCACCACCCCCTCTAGGTTCCTCTAGCCTCCCAGATGCTCAATCGCCAGCCCAACGCCCCAATTAAACCTCTATTCACCCTATACCACCCAAAAACTGTGCCGAGTTCACCGGCTCGCCGCCGGCGATTGCCGCCTCCGCCTGGCCTCCAACCACCAAAAACGGAATCCCCGCACCTCCACGAGTCCGTCGATGTCCTCAAAAGCCGTCACAAAGCCCTCTAGCGTTGCCGGCAGCTACCGCCTCCCTGCTCTGTTCGGCGTGCGTGAGACCGGCCGAATGGAGAAGATGAACAGTGCCTGGCACTATTCATCCGACCCAGTCGATCGGACTTGACTGAGCCGAGCCAATCCGACCGCACCCGTTCATCCGACCGAGCCAACCAGCCTCGGTTGAGTGGAACCCGTTCGCCCGTACCGTATCCAACCGACCGAGCCAGCCAACGCGGTTGAACCGAACCGCCTAACCGAAACCAGTCGAACCGAAGGAACAGTGCCGACCGAGCCACATGAACAGTAACCGACCCGAACCCAAAAATGCATGTTTATACTCCTTAGACCCGTCTCGAGCCCGCCAACCCAAATCTCAAGCCCATTTCCCCATTTGATCCTCCTTTAAGCCCAAAATCCTAATTTACTTGAGTTTTCGGGACTTTCTTCTTTTATTTTTTTGTTCCTAGCTCAACCCTTCGAGCATGGGACTAATTTATTTTCTTTTGCGTTAGCTCTCGACATCGAAGACCATCCGGAGCAGGAAGGAGAAGGTCAAGCTCAAGTTCAAGAAACCGAAGAATCCGAAATTGTCAAAATCGTAGGCCCGCAAGGCAAGTCACACATGTTTTGATCATGTTGAACCTACATTTTCGCTATTTATTTACTTGTATTTTCATTATGTATTTGCACACTGTTATTTTCTATACAATAAATGATTAGAATAATATGATATTAGTTATGTCCTACCACCCGAAAAGCCCAATTTAACTTGATGGCCACATTCACCTTGACAAGACATAGTAATATTAAATATGATATTAATGTAAACATGGTAGTTAGGAAACTCATCAAATTTTTCTACTGTTAAGGCTTTTGGTATTTGTTTAGAGTTTTGGAAAAGTTGGATCTAGGGTAAGCGAGGATCGCAGAGATGGATCCAAAGACCTTATCCTAGGGTGGAGGCTTGGTTGTGGATTGGTGGCAGTACAAGGTGTACTGAACATGGGTTTGTGTGTGGATGATGCCTCAGATAAAAAAAATATAAGGATTAGACCCTTATGCTGAGTAAAGAACATAGTAACCGTCCAACCACAAGCGTTGACTTTGTCAAACCTGGCTTAGTAACTGCTCAACTTCAATTGAACCTCTACAACTGGAAAGGGGGAGACAGAGGATGAGTTCGTATGGGAGGTGGTTAACCATATAACTGTAGGACTGCGATGAGTCGGACGAGATTCGTGGGGTCATCCGAGCTTGTTGAGATTTAGGACCTACTGGGTGGAGGCTATACAAAGAATTGAGCAGTGAACAACCTTGTTTTCTTGAACCCGGACGCAGGGTTAAGAAATCTTGTGGGTAAAGCAGGGCAGCTCTGCAGAGTCATGATTAATGGTATTCGAATACGCCGTGCTTAGGTAAATGAAGTCGTGTTTACTGGGTGAATCCAATAACAAGGCATAAGTAGATTTGAGAATGGTTTGGTAACGTGGAAAGTTGGTAATCAAGTTTGAAACCCCTTTTATTAATGAAGTACCTTTTTCAGTCTTTAACTGGTTTCCAACTAAAATTGCATCCACATCAATAATGAACTTATTTCCCTTTCACTTGTCATACCTTGCATGTAGTTATTGCTAAGCTCTGGGTGACTTGTTGAGTACAGTTGGTTGTACTCAATCTTGCTTTATTTTCCCCAACACAGAGATCAAAAGAGGATAAGATATTCCAAGTTTACGTGTTAGGGTTACGACCGCACTCAAGCGTTCCTGTGGAGTTTTCTTTGGTTCTTCTGAATGTAAGTTATGTCTTGGGCTTGAGTGCCTTAAAATATTTAAAATTGACTGTTAAGTCTTTATTTTAATTAAATTAACTCTTTTAAATATTCGTAAGCAGGCATGATACTTGTTCTGTCCGTAACTGAACTCCTGGGCTGTTACGGAAGGTAACAACATTTCCGTCCCTAAAAACGGGGGTGTTACACACATCTCCAGTGGATGAACTTCTGGTAAAAATTGAATTACGATCAGTACCTTGTGGAAAATTCTTGGCACGCTGGTAAGATGTGGCACTTGAGATGGGATACGCCAAGCCTTCGGTGATATGCCAATTTTGCTTTACAGTGAATGCAAATAGCTTTTCCTTGTTAACTACTTGAAACGATTCCACACGTGATCAGATCTTCTCTTACTTTTAGGATTGGTTACTTGCGTGACTTCATCGGCACCTTCACCAAGTACTAGCTCAGCAGTTTCACTGTTAGACATTCTATCAAATCACCTGTTGAAAAATAATGTGGTGGTAAGGTTACAAGCTATGCAAATGATCTATTAACCGACTAAACTCAAGAGAAAAGAAAGGAAGGAAGCATCACCAACAAGAAGGATAAGTAAGAGGAGAAAAAGGGAAAATGGCAACCATGAACCAATTCCAGTTAATTCAAATGACAGACAATTAATAACAAAGGCTACGTGTGTCAAGAAAAGGCAATTAGTAACAATGCTAGATAGGCAAACAGATACCACGTTTATAATGCTTGATAGACATCTACCTGCGTGATACTCCCTCCTCTGCGTGTTCGGTTTTATCTGCACGTCGATGCCAATTAAGAAACTCTATAGTCATAGGAGAAAACTTTTCCAGCTAAATAAGTTTCAGAACTGTAGCAAATTTCATAACTTTCAGAAACAGTGGCCTTCTTTTGCAGTAAAAGCACTGAGTTTATTACCAAGATAATCTTTTACACAACTAGGAACCCAACATGGAACACAAATTTTCCAGCTAAAACTAGCTCAGATTGATCAGTAGAAGAAAATTTCAAATACAATAATATACCCCAGCATTCATCATCTCAAGACATCAAAATAACACAGCTCGGTGCAAATCTTCCGGCCCAAGAAACCGAGTTTTGGGCATTTTTTGATCCTGTGCAGCACAGAAATACCCGAAGTAGCCCCCGATTGTATGCAATACTATTTTTGTTCTCTCCCTGAGCGCGGACTCCGCCCTGTCAACTTTTAAGGTGACGAGGAAGGGGAGCACTGTGAAGTGGCCGTACGTCGGGTAGGCCTCTGCCTCCTAGTCCGCTGGCGACGACCCTAGGAGAAGCCCCTTGTGCACGAACCGTAGCACGCCATCGCGTAGGCCATCCCCAGAACCTTGTGCACGAACTACAGCACGTACCCAACCTTAGATTCCGCCAAAAAACGAGCAAGGGACACCAAAGCGTGCAAGAAACGAGCGGTGGTTGGGACTATTTGAGCTCCAGGATGAACCGCCGGTGGGAGAAGTGGCCGCCGCTGGCGGGAGCTAGGGTTTCGTGTCGCGGCTGCCGTTGCAGATGGGACTGATGGAGCGGTGGAGAACGTCTGGCTCGAGTCCAATAAGGTCCAATAGATATTGGAGCATTCGGTATGGCTATCCAAAAGGTATCCAGTGCATATTGAACCTCGTACTCATGGATGGTCATATCCAAATAGGCCATGTCCAATTAAGTCCAAAGCAAGCTGCTTTTAATTGGACCTCAGACACTCTAGATCTAATCCCACCTCTGGATGAAAGGCTGGCTAGCTAGCTTTGCATACATGCATGCCAACCCCCGTGAGAACGACATGCTAATAGCCGGCCGTTGGTTACATGTGTGTGCTGCTGCTGCAGCTCATACTGACTGACCATCGTGCTGTTCCAAAGGCGCATATCCATTAATTAAAATAAATCCCTCTCCCTCCCTCCCTCTGTCTCTCTCTCATGACGCACACACGAGACACCGACACATACATTGTCGTCTCAAATAAAAGTTGTTGCGTGTTGAAGCAGCTGACTATGGTGCTCCCATCGGTTGTTGGCTGCTACTTCTAATTTAAAACTAAAATTACACTTTGCTGAATCGTTTAAATTTAAAAAATAAAAAATACCGTTATATTTCTTCGGATAATAAAAAGAAAAATGAAAAAAAGTAAAAACCAAAAAAAATCTAAAATTAAAAGTTGATAAGTTTTACGTGACTCTGATCTACAAAAACCGAAAATCGGAAATAACTAGGAACCGAAACCGCTTGGTCCTGTAATTAATGGTGGCGGCCGTACACAGCGTACGTACGCGCGAGGATAGCTTAGGCATTACCATGCACCGATGCGCGGCCATCAGCTGATTCATCATATATGCCAACGACCCGTGCTTAGCTAGCCGCAGTACCACGAGCCGGAATTTTGGACACTGTTGGACCTCTGTGCACACAAAATTTCCGTTTTGACCTCCGAACGAAAAAATTTTCGGTTTTGAACCCTATCTGAGCGCGGGATTACGAGCTGCCGCCACGTCGCCCGGTCCACCGCGCGACCGCCGTCCACCGCGACGCCGCCGCCGCGCGATCGAAAACCGCGCGCGATCGCGCGATTTCGTTCACCGCGGCTCCCGCCCGGCGTGCGTTTCGTCGGCCGCGACGCGCTGGCCGGAGCCAACCGTCGCGCGATCGAAATTTGAGTCGCGCGCCCGCGAACAAAACGCGCGCGCGGGCGGGAGCGCGGTCGCGGCGCGAACGCGCGCGGGAACGGTCACGCGGTCGCGCGCGATCGCGCTCGGGTTTTCGATCGCACGGCGGGGGCGGCGTTCGCGCGGTGGACGGCGGGGTCGCGCGGTGGATCGGGCGACGTGGCGGCAGCTCGTAATCCCGCGCTCAGAAGGGGTCCAAAACTGAAAATTTTTTCGTTCGAGAGCCAAAACGAGAATTTTATGTGCACAGGGATCCAACATGTCCAATAGTCCAGTACCACTACGTAACAGCACATATACACCGTTGACACACACGACACAGGCACACACGATACAGAGAGCGGGGCCGTACGTACGTGGGGCCCACACGGATCGACTGTGCCAACAACTCCGCATCAGGCAACCGATCGAGCAGGCCTTGCTAGCTAGCTGTGACGACGTGACGTGCACATCACACATGCCTAGCGCTCCAAACAGATTAAAAGTGACAGTAGCTTTTAGCTTATATTTTATGTTTTTGTTATAATTATAATGTAGCTGTTATTAGCTTTTTAAAATAAAAAATAAGAAAAATTTAAAAAGCCATCACTATTATCTTTTGAAACAAATACAAAAGAATAAGGAGAAACAAGAAAAATAAAAAATACCAAAAAGTCAAAAGCCGACCTATTTCAAGTGGTTTCTAGCTTCTGAAATCATTTGGAGCGGAGCCCATCTGCCCGATCGTTGTTGTAGGTACGTGATCAAAGAGCTAGCGACTGTGATAGCACGTAGTTACGCACGGAGAAAACTCACGACATGTTAGTGGAGCTAGGAGCATACAATGCAGACCCATTTTTTAGAATTACTACCGCATGGTATACCGTTGGGAGGAATCCCAACGGCATACCTTCCTTTGCCGTTACTCCCCTCCCTTCCCTCTCTCTTATCTCGAATCGGCACCGCCGCTCTGCACCCCTCATCCGCCTCCCCTGCCCGCTCCTCCACCACTAGCAGCCGGTGGCAACCTCGCCGCCTGGCCACGTTGCCATCTCCTCTCCTTGCCGCTACCACCTCGTCCAACCTAATATTTAAGATTTACTTATAGATATAACAGAAAGTAAATTTTAAATAATAATTAAATAATTTATACTAGGGCATTCCTGTGAGATCCCTGAATTTTAGTTTAGTCATTTGTGGATTTTTATGACTCAAATGGTATTTAAATCGGCACAATTTTAATTGCTACACGTAATCTTAAATCGTCATGTACTATTTTAAATCGACACTTACTATTCTAATCATCATAAACAGTTTTAAATCTTCTATGGTTATTAATTATTCTAATAATTAAGAATACTTATTAGGGAGATTCTACAATTTATAAGTGACTAAGAAAATTAACTGGACCTTCAAATGCGCAAACAGAGCGATCTAAATGACAATATAACAATTAACAATTAAATTGACATTACTTTCAAAACTATACATTTAATTATTTTAGTTGATATCCTACCATGTTTTAAAAATAAATATACAAAGAAATGCTGATAACTTATCATCGTCAACACACAGATCTCTCCTTCTCTCCTCTCCTCCTCCCTCCTCTCCCCTCTTCTTTTCGTTGATTTCTTTCCTCTTCTCCTTCACTCCTCTTTTCTCTTTTCCCCTTCCTCTCTCTCGGCCAAAATGCGAAATGAGCACGCATGCACTCAGCCGGCCACGCGCCTGAGGGGTTATACCCCTAGTCATTTAACGGTTAGACGACTAGGGGCAATAGGCAATATATAGTTAAAAATACAAAAAAAATAGGTATAATATTGTAATTCAAAATAAAAGTTAATTATTTTTAAAAAATTCCTATGACCACACCCAAAAAGCTGCCGCGCGCAGTGGCATTTGGGGGCGAAAGGTCCCTTTTCGTGGATATGCAATGCAACGCGTGCAGCGGCAAAGTAGCATCTCAAGCTTCCGTCTCCTGTAAATTCTCCCACGAGCACGTATTTCTCTGTACCTTGCGGTACCTCTCGTCAGTGCGTCAGTGTGTTTTACTTTCTACTAGTTTTTTTTTACCGTCGTAAATGGCATGTACTCTGCAGTTTTTACCGTTCACACTGCAGTAGTTTTCTTGTGAACAAGGAACTGTTTATGTATTTCACATTGTAGATACTTTTATTTCAAATTTGCCCTTTGGACATCAATTTTGCAAAATAGTTTCGTCCCTGGGCCCAAAAGTCGACACCTGTTGCCTAGCGCGCCTGAGGAGCTCAGCAGGGATGGGTGTGCACGGCAGGGCGGAATGGCACGATATGACTTAGCACAGCGAGGCAGCAGGCGGGCCTGTGGCAGCTGCCTGCCGAGCCGTCCTTGCTCGGTGAGGTGCTACCGAGCAGCCCGAGCTCGGCAGGTGGGCAGGCACGCAAGGGTCGGGGCGCTCAGTTGTAGCACCGACTCGGCAGCGCCACACGGTCAATTTAGTTATTTTGTAATTATGCGAATACTCGTGCAAACTAGTTAAAAACACATACTCTGATACACATTAAGAAATAGTACTATCTAGGCACTGTTTTGTTCATGTATGTGTAGAAATTTTTTAGGAATGTGCAAGGGGGTTTGGAGATGCAAATGATCCACCATCACCAACTTCCTATGTTAAGTAGTAAAGATACATTATTGCAAACAATTATCTAATAGACCATATGTAGGCCGACAAAGTATTTCGCAATAAAGGTGCGAATTACATGGCGCGTAGGATTTGATTAGGTGCATATGCTTGCCTCATTACTCGTACGACACAAATGGCAACATGTGTGAACAGTCAACCCCAACTACAGCTAAGATACATGTGCGCCTTTTAGAAACCATTGTTGCAGTCATTCGTCGTACACATTTAGGTCATTTGCGGGCTTTAGCCCTCGTGACCCGCGTCCAGTACTCGACTTTCACAACTTGTGTAGCTTTGTCCTAGTGAAAATAACTTGGCGTTCAGCGAAGCATCAGGGACCACTAGTGCCTTACCCTTGTCATTCCCATCATGACCTTTCCGCTGTCATACAGGGTGTAAGGTTTCCAGTGTGTGAATATTTTCAGCGCCATCGGGTAATTGAGCATGTATTTTTGCTCGATGAATGCACTGTCGTACATCTCTGGGCTATTGATTCATTGGAAGAAGTAGCAACCCTCCATGGTCTACCGACATGGATGGAGTGACTTAGAGATATGCGAAATAAAACATCCAATGTGAAATATCAATACGTGCTTACAAAAATTTCGCCGCACGTGTAGTGTGCCCAGGCGGTGGTTGCCGGGTGTGTGGACTGAATGGTATGTGTTGAATTGCTGTAAGTGCACTGTGGCCACGGAAACTTTGGCGACAGGGGGTGCACCCTTGCAATAATTATCAGGGTACGATCCCTTCTTCTTAGCCACTCACTTTCGCTTGTGAAGCATCTCTATGTAGTTCGACATTGTAGTGGCGTCTTGTACCTATGCTCTTCCCCTATTTTTGAAATCAGTTCGAGTGGAGTCTTGGATCCAGTTGTGAGGGCTAGCCGAATTTTATAGGCGGTCGATGTGCACTGTTTCAGAGTAAAGCATGTATGCGTTGTCATTTCACTATGCAAAGCTAGTGATTGATGTATGAATGAGAAAAGCTATTGTGTCTTGTCTATTTGGTCAGAAAAGCTAGTACATATTGTTAACTCAATATGAAAAGCTGGTATGTATTGTCAAATCACTAGGGAAATGCTAGTGCATGTTGTGAACTCACTGATCAAAAAACTGGTACATGTAGTCAAATCACTACGAAAAGCTAGTACGTACTATGAACTCGCTGAGAAAAGCTTATGTGTGTTGTCAAATCACTAGGAAAGGTAGTGCGTGCTGTGAACTCACTGAGAAAAGCTGGTACGTATTGTCAAATTATTGAGAGAACCTTGGCATTGCACAATTACACTACACTCATAGACAAATTTCATTTTAGACTGATACAATGGGATAAAGCATTAATGAGTATATATTTAAATTTGACACTTGGGGCGCAAATGCAGGGTCAGTGGAACAGATTTTTGACTTGCTCGGACTAAAGATCTAGCACCGAACACAGTCCTGGGTCAAGTGTTGCCTACTGCCCACTTTCCCTGGCGGCGAAGTTGGTCCTGAGGGAAAGTCAACCTATCTGGAGAGCATCGTACATCATGCAAGTCGTATTACGGTGGTGGCCTAGTGGGAACTGTGCATAGAACAATTGATTGGGCCCAATCTCTTGAGCACTATATAATTGATTGCCGATGAAAGATAGAATTGCAATGAAACTCGTAATTGTAATCACCCGTGTCACATGTTACGTGAACAATGAACCTCCCGGTACTCCAGTCCATGGTTGCCCAATACCGCGTAGTCGGTGCAGTACTAGTAGACCGTGTAGCTAACGTATGTCCTATCATACCACTCATCATGATGCTGGAGATATGGGTGATCCACAAGTGCGTACGTACCGCATTGCACCTTGTAGTCTCGGATAGGGAAGTCAACATCACCACCTTGGTTGTCGTGTGGGTTGGGTTGTCTCCGTGATGAGAATAGAAGTAGAGTGGTCCATTGTCCCCCCAAGGAGAGGTCTAAGGTTGGGTTGCCTCTGCAACAAAGATGGAAGTAGAGTAGTGTTGGCGTGAACTTCCTGCATGAAGACGACATGTATGAAGAACAATAAAAATGGTATCATGTGCAATGCAACAAAATATGAAATTTTCAAACCTGAGAAGTACGCTATGTAGATTGGAAATGGCCGAGGCTAGGACGGTACACTAACGAGCTAGGACATGTAGATGAAGATACCAACAGATGATGTTGCGGCTCAGCACCCTGGGATAAACACGTCACTAGCACGATCGCAGCTGATGGCCCCTAGTGCCTGTTTAGCATCCTCATACATGTTGTGGATAAACCCTATTAGTCATTTGATCATGCTCGAGCATCCACGGCATAGTGTGACTCCACCCTTGGACAAGATGCGGCGTATCCAATCAACCTACAATGACAGATGAAACATGTTTGTCGTGTATGCGTGAATAGTAAGATACAAATATGAACTTTAAATCTTTTACCGCTTCATCATGCCATGCCGCACGATGTTAGTCCAGGCTGAGTCCTAGCCTGTCGGTGTGTGTGGCCTGCGTGGGGGCTATGCAGGGAGATGCGTCAGTCCGCAACAGGTTTACACCACGTACCACTCCAAGTATGTGGGGTATGTGTCGGGGTCGTACGGCCGTCGCTCCTGCTTGACCTCCGTCCTCGCTGACTACTTCCAACTTGGATCAGATGCCTATGTCGCTCTCCAGTCATCACTGTTCCATCCCTTTTTCATTTGCCTTTAGAAAAAAGCGGGGGTAAGCAACTATTACTTTAGTGAGGAAATAAAGAAGACACGAATGGTACACAACAGACTGTACGAAATGAGGTATCAAATAAATTTACTTACTAGTGAATATGGCTGAGTAGTGGTTGACACGGTGCTGGTGGCACTTGTTAGTGAAGCCTGAACTATCTCATGATTTGTTGTGGGCGTAGGGCTCCACCAATAGGAGAAGATGAGGTGGTTGATTGTGAGCTAGTAGTCCCTATCCCGCTCACATTGCTCTGATAATCCATAAGGCACTGTCTCAGAGATGAAATCTAAGGTCCACACCATCCACACGACACACCCTCGTGCAATGTTTTGAACGCATTGTAAAAATCTGGGTACACTTGCCGTGGCCTCTCTCTATACCATCCTAGCTCACTGGCAGTCCAACAAGTGCTCATGGTGAGTCTGTCCATCGGGTCATCGACGTCACCATAGAACTATGGCTTCTACTAGTATGGGTACACCTACACCTGAAAGTATGGTCGATCAATAGGGAGGTGCTCCCACAACCATAGTTGCAATAAGCCGTCGTACAAACCCTTGTTGGTCGCACACAGAATAGTCGAGCCCCAGTTGTACGGTGGGACCACATCAGGCTCAATGTCGACCAGAGACTCAGTGATATGGATGTAGTTGCAGGGTACACCTAGTCTCCCTAAGTCATAGAAAATAGGACCAACCAGAACATGAAGAGCAAGTAAGCAATGAGGTAGGACCTCACAACCTATACAGGTGTGTTTGCTAGGAATTGCCTATATTGCCGCAGCCACAAATGTTTGTTATGTCAGAATCAGAAGAAACTAATTTGTTATATGTGTAACGTAGGACCGAACCTGGGTCTACGCTAGGAACCATGTGAGTGAAGAGCACACTAATGGCGTGTCTGATTTCATAAGAGCTACCGAGGAGGATATGTTCAATAACAAGGTGGAATATATGTACTGTCTATGTATTGACTGCGAGAATCTAAAGATGTTTAAGAATCGAGTGCAGATTAAAGCACACTTGATTTGAAGAGGTTTCAAAAAGGGATATGCACATTGGACCAGTCATGGTGAAGAGCAGATAACGCAGGAAGGTAGTAATAATGACATAACCGATGAAGTCAATGATATGCCTCCACATTATGTCAATTGTTGTTTCGATTCAGATAGGCTACATGATGACAATCTAGATCAGATGCTTCATGATGCAGAAGGGAACTATAATGAGAGAGAGTAGTTAAATTCTACAGCTTGATGGAGGACTTGGAGAAACCTTGTTCACTTGCTGCAAGTCAAAGTACACGAGGTTGTCACTCGTGCATGAACTGCTAAAATTGAAGGCAAGCAACGGTTGGTCTGATAAGAGTTTCAAGGCGTTGTTAGGTCTTTTAGCGGACATGCTTTCAGAGGAAAGCGAGTCGCCCAAAACTACCAACAAAGCCAAGAAGGTTCTTTGTCCATTGGGAATGGAAGTAGAAAGAATACATGCATGTCCGAATGACTGTATCCTCTACCGTAAAGAGTATGCAAATATACATGTATGTCTAGTGTGCAACGCATCTCGATACAAGCATAAGAATCAATCAAATGACTGTGAGGGAATAGAGGTGAAGAAAGGACATCCTACTAAGGTGGTATGGTATCTTCCTGTAATTTCCCATTTGAAGCGGTTTTTTTGTGAATCCAAAGGAGGCAAAACTACTATGTTGGCACTTGGAGGAGCGTAAGAAGGATAGAATACTAAGACACCTTACTGATTTTGCCTAGTGGAGAAACATCGATAGGAGATTTGCAGACTTCAGTGCAGAACCGAGAAATATAAGGTTTGGATTGAGTACAGATAGAATGAATCATTTCGGTAACATAAACAACTGACATAGCACTTGGCCTGTGAGTTCTTGGTTATGTATGAAGCAGAAGCATATTTTGTTATCGATACTTATCCAAGGGTAGAAGCAACCTAGGAATGATATTGATGTGTACCTAGCACCGTTGATGAAAGATCTAAAAATACTTTGAATCGAAAGATTACAGGTATGGGATGCGTAGAAATGAGAGAACTTTACTTTACGCTCCTTATTGTTCTGCACCATAAATGATTATTCTACCCTTACTAACCTATCGGGCTAAAGTACAAAAGGAGCCAAAGCCTGTACTCACTACTTAGATGATACCGAGATTGTGTGGCTGAAGCACTCACGTCAAACCATGTACACGCGTCACCGTAGGTTCCTTCAGAGGGCTTACCCACACCCAGGATGAAGAAACAATTCAACAGAGAGAAGATGGATAGTTCAGCTCCAAGGCATTTAAGAGAAAAAGAGGTCTATGATATGGTTAAGACTTTAGATGTTGTGCTCGAAAAGGGATGTAAAAAAGATGTCCTGTGAGAAGAATGTATGGAAGAAGAGATCAATATTTTAGGACTTACCTTATTGGGAGCACCTAGAAGTTTGCCACTGCATCGACATCATGCAGATAGAGAATAATGTATGTGACAACTTAATTGGTCTCTTACTAAATATTCATGACAAAACAAAGAATGGTGTCAACGCACGGCTTGACTTGGTTGATATGGACATCAGACCTGAGTTAGCACCGACAAAAACTGACAAAGAACGAACTTATCTTCCCCTGCTTATTACACTCTGTCCAAGGCCAAGAGATCTGAACTGTGCTAGTGCTTGCATGGTGTAAAAGTTTGATCTGATTACTCTGCCAACATGAAGAAACTTGTTTCGATGGAAGATTTAAAGTTAACTAGCATGAAGTCTCATGATTGTCATGTGTTGATAACACAGATGCTTTCTATTGCAATTAGAAGTATTTTATGAATCAAGGTTTGAGAGACAATCATGAGACTATGTTATTTCTTTAACACAATTGCTCAGAAGGTCATCGATCTCGAAGGATTAGATGCTATGCAAGACGAGGTAGTGACAACACTATGTCATCTTGAGATGTATTTTTCTTTACCTGTGTTCCTACATAGCATGTACCCGTTTAAGAGGTTCATGGGAATTCTTAAGTCATATGTATGGAATCGATCTCAACTAGAGGACAGCATCGTCGAAGGTTATACAACCAAAGAGATCATTGAGTTATGTGTCGATTATATGGCTCAGGTTGAACAGATAGGTGTGCCTCGATCTCGCCATGAGGGGAGTCTCAAGGGTATCAGGATCATCGGAAGGAAAGCAATCACTCTAGATATGGATGCGTGTATCAACCATATGACTAAAGTGTCTCGTATATCAACCAACACATGGACGTGCTTTTGCAACAGAATCCGAAGTGGCCAGATATTTGAATCATGACAACACAACAATAGGTTCAACCGATGGTTGAAGGAGTGGCTCGCTAGGAGCTCATCAAGTGATATGTTGACATGGTTGGTAAAAGGGCTAACATTTACAGTTGTGACATGGTAAGAATATGACATAAATAGGTACACATTCTATATGTAGTCTCAGGATGTAAAAAAGCACTAACCAGAACAATGGTGTCCACAGTGTTCAGTATCGATGAATTGAGGACTCCTACTATGAGTTCATAGAGGAGATTTGGGAACTCGACTACGTGCTTTTCAAGATCCCCTTATTTTGGTGTCGTTAGGTCCATCTCCCACAGGTGAAGGTCGATAGGTACAATGTCACTACCATGGACCTTAAATGTATCGGATACAAAGATGAACCATTCATACTCGCTAACCAAGTTATTCAAGTTTTCTATATAACCGACCAAGCAAATAAGAAGTGCCACATATTTCTTCATAGAAAAAGGAGGATTGTCAAAGTTGAGAATGTAGTGGACGAGTAAGAATACAATTAATTTGATAAGTTGCCTCCTTTCAGAAATGACATAAAGGTCGAGGAAGAACAACGTGATGAAACTAGCAATATATGCGTCGATCATCATGAAGGGCTAATTTTTAAAGGAAACAAGCAAGTGAAATGATGATTGAAAGGTTTATGTGTAATATATTCTGTATTTGCATTTATATATTTATATAAGAATGTGTTATATATATGTGTGTGTGTGTGCGCGCACGCGTGTGTGTGCGTGTGTATGTGAATTTGCATTTATGTGTATAAGAATGTGTGATATGTGTGTGTGTGTGTGTGAATTTGCATTTATGTATATGATAATGTGTGATATATATGTGAATGTGAGGAGGGATTATCACAGACGATTTTAAAGTAAAACTATCTATGATATTTATCATCATAGACGGTTATAAATTAAAACTGTCTGTGATGTTTTATTATTATAGACGGTTTTACTTGAGAACCGTCTATGATGATAAATATCACAGACTGTTCTTAAATAGAACTGTTTATAATTATTCCTCTCTATATATATGGTACACTAGGGTTTGTCCTCACTTTAGTAACGCTATTCCCTACTAACGCCGCTGCCTCCCTCGAGCCAGTCGCCCTCCTCCTCCTCCCCCAACTTCAATGACACTCCTTCCCTAAGCACACCGCCTTTCCCAAGCTCGTCGCTCTTGTAGGATCGGAAATGGCAACAGAGGGGAGTGAATGGTGCCTTCAAAAATCGCTCCGAAGTATTCACCAATTTCTTCTCCAATAGCTACAAAAGCTATGAAGAAAAATAATTCATGCTCTCTAGAGACAGGAGAAACAAAAGCCAGACCGACAAAAGAAGTGAAGCAATCTCGGCCATAAAGCTACTAAGTAAGAGGATAAGCGCTCTCTGAGACAGATGCTACAGATCAAAGCAGACAACATGGAAGAAAAACAAGCATAAATAGAGCAGCTGACATGAAAAGGTACAGAGAAAAACTGACAAAAATGAAACACACTTGAAAGCCAAGAACTGAAAAAACAGCTCAGCCGAAGAGCAGAAAACAGCGAAAGAAGAATGTCTGATGGCATATTCAAACCCGGTTTAACCGGTTATTTATTGGCGGTCTGACTGGTATTAGAAGCCCGGTCAGACTGCAGTGGGTGCATCGGCTAAAATGTTGTAATAGTGTCGGTTAGACCGGAGTAAATTCAGTAAATGCAAAGTAGCAGGAGGTCTAACTTTTATCTACCAGTCGATTTGACCGCAGAGAACAGCAAGGTCAGTCGGCACAAGGAAACTGTAGAGAAGAAGCAGCCGAACACAAACCACAGAAGCACAACTAAAAAGGAAACTACAGACTGAAAAGATGCAGCAACCGAAAACCAAAAGAGAACAGTAAATAGTGCTGCCGAAACTGAACTGAACCGAAAGCAAAAACTGCAGACTGCCTACTGAAGAATTGAAGCCTGAACATGGAGTAAAAGAACTGAAAGAAAATCTTCTCTTGAGACCAAGACAAATATGAGTAAAAGCTATTTGAGACACAGAACTTAAATCCCAACTGAGATTAATTGAAAGGAAAGGAAGGAGTCAATCGGCAAGGCGACTAAAAGGATAAAAACAGTGAATATCTTTGTTGCTGAAAATTGAAAGCTTGAGCAAGGAAAACAAAGATTGCAGGGAACTGCTCGAGCAACAGAAGAATAGACCAAATGCCAAATTACTTGCATTTCTCAAATCTTTTGAACACAATACTTTGGTTTAAAACAGAGAAGTGTCCCTAGATCAAGATAGTACAAACCTAACATAGATTTGCTGCCGAGATACCCAGAACACAAATCCTCTATTCATGATGAATAGTAAAACCCTAGAATTCTTGACAGGATCCAAATTGCTTGAGTTTCTCATATCCATTGATCTTGAGGCTTTGAAATTCAGCTGGAAACATTCTTAAAACATGAAAGCACCAACCTAGAACAATCAATTCACCAAAACATCAAGAGCCCATGGATGCCCTGACTCCAAACCCTAGAAAATGCAAAACAGGGGAAAAGAGCCGCAAGGGATTTTCACGAAAGATCATGGCTATTAAAAATTTGCTCTCAGAGATAAACTAGCCAAATGGCTTGGATGAGGATCCCTAGTTCAGAGCAAACCAATTCCATAGCTATTCAACCAAAAAATCAATCCATACTTCAAGAAATCAGGAAAGAACACTGAGAAGGACAGAAAGTAGAAAGGAACTGAAACTCATGACAACTCAAATGGATTCATTTCAGAGAGATGAATGATTACATGAAGTGTTCTACAACCATTCCACTACGGCCCCATACGCAATTGAAATAACAAGAGGTGTCTACCACTCACTACATGCTTCTCTGGAAGAGCACACACGCAGGAGAACACACTCCAATACAGCTACTGCTTGCTTGCCATCAGAACCCACACACTGCCTCCTCTCTTAAGGCTCCAGGCTCACACCCAAATGGCAAATCAAGAAGTGGCAGCCCCTCTCCACTCCATTTCTTCATACCCCCATGGAGCAAAGGTCAACACAGGAAATGGAGGGATAACATCCACTCTACTCAGTCTTGAGTCAATTCTCCAAATTGCCCTTCAACCACCTTCCCGGAAGCTTCCCGCAACCGGCACCCTGACCGTTTGGACCTCGACTCCTCCCTGAGTCTAGTCCTGGTCCGCTTCGCAGCACACGACCGCACCCGGCATCCTGACCCTCTGGACCTCAGCTCCTCCCTGAGCCTAGTCCCGGTCCACCTCGCCGCTGCCCGTCGTGTCCAACTGGCTTCAACCAACTGGACCTCCGACTCCACCTGAGTCAAGTCCTGATCTGTTCCGTCGCACACGACCGCAACCGACATCCAACCGTCTGGGCCTCCGACTCACTACTACAAAAAGCCTAATAGTAGACGCCAAATCACAGACGGTTTTGTGAAACCGTCTGTGATTTACACTATTACGCACGGTTTTAATTTGGAGGCCGCTCGTGGTATTTGTGGCGGGAAAATGAGTATCACGAGCGGTTCTTACCGCTGAACCGCTCTCGTGATATTAGAATATCACTGCATTTATTTATAATAAAACCGCTCGTGATATTCAGATATCACTGCACGGTTTTTATTATAAAACCGTCTGTGATACTAGAATATCACAGACGGTTTTATAATAAAAACCGTCTGTGATACATTTCCCGCCTTGCAATCCCTCAAAATTTCATATTTTCCCGCTTAAGTCCGAGTATGGTTCAGTTTTGAGACACCTTCAGTAAAACGGGCATAACTTTTGCATACGGTGTCCGTTTTCGACGTTCTTGTACTCGTTGGAAAGCTAACGACGAGCCCGATCCAAAAAAAATGACCCGATTGCGCCAGTCGACCTCCAAGACCCCGAAAATCGGCCATCTTTGGACCTAAACCTGCGTCGCAAGTTTTTGGTTTATGTTTTTGCCCTTTTTCTTGGTTTTATTTTCGGAATTTGGATTTTTCTTCAACTGCAAAGTTGTAGATCTCGTCGAAACCTTTCAAATGAGTATATATAAACTATATAAACCTTTGCTATTTTATCTTTTCAGAGTAGTTGTTTATATTGCATCGGTATATAAAATTTGTGCTCCAATTCACAGACGGTTCTATATATAGAACCGTCTGTGATATTCATTCATCACAGATGGTTCTATATATAGAACCGTCTGTGATAATCTGACCGCTGGGCCCGTCGATCCTCAGCCCCATGAATCGTAGCTCCGCCTTTCCGTTCCCGCGCCAAAAATTTCGAATTCCCACTTCTCCCTCCCTCTCCCTCCCCTATAAATATACCCAAAATCCAGCCTCTTTGCTGGTCTCCTCTTCCTTGCTGTCCTCCTCTTTGCTGTCCTCTTCCTTGTTGTTCTCCTCCTCCTTGCTGTCCTCCTCCTTGCAGACGACGCAGAAGCATCTAGCTCGTCCCAACCGGGCAGACGCTCAATCAACGCCGACGATGGTGGTCATCAAAGACATTCAGCTCATGCGTTGCATCAGGGGCGAGAAGGCATAGAGGATCTTTGCTTGTTGTGTAACCTGCTCGTTGTTCTTGTTGTTCTTGTTGTATAACTTGCTCGTTGTTCTTGTTGTGTAACCTGCTCGTTGTTTTGAGATATTGTAATGGTATACTCTAATCTTAATAAAAATTGATGTTTTATGTTTGTGAAATGAATTGACATGTGAATTGGATGTATACATGTACATGTTGATCTGCTTGTTTCAGAGGACATGGCTAGCATTTCCTGAGGCTAGCCAATAAACAGAAATAGGTTTAGGAATAGAAAGGAATATCACAGACGGTTTTTAACTAAAAACCGTATGTGATAGTTATAATCCTGCACGGTTTTTAGTTAAAAACCGTCATGATTATAAATATCACGAGCGGTTTTAGTTAAAACCGTCGTGATATGTAAATATCACGACGGTTTTTAACTAAAACCATCTGTGATAACTATATATCATGACGGTTTTAACTAAAAACCGCTCAGTGATATTTGCATCACGACGGTTCAAAACCGCTCGTGATGACCTCGTATTATCACTGACCCATAATTTCAGACGGTTCACAAAACCGTCTGTGATGACGTTTTTGAACCGTCTGTGATGACCTTTTCTGTAGTAGTGACTCCTCTCTGAGCCTAGTCCCGGTCCACTCGTCGTTGCCCGTCGTGTCCACTTCCGGTAGCTCCAGCTCCGGTTCCTCGTCTCCCGACCCGCAACCACCTCAGCAGCCTCGATCATCTTCGACGTCTCCGACCGTCTAGACCTCAACACCTCCTGTGCCTAGTCCCGGTCCTTCCACGCCTCACCATGACCTAGCTCCAAAGTCCTACAACCACACAGACAAGCAAACCGTCACATAGCACCGCTCGAAACAGCATAAACAACATTAGCACTAATGAAAAGGTACTTAAACCTGGAATACCCAAAACAAACTCAAACTCTCTAACACAAGTCAATTACTCATCACAAACATGGGGATACCTCCACATGGTCTCTCAGCTCTCCTCTCCCAAGGCCGACGCCGCCTCCCCCGAGCCCGTCGCCACCTCTCCTGAACTTGTCGCCCACCTCGTCCTCCCCCAACTCCAGTGGAACTTCTCCCCCGAGCATGCTGCCTCCCCCAAGCCCGTCGCCCTCCTCCTCCCTTGAGCCTGACGCCGCCCCCTGAGCCCATCGCCATCTCCCCCAAACCCATCGCTCTCCTCCTGCCCCCAACTCCGGTGGCACTCCTCCCCCGAGCATGCTGCCTCCCCGGAGCCCTACATCGCCTCCCCTGAGCCCGTCACCACCTCCCCAACTCTGACAGCTCTCCTCCCCTGCATCATCAATTCAATGTCTTAGATTGCCATTGCGGCTATGAGTTTTCCTCTATACTTTGATATTTACTATCATGTACAATTTGTTGTGCTAGTTAATCTCAGTTCTATTATCTTTCAAACTTGTAAGTGCTAGCACTGGGGGACTTTGCATGATAGTTTATGGGTGTTGTGATTTCTCAATGAAGAATTTGGTCAACGTGACATTCTTATGTGACAATTTGTGATATTGAGTCAGGTTGTGAGCCGAGTTATTATCTTTACATACTGATTCTTACTAGACATGTTTTCGGTCAATATGTCATATATCTAAATATATCTGTTAGAACAATTTACTTGAAGTAAATAGGTTTGATATATGTTTGTAGTTCATTGTTAAGTTTACTGCTATTTGTCTTCAGATATTCAGTAAGGTAGCCTAGAGTTCAAAGTCTGACTGATTAGAGAAATTGTCACATAAATACCTGATCATATTAGACCCTTGTGGCGAGGAGGCCTACTGGTAGTAGGTGCAACCCGACACCTGAGAGAAAATCAATTAAATCAATTTGTATATTATGTAGATCATTGTAGCCCACTTACTTGCTCTGTTAAGCATGAATTCCTATTTTTATGACCTGTGTAGTCCATCTGTGTCAAGAGATGTTTATTTAATACTCTTGTCATACATTTGTTGCTGGAATTATTCCATATTCACCAAGAATTGGCTCAAGAATTGCTCACTTTTATTATCTTTCGATGATATTATTCACTCATTCTTTGTCATCGTTGCTGGATGCGTGTAATGCACTGTCCTTTGGAACATCCAAAAAAGGAAGAGGACTATCGAAAAGGCCCGAGGGCCGATTTACCATCACAGATGTCAATGCGTCTGGGACCCCTCTCAATCCTCGCCGAGCAGTGTCCACATTTTGGAGACTGGTTGGAATAGTTGCACGGAAACAAATTGAGATCACGTTTGATTCATGGAAGACTGTGACCGAAGAGCAAAAAAATGAGTTGGTGATGGAAGTTTTAAATTCATTCGAGATCTCGGAAGAACACAAGGCCTTCGTGAAACGACATGCGTTGCTAGTGGTATTCAAAGTGTCGAAGAACTTCAAGAGCCTACTTGTCAAGCAATACATGGAGAAGGATCTGATACCCTTTCACAAGTATCCATTCCTGGAACCGCAATGGCAAGAGTTTGTTGCAATGAAGACGACAAATAGTTTTAGGAGTGAAAAGTGCAGTGCATAGGGCCCTCCAAGTAAAACACACGCACCCCAGTAGACTCGGCGCTGCTGGGTATGTGGGTAAAATCCAACAATGGAGGAAGAAGGACAAGCAGGCAATCCTGTAGGATACCTCCCCACCATTTGCTGGGATCCCTAATGAGCGCATTCGAAACTGGAAAAGATTGAGGTCATCTACTGTGTTGTCGAGGGTCATCTCCTTTCAAAACCCCGCAGACGAGGAAATGTCCCACCACCTGGTAAGATATCGAACTACCTAGTTTTTAATTACTCCATAACTTCATAGGAAGTGAAACGGCATGTTGGGCTCTTGCAGGAAGCACTGAGTGCAGAATCTTCCCAACTCTAAATCCAGGCAGTCAGGGAGAGAGATATACTCTCAGCGGCCTTGGGAAACAAGGAGCACCCGGGTCGCACGAGGGGCCTTGGACTTTATGTTCCTCAGAATATGGTTTCTCAGAGGATTTTGAAGCGTATCGGAGTAGGAAGAGAGCCAAAGCCGGATGCAAGGAACGGCTACGAGAGTTGATTAAGGCATCTCTTAGAGGGGGAGATTGCTGATTGTGTTAGAGATGAGACGCAAAGGTATAGGAAAAATCAGTAGAAAGCCCCCGCCGCTCCTGTGCTAGCCAGCCCTCCCAACCGTCAAAGTAGCTGCACGTCCAGACCTACCTCAGAAAGCAACCACAGATTTCCTGTTGATGACATCCTGGTAATAATTATTATCTCTAGAATACTCGATCTATTGATAGACCTGTTGAAGTAGCTAGCTTTGTATCATTATGTAGGTGGCTACAAAGTGCAAGCTCCAAGTGAGATATGACTTCGTTGCCGTGCGTGCTGCTTGGGGCATGTTATATCCATCCGGTCCTGAGGCCTTGGTGCATGGTGTAACTCTAGAGCCAGGTTTCATAAAAGTGAATGTGGAAGGTGTTCATGCCAATTTCGATGTCATCCCACTATAGATGCCCCCAGATGATGAGGTTGTGGCTTCAGGGCAAGCCATTGGACCATTCATCCAATGGCCCAAAAGGGACATCTACATAGAGGCTCCAGCACTGGTGCCAAGTCCATGAGAGCTATCTGCACTGGTGCCAAGTCTAAAGAAGCTATCTGCATCGGTGCCAAGTCTACAGGGATTATTTGCACCAAAGCTACCTGCATCGGTGCCAAGTCCACAGGAACTATCCACACCAGAGTTACCTGCACTGATACGGCAAGGGCTCGGTGCATCTACATCTCGTGCCTGGTCAACTACTATAAAATCAACCTACAACCGAGGTGGCAAGGATAAACCAAAGAACACCAATGATGATATCCCCTACTTACCGTTGGCCCAGAAATTCGTGCAGATAAGCCGTTAGTTATCCCGATAGAGCACCTCCTAATCCTATGACTGGCATGCCAGAGATTGCATACATACTACATGGAACAGGCCGACAAGCCAGAGGGACAATGATGCTCAAGTGTCGCTGTCAAGTTCAGGTCGCATCATCTTCACCACGATATTCATGACTGTGTCTTCATGGTGACCTTCTAAGACATATTTTTTCTCTTCACACTTGACACCCTCGACACCTCACTCATTCGATGCTTAACACTGTAAGTGTGTACAATCACAGTCTACGTTAATATAATACTGATAAATGTCATGTATAACTCATTGTTTGTGTGTGTATATAGTATAAATAATAGGGGCATCATGGTGCCCGAGCTCTATGATTAAGACTTTCTATTTATGATTAAAGACTTTCCATCCACGATTGATTTAGCATGCTAAATCAATGACTTCCTTTTCAAATCGACGTCTTTTCAAATTAATGAATGTTAATAGGTTTGTCTGATATATTATATATCATTGCACTTGCATGCATCTAAAAACAATCCAAAGGTAGGGAGGCTTGGTGCTCAGACACCATAGTGCCCCATTTATATATATATATATATATATGTCATATATATATATATATATATATATATATATATATATATATATATATATATATATATATATATATATATATATATTCATGGTGACTAAAACTAGATTAAAAAAATCATCGGTTGGTTTCCTCGACCCCCACTTAGTCGCCATAGATATCATCAAGGAGAATGCATCCTTCGTCGAGAATTACATGACGAAGGCATTGGTCACTCAACACAACAAGAAATTCATACTTATTCCCTACAACCAGGGGTAAGTGCTGCGCTAGTGGCTATACTTATTAATTTGTACTTTATAAGTAAAACGAACTTAAATTTATTGATTATGACAACATACATGTGTAGGTTCCACTGAATTCTAATTGTAATTATACCAAAATGGAACAGGATAATATACCTTGATTCTCTAAAGGAAAAACAAAACTGACTACATAGTTGTCCAATAATTAACCGATAGGTAAACATATTTTCTCCATAGATAACTCTATTGTAGTCTTTCCTTCCTTCTCATGACTAAGCTAACTTTTTAGAATCATGTAGATCATTCACCGCATACATTGCAGACGTACAGAAATCCGAGGGAGAGAGCAATGCCCTGTGACACAATCTAGATTTTCCGGTATTTGCTAGTACACATTAATCCTATATAACATTTCGTAGTAATGCCTCTTGAACTAATAAATTCTATTTTTGCAGTGCCACAAGCAGTAGCCGGGCAACACCTATGAATTCTATGTTTGCCACAACATGCAACTACTCCTCAATTCTGTGAAAACCAATGATCCTCAGGTCTGTCAATCTGGCAATAATTATTTCATACTTATCAATTTATGTATGTATGCATGACATTGATCTTCCTATCGATAAGTTGCGTCCATTGATACAATTCTGTTGGAACAGGTCAACCTTAAGCAAATTCAAGGACAGTGTGCTACTTCTTAGTCTCTGAAGTCATAAAAGAAGATGGTGATTTCCACAATGTAGAATGAATTTGATTGGGACAAGATTTTGCTTAATTGTATATGTGTGTATTTGTTCGTAGATGGATAATTTATTTCATTTCAGTTAATTGATTTGTGAAATGGATGTTGTTATTTCTGAAATGAATTAATGTGAATTGGATGTATATTGTGTTGATTTGCTTATTTCAGAGGGTATAACCAGTATTTCCTGAAGCTAGCCAACAAAAAGGAATAGATTTATGAATAGAAAAGAACATCACAGACAGTTATTAACTCTAACCGTCTGTGATAATGCACTTTCACAAATGATTTTTAGTTGATACATCATGTATCACGGACGGTTTTAACTAAAACCATCGTACGGCGATTATGAGTTAATAACCGTCTGTAATAGACTGCATTCTAGACGGTTTGAAAGCCATTTGTGATGACCTCATGTCATTATTGACCTATAAATTTAAACGGCTTACGAAACTATCTATGATAACGTTTTTGAACAATTCATAATGAATTTTTCTGTAGTAGTGGTGTCGATCGTAACGGCCGCTGTATAACTCTGTGTGCAGCTCTATGTTCACCTTGGCGAACTGCAACACCTATAGCGGGAAGGACGAGGGGAGATGGCCCATGGCGCTCAATGTGCAGCTCTAGCGTTACACGATTTGGTATGATTGTTACCGCTGCACACCTTGAATCGAATTCGAGTTTTTTCTTATATAGCAAAGACATGCATCAATTTTCTTGCTGCGGTGATCAAGTTGGGGTGATAAAATTTTATCAGCCGTGCAATTGATCTAATCGAAGCAGCAAGAGCCCTACTGCAATGGCATTAGTTGGTGAACGGTGATTCATCCATGTTTTCTCGGCTTTCTCGTGCCCTGTTTGCCTCTCCTTGCATGCACACGTTAAAATGAAGCAACATAACAATATGGACTAGAATGGCTTGTTATGTAGCTAAGAGATTTCTTTTTTCAATTACAAAGAAAACATACTCATAAAGATTCTACTGAGATGCACTTATATATACATAAAGCTGAACATCAGAATTTGAATCCTGGTCGATAAAATTATACACCTATGATAGCTTTACCACCCACTAAGAGTGGTCCCCCAAGTTAAGAGAATTAACGTGTGTCCAGTGCACACGATGACACGAATGCACGCGCAAGGCATACTCTGATCTAGGTCCTGTTTGGGACACATAAATTTACCAAGAATTAATATAATTAAACGAGGCCTGAAGGGATCAAGTTAATTAGGTTCAATATTAAGTCCCAAATATTGGATTTTACGAGGAAAAAGTTTCTATAAGGTGGTATATATTGAAGGAACACTTGAGTGTCTTTCATTAAAAGACACTCAAAATTTCATTCATTATATCCTTTATCTAGTGAATCTCATTAGGATGCAAGATGCTTTCACATAGATACTTAAAAAGAGAGAATATAGCCACACCCATATAAAAGTCATCTCCTCTAATGCAAACACCTCTTTGTAGGTTCTTGGATGGTTGTATTTTCTATTAATCAGAGGTAGTAATATGCACAAGCACAGCTGCCTACTCAACCATCAATTTTAGTATCTTTTTTCGTGATCAAATAAAATTAGTATCTTATCTGTCCTACATGGCAAAAAAATAGTTTTCTTTTCCTATATAAGTACCTCTCTAAGCACTTGTATTGTGCATACCCCTTAAAAGGAATATGAGTGCGCCTAATAGCAAACCCTTTGACGGGTAACTCTTAACAAAGCAACGACCCTTGTTACTCACGTTCCGCGATGCAAATGCCACTGTATCTGTCCTGCATGAAGGACGCATCCGCATACGGACATAGCAAGGGGACAAGGCGACATCATGTGGGTGGTTATCACGCTGAGTTGTTCTGCATTGCTAGTCGCATGCACATATGGCCCTCCTCGCGATATCGTTGCCAAATGAAGGAAAAGGACTTTGCATGGTGTCGCACTCTTTACGTCGTACCACGTCGTTGCACACCAACCACGTATTATTGAAGCCGCCTTGCTAGTGGCTGCCTAGGCCCGTTTGCCATGTCCAGTGCATGTGTCGAGAGCTTTTTTTTATTAAAATGATTTATTAGTTTATAGTATTCAGTTTATTTACATAATTACTCGTATTAAGACTAAAAATCATAAACCGTAACTATAAGTTATAAACCAAAGTAAAAAAACCCACCCTCTATCGGACAATTATAAGCTAAGTTCTTTTCCACTTATGACTTATAGCTATGCTCAGTAACTAGCTTTCAAACGTTGCTTTTTTTAAGGCGAGGTCAAGAGAAAGATTATAGTAAAAAGTATAGTGTATTCAGTTGTACTGACCAAAATCACAGTCGATTATTTTTCTCTGCATATTGGCTCTCATGAACAATCAAAATTTAAAATTTTAAACTATAAACCACAATTTAAAAGAACCTATCCATACTCGAAGGCTTTGTTTTGCATTGCAGTACGCTTTTCGGAAAACCTTGTGATCACATCGTACTTTGTCACTTGCCTAGCAAGCATGTCTTACTTGAACTGGTAAATATCTTGTAACTAATAACTGCCTATTCTCACAAAAGAGGGGGAAACCGCCTTACCTTAACCTTTATGTGTATCACAGTATTACACCCCATTATATCACAGTATTACATCACAATCCATTCCCGGATTAATACACAGTAGTGCAAGATATAAATCCTTTAATAATAAGAGTTCCATTGGTGTAGCTATTTCCATACAAAACATGATCCCATGAGTCGAGGTATATATAACCCTTATTTATTGTGAACACACTATACCGTCGTGTTAATTAAACAGCTTAATCCAATAAGTAGGGGGAAGAAGAAAAAAAGAATTACGAACGTTGCAATTCCTATACAAAACATGATCCCATGAGTCGAGGTATATATAACCCTTATTTATTGTGAATACACTATACCGTCGTGTTAATTAAACAGCTTAATCCAATAAGTAGGGGGTTGAAGAAAAAAAGAATTACGAACGTTGCAAGACGCGAAGCTTCAGTAGTAATGCCTTTGAACTGTGATCTTCTGAGGTAGTAGTGAAGTGTGAACGCGTGTGTCGAATAATGATGGACCTAAACCTGTCGATCGGTTGGAGTCAGAGGAAGTCGACCCTGAACTCGTCCTCCAGCGCGCCGCGGGCGAGGTCGAAGCACGACTCCGGCAGGTCCCGGGACAGCGACCGGATCGGGAAGCTCGCCGCGCCGCCGCCGACGTCGTCGTCGTGGAGCCTCACCGCCGCTTGCTGCTGCTGCTGATGGGGCTCGTGGTGGTGGTGCCAGGGGCTGAACTTGACCGGGTCGAACGGGTACGGCTCGGCGTCGCGGAACATGTCCATGTGCTGCAGCGGTTCGCCGCCGCCGACCACATTGCCGCAGGCCCAGGTGCTGTTGCTGTTGCTGGAGCTGTCGCCGCCGCCGGTGTAGGCGCTGTACGTGGCGGTGTCGGAGAGGTTGTCGGACCGGAAGGAGTGGGCGGCGCCGTAGGAGCCCTGCATTGTGGGGACGTTGGTTACGGACAGGGGTCGAAGCTGCTGACCGGGGAGTGCGGCGCGAGAGGGTCGCTGCCGGCGGCGCTGGCCATGGCGAAGCAGGGTCGTCCGCGGGGAGCTGCTTGCAGTCGTCGTTCGGCTTGGCGCCGGCGGCGGCGCCGATGGCGTCGTCGCCGTCGTCGTTGAGCGGCTTGTGGGTCGTGGGGTCGATGCCCCGCTGCCGGAGCTTCTTCTTGAGGCACGAGTTCCAGAAGTTCTTGATCTCGTTGTCCGTCCTGCCCGGCAGCTGCGACGCAATCTGGGACCACCTGACCACATGCACATACGACATATATACAATTGAGGCTAGCGTGTCGACTTGCGAGAGCCAGCTGCTTCTCAGGGTCGGAAACTCTACATGGTTCTTGTAAACTTCAGGAGTTGTGTATATATATGGTAGCGGGTAAATGATTTATGTTTACCTAGCAAGAGTAGTTGTTAATTAGGAAATTTTAAATTACCTGTTGCCGAGGATCTTGTGGAGGCTGATGATGAGCTCCCCCTCCTGCTGGGAGAAGCTGCCTCTCTTGAGGTCAGGCCTCAGGTAGTTGATCCATCTCAGCCTGCAACTCTTGCCGCATCTCTCCAAACCTAATTAAACGCACACATTTTACTTAGCATCAAGCAAGATATAATCATGCATGCAAGCTAGCTGCCAATGAAGGAACTAGTTACCCGCGAGCTTCGGGACTGAGCTCCAGCAGCCGACGCCGTAGCGGATGATGTGGTTGTAGAGCTTCTCGTCCTCCTCCGGCGACCACAGCCCCCTCCGCAGCTTCGGCTTCGGCGAGCACCCCGCCGCCTCGCGTCCCATCGCGCTGGCCGGCCGGTCGGGGAGGCAGCCGGCTGGCCAACACTGTGGTGTCGCTAGCAAGCTGCCTCTACGGCCCCGGCCGGGTGTGCTTAATTCTTGACGAGGGCTACAGGCGGTAGCGGCAGGTGATGGCAACAATGATGACGAGACGGCAGGGGCAGGCGATATAAAAGCGACGGTTGTCTCAGACAGGCAGCGGTTCGACGCTTGAGCCTTAAGCTAGAGATAATAGCAAATTAAAGTGGAGCTAGCTCAAGGAAGGAGAGAGAGAAGGCACTGTGCATGAGAGAGAGAAACGAGCAAGAGAGGAGAGAGAGGAACTAACAACTAACAAGAGTGTGTGTGTGTGAGAGAGAGAGGCAATAATAAAGTGGGCTTGAAGCAAGGCAAAGGGAAAGCGAGGACCCCGTGGCCTAACGGATGGGGTGTGGGGGAATTAAGGCAAGGTAGCTTGAGGTGCGTGGAAGAGGCGATCAAGTACAATAATCCCATCGACAACAAACCTAGCAGCGCTAGCTAGCTAGCCTGTGGGGGCAAAGCAACCCCGGCCATGCATCGTCAACGTGGTCGTCGTCGTCGTCGTCGTCGTCGTCGGCGTCGGCGTCGGCGTCATGTGTGTACTGTATAAGAACGCTTAGCCTTTGTCATTATTGTTAATAGCGCCCCTTGCCTTTTTTTCCTCCTGACCCTTTAGTTCCCCTGGGTTGGTTAGTTGGGTTATCTCACTAATTTATTGTACAAGTATATATACGCATGTGTGTAATTACTATAGCGTCTGTTAGTGTTAGCGTTGCTTTCAGGACGGGGCGGACCACATCAACACATCTGGTGCTATATGTATTCTCTCCGGTTACAAAAACATATCATTTTAAGATATATACAAGCGAGTTTTTGAAACTTTGGCTAATGACACATTTTAAAATGTTTAGATTAGATATATAAAAATTATATGTATAAATTTATTTTAAAAAAAAGGATATTTCTATAATATTATAATTTTATTAGGTATTATATAAAAATACTTTACGTACGAATAAATGGTTTTAGGTGCCGCTCATTTAGGCTAAAAATAGTTGCTTATGGCTGAAGATGGCTTATTTGAAATAATTAAATTTTTTAAAAACAAAAATAGAAAAACATGTTAACTCATCATGGACAATGTAAATAAATATGAAAAAGAACCAGCAAAAAAGTTAAAAATAGATAAAAAAAATTAGAAAAAATAAAATTTATAAATAGTGAAAAATAAATAAGTAGATAGAAGTATAAATCGAAATGAGCGGAGCTTTGATTAAAAGGCGCTGGTTTTGGGTGAGGCTGACCGGTGATGGAGTGGCTAACAGACCAAGTACTTGGTCCGGGGCATCAGAGCTATTCATGGCCCGCCCGTCCCCCCCGCACGTCATAAATCGTGTTGACTAGCCCGCGCAATCCATCGCTCGCGCCGTGCGGTGCCAACGCCGAGGCCACACCTTCAGTTTTAGCAACGCTACCACCGTCTTTGTGGCGCATATGCGTTAGGTGCGCGCGAATAGTGGTAAGATGGGGTCAACCTCATGGAACAAATGTACCTGAGCTGAGCTGCACCTGCTCCGACGTACTTGGGATCTGGACTCGTTGTAGGCGGCTTGGTAACAACTGCAATAAAAGACGTGCATTCTAAACTGTCCTGTCGTTTAAAAAGCTTGACGTGAGCAGGACCGAGATTAGCGCGACATGTGTATTCCACTAGGTGACTATTTTTTTTTCAGTACAAGACAGACCACATAACCCATCCACACTATACACATGTACATATACGTGTCTTTTATATATGTTAGGATTTAATCAGAATCTTAACAGCCTTCGAAACGTAGACACGTATTATCACATTGAACATACACGGTGTGTGCACCCTCTCTAGTGTTACTGGTTATTTTGGTACTATTTAAATAAACAATATTGTTGAGATAATGAGGCAACCTAGGATCGAGCTCGGGCCGGCTGCTAGCTCGCCTGCGAAGCTAGCCAACCGAGCTAAGGCTCGTCCTCTCACTACATGACTAGTGCACTGCTTGTTTTCACCCTGGGCCGATATGATTTGTGGTGGTCGTCGGCTTGTGCCTTGGCGTCTTGCTTTTGTTTTGTATGGGCCTACACTTTTTTGGTCGATCTAGCCTGCTTCTTCTTTCTGTCTTCAGCCTCTTGTGTAGGCTTATGGTTTGAGCTCAGTTGCTGTTGTGCCCGTCCAATTTGTGGGGTTGCCTCAGCCTTCGTCTTTCTTTGTGTGGGCGCAGTCGGCCTTAGGTTGTGCTCGCCTCCAGCTTGCTTCGTATGATTACTTCCTAGTTGGTGGGTTAGGCTTTCCGGCGGCCGAGCCGAAGCGGAGCCTGCAACGTGCCCCACTGACGAGGGCAACCCTAGTACCAGTGTATCTTCTCTCCCACACGGTGCTGATCATACGGTTCAAGATGCTCAATTTAGAAAGATAATATAACTAGTGTAGGCCGATAACATGAGTATGAGCTAAACTAATCAATCACCAAGGTAGTAAATAGAAGATATCAAGGTCATAATGAATTGGTGTCGGTATAGTGGATAGCAGATGATATACAAATGCTATATTCTTATAGCGGAATTTGAAGACACCCGCGATTCTTTAGTTAACTATGTATATCTCATGCTTTTTACCATGATAAAAAGCAACTTTAATATACAAGATAGCTAAGTTAATTGGAAACTTATGCATAAGCAGTGTATGCATTATAAATTAGGTGGAATTAGATGTTACATAAGATCAATGTTAGAGCAATCAAGCAACAACACAATACCAGAAGTTCAGACTTGATCTTAGCATCAGTTCAAACTTCAAACATTAGGAAATGCCGAATTGGACATGACTTGCAACTTGCAAGCATGGCTCTTAGTTTTAGTTGCTCATCGGTGGTGAACGTTGATTGGTCAAGCTACGAGCAAGCGAGCAGCAGAGAAGGAACATGAGGCGCGGTCGTGCGGTGAGTATGGTCAATAGTGAGCACCATTAGCCATGGAGCAAGAGATCAGGATACATTGGTTGAGGAGGATGAGTATGGAGTGCGGCATCCGTTACTAATTTGAGATTTCACTTTGCACGGGAATGATGCGGCAGTAGCGGCCCCTAAATCAGCTATAGTGGCTGTTAAGTTTAAAGCAGCTATTTCTGACTACTACTTTGTATTAGTAGCATTTATACTCTGTTACGCAATTGTGGGCGTTATTGCAGGCGCTACGAACGCTATTTAGTACATTGTTAATCACATGTGAATGTACTCCTTGATAAGCTTAATTTTAATTTATGTAAGAAATGGCTACTATCTAGTGTAAATACTTTGTCTGTTTTTGTTTTTATGTTTAAAAAAGAAGAGACTTTTGGAACGAGAGGGAGGCTGGGGACTAAAACAAAGGAGGAACACCTCATGCATGCAGTGCATATGGCACAGTTGGTGCATGGAGAAAGAGGCCAAGTGGTGCTGCCCAAAAAGGAAATTAATCGTTGTATGTTAAAGGAAAGGGAAGAGAATCGCATGCATTAGTAAGGGCATGTACAATGGTACATATCAGCTATCTGTAAATGTATGTCACATAGAATTTTGAGTGATATGAAGGAGAGAGAGAACGATGCTATCTACTATTTAGCAGACAGTCTTATAGACATCTTTTTACTATCTGTATCATTGTATAGGCAACTATATGTAACACATTAATTGTATGAGGCTATTACAGGCAACTATATAGACAACACATTATATACATTGTCTTCAGTCCTTGTTAGACCATGTGGTCATTGATTTATTAATGACAAATAATTGACTTTTGGGTTGCATTGAAATTTGTGAAAGTTTCGGTCTAGGTGGAGTGGTTTGGAACAACGTCCAAGTGGTTTAAATTGCGCTCAAGTGGTTTCAGTCGGGTCCGAGTGGTTTTGATTGCTCCGAGTGGTTTTGGTCTACTCCAAATGGTTTTAGTCAGGTCCGAGTGGTATCGGACGGCATTTGAGTAGCTCTGGAGTATCGGACGACATTCGAGTAGCTTTGGAGTATCAGATCGAGTGGCATCTAAATATCAGATAGTAGTCTGATCGGTCTTGTGATGGCTAGTCCGATTGACCTTGTGATGGATGATCTGATTGGTAGGTTCGAATGGCAGACTTCAATCACGCCAGGCTTTGACCACAACATTTCGACCACGGTAAGTCGAGCACTATAGATTTCAACCATGTCAAGCTTCGACCATGGTAAGTCGAGCACTATAGACTTCGATCACAGCTGACTTTGACCACGTTCGACTTCGACAATGTCCGACTTCAACCATGTCCAACTACAACCACGTCCGGCTTTGACTACGGTAGACTTCGACTACAGCCATTTTGACCATGGCAGAACGACCATGCCAGGTAATCAATAAGCTTCGATCTTAACCAGCAAACTAGTTGTAGCTATAGTATTTTTCAATGGTCGTAGCTATAATGCCTTGTCTATGGTCATAGCTATAGTGCCTTGTCAATGGTCGTAGCTACAGTTCTTGTCTATGGTCGTAGCTATAGTAAGTGCTCGATAGTCATAGACTTTTCTGGTTGATACTTGATAGTCATACACTTTACTGGTCGGTACTCAATAGTCAAAGACTTTATAGTCGAAAGTCAATGACTTTGTGATCGATTGTCATAGGCTTCACAATCTGTACTCGTAGACTTTATGGTCAGTACGAGTGCTTTAACTCTTGCTATCTTTGAGTACTCGTGTTAGGCCAGCGATATGACTATCTGGTTCATGGTGGTCGGTGATCGATGAACAGTACTCAAAGGATTTGGTACTTGGAAGATAGAAGTACTCAGTGGTCAGATGGTCATAGTACTCGGTAGTCAGAAGAACTCAGTACTCGATAGTCGTGGTTTTCATGATCGTGACCAGCGATCAGTTATCAAAGACTTGTGGTGCTTGGAGATCGGTACTTGTAGACTTAGCGATGTATTGTTTTAGTCATAGCGATCGGTACTCAGTAGTCGGTACTCGATGGTTTGTGGTCGGTAGCGATGCTTGTCATTCCCGAGTGTTTTGAGTAGAGCGATGTTAATTCTCGAGTACTTGTTCAGCTCGCGATCATATTGAGTGGTCTAAGGCTGATTTTTGAATAGCGATGAGATTTGTGGTTGTAAATGACCTGGTTTGTGTGAAGTTGTGAAGAACTTGTGCTGGGGGAAACGTTTTTCGCTCTTTGCATATACATGTGGGTGTGCAGATGGTCATGGTCGGCGACGAAGAGGACCGGGACTAAGATGAGGAAATCTGAGGTCCAGGCGGTCGAAGATGTCACGCGAGATGGTCAGGCTCATGCTGGAGCACGTGGAGATCAAAGATGATAATTCATAGAGAAGCTACGGGAGGTGCGATCTACAAGGCTTCGACAAGAGTGTTGATAATGTATGGAGAAGATATGGGAGGTGCAGTCCTAGAGGTTTCGACACATGAGGATGATGCGTGAAGGAGATACGGGAGGTGCAGTCCTGAAAGTTTTGACATGTGATGATGATGCGTGATGAAGATATAGGAGGTACTGTCTTCGAGGCTTTGTCATGTGGTGAGATTGGAAACGTTATGGAAAGAGTCCGTAATAGGAAGGATTAGAGTTTGGTTAAAACCCGTATTTGGAAGGGTTTTGGGTCTCTTGAGTTGAGGAAGAGATAGGATTCATGCTCGTGTTTGAGTCGAACACAATTTAGAGTTCTAGCATATAAAAACAGGTAGAGGCTAAGGGTTTTAGCTGGGGCTTTGAGGAGCTTTTTGTCCTGGAGTTTTAAGGGGTGTCGTGAGGGTACTTTATAGCCACAGAACATGATCCAAAAATAATATATCAGATCTATTCTAAGAAAAGTTAGTTGGCATCGACGACATATTGTCTGAGCATCGTTTTTTTTGTGTTCTCGGCGGCAGCGTGTTAACACATCACGATCTTGCGATCTATGAGAGCAGTGTTGTCTTCGGCGTGATCTCGTTCGAAAGGCAGCAGAGGGAGATTTTGACCACGTGTAAAGGCGGTCACATCGAGCGGTCCAAGTGGAGGTATGTGAACCATTCCCCATGCTAGATGGTACTGATTTTACTTTTTAGAATTGCCGGATGCAAGCGTATATTGAGCCTTAGGGTAGTGATATTTAGAATTAGGTTTCTAGACCGTATGGGATTTCTTTTACGATTATGACTCTAAATAAAACATATATTGATCTAAATGCTTAAAGCCGTAACGTGTTATTTCAAACAAACTCTCGCACGGAGTTTTTTTGCCCATTTGTGTGTTCCGATTTCTTGCTTGCTTGGTACGCGTCGCCGTCGTTCTCCATGGGAGGTTCACCGTCCCTTGCTCCCTTTGTTGTCCACCTGTCCGGCCGGATTTAGCATCCCCGTTGTTCTTCGTTCTTGCTTTTTTTTGGTGGGCCGCTCTGGGTTTTGCCGCTCCCCGATTTCCAGTGCCGGCTGCTCCTGTCCTGTTGTGTTCTGGCTTCCTGTTGGCCTTCGTCGCTGCTCGTGCCGCTAATCACTGTTTTCTCTGTTGAAGGAGGGTGCTGGTGCTGGCGCTGGCGCTGTCGCCGGTGGGCCGACTGGCCAAAGGTTTCTTCTCCCTGCGTCCTACCTGTGCTACATTGTTTGTGGTTTGTGATGCAGGTTTATGTGATGTCCCGATCACACAGGGATGGCGAACTCACAAATAAGCACTAGAATTGGAAGAACATCAGATGGGATTCGGAGAGAAGGGGTCGGGAACTCGGATTCATTTCATTTCTTTGATGCCTTGGAACGTTGGTACGTGGAACTCTTAAACCCCTCTCCACTCACACTTACAGGTGGGCCCTTTGGGCGATGCGCGGGCTCTACTCATGGCTGCTGAGCACGTACAACTCATCACCACAGGCCACAGCAACACATGCACCACACGCCGCTGGGCACAGCAGCTCACCACAGCAGTCCCACACTACTCAGACTTGTTGGATATTGATCTAAGGCCAAAACGGCCAGAAAAGGAAGGACGTGGGGAAATCCACGTTTCACTGATTTTCAGCGCCCTGATCGGGGGTGCCTTACCGAATTATGGTTACGGTCCCCCGTTGCAACAGCGCAATATAAAGCAAGGGTTCCGGCCTCTCCCGTATAACAACGTTCCCGTGAGAGTCAGAAACCCCGGACAAACCCTAACGCGACCCGATCTATTACGCGCTGTCAAGCAACGGGAAGGCCGCCGACCGCCACTGCAGGACGACGCCGGCGACCCCGAACCGCGAGCTCTCGGATCTGCACCGACTCGTCCCCACGCCTGCATCACGCAGGCACGAGGTCTTCGCTCAAATGGTGTTCATCGGCGACCGTAAGTCTCCCGATCCCCCCAAACCCTAGGTGTTCTAGTGCTGAACTAGTGGATAATGTGATGTGCATGGTCATAAGGACCTTACATTTGGTATCAGAGCGCCCACTAGCTTCCTAGAACCCTAGCCTCTGATGTACTCGGTTATGCTTGGGATTTAGGGTTTTCTGATGCATGTTCTTGGGCTCGGGTAGAATATTAGAAGGAGGGGAATCGAATTTCATGCGAACCCTGAGGTTTTTCCCCATTTTTCCTGATGAAATCCCCAAAAATGCCCCCCTCGGATCTGCGGCAAATCAAGAACAAAAAAAAGGGACTTACACTTTTAGATCTGGCCAGCCTCGGGCCGTCGCCGTCGCCGGCGCGCCACTGCTCCGCTTGGGGGTCGCCTCCGGCCGAGCGCACGGGAGCCTCCGCTCCGCCTCCTCATGGGGCGCTGCCGCGGAGCCGCCGCCGCCGGCCGCCGCCGCGCCGCCAGAGCCGCTGGTGCCGCCGCCGCCCGCTCGATGGGCCGCTGCCGCTCCGCCCGGAGCGCTGCCGCTTTTGCCGCTGCCGATCCGCCCGCGGAGCGCCGCCGCACCGCGCTGCCGCTCGCCTCCCGCCCGTCGCGCGCCGCCGCGCACGCGCCGCCACCGCCGCCCCAACGCCCCTCCGTTTTTCTCGGGATGGACCGGCTGGAATGAGGTTAGGGTTTGGGCGCCGGCGTCGGTTTTGTTCGGGCGCTAATCGCCCCGCACCGTTCGATCTGATCGACGGCTGTGATGGAAGGCGGGGCTGCGGGCTGGGATGTTGGCCTAGTTTGGGGGATTTTTTGATGGGCTAGTCGAAGGTTTGATGGGCCGGTGGAGCTGGCTGATTGTTGGGCCGGTGGAGCCGTAAGGCTGTTCACGGGCCGAGAAAAAAAATAAAGGGGGCTGTTGGGTTTTTAGCCCAGCAGCCATAATCTTATGTATTTCAGTATACATTTCATGTATGTGTATTTCAGCATATTTGTTTTTATGCACATATTAGGCATATATACATGAAATTGTTTATGGTGTATATTTCACGCTGATGGATTTTATTTTCAGTATATATATTTCATGTATTTATGTTTTATCTCATGTTTAATTATTGATTATTTGATGTCTCTTATGAAATTATTAACGGATAATGTTGCTAAGCTGCTGAAAAATATTATGCCCTTTTTCCGCTGTGTAATGTTCTACCCCTAATTGAATGGAACCAACGGGAAATTCAATTGAAGGGTTGTATTTAGTTTGACATGCTATTACTCTTTGACCAACGTTAATTGTAATTGCATGTCATCAATTATGTTTATTTTATTATGTTTAATTTTGTCATGCTATTACTCTTTGACCAATGTTAATTGTAATTGCATGCCATAAATTATGTTAAATTTTTCGCTTCTGCCCAACGGTGATGCGAAAAATTCTTATGAGCATGTTGTTAATCATACCAACGTAAGATTAACTTTTCATGCAAATTAATTATGCGTTTTCCTGATATAAATTTTAAAATTTTTCAGCTGCTTCAGTTTCCACTCAAGTTAATGCAATTGAGCCACTTAATGATAGTAACTTTCAGAAATGGAAGTTTACGCTTATGATGACTTTTCAGCTCTTAGATCTGGACTATGCATTCAGGTTCGATGAGCCTGTCGCTCCTACTGAAGGGGAGGATAATTTTGACGACAAAATGAAGGATTATAAAACTAATGCTGAGAAGTGGGAGCGGTCTGTTGGTGATATGCCCTAGAGGCAACATGGAGATGTTGAATATATCACATACTATGTTTATGATACATTGCTTTGTTCCTTGAAATAGACATTATCATTATTGATCAATGAGTATGTGACTTATTCATGAGACTCTTAATGCCAAAATGTTGCTATTTCTAAATGATCCCTGATCATATATCATATGAGGAACAAATATGATTCAAAGATCAACATATGTATTGATTGATGATCATGTCTCATGGATCATGGTATGGAGATACCAAATCAATAATATGGACATGTGTTAGTGAACATATGTTGGATAGACCCGCCATGAGACACCGCAGAGATTCCATGTGTCATTAGTTGGTCTCAAGTAGTGTTTATGTAGAATCCTTAGACTTGAGATCATCATGGTTCCCAATATGCGTAGTAGCCTATTTTGGGACTACTAACCACTACTCCGTGAATCGGGTAGTCATAAAAGTAGTCTTCGGGTTTGCTATGAAACATGTAGTGGGATGTGAATGATCAAGATAGAATTTGCCCTCCTTATGGGAGAGATATCTCTGGGCCCTCGATGTAATGGATTATGAAAGTGCATGGCCATGCCAATGTGATTGAGGAGTCAATCACAAGTTTATAATCTATCACGGAATCGAGAGAGTGATTGAGCTATTAAGAGGATGACACGTGTCTCGCCTTGAGCTTAATCTATATCGTGAGGCAAAGGGATTCGTACATAAGAACATTACGAGTTCAGCCGATATGATCTTTACGTATACTTTGGGGTTAATATGTCTTGCTAGAGGCCGCTATTAATGTGGTGACCGGAAAGGTGTTTCCGGTCGCGACCAAGTATACGTGAACCTCTGGTCGCACACTTAACGGTTGGAACACTAATTCGAATGTGATTCGGATGTGGGCTCAATTCGGATAGAGATCCGGATAGACTCCTATTGGGCCTCGGTCCACGAGGCCCAAGTGAGGAGGTCTATATATTTGGAGGCGGGGTGAGGATGTACGCTCTGCTCCTCCCGAGCAAAACCCTAGCCGCCACCTCCCGAGCCAAACCCTAGCCGCCGCGAGTCTTTGGTACACTCGCGATCGGCGCCCACCCGGGACGTGTGGATACCGGTGGAGGCGCTGCTCGTTGCGGCGTTGATCGGCATCAACAAACTACGATTGGATCTGCTCGTGGTGTGGTTGATCGCGTGGAGGAGACGATCCGTTCGGGACGATCGGCTACTTCCACTACTACTCGACGCCGCGTGGTTGGATCGGCTTCTCCAACTCTTCTTCACTGCGCGCAAGCGTCTAGTGGTAACGATCTATGATCCCTCCTTAGCATGATGTCCTGGTGTGCGCGGTAGAAATTTTTATTTTCGCTATCGTAGCCTCACGCGCTCCTTCAGTGGTATCGAGCCATCTTGCTTAGTTTGCGATTCGGATCGCGCATATGTTGATATGCGGTTGTAGTAGATTGGATCTATTACAGTCTAGATCAATCGGTTCATGTGATGAATCGATGGTAGCACGGGTTGATGAGATCAATCGGTGAATCGGGGTTAGATGAGGCGCAGATTGTATTACTACTAGTGCCCTAGAGATTGTCTCGGATCGGCATAAGGTGGTTATGTCGAATACTAGTAGGATATGAATCTGATAGCCTCGGGCCAATAAAAAAAACTAGTGTCCTAGAGAATGTCTCGGATCGGCATAAGGTGGTTATGTCGAATACTAGTAGGTTACGGATCTGATGGCCTCGGCCCAGTGGAAAAACTAGCTTCCTAGAGAATGTCTCGGATCGGCATAAGGCGGTTGTGCCGAAAATTTTTCCATTGCGATTTCATAGATTGGATCTGTAAATTTCGTAGGGTGTGATTTTGTGGCTGCTACTTAATTAACTTTAATGTGGATCATTTGTAGCTTAGCCATCTGTGAGCTGGATCTTTCAAAAATACTTTTAGTTTTTGAGTTATGATTTGGGGCTAATACTTGACATACTCTAATTTGGGTAATTTTTTAAGTGGTTTTGGGCTCATTCAAATTACGAAAAAAGTTTTTTGATCTGTAATTTATTGTGGGTGTATGTTGCTTGATCAGTTCTAACTGATCATTTTGTAGCTGATTGGATTTGAAAACTTTTGCTGCTAACATTATTCATCTCAACAAATCGTGCCATGAAATCTCATCGATAGTTGCTGTTGACGCTAAATATGCACACAAATAAGACTCCGCAAGCGTACGAGTCAATTGTACCTTTGATCACCTAGAAGTATTCGAAGGTATTCAAATCCATAAGGAAAGAAGCATAGATTTACGACTTAGAACACTTTTACTACTAACTAAAACGAAGATCAAAGAGATGATTTAGTAAACTAAAACAGAAGAAGGAAGGTTATCCAGTCTAATTGAGATTCTCCCCTGGGCTAGGTTCACTTACCACAATTTATGTCTAGATTAATCTAATAGCAATTAACACTTCTCATACTAAGTTGGCTCTCACGCTACAAATCTGCATAGCCCTTTCATAATTTCACCCTGTCACAAGTCCATTAGCGATTATCACCGGCAGGACTTGCTCTACTTGACATAGATCGGCCTACAAATCTAAACACCATGTTTACATCTACGGCTAAGCAAACAACAATCATAGTACTTTAATTCCCGAAAGAGAGAGAAACCATAATATCAAGTAGATACAACCAGATCATAAAAGAGTACTAATAATATAGATCAATCCATAAGTCAAGAATTACAGCAAGATCCCCACACCCCGAGGAAGAGAGGAAACTACTCACACATACCTCGATGAGACGAAGAAGAAAGGCTCTAGAACCTTAGCATTAGTTTGCTATTAGAAGAGAATTAGAGGATCTAATCCCAATTATTTACTGGGCTAGAACTAGAGTAATCCTCGCCTAATCTACTAGAAGTAGAACCTCGAAATCTCGAATATTTAGTGGAATTTTGGAGTCTAAACTGCAAAACTTGGATGTTCTAGGTGAGGGGAGGGTTCACTGGTATGGGGTTGGCGCTGTGTGGTGGCATAGGTTGGCGCCTAACTCGGACTCGCTTCACAACATTTGGAGTCTTCCCACCATCTCTGTCATGCCTTGTTTGATTTTACGTCAATTTCCTTCTGAATTCTCTCCTATTTCATTTTCCTCCTTTACCCTTTTGAATTTCTCCAAAGAATGGCGGTGAGAAGCTTCACAATGTGAGCGAAGTAGATTAGGCACTACAAGGGGGCCATGCCATGCGTGCCATGGTTAGGTGCCTGATGGACGAATGCCCCACAAGTGCATAGTATCGTTGTTTGTAAGCATCTAGGCCCCTAATTCTAATTCACTAATTATGTGGTTTTCGTGATTAATGACTCAGAATAATTAAGACTAACTTATAAGTTAGGTCTTGATGATGAATATGGGTTGTCCTTGGACTATCATGGCAAAGCATGTTCGTCATGAAGATTGAGGATTTAATGGCTAGAAATGATCCAAGGAATTGAGCATGGATCATTTTAGTTGATAGGTTTTTGTTTTTGCTTTGGCCATACTATCAATGGGGTTCAAGACTAGTAGTTTTTGCTTTTTGCTTGGTTAGGTTGTGTAACTTGTTGTGGTGTATAGTAGGTATTTCTAGCTTAATTCTAGTGAGAGAGTGCCAAGAATCAAGTTGTGGTTGAGAAGATCTCATAGTCTGAATCAAAATTCAGCCAAGTTAGAAAAATCAACAGAGGTAGATTATCTGGGCTGACCTGTACCATTCAGGCATATCATGTCTCCAGAGATGTTGTTTTTTGGTACCAAGGGAGTTTAACACTAAGACGTATCATCTGTCTCGAGGTGTATCATTGAGGCATTCATCTCTCCATAGAGGAAGTTTTTGAACTAAGACAGAGATAGATGATATGGCCCTAAGCGTACCATTGAGGCAGATGATCCAAGCCAAGCCATACCAATTAGATGTACCATTGATCTAGAGAGGTTCCATGGACTTTTTTCACCAAGGCGAATGATATGACAAAGGCAGATGATCTGGCTCAAGGCATTGTTGGTGATATGCCCTAGAGGCAACATGGAGATGTTGAATATATCACATACTATGTTTATGATACATTGCTTTGTTCCTTGAAATAGACATTATCATTATTGATCAATGAGTATGTGACTTATTCATGAGACTCTTAATGCCCAAATGTTGCTATTTCTAAATGATCCCTGATCATATATCATATGAGGAACAAATATGATTCAAAGATCAGCATATGTATTGATTGATGATCATGTCTCATGGATCATGGTATGGAGATACCAAATCAATAATATGGACATGTGTTAGTGAACATATGTTGGATAGACCCGCCATGAGACACTGCAGAGATTCCTTGTGTCATTAGTTGGTCTCAAGTAGTGTTTATGTAGAATCCTTAGACTTGAGATCATCATGGTTCCCAATATGCGTAGTAGCCTATTTTGGGACTACTAACCACTACTCCGTGAATCGGGTAGTCATAAAAGTAGTCTTCGGGTTTGCTATGAAACATGTAGTGGGATGTGAATGATCAAGATAGAATTTGCCCCTCCTTATGGGAGAGATATCTCTGGGCCCCTCGATGTAATGGATTATGAAAGTGCATGGCCATGCCAATGTGATTGAGGAGTCAATCACGAGTTTATAATCCATCACGGAATCGAGAGAGTGATTGAGCTATTAAGAGGATGACATAGGTCTCGCCTTGAGCTCAATCTATATCGTGAGGCAAAGGGATTCGTACATGAGAACATTACAGGTTCAGCCGATATGATCTTTACGTATACTTTGGGGTTAATATGTCTTGCTAGAGGCCGCTATTATCAGTGGTGACCGAAAGGTGTTTCCGGTCGCGACCAAGTATACGTGAACCTCTGTGGTCGCACACTTAACGGGTTGGAACACTAATTCGAATGTGATTCGGATGTGGGCTCAATTCGGATAGAGATCCGGATAGACTCCTATTGGGCCTCGGTCCACGAGGCCCAAGTGAGGAGGTCTATATATTTGGAGGCGGGGGTGAGGATGTACGCTGCTCCTCCCGAGCAAAACCCTAGCCGCCACCTCCCGAGCCAAACCCTAGCCGCTCGCGAGAGCCGGTACACTCGCGATCGGCGCCCAGCCCGGGACGTGTGGATACCGGTGGAGGCGCTGCTCGTTGCGGCGTTGATCGGCATCAACAAACTACGATTGATCTGCTCGTGGTGTGGTTGATCGCGTGGAGGAGACGATCTGCTCGGGACGATCGGCTACTTCCACTACTACCTCGACGCGCGTGGTTGGATCGGCTTCTCCAACTCTTCTTCGCGCTGCGCAAGCGCCTAGTGGTAACGATCTATGATCCCTCCTTAGCATGATGTCCTGGTGTGCGCGGTAGAAATTTTTTATTTTCTGCTATCGTAGCCTACACGCGTTCCTTCACGGTCTAACCGCGTTTCACTTGCTGTGATGAAGAACTCCATCAATGAGGCCATAAGGGGAGCAATCCCTGAAAAGGAAAGGGTAAAGGACTATTTGTCCTCCATCGAGAATCACTTTAAGGGGTCCTCTAAAGTTTATGCTACCACACTGATGCACAGGCTCATGAACACTAAGTACAATGGTGCTGGAAATGTCTGTGAGCACATTATGACTATAATCAATATTGCTGCCAGACTTAAGACAATGGACATGGCAATTTCTGATGGTTTTGTTGTCCATTACATTATGATGTCTCTTCCTAAGCAATTTGAAGCTTTCAAGGTGAACTATAACACCATTAAGGACAAATGGACCATGAGCGAGTTGATCGCTAATGTTTCTCAAGAGGAAGAGAGGCTCAAGGCTGAAGGGGCTACTGATTTTTGTGAATCAAGTTGGCTCCTCAAATAAAGCTGGTCCCTCTAGAAATAGAGGTGGCTACAAAGGAAAGGGAAAGAAGGAGCAAACCTACTCCCCTTATCAGCAGCCACAGCACCCACAGCATCCTAAGGCGCCTAAAAACGCTTCAGGTCCTAGGAGCTCAAATGAACAGAAGAAAAGTGGTGAGTGTTACTTTTGTCAGTCGAAGGACCATTTCAAAGATGATTGTCCTGGATGGCTGAAATGGCTCACCAAGAAAGGTACTTATGAAATCACTTTTGTTGATGAAGCATTTTATGCTGATTTTCCTATAAATTCTTGGTGGATTGATTCTGGTGCTTCTGTGCACGTTACGAATTCCTTGCAGGGATTCCATATGTTGAGAAGTCTCAGAGGGGAAAGAAGCCTAAGAGTGGCTAATGGGATGGAAGCCGAAATTCAAGCATTGGAATAGTTTCTTTAGTTTTGAATAATGGTTTTGTAATGAAACTTAATGATGTTCTTTATGTTCCCTCGATGAGAAGAAACTTAATTTCCATTTCATTATTAGATAATGATGGATATTCTTGTAATTTTGGACACGAAAAGTGTCTGATTTATTTTAATAATGATAATGTTGGTTGTGCCATCCGACACGACAAGGTTTATATGTTATCCCTGCAAGATTCTCCTATATCCGTGAATGTATGTGATGTGAATAAAAAGCGCAAGCAAATTGATGAAACTTCGTCGAAATTGTGGCACTGTCGTTTGGGCCACATTTCGAGGGGGAGAATTGAACGTCTCATTAAAGAAGAAATTCTCCACCCTTTAGACTTTAATGATTCGGATGATCATTGCCTTGATTGTATCAAAGGCAAGTATGTAAAGCAAATAAAGAAAGGTGCTACTCGAAGCACAGGGATTTTGGAATTAATTCATACTGACATATGTGGTCCTTTCCCTGTGACATCAGTGGATGATTATGATTCTTTTATTATGTTCACTGATGATCATTACTCACGTTATGGCTATATCTATCCCATTAAAGAGAGATCGGAGGCACTTGATAAATTTAAGATATTTAAGGCTGAAGTTGAAAATCAGCACAGTCTAAAGATTAAAGTAGTGCACTCGGATCGCGGGGGAGAGTATTATGGGCAACACGCAACTTATGGGCGATTCTGGTCCTTTGCCAGTTCCTACAAGAAAATGGTATAGTCGCCCAGTATTCAATGCCTGGTGATCCCCAGCAAAATGGAGTAGCGGAAAGAAGAAACCGCACACTTATGGATATGGTTCGAAGTATGTTGAGTTACTCCACTTTGCCTGTAAAGTTATGGATGGAAGCATTAAAGACCTTATGAATTATGGACTGGGAGAAAACCTAGTTTGAACTACCTCCATGTGTGGGGATGTGCGGCTGAAGCTAAAGTTTTTAACCCACAAATTGGGAAATTAGACCCAAGACTGTGAGTTGCCATTTTATTGGCTACCCTGACAGGTCTAAAGGGTACCGATTCTATTGTCCAGATCGTACCACAAAATTTGTATTAACAAGGCACACTGTGTTCTTGGAAAATAATGGCATCAGTGGTGACTTGGAGCCTAGGAAAATTGATCTTGAGGAGAAGCGGATTTATGTTGCTTCACCGCTAATCCGACAGACTGATTTTCCCGTGCCCCAAATGGTTATGCCCACGGTTGATCCTGTAGTTGCAACTCCTGTTGCATCTCGATTAATCTGTGGCCACTCCTTCGTTGAGGGCTCAAAGTACAAGTGTGGCACCTAATGATGAGCCTTCACACCTCGTGACAATTAATGAACAGCCTAATGAACCTGCTAATGAACCTGTCAGGAGATCAGAACGAGTGAGGAGATCTGCTATCCCAAGTGATTATGAGGTTTACTTGAATGAGGATGATCTTGGGAAGGCAGATGATCCTAGCTCTTATAAGGAAGCAATGAAGAATAAGGATTCATCTAAATGGCTAGATGCCATGAAAGATGAAATTAAGTCTATGGGCGATAATGGTGTATGGGACTTAGTGAAAATTCCTAATGGAGCCAAAACAGTAGGCTGCAAATGGGTCTACAAAACAAAACGTGACTCCAAAGGGAACATCGAAAGGTTTAAGGCGAGACTTGTAGCGAAAGGGTTTACACAGAGAGAAGGCATTGATTATAATGAAACATTTTCGCCTGTCTCAACCAAAGATTCATTTAGAATCATAATGGCGCTCACAGCACATTTTGATTTAGAGTTGCACCAAATGGATGTTAAGACTGCATTCCTGAATGGAGACTATTATGAGGACGTTTACATGACACAACCGGAAGGTTTTGTTGTGGAAGGCGAGGAACATTTGAGATGCAAGCTAAGGAAATCCATATATGGCCTGAAGCAAGCTTCTAGGCAATGGTACCTTAAGTTTGATGAAGTCATAAGGAAATTTGGATTTAAGGAGAATGATGTTGATAATTGTACATAGGTTAAGTTCAGGGGGAGTAATTACACCTTCTTAATTCTTTATGTGGACGATATATTATTGGGCCAAAGCAGTGTGGACATGTCATGGAAACTAAAAGATTTCTCTCATTCAATTTTGACATAAAAGATCTCGTGAAGCATCTTATGTTCTTGGTATTGAAATTCACCGAGATAGGTCCAAAGGAACATTAGGTTTATCACAAAAGGCATATATTGACAGAGTACTAAAGAGATACAATATGCATAAATGCTCGCCTCGCTTTGCTCCTATTGTTAAGGGCGATAAGTTTGGGAAATTTCAATGCCCAAAGAATGACTATGAATCTGATCGATGAAGGCTATACCTTATGCTTCGCTATCGGAAGTATTATGTATGCTCAAGTATGTACGCGCCTCGATTTAGCGTTTGTTACCGGATGCTTGGCGATATCACCAAATCCAGGACCGGACCACCGAAAGCCGTTAAGAAAGTCCTGCGCTATATGCAAGGCACTAAAGGTCACATGCTCACATACAGAAAATGCGATAACCTTGAGGTTGTCGGCTATTCTGATGCTGATTTTGCGGGGTGTAAAGACACTAAGAAGTCCACATCAGGTTACCTTTTCACCCTCGCAGGAGCAGCAATATCATGGAAAAGTGTAAAGCAAACACTTACTGCATCGTCGACAATGCAGGATGAATTTGTGGCATGTTATGAGGCTACCGGGCAGGCTGTATGGCTTAAGAACTTTATCCCGGGATTGAGAGTGGTAGACAGCATTTCTAGACCATTCATTTTGTACTGCGACAATCAACCCGCAGTTTTCTATTCGAGTAACAACAAGTCGAGTGTAGCTGCCAAGCACATTGATATAAAGTATCATGTTGTGAAAGATAGAGTCCAGGATCAAACAATTAAGGTTGAGCATATTGGAACTAAATTTATGCTTGCGGATCCGCTCACAAAAGGCTTACCACCCAATATTTTTTGTGATCATGTTGCCGGCATGGGTTTATTGGAGAGCCTGTGATCCTGGAATAAGAGGACCATATAAAGTAACCAACTCCCATGAAGTATTATGTTATCCGATTGATATAGAATGGAGCACTATAAGTACTGTTGTCCAGCAGTATTTAATTGACTGTTGTGACGCATTATTTTGGTGTGAAGTTTTATTGAGAGAGGGCTTATGACGTTTAGCCTTACGATCAAGAGGGAGAATGTTGGATATTGATCTAAGGCCAAAACGGCCAGAAAAGGAAGGACGTGGGGAAATCCACGTTTCACTGATTTTTAGCACCCTGATCAGGGGTGCCTTACCAAATTATGGTTACGGTCCCCCGTTGCAACAGCGCAATATAAAGCAAGGGTTCTGGCCTCTCCCGTATAACAACGTTCCCGTGAGAGTCAGAAACCCCGGACAAACCCTAACGCGACCTGATCTATTACGCGCTGTCAAGCAACGGGAAGGCCGCCGACCGCCACTGCAGGACGACGCCGGCGACCCCAAACCGCGAGCTCTCGGATCTGCATCGACTCGTCCCCACGCCTGCATCACGCAGGCACGAGGTCTTCGCTCAAATGGCGTTCATCGGCGACCGTAAGTCTCCCGATCCCCCCAAACCCTAGGTGTTCTAGTGCTGGACTAGTGGATAATGTGATGTGCATGGTGATAAGGACCTTACAAGACTCACCTCTGTCCTCAGCTTCGTCTTAAGGTTGACTTGTCATTGTTGTGTCCTATGATGCACGGACACAGACACGACACGACACGACACCGACACGGAAATTCGCCGTTTTCCCAAAAATACCGATACGCCGACACGGCTATATATATTTAAATAATAAATAAATAATATATATATATATATATGTATTCACATGCTTATTATCTGAAATAATGTAAATTGTAAACTTGTAATTTGTAAAGTGTATGCTCGGAATATGTACCTCATGAATTGTTTTGTTAATCCTGGCGACAATTGTTGATGTGAATACCATTTCTAGAAATAAGAACTCCATTAACCTAGGAAAAAGTAACATGATTAGATCGGCAAGACTGCACGGGAGGAGATGCGGGAGCCAGCGACGCACGGGAGATGTAGTCGGCGGCGAGACGCGGGAGATGTAGTCGGCGGCGAGATGCGAGAGATATCGTCGGTGGCGAGATGCGGGAACCGACGGGCAGAGGAGATGCGAGTGAGGAGATGGAAGGGCGGCGAGATGCGGGAGTCGACGGGAGCGGGCGGCGGCGAGATGCGGGAGCGGGCGGCGGAGAAGCACAAGCGAGCGATGGGAATGATGCGCTCGAGAATCGACGCTTATGGTTAGGGTTAGGTATGGGGAGGCTTGGGCCGGCCGTGTCCTGGGCCATTTCTAGGCTGGATATGTCCAGGTCGTGTCCGACTCGTATATTTACTGTGTCCGACACGTGTCGAGAATTTTAATAATTAAAATTAATTCCAAAATCGACCGATACGTCACCGACACGTGTCGGAGACGTGTCCGTGTCGTATCCGTGTCCGACACATGTCGGACACGGATACGGCGGTTTTGACACGTGTCCGTGCTACAGAGGTTGTGTCCACCGGCACCATGGCTGCCATGTGAGTTGCAGGGATTACGATTTCGATTAAAAAATCTTCAGTACCATGGTGAGAAATCCGCTTTTTGGAAATTTTCAAATTTTCGGAAAAATTCGGTCTAAATATTCAAAAGTATAATTCGAATTCAAAACAAATGTTACCTCCGACTGCTGCGGTGCCATTGCCCTCACTCTTCCTGGAGCCAGAGACGTCATCCAGAGCTGTCCTTGGCTACCTCCCCCCTCCCTTCCGGCACCACCTCCCATGATCGCTCCCTTGTCGACACCGTGCGATCTGGAGGATGGGGTTGAGTCAGTCAGGGGAATGAGAGACTCCCTTCCGGCGCCGCCTCCCATAGCTGCTCCCTTGCCGGCGCTCCCTTGCTGGCATGCACCGCGCGATCTGGAGGAATGAAAGAGGTTGAATCGACTTGGGTGGGGAACTATCGAATGAGAGGTGTGGGAACCTGTGGACGGTGCTTGCTTACATTATGGCCCAGAGTTGGTTTGGATGGGCTAGTTGGCTGAGAAATTACAAAACAAACCGAAATTTTAGGATGATTTGGGCTTTTTTTTGCAATGGACCAATAAAAATGAATTTCGTTGAAAATCGTGAAATTTCAGCCGAAATTTGTTTCCCTAGGGTGGTGACGGTGTGACATTACCCCCGAGAAACAGAAGCCTCACCCCCAAATGTAGCTTTAGCGAAGAGCTTCAAGAGCACATAATAATCTTCCCTAGTAGAACAATCCACAGGCAATGTTGGCCACATCACGAAAATCTGGGGCGCAACCGAGTTACCTTTCTTCACAAGACGATAATCTAAAATCTATGCTGGTTTTGGTGCACCTTCAGCGAGATCCACATTTTGCGAGAAGTTCTTGAACACCGATGTGTAGTTAGGTGTGAATGGTTTCAATTGCGATAAATGGAACATCGTATGCACTTTGCAATCTTCAGGTAATTGTAATTTATAGGCCACCTCACCAATACGAGCAAGAACAGAGAATGGGCATGTTATAAGTACAGAGCAAACAGTAAATAAGGGAGCTATGGAGAGAACACAAAAGGGTTGTTCAGAGCATTACAAATCGTGGAGATAGGGAATAGAAGTTTGCTACCTAGATTTGTCTGAAAAAGAAAGTCCTCTTCTCACGGCGCCCCAAGATGTATATTTATAGCCATGAGAAGGCTTGTTTCATAAATGTCCCTATCTAGCTCTACAATTGTAAGGGCAATATCGTCTTTTTCCTTGTAATTGGTCAATCATGTGGCCTCACGATTATTAGGCTGACTAGGCTAAGGTGGGGACCAGTCCCCCAACATTAGCCTCTCGTAGTTGAAGGTTCTCGATCTCTGTGGGTTGAGACCATGTCCAATGTTACTTGGTCCCCTTCATCTTTTTGGCCTATTGAATCATAGTATACTAAGAATTGCCACCAAATCCGTGCCAAGTTCGCACGTGTGTGCGGCTTCCGAGGGGAGGTGACACGTGGTGGCAGTTGGTTTTCCGGTCGTGGGGCACGAGCTGCCACACCAGTTACGGCATGGCACATACCCTCTCAACTCTCGCGCCCACTACGCGGACATTGAATGCTGCTATCGCTTGTTGTACTTATATGCCATGGTGACACCTTTTTTGGGGCTGTTTGCTTGCTCTCTTTGTTGTTGCTTTCATCTTCTACAACTTCCACCACCACTAGCTTCGTTCATCATCGGGCTTCCCCATTCTTCTACATGCCGCCGATCTTCTTGCTCCTGCGATGGTGTGTGGGACTGACTGTCGTGGACGTAGTAGCACCTCCGCCCCATCGAGCAGTCGTGGAGTTCAAGATGATCGTGTGAGGTTGCTGTTGGCAAGCATTGGAAGGCATCCAATTGCAGCGACATATTCATGAACGCACTCGGCCCATCCATTGTGATAGAGGAGTTGGTGCAATCACTCGTGCGTAATGGTAAGATCTCGTCTCATGAGCTCATCTGCCTCCCCGCTGATGACGAGCTTGCATCGCAACCACAGGATGGTGAGATGCTAGTCTTCGTGGTGTACTTCGACGCCGGGCTCCCAATCCCCACCGCACCTTCATGGGTGATAGCCTCTGGCTGTACGATCTAGAGTTTCTGTAGGAGCCCAGATTATACAATCCGGCATCCTCTGTGATTCAATCGCACTATGTTAGTGATATGCCCTAGAGGCAACATGGAGATGTTATATATATCACATACTATGTTTATGATGCATTACTTTGTTCCTTGAAATAGACATTATCATTATTGATCAATGAGTATGTGACTTATTCATGAGACTCTTAATGCTAAAATGTTGCTATTTCTAAATGACCCCTGATCATATATCATATGAGGAACAAATATGATTCAAAGATCAACATATGTATTGATTGATGATCATGTCTCATGGATCATGGTATGGTGATACCAAATCAATAATATGGACATGTGTTAGTGAACATATGTTGGATAGACCCGCCATGAGACACCGCAGAGATTCCATGTGTCATCGCTGGTCTCAAGTAGTGTTTATGTAGAATCCTTAGACTTGAGATCATCATGGTTCCCAACATGCGTAGTGACCTATTTTGGGACTACTAAACACTACTCCGTGAATGGGTAGTCATAAAAGTAGTCTTCGGGTTTGCCATGAAACATGTAGTGGGATGTGAATGATCAAGATAGAATTTGCCCCTCCTTATGGGAGAGATATCTGGGCCCTCGATGTAATGGATTATGAAAGTGCATGGCCATGCCAAGGTGATTGAGGAGTCAATCACGAGTTTATAATCCATCACGGAATCGAGAGAGTGATTGAGCTATTAAGAGGATGACACAGTCTCGCCTTGAGCTCAATCTATATCGTGAGGCAAAGGGATTCGTACATGAGAACATTACAGGTTCAGCCGATATGATCTTTACGTATACTTTGGGGTTAATATGTCTTACTAGAGGCCGCTATTAACAGGTGACCGGAAAGGTGTTTCGGTCGCGACCAAGTATACGCGGAACCTCTGTGGTCGCACACTTAACGGGTTGGAACACTAATTCGAATGTGATTCGGATGTGGGCTCAATTCGGATAGAGATCCGGATAGACTTCTATTGGGCCTCGGTCCACGAGGCTCAAGTGAGGAGGTCTATATACATGGAGGCGAGGGGCTGAGGGATGCATGCTTATGTTAATCCCGAGCCAAACCCAAGCCGCCACCTCCCGAGCCAAACCATAGCCGCTCGCGAGTGTTGGTACACTCGCGATCGGCGTTCCAGCCCTGGACGTGTGGATACCGGTGGAGGCGCTGCTCGTTGCGGCGTTGATCGGCATCAACAACCTACCGATTGGATCTGCTCGTGGTGTGGTTGATCGCGTGGAGGAGACGATCTGTTCGGGACGATTGGCTACTTCCACTACTACCTCGACGCGCGTGGTTGGATCGACTTCTCCAACTCTTCTTCCGCTGCGCTGTGCGTCTAGTGGTAACGATCCATGATCCCTCCTTAGCCTATTTTCTGCTATCGTAGCCTACACGCATTCCTTTACACTATTCCCTGGATCAGTAGATAGTGCTCACAGATTACAGTTCTAAATATCAAAGTACATATCAAGCGGAAGCGTAAATATAATAGTAACTTACTCACGGGCTGATTAGGCCGAAACCAATAAAATGCAGCAGCGGAAACGAAGCATACAGGTGGGACCCTCAGGACATGCCCACAAGCAGCCAACTGGAGGTTCGCGACCTAGTTCTTGACATCTTCATCTTCTTCGCCATCATGATCCAAAAGTATTACTAAAGCGAAGTGATTTGATTCCTGATTCTGGATTTGTGGGGAAAGTGAATATGAGCACAAACCACCGTGCTCGCGAGCCAACACACAGGATGCAATTAAATAGTATGCATGGCTTATCAAAGGAGAGGCTCGGGTTATTTTATTTGCGAAAAATCACTTTTGGTAGCATTATTATTAGTAAATCATAGTATTATTAATTTTACCTAAACTCCACACGACGATTGCCATAATTGACTTAATCCACCAAAGACACACTTTCCTTACTGATAGCTGTCTAAGACTCCAAACAGCGAGTGACATCATTTACTTAATCCACCGAATATACTCTTTCCAAATTGATTGCTGTCTAAGACTCCAAACAGCGAATGACATCAATTAATTATTCCACCGATCATACACTTTCTATATTGATTGTTGTCTAAAACTCCAAACAGCATGTGACATCATTTAATTAATCCACCGATCATATACTTTCTATATTGATTGCTGTCTAAAACTCCAAACAGCGAAAGACATCATTTAATTAATCCACCGATCATGTACTTTCTATATTGATTGCTATCTAAAACTCCAAACAGCGAAAGACATCATTTATTTTATCCACCGATCAAACACTTTCTATAATGATTGCTGTCTAAAACTCCAAACAGCTTGTGACATATCTCCAAATTCTTAAAAATTCAACTGACCCAACTAATAACCGATCAGTTGTATTAATCCCATCATTGCCAACATCTCCCAAGACTTTATATTATTTATCTATGTGGTAACCCATCAATTACTTTCACATTTCCTAATTCTCCAAAAAAATCATTTAAATCATCTATCTAACCTATATACTCATTTAGACTCCACCAATTTATTTCTCCCAGAATCCACACTACCATTTTCCTTTTTATGATCGACATGAGTCCACCAATATCTTTATGTTTTTACTACAAATATCCATCTCCTCTACTCATGACTCTATATATTCCTCCTTATATTTTATTTTGTAAGAAGGGAAAACATTTTATTTTTGAAATATGATACTTAAAAATCTCCTGAGACCTAGCAGTTTTGAACAAAAACATAATGTGTAGGAGAATGCAATAATTATAGCGATCCAGATTCCATCCACCGTTACATGGCATCTGCACCATATAGCATCTTTCAGTGTTATAGCCACTTAACTTACCACTGGGACGACACCTAGGACAATTCAAATCAGGGCTTTCCACTGCCCTCCACTTTTTCCATTCCCACCCACAAAGTTTTTGAAATAGAACTATATCTGGTTAAGTTCCCATGTCCGCCCTTGACTGTGGGCACGGCTATTCGAATAGTTTTGACTCTGCAGAGTTTGCACACTTTACCCACAAGAGACAGTTTACTCGTTGCCCCACACAATTCCTTAGTCATGCGGTTGAGCGAACCATCACAGTAACCGTTCAAAGTACCTCGCCCCTTCCATCATCTCACCCTATGAGTCGTTCCCACTTGCGGTGGGTCCCATACGTTGTGCGGGATGTTCTCGTTCTGAACGCCTAGCAGCTGGCTACCCATACTGCTAGCACGCCACAACAGAACCTCACCCTCTGCGGATGTCCCATTCAAGCCTGACACACAGATAGCCGCTTGCACGACCTCACCTCCTCCACTTGTGAGGATGACTTTCAAGGTCCGGTAAATCTACTAAGCTAAGTTGTACTTTACAGACCTGTGGTTGTACTTGTTTTACACAGGAGGTCATGACAAGATTCAGTCCTTAGAGTTATCTGGGCGGTTCTACCACAAACCACACTCTCGTGCACCACTGCACCATACCCCCGAACCATCCGCCCAGATAAATAAGCAATTTGGGTATTTTTGGGAATATAAAATAACCATATCCAACATACACCAGTCATTACCACCATGACTGCCCAACCACATTTTCTCATGATTAAAGTGATGCTTGGATGTTCTTACTCCCACAAGTATCTAAGCAAAACTAAGCATGGCATATAATTATGGACTTATTTTCAAAAGGGTTACTATTATAATTTTGCTAGGGCGACAAGGTTCTCATGTTCAAATATTCCAAAGGAGGGGCAATACTAATCAAGTTAGATAATAGGCATTTAACTAGAATTCTAAATTAAACATGTATTTGCATATAAAATAACAACATGCAATTTGATAATTTAAACAAAAGTAATTTGCAGAAAATGTAGGTTCAACATGATCAAAGTATTGCCTCGCTTGGCGCGGTTTACCGCGGTCTTGAGTGCACACATTGCTTTCTCTTGAACTTCTGGTCTTTATCTTCACTTTGCTTTTGAACTCGCTTGATCCCTTGATTCTTCGGGACTCCAGTTTTCTAACTATGCGATAAGCGACTGAGTCCAAATAAAAGCAAATAACTCAAGAGATCCAAATAAATCCAAATAAACCCAATTGAACTTGATAAATTTTATTATGATTAAATAGGGTGATTTGAGACGAGGTTGATTGGACGCGGAGTATTGTCGGTGTCATAGTGATCGGAGTAAAGTGAGGAATGGCAGGGAAACTTGCCAAAACGGAGGTCAAAGGATAGGTCATGATAAAGGTATATTCATGAGATTATTTTGTTTAGTGCTCAGAGGTAACTAGGTATACCTAATGGCAGAGCACGATGACTCGATCTTCGTATTAAAAGATTCCTTCATTATTTTTGGTGTTTATCAAGGAAGTTCTATGAGTCAGGTTAGGCCTATGTGCTGGTATATATATATTAGCTTGTTATTCTTTGAATGGCATGAGCTTATACATCGTAAGAATATTAACCCTAACCTAGGGGTTCATATATTGTCTTTAATATATCTTACATTCTGAGCTAATGCATAGCCGATATATGTTGACAACTTTTCAGCATTATGTTCCCAATTGCTATTTTTATTACAGTCTTTTATACAAGCCACGCACTTACAGTTTAAATATTAACAGCTTAACACCCCCGTTTATTTAATGGTTGTTTGTGAAAGTATTTTCACGACCTTTTATCTTGAATATGTATTCCTTTTTAAATGGTTTTAGCATATTGTTTCGTTAATGTTATGACGCTGCTTGGTTTTTGCGTTTTAATTAAAGAGGCTCTTCGGATTAGGTATCGTAGATATTCTGTGTATATTCTTATTATTATTACAGTGCTGACATTTTTATTATTATTATTTAAATTTATTTATTTGGGCAAGGCTTGTTTTACAGGGTCATGTTTCAACATTTGTTGCTTAGCAAAATCCACCATTAGGATTTATTTCAGACGGCATATTAATTATCTGGCATATATAATAATTACATCTAAGGGTAGTTTATATTAAATTTGGATACTTAACCAAAATTGTTTTTCCTTACCAATGCCTTTAAGGACTAATTAGTCTTTTAGAGAATTATTCAAACCGCATTAATTAATCATATATGGAACAACCCTAATTTAAATCTTCAAATATTCTCATTTTTATTCTAATTAAATTCATTGGCTTCCCTGGATTATTTTCCTAATTTTCCTAAATTTTTGCTAATTAAATTGGATCATTAACAGCAAAAACAAAAAGAAGTACAACTGTGCAGAGTGTGGATTTGAACTCCGGACCTCTCGGCTATACTCGCTGCGCGCACTGTGCTGGCCAAGTGGGCATTCCGTCGGTCATGACATGCTGGGAGCCATGTTGCTTAAGAAGCGAAGGGGGTCAATGAGCGTATGCTAGCCAGCCAAACAGAGGAGGTGCTTGATGGTCGGGGCAGGGAGCTTCACCGGCGCGCCCGGCAGCCAGAGGGGCAGTGAACGAGCAAAACAGGTTGCCCCCGAAGTGAGGAGCCCCGGGGAGATTGCGGCGTGAGTTGGGGATCCCTAAGGCAGGCCGGCGTCGAGGTTTAGCGGCTGAGGGCGGGGGTGGAGCGGGGCGGCGGCGCCGGCGTGGAGGAAGAGGCGAGGTAAGAGGGGCACGAGCTGGAGGGAGGTGGGGGCAAACCTTACCACATGATCGGCCGGGCCGGGGAAGTGTCGGGGTGGGCCGACGGCGAGGACCCGGGACGGCGCGAGGGAGCCCACCTCGCCGGCGAGATACATGCAGTGGGAGGGCCGGCCGATGGTGGGAAAAGCTTCGCGGCGGTGGGGTGGTGCTTCTACTCCAAGGAATCGTGGAGAGGTTCGCCGGAGAGGGAGTAGCGCGGCGACGGAGGCTTGGGCCGGCGGTGAGGAAAAACGTGATTCCGACGAGCTCGGCAGGTGATTCTCCAATTAGGCCGGAGGGGAGGAAGAAGGTTCCGGGGCGCACACATGGGTGGGGTCAATTTGGCGTGGTTTTGTCGGAGAGGCCGGAGCGGCGTGGAGGCATAAGTGGCGGCGCGCAAGAAGGCCTCGGGAAGTTTAAAGGGGAAGGCGTAGGGAGAATTGGGGGCCTGCTTTATGGCGCGGGAGAGGGGGCCGGCTAGGCGTGGAATGGCGATGCACGAGTGACGGGGCCGGCGGAGTTGCGCGGCAGGGCGTCGGGGCTGGCAGGGCATGGGCGACGTCGTGCTCGCAGGGCATGGCACCAGGCGTGGCGACGCGACGACACAGAGAGAAGGACAGAGGAACCAGAAGCATGGGGTTGGGTGGTTGACGCCAAGGCGAGGCCGGGAAAAAGGGAATGTGGCCCACGGGCAGACCAGGAGGGAGAGAAATTGATGTGAGAGAACACGGGCCCCATATGGCAGTGAAAGAAAAAGGAGAAAATGAGAGGTAATACAGGGAGCACCTTTAAACTGTTATTTTTACTTTAAATTTTTAATTTACATTTAGGATTTTAGATTTTTATATTACATTAGTACTTATTGATTTTGGATTTCTGCAAGATTCTAAAACTTGAATCTTTGATTTAAATTTCTACTTTACCCTTATGGTTACTGATTTCAATTATTGAACCTTGGCTTTGTATTCAAAGTCTTTCCCTTGCAATTTAGTTCTAATGTCACAACTAGGTCTGGAATTTAGCTGCAACAAATATGTATATGTATATATATATATATACATATGTGTTTTTGAGTGCCCCTTTTAACTCAACTCTTTCTCTTTAATTAATCCATGTTTTGAATTAATAGATAAATTTTAAATTAAGCTCTCAGAGGTTGAACCCTATTTAAATTATTTTGTATTATTATCATTATTATTATTTTTGGCCACGATTGCTATCTTGCATTTTGAAAATTATTCCCAGTTATTATTTGCTCAACACAAAACTCAGAAAACCCAACTAAGATTTTGAACAAAATTCAAATGTCAGTAAAATGCAAATAAAAGTTTTAAAAACTCCACATTTTTTAGAACTGGAAATTTTAGGATGTTACAAACCTACCCCCCTTAAATGAATCTCGACCCCGAGATTCTGGTAGAATAAAAAGAAAGGAGGTGGGTTATATTGGCTAGCAATGGGTTTCTAGTGTTGCTCGGCGTATAGCTCTTTAGTTCCACGGAGAGATGAAAATCTGCACAATAGGGTTAGCGCTTGGAAAAGTCAAAAGGAAAGAGAGAAACCTTGCTCTCTTGGGTAGGTCGTAGACTTTCAGATACTTGCTCTTTAACATTGTGGTCTTCACGTCATCGTAGAATGGAGTAGTTTCATCGTCTATTGGGCATATGATAGGTGTAGAATTCATATTAAGGGGTAGGTAGCAATGGTCGGTGTCCTAGGGGGTAGAGGGCCTTGGGAATGGAGAGGTGACGATGGACATATTTATATGGTGGCCTTTTGTCCTTATTATGGTAAGGTTTCTGGTCTCGTAAGTCTTCTTGTACTGGTTCGATTAGTTCTGAGTCCAAGTTGTTGCACCTCCAACATATACATTATAGTAGTTCTTCGACATCTGGTCTCTTAGTGCTACCCCCCTTAAAATGGGTATCTGAGAGACCATGTGGAGGCCATCCCGTGTGTGTGATGAGTAATTGACATCGGTTTAGGAAAGTCAATTTTGGTTTGTGTGGTTCAGACCATGTCGTTGCGCGGTGCAATCGGCTTCGGTCGGACTTGGTCGAACTAGGTCGATCGTGCTTAAGTCGTCTATTTTTTGTTTCGATCGATTTGGGCTTTGAGTATTTCGTCTGATGCTACTGTATGGTTACAATATTTTGAGCGGTGTTATGTGATTTGTTTCTTGTCTGTGATGGCTGTAGGACATCGAGGTGGAGTCGTGGCGAGGCACGAGATGACCGGACTAGGCGCGGGCGGTGCCGAGGTCAGAACGGTCGAGGTGTGCCGAAGACGGTGAGGACTCGAGGTGGCTGTGTGGCTTGGAGGGCAAGGAATGAGGAAGCTTCCAGAAAGGTGCGCGAGGGGCGTTTTGGTGAATACGCAAAGCTGCACTAAAGGAAGTGGATTGTGGATAAAGCGCCATGAGTTGTTGAGAGCTAATGGGTAAAGTGTGTTGTAAACCCATTAGTGGAGGCTATAAATAGAGAGGGTGATCTCTAGTAGCTTTCAAGAATTCAGCACAATGAAAATGAGAGTGTGATTTTAGGAGATGATTTGAGAGAGTGGGTATAAGAGTTAGGGCTTTATTTGGTTCTCTCCATGCAATGAAATGAGCATGAAATGAGAGGATAAAAATGAGAGTGCTGTAAGAACACATATTTAATCATTCATCTCTCTTTGTCTCAATCGAGGAAATCGTGTTTTTGAGATGTCTTGAGTAGCTTTGCCTTTTCGTTTTTTTGTGCCTCTATCTTTTGATTCTCTCGGCAGCATTTCTTGTTGTAGCTTCTGTCCAGCTGCTGAATTTTTGTTCCCTTTCAAGCATCAAAAATCAACTAGCCTTTCTCAAGAAGAGAGATTCCAAAAGAAGTTGTCTTCCGAGAGATCACTTGTGCTCAATAGTGTGTGTTTCTTTTTGCTCTGTATGCTCCTAAGGCGTCTTGATTCTTGCTTCAGTTGGGCAACAAGTTTGCTCGTTAATTCTTGTAGACGCAGTAATGGATGCTTTAGCTTTTCAGGTTTGGGTTGTTAGCAAGTGAATTCCTCTCAGTTTTTTTGGCTGTGTACAGCTTTAGTCTTCCCCTTCTTTCTCATTTGTTTTTCAGCCAACTTCCCTCTGCCTTTTGCCTAATCTTTGGGCAGCAAATAGAAGTGTTCGGCTGCTATCTTTTTATTGAAGTTACTGCTGCTTGCGGCAGTAAAAACAGCTCTCTGTTAGCAGTTTTCGGCAGCTCCTCTTTTGGGCATTTGCTTTCGGTTGTTGTTGTTTGTGTTTCTCTGCCCTTTCCAGTCTTCTGTCTACTTTTCTTCTTTCAGTTTTTGTGCCAATTCTTAGCTCTTGGACAGCAAGTTCTCTCTGATTTGTGCTTTGCCGTATGCTATAATATTTACTATTTCTTGTTCGGCTTCTCTTAGACAGTCTGTTTGTCGGTTTTTGAAGCTTTGTTTTTCGTTTTTTGGTGCCTGTTGATTTTTCTCCAGTAAGCCTTTTAGTCAAAATTAGTTTTCTCTGTCTCTCGGCAAATCCAAATTCTGTGAATTCTTGGGAGTTTTTTTAAGTCAACATTCACCCCCTCTGTCGCCAACTTCGATCCAACAATTGGTATCAGAGCCGGTTAGCTCTCATCCATAGATCTTAACCAGTCTGTGAGCCATGGCGACAGGCAAGTACTCGACCAAACCCCCGATCTTCGATGGGATCGAGTATCCCTTTTGGAAGAGTCGAATGGAGACCTACATCCAGGCTCAGGGCTACGCCATCTGGCGTAAGGTCAAAGTACATTATGTTGTTCCTGCCGATGAGAACATCAACGCTGGAAACATGCTTGATGTTGGGGTGAATGCGAAGGCAAGGAACATCATAATCCAGGAGTTGAGCCGCAGCGAGTTCGATCGCATCTCTCATTTGACGTCGGCCAACGACATCTGGGTGACCCTCGACGCATACCATGAGGGCACCACCCAGATTATGACGGTTTCGACAGGACCAGTTCAAGCGTGAATACAACAAATTTGAGATGCTTGCTGGTAAGTCACTTGATGAGTGCTTTGCGTGTTTTCATAAGATTCTGAGCAACCTCCGAGCGGTCGATCTTACATACCCCGACTCGGACAACGCTCGACAGATGCTCGCTGTCTTGGACCTGCGTGTGTGGGAGATGAAGGTGACTACCATCAAGGACACCACGGACCTCTCGACTTTGAGTCTTGATGCGTTGTACTCATGCCTCAAGACTCACGAGATTGACATTGTCTCTGGCAAGTCGAAGTCGCAGTCGATGGCCCTAGTCTAATTTCCGGTTCTTCTTCCGACTCGCTCTGTGGTTTCTCCCTTGCTGCTGTGTGATGTAACTGATGATCAGTTAGAGCAGCTTGCGGATGATCAGTTGGCTCTCCTTGTTCGGAAATTTTCTCATGCCTACAAGAGAAAGAGAGACAGAAAGAGAGGAGGGCCCATGATTTGTTTCGAGTGTGGTGGCCCTAACCACATTCGGGCAAACTGTCCCAAGCTGGAGAAGAGCAAAGGCGACTACGGCGGTGTGAGAAAGAACGACTACACTGACAAGAACCACAACAAAAAGCTTCCAGCTCACACCCAAGGCAAGAAGACGTTCTGCAACCTTGGCAAAGCCATGAAGCTCTTCCATCGCGTCCTCACCGCCTTTGACGACCTCGATCTTAGCGAGGTGGAGGGATGGAGCGACGACGACGGTACGGGAGATCAGGAACCCAAGGATGGCGGCGACGACTTCTCCGGCATGTGCTTCATGGCTCTTGAGGGCGAGATCAGCAACAGCGAGCTATACTCTGACTCCGACGAGGTACTCCCTTCCTATGACCAGCTTAATGATGCTTTTCTTAAGTTAGGTCAATTTCATGCTAGAGCTAGAGCTAGGTGTGCCGAGTTAGAGAAGGAAGTAGACAGACTATCACGGGAGCTTATTTCACTTAGATCTGCTCCCTCCCGTGATGATTGTGATACATGCCCTGCCTTGCTTGGTGACATAGAGAAATTAAGGATCTCTCATGATAGTTTGTCTTCTGAGCTTGATATGCTTAAGGTGGAGAATGTTAGTCTGCTTACTGAGTTAGAGATGAGTAGGATAGCTGTTGCTTCACCTGCTATTGTTGAGACTACTTCTTGCACCTCATGTGAGAATAAGGACAATAATTTAAGAGGTCTTTATACCATGTTCCTTGATCTGCCTGAGTCATGTGAAAATTGCAATAATTTGAAATTGAACCTAAAGAAGGCAGATCATAAAATTTCTGAGTTGTATGCTTGGTTGCTTGAGCCAGCTGCTTCATGCTTGAACTGTCCTAGATTAACTGCTGAACTTGAATCTGTTTACAAACAGTTTCAAGAAATGATTGACAACAACAAGAAAATGGCTCAGTTCGCGACTAAGGATTCTGTTAGCTCACCATGCATTAGTTGTGATAAACTAAAACTTGAACTCGTTGCTTTGAATAAAAAATGTGTGAAGCCGACTAAGGATCAACTAGTGAAGTCACCAACTGATTGTAATGTGTTGCTGGTGTGGGGGAGAAGCTCAAGGGCAAGGTTGAGACGCCTAGCGACGTGAACCAACTGGCTAGTAGTAGGACTGTTCCTTCAGAGTCGGCTGTGCGTGCACAAGCCATTCTTTCCTACTGTTGGTTCTTCTTCTGCTCCCTTACCTTCTGCTGTCTCTTCTTCCCCCTGCTCTTCTTGCATCTCTCTCTTTCGGGAGTGTCAGTACCTTATGAACACTCTCGAGAGATTTGTAGGCGGCAAGAAGAAGCTCAATCTGCAGTGCTCAGACCCATAACACCAGGTATGATCGAGACTGAGCCCAGTACCGAGAAAGTCCAATTTAAGTCTGTGGGCTTTGTCCAAGGGATTTCTGACAGCAAGGTGATTCCACCTGCAGCTTCGGCCTCTCAGAAGGCGAAGCCTCATCATGTTACTTCTACCTCTCAGAAGGTGAAATATCATTGCACCTTCTGTTAGAAGGATGGACATACGATCGATCGATGCTTCAGGCGCGCCAAGATTGCGCGTAGAGACCGTGTTGAGTCTCTTAGGCGTATTCAGGGTCAGCCCCAGACCTTGAGTGCACCTAAGACCAACATGAGGTCTAGGTTTGTTTCAGCTGATGGGTTTGGGCATCATCGAGGACTTAGATTTTCTGAGTTTTCTGGCTTTCGTCCTCGATATGCTCCTGGTCGTGACTTCCACCGTCCTGAGGGTAGATCTCGTTTCCCCCATCGAGATAACTACCTGCGGCGTGGTCAGTATGTTGCTGGTGTCTTGACTCGCTCCTCTGTAGCAGTCAAGCCCAGCAACAGCTTCAGGTATACACATAGACCGTCTGCTTCTTTGAGTGACAGAGAGCGTAGGGTAGATAGAGGTCAGTCGTGCTTGACTACTTCATTTGCTCGATGTGTTACTCAGTATTGGGTGCCAAAATCACTCTTGATTTACCCCAGTACTGAGACTTTACTCTCTGTTTGACTCAGGTTCGCGGGCAGGGAAGGGAAAAGTTTGGCTTGTAGACTCCGGGTGTTCACGACACATGACCGGAGATTCCCGTTGGTTTTCTTCCCTTGCCCATGCTCCAGGTGATGAGGCGATCATCTTCGGAGACGTTTCATCTGGGCGCGTCATCGCCAAAGGTACAGTGCATGTTAATGATTCTTTTATTCTGAAAGATGTTGCCTTGGTTAGTAAGCTGCAGTATAATTTGCTTTCTGTTTCTCAGCTTACCAATGACGGCTTTGAGGTAAGCTTTCAGAAAAACAATTACAAAATTCTTGATTCTTCGGGTAGTCTGGTTTGTGGATTTCTCATTTTGGGAGGATCTTTCGTGCTGACTTTTTTGAGTCTTCTGGTGATCCTCTCCGGTGTTTGGTTGCTTCTGAGTCCCGTGACCTTTCTTTCTGGCATAGGAGACTTGGTCATATTGGATTTGACCATTTGACCCGAGTTAGCGGCCACGACCTCATTCGTGGTCTGCCGAAACTCAAAATGGTCAAAGATCTAGTTTGTGCTCCTTGCCGGCACGACAAGATGGTTGCCGCCTCCCATCCTCCGGTCACAGTTACTATGACCGATGCACCGGGACAGCTGCTCCACATGGACACTGTTAGACCAGCTCGAGTGCAGTCAGTAGGAGGGAAGTGGTATATTCTTGTCGTGGTCGATGACTATTCGAGGTTCTCTTGGGTATTTTTCTTAGCCTCGAAGGATGAGACGTTTACACATTTCCGAGATCTTTTTAGTAGGCTTTCTGTTGAGCTCCCGGGTGCCTTACGAGCGATCCGCAGTGACAATGGAACGGAGTTCAAGAATTCCTACTTTGAGACGTTTTGTGATGAGACAGGTGTAGAGCACCAGTTCTCTTCTCCGCACGTCCCACACCAGAATGGCGTCGTGGAGAGAAAGAACCGTACCTTGGTCGAGATGGCCAGGACGATGCTCGATGAGTACTCTACACCCAGGAACTTTTGGGCTGAGGCTATTGCGACCGCGTGCAATGTTTCCAATCGAGTTTTTCTTCGGGCACACTTGCATCACACTTCTTATGAGTTGAGATATGGGCGAAAGCCTAGTGTCTCTCATTTTCGCGTGTTTGGTTGCAAGTGCTTTATTTTGAAGTCCGGGAACCTAGACAAGTTCGAGTCACGTTCTTGTGATGGGATCTTTCTAGGCTACTCGACTTCTTCGCGGGCTTATCAGGTTTGGAACTGCGAGTGTAGCAAATTGGTAGAGACCTGTGAGGTGACCTTTGACGAGGCCAGTCCGGGGACTAGACCTGATATCTCAGGTTCTTTAGAGCATTTCGAGCCCATCTTTGTGGATGATGAGGACGATGGAGATGAGGGTTTTCTACCCGATCCAGTTCCTCAGCCACCCCTTGAGGTGCCTTCTTCCACCGCACCTCAAGGAGATCAGCCCATGCCTTCTGCTTCCTCTGGAGCTAGTGGCTCTGTTCCTACCTCATCAGCTCATGAGGTAGAGGCCACTTCTTCATCCCATCCTGGACCTTTTCGACATATCCAGAAAAGGCATCCTTCCGAGCAGATGATTGAAGACCTCTTTGAGCGAGTCACACGCTCAAAGTCTGGCATGTCACATTTCTGTCTTCATTCTACCTTTGTGGCCACCTTTGAGCCCAAGGATGTTAGTCATGCTCTATCTGATGAGTCTTGGCTCAATGCCATGCATGAGGAGTTAGAAAATTTCGAGAGAAACAAGGTCTAGTCGCTTGTCGAGCCCCCTCGAGGTCACAATATCATTGTGACTAAGTGGGTGTTCAAGAACAAGCATAGTGAGGATGGGGTGGTTATTCGAAACAAGGCTAGACTGGTAGCTCATGGATTCTCCCAGGTTGAGGGTCTAGATTTTGAGGAGACCTTTGCCCCTGTAGCTAGACTTGAGGCCATTAGAATCCTGCTTGCTTTCGCAGCTTCTAAGGGTTTCAAGCTTTACCAGATGGATGTCAAGAGTGCGTTCCTTAATGGCTTCATTGAGGAAGAAGTCTATGTGAGACAGCCTCCAGGTTTCGAGAACCCCAAATACCCAAACCATGTCTACAAGCTTTCCAAAGCATTGTATGGACTTAAGCAGGCCCCCAGAGCTTGGTATGAGAGGCTTAAGTCCTATTTGTTGAGTCATGGTTTTGAGATGGGTAAGGTAGATAAGACCTTGTTCATTCGTAGGCATGGTAACGACCTCTTGCTCGTCCAGATCTATGTTGATGACATTATCTTTGGCGGCTCTTCCCATGCTCTTGTTTCACAGTTCTCGGATGTCATGAGCACCGAGTTTGAGATGAGCATGATGGGCGAGTTGACCTTCTTCCTTGGCTTCCAAATCAAGCAGACTCGGGAGGGTACCTTCTTGCATCAGGGTAAGTACACTCGTGACCTTCTGAAGCGCTTTGACATGAGTGATGGTAAGCCTGTGTCAACTCTCATGGCATCTTCCGCCACACTTGACCCAGATGAGGACGGCGAGCCAGTTGATCAGAAGGAGTATCGCAGCATGATTGGCTCCCTCTTGTACCTTACTGCCTCGAGATCGGACATACACTTCTCCGTGTGTCTTTGTGCTCGGTTTCAGGCTTCTCCTCGCGTATCTCATCGCCAGGCGGTGAAGCGCATTCTTCGGTACCTTCGAGCTATCATTGACTATGGTATCTGGTATTCTTCCTCGTCCTGTCTTTCCTTGAGAGCCTACTCAGATGCAGACTTTGTTGGCTGTAGGATAGATAGGAAGAGCACTTCGGACACTTGCCAGTTCATTGGCACTTCTCTAGTTTCTTGGTCTTCTAGGAAGCAGTCTGGTGTTGCACAGTCCACCGCAGAGGCCGAGTACGTAGCTGCCACCAGCTGCTGCAGCCAGATACTTTGGATGGTCTCGACCCTACGGGACTTTGGGTTAGTTATCGACAGTGTTCCACTCTTTTGTGATAACACTTCTGCGATTAACATTGCTAAGAACCCAGTGCAGCATTCTCGGACCAAGCATATTGATATTCGCTATCACTTTCTTCGAGACCATGTAGAGAAGGGCGACATCGTGCTCCAGTTTGTGGAGAGTGACCACCAGTTGGCTGATATCTTTACCAAGCCATTGGATAGCTCTAGGTTTTCAGCTCTGCGGGGAGAGCTTGGGTGGTTTGTCCTTATGGACTGTTGTGAGGGGGAGCTTTGTGCTTTACTGCTTTATTATATTGATTATGCTCTTACTTCCTTCTGATTGCATTGCATACGGGTGCATTGGGGTTAGTCCTTCTAGCATAGGTTAGAATGGTCTTCTTGTCTAGTCGTTTAGACTTCTTGCTCTTATCTTGTGATTCTAGGATGCTGCTTATTAGCTGTTTCTCTTCTCACTAGGTTGAGCTCACTCACTGCTTTTAGGTTCTAGCGAGGGTCGGGTCACCCTCGGGTAGACAGGGTACGTGTTTGCTCCTTATAGTCTGTTAGTTGACCAGTTGATAGTCCTAGAGTCATATGGGGTGGATGAGACTCAGTCTAAGCCATAGTATCCTCTATATCTTATCTATGCTTTAAGGACCGCCTGTTTTCTAATTTCTTGCCAGTTTCTCTTGTTTATTGCCTTGGTTCAGGGGGAGTTCATTTGGGAGCTTCTGGAGCTTAATATTGACATAACTCAACTTGAACTAAAAGTTGCATCACATGTTGAGGGGGAGCTGGATTTTCTTGCTTTTTACCTTTTCGCATTGTAATATAACTACATTGAGCCTTGATTATTATCCTGTTATGACATGTTTACAATGCTTTACACCTTGCCATGACTTGTGCTTATTTGCTAGATTGATCATGACTTCATATGTGTAGACTAGCTTTTGCCATGATAAGTTAATTAATCTTGCTCAAATTGAATTAAAACTTGTCATGTTAGCACTCGAGACTAGTCTTTCTTTAGTTATCGACTTATAATTCATGCCATGTCAAATAGGCTGAGTAGAGTCTTGAATCTGTGTTGAGCGTTAGATTGAGTTATGCTAGTTTCTTGTTGAAACATGAGTTAGTACAATTATTTAAGAATGCAAAAAGATATCTTTTGTGCGAAAAAACTGATCTCACCAATTCTTTCTCATGAGACTGCTTGCCATTGCACTAGGCATGAACTCAGGGGGAGTTTTGGATGACCAAGATCATCTCCTTAAGCTTCTTGATTGGAATGGTCGCATAAGGCTTGAGATCTAGCACATGTCTGAAAATTTTAGTTGAAATCAATCATGAGCTTTAAAAGAAAATTCATGACAAGTGTGCTCAATTTGCTTAATTACAAAAGAAACAAGTATTTTAACAAATGTTTCACTCTTGAGCGTATAGCACTCTAATTTGCTCAATTCTAGATTCTTGGTTCCGCTTAGCTTATTGACATGGTTTGCATCATCCGTGGATATCTTTTATTAGACTTTGATCATGGATGACTTGACATGCTCACAAAATTGCTCTACATTTCAGATTGTCATCTATTTGGTTTAGCTGGCTTATATATATCTTGTCATGATCTAGATAGCATTCTATTGAGTTATGGCTTGATGTAGTACTTAAAGGTCATTTTGGATAATCTTCATGGCTCCACATGCTTAGAATAAGTAACTTCAGCCATTTCATCCAATATCATGTCATATTCTCTCCTTTGCATTCTTGATGTGTTTATTGCCAAAAGGGGGAGAATAGAGGAGAAAAAGTCATTTGGGAACATTTTAGAGCTTTGGAGAACAATTTGCTCTTTCTGTTGTTGCTCTAGTGTTCTTTCTGTTGACATGGTCATTAGCTTTATTCTTTTCTTTTGGACCATGTTGGACTCTTCAAAACAAACTCAACTTCACGCTTTTTCTGGGTTTGTCAATATACTCATCAAGGGGGAGATTGAGAGACCATGTGGAAGGTCATCCCGTGTGTGTGATGAGTAATTGACATCGGTTTAGGAAAGTCGATTTTGGTTTGTGTGGTTTGGACCATGTCGTTGCGTGGTGCAATCGGCTTCGGTCGGACTTGGTCGAACTAGGTCGATCGTGCTTAAGTCGTCTATTTTTCGTTTCGATCGGTTTGGGCTTTGAGTATTTTGTCTGATGCTACCGTATGGTTACAATATTTTGAGCAGTGTTATGTAATTTGTTTCTTGTTTGTGATGGCTGTAGTTATCGAGGAAATCGTGTTTTTGAGATGTCTTGAGTAGCTTTGCCTTTTCATTTTTTTTGTGTCTCTGTCTTTTGATTCTCTTGGCAGCATTTCTTGTTGTAGCTTCTGTCCAGCTGCTGAATTTTTGTTCCCTTTCAAGCATCAAAAATCAACTAGCCTTTCTCAAGAAGAGAGATTCCAAAAGAAGTTGTCTTCCGAGAGATTACTTGTGCTCAATAGTGTGTGTTTCTTTTTTGCTCTGTATGCTCCTAAGGCATCTTGATTCTTGCTTCAGTTGGGCAACAAGTTTGCTCGTTAATTCTTGTAGACGCAGTAATGGATGCTTTAGCTTTTCAGGTTCGGGTTGTTAGCAAGTGAATTCCTCTCAGTTTTTTTGGCTGTGTACAGCTTTAGTCTTCTCTTCTTTCTCATTTGTTTTTCAGCCAACTGCCCTCTGCCTTTTGCCTAATCTTTGGGCAGCAAATAGAAGTGTTCGGCTGCTATCTTTTTATTGAAGTTACTGCTGCTTGCGGCAGTAAAAACAGCTCTCTGTTAGCAGTTTTCGGCAGCTCCTCTTTTGGGCATTTGCTTTCAGTTGTTGTTGTTTGTGTTTCTCTGCCCTTTCCAGTCTTCTGTCTACTTTTCTTCTTTCAGTTTTTGTGCCAATTCTTAGCTCTCGGACAACAAGTTCTCTCTGATTTGTGCTTTGCCGTATGCTATGATATTTACTATTTCTTGTTCGGCTTCTGGTAGACAGTTTGTTTGTCGGTTTTTAAAGCTTTGTTTTTTGTTTTTTTTGGTGCCTGTTAATTTTTCTCCAGTAAGCCTTTTAGTCAAAATTAGTTTTCTCTGTCTCTCGTCAAATCCAAATTCTGTGAATTCTTGGGAGTTTTTTTAAGTCGACATTCACCCCCCCTCTGTCGGCAACTTCGATCCAACAGTATCACTAGTCATTATTCATCTCTTCTAACTCCAGGCACGATGGGTCCTCCGGGTAAGCAAATAGAGAATGTTGGCAGAGTAGAGTCTCGAGTCCTGGTCCTTGGTTATCTTCCACTTTGATTCAGTAGACCTGACTGGATTTGCAGCAACAGGATGAGAGGGAATAGCATGGGATAAAGATTGAGTCGTGGGGATAAGGTGATCTAACCCATCCAAATTTTTAAAAGAGCACTCCCAGGGAGCTGGGGTGGTACAAAATCACACAAACTTTTAAAAACAAGCTTTTCTTGTGACTGCGAAATAGGACGCCCAAAGGCAAGAAGGCAGTGCACATGGTCCAAATAGAATCTTGCAATAATACATCGTCTACTCGGGGACACACATAAGAGGGCGCAGGGTCCATATACACAGTCCGTTTAAAACGAGACCACTTATCTTCATGACCATCTTCGACGTTCCTAACCTTAAATTTTTGGAGTAAGGTACGAGAAGAGGAAAAAATGTTTTCCCTTCTGAAATCAATAGAAAGAAGAGAGAAGTGTTTGGGGGTAATTTGATTGATATTAGCACTCACTCTTCTGTTATTGTTTTGAATTCGGGGTAAGAGAACTCTAGAAGTAAAAATGGCTAAGGCAGCATATAGATGAGGGGGAATCATCTAAGAGAGATGAGAATGAGCAATACTGCTTATATTTGTGGAAATAGATTTTGAAGAAATAATTCTAGTCATGAAACTAACGGCCAGGCTAACTAGGTCACGACCTGCAGTCGATATGCTCTGATACCATCGCTGTAGGAGCCCAGATTATACAATCTGGCATCCTCTGTGATTCCACCGCACTATTCCCTAGATCAGTAGATAGTGCCCACAGATTACAGTTCTGAATATCAAAGTACATATCAAGCGGAAGCGTAAATATAATAGTAACTTACTCATGGGCCGATTAGGCCGAAACCAATAAAATGCAGTAGTGGAAACGAAGCACACAGGTGGGACCCTCAGGACATGCCCACAGGCAGCCAACTGGAGGTTCGCGACCTAGTTCTTGATATCTTCATCTTCTTCGCCATCATGATCCAAAAGTATTGCTGAAGCGTAGTGATTTGATTCCTGATTCTGGATTTGTGGGGAAAGCGAATATGAGCACAAACCACCATGCTCACGAGCCAACACACAGGATGCAATTAAATAGTATGCATGGCTTATCAAAGGAAAGGCTCGGGTTATTTTATTTGCCAAAAATCGCTTTTGGTAGCATTATTATTAGTAAATCATAGTATTATTAATTTTACCTAAACTCCACACGGCGATTGCCATAATTGACTTAATCCACCAAAGACACACTTTCCTTACTGATTGTTGTCTAAGACTCCAAACAGCGAGTGACATCATTTACTTAATCCACCGAATATACTCTTTCCAAATTGATTGATGTCTAAGACTCCAAACAGCGAGTGACATTAATGAATTATTCCACCGATCATACACTTTCTATATTGATTGCTGTCTAAAACTCCAAACAGCATGTGACATCATTTAATTAATGCACCGATCATATACTTTCTATATTGATTGCTGTCTAAAACTCCAAACAGCGAAAGACATCATTTAATTAATCCACCGATCATATACTTTTGTCGTAAGGGTGTCTGAATTTTTTCCCTTCTGAAATCAATAGAAAGAAGAGAGAAGTATTTGGGGGTAATTTGATTGATATTAGCACTCACTCTTCTGTTATTGTTTTGAATTCGAGGTAAGAGAACTCTAGAAGTAAAAATGGCTAAGGCAGCATATAGATGAGGGGGAATCATCTAAGAGAGATGAGAATGAGCAATACTGCTTATATTTTTGGAAATAGATTTTGAAGAAATAATTCTAGTCATGAAACTAACGGCCAGGCTAACTAGGTCACGACCTGCAGTCGATATGCTCTGATACCATCGCTGTAGGAGCCCAGATTATACAATCCGGCATCCTCTGTGATTCCACCGCACTATTCCCTGGTTCAGTAGATAGTGCCCACAGATTACAGTTCTAAATATCAAAGTACATATCAAGCGGAAGCGTAAATATAATAGTAACTTACTCACGGGCCGATTAGGCCGAAACCAATAAAATGCAGCAGCGGAAACGAAGCACACAGGTGGGACCCTCAAGACATGCCCACAGGCAGCCAACTGGAGGTTCGCAACCTAGTTCTTGACATCTTCATCTTCTTCGCCATCATGATCCAAAAGTATTGCTGAAGCGTTGTGATTTGATTCTTGATCTGGATCTGTGGGGAAAGCGAATATGAGCACAAACCACCGTGCTCACGAGCCAACACACAGGATGCAATTAAATAGTATGCATGGCTTATCAAAGGAAAGGCTCGAGTTATTTTATTTGCCAAAAATCGCTTTTGGTAGCATTATTATTAGTAAATCATAGTATTATTAATTTTACCTAAACTCCACACGGCGATGGCCATAATCGACTTAATCCACCAAAGACACACTTTCCTTACTGATTGTTGTCTAAGACTCCAAACAACGAGTGACATCATTTACTTAATCCACCGAATATACTCTTTCCAAATTGATTGCTGTCTAAGACTCCAAACAGCGAGTGACATCAATTAATTATTCCACCGATAATACAGTTTCTATATTGATTGCTGTCTAAAACTCCAAACAGCAAGTGACATCATTTAATTAATCCACCGATCATATACTTTCTATATTGATTGCTGTCTAAAACTCCAAACAGCGAAAGACATCATTTAATTAATCCACCGATCATATACTTTCTATATTGATTGCTATCTAAAACTCCAAACAGTGAAAGACATCATTTATTTTATCCACCGATCAAACACTTTCTATAATGATTGCTGTCTAAAACTCCAAACAGCTTGTGACATATCTCCAAATTCTCAAAATTCAACTGACTCAACTAATAACTAATCAGTTCTATTAATCCCATCATTGCCAACATCTCCCAAGACTTTATATTATTTATCTATGTGGTAACCCAGCAATTACTTTCACATTTCCTAATTCTCCAAAAAAAATCATTTAAATCATCTATCTAACCTATATACTCATTTAGACTCCACCAATTTATTTCTCCCAGAATCCACACTACCATTTTCCTTTTTATGATTGACATGAGTCCACAAATATCTTTATGTTTTTACTACAAACATCCATCTCCTCTACTCATGACTCTATATATTCCTCCTTATATTTTATTTTGTAAGAAGGGAAAACATTTTATTTTTGAAATATGATACTTAAAAATTTCCTGAGACCTAGCAGTTTTGAACAAAAACATAATGTGTAGGAGAATGCAATAATTATAGCGATCCAGATTCCATCCACCGTTACATGGCATCTGCACCATATAGCATCTTTCATCGTTATAGCCACTTAACTTACCACTGGGACGATACCTAGGACAATTCAAATCAGGGCTTTCCACTGCCCTCCACTTTTTCCATTCCCACCCACAAAGTTTTTGAAATAGAACTATATCTGGTTAAGTTCCCATGTCCGCTCTTGACCGTGGGCATGGCTATTCAAATAGTTTTGACTCTGCAGAGTTTGCACACTTTACCCATAAGAGACAGTTTACTCGTTGCCCCGCACAATTCCTTAATCATGCGGTTGAGCGAACCATCACAGTAACCGTTCAAAGTACCTCGCCCCTTCCATCATCTCACCCTATGGGTCGTTCCCACTTGCGGTGGGTCCCATACGTTGTGCGGGATGTTCTTGTTCTAAACGCCTAGCAGCTGGCTACCCACACTGCTAGCACGCCACAGCAGAACCTCACCCTCTGCGGATGTCCCATTCAAGCCTGACACACAGACAGCCGCTTGCACGACCTCACCTCCTCCACTTGTGAGGATGACTTTCAGGGTCCGGTAAATCTACTAAGCCAAGTTGTACTTTACAGACTTGTGGTTGTACTTGTTTTACACAGGAGGTCATGACAAGATTCAGTCCTTAGAGTTATCTGGGCGGTTCTACCACAAACCACACTCTCGTGCACCACTGCACCATACCCCCGAACCATCCGCCCAGATAAATAAGCAATTTGGGTATTTTTGGGAATATAAAATAACCATATCCAACATACACCAGTCATTACCACCATGACTGCCCAACCACATTTTCTCATGATTAAAGTGATGCTTGGATGTTCTTACTCCCACAAGTATCTAAGCAAAACTAAGCATGGCATATAATTATGGATTTATTTTCAAAAGGGTTACTATTATAATTTTGCTAGGGCGACAAGGTTCTCATGTTCAAATATTCCAAAGGAGGGGCAATACTAATCAAGTTAGATAATAGGCATTTAACTAGAATTCTAAATTAAACATGTATTTGCATATAAAATAATAGCATGCAATTTGATAATTTAAACAAAAGTAATTTGCAGAAAATGTAGGTTCAACATGATCAAAGTATTGACTCGCCTGGCGCGGTTTACCGCGGTCTTGAGCGCACACATTGCTTTCTCTTGAACTTCTAGTCTTTATCTTCACTTTGCTTTTGATCTCGCTTGATCCCTTGATTCTTCGGGACTCCAGTTTTCTAACTATGTGATAAGCGACTGAGTCCAAATAAAAGCAAATAACTCAAGAGATCCAAATAAATCCAAATAAACCCAATTGAACTTGATAAATTTTATTATGATTAAATAGGTGATTTGAGACGAGGTTGATTGGACGTGGAGTATTGTCGGTGTCATAGTGATCGGAGTAAAGTAAGGAATTTTATTATGATTAAATAGGTGTCATTGTTTTTCCTTACCAATGCCTTTAAGGACTAATTAGTCTTTTAGAGAATTATTCAAACCGCATTATTTAATCATATATGGAACAACCCTAATTTAAATCTTCAAATATTCACATTTTTATTCTAATTAAATTCATTGGCTTCCCTGGATTATTTTCCTAATTTTCCTAAATTTTTGCTAATTAAATTGGATCATTAACAACAAAAACAAAAAGAAGTACAACTGTGCAAAGTGTGGATTCGAACTCGGGACCTCTCGGCTATACTCGCTGCGCGCACTGTGCTGGCCAAGTGGGCATTCCGTCGGTCATGACATGTTGGGAGCCATGTTGCTTAAGAAGCGAGCGGGGGCTGGGGCTGAGCAGAAGTGCTAGCCAGCCAAACAGAGGAGGTGCTTAGTGGTCAGGGCAGGGAGGTTCACCGGCGCGCCCGGCGGCCGGAGGGGCAGTGAACGGGCAAAACGGGTTGCCCCCGAAGTGAGGAGCCCCGGGGAGGTTACGGCGTGAGTTGGGGATCCCTAAGGCAGGCAGGCGGCGAGGTTTAGCGGCCGAGGGCAGGGGTTGAGCGGGGCAGCGGCGCCGGCGTGGAGGAAGAGGCGAGGTAGGAGGGGCACGAGCTGGAGGGAGGTGGGGCAAACCTTACCACATGACCGGCCGGGCCGGGGAAGTGTCGGGGTGGGCCGGCGGCGAGGACCCGGGACGGCACGAGGGAGCCCACGTCGCCGGCGAGATACATGCAGTGGGAGGGCCGGCCGATGGTTGGAAAAGCTTCGCGGCGGAGGGGTGGTGTTTCTACTCCAAGGAATCGTGGAGAGGTTCGCCGGAGAGGGGGTAGCGCGGCGGCGGACGCTTGGGGCGGCGGTGAGGAAAAACGCGATTCTGGCGAGCTCGGCAGGTGATTCTCCAATTAGGCTAGAGGGGAGGAAGAAGGTTCCGGGGCGCACACATGGGTGGGGTCAATTTGGCGTGGTTTTGTCGGAGAGGCCGAGCGGCGTGGAGGCATAGGTGGCGGCGCGCAAGAAGGCCTCGGGAAGTTTTAAGGGGAAGGCGTAGGGAGAATTGGGGGGCTGCTTTATGGCGCGGGAGAGGGGGCTGGCTAGGCGTGGAATGGCGACACACGAGTGACGGGGCCGGCGGAGTTGCGCGGCAGGGCGTCGGGCCTGGCAGGGCATGGGCGACGTCGCGCTCGCAGGGCATGGCACCAGGCGTGGGACGCGACGGCACAGAGAGAAGGACAGAGGAACCAGAAGCATGGGGTCGGGTGGTTGGCGCCAGGGCGAGGCTGGGTAAAAGGGAATGGGGCCCGCGGGCAGACCAGGAGGGAGGGAAATTGAGGTGAGAGAACACGGGCCCCATATGGCAATGAAAGAAAAAGGAGAAAATGAGAGGTAATACAGGGAGCACCTTTAAACTGGAATTTTTACTTTAAATTTTTAATTTACATTTAGGATTTTAGGTTTTTATCTTACATTAGTACTTATTGATTTTGGATTTCTGCAAGATTCCAAAACTTGAATCTTTGATTTAAATTTCTACTTTACCCTTATGGTTACTGATTTCAATTATTGAACCTTGGCTTTGTATTCAAAGTCTTTCCCTTGCAATTTAGTTCTAATGTTAGGTCTGGAATTTAGCTGCAACAAATATGTATATGTATGTATGTATGTATATATATGTATGTATATATATATATATATGTACATATGTGTTTTTGAGTGCCCTTTTAACTGAACTCTTTCTCTTTAATTAATCCATGTTTTGAATTAATAGATAAATTTTAAATTAAGCTCTCAGAGGTTGAACCCTATTTAAATTATTTTGTATTATTATCATTATTATTATTTTTCGGCCACGATTGCTATCTTGCATTTTGAAAATTATTCCCAGTTATTATTTGCTCAACACAAAACTCAAAAAACCCAACTAAGATTTTGAACAAAATTCAAATGTCAGTAAAATGCAAATAAAAGTTTTAAAAACTCCACATTTTTTAGGACTGGAAATTTTAGGATGTTACAGTTTCAGTAGCTTACATCGTGTTCTCATGGCAACGCATTTGAAAGCCACCATCCCATGCGCCACCGTTATTGCGTCCATGCACAACGTGCGGTGCAAGCCAAAACAGCTAGGTGATGGTCAATATTCAAACCTATGTAATGTGAGCCTTCAGCACTGCACTAGCAATTTAAAGGGTTTCCCCACGAACTCGATGCAAATGAACTGGGAGTCCCACTGGCTGCAGTGGTGGTTCTACCACAAGACCAAGCACGACAGTAGCTTGCGCTTCACCGGATGGCTCATGGACTTTGTTTTGTAGCCCTAGTTGAAGCTTGATTGGGACGATGGAGTCCACACCCAGAGGCTCCTAGTGGTCGCGCTTTGGCTCAACATGCGTGACTACAAGATTGGGACGATGGAGTCCACACCCAGAGGCTCCTAGTGGTCGCGCTTTGGCTCAACATGCGTGACTACGTGGAGGAGTTCTGCATGCTCCGTGTGGCTCTGCTATTCTAGTGATGAGAATTATAGATCGGCTTCTCCCAGAATGACAGGGTTCAGCCTTTACTCATAATGCTAGTGAAGCCAACAGGCCCAGGTAAGCTTTCCCCCCTTCGCTGCATTCTTCGATGGAAGTGGTTTTTGCCACCTGCAAGTCTGGGGTTTTGTAGTTGTTCCGTTGGCGGAGGTGGAGCACGCAGCAGCCCTATTCCTGGGACCGTACATTCTAAAGAAGCATGGCCGACTTGAGGCAGGCCAGCCCCTTGGTGTCTACTGCTCATTCCCATGCCTCATGTCAAGGCAGGGCTTCCCTCCGCACTTGGTTGAATTGTGCTTAGGGATCATAGGCTTCTTGGACTCCATCCGAAGGTGGTAGGTTTGCCCGAGTGTAGATTTTGGCAAGCTCAGCCTAAAGGACTTCGACCTTGGGGACCTCGGAGCGTGTCACCTCCCATGTCGATGCGCGTGCTTCCTCCAGCTGATTTCCTAGCTCTTGGCTTCCCAGGCTTCCGCAGGTGGCAAGGTTCCCCCGCGTGGTGAGCCTCGGTTTGCGACTCCCTTAACTGTCTTCGGAGGTCCTCCAACTCTCGCTCCACCTCCCCACAAGCATTCGGAGGGTTGACCTCCCAGGAAGCCATGGTCTCACTAGTGACCTAGGCCTATGTGGAGAGGTCCACTGCGCCTCTGGCCCTGTGGTGGCGCGGGCCATGATCTAGCTTGACTTTAGCCTTAGAGGGGTTCACATCTCCCACCTCAGCGACCTTCTGTTCCTTCCTCTTTTTAAGTGGCATTGCTTCTTGCTCGAGTCCCCATGAATGGCGCCAACTGTCATTGGTATGAATCTGGAGTAAACTTAGAAGCACCTTCCGATCAGATGTAAAAACCGCTGAGAATACGGAGGGACTCAAGGAGAAGCACACAAACACTAAGTGTATTCAATATGAATGTCTAGGGTTATAAATGGCCTTCCCCTCCCATTGCAAGAGGTTCTATTTATATAGGGGGAGAGAAAGATAAGTAAAGTTACAAGTTTGCCCTCGAGGTCTAGTTTACTCCTAAGGGTATTTATGTCATTTGCCCTGCCACGTCTGGGACTCTGGGTTGGTTGTGGCTACCTTCGGACTCCGTCCGGGGTTGGCCTCGGACCTCGCCTAGGTTAACCCCACACTTCTCCGGTGTTGGTCTTGCGTACTTCACTTGAGGTTGGCTCCAGACCTCTCTGGGGTTGGTCTTCCGTACCTAGCCCAGGGTTAGTCCCGTACCCCTCTGGGTTTGGTCTTGCGTACGTTGTTGATGTTGATTTGTGGACTTAACTTAGGTGGTCCTGGACCCCTCCGCGGTTGGTCTTGCGCACCTCGCCCGAGGTTGATTTGTGGACTTAGCTTGGGGTAGGCCTTCCCACGAGTGCCGTCGCCTTGGGGTGGTCGTGGGCCCGAGGTAGCATGGGGACTCTCCCCCAACACACAGTTTTGCAGTTCTAGTTATTATATATGCTTCTATGGTTTTCTCTCTAACAAGAATAACACTAATTTCAAAACACATAAAGAGGTAAGTAATATCTATTCACCATTCATTGTACTTTAAAAATTATACAAATCACTATTGAGAAAAACATAGAAGCACCTTCAATTATATAATCGTACAACAAGCAGCTTTTATTCTTTTGACAACCTTGGCATGAAATCCTCATCTCTACAGAAGCATACTCTATGGTTGGTCTACTGGACCGCATGATACTAAGAGCACAGTAAAGCAGAACGGCTGCTCAATCATGACCTTATTATAAATTAGTTTTTTCAGAATTTTTAGGTGCCTAAATGAAAATAGTTTTCATTTTTCCACTAAAAGATTAGTGTTCATCTTATAACTTCGCTTTTACAATATGGTTTAATTAATTGGGAGAAACTTGACTTTGATGCACCATGCCTGCGAGTACAACAAGTATACAAAGTTGAAATTTTCTTTTAGAGCACTTTGGAGGCTGCTTATCATATCATTAAGAGGAACAACGAACATATCTAAGAAAAAGAAGAAGAAGAGTATTAACACAGCCTCTAGCTATGCTATGGTTCATAAAATTAAAAGACAAGTTGCCGAGTGAAAGACAACCAAATGTCAGCATCCAGGTCAATCGTAGCATGAGGCTAAGCATGACTAGTGGTGTGGCATCTTGTTTCTTTGGTTTATAACTAGAGTTTGATTCTCACCAGCCATGAGTTGGGTGAGTTATTTATTGTGGATTTTCTATTTAATTATCCGGGATTTGAATCCGTTAACCTATAGATTATGAGCCTTAAGATGATTACACTAGCAAATGTCCCACCCTCTAAAAAAACATCATCCAAAAGAAAGAAAAAAACTTAAGCATTTGTGAGGATACTTAAGTGCCTGCAAGTTGTTTTATATGGTTCATGACATTCATCAGTACTGTATGAACTGATTATTTTGATGAAGATAAGAAGAGATTATTTGTGGATCTAATCCTTCATTACCGTGGTAGCACAGTTAGTTTGCACCTGCAGTGACTCGAACGTTGTGTAGCTATTAACGGATCAATTTTATTCTGACAACCGTACCGCCGGCACGAAATGGTCATCTCTTCGTGGCGCTGGCTGCTCCATCGACTTGGCGTCTGGGCCACGGTCTCATCGAGCTGTAAGGCGTCCGATAACTCTCACTTCTTATATATTATTTAAATAAATATATTATATGTTTTTGTCACTCTTGATATATTTAAATACTAGTTTCAAAAAACTTCAATACGACTTAGTTAAAAAAACTTTCATCAGAACCATTTATTTTTGCTACATATCTTTATCCATATATAAAATGAGTACATACACAACATAAATTATATTATAAAAAGTGGACTTTGATGAAAACCTTTTCCATACTTCTAGAAGTATATACTCACACTTCTAATATACCAATTAAACAAACATACTAAATATGTATTCTCCGGAGTACAAAAAATGTTTATATACTCCCACTTCTAATATACCACTTAAACAAACGTGTTATACCTCTTTATCACTTTCAGTATATATAAATACTAATTTTAAGATACTTTAATACGACATAGTTAAAAATTTTATCAAAACTTTTTAATTTTGCTATATACCATTTTTCATATTTAAAAAGAGTATATATATAAAAATTATGCTGTAAAAATGGAGCTTGATGAAATTTTTCATGGAACACACTTTGGAGTACCTTATAATCATTATTAGAGTATCATCAAAAGGATAAAGAGATATAATTTGTTATTTTAAGTGGTATATGAGAAGTGGGAGTATGTGTGTGTGTAGAAATTTGGTGTGCACCTTCTCTAAGGTGTCAAGAACTTATTCCAATCAACGATCAAGAAAATCGTTGCCAAAATTCTGACCTTTTTCTATTAAAGGAAGGTTGTACTAAAACCAGGCAAAAATAAAAAACGGTGAATATGACTTGCTCGTGGGTGAATGATGCTAAGATGGCTCTAAATATATTCCCACATGTCACAGCAAGCTATAACACCCAAGAAATCGAGGTAAAATAATTAGATCAAGAAATTACTCAGAGATGCCAAATTAAGCAAAAACTAGGCAACTTTAAGAACTTGCCAAATCTGATACCTAGATTGGTACGGATTGATTTCCAAGGTATATCTCCATCACTTACTCATCTTTGGCATCTAGCAAGGTTAAGAAAAGGGAGAGGAAAAATCAAAATAAAAAAAGAACAAATCAACCAAAAGAAGAGAGGTTTATGAGAGATAAACAAACTTCATATATTGCTACTTGAGGATAAAGGTTTTTCAGTCACTCCACCTGAAGGAAAGAGAGCAAATGACAATACTCACACTTTTCAAACACTATCCTAAAACACTTGGCTTCAATGAGGAAAGCTAGGATGGCTGGATGGTTAATTTGCAAATGTCTATATTAATCCGTTAAATAGACAAGGTAACAAGCTCTATCTAATCCTAATAGATACTATCTACTTAGCACAAATGGGGAAAACTCGTTAACCCCACAAAATACGGGTTTTACTAGCGGTAATGGGGTAGGGGTCCCAGGGGAGGCCCCTGTTGCGGCAACGGGGTGGGGGTCCCAGGGGAGGCCCCCGTAGTCCTACCCCGATCCCCGACAGCTCAGCCCCGCCCTGGTCCCACCAGCGGTCCCCACGGGAACCTTACCCCCACAGAGATTAAAAAATAGGGTAAACTATTTAAAAATAATAATAATGTGATTTTATTTATTTATAATTATTTAGACATTTTTTAAAATATAGCTTCAAAATATATATATTCTAACATATAGATTCAAGTGTTAGTCTAAATATACAAGAAAAGAATACAATATCTCATATTAAATAACTATAATCTATTATTTAAAAAATATATTTTAAATTTTACCAGATCCCCATGGGGCCCTGTGTTGGGAGGACGACCCCTGCCCCGCTAGCCTAGCGAGGCCCATCCTCGTTCCCCGCGGGGGAGATAGCCCCCCACCCTCACCCCCGATAGGGAAATTCCCCGTGGGGCCTCACCCCGCAGGGAAAATTGCCACCCTTAGGTTTTACACACATACTACACTTATACACTCTTTTCAAAGTATATAAGTCTAAATCTAGTAAATTATTAACCTTTGATTCACTTGATCATCTTAGCTTATCCTTAACCTAAACCACCTTCCTAAGCGCTATAGTTTTGATCTAAGATAGTTTTCAGTTCATCTTCCCTTGTAAGCAATTGCCATACTTACCACAGTAGGTAGACTACTAGCTTGCCACATGTGGGCAAGTCTCTTCTGTTTCGGTTCCACAGGACCACACCTTATTTAGACCGGCTAAGCCACATGATGCAATCCATCGTTCGAACTTTCTTTCAACATTTTCCATCTTCTTTGTGCTATGCTTGAGCTCAGTCATCTCACATGGTATGCTTGGTTGTTCTGGGCCTCGCTTCCTTTATGAGCGTGGCTCCGATACTCGTCGTTGATCATGGTTGACTCAAAACAACCACTACTACAAAAGAGGCTATACTGGACGGCTACATCACAGACGGTTCATACGGAACCGTCTGTGATTAAACTATCACAGACGGTTTATACTGGCAACCGTCTGTGATATTTTCACAGACAGTTATTAACACGAACCGTCGGTTCGTGTTAATAACCGTCTGTGAAACTATCACAGACGGTTCTTAATACGAACCGTCTGTCATAAACCTCCGTTGTCGTATGAACTACAGAAGCTAAACTGAGACGAGAGTCAAATTCAAGGCAATTTTATTACAAAAGTGCAAAAAAGGGATTCCCATATTTGAATCTTCTAGGCTTCATATGCTTCTTCGTCGACTTCTGGAGTTGGAGGATCAGCTGCTGTGTTCTCGAATGTCGTCAAGATTGTCCTTACCCTCTCCACTTCCTCCTCAACCCTGGACAAATCATTAGCATGTTCCATAATCTCAAACAGGATGACATGATAAGCTTCCTCAGAATCAGTCGATTCTGCTTGATCGGCAAGGTTATCCATGTGTGTCTGCACTGCCGCATGCTGTTCCTCCGTTTTGCGCACATTGTAGAGAAGAACGAGGCTGAGGGTGGTTTCCCTATCCTGAGCGGCAACGAGACACCTCCGTGGACGGCGGATGATGAGGTCCAGCTGACGGATGGAAGCGAGTTGAGGAAGGACAGCAGGGCGTGAGCGGACGAGTTGCTCCAGATGTAAATTGTTGGCCGCCTGTGTAAGGTTGCGTCCGAACAACTCATGATGGATAGATGAGAGGAAGGAGATCAAAAGAATTTTAGATGTCATTATTGAGAAATGTGGTGATGAAGAAAATGAGGAGAGGATGTACAGTGTGTAGAAGAGCAGGATTAGGGCGCGCATATTTAAGCATTAACACAGACGGTTCATATTCCAAACTGTCTCTGATATTAATATCACAGACGGTTCGTATTCCAAACCGTCTCTGATCTATCACAGACGTTTGGTATTACAAACCGTCTGTGATATTATGGACATCACTGACGGTTTGTGTTAATAACCGTCTGTGATGATTACATGTCACCGATAATTGGCATATACCCAGGATTCGATCTCACCCGTCCATTCTCTCCACATCGAATGGCAGGCAGCAGTTCCTCCCACGGCTCGGCCCTTATTAATAACTCCCCACTACCTTTCCAGCGGTACTAGTCACGTGTGAGTTCATCCACTAGCTAGCTTCCTTCATGCTTCATGCATCTCCCCTCCGCTATGAGCTAGCGCCTCCGTCGCGGCACGGCGGGTGGATGGGCAACACACTCTTGCCGTAAGTGTCGTAAGTGTGTCTTGTTCATCCTCACCGTCGTGCCATGAAGGGTTCGTTAGCTTGTTATCCTGTAATCGATATGAATGTGTTGTTGTGCTTGCCTCTGTATTTGCTTGTTCCTCCACAACGCCGACTACTGCCGTGAGCTAGCGCCTCCGTGTGGCACGGCGAGAAGCTAGACAACACACTTTTGCCGTAAGCGTTGTAAGGGTGTCTTGTTTAGTTTCACTGTCGTGCCACGAAGGGCTCGTTAGCTATAATAGATCTGAATGTGTTGTTGTGCTTGCGTCTGTATTTGCTTGTTTTCAAACACCATGAGATATTATTTAATTTCTTGAGGCTAGCCAAAAAAATTGAAAAAATTTGACGTATAGAGTGATCTATCACAGACGGTTTGTGGTATAAAATGTCTGTGAAGGTCTATCACAGACGGTTTTATTTACGAACCGTCTGTGATAAGCACAATCACAGACGGTTATTAACACGAACCGTCTGTGATAGTATGCATCACAGACAGTTTGTGTTAATAACCGTCTGTGATAAGCAAATGTTACCAATAATTAGCGTATACCCAGGATTTCGATCTCACCTGTCCACTCTCTCCACTGTACAATGAAGTTCTACATTCACGTTATACAGATAAATGTCATTACTCTTTCTTTACGTATAGATACATGATCCAACAAGTCTGGTGATCACGACAACCGGTGGGTTTCCTCGACCCTCACTTGGTCTCCGAGCGATCTATCAACCAAGATGCATCCTTCGTGCAAGGTTACATAACGAGAGGATTGATTGCTCACAGCGACAAGGAGTACGTCATGGTACCCTTCAACCAAAGGTAAGTACTTTTCACTAGTTGCCACACATATGTTTCATTTGTACTTTTACATGCAGCATGAACTTAGGATTAATCACTATGGCGACACACATGACGCATCACTGGATTTTGATTGTGATTGTACCAAAGTGGAGCAAGGTAATATACCTTGATTCCCTACTTAGGAGTAACCACGACTTCAGTCGTGTGCAATAAGTAATTAACAGGTAAACTCATTTCCTCCATACATAACTCTATTGTAATATTTCCTTCGTTTGCAACGGCCTTGGCTAACTTTTTTGAATCACATAGGTCGTTTGCCGCTTATGTTGCCTTAGGAGGAAGACACGACAAATCCAGTGACACGCTGCGGCACAACACGCGATTTTCGGTACCCGCTACGACACAACAATCCTATATCACACTTTGTTATAATGCCTCTAGAATTGATAATACCTATGTATGTAATTCTATTTTTGCAGTGCCACCAGCAGCTACAGGGTAACGTATGTGGATTCTACGTTTGCCGCCATATGAAGGAAATCATGGATACTAAGATAAATGATCCAGAGGTTTGTCAAGTCTTTCCAATAATTATTATTTTCTGATTATATATATGTATATATATATTTATACACACATGCTAATTAATGACTTAACATTGCTCTTAGCGACAGCGGGTGAACTTCGACGAAAGTACATATGATCTTGACCAACTCATAGAAATTCGTGGAAACCTCTCTGAATTCTTAGTAGCAGAGGTCATAAACAAGCTGGAGAGTTCCACCCCAGCAATGGTGATAATTAGATGTTGAAACATTGGATTCAATTGTACAAGTCAAACAATTCCTTCAATTTAATTCATTTGTCAGATTTGTGTAACGATTTTCATTCTATATATGTATGTGATCTGTTGGCCGTTTGTTACATTCATCTGTGTAGCGAATTTTGTTGTAATTTACTTTGAGTTGCAATAAACTTATCTGTCATTAATCTGTAATCTGCTTGCTTGCTTTCAGAGGGCATGGCTAACATATCCTGAGGCTAGCCAAAAAACGGCAAATAAAATGGCTGATGCACTTGCTATCACACACGGTTCGTTGTTAAAAACCGTCTGTGATATTGTATGACAGACGGTTTTAAAGACCGCCGTCTGTGATATGAATGATATACACAATATCACAGACGGTTTTTATTCCGAACCGTCTGTGATATGATTATATCACAGACGGTTAGTAACAAAAACCGTCTGTGATATTGTGTATATCACAGACGGTTTTTTATAAAAAACCGTCTGTAATGTGAGTTATCACAGACGCCTTGGGAGCCGTCTGTGATAACCACGTATTATCACTGACACATAAACACTGACGGTTCAGGAACCGTCTGTGATGACGTTTCCGAACCGTCTGTGATAGGTCTGTCTGTAGCAGTGAACCCTGCACATCCAAAGGTCAAAAAATTATTTTTGGGCACAAGTTCTTTGTAATTTAATCCACATTAGTTAAAACATTCTTCATGCAACATATATGCACTAACATATATCAATCTAAATTAATCAATTACTCAATTTCCCAAAATCATCCATTTTAGCCGAAGTAACATAAGTTGATCGGTCAGACCCCACCTCTGCAAGCTGTCTAAAAAAATCTATAAATTTGCAAATTCTAAATTTTCACCCCTCTAAAATGACAATAGATTATCACAACAAAATATTAGACCTTCTAACATGATCCATCGTTACATAAGACATAGAAATTCAAATGCTGTCCAACTGCAGATTAAAAGGGAGAGTGGAAAGCAATAACAATTGTGACTCCATTTTTGCTGTATCTTACGAATGGTGTGGTAGTTCTAGTACTAAACAAATAACTATAATAAAGTTGTCAATTTGGATCTAGCAGTCAGCAGAGATAGATATATTCATTATTGTTGACAAAAATAGTGGGGTTTAGATGTAAAACTAAAAACACAAACAAACTGGTTGGATTTATTAATTCAAGGATATGAGACAAATATGTAATTTTCTGTATTATTGCTTCTTGGAGCGTCGATGAGAAATTCTTGCAGTTTACCGGTGTCTTTTTTTTTTGGAAAAGTTCAAGGAGATACACTTTGCTGCCTTTGTATATTATGTTCTTTTTTGCAGTATAATTTTAGTACTTTTTTAGTACTTTTACTCTCTGCAGCGTCAGTGACAAATACTGATAGCACATTTTTTATCTGTGTCCATCAGTCTTGAATTAAATATATCAACAGCCAAATTGCTGTTTCATGTCTCTTAGCAAGTGGTCTGTGTTATGCTGTCCTTTTCGGTGCAATATATTTTAGGTTTGGAAATATAATCCAGCCCTAAACCTTGCAAAATAGGCCAAATGTTGGAAGCCGAAGACAAGCTTGACTCCTTCATAGTCCATGAGGTTTGCAGGTAGCTGGCTAATTTGTTTAGTATTGGACTGGAGTTGGTGGACTAACCTGGATCTTTAATAGTCTATGATGCCATTTTCCTTTGTTCTAAACCATGTAGTGCTTCAGGAAGCGGATTAAACAAGGAACAACAGTACCAAGTTGTATGATAGCCGGCCTTGCCAGGCAATCGACATATCAGGAAGTTACCGTACAAGCATTAGAAGCCAAAATTGGAGTATGAGATAAAACTACCTCTGCAACCAAATTTCAGTTGCCTCTCCTGTTGCTCACCATGGCAAAACATGGTTTCCTGTTCTTCCTCACCTTCGTTCTGCAGCACCTTCATGCAAGCGTCTCTTTGCTTGATTCACCAGAAAGAAGCTTAGCATCAGCAGCAAAATGGCAACCCATGCAATGCAACGCTATATCCCTCAACCATTCATGCAGCTCATACCTCTATGTCATCCCTGAAGGGCGCAACCTATCTGAAATAGCCTCTGCCTTCAATGGGGATGCATCTCTGGTTCAGCCTATCAAGCGGCTCTCTGGTTCGGAGGACTTGTTGGTGAGAGTGCCGTGCGTGTGCGAGGCGATCAATGACACCATGACTGCTCTCTTCCATGACACTCAGTATGCAGCGAAGTCACACGACGAGGCTAACATTGTCAATAGCAAGACTTTCAGTGGGCTCGCGATGGATGTTGGCGATGGTGATGAATTGCGAGCGGGCGAGAAAATTACGGTTCACCTGCCATGCGGGTGTTCCTCGACAGCATCGTCAGAGGGGGTGTTGTCTTACGCAGTGCAGGACGAAGATACCCTAAGCAGCATTGCAAGCTTGTTCAGGTCGAGTTCAAAGGATATCTTGAACTTGAACCCGAGCGTCACAAATCCTGATTTTATTAAGCCAGGGTGGATATTGTTCATCCCGATGGGAGTTGCTGGATCTTCTAACAAAAGTGAGTCATTGCCTCTTTTCAACTAACTATTTTTCATCTTTGGAATTTTGTAAACTATTCAAACATCGACGCCTAAGGCTCTTGCTGCAAGAACAAGTCTATTGGTACCACCGTAGCATTGGCATGCTAGCAATCCAAGTCTCTTTTGTGAATTTTGAAATTGGTTTTGCATCACAGGAGTTCAAATACTCTGAAATTGATATAATGTTTCTTATGTTCTTTCCTGGCCATGGCTAACTGACAGTTGAACTTTTCCCTTCTCCTTCGTTGATTTGATCATTTTCAGAGGTTGGCAGTTTATCGATCATAATAGCAGCATCCATATCAGCTGCAATTTTTCTCCTTTGCATGTTCACCGTAATTCTTCGCCTGAAATGGAGGTCTCCTCGGCCCAATGTTGAAGCGTCTGAGAATAGAATGGAGAGACTTCCAAGCAACACAAGCATTGCTGCCCTGGAGAGCCGTTTCTTTCCATCCAGGAAAATTGATGGTCTTGTTGTTCTACCTTGTTCTATTTGTAGATTTTTAGCTAAACATATATCTTATTATTCTGAGTTAATTGGTTGCAGACATTGATCCATTCCAAACAGAGAGGCCTGTGATTTTCAGCTTGAAAGTTGTTGAAGATTCTACAGATAATTTCAATGAGAAGAGGAAGATCGGCGAGGGAGGATATGGCAGTGTCTACCTCGGTTTCATAGGGCCACATGTAAGAAACTTCTGTAGTATCTTACGCAAGTTACTGTAATCATGAAGCAACAATAGATCCTTATGTGGGACCTTTGTCGCAGGAAATTGCAATTAAGAAGATGAAAGCAAGCAAATCAAAGGAGTTCTTTGCTGAGCTGAAAGTACTGTGCAAAGTACATCACATAAATGTGGTATGCACTTAGTTCATAGAATCGACCAGGATATGAATATCCTTTCAACGATCGACTACATGTAAATAAGTAGTTTCTTTTTTAACATGTGCAATTCCACATAGGTCGAGTTGATTGGTTATGCTGCCGGGGAGGATCACCTGTTCCTTGTTTACGAATATGTTCAGAATGGATCTCTTATTGAGCATCTCCATGATCCTTTGCTCAAAGGTATGCGATGAAAAGACGACCATGCATGTTATGTCAAGGTTTAGAACTATATCTATATGTTCCAAAAATAAATGATATTTATTGTTTTGGTGAAATTTCGGAAAGCGTGAATGAAGTGTTACTTTCCGATATTACATGAGCCTATGCATGACGTTAAGACTAACAAGACCTCACTTCCATGACACATCTTCTTAGGTCATCAACCCCTCTCATGGACTGCAAGAACACAGATAGCAATGGATGCAGCGCGTGGTATTGAGTACATCCATGACCATACGAAGGCCTGCTATGTGCACCGTGACATCAAAACCAGTAATATTCTGCTAGATAACGGACTACGAGCTAAAGTGAGCCATTCAAAACCACCAAATTTCAGTGTAGCTACTCAGCTATTGCCATCTGATTGATTATCTCCTGTTCAACAGGTTGCAGATTTCGGTCTGGTGAAGCTTGTTCAGCGCAGTGATGAAGAAGAATGTTTGGCAACTCGCTTGGTTGGAACGCCAGGCTACCTTCCACCAGAGTTAGTTTTGATACGAATCTGACTTACACTTCGTTCAGATTATGTGTTTCACGTATAGTAATGCTAGTACTAACGGTGCAGGTCAGTTCTTGAGCTTCACATGACTACCAAATCCGATGTGTATGCATTTGGAGTAGTTCTTGCGGAGCTTATTACCGGCCTCCGTGCACTTGTGCGGGACAACAAGGAAGCTAATAAGACGAAGTCACTAATCTCAATTGTAAGAGCCCTTGCAGACAGTTCGTGAATGTCTGAAATGATTCTTTTGTTATGGTTTGTGTATTGATCTCCACCAAGTTTACCATTATTCGATAAATCAAGAAACATTTTGTCATGCTGTGAGCAGATGAGGAAAGCCTTCAAACTAGAAGATCTGGAGAGATCAATGCAGACAATAATAGATCCTTACTTGAAGGACAACTGCCCTATAGACGAAGTGTGCGAGGTTAGTGAAACTGTGTACACCTAACTACTGACTGACTGAAACATCTCAGTTAACTGAATTCTGCATTTTCCTGAATTTAGCTGGCAAACATTTCGATGTGGTGCTTGAGTGAGGATCCATTGAACCGCCCTGAGATGAGGGAGATTATGCCAATGCTGTCTCAAATTCATTTGACCTCCATACAATGGGAAGCATCACTTGGAGGTGACGGCGAAGTCTTCAGTGGCGTTTTCAATGGAAGATGATCAAACAGCTTTGATATAGCGAAGAAGAATGTGCTCCTCTTAATTTTATTTGAAGGAGAACAGTTTGTGAATTTCTATTCCGTTCCTCGCAAACCGTTAAAGTGTAGCTTCTGATATGCGCCTTTCCCTTTGCAAGATTGTGCTGAAGGTCATTCATATGCGTAGTGCTTGCACAATTGTATGTAGATATATCATATATGTAACACTTCCGGGATTTAGCTGTAACAAATTCTTGAGCGAAACTAAAACTGAAGGGAGTGAAATGCTCCCATTGAATCGTTGAAAAATTTGTACTGTTGAAAGCTAGGCTACTGACATCAGGTGGTAGTAATGTCCTGCGCTTGCATGTTTCGAGGTGAGTAACACCGCAACAATTTCGAATTAGATGAAGCAATAAGCACATCTCCACAAAATAATGGCCCTATCTGGGATTCCAGGTACAAAACGAAACTAGTTTGTTCAAGCAAGAATGTAACAAGCAATTAAGCATCCCAACTATATAGGTACAGTAGAACTGCAAAATCAAGATTCAAGAACCACCGTGGTCTTTTCTTGCAACAGCTAACACCGATTTTTCCCCCCAAAATTTGCAGCTAACACCGAAATGTCTGTAAGCTAACTTGAAATCAAGTTGTCAACAGTGTTACATCACGCGACACAACATCAGGAGGTCAGGACCCATTTGGACAAACAGGGCAAGAACATAGGAGATGCGTTACCAGATCGCTCAAGGACACCGACGCCGGCAGGGTATTCCTGCCGGAAACGGTTTGAGCCGACGCCAGGGACGCAGCGGGGGTGAGAGAGAAGAGAGGATTCTATGATACGGCACACGGGGTGGTTGGAGCAGAGCAGGTAGAGGCAGGCAGCAATCCACAGCTTAGCTGGGTACGGCGCTCGGAGTAACTATTGCTTTGGTAACTATGGCGCAAGCAAATCGTCCTAGTTCCAACTTTCAGATTTTAAAACATATCTATACTCTACTCTCAAAACTTGATCCTAGTGATATTACTTCCTGGAATTGGAAAGAACTAGTTATTCACGTGAATCACACTAGCAGGTAATGATCCTCCACATCCACTGTATACAAGAACATGCTTTATACTGGAATGATAGATTTAGTGATGAAAGGATGCAAACCTTATGTTGATGTTCTAAACTGTGCATCCCATGGATAACCCAAATATACAAATCAAGGAATAAAATCTGGAGATCTAGACCAACTACTAGCTAGTACCAATCACATACCCATGAGGGACAAAAATCAGGTCTGAACCAACACAACCATGGATTCAAAAAAGAGGTTGAAGGAACGATGGAGGGATGTTGTACCTTGGGGTTGGACGCAGCGTCGGCACCGGTTGGGAGGTGGCGGCACCTGGAGGGAGGTGGACGCGGCGTTAGCTCCGATTGGGAGGTTGCGGCATTGGTAGGGAGGTAGACGCGTCCGGACAGCGGCTGGGACCGGGATGTAGAGGCGAGCGGATGGAGAGGCAGCGGGGACAGGGAGGAGTTGGGGGAGGTGGGCAGCGGCGCGGTTCTCCTTCTCCTTCCCCTCATGCACTCACCACCACTGCCCCAGATCCCGCCTCGGCACCTTGCGCCACTGCCAGATGCCCCTACGGCTCTTTCCCTTCCCTCCCATCTCCACGCCAAGACGCCCTTGTCACCGTCAGCAAAATAGCCTGCGCAAGGCTAGAGGTGGCGGGGCCGTAGGCTCACAGAGTCTAGAGCGCGGCGGAGTCCGGCGGCAACTGGAGCACGGCGAAGGCTACGACGGGGCTCATAGAGACCAGGCACGACTAGAGCTCGGTGGTGACCAGTGACGGTCTACGACGGCGGGAACTGCGGAGGGTAGCGGTCACCTGGATGGGCCTCTGATTGAAGCACTGTTGCCGCACGAAATTGATCCGTACGTCAACAAGGTAATTGATGGAGAAACAAGAACTACTTTAATCTAAAAACTAAGAAAAACAAAGGTACGAAAATAATGTTGTATCGATTGTCTGATGATTCTTCTGCAATCGGCCTTACCCTTCATATTTATAGGGTGCCTGGTCTATGGCAAATAAAATCAGCATCAAATCAAGATTTATGGCAAGTAAAAACAAATTAATCACATCCGCTAATGAGCCCGATTTCTTTCTCTTCTTTGCTTCTCCGCTGTCGAATCCTCTGCAGATAACTTCCCATAACGATTCAGTATTCCCAAATTTTTAACCGCTTTCTCGTTATATCTGTCAGAGTTTCCAAATCGTGATCGAACTCCTTGCGACCACCTTTAGTATGGTCGTAGCCTTCAATGCAGTCGTGGGCTTCTACGTGGTCATATACTCCAACGCGGTCGTAGACCCCAACGTGGTCGTAGACCCCACCGTGGTCGTAACCTCCAACGTGGTCGTAGACTCCGTCGTGGTCGTAATCTCCGACGTGGTCGTAGACTCCAACGTAGTCGTATACTCCACCATGGTCGTATACCCCACCGTGGTCGTAATTTCAACTGCCGACTATCAACCTTGATGTCATCGTCTGTGAACCAGGCTTCTGATCATGGCCAATCATGGTCGTAGCAGCGTCCGATCCAAAATGGTTGAGCCACTTTTGACCATGCCAACGTGGTCGTAACCGCCTTCGACCACGGCCAACGTGGTCGTAATCGTCCCACCGGCCCGATTAATGGTCGTAAATGCTGCAACGTGGTCGTAAAACCACCCGCGACCGCCAACGTGGTCAGACCGCCTTCGACCACGGCCAACGTGGTCGTAATCGGTCGGCCGGTTTCCGATTAGTGATGACAAGGTCGTAAATGTTGCAAGCGTGGTCGTAAAACCACCCGGCGACCGCCAATCGTGGTCGAATCGCCGACCACGCCAACGTGGTCGTAATCGCCCACCGGCTTCCGACTTGCTTTGCCGTGATCGTAACTACTCACGACCATGATATCTGCGGTGTTTCCTTGTTAACTTGCTTTCGCTTTACGATGATTGTCAAGCCAAATTTGATTATCAACACATGCCCCTGTTTTTGGCAACACTTGTGTGCCAAAAATAAGAATTACTTTTCGACCAACAAGGCCAATGTCAACACATCCATTGGCCATGTTTATATGTCTAAGGCGATAATTTATTATCGGCCATGTTATAAAGTCTAAGGGCGATAAATGTATCGACCATAAATAATATTTCTCAGACGATGACTGCAAACACCGCCATATTTTCTCATGCATTTTGCCACACACTTGGATAGTACCTTTTAAATATTTTCCATTAAGTGCTCTAGGCAACCTTTCTCCATGCAAATTTTGCACAAAATAACTATTTCAGGAACAATTTCTATAACTTTATACGGACCATCCCAATTTGGAGACCATTTTCCAAACTTATTATCCTTTGACCCAATAGGTAAAATCGTCTTCCATAGTAAATCTCCAATTTGAAACGATTTTTCTTTACCTTCTTATTATAGGCCTTAGCTACTCTTAATTTGTCTTTCTCAATTTCTCTCAAAGCTTTTATCCTCTCATCCGTAACCGTCTATTCTATCCATCATTAAGTCATGATAATCCACGGTACCGACAAATCATTTTGCTCGCCAACCTAAGAGCGTCGATTCACCTCAATCGGTAAAACGGCCTCCCGCCCATATACTAACTCATATGGTGTTACTTTTGTAGCACCATGCTTAGATATACGATGAGCCCATAATGCCTCGCATGAACCTCATGCCATCTCTTAGGATATTCTTCTATTTTCTTTTGATAAGTTTAATTAAAATCTTATTACTAGACTCGGCTTGCCCATTAGCTTTGAGCATAGTATGGTGAAGAATTAAGTAATTTAATTTTCAATGATTCGCAAACTCACGTACTTGATGAGACACGAAAGACGACCCTTGATCGATCGTTAAAGTCTGTGGTATGCCGAATCTATGAATAATATGCACCAAGATAAAATAAATTACTTCTTTATGTGTCATATTTTTAAGAGGAACACTTCATCCATTTTGTAAAATAATCTGTAGCTACTAAAACAAAACGATGACCTTTAGAAGATGCGGGGCATATCGGCCGATAAAATCTAAACCCCACCCACGAAACGGCCATGGTTTAATAATAGGTGCAACACGGCAGTGGTGCCAATTGTATATCACCAAATTTTTGTGGGACTCACAACCTTTATAATATTTAAAACAATCTTCTAACATAGTCGACCAATAAAAACCACTCGTCTCAACAACCATTTCATCTTATGGGCGATCGATGTGTGCCACAAATACCTTCATGTACCTCACCCATAGCAATTTTAGATTGGTCGAACTTAAACACTTTAAAAGCAATCCTTCTACGATTCGCGATATAATTCTCCATCAAGCAATGTATACTTTAAAGCACTGTCGCGAATTTTTCTATCTACTGATTTCTTGGGATTTTCTAAATAACTAAGTAAAGGTTTTCTCCAGTCATTGAATTCAGCCATATTTGCCGTTTCTAAAACATCCGAACTGCTGCCTTGCTGTTCGCCATATAAACAGAACATTTTTGTGCATCGGTTTTCTATCACAAATAGCTTGCCTCTACTAACATGATAACGGATGCTTGTTGCGCAAGATCATTAGCTCTAAAATTATCTCCTCTAGATATATGACTGATAGTAAAATCATCTAGGTTTGATACGATCTCTAAACACTTTTCTAAATATCTATTCAATGAACCATCAAGGCACTCGATAAATTCGAAACTTGCTGCACAACTAATAACGAGTCACCAAAAGCTTCTATATTTTTACTTCCATGGATTCTAAAATTTGCAATCCTAATAAAAGTGCTTCATACTCGGCTTGATTATTAGTACAAAAATATTCCAAACGGACCGATGTTTCAAAAATAGCACCTCTAGGTGAAATTAAGACAATACCAACACCTGTCCTTCTTTACAGTGAGCCATCAAAATATAGCTTCCATGGAGATACGGACAAATAACTAACCAGCTCCATACCATTATCAACTCTATGATCTACAATAAAATTTGCTACAATTTGGCCTTTCATGGATTTTAAAGATTCATAAGCCAAATCATATTCTACCAATGCATAAGCCCATTTTCCGATTCTACCACTTAAAATCGGCTTTTGCAACATATACTTAATAACATCGGTCCGACAAGTTACCACACAAGTCTTGGACAATAAATAATGCCTTAAACGGTACAAGCATAATACAAGGATAAACACAATTTTTCAATAAATACATACCTTGTCTCTGCTCCCGTAAGACGTCGGCTCAAATAAGTGATAACAAATTCTTTGCCTTCTACCTCTGCGTTATCTGAACCAATAACACCATCTTCCGCAGCAATATATAGCCGAAACGGCGTCCGGCTTTAGGCGCCCTCAAAACAGAGTAGACAAATACTTCTTAATTTCATCAAAGGCTCTCTGTTCTCGCCTTCAAGTAAATTCGGTTTCCTTCTTTAACCAAGTATGGGTGTAAATGCGTCAATTTTCCTGCATGTGTTAGATATAAATCTTCTCAAATAGTTTATTTTTCCTAAGAATTTTTGCACGTCTCTTTTACATTCTCGCGCCTTTATTCTTTGAATGGCCTCTAATCTAGCAGATCTATCTCTATTCCCTCTCATGTATGAGGAATCCTAGAAACTTTCAGTAGACACGCCAAAAGCGCATTTGAGTGGATTCATTTTTAAACCATACCGACGCATCCTTTCAAATACTAATGTCAAATCGGCCAAATGATGATCCACGTTATCCGATTTAACTACTACATCATCAATATATATTTCTAGTATGATACCGAGTAAGTCATGAAAAATTAAATTCATAGCTCACGATACGTAGCGCCGGCATTTTTAAACCAAATGTCATGACAACCCACTCAAATAATCCTACAAAACCAGGACACCTAAAGGCCGTTTTAGACATATCTTCTTGACCATAAAAATTTGATTATAACCAGCATTGCCATCTAAAAAGCTAACAACTCTATGTCCCAAGCATTATTAATCAACATGTCGGCTATAGGCATGGGATATTCATCTTTGGAGTAGCTTTATTCAAATCTCTAAAATCAACGCAAATGCGTAATTTGCCACTACTCTTCTTCTCAACTGGCACAATGTTGGATATCCACTCGGCATATCTACATGGCCTAATAAAACCAGCTCTCAATAACCGGTCTATTTCCTCTTTAATACGGTCATACATATTAGGATTAAACCTTCTAGGTGGCTGTTTGTGAGGCCTAAAACCAGATTTAATGGGCAACCGATGCTCTACTAGCTCTCGGCTAAGGCACGGCATTTCGTGGTACTCCCATGCAAAGCAATCAACATAATTTCTAAGCAACTCAATCATTTTGGCTTTGCAGTCATTCGCCATGTTTTTATTCACAAATGTCGGCCTAGGAATATCACCACTACCTATGTCCACTTCCTCTAATGAATCAGCCGATGTAAAACCATATCCTAATTTTTCTACTTCATCAAAATCATCAATAGCTTCACACATATCGTTCTTACTTGACCGATAATGCTCGCTCGTTCGCCAACCAATCCAAACTATGCTCCTTATCCATTTATAACATCATATTGCTAAGCGGGCTGCACAAGCCATTTGTCTGATTCTGAGTACAAAACCATCCTTAGTAACACTAACATAGTCATAATCGAAAGATCTATGCTGTTAAACACCGAATATTACCATGCTTGCCAATCACCAAGCATCGCCAAAGCAACATAAGCGATGTGTGCGCTGAATGACTTCTATATCATCATCTACCCACCGTACTAAAGTTTGATGCAAGGTGGAAGGAATGCAACGATTAGCATGAATCCATCACGACCCAATAAAACACTATAATTACCTTGCACATCGGCGACAAAGAAAGCTGCGGTAAAGTTTTGCTCCCAACGATCAGCTCCATTGAGATGACGCCTTTGCTTCAGATTGGCTCGCGGTAAATCCATTAAGCGTCAAATTAGTCTTCATAAGCTCACTTGTCCTCTTTGCCTAATTTCTTAAAAACTGAATATGGCATTAAATTTACAGTAGCTCCACCATCTACAAGCATCCTAGAAATCGGCCTTCCGTTAATATGCCCTTAACATATAACGGTTTCAAGTGTCAACACGATTCATCGGGTTTTTCAAAGATAGCTTCTTTGGGGCGAGACACAATTGTGCAACCTCCTCATCAATAGCTCGAAATTCAGAAGGTAGTGTAAAACCATATTAATATCCATACCTTAGGAAGTGGAGAGCCATCTTTAACTAGTGGAGACCCTCATAATCTAACAAATCATGCTCATCATCACTATTTGTCCTGCCGACTCTTCAATTTTCTTCACCTCCATTCTTTCTTAGTAGGTATCATAGGCTTGATTTCATTGAATAAATCATCCTCATTTCTTCACCTGAGCCTCTCTCAATTCTTCTCACGAGCCGCGCAACCTCCTTTTTGTGAATGTGAGAGCCACGGTGGTCGTAAATGCTGCAACGTGGTCGTAAAACCACCCAATGACCGCCAATCGTGGTCGAATCGCCTTCGACCACAGCCAACGTGGTCGTGTCGGCCCAGCCGGCTTCCGACTTGCTTTGCCGTGATCGTAACTACTCACGACCATGATATCTGCACGACGTTTCCTTGTTAACTTGCTTTCGGCTTTACGATGATTGTCAAGCCAAATTTGATTATCAACAAGCACTCCCTATTTCTGCAAGGTACACTACTCAAACCTTGACAACACTCTCTTGGACAAATAAATCATAGACAAAAGGACATTACAAATGCCTGTGACTTTATTATGTAGTGATGCTTGCTCTACATAGGAAAACAAAGAGGCATGTGTTTTCCTCTTGCCTTTCCACCTGATGCAATGCCCACCGTCGGTAAACCATAAGAAATTACCTACAATGTTCATGTAGACCAAACCCCCAAATTAGTTTATTTAAAATTTTTAATCCAATTTTTTTGGGATTTGGTTCCAACGGCTAGTTTTATTGTGTGGGGGTATAAATGCCCCTTGTGGCCGGTTGAAGAAATAGTAATTGGATCCATTTATATTCTCTTGAGCTAGTGTGAGGCTCTCCACTCAATTGTGCATGTGTTGCACTTTATGAGCATGGAGAGAGGATCTAGATTGTATGTGTTGTCTAGAGGTGGACTTAATGTCCATTTGAGCTTGTGCATCGTTGCACGTGGTATGAGTCAAGCGAGGGGCTTGACTTGTTACTTTTAAAGTTTTTCAACTCCTAGACGGTATTGGAGGCATCATGCACAGTGATCTTCTCAAAGAAGGTTGTGAGAAGACCCGGTGAAATGTGAAGATTGGAGCTCACCTACCCGGAGCGGGAAAGAGTTACCACTAGTGGATTTGAGGTGGAAGGCTTAATTCGTGGAGCCAATCTAATTAGTTTGGGCTTACCTCAATATGAACTAGGGGAGACTGGCAAGTCTTCGATCACTACGGTAAAAAGAGACCGTGTCTATTGTGGTTTGTTTTCTTGTGCTCAATTTACCTTCAAGCAGTTTGCTTTCATAGAACCTTTCCTCCATCTTCCTCCCCTTCTCTTCTTCCCCTCTCCAACTCAGCTCAAGCTCACATTCACCATGCCTATGCGCCAGCTGCTGCCTCCCCTCGCTGTTTTGGCCACCAAATTTAAACATAAGCAGCAGAAGACAAACACTGAAGCGGAAGAAGCCCAACAAGCCTATCCACTGGTAAACGATAATATGACGCGGCCTACTCGTCCAGGTCCTCACCATAGTTGAAGCTGTCCTCCTCTGAGATGAGATAGAAATGGTGAGTACAAATTGTACTCCATAAGTCATACGGGAGAATGCAATATAATGATAAAGGCAACAAAAGAAGGCATATAAGGTTATTTGAGTGTAAAACATCATTTAAAGAAATACAATAAATAGGTTGAAAATTGCTAAATTTGATACAGTAAGTAAAAACAGTATTGTAAATGAAATTAATACCATTAGTGCAAGTCCATCCCACACACTAACCTAACCATGAGCATCCTACCCCGGACCATATGGATTCCCTCCATCCATAAGCCTTTTAAAAACCATTTTGAAAAATGTCTAATCCTTGACAAACTTTACTCAGTTTGACTATGACGATGGGCACGGCTATCTAGGATAGTTTACACATTCTGCAGAGATTGTACAATTTTACTCACAAGACATAATCAACTCATATTGTCACGTGATTAGCACACGTCCTTAGGTGTGTAGTGGAGAGATCATGACAAGACCTTTACAATGTAAAGCCTTCAACCTGGTCAAACCAACACTAAGATTTCATCCCAGTATGGAATCCACCAGACTGGGACCCCCTCTTGAGCCGAGTAAAACTTCACATGGCCTACACCATGCTTACTTTCAATCTATAACGAGACTCAGGTTGGGACCTACAAATTAGTCAGCCAGAACTGTCCCACACCAGCCTTGTTGTAGTACAAAAATGGCTTTGTAGCAGTAGCTCATAGGCTGGTCCTTAATTGACTTAGGCATTTCCCACATACCTCTTGTGCCTGACAATTAACATTGTATCACTGAACAACAATGTATGCCAGCAAGCATCCACCACCTAACCATTTGTCTAAATCGAAACCAAGTTTTATATTTTGTTTTAAAATAATACATAGCCTTTCTTGATTCACCGAAGTCAAGAGTACATTTGAAAAGCTTATTATTTTATGTAAAAACGTTATCCCAAAACAAAAATTATGTCTAAGCAAGTCCAAGCATTTGATACAAAATTCTCTAGTCTATACTAGTGTACTAACCCGAGTTTTTATTCTAGGGTGATAAGGTATCTGGGAATCAATATCAAAGGAGGTATTAACAAGCAGGCAATAACTAAATTTAAAACTGAATTGAAATACATTTAATAAAAATATGCATGCAGAATAATTTAAAACACCATAATTTTATTTACAAATTGGGATCAACATGATTAAGGTGTATGACTTGCCTTGCTCTGCGAATTGATGTGTATCATCATCGAAGAATTCTTCTGAATCTTTGTAGTCTACACGTTAAAATACCCAAGCAAACTCAAATAAAATACAAATAAATTCAAATAGACTCCAAATATTAAAAAGGAGGGCAAAAATGGATAGAATGGATTTTTTTGATGAATTTAGAAATTTTAACAGTCTCAATAAGAGTTAGATGAAGGAGAACGGGCTCCGGGAAGATTCAAATATAAAGAAATTGATAAAAGAGAATTTTTGGAATTAGTTTTGTATTGGAAATAGAATAATGACATCAGCAGGGATTTTCTAATTTTGGCCAAATTATTTTTCTATGGGAAAAAGGAATTATGACATCATGCTAACATCAACCCTATGTTTGACTAATACTGACCAGTGGGCCTGGTCTACTGTGGACCAAGTCTATGGACCAAAGGGTGGTTGAGGTGGCAGGAAGGGTGGTGTGGCGCTTATGTGGCTGTTGGCAGGGCTAAAATGATGATGTGTCACGCCAACTTGCGACACGTGGTGATGACGTGGCCCGAGACGGTTGTTTGCTGATGTGGCAAGCCATGTGGCATCTATGTGGATGCTGACTAGATGGAAATGGCTGATGTAGCAGCTAGGTGGTGCACACGTGGGCCGAGGAGTTGAGGTAGCTGTTGGCTATGTTGATGTGGTAGTCTTTAGCTGAGGTGGCGTGTCGTGTGGTGCTGGGTGGCATGCCACATCAGAGCAGCGAGCTGAGGTGGCTCACCGGCCGATGGTCGTGCATGGGGCCCAGGGTTCGCTAGTGTTCTGGTGGGCAGCAGCAGCTGGCAAGGTGTACAAAATTATGAGGGAAGTAAAGGGAATGCATTGTCACATGTGAACATTACCGAGGATGGACAGGTCATCGGCAAGGAGAAAGCTGGCGGTGCAAACGGTGGCTTCGGTGAGGAAGAGCTTCCAGCGGAGCTCGGGCATGATGGAGGGGCGTCTGAGGTCGGTGAAGGCTCGACATGCTAAAGATGGATTCGGCGGGTCTCGGGCAGCACCGGGGAGATGGAAATCCTTTGCTGGAGTTGTTCACCGGTACAGAGAGAGAGAGGAAGGCAGCACTGGGACTCCTCAGGGCTTGAGAGCGAAAATGGAAAGTGGGGCGAGGTGGAGTGGAGTTGGGTGGTGCTCTTGGGGGGGGTATTTTATAGGGGGTGAAGGTGGCACTAGGGGTTAACCGCCACACAATAATGGTGGTGGTAGCGACAGATGCAGGCGGATAAGGCTAGGGCAGGGACGAGAGTGAGGAAGGTGGGGTGCATGGAGTGCGGGAGGGGTTGGGGAGTGGGCGGCTCTTGTGCGGGAAGACCGTAGCAACCGAACGGCCGAGGTGGTAGGGCGGCAAGCGCGACAAAAGGAATTAAGGCCTAGAAAATAGCAAATAAAGCCCACAATTCCAAAAAAAATTCACATAAATTCCTGGAACCATTTTCGACTTATAAAAATAATTTCCAAATTAATTTGGTATTAAATTTTTGTACTAAAAAAACTTTTTAATTTTAAACTCCAGAAAATTCAGAAAATCTAGATAAAGGGCAAATAAGTCCAAATAATTAATATAAATTAGGATTTTATAGAATTCAAAATATCCTTTATTTAATAGTTTTTTTATATTTTTACTTAAATTACTTTTCATAATAAAGGCCTTTTTAAAAGTAGAAAAATAAGGCAAATCAAAATTGAATTTCTAGCAACCAAAACATAAATTTTTATTTTAAACAAAGTAATTTAATTTTAATTTTTCACTTAAAAATTTAAAATAATATGCTGGGCTGTTACATGGATCAACTACATCATCTATGGAAGGTGGCATGACATTGCTAACAAAAGCAGCTCCATTAAGTCCCTTCCTATTCATTTACATGGAAATTTTGTGAGGAACATGAAATGATGGAAAATTTTGTAAGGAACTCAAAATGTTAGATTTAGACGCCCGTAACTTGATATTGTTGGATCGGAGTTGGCGACAAAGGGGGGTGAATGTCGTCTTTTAAAAATCGACCCCCAAAAGTACCAACTTAAAACTTTCTCCGATAACAATTGATGCTATGAAGAAATAAAATGAAAGTTCACCGGAGACCGAAACATCAAATCATAAGACGAAGAGGTAGACTAGAGAAAGCGTATCGGAAAAGAAACTGCAGTAAAACATTGCCATGGCAAAGTAACAGCTCAAAACAATACCACGGCAAGAAACTGCAGGCACGGCAAGAAAACAGCTCGAAAACTCGCCACGGCAGAGAAAACAGCAAAGAAGGCTTGCCACGTCAAGGAAATTTCTGATTTCGCTGCCACCGAACTGCACAAAAATGAAGAATGCAGCCAATCTAACACACCAGCACAAAAGACAAAAAAAAAGCCAATCGTCTTTTAGTGCATGCAGGAAACAGGAGGGGACAAGCTTGCTGCCGAAAAACAAATAAAGGAGAGGAAAGAATAGCTAGCAAATAATGAGTGCAGTACTTTGATAGCAATCGACATAGTTAGTTTTCTCAAGGAATAAGCTGCCGAAAAGATAATTGATCGCCTGCATCCCTTCTCAAACCAAAGAAGACCAACTGAACTTGGCCAAAACAAAGGCAAGACAGTACTGCTGAACCGAAAAGAAAAGAAAAGGAGCAGGACTTTAAAGCAAGAAATAAACCGAGATCTGGACAAACCAGTTAAAGCAAAAAGAATGCAGTTCAGGATAGAGAAAGAGTAGATAGTGGCTGCTATTGGAACTGAAAACGCAGCAGAAAAGGCCTATCAAAACATCCATGAACTGATCACAAGAGAAGCCAAACCGAATAGGACTAGTTGCTGTCCAAGAACCAGCCAACGAGACAAAGAAATCACAGCCATAGGAGAGTAATCATTTCTTTGCTTGCTGGCCAAAACCAAGAAAACAACAAAAGGAGAGATTCAAAACCAAAACTGAAAAACAAACAGAGCACTAGAGGAACTTAAGCAACGTCTCCCATAAATTGAGACAAGGTCATGAATGATTGTATTAAAGAGGAATGATTACATAGTCTTGAAACCCTAACTCTTACACATCTCTCTCAAGCCATTTCTCTCTAAAATCTACCTCTCGTTTCCATGCTCATTTCATTGCATGGAGAGAACCAAATAAAACCCTAACTAGCTCTCTCTCAAGCTATTTCTCTCAAAAATTCTGCACACAACACTAGAGAGCACCTCTCTATTTATAGCCTCCACTAATGGGTTCACATTTTCTTTGCCCATTAAGCTTTTTCGATTTACCCACTAACTCCAACCATATCCACTTTCTTTAGTGCAGCTTTGCGTATTCACCAAAACGCCCCTCGCGCACCTTCCAGGAAGCTTCCTCATTCCTTGCCATCCAAGCCACACAGCTACCTCGAGCCCTCGCCGTCTTCGGCACACCTCGACCGTTCTGACCTCAGCACCGCCCGAGCCTAGTCCGGTCACCTCGTGCCTCGCCACGACTCCACCTCGACGTCCTGCAGCCATCACAGATAAGAAACACATCACATAGCACCGCTCGATAACATGTAGTCAACAAAAGCATTAAGAGTGATCTTAAGCAATAAACAGCCAAAACCTGTCGAATCAAGGGAATAAGCATCATAGGCCCATACGACTAAGTTTGACCAGGTCCGACTGAAACCGATTGCACCGTGCAACGCATGGTCCGACCACTCAAACCAAACTCGACTCTCCTAAACCGGTGTCAATTACTCATCACTCACACAGGGCACCTCCACATGGTCCATCAGATATATCTATCCATTTTCCTAAACTCAAGTGTTGAAAAAAAAAATAGCTAGTCCACTAAATTGGAACACAACAAAAAACTAGATATGAATCCAACCTCATAAAGACACTATTTCCTTACATGATTTTTTAGCTTTTGGAGCTCAACAATGTTGTCCAAGAGATCGCAAGAAAAAGAAATCCCAAGCAATGTGAGTTGCCCTTTATTGTTGTGGAATTTGGATATCTGAGGAGATAAAACATATAGAACATCAAGATTCTAGGCTCAAGTGATTGACCATACTCCTATGTAGAACATCAAGTTTCAAAGGCTCTAGTCAAGAATTTCCTATTGCTATGTAGAACATTAAGATTCAAAAATGGGAATGTGGGTTTAAAACAACAAGAAACAGACTAGGTTCATCGGAAAGAACAATGAGTACGAATGCCACCGATCGGGAGGCCACCAAGCAGCCTGTCGTCTGGACACGACTTGCCCTGAAGCCATGAATCACGAGCCTAAGCAAGGGCATCACTATTTTTGCTATGACCTAGCACTGTGAGGAATGGGGAATTGTGAGATAGGTAACAGAGAGATGTTGGCATGCTGCTGCTTTTGGCTTCTAGTACAGTATTGACCTTTTCTTTCGAAAGCCGGCCTATTTGGGAGAGTTTATGGCTTTTTGGGACCAAAAGCTGGCTTTAAAGCCCTAAGCAGGTTTAGCCTTGTGTAGAATTGGAACTTAGCTTGCAAAGCTTTACCAACATGTTTAGGAGTTGATTGAGCACACTAGCAAACTATATGCATTTAGGTTGGAAGTAGTTTTTAGGTTACTTTACTTTGGTAAAATTGGCCTAGTTTGAAAAAATATATCCAATTCACCCCTCACCTTTTGTGCATCCGATCCACATCACAAATGTTTGGGACTTTGCCGATCCTGTATCCACCAGAGGTTGAGATTGGTACAACCGATTTCATATCTGATTGTCACCTACACAAATGAGTGTGATAAGCCCATTAATTTGTCAACAACGATACCAAAAGAATTGCGAAAATTAGATTTCCTTTACTGCCACTGAAATTGAATTTGGTTCCTTTCTATGCCACTGCCGTCCATCCCCATCAGTGTTCTGTGAGGAGGGCAGCGAGAAAACAAAAATACCCTTCTTATTCTTCGATTTTTTTGTACGGATAATCCATTTTTTATTCGAAATTACATATATATATCCGCGGGAAATTTTTTTACAAAAATAGACTCCAGTCGCCCCCCCATTGGGTGACTGCCGCCTTTCGCCCAACCGGGAGGCGACATTTAAGGAATGTGGGAACCGTTGAGCGAATCAATGCTGTCGCCTGAGCGTTGGGCAACTTCTTCCCATCGCTGTACGGTTGGGCGACTGGAATTGCAGTCACCCAACGACAGGGCGACTGGGGGGTTTAAGACAGCACAGTCGGCCGCCCAGTACCACCTACCACTTTTTGCACTCATTCTGCGCATAGAGAAGAAACGAGAGAAGAAGAGGAGAGGAGGAAGGGGAAGAAAAGGAGGGGGAGAAGAGAGGAAGGAGGGGAAGAAAAGGAGAGGAGAAGAGAAAGAGAGGAGGACAGGGTTGGAGGAGGAGGTGAGAGAGGAAGGAGGAGTGGAAGCTATTTCATCTATTTGGATCCAGGTATTTTTTGATTATGTTGTATTTGCACTATTAGTTATATGAAATGTTGGTGTTAGTAAAAATTTTAGATGTAGAAAATGTAGTACAATTTTAGTATGAAAATATTAGTGTAAAAAAGTTGTAGTATACATTTGTAGTATAGAAATATTAGCACCCTTTTTAGTATAGAAAGTGTAGTTTAGTGTTGTACGATGTTATTTGACATGTCGTAAATTTCAATCATACATGCAGGCCTACATCATCAATGGACACTGCATTGAGAGTGTATTACGGTGCTGGAATTATTCGTGAAGGTCCGAATGGTGTAGATTTGAGCGATTTTTCGCAAGTCACTCTCGTACTTCCGGATGACGAGAATGCTCGAATGACAGATGTGCAGCATTGGCTGACCCAGAGTTTTTCATTGGACCCCGAGGTGTGCAGCGTCGTCGTGTAAGGGCTTTGGAGCCGGTCTCCCACGGACATCAGATGGGAGTTGAAGACTTTGGTGCGCTCTGCTTCGTGGAAGGGCTTTGTGCAAGGGTGCCGGCGCCATAGATACGAGTGTGTCCTGCTTGTGCAACCGTGCTCACTACAAGCAGCTACGCAAGCTCGTGCGTCCGCGCATGCTTCGGGAGGTGCTAGCAGCTCGGGCGGGCCGCACGTTGGTGGAGATGATGAAGTTGCTCGTGATGAAGCCGATGCGGTACATGGAGGAGAGTTACATCCGTCAAGCCATAGAGAGGGAACTAGGCAAGCCGATGCGGTACATGGAGGAGAGTTACAACCGTCAAGCCATAGAGAGGGAACTAGGCAAGCCGATGAAGGAGAGTATAATGAGTATATCGTGCAGCAGATGGACTCTGATGACCAGAGGGCATGGGATGAAGAGGAAGCTGTAGAGGAGGATGAGGAGGATAGTTCCGATGATGAAGAAGTTTCTATCCCCCAGGAATGGAACCGGTTTAATGCGGATGGTGTTTCCGCACATGATGAGCATGAATCACCATGGGAGTATCATGAGACAGAGGTTCGGTTGCATGCTATGTTTGTTGACATGGAAGCGCTGTAGGATGCCATCAAGCTTTGGGCCCTTTTAATGCAGCGGACATTTCGCGTCGTCAAATCAAGCCAGGAGCAGTACACTGTGAAGTGCGAGCAGGCTGGTTATCCTTGGAGGGTGCACGCACGTAGACCCAAGTATGAGACTCACTAGATTATGTCCAAGGTGGAGCCGCACTCCTGCGTTCTAAACACTGTCTTAGCGAGGCATCGTAACCTGACGTCCGGATTTATAGCCAATTTGATGTGTGGGGAGATAGTGGAGAAGAAAGACATTGCGGCCACGCATATTGTGGTAGCTATCGAGAATAAATTCAAGTATAAGATTAGCTACGCGAAGGCGTGGCGTGCCAAGCAAAAGACGTTGGAAAAACATTTTGGCACTTTCGAGGCGGTGTACGACAACCTTCCTCGTATGCTTAAGGTGTTGCAGCAAAGGAACCCGGACACGTACATCGCTGTTGAAATAGTCCCACATTGGTTGTGGAAGGGCAAGGGACCTAACTTAAAAGTGGGGGAGCCCCTCACCTCATTGGCTAGCTTTTGGGGTGAGAATGCCCTTACGATCCTACAATCGCCGTGCATGACAAGCCGTCCATAAGTCCACCAGGATTTGCAGTGTTGCAGAGAGTATTGTTTGCATTTGGTGCTAGCATTGAAGCATTCAGGCACATGCTGCTAGTGATCTCAGTTGACGGGACCTTCTTGACAGGCAAATACAAAGGGCAGATCCTGACGGCCATAGGCGTTGACGGTAATAATCAAATATTGTCGCTGGCCATTGCATTTGTGGAGAGTGAGAATTATAAGAGCTGGTTGTGGTTTCTCAGACATGTGAGGGCTGGAGTTGTAGGCACCCGTCCTGGTGTGTGCGTAATCCATGATTGCCACGCCGGTATTATAAAGGCTATAAGAAAACTTCAAGAAGACCCTGAGAAGACCCTTCCTTGGCCGGATATGAGGAACCGGTGGTGCAGTCGTCACTTAGGGGCAAACTTTTTCAAGCAATTCCCGAAACAATCTTTGATGAAGCTATTCAAGAGGCTGGCTAGGCAGAACCAGCAGAGGAAATTTGATGCTTTATGGGGGTTGTTGGATGAGCACACCAGGAAGAACGTCGAAGAGAGGAGCAAGGGGCCAGTCACTTCTGGGGCGGCACAACCGCAATGCTTACCAGCAATCGATGAGGCTAACCCAAGTGATCCAAGAAGGAGGAGCTCACGAAACATCAAGTGCTTCTCGTAGTGGATCGAGGGGGAACCATTGGAGAAGAGGTCGCTGTTGCACGACACGGATGGCACAAGGTACGGAATAATGACGACTAACCTTGCTGAGGTCTACAATTGGGTTCTCAGGGGTCTCCGTTCTCAGCCCCTTGTCGCCATCGTGGAAGGTGTTCTTCACAGCACAATCCGCTACTTCAGGGAGGGACATGCGAGTTTCGCACTTCATGCGGCCAATCCCGGAGCCCTGTATTCGTCAAAAATTACAGCGTACATGGAGACAAAGACACAGAAGGGTCAATTGCACATAGTGCATGTCATGGGCAATAGGGAGCATCGTTTCGAGGTGATACTCTGTGATAGATCCAGATTTGGGACGGCTCGTTCACTTATTACTCACGAGGTATGCCTTGGAGATCATGCAAACGAACCTAGCTGCACATGCAACAAGCTTAAGTTGTTACACAAGCAATGCTCTCATGTCCTCGCTGCATGCGGGACCATGGGCATGGATCCTTCCAACTTCATATCCGAGTACTTCTTTAAGGAGAGAATACTGCAAGCTTGGTGTGGGGAGCTCCGGGGGTTCAGGGTGGTGGGAAACTTCGCCACTTTGGACATTTCAGCGAGGACCTGGGTTCCAGATATTAACATGCTGAAGGGTGGGAAGGGTCGGCGACAGAGCCGACGTATTAGAAATGACATGGACGAATCACAAGCTGGAATATCTGGTGCACGTTGTGGGCGATGCGGTCAGGAGGGGCACACAGCTAGACGATGCAACACATGTCCTGATCAGTAGTTGTTGGAGACTACAGCTAAATTTCATGTACCATTTGTAAAACTTGTATGTTACATCCGTTTTCTGTAATGTAGTTGGTGTTGTACTGGTAGCTTAGTATTCCTCTGTTACTTAGTTACTAGATGTATTTGCTGTTCGTTAAAATGCGATAACAACCAATCCATGACATGCTTAACATGTATTTGCTGAGTGAGATGACAAAAGAGGCCAGCTTTGCCTAGTGACATGACAAAACGGGGCAGCTTTGCTTAGTGAGATGACAAAAGAGGACAGTTTTGCTGAGTGAGATGACAAAAGAGGCCAGCTTTGCCTAGTGACATGACAAAACGGGGTAGCCTTGCTCAGTGAGATGACAAAAGAGGCCAATTTGCCCAGTGACATAACAAAACGGGGCAGCCTTGCTTAGTGAGATGACAAAAGATGGCAGCTTTGCCCAGTGAGATGACAAAAGAGGCCAGCTTTGCCCAGTGACATGACAAAACGGGACAGATTTGCCCAGTGAGATGACAAAAGAGGGCAGCTTTGCCCAGTGACATGACAAAACGGGGCAGCCTTGTTCAGTGAGATGACAAAAGAGGGCAACTTTGCCCAGTGAGATGACAAAAGAGGCCAGCTTTGCCCAGTAACATGACAAAACGGGGCAGTCTTGCTCAGTGAGATGACAAAAGAGGATAGTTTTGCCCAGTGACATGACAAAAGAGGGCAGCTTTGCCCAGTGAGATGATAAAAGAGGCCAGCTTTGCTTAGTGACATGACAAAAGAGGCCAGTTTTGCGCAGCGACCAAAACTAAATCACATGCCTACCCTTCGCCTTATAAATTGAGGTGCAATGCATCTGCAAGAGAACACTACACAATCTAACACTACATCATACCTTCCTTCTCCACGTCGAGATGAACAACAAGCAGCTAAAGGAATGGCAGAAATTCGCGGATAACATGGGAGAAAATTACGAAGAATAGGGAGGAGTCCCGTAAGAAGGCACAATGGGAGGAGACCCGCAAGATAGCAAGGGCTTCTGCGGCTCGCGAGGAACAAGCAAGGGCTGCTGCGGCTATGAGGTCAGCTCCCCGCAATGAGCGGCCACGTAGCAACAACCCCGTCCCGGACGTCCCCACCGAGCGTTCGCCGCAACTCGAACCTGAGGGGGAGACACCCCCCTTTGTTGGTGCGGGGACACGTGCAAGTTCTTCAAGTCCAAGAAACGCATCAGCCTAGCTATGCATTACTAGGGTTGTGCAAACTACTTCAGTGACTACCCCAACCACCGTTTTGACACCTCAACCTATCGGCAGCCGGTAACGACCACATGTACTATTTTCCCTACCTTTTCTCCTTCACAGCACGCACTAACAATCTCTCCCCTGTATTTACAGTCTCCGGAGCCCCTGTGTGGCTACCGCAAATGGATCGATCTTGAGATCCACCCTGTGGACCAATGGACCCTCGACTTCGAGGAGTGGAATATCACACGGGACAAGGAGTTGCTGGAGGAGGAGCGCCGCAAGAAAGAGCACACCCTGCGTATACAACGCGAGATGAAAGCTCATCTCGAAGCGTGCACGCGTGGGAGCGGGAGGCTCGCGAGATGGAGCGCGAGAGAAAGAGGGAAATGGCAGCTAAGGCAAAAGAGGCCGCAGAGGAGTTCAACGCCGAGTGGGCAAGGAAGGGAAAGTGGCCCCGGTCCACACAGTAGGTTGTATGAGCAGTTGGGTGGGTTAGTCGCATATCATGCTATATGTTATGCATGTAATAAAAATGTACGCGGTATGTTACTCCCAACTGTATTATGAAGTTTATTTCTATTTCACATAAGGTTATTATCTCGTTTGTTCGCATTCAATGATTCAGATAGCAAGTCATTTAACAATATTAACACACCAGTTCTCTCCGTACACTAATTCTCAGTAACATTAAAATATCACTTACCACTGTATGTATCGAACGTTCTACAGTCAATCGTTCTTAAAAAAAATTTCCCAAAATTTTTTATGCACCTACAACATACAGTGAACATAAACTTTTATTACAACTACACCACATTTTTTTCCAGTTTAAAACTACAAAATTGACAAAACTCTAAAAAAATCACAGGGGACTGAGTAAAGTCGCCTCACTATTGGGCGACTGCACTACAAGTCGCTCATCCATTGGGCGACTGCATGATAGTCGCCCAATAGGAAGGCGACTAATTGCAGTCGCTCGAGCGTAGAGCGACACAAATTTTATCGCCTCCCGGTTGGGCGAAAGGTGGAATTCGCCCAATAGAGGGGCGACTGGAGCCTATTTTTGTAAAAAAAAATTTCATATGCATATTTATGTAATTTTAAATAAAAAATAGATTATCCGTACAAAAAATTCCTTATTCTTCCACCTTTCGCCTCTCTCTCTCCTCTCTCGAGGACACACCGCAGCACAGACCGCGTCTCCCCCTCCCAGAGTTGGATGGACAACCCGATAGTCGTGTAATTGCTACGTCAGACCACTTTCACCGCCACGCGGCGCCGCCGGAAGCCAGATCGGCAGTTGCTCCTTGCTCGTACACCACCCGAATCGGATCCGCAATTACGATTTTTGTGCCAATTTTTCCCCCGAATTTTTGTGCCAATTTTTTCCCGAATTTTTGCAATCTCTCTCCATGTCCCAATTGTGCAATCTCATTCGTTTATGTGCGCGTGTGAGTTTTTCCGGTCCGACGGGGATGGAGTTTGTGGCCATGGCTCGGGCAGGGACTGTGCCCCAGCAACGCACCAGCAACGCAGCAGTCGGTGAGGAGCGAGAGGTGCTGTTTTGTGTGCTGCCTTTGATTGATTGCAAGGTTTGGTCACATCCTTGCTACGTCAATGCCCTCATGCTCGCTGATGCCGACATAAATGTATGATGAGATAGCATGCGGCCACAATTATCACTCAACGACGCGATTAGCACATTACTACATTAGATGCTGCGGCGAGCGTGCGGAGGTCGGGATCGTCTCTGCCGGAGCGACGCGGTGGTGGCTTGTTTCTGTGGGTGCAGGGGAGAGAGGATAAAGAGAGGAGGGAAAGGACGGGGAAGATGACATGTGGGCTATACTTTTTATGAGAGTAAGACGGGTATTTTAACAAAAATCTGATGTAAACTTCTACTCTCGTAAACTACGATCGCTTCGCACTCTTGATCTTCGATCGGTTAGCACTAGTAAGCTTTGATCGCTTTATAATTACTTGAACTTTGACTGATATGCACGTACTCGAACTTCGATCGATTTGCACTGACTCGTAAGCATCAACTGCATTGCACTGAGTCGTAACTTCAACTGGTTTGCACGTAGTCGTAACTTTCACTGCGTAATCAAAAACCGCTCGATCATCTGCGCCTTCAAGGATACAGCAGCAACTTCGAGTACTTGTATTTCCTTTGTTTTCCAGCAGTGATTCGGCACCTTTACACATAATCTAAAGCTTCCTTCGCTCAAATGCTTCGACACTTGCAATCATCAGTACTTTCTGCGAATCAAGAATAAGATTGATTCGAAGTGATGTTTACTGCTCGATTTTCGTGGGTTTAGAAAGTACCCTCAAAGGCACCCCTAAAAGTCTAGCCAAAACTAATACCTTCTCAATACTATTTCAAAAACTCGTAGGTTTGTTATGCCCCTCCACCTCTATTTATATCCTCTGACATCTTAAGAGTTCTCTCCAAACGAATCACAAATTTGAGTTTTACTCCGACTCCAAGTCTCTTATAAAACCTTCTCCTCTTTCTCAGGGTACACCTTCCATACTATAGACTTTCCAATTTACAACTCGTCACGTATCGAAACCTCTAGGATCGCACCTCTCATAACTCCTCTACGTATCATCCATCTTTGATCTCCATATGCTCTAGTATGAGCCCGACCATCGCATGACATCCTTGACTATCTGAATCTCAGATCTTCCCATTCTAGTCCTGGTCCACCTCGTCATCGATCATGATCGCCCCCATGCATGAGCCGATCAAACCGCTGGCCGTCAGACTGCCTATACATGGCGATCAGACCACCTAAGTCTGAATATTTCTGTCATTTTTAGTTTTACAATAGTGTCTCATTCGAAACTTTGACAAACGTAAATTTTAATATAACCTAAAAGTCAATCATTCATCATCATTATCCTCATGATCTATCCATATGGTCTAACACATAAACGCATCATTTGTTGGATAGATCTGCACATGTAAATTCAATACACAAGAGGGATTGACTGGATATGCAAATGCATCATTTTGTGTGACCAATACAAACAATCGTGGTTCAGTTGAGCTTGGAGGTGTAAAATTTCTTACTCGTGTTGACAGCTAGAATCAGCTGAGGGACACAAGAGCGTGACGTACAAGAGAACAAGAGATGTGAAATTAACATGTACAAGATCAAAGCATAATATACCTAATTTGAAGAAAAAGAAGGATAACAAACTTGACGATTCTCTTCATTTTGACAAAATGGGAAACCAGCCTAAAATATAATAAATTGTGAAAACATAGAAGGTTACAGTGGAATACCATATCTGACCATTAACCATGAGAATCATACCAAAACAGAGAGCTTGATCTAAACTTGTGTTGCCTGGACTGGAACTGCCATTTGTTGCTTGCTTGCAGCTATTTGTTCTGTTCTCTTCGCCCAAAGAACACAATACAGACCTCCAACCATTATCACTCCACCTATTATACTGCAGGCAAAAAAAACCAAATTCAGCGTCAAAATCACGAAGCTTTTTCATTGTTAATGAAAACATGACAGTGAGCTGGTCAGTAGAAAGAGACACCTTCCCAGGGTAACTGCTTCTCCTAAGAGAGAGGACAGCACTATTGTGACAAGCAGAGTTATGGGCATTGTCATGGACAAGAAAACCGGTCCGCTCTTGTCAATCACCCATACTTGCATGTAATATGCAACTCCAGAAACAAGTATGCTCTGCACTCAGTGTCCAGTAATCTCATTGTTACATTGGCAGTGTAAACACAGGGAAATGCAGGAACATGTGTTTTGATGATTGGTAGGAAACCAAAGGAAACTGTCATAACAAAGTGAAAAATGTAAGTACGCTCTGAAGCAAACGTCATTAGAATTCACTCTGAGCTTCAAGAAACCTAATATTAAACACGCTTTGACGTTTGAGGAATGTACAGTCCCAAACATGCCCTAAAAGATTTACAGGAACTCAGAGTCAGAGTTTAAGATGTCCTTTGCTGAAATGCAGTTTGGCACAATTGACATCACTTTTCTTCCATTTGGATCAACAGTGCAAGTGATCATTACCATTGGATGCATCCAGCAGAAAAATTCCACTTGAAACTTTCTTAGTTGATAGTATTACCATGCATTATTTTTGACGACTTATTACCATGTATTTATTGACCTTGCACTGCTATTTTTTACTCAAGGGCCAGGATTCTACCAGACATATCATAAGAAAACACCTTTTTTTTGTTTATTACCTGCAGTCTAATTGAGAGACCATGTAGAAGTGACCCCATGTTTGTGATGAGTAATTGACTCTTATTTTAGAAAAGATTGTGTTGTAGGGGTGGCCCCCACCTAAACCCAGCAGGCCTGGTAGGTGGTTATAAGGTCCAGAATAGGCCATGTGTAATGACATAAGTGCCCCTGGAGGGGATGACCAAATGTAAAGGTATAACTGTAAAAGCACTCCTCATGTGTACATATATATGGATACAGGCCATGGGGAGAAGCCAGGCCATTACTCGTCTCCCTCACTCTCCACTACCATCTCTCTCTGTTTGATGCAGAACCACAACAGATTGGCGCCGTCGCGGGAGGACAAGAGTAAGCCCGAAACCTGAAAAAGGATGGCACTAAAAAAAGCTTCGTCAACGGCGGCGAAGGGAAAGAAGGCGGTCGGGTCGGAGCGTCGCATGGGTACCAGGGCTTCGGCATCGGCTGCGGCGAGTGCGGGTGGCGACGCAGGCGCGGTGGCCGAGGACGTCGATGTTCGCGCTGCGACGACCAACCCCGTCACCGGCACCGCGACGACCAACCCTGTCACCGGCGCTGCGACGACCCACCCCGTCACCGGCACCGCGACGACCAACCCCGTCACCGGCGCTACGACGACCCACCCCGTCACCAGCACTGCGACGACCAACCCCGTGGTCGAAGACGTCGACGCTGGCGCGGCGACGACCGACCCCGCCGACACGACGGCAGCCGACCTCGCCGCCCTCGCCGCAACCCTCGCCGGTAGTGCGGACCGGGCAGTTCGAGGTAGCCACAACGGAGCGACCGGCAGCTCGGGAGCTCAGGAGCGATCCGTCCGTTGGGCGTGCCGGTGGCCCCGCCCGCACAGGCGGTGGAAAGCGCCCTGCTGGCGGCCCTCAAAGTGTTCCAGCAGGAGCTGGGGGATCTTCGCGGGGCTGTCCGAGACATACAAGAGGCTCGGAGCCAACAGGCCGCGCCGGTGGTCGCGCCAGAGCCCACGCCGGAAAGGGCGGACAGCCGCGACGCCCCACATCCAGCCGCGTCCCACTACGGCGCGTCGATCCAGAGTCCCCGCTTTCGGCAGGACTACATCAAGCGGTGTGGCCCGAAGACTTCAAATACCCCAGTGTCATCGAGCCCTACAAAGGCGACACGGACCCCCGCGAGTTCGTGCGCATGTACGAAACCGCGATCGAGGCCGCGGGCGGAGATGACACCACAAAGGTGAAGGGACTCCCCCTCGCGTTGCAAGGAGTGGCGCTCTCCTGCTTTTTTACCATAGAGCCGAAGTCCATCTACGCGTGGGAGCAGATCCGCGACCGCCTTCACAACAACTTTCAAGGAAATTATGTCGAGCGGGTCGACGCGGACCAGCTCTTCGTTCAAAGCGAAACCCGAGAAGCTCCAGGACTACTTCAAACGCTTCGCGAAGATACATTGTCAAGTTAAAGATGTTAATGAAACCACCGTTGTCAATGCAGCCATACAGGGCCTTCGCCCGGGCCCGATGGCCGAGTACAACGCACGGAAGCCAATTAAGACAGTGACGAAGCTCTTTGACAAAATGGAGGAATATGCCAGGGCGGAAGAGGACGCGCGGCGAAGGCAAGGTGATGACTCCGACACCAACCAGGCCGGTACCTCGGCAAAAGCCGAAGATCCGCCGAAGGATGGTTCTTCGAAGGGAAAGCGTAAGCAGGAGTCGTCCAGGGATGCGTCCGACCGAAGGGACGCCCCGCATAAGGAGTCGTCCGATAGGTCCAAGCGTGGCGGCGCAGGTCGCGGCGGGGCGGACGCCTCGACATCGGCGGTTCCGACGAAGCGCCCCGCGGCCGGGCGGTCGGGGGCGCCGAGGCCGGGGGAGCGACCGTGGCCGGGGCCGCAACGATAAAGGCCGTGGAGATCACGACGACCAACACCAAGGGCTGTGGTGCGCAGTCCACGGTCGTGGCAACCACGACACCCGCACGTGCACCTCTATCGCGGCGCTCCGCGACAGCGTCACCAGGGACAGGAACCTGGCAGCACGCCCGCCCATGGTGGCCCTCGTACAGCACCCATACGAAGCCCCCGTGCACATTCAGGCACAAGGGACGTAGCCCCATGAGGATCCCCTGCGCATTCAGGCCCACGTGCAGCAGCCTCAGGAGGGCTTTTTGCAGCTACAGGCTCCGGAGGCCACCCACCGATGGGTTATCAACGTCATCTCCGGAGGCTCCTCATTGGAGTTTGCCTCGGCACGGCAGCAGAAGGCCTACGTGCGGAGGTTACACCACGTGGCGGCATATCCGGCATGCACACCGCGCGGACCGGGCACGGCGATGAGGTCACGTTCACCCCGCCGATGCCGGCGTGGAGCTTCCCACCGACCCCACAGGCGCCGGGTCGTTATAGCGGGATGCGGCGTGGGGCGTGCCCTGGTTGATAGCGGTAGTTCCGTGAACATTCATTCGCGCGCCTTGACGGATGGGGATCCCGAAGTCACCTCGGCCGATCGGAGTCCCGCTACAAGGCTTGGAGGACAACCTCTACGGGCGCTCGGCCAAATATGCCTGCAGGTCTCCTTCGGCCAGGGCGACAATGAAAGGGTCGAAGACGCCACATTCGACGTCGTCGACCTCCCATACCCATACAATGCCATATTGGGGCGTCCAATCCTCAACTCCTTCGGGGCAGTACCGCATCACAGCTATCTATGCATGAAGCTCCCGGGGCCGCGAGCCATCATTACTGTTCGGGGCGACCAGGACATGGCCCGACGCATCGAGCACGGCACTAGATGTCCCCGTTGCGGCGGGCAGCGGCACACCTAGGATCGGCACCGCCGTGCGCAGGCCCACGGCGCCATCCGGGGGCGACTCCGCAAGCCCTACCGATAGTGCAACTACTAGAGGCTCTGGCCGCACTGAGCACAAACGGTTAGTACCCCCCGTCATATGTAATCGCTTACCCACGCAAACGGGAATGTAATAAAGTTCCGTTTGTCGCCAACATATTACCGCTGTGCAAAAATACGCAACGAGCACACGCGGAGGCCTCGCCTATGCGTGTGCTCCCGCAGTATGAACCAAAGACGCATGTTCGCGTGTGCACTCTCCGTAGCCAGGGGTACGGGTATGAGTATAAACCAAAGCGCGACGTCGCGTGTGCTCTCCGTGAGCCGTGGGTACGGGTATGAGTATAAACCAAAGACGCACGTTCGTGTGTGCACTCTCCGTAGCCAGGGGTACGGGTATGAGTATAAACCAAAGACGCACATTCGCGTGTGCACTCTCCGTAGCCAGGGGTACGAGTATGAGTATAAACCAAAGACGCACGTTCGCGTGTGCACTCTCCATCAAAGACACGGGCATGAGTATAAACAAAGACGCACGTTCGCGTGTGCACTCTCCGTCAAAGACACGGGCATGAGTATAAATGAAGATGCACGTTCACGTGTGCACTCTCCGTCGAAGACACGGGCATGAGTATAAACAAAGACGTGTGGGGGGACGCCTCTGCACGCACTCTACAGAGTATAAATAAGACGCGGATGTTTTCCCTGCGCACTCTACCGAGTATAAACAAGACGCGAACCCCGCGCACGCCAGGGACTTCGTCCTTGTGCGTACTCTCCGGAGTATAAAAATGACGTGGATGTCGACCACACGCACTCTACGGAGTATAAATAAGACGCGGATGTTCTCCCTGCGCACTCTACTGAGTATAAACAAGACGCGAACCCCGCGCACGCCAGGGACTTCGTCCTCGCGCGTACTCCCCGGAGTATAAATCAGACGTGGACGCCGATGCCATGCGAATCTTGCGCGGCTGCCAATCACGCACCTTAGCGCGTTGAGGCTCGCCTTCGCACATCACTGGAGGTGTACACAGGGGGTACTATGGAAACCAATTCTGGGAGTTCCAGAGTACCGACGTTGCGCGCCAGAGGCTGGCCCCAGCATCGGCGCACGTGTGGAATATGCGGTACACCAGAGGCTGCCCCCACCTCGGGGTGGGGGACGGTCCGCCGCGCGCGCGCGATCCACGGACTCTAAACAGTCGTAGTGCGGAGGTCCGCCGCGCGCGCGCCGATCCACGGACTCTAAGCAGTCGTGATGCGGAGGTCCGCCTTCGCACGCGCCAGTCTACGGACTATAAACAGGTCCGCCCCCGCATGCGCTAGCTCCACGGAGTACTCAACGCGCGAATCCCGCGGGCGCATTGGCACCCGGGCGACGAGCAGGAGGCAGCACTCACACGGTTCACACCAACGGTGAACTTGGGATGTGGGGATCTCGGCTCCGCACAGCACGACCGCGCATGTCCTAATTATCAGGAGATCTATATATCGGGAAAATCTTTCAAGTGCAGTGCGCCAAAGATCCCTGCCGCTCTAAGTAGCTATTCGGCAGGCTCGTCCTTAACACATGATAAGGACGGGGTTCCGCCGGAAGAAAGTCAGCCCGCCCAAAAGTCCAGCGATTCTTCGGCCCTTCGCCAGTGTCGAAGGCGTCGCCGGGTCACAAGGTCGGCCGCAAGAAGTCAGCCCCAGCAAGGAAGCTGCCCGGGACATAGGCGAAAATTAGAATTTATGAAGCAAGCGCGTACTTCATTCACAAGTGTCTGCAGAATGGAAAGACTTAGCAAGCTCAGCCGGCCCAGGTGTTGTCGTATGAGTACTTACCCTCACCCCAGACACCTCGAAGGCGTCCCCGAGGCGCCCCGCCCCGTAGGCCTGCAGCGCTTGCTGGTTGATGCTGGCAGCCGCGTCATCCACAATCCCGCGCCACGCCCTCAGCGTCTCCGGGGGAGGCACGAAGTCCGCGGGGCTCACACGCGCGGAGGTCCCGTGTTCCGCCAAGCGCTCCTCCGGAATGAGCGACACTGCAAACAGGGATGCAGGTGAGCATCGCAAGGCATAAAAGAATACACCAGGGTAAGCTAAGCCACCCTACCTTCGGTAGCGGAAGGAGGACTTCGGGGGCCCGCCCCCCTATTCCCATACGGGGCTGCGGTGGCGTGAGCCCCGGCAGAAAGCATGCTCCCGCAGCGAGCAGAAGCCTCCGCGTTCGGGGTCGGCGACAACTGTTCCTGCACGGCGGGCGGTGTGGCCAGGGGGTAGAGGGGGCGCACGCCGCAGGGTCTTCGGCATCTGCATCGGAGTCCCACAAGCTTCTGATGCCCGTCGCCACGACGAATCCCCGCGGCGTCCGGTGGAGCTCCGGCCGTACACACCTGCCGGAGAGGCCCCCGCGGCTGCAGCACCCGGGGGTGAAGGTTCCACTGTGGCAGTTTTCGCAGGGGGCACCTCGGTTTCTGCTGATGCTGTCGGTGAGGGCAGCATGGCTCGGTGCGCCCCCACGGAGGGCGTCTTCGGCACCACAGCGGCCACGGTCGAAAGCTCCACCTCAGTATCGTCGGTCCGCACAGATTCTGTCTCGGCGACTTCGACGGGCGGCGAGACTTCCCCTCTCCGGCTGCTCGCGGCAAACCCGCCGTCCAGGGCACTCGCCGAAGATCCCTCACCTCCGGCGTCCGCACCATCCAAGCCCGAATCGGCATACTTCGCCGAATCCGACTCCGCATCTGCCGCACCCTCGGAAGCACCAGCAGCTGCCGCACCAGGCACGGCAGACGCCCCGCTTCGGCCCCTCTTCCGAGACGGCGCCTTCTTCTTCTTCGCTGCACCGTCGTTCGGAGCGGCACGGTCCGGCACGGCAAGGCCCAGGGCCTCGTACACGCGGTTTATTCACCCCAGCCCCGCCTCGGCGATAGCAGACGCGCGCTGCTCGTGCTCCCTGCCGGTGTACAGCCCCAGGAATACGCGCGCGGCCTGCTCCGCCTCCTCCAAGCAAATCCCTGAAGCAAAGGAGATAACATTAGCATATAACGCATTTCGTGTGAACAAAGGAGAGACACGGTCGAGGCTTACGAAGACCGGAGGGTGCCGGCAGCAAGCAGATCGATGGCGAAACATTGTCGTCTCGACGCTTCTCGGCGGCAAGACGCCAGTCGCGGGCAAGCGGTGCCACGCCGTACATCACGTACTCTTCGGTGAGGTCGCGCATGTTGAAGCGGGCGGCCACGCCTACGAGCCGCCGGGCGTCCGGCCGGGCGAGGGCTTGAACGCGATCGGTCGGCCTGTGCACTCAAGACCGCTCCCGCTCTCCACACGGTGGTAGAACCACCGCTTCATCCAGTAAGACTCCCACTTCCCGCGAGTGGAGTTTGCAGGGAAGAGCTTCTTGCAAGTCGAACGAAGAATAAAGGTGACGCTGCCGAAGCTCGACAGCGTCCCATCCTTCCGATCCTTGGGCTGGCACCATGCCTCGTGAAGTAGGCGAACAACGAGGCGCTGGGCCAGCACGCTCCCGAGGGCAAGGCCCAGCTGTACACCGCGAGCCGGGCCACGGTGTTCGGAGTCAGTTGCACCAGCTCCAGCCCGAAGGTCCGCAGCACGTCGCCCACGATCGCCGTCGCCGGGATGCGGAGCCCCGCGTCGAAAAAGGCAACGAATACGACCGCCTCCGACCCCTTGGGGTGTGGTTCCGTCTTACCGGCGGCGGGCAATCGTACCGCCTGGCGCTCGGACAGCTTCCCCGCGCGCAGAAGCACTTGGACCGTCTTCTCGGTCACGAGCGAGGGGCCTAACTCGCCAGAGAACACGCCTTCCTCCTCCACCACCAGCCACTGCTTGTCCGCCGTCGCTGGGTCGCGTTCTTTGAGCATGTATTTCACCTCTAACGGCGAAGACCGCCGGCGGATGCCACAGACACCACTCGCCTGACCACGCTTGCCATCAGATGCCATTGCTTCTCTTGGAAGGAGTATAGCGGCGACGAATACTACGCGAGTATGGAAGGCGATGCAAGCAAGAAGGGGGCGTACAACTGCGGGAGCGCGGTCACGAGGGCTACTTCAAGCCACCTCGCCCCAATACCGAAGCATCGCGACGGTCCGCGTACGGGATGCGACCGCAGTCGTACAAACGCCCGTCCAGCACAATCCCCCATAACCAAAGGCGAAGGGCCACGACCACAGCACCAAGGACCGTCACAGCACGATGCTCTCCAGCCGCCATTAAAGGTGCACTAATGGGCCATGGGATCACAACAGTTTCGACGCTGCGCCATTCATTGCCCGCCCCGTGTCCCCCTTCCCTAGGGAAGAGGCGAGCAGCCGCGAGCACGCAACCGTCCACATCCCGTCGCGCACCAGTTATAAGCCGCGCGTGCCTCATGCGCTGGCGAGGCGGTCGCACGCACGGCAACCTAACCACTGGCGGGCCGGGGCGGCGGGATTCCAGAACTTTACGCCAGCAGACCGCATCGTGAGATCTCCATCACCGCATATGTGGTGTGTTCGTGATGCGAGGTCGCCAGCTCCACTGCCACCCGTTCGAAGGGTAGGGGACGGAGCGCATGCGTCTACTTCGGCTAGGCGCCAGCTCCGCTGCCACCCGTTCGAAGGGTAGGGGACAGAGCGCGCACGTCTACTCTGGCTAGGCGCCAGCTCCGCTGCCACCCGTTCGAAGGGTAGGGGACGGAGCGCGCGTGTCTACTTCGGCTAGACGTTAGCTCCGCTGCCACCCGTTCGAAGGGTAGGGAATGGAGCGCGCGCGTCTATTTCGGCTAGGCGCCAGCTCCACTGCCATCCGTTCCAAGGGTAGGGGATGGAGCGCGCGTGTCTCGCCGGCTGGCGCCGGCTCGCCGCCACCCGTTCGAAGGGTAGGGGCGGAGCGCGCGCGTCTCGCCGGCGGCGCCCGGCTCGCGCAACCCGTTCGAAGGGGGCGGGGCGCGCGCGGCGCGCGCGCCCGCTCGCTGCCGGCTGGCGCCGGCTCGGCGCAACCCGCTCGAAGGGTAGGGGTAGGGGCGCGCGCGTCTGCCGGCTGGCGCCCGGCTCGCGCCACCCGTTCGAAGGGTAGGGGCGGCGCGCGCGCCTCTGCCGGCTGGCGCCGGCTCGCGCCACCCGTTCGAAGGGTAGGGGCGGGCGCGCGCGTCTGCCGGCTGGCGTCGGCTCGCGCCACCCGTTCAAGGGTAGGGGACGGAGCGCGCGCGTCTACTTCGGCGAGGCGTCAGCTCCGCTGCCACCCGTTCGAAGGGTAGGGGACGGAGCGCGCGTCTCACCGCCAGCGCCGGCTCGCGCCACCCGTTCGAAGGGTAGGGGACGAGCACGCGCGTCTACGCCGGCGAGGCATCGGCTCCGCCGCCACCCGTTCAAGGGTAGGGGCGGAGCGCGCGCGCCTAGTCGGGTAGGCGCTAGCTCGCGCCACCCGTTCGAGGGTAGCGGACGAGCACGCGTGTCTACTCGACTTGGCGCCATTTCGCTGCGTCGACGTCGGCAGCTTGATACTGGCGGATCCCCGCTTTAGCTGAGTTACTTCGCCGTCCGCCTCGACCCTGCGCCGGGGAATAACGGCAAGTCACCGCGGGCCAAGCCACCTCGGCGGCAGCCTCGACATGACCTAAACCATCGGGGATTCAGGCCTCTGGGTTTTCCATGTTTTCAGAGCGTAGCGGCTGGTGTGCGACAGGTTTTGACAAGTTCTCATAGACAGATAAGCTTTGGTACATTAATGTCCCCTGACGATGGCCCAGTTGGCACAGTCAGCGGACGCAGATGACCTCAAGCATATCTGCCTACGAGAACAAGTCAAACCCTGCCATCTTCATACAAGAGCATGGCACGCGCGTAGGAGGCCGTCTTCTCGATCGCCATACCAGCCTGGCCGCGGCCTTGGCCTGGACCTTGATTTCGAGAAACGGACCCGCGCGCGTGAGCGGCAAAGGCGAGGTTCATGTCCCGCAAAGTCTGCCTCGTTCTCCTTAACAGGCCACCTACAGTACATCAGCATTTTTCAAAGTGATGCGGGCGGGATCCATCAGGAACACCGACTGTAGGTAGGTCTGTTAAGGAGAACAGGGCAAACCTTGCCGTCGTCTGCAGAAACGCAGCGGGCGAGGGAGAAGCGCGCTCGCTACCGATAACCGGCGTGACCAAGCTCCCAAGAAAAATGGACCTCCATCGTACATCAACATTCCCCAAGCCGCTCGGCGCGCTGGGAATGTTGATGCATGAAAGGGCCCCATTTTAGGAGCAGCTTCTATCAAAATACATGCAGAACAACGCCGCTTTGCGCCGTATATATACCCCATCGGCAGGGAGCCAACGGCGGAAGTCCAATCGGCAGACTCCAACCGGCGGAAGTCCAACCGCCGGAAGTCCGCTGTTACATTAATGGTCACGACGCCTCAAGGCCCGCACCGCGCCAAGCACGCTTCACCACGTGGACGGCCAGAAGAACGAGCGTCGCAGCGCGTCCCTTATCAATTAAGGCATATGCAGTGGCTCAGGGGCCCCGCTACGCTCACCTATGCCGGCGCAACGTCCCTGACGCACTTCGACTAGGCGCCAACTCCGCTGCCACCCGTTCGAAGGGTAGGGAACGGAGCGCGCGCGTCTACTTCGACTAGGCGCCAGCTCCGCTGCCACCCGTTCGAAGGGTAGGGAACAGAGCGCGCGTCGCCCGGCTAGGCGCCATCTCGCCGCCACCCGCTCGAAGGTAGGGACGAGCGCGCGTCTGCCGGCCTGGCGCCGGCTCGCGCCACCGTTGAAGGTAGGGAGCGGAGCGCGCGCGCGTCTGCCGGCTAGGCGCGGCTCGCGCCACCGTTCGAGGGTAGGGGCGGAGCGCGCGCGCGTCTGCCGGCTAGGCGCCGGCTCGCGCCACCCATTCGAGGAGCGGAGGCGCGCGTCGCCGCTGGCGCGGCGTAGAGGGCGGCGGCGCGTGTCTCGCCGGCTACGGCGCGGCCCCAGTCACGTTCGGAAAAGTTCACAGGCCGCAGGGACGGATGGGGCCAAAGGACTCGGCAACATGGCTTCGGCCCCGTGAAGCCCTTCTCCATGAGAGGCTCCTGTTGTAGGGGTGGCCCCCACCTAAACCCAGCAGGCTTGGTAGGTGGTCATAAGGCCCAGAATAGGCCATGTGTAATGACATAAGTGCCCCTAGAGGGGATGACCAGATGTAAGGGTATAACTGTAAAAGCACTCCTCATGTGTACATATATATGGATACATGCCATGGGGAGAAGCCAGGCCATTACTCGTCTCCCTCACTCTCCACTACCATCTCTCTCTCTGTTTGGTCTGTAACCACAACAGATTGAGTTTGGTTTTGAAGTTTATGCTATCTCTACAAAGTCGTAAGCCTTAGACGTGGTTGGAAGAACCTTTTTTGACCGTGTTGTGCTGTTTCTGCAAAGTCGTAAGCCCTAGCGAGTGGTCGGAAGACCGTTTACGACCATGTTCTGTGTCGGCTGGAGGGTTTACGACCACGTTGTCCGTGGTCGGCAGTCAGTAGAAGGGTTTATGACCATGCTGTTCGTGGTCAGAAGTTAGCAGAAGGGTTTACGACCACGTTGTGCGTCGGCTGGAAGATTTACGACCACGTTGTAGGTAGTCGGACACTTCCAATGACCGTGGTAGGAAGTTGGCAGACTTCAACCACGTTGTTCGCATTCAGAAGTCAGCAGTCGGGTCTTCGACCACGTTCAAAAATCGGCAGACTTCGACCACGTTGATGGGAAATGCTGTCGGAAGGCATGGTCGGCAGTTGAAAGCGGGTTACGACCACGTTGTTGGCAAACGCGGTCGGAAGGCGTGGTCTGCGGTCGAAAGAGGGTTTCGACCACGTTGTTGTTCGACCATGCTGTCTGCGGTCGAAAGCGGGTTTCGATCATGTTGGCGCTTTGACCACGTTGTACGTGGTTGGAAGGGCCTACGACCACGTTATAAACCTCTGAACGTGGTCAGAAAGGGCTTCGACCATGCCGTGAACCACTGTGCGTGGTCGGAAGAGGCTTCGACCACGTTGTACGTGGTCGGAAGGTGCTTCGACCATGATGAAAAGCATTGAACGTGGTCGGAAGCGGTTGCGATCGGCTCTGGGAAGTCATAGTGACTGTCTTAGCGCTCGAAGGCAGTTAGCAATGGTCGCAACGTCTATTCAAGCGGTCGTACCGACTTCTGGGTGGTCGTTTCATCTTGCAATGCGGTCGTAGGCTATGAGCTTTTCATGTTTTGTGCATTCGACCGGTCGTAGGTGGTTTACGACTATCTGGGTTTTATTTGCAAGTACATCTCTTCTGATGCAGATTTATGATCTCAGTGTTTTGTGCGGTGCTATGTGATGTTTTCTTGTCTGTGATGGTTGCAGGATTTTGAAACTAAGTCATGGCGAGGCATGGAGGCACCTGCAAAGGAAACTGCTATCTGGTTAAGTCACTGATAAAGCACTAGAGTCTATTGGTGCTAACGGGTAAAGCACATGTAAAACCTGGTGCTAGTTTGGGGTTAACGGGTTATCCCCTGCTACTGAAGGCTATAAATTGGAAGGTAGAGCTCCAGTGCTCGGTGAGGTTGTTCCTGAGAAGTTCTGGGTTTTTCATTCTGTTCTTGTGTGAGTTGTTCTCTGGGGTGGAGCGCGTGTGCTCCTGAATCTCCTGGATGGAGTGGCTGTAGAAACCTCCATGAATGAAATCATTCATCTCTATGCCTCTATTTGAGTTGTGTTATCTGTTTGATGCTTGTATGTCTTGAATGTTTCTTCTTTGTTCTTCTCTTCGCTTTTGCTTCTTGACTTAAGTCCTTCTCGGACTTGGTCGAAAGCTCTCGCGCTGAAGTCTTGTGAAGATCTTGATTCTCTTGATTTATTTTCAATTAAAGTTTAGTATAGACTCTTGAGATCTCAAGCTCTTTGTGTTTCAAGTTTCTTGGTCTATGGTTCTTTGAGTCGAAAGATATTTGAGTTCTTGGCCTGGTGGTCGTACGCCTCACTGGTTCCTTTGTTTTAGTTTCGACTACGCCTTTCTTTTTGACCACGGCAGAGAGGTTTCAACCGCTTTGGATTTTCTCGGCCAAAGGACTTGGTCTTGCTATGTTTGAAGTCTCATGACCAATTGATCCGTGAATCAAAAGTTATTCGGAAATTGGATCTTGCGGTCGTGCGCCTTTCTCCTCCTCTGTTTTGCTTACAACCACGCAGTAAGTACTGTTCACTATCTGTTTTCGTCTGCTGTGAACTCTCTCGACCAGCGTCTGTTTTCGGTCTGTTCTCTCGGTTTCCAGTGTGCTTTCAATCCTTAACTTTATAGCTCTATAGCTATTGGAGAAGAAGTGTTGTGTGAATACTTGGGGAGTTTTGAAGGCACCAATCACCCCCTCTGTTGGCTATTCGATCCTACAAGTGGCATCAGAGCTGGTTAGCTCTTTGCTATAGATCTTAACTAGTTTTTGGAGTCATGGCAATAGACAAGTATTCCACCAAGCCCCTCTCTTCGATGGGATCGATTATCCTTTCTGGAATAGTTGGATGGAGTCTTACATACAGGCTCAGGGCTATGCAATCTGGAGGAAGGTGAAAATCAGTTTGTTGTTCCTGCCGATGAGCACATCATAGCAGTGAATATGCTAGATGTGGAGGCAAATGCCAGGGCAAGGAACATCATTATCCAAGGTCTTGACAGAAACGAGTTTGATCGCATTTCTCATCTTTTGTCAGCCTATGACATTTGGGTAACTCTCGATGCATACCATGAGGGCACTACTCAAATCTAGACCGTACGACAAGAACAATACAAGCAAGAGTACAACAAGTTTGAGATGCTTACTGGTGAGTCCTTAGATGAGTGCTTTGCCAGATTTCACAAAATTTTGAGCAACCTTCGAGTAGTTGGTCTCACATACCCTGACTTGGACAATGCTCGCCAAATGCTTTCTGCTTTAGACTTGCGAGTTTCGGAGATGAAGGTGACCACCATCAAGGACATGACTGATCTCTCGACTTTGACTCTTGATGCGTTGTACTCACGCCTTAAGACTCACGAGATTGACATTGTCTCTCGCAAGTCGAAATTACAGTCGATGGCTTTGGTCACCGATCCAGTCTTGCCTATGGAGCTTCTTCTGATGGTGCTTCTGGCTTTTCTCTAGTGGCCTATGTGAAATAAGTGATGATCAAATTGAGCAGCTACCAGAGAATGAACTAGCCCTCTTAGCCAGAAAATTTTCACATGCATACAAGAGGGTTAGGGACAGAAAGAGGAGTGGGCTGGTGATTTGTTTTGAGTGTCGTGGCCCCAACCACATTCGAGCAAATTGCCCCAAGCTGGATAAGGGTAAGAACGACTACGGCGGTGTGAGCAAGAACGACTACATCAACAAGAACCACAACAAGAAGCACCCAGCTCGTGGCCAAGGCAAAGGGAAGAAGTACCACGACCTTGGCAAAGCCAAGAAGCTCTTCCATGCTTCCTCACCGCCCTCGACGACATCAACTTCAGCGACATGGAAGTATGGAGCGACGACGATGCCAAGGATGATCAAGACAAGGATGCCAAGGACGGCGACGACTTCATCGGCATGTGCTTCATGGCCAATGAGACCAACATCAGCAATGACGATCTCTACATCAACTCCAATGAGGTAGGCCCATCCTACGACCAGCTCAATGATGCATTTCTCAAGCTAGGAAAATTTTATGCTAGATCTAGAGCTAGGTGTGGTGACCTAGAGAAGGAGGTAGAGAGCTTATCATAGGAGCTTACTTCACTTAGATCTGCTCCCTCTTGTGACGATTGTGATGTGTATACTTCTTTGCTGGATGATATAGAGAAGCTAAGGACCTCTCATGATAGTGTGCTTACTGAATTTGACTTGCTTAAGGTGGAGAATGTTAGTCTACTAGCTGAGGTAGAGATGACTAGAGTAGCATCTATTTCATTTGATTCTGTTGAGACTACTTTCTGCACCTCATGTGAGGATAAAGACAATGCTTTTAGAGGTCTTTATACCATGCTTCTGGATTTGCCTGAAACTTGTGAAAGTTGAAATAATTTTAAGATTAACTTAAAAAAGGTAGATCATAAAATTGCTGAAATGAAAACTGCTTTGCTTGAGCCCATTGTTTCTTGTGTCAATTGTCCTAAATTAACTACTGAACTTGAATCTGTCTCTAAACAATTTCAAGACATGTGTGATCAAAACAAGAAAATGGCTCAATATGCTTCTAAAGCTCCTGTTAGCTCACCATGCAATAATGTGGAAAACTAAAATCTGAATTGGTTGCATTGGATGATAAATATGTGAAACTAATTAAGGACTTACTAGAGAAGCTACAATCTAATTATTCTATGTGTGCTGAAGTGGGGGAGAAATCTAAGGAATTGCTAGAGACCCTTAGGAGGAGTCACGAGAACCTGATGGCCAAGATTAGGTCTGTCCCCTGTGCATCTTGCGAAATCCTCAAGATTGAGGTGGCCGTGCACAAAGAGATATGTGCACGTGCTATTCGATCTTCTGCCTCTGGATCTTCTTCTCCTCCTGATGTCTCTTCTTCATCTTCTCCCTGCTCTTTTTGTGCCTCTCTCTTTCAGGAGTGTCAGTATCTTATGAACACTCTTGAAAGATTTGTTGGAGGCAAGAAAAAGCTAAATCATATTCTAGACAAATCCAAGATTTGCAAGTTTAATCAAGGTCTATGATATGATTTCTTAAAAGATGTGAGGAAGCATCCACCTGCTGTGGTCAGACCTATGGCAGCAGGTGTGATCAAGGTCAAGCCTAGAACCAAGAAAGTTGAGTTCAAGTCTGCGGGCTTTATCTAAGGGATCTCTGACAGTAAGGTGGTACCACCTGTTCCTTCGACCTCTCAGAAGGTAAAGCCTCATCATGCTACTTCGATCTCTCAGAAGGTGAAGTATCATTGTACCTTCTGTCAGAAGGATGGACATGATATTAAGAGATGCTTCAAGCGCGCCCAAATTGTGCGAAGAGATCGTGCTCTTAGACATATTCAAAGTCAGCCCCAGACTCAGAGTGCACCTAAGACCAACACGAGGTCTAGAATTGTAGAAAACTCTTTTGAGGTGTTTAGGCAGCATCGAGGACTTGGCTTTTTTGCTTCTGTTTTTGGTCCCCGAGTTGCTTCTGGTCAGGATGTTCGCTATCCTCAGGATAGATCTTGTTTCCCCCGTCGAGATAGCTATCCACGGCGTGATCAGCATGTTGCCGTTGGTCAGACTCGCTCTTCTATAGCAGTCAGACCCAGCAATAGCTTTAGTCTGCTCGTAGACGTTTTGGCTTTCTGAGAGATGGAGAGTGTAGGGTAGTTAGATGTCAGTTGGGTGTTACTACTTCTTTTGCTCATCGTGTGACTCAGTACTGGGTTCCTAAGTTAGTTCTCATTTACCCCAGTACTAAGCCACAGATGTCGCTCTTTTGTTGACTCAGGTCTGCCGGCTGGGAAGGGAGAGGTATGGCTTGTCGACTCCGGCTGTTCTCGACACATTACCGGAGACTCCCGTTGATTCTCTTTCCTAGTCCGAGCTCCAGGTGATGAGACGATCATCTTCGGAGACGCCTCATCTGGTCGAGTCATCGCGAAAGGTACGTGCTCATTAATGATTCATTTATTCTTAAAGATGTTGCGTTAGTGAGTAAGTTGCAGTATAATTTGCTTTCTGTTTCTCAACTTACCGATGACATTTTCGATGTAAGTTTTAAGAAAAATGCTTGCAAAATTCTTGATTCTTCGGGGAGTCTTGTTTGCGGGATTTCTAAATTTGGGAGGATCTTTCGTGCTGATTTTGTTGAGTCTTCTGGCGATCCTCTCAGGTGCTTAGTTGCATCAGAATCCTGTGATCTCTCCTTTTGGCATAGGAGACTTGGTCACATTGGCTTTGATCATTTGACTCGAGTTAGCAGCCACGATCTCATATGTGGCTTGCCCAAACTCAAGATGGTCAAAGATTTAGTTTGTGCTCCTTGCCGACATGGCAAGATGGTTGCCGCTTCTCATCCCCTAGTCACTGTGACTATGATCGATGCACCAGGACAGTTTCTTCGCATGGACACCGTTGGTCCAACTAGAGTGCAGTCGGCGGGAGGGAAGTGGTATGTTCTTGTTGTGGTTGATGACTTCTCGAGGTTTTCTTGGGTGTTTTTCTTAGCCTCGAAGGATGAGACATTCAGTCATTTTTGGGGTTTGTTTAGTAGGCTTTCTGTTGAGCTTTCTGGTGCCTTACGAGCGATCCACAGTGACAATGGCACAGAGTTCAAGAATTCCTACTTTGAGAAGTTTTGCAATGAGACAGGTGTAGAGCATCAGTTCTCTTCTCTGCACGTCCCCCAGCAAAATGGCGTCATGGAGAGGAAGAACCATACCTTGGTCGAGATAGCCAGGATGATGCTTGATGAGTTCTCTACACCTAGGAAGTTTTGGGCTGAGGCTATAGCCACCACGAGCCATGTTTCAAACAGAGTTTTTTTGAGGGCACACTTGCATCGCACTTCTTATGAGCTGAGATATGGGTGAAAGCCTAGTGTTTCTCATTTTCATGTGTTTGGTTGCAAGTATTTTATCTTGAAGTCTGGGAACCTAGACAAGTTCGAGTCACGATCTTGTGATGATATCTTTCTAAGTTACTCGACTTCTTCGTGGGCTTATAGGGTTTGGAACTGCGAGACTAGCAAAATGGTAGAGACCTGTGAGGTGACCTTCGACGAGGCCAGTGCTGGCACTAGCCCCGACATCTTAGGTTCTATAGAGCAGTCCAAGATCATCTTTGTAGATGATGAGGAGGATGGAGATGAGGGTTGCTTACCTGATCCAGTCCATCTTTCCCCTAAGGAGCCTGCTTCTTCCACCGCACCTTAGGGAGATCAGCCCATTCCTTCCAGATCTTCTGGAGTTAGTGGCTCTATTCCTACCACGTCAGCTCATGAGGTAGAGGCCACTTTCTCTTCTCATCCAGGGCCTCCCTGACTCATCCAAAATCATCATCCTTCAGTGCAGATGATAGGAGGTCTTTTTGAGCATGTCACATGCTCAAAATTCGGCTTGTCTCACTTCTATCTGCATTATGCCTTCGTCACCTCTTTTGAGCCCAAGGATGTTTGTCATGCTCGTTCTGATGAATCTTGGGTCAATGCCATGCACGAGGAGTTAGAAAATTTCAAAAGGAACAAGGTTTAGTCGCTTGTTGAGCCCCCTATAGGTCATAATGTCATAGGTACCAAGTGGGTCTTCAAAAATAAGCAGAGTAAGGATGGGGTAGTCATTCAAAACAAGGTTAGACTGGTAGCTTAAGGTTTCTCCCAGGTTGAGGGTTTAGATTTTGAGGACACCTTTGCTCCTGTAGCAAGCCTAGAGGCTATTAGGATTTTGCTTGCATTTGCAGCGTCTAAGGGCTTCAAGCTATATTAGATGGATGTCAAGAGTGCCTTCCTCAATGGGTATATTGAGGAAGATGTCTATGCTAGATAGCCTCCAGGTTTCGAGAACCCCAAATACCCAAACCATATCTACAAGCTTTCTAAAGCCTTATATGGACTTAAGCAAGCCCCTAGAGCTTGGTATGAGAGGCTTAAATCCTATTTGTTGAGTCATAGGTTTGAGATGGGTAATTTAGACAAGACCTTGTTCATTCACGGGCATGGCAATGACCTTCTTCTCGTCCTGATTTATGTGGATGACATTATCTTTGGTGGCTCATCTCATGCTCTGGTCTCTCAGTTTTCTGATGACATGAGCATAGAGTTTGAGATGAGCATGATGGGTGAGTTGGGTTTCTTCCTCGGCTTTCAGATCAAGCAGACTCGGGAGGGTATCTTCTTACATCAGGGCAAGTACACTCGAGACCTCCTGAGACACTATGATATGATTGATGGCAAGCCGGTGTCAACACTGATGGCAGCATCAGCTTTACTTGATCCAGATGAGGATGGCGAGCCAGTAGATGAAAAGGAGTACCGAAGCATGACTGGCTCCCTCTTGTACCTCATGGCCTCGAGGCCACACATACACTTTGCTGTGTGTTTGTGTGCTCGATTTCAGGTCTCTCCTCGTGTATCTCATCGCCATGAGGTGAAGCGCATCTTCAGGTACCTTCGAGTTACCATAGACTATGGTATTTGGTACTATCTTTTCCTCAGAGCGTTCTCCGACGCAGACTTTGCTGGTTGTAGGATAGATAGGAAGAGCACTTCTGGCACTTGCTAATTCATTGGCACTTCCCTTATCTCTTGGTCTTCTAGGAAGTAGTCCAGTGTTGCATAGTCCACCGCAGAGGCTGAGTATGTTGCAGCCGCTAGTTGCTACCGTTAGGTGCTTTGGATGGTGTCAACCTTGCGGGACTTTGGGTTAGTCATATATAGTGTTCCGCTCTTCTGTGATAACACTTCTGCCATTAACATTGCCAAGAACCCAGTGCAGCACTCTAGAACTAAACACATTGATATCAAATATCAATTTCTTAGAGACCATGTGGAGAAGGGTGACATAGTGCTCCAGTTTGTGGAGAGTGACCACCAGTTTGGCTGATATCTTTACCAAGCCTTTAGATAGCTTGAGGTTTTCGACCTTGCGGGAAGAGCTTGGGGTGGTCTGCCCTTATGGATTATTGTGAGGGGGAGCTTCTTGATTTTATGTATCTCATTGTTTATTTGCTCCTATTTCATTCTGTTGCATTTCATGAGGGTGCATTCGGGCTAGTCTTTCTAGCATAGACTAGAGTGGTTCTCTCTCTTAGTTGCTTAGACTTATTCCTCTCATCTTATGATTCTAGGATGCTGCTTATTAGCTGTGTCTCTTCTCACTAGGTTGAATTCACTCACTTCTTATAGGTCTAGCGAGGGTTGGGCCCCCTTGGGTAGATAGGGAACGTTTTTACTCCCTAGTATGTTAGAAGACCAGCTGATAGTCCTAGAGTCATATGTGGTAGATGAGAGTCAATATGAGCCATAGTATTCTCTGTATCTTGTCTATGCTTTAAGAACTACCTTTTCTGATTTCTTTGCTAGCTTCTTTCCTCTTGTTTATTGCTTTGGTTCAGGGGAAGTTCGTTTGAGATTTTCTGGAACTTAATGATGGCATACTCAACTGAACTAAAAGTGCGTCACATGCTGAGGGGGAGCTGGATTTTCTTGCATATCATGTCATTTAATTTCAGCATTCTGCATTGTAATATAACTACATAGAGCCTTGATTAGTATCCGTTTATGACATGATAAAACTACATTACATCTTGCCATGATTAATGCTAGGGTACTAAATTTATCATGACTTTCTATGTGTAGTCTAGTCTTTGCCATGATACCTTAAGTAAATGTGCACAACTTAAATTAAATCATGTCATGTTAGATCATGTGATCAGTCTGTCTTTAATTATCCTTTTATGATTCATGTCATGTCAAATAGGCTAAGTTGAGTCTTGAATCTATGTTGAGCTTTAGATTGAGCTATGCTAGTTCTTTTGTGGAGCATGAGTTAATATTAACTCTCTGTTCTTGAACTAAAATTCAGAAAATGCAAAAAGATATCTTTTGTGCGAAAAACTTATCTCACCAATTTTTTCTCATGAGACTGCTTGCCCATGCATTAGACATGAACTCAGGGGGGTTTTGGATGACCAAGATCATTTCCTTAAACTTCTTGCTTGGAGTGATTGCATAAGGTTTGAGATCTATTACATGACTAAACAAGAAAAATGGTTGAAAACAACCATAGATTTCTAAAAAGAAAATTGTGTCAAATGTGCTAAATTTGCTCAATTACAAACATGCCAAGTACTTGAACAAATGTCTCACTTTTGGACTTATAGCACTCTAAATTGACTCAGTGTTAGATTCTTAGTTCCACTTAGAATATTGACATGGCTTGACTCATCCTTGGATACCTGTAGCTAGACTTTGATCTTGAATAACTTGACATGCTAAGCAATCCATCTAAATTTCAGATTCAGGCATATTTGGCTTTAGCTTGTCTATACATAAATTGTGATGATCTAGATAGCACTTTCTTTTGTTATGGCTTGGTGTAATACTTAGAGGGTCATTCTGGATACTCTTCATGGCTCTAATGCTTAAACTGAATAACATATAGTCATTCCATTCAAGTCATGCTCCATTTTCTTTCTTGCATCTTGATGATTTATATTGCCAAAAGGGGGAGAATAATGGAGAAAAAGGCATTTAAGGGGGATTTTCTGGAGCTTTGGAGAAAATTTGCTCTTTCTGGTTTTGCTCCAATTTCCTCTTCTGTCAACATGGTCTTAAGTCTCTCTGTCAAATTTTTTTAGACCATGTGTGACTCTCTCTTTTAAAACAAAAAAAACTCATCTTTATGCTTTTTCTGTGTTTGTCAATATACTCATCAAGGGGGAGATTGAGAGACCATGTGGAGGTGACCCGGGACTAGGCACAGGAGGTGTTGAGGTCCAGAACGGTTCGGGAGGTGCTGAAGATGACTAGGCTTGCAAGGTGGCTGCACGGCTTGGACAACAACGAAACTGGAAGTTTCCAGAAGGTGTAGGAGGGGCATTTTGGAGAAATGCCCAAAGCCTGCGAAGAAAATTGCTCTCTGGTTAAGTCGCTGATAAAGCACTGGATTCTGTTGGTGCTAACGGGTAAAGCACGTGTAAAACCTGGTGTTAGTTTGAGGTTAACGGGTTATCCCCCACTAGTTAAGGCTATAAATTGGAAGGTAGAGCTCCAGTGCTCGGTGAGGTTGTTCCCGAGAAGTTTTGGGTTTTTCATTCTGTTCTTGTGTGAGTTGTTCTCTGGGGTGGAGCGCATGTGCTCCTGAATCTCCTGGATGGAGTGGTTGTAGAAACCTCCATGAATGAAATCATTCATCTCTATGCCTCTATTTGAGTTGTGTTATCTGTTTGATGCTTGTATGTCTTGAATGTTTCTTCTTTGTTCTTCTCTTCGCTTTTGCTTCTTGACTTAAGTCCTTCTTCTCGGACTTGGTCGAAAGCTCTCTCGATAAAGTCTTGTAAAGATCTTGATTCTCTTGATTTATTTTCAATGAAAGTTCAGTGTAGACTCTTGAGATCTTAAGCTCTCCGTGTTTCAAGTTTCTTGGTGTATGGATCTTTGAGTCGAAAGATATTTGAGTTCTTGGCTTGGTGGTTGTACGCCTCATTGGTTCCTCTGTTTCAATTTCGACCATGCCTTTCTTTTCGACCACGGCATAGAGGTTTCGACTGCTCTGGATTTTCTCGGCCAGAGGACTTGGTCTTGCTGTGTTTGAAGTCTCATGACCAATTGATCCGTGAATCAAAAGTTATTCGAAAATCGGATCTTGCGGTCGTGCGCCTTTCTCCTCCTCTGTTTCGCTTACGACCACGTAGTAAGTACTGTTCGCAATCTGTTTTCGTCTACTCTGAACTCTCTCGACCAGCGTCTGTTTTCGGTTTGTTCTCTCAGTTTCCAGTGTGCTTTCAATCCTTAACTTCATAGCTCTATAGCTATTAGAGAAGGGTTGTGTGAATACTTGGGGAGTTTTGAAGGTACCATTCACCCTCCTTTGTTGCCTATTTGGTCCTACACTAATGACAATAAGATGTTCAAAACTTATTGTTGCCCTGTAGTAACCAAACAATATGAGGAGATTAATGACTTACAGAGTAAAGCACAGCAAATAAGACCTACATCTAGTCCCAGCTTCCATCGTGAAAAATCTCTCTCAACCGCTAAAGCGATGAAGAAACACTGAATAGTTGCAAAGATCATCTGGAGAGTTGTGTTGAGCAGCTTAGAGGGGTAAGCTTCCGACATAGGCCCCTGAGAAGTAGTACCATCAAGGTAAATAGCATGAACAAGCCCAGAGTACCATTTGATCCATTGTTAACACATTTCAGAGTGGCTCTGAAAAGAGCCCAACATGTAGTAGATAAAGCCGTTAAGAAAATTCCTAATATCCAAGTCCTTGTAGGATGAGCAGTAACCCCAGCATGGGAGGTACTTATGCGATGAAAAAGACGGTGATGGTTGAAAGATTTCAATTCAGGTCCTTGGTAAAATGCAAGTACAATAACACCAGCAATGCAAAACACTACACCGGAAACTTTTGCAATCCCATGGAACCTCTTCAAGTTCAAAGACTCCATCCTACCAGACATACAGTGAGGAATACCAAATTGAGAATTTTAATATAGCAAATCTCCTCAAGTTTGTGGAAAAATTGCACAAGGCTCCATAACTAATCTCTCTGATACAAATCACTCACAGGTTCACAAAATTTTTGCTCTAGACATTACAGTTTTGAGGTTCTTCCAAGTTATTTCTTTTCATCAATTTTTGTTTAATAATCACTTTATTATTCGTACATTACAATATTCTATAAAAAAATGTATTTAAGCATACATTGAGATCTATTCTTTTGGTTATTGTTTCGGGTGGTAATGATAAAATTCATTTCCATGTTATGATAGCTTATAAACTGTCCAATGCATATGTTCAGATCTACATTGGACTCCCTACAGATTGCATACCCGTTTGGAACATGGGATTTTCTTCCCAATTTCTGCAGGTAACTGTTTCTTGTGAAATTTCTGCATTCCAAATCCAAACAGGGACTGCATATTATGTTCAGTTATAGTACATATTTGAAGAGTGGGAAAATCCTATAGGAGCTAGTGTTACAGGGGATCAAGTTGGACTCTTTCACAATCATGACATGTGGCAACATGAATCTTGAAGCAGTGGTAGATGGACAGCTTTACTATTCATGTGTTACGTGTCATGATTTGGAAGGGGTCTAAATTGATCTCCTGTAAGACTATGTCCTACGGTATATTATGTAAATGGAAAGCAACGGACAATTAGCTTAGTCTGTTCCTTATCTGGTTTAGTACAAAATTTATCTGTGCCTTATCTGGTTTAGTACAAAATTTATCATCCTAGCAAAACAAGAAAATCATGAGTATATTATTCCTATCTTTCTAGGAAGGAATGCAAGTATAAAACGAAAACCCTTACCCCAACAGAATAGCCAAAAAGAAAGCCACCACTGGTAGAAGGTTAAATATTGCAGATGATGATGTTGCTGAAGCATAACTGAGGCCAAGGCTAAATATATTTATTGAGCCAGAAATTCTAATAAAAAGGAAAATACACATAAAATGATTAATGACTGTGCTGCAAGTAGAATAAATGGCACAAATTGACAACACAACTAATTCAAAAAATTAACAATTATGAAGAGAGCAATTCAATAGAGCTACTTAATAAATAAAAATTCGACAACATCTGCACAGATGTACCACTGTCAGTTGGAAAATCTGTATGAAATTTTACATAAATTGATCTGTTCTTTGGAACAGCTTAACGCTGGACTGTCAGTTGTGAAGCTAATTAAGTATATAGTTCGTTGAAGGCAATTAAGTATATATTTCAATGTAACCTAGAAAAGAGAGAGAAGAACAATATGTACTGCACTATGACCAAGAAAAGAGAGAAAAGAACAATATATACTGCACTTTAACCCAAGAAAAATGAGAAGTGCACAAATGACTGAACGGGAAAACTGAAGAGCTTTGCACAGAAGTGCAAAAGGATCAAAAGAACTACAAACATAGAATGGTCGGACAGGAACTTCGAAATGAAGATTGTGAAACCCATCCAGTTTAATATGAAGATTATGAAAACTAGTGCTGCTTTTTTGCAAGCAACGATTCGGCTTGATAGCCAAGATGTTTCAGGTCAATACCAATCAGACGGAGAAGAATGAAAACAAGTAAAGCATATAAATCACACTTTGACTTACCCGTATAATGCATGCACAAATAGTTTCAGAGAGACTTTGTATGACAGTGGTGGAGCGGTTTTTCTGCACAAAGAAACCTCAATGCATGCTTCCATGGTGACATCCAGGCAAATAAGTAAAAAATTTCATTACCTTTCAAGCACAAAAGCAACGGGCACTAAGAACAGAATAGCAATTGCATGCCTGTAGAAAACAAATACAGACGTGCTCATGCCTTCATTAAACGCATCTTTGGTTAGTATCTGCATGCCTCCATATATGGACCTTATGAGGAACGCAACCACAAAAGCTGCTCTATTGCCCATTAGAATGGTCTGTTCGAATTTCTATAGATGATCGTTTAAATAGGAGGGCCGATTCTAGCAATATGAGATGTCTTTACTTTAGCATCAGCATACTTCACTGTCAAACTGTCATTGAGTTGATTCTAAGGATACAAATCTCGGAACCGGAGAAGTTTCCGCCCAGTGGCCGGTAATAGTAACTGGAAAAAAAATGGAAAAGACCTGTTAAAATTCGAATATTAAAATTTGAATTTAGAATGTTTTAAAACCGGTAACTAGAACAGTTACCGCGCAAAAAACCCAAAAAACACTACAAAAACTGGAAAAACTACTACCAAAACCAAAAAAGCCAAAGAAAATCGGTTATGGGTAATTAACAATTGGAATAATACAAATATTAGTTAAAAAGTATTTAATGAAATAACAAACCTGATACATAAGGAGCTTGATGTTTAGTTAGAAATTTGTAAGGAACCTAATGTTGTATATAAAAATCCTCCTTACTAGTTTGACTATCTAGTGAATCTCTCTCCTCCAAATGATACATAAGGAGTTTGATGGGTGGATTTGGGAGCACTTATGCTTTGGCTTTGGCTTTGGCTTGGGTTGCTACAATAGCTACGGTGCGTTTTTTCAAAGCGGGTCTACAGGTAGATTGTACTAGACACTGCACCGAATTCAGCTATACTAGTAAAAATCACATGCGACTATTTCTTTTTGCGTACTACCTCTCACGAACAGTCAAAATTCAAAAACTAAAGGCTTAAACCAATTTAGGAAGTACATTATGCAGTCGTAAATTTAAATTTAAATTTGAAAATTTTTGGCGGTTTCTTTTCTCCCGGTTCTCACCAGTTTTCCCAGTAACTGCCAGTTTTTTTCCCTGGTTGATTCAGATAGTAGGGCCCTCTGAGGTGATCCACTTAATTAGGCAATGCATATTTCACCTTGTACAGAACACGCAGGTTACGCAACCTAATTACAGATTAAACAGAAGAAATTATGGCATGGTCGTAAGTATTGTTGCAAGTTGCAAACAATTAAATTTACAAGCTTTCATTAGATTCCAACAGATAGTAGCACAGTTGCCAGAAATTTAAATTGGAAGCTTGAGTATCTACTTTTAAAAAGTGTATTTTGCTGTGGAACATCCACTAACCAGCACTCCCAAAAGTGGCTGTCATGATAATATAAATTATCATCAATCATTGTTCAGAGTTCGGTCCTCTTAACTTTTAAGTTTATAATCAAGAATGGCGAATTATAGATTAAGTTGCATAGTTACAAATAAGAGCTACGATAAACGAAGAGTCGATGTACTGTTTTTGCAAATTAGTCCAAAACTCTTTGCTTACAGTGGATACACATACACTAGATCATTTTCACAGGTTAAACCGGGCAACAAACTCATCAGACAACACAGAATTTTCATTAAAGCAAACATGATAATAACTAACTTGAAGTATGTACCCATGACTAAATAGATAATACAATTAAGCGATAAACACTTGCTCAGTTGTGACCTGTTGTCCTAGTAAGAATAATTATCTCACCCAAGGTTCCAAAAACCGGAACCGGAAGAAATCCCGGTCGGCGGCCGGTAACGGCCGATTACCGGAAAAACCGGTCATAATTTGAAAATCAAAATTTGAATTTTGAATTTTGAATTTTGAGATGTTTTGAAACCGATAACTGAAAAAACCGGCTGGTAACCGAAAAACCAGCCGGTAACCGGAAAAAAACCGGCCAAAATTCGAAAATCAAAAATTGATACCAGCCGATTTTTTTGTTACCGGTCTCCACCAGTAAAAACGGTAACCGCCGGTTACCGGCTGGTAACCGCCGGGATTTTGAACCCATTCTCACCTAGTCCACATTCTCAACTATCTTGCGGAAAATCTACATATTAAATATATATTATGCAAAATAAATTCGGTGGGTCAAACATGAGATTAAGCAAGCAAGGATACATATTTTACAATCACATCTACCTTGTAGGATTTATTTGCACATATCAGGTTAGCAAATATAGAAAATAAAGAACAGCAGATAAATAACGAAATACTACTGCAGACCTTCGTCAGAATGAGACTTCATATTTTCAAAGTACTAACAAAACGAGGCACAATAAAGGAAATATTCATCAACATTTGTATGGGAGGAAAAGAAAGAAACAGAAATATGAGACAGTTTTATTGACAGATTAACTACATTAATTGTTTTTGTGCAGCTGAGTAGTAAGTACTTGGTGTCTAATGTTTATTGTCACAGGACATGGCTTTTGAAAAAAAAAACCTGATGCTATTCATGCTTCATCCGCAGCTCAGAATGGATGAGAGAGCATCCTGGCATTTGTTCTGACTCATGTGTACGGCATTGATATCAACCATCCATAGTGAGAGAAGTGCGTATAGCACTCTAACCATATCACCTGGCACACACTTGGTCGCCTGGCACACACACTTTGGGAGATCCTGTCTCCCCTAACATTGAGCCATTCACGTGCAGTGCTGCAGGAAAGCAAAAGGTGCAGATTTTGTTATGTAACCTCTTGTTGCATTTAATCCTTTTTTAAATGGACGAATAATCCAGGCCTGAATTGGAAGCAGGGAAAAGGTCTTCAAAAATCTACAACACAAAGGAACTCTTCGGTACATACACATACTACACACACTGAAAAGCCCCAAAATTTCAAACCAGAAAATTTTTGTGATTTTTGCTGTATTTTTGGGTGTTTTCTGAAAACGCCGCTTTCCTTTCCGGGCGATGCCGCCTCCCCTCTCCTCCGACGCCTCGCCGTTTCGCCTTTCCTCCTCCTCGCGCGCTGCGCCGCCCGCACCGTTGGCCCCCGCCTCCTTTCCGCCTTCCCCGCCCCAGGCGCCTTCCCCGTTTTCCCCTCTGTGGACGCCGCCCTTGCCCCTGCCTCCTCTCCCGCGCGTGCGCAGCGCCTGCGCCGCCCCTGGTTTTGGCCGCGCCCGCGCACCCCGCCGTTCCCCGGTCCGAAGGAAGCCCGGTCTCTCTTGCTCCACATGGCATAGCTGCTCTCCGACCCCACCTGACAGCCGCCGCAGCTTCCCCTCCCGCGCGCGGACGCTCCTCCGCCCATGCCGCGCCCCACCTGCTCCCGTGCCGTCACCTCGACATTACTCGGCTGCCCAGCGCATGACCTCAGCTCCATTAAGCGGAGAAGACGCCCTCACCTGCCCCTGTCACTCCGGTTGACTCCCTAGCCGCACCCGTTCCTTCTCCCCGAAGCTTTCTCCTCCCTCCGCTCGGGGTATAAAACCCCCTCCTCTCACCCGCACGCTCTTCCGTTTCCCGAGCTGCTTCGCCTCCCCCATCCACTTCCTAGCACCCCAGAGAAGCTCTAGGAGCGGCCGATTGGCCCTCATCGCCTCCCTCGCCGCCACTGCTCTCCCCTGCGCCGGCGACGCCTGTGAGCGGATCTCTTCCTTCTCCCTCTCATTCTTCGATTGCATTGGACCAGAGCATCAATATCCTCCCCTAATTCTCTTGCCATCCTCCCCTGGCCAGGTGAAGCCCCGAGGTGACCCGGCGACGAAGCTTCTCTCCGACCGCCGCACCCCTCCCGTGGCCAGCTCTGCAGGAGACTCCCCACCTTCCATATCTACCATCAATGTGAGCCCCGAGACCCCCTGTTGGTGTAGTCACCGCCGATTGAACTCTATCGCCGCCGGTGACCTCCCCCACCGCCAAAAGGCCGAACCTCCCCTTTCCGCCTCCTACCTTCCTCGCTGATCCCCACCCTCTCCAAAGGCTCAAAATGGGTTTCCCTTGTCGGAGTCTAACCGGTGGCACCCTCCTTGGCCGCCGGGAACCTCGCTGCCGCCGGAGAGCTGGAGCAGCTCCGTCTCCGCTCCTCTGCTACGTGCGCACGGCGGGAGGAGGAAGACGACGACCGACGTGGCCATATCGTCGCCGTCCACTCCAACCGTTGCGGTCTAAAAGCAGCCGTCGGATGAAGACCTCCCCTCAGCCACCCGATCTTCTTAACCCCGCCTCCCCTCGTCCGTCCAATCTCCCCGTACCGCTTCGCCGCCTCCCTTGCTTCGCTGCCGCCCGATCGCTTCCCCGCACGAATCCTGGCCGCTCCCTCTCTCGCCATCTCCGCCGTCCACAGCGCAACGCGTCGGCCATCCGAGCGAGGTGGGCGCTCGCGAGCGTGGGCCGAGGCCTCGACCTGCCTCGCCTCTCCGCGCGTACGCGCGCGCGTGTGCCGCCGGCCACGCGTTTGAAAGCCGGGCTGGGCCGCACTGTAGCCAGAGGCCAGCCCAAAACTATTCACACCGAATTTCCCGAGTTTATTAATTTCTAAAATCCCAGAAAAATCCAATTAAATCCTAGAAAATCACAGAAGATCCCAAAATTTCCCAAATTTCACCACCTTGCTCAGAAAAATGTCCTGAATCCATTTTTGACCTCTATTCCTCCAAATTCATCCCAGATAAATTCCAAAAATTCCAATTTGAGGATTTATGCATTTTACTCCTTTTTAAATAGTTTATTTTTCCTCGCTTGATTAGGCTCAAGCTGGATTTATGTTATTTTCTGTGTTTGCACTAGTTTCGGAGATCCCGGAAGCTCAAGTGCAGTCGCAGGATCCAGGAGTTTCTTCGTTCGAGCTAGCTGAGACCATCCGGATTCACGGCAAGTCACAAGTCCTTGACCATGTTGAAATCCCATGCCAATTAATTATGTTATTATGCTATTTGCATTAAGCTAGTTCTGAAATGTTGGTTCAAAAATAAAATAAAATGTTTAGAATGACATGTTATGTAGTTAATCCTACCACCGATAAATGCCATGTTAAACTTGTAGCCATGCCTTTGTAACCTTAGAAATAATTATCTGTTAATCTAGATAATCGTAGGATATTATTATCATGCAAAGTCTTCGACTAATAAGGTTGTGGCTGCGGCCCAATAGAATTTGCAAACCCGACTCTAGGGTAGGGTGGTATGGGACACCGTGCCCTAGAGCGGAGAGTGCCTACGTGCACAAGGTAGGGTAAGGGTTGGGGAAAGAGCTGGCGAGTTAGTCTTCGCCCAACTCTTACCCTAGGACTGAAGTTAGGGTAAGGGTGGTGGTGCGCCGCAAGACGGATCATTCGCCCACCGCCTACCCTAGGTTGGGTCGCGGGCCTGGTGAGGTTGCGGACCATGTGAAAATATAAGGACTAAAACCCTTACGCTGAGCAAATTCACGGTGATCGCTCAACCACAGGAGTTGACTTGTCAACACTGGTTTAGTAGCTGCTCAACTCGATTGAAACTCTACAGGTGTTGAGAAGGCTTGATATTGAGAAAGCGAGGTTAGGTAGGCCGTGCTGCAGGTGCCTAACAATGGTAGAGTTCACTCGAAGCGGACGGGAGTTATATATATGTGCCAGACCCGAGTGGATTCTACCGGGTAGAGTCTATATAAAGAGTTGAGCAGTGAAACGACCTGGCTTTCTTAACCCGGATGCGAAAGTTAAGAAATCGTGTGGGTAAAGCTGAGCAAACTCTGCAGAGTCAAATAAATGGTATTCGAATACGCCGTGCTCCCGGTTATTGGAGCCGTGTCACTTGGGTGATTCCAGCAGCGAAGCTTAAGTAGTTTTGTAAATGCTTTTACTTGATTAGTTGGTTAATTAACTTTTGTTGAAAAACCCCTGAGATCTTGAGGAGTAGTTTTGGGTCCGTTTTATCAAAATGTTTGCAAATAAAACTGCATCCACTCAAAGTTAATAAACCAAGTATACTCCCTTCCTTTGTTGATCCGTGCAAGTAGTAAGTTAGGGTTTCCCTTGTGATTTGCTGAGTACGGGGTTGGAGTACTCAGGCTTACAAAATTCCACAGATACCAGAAGGAGAAGAAGGCAATTCAAGATTTCGTGTCAAGAAGGTCTCCCCGTCGAGGACGTCCCGGAGGATCTCTTCTTCGACGAGGACCCGTGGCTTTAGGTCTTCGCCGCGCTCAAGCGGATCTTGGAGTCTTTTGTGATGTAATTATACTTTGGGCTTGCACGCCCCGTTCTCAAAACTGGATGTTATTCCATATGTGAAATATATGTTGGACTTTTGTTGTAAGCATGCAATGGTATACTCTTGCGCGACACTCCATAACTGTTCATGCATGAATAGTTGCGGAATGATGTGTCCGTACGCGCCCCTGGAAATGGGGGCGTTACAAGAAGTGGTATCAGAGCAGGCTCTTGACCATAGGTTGAGACCTAAGGCAAACTAGGAAGCGATTTTATCGCAAAACTTAATTTAAAGCCATAAAAAGGGGTTTACGAAAAATATAAGTATTATTGCTGTCTTTTCCTCTCTTGCTGCTACCTTATCTATCTTAGTTTACTCCTGCTTAAGTTTTACTTTGGCAAAAATGTTTACTGCTTTACTTGTCTAGCTTCAAAAATTTCGTTTCTCGGCAGCTGGAGGAGTAGCCGTTGTTCGCTAGTCTAGACTGATCCTGAGTTGTAGTAGTACTTTTGTAATGTAAAGCAGGTGTAATCATGAACCCTAAGTGGTTTGTGTACCACTTGCATATTGTAAATCTATGTTCATTATCTCATATGTTGTTTGCTTAATTATCAGTAATCCCCCTGTGTTCAAAGCTTTCTCCTGTCCCTTTCGCTCTCGTTCTTACCTCTTTCGCCCTATACTTACCTTAAAAATTCAAAGTCTTACTTATCTACTCTTATTCTCCAAAGCCGCTGCAAAGCTGATCTCAGGTTCCCAATTGGCAGATGGATCCGGCACAGCAGAGTGGTCAGACCAACGGGCAGGATGCACCTGCCACAGATCAAGCAACACTTGCCAGCGCGATAGCGATGATGGAACAGAACCGTTACCCAGGAGAGTTACAGCCACCGTTCATTATCAAGGTGACACCCGAAGAGTCAGTGTCAACATCAAGCGCAACTGCATTGAAGTTTACAGCATTCTTGCAAACTCAACCACCTAAATTCCCTTCGACAACAAAGCTACTGAATGCAGATGACTGGTTACAGGATATTGAGAGAAGAATGAATACTATCCAATGTACGAATAAGGAGAAGGTTCTTTTCGCCACCTATCAGCTATCCGAGCCCGTAATTACTTGGTGGAATGCTATCCAGTGGATACACCCTAAGGAGGAAGATATTACATGGGAAGACTTTGTGAAGAGATTTCGTAAAGCCTGCATTCCTCCTAGAGTTATCACAAGAAAATATCAGGATTTTCTTGATCTTCAACAAGGAGAGAACTCCATCACAACATATCTACAACAATTTCATCAGTTATCCCAATTTGCCCAAGAGGAAACTAACACCGAAGCTAAAAGAATGGAGTACTTTATGAAGGGTCTACAACCCAATGTGAGACAACGCCTTCAGGCCATGAAGTTTTCAAGCCTATTGAGCCTGGTCGATCGAGCTCTTCAGATAGAAGAAGAGATATCAAGTTACATAAAAGTGATGAAACGAAAGAAGCCTTCACCCTCAACACAAATGGCTTGTTTTCACTGCGAACGGGATGGGCATTATCGTGACCAATGCCCACTGAAGTCTTTACCCAAAGAGGAGGCTAGAAAGCAAGCAAAGAGGCAGACATCAACATCACGCCAGCCACCGATGGAAGAAGAAGAATTTTACCTTAAGAAGACCAGGATAGGGGAAGAAACAGATCTACTCGGAGGAATGTCATGAAAAAAAAAACACAGCAGACAGTCAAGAAAAAGTGACCTATGTAGAATGAGGAATGGAGTAATGTCCTTTTGGTTATCCTTTTGTAAGCTAGTTGGATGAACTGAAAAGTTGTCTGTAAATTACTTTAGTCTTGTGACAGACTACGAAAGTGTATGAAGACCATCTGCGTAAAATGTAATGGATGAGAAGTTCATGTTGCAATGAAATTAATCCTAACGGACCCAGATATATATGTAGCCCTGGTACTGCATAATTCAGCTAAGTGTGAACCTGTAGCATGTACCCAATGATGATATACAGGTGCAGGTGAAAAGAAGTGACAGTACCATCTGAAGACAGCAAACCATTTAAGATTCGGAAATAAGGACCGCAATTCAAGAAAATGAGTCAAAGTCGATCCAGAGAATATCAAAGTAGTCATGAAATGGAAGCCCTCAGAGAAAGTAACAGAAGTGAGAAGCTTCCTTGGATTAGCGGGTTATTATCGCTGATTCATAGAAGGGTTCTCGAAGATTTCTCGTCCACTCACTCAACTACTGAAGAAGGACAAGCCCATCACATGGACAGATGCTTGTGAAGAGAGTTTTCAGCTATTGAAGACCAGGTTGACAACCACACCCGTTTTGATCTTGCCCAACCCAGAAAAGGAATTCCAAATTTATTGCGATGCTTCAAAGCAAGGTTTAGGATGTGTGCTCATGCAAGACGGAAAAGTTGTTGCCTATGTATCCAAACAACTAAAGCCGCATGAGGAGAACTACCCGACTGATGACTAGCAGCTGCGGTGCCTTCTCTCAAAATTTGGAGACACTGCCTGTTAGGGAATCCTTAAAAGATGTTCCTCGACCACAAGAGTTTGAAGTACTTGTTCACACAGCCAGAGTTGAATATGAGACAACGAAGATGGCTGGAATTGATTAAAGACTATGATGTTGAGCTTCAGTATCACCCGGGCAAAGCGAATGTAGTGGCCGATGCCCTTAGCCGAAAGACTCGCCCAAGCAAAGTCAGCACAACAGAATACCCAACAGAGTTGCAAAGAGATATCCTACGGCTGAATTTGGTGATCACGGAGCAAGGCAGTATGGCAGCATTAGAACTCCAACCATTGCTGACAGATCAGATTAAAGCAGCACAAGATGAAGATGGAGAGATTCAAAAACTAAAAAAGAAAGTTCAGGAAGAAGATTCATCAGAGTATGTGATAGACGAGCATGGAATCCTTACCTTCCGTGGTCGCTATTGCATACCCGACAAGAAGGAATTGAGAGAGCTGATCCTATCTGAAGCCCATTCATCTCAATTCTCCATTCATCCAGGAGGTACCAAGAGGTATCAAGACTTAAGAAGTATTGGTGGAATCTGATGAAGAAAGAAGTGGCAGAGTATGTAGTGAAATGTGATGTTTGCCAGTAGATCAAAATAGACCACCAAAAACCATCGGGATTGTTGCAGCCTTTGCCAATTCCCGAATGGAAATGGGATAGTATCGGCATGGACTTCATTACCAGACTTTCCAAAACTCGTGATGGTTATGATGCTATCTGGGTCATTGTCGATAGATTGACCCAGGTGGCTCATTTCCTCCCGATCAAGCAGACCTACGGGAAAGACAAGCTTGCTGAGTTATATTTGACAAGAATTGTGACACTACATGGAGTTTCGAAGAAAATTATGTCAGATAGAGGAGCACAGTTCACGCCCAAGTTCTGGGAGAAACTGCACGAAGCTATGGGCACTGACTTGAACTTCAGTTCAGCATATCACCCGCAGACAGATGGACAAACAGAGAGAACAAACCAGATTCTTGAAGACATGTTGAGAGCTTGTGCAATTGTGTATGGTGTAGCATGGAACACTGGCATACCGTTCGCTCAGTCCTCTTACAACAACAGCTATCAAACCAGTATCCAGATGGCCTTGTTCGAAGCTTTATATGGCAGAAAATGCAGGACACCTTTGAATTGGACAGAAACAGGAGAACAACAACTTATTAGTCCCCAGATTACTCAAGATACAGAAGCACATGTTAGAATTATTAGAGGAAGACTCAAGATTGCACAAGACCGACAGAAGGGCTATGCTAACAACCGCAGAAAAGACTTGAGCTTTGAAGTCGGAGATTGCGTCTACATCAAGGTCACACCATTCCAGATAGTCAAGAGATTTCAAGTAAAGGGCAAACTGACACCAAGATATGTGGGACTGTTCCAAGTTATCGGAAGAGTTGGAGAGGTAGCATATCAAGTACAGCTACCACCCAACTTGTCAAGAACACACAATGTGTTCCATGTATCTCAGCTTCGAAAGTGTCTACGACAGCCAACAGATGAAGTACCATTGTCAGATATTGAGTTACATGATGACTGCACATATACTGAAGAACCACTACAAATACTCGAAGTTTCAGAAAAGCAACTCAGAAACAAGAATGCCAGATTTTGCAGGGTTCAGTGGAAGAATCGCACAGCGGAAGAGTCCACTTGGGAAAGAGAGTCGGACTTGCAGCGGGATTTTCCCAACTCACTCCCTGGACCAAGTTAATCTCGGGGTAGAGATTCTTTTAAGGGGGGTAGGTTGAAAAGCCCCAAAATTTCAAACCAGAAATTTTTTGTGATTTTTGCTGTATTTTTGGGTGTTTTCTGAAAACTTTCCCTTCCCCTCGCGCCGCTTTCCTTTCCGGGCGATGCCGCCTCCCCTCTCCTCCGACGCCTCACCTGTTTCCGCCTTTCCCCTCCCTCGCGCGCCCCTGCGCCCGCCCCAGCCCGTTGGCGCCCCGCCTCCTTTCCGCCTTCCCCGCTCCAGGCGCCTTCCCCGTTTTCCCCTCTGTGGACGCTGCCCTTGCCCCTGCCTCCTCTCCCGCGCGTGCGCAGCGCCTACGCCGCCCCTGGTTTTGGTCGCGCACCCACACCCCGCCGTTCCCCGGTCCGAAGGAAGCCCGGTCTCTCTTGCTCCACGTGGCATAGCTGCTCTCCGACCCCACCTGACAGCCGCCGCAGCGCCCCACCTGCTCCCGTGCCGTCACCTCGACATTACCCGGCTGCCCAGCGCATGACCTCAGCTCCATTAAGCGGAGGAGACGCCCTCACCTGCCCCTGTCACTCCGGTTGACTCCCTAGCCGCACCCGTTTCTTCTCCCCGAAGCTTTCTCCTCCCTCCGCTCGGGGTATAAAACCCCTCTCCTCACGCCCGCCCGAGCCGCCGCCCCCATCCACTTTCCCGAGCTCCGGAGCGCTGATTGACCTCACCGCCCCTCCACTTCCCTAGCGACGCCCGTGAGCGGATCTCTTCCTTCTCCTCTCATTCTTCGATTGCATTGGACCGAGCATCAATATCCTCCCTAATTCTCTTGCCATCCTCCGGCGGTGAAGCTCCCGAGGTGACCGGCGACGCTTCTCTCCGACCGCGCACCTCCCGTGGCTCTGCAGAGACTCCCACCTTCCATATCTACCATCAATGTGAGCCCGAGACCTTGGTGTAGTCACCACTCTATCGCCGCCGGTGACCTCCCCACCGCCAAAGGCCGAACCTCCCCTTTCCACCTCCTACCTTCCCGCTGATCCCCACCCTCTCCAAAGGCTCAAAATGGGTTTCCCTTGTCGGAGTCTAACCGGTGGCACCCTCCTTGGCCGTCGGGAACCTCGCTGCCGCCGGAGAGCTGGAGCAGCTCCGTCTCCGCTCCTCTGCTACGTGCGCATAGCGGGAGGAGGAAGACGACCGACGTGGCCGTATCGTCGCCGTCCACTCCAACCGTTGCGGTCTAAAAGCAGCCGTCGGATGAAGACCTCCCCTCAGCCACCCGATCTTCTTAACCCCGCCTCCCCTCGTCCGTCCAATCTCCCCGTACCGCTTCGCCGCCTCCCTTGCTTCGCTGCCGCCCGATCGCTATCCCGCACGAATCCTGGCCGCTCCCTCTCTCGCCATCTCCGCCGTCCACAGCGCAACGCGTCGGCCATCCGAGCGAGGTGGGCGCTCGCGAGCGTGGGCCGAGGCCTCGACCTGCCTCGCCTCTCCGCGCGTACGTGCGCGCGTGTGCCGCCGGCCGCGCGTTTGAAAGTCGGGCTGGGCCGCACTGTAGCCAGAGGCCAGCCCAAAACTATTCACACCGAATTTCCCGAGTTTATTAATTTCTAAAATCCCAGAAAAATCCAATTAAATCCTAGAAAATCACAGAAGATCCCAAAATTTCCCAAATTTCACCACCTTGCTCAGAAAAATGTCCTGAATCCATTTTTGACCTCTATTCTTCCAAATTCATCCCAGATAAATTCCAAAAATTCCAATTTGAGGATTTATGCATTTTACTCCTTTTTAAATAGTTTATTTTTCCTCGCTTGATTAGGCTCAAGCCGGATTTATGTTATTTTCTGTGTTTGCGCTAGTTTCGGAGATCCCGGAAGCTCAAGTGCAGTCGCAGGATCCAGGAGTTTCTTCGTTCGAGCTAGCTGAGACCATCCGGATTCACGGCAAGTCACAAGTCCTTGACCATGTTGAAATCCCATGCCAATTAATTATGTTATTATGCTATTTGCATTAAGCTAGTTCTGAAATGTTGGTTCAAAAATAAAATAAAATGTTTAGAATGACATGTTATGTAGTTAATCCTACCACCGATAAATGCCATGTTAAACTTGTAGCCATGCCTTTGTAACCTTAGAAATAATTATCTGTTAATCTAGATAATCGTAGGATATTATTATCATGCAAAGTCTTCGACTAATAAGGTTGTGGCTGTGGGCCAATAGAATTTGCAAACCCAACTCTAGGGTAGGGTGGTATGGGACACCGTGCCCTAGAGCGGAGAGTGCCTGCGTGCACAAGGTAGGGTAAGGGTTGGGGAAAGAGCTGGCGAGTTGGTCTTCGCCCAACTCTTACCCTAGGACTGAAGTTAGGGTAAGGGTGGTGGTGCGCCGCAAGACGGATCATTCGCCCACCGCCTACCCTAGGTTGGGTCGCGGGCCTGGTGAGGTTGCGGACCATGTGAAAATATAAGGACTAAAACCCTTACGCTGAGCAAATGTCACGGTGATCGCTCAACCACAGGAGTTGACTTGTCAACACTGGTTTAGTAGCTGCTCAACTCGATTGAAACTCTACAGGTGTTGAGAAGGCTTGACATTGAGAAAGCGAGGTTAGGTAGGCCGTGCTGCAGGTGCCTAACAATGGTAGAGTTCACTCGAAGCGGACGGGAGTTATATATATGTGCCAGACCCGAGTGGATTCTACCGGGTAGAGTCTATATAAAGAGTTGAGCAGTGAAACGACCTGGCTTTCTTAACCCGGACGCGAAAGTTAAGAAATCGTGTGGGTAAAGCTGAGCAAACTCTGCAGAGTCAAATAAATGGTATTCGAATACGCCGTGCTCCCGGTTATTGGAGCCGTGTCACTTGGGTGATTCCAGCAGCGAAGCTTAAGTAGTTTTGTAAATGCTTTTACTTGATTAGTTGGTTAATTAACTTTTGTTGAAAAACCCCTGAGATCTTGAGGAGTAGTTTTGGGTCCGTTTTATCAAAATGTTTGCAAATAAAACTGCATCCACTCAAAGTTAATAAACCAAGTATACTCCCTTCCTTTGTTGATCCGTGCAAGTAGTAAGTTAGGGTTTCCCTTGTGATTTGCTGAGTACGGGGTTGGAGTACTCAGGCTTACAAAATTCCACAGATACCAGAAGGAGAAGAAGGCAATTCAAGATTTCGTGTCAAGAAGGTCTCCCCGTCGAGGACGTCCCAGAGGATCTCTTCTTCGACGAGGACCCGTGGCTTTAGGTCTTCGCCGCGCTCAAGCGGATCTTGGAGTCTTTTGTGATGTAATTATACTTTGGGCTTGCACGCCTTGCTGTCAAAACTGGATGTTATTCCATATGTGAAATATATGCTGGACTTTTGTTGTAAGCATGCAATGGTATACTCTTGCGTGACACTCCATAACTGTTCATGCATGAATAGTTGCGGAATGCCGTGTCCGTACGCGCCCCTGGATGGTGCCAGTAAGAATATGAGCTTTACAAAAATTTTGCATGAACTCATTCCAAGTGATGGCTTGTATGTTAGTATGAGCAGCGGTGAAGGTGTCCCACCAATTTGAAACTGGTCCGTTCAGCTGATGAGAAGCTAACAAAACTCTTTTTCGATCACTACATTGGATAATATCCAGTTTCTTTCCAATAGCTCTAAGCCAATCATCTGTGTCCATGGGGTCAGTGCTGCTGGAGAAGGTTGGAGGATGTATCCTCATAAATTCTAACAGTCTTGATTGTGAAGCTTGGGCTGGTACTAGTGGACCAAGTTGTGTAGGGTTGTTGATGGTCTGCACTAGTAGTTGAATAAGTTGATTCTGGTTTGGAAGAGGTCCATTAGCAGGAGGTGGCAGAGGAATAGGAATGGACTGATTTCCTTGTGTTACATTGTTATTGTTGTTGCTGTTGTGATTGTTGCCATTATTTGTATTCCTTATGTTCACCATCTGCTCGTTGCTTTTAAGAATTAGGAAAGAGAAAACTCTGGGTAAAGGGAGAACAAGGGATAGTTTGCACAACCCAAAGCAAATTACTACTCGTCCAGGTCCTCACCATAGCCCAACAAGTCTACCCATAAGCATACGACAGTAAGACGCTGCCTACTCGTCCAGGTCCTCACCATAGTCGAAGCTGTCCTCCTCTGAGATGAGATAGCAAGGATGAGTACAAATTGTACTTCGCAAGTCACATAGGAGAATACAATATAATAATAAAGGAAACAAAGGAAGGTATATAGGGTTATTTGAGTGTAAAACAGCATTTAAAGAAATACAATAAATATGTTAGAAATTGTTGAATTTGACACAGTAAGTAAAAATAGTATTATAAACAAAATTAATAACATTAGTGCAAATCCATCGCCCACACTAACCTAACCACGAGCATCCCACTTGGACCAACTTTTCTCCAAAAGATCCCAAATGGATTCCATCCATCTATAAGCCTTTTAAAAGCCATTTTAAAAAATAAAGTCTAATCCATTAAAAATTTTACTCAGCTTGCCCATGACCATGGGCACGGCTATCCAAGATAGTTTATACAATCTGCAGAAGTTATACAACTTTACTCACAAGACATGATCAACTCATATTGTTACGCGATTAGCACACTTGCTTAGGTATATGGCGGAGAGATCATAACATGGCTTTTACAATGCAAAGCCTTCAACCTAGTTAAGCCAACACTGAGAGCTTGTCCCAGTAAGGAATCCACTAGACCGGGACCCTTTTTGAGCCGAGTGAGACTTCACATGGCCTACGCCATGCTCACTTTCAACCTACAACGAGGCTCACGTTAAGACCTGCAAACTACTCAGTTAGGACTATCCTATACCAGCCTTGCTGTAGTACAAAAAGGGCTTTGTAGTGTAGCTCACAGGTCAGTCCTTAATTGACTTAGACACTTCCCACATATCCCTTGTACCTAGCAATCAACATTAAGTCACCAAACAACAATGCATACCAGTACGCGCCTACCACCTAACCATTTGTCTAAGTTTATTTTGTTTTGAAATAATACATAGCCTTTCTTGACTCACTGAAGTCAAGAGTACATTTGAAAAGCTTACCATTTTATGCGAAAAAGTCATCACAAAATAAAAATTATGTCCAAGTAGATCTAGCATTTAATACAAAATTCTCTAGTCCATACTAGTGTACTAACCAGAGTTGTTATTCTAGGGTGACAAGGTATCTGGGAATCAATATCAAAGGAGGTATTAACAAGTAGGCAATAACAAAATTTAAAACTGAATTGAAATATATTGAATAAAAATATGTATGTAGAATAATTTAAAATAGTATAATTTTATTTACAAACTGGGATTAATATGATCAAGGTGTATGACTTGCCTTGCTCTACAAATTGATGTATATCATCGTCGAAGAATTCTACTGATTCATCACAATCTACTCATAAAAATACACAAGCAAACATAGATAAAATCCAAATAAATTCAAATAAACTCTAAATATTTAAAAAGTTGAACGGAATGGATATAATGGAATTTTTGATGAATTTAGAAAGTTGAACGGGCTCAATCAGTGTTAGGATAAAGGAGAACGGGCTCTGGGAAGATTCAAATATAAAGAAATTGATAAAAGAGTATTTCTAGAATTATTTTGCTACAGGGAAAGGAATTATGACGTCATGCTAACATCAGCCCTAGGTTTGACTAAGGCTGACCAGTGGGCCCGGTCTACCGTGGACCAGGTTTATGGACCAAAGGGTGGCTCAGGTGGTAGGAAGGGTGGCATGGTGCTTATGTGGCTGCTGACAAGGCTAAAATGATGACATGTCATGCCAACTTGTGACACGTGGCAATGACGTGGTCTGGGATGGCTGTTTGCTGATGTGGGAAGCCATATAGCATATACATGGATGCAGACTAGGCGAAAATGGCTGATGTGACGGCCAGGTAGCGCACACGTGGGGCAAGGAGTTGAGGTAGCTGTTGGCTGAGTTGATGCGGCAGTCTTTAGCCGAGGTGGCATGCCGTGTGGCACTAGGTGGCATGCCACATCAGAGTAGCGTGCTAAGGTGGCTCACCAGCCCGTGGCCACGCACGGGGCCCAGGGCTTGCCAGTGTTCTGGCAGGCGGCAGCGGCCAGCGATGTGTACAAAATGATGAGGCCGTCAATGCTAAAGATGGAGTCGGCGGGCCTCGAGTAGCACCGGGGCATTGGAAATCCTTTGCCAGAGTTGTTCATTGGCACGGAGACAGAGAGAGGAAGGCAGCGCTGGGACTCCTTGGGGCTTGAGAGCGAAAATGGAAAGTGGGGCAAGGTGGAGACTGGAGTAGAGTGGGGTGGTACTATTGGGGGGTATTTATAGGGGTTGAAGGCGGCGCTGGGGGCTAACCGTAGCACGATAATGACGGCGGTGGTGGCCGATGCAGGTGGATAAGGACAGGGCGCGTGGAGTGCGGTAGGGTTAGGGAGTGGGCGGCGCCCATGCGGGGAGAGGGAGGTGGCTGGGTAGGGCGGAGTGACCGAGCGGCCGAGATAAGTCGAAATCCAGATAATTTGATTTTAAACTCTAGAAGATTCAAAAAATCTAGATAAAAGCCAAATAAGTCCAAATGATTAATTTGAATTAGGATTTTATAGAATTTCAAAATATCCTTTATTTAATAATATTTTTTTATATTTTTACTTAAATTACTTTTCATAATAAAGGCCTTTTCAAAAGCCAAAAATAGGGCAAATCAAATTTAAAATTCTAGCAACCAAAACATAAAATTTTTAAATCAAATCAAATTAATTTTATTTTTTTCACTTAAAATTTTAAAATAAACAACTGGTCTGTTACATGGATCAACTACATCATCTTTGGAAGGTGGCATTACATTGCTAACCAAAGCATCTCCATTAAGTTCCTTCGTCTTCATTTACATGGAAATTTTGTGAGGAACTCAAAATGATGGAAATTTTGTGACGAACTCGAATTGTTAGATTTAGATGCCCGTAACTTGATATATCTATCCATTTTCCCAAACTCAAGTGTTGAAAAAATAGCTAGTCAACTAAATTGGAACACAACAAAAAACTAGATATGAATCCAACTTCATAAAGAAAGTATTTCCTTACATGCTTTTTTATCTTTTGGATCTCAACAATGTTGTCCAAGAGATCATAGGAAAAAGAAATCCCAAGCAATGTGAGTTGTCCTATATTGTTGTGGAATTTGGATATCTGAGGAGATAAAGCATATAGAACATCAAGATTCAAGGCTCAAGTGATTGACCATACTCCTATGTAGAACATCAAGTTTCAAAGGCTCTAGTCAAGAATTTCCTATTGCTATGTAGAACATTAAGATTCAAAAATGGGAATGTGGGTTTAAAACAACAAGAAACATATTAGGTTCATCGGAAAGAACAATGAGTACGAATGCCACCGACCGGGAGGCCACCAGGCAGCCCGTCGTCTGGACACGACTTGCCTTGAAGCCATGAATCACGAGCCTAAGCAAGGGCATCACTATTTTTGCTATGCCTAGCACTGTGAGGAATGGGGAATTGTGAGATAGGTAATAGAGAGATGTTGGCATGCTGCTGCTAGATGGGAGGAGATGTTGCTGCTAGATGGACCAATAAATTAATAAAATGCTTCCACCAAGTGACTGATGGCTGGGACTAGTGAGGTTATTCACTGGGATCTGTGGGGTCAACAGTGGTATATATAGCTGGGAATCCACTGGCACTCAAAAACTTATGGGGTCAAGCGACCCCACAGGTAACAGGTGCCTCCACCACTAGCCTCCATGTTGGAGATCTGTCGTGGGTGCCTCCATAGAACCAACGCTTGCCTCTTGCCCTGTGGCGCTAGGACGCTAACCTCTTCACCCCGCCACCATGCTCTAGGTCGCCAGGCTCTTCGCACCATTGCAAGACACACACCGGGTCGCTGTCTTCGCCTCTCGCCTACTGCAAATGGGAAACGACTTGGGAATATGGGGGTTTGGCCTGGTGCGACCAAACCATCGAGCTAGCTATTGGTCGGGTTAAGTTAGGGGCATTTTCATCATATCACGTGGTATTAGAAATGGGAAATGGATGGACATTACAAAAAAAAATGGTAGCAAAAGTGGCAAATACATAAGGAACTCAACTATACGAGGGCAAATCCTCAATTACAATGAGAGGGATGGCAAATCCTAGAGAGTTAACTAAAGGGAGGCAAATAATCAATTTCCCCTTTAGCCGTGGCAAATCATAGGTAATTTCTCCCTTAAGGGTAAATAGATATGTTCCACCCGCAAAAGGCAAGAAAGTATATCTGGGTTGGCTTTTGGCTTCTAGTCTGATATTGACTTTTCTTCCAAAGCTGGCCTATTTGGGAGAGTTTATGGCTTTTTGGGAGCAAAAGTTGGCTTTTAAGCCCTAAGCAAGTTTAGACTTGTGTTGGATTGGAACTTAGCTTGCAAAGCTTTACCAACATGTTTAGGAGTTGATTAAGAACTTTAGCAAACTATATGCACTTAGGTTGGGAGTAGTTTTTAGGTTAATTTACTTTGGTAAAATTGGCCTGATTTGAAAAATTATATACAATTCACCCCTCGACTTTTTTGCATTCGGTCCACATCACAAATGTTTGGGTCTTTGCCAATCCTGTGATCCACCAGAGGTTGAGATTGGTACAACCGATTTCATATTTGATTGTCACCTACCCTAACGAGTGTGATAAGCCCATCAATTTGTCAACAACGATACCAAAAGAATTGAGAAAATTAAATTTCCTTTACTACCACTATAATTGAGGTTGGTTCCTTTCTATGCCACTGCCATCCATCCCCATCAGTGTTCTGTGAAGAGGCCAGCGAGGAAACAAAAATACACTTCTTATTCTTCCTCCTTTTGCCTCTCTCTCCTCTCTCGAATACACACCGCAGCACAGACCGCGTCACCCCTCCCAGAATTGGACAGACACCGGATAGTTGCGTCATTGCTACGTCAGACCACTTTCACCGCCACGCGGCGCCGCCGGAAGAAAGATCGGCAGTTGCTCCTTGCTCGTACACTGCCCGAATCGGATCCGCAATTACGATTTTTGTGCCAATTTTTTTTCCCGAATTTTTGCAATCTCTCTCCATGTCCCAATTGTGCAATCTCATTCGTTTATGTGCGCGTGTGTGCTTTTCCGGTCCGACGGGGATGGAGTTTGGGACTGAAACTCTGGACGATGGGATACGTACGGTGGTGGTGCGAACGGCGCCGGCAACGCAGCGGTCGATGAGGAGCGTGAGGTGCTGTGCCGTGCGCTGCCTTTGATTGATTGCAAGGTTTGGTCACATCCTTGCTACGTCAATGCCCTCATGCTCGCAGATGCCGACATAAACGTATGATACTAATGCTGACCTGACGAGATGAGATGCCATGCAGCCACAATTATCACTCAACGACGCGATTAGTACATTACTACATTGGATGCTGCGGCGAGCGTGCGGAGGTCGGGATCGTCTCCGCCGCAGCGACGCGGCGGTGTCTTGTTTCGGTGGGTGCAGGGAAGAGAGGATAAACAGAGGAGGGAAAGGACGGGGAAGATGACATGTGGGCCATAGTTTTCGTGAGGGTAAGATGGGTATTTTAACAAAAATCTGACGTAGACTTCTGCGCTCGTAAACTACGACTGCTTCGCACTCTTGATCTTCGACCGGTTAGCACTCGTAAGCTTCGACTGCTTTGCAAATATGCATGTACTCAAACTTCGATCGATTGCGCTGACTCGTAAGCATCAACTGCATTGTACTGAGTCGTAACTTTAACTGGTTTGCGCGTAGTCGTAACTTCGACTGCGGAAGCAAAAGCCTCTCGATCACTTGCACCTTCGAGGATGTAGCACCTTCGAGTACTCGTATTTCTTTTGTTTTCCAGCAGTGATTCGGCACCTTTGCACATATCGAAAGCTTCCTTCGCTCGAACGCTTCGACACCTGCAATCATCAGCACTTTCTGCGAATCAAGAATAAGATTGATTCAAAGTGATGTTTATTGCTTGATTTTCGTGGGTTTAGAAAAGTATCCTCAAAAGCACCCCTAAAAGTTAGCCAAAACTAAAGCCTCCTCAATACTATTTCAAAAACTCGTATGTTTGTTATGCCCCTCCACCTCTATTTATATCCTCTGACACCTTAAGAGTTCTCTCCAAACGGATCACGAATTTGAGTTCTACTCCAACTCCAAGTCTCTTACGAAACCTTCTCCTCTTTCTCAAGGTACACCTTTCATAATATAGACTTTCCAATTTACAACTCGTCACGTGTCAAAGCCTCTAGGACTGCACCTCCCGTAGCTCCTCCACGCATCATCCATGTTTGATCTCCATGTGCCCAAGCATGAGCCCGATCATCTCATGACAATCTTGACCGTCTGAACCTCGGATCTCCCTATCCTAGTCCAGGTCCACCTCGTCATCAGCCATGATTGCCTCCATGCTCAACCTGCACATGCAAAGATAAAGAACGTTTTCCCAGCATAAGTTCTCTCCAACTTGACCAACATCAATCCACACACATAATACACCATAATTCACCCATAAACTCAAACCAAATCATCCACGATCTCAATTTCCATATTTTCTACAAATCAATTCAAGATCATCCTAAAAAACCAGTCTGACCGCCACACAGGGGCCAGTCAAACCATTGGCCGGTCAGACCGCCACATACATGGCATTGAGACTACCTAAGTCTGAATATTTTTGTCATTTTTAGTTTCGCAATAGTGTCTCATCCGAAACTTTCACAAATGTAAATTTCAATGCAACCCAAAAGGCAATCATTCATCATCACTATCCTCATGACCTATCCATATAGTCTAACAATCTCCTTAATGAATACATTGACAACACTTCAAAATCACTCGAATGAGTTGTATTTTTAAAGAAAAGTACAATTTACGAAAAGAAAGTTTCAAAGTTGCAGAAAAATGAATTTGACAAACCAAAGCAACAACTCTCAACAGAAACTTAGAAAAACTCCCCAAATACAAGAGAAGCAAATTTCTCCGATTTTTCTCACCTTTGGCAATGTAAAACATCAAGAACTTTAGAGAAAGAGTAATTTTAAAAAGGAGCAATGAGAGTAAAAATCAAGAATTTTTATAGATTATCCAAGTTACTTTGCATTGGTTTAATAAATTAACCAAGCTATCTTTTTGAGTAGAGCTACCTTGATCATATAAAGTCATATGTCATATAGCAATGTCAAAACAAGTTTTTCAATATGATTAAACAATTTATACCAACGATAGACATTTCAACAATGACCAAACAAATTATAAAGAGTACAATGAGATATCACAACAAAAAGTTAAAACCTAAAAATGAAGCAAATCATAAATCTAGACGAGCTAGCAGTCTCAGGTAACAACCTATTACTCACTCAATTCTTAAGCATGTGGCATACTTGTAGCACACTTTTTTTTTATTATGGCATGCTTGTAGCATAAATCTTTTAAATGCTAGCATGCTTGAAACGTACTTCTTTTTATTTGTGCACTTTTTGTGCCCCCCCTCTCTCTCTCTATATATAGGAAAATGGTTCCATACTCTTGAGAGTACGTACTCCTACTTCTCATATACTACTTTAATGGTGTTGTTATACCTCTTTATCTATTTGAGCATACTCCAATAATAATTATAATATACTCCAAAGTGAGTTTCATGAAAAATTTTATAAAAATCCACTTTTTATAGTGTAATTTGTGTACATAGTATTTTTATGTATGTAAAATTATATATATATATATATAGCAAAAATAAAGGGTTCCGACGAAATTTTTTCAACAAAGTCGCATTGGAGTATCTTAGAATTAGTATTTAAGTATACTGAAAGTGATAAAGAGAAATAAAATATTCGTTTAAGTGGTATATTGAAAATAGGAGTATGTATTCTTAGATATATATATATATATATATATATATATATATATATATATATATATATATATATATATATATATATATATGTATGTATGTATGTATGTATGTATGTATGTATGTATGTATGTATGTATGTATGTATGTATGTATGTATACGGGAGCATATCTAGTGCTAATGCCTATTTGGGTACTAACATGCTAACAAACACCCAGGACCGTCAGATCCCAGTTGGGCGGGCACGATCCAGGCGGGTGGAAACCACCGGATGACTTATGCTTATTTGCAGGAAACCCCCCACCGCTCCTTTGCCTTCAGTCACAACTCACAAGAGTTTGCTCCTCTCTCCCCGGGCGCCACCCCTCCCCGAGTGCCTCCCCAAGCTCCTCCTCAAGCATCACCCCTCCTTGAGCTCCACCCTCGGTGCCTACCCCCCGGCTCCCTCCCCGGCACCGCCCCCTCCAGCCTCCCTCAGCACCGCCCATTGCCCCCCGGCCTCTCACAGCATTTCCCCCCAATCTCCCCCGGCGCTGCCCCCTCCGACCTTCCCTAACGCCTCCCCCTCCCCTCTAGCGGCTAGTGCCTCCCCAACCACAATGGCTTCGACCACGGAGGTTTCGATCATGGCAGCTTCGACCAAGCGTCATGGTCGTAGCTACCATGGTCAAAATCACCTTGGTCGAAACCGTCCTGGTCGAAGCCGACGTGGTCGAATTGCCGTGGTTGTAGCTATTGTGGTCAAAATCTCTGTGGTCGAAGCCGCCGTGGTCAAAGCCGATGTGATCAAAATTGTCATGGTCGAAGCCTATGTGGTCGAAATCGCCGTCGTCGAAGCTGCCGTGGTCGAAGCAGTGTGTGGTCGGGGAGGGGGAGGTGCGGATGGAGGGGGCAGCGCCTGGGGAAGTTGGGGAGGGAGCCGGGGGAGACTGGGGGCGGCGCTGGGGGAGGCTGGAGGGGGTGGAGGGAGGTGGGTGGGTGGCGTTGGTGGTGGAGGGAGGCTGACGACAGCGGTGGGGTGGCGCCTGGGGAGGACAGGGAAGGCGGCGTCGGGGGATGGCTCAGGTGTACTGCTTTCAAGAAAGCATTGCTGCACGGGAGGGGGGTTCATAAAAATTGCATAAGTAAGCTAAGGGATTCCGCCCGTCTTGATCCTGGCCTCCCGATAAGGATCTAATGGCCCACGTTGGCATTTACATGTTTGCATTGAATACACCATTAGCACTAGATATGCTCTCTCTCTATATATATATATTATATATATCATTTATATATATATATATAGGACACTGAAATGGGACACCATGGTGTCTGAGCACCAAGCCTCCCTGCCTTTGGATTGCTTTTAGATGCTGCAAGTGTAATGATATATAATATATCAGGCAACCCTGTTAACATTCATTAATTCAAAAGGGCATCAATTTGGAAAAAAAATGATTGATTTAGCATGTTGAATCAATCATGGATGGGAAGTCTTGATCATAGATGGAAAGTCTCAATCATGGAGCACCATAGTGGCTATTATATATATATATATATATATATATATATATATATATATATATATATATATAGTATATATATATATATATATATATATATATATATATATATATATATATATGCATATATATAGGAAGCCTCTTTTCTACTCCCAGGTGTAATTACACCATATGTCGTATCTCACAACATAGGAAATATCTCGCGTAATAGAGGGTATGTACATGTAGTATAAGAGTATTTAATACCATCTAGATGGTGTGAACAATTTTTCAGATGTGGTATGTACATTTTTTTCAACATACTCCTTTTTATGTGCGTATATGAAGCATACATCTTATTAATTATTTCTTTCTTATTTTTTTTATAACATGCCAAATTGAGTGTACATAAAAAGATTGTAAAAAGAAACATATGAGCCTCATAGCCAAGAAAGTTTACAATCAAACTAATCCTGTTAGATAAACACCACAAAATACTATCTATAATCAATTTAGTCAAATTATTTTGCCATATCATATTTTAGTTTAAGTATAGCAAGTTAATTACAACCAGTCATGATCAAATCTACATATCACATGAGTAAGGGCCTATTCTTTTCGGCTTCTAAAAATGGTTTTTGGCTTTTGCTATAGTACCTAACTTTCAAACAGAGTATTTTCTCGAGACGGGGTCTACAACTTAATTGTAGTACACGTTAAAAGCCCAACATCTGTAGCAGCCAAAATCACAAACAAGTTTCTTTCTCTCTGTAATATCTGTCGCGAATAGTTAAAAATTAAAAATTCCAGCTAAAAGCCAAAAGCCGCAGCCGTAAAGAACAGGCCCTAAATATGACAAAGTGAAGTCCAAAACACATTTGATTCCAATTGCTTGGACTTGTTGAATTATTTGACAAGTATATTAAACAAAGCTTCTTAAACTTTTTAAACAACAAGCTCTCCTAAGAATAATTCCACAAGATGTAGCACACCCAACTCACTCTGCAACAGAGCAAAACGTGTAGCATCAAGCAATTTTGTAATAATATTAGCAACTTGAGAATCTATATCAATAAAATGCAAAACAACATCTCCCTTTTCCACATGGTCTCTAAGAAAATGATACCAAATATCAATGTGTTTGGTTCTTAAATATTGCACAGAATTTTCAGCAATACTAATAGCACTAGTGTTATCACAATAAAGTGGTACACTATCGAATTCTAAACCAAAATCCTTAAGCGTAGCTGTCATCCAAAGTAATTGTGTGTGACAAGAAGTAGTAGCTACATATTTAGCCTCAGTAGTGGAAGGTGCAATGGATAACTGTTTCCTAGAAGCCCCCCTGAAACAAGAGATGTGCCTGAAAAGTGACATGTGCCAGAAATACTTTTCCTATCAATTCTATAACCCTCAAAATCCACACCTGAATAAGCTCTAAAAGTAAGACATGAAGAAGAAGAATATCCTAAACCAAATTCTAAAGTTGACTGAAGATACCTAAAAATTTGCTTAACTACTTGACAATGTGAAGCACGCGGGGAAGCCTGAAAACGAGCACACAGATACACAACAAAGTGAGTGTCTGGCCTCGAAGCAGTGAGATACCAAAGTGAGGGTCTAACACTATAGTGGATCCCATTGGTGTCGAGACTGGTTTGCTTGTCCCCATGTCGAAGCAATGAAGCAGATCCTTAGTGTACTTGGTTTGATGAACAAAAGTACCCAGCTTTAATTGCTTGATCTGAAAGCCTAGGATGAATGTGAGTTCTCCCATTATGCTCATCTCAAATTTCCTACTTATAGTATCTGAAAACTTAAAAACAAGGGTATGAGAGGAACCAACAAAGATGATATCATCCATATAAATTTGTACGAGTAAAAGATCATTGCCATGCTTGAGAGTAAATAATGTTTTATCCACCTTGCCCATTTGAAAGTCATTGTTAAGCAAATATGATTTAAACCTATCATACCACACTCTAGGTGCTTGTTTTAATTCATATAATGCTTTGAATAGTTTATAGGCATGATCAGAAAATTTAGGATTTTCAAAACCAGGTGATTATCTTACATAAACTTCTTCCTCAATATAGCTATTAAGAAAAGTACTTTTAACATCCATTTGATACAACCTAAAACCCTTAGATGTAGCAAATGCTAAAAGAATTCTAGTGGCTTTTAATCGTGCAACTGGTACAAAAGTTTCACCAAAATCCAGACCTTCTACCTAGGTAAATCCCTGAGCAATAAGGCTAGCCTTATTTCTAATAATAACACCATTCTCATTTTATTTATTCTCAAAAATCCATTTAGTTCCAATAAAATTATGACCATGATGAGGTGAAACTAAAGTCCAGACGTTATTATGCTCAAAATTTTCTAATTTCTCATACATGGCATTAATCCAAAACTTATCAGATAGAGCATGACTTACATCTTGGGGTTGAAAAGAAAAACAAAAACAGCATGAGCATATGAGGCATCGAAGTTATACCTATTGAGAAGAACTCTCATACCTAACTCACTAATCATTTATTCAAAGGGGTGACATCATTGAATATGCAGGGGAGCCTATGGAGTCGTTGGTGATGTAGATGTAGTAATAGTGGCCTCTACCTCATGGAGGTAGGAGCAGATCCATTAGTTGTAGACTCCATTGATGTAGATATGTGTATCAAATTGTGAATCAAGATTTTGCTTTCATTATCGTCAGAGTCATAGAAGATGTCTTCGGGTGCGTTAGTTAACTGTATACCTACATTACCGAGTCTAGTACCAAGACTAACCTCATCAAGAGTGACATTGCAGGTCTCAGCAATTTTGTTAGTTTCTAAGTTGAGTACATGGTAACCTTGAGTGTGAGCTGCATATATATAAGAAAAATGCTATATGAGGATCTAAATTCAAATTTATCTAGATTGTCATGTTTAAGAATAAAGCATCGACATCTAGACACTCTCAAGTGAGAAATATTAGGAGTATAACCAAAACGAATCTCATAGAAAGTTTTATGCAATTTAGCTCGCAAAAATACTCTATTAGAAATATAGCAAATAGTAGAAATAGCTTAAGCCTAATACTTCCTAGGTGTAGCATGTTCATTTAACATCGTTCTAGCCATCTCAAGTAAAGTTCTATTTTTACATTCTAAATACTGTTTTGTTGTGGCACACAAGCTGAAGAAAACTGATGATCTAAAACTTATCCAGCACGAAAACAAGCTACTGATGTATTCTTGAATTTAGTTCCATTATCACTTCTAATTGCTCTATGTGCCCCTAGGAGTTCAGTGGCAAGTCTAAGGGCAAGCTCTCTAAAGTGACCAAAAGCTTCATCCTTAGATGCCATAAAAAGACCCAAAAGCATCTAGAGTAATCATCAATAATAACAAGAACATACCATTTAGCTCTAGCTGACTGAACTCTAGCAGGATCTATAGTATCCATGTGCAACAATTGATCAGGTGCATCAGTCATAATAAGTGTAAGTGGAGGATGTGATGCAGAAATCATCTTACAGTGATGATAGGGTGAACAAACTAAATCCAATGATTTTTCAATTTTAAGATTAGGTTTTCCTCTAATAAGATTCATATTACTGACATGAGTAAGATGATCAAAACCAATATGCCCTAACCTTTGGTGCTAGTGAAATAGATCTGTTGGACCGAAATGGCGACAGAGGGGGGGTGAATATCGACTCTTAAAAGAACTTGCCCCTCACAAATATCCACGATGAAAACTCCTTTGATAGCTATACGGAGCTATGAAGTCGCTTCTTGAGCTTTACTGGAAATGCACGAGCCAAAAGAGACAACGGGAAGCGAAACAACAGAGGAGAAGCAAACAAGAGACAAGAACATGCAGCGCCACAGAAACCTGGCCGCTCAGACCTCTCGGCAATGCGCGGTCAGACCGCTCAACAGGGGCCGGTCTGACCGCCGGTGGTTGGCCGGTCAGACCGCCCCATTAACACCGGTCTGACCGCCATCTTAACCCCGGTCTGACCGGTTAAGACTGAAATTTCAGGCAGGCCACCGAGCAGACTGAAAAAGGCTGAAACCCGAGAATACAATAGATCTTCAAAGAACCTAGGACTTTCAGAAATTTGGCATTTGTTCTGACCCATGTGTACGGCATTGATATCAGCCATCCATAGTGAGAGAAGTGCGTATAGCACTCTAACCATATCACCTGGCACACACTTGGTCACCTGGCACACACTTTGGGAGATCCTGTCTCCCCTAACATTGAGCCATTCACGTGCGATCTTTGCAGAAAGCAAAAGGTGCAGATTTTGTTATGTAACCTCTTGTTGCATTTAATCCTTTTTTAAATGGACGAATAATCTAGGCCTGAATTGGAAGCAGGGAAAAGGTCTTCAAAAATCTACAACCCAAAGGAACCCTTCGGTACATACACATACTACACACACGTTGCAGCAACCATGTAGCATATATAATTAAACAAACACATTATGCTTCATATGCACACCAATATGCTCATGACTTTCGGCCTGGTTACATCCCCTAATAGCATGAACCTCAACTTGGACCTTGTTATTATGTATTTAATTTAATATTTTTTTTGAATCACGACACTTCCAAATTACAAGCAGAAATCATAAGCCTGATGCTTCACCAGAAACTCTAGAAGATTTCCGCGAAACGAAGAGAAATACAAGACAAGAAGCTGCAGAAGATCAAAAAGCTAGCACTGATATGTTTTAATAATAATAATAATAATAATAATAATAATAATCTCTACTACTTAAAAATTTGAGTTAGTGGTCGTCGGTGCATTCTCTTTCCTCTCTTCTCAGCCATCCGATCTGAACACTAAAATCTTAACTATCTATCTAACATCTCTCCCCCTCCTTCTCGCATCTAACTGCCCCTCCTCTCCACTTCCACCGGCAGTTACAATCTCCCACCCCCCTCCTCTCCAACGCCTAACACAGGGAGTTTGGGCCAGGATTGCCATCTTCTTCATGGCGCGAGGGACATCCGCCGCTGTACTTGTCGCATGGCATCATCACTCTGAAGGGCAGGCGCTCACATTTGAAATGTCTATTGAGTAGTTGAGGTGCTATTGGTTCCACCTTTCAAATTGCTTGTAGTCTATACCTACAAGGCATCTATTTTTTAGGGCCTGTTTGAAATGAAAAGGAATTTTTTCCACTTAGCTAGGTATGATCTCATATTCAAATTCTTTAAAAGTGTGGAGGAAAGAAAATTTTCTGCAAGATTTTTAGGGGTGATTCGTGAAATCCAAACATATAGCTTTTTAGGGAGATGAGTTCTTTTTTGTAATAAAATTCTACAAAACACCTCCAAAATGCTTGAGCAACCACGCATAGTTCCTACATAAAATTAGAACACTAAGAAACGTAATAAAATAGTTGTCAAGTATGAGAGAATTAAAGGGTAATAGGGGACTAATGTATATTTAGCCATGTAAGACGCTGCATATGTACGGTCTGATGCCAACCAAAAGCTGCTTGGCATGCATGTTTCTATTTGTTTTTTACTATTTGTAACCATAATGCTGGGAAGAGGAGGTCTTCTTTGCACCTTTGGAAAACTGGGCTTGCTTCTGTTCCCCCCCCCCCCCACAACTTGGTTAGCTTCGGTTGTTGCAAATGATCCACAGGATTAGGAGAAGAATGGAGTCCCATAGCCTTAGTCAGAAAAATATAGAGATGTTTATGCATATGCCTTCCACATACACTATAGGTTGGGTTGCGCAAGCTGAACATTGAGTCTTGTGTGCAGTGTTAATGTCCGACGATAATCGAGTGGGCTCAATATACTAGAGGAGTGTGGAGTTAGGAAAGCATTCAAACCACAATTGTGCGGTTTTATGTTAGAATTATAAGGCCAGAGTGCACATGCAATAGCATTCCTACATAAAGCCATTGCCCATCCACCATACAAAAATTTGCCGAGCAACCATTATTTGCAAAATTGCACAGGCCCTTTTGAGGGCTCTAGATCTGTGACAATGGAGCTCATCATAAAGAAATTGCCAAATCCGTGAGTTTGTCATTGATGGTTGCCCTCTTCGTTTGGTATTGATATTAGTTCCTGAGGAATATACTGTTTGAACGTAGGGCAAAGGACGATTCAATCTTTATATTTGGTTAATGAACTTAACTACTCCATCCGGTCACAAATATATGTCATTTTGGACATCAATATGGTCTCCAAAACACAACTCTAGCCACATAATTCTATTGTAATAATACTAGCTGAATGCCTGTACGTTATTATGGATTTTAAAATTTTATCATACTACAAGTTCTAAAACTCACAGGTGGTAAAAATTTTTAGAACATGCATACAAACATGTCCAAAAAATTTAAAATTTGTAGCAATGCGCTTGCATTTAGCTAGTAATAATAAAGAAGCACTGACTAAGCCGGCTGTACCTCGGCATAGCTGTGGTGGTGGTGGTCTCCGTGGGAGCAGATGTGGCGGCGACCGCCGTCATTCGGAGGGCTTCGGCTGGCGCCCGCCATGGACAACATCTTCTTCTATCGCACCGCCACCATACTCGCCACTGGCATTGGTGCTGTGGGGGCCATCAAGGTGTTGGCTACAGTGGAGCGCCTGATGTTCGGCTCACCGTGCAATTACAAACCAGATGCTGTGGTAGGGGCATTTTGGCATTACAGAGAAAATAATTAGTACAGACCAAAACTTGACTATGAACTTGATTTTCTATCTTACGATAATTGGTTGAACTTTTGCATGTGCTCATTTCCCGTTCGATTTTCTTGGCGTAGAGATCAAAATTCTCTTTTTAAGAGGATGGTGCTGGTGAGAACATGAGCCTTACAAAAATTTTGCATGAACTTGTTCCAAGTGATGGCTTGTATGTTAGCATGAGCAGTGGTGAAGGTGTCCCACCATTTTGAAACTGGTCCATTCAGCTGATGAGAAGCCAACAAAACTCTTTTCTGATCACTACATTGGATAATATCCAGTTTCTTTCGAATAGCTCTAAGCCAATCATTTGTGTCCATGGTGTCAGTGCTGCTAGAGAAGGTTGGAGGACATATCCTCATAAATTCTGATAGTCTTGATTGTGGAGCTTGGGCTGGTACTAGTGGAGCAAGTTGTGTAGGGTTGTTGATGGTCTGCACTAGTAGTTGAATAAGTTGATTCTGGTTTGGAGGAGGTCCATTAGCAGGAGGTGGCAGAGGAATAAGAATGAACCAACTTTCTTGTGTTCCATTGTTATTGTCGTTGCTGTTGTGATTGTTGCCATTATTTGTATTGTTTATGCTTACCATCTGCTTGTTGCTTTTAAGAATTAGGAAAGAGAAGACTCAGGGCAAAGGGAGAACAGGGGACGATTTGCACAACCCAAAGCAAATTACTAACTTAGCAAAATCTTTATTAAGCAAATAACAATTAATAGTTACGGCTGTCGACAAAAGAGGTAACCGACAACTCATAACAACATCTATTATCTAGCTTAACAACTTATCCTAAAGGGGCAAGGGTTGTCTTGGTGTGATCTTCTGTGGTTCTCGAGGCACGAAGCATGATCCTTCAAGGCAAAGATTAAAGTGACAGCAGAGTTGATGATTCTATAGTTATTTTAAACAAGGGAAGAAATAGAAATATATTTTCCTATAATGACATAAAGATAAGGAAGGATGGGAGATAAGGGTAAGTAAAGATTGAAAGGTAAGGGTGAGCAAAACTTTTTGAAATTACTAATTCATTTAAATTAAGTCCTTAGGGTCAACCATTCTTTCTACCTATAGCCACATCTTAGAGTCATCATGGCTCTGATACCATCTTTGTCGGACCCTAGAGTAACAACTACTAGATCCTCCTTGTAAATTGCACTAAGCACACAGTGGACGACAAAGATAAATATCAACCATAATGACATTTATTAAATAAATATGGTCATGATTGCCAAACTTTACATCCACGGTCCAGAGGCTAAATTTAAACATAAGTAGCGGAAGATAAACACCAAAGTGTAAGAAGTCCAACAAGCCTATCCACAAGCAAACGACAGTAAGACGTGACCTACTCGTCTAGGTCCTCACCATAGTCGAAGTTATCCTCCTCTGAGATGAGATAGCAAGGATGAGTACAAATTATACTCCGCAAATCACATAGGAGAATGCAATATAATAATAAAGGAAACAAAGGAAGGCATATAGGGTTATTTGTGCATAAAGCAACATTTAAAGAAATACAATAAATATGTTGGAAATTGTTGAATTGACACAATAAGTAAAAACAATATTATAAATAAAATTAATACCATTAGTGCAAATCCATCCCCCACACTAACCTAACCATGAGCATCCCACCCGGACCATCTTTTCTCCAAAAGATCTCATATGAATTACATCCATCTATAAGCCATTTAAAACCATTTTGAAAAATAAAGTCTAATCCATTAAAAACTTTACTCAGCTTGCCCATGACCATGGGCACGACTATCCAAGATAGTTTATAAAATCTGCAGAAGTTGTACAACTTTACTCACAAGACATGATCAACTCATATTGCTACGCGATTAGCACACTTGCTTAGGTGTGCGGCGGAGAGATCATAACAAGGTCTTTACAATGCAAAGCCTTCAACCTAGTCAAGCCAACACTAAGAGCTTGTCCCAGTAAAGAATCCACCAGACCGGGACCCCTTTTGAGCCAAGTGAGACTTCACATGGCCTACGCCATGCTCACTTTCAATCTACAACGAGACTCAGGTTAAGACCTGCAAATTAGTCAATTAGGACTATCCTATACCAGCTTTGTTGTAGTATGAAAAGGGCTTCGTAGCATAGCTCACAGCTCTGTCCTTAGTTGACTTAGGCACTTCCCACATACCCCTTGTACCTGGCAATCAACATTATGTCACTAAACAACAATGCATACCAGCAAGCATCTACCACCTAACCATTTATTTAAGTTTATTGTAACATCCGAAAATTTTGAATTGTGGGAAATGTGTAGTCCTTGAATTATTTTGAAATATATCTTCTCGATATTTGGATTTTAGTGGATTTCCTTTGAATTTTTGGCTGAGGTTCCCACAAATGAAGAAAATCATGAAAAATGAAACAAATAGAAAGTCATGAAGGAAATGTGAAAATAATAGAAAATTTTAATTTGAAATCAAATCTGAAAAGATGATCCATCAAAAAGGGGAAGAGTATAATTTGAATCAAAAATTAAAATTCACTTTGGGCCTAGTAGTAGTAGTAGTAGTAATAATAATAATAATAATAAACAAAGGTAAGTGAATAAAATATGTACATATAAATATATACCATAATAACAAATGAATAAATACAATGATCATGCTAGTAGTAAAATAAACAAACATATGTAATTAGATATGTGTGTATATATGTATACGTATATATACATATAAACAAATAAATAAAAAAAAATAAAATAAAATAAAGACCACTATAGTTCCAGCAAAGCCGTAGCCTCGCCTCACCTCGCCCGCTCTGTTGCCGTGTGTCTCCTCATCGCGCCTCGCGAGTTCCACTGGTCGCCGCCTGCCCCGCGCCCATACTGCTAATGACCACTATAGAGCCGTCACCGCGTCATGAACAGCGACACCGTCATGTCGCCCTGGTCAGTGCTCCAGTTGTGCCACCGTCACGTATAGTGTTCTGCCCCGTCGCATCCACCTTGACTCGCGTGCTGGCCTCACTGTACAACTAAGCCCATGCCCTGAGTGCTGTCTCATCCTGAGTCCTATAAAAACGTCGTCGCCACACCATTCCTGTCGACAACCAATGGCTCCTTTTCACGGCTATAAAAGCATGCCCTCACTCCCGGTAGCTTCACCACACTCTACTCCATCTCCCACGTGAAACAATTGGCCTCCAGTGCACCACAGCTTGCCGGCGACGCTTTCTTCCCCGAATCCGACCGGTGAGCAATCCGCCGATTAGCGTCGTTGTGGTCCGATTCCTCCTCACTGAAGCACTCCCAAAGCACCATGATGCCGCTTCCCTCCTCTACCAAACCTCCTGTCGCCTATACTTCGCCCGCACCGTGCGCCTCCTACGCCCGTCACCGTTGCATGCCACCAGCTCGCCACCACCATTCCCGAGCCGCACCGACCCCCGAGGTAGAGTCTCAAGCTCGCCTAGATGCTCCCCTCTTGCTTAATTGAGCTTCGGTGCCATGCGCTGCTGTGGCCATTCTTCCCCTGCTCCGCCACCGCCACAGTCACTGCTGGCCAATGCCCCGGCCGAATTGGTCGGCGAGACTTCGTCGCCAGGTAGGCACGGGCATGAGCAACCCATTTTGGGGATGCTCAGCTCCAGCCGCCGTCTCCTCCGCCGGCAGCGAGCTCGTCGAGCGTCGGCCGGAGGAAGAAGACACACTGTAGCTGACGGTTAAGACAGTTAGTTAAGGATTAATGATGAGTAGTTAAAAACGATTTCTCACTGACATCTGGGCCGTGCCCTTTAAACTAAACAGTAACCAGTCCCACCTGTCATAGGTACAAAGAAGGAAAAATAAAAATAAAAGAAAAATTAAAATTAAAATTCTACTGTGGGCCTCACCAGTCAGATTTTATTTATTTTCGGATTTATTTAAACTGAGAACTTCAAAAGGGCATAACTTATTCATTTTAACTCCAAATTGAGTGAAACAAATTTGTAAATTCATCTAAATTCAATATCTATCCAATGGAACCAAAACCATAATTGTTGAAGCTCATTTGAATTTTTGGTGAGAGTTTGTTTGGTTTACTGATTTTTATCCAAATTTTCACGCAACGTAAAAGTAGCGTATGAAGCTCAAGAGGAAGAGGCTGAGGCAGATGCAACTCTCGACGATCAAGACCAAGTCAACAATGACCAAGGCGAGTCAATACTTTGATCATGTTGAATCCACAAGTATATGATTGATTTCTGGTTACTAGTTATATACCCATTAATGAACTCGCTAGTATTACACTCATTTGAAACACTTGAATATCTAGGCCTTGTTACCTTAGCAAAAATTAGAATGGTAAAGCTTTTAAAAATAAGTTCGTAAATATACGCCACTACTTAGAATTTCTTAGAAGATCGGGGGCACCAAAATGCCCTAAGAATTACTTTCAATTATAAGAAACTGGTTTGAGAAGTCATGGTGAAAATGACTGGTGTATTTTGATATGACTATTTTGTGTTCCAAATATCCCCAACTTGCTAAATATTTAGGCGGATGGTTTGGCGGCTGGTGCAGAGGTGAACGAGAGTGTGGTTAGTGGTAGAACAGCCCAGATAACCCTAAGGACTAAATCTTATCATGACCTCCTGTGTAATACAAGTACAACCACAAGTCTGTAAAGTATAACTTGGCTTAGTAGACTTATTGGACCCTAAAAGTCATCTCATCGATGGAGGAAGTGAGGTAATGCAAGTGGCTGTATGTGTGACAAATTGAATGGGACACGCCTTGAGGGTGAAATTTACCGCGGTGTGCTAGACAGTGTGGGTAGTCCAGCTGCTAGCTGCATAGGGGTAGAACATCCCGCACAACTTATAGGACCCACCGCAAATAGGAGAAGCCCATATGGGTGAATGATGGAAGGGGCGAGGTATTTGGAAAAGTTACTATGATAATTTACTCAACCACACGACTAAGGAATCATGTGGAGCAATGAGCGGATCATCTCTTGTAGGTAAAGTGTACAAACTCCGCAGAGTCAAAACTAGTCGAATAGCCATGCCCACGGTCAAGGGCGGACATGGAAACTTAACTAGATATAGTTCTATTTCCAAAAATTTTGTGGGTGGGATTGGGAGAAAATGGAGGGCAGTGGAAAGCCCTGATTTTGTTGCTCTGGGTGTCGCCCCAGTAATAACGTAAGCGGTTATGACGCTGAAAGTTAGCATATAGTGCAGAGACCATGTAATATTGGATAGTATCTGGATCGCTATTACTATTGCATTCCTTCATACTTTATATATTTTAGTTCAAATTGTTAGGTCTTAGGAAATTTCTACGTAACATATTCTAAAGCAATTGATGGCAAATAAAATAACCCGAGCCTTCCCTTGATAAACCATGCATGTTATTTACTGCATCCTGTGTATTGGCTGGCGAAGCACGGTGGATTTGTGCTCATCCTCGCATTACCAAAATCAGAAATAGGGACCCAAGACCACTATGCCTATGAAGATACCCTTACCACAGATGGAGGAAACATCGAAGGAAACTAGGACAGCTTCTTCGATTTCGGGTCTTAGACAAGTAGACTTAATGGAGATTGTGTGCACCTATATTATCTAAGTCTAGATAATATATGTTGTACACATTATCCTTCAGTCGCTTGCCTGTGGATTATGGTCTTACTTCTGCTTTTGCTTCCGCTGTTGTCTTTGTAATGTAGACATTTGGCCTGTTTGGCCCTTATGTAAACTGTCGCCAGACGTGGTGTATTTTAAACTCTGATTTGTAATATTATGGTTTAGTATGTTTCATGCGATGTATGAGTTGATGTAGCAATGTACCTGTGCGCACTATCTGCTGATCTAGGGAATAGTGCAGTGAATCATAAGGGATTCTGGATTGAAAAATCCAGGTCCGACAGAGCTGGTATCAGAGCATACGACTGTAAGGTAAAAACCTTATGATGGTTATTAGATAGGGCCCTAGGACTAAAATTTTGAAAATTCGTACAAAGGAGTTTCTAAAAATATAGTGTATTACTTCCGTCCTTATCCTTCTTAGATCTAATATCATCCATATTTCATTGGTATTTTTGAAAAGATACTAACACTAGTGTTTTAATTTATAGATGTTTGGAGGAGCATCTGAGGACAATGGGACTACTTCACTCATGGACAACACGAGGGGGAGTTTGTGAGCATCCTATGCAAACTACTGCACTATTTGGGCTATAAGGACCAGCTCGTATACCGAGGGCGTAAGGCCGCTGAAGGAGCGAGGGAGTCCTAGATTATGGAAGTATTTATCTATGACCTAGACGAGAAGGATCCACCTCTTGTCGTCAGGACTCTACATAGGAGGAGCAATGTTACGACAGCTCTTCAGGACGCCGCTCGCTTAGCCACAGCTCGGCTATGCAACATTCGTGGACCTCCACTACTGTAGTCTTCGTTCCGCTACTACCCCTCCCACCAGGAAGGGGCCAGCTACAATGAGACATTTATGCCGATGGCGGAAGACAACCCGATGCTTACACACAAGGTGCATCTCACCCGTGCCATGGGGGCTACCTACACCATCGCACTTGAGGAGATTACAGATCTTCGAGAGCTCCTACTCACCAGTTACAGTCAGGTGGAGGCACTCTAGGAGCAGCTCACCAAGTGCGAGAAGGTGCTTGTAGAGGCAGAGAAGGAGAAGGCCACCGCTCTCACCGAGTTACAGTGGGCCACAGTTGCTACCGTGACCCCCACTCCAGTCCCCACAACACCTGCTATGACTTCTGCTCTGCCCTAGCTGTGGACTAGCAGGCCTCGCACAAGACTCACAGCTCGCAAGAGCGTGCGACCCCCTGGACCCCAGTCAGCCATCCGCATGGGGGAGGCTCGTCGTGACCAGAGTCGCTCCCGCACCTACTCATAGGGGTGAAAACGGATTGGATAGTTTCCGATTGATCCGGATAAAAACGAATATGGATTATGTCGGATCGGATTCTCTTCGAATAATTATTGGATCAGAAACACATACATATTTTTTGTCAGAAATGAATATGAATACAGTAAGCCTGATATCCGACGAATATGAATACGAAAATGGATTATCCGGATAATACGGATCTGGATATCCGAGATTTTAGCCCAACATTGCCCAGCCCAAGCCAGCCTTTCTCATCTCCCCTGCCACCAACCCACTAGCAAATATTTATGTTTATTAAAAATAAATTTAGTATTGTTGATAGATTAAAAGTTTTATCGATTAAATTGATGTACTACCGTTGAAATCATTCTGATGCAAATTTAAATTCTTAATTAATTTATTAGTCACATGTAAATGGTAGAAATCCATTAAGAATTATTTAGGACTTTAGAAAAAATTAACTGCCATTTGAAGATTTAACATTTGTACAATGGTATGACTATTATGGATCAAAATACTTATGCTTGTTTAGATTTCATTAATGTTCTGACAAGATAAACTATTTATGTGTTTTCATTGATTTTGGATGTATAGTTTGAGAGGTTTTCATGTTCCAATAAATATTCGTGACCGTATTCCTTTCGATTCGTATTCGCTCCGTATCTGTATTCGATATTATTCGTATTTGTATTTGTATCCGAGGTATATGTATTCATATCCGCATCCCAGAAAAAAAATATGAAAACAAATATGGTAAAGGTATTATCTATCCGTATTCGATCGGTGCTGACGTGGCAGCTGAGTGGCGGGCCACGTCGGCACAGCTGCCACGTCAACGAATTTTTTTTATTTATTTGTTTTCCCGCTAAAAACTTTGAAAATTTGCTGACATCATAATAATACTTTTTCCATATAAAAATAAATCAGAAAAATAGGCTCTTTTCTTTTTTCTTCTTTTTGAAACTTCCAAAGCCCCGTTTATGCCCATTTTAACTCCAAATTAAACCATTCAAAATTTTGAATTCTTCTAAAATCCTAAACTACCCAAATCTATACTCTTTTTCAATTTTTGAATTTTATTTAAATTCTATTTGAATTTTGTTTGTTTGGTTCTTCGCGCGTAGATTTCGACGATCTTGGAGAGAACGACGCCGACGATTCGCACCAAGTCTTCGAGCAAGGCAAGTTACACCTTTGACCATGTTGACCCTACTATTTTAAATTATTTATATTATTTTTGTTGGACCGAAATGGCGATAGAGGGGGGGTGAATGTCGCTTCTTAAAATGACGCCCCGAAAGGTATCCACTAAAACTTCCTCTTCAATAGCTATGAGAAGCTATGAAGTGGATGAAAAAGTTCTCTGGAAGACCAAGAAAATAAACATGCGAAAGGAACCCATCAAGAAAAATAGCAAGCAAAAACACCTAAGAACCAACGGCCAAAATTGACTGAGCGGTCAGACCGCAGGTCACTGGGCGGTCTGACCGCAAGCTTGCCTCCGGTCTGACCACTTGTTGGCCACCGGTCAGACCGCCAACAGCCGGCCGGTCTGATCGCAGGCAAACGGCCGGTCTGACCGGTTCATCTGACCAGACACCTGCGCAGCCCGATTGAAAAACCCTGACTTTTCAGATTTTTGCCAAAATCAAGAAAATGAGAGAAATGCTCCTTTCCTTTTTAGCCCAAGACATCAAAGACTTAATCTAAACATCATAGAGGCTCCAATCATCATAGAAAATCAACACAAACTCATGAATTTGAGAATTTAGCCAAGAACTGAAAGCTACAGGGAGCAACACTAAAACACAAATTTCCATTTAAACTTTGATCCTTTGGCCATGAAACTTTGAGAATAGCTAATTAATAGCCTCAGGACTTAACATGCCAAGTTTCATGCCGTCTCATGAAGGAAATTAAAAAAAACACACAAAAACCCTAGAAATGAGAACAAGAACACAGGAAGGCTAAAAAAGAGATTCTTGCAAATCGATCAAATTGCTCTTGGAACTAGATGACTAAAGGGTCTAGAAATGCAATTCCATTATAGAGCAACCCATTTTGCTACTCCTCAGCAAGAATCAAGCCAAAACTCAAAAATCACACTGAAGAGACATCGAAGGATAAAAACCAACAGAGAGTCAGGAACTCAATCAAACTCAAACAAATCAATCTCAGATTGATATTGAGGACGAGAGATACATGATTACAAGGAGTATCAACTCATATCATCCCTACAATCCCATACATGCTTGGAGAAATCAAGAACTCCTCTCTCTATCTCTCAAGAACACATACAGAGAAAACAAGAAACCAACGAAGCTCTACTCTCTCCAATAGCTCTCACCAACTAAAGCACTAAAGAAGCAAAGCAAAAACAAACCCCTAAAGCCATGAAGAACATGTTGGAGACACCCTCCTTTTATAGCCTCCCACTAATGGATTTGCCTCTCTCTTTACCCGCTAAGCATCACCAACTCTAGTGCTTTATCCATAATCCGCTTCCTTTAGTACAGCTTTGCGTTTTTACCAAAACGCCCCTCCTGCACCTTCCGGGAAGCTTCCTCGTGTCTTGTCGTCCAAGCATCGCAACCACCTCGAGTCCTCGCCGTCTTCGACACACCGTGATTGTTCTGACCTCGGCGCCTAGTCCGGTCCTCCTGCCTTGCCACGACTCCACCTCGACGTCCTGCACCCATCACAGATAAGAAACACATCAAATAGCACCGCTCGACACATGTAAGCATAAATAGCATCAATGAACCAACTTATGCATGAAAGAGCCCAAACCTGTCATATCAAGAGAATATGCATCCTAATCACTTTGACCAGGTTTGACCAAGTCCGACCGAAACCGATTGCACCATGCAACGACATGGTCCGAACCACATAAACCAAACTCGACTTTCCTAAACCGATGTCAATTACTCATCACAAACATGGGGTCATAACCACATGGTCTCTTAGTTTTAAATTATTATTGCATGCGTAATTTTATCCTAGTAGTTTAAATTCAGTTTTGTACTCTAGTTATACCCAAATTCTTTGGACAGCCAAATTTGACCTCGGATATCAATATACATTGTGAACCCTACATAAAACCTAGTTAGTACACTAGCACTAACTAGAAATTTTGTAGAAATGCTTAGCCATGCTTAAGATAGTTGTAGTTTGGGATGATCTTTCACATAAAATGATAACCTTTTATCATGAATTCTTGACTTTGGTGAGTCAATAATGTTTATGGAAATATTTCAAAACAAAATATAAAACTGGTTTAGACTTAGGCATTGGTATGGTGGTGGGTGCTTGCTGGCATGCATCGCAGTTTGTTGACTCGATGTCGATTGCCAGGCACAAGGGGTTTGCGGTAGGGCCTAAGTCTGGTTAAGGACCGATCTGTGAGCTACTTTTACAAAGTCACACCGTACTACCACAATTTGGTTTGGGACGGACCTAGCCAACTAATTTGTGAAGTTCCAACTAGATATCGCTATAGGCTGAATGTGAGCGCGACGTAGGCCGTAAGAAGTCTCACATGGCACAAGAAGGGGCTCCAACATGTGGATTCATGTTGTGGTGAAACCTTAGTGGCGGTGTTATCTAGTTGACAATTGATCATTGTAAAGGCTCTGTCGTGAACTCTCGGCCACACACCTTAGGCAGTGTGCAATCGCGTGGCAAAACGGGAGAACATGTCTTGTGGGTAAAGTTGTACATCTCTGCAGAGTAGCAAACTATCCTGGATAGCCGTGTCCACGGTCAAGGACATGCTGAGTAAGGTTTTTCACAGATTAGACTTTGGTTTTGTTAAAAATCTGGCTTATGAAAACCTTATGGATGGATGGAAGATGTAGTCTGGCAGATCAAGGAGCATGGTATAAAGACCTCTAAACGCATTGTCCTTATCCTCACATGAAGTGCAAGATGTAGTCTCAACGACAGTAGATGAAGGAGTAACAATCCTACTCATCTCTAGTTCAGCCAAAAGACTAACATTCTCCACCTTAAGCATGTCAAGCTCAGAAGACAGACTATCATGAGAGGTCCTTAATTTCTCCATGTCATCAAGCAAGACAGAGCATGTATCACATTCGTCACAGGAGGGAGCAGATATAAGTGAAGTAAGCTCCCGTGATAATCTATCTACTTCCTTCTCCAACTCACTACACCTAGCCCTAGACCTAGCATGGAATTTCCCTAGCTTAAGAAAAGCATCATTAAGCTAGTCATAGGAGGGGTATACCTCATCGGAGTCGGAATAGAGCTCGTTGTCGCTCACTTCGCCCTCAAGGGCCATGAAGCACATGCCGGAGAAGTCGTCGCCATCCTTGGGTTCTTGATTACCCGTCCCATCGTCGTCGCTCCATCTCTCCACCTTGCTGAGGTCGAGGTCGTCGAAGGCGGTGAGGACGCGGTGGAAGAGCTTCCTGGCTTTGCCAATGTTGCGGAACTTATTCTTGCCTTGAGCTTGAGCTGGTGGCTTCTTGTTGTGGTTCTTGTCGATGTAGTCATTTTTGCTCACACCGCCGTAGTCGCCCTTTCCCTTCCCCAGCTTGGGGCAATTCGCCCGAATGTGGTTGTGGCCACCATACTCGAAGCAAATTATCGGACCACTCCTTTTCCGATCCCTCACCCTCTTGTATGCGCGGGAAAACTTTTTGGCTAGAAGGGCTAACTGATCCTCTGGTAGCTGCTCTAACTGATCATCAGTTACGTCACAAAAAGTAGCTAGAGAGAATCCACAAATCGACTTGGAAGAAGGTCCAGAAACCAGACTGGGATCGGTGACTAAGGCCATCGATTGCGACTTCGACCTACGAGAGACTATGTCAATCTCGTGAGTCTTGAGACGTGAGTACAACGCGTCAAGAGTTAAGGTCGAAAGATCGGTGGTGTCCTTGATGGTAGTCACTTTCATCTCCCAAACACGCAAATCCAAAGCTGCGAGCGTCTGTCGAGCATTGTCCGAGTCGGGGTATGTGAGACCGACCGCCGGAGGTTGCTCAAAATCTTGTGGAAACGCCGCAGCACTCATCGAGGACTCACCGCGAGCATTTCAAACTTGTTGTAATCTCGCTGAACTGGTCTGTCGAACCGTCTTGATCCGGGTGGTGCCCTCATGGTATGCATCGAGGGTCACCGGATGTCGGCCGACGCCGATGAGAGATGCGATCGAACTCGCTTCGCTCGGACCTGAATTATGATGTTCCTTGCCTTAGCATTCGCCTCAACATCAGCCATGTTTCCGCATTGATGTTCTCATCGGCAGAACAAAGATATCGGGTTTTCACCTTCCGCCAAATGGCATAACCCTGAGCCTGGATGTAGGTCTCCATCCGGCTCTTCCAGAAGGGATAATCAATGCCATCAAAAATGGGTGGCTTGGTGGAATACTTGTCTGTCGCCATGGCTCTAGAGACCGGTTAAGATCTACGAGGAAGAGCTAACCGGCTCTGATACCAATTGTTGGATCGAAATCGGAAACAGAGGGGGGTGAATGTTGCTTTTCAAAAATTCCCCCTAAAAAGTATCCACGAATGAGTTTCCTCTCTAGTAGCTACAGAGCTATGAAGAGGACATCAAATACTCATAGAAACCTCATCCATGTAGAAGAGAAGACAATACAACCAAGGAGCGAAAAAGCGAAATCCAAGATAGAGATCAATCAGCACGGGCGGTCTGACCACAATGCGTCGGGCGGTCAGACCGCATGCATGCCGCCGGTCTGATCGCTCCAACGCCGGCGGTCAGACCGCTCCGGGGGTTCCGGTCAGACCGCCTGGGGGGCCGGTCAGACCGCCTCTTTAAGTCCGGTCTGACCGGCTGTCGATTTCAGAGCACAGCAAGACTGAAAAACAGACAGCAGAAATTTCACACTTCATGTAGCAGAGCAATTTGAGGTTTCCCCTGAAATGCCATATGAGGATCTAAATTCAAATTTATATAGATTGTCATATTTAAGAATAAAGCATCGACATCTAGACACTCTCAAGTGAGAAATATTAGGAGTATAACCAAAACGAATCTCATAAAAAGTTTTATGCAATTTAGCCGCAAAAATACTCTATTAGAAATATAGCAAATAGTAGAAATAGCTTAAGCCCAATACTTCCTAGGTGTAGCATGTTCATTTAACATCGTTCTAGCCATCTCAAGTATAGTTCTATTTTTACGTTCTACAATACTGTTTTGTTGTGGCACACGAGCTGAAGAAAACTGATGATATAAACCTTATCCAGCACGAAAAGAAGCGACTGATGTATTCTTGAATTCAGTTCCATTATCACTTCTAATTGCTCTATGTGCCCCTAGGAGTTCAGTGGCAAATCTAAGGGCAAGCTCTCTAAAGTGACCAAAAGCTTCATCCTTAGATGCCATAAAAAGACCCAAAAGCATCTAGAGTAATCATCAATAATAACAAGAACATACCATTTAGCTCTAGCTGACAAAACTCTAGCAGGATCTACAGTATCCATGTGCAATAATTGATCAGGTGCATCAGTCATAATAAGGGTGAGTGGAGGATATGATGCAGAAATCATCTTACAGTGATGACAGGGTGAACAAACTAAATCCAATGATTTTTCAATTTTAAGATTAGGTATTCCTGTAACAAGATTCATATTACTGACATGAGTAAGATGATCAAAACCAATATGCCCTAAGCTCTGGTGCCAGTGAAATAAATCCTTAGAATTGGATGAAGCAAGGCACCTAAGATTAGAAGATGATGAATATAAAAAGTCACCCTTAAACAAATGGCTAACTCGAATAATTCAATACAATAGATCGTCAGATGAATCTAAAATACAACATGGATGCTTTTTAAAGCTTACCTCAAGATTATCGTCTATCAACTGTAAAACTGAAAGCAAACTATAACTCAACTTACTGACAAGAGTGACGTCTTCTAAAATGACTTTGTCATTGACGTGCACAATACCTCTTGCAAGAACTTATCCTTGAGCATTGTCCCCAAAAGTAATCATCTCATCACCAGTGGCACGACTAAGGAAGGAGAACCATCGTGAGTCTCTGGTCATGTGGCAAGAGCAACCAGAGTCAATGAACCATATGTTCACTTTCCGCTTGTGATGAGCCTACAAAGCACGAATAATCATCGATATCTTAGTACTAGGTTAGAAAATAAAGATTTAGGCAAGCAGTACTAAAATACACAATGAGTAGGCAGAGATAATGATCGAATAAACATTTTGGCAACCGGTGGCCGGTTAGACCGCTCCACTAATGGCAGTTTGACCACCCGAGGCCGGTCTAACCACGTGGAAAACGCCGGTCTGACTGGTACTATCACAAAAACTCTTGAACTAGTAGAAGATTTATTAGAGGGACCAAAGCAATGATAAGGAACTTGACCAAACTCCACTCTAGAACGAGAAATCTTTCTTAACTTGTCTTTCTTTTCTTTCTTTGCTTTTCGAAATCAAAATTGAACCAAATAATCCTCTCTACTACAGTGAGTGCATTGATATTTGACTTGATGAGAAGTCGTATCTATTGCCTTCACAGCACCCACTTTGGTAATGAGTTATTTGCAATACCAGCAGATTTAAAAATAATTTGTTTTGGTTTAGATTTTGCTTCAAAATTTTTAGGTTCAAGAAACTTAACAATCTTAGAAGGATTATTCTTGGCATGCTCAAGAAAATTAAATCCTAAACAATGATTTTTAACACTCACTTTTGATTTATCTAGAATCATATTCAAAATTTCTTGCCAAACAAAATCTCTCTAAAGTGCACTTAAGATACTCATTTTCTTTAGCCAATGAGTGGTAAGATGTGCACTTAACAAGTTTATTTACTAAATTCTTAGATGCACTAGATGGAGCTAATATTTCTTTTTCAGCAAAATCATTCACTTGCCTAGTTAAAGCATCAATTTCAATATTTAACTTATGACAATTTGAGCAGGATAGGTTTTCACAATAAAGCATTTGTTGAATAGATTCCTAAGATGCATTAAGTCTAGCTTCTAGCAATTCACAATTAGAATAAGCCTTAGAAGAATTAAACTTGAGTTTTTCAATTTTATCATTAGCAAATTTTAATTTTTATCACACGAGTCATGTGCCAATCTTAAATCATCCAATTCATCATTTACATCTCTAAGTTAAACCAAGTTTGATGCATTAATTAATCTAACAGTCTCTCACTCAGAATGTAAAACTAGACAAGACACATGATTTATCATTATGAATAGAATCTCTAAGTCTATTAATCTCAGAATTCAAACTTTCAATAATAAAATTATTTTCTTTCAATTTCTTTTTGGTCTTTTTCAATTCAATAGCAAGTTTAATCAAACCATCTTTAAGGTCATCATATGACGGTCTTAACTCATCGGGATCACTATCGTTGTCATTATTTCTTGCCATAAAGCACATGCCCATGAAGTTGTCGTTCTTCTTTTTACTTTTAGAATTATCATCATCGTTGATGTCGTTGTCGCAACTCTCAAGGTCTTCACTCAAATCATGACACTCGATAGCGGATAGAACTTTTTCAGGAAACTTGCGACGAAAATTGTCACCCTTGGTGTTGTTGCTCTTGGATGGCCAATGATGATAATTCTTGTCTTTCTTGATCATCTTCCTCTTGAGCTTGGGGTAATCCATCTTAATGTGGCCTAACTCGCCATACTCATAACACCTAATCGAACTTGACATGCCACCTCGCTTCCTCATCCTCGCATTGTTGACTGCCTTGTGTACCTATGAGGAGATCAACACCAAGTCCTTTTCAAGGAACTTCTCGAACTGTTCCTCTGAAAAAGACAAAGTGGACAAAGAAACACAAGACAAAGCACTCGATGAAGCAGCCTGTATGGGGTTAGTCACCAGTGCTAAAGGCGAAAATTTATCAAATTTAGATAGCAAAGCTTCCATCTCATAGGTTTTCAATTTAAAATAAAGATCATCTATGGTTAAAATATCTAGATCGACAGCTTGATTAATAGTTGTGACAACTATCAACCACTAATAACCTAAAGATCTCAAAATTTTAGTTGCATTATCTTCATCAGCAGGAATAACATTAACACTACATAAATTACTCAATATTTTCTCAAAACGGCAGGCAAGAAGATCATCAATATATTCACCAAACTTCGTAGCAAAATCAAAGTACTCTTTTTGATACAAATTCTTGCGCACTTTCTTTATTTTAGTGGTTCCTTCATGATAATCGCAAAGACTTTTCCAGATTAAGTGGCAGAATTAATATGAGTTACACGATCAAATTATTTACGAGAAATCCCTTGAAATAACAAGTTATGAGCTTGAGCATTTAAATCAACATCTGTTTTATTTAAATTAATAATAGTAGTAGGAACCTTATAAGGTCTAGAAACTTTATTCCAAACATCACTACCTTGATCCTAATATAAGTTTGCATACGACACTTCCAAAAAGCAAAATTAGTACTGTTGTGGCTACAGACCAAACAGAGAGAGAGAGTATGGTAGTGGAGAGTTAGGTGAGCAAGTGCTTAGGGCTTCCCATGGTGGTACACACACACACACACACACACACACACACACACACACACACACACACACACACACACACACACACACACACACACACACACACACACACACACATATATATATATATATATATATATATATATATATATATATATATATATATATATATATATATATATATATATATATGTCCACATGGGGAGTGTTTTTACAGCAATACCCTTACATTTGAGTGTCCCTCTCAGGGGCACTTATGTCATTACATATATCCCATTTTGGGCCTTACAACTCTCTAGCAGGCTGGCTGGGCTTAGGTGGGGGCCACCCCTACAACAGAAGCCTCTCATGGTGACGGGCTTCACGGGTCAAAGCCATGTTGCCGAGCCATTTGGCCCCCTCCGTCCCTGCGGCCTATGAACTTCTGAATTGCTTGGTGGATTGCCTGCTTGCTATGATCTTTGTCTCTCCGCGAGGGTGCGGTGTTGGGAGGATTATCGAGGTCGTCTTCACCCTCAGGGCCCCTTGGTAGCGAGGCCGAAGTCGAAGCCGCGGCGAAGACGTGTGCTTGCTGCGGAGTCGAAGGTGCTGGCGAAGCTAAAGGCGTTGGTGGAACCCAAGTGGGGGGTGTCGATGGGGTTGAATGTGTCGATGGAGCCGCCTGGGTGAGACGGGAACGGTCAGAGTCGGGCATCTCCGGCGGGCCTACCGGCAAAGTCCAAGACGCGACCTCGACCTGGTTGCCCGGGCCACCCTTGGCTGTGCGTTCCTGGGGTGGCGAAGTCAAAGTCGGAGCGGAGACGATGCTTGTGCCCCGGGGTCGTCTGGGTGTGGGTTGGCTGAGGGGCTCCGCCTAGTCTGACGACGCTGGGCAGCTTCGCAGTCCAAAAGTGCGCTTTAAAGGCAGCGGGAATCGCGCCGACCCCTGAGTTGTCAGGGACAAGCTGCTACAGCTATACATGCTGTCCCAACGGGAGGGTACACGCGGTGGGCCATGATTGGTGTGTCGTGGGCTGTCAGAGGTCGCACGACCGCGGCCGCTCACCCCTTCCCTAGGGGGGTGGGGCGGGATGCATGGCGGGATGCTACCGGTGTGTCTTGCGCTGTTGGCCCTCCGGCGGTCGCATTCCTTGATCCCCGGGATCCAAACCGCTCGGCTTGGCTTGGTCGGGTCCTACCCCGGAGTCTTCGCGCGGACTTGGGGCCAGAAGACCAAGTGGTGCTTGGACGGCGCTTTGTCTCTGCATTTGGCCCACTCTTCATCGTGGGGCCGTGTCGGAGGTCCGGCTGGACCCCAACGTAGAGGCAGGGAAGGCGGCGGCCCACCCCGGGCCGTCGAGGCCGAGGTGGTCTGCAGGCTTGCTGCCCGGGTCGATGGTGACGTGGCGAGGTGCCTCCTTCACGAGGTGGGGCCAGGGTAGAAGCCGGGGTCTCCCTGCTAAAGTGGAGACTCCGGCGTAACTGTTGTCGAAGTTGGCTGGTGGCCCCAAAAATTGTGCCGACACGTATTGGGAGGTACGCTACGCACTGCAACCTGTAATTGTTCCAGATGGTACGGACACGTGGTGGGAAGCTATTGGCACGTCGTGCGCTACCCGGCCGTTGTGCGACTACGATCGTGTGCGACGCACGTGGATGGTTGTGTCGGTTCAGCTTTGGTCGTGGGGAGGTGAGCGGTTCGTCTCCCGTCGGTTACGCTCACCGGCTGTGCGGGAGATGAAGGGGCTTTAAATAGCCCCTATGTCACCGCGTCTGCCCCTCCTTTTCACGCCTTTTGGACCCTCTTTTCGTCTCCTACTCTTCTTGCCCCCTCTGCTGCCGCGCTGCCGCCGTCTAGGTTCCGGATAGTGATGGCGCGCGGTGAAGGACTCGTCCAGACGGTCGGCGATAACGCTGTCTCCCGCCGGTCGACGCCGTTGGAGGTGGAGTACATGCTCGAGAAGCACAGTTTGGCGGCGGTGGACAAATGGTTGGTGGCGACGAAGAAAGAGGGCCCGTGTTCCAGCGTCTTGGGTGCCACACTCATGACGGAGGAGACAATCCGCAGGGTGCTGCGCGAGGGGAAGCTATCTGACCGTCGGGAGGTACGGTTGCCTACTAGTGACGAGGTGGAACCGTGACCCGAGAAGTCAGAGGCGATCGTCTTCGTCGCCTATTTTGAAGACAGGCTTCGCATCCCATTCGCCATGATTGTTGGCGACGTGCTGTGGACCTTTGGGCTGGAGCTGGCACAGCTGACTCCGAATGCGCTGGCCCGCCTTGTTGTGTACAGCTGGGCCTTGCGCACGGAGGCCTATTGGCCCAGCGCCTCGATGTTCACGTTTCATCATGACGCGCGCTACCAACCGAAGGAGCGGAAAGACGGGATGTTCTCCAACTTCGGCAGCGTCAACTTCGTTCTGCGGTCATCGTGCGGGAAGATCTTCCCTGCCAACTCAACCCGGGTGAAGTGGGAGCCAAACTGGATGCGACAGTGGTTTTACCACCGTGTTGCGAGCGGCAGTGGCCTCGAGTGCACGGGCTAACCCATGGCGTTCAACACCACGCCCGGCGTGTCGATCGACCAGGAGGACAGGCGAAGAGCACGAAGGCTCGTGGGGATCGCCGCCCGCTTCAACATGCGCGACCTCGCCGAGGAGTTTGTTATGTACGGCGTGGCGCCGCTTGCCCATGAGTGGCACCTCGCTGTTGGGAAACTTCGAGATGACAATGTTCGCCCATCCGTGTCCTCGCTGCCGGCGCCTTCCGACCCTCGTAAGTCTTGGTCAACATGTTGGCTTCCCTTCGTTCGTTGTGCTGTTTATTAACCTCGACTCTTGTCGTTTATAGGGGTTAGTCTGGAGGAAGCGGACGCGCAGTGAGCGTGTTCCTTAGGCCATATACGGCCAGGGAGCACGACTTGCGCACAGCTGCGACCTCGGAGGCAAAGCTGGGGCGGATAAACCGCGTGTGCGAGGCTCTGGGTCTTCGCGTGCCGGAGCGCGCTCCTCCGGCTCCGAGCCAACCTCGCCATTGGGATGACGGTGGCAAGGGGAAAAAGGCGACGTCCCATAGGACTCGGACTTCTGTGGCCGCGCCCGGCGCGTTGGCCACCGTCACTCCCGTTGATGCGGCAGACCCTAGGTCTGATTCGGCGAAGTACGCTGATTCGGACAAAGAAACAGGCGCGGGGGAGGAAGGTGCGGATATATATCTATATATATGGGAGCATATCTAGTGCTAATGGTTTATTCAGTGCTAAAATGCTAAAAATTCTCTAGAGCCATCCGATCTACCTGTGTGTAGGGCTGGCAAAAAAGCTCGGGCTCGTGAGCCAGCTCGGGCTCGGCTCGGGCTCGTAGAGGCTTGGCTCGGCTCGTAGATGAAACGAGCCGAGCCGAGCCAGCAAAAAAGCTCGGGATCTAAACGAGCCGAGCCCGAGCCAGCTCGCGAGCTAGCTCGCGAGCCAGCTTGGCTCGGCCCAACCGATGGCCCGAGCGGCAATGCCTCCTGCCCTCCCCCAATTCTCCCGACTGGCCGACTCCCCCGTTCCTTCCGCTTCTTCTTTTCTTTCTTCTCGTGTCTCCGCCGCCAGCGCCTCTTCCTCTCCTCCCCATCTTCCAGCGACGCCTCCTCCGCTTCCTCTCTTTTTCCCACCGCCGCCTCAACGGCTCGCTCAACGCCTCCTCATCTTCTTCCCCATGCCTCCCTGCTCTCGGCTCGCTCTCTCTCTCTCCTCTTCAGATCGAGAAAGATGAGATGCCCAACTCACTTATACAGTTTTTTTTAAAAAAACCCTTGCAGAAGAATTCTTTCGCGAATATGCCCTCAGCTCTCTCTCCCTTAGCTTCTTCCCCTATCCTCCCACTTTCGCCTCCGTCTCCCTCTCGCCTCCCTCCCCGGCGATGCCCTCCCCGTTCTCCCGCGGCTCCCTCCCCGCCCCAGGCGCCGCCACTCCTGGGCTTCATGCCCTTCTGCATCTTGTAGTCCTCCCCCAGCAGCGCGGTCAGCTCGGCGAGGACGGACTCCATCACCCCCGCCGCGGCGCTCGCCATGATCACATTCCCGTCCATCTCTTGCTCCGTTCTTGCGCAGAACCAATGAGCTACCAAGTAGTTGCTACCTGTCACACCACATGCTAGATCCTGCTTGCAATTTTGTATGTCTGAAAATCGCAAACACCGAAGTGCCCCAAAATTAACTATGAGAAAGAAATCAAGAACAAGTTCCTCGCCCACAGAAAAAAAAAGAAAAAAGAAAAATCAAGAACAAGTTCATGCCTTGGTACGCACCATCTGACGCTGCGCTCTCTGGCCATGGCCTCACGCTAGCTCGCAGAGATGGGCAAGAATCGAATCCATCGCCTTCGTCTGCACCGGGTAACTGATGCTGGAAGAGATTTGGAGAGGTTGTATCAAGCGGAGGAGAGGGGACAAGTCCTAGCGAATCCTATGAGTTGGTCAACGCGGGCAGGCAAAAATTGGGTGGCGTTTGGTGAGAATGCGCGTTGAGCAGACAACTCTCGGTGAGAGGGCATATTCACGAAAGAGTTCTTCTGTAAGGGGTTTTTTTAAAAAACTGTATAAGTGAGTTGGATATCCCACCTTTCTCGATCTAAGCCACACAGAGTAGATCGGATGGCTCTGGAGAAGTTTTAGCATTTTAGCACTGAATAGATCATTAACACTAGATATGCTCCTATATATATATATATATATATATATATATATATATATATATATATATATATATATATATATATATATATATATATATATATATATATATATATATATATGTATGTATGTATGTATGTATGTATGTATGTATGTATGTATGTATGTATGTATGTATGTATGTATGTATGTATGTATGTATGTATGTATGTATATCCATTTTGCCACAAATTTTCAAAAAAATGATGATAATACAAGAATGAGCATTGATATCAAGCAAATCACCTCCAAATACTTTCCCCTTCCTTCTAATGATTTCAAAAGGAAAATTTTGTTCCCCTTCTCATCCCCCTACTCCAAACTTTAAGGCTAGGAATGTCGAAGATGTTTATGAATACAAGGTGGTTTTGTTTTAAACAAACTATGCAAATGAACCCTGTGCCCCCTTATGTGTGCTTCCCCGAGTAGACGTTGTACTGTTGCAACATTTTATTTGAGCCCTGTGCACTACCTTCTTGCCCTCGGGCGTTATATTTTGTAGTCACAGGAAAAGATTGTTTTAAAGAACTTGCAAGATTTGTGCGCCACCCCAACTTCCTGGGTGCGCTTTTTTAAAGTTAGAATGGGATTAGATTGCCTTATCCCCACGACTCAGTCCTTACCTCAAGCTATTCCCTCTCGCTCCGTTGCTACAAACCCATTCAAATTTACCGAAGCAAAATGATAGATCGCCAAAGACCAAGACTTGACTCTGCCCTGCTAACATTCTCTCCTTACCTACCTAGAGGACCCATAGGTAAAACCTTTGCCAATTAGAGGAGCACGTCAACGTCGTGAAGAGAAAAGGGCATTGCACGTACTAATGCTCCGTGAACTACTCTAGCTGCGAAGAAGACCACCAGTCTGGTGAGTGCCCCGTGAGCAATGTCACGTGTTTTCTTTGCGAAGGACAAGGCCACCACCCCAAAAATTGCCCCTGAACCTATTAATGACCAAAACAGCCGGAGTACAACTGGGAAGCCTCAACATCGCCATAGGACCCATCATGCCTGGAGATAGAAGAGATGAATAATGACTAGTAACATTCATTTTAAGGGGGGTAGCACTAAGGGACAAAAATGTCAAAGAACTACTGCAATATATGTTTTGGAGGTGCAATAATTTGGACTCAGAGTTAGTCAAACCAATACAAGAAGATTTGCAGGACCAGAAGTCTTAGAGTGATAAGGACAAAAGACCACTATATAGATGTATCCATCCCCGTAACGACATCCCCCAGGCCGACTACTCCCTAGGGCATAGGCCAATGCTACCCACCCTTCAGTACGAATTCTTTACCCATCATATGCCCAATAGACAATGCGACCACTCCACAAAGATGAGCAGACGACTAAGTCCACAAGCAGGCCTCTGGAAATCTACAACCTATCTAGAAGAATAAAGATCTCTCCCTTTTCCTTTCGGCCTTCTCTAAGTACAGATTCTCTGCCTTCCGTCTACGCCGAGGAAAAGGTCAATATGTAGAACAAAACTCTAGAACCTATTACTAGCCAATATAACCCCACCTCTCTTCTTTCTATTCTACCGGAATCTCAGGGTCGAGATTCATTTAAGGGGGGTAGGTTTGTAATATCCCAAAATTTGGATATTCAAAAATGTGGAGTTTTTAAAAATTTTTCTTGCATTATGCTAGCACTCAAATTCCATCTGAATGTTTATTTGAAATCTTTTTGAGTTTGTGACATACAAATTAATAATTAAGAATACTCCCAAATGCAAATAATAGTCTTATAAATTATAAAAATGGAAAATGTCATTACAGATCATGAATTCAAAATACTAACATCTTGAATTCAAATTCAGGTCAATAAAATGAATCCATAAAGAATATTAGAATATATTCATAAATATCTAAATAAAAAGATCTCTTCTTTTAATTCAATTCGTAAACCAAAATCCAAGGGCAAATTAAATAAAATCAAAAATAGATGACTATTAAATTTTGTATCTGGATACTTGAGCCAAAACTCGAGTTAAAAGTCAAAAATTGAAATTAATAATTTTAAATATGAAAAAGAAATGTAAAATCAAAAGTATTCAAATTGCAAAAATTATTCTTAAGCCTTTTTCCTCCCTTTTCTTTTACACTTTTCTCTCTATTACATGTGGGCCCCAGCCCTTTTCTTTCCATCACTTCTCCCACCTCTTCTCTTTTTCCTTCACTGCCACTAGACCCCCATCTTTTCCCTGCGCGCGGGCCCAGCTCCCAGTCTCTCCTCCTTTCTCCCTTTTCTTTTCTTCTCCTTCCTCCATTCTTCTCCCGGCTGAGCTCGCTCCGCGTCGGCAATCCCTGTGCGCGCGTCACGCCTGCCACCGCGAATCCCGCCTGCGTGCTGCGCGAATCCTGGGTGCGCCCACGCACGCCGTGCGGCTTGAGCCACCCACGCCCTGCACGCGCGCCTGTTCCGCCGTCCCGTCACCCTCTCTGCGCTCCCACGTCGTTGCCGCGCCGAGCCCCGCGCCTCGCACGCCCGACTAACCGCGCCCACGTCGCTGTGTTCCCACACCCTCCGCGGCTACAAGTAGGCCCCGACCCCCCTTGCTCTCCACGCCATCTTCCTTCTTCCCCTGCCACCTTCCTCCCTCACCCGAGCACCAGTCGTTGCCTACGCCTCCATGCCGTCCCGCTGTGCCGACCACTCAATCCATCAATTAACCGCAGCCCAGCGTGACCCTGCTCCCCATCCACCCCCTCGCCAAACCAATCGAATTTTAGTGCCACCGAGCCCGCGCGTCGACCGCCTTCCCCATCGCCGGCCGGCCACCGCCCCTTCCACCGCTGTTCACCCTTCGGTCGATCCCAAACCAATTCGGCGCGGTGGGAGCGACTACTTGGCGCCCTGCAGCTATCCCACCCGCCGACCGGAGCTGCCGTCCACCCTAGCTCGCCGGCGGCGTGAGCCCTCCCGCGCCACCACAGGCCAACATCGCCGGTCTGCTACAGCCACCTTCCCCGCTCGGCCGACCCCCTGGTGAGTTCCTCCCGGACCCCGTAAGCTTATGCCCACCCTAATTTTACCCCATCATCTCCCGGCCGCCAGCGCCACGTTTCCCCTCACCGCCGGCCGCTTAGCTCCACCGCCTGCCCGTCTCGCCGTAGCTCCGGTCGATGCGCCGCCACCCTCCTCCTCCCTACCTACCCCGGAGCCCATTTCGCCGATCTTTGCCTCCCTCCAACTGGCCACCTCGCCAGCGACCCCGCTAATTGCCGAGCGCCGCCGAGTGCTCTGTTTTGAGCCGCTCCCGCCGCTCACCTTATCTATATAACACCACTCTCCTGCCAGTCTAGATCTCCCGCCCACTTGGTTAGCCGAGCGCACGCCTTAAGCCCTTTGCCCTCAGGTCTTGGGTTCGATCCCACTGACCACACCCTTTTTCTATTTTGTTTTATTTCAATTTTTGTACCCTATTTTAATTAGTAAAAATTAAGGAAAAATTGAGAAAAATTTAGAGAAGCTAATAAATTTAATTAGGATATAAAATAAGGTTAATTAGGATTCAATACTTGATTATTTATTACATAAGTAATTAATATAGTTTAAATATTTATTTGAGGCCAAATTAACAATCACAGGCATTAATAAAATATAGTTTTGCTTAATGTCCAAATTTAATAAGGCCCCAATTAAAAACACAATCAAGATTAAAATTCAGGAAAGCAAATTGGGTGTTAGGTTAAAACTATAACAACAAGGCTTTAATTAAAGGCTACCCATAATGGTAATATATGACCTAACATTAAAATGCCACCATCAAACAAGTCTCAAGTAGTAGATTTAATTAAACACCATATGGAAATATAACTATGTACAGCAAGTTTGCCCTCACATAAATAAAAGTGTACTTCCGATTAAATTATGCCAAGCAAAAGGATAAAAATATCAATATCACAAAGACTATAATTAAAAGGCCATATTAGTGTATGGTTATTAAAATATAATAGCTATAGATCAAAAGCAAATAAAAATAATCTCGCTAATATGTAACCTGAAGCCCAATGATACTAGTCACAGCTAGGAATGGTATTTATATCCGAGTTGTATCTAAAACCGAGGATAGCTCAGTAGGTCGCCATAGAATAGCTCAAAGGTCACGGGTCAATGGAAAATAGAAATCGTCTGATGTAAACATTTAAATAATAATGACCAAATAAATAGTCCAATGTGCAAATGAGTTAGGGTGTTAATAATTTAATTAATAACACGAGTAATTAAGGTTGCACAAAATGCTACATATCAAATTAATAGTAATATGAATTAATTCCATAAGCTAAAAGTCGTATACTCCATCTTGGAACCATAGGATCATGAATGCAAAACTCCAAACATCTCATTTACCTGACATGGAAGACGAACAAATTTCTTTACTTCTAAAAGAATCAACACTACCCTCATCATCGCATACTCAGTTTTACTAACCTCATCATTATATATTCTTAGCATGAATCATCGTAGCCTACCAGCGCATCATAAACCTTTCCAAAAAAAAAGGACAATAACTTATTTCAAAATGTTTCTTTTTCCATTAAGTTTGCAACAATCTTACTAACATCAAGAATAATACACTCTTCACAAGAATCGTTATCGTCTACCCTTCCATTATAAAGCCCTCCAAAATCTCATCAAATAGTTCCATGCTACTTTATCATCCCATCCTCAAATTGAGAGTATTTCAAAACCTTACAACCTCACTACGACAACCGCTTTAAATTAGAGGAGATCTAGTGCACAATTTTAATTATTCTATCAAAACTCTTTCATCAAAGACATAATATCATCTAACAATCCCACCATCATGTAAATATAGATCACATGTTAAACCTCATCCATTGCTCTCTTCTTTTTTTTTTACGCAACACCAAACTTCATTATACAACAGTTGCACTTAGCAATTACATACGAACACTAAGTATCCACAAAGATAACTCCAAGATTAATATCCACTAATACAGTAATCCAACAACTTCTGAAATTAACTATCCTAAACGCTTAGATTAATCCATTGAGACCCGTTGATCCAATTTATCCCAAAGGTTTACTGATTTTGTCTCTCTTATTGATCAACCAGTCCATCAAAGTTCCACTCCACTTAGTAACTCTATTGATTCCATTAGGAATAGCCCTATTCATAAACACAATTCATGAACAACTACAAGAAGACAACATCAACTTATTCGGTTTCACTTCCAAGGATACTCATACCATATCAATTTATTTGATTAAAACTCTGACTTAACCATAACAAGACATCACTAAAGGATTTTAACACCTCCCTTCAGAAAAGAGAGGTATTAAACTTCAACACTTAGAATAATCCAAAAGAATTACATAAAACCAAAGCTTTCACATGGTAAAGAATTTGCAACATAAAACTTTCATTAACAAAAATACCAAGCGAACAAATGAGGCATGTTTCACAACAAGACAAAACTCCCACGAAGGGATCAACCGTGCAAATCCACAATGCTCACAAGTAGCAAAAGAGTCTCAATAGTCCAAAAAAACAATAATTGCTTCAAAGAACAGATACAGACCAATTGAAAACCCTCAACTGCAATGAACCACAAACCCAAGATAAATTCTTCCACCGCCACAGGATAAGAACCACAGGATAAGAATTGACCAAATTCAACTCAAGTAAGAGAAACTTTTCTAAAGAACTCATTTCTAACCACTGAAACTAAGTTGTCCAAGGAAAAAAATCCTTCACCATTTCAATACCATGAATAGTAATAAAACCTGGCCATGCCCACGGTCGCACCGCGGTCTCTATCTCTCGACATCAACTATCACCCCACATAACAATCATTTAATCGAATCATAAGCACAAAAGATCATCTCATAACAAGTACAAAGTCAAACATTAAGCATACATTCAACTATGATAATCGACGGAAACGTAAATGCAATGCAAATCCCATTCCCACCTGCAGTGCTTAGTGTGTCAAAATTAATATTTCGTTAACCACGGACCTACAGCCCGCTCTGATACCAACTGTAACACCCCAGCCAAACAGTGACCTGGAATGCTACCAAACTAGTAACATAATAAGGAAAAACTAATATTCATCTTACAAAATTTCGGCAGAACCTCCTTTGTTTATTGAGTAAATCAGAGGTTCCAACAAGCATAATCAAATGATATGAATAACGGTAAGCAATATATTCATTTATAAGCAAAACTGGATTATGTTCATCATCGCACTCATAACAATACTACTTAAATAAAGAACAGAATCAATGTAAAAGAGTTCTATTCTTTTATTACATTTTGAACATAATAGACATTAATCAAATACCACATAAATTATTCAGCCAATAGTGTTTAATGTTCTTTCTTCCATGGTGAATAGACCGTGCAAGTGCAACAAAACTAATCCTTCTTTATTCCCATGCATGCCGGTCTCATGTAGGTACCTAAAACAAACAGCAACCACAACAACAAACAACAACAAGAGTGAGTTCAACGACTCAGCAAATATAATAAGTGGTAATAAGAATAAAAGTGAACATCAATTCACAAGTTCATCCATCAATCATAAAAATAAACCATGCTATGCAATATGATCAAAAATCTCTTTATCTCATCTCTTTCGCATTTTACCGGTAATGCGGAGTGTGCATCTGTCAATGCACACCCATGCCTGTACCATCTGGTACAGGGACCAATTGCCCATACTCCTCAAGTATGGGGACCTTTAGCCCGTTATGTCATCAACATGACGGGGACCTCGACGCTTGGTCATCTCGTGACCAAGACTTCAATAAATCAGCATGATGCACAAACGTGAATGTCGCAACAAATAAAACTTGCATTCACAACATCTATGCATCAAAAATTCTCTTGAACACTTTCAATTGCAATCGACCATAAACAATATCCACATATCATTAACATATTCAAGATCACATATACTCATAATATAGATCAAACATCCACAAACCAACAATCATCAACAATCCACACTATAAAGTTTAAACCATCATTATACTTGCCTTAACCACGAGAAAACGGGGAATGAGCAGAAGGTGCGGCCCCTGGGATCCGTTCTCCTCCTGAATAATAATTATGATGATTGCTAAGACAACAGTAGCAAGTCTTTAGATTAAATAAAAACACCCCCAAACTAACCCAACATGTTTAGCTTGACTCAAAACCCCAAATCCTTCGGCCATCCTGTCTCCCCTCTACGGACAGTCAACTTCAAAAATTCGTATCTATTGGTACAAAAGTCCGAATAGGGTGTTCTCAGAATTTCTGGAATGATAATTAAATTATATAACTAAACCTAGTTGATGAGTCTCCCTGATTCGGCCATCTTCTACCCGCACCATCCAAGTTTTCTAAAACATCAGTTTCATAACGGGTTCTCTGGACAGCGCACTAAACATGTCATAACTTTCACCCCGAGAGTCGGAATCAGGATTTCTTGACCGTTCTGGAAATGTAAGGAAATTATCTACAACTTTTATAATATGGAGATCCTCTGATTCGCCTGTTTTATATTCGCCCAAACCAATCTACCGAAACCTGACAGAAAAATCCCCCGATCTACAGAACAGTCCTACTAGAAAAATCATAACTTTTGCTACAAAGGTTCGAATGACGCGTTCTAGCACTTCATGGAAATATAATGACCTCCTCTACAAATCTCTAGGAGATGTCCAGACCTGAATCCCCACGAAACTACCCCAAAACAGCCGTCCAACGAAATCTGTCCTAGCAGATCCGAAAACTGACGAAGCTATAACAATTAAATATGCATCTAATGGGGAAATTAGAGATTACTCTTAACGAATCGCTGAAGAACACGGAGAGCACCCCATGACCTCTCCCTCCCTTCCTTCTCCCTTCCTCTCCACCGCCTTCTGGATCCAAAACGCTTCCCGGCGAGCGATCGATCTCCTCCCTTCAATCGGCAGCAACCATGAAACCTTCACCAATCGCAGGGAGCGTCCATGGAGGGGGTGAAGGTGGCGCTGCTGGCCATGGGAGGCGCAAGGAGGAAGAGGGAGGTGCGGCTCTAGGGGTGGGAGGGGCGGTTGGGGGGAGGGGCGGCTAGGGTTTTGGGGGAGGGTGCCTCCCCCCTTTCTTGGCTGGCCACCACCTGGGCCACGGCCCAGGCCCAGGTTGCCGCTAATTTGCAGCATTCCCCTCCCTAAAAACTCTGATAAATCCTTTTTCCAAAAGCCCCCTTCTCCCCGATTAATTTATTCGCTCTCGCAAACATTTGGGGTATTACAACAATACTTAATACTTAACTAAGTTCATATATCTGCCCATATGTCTGTCTTGACTCATGGAACCTTCTTAATAAAAATAAAAATAATAAAATAAGTTATTAATAAAAAGATCAGGTCGTCGTATCCCAACATCAGCTATACCTAGCCACCTCCGAGTACTAAACAAAAACAAACCCATGAGTATGCCTTTAGCATGACCTATCCTTTGACCCCCATTTTGACAGGTTCCCCTGCCAATTCCCACTTCACCCCAACCACTACGACACTGACAATACTCCAGCGGCCAATTAACCATGCCCTAAATCACCTATTCAATCATAATAAAATTTATTAATCAAGTTCAATTGGATTTATTTGGACTTTTTGAGTTATTTGCATTTCTTTGGATTCAGTTGCTTAGCACGTAATTAGAAATTGAAGATTCAATGTATCAAGCGAGATCAACGTCGAGGTGAAGAAGAAAGACCAAAAGCTCAAAGATCAACAAATGAGGGAGCATTGTGTGAACTCAAGACTGCGGTAAACCGCGCAAGGCGAGTCAATACTTTGATCATGTTGAACCTACATTTTCTGCAAATCTACTTTTATTTAAAATTATCAAATTGCATACTGTTATTTCATATGCAATTATATGTTTGTTTGAAGATTCTAGCTACATACCCATTATTCGACTTGCTAGTATTATACCTCCTTTGACCTATTTGAATATCTGAGCCTTGTCACCCTAGCAAAATTATAATGGTAACCTTTCAAAAATAAGTCCATAATTATACGCTATGCTTAGTACTGCTTAGATAATCGGGGGCACCAAAAATGCCCTAAAGCATCACTTTGAATCATGAGAAATTGGTTTGGGTAGTCATGGTGGAAATCACTGGTACAATTGGTTACGGATATTTTATGCTCCCCAAAAAAACCTCAAGTTGCTTAATTATCTGGGCGGATGGTTTGAGGGTGTGTGAGAGTGGTGCAGTGGAAGCACAAAGGGGATAGTGGTAGAACCGCCTAGATAGCCCTAAGGACCGAATCTTATGATGACCTCCCAGTGTACGACAAGTACAACCACAAGCTGGCAAAGTGTAGGCAGGGCTGCCCCGAAAGAGTTTAGGGTTGGTCGCCCCAATATGGTGTTGTAAGGGTACGAGATGTCGATGACGTCGAATGTGACATCCTCGCTCCTCACGTTGTCGCCTCGGCCAAAGGAGATCTGCAGCATATTCGCCGGCGCGCAGGGTGACCTCCGAAACCCTGCAGTGGGATCCCGGAGGGGCCCAACCGACTCTGGGGGATCCCCATCTGGTCGAAGGCCGCTGCGAATAAGATATTTACGGAGCTTCCTCCGTCGACTAGGGTGCGCCTAACGTCGCATCCTACGATGACGACCTGGACAACCAGGGGATCTTGGTGTGGAAATTCCACACCCTCAGCGTCGGCGGGCGTAAAGGTGATCTCATGTTGCGCCCAGTCTGGCGGCGCCTGCGCCGGGTATGCCGCCACGTGATGTAGCCTCCTCGCATAGGCCTTCCGCTGCCGCGCCGAGGCGAACTCCAGCGAGGAGCCCCCGGAGATGACATTGATGACCCTGCGCTGGGCTCCCTCCGGGGCTTGCAGCTGCAGGAGGCCCTCCCGAGGTTGTTGTACGTGAGTCTGGATCCGCAGGGGGCCCTCCTGGAGCTGCGTCCCTTGGTCCTGGATCCGCATGGGGACTTCCAAGGGTTGTTGGACATGGGCTATGACGGGCGGACGCGCCTCAGGGTTCCTATCCCTGGCGACGCTCTGTCGAAGTGCCGCGATAGCGGAACAGGCGTGTGTGTCGTGGTTGCCACGACCATGGACCTCGCACCACTGGCCGTGGTGCTGATCGTCGTACTCTCCGCGGCCTCTGTCATCACGACCTCGACCGCGCCCCCGTCCCCAGCCTCGACGTCCTCTGCCGCCGCGACCAGTGGGGGTGCTATCTTCAGAGCCGCCTTCGATGTCAAAGACATAACGAACTTTCCAAGACTTCTGCTGACCGCGTTTGGGTTTGTCGCCCGATGACTCGTGCTGGGCATCCTTGCGTCCGGAGGCATCCTTCGACGGCTCCTGCTTGCGCTTACCTTTCGAGGAGCCCTCCTTCGGCAAGCCTTCATTCTTCGTCGAGTCCTCCGCCTGATTGGTGTCGGAGTCATCACCGTGCCGCCGCCGCGCGTCCTCTTCCGCTCTGGCGTACTCCTCCATCTTGTCGAAGAGCTTCGCCACCATCTTGTCGAAGAGCTTCGCCACCATCTTGATTGGCTTCCGCGCATTGTATTCGACCAGCGGCCCCGGGCGAAGACCCTGTACTACTGCATTGATGATGGTCGTTTCGTTGACATCCTTGACCTAGCAGCGTACCTTCGCGAAGCGCTTGAAGTAGTCCCGGAGTTTCTCTGAGGGTTTTTGCTTGACCGCGAAGAGCTGATCCGCGTCAACACGCTCGACGTAGTTCCCTTGGAAGTTGTTGTAGAGCCGGTCGCGGATCTGCTCCCACGCGTAGATGGAATTTGGCTCGATGGTGAAGAACCAAGAGAGTGCCACCCCCTGCAACGCGAGGGGGAGTAAAGGATTGCGCATAGGCTACGAAAGCAGAAAACAAAACTTTTCTACCGCGCACACAAGGACATCATGCTTAAGGAGGGATCATGGATCGTTACCACTAGACGCGCAGCGCAGCGGAAGAAGAGTTGGAGAAGACGGTCCAACCACGCGCGTCGAGGTAGTAGTGGAATTAGCCGATCACCACGAACAGATCGTCTCCTTCACGCGACCAACCACACCACGAGCAGATCCAATATGTAGGTTGTTGATGACGACCAACACCGCAACGAGCAGCGCCTCCACTGGTATCCACATGTCCGGGGTTGGAACACCGATCACGAGTGTACTAGCACTCGTGTGCGGCTAGGGTTTGGCTCAGGAGGTGGCGGCTAGGGTTTTGCTAGAGGTTAACAGAAGCATGTACCCCTCAGCCCCTCGCCTCCGAATCATATTCGAATTAGTGTTCCAACCCGTTAAGCGTGCGACCCTGTAGGTTCACGTATACTTGGTCGCGACCCGGAAACGCCTTTCCGGTCACCCTGTTAATAGTGGCCTCTAGTAAGACATATTAACCCCAAAGTATACGTAAAGATCATACCGGCTGAACCTGTAATGTTCTCATGTACGAATCCCTTTGCCTCACGATATAGATTGAGCTCAAGGCGAGACCTGTGTCATCCTCTTAATAGCTCAATCACTCTCTCGATTTCGTGATGGATTATAAACTTGTGATTGACTCCTCAATCACCTTGGCATGGCCATGCACTTTCATAATCCATTACATCGAGGGGCCAGAGATATCTCTCCTATAAGGAGGGGCAAATTCTATCTTGACCATTCACATCCCACTACATGTTTCATGGCAAACCTGAAGACTACTTTTATAACTACCCAATTACGGAGTAGTGTTTAGTAGTCCCAAAATAAGCTACTACACATGTTGGGAACCATGATGATCTCAAGTCTAAGGATTCTACATAAACACTACTTGAGACCAACTGATGACACATGGAATCTCTGCAGTGTCTCATGGCGGGTCTATCCAACATATGTTCACTAACACATGTCCATATTATTGATTTGGTATCACCATACCATGATCCATGAGACATAATCATCAATCAATACATATGCTGATCTTTGAATCATATTTGTTCCTCATATGATATATGATCAGGGATCATTTAGAAATAGCAACATTTTAGCATTAAGAGTCTCATGAATAAGTCACATACTCATTGATCAATAATGGTAATGTCTATTTCAAGGAACAAAGTAATGTATCATAAACATAGTATGTGATATATATAACATCTCCATGTTGCCTCTAGGGCATATCACTAACAGTCTCCCACTTGCACTAGAGTCAACCATGTAGGTATCTAATACCCATTGCCCTAGTGTGAGCGTCATGCTTTGGCTGGGGAAGCGGCTTTGTCAACGGATCTGCAATGTTCAAATCCGTTTGTACTTTGCATATCTTCACATCGCCTCTCTCCACTATCTCGCGGATGAGATGAAATCGCCGTAAAATGTGCTTGGACTTCTGGTGCGATCTAGGCTCCTTGGCTTGCGCAATGGCCCCACTATTGTCATAGTAGAGGTCCATTGGGCTGGAGGCACTAGCCACCACACCAAGCTCAGAAATAAATTTCTTGATCCAAACAGCCTCTTTAGCGACTTGAAGCTGCTATGTACTCGGCTTCGTTGTAGAATCAGCAACCGTCTCCCGCTTGGAACTCTTCCACTCACCGCACCGCCATTCAGCAGTAACACAAATCCAGATTGCGATCTAAAATCATCTTTGTCGGTTTGGAAGCTAGCATCGGTGTAACCATTTACAACGAGCTCTTCCTCACCCCTATAGACGAGGAACACATCTTTAGTTACGCTCAAGTACTTCAAGATGTTCTTTACGGCAATCCAGTGACCTTCACCGGATCTCGATCGTATCTACTCGTAGCACTTAAAGCATACGAGACATCCGGACGTGTACAAAGCATGGCATACATAATGGACCCAATAGCCAAAGCATATGGAATCGCATTCATTTTATCCCGCTCATCAGGTGTACTAGGACACTGATTCTTGCTAAGATTTATACAATGTGACATAGGTAGAAAGCCTTTCTTGGAATCCTGCATGTTGAACCTTTTCAACACCTTGTCAATGTACGTATCTTGGCTTAATCCAATTAGCCTTTTGATCTATCTCTATAGATCTTGATGCCTGAATATATCTGCCTCTCCTAAGTCTTTCATAGAGAAACTATTTTTCAATGAAGACTTAACAGATTCGAGCATAGGAATGTCATTTCCGATCAGCAATATGTCATCCACATATAAGACCAAAAATACGAGTGCGCTCCCACTAGCCTTTTTGTAAACACAAGGCTCTTCTTCGTTCTTGATGAAACCAAACCCTTTGATTACTTCATCAAAACGAATGTTCCAACTCCGAGATGCCTGCTTTAATGCATAAATGGATCTTTGCAGCTTGCATATCTTTCCAACTGATTGCGGATCGACAAAACCCGTGGGCTGTGTCATGTACACATCCTCACTCAGATTTCCATTAAGGAAAGCTGTTTTGACATCTATTTGCCATATTTCATAGTCAAAATATGCTGCAATCGCTAGAATGATCCGAATAGACTTTAGCATTGCGATGGGCGAAAAAGTTTCATCATAATCAACACCTTGAATTTGTTTGAAACCTTTGGCCACCAATCGCGCTTTATAGATGTGAACATTTCCATCTATGTCTATCTTTTTCTTGAAAACCCATTTGCACTCAATGGTTTTAACACCATCAGGTGGATCAACCAATTTCCAAACTTGATTACTGTGCATGGATTCAATTTTGGATCTCATGGCTTCAAGCCATTTCTCAGAGTCTGGTCCCACCATCGCTTCTTCATAGGTCTTAGGCTCATCGTTGTCTAACAATAATATGTCCCGTTGTTGAGTAGTCAAGAACATGTACCTCTCAAGTGCATGACGCGACCTCTCTTGATGAGGACATCACTTCTTTGGATACACACAACACTCCTCCACTTGACATTCAGGACCAATCACTAGAGCTCGCGCCCGACAATTGAATTTACAGGTGAGCTCGTTCTTAAGTACTTCTTTTTGTTCATTTGAGAATAGATTGCTACCTAATGATTTAATTATGATTAGGAACCATGGAGAGGACCTAGAAGTACATGGAGAAGGGTTATGGGGCGCACAAGTCCAGCAAGGGCGGTCGAATCAAGTTGGAGGCCCAACTCAAGCCGACTTCGAATCCAATTCGGAGTCCAGAACTAGGCTGCACTAAAACGGACGCCCAGATCGTATCCGGACTCCGTTTTGGACGTTCTACATATGTATGGAAAGCTAAGAAGAAGACCTTTCCAATGGATCTGGTCCCATATCAAAATTCCTTCTGAGTCAACGGGAATCGTCGAAACAAGTGGATATTTAGAATCTGTCAGGGTGCTGCGCCACCGTCTTTTGGGCCGTTCGGCTTTGTATCGTGTTGGAGCCCATTAGGGGCACGTCCAGGGGTTTTGCACGCCCCTCACTCCTTTATATCCAGCCGCCACCCCCACCATTAGGGTTGGGTTTTGCTTAGATTAATTCTATCTTTGAACAGTTTCGCCGTTCATCGGTTTGTGAGACCCCAACTTTCGAGTGCTACATCAATCCATCCGCAATTCAGTTGTGTTCTTCCTTGTTCTTGCTTGTGTTCTTCGATTCGCAGGCGAGGATTAGCCTTCTTGGCAAGGTCAACCGGGCCGCGCACGGTTGATAACCTGAGGAGACGTGGTGCTGCGATTGCGGGGTTCGGAACGTGTCGTTCGGAAGTCGGATCGATTTGTGTCGCGCCTCCACCAAATCGAACATATCCAGAACCTGTTGGAAGATCATGACCCCGTCCCCATCAAGTGGTATCAGAGCTTCAAGTGTTCCTTCAGGTTCGCGTTACCCTCCTTTGTTGTTTTCGGTTTCATCCTAGAGTCCACGAAAAAGCCCTACAAAAAATATTGTAGTCGTAGGTTGTTTCCTGTCCTAGATCTCGTTTAGCCTTTTGCACAATTTGATTCCAGAATCCGTAGTGTTGAGTTTGTGTCCTTAGTCGAGTTGTGTTGCTGGTTTAGATCGTGTTTTGTTTCGGGTTATCTTGCTTCCGCTACCTCTCATACAAACCCTAGCCGTCATCCATCGCGTATTCCACCCTTGGCGTATGTGTGTAGATTGTAGAGCTATTAACAACATTACTATACGATATCGTCATCCTATTCCTAGGCTAGACGACATGCTTGATGAGTTGTGTGGTGCTATAATTTTCACAAAGATTGACTTGCGTAGTGGATACCACCAAATAAGAATGAAACTTGGCGATGAATGGAAAACTGCTTTTAAAACTAAGTTTGGCTTGTATGAGTGGTTAGTCATGCCTTTTGGTTTAACTAATGCACCTAACACTTTCATGAGATTAATGAACGAGGTTTTACGTACTTTCATTGGCAAATTTGTGGTCGTTTACTTTGATGATATCTTGATTTACAGCAAGTCCATGGATGAACATTTGACTCACTTACGTGCTGTTCTTAATGCTTTGAGAGATGCACGTTTGTTTGGTAACCTTGATAAGTGCACCTTTTGCACGGATCGAGTCTCTTTTCTTGGCTATGTTGTGACTCCACAGGGAATTGAGGTTGATAGAGCCAAGGTGGAGGCGATATGGAGTTGGCCCACACCCACGACAGTCTCCCAAGTGCAGAGTTTTCTTGGCCTTACAGGATTTTATCGCCGCTTTGTCAAAGAATTCAGCACCATTGCGACACCGTTGATTGAGTTGACAAAGAAGGGCGTCGTGTTCCATTGGGGGCCATCACAAGAGGAGTCCTTTAATCTTTTGAAGGACAAGCTTACACACGCACCATTGCTCCAACTTCTGGATTTTGGTAAGACTTTTGAACTGGAATGTGATGCTAGCAGAATTGGTATTGGTGGTATTTTGATGCAAGAAGGCAAACCTGTTGCCTACTTTAGTGAAAAATTGAATGGTCCTGCTCTTAATTATTCCACGTATGATAAAGAATTGTATGCTCTTGTTCGTTCTTTAGAGACGTAGCAATACTATTTATGGCCTAAAGAATTTGTCATTCATTCCGATCATGAATCACTTAAGCATATTCGTAGTCAAACCAATTTGAATCGTAGACATGCTAAGTGGGTTGAATTTATTGAATCTTTTCCTTATGTCATTAAACACAAGAAAGGGAAGGATAATGTGATTGCTGATGCTTTGTCTCGACGCTATACCATGTTGTCTCAACTTGATTGTCGCATTTTTGGTCTTGAAACTATTAAAGGACAATATGCTTTTGATGCTTATTTTAAGGATGTGTTGTTGCATTGTAAAGAGGGACAAGCATGGAATAAATTCGTGATCAATGATGGGTACTTGTTTAGAGCTAACCGCCTATGCATTCCAGTTGGATCCGTTCGTCTTTTGTTGTAGCAGGAGGCGCATGGAGGCGGTTTGATGGGACATTTTGGTGCTAAGAAGACAGAGGACGTTCTGGCCACACACTTCTTTTGGCCAAAGATGCGGCGAGATGTTGAGCGATTTGTTGCTCGCTGCACTACATGTCAAAAAGTTAAGTCTCACTTGAATCCACATGGTTTATATATGCCTCTTCCTGTTCCTTCTATTCCGTGGGCAGATATTTCTATGGACTTTGTTTTAGGATTGCCCTAGACTAAGAGGGGGAGGGATAGCATTTTTGTTGTTGTGGATCGCTTTTCTAAGATGGCCCACTTTATACCATGTCATAAAACCGATGATGCCGTTCATATTGCTGACCTCTTTTTCAAAGAGATAGTTCGTTTGCATGGTATGTCGTCTACTATTATTTCAGATCGTGATGCCAAGTTCTTAAGTCACTTTTGGCGTACTCTATGGAACAAGTTGGGTACAAAGTTGTTGTTCTCTACAACATGTCACCCACAAACTGATGGCCAAACCGAGGTGGTGAACCGCACATTGTCTACCATGTTGAGAGCTGTTTTGAAGAATAATTTGAAGCTGTGGGAAGAGTGTTTGCCGCATGTTGAGTTTGCATATAATCGAGCGGAACACTCCACCACCAAGGTAAGTCCTTTTCAAGTAGTGTATGGATTCAATCCCCGTGCCCCTATTGATATTTTACCTTTGCCTACTAGTGAGAGAGTTCATAATGATGCTAAGGAGCGTGCTGATTTCATTGTCAAAATGCATGAGACTACTAAGGCAAACATTGAAAAGATGAATGAAAAATATAGGATTACTGGTAGTAAAGGTAGAAAGGAAGTTAAACTTGAACCGGGTGATTTTGTTTGGTTGCACTTGAGAAAGGATAGATTTCCTGAGTTAAGAAAATCAAAATTGATGCCTCGAGCTGCTGGTCCTTTTAAGATAGTTGAGAAGATAAATAATAATGCATATAAACTTGAGTTGCCTCCCGAGTTTGGGGTTAGTCCCACCTTTAACATTTCAGATTTGAAGCCATACTTGGGAGATGAAGATGAGGCTGAGTTGAGGACAACTCCGCTTCAAGAGGGGGAGGATGATGAGGACATCACTTCTTTGGATACACACAACACTCCTCCACTTGACATTCAAGGACCAATCACTAGAGCTCGCGCCCGACAATTGAATTTACAGGTGAGCTCGTTCTTAAGTACTTCTTTTTGTTCATTTGAGAATAGATTGCTACCTAATGATTAAATTATGATTAGGAACCATGGAGAGGACCTGGAAGTACTTGGAGAAGGGCTACGGGGTGCACAAGTCCAGCAAGGGCGGTCGAATCAAGTTGGAGGCCCAACTCAAGCCGACTTCGAATCCAATTCGGAGTCCAGAACCAGGCCGCACTAAAACGGACACCCAGATCGTATCCGGACTCCGTTTTGGATGTTCTACATATGTATGGAAAGCTAAGAAGAAGACCTTTCCAATGGCTTTGGTCCCATGTCAAAATTCCTTCTGAGTCAACGGAAATCGTTGAAACAATTGGACGTTCAGAATCTGTCTGGGTGCTGCGCCACCGCCTTTTGGGCCGTTCGGCTTTGTATCGTGTTGGAGCCCATTAGGGGCATGTCCAGGGGTTTTGCACGCCCCTCACTCCTTTATATCCAGCCGCCACACCCACCATTAGGGTTGGGTTTTGCTTAGATTAATTCTGTCTTTGAACAGTTTCGTCGTTCATCGGTTTGTGAGACCCCAACTTTCGAGTGCTACATCAATCCATCCGCAATTCAGTTGTGTTCTTCCTTGTTCTTGCTTGTGTTCTTCGATTCGCAGGCGAGGATTAGCCTTCTTGGTGAGGTCAACTGGGCCACGCACGGTTGATAACCTGAGGAGACGTGGTGCTGCGATTGCGGGGTTTGGAACGTGTCGTTCGGAAGCCGGATCGATTTGTGTCGCGCCTCCACCAAATCGAACATATCCAGAACCTGTTGGAAGATCGGGACCCCGTCCCCATCATCTCTGACCTACGTGGTGCCGGTGTGTCCACAACAGGTTCTTCAATAGTTTGTTCATCCTGTTGTGGTTCTGTAGGAGCTAAAACGTTTTCAGGTGTTTCTCGAATTTCTTCAAGTTGCACCGTGCACCCACTATCCCTTCTTGAGAGAAACTCTTTCTCTAAGAAGACACCATGTCGGACGACAAACACTTTGCCTTCTTCTTGATTATAGAAGTAATATCCTTTTGTTTCCTTAGGATACCCAATAAAGAAGCATTTATCAGATTTAGGAGTGGCTTATCAGATTGTAAACATTTTACATAAGCCTCACATCCTCAAATCTTAAGAAAAGACAAGCTAGGACGTTGTCCTGTCCACATCTCATATGGTGTCTTTTGTACTGATTTTGATGGAACCCTGTTTAGTGTGAACACGGCTGTTTCAAGAGCGTACCCCCAAAAAGACAACGGAAGATCACTTTGGCTCATCATGGAGCGCACCATATCTAATAAGGTGCGATTTCTCCGTTCAGATACCCCATTCCATTGAGGTGTTCCTGGCGGAGTCAATTGTGGAACAATTCCACAATCCTTCAGATGATTGCCAAACTCATGGCTCAAATACTCGCCTCCACGATCAGATCGTAGAAACTTGATTGTCTTGCCTAAATGATTTTGCACTTCATTTTAGAATTCTTTGAACTTTTCAAAGGATTCAGACTTATGCTTCATCAGGTAGATATACCCATATCTACTAAAGTCATCAGTAAAAGTTATGAAGTATCTCTCAAGAAGGGATAGTGGGAGCACGGTGCAACTTGAAGAAATTCGAGAAATACCTGAAAACGTTTCAGCTCATACAGAACCACAACAAGATGAACAAACTATTGAAGAACCTGTTGTGGACACACCGGCATCACGTAGGTCAAAGAGGTCACGTCGTGCACCTGAGAGGTACATGTTCTTGACTACTCAATAACGGGACATATTGTTGTTAGACAACGATGAGCCTAAGACCTATGAAGAAGCGATGGTGGGACCAGACTCTGAGAAATGGCTTGAAGCCATGAGATCTGAAATTGAATCTATGAACAGTAATCAAGTTTGGAACTTGGTTGATCCACCTGATGGTGTTAAAACCATTGAGTGCAAATGGCCGGTGAAAGGTGCCTTTGTCATCTTGCCAAGTAAACAAGATTCGCATGTCTCAAATGATTCAAAATCAAATGAGTGTAGAATACCATCTCTATGGAGCTTCTCCATGCGTTTCTCATTTATGTGACCTAAGCGACAGTGCCAAATAAACGTGGGATTCAAATCATTCGGACGTTGCCTCTTTGCATTAATGTTATAGACCGGTGACCCTTCAAGAGTAAGAACGTATAACCCATTCACCAATGGAGTATGACAATAGAACATATCTTTGAAATAAAGAGAACAACCATTGTCCACAGATCTAAAGTCATAACATTCGCTTCCAAACATGAAGCGAAATAATGTTCTTGGAAAGAGATGGAACACAATAACAATTATTCAATTCCAAAACTAATCACGAAGGTAAAGACAATGGCATGGTGCCAACAACCACCGCAGCAACTTTTGCTCCATTGCCAACGCGAAGATCTACTTCGCTCCTCCTCAAACTTCTACTTCTTCTTAGCCCCGCAACGATTTGCAAATGTGAGCAACCGATCGGTATCAAATACCCAAGAATCGGTGGATGAAGTAGCAAGATTGATTTCTATAACATTTATACAGAGTGGAAGTCGTACTTCCCTTCTTCTTCTCAAGATCCTCCAAGTACTTTGGGCGTTCCTTTTCCAATGTCCCGATTGCTTACGAGAGTAACAATGCGCTTGAAGCAGCGCCCTTCTTGACTTGCTTGGCCTTAGAACTGCTCGCGATCTCATCGGAGCTAACTTTCTTTTGATTGCGCCTTTCTTGACATTGGGCTTGCCCTTGCCTTCTGCATCATCATCACATGATTGCTGCTTTTCTTAATGCTTTCCTCGCGACTTTTAGCATCCCATGCAACTCACCAAGGTCTTGTCCATGTTGTTCATGTGATAGTTCAGTATGAATGGCTCAAAGCTCGAGGAAGCGACTGGAGAATCACATCGTAGCCAACTCTTAGCTAAGGGAAAACCAAGCTTTTCCGGACTCTCAATGTAGCCAATCATCTTAATCACATGAGGGTGACGAGATTCCCTTCTGCAAGCCTGCACGCAAACAAGGACTTTGAAGTGTTGAACCTCTCAGCCCTTGCTTGGTTCTCAAACATACCACGCAACCCCACAATGATATTGTAGGCATATGTGTTCTCATATTGCTTCTGAAGCTCAAAGGACATTGTGGCAAGCATGAGACAGCTCACATCAAGGCAATCATTCATTTGCTTCTCATAAGCTCTCCGTGCAGCCGCAGTAGCATACCAGGCAAGTCTTCGGGGTAAGGAGACTCAAGGACATATTCCTTGTGCTCTTGTTTGAGAACAATTCTCAAGTTGCGATACCAATCCATAAAGTTCGTTCCATTGAGTTTTTCTTTCTCAAGAATAGATCGCAAATTAAAAGAACTGGATGCGGCATTAGTTGACATGATCTACAACAAAAGAATATGCAAAGTTTAGCACTACGTTTATATTCATCTTTTATTAAACTATTTAACAAAAGACTCCCACTATGTGTTTTGCAACAAAACTCTCTCTAAGTTACATAGTGGGTCAAGATCCTCATTTCACTAATTCCTAGTGAGCTTTGGCATCACGGCTAGAAAACTAGTGACATGGGTAAGCAACACCTTGCTAATCACATCCCTATATGACTCCTGCTTGTTGGGTGACATCAGTATGCCCCGGCCCCAACCTATGCCCCAAGGTCCAAAACTATTTTGATAACCTTGTTAAGTAAACCAAATGCTTCCGCATGTAGATGTCCGACATCTACCCCAAATAATGATGATAACTGACGGCACTCTACTTTGGTAGACCTACCATACGGTGATCATTATCTTTTGGTGCAACATATGGAAGGGCATTAACACCTAATTTTTATGAGGGATTCTATCCTACCAAAGCAACATATCACATATATCATTGCATAAGAATAAGATAGATAACATCGAGAAATTTCGATATTTGACACTGAATACGTGCGCCTCTCAACTTTTAACCCCCAATTCGCACGCCTTTGGAAATTTAACCCTGTCACTGCGAATTCTTTTGATTCAAGGGATTCTCTTCATTTTCGCAGTGACAAATGTCAAAATAGCAAAGGAGAGAAAATGAGGAGAATCCCTTAAATCAAAAGAATTCGCAGTGACAGAGTTAAATTTCCAAAGGCGTGCGAATTGGGGGTTAAAAGTTGAGAGGCGCACGTATTCAGTGTCAAATATCGAAATTTCTCGATAACATCACAGATAAACACATTTAACTGTGAAGTAGTATGGCCCAAAAAATGGTGATATCCATCTCCATGTAGGTGTAGACGATCTCCATCCTCCACATCACTCCTTTAGGCCACCATGCTTGAAAGCTTGTAACCTCAAAACTAGGCTACTACCTATAATAGCTAGAAATTGAAGATTACAAAGATAGATTCAAGCATTAAGGTCGACACGCAGGTCGTTAAATACAATATAGACAGCTAACAATAGCTGAAATAATCATGACACGCATGCCATGAACGAATGTTACATGCATCACATACATCTCATACATTCCAATAAGCTATAGGGCCATACTATTCACACCATTCCCTGCAAAAACAAGTTAGACGTAGAATCGCATTCTACCTAACGATGTGAACCCATGACGCTATACAAGGGGGGTACGCACGGCGGTCCCGCTGGTGGTCGTGGCGGGGTCGCGGGCGGAGCGGCGGTCAGCCTCAGCGGGTTTTAGGGCAGCGCCCTGAACACCCTACGAAATTTACATATCCAATCTATGAAATCGCTATGGAAAAACTATTCGGCACAACCACCTTATGCCGATCCGAGACGTTCTCTAGGACGCTAGTTTTTCCACTGGGCCGAGGCTATCAGATCCATAACCTACTAGTATTCGACATAACCACCTTATGCCGATCCGAGACATTCTCTAGGACACTAGTTTTTCCATTGGCCCGAGGCTATCAGATTCATATCCTACTAGTATTCGACATAACCACCTTATGCCGATCCGAGACAATCTCTAGGGCACTAGTAGTGATACAATCTGCGCCTCATCTAACCCCTATTCACCGATTGATCTCATCAACCCGTGCTACCATCGATTCATCACACGAACCAACTGATCTAGACAGTAATAGATCCAATCTACTACTATCGCATATCAACATATGCGTTGATCCAGATCGCAAACTAAGCAAGATGGCTCTGATACCACTAAAGGATTGCGCGTAGGCTACGAAAGCAGAAAACAAAACTTTTCTACCGCGCACACAAGGACATCATGCTTAAGGAGGGATCATGGATCGTTACCACTAGACACGCAGCGCAGCGGAAGAAGAGTTGGAGAAGCCGGTCCAACCACGCGCGTCGAGGTAGTAGTGGAATTAGCCGATCACCATGAACAGATCGTCAACACCGCAACGAGCAGCGCCTCCACCGGTATCCACACATCCGGGGTTGGAATGCCAATCGCGAGTGTACTAGCACTCATGAGCGGCTAGGGTTTGGCTCGGGAGGTGGCGGCTAGGGTTTTGCTAGAGGTTAACAGAAGCATGTACCCCTCAGCCCCTCGCCTCCATATATATAGACCTCCTCACTTGGGCCTTGTGGACCGAGGCCCAATAGGAGTCTATTCGGATCTCGATCCCAATTGAGCCCACATCCGAATCATATTCGAATTAGTGTTCCGACCCGTTAAGCGTGCGACCCTGTAGGTTCACATATACTTGGTCGCGACCCGGAAACGCCTTTTCGGTCACCCAGTTAATAGCGGCCTCTAGTAAGACATATTAACCCCAAAGTATACGTAAAGATCATATCGGCTGAACCTGTAATGTTCTCATATACGAATCCCTTTGCCTCACAATATAGATTGAGCTCAAGGCGAGACCTGTGTCATCCTCTTAATAGCTCAATCACTCTCTCGATTCCGTGATGGATTATAAACTTGTGACTGACTTCTCAATCACCTTGGCATGGCCATGCACTTTCATAGTCCATTACATCGAGGGGCCCAGAGATATCTCTTCCATGAGGGAAAAATTCTATCTTGACCATTCACATCCCACTACATGTTTCATGGCAAACCTGAAGACTACTTTTATAACTACCCAGTTACGGAGTAGTGTTTAGTAGTCCCAAAATAAGCTACTACGCATGTTGGGAACCATGATGATCTCAAGTCTAAGGATTCTACATAAACACTACTTGAGACCAACTAATGACACATGGAATCTCTGCAGTGTCTCATGGCGGGTCTATCCAACATATGTTCACTAACATATGTCCATATTATTGATTTGGTATCACCATACCATGATCCATGAGACATAATCATCAATCAACATATGCTGATCTTTGAATCATATTTGTTCCTCATATGATATATGATCAGGGATCATTTAGAAATAGCAACATTTTAGCATTAAGAGTCTCATGAATAAGTCACATACTCATTGATCAATAATGATAATGTCTATTTCAAGGAACAAAGTAATGTATCATAAACATAGTATGTGATATATATAACATCTCCATGTTGCCTCTAGGGCATATCACTAACAGGGAGCCCCTTCGGCTTCGTGGTGTCGTCCCCACTGGCGGCTTCGATGGCGGTCTCGTAGACACGCACGAACTCCCGTGGGTCCATGCCTTGTACGGCTCGATGGCGCTCGGGAACTTGAAGTCCTCCGGCCACGCCGCTTGCTACAAGCCTGCGAAGAGTGGGGATTCCGGGTCGACGCGCCACAGCGGGACGCGACTAGATGTGGGGGTGTCTCAGCTGTCCACCCGCTCCGGCGTGGGCTCCGGCGCGACCATTGGTGGAGTTTGCTGGCTCCGAGCCTCTTGCATATCCCGTACGGCCCCGCAGAGATCCGCTAACTCCCGTTGGAACGTGTTGAGGGCCGCCAGCAGGGCGTTCTCCACCGTAGTCGTAGCCGGAGCGCTTGATGTACCTGGCTACATGGTCGAAATAGCGGGGATCACGGTCTGCACTCCAGGATTACCTGCCGTGGTGGCGTGGTGGACGTCGGAGTCGACGGCGAGGCCCATGCTGCCGCCGGGACCGCTCGCCACCTCCGCACCGGGCGGGGGGACGACGGCCGCACCAACGTGGGCGCCAGCGCTGCCGCTCCCGGCCACTCGGTTGGCGTTGTCGACGGTTGTCGCCGTGCCCGCGGTGGGACCTCCCACCGTACGCGAGGCGGTGCTGACCGTCGTGGCGGCGGTGGCGGGGTCGGTTGTCGTGACAACGGTGGCAGGGTCGATCGTCATGGCGTGCTCGCCGGTGTTCGCTGCCGACGGGCCCACATCGCCATCGACGCCCACGGCTACCGACACCGAAGCCCTGGTGTTGACGCGAGACCTCGTCGCTCCCGCCTTCTTCTTCTTCGCCGACGACACTGGAGCTTTCTTCGGTGCCATCCTTCTTCGGATCTTGAGGCTTGCTCTTTGTTCCTCCCCATGGACGGCGCCAACTGTTGTGGCTACAGACCAAACAGAGAGAGGGAGTATGGTAGTGGAGAGTTAGGTGAGCAAGTGCTTAGGGTTTTCCCCATGGCCTGTATCGTGTATATATATATATCCTTATGGGGAGTGTTTTTACAGTGATACCCTTACATCTGAACATCCCCCTCAGGGGAACTTATGTCATTATACATGTCCCATTTCGAGCCTTACAACCTCCTAACGGGCCTGCTGGGCTTAGGTGGGGGCCACCCCTACAACAAGTACCATCTAATATGGGTGGACGGTTCACATACCTCTCTGATGACATAGCAACTGGCTCTGATACCACTTGTAGGATCGAACATAGCAATTAGAGGGAGTGAATGATTGTAGTCGTTATTCAGAACTCAAAAGTAACCTCACTTACCATATGTAGATTTTGATAGCTCGACGCCCGACCGCTCAACTGTCGTAACCTCTTACCAGTTATAAATTTTGATGGTGGTTACAGCCGCTTGACGCTCAACCGCTCAGCTATCGTAATCTCTTATTAGTCGTAAAGTTCGACCATGATTGGCAATCGTAAACTTCTTCTGCGCTCGTAAACTACGACTGCTTCGCACTCTTGATCTTCGACCAGTTAGCACTCGTAAGCTTCAATAGCTTTGCACATACTCGAACTTTGACTGATTTGCACGTACTCAAACTTCGACCGATTTGCACTGACTCGTAAGCTTCAACTACTTTGCACTGACTCATAACTTTAACTGGTTTATGCGTAGTCATAACTTCGGCTGCGGGAGCAAAAACCTCTCGATCACCTGCGCCTTCAAGGATGCAACGAGTACTCATATTTTCTCTATTTTTTGGCAATGATTCGGCACCTTTGCACGCAGTCGAAAGCTTCCTTTGCTCGAACGCTTCGACACCTGCAATCACCAGCCCTTTCCACAAATCAAGAACAAGATTGATTCAAATTGATGTTTGTTGCTAGATTTTTATGGGTTTACAAAGTGCCTCAAAAGCACCCCTAAAAGTCTAGCCAAAATTAAAACCTTTTCAATGCTTTTCCAAAAACCCGTACGTTTACTATGCCCATTCACCTCTATTTATATCCTCTGACACCTTAAGAATTCTCTCCAAATGGATCACGAATTTGAATCCTACTCCGACCCAACGTCTCTTACGAAACCTTCTCCTCAACTCGTCATTTGTTGAAGCCTCTAGGACCGCACCTCCCGTTGTTTCTCCACGTATCATCCACCTTTGATCTCCACATGCCCAAGCATGAGCCCGACCATCTCGTGACATTCTCAACCGTCTAAACCTCGGATCTCCCATTCTACTCCCAGTCCACCTTGTCATCGACTATGATAACCTCTATACTCAACCTGAACATATAAAGACCGAAGAATGTTTTCCCAGTACAAATTCTCTCCAACTTGACCAACATCAATCCACACACGCATAATACACCATAATTCACCCATAAACTCGAACCAAATCTTCTATGAGCTCAATTTCCACATTTTTCACAAATCAACTTGAGATCATCTTAAAAAACTGGTCTGACCACCATGTATGAGCTGATCAAACCGCTGGCCGATCAGACCTTCCATACATGGCAGTCCGACCTCCTAAATCTGAATATTTTGTCATTTTCAGTTTTACAATAGTGTCTTGTCCAAAACTTTTACAAACGTAAATTTTGATACAATCTAAAAGTCAATCATTCATCATCACTATCCTCATGACCTATCCATATGGTCTAACACATAAACGCATCATTTGTTGGATAGACCTGCACATGTAAATTCAATAAACAAGAGGGATTGACTGGATATGCAAATGCATCATTTTGAGTGACCAATACAAACAATCGTGCTTCAGTTGAGCTTGGAGGTGTAAAATTTCTTACACGTGTTGACAGCTAGGATCAGCTGAGGGAACAAGAGCGTGAAGTACAAGAGATGTCAAATTAACATGTACAAGATCAAAGCATAATATATCTAATTTGAAGAAAAAGAAGGATAACAAACTTGACGATTCTCTTGATTTTGACAAAATGGGAAACCAGCCTAAAATATAATAAATTGTGAAAATATCGAAGCTTACAGCTGAATACCATATCTGACCATTAACCATGAGAATCATACCAAAACAGAGAGCTTGATCTAAACTTGTGTTGCCTGGACTGGAACTGCCATTTGTTGCTTGCTTGCAGCTATTTGTTCTGTTCTCTTCGCCCAAAGAACACAATACAGACCTCCAACCATTATCACTCCACCTATTATACTGCAGGCAAAAAAAACCAAATTCAGCGTCAAAATCATGAAGCTTTTTCGTTGTTAATGAAAACATGACAGTGAGCTGGTCAGTAGAAAGAGACACCTTCCCAGGGTAACTGCTTCTCCTAAGAGAGAGGACAGCACTATTGTGACAAGCAGAGTTATGGGCATTGTCATGGACAAGAAAACCGGTCCGCTCTTGTCAATCACCCATACTTGCATGTAATATGCAACTCCAGAAACAAGTATGCCCTGCACTCAGTGTCCAGTAATCTCATTGTTACAGTGGCAGTGTAAACACAGGGAAATGCAGGAACATGTGTTTTGATGATTGGTAGGAAACCAAAGGAAACTGTAATAACAAAGTGAAAAATGTAAGTACGCTCTGAAGCAAACGTCATTAGAATTCACTCTGAGCTTCAAGAAACCAATATTAAACACGCTTTGACGTTTGAGGAATGTACATTCCCAAACATGCCCGAAAAGATTTACAGGAACTCAGAGTCAGAGTTTAAGACGTCCTTTGCTGAAATGCAGTTTGGCACAATTGACATTACTTTTCTTCCATTTGGATCAACAGTGCAAGTGATCATTACCATTGGATGCATCCAGCAGAAAAATTCCTCTTGCAACTTTCTTAGTTGATAGTATTACCATGTATTATTTTTGACGATTTATTACTGTTAGACCATATGGCCAGATCTAGGTTAGATGATGAATAATTGACAACGTTGGTGATGATATTACTTAGGATAATGTTGCATGATATGCTCGTGTGAGGTATTGTGCGGATTGACTTGAGTCAAGTCGTGGACTTGTGCTCGTACGCGGTTGCGTGTTTATTCATGTGCAGGTGTTGCTTGAGGCGAAACATGGTCGATGACGGGACTGAAACTAGGTTCGGGTGGAACTGAGGTTTCGGGACAAAGTTCAGGGAGGAACTGAGGTCCTATCAGTCAAAGATGTTATGTGGGATGTTCAAGCTAGAGAATAATACACATCGAGATGACGCGGCGTTGGAGGCGTGGAGATGCGTCATGGTGGAGGCAAGCGGCAAGGCTGCATGTGTCCGGACGGCGCATATACGAGTTGTATACGGATTGGAGTTGTATACGGAGTGGTTGCCGTGGCGCGTGCTTCCGTGTTGGAGTTGGCTTTATTGGAGAAATAAAAAGAGGGAGAGGGCTTGCGGCTGATCTGCCGTGGTTTTTGGAAAAACATATAGCAACGGTTGCATGCGAGATGAGAGCTGGCCGTGGGGCAATTAGAGGGATTAGGGCTAATTATTGATTAGGCCTAATCTTTGTATGAAGATTGTGTGAAGGAATAAAGTGCATGCATGTGGCTAACGTTGGTAAAAACAAAAAGGTGACTGATAATTTCTTCGTTTTAGATCTGAATGCCTTGTTGATAGTTTTTTTTTCTCTGTCGGATTGAAAGTTACTAGTAAAAGTACTTACTTGCGCAGTACTTGTTTTTAGATTAAATTCTTGTTTGAGAGTATTGAGTTTTATTTAATCCATCTAATATAACTAGGGCATCAAGTTTGTGATCTGGAAAGGTTAGATGATTAATGTCTTACGGTTTTTGCTTAATTGCTTAATTAGGGCTTAATCAATTTTCGTCACTATCTGCTCAGCAGGTTTGTTTATTTTATATCTCGAGTTCTAGACCTCCGTTTGATGTGATTCTAGTTGGGTTAGTTCAATAATTTTCTCTAGTTTATTTTGTCAAAGTTTGAGGTTAATCAGAGTTACGTTCTTTTATTGAGATTAGTTTTAATAAGGGTACAATGTTCTGTCCAGAACTTTAAAACGAGGCTTAAATAGGTTTTGTGTTAAAAGGGGAGTATTAACGTTTATTTTTAGCTTCCGCAATCATTCACCCCCTCTGATTGCCTATCTTAGTGTGAATCGATCCTACAATTACCATGTATTTATTGACCTTGCACTGCTATTTTTTACTCAAGGGCCAGGATTCTGCCAGACATAAGAAAACACCTTTTTTTTTTGTTTATTACCTGCAGTCTAATGAAAATAAGATGTTCAAAACTTATTGTTGCCCTATAGTAACCAAACAATCAGAGGAGATCAATGACTTACAGAGTAAAGCACAGCAATAAGACCTACATCTAGTCCCAGCTTCCATCGTGAAAAATCTCTCTCAACCGCTAAAGCGACGAAGAAACACTGAATAGTTGCAAAGATCATCTGGAGAGTTGTGTTGAGCAGCTTAGAGGGGTAAGCTTCCGACATAGGCCCCTGAGAAGTAGTACCATCAAGGTAAATAGCATGAACAAGCCCAGAGTACCATTTGATCCATTGTTAACACATTTCAGAGTGGCTCTGAAAAGATTCATACCTGAAGTACTGTCCAAAGAGCCCAACATGTAGTAGATAAAGCCGTTAAGAAAATTCCTAATATCCAAGTCCTTGTAGGATGAGCAGTAACCCCAGCATGGGAGGTACTTATGTGATGAAAAAGACGGTGATGGTTGAAAGATTTCAATTCAGGTCCTTGGTAAAATGCAAGTACAGTAACACCAGCAATGCAAAACACTACACCGGAAACTTTTGCAATCCCATGGAACCTCTTCAAGTTCAAAGACTCCATCCTACCAGACATACAGTGAGGAATACCAAATTGAGAATTTTAATATAGCAAATCTCCTCAAGTTTGTGGAAAAATTGCACAAGGCTCCATAACTAATCTCTCTGATACAAATCACTCACAGGTTCACAAAATTTTGGCTCTAGATATTACAGTTTTGAGGTTCTTCCAAGTTATTTCTTTTCATCAATTTTTGTTTAATAATCACTTTATTACTCGTACATTACAATATTCTATAAAAAAATGTATTTAAGCATACATTGAGATCTATGCTTTTTGTTATTGTTTCGGGAGGTAATGATAAAATGCATTTCCATGCCATGATAGCTTATAAACTGTCCAATGCATATGTTCAGATCTACATTGGACTCCCTACAGATTGCATACCCATTTGGAGCATGGGATTTTCTTCCCAATTTCTGCAGGTAACTGTTTCTTGTGAAATTTCTGCATTCCAAATCCAAACAGGGACTGCATATTATGTTCAGTTATAGCACATATTTGAAGAGTTGGAAAATCCTATAGGAGCCAGTGTTACAGGGGATCAAGTTGGACTCCTTCACAATCATAACATGTGGCAACATGAATCTTGTAGCAGTGGTAGATGGACAGCTTTACTATTCATGTGTTACGTGTCATGATTTGGAAGGGGTCTAAATTGATCTCCTGTAAGACTAGGTCCTACAGTATATTATGTAAAAGGAAAGCAACGGACAATTAGCTTAGTCTGTGCCTTATCTGGTTTAGTACAAAATTTATCTGTGCCTTATCTGGTTTAGTACAAAATTTATCATCCTAGCAAAACAAGAAAATCATGAGTATATTATTCCTATTTTTCTAGGAAGGAATGCAAGTATAAAACGAAAACCCTTACCCCAACAGAACAGCCAAAAAGAAAGCCACCACTGGTAGAAGGTTAAATATTGCAGATGATGATGTTGCTGAAGCATAACTGAGACCAAGGCTAAATATGTTTATTGCGCCAGAAATTCTAATAAAAAGGAAAATACATATAAAATGATTAATGACTGTGCTGCAAGTAGAATAAATGGCACAAATTGACAACACAACTAATTCACAAAATTAACAATTATGAAGAGAGCAATTCAATAGAGCTACTTAAATAAATATTCGACAACATCTGCACAGATGTACCACTGTCAGTTGGAAAATCTGTATGAAATTTTACATAAATTGATCTGTTCTTTGGAACAGCTTAACGCTGGACTGTCAGTTGTGAAGCTAATTAAGTATATAGTTCTTTGAAGGCAATTAAGTATATATTTCAATGTAACCTAGAATAGAGAGAGAAGAACAATATGTACTGCACTATGACCAAGAAAAGAGAGAAAAGAACAATATATACTGCACATTAACCCAAGAAAAAAGAGAAGTGCACAAATGACTGAACGGGAAAACTGAAGAGCTTTGCACAGAAGTGCAAAAGGATCAAAAGAACTACAAACATAGAATGGTCGGACAGGAACTTCCAAATGAAGATTGTGAAACACATCCAGTTTAATATGAAGATTATGAAAACTAGTGCTGCTTTTTTGCAAGCAACGATTTGGCTTGATAGCCAAGATGTTTCAGGTCAATACCAATCAGACGGAGAAGAATGAAAACAAGTAAAGCATATAAATCACACTTTGACTTACCCGTATAATGCATGCACAAATAGTTTCAGAGAGACTTTGTATGACAGTGGTGGAGCGGTTTTTCTGCACAAAGAAACCTCAATGCATGCTTCCATGATGATATCCAGGCAAATAAGTAAAAAACTTCATTACCTTTCAAGCACAAAAGCAACGGGCACTAAGAACAGAATAGCAATTGCATGCCTGTAGAAAACATATACAGACGTGCTCATGCCTTCATTAAACGCATCTTTGGTTACTATCTGCATGCCTCCATATATGGACCTTATGAGGAACGCAACCACAAAAGCTGCTCTATTGCCCATTAGAATGGTCTGCTCGAATTTCTATAGATGATCGTTTAAATAGGAGGGCCGATTCTAGCAATATGAGATGTCTTTACTTTAGCATCAGCATACTTCACTGTCAAACTGTCATTGAGTTGATTCTAAGGATACAAATCTCGGAACCGGAGAAGTTTCCGCCCAGTGGCCGGTAACAATAACTGGAAAAAATGGAAAAAAAATATGTTAAAATTTGAATTTAGAATGTTTTAAAACCGGTAACCGGAACAGTTACCGCGCAAAAACCCAAAAAACACTACAAAAACTGGAAAAACTACTACCAAAACCGGAAAAAGTTAGAGAAAATCGGTTATGGGTAATTAACAATTGGAATAATACAAATATTAATTTAAAAGTATTTAATGAAATAACAAACCTGTTACATAAGGAGCTTGATGTCTAGTTAGAAATTTGTAAGGAACCTAATGTTGTATATAAAAAATCCTCCTTACTAGTTTTACTATCTAGTGAATCTCTCTCCTCCAAATGATACATAAGGAGTTTGATGGGTGGGTTTGGGAGCACTTATGCTTTGGCTTTGGCTTGGGTTGCTACAATAGCTACGGTGTGTTTTTTCAAAGCGGGTCTACAGTTAGATTGTACTAGACACTGCACCGAATTCAGCTATACCAGTAAAAATCACATGTGACTATTTCCTTCTGCATACTACCTCTCACGAACAGTCAAAATTCAAAAACTAAAGGCTTAAACCAATTTAGGAAGTGCATTATGCTGTCGTAAATTTAAATTTAAATTTGAAAAATTCGGCGGTTTCTTTTCTCCCGGTTCTCACCAGTTTTCCCAGTAACTGCCAATTTTTTTCCCTGGTTGATTCAGATAGTTGGGCCCTCTGAGGTGATCCACTTAATTAGGCAACCTATTTACACATTAAACAGAAGAAATTATGGCATGGTCGTAAGTATTGTTGCAAGTTGCAAACAATTAAATTTACAAGCTTTCATTAGATTCCAACAGATAGCAGCACAGTTGCCAGAAATTTAAATTGGAAGCTTGAGCATCTACTTTTAAAAAGTGTATTTTGCTGTGGAACATCCACTAAACAGCACTCCCAAAAGTGGCTGTCATGATAATATAAATTATCATCAATTATTGTTCAGAGTTCGGTCCTCTTAACTTTTAAGTTTATAATCAAGAATGGCGAATTATAGATTAAGTTGCATAGTTACAAATAAGAGCTATGATAAACGAAGAGTCGATGTACTGTTTTTGCAAATTAGTCCAAAACTCTTTGCTTACAGTGGATACACATACACTAGATCATTTTCACAGGTTAAACCGGGCAACAAACTCATCAGACAACACAGAATTTTCATTAAAGCAAACATGATAATAACTAACTTGAAGTATGTACCCATGACTAAATAGATAATACAATTAAGCGATAAACACTACCTTTGCTCAGTTGTGACCTGTTGTCCTAGTAAGAATAATGATCTCACCCAAGGTTCGAAAAACCGGAACCGGAAGAAATCCCGGTTGGCGGCCGGTAACGGCCGATTACCGGAAAAACCGGTCATAATTTGAAAATCAAAATTTGAATTTTGAGATGTTTTGAAACCGGTAACTGGAAAAACTGGCTGGTAACCGGAAAAACCAGTCGGTAACCGGAAAAACCGGAAAAAAAAGGGCCAAAATTTAAACTATCTTGAACCGTCGGGATTTTGAACCCATTCTCACCTAGTCCACATTCTCAACTATCTTGCGGAAAATCTACATATTAAATATATATTATGCAAAATAAATTCGGTGGGTCAAACATGAGATTAAGCAAGCAACACTACTACAAAAAGCCTAATACTAGACGCCAAATCACAGACGGTTTTGTGAAACCGTCTGTGATGTACACTATTACAGACGGTTTTAATTTGGAGGCCATCTGTGGTATTTGTGGCTGGAAAAAGGAGTATCACAAACAATTCTTACCGCTGAACCGTCTGTGATATTAGAATATCACGGACGGTTTTTATTATAAATCCGTATGTGATAATCTGGAATATCACAGACGGTTTTTATTTGAGGACAGCAAGGAGGAGGAGGACAGCAAGGAAGACACCGCAAAAGCAAGTAGCTCGTGCCAACTGTGCAGGCGCTCAATCAACGCTGACGATGGTGGGCGTCAAAGACATCCAGCTTATGCGTTGCATCAGGGGCGAGAAGGCATAGATGATCTTTGCTTTTTCTCTGTTCTTGTTGTGTAACCTATTCGTTGTTTTGGGATATTGTAATAGTAGGCTCTAATCTTAATAAAAATGGATATTTTATGTTTGTAAAATGAATTGAGATGTGAATTGGATGTATACATGTACTTGTTGATCTGCTTGTTTCATAGGGCATGGCTAGCATTTCCTGAGGCTAGCCAATAAACAGAAATAGGTTTAGGAGTAGAACTAAAAACCGTCTGTGATAGTTATAATCACAGACGGTTTTTAGTTAAAAACCATCTGTGATTTATAAACATCACAGACGGTTTTTAGTTAAGAACCATCTGTGATATTTACATATCACAGACAGTTCTAAACTAGAACCGTCTGTAATAACTATATATCACAGACGGTTTTTAACTAAAAACCATCTGTGATTATAACTATCACAGACGGTTTTTAGCTAAAAACCATCTGTGATATTTGCACCACAGACGGTTCGAAAGCCGTCTGTGATGACCTCGTATTATTACTGACTCATAAATTCAGACGGTTCACAAAACCGTCTGTGATGACCTTTTCTGTAGTAGTGCAAGGATACATATTTTACAATCACATCTACCTTGTAGGATTTATTTGCACATATCAGGTTAGCAAATATAGAAAATAAAGAACAGCAGATAAATAAGGAAATACTACTGCAGACCTTCGTCAGAATGAGACTTCATATTTTCAAAGTAGTAACAAAACGAGGCACAATAAAGGAAATATTCATCAACATTTGTATGGGAGGAAAAGAAAGAAACAGAAATATGAGACAGTTTTATTGACAGATTAATTACATTGCTTTTGTGCAGCTGAGTAGTGAGTAGTTGGTGTCTAATGTTTATTGTCACAGGACATGGCTTTTGAAAAAAAAAATACCTGATGCTATTCATGCTTCATCTGCAGCTCAGAAACAATGGATGAGAGAGCATTCGGCATTTGTTCTGACCCATGTGTACGGCATTGATATCAACCATCCATAGTGAGAGAAGTGCGTATAGCACTCTAACCATATCACCTGGCACACACTTGGTCACCTGGCACACACTTTGGGAGATCCTGTCTCCCCTAACATTGAGCCATTCACGTGCAGTACCGCAGGAAAGCAAAAGGTGCAGATTTTCTTATGTAACCTCTTGTTGCATTTAATCCTTTTTTAAATGGACGAATAATCCAGGCCTGAATTGGAAGCAGGGAAAAGGTCTTCAAAAATCTACAACCCAAAGGAACTCTTCGGTACATACACATACTACACACACCTTGCAGCAACCATGTAGCATATATAATTAAACAAACACATTTTGCTTCATATCCAGACCAATATGCTCATGACTTTCGGCATGGTTACATCCCCTAATAGCATGAACCTCAACTTGGACCTTGTTATCTTTACTATTTAATAAGTTTGAGTTGGTGGTTGGTATATTCTCCTTCCTCCCTTCCCAACCGTCTGATCTGAATACTGAAATGTTGACCATCCATCTAACATCCCTCTCCCTCTCTCTCATATCTAACTACCCCTCCTCTCTACTTCCACCAACAGTTACCATCTCCCACCTCCTCTTCTACCCGACCTCTCTCGCCTCCCTCCCCTCCTGCTCCGCTTGCTTCCGCTCCCTCTCCGCTTCACCTCTCCACACCACCTACCCCTCCTGCTGCGCCGCTGCCTTCTGTTCCCCGGCCTGCGCCACGGCTTCCCACCCGTGCCTCATCTACGCCACGCTGTCCGGCGGCAACCTCGCCGCCGCCCCCAAGGCGCTCCAAGAACCGCTCCTCTTCCTCCTCTCTACCTATTCCCTCCACAAATCCTCCCTTCGTACCCTCCTCTCCCTCTCCTCAGCCCCGCAGGGTCCCTTCCTGAGCCAGCAGGATGCCGCCAGCCTCCACGTCATGGTCGTGGCGCCAGCCTCCCGTCCGCGCTCTCGCTCCTCAACCACCTCTCCCACAACGGCGTCCCGGCCAACCCCTCCGCCTTCGTTGCGCTCCTCTCCGCCTGCCGCTCCCTCGCCCACGCCCGCTAGATCCACGCCCACCTCCGCGTCCACGGCCTCGACTCCAACGTGTTCTTGTTCGCCAGGCTCGTCGAGCTCTACCTCGCACTCGGCGCCGCGGAGGACGTACGCCAGGTGCTTGAGGCTTGCCCCGGGCCAGCGCCTTCTCGTGGAATGCGCTCCTCCACGGGCATGTCCATCGGGGCCGCGATGAGGCAGGCTGTGCAGTCGCGGATGGGTTCGCGGAGATGCGCACCGCCAGGGCCGACGCGAACGAGTATACGTACAGGTGCGTCCTCAAGTCCATCTCCGAGAGCGCTGTGCCGTCGATGGCCACCGCCACGCATGCGATGCTTGTCAAGAACGCATTCGCGGGCGCGCCGGGGATGCTGATGATGGGGCTCATGGATGTGTACTTCCGGTGCGGGAAGGTGAAGCTAGCGGTGAGGGTGTTTGAGGAAATGCTGGAGAGGGACGTGGTTTTGTGGGGGGCACTGATTGCTGGGTTCGCACACAAGGGGATGAAGAGGGAGGCGCTGGAGCATTTTCGGTCGATGGTGGTGGACGGTGTCAAGGTGAACTCCATGGTACTCACCCCGATCGTGCCAGTCATCGGTGAGTTACGTGCACGGAACTTGGCAGGGAGATTCACGGGCTTGTGTTGAAGCAATTTCAAGATCGTAAAGATGTTGCAAAGGTCCAGGCAGGGCTGGTAGACATGTACTGCAAGTGCGGCGACATGGTCTCTGGGAGGCGGGTGTTCTATAGCACCAAGAAGAGGAACGCCGTCTCATGGATGACGTCGTTGTCTGGGTATGCATCCAATGGGAGACCAGACCAGGCTCTGAGGTGCATAGTTTGGATGCAGCAAGAAGGAATCAGACCTGATCTCATTGCGGTGGGGACTATTCTCCCAGTATGCACCAAGCTGAAAGCATTGAGGGAGGAGAAGGAGCTCCACGCATACGCTTTGAGGAGGTGGTTCCTTCCAAATGTCTCATTATGCACATCACTGATCACCATGTACGGCGCGTGTAGTCAACTGGAATACTCTCGCTGGGTGTTCCATGTCATGGACAAGAAGACTGTACAGGCTTGGACTACGTTGGTTGATGCCTACCTAAAGAACGGAGACCCTTCAACTGCTGGTGATGTGTTCAAATCAATGCTGCTATCAAACCACTGGCCGGATGCTGTTGCCATCACCAGGATGCTGAGTGCCTGTCGTGATATTGGGGCATCAACACTCGGCAAGGGATTGCACGGTCAGGTGTTGAAGTTGCGGATGGAACCTCTCCCTTTATGGAAGTACTGTTTGGCATTTTTATCACCTCCTGTACTGTTTGGCATTTTTATCACCTCCTGGGCTTTTTGGCAGAACAGAACGGGTTTTAATTCACCTAAACTCAGGGAGATGTATGTGACATAATTAAGCCTTGTTGCACTTGCGATGTATCATTTGTAGGTAGTCCTGCTTGGATTGTATAACTTTTTATATAGTCCTGCTTGGATTGTATAATTTTTTATATGCCCTATCTTTCTTGGTGATGCAAATCTATGAAATTTATATAGTTAGAAACTGATGAAAATTAATTCATCATCATTCGAATTATGTCCCTAATTCCTCTTGCCTTTTGATAATTGACCTGCACTAGCTGAATGCCCATGTGTTGTTACGGATTTAAAAACTTTTAGAACATATTTGTATACATATTCTAAAAATTTTCACCACCCGTGAGTTTCTTTTAAAAATCCGTAGCAATGCATGGGCATTCAGCTAGTTATGTATTTAATTTAATATTTTTTCCTGAATCACGATACTTCCAAATTACAAGCAAAAATCATAAGCATGATGCTTCACCAGAAACTCTAGAAGATTTTCGCGAAATGAAGAGAAATACAAGAGAAGAAGCTGCAGAAGATCAAAAAGTTAGCACTGATATAATAATAATAATAATAATAATAATAATAATAATAATAATAATAATAAAAGAAGCGCTGATTAAGTCAGCCATACCTCGGCGTAGCTGTGGTGGTGGTTGTCTCCGTGCGAGGAGAAGTAGCGGCGACCGCCATCATTCGGAGGGCTCCGGCCGGTGCCCGCCATGGACATCTTCTTCTATTGCACCGTCACCATACTCGCCACCGGCGTTGGCGCTGTGGGGGCCATCAAGGTGTTGGCTACGGCGGAGTGCCCGATGTCTGGCTTGCCGTGCAATTGCAAACCAGGTGCTATGGCAGGGGCTTTTGGCATTACAGAGAAAATAATTCATACAGACCAAAACTTGACTATGAACTCAATTTTCTATGTTACGATAGTTAGTTGAACTTTTGCATGTGCTCATTTCCTGTTCGATTTTTTTTTGCGTAGAGATCAAAATTTTCTCTTTTTAAGAGGATGGTGCCAGTAAGAATATGAGCTTTACAAAAATTTTGCATGAACTCGTTCCAAGTGATGGCTTGTATGTTAGCATGAGCAGCGGTGAAGGTGTCCCACCAATTTGAAACTGGTCCGTTCAGCTGATGAGAAGCTAACAAAACTCTTTTTCGATCACTACATTGGATAATATCCAGTTTCTTTCCAATATCTCTAAGCCAATCATCTGTGTCCATGGGGTTAGTGCTGCTGGAGACGGTTGGAGGATGTATCCTCATAAATTCTGACAGTCTTGATTGTGAAGCTTGGGCTGGTACTAGTGGACCTAGTTGTGTAGGGTTGTTGATGGTCTACACTAGTAGTTGAATAAGTTGATTCTGGTTTGGAAGAGGTCCATTAGCAGGAGGTGGCAGAGGAATAGGAATGGACTGATTTCCTTGTGTTACATTGTTATTGTCGTTGCTGTTGTGATTGTTGCCATTATTCGTATTCCTTATGTTCACCATCTGCTCGTTGCTTTTAAGAATTAGGAAAGAGAAAACTCAAGGCAAAGGGACAGGGACAGTTTGCACAACCCAAAGCAAATTACTAACTTAGCAAAATCTTTATTAAGAAAATAATAATTAATAGTTACGGCTGTCGACAAAAGAGGTAACAGACAACTCATAACAACATCTATTAGCTAGCTTAACAACTTATCCTAAAGGGGCAAGGGTTGTCTTGGTGTGATCTTCTGTGGTTCCCGAGGCACAAAGCATGATCCTTCAAGGCAAAGATTAAAGTGATGACAAAGTTGATGATTCTATAGTTATTTTGAGCAAGGGAAGAAATAGAAATATATTTTCCTATAATGACATAAAGATAAGGAAGGATGAGAGATAAGGGTAAGCAAAGATTGAAAGGTAAGGGTGAGCAAAACTTTTTGAAATTACTGATTCATTTAAATTAAGTCCTTAGGGTCAATCATTCTTTCTACCTACAGCCACGTCTTAGAGTCATCATGGCTCTGGTACCATCTTTGTCAAACCTCGGAGTAACAACTATTGGATCCTCTCTGTAAATTGCACTAAGCACATAGTGGACAACAAAGATAAATATCAACCATAATGACATTTATTAACTAAATATGGTCATGATTGCCAAACTTTGCATCCACAGTGCATAGGCCAAATTTAAACATAAGTAGCGGAAGATAAACACCGAAGTGTAAGAAGCCCAACAAGTCTACCTATAAGCAAATGACAGTAAGACATTGCCTACTCGTCCAGGTCCTCACCATAGTCGAAGCTGTCCTCCTCTGAGATGAGATAGCAAGGATGAGTACAAATTGTACTTCGCAAGTCACATAGGAGAATGCAATATAATAATGAAGGAAACAAAGGAAGGCATATAGGGTTATTTGAGTGTAAAACAACATTTAAAGAAATACAATAAATATGTTAGAAATTGCTGAATTTGACACAGTAAGTAAAAACAGTATTATAAATAAAATTAATACCATTAGTGCAAATCCATCCCCCACACTAACCTAACCACGAGCATCCCACTTGGACCAACTTTTCTCCAAAAGATCCCATATGGATTTCATCCATCTATAAGCCTTTTAAAAGCCATTTTAAAAATAAAGTCTAATCCATTAAAAATTTTACTCAACTTGCCCATGGCCATGGGCACGGCTATCCAAGATAGTTTATACAATCTGCAGAAGTTATACAATTTTACTCACAAGACATGATCAACTCATATTGTTACGCGATTAGCACACTTGCTTAGGTATATGGCGGAGAGATCATAACATGGCTTTTACAATGCAAAGCCTTCAACCTAGTCAAGCCAACACTAAGAGCTTGTCCCAGTAAGGAATCCACTAGATCGGGACCCTTTTTGAGCCGAGTGAGACTTCACATGGCCTACGCCATGCTCACTTTCAACCTACAACGAGGCTCATGTTAAGTCCTGCAAATTACTCAGTTAGGACTATCCTATACCAGCCTTGCTGTAGTACGAAAAGGGCTTTGTAGTGTAGCTCACAGGTCAGTCCTTAATTGACTTAGACACTTCCCACATATCCCTTGCACCTAGCGATCAACATTATGTCACCAAACAACAATGCATACCAGCAAGCACCTACCACCTAACCATTTGTCTAAGTTTATTTTGTTTTGAAATAATACATAGCCTTTCTTGACTCACTGAAGTCAAGAGTACATTTGAAAAGCTTACCATTTTATACGAAAAAAGTTATCACAAAATAAAAATTATGTCCAAGTAGATCTAAGCATTTAATACAAAATTCTCTAGTCCATACTAGTGTACTTACCAGAGTTGTTATTCTAGGGTGACAAGGTATCTGGGAATCAATATCAAAGGAGGTATTAACAAGTAGGCAATAACTAAATTTAAAACTGAATTGAAATACATTAAATAAAAATATGTATGTAGAATAATTTAAAATAATATAATTTTATTTACAAACTGGGATTAATATGATCAAGGTGTGTGACTTGCCTTGCTCTACAAATTGATGTATATCATCATCGAAGAATTCTACTGATTCATCACAATCTACTCGTAAAAATACACAAGCAAACATAGATAAAATCCAAATAAATTCAAATAAACTTTTAATATTAAAAAAGTTGAACGGAATGGATAGAATGGAATTTTTGATGAATTTAGAAAGTTGAACGGGCACAATCAGTGTTAGGATGAAGGAGAACAGGCTCTGGGAAGATTCAAATCTAAAGAAATTGATAAAAGAGTATTTCTAGAATTATTTTGCTACAGGGAAAGGAATTATGATGTCATGCTAACATCAGCCCTAGGTTTGACTAAGGCTGACCAGTGGGCCCGGTCTACCATGGACCAGGTCTATGGACCAAAGGGTGGCTCAGGTGGCAGGAAGGGTGGCATGGTGCTTATGTGGCTGCTGACAAGGCTAAAATGATGACATGTCATGCCAACTTGCGACACGTGGCAATGACGTGGCCTGGGATGGCTGTTTGCTGATGTGGGAAGCCATATGGCATATACATGGATGCTGACTAGGCGAAAATGGATGATGTGACGGCCAGGTAGCGCACACGTGGGGCGAGGAGTTGAGGTAGCTGTTGGCTGAGTTGATGCGGCAGTCTTTAGCCGAGGTGGCATGCCGTGTGGCACTGGGTGGCATGCCACATCAGAGCAGCGTGCTAAGGTGGCTCACCAGCCCATGGCCACGCACGGGGCCCAGGGCTCGTCGGTGTTCTGGCAGGCGGCAGCGGCCAGCGATGTGTACAAAATGATGAGGCCGTCAATGCTAAAGATGGAGTCGGCGGGCCTCGAGCAGCACCGGGGCATTGGAAATCCTTTGCCGTAGTTGTTCATTGGCACAGAGACAGAGAGAGAGGAAGGCAGTGCTGGGACTCCTCGGGGCTTGAGAGCGAAAATGGAAAGTGGGGCAAGGTGGAGACTGGAGTAGAGTGGGGCGGTACTATTGGGGGGTATTTATAGGGGTTGAAGGCGGCGCTGGGGGGCTAACCGTAGCACGATAATGACGGCGGTGGTGGCCGATGCAGGTGGATAAGGCCAGGGCGCGTGGAGTGCGGGAGGGTTAGGGAGTGGGCGGCGCCCATGCGGGGAGAGGGAGGTGGCTGGGTAGGGCGGAGTGACCGAACGGCCGAGATAAGTCGAAATCCAGATAATTTGATTTTTAAACTCTAGAAAATTCAAAAAATCTAGATAAAAGCCAAATAAGTCCAAATGATTAATTTGAATTAGGATTTTATAGAAATTCAAAATATCCTTTATTTAATAATATTTTTATATTTTTACTTAAATTACTTTTCATAATAAAGGCCTTTTCAAAAGCCAAAAATAGGGCAAATCAAATTTAAAATTCTAGCAACCAAAACATAAATTTTTTAAATCAAATCAAATTAATTTCAATTTTTCACTTAAAAATTTAAAATAAACAACTGGTCTATTACATGGATCAACAACATCATCTTTGGAAGGTGGCATTACATTGCTAACCAAAGCATCTCCATTAAGTTCCTTCCTCTTCATTTACATGGAATTTTTGTGAGGAACTCAAAATGATGGAAATTTTGTGACGAACTCGAATTGTTAGATTTAGATGCCCGTAACTTGATATATCTATCCATTTTCCCAAACTCAAGTGTTGAAAAAATAGCTAGTCAACTAAATTGGAACATAACAAAAAACTAGATATGAATCCAACTTCATAAAGAAAGTATTTCCTTACATGCTTTTTTATCTTTTGGATCTCAACAATGTTGTCCAAGAGATCATAGGAAAAAGAAATCCCAAGCAATGTGAGTTGTCCTATATTGTTGTGGAATTTGGATATCTGAGGAGATAAAGCATATAGAACATCAAGATTCAAGGCTCAAGTGATTGACCATACTCCTATGTAGAACATCAAGTTTCAAAGGCTCTAGTCAAGAATTTCCTATTGCTATGTAGAACATTAAGATTCAAAAATGGGAATGTGGGTTTAAAACAACAAGAAACATACTAGGTTCATCGGAAAGAACAATGAGTACGAATGCCACCGACCGGGAGGCCACCAGGCAGCCCGTCGTCTGGACACGACTTGCCTTGAAGCCATGAATCACGAGCCTAAGCAAGGGCATCACTATTTTTGCTATGCCTAGCACTGTGAGGAATGGGGAATTGTGAGATAGGTAATAGAGAGATGTTGGCATGCTGCTGCTAGATGGGAGGAGATGTTGCTGCTAGATGGACCAATAAATTAATAAAATGCTTCCACCAAGTGACTGATGGCTGGGACTAGTGAGGTTATTCACTGGGATCTGTGGGGTCAACAGTGGTATATATAGCTGGGAATCCACTGGCACTCAAAAACTTATGGGGTCAAGCGACCCCACAGGTAACAGGTGCCTCCACCACTAGCCTCCATGCTGGAGATCTGTCGTGGGTGCCTCCATAGAACCAACGCTTGCCTCTTGCCCTGTGGCGCTAGGACGCTAACCTCTTCACCCCGCCACCATGCTCTAGGTCGCCAGGCTCTTCGCACCCGCTGCAGTACACGCACCGGGTCGCTGTCTTCGCCTCTCGCCTACTGCAAATGGGAAACGACTTAGGAATATGGGGGTTTGGCCTGGTGCGACCAAACCATCGAGCTAGCTATTGGTCGGGTTAAGTTAGGGGCATTTTCATCATATCACGTGGTATTAGAAATGGGAAATGGATGGACATTACAAAAAAAAATGGTAGCAAAAGTGGCAAATACATAAGGAACTCAACTATACGAGGGCAAATCCTCAATTACAATGAGAGGGATGGCAAATCCTAGAGAGTTAACTAAAGGGGAGGCAAATAATCAATTTCCCCTTTAGCCAGTGGCAAATCATAGGTAATTTCTCCCTTAAGGGTAAATAGATATGTTCCACCCGCAAAAGGCAAGAAAGTATATCTGGGTTGGCTTTTGGCTTCTAGTACAGTATTGACTTTTTCTTCCGAAAGCTGGCCTATTTGGGAGAGTTTATGGCTTTTTGGGAGCAAAAGTTGGCTTTTAAGCCCTAAGCAAGTTTAGACTTGTGTTGGATTGGAACTTAGCTTGCAAAGCTTTACCAACATGTTTAGGAGTTGATTAAGAACTTTAGCAAACTATATGCACTTAGGTTGGGAGTAGTTTTTAGGTTAATTTACTTTGGTAAAATTGGCCTGATTTGAAAAATTATATACAATTCACCCCTCGACTTTTTTGCATTCGGTCCACATCACAAATGTTTGGGTCTTTGCCAATCCTGTGATCCACCAGAGGTTGAGATTGGTACAACCGATTTCATATTTGATTGTCACCTACCCTAACGAGTGTGATAAGCCCATCAATTTGTCAACAACGATACCAAAAGAATTGAGAAAATTAAATTTCCTTTACTACCACTATAATTGAGGTTGGTTCCTTTCTATGCCACTGCCATCCATGCCCATCAGTGTTCTGTGAAGAGGCCAGCGAGGAAACAAAAATACACTTCTTATTCTTCCTCCTTTTGCCTCTCTCTCCTCTCTCGAATACACACCGCAGCACAGACCGCGTCACCCCTCCCAGAATTGGACAGACACCGGATAGTTGCGTCATTGCTACGTCAGACCACTTTCACCGCCACGCGGCGCCGCCGGAAGAAAGATCGGCAGTTGCTCCTTGCTCGTACACTGCCCGAATCGGATCCGCAATTACGATTTTTGTGCCAATTTTTTTTCCCGAATTTTTGCAATCTCTCTCCATGTCCCAATTGTGCAATCTCATTCGTTTATGTGCGCGTGTGTGCTTTTCCGGTCCGACGGGGATGGAGTTTGGGACTGAAACTCTGGACGATGGGATACGTACGGTGGTGGTGCGAACGGCGCCGGCAACGCAGCGGTCGATGAGGAGCGTGAGGTGCTGTGCCGTGCGCTGCCTTTGATTGATTGCAAGGTTTGGTCACATCCTTGCTACGTCAATGCCCTCATGCTCGCAGATGCCGACATAAACGTATGATACTAATGCTGACCTGACGAGATGAGATGCCATGCAGCCACAATTATCACTCAACGACGCGATTAGTACATTACTACATTGGATGCTGCGGCGAGCGTGCGGAGGTCGGGATCGTCTCCGCCGCAGCGACGCGGCGGTGTCTTGTTTCGGTGGGTGCAGGGAAGAGAGGATAAACAGAGGAGGGAAAGGACGGGGAAGATGACATGTGGGCCATAGTTTTCGTGAGGGTAAGATGGGTATTTTAACAAAAATCTGACGTAGACTTCTGCGCTCGTAAACTACGACTGCTTCGCACTCTTGATCTTCGACCGGTTAGCACTCGTAAGCTTCGACTGCTTTGTAAATATGCGTGTACTCAAATTTCGATTGATTTGCACTGACTCATAAGCATCAACTGCATTGCACTGAGTCGTAACTTTGACTGGTTTGCGTGTAGTCGTAACTTCGACTGCGGAAGCAAAAGCATCTCGATCACTTGCACCTTCAAGGATGTAGCACCTTCGAGTACTCGTATTTCTTTTGTTTTCCAGTAGTGATTCGGCACCTTTGCACATATCGAAAGCTTCCTTCGCTCGAACGCTTTGACACCTGCAATCATCAGCACTTTCTGCGAATCAAGAATAAGATTGATTCAAAGTGATGTTTATTGCTCGATTTTTGTGGGTTTAGAAAAGTATCCTCAAAAGCACCCCTAAAAGTTAGCCAATACTAAAGCCTCCTCAATACTATTTCAAAAACTCGTATGTTTGTTATGCCCCTCCACCTCTATTTATATCCTCTGACACCTTAAGAGTTCTCTCCAAACGGATCACGAATTTGAGTTCTACTCCGACTCCAAGTCTCTTACGAAACCTTCTCCTCTTTCTCAAGGTACACCTTTCATAATATAGACTTTCCAATTTACAACTCGTCACGTGTCAAAACCTCTAGGACCGCACCTCCCGTAGCTCCTCCACGCATCATCCATCTTTGATCTCCATGTGCCCAACATGAGCCCGACCATCTCATGACAATCTTGACCGTCTGAACCTCGGATCTCCCTATCTTAGTCCAGGTCCACCTCGTCATCAACCATGATTGCCTCCATGCTCAACCTGCACATGCAAAGATCAAGAACATTTTCCCAGCATAAGTTCTCTCCAACTTAACCAACATCAATCCATACACATAATACACCATAATTCACCCATAAACTCAAACCAAATCATCCATGATCTCAATTTCCATATTTTCTACAAATCAATTCAAGATCATCCTAAAAAACCGGTCTGACCGCCACATAGGGGCCAGTCAAACCATTGGCCGGTCAGACCGCCACATACATAGCATTCAGACTACCTAAGTCTGAATATTTTTGTCATTTTTAGTTTCGCAATAGTGTCTCATCCGAAACTTTCACAAATGTAAATTTCAATGCAACCCAAAAGTCAATCATTCATCATCACTATCCTCATGACCTATCCATATAGTCTAACAATCTCCTTAATGAATACATTGACAACACTTCAAAATCGCTCGAATGAGTTGTATTTTTAAAGAAAAGTACAATTTACGAAAAGAAAGTTTCAAAGTTGCAGAAAAATGAATTTGACAAACCACAGCAACAAACTCTCAACAAAAACTTAGAAAAACTCCCCAAATACAAGAGAAGCAAATTTCTCCAATTTTTCTCACCTTTGGCAATGTAAAACATCAAGAACTTCAGAGAAAGAGTAATTTTAAAAAGGAGCAATGAGAGTAAAAATCAAGAAGTTTTATAGATTATCCAAGTTACTTTGCATTGGTTTAATAAATTAACCAATCCATCTTTTTGAGTAGAGCTACCTTGATCATATAAAGTCATATATCATATAGCAATGTCAAAACAAGTTTTTCAATATAATTACACAATTTATACCAATGATAGACATTTCAACAATGACCAAACAAATTATAAAGAGTACAATGAGATATAACAACAAAAAGTTAAAACCTAAAAATGAAGCAAATCATAAATCTAGACGAGCTAGCAGTCTCAGGTAAGAACCTATTACTCCTCACTCAATTCTTAAGCATGTGGCATACTTGTAGCACACTTTTTTTATTATGGCATGCTTGTAGCATAAATATTTTAAATGCTGGCATGCTTGAAGCATGCTTCTTTTTATTTGTGCACTTTTTGTGCCCCCCTCTCTCTCTATACATATAGGAAAATGGTGCCATACTCTTGAGAGTACGTACTCCCACTTCTCATATACTACTTTAATGGTGTTGTTATACCTCTTTATCTATTTGAGCATACTCCAATAATAATTATAATATACTCCAAAGTGAGTTTCATGAAAAATTTTATAAAAATCCACTTTTTATAGTGTAATTTGTGTACATAGTATTTTTATGTATGTAAAATAATATATATAGCAAAAATAAAGGGTTCCGACGAAAATTTTTCAACAAAGTCGCATTGGAGTATCTTAGAATTAGTATTTAAGTATACTGAAAGTGATAAAGAGAAATAAAATATTCGTTTAAGTGGTATATTGAAAATAGGAGTATGTATTCTTAGGAGTACGATATATATATGTGTATATATGTATATATACGGGAGCATATCAAGTGCTAATGCCTATTTGGGTACTAACATGCTAACAAACACCCAGGACCGTCAGATCCCAGTTGGGCAGGCACGATCTAGGCGGGTGGAAACCCCCCACCGCTCCTTTGCCTTCAGTCACAACTCACAAGAGTTTGCTCCTCTCCCCCCGGGCGCCACCCCTCCCCAAGTGCCTCCCCAAGCTCCTCCTCAAGCATCGCCCCTCCTTGTGCTCCACCCTCGATGCCTACCCCCTCCCCGGTGCCGCCCCCTCTAGCCTCCCTCAGCATCGCCCATTGCCCCCCGGCCTCTCGCAGCATTGCCCCCCAATCTCCCCCGGCGCTGCCCCCTCCGGCCTTCCCTAACACCTCCCCCTCCCCTATGGCGGCTAGTGCCTCCCCAACCATAATGGCTTCGACCAAGCGTCATGGTCGTAGCTACCATGGTCAAAATCACCTTGGTCGAAACCGTCATGGTCGAAGCCGACGTGGTCGAATCGCCGTGGTTGTAGCTATTGTGGTTGAAATCTCTATGGTCGAAGCCGCCGTGGTCAAAGCCGATGTGATCAAAATTGTCATGGTCGAAGCCTATGTGGTCGAAATCGCCATCGTCGAAGCCGCTGTGGTCGAAGCAATGTGTGGTCGGGGAGGGGGAGGTGCGGATGGAGGGCGGCGCCAGGGGAAGTTGGGGAGGGAGCCGGGGGAGACTGGGGGCGGCGCTGGGGGAGGCCGGAGGGGGTGGAGGGAGGTGGGTGGGTGGCGCTGGTGGTGGAGGGAGGCCGACGACAGCGGTGGGGTGGCGCTCGGGGAGGACAGGGAAGGCGGCATCGGGGGATGGCTCAGGTGTACTGCTTTCAAGAAAGCATTGCTGCACGGGAGGGGGGTTCATAAAAATTGCATAAGTAAGTTGAGGGATTTCGCCCGTCTTGATCCTGGCCTCCCGATAAGGATCTAATGGCCCACGTTGGCATTTACATGTTTGCATTGAATACACCATTAGCACTAGATATGCTCCATATATATATATATATATATATATATATATATATATATATATATATATATATATATATATATATATATATATATATATATATAAATGGGACACCATGGTGTCTCGAGCACCAAGCCTCCTCGCTTTGGATTGCTTTTAGATGCGAGTAAGTGTAATGATATATAATATATCAGGCAACCCTGTTAACATTCATTAATTCAAAAGGGCATCAATTTGGAAAGAAAATGATTGATTTAGCATGTTGAATCAATCATGGATAGAAAGTCTTGATCATAGATGAAAAATCTCAATCATGGAGCCTGGGCACCATAGTGCCCCTATTATTTATACTATTATATATATATATATATATATATATATAGGAAGCCTCTTTTCTACTCCCAGGTGTAATTACACCATATGTCGTATCTCACAACATAGGAAATATCTTGCGTAATAGAGGGTATGTACATGTAGTATACGAGTATTTCATACCATCTAGGTGGTATGAACAATTTTTTAGATGTGGTATGTACATTTTTTAACATACTCCTTTTTATGTGTGTATATGAAGGTATTTACAAAATACACTAAAAACTATGGACTCTCTTGCAATTTTTTGAGTGGTTCACATTGGGGTATCTTATAATCAGTATATGAGTATACCTAAAGTGATAAAGGAGTATTTCAAGTTTGTTTAGGTGGTATATATATGTCACAACGTAGAGAGTATCTCGTGTAATGGAGGGTATGTACGTGTAGTATACAAATATTTAAAACTATCTAAGTGGTATGTACATTTTTTTAGTCATACTCCTTTTTATATGCGTGTATGAAGGTATTTACAAAATACATTAGAACTATGTACTCTCTTGCAATTTTTTCATATGGTTCATATTGGAGTATCTTATAATTAGTATACGAGTACACATAAAGTGATAAAATAGTATTTCAAATTTATTTAGGTGGTATATTAGAGGTGAGAGTAATTACACCCGTGAGTATATATATATGGATGACATGCTTGAAGCATACATCTTATTAATTGTTTCTTTTTTTTTTTTATAACATGCCAAATTGAGTGTACATAAAAAGATTGTAAAAAGAAACATATGAGCCTCGTAGCCAAGATTTAAAATAAAGTTTACAATCAAACTAATCCTGTTAGATGAACACCACAAAATACTATCTATAATCAATTTAGTCAAATCATTTCGCCATATCATATTTTAGTTTAAGTATAGCAAGTTAATTACAACCAGTCATGATCAAATCTACATATCACATGAGTAAGGGCCTGTTCTTTTCGGCTTCCAAAAATGGTTTTTGGCTTTTGCTACAGTACCTAACTTTCAAATAGAGTATTTTCTCGAGACAGGGTTTACAACTTAATTGTAGTACACGTTAAAAGCCCAACATCTGTACCAGCCAAAATCACAAACGAGTTTCTTTCTCTCTGTAATATCTGTCGCGAATAGTTAAAATTCAAAAATTCCAGCCAAAAGCCGCAGCCGTAAAGAACAGGCCCTAAATATGACAAAGTGAAGTCTAAAACACATTTGATTCCAATGGCTTGGACTTGTTGAATTATTTGACAAGTATATTAAACAAAGCTTCTTAAACTTTTTAAACAACAAGCTCTCCTAAGAATAATTCCACAGGATGCAGCACACCCAACTCACTCTGCAACAGAGCAAAACGTGTAGAATCAAGCAGTTTTGTGATAATATTAGCAACTTGAGAATCTATATCAATAAAATGCAAAACAACATCTCCCTATTCCACATGGTCTATAAGAAAATGATACCAAATATCAATGTGTTTGGTTCTTAAATATTGCACAGAATTTTCAGCAATACTAATAGCACTAGTGTTATCACAGTAAAGTGGTACACTATCGAATTCGAAACCAAAATCCTTAAGTGTAGCTGTCATCCAAAGTAATTGTGTGCAACAAGAAGTAGTAGCTACATATTTAGCCTCAGCAGTGGAAGGTGCAATGGATAACTGTTTCCTAGAAGCCCCCTGAAACAAGAGATGTGCCTGAAAAGTGACATGTGCCAGAAGTACTTTTCCTATCAATTCTATAACCCTCAAAATCCACACCTGAATAAGCTCTAAGAGTAAGACATGATGAAAAAGAATATCCTAAACCAAATTCTAAAGTTGACTGAAGATACCTAAAAGTTTGCTTAACTACTTGACAATGTGAAGCACGTGGGGAAGCCTGAAAACGAGCACACAGATACACAACAAAGTGAATGTCTGGCCTCGAAGCAGTGAGATACCAAAGTGAACCAATCATGCTTCTATATTATTTTTTATCAACAAGCTTTCCATCCTCGTTAGGGTCTAACACTATTGTGGATCCCATTAGTGTGGAGACTGGTTTGCTTGTCCCCATGTCGAAGCGATGAAGCAGATCCTTAGTGTACTTGGTTTGATGAACAAAAGTACCCAGCTTTAATTGCTTGATCTAAAAGCCTAGGAAGAATGTGAGTTCTCCCATTATGCTCATCTCAAATTTCCTACTTATAGTATCTGAAAACTTGAAAACAAGGGTATGAGAGGAACCAACAAAGATGATATCATCCATATAAATCTGTATGAGTAAAAGATCATTGCCATGCTTGAGAGTAAATAATGTTTTATCTACCTTTCCCATTTGAAAGTCATTGTTAAGCACATATGATTTAAACCTATCATACCACGCTCTAGGTGCTTGTTTTAATTCATATAATGCTTTGAATAGTTTATGGACATGATCAGAAAATTTAGGATTTTCAAAACCAGGTGGTAATCTTACATAAACTTCTTCCTCAATATAGCTATTAAGAAAAGTGATTTTAACATCCATTTGATACAACCTAAAACCCTTAGATGCAGCAAATGCTAAAAGAATTCTAATGGCTTTTAATCGAGCAACAGGTACAAAAGTTTCGCCAAAATCCAGACCTTCTACCTAGGTAAATCCCTGAGCAATAAGGCTAGCCTTATTTCTAATAATAACACCATTCTCATTTTATTTATTCTCAAAAATCCATTTAGTTCCAATAAAATTATGACCATGATGAGGTGAAACTAAAGTCCAGACGTTATTATGCTCAAAATTTTCTAATTTCTCATACATGGCATTAATCCAAAACTTATCAGATAGAGCGTGACTTACATCTTGGGGTTGAAAAGAAAAAACAAAAACAGCATGAACATATGAGGCATCGAAGTTATACCTATTGAGAAGAACTCTCATACCTAACTCACTAATCATTTATTCAGAGGGATGACGTCATTGAATATGCAGGGAAGCCTATGGAGTCGTTGGTGATGTAGATGTAGTAATAATGGCCTCTACCTCATTGGAGGTAGGAGCAGAGCCATTAGTTGTAGACTCCATCGATGTAGATATGTGTATCAAATTGTGAATCGAGATTTTGCTTTCATTGTCGTCAGTCACAGAAGATGTCTTCGGGTGCGTCAGTTAACTGTATACCTACATTACCGAGTCTAGTACCAAGACTAACCTCATCAAAAGTGACATTGCAGGTCTCAGCAATTTTGTTAGTTTCTAAGTTGAGTACATGATAACCTCGAGTGTGAGCTGCATATCTAAGAAAAATGCTATATGAGGATCTAAATTCAAATTTATCTAGATTGTCATGTTTAAGAATAAAGCATCGACATCTAGACACTCTCAAGTGAGAAATATTAGGAGTATAACCAAAACGAATCTCATAGAAAGTTTTATGCAATTTAGCTCGCAAAAATACTCTATTAGAAATATAGCAAATAGTAGAAATAGCTTAAGCCTAATACTTCCTAGGTGTAGCATGTTCATTTAACATCATTCTAGCCATCTCAAGTAAAGTTCTATTTTTACATTCTAAATACTGTTTTGTTGTGGCACACGAGTTGAAGAAAACCGATGATCTAAACCTTATCCAGCACGAAAAGAAGCGACTAATGTATTCTTGAATTCAGTTCCATTATCACTTCTAATTGCTCTATGTGCCCCTAGGAGTTCAGTGGCAAGTCTAAGGGCAAGCTCTCTAAAGTGACCAAAAGCTTCATCCTTAGATGCCATAAAAAGACCCAAAAGCATCTAGAGTAATCATCAATAATAACAAGAACATACCATTTAGCTCTAGCTGACTGAACTCTAGCAGGATCTATAGTATCCATGTGCAACAATTGATCAGGTGCATCAGTCATAATAAGTGTAAGTGGAGGATGTGATGCAGAAAACATCTTACAGTGATGATAGGGTGAACAAACTAAATCCAATGATTTTTCAATTTTAAGATTAGGTATTCCTCTAATAAGATTCATATTACTGACATGAGTAAGATGATCGAAACCAATATGCCCTAACCTCTGGTGCCAGTGAAATAGATCCTTAGAATCGGATGAAATAAGGCACCTAAGATTAGAAGATGATGAATATAAAAAATCACCCTTAAACAAATGGCCAACTCGAATAATTCAATACACTAGATCGCCAGATGAATCTAAAATACAACATGGATGCTTTTTAAAACTTACCTCAAGATTATCGTCTATCAACTGTAAAACTGAAAGCAAATTATAACTCAACTTACTGACAAGAGCGACATCATCTAAAATGCCTTTGTCGTTGACGTGCACAATACCTCTTGCAAGAACTTATCCTTGAGCATTGTCCCCAAAAGTAATCATCTCATCACCAGTGGCACAACTGAGGAAGGAGAACCATTATGAGTCTCTGGTCATATGGCGAGAGCAACCGGAGTCAATGAACCATATGTTCTCTTTCCGCTTGTGACGAGCCTACAAAGCACGGATAATCATCGATATCTTCGTACTAGGTTAGAAAATAAAGATTTAGGCAACCAGTACTGAAATACGCGATGAGCAGGCAGAGATAATGATTGAATAAACATTTTAGCAACCGGTGGCCGGTTAGACTACTCCACTAATGGCGGTTTGACCACCCAAGGCCGGTCTAACCACGTGGAAAATGCCGGTCTGACCGGTACTATCGCAAAAACTCTTGAACTAGTAGAAAATTTATTAGAGGGACCAAAGCAATGATATGGAACTTGACCAAACTCCACTCTAGAATGAGAAATCTTTCTTAACTTGTTTTTTTTTGCTTTCTTTGCTTTTCAAAATCAAAATTAAACCAAATAATCCTCTCTACCACAATGAGTGCATTGATACTTGACTTGATGATAATTCATATCTATTGCCTTCACATCACCCACTTTGGTAATGAGTTATTTGCAATGCCAGCAGATTTAAAAATAATTTGTTTTGGTTTAGATTTTACTTCAAAATTTTCAGGTTTAAGAAACTTAACAATCTTAGAAGGATTATTCTTGGCATGCTCAAGAAAATTAAATTCTAAACCATGATTTTTAACACTCACTTTTGACTTATCTAGGATCATATTCAAATTTTCTTGCCAAACAAAATATCTCTAAAGTGCACATAAAATACTCATTTTCTTTAGCCAATGAGGGGTAAGATGTGCACTTAACAAGTTTATTTGCTAAATTCTTAGAAGCACTAGATTGAGCCAATCTTTCTTTTTAGTAAAATTATTCACTTGCCTAGTTAAAGCATCAATTTCAATATTTAACTTATGACAATTTGAGCAGGACAGGTTTTAGTATTTGTTGAATAGATTCCTAAGATGCATTAAGTCTAGCTTCTAGCAATTCACAATTAGAATAAGCTTTAGAAGAATTAAACTTGAGTTTTTCAATTTTATCATTATCAAATTTTAATTTTTATCACACGAGTCATGTACCAATCTTAAATCATCAAATTTATCATTTACATCTCTAAGTTAAACCAAGTTTGATGCATTAATCGATCTAACAGTCTCTAACTCAGAATGTAAAACTAGACAAGACTCACATGATTTATCATTATGAATAGAATCTCTAAGTCTATTAATCTCAGAATTCAAACTTTTAATAATAAAATTATTTTCTTTCAATTTCTTTTTGGTCTTTTTCAATTCAATAACAAGTTTAATCAAACCATCTTTAAGGTCTTTAATCAAACCATCTTTAAGGTCATCATATGACGGTGTTAACTCATCGGGATCACTATCGTTGTTATCATTCCTTGCCATAAAGCACATGCCCATGAAGTTGTCGTTCTTCTTTGTACTTTTAGAATTATCATCATCGTTAATGTCGTCGTTGCAACTTTCAAGGTCTTCACTCAAATCATGACACTCGATAGCGGATAGAACTTTTTCAGGAAACTTGCGACGAAAATTGTCACCCTTGGTGTTGTTGCTCTTGGATGGCCAATGACGATAATTCTTGTCTTTCTTGATCATCTTCCTCTTGAGCATGGGGTAATCCATCTTAATGTGGCCTAACTCGCCATACTCATAGCACCTGATCGAACTTGATATGCCACCTCGCTTCCTCATCCTCGTATTGTTGAGTACCTTGTATGCCTGTGAGGAGATTGTCAGACCCAGATTTTATAATCTGGAATCTTCTGTGATTCCACTGCACTATTCCCTGGATCAGTAGCGGAAAAAGGAAGCACGCAAGTGGGACCTTCAGGACATGCCCACAGGCAGCCAACTGGAGGTTCACGACCTAGTTCTTGACATCTTCATCCTCTTCGCCATCATGATCCAAAAGTATTGTTGAAGCGTAGTGATCTAATTCCTGCTTCTGAATTTGTTGCAAAAGCGAGTGTGAGCACTCCAACCCCGTGCTCCGCGAGCCAATACACAGAATGCAAATAAATAGTATGCATGGCTAAACAAAGGAGAGGCTCGGGTTATTTTATTTGCCAAAAATCGCTTTCAGTAGCTTTGTTATTATTTCATCATAGTGTTATTGTTACCGCCTATACACCACCTAGTGACTACCATAATCGACTTAATCCACCAAAATACACTTTCTTTATTGATTGCTGTCTAAGACTCCAAATAGCGAATGACATCATTTAATTAGTCCACCGATCATGCTCTTTCCATATTGATTGCTATCTATGACTCTTAAACAGCGATTATCATCAATTATGCAATCCACCAATCATTCGCATCGGGACTTCCTAATAATTCAATCCTTTTTGTTATTGATCCAAAATCATAATTTGTTCTCCCAATAACCAATCTTATTTTCAACTGTCTGTCTCTAATTAATTCACTAGTATACATCCACCAAGAATATCATTGATCAGGATTAATCTCCCACAGTTATTTTCATATCTCCAAATTTTCCAGAAATTCTCAATTCAGCCATCTAGAAATTGTTCGAATCCTATCAATCCCAATATTGTCAACATCTCCCAAGAATTTATAACAAATATCGGTGTTGTAATCCAACCAATACCCTTGCACTTCCTAATACTCCAAAGATCATATAAATCATCTATCTAGTCTAGATATCCATTTGGGCTCATTTCTCCCAGAATCCACACTATCGTTTCCTTTTTATAATCGACATGAGTACACCAATATATTTATGTTTTTACCACAAACTTCCATCTTCATTACTCCCGACTCTACTTATTTCCTCATATATTTTACTTTGCGAGAAGAGAAAACATTTTACTTTTGCAATATGATACATAAAAATTTCACGAGACCTAGCGTTTTGAACAAAAACATAATGTTCAAGAAAATGCAATAATAATAGCGATCCGATTCCATCCACCGTTACATGGCATCCGCACCATATAGCATCTTTCAAATTATAGCCGCTTAACTTACCACTGGGACGACACCCAGGACAATTCAAATCAGGGCTTTCCACTGCCCTTCACTTTTCCATTCCCACCCACAAAGTTTTTGAAATAGAACTATATCTAGTTAAGTTCCCATGTCCGCCCTTGACCGTGGGCACGGCTATTCGAATAGTTTTGACTCTGCAGTGTTTGTACACTTTCATCACAAGAGACAGTCAACTCGTTGCCCCACATGATGCCTTAGACATGTGGTTGAGCAGACCATCACAGTGACTTTTCAAAATATCTAGTTCCTTTCGTCATCTCACCCTATGGGCCGTTCCCACTTGCGGTGGGTCCCATACGTTGCACGGGATGTTTCCCACGGTTACTAGCGTTATTCGGGCTTCCCTCCCTCAGCGCTAGTACGACTGGAAAACTTCACCCTTTCCTTGGTGTCCATTTTGGCCTACTAATGCCCTTGCTATTCCACTTCTAACCTCTCCTGGTGAGATGAGTCCAGGGAGTCAATAAATCTACTTAGCCAAGATGCACTTTGCAAAACTTGTGGTTGTACTGTTTTACACGGGTTGACATGACAAGATTCAGTCCTTAAGGTTACCCGGATGGTTCTACCACATTTCATATTTTGTGCATCCACTACACCACATACCAGCCCCCAAACCATCCATCCAGGTATTTAAGCAAATTTAGGATTTTTTGGGAATATAAAATAACCATATCCAACATACACTAGCCATTACCACCATGACTGCCTAACCAATTTTTCTCAGGATTAAAAGTGATGATTGGGCGCTTCGCGCCCATGAGTATCTAAACAATACTAAGCATGGCATATATTTTAAAGACTTATTTTTGAAAGGTTACTATTATAATTTTGCTAGGGCGACAAGGTTCACAAATTCAAATATTCCAAAGGGAGTGTAATATTATTCAAGGCAAACAATGGGCATATAACTAGAATATTGAATTTATCATGCATTTGCATATAAAATAACAACATGAATTTGATAATTTAAACCAAAGTAATTTGCAGAAAATGTAGGTTCAACATGATCAAAGTATTGACTCGCCTGGCGCGGTTTACCGCGGTCTTGAGCTCACATGATGCTTTCTCTTGAGCTTCTAGTCTTTTTCTTCACTTCGCTCTTGATCTTGCGTGATCCTTTGATTCTCCAGGACTCCAATATCTAATTTCGTGCTAAACGACTGAATACAAATAAAGGCAAATAACTCAAAAGATCCAAATAAATCCGAATAAACACATTTTAGTTTTATTTTGAGCTCAGGAGTGATTCGGGTGATTTGAGGCAAAATCGGTGGTAGAACATGATAACTTGATCCCTTTTTATTATTAATCTCTTTTTATTATTTTTGTATTTATCAAGGAAGTTCCATGAGTTAGGTTAGACCTATGAATAGGTGCACAAGTTTATCTTAGCATTATTTTGTTGAGTGCTGTTGTTCGGGGCATTTTGGCTTACCGAATTAATTTTAGAGTCTAGGTGTATAGGATTTTATGGGGTGATATTTTATGCAGCCTCAGTTTTCATTAAGCCTATTTCAGTTCGAATTAGGATTCAGTTGTATGGGCCATATCTTGTTATTTCATGCTCATCATTATTATTCACTAAATCTAGTATTAAGATTTAATTAATGATACCCTTATTAGCTATTTGGGCAAAGCTTGTTACGTAGGGTTATATTTTTAATATTTGTTGCTTCGCAAAATCTAGATCTAAGATTTATTTAATGACAGCGTGTTAATTACTGGACATATATCTTAATTATATTTAAGGGTATCTTTACTAAATTAACCAAAGCCACATTTTCTTATTAATGTCCTTATTTGATAATTAGACCTCCATTAAATATTTAATCTACATCAGTTGCTCATGCAGTAAATAACCAGATACTACATGCTAAATAACCTTACTTTACATCCTAAATAAATTTATTGTGTTCCCTAGATTATTCCCAAATTGTCCATAATTTTCACCAAAAATTCATATGAGCTCTAAAATTTCTGATTTCAATTCCATTGGATAGATCTTGAATTTAGACGAATTTAGAAATTTGTCCCACTCAATTTGGAGTTAAAATGAATAAGTTATGATTAGTTAAAGTCCTCAGTCCATTGAAATTCCAGAAAATAGCAAATCCTGACAAGTGGACCCCACTGGTTATTTTTAATTCATCTTCTTTATTTTATTTCCATGTACTGCACCTATGACAGGTGGGCCCGGGGTTATTTTATCATTTTCGGGTTATGGCCCACCTGTCAGTGGGGGTCATTTTTTGCTAATCCCTTTATTTTATCCTTTAATACTATCATTAACCACTAAGTACTGTCATTAGGGTTGATTAACTGCGTCTCTGACAGGTGGGACCTACCTACTGTCAGTGGGCTGCTCAAGAGATGCAGCCACTGACATGTGGGGTCCACCTGTCAGCCCGGTGGAAAATAAAGAAAACTCAACCTGCGCGGCGCGGAAGGGGCTCGAGCAGCGCCGGGAGCGGGGAGAGAGAATCAGCGCAGCTAGCTAAGTGAGCACTCAGGTGTTTCTTACTCCTATAGGGGAATAAATCCCTTTGAAGTATCTCTCGGAGGGGGCCAAGCAGAGGAAGGCGAGGGCGGCGGTGAGGTCGCGGTGCCGGCGGCGAGTGGCTGTCGTAGAGGCTCGGGTGAATGCAGAAATGCGTTGCCCGAGTGCTGGTGAGCCGGATGCGGGGGCCGAGGGGGCGCGGTGGCGGCCTGCGGCGTGCGGTGGCGGCGGCGCTGGGAGGGGCTCCGGTGAGGGCGGTGTACAGCCGATGAGGAGCTCGGGAGAGGACGGAATTATCTTCACGATGGGTCGAGGGTGGTGTGGTGGCGGGTAATTGGATTCTATTAGCCTAAATCGGTGGATCGGGTGGTCGCCGGAGTTGGAGGAGGAGGTGACTTTGCCGATGATTCGGTCGATTTTGGCGCAATTGCTTTCGGTAGAAGGGTGTTGTGGGTGTGGCGAAGTAGTATGCAGCTTCCCCGGGCTTTATAGATGGCCGAGCGGGGCTGGCAACGGGCTGCGCTGTGCGGTCACGTCAGGGGTGTCACATCCCAAAATTTGCTTTCTAGAAAAATTTAACTCCAAATAAGTTATTTTAAAGTATTTGAATTTTAATTGGCTTTTCTGAATTTTTTGGAGTTTAAAACCTATTTTTTACAATTTAAAAAGTATTTTTAAAGTATGAAAATTAATTACCAATAGTAGTTGGAAATAATTTTATTAAGTCCAAAATATCTCCAGAAGCTTCTGTGAATTTTTTTGGAATTTTTGGAGGTATTTTCATATTTTTCTGAGGCCTAAATAATTTCCTAGCCTTTTCTGAAAATCAAAATCAAATTCTAAAATTAAAAATCCCTTCCTCACCCTCCGGCCGACGCGTGGACGTCCCAGATCTGCCCACGTCGCCGCCTGGCCCATCCAGGCCTCACCTCCTCTCCTCATTGCCTCGCCCAGCCCGCCCGTCGGCCCCCGCCTTCCTCTCCCCTCGGGCCGACACCTGGCCGGCCCGATGCACGCCACGCCGCCTGCGCGGTCCATCTGGCCGTTCCCTCCCACCTAAACCTCACCCGCCGCCCGATCCGCCTCCGGACCACGTGGCTGCAATCCGCACAGTCCGCACCCCGCTCCTCTCCTCTCTGACCTACGGGCCCCGCTCGTCAGTCACCCGCGCCCCGCTCCCGCTGCCACCCGGGCCCTGCCTGTCAGGCCGTCGTCTTCCACGCGGAGCGCCGCCTTCCTTTCTCTCCTCCCCTTTCCTTTCTTACGCCGGCGACCGTTTCCCCCGCGGATCCCCTCCTTCCTTTCCCGGCTCCCTCCGATTTGGAAACCCGTGCGACCGAATCCCCCTAATGCCGCCCCCCTTTCCTTTCTCGCCTCCCCTTTCCCGTCTCTCCCCTTCCCTTCCTTTTCCCGGCCGCCATCTCCGGCGAGCAATCGCGCGCCCGTGTCCCCTCCTCCGCCCTATAAAAGCCCCCTCTCGGCCTCGCCTCCGCCCAGCACCCCGACGCGCTCCACCTCCCTTCCCGAGCCCCGTAGTGCCTTGCCACCGAGCCACCTCCCTCTCCGAGCTCCGCCACACTCCGACGAGCAATTGCCAGCGCCTCGGGCATCCCCGGAGCCCGCCACCGCCACTCCGAGCACCCCCGTGGCCGTGCGAACCTCCCCGCCACCTCGGCCGCCTCTCCCCGTCCCAGAGCACCGTCGCACCGGAGGACCCGTGCTGCGCCGTTGCCCTACCTCGTCGCCGGCCGTCTCCGCTCTTCGCCAAACCCCGTCGACCCCGCCGTCGTATTCTACTCTGCGCCAGGACCCCGTTTTTGAACTCCCTCGAACCTCACCGACCACCCCTTGCCGCCGGCAACCTGCCTCCGTCCACTGTTGCCCAGCCCCCCTTCCAGCAGGTACCTCAAGGGAATTACCTACCCTTTATGTGTAGGCAAAGCCTCCCCGCCCGACTGGTTATCACTGCTCTCCCTTCTCCCCCTTGGCTCCCTCGGCGCGCGTTCGAGCCCCGGCTCCGCACGCTGAGGTTGAGCATTTTCCTCATTTTTTCGCGCTGACAGATGAGCCCCACCTGTCAGCGGCCGCCGATCTGCGCTGGCCACTATCGCCTGGGTCCCACCCGTCTACGTCAGCCTCTGACAAGTGGGTCCAGAGCCAGTGGGTCCCACCTTCCAGCAGGTACCTCAAGGGAATTACCTACCCTTTATGGGTAGGCAAAGCCTCCCCGCCCGACTGGTTATCACTGCTCTCCCTTCTCCCCCTTGGCTCCCTCGGCGCGCGTTCGAGCCCCGGCTCCGCACGCTGAGGTTGAGCCTTTTCCTCATTTTTCCGCGCTGACAGATGAGCCCCACCCGTCAGCGGCTGCCGGTCTGCGCTAGCCACTGTCGCCTGGGTCCCACCCGTCTGCGTCAGCCTCGGACAAGTGGGTCCAGAGCCAGTGGGTCCCACCTGTCAGTGACCAACAGCAAATATGGTCACTGACAGAGGGGTCCCACATGTCAGTGACCGCCAGTGGGCTTACTGTTCAGTGGGTCCCACCTGTCATAAACTCATAATAAAGAATTAAAAATAAAAGATTAAGAATTAAATAATTCCAGTGGGCCCCACCTGTCAGAAATTTCGTAATTTCTGGAATTATTCAAACTGAGAAATTCAAATGAGCATAACTTTTTCATTTTAACTCCAAATTTAGCCATTCAAATTTCTAAATTCATTTAAAATAATAATCTATCCAAATATGGCCTCTTTTTGAATTTTTGAATTTTATTTTATTTGTATTTATTTGCTTTGTTGCTCTGTCTTTTCGCGCGTAGAATCCAATGTTGTCGACGATCTCTCCACCCAGCAGCAGGAAGACCCAGAGAGCGTGCAAGAAGGCAAGTCTCCTTTGATCATCTTGAACCTATGATTTCGAAATGTTTTAATTATTTTTAAATTATGTGCATTGCTATTTACATAAAAGATTAGTTCAAATCCTAAGGTATTAGTTACCCCAGCTTTGTTATGCCCTCAGTTGAAATTGAATGCCATGTATCCTTGTCTCCTTAGGATTTCCTTTGGCTCTTTAATGAGATTATTATATTCAGTTGTGAATAATAGATTGGTAGTATAATGCTTAGTCATGCTAATTAATACCTTTCAAATATTGAAAAGGGGAAAATTATGATTTGTTGTAATAACCTTGTGTTTATAAGTCTAGTGGTGATTGGAGTTGCCACTGATCTTTTAAAATAAAATAAAATGTGGAAATTGGATTAGATTAGGGTCGATGGTTGGTTTGGGTTGGTGCGGCAAGCACGAGATCTTGTAAAGGGTATGTTCCACCCTAGTCAACTAAGGACCAACGCTTGTGTTTGTCCAGACTGAGCACTACCGTACAACCCTAAGTCTATATGGGGTACGACCTAGCTGATTAACTCATGATAGTCTAGTTTAGGTGCCACCAGTGGAAAGTGGGTGCTGTGGATTTACTGGTTATTCACAAGTGAGGGACAGGATTTACTGTACTCATATGGCGCAAGAGGGGCTTGGATTGGCGATTTAACCCTTTCGGAGAAACCTCGCGGGTGGTGTCTAGCTAGTCTAGAGTGAGGTAAAGGCTTTGTGATAATTTATCTGTGTCTCGTGCCAAAGGAAGCGTGGTGACTGTTAAGATAATTTGTATCTTAGGGGTAAAGTTGTACAACCTCTGCAGAGTGTAAAACTATTCGAATAGCCGTGCCCACGGTTAAGGGCGGGCAAGGAATGCATTCACATGGTAGATTTTTGGTTTTGGTTTTAAAATCAAAGTTTTGTATTCCGAGAGTGGAGGGAACTCTCGGAATGGTATCCTGGCAGTTGGAGCCAGAGAGGGTGGATGGAACCCGCAGTTTTAAACTTGATCATTTGTAAGCTAGTGTTGGTAGATGGAACCTTCACCATAAAGTTAATGATAATTCTGTTAAAACATTTACTTTATTAAATTGATGCCTTCGAAAATGATTAGTAGTAATTGAAATTAAAATATTGCTTTGTGCAAAAGAACCATATAGCCTTCCTTTGTCAAGCCTTGCATCTATTGCATTTTTCCTAAGACTTGCGGAGTACTTTATGTACTCGCATACTGCACTCAAAAATAAATCTCAGAAGAATACGAAGCTCAAGAAGGTGACTACGACTACTTCGCTTGTGGATTCGATGAAGGATTCCCGGAGTACTAGGTCGCGCTTCCCCAGTCAATTGCCTGTGGCGTATTGATGGGTCTTCGTCGAGTTTATCTTTTGCTTCCGCTTTATTTCATGTGTGCGAGGTCTTGAAACCTCAATTGTAATAATGAGACCTTTCGGTCAGTACTCTCACTTATTGTAATAACGCGATGCCGGTGATGTATTCATTTCTATTTAACTGTGTGCACTAGCTTTGATCTGGGACTAGTGCAGTAATACACAGAGGGTCCGGGTTTGGAAATCCGGGTCCCGGCAGGCGGGCGACGGCGGTGGCGGCGGCGGTGACGAGCAGCGTGGACCGAAAGGCTTTGCAAGATCGCAGGGGAGATTCGGTGTGATATGTGCATGGCAAGACTGCAGCTTTGCCCTACGCGCGCGGAGCGACAGGAGATGAGCGCCGCGTGGCTGAACGAGGTGATGGAGCGGAAGAAAAGCGGGGATGGTGGTGCCGCACTGTGGGCGAGGTGGCAAAACCGGGGGGGTGGCGGTTTTGCAGGCACGCCAACCGGGTGATGGGACAGCTCACCGGGCAGGAAGCCAGCAAGCGGCGGTGGAGATGACGGCGGCTGAGCTCCTGCTCTGCCGAAGCTCAGAGAGGGAGGGGGAAGGAGAAGGAAAGAAGGAGAGGGGCGCCCGGGCCCAGCAGCCAGAGAGAGAGAGAGAGAGGACGGGACCCGCTCGCTAGTGGGCGCGCACGCGCGCGTCGCGCGGCTGGGTCGTTCGGGGTGGAGTTGGGCCGCACCGATTTTGGCCGGCCTAGCTTCATCTCTCTTCTTTTTTTATTTTCTTTTATTATTATTATTTTTTAAATATATATATATGTTTGTTATACATTTTTGTGTATGTAGCATTTGTATTCCTTTTTGCTAGCTTATAAAACTTTCATATTCATATCTCCTTACTACTAAATTAACCCTTGCATGTGCACACTTTTGTAGGTATATTTATATGTATATCCATATATGTTTGTATTTCATTTATTTGCTTCTATTGTTATTTGTGCCATTATTTCCAAAAATGAAAATTTATATTTTTAACTCAGGTTTCTCTCTTCTTATACTGGGTCATCTTTTCATATTCGTATTTACAGTTTTGGTTTCCTATTATTTGAACTTGCTCATTTCTGTCTTGACCTTATAACTTTTTGGAACCTCAACCAAATTTCAGAAGAACACCACAAAATCCAAATTTTCAATAAATATATTCTGCAAAAATAATTCAAGAAATTCATATTTTCAAATTTAATTTTTTCAGGATGTCACAGAGATCAACACCAAGTCTTTTTCAAGGAACTGCTCGAACTGTTCCTCTTAAAAAAAGACAAAGCGGACAAAGAAACACAAGACAAAGCACTCGATGAAGCAGCCTATATGGGGTTAGTCACAGTGCTAAAGGTGAAAATTTATCAAATTTAGATAGCAAAGCTTCCATCTCATAGGTTTTCAATTTAAAATTAATCAATGGTTAAAATATCTAGATCGACAGCTTGATTAATAGTTGTGACAACTATCAACCATTAATAACCTAAAGATCTCAAAATTTTAGTTGCATTATCTTCATCAGTAGGAATAACATTAACACCACACAAATTACTCAATATTTTCTCAAAACGGGCAAAAAAAAGATCATTAATATATCCACCAGACTTCATAGCAAAATCAAAGTACTCTTTTTGATACAAATTCTTGCGCACTTTCTTTATTTTAGTTGTTCCTTCATGATAATCACAAAGACTTTTCCAGATTAAGTGGCAGAATTAATATGAGTTACACTGTCAAATTATTTACGAGAAATCCCTTGAAATAACAAGTTACGAGCTTGAGCATTTAAATCAACATCTATTTTATTTAAATTAATAATAGTAACAGGAACCTTATAAGGTCTAGAAACTTTATTCCAAACATCACTACCTTGATCCTAATATAAGTTTGCATACGGCACTTCCAAAAAGCAAAATTAGTACCATCTAATATGGGTGGATGGTTCACATACCTCTCTGATGCCATAGCAACTGGCTCTGATACCACTTGTAGGATTGAACACGGCAATTAGAGGGAGTGAATGATTGTAGTCATTATTCAGAACTCAAAAGTAACCTCACTTACTAGATATAGATTTTGATAGCTCGACGCCTGGCTGCTCAACTGTCGTAACCTCTTACCAGTTGTAAATTTTGATGGTGGTTACAGCCGCTTGACGCTCAACTACTCAGCTATCATAATCTCTTATTAGTCGTAAAGTTCGACTACGATTGGCAATCGTAAACTTCTTCTGCGCTCGTAAACTACGACTGCTTCGCACTCTTGATCTTCGACCAGTTAGCACTCGTAAGCTTCGGCCACTTTGCACATACTCAAACTTCGACTGATTTGCACGTACTCGAACTTCGACCGATTTGCACTGACTCGTAAGCTTCGACTACTTTGCACTGACTCATAACTTTGACTAGTTTATGCGTAGTCATAACTTCGACTGCGGGAGAAAAAACCTCTCGATCACCTGCGCCTTCAAGAATGTACTCATATTTTCTCTATTTTTCGGCAATGATTCGGCACCTTTGCACGTAGTCGAAAGCTTCCTTCGCTCGAACGCCTCGACACCTGCAATCACCAGCACTTTTCGTAAATCAAGAACAAGATTGATTCAAATTGATGTTTGTTCCTGGATTTTTATGGGTTTACAAAGTGCCTCAAAAGCACCCCTAAAAGTCTAGCCAAAACTAAAACCTTCTCAATGCTTTTCCAAAAACACGTACGTTTACTATGCCCCTTCACCTCTATTTATATCCTCTGACACCTTAAGAGTTCTCTCCAAATGGATCACGAATTTGAGTCCTACTCCGACTCGACGTCTCTTACGAAACCTTCTCCTTTTTCTCAAGGTACACCTTCCATACTATAGACTATCCAATTTACAACTCGTCATTTGTTGAAGCCTCTAGGACCGCACATCCCGTTGTTTCTCCACGCATCATCCACCTTTGATCTCCACATGCCCAAGCATGAGCCCGACTATCTCGTGACATTCTCGACCATCTAAACATCGGATCTCCCCATCCTACTCCCAGTCCACCTCGTCATTGACTATGATCACCTCTATACTCAACCTAAACATATAAAGACCAAAGAACACGTTTTCCCAGTACAAGTTCTCTCCAACTTGACTAGCATCAATCCACACATGCATAATACATCATAATTCACCCATAAACTTGAACCAAATCTTCTGTGAGCTCAATTTCCATGGTTTTCACGAATCAACTCGAGATCATCTTAAAAAACTGGTATGACCGCCATGCATGAGCTGATCAAACCGCTGGCCGATCGGACCTTCCATACATGGCAGTCAGGCCGCCTAAGTCAGATTATTTTGTCATTTTCAGTTTAACAATAGTGTCTTGTCCGAAACTTTCACAAACGTAAATTTTGATACAACCTAAAAGTCAATCATTCATCATCACTATCCTCGTGACCTATCCATATGGTCTAACACATACACGCATCATTTGTTGGATAGACCTGCACATGTAAATTCAATAAACAAGAGGGATTGACTGGATCTGCAAATGCATCATTTTGAGTGACCAATACAAACAATCGTGCTTCAGTTGAGCTTGGAGGTGTAAATTTTCTTACACGTGTTGACAGCTAGAATCAGCTGAGGGAACAAGAGCGTGAAGTACAAGAGAACAAGAGATGTCAAATTAACATGTACAAGATCAAAGCATAATATACCTAATTTGAAGAAAAAGAAGGATAACAAACTTGACGATTCTCTTGATTTTGACAAAATGGGAAACCAGCCTAAAATATAATAAATTGTGAAAATATCGAAGGTTACAGTTGAATACCATATCTGACCATTAACCATGAGAACCATACCGAAAGGCTGGAACTATTATTGACTTTCCGGACACGACCAAAACAGAGAGCTTGATCTAAACTTGTGTTGCCTGGACTGGAACTGCCATTTGTTGCTTGCTTGCAGCTATTTGTTCTGTTCTCTTCGCCCAAAGAACACAATACAGACCTCCAACCATTATCACTCCACCTATTATACTGCAGGCAAAAAAAAACCAAATTCAGCGTCAAAATCATGAAGCTTTTTCATTGTTAATGAAAACATGACAGTGAGCTGGTCAGTAGAAAGAGACACCTTCCCAGGGTAACTGCTTCTCCTAAGAGAGAGGACAGCACTATTGTGACAAGCAGAGTTATGGGCATTGTCATGGACAAGAAAACCGGTCCGCTCTTGTCAATCACCCATACTTGCATGTAATATGAAACTCCAGAAACAAGTATGCCCTGCACTCAGTGTCCAGTAATCTCATTGTTACATTGGCAGTGTAAACACAGGGAAATGCAGGAACATGTGTTTTGATGATTGGTAGGAAACCAAAGGAAACTGTAATAACAAAGTGAAAAATGTAAGTACGCTCTGAAGCAAACGTCATTAGAATTCACTCTGAGCTTCAAGAAACCAATATTAAACACGCTTTGACGTTTGAGGAATGTACAGTCCCAAACATGCCCTAAAAGATTTACAGGAACTCAGAGTCAGAGTTTAAGATGTCCTTTGCTGAAATGCAGTTTGGCACAATTGACATTACTTTTCTTCCATTTGGATCAACAGTGCAAGTGATCATTACCATTGGATGCATCCAGCAGAAAAATTCCTCTTGAAACTTTCTTAGTTGATAGTATTACAATGTATTATTTTTGACGACTTATTACCATGTATTTATTGACCTTGCACTGCTATTTTTTACTCAAGGGCCAGGATTCTGCCAGACATATCATAAGAAAACACCTTTCTTTTTGTTTCTTACCTGCAGTCTAATGACAATAAGATGTTCAAAACTTATTGTTGCCCTGAAGTAACCAAACAATCTGAGGAGATTAATGACTTACAGAGTAAAGCACAGCAATAAGACCTACATCTAGTCCCAGCTTCCATCGTGAAAAATCCCTCTCAACCGCTAAAGCGATGAAGAAACACTGAATAGTTCCAAAGATCAACTGGAGAGTTGTGTTGAGCAGCTTAGAGGGGTAAGCTTCCAACATAGGCCCCTGAGAAGTAGTACCATCAAGGTAAATAGCATGAACAAGCCCAGAGTACCATTTTATCCATTGTTAACATTTCAGAGTGGCTCTGAAAAGATTCATACCTGAAGTACTGTCCAAAGAGCCCAACATGTAGTAGATAAAGCCGTTAAGAAAATTCCTAATATCCAAGTCCTTGTAGGATGAGCAGTAACCCCAGCATGGGAGGTACTTATGTGATGAAAAAGATGGTGATGGTTGAAAGATTTCAATTCAGGTCCTTGGTAAAATGCAAGTACAATAACACCAGCAATGCAAAACACTACACCGGAAACTTTTGCAATCCCGTGGAACCTCTTCAAGTTCAAAGACTCCATCCTACCAGACATACAGTGAGGAATACCAAATTGAGAATTTTAATATAGCAAATCTCCTCAAGTTTGTGGAAAAATTGCACAAGGCTCCATAACTAATCTCTCTGATACAAATCACTCACAGGTTCACAAAATTTTGGCTCTAGATATTACAGTTTTGAGGTTCTTCCAAGTTATTTCTTTTCATCAATTTTTGTTTAATAATCACTTTATTATTCGTATATTACAATATTCTATAAAGAATGTATTTAAGCATACTGAGATCTATGCTTTTTGTTATTGTGTCGGGTGGTAATGATAAAATTCATTTCCATGCTATGATAGCTTATAAACTGTCCAATGCATATGTTCAGATCTACATTGGACTTCCTACAGATTGCATACCCATTTGGAACATGGGATTTTCTTCCCAATTTCTGCAGGTAACTGTTTCTTGTAAAATTTATGCATTCCAAATCCAAACAGGGACTGCATATTATGTTCAGTTATAGTACATATTTGAAGAGTGAGAAAATCCTAAAGGAGCTAGTGTTACAGGGGATCAAGTTGGACTCCTTCACAATCATAACATGTGGCAACATGAATCTTGAAGCAGTGGTAGATGGACAGCTTTACTATTCATGTGTTGCGTGTCATGATTTGGAAGGGGTCTAAATTGATCTCCTGTAAGACTAGGTCCTACAGTATACTATGTAAAAGGAAAGCAACGGACAATTAGCTTAGTCTGTGCCTTATCTGGTTTAGTACAAAAATTTTCTGTGCCTTATCTGGTTTAGTACAAAATTTATCATCCTAGCAAAACAAGACAATCATGAGTATATTATTCCTATCTTTCTAGGAAGGAATGCAAGTATAAAACGAAAACCCTTACCCCAACAGAATAGCCAAAAAGAAAGCCACCACTGGTAGAAGGTTAAATATTGCAGATGATGATGTTGCTGAAGCATAACTGAGACCAAGGCTAAATATGTTTATTGCGCCAGAAATTCTAATAAAAAGGAAAATACACATAAAATGATTAATGATTGTGCTGCAAGTAGAATAAATGGCACAAATTGACAACACAACTAATTCACAAAATTAACAATTATGAAGAGAGCAATTCAATAGAGCTACTTAAATAAATATTCGACAACTTCTGCACAGATGTACCACTGTCAGTTGGAAAATCTGTATGAAATTTTACATAAATTGATCTGTTCTTTGGAACAGCTTAACGCTGGACTGTCAGTTGTGAAGCTAATTAAGGATATAGTTCTTTGAAGGCAATTAAGTAAATATTTCAATGTAACCTAGAAAAGAGAGAGAAGAACAATATGTACTGCACTATGACCAAGAAAAGAGAGAAAAGAACAATATATACTGCACTTTAACCCAAGAAAAATGAGAAGTGCACAAATGACTGAACGGCAAAACTGAAGAGCTTTGCACAGAAGTGCAAATGGATCAAAAGATCTACAAACATAGAATGGTTGGACAGGAACTTCCAAATGAAGATTGTGAAACCCATCCAGTTTAATATGAAGATTATGAAAACTAGTGCTGCTTTTTTGCAAGCAATGATTCGGCTTGATAGCCAAGATATTTCAGGTCAATGCCAATCAGACTGAGAAGAATGAAAACAAGTAAAGCATATAAATCACGCTTTGACTTACCCGTATAATGCATGCACAAATAGTTTCAGAGAGACTTTGTATGACAGTGGTGGAGCAGTTTTTCTGCACAAAGAAACCTCAATGCATGTTTCTGTTAGTCGCTGGACTCTTGCTCTTGGTGATAGCAAGATCTTTACTCTCATGGAGAGGATGACACTAGGAGATGGGGCAAGTTTTCTTGTTTATTTCTCACACAATGCCATGCCAACCTGAGGGGTTGGGGATACAAATTTATAGGCTGAGAACCAGCCAAGCATATGCTACGATGCTATCCTAGATGCTGTCCTAAAGCGGTCAATATGCTGTCCTAAAGCAGATGCTGTCCTAAAAGCGATGCTGTCCTAAAGCGAATGCTGTCCTAAAAGCGAATCTGTCCTAAAAGCAGATGCTGTCCTAAAGCGATCAAAAACAAAACTACCACAGCCCCACAAAGACCACAAGACAGGGACTTATTCATCATTCTCCCCTAAGTCTTGTGCGTCGTCTTGTGGGAGGGTTGAACCATCTCGATCTTGGAGCAGAGCTCAAGGAACTTGATCCTTCCAAGAGGCTTGGTAGCGGATCTGCAAGCTGATCCGTGGTGTTGATGTAGCTTGCCTTGATGCTTCCTTCATCCAAGCGACCTCGGATGAAATGGTACTTCACCCGGATGTGCTTGCTCCGCTCATGAAAACGGGTTCTTTGCCGTGGCTAGAGCGGACTTGCTGTCCACCCGAGCTCCACGCCGCGATGTCCTCGCCGAGAGATCACCAAGCGCCGAGCGAGCGAGTGCTCGAGTCGAGCGGTGGAAGCCGCTATGTACTCGGCCTCACAGCTGGACAGGGCCACCACCTGCTGCTTGACTGACTGCCAGTGAACGAGACACTTGCCGAGGAAGAAGAGAATCCCGCTTGTGCTCTTGCTGGTGTCAATGTCGCCCGCGTGGTCATCGTCGCTGCACCGACGAAGTGTGCGCGCCAGACACCTCGGGTAATGGAGGCCGTGGTCAGGGTCCCGCAACGTAGCGGATGATCCTCTTCACACCTGCCGATGCTCCGTCGTCGGTCGTTGCATGAACCGACTAACGAGCCGACGGAGAATGCCAAGTCCGGTCGTGTGTGGCGAGGTAGCGAAGGCTCCCACAAGACGCGTGATCGCGTAGCGCCCACCTCCTCCGTCGTCTTTGTCGCGGCTCGCTTCATCCTCTCCTCCATCGGAGTGAGAGCGGGTTGCGATCGGTGAGCCCAGCTAGCTCAACGACGCGCTTGGCGTGGCGGTCCGTCGAAGTGTGATCCGGAATCATCACGGTGCACCTCGATCCCTAAGTAGAAGGAGAGGGGCCCCAGGTCACTCATCTGGAAGGTGGCCTTCATCTCTTCCTTGAATGCCGCCACCTCCGCATCCTTAGTGCCGGTGATCACCAAGTCGTCGACGTACACGCCCACCAGCAGGGCGTTGCCGCCTTTGCCCCGCCGGTAGACTGCAGCCTCGTGTGCGCTCTGCTGGAACCCCATTTGCTTGAGGGTGGAGTCCAGCTTAGCGTTCCAGGCTCGTGGTGCCTGCCGCAAGCCGTAGAGGGCCTTGCGCAGGCGGAGAACCTTGCCCTCCTTGCCGGGGATGACGAATCCCGGCGGCTGACGGACGTAGACCTCCTCCTTCAAGTCGCCGTTGAGGAAGGCGGACTTGACGTCCATGTGATGGACGCGCCAATCCTCCTGGGCTGCAAGTGCGAGGAGAAGACGAATGGACTCCATGCGCGCGACGGGTGAGAAGGCGTCATCGAAGTCGACCCCCTCCTGCTGCACGAAGCCTCGTGCCACCAAGCGAGCCTTGTGCTTGACGATGGCGCCGGCTTCATCCCGCTTCAGCTTGAACACCCACTTAAGGGTGATCGCGCGGTGACCGGCAGGAAGATCCGCCGGCCCACGCCCGGTTCGCTGACAAAGATCCATCTCTCGCTTCATCGCGACACGCCACGCCGCGTCTCCCTCCGCCTCAGCGAAGGAGCGGGGCTCGCCGTCGTCGCACGCTAAGTGCAGCTCCGCCTCGCAGTCGTGCTGCACCAGTCCAGGGACGGGCAGCTCGCCGAGGATGTTGTCCATGGTACGATAGCGCAGAGGCTCGTCGTCGTGGTAGGCGTCGACGCGATCCTGGTCGTGAGACAGCGGAGTAGCGAACTCCACCGTGCGCTGCTCATCGTGGACCGAAGCTGTTGGGGCCGATTCTGGTGGTGTGGCCGCCGGTGCAAGAGAGTGGTGAGCCGGTGGTGAAGGGTGGGGCGTAGCCGGTGCCGAAGGTGGTGGAGCACTCGCCGGAGCTGGTGGTGAGCAAGGTGTCGAGGTGGACGAGCTCGGTGAAGACGAGCCGCTAGCTCCCGGCTCTCGAAGTGGACGAGTCGACAACAAAGTCCACGAGTCGAGGCGAACCATCGCCCACCGCCTTGTCCCACGCCCGCCCGCCGTCGAACACAGCGTCACGCGAGATGCGGGCGCGCTGTGTGACAACAGGTCGAGATGCGGTAGGCCTTCGAGCCTTCCGCGTAGCCGATGAACACTCCCGAGCTCTCGTCGTCGAGCTTGCCGATGTGGCCAAGCTCCTTGGCGAACGTGAGGAGCCAAGACCCGCAAGTGGGAGACCGCCGGCTTGCGCCATGCCGAGCCTCGTGACGGCGTCCCGCCGCCGAGCGCCTTGGTAGGCGGCGGTTGAGGATGTAGGCGGCAGTCACCACCGCTCTCCCGAAGACAGCCGGCATCCCCTCGCTGAGGAGGGCCCGAGCCATCCCCACAACCGTCGGTTGCGCGCTCGGCGACGCCGTTCTGCTGCGGGCAGACGGCGCGGAGTAGTGGCGCTGAATGCCCTCATCGCAGCGCGAGATGACGACGCGAATTCAGCCGCCGTTGTGCGTGCGCGCAGCATGCGCAGCTTGCAGCCGCACTCGCCTCGCAGCAGACTGCGGCGCTGATGGCGCCCGCAGCCTCTCCCTTGCCGCCGAGGACCATCACCCACATGTAGCGGGAAAGGTCGTCGACGAGCAGCGGGAAGTAGCGTCGTTCTCTCGGTGTGGCGGTGTCACCGGGCCACACAAGTCCCCGCACGAGCTCGAGCCTCCTTGGCTCGAAACTCGCTTTCTTTGGGAAAGGAGTCGCCGCGCGCCGCCAAGACGCAGACGCCGCAGAGCTGCTCCACATGGTCAAGGCACGGCAGGCCTCGCACCATTTCCGTGGCACCGAGCCGCCGGGGCCTCGAAGCGAAGGTGCCCAGCGCTCGTGCCATCGCCACGCCTCGTCGTCCGACGAGCAGCGAGACAGAGAGGTTGTGCCACCTGCACGTGAAGAGTGTAGAGTCGATTTGCGCCTCTGGTTACCTTGGCAAGAAGGCGGCGTCGAAGATCCCAAATCCGCAGCACCCCGTGCTCGATCTCGACACGCGAGCCGTTCTCATCCAGCTGTCCCAAGCTGATGATGGAGTTCGCAGATCGGGATGTAGTAGACGCCGGTGAGCAGCCGGTGCTCGCCAGTCTTAGCGACGAAGATGACAGAGCCGACGCCCTTGATCTCCACGGCGGAGGCGTCGCCGAACTTGACGGTGCCTCGAACGCCTGAGTCGAGCTCGGAGAAGAACTCCCGCCGCCCGGTCATGTGGTGGGTGGCGCCGGTGTCGAGGCACCACCCGTCGGTCTTGTCATTGCCGGAACTGTCGCCGAGGAGGGCGTGTGCTTTTGGCTCGTCAAGTTGGAGGAGAGCCACTGCGGCCGGTGCCGCTGGAGGTAGTTCGATACTCGCATGAGCAATGAACAGGACCGGCTGCTCCTCCTCCTCCGCTTGCGCGACGTGGGCCTGGCCGCGTCGTGGCTGTCGACACTCCTTGGCCCAATGACCAAGCTTGCTGCGGTTGTGGCAAGAGTCGCCTCGCGCCGCTTTGCTTGCCAAAGCATCGCCGCCTGGCGCTTTGCGCGCTTGCGCGCTTGCCACTCTTGCGTCGCTCGTCGTGGAAGAAGGCTCCCCTTCTTCTTGTCACCTTGGCCGCAGCCCATCGCTCCCGAGTGAGGAGGAGCTTCCGCCAATGGTGACAGTCCCGAGAGGCTCGTGGCTCATCGATGTCGGCGACCTTGAGGCGACCCGCCTCCTCGATGGTCATCGTGGAAAGGTCCAGCAGAGACCCGATCGAGCGAGCCATCTGCTTGTACTTCTCGGGGACGCAGCGGAAGAGCTTCTCCACAGCTCTCTCCTCGCTGTAGGTGTCGTCACCGAACTGCACCAACTTCTGCAACAGAGTGTTGAGACGGAGAGCAAAGTCATCAACGTCTTCACCTGGCTTGAAGGCCAGGTTCTCCCACTCCGTGCGTAGTGCCTGCAGTGTAGACTTGCGGGCGCGGTCGCTGCCGATGCGTGCTGCAGCGATGGCGTCCCAAGCCTCTTTGGCGATCCGCTTGTTGGTAGCGAAGCGCATCTCGGGCGGGACTGCGGCGATGAGAGCATCCAGCGCCCGTCGATCCTGGTCGTAGTCGACGTCGCCGTACCGGACTGCATCCCACATATGCCGCACCTGGAGCTTCACCCTCATCACCGCAGCCCACTCGACGTAGTTGGTCTTGGTGAGGGTAGGCCACCCGCCGCCGGGGCCGACGTCCCTGACGACAGCCTGGTACTCGTGGTGACCACGGTACCGAACCGGGGAGAGAGAGCCGCGTTGCCTGTGAGGGCCGCGCTCTCCGTCGACCCGTACGCCGCCGCCGTGCATGCCTCCTCCAGGAGCGCCACCGCCGTGTGCGCCTCCTTCAGGAGCGCCGCCGGCGCGTCCGCGCCTGTCTGGGCTGCCGCCGCGCTCGTGGGCGTGCGCGGCTGCCCATTGCGCCGTTCGCCCTTGCGCTGCCTCCCTCTCCAGCAGCTGAGGGTCCGCGTCGGCGCTGTCATCAACAGAGCCGGAGCTGCTGTTGCTGCCACGCAGAGCCTTGACCTCTGCTGCCGCACGCGCTGCATCCGCCGCCGCTGCTTCCACCTCCGCCTCGCCGCTGCCGGCTCGCGCTGCCCGCCTTGACGCCCTTTCCGCCGCCGGCTGTCTCGCCACCGCTCGCTCGCTGCTGCTGCCGCGACGAAGCTCGGCCGCTCACGACGCCGCATGCTCGAGGCGGCCGAAGCGCCGAGATCGCCTGCGGACATGGCGCGCATCGGGGCTGTTGCGTGGAGAGGGCTGCCGACGAGCCGCGCCGTCTCGGAGAGGAGTGAGCGGGGACAGCCGAGCCGCCTTTGCTACGCACCGGGCTGCTGTGAGGCCGGAGAAGGAGATGAGCAGGAGATGCTCAGGCTACAGGATACTAAGGCTCTGATACCACTTGTTAGTCGCTGGACTCTTGCTCTTGGTGATAGCAAGATCCTTACTCTCATGGAGAGGATGACACTAGGAGATGGGGCAAGTTTTCTTGTTTATTTCTCACACAATGCCATGCCAACCTGAGGGGTTGGGGATACAAATTTATAGGCTGAGAACCAGCCAAGCATATGCTACGATGCTATCCTAGATGCTGTCCTAAAGCGGTCAATATGCTGTCCTAAAGCAGATGCTGTCCTAAAAGCAGATGCTGTCCTAAAGCAGATGCTATCCTAAAAGCAGATGCTGTCCTAAAGCAGTCAAAAAAACAAAAACTACCACAGCCCCACAAAGACCACAGTACAGGGACTTATTCATCAGTTTCCATGGTGACATCCAGGCAAATACGTAAAAAAACTTCCTTACCTTTCAAGCACAAAAGCAATGGGCACTAAGAACAGAATAGCAATTGCATGCCTGTAGAAAACAAATACAGACGTGCTCATGCCTTCATTAAACGCATCTTTGGTTATTATCTGCATGCCTCCATATATGGACCTTATGAGGAACGCAACCACAAAAGCTGCTCTATTGCCCATTAGAATGGTCTGTTCGAATTTCTATAGATGATCGTTTAAATAGGAGGGCCGATTCTGGCAATGTGAGATGTCTTTACTTTAGCATCAGCATACTTCATTGTCAAACTGTCATTGAGTTGATTCCAAGGATATAAATCTCGGGACCGGAGAAGTTCCCGCCCAGTGGCAGGTAACGGTAACTGGAAAAATGGAAAAAAAATCAGTTAAAATTTGAATATTAAAATTTGAATTTGGGATGTTTTAAAACCGGTAACCGGAACAGTTACCGCTCAAAAACCGGAAAAACCGCTATCAAAACTGGAAAAAGTAAGAGAAAACCGGTTATGCGTAATTAACAATTAGAATAATGCAAATATTAATTAAAAAGTTTTTAATGAAATAACAAGCCTGATACATAAAGAGTTTGATGTCTAATTAGAAATTTGTAAGGAGCTTAATGTTGTACATAAAAAATCCTCCTTAGTAGTTGACTATCTATTGAATCCCTCTCCTCCAAGTGATACATAAGGAGTTTGATGTGTGGGTTCGGGAGACTTCTGCTTTGGCTCTAGCTTTTGCTTGCATTGCTACAGTAACTACGGTGCGTTTTTTCAAAGCGGGTCTACAAGTAGATTGTACTAGACACTGTGCCGAGTTCAGCTATACCAGCAAAAATAGTCAAAATTCAAAAACTAAAGGCCTAAACTAATTTAGGAAGTGCATTATGCAGTCATAAATTTAAATTTAAATTTAAAAAATTCGGACAGTTTTTTCTCCTGATTCTCACCGGTTTTTCTAGTAACCGCCAGTTTTTTTTCCCTGGTTGATTCAGATAGTAGGGCCCTCTGAGGTGATCCACTTAATTAGGCAATGCATATTTCACCTTGTACAGAACACGCAGGTTACGCAACCTAATTACAGATTAAACAGAAGAAATTATAAAATGTACAGATTGATGATTGGCATGGTCGTAAGTATTGTTGCAAGTTGCAAACAAGTAAATTTACAAGCTTTCATTAGATTCCAACAGATAGCAGCACAGTTGCCAGAAATTTCAATTGAAAGCTTGAGCATCTACTTTTAAAAAGTGTATTTTACTGCGGAACATCCACTAACCAGCACTCCCAAAAGTGGCTGTCCAGAAATATAAATCATCATCAATCATTGTTCAGAGTTCGATCCTCTTAAGTTTTAAGTCTATAATCAAGAATGGCGAATTATAGATTAAGTTGCATAGTTACAAATAAGAGCTATGATAAACGAAGAGTCGATGTACTGTTTTTGCAAATTAGTCCAAAGCTCTTTGCTTACAGTGGATACACACATACACTAGATCATTTTCACAGGTTAAACCGGGCAACAAACTCATCAGACAACACAGAATATTCATTACAGCAAACATGATAATAACTAACTTGAAGTATGTACCCATGACTAAATAGATAATACAATTAAGCGATAAACACTACCTTTGCTCAGTTGTGACCTGTTGTCCTAGTAAGAATAATTATCTCACCTAGTCCACATTCTCAACTATCTTGCGGCAAATCTACATATTAAATATATATTATGCAAAATAAATTCGCTGGGTCAAACATGAGATTAAGCAAGCAAGGATACATGTTTTACAATCACATCTACCTTGTAGGATTTATTTGCACATATCAGGTGAGCAAATATAGAAAATAAAGAACAGCAGATAAATAAGGAAATACTACTGCAGATCTTCGTCAAAATGAGACTTCATATTTTCAAAGTATTAACAAAACGAGGCACAATAAAGAAAATATTCATCAACATTTGTATGGGAGCAAAAGAAAGAAACAGAAATATGAGACAGTTTTATTGACAGATTAACTACATTGTTTTTGTGCAGCTGAGTAGTGAGTAGTTGGTGTCTAATGTTTATTGTCACAGGACATAGCTTTTGAAAAAAATACCTGACGTATACTGGCAGCTCAGAAAGAATGGATGAGATAGCATTCGGCATTTCTTTTGACCCATGTATACTGGCATTTGTTCTGACCCATGTATACTGGCATTTGTTCTGACCCATGTATACGGCACTGATATCAACCATCCATAGTGAGAGAAGTACGTATAGCACTCTATCCATTCATGTGCAATGCCGCAGGAAAGCAAAAAGTGCATATTTTGTTATGTAACCTCTTGTTGCATTTAATCCTTTTTTAAATGGACGAATAATCCAGGCCTGAATTGGAAGCAGGGAAAGGTCTTCAAAAATCTACAACCCAAAGGAACCCTTCAGTACATACACATACTACACACACCTTGCAGCAACCATGTAGCATATATAGTTAAACAAACACATTTTGCTTCATATGCAGACCAATATGCTCATGACTTTCGGCCTGGTTACATCCCCTAATAGCATGAACCTGAACTTGGACCTTGTTATTATGTATTTAATTTAATATTTTTTTCTGAATCACGATACTTCCAAATTACAAGCAGAAATCATAAGCAAGATGCTTCACCAGAAACTCTAGAAGATTTCCTCAAAATGAAGAGAAATACAAGACAAGAAACTGCAGAAGATCAAGAAGCTAGCACTGATATGTTTAATAATAATAATCATCATCATCATCATCATCATCTTTACTATTATAAAAGTGTGAGTTGGTGGTTGATCCATTCTCCCTCCTCTCTTCTCAGCCATCCGATTTGATCTGGACCATTCGTCTCTCTCCTCCTCTCTCTCTCAAGATACAACCACCCACCTCCTCCACTTTCCCCATCTCCTCACGCATTCTGGCCACCCTTCTCTCTCTGTCGCTTGATCTCTAATGTTTGATGTGTAAAATTGGCCAGACAATAAGTTCCGTCTCATTATTTTTATGATTCCGTTGCAACGCACGGCTCTAATTAGTAATAATAAAGAAGCGCTGATTAAGCCGGCCGTACCTCGGTGTAGCCATGGTGGTGGTGGTCTCCGTGGGAGGAGAAGCGGAGGCGACCGCCGTCATTCAGAGGGCTCTGGCCAGCACTCGCCATGGACAACATCTTCTTCCATCGCACCGTCACCATACTCACCACCGGCGTTGGCGTTGCGGGGGCCATCGAGGTGTTGGCTACAGTGGAGCGCCCGATGTCCGGCTCACCGTGCAATTGCAAACTAGGTGCTGTGGCAGGGGCATTTTGGCATTATAGAGAAAATAATTCGTACAGACCAAAACTTGACTATGAACTTGATTTTCTATCTTACAATAGTTGGTTAAAGCTCTGCAGGTCCTCATTCCCTGTTCCATTTTCTTGGCGCAGAGATAAAAATTTCCTCTGCTTGAGTGGGATGGTGCCAATGAGAATATGAGCCTTATAGGAATTGTGCACAAACTTGTTCCAACTCACAGCTTGTATGTTAGCATAAGCGGCGATGAAGACATCCCACCATTTTGAAACTGATCCGTTTAGCTGATGAGAAATGAACAAAACTCTTTCCTGATCACTACATTAGATAATATCCAATTTCCTTCCAATAGCTCTAAGCCAATCATCTGTGTCCATGGGTCAGTGTTGCTGAAGAAGGTCGGGGGACGTACACTCATAAATTCTGACAGTAGTCTTGATTATGAAGCTTGGGCTGGTACAAGTGGAGCAAGTAGTGCAGGGTTAATGGTCTGCACTAGTAGTTGAATAAGTTGATTCTGGTTTGCCATCATCTGAGCCCAATCAGGTCCATTAGCAGGAGGTGGCAGAGGAATAGGAATGGACCGACTTCCTTGTGTTCCATTGTTTTTGTCGTTGCTATTGTGGTTGTTGCCATTGTTGGTATTCCTTATGTTCACCATCTGCTCGTTGCTTTTAAGAATTAGAAAAGAGGAGACTCGGGGCAAAGGGGGAACAAAGGATGGATTGCACAACCCAAAGCAAATTACTAACTTAGCAAAACCTTTATTAAGCAAATAACAATTAATAGTTACGGCTGCCGACAAAAGAGGTAACTGACAGCTCATAACAACATCTATTAGCTAGCTTAACAACTTATCCTAAAGGGGCAAGGGTTGTCTTGGTGTGATCTTCTGTGGTTCTCGAGGCACGAGTTAAAGTGACAGCAGAGTCGATGATTCTATAGTTATTTTTAACAAGGGAAGAAATAGAAATATATTTTCGTATAATGACATAAAGATGAGGAAGGATGAGAGATAAGGGTAAGCAAAGATTGAAAGGTAAGGGTGAGCAAAACTTTTTGAAATTACTTATTCATTTAAATAAAGTCCTTAGGGTCAATCATTCTTTCTACCTATGGCCACGTCTTATAGTCGTCATGACTCTGATACCATCTCTATCGGATCCCCAGAGTAACAACTCCTGGATCCTCTCTGTAAATTGCCCTAAGCACACTGTGGATAAATAAGATAAATATCAACCACAATGACATTTATTAATTAAATATGGACATGATTGCCAAACTTTACATTCACGGCCCATAGGCCAAATTTAAACATAAGCAGTGGAAGATAAACACTGAAGCATAAGAAGCCCAACAAACCTACCCACAAGCAAACGACAGTAAGACGTGGCCTACTTGTCCAGGTCCTTACTATAGTCGAAGCTATTCTTCTCTGAGATGAGATAGCAAGGGTGAGTACAAATTGTACTCCGCAAGTCACATGTGAGAATGCAATATAATAATAAAGGCAACAAAAGAAGGCATACAGAGTTATTTGAGCATAAAACAGCATTTAAAGAAATACAATAAATAGGTTGGAAATTGCTGAATTTGAATTTCTAGAGCTCAAGAGATTTTATTTGAATTTATAAAAATAGAAAATTCCCTAAAATCCCTAAGTCTTTTGGGCTGAAACCCATTTGTCTCTCTAGCCCACTTCGTCGACCCAGCCTACTCCACTGCGCTTGACACGCGTCAGCCATCCGAGCCGTGCTCCACAGTGGTTGTTGGATCGCTCCAGTGACACGTGTCACGCATCCGTGCACCCAAGCACTGTTCATCTATGCAGTCTGTTATCAGTTGTTCGATCTTCCGCCATGCCACGTGTCGCCCATCTGACGGTTCAGGCACTGTTCATCTTCCTCCTAAGAGCTTGTCGCCGTGTTCGTTTCAAACTCCGCACCGCCATCCATGTCGTCCTTGCCTCGATGTGCATGCCCGCCCCGGACTCTGTGCCGTGTCCAAGCCGCCTCCCCAGCATCTAGGTATAAATAGCTGGCCGCCCCTCTCATTTTTCCCATCCCGAGCTTTCGCCACCCTCGTTGCCGTAGCCGCTTCTCCGCTGTTGCCTTCGTTGCCGTCTTCAGCGTCGGTGTCTGCCATCATCTTCGTGTTCCATCAAGCTTCCCCTCTGATTCACCACTTTTTCCTCGCCGTTCCACCGCTATCGGTGAGTCGCCATTCAAGCCATCTCCTCCCTCCCATTCGGCCAGCCACCGCCGTCTCTTCAGCTAGTCCACCGCCAGCTCGTTCGCCTAGCTCGCTCGCTCGCTTGAGACACTGCCTCGATTCGTGCACTGACGCGTCACACCGCACCCACACCTGCTCGCCCCTTCGTCTCCTCTGAGGACGTGGTCCACCGTGCACCGAGCCACTAATGTGTTGGTCCCACATGTCAAGACACCTATTCCATAAACTCGTGAGCCGATCCAGTTGACCCGATTAGGACTTCGCTTTCCAGTCGATTGCTTGTGGGCATATCGAATGGCTACTATGCTTATTTCTCGTTTTCCACTGCCAATTTCTTTAAGCCTTAAGGCTATTATTTGTAAGCTTGGCCATAAGGTCTCAACTCTGATAATTAATAATATTTGAGTCTTTTCTTAGTAAATCGTGCTATGATAGATATTCCACCTTTGTTTATATTGTATGTACTAGCAAGTTCCTGGAGTAGTGCAGAATACATAGAAGCATATTCAGGTCTCAACAGGGGTGATATCAGAGCCATATTGACTGTAGGAGAAGCCCTAGTTAGTATGGTCGCCTTAGCAAAAACTCAAAAATCTATTTTCTAAAAGCAAACCAACCAAACTAGATATTTAGTAATCTCTATATTTTCTTCCCTACTCCTTAAAGGATTGTTACTCTTCTCCTCATTCTAAAAGAGTCATTTTGTTAAAAAAAATCTTAATCTGACTTCTCTCCCTTATAACCTTGTAGATGTCTCAAGTTTTCTATAGCCAGACTGGAGGATGGCAGGGACTTCTCTGAGTTCTATTGCGAAGTTTTGGATTAAAGAGGACACTGGTCTACTGCACCAAGGATGAGAAGTAGAGGAGGCAACATATTTGAAGTATCACCAAATTGTACTTCACCACCAAAATTGGCAGTTGAGTCCTGTACCATAGCTTCAAGTGCATGGGTGCTTGCGGGGGTGGTCAGCGCAAGGAGATGCACACAAGGCCATTCAACGTCTTTGCAAACTGTACAAGATCAGCATGCCTAGGCTCATTCGGAAGTTCAAAGAGCAGTATGTACAAGAGGAACCTCAACCACAGTCGCCAATATCTCTGCCTTCGCCTTCGCCACCCAGTCCAGAGGAGAGGTGGCGCATAGCAGGCAACCACCAGGAGTACCTTCGACACTTCATCCCAGCAGAAGAATAGTCACTGCAAGTTCGCAACTCATAGGTGTTTTATAGTGATTCAGAGGAGGAGTCCTGTGGGCCGTATTTCGTAGGACCCGAGTGGGAGCCAGTAGAGTAGACCCTTTATTAGTTTAGAAAGAGCAAATAGAGTGTGTTTCTTTTTATTTGTAATTTCTTGGGATATGAGCTGCAGTCTTGCCCTTAAAAGCATTATGTTGTAGTCATGTCAAACCCCCCTTTTTTATTGGAGTAATCTCTTTGTTTCTTTTGTTAGCTCTTTGGCTAAGTGTTTGCTTTGTTTAGGTGGCTGTTGTAGGGGTGGCCCCCACCTAAGCCCAGCTGGCTTGTTAGAAGGTTGCAAAGCCAAAAATGGGACATGTGTAATGACATAAATACCCTTGGGAGGGACACTTGGGTGTAAGGACATAATTGTAAAATACTCCCCGTGTGAATATATATAAGGCCATCCAGGCCATGGGGAAGACCCCCAAGCATTGCTCACCTAACTCTCCACTACCATATTACCATCTCTCTCCCTGTTTGGTCTGTAACCACAATAGTTGGCGCCGTCCGTGGGGTAGACAAGAGCAAGCTCCAAGATCCGAAGATCTAAAGAAGGATGGCACCAAAGAAAGCTTCATCATCGGCAGTAGCGAAGAAGAAGAGGAGTACGAAAGAAGCGCTCGGTGACGCGTCGGCCACGGATGCGGGTGATAGCGCCGTGCCTACGGGCGCGGGTGGCGGCACTGGTGCTGCGGCCGCCGACCTCGACGTCCGTGGCACGACAGTCGCCCCAACCACTAGCACGGCGGTCGGCGTGGGCACCGATCAAACTGTCGGAAGCACTGACGCTAATGCCCAGGCTACCGCGGTCGCTGCCACTGCGCCCGAGCACCAGCTCCAGAGCCCTCTGCACCGATGCACCAAGCGGTTCTGGAGCGCAAGTCGTGGTTGCTACCGGCCCAACGGTGCAACCCACCGCTCCAACTGCCGCGACCGCGTTAACAGTGGAAAGCGCTCTACTAACAGCCATTGGCACACTACAACGGGAGCTGGCGGACCTCCGCGGAGCCGTCCGGGATATACAAGAGGCTCGGAGCCAACAAGTCCCACCAGTGGCCGCGCCGGAGCCCACGCTGGAGTGGGCGAATAGCTGTGATGCCCCAACCTCCAGTCGCGTTCCGCTGCGGTGAGTTGATCCGGAGTCCCCCTATCCACGGGCTTGCAGCAGTCGGCGTGGCCGAAGGACTTCAAGTTCCCCAACGCCATCGAGCCGTACAAGGGCGACACGGACCCTCGGGAGTTCGTGCACGTGTACGAAACTGCCATTGAAGCTACAGGCAGAGACGACACTACCAAGGCAAAGGGGCTCCCCCTCGCACTACAAGGAGTGGTGCTCTCTTGGTTTTTCACCATAGAGCTAAACTCCATCTATGCGTGGGAGCAGATCCGCGACCACCTTTACAACAACTTCCAGGGGAACTACGTCGAGTGCGTCGATGCGGACCAGCTCTTCGCCGTCAAACAAAAACCATCGGAGAAGCTCTGGGAGTACTTCAAGCGCTTCGTGAAGGTCTACTGCTAGGTCAAGGACGTCAATGAGACAACCATTATCAACGCAATGATAGAAGGCCTCCGTCGGGGCCGCTGGCTAAGTACAACGTGCGTAAGCTGATCAAGGCGGTTGTGGAGCTCTTCGATAAGATGGAAGAGTATGCGAGGGTGGAGGAGGACGCGCGACGGTGCAAAGGCGACGACTCCGATAATAATCAAGCGGAGGCCTCGGCGAAGGACGAAGACGCACTGGACAGCTCCTCAAAGGGCAAGCGCAAGCAAGAGTCATCAAAGGACGCCCCCGAGTGCAAAGACGCCAAGCACAAGCAAGACACGTCGGTCGACAAGCCAGGCCCAAGTGCAATCAGTGTAGATCCCAGAGGACCCGCCATGTCCTCGACGTTGAAGGCGGTCCCAAGGAGGCCGCCCCCGCCTTTCACAGACGAGGCCGCGGAGGCAGAGGACGGGGGCGCGGCCGGGGCCACAACGAAAGACCCCGCGCAGAGCAGGAGAACCAGGACTGCGGCATGTGGTGCGAGGTGCATGGTCATGGTTGATCATTTCACGTGGACATGAACCGCCATTGTGGCACTGCGATAGAGCATCGTTAGGGATAGAGCCCTGGACGCGGTGCCTCCCATCGTAGCCCATGTGCAGCAACCACAAGAAGGCCCCCTGCAGATTCAGACCTTGGAGGAGGCCCAGCACCGTACCATCCACGTCATCTCCGGGGCTCTTCGTTGGAGTCCTCGGCGCGACAGTAGAAGGCCTACGCACGAAGGCCTACGTAAGCACCGCTAGGGTGGGCGCAGTGCAAAATCACTTTCATGCCTGCAGACGCCGAGGGCGTGGAGTTCCCCCATCAAGATCCCCTGGTCATCCAGGCCGCCATCGTAGGCTATGATGTCAAGCACATCCTGGTCAACAGGGGTAGCTCTGCGGACATTCTGTTTGCGGTGGCCTTCGACCAAATGGGGATCCCCCAGAGTCGCTTGAGCCCTTCGGGGATCCCATTGCAGGGTTTCGGGAGTCAGCCGCTGAAGGCATTGGGTCAGATACGCCTTCAAGTGTCCTTCGGCCAAGGCGGCAATGCGAGGAGCGAAGACGTCATCTTCGACGTCGTCGACATCCCGTACCCCTACAATGTCATATTGGGGTGCCCAGCCCTCAACTCCTTCAGGGCAATCCCACACCATGGCTTCTTATGCATGAAGCTCCCAGGCCCGTAGGGCATCATCACCACCTTCGGTGACCAAGACCTCGCTCGGCGCATAGAGCTTGGTATGCGGGGCCCACACTGTAAGGTGCACGTCCTCGCCGACGATCCAAAGGCGGAAACGCCCTCCGCCCCGGGGTGGACGCCTAAGCCCTGGCCAGAGGGAGAAGTTAAGAGGGTGCCCCTGCACGCGAACAAACACTGTGTGTCCATTGGTGAAGGCCTCCCTCCCGAAGTCGAACAAGACCTACTTCGGGTACTCCAGGACAACGCGGACGTCTTCGCGTGGTCCTCGAAAGACATCAAGGGCGTGGACCGCGCCCTCATTGAACACAAGTTAGCAATCCACCCTGACGCCAAGCTGGTCAAGCAGAGGCCGCAGCGCATGTCTATGGATCGGCAGCAGGCGGCGAAGGTGGAGGTAGCGAAGCTTCTCCAGGCTGGGGTCATCCGCGAGGTCTAGCACCCGGACTGGCTTGCCAATTCGGTGCTACTGAAAAAGGCTAGTGGTGCCTGGCGTATGTGCATCGACTTCACCGCCCTCAACAAGGCATGCTCAAAGGATGACTACCCCTTGCCGCACATAGATTAGCTGTGGATGCCACGGCGGGGTGCGTGCTCATGAGCTTTCTGGACACATACTCTGGCTACCACCAGATCTACATGGCCAAGGACGATGAAGACAAGACTAGCTTCATCACGCCGGTAGGGACGTACTGCTTTATTAGGACGCCCTTCGGCTTAAAGAATGCAAGAGCAACATTCACCCGCCTCGTCACCTTGGCGTTGGCCTCTCAACTCGGGAGGAACATGGAGGTGTACGTCGACGACGTGGTCGTCAAGACCAGGCAACTCGCCTCCCACGGTCAGGATCTCCAAGAGACCTTCGACAATCTCAGGAAAGCTGGCATCAAGCTCAATCCGGACAAATGCATCTTCGGCGTGCAAGTGGGGAAGCTCCTGGGCTTCCTCATGTCTGAACGCGGCATCCAGGCGAACCCTGACAAGGTTGACGCCATCCTTGCCATGGAGCCACCCAAAACAACAAGGGAGGTCCAGAGGCTTACAGGCCACATGGCCTTGCTGAGCCGTTTCTTATCCAGGGCAGCGGAGTGGGGCCTGCCATTCTTCAAGACCCTTCGCGGTTGCGATGGGTTCCACTGGGATGACGACTGCGCAAGTGCTTTCGACGATCTCAAAAAGCACCTAGCAAGCCTTCCCACATTGGTCGCCCAGACACCAGAGGCTCCTCTCCTGCTCTACCTTGCTGCTACAGCAACAACGGTTAGCGCTGTCCTTGTCCTTGAGGAGGGCGCCCTTCAGCGGCCCGTGTACTTCGTCTCCAAAAGCCCTCCATGGCACCAAGATGCGGTATACGGAACTTGAGAAGCTAGCATACGTGCTGGTCATGGCCTCGAGAAAGCTCCGGCATTATATCCATGCCCACCCCATGACGGTGCCATCCTTGTTCCCTCTGGCGGAGATGCTACACAACAAGGAGTCTACAGGGTGCATTGGCAAATGGGCAGTCGAGCTCGCGCCATTCTCCTTGACGTATGCCTCGCGAACGGCAATCAAATCTCAAGTCCTCGCAGACTTCCTCGCGGAGTGGACTCCGTCTGCTCAATAGGTGCAGCAACTAGTGGACCCGGTATGGATGCTCAATACCGACGGGGCATACGGCGCCCCAGGCACTAGGGTCGGCGCAGTGGTCACCATGCCGGAGGGTCACCGCCTCATGTACTCGGCGCGCCTTGGATTCTTGGCCACCAACAATATGGCCGAGTACGAGGCGCTGCTCTTCGGCCTTGCGAAGCTTAAAGCTCTTGGTGCGTGAAGGGTCCTTGTTCGCACAGACTCTTGCTTGGTAGCAAGCCATGTTGACAAATCTTACCAAGCCAAGGACCTTCAGCTGGCCAAGTACCTTGCGGCGGTGAGAGCGAAGGAGCGCCACTTCTTAAGAGTCATGGTCAAGGCCATCCCTCGCACAGATAACGAACAAGCCGACGTCCTCGCAAAGGCCGCGAGCCAGCAGCTTCCCCTCCCTAAGGGCACATTTTATGAAGTATTGCCCATGGTAGCCATCACTCAAGACAACCGCGATGCGGCTCTCTTCCATCAGATTGCCCAGCAGGGTGACTGGCGGGAGCCCATTTACGGTTTCTTGCAAGGCATAGCCGAACCAGACAACCCCCTCGAGCTGCGATGTCAACAGCACCACACCAGATCCTTCCAGGTACTAGATGGTGTCCTTTACAAGAAGGGCGTATGTGCCCCACTCCTACGATGCCTCTTGCAGGATGAAGGGAAGCACCTCCTCACGGAGATTCATGCAGGGCTCTGCGGCTCGCACATTGCACCGAGATCTCTGGTTGGCAATGCATTCAGGCAAGGCTTCTACTGGCCAACCGCCATCGCCGATGCGCAAGACCTCGTGCGTCGGTGCCAAGGTTGCCAATGGATGGGGCGAATCATCCGCAGACCTCTGACGAGCTTGCAGCCCATCCCCTCGGTATGGCTGCTGGCACAGTGGGGCATCGACGTCATTGGGACGCTTCCGTGGGCCTCGGGTAACCTTCTGTTTGTTGTGGTCGCCTTGGAATATTTCTCCCGGTGGCCCGAAGCTGTCGCCTTGACTAGGATAACCTCTGCGGCCATGCAACGCTTCCTACAGCAGAACATCATATGCCGCTTTGGAGTGCCTAGGGAGCTCACCGTGGACAATGGCCTGCAGTTCGACTCCGCTCCATTCAAGGAGTTTTGCGACAGCATGGGCATCACGCTCCGATTTGCTTCGGTCGGACACCCACAGTCCAACAAAGCCGTCGAACGAGCGAATGGCGCCATCTCCGCCGGAGTTAAGAAGCGCCTCGTTGGGCTGCCAAAGGGCAAGTGGCCAGACAAGCTCCACAGCGTACTCTGGTCCCTTCACACGACGATGACATGTCCGACAGGGTTCACACTGTTCAAACTTCTCTTCGGCGACGAGGCAGTCATGCCCGAGGAAATTAAGGCTGGCTCCAGGATGGTCCTCGTCCAGGCCCCAGAGGAAGAGTGCCAGTTATCCCTCGACCTTCTTGACGGAGACCAGGTGAGCACCACCTAGCACGTCGCAAAGTATGCGCGCTAGATGGCGCGTGCTCGCGACCGCACTGTATACTCACGAGCATTCTAGCTGGGAGATCTCGTCATCCACGTGTCCTGACTTCTCGGGAAGGGACACACGACCGTGGTCGTGCGGTCGTTTTAAAGCGCACGACGCACCAATCGCGTGCGGCCACGCGTCCTACCATATCTGGAAAAAGCGTGCAGCTGCTGACTCCGCAAGACGCGCGGGTCGTGTACTGTCATGGCGTGCAGATCACGCCGCGCACCAGGCGCCACTAAAGCATTGTCACGAAGCCACGAGCCACTTGGCTACGCCTCGACTTTGACTCTGCACAGCGACTCTGGATTCTACGGCTACGAACCCGCCCGGCGACCCTAGGGCACCCTTCGGCTCTCCGTCCGTTGGCTTAGTTGGCCCTCCGGCCCAGCCTCGCATACGAAGGCACGGCTCTGCATCCCGTTTCGCTCACATGTCCGCGGAGCGAAGCCGAAAGCAGACCCGACTTCGTCTTCATCGGCCGGCTCCGCTGGAAGCGCACACCTTGTGGCCGGGAGACGCCTTTGTCGGTAGCTTCGACTCCATGTCCATACAACCCAAGAGGCACCAATCGCCACCAAGATCTACTTTTCTCTGATAGCATGGAAGGTCACAGGCCGCAGGGATAGAGGGGGCCAAATGGCTCGGCAACATGGCTTTGGCCCGTGAAGCCCTTTACCATGAGAGGCTCCTGTTGTAGGGGTGGCCCCCACCTAAGCCCAGCCGGCCTGTTAGAAGGTTGCAAAGCCCAAAATGGAACATGTGTAATGACATAAATACCCTTGAGAGGGACACTTGGGTGTAAGAACATAATTGTAAAATATTCCCTGTGTGAATATATATATAAGGCTATCCAGGCCATGGGGAAGACCCCCAAGCATTGCTCACCTAACTCTCCACTTCCATACTACCATCTCTCTCCCTGTTTGGTCTGTAACCACAACAGTGGCCATTAGTGAACCCCCTTAGACATGTTTACCGCTTACCTTTTGTCGGGACCTCGGATTTCCAAACCCGGACCCTCTGTGTATTATAGCACTAGTCCCAGATCAAAGCTAGTGCACACAGTCAAGCAGAAATGATTACATAACCAACAACGCTTTATTACAATAATAGAGAGTACTGACCGAAAGGTCTCATTATTTCAAAGAAGGTTTCAAGACCTCACACACACAGAACACAGCGGAAGCAAAAAGATAAATCCGGCGAAGACCCATCAATATGCCACAGGCAATTGACTGGGGAAGCGCGACCTAGAACTCCTGGAATCCTTCGTCGAATCCACCCGCGAAGTAGTCGTAGTCTCCTTCTTGGGCTTCGTATTCCTCTGATTATTATTTTTGAGTGCAGCATGTGAGTACATAAAGTACTTCGCAAGTCTTGGGAAAATGCAATAGATGCAAGGCTTTAACAAAGGAAGGCTATATGGTTCTTTTGCACAAAGCAATGTTTTAATTTCAATTACTACTAATTATTTTCGAAGGCATCAATTCAATAAAGTAAATGTTTTAACAGAACTATCATTAACTTTATAGTGAAGGTTCCATCTACCAACACTAGCTAACCAATTACAATTGGTCACGTTTAAAACTGCGGGTTCCATCCACCCTCTCCGGCTCCAACTGCTAGGATACCCTTCCGAGAGTTCCCTCCACTCTCGGAATACAAAAACTTTGATTTTAAAACCAAAACCAAAAATATACCATGTGAATGCATTCCTTGCCCGCCCTTGACTGTGGGCACGGCTATTCGAATAGTTTGACACTCTGCAGAGGTTGTATAACTTTACCCCCAAGAGATAAATTATCTTTACAGTCACCACGCTTCCTTTGGCATGAGACATAGATAAATTATCACAAAGCCTTTACCTCACTCTAGACTAGCTAGACACCACCCGCTGAGGTTGCACCGCAGAAGGGTTAAATCTGCCCAATCCGAAGCCCCCTCTTGCGCCATATGAGTACAGTAAATCCCTGTCCCTCGCTGTGAATAACCAGTAAATCCCTGGCATCGACTTTCCACTGGTGGCACCTAAACTAGACTATCATGAGTTACTCAGCTAGGTCGTACCCATATAGACTTAAGGTTGTACAGTAGTGCTCAGTCTGGACAAACACAAGCGTCGGTCCTTAGTTGACTAGGGTGGAACATACACTTTACAAGATCTCGTGCTTGCCGCACCAACCCAAACCAACCATCCACCCTAATCTAAACCAATTTCCACATTTTATGTTATTTTAAAAGATCAGTGGCAACTCCAATCACCACTAGACTTATAAACACAAGCTTATTACAACAAATCATAATTTCCCATTTTCAAGATTTCAAAGGTATTAAACAGCGTGACTAAGCATTATACTACCATTCTATTATTCACAAATAATTATAATACTCTCATTATTGAGACAAAGGAAATTCTAGGGTTACAAAGGTACATGGCATTCAACATCAATTGAGGGCATAACAAAGTTGGATTAACTAATACCTTAAGATTTGAACTAATATTTTATGTAAATAGCAATGCACATAATTTCAAATAATTAAAACATTTCAAAATCATAGGTTCAAGATGATCAAAGGAGACTTGCCTTCTTGCACGCTCTCTGGGTCTTCCTGCTGCGGAGTGGAGAGATCTTCGACAACGTTAGACTCTACGCGTGAAAAGACATAGCAACAAAACAAATAAATACAAATCAAATCACAAGAATATATATATATATACTGGAAGGAATTTTATGATTTCATACGGATTTAGGAGAAAGATTTAGCGGATTTGGGGTTCACACGGGGGAGAACGAATATCTGGAAGATCAGTTGGGAAAAGAAATTACTGAGACAATATTTGGACCAAGGAAAATAGAATGGATTTTATGGAGATTGTGCAAGATTTGAATTTGAATTTTGAAAGTGCACAAAAAATTTGGAATGGAATTGAGGCTTTGAGATTAAACTAGGTATTGGAATTTGAGGATGGCGCGCGGGTGCGGTGAGGATGGCGGTGGAGACGGCGAGACGCGGGAGGCTTCGGAGCGGCGGCACTTTCGGGTAGCGGAGGAGAGTGCGCGCGGCGCGAGGGTGGGGGAGCGGCCGAGAAGGAGAGAGGAGGGGAGGGGGAGGTAGTGCGGAGAGAGGGGAGGCCGGTGGGGGCTTTTATAGGGGTCGGGCAGGGCTAAGCCGGCGGGGATTCCTCGCCGGAGATGGCGCGGGGCGGCGGCGATTGCGGGGGATTAGGGGGAAAGCGCGCGGGAATGGAGGCATTCGGGCACGGGGATGGCGGGGTCGGTCGGGGAAGAAGAGAGAGGGGGAAGGAAGGAGATCGGGCGACTGAGGGGGCGGCGGAACTGGCGGCAGCGATTGCGCAGCCGAGCAGGAGGAGAGAGACGACGCGCGGGGGAAGACGAAGCTGACCGGTGGGGTCGGGGCGCGGAGAGAGAGAGAGAAAGAGGGAGGCGCGGGCGGCGGGGATGAGGCCACGTGGAGGAGCGCGGATCGGACGGCCGGGGACTTTAAGTGGCGACAGGTGGAGGAGATCGGCCAGGGTAGATCGGACGGCTGAGAGGGAGCGAGGGCGGACGGAGGCTAACGGGCCGGCCTGCTTGGCGGTGGGAGAGAGGAGCGAGCGGCCGGGATGGGCCGGGCGAGGTGGCGTGGAGCAGATCGGGCCCGACCACGTGTCGGCCTGAGAGGGAGGCGGGGTGGAGCGCGGCGGCGACGTGGGCGGATCTGGGCTGTCCACGCGTCGCCCGCGGGGAGGGGCTGGGTTTTTATTTTCGGATTTTTGTTTTTGAATTTCAGAAAACCTTAGAAAATTCATTAAGCCTCAGAAAAAATACCAAATAACTTCCAAAAATTCCAGAAAAATACATAGAAGTTCCTGGAGACATTTTGGACTCAATAAAAATACTTCCAATTAATGTTGGTATTTAATTTTCAAACTTAAAATACTTTTTAATTTTAAAAATACATTTTTAAACTCCAAAAAATCCAGGAAACCAAATAAAAGCGAAATAACTCCAAATAATTAATTTTAATTAGGATTTTTTATAGAAATTCAAAATATTATTTTATTTAATAATATTTTTAGGTTTTACTTAAAATACTTTTCAAATCCAGCTTTTTTTTTCAAAGACAGAAATTCAAGGCAAATCCAAATAAAACTCAAATAATTTAAAATAATTAATTTAAAATTAAATTTTTCAGAAAGCAAATTTTTGGGATGTTACACCTTTGCTTTTCCCTCTTACGTATTGAGCCTTGTGAAGTCAGTTCTCAGTAAATGGATGTTTCTTTCAGAACAGAGCATAAATGGTTGACACCCGAAACTCAGCAGGACGCAGTCAAATGAACCAAGACCCAGAAAGGAAGTAATACCAATCAAGCAACGCAGGGCCCACAAGTAACCCCAATGGGTCTGGATCCAACCCTGAGTCAGTTCATGCCAGTGCAAACTCAGTTGATGAACACTATGATGCAGAACATGAACGCGATGATGAACAGGCAGAATGAGGAAACGACCATCCCCAACTAGCTCGGCAGCAATCAAAGTTTGCAAAATTCATGAGGATGAGGCCACCCATCTGTTCACGGTCTTCCGAGCCCTTGGAGGTAGACGATTGGATGTGTTCAGTAGAAAGGAAGCTGAACCTTGCTTAGTGTACCGACCGCAAGAAAGTGTTGTACGCTGCCCATCAGCTGGAGGGAGACACCACAGAGTGGTGGGAGAACTACTGTGCCACTCACGAGGACCAGGACATTATCACTTGGGTTGAGTTCATAGTAGAATTTTGACATGCTCATATCTTGGATGGTGTGATTGAAATGAAGAAAGAGGAATTTCGGGAGTTGCAGCAGAAGAGCCTGTCAGTAAGTGGGTACCTTAACAAGTTCACTCAGTTAGCTCGATATGCATCGAAGGATGTCACCACGGATGATGCTCATCAGAAGAGGTTCAAGAAAGGATTGAATCCTGGATTAAAAGTTCAAATTGTGGGAAATGACTATGCCAGTTTTCAAAACATGGTGGATAAAGCAATGCTCATCGAGGAAAGTCGTCGTGAGCCAGAGGAGTCTTGCAAAAGGAGGATGATGCAATAGGGATCTCAGATGCATCAGGCTCAGAAGGCTCATTTCAGTGTATATCAGCTAGCTCGTGTTCCTAAGTAGTCGGGATTTAAGACCCCAGCACCAACCCCTCGCCAGTTCTTGTCTGGGCCCCAGCCAGTTCATTCAGGCAACTAGTAGCAAGGGAATGCCAACCCTGTGGTAGCAGTCACCTACTTCAAATGCCATGAACCAGGACACTACGCTAACAAATGCCCACAGAATCAAGCTTTGACGCTAGTTCGCTTCAACCTGGGAGCTACACCAGATCAATCCCCTACTTTAGGACTAGGACGCGGAGCATCTCAAGTGTCAAGTCAACCCATTAGAGCACCACAGTCAGTTGTGCAAGGTTAGGTGAATCATGTCACTGTGGAGGAGGCTCAAGCAGCGCCAGATGTTGTGATTGGTAAATTCCAAGTAAATTATGTTCTTGCTTTAGTTTTGTTTGATTCTGGAGCTTTGCATTCATTTGTTTCTCAGAGTTTTGCCTTAAGGCACCAGCTGAAAACAATGATTCTTGGATCAGTTCTGTTGGTTCAATCCCCGAGCCTTGAGTTGAGTACAAACCTAGGTTGTCCTAAAGTCAAAATAACCATTCAGGGAGTATAATTCTCCATCGAGCTTGTTGTGTTGGATATCCAATCTTTGGATGTAATTTTGGGAATGGATTGGCTTCAGAAGCATCAAGCGGTGTTGGATTGTAGAAGCAGAGCTGTTACCTTGATCAGTTCAGATGAGGGTAAAGTGAAATTTGAAGCAAGCAGAGTTAACCAGAGAGGGTTTTAGTTTACCAGAGTAAGGGGATCATGTAAGAAGAGGTGCCAATTGTTGGAGAGTATCCAGATGTATTCCCAGACAATCTCCCAGGAATGCCGCCTAACAGAAATGTGGAGTTCGTGATTGAGCTAGTACCCAGTACATCCGCAATTTCCAAGAGACCATATTGGATGCCTGGCAATGAGTTGGTAGAGTTGAAGAAACAAATACAAGGGTTGTTGGAGAAAGGTTATGTCAAACCTAGTACATCTCCGTGGGGAGTGCCAGTTTTGGTCGCCAAAAAGAAAGATGGTAGTCAGCGTATGTGTGTGGACTATCGAGCTATCAACGAGGTTACTATCAAGAACAAGTAACTCTTGCCCAAAATTGATGACTTGTTTGATCAGCTTAAAGAAGCCGAAGTGTTTTCCAAGATGGATTTGAGGTTAGGGTACCATAAGATGAAAATTCGTCAAGAGGATATACCTAAGACTACATTTTCAACTCATTATGGTCTGTACTGTACGAGTTCACGGTGATGTCCTTTGGTTTAACCAATGCCCTAGCTTATTTTATGTACATGATGAAAAAGGTGTTTATAGAATATTTGGATAAGTTTGTCATTGTGTTCATCGACGACATTTTGATGTACTCCAAGGATGAGAAAGAGCATGAAGAGCATTTGAGGTTGGTGTTGCAAAAGTTAAGAGAACATAAGTTGTATGCCAAGTTCAACAATGTGAATTCTGGATAAAGGAAGTTACATTTCTTGGTCATGTCATGTTAGTGAAAGGAGTTGCAGTTGACCCTGGGAAAGTGAAGGATGTGCTTAATTGGAAAGCACCAATGTCAGTAATGCAAGTCAGGAGTTTTCTTGAAATGGCTGGTTATTATCGTTGTTTCATCGAAGGATTTTCCAGCATGGTGAGGCTGCTTACCCAGCTACTACAAAAAGAAAAGAAATTTGTGTGGACGCCAGAGTGTGAGAAGAGCTTCCAAAAGTTGAAGGAGTGTTTGACTACAACCCCAGTGCTAGCATTGCTAGATGTTAACAAGGATTTTGAGATCTATTGTGATGCTTCCCGCAAAGGTTTGGGATGTGTGTTGATGCAAGACAAAAGAGTGCTAGCTTACGTATCACGCTAGCTGAGGCCTCATGAAGAGAATTATCCCATATACGATCTGGAATTGGCAGGTGTAGTACATGCTTTAAAAATATGGCGTCACTATCTCATGGGTAATCGTTGTGAAATCTACATGGATCACAAGAGTTTGCAATATATCTTCACATAAGCTGATCTCAACCTCAGGCAAAGAAGGTGGTTGGAATTGATAAAAGATTATAATGTCAGAATCCATTATCACCCTGAAAAAGCCAATGTGGTAGCAGATGCTCTGAGCAGAAATGTTTATTGCAATATAGTAATGATCAAGGAAAGCCAACCAGACCTACATGAGGAATTTCGGAAGCTCGGTTTAGAGTTGGTTGAGGATGGATATTTAGCCACATTGGAATTGCAGCCAACTTGGATCATCAGATTCATCAAGCGTAGACAGGGGATGAAAATATTCAATGGATCAAGACTAGCGTGAGTAAAGGCAAAGCATCAAGCTTTACAGAGAACGACAAGGGTACCTTGTGGTATAAGGCACATTTGTGTGTGCCAAATAAAGATAAGTTGAAAAATTTACTGCTCAAGGAAGCTTATGAGTTGTTGTACTCGATCCATCTCAGTAGTACCAAGATGTATCAGGATATCAGAGATAATTTTTGGTGACCAAGTATGAAGCGCGAGATAGCAGAGTATGTTGCACTTTGTGATGTGTGCCAAAGAATGAAGGCTAAGCATCAAAGACCAGCAGGTTTGCTGCAACCACTGAAAATCCCCGAGTGGAAGTGGGAAGAAGTGGGCATGGACTTTGTTACGAGATTGCCTAAGAGAAAGGATTGTTTTGATTCATTTTGGGTAATTGTGGATCGTTTGATGAAGGTTGCTCACTTTATTCCGGTCCAAACAACCTATGCAGGTGATAGGTTGGTAGAGCTATATATGTCCAAGATTGTGAGTCTTCATGGAGTGCCTAAGAGAAATAGTATAAGATCATGGATCACAGTTCACTTCACAATTTTGGGGAAGTTTCCATAAAGTAATGGGTACTCATTTGAATTTTAGTACAGTGTATCATCCTCAGATTGATAGTCAGATTGAGCATGTGAACCAGATTCTTGAGGATATGTTAAGAGCTTGTGTATTGGACCACGAAGTCAAGTGGGATAGTTGTTTGCCTTTTGCAGAGTTCTCGTACAATAATAGTTACCAGGCCAGTTTACAGATGTCACTGTTTGAAGCTCTATATGGCAGAAAGTGCAGAACCCCTCTCAATTGGAAAAAGACGGGAGAAAATAAAGTCTTTGGGCGAGAATATTTAAAGGAAGCAGAGGAAAAAATGCAGTTGATTTGAGAAAGGTTAAGAACTACTCAAGCTAGACAGAAAAGTTATGCTGATACTCTCGTAGAGAGTTGAGTTTCGAGCCAGATGATTATGTGTATCTTAGGATTATATTGTTCAAAGGTGTTAAGAGGTTTCAAATGAAAGAAAAACTTGCGCCAAGGTATGTGGGGCCATTCAAGATATTAAAGCGCAGGGGAGAGGTTGCTTATCAGTTAGAGCTACTTGAGACCTTCGGTGGGATACATGATGTCTTTCATGTGTCTCAATTGAAGAAGTGCTTGAGGGTGCTCGAGGAGGCAGTGTCAGTGGAAGCCGTGGATCTTCAGGAGGATTTGTCTTACAAAGAGCATCTTGTCAAAATCTTGGAAGTAATAGAGCATGTGACCAGAAGCAAGTTTGTCCATTTTTTCAAAGTTTAGTGGAGCAATCATTCTGAGGAGGAAGCCACCTGGGAGCACGAGGAGGACCTCAGAGCGGAGTTTCCAAACCTATTCCTTTAGTGAGCCTGAATCTTAGGGTCAAGATTCTGTTTAAGGGGGAGGTTTGTAACATCTTAATTTTTAGAGCCTTTTTGAAGCTTTTAAATTAAAATTCACCATTTGGATTTTCTGGAATTAATAAAAGCTTAAATTGAATTTTTATTAATTAAAAGGATTTAACATACTAAATTAAACATTAAAATTTTCTGAAAGTATTTTATTTGGGTTCCTTGTGTCTCAAGGAATTTTCTGAATTTTTTTTATTTTTCCAGGTTTGTTTGCTATTATCTAAAGCTCAAGAGATTTTATTTCAATTTCAAAAAATATAAAATTCCCTAAAATCCATAAGTCTTTTGGGCGAAAACCCATTTCTCCCTCCGGCCCACTACGCAGACTTAGCCTACTCCACCGCGCTACACACACATCAGCCATCTGAGCCGTGCTCCACAGCGGCCGTTAGATCACTCTAGTGACACGTGTCATGCATCCGTGCGGTCTGCTATCAGTCGTTCGATCTTCCGTCATGCCACACGTCGCCCATCCGATGGTTCAAGCACTATTCATCTTCCTCCCGAGAGCTCGCCGCCGTGTTCGTTTCGAACTCCGCCGCCGCTATCTGCATCGTCCTCACTTCGGTGTGCGTGCCCACCCTGAACTCTATGTCATGTCCGAGCCACCTCCCCAGCATTTGGGTATAAATAGCCAGCCGCCCCTCTTATTTTCCCATCCTGAGCTTCCGCCACCCTCGTCGCCATAGCCACTTCTCTGCCGTCGTTGTCTTCAACGTCGGTGTCCGCCGTCGTCTTCGTCTTCCATCGAGCTTTGCCTTCGATGCACCGCTTCTTCCTCACAGTTCTGCCACCGCCGGTGAGTCATCGTGCAAACCATCGCCTCCCTCCTATTCGGCCAGTCTCCGCCGTCTCTTCGGCTAGTCCGCCGTCGCCCGCTCGTTCGCCTTGCCCGCTCGCTCGCCCAAGACACGCCTTGGTTCGTGCGCCACTACATCACACCGCACCCACGCTCGTGCGCCCCTTCGTCTCCTCCGAGGACGTGGTCTGTCGTGCACCGAGCCACTGACGTGCCGGTCCCACAGGTCAGGACACCTATTCCGTAGACCCGTGAGCCAATCCAGCTGAGTCAGCAACCACACCAATAGCCGTGTTAGCCCTAAAGCCCAGTCAGCCGCCGTGTCAGCAATCGAGTCACACCATGCACTGTTCCGTGAGCTGGGTTCATAGTAGACCTATCTTACCATGCACCAGGTTCATAGTATAGTAGATTTTCTGATTTTCAGCCTTTTCCTTTAGATTAGATTTTTTGAGAGCCATTCTTCTCCGTCCTAGATCTGTTTGATCCGATTCTTTTTTTTCTAAATTCATCTAAAACTGAGCTCTATATTTTGGTTCTAGTTTTTAAGTTTTTGGAGTTCATTTGAATTTTATTTGAATTAGTTTTGTGTTTTTTTCGTTTTCTCTCTCGTTAAATCACGCCTTTGAAGGAGCTGAAGCAAGATTTGAAGATCAAGAGCCATTAACTGAGCAAAGCAAGTCATATCCTTTGATCATGTTGAACCTAGTTTTAATATCTATTATGTACTATTTTGTTTTAAATTACCATGCATCGTTATTTTATTATAAAACCTTTGTATTGGTAGTTAATGACCTATTTGATTAATTCCTCCTTGATAATTTGAATGTCATGATTCTATTGTCACCATAGGATGGGTAATTATTTAGTGATGCAATATTAGTTGTCACATGGTTTGTACGATTATTAAGCTTAGCCATGATTATAGTAACATTATGTTATCATCACATGTGATTAATTAATTAATTTTGACTTAATGATGTATTGGAACATGGTGGTCAGCCACAATTATAAAATTTGTACACCTTGACATGCGTAATGTCATTGGTGTTGGTTATACAAAATGGTTTTCACTTGGGCAAATGATTGTGTAGTAAAGGGGGAGGTGTGGTCAGCACTTTAGGGATATGGATGTTTCGCTTGGGTAATGTTTAAGGACTTAACTTTGTGGCTTTATCGTGCAAACCACATGTCTAGTATGGGATAGACCTGTCATAATAATTTGTGAAGTCTCAACTTTGATTTCGCTACTGATGTTGTATTGGTGCAAGAGGGGGCAATTAGCGACTAGGTGGTTATCCTTCTCAATGGCGAAACCTTAGCAAGCGAGATCAGGTTGAGATGGAGCATTGTAAAAGCCTTGTTGTGATTTTCTTTAATGTGAGGATTATCACATCATGTGGGTACAGTTGTGAAACCTCTGCAGAGTGTAAAACTATTCAAATAACCGTGTCCTCAGTCATGGATAATGCTCGGTGATTTCACACAAGGGGTAGATATTTCATAAAATCTAGTTGGGTTAAGTTTGGGGAAGTGAATGGTTAGTTCACTAGTGGTTCTTTACGTGAATGGTTAGTTCATGTGTGGCTCTTTGGAGTGAATAGCCAGTTCACTTGTTGTTTTCTCAATTCCTTTTATTATTTAATTATTAATCATTTTTTCAATCTCGCTTTTCAATCTATTTATTGTATTTATGTTAAATTGTTGTTTTCTGCAAATTGAGCTTTTCGCTATCCATTGGTAAGCCTTGCATATTATATTGCATCTTTGTTATAAATGACTTGCTGAGTACTCTATGTATTCATAGCTATATCCATATGTACTGAGCAAATATGGATATAGCCATGAGTACATTGAATACTCAGCAAGTCGTTTATAACAAACATGCAATATAGTATGCGAAGCTTATCAATGGATAGTGGAAAGGTTATTTCGCAGAAAACAACAATTTAATGTAAATACAATAAATAGTTTGAAAAGCAAGATTGAAAAAATGATTAATAATTAAATAATCAAAGAAATTGAGAAGACCACAAATGAACTGGCTATTCACTCCAAAGAGCTAACCATTCACGTAAAGCAGCACCAGTGAACTAACCATTCACTTCCCCAAACTTAACCCAACCAGATTTTATGAAATATCTACCCCTTGTGTGAATTACAAGCATTGTCCATAACCGAGGATACGGCTATTCGAATAGTTTTACACTCTGCAGAAGTTGCACAACTGTACCCACAGATGTGATAATCCTCACATTAAAAAAATCACAACAAGGCTTTCACAATGCTCCATCTCAACCCGATCTCGCTCGCTAAGGTTCGCCATCGAGAGGCTAACCACCTAGTCGATAATTGCCCCCTCTTGTGCCAATACAATATCAGTAGGGAAATAAAAGTTGAGACATCATAAATTATTATACCAGGTCTATCCCATACTAGACATGTGGTTTGCACGGTAAAATTCAGATCAATGGCGCACAAACTTAAGTCCTTAGACTTTACTCATGTGAAACATCCACATCCTAGAAGTGTTGACCACACTTTTCCTTTACTACACGATCATTCGTCCAAGTGAAAACTATTTTGTATAACCAACACCAATGGCATTACCCATGTCAAGGTGTACAAATTTTATAACTGTGGCTAACCACCATGTTCCAATATATCATTAAGTCAAAATTAATTAATTAATCACATGTGATGATAACCCATGTCAAACTTAATAATCGTACAACCCATGTGACAACTAATATTGCATTACTAAATAATTACCCATCCTATGGTGATAATGGAATCATGGCATTGAAATTATCAAAGAGAAATTAATCAAATAGGTCATTAACTACCAATACAAAGGTTTTATAATAAAATAGCAATGCTTGATAATTTAAAACAAAATAGTACATAATAGATATAAAAACTAGATTCAACATGATCAAACAACACACCTTGCCTTGGCCTTACTCAGTTAATGGCTCTTGATCTTCAAATCTTGCTTCAGCTCCTTCGAAGGTGTGATCTAACGAGAGAGTAAACAAAACGAAATACAACACAAATTAAAATAAAATTCAAATAAACTCTAGAAACTTAAAAACTAGAACCAAAAGATAAAGCTCAATTTTAGATGAATTTAGGAAAAAAATCAGATCAAACAGAGCTAGGACGGAGAAGAACGGGCTCTCGGAAAATCTAATTTGAAGGAAAAGGCCGAAAATCAGAAATGTTACTGTGCTGTGAACCTGGTGCACATAAAGGCTGGTCTATCATGAACCCGGCTCATGAAACAGTGCGCGGTGCAACTCGATTGTTGACATGGCAGCTGACGCGGCTGTCGGTGTGGCTGCTGACTCAGCTGGATCAACTCACAGGTCTACGGAATAGGCATCCTAACATGTGGGACCCACACGTCTGTGGCTTGGTGCATGGCATACCACATCCTTGGAGGAGATGAAGGGGCACGCGGGCGTGGGTGTGGTGTGACGTGGTGGCGCACGAACCGAGGCGGTGTCTCAGGTGAGCGAGCAGGCGAGGCGAACGAGCAGGCGGCGGTGGACTAGCAGAAGAGACGGCGACACTGGCTTAATGGAAGAGAGGCAACAGCTTTAATAGCAACTCACTGGCAGCGACAGAACGGCAAGGAAAAAGCGGCGAATCGGAGGTGAAGCTCAACGGAAGACGAAGACGACGACGGACACCGACGAAGGCGATGGCGGAGAAGCAACTACAGCGACGAGGGCGGCAGAAGCTCGGGATGGGAAAAACAAGAGGGGCGGCTGGCTATTTATACTCGGACGCTGAGAAGGCAGCTCGGACGTGGCATAGAGTCCGAGGCGGGCACGCACACTGAGGTGGGGACGATGCGGATGGCAATGGTGGAGTTCGAAATGAACATGGCAGCATGCTCTCGGGAGGAAGATGAACAGTGCCTAAACTGTCGGATGGGCGATGCGTGGCACGGTGGAAGATCAAATGGCTGACAGTAGACCGCACGAATGAATAGTGCTTAGGCGCACAGATGCGTGACGCGTGTCACCAAAGCGATCCAACGACCGCTGCGGAGCATGGCTCGGATGGCTGACGCGTGTCAAGCGTGACGGAGTGGGCTGGGTCGGCGGAGTGGGCTGGAGGGAGAAATGCGTTTCGACCCAAAAGACTTAGGGATTTTAGGGAATTTTCTATTTTTAGAAATTCAAATAAAATCTCTTGAGCTCTAGAAAATAGCAAACAAACCTAGAAATTCCAAGAAAATTTCAGAAAATTCCTTGAGACACTAGGAACCCAAATAAAATACTTTCAAAAAAATTTAAAGTTTAATTTAGTCATGTTAAATCCTTTTAATTAATAAAAATTCAATTTAAGCTTGTATTAATTCCAAAAAAATCCAAATGGTGAATTTTATTTTAAAAGCTTCAAAAAGGTTGTGAAAATTAGGATGTTACATGAAGGTACAAGATTATATTGATAGAAAATGATAATTGATTTACCTATTGTCAACATCGGATTTTTGAATCTGAACCCTCTATGTATTACTACACTAGTCCCAGATCAAAGTTAGTACACATCGTCGAATAGTGATGAATACATAACCAATGACAATTTACTTCAAAAATAAAGAGTACCGGCCGTATGGCTACTTATTACAAATGAGGTTACAAGGCTCTTAGACTTACAAAACATAAAGCGGAAGCAAAAGAAAATAAACTCTGAACATAGCCCATCAATATGCCACATGCAATTGACTAAAGTGCTGCAACCTAAACCTCTGGGATCAATCATTGAAGCCACATGTGTAACATCCCAAAAATTTGCTTTCTGAAAAACTTAAATTCAAATTAATTATTGTAAAGTATTTGAGTTTTATTTGGATTTGCCCTGAATTTCTGTTTTTGAAAAAGCTGGATTTGAAAAGTACTTTAAGTAAAACCTAAAAATATTGTTAAATAAAAAGATATTTTGAATTTCTATAAAAATCCTAATTCAAATTAATTATTTGGAGTTATTTGGCTTTTATTTGGTTTCCTGGAGTTTAAAACCTATTTTTGAAAATAAAAGGTATTTCAAGTATGAAAATTAAATACCAACATTAGTTGGAAGTATTTTTATTAAGTCCAAAACTTATCCAGGAACTTCTGTGAATTTTTCTGGAATTTTTGGAATTTATTTCATATTTTTCTGAGCTTTATTGGATTTTCTGGGCCTTTTTGAAAATCAAAAACAAATTTTAAAATAAAAATTCCCTTCCTTCCCCTCCGGCCGCCACGTGGACGGCCGGGATCAGCCCACGCCGCCCGCCTGGGATCCGCCTCCTCCTCCTCATCGGTCGACACGTGGCAGCCCAGATCGGCCTCCCCCACGCGCCCGGCCCATCTGGCCCGTCCGCCCGCGCTCTTCCCCTCGCCCTCCGATCGCCATCCAACGCCCGTGCCCTCTCGCCCTCTCTCTCTGCTACCGGGGCCCACCCGTCAGGCCGTCTCCCTCCTCCCGCCCACCATCTTTCTCCTTCCCAGCCGCGCCACCGCCAGGCCGTTGCGCCTCCTCCGCCCTAGCCGGCTTCCCCCGCTCTCCCGCGCGCGGCCCACCTCCCTTTCTTCCCCCGCAAGTCGGGCACCCGCCTCCTCCCCCAATCCCCGCGCCCTTCTTTCCTTCCGCGCCCCCTTTCCTTCTTCCCCCCTCTTTCCTTTCCGCCGCCGCCATCTCCGACGAGAAATGCACGCCGCCCCGCTCCCCCTCCGCCTATAAAAGGCCTCCCGGCTCCTTCACAACCCGCCCCACCTCCCTCTGCCCTCGTCTCCCTCTCCCCGGTGCCCGAGCAGCCCCGCACCGAGCTCACCCCGTGCGCGCGCCGGCGAGCTCCTCCGGCGAGAATCGCCGTTGCTCCGGTCACCCTCGAGCCCCGCCGACGCTACCCCCAGCGTCGCCGCGCCCGTGCGCACCTCGGCCACCCTTCAGCCGTCCCTCCCCGCCGCCGGAAAGCCATCGCCGCCGTAGCCCATGCCGCGCCACCGCCCTCCTCGTCGCCGACGCGTCTCCGGCCACCCTCGGTAACCGCCGCCCCTACCGCTGTGTTCCCTGTGCGCCCCTCTCCCCGTTCCCGCCTCATCGCCGGCAGTCGGTCGCCGGAGCGCCGCCGCCGCTGCCGTCCCTGTGCGCCTCCGGCCGGCAGGCCACCTTGCCCATGTGGCAGCCCAGGTGGCAGCCATGTGGCGCCAACACGGCGCCCCTATGCCCCATCAACACCCGTGCCACCTCGGCCGTCCTTCCCCTCCGTGGGCTCGGTCTATAGACCCCAGGCCCACATGTCAGCCCCTCCCCCTCTTTTCCTATTGAAAAATAATTCACCCGAAATTAAATTCCATGCTGACGTCATGATTCGAGATTTCCTTTAGAAAAATAGTTCCAATAATTCAGTTTTTCCATTTTCCCTCTTTTCAAACTTCCCGGAGCCCGTTCTTCTTCGTCCTAACTCCGTTTGAGCCCATTCAAATTTCTAAATTCATCAAAAATTCTAAACTATCAATTTCTTCCATTATTTAAAATATTTGAAATTAATTTGATATTTCAAATATTTAAAATTCAAATTCCAATGCCTAGTTTAATTTCAAAGCCTCAGTTCCATTCCAAATTTTCTGTGCACTTTCAAAATTCAAATTCAAATCTTGCCAAACCTCCATAAAATCCATTATAATTTTTCTTGCTCCAAATATTATCTCAGTAATTTTGTTTCCCATCCGATCTTCCAGATATTCGTTCTCCCTTGTATGAACCCCAAATCCGCTAAATCTTTCTCCTAAATTCGTCTAAAATCATGATCTATCCAACTATGGCCTCTATTTGAGTTTTTGAGTATATTTGATTTGATTTGTATTTATTTTCTTTGTTTTCTTCGTCTTTTCTCGCGTAGATTCCAACGTTGACGACGATTCTTCCTCCCAGCAGCAAGAAGACCCAGAAACCCTGCAAGAAGGCATGTCTCCTTTGATCATCTTGAACCTATGATTTCGAAATGTTTTACTTATTTTAAATTATGTGCATTGCTATTTACATAAAGCATTAGTTCAATTATTAAGGTATTAGTTACCCCAATTTTGTTGTGCCCTCAGTTGAAATTTAATGCCATGTACCCTTGTCTCCCTAGGATTCCCTTTGGCTCTTTAGTGAGAGTATTATAATCAATTGTTGGTATTAGAATGGTAGAACAATGCTTAGCCACGCTATTGATTAAATCATAAATCTTGAAAATGGGAAATTATGAATTATTGTAATACCCTTGTGTTTACAAACTTAGTGGTAATTGGAGTTGCCACTGTTCTTTTAAAATAAAATCAAATGTGGAAATTGGTTTAGATTAGGGTGGATGGTTGGTTTGGTTTGGTGCAGGAAGCACGAGATCTTGTAAAGTGCATGTTCCACCCTAGTCAATTAAGGAACGACGCTTGTGTTTGTCCAGATTGAGCATTAACCGTACAACCACAAGTCTATATGGGTACGACCTAGCTGACTAACTTATGATAGTCTAGTTTAGGTGCCACCGATGGAAAGTGGGTGCCGAGGATGGACTGGTTATTCTGATGAGGGACAGGATTTATTGTACTCATATGGCGCAAGAGGGGCTTGATTCGGCGATTAGCCTACTGCGGTGAAACCTCGTGGTGGTATCTAACTAGATTAGAGTAAGGTAAAGGCTTTGTGATATTTTATCCGGGTCTCATGCCAAAGGAAGCGTGTTGACTTTTAGGATAATTTATCTCTTGTGGGTAAAGTTGTACAACCAACTGCAGAGTGTAAAACTATTCGAATAGCCGTGCCCACGGTCAAGGGCGGGCAAGGAATGCATTCACATGGTAGATTTTTGGTTTTGGTTTCAAAATCAAAGTTTTGTATTCAGAGTGGAGGAACTCTTGGAAGGGTATCTGGCGATTGGAGCAGAGAGGGTGGATGGAACCCGCAGTTTTAAACTTGACCAATTGTAATTGGTTGGCTAGTGTTGGTAGATGGAACCTTCACTAGAAAGTTAATGATAGTTTCTGCTAAAACATTTACTTTATTAAATTGATGCATTCGAAAATAATTAGTAGTAATTGAATTTAAAATATTGCTTTGTGCAAAAGAACCATATAGCCTTCCTTTGTCAAGCCTTGCATCTATTGCATTTTTCCCAAGACTTGCGGAGTACTTTATGTACTCACATGCTACACTCAAAAATAAATCTCAGAAGAATACGAAGTTCAAGAAGGTGACTACGACTACGTCGTCGGTGGCTTCGACGAAGGATTTCCGGAGTACTAGGTCGCGCTTCCCCAGTCAATTGCCTGTGGCGTATTGATGGGTCTTCACCGAGTTTATCCTTTGCTTCCGCTGTGTTTCGTGTGTGCGAGGTCTTGAAACCTCAATTGTAATAATGAGACCTTTCGGTCTGTACTCTTTAATATTGTAATAAAGCGTTGCTGGTTATGTATTCATTTCTGTTTAACTGTGTGCACTAGCTTTGATCTGGGACTAGTGCAGTAATACACAGAGGGTTCGGATTCGGAAATCCGGGGTCCCGACAACATGTGACTTAGTTGTAGTCTCCTCCTGCGTCTTCATATTTCTCTAAGGTAATTTTGTGAATTGCAAGGGTGAGTACATGGAGTACTCTACAAGTCTTGGGAAAAATACAATTATATGTAAAGATTAACAAAGGAAGGATATATGGTTCTTTTGCACAAAGCAATATTTTTAGTTCAGTTACCATTATATAGTTTCAAAAGCATCAATTTAACAAAGTAATTTACAGTAAATGAAACTAATATAAATTTTCTAGTGAAGTTTCTAACTGCCAACACTAGTAATAAGGCTCTACCTGATTGGCGCTAGCTACCAGAGCACACATGAGAGCTCTAACCTTGCCCAGACTTTCCAAAACTTATTTAAAAATAAAACCATAAATCTACTATGTACCTGTGGGCACAGCTATTCGAATAGTTTTGCACTTTGCAGAGGTGGTACAAATTTACCAACAAGAGATAATCAACTTATGCTGTCGACAACTACACGCTTCCTTGGGCGTACGGCAAAGTAATTATCACAAGGCCTTTACAATGTTCAACCTCAACTTAATTCCGCTTGGTAAGGTTTCACCGCTGAATAGGGTAAATCCCCCCAAGTCAGAAGCCCTCTCTTGTGCCTAGTGAAAATGTCTGACTGACACCCACTGTCATCTCAATGATAGAATTAAAGTTGAAATATCACATATTAGTTAGCCTGGTCATCCCCATTTAGACTTGTGATTATACGGTAGTGCTCAGTTTGGACAATCACAAACATCAGTCCTTAATTGGCTAGGGTGGTACTTTCACTATACAAGTTCTCGTGCTAAATCCGTATTGATCCAATTTTACCATCTGCCCAAGTCTAAAACCAATTTTTCACCATTTTATTTTATTTTATTTTACAAACTAGTGGCAGCACCTATTGCCGAACACATGATAAAAATAATTATTTAGAGACTTGATAACATTATTCCCACCCATAGGGTTATAGCGACCGAATGGCTTGTTTAAGAAGTTACTACTGTTCTAAAGATAACAAATAGTATAATAATCTCAATACTAAGGCAACAGAATCCTAAGGTGACAAAGGTATAGGGATTAAAACATTAAATAAGGGTGTAACAATGTCGGTATAACTAATGATCTTAAGACAAGTATCATTTTATGTGAAATAGCAATGCATATAGATTTCAAAAAAACTTAGATTAATATGTTCAAGGAAGACTTGCCTTCTATGGCTAGGGTCTTTTCTCGTTGGTTGGAAACTTTTTTCGACAATGTCGAGTGCTACGCGCAAAACGAGAAAGCTCAATAAATAAATAAATAAATAAGAATAAAATAATATATATATATAATATAAACTAAAAGGAATATTAGGATTTTAGATGAATTTAGAAACTTGAATCACTAGATTTGGAGTTTAGACGACGGAGAATGAGCGATTGGAAGATCGAATGAAATGGAAATTCCAGAAAATTCACAAATGGGGAATATTCCCTGGTATCTTATTTTTGCTGGATTTGGGGATTGAGAGTATAATTTGTGGCCCCCGCTTGTCATTGGCTCAAGGAAAAATTAATAGGAGAATACACAATGCATGTGATCTATGGGAATTCAACCAAAGACCTAAAGGCAACGGATAACTATCTTTACTCACCTAACTGAGTCAAAGTGCACTTGTGCCATATGCTCAAAACAAAATAATTGAAGCACTAATCAGAGGGCTATTTCTAGGGAAAGATAGAGAGCAGAATTGGCAGCGACAGGTGCACAGACATGGGCAAGGCGCTAGCGAGGTGAGGGGTAGGAGGCTCGACCAAGTAGCAAAATAGGTTGCTGGGTACCCGAGGAAGGTATGGGAGGTGACGACGTAGTCTAAGACACGGCACGATGATGGCAGTGGTGCTCAGGGTGCGACCAAGTGCGGGCTTGCGTGGGCGATGGCATTCCAATGGAGAACGTGGGCTAGAACACGGCATGGTGAAGTTAGGAAAATGCTCGGCTAAGCTGGGGACTCACCAGAGATGTCACAATAGACAATTGAACAACGATGGTGAAGGAAAACCAAATCTACTTCAAGGTAGCTAAATGAGAAGGTAGAACATGTTTTAACATGGAAGGATTGAAGAGAATCTCACTGGATAGATGGTCACGTGAGGTGTCCTAGACAGCCATGGCTAGGTGTCGGAAGTGACAAATTTGTGATGCGTTTCTAAGGAAAGCAAGTGAAGCACTACATAGAACATGACAAGATGAATTTTACAATTGTGATGGCACGGGCTAGAGCTCACCGAAGGCGACAAATTGATGATGGAAGACAATGTGGATCAGTTTCGAGCAAAACTCAATTTTGGGTGATAGGCTACACCAAAACCAAATTAATTTGACAAGGAGGTGGATGATACACAGGAACACGATGTGACACAAAAGGCTCATGAAAAAGCTCACCGAAGGGCTTGAAACACGAGTTGGAGCGACAATCCATTATGAGAATGGAGGGCTCTCGGTGGCTGTGGTATCTGGGGTTTGAGGAGACTTGCCAGGGGTTGGGAAGGGTTAAGAGGGGTCAAGGGGTCGCGTATAAAGGCTTGGAAGAGTTGGAAACGAACTCTAATTTGTGGGATTTAGTTCGGAGTCAGTTTGGGGAAAATATGGGATAAAAGGCAAACGTATGAATGAATCATGAAGGCATCGAAAGGAATGGATTCCTTGCGAGATTTGGCACAAATTTTGTTTTGGTGAGACGTCGAGATTGATGGTTTCAGGATCAGGATGATCAAACCTGCCTGCAGTAAGACCAGAGAATCACACACGCAATTGGTAACTCACGCGAAGAATGGATAGACTGAAAATAGAACACAGCAGAGCACACGTAAAGGAAGTCTGAACTCTGCTTCTATTATTCTGAATGTTTCGGACAGGGCACAGTACAGAGAAGACTCACACCACAATAAATTGAGAATAGCCAACTGAATAACTGAACTAACTCCAGATCTGCAATTGAAGCTTGATCCGATTTTCACGGTACTACACACAAAACTGAATCATGCAGCGCACAGCCTGCACAAATTATTGACCTGATAGCTGAACATATTCAGCATACAACTCGGTACTAAAATAGAAACTGAAAATACAAAAGTCCTAAATTATTGCTAACACTCTCCCCCATAATCTAGACTTGTTTCACACCGAGTAGCTCCCTCATCTCTGCAAACTTGTTCCTGGGAAGGGCTTTTGTAAAGATGTCAGCACGCTGTTCATTAGTGCATACATACTCAACCTGAATCTGTCTTCTCTCCACGCACTCACGAATAAAATGATAGCGAATGTCGATGTGTTTACTTCGGCCATGAAATACGGGTTTTTTCATGAGGGCTATTGCAGACTTGTTGTCTACATGAAGAGTGATTGGCTTTAGTTCTTAGCCTGCTAGCTCACTCAAGAGGCTCCTCAGCCACAGCCCTTGACACGCAGCAGTAGTTGCAACCATAAATTCTGCTTCGTAGGAAGACAAAGCAACTGATTTTTGTTTCTGTGATCCCCATGTGATCAGATTATGATTGAGATAGTAAGCCATACCTCCAGTGCTTCTTCTATCATCTATGTCTCCTGCCAAATTACTGTCAGTGAACCCAACTAGTTGTCCTTCTTCCCCATGATCTGAGACATACTCCAGTCCATAGTCCTCTGTACCTCTCAGATATCTAAGAATCTGTTTCACAGCTTGATAATGCATTGTAGTTGGTCTTTCCAAGAACCGACTCACTAACCCAACTGCATAGCTAATGTCTGGGCGTGTGTGGGTTAAATACCTCAAACTCCCGACAATATGTCGTACCATTTTCATCTTTCCCAAGCTGTAGCTTTGACTCCATGGGGTACTTTGTTGGATTGCAATCATTCATTCCAAACTGCAGCACCTCTTCTGCAGCAAACAAGGACGGCATGACTCTCTCCTCATTGAGCATCACCATGTTGGGCGACACCTCTTCGCTTGACACCGCCAAAAAGAGAGCTGCCTCTTCATCACACGCCCGAGTGAGATGTACTTCCTCATCTTGTCGCTTGTTTCGGCATTCAGAGAAGTAATGCCCAAACTGTGAACAACTAAAGCATTTTACCTTGCTTTTTGTCACGACCTCCTCCTGAAGTATGCCCTTCTTCGCCCTCCTTGCGCGGTGATTTGGCACTGCCACGACCTCCCCGGCCGCGCCAGTGACCTCGGCCGCGAGATCGTCCACGCCCGCGACCACCTTCTCCAGCATGGCTGCCATTCACCTTTGACGTGGAAGAGAATTGGCCACCCTTCTTTTGCCGAGCCATCCACTCTGCATGAGTGAGTAATAGGTGATCACCTTCCTGCTCACCTGAGCCATGCCCTCTTGTGATCGTCTCTTCGTGTGTCTTCAACCTCCCAATTGCTTCTTCCAGGGACATGTTCTCAATATCCCCGAACTGTTCAATGGTGGAAACAATTGGCAGGAATCTTGCCGGCATGGACCGGAGAAACTTCCTAACCACATATGTCTCCTCCATTTTGTCACCTAAGGTTCGGATCTTACTGACGATCACTAAAATCTTCAGAGCAAACTCATCAATGCTCTCAGATTCCTTCATGCGAAGCACCTCAAAATCAGTCTTCAAGGTTTGTATCTTCGCGTTCTTCACCCGATCTGCTCCCGAGTGCATGGTCTTGAGAAACTCCCACGCCTCCTTTGCAGATTTCTTCTCAGCCAGCAGCAACAACGTCTCCTCAGGAATCCCTTGATAGATAGCTGCCATGGCCATCTTATCCTTCCTTTCTTCCACGGCAGCCTTGGCATCCGTGGGCTCGATGGCGTCCCAGACACCTTGAGCTTGCATGAAGACCCTCATCTTGATGGCCCACGCGGAGTAGTTGTTCTTCGTCAGCATCGGGTACTGTAGCGAGATTGAACCTTCCTTCTTCGAAGCTTCCATGGTCTCAGTGTGCGGCATATACTTGGGCATGTACCAATTCCGTTAGCTCTGATACCAACTGATGGTTTCAGGATCAGGATGATCAAATCTACCTGCAGTAAGACCAGAGAATCACACACGCAATTGGTAACTCACGCGAAGAATGGATACACTGAAAACAGAACACAGCAGAGCACACGCAAAGGAAGTCTGAACTCTGCTTCTGTTATTCTAAATGTTTTGGACAGGGCACAGTACAGAGAAGACTCACACCACAATAAACTGAGAATAGCCAACTGAATAACTGAACTAACTCCAGATCCGCAATTGAAGCTTGATCCGATTTTCACGCACACGTACTACACACAAAACTGAATCATGCAGCGCACAGCCTGCACAAATTATTGACCTGATAGCTGAACATATTCAGCATACAACTCGGTACTAAAACAGAAACTGAAAATACAAAAGTCCTAGATTATTGCTAACAGAGATAAGGTCCGGTTGAGAAGTTAGCTTTGGTGGGAAAATGGAGCCACGGCTTGATTTGTCTGCTGTGTTCAGCTTGGCTAGACCATGAAGATGAACAGTACCACAAATAGTACCGTAAACAATATCCGCATGTGAATAGTGCATGTGACAGGAGAGAGAAAATGAAAAGAGAGAAAGAAAGGAAAGGGAAAAAAAAGGAAGGAAAAGAAAAGATGGGCAAAGAAAAATAGGTTGGACCTAGAAAAATAGAATGAACATTTTTCTAGAGATTTTTGGAGATTTGAATTTGAATTTTTGGAATTTAAATTCAAATTCAGAATTTCGGGTGGAATTGGAATTTTGATATTTCCTTCCAAAATTACACATAAAATCCAAAAAAATCTAGACTTTTTAAATAATTAATTTGAAATTAATTTTTTGAAAATAAAGAATTTTGGAATGTTACACCTGAGGCCAAGAAGGCAACCTACAATTTAAGCCCACGTACAGATAATTACATTGTGCTACCTTTTTGGTAACTATATTTTATATAATGTTACTAATTTTTATACTTTAAATTGCACCCAAATGGTGGATGGCATTTGGCAAGATCACCCCTAACCTACAAAAATTGCCATAAGGGTTGTGTCTCAATGTGCATCTTCAAGTGGCTGCAAATGTAATTAGAGCACATTTGCATTGGTGCATACACAATTAAGAAATTGAATGGGGTACAAAAAGCTCCATAAGTTGGTCTATGTGCACTACAATTTGAGGCTTTGAATGAATGCAACAAGCTGAGGACCGAGGCAGTAAAAATGAAGATGAAGAACCATTTAATTATATGCTAGAAACTACTATGTTCGATAAGGACAATCCAATCATGGAATAGTTGGACAATGCTAGGAGTGCATTTGAGCCATTACTTGATGAGGAGGGAGATCCACCCAATCCTACTAGGATTGTTGTGGATGCCACCCCACCAAATGACTTACCCGATGCTTGTGACAATGAACCTTTGGCTAATTGGGCAACAAAAAATATTGGTAAAAGTCACACAAGCAAGTGCTAATACAATGTCGAACATGCACATGACAATGGTAAGATTCTAAAGTCTCTAGATACTAAAAAGAAGCAAGCAAACAAGGGGAAGAAAAAGAAAATGGATGTCAACAAAGAGGATTTGGTTGGTAGTGATGATGAAACCGAGTCTCCATCAGATAATGTCTCATATGCTAAAAGTGGGGATAGTTGTTGACCTACTAATGACGATGGTGATAATGCGCCTAATGGAGAAACAATTATGCCTAAAACAAAACCTCAGCAAAACAACCCAATGCTATTCAAACGTGAGAAAACATCACTCATGCAACACAGGATGCCGACCATGGGGCCCATGACTCAACAAGAGTCAGATCAAGCCAACAAGGAAGTAAAGATGTGATAATAAAACAAGAGGTTCTCCTGCGGATGCTTCTTCGTCTCAAGGATCATATAACATTTTTCAGGGATCTTATGATGTTCCTCATCATAGCTAGACTTATAATGACCCTACTGGTATGGCCCCTCAAGCACATTATATATACTGGCCAGAGTTACAGGATAAAATGGGACACCGTGATACCTCCCTGCCTCTCCAGGGTCAAGGTTACAGGGTAATTCATTACACTTGCCCTTAGTACATACCATACTACCAATAATGGATTAAACAATATTCTATGATCAGTTGGAAAGAATACAAGCAAATGGCTCTTCAATACCAAGGGATCATGATTGTAGGCGAAAATAGTTCCTACCATCAACTTTCCCAGCACTCCACCGCCATATAGGTATTAAACTAACATCATAAACTCACAGGAACACATACATTTGTATTCAAAATATATTGAAGGTGTTGCTTGTGCTTATGGGTGAAGGCATGCAGTTGTACGCCAAGCGGCCAATTTCCATTCCTTTCCTCTTCCAATGTTTGTAGAGAATTCAACTAAAATTTCCTTTTTATTTATGAGCTGTTCTTGTACTCTATAGCGAGTTGAACCTATCTACATGATGTTGTACCAAATGGAACTCATATCTATGTAATAACTAGCTGAATGCACGTGTCACTACTACAGAAAGCCTAATACTAGACGCCAAATCACAGATGGTTTTGTGAAACCGTCTGTGACGTACACTATCACAGACGGTTTTAATTTGGAGGCCATCTGTGGTTGGAAAAAGGAGTATCACAGACGGTTCTTACCTCTGAACCGTCTGTGATAATGGAATATCACAGACGGTTTTTATTATAAAACCATCTGTGATATTCCAAATTATCACAGACGGTTTTTAAACATAAACCGTCTATAATACTCCTTTTTCCCGCCACAAACACCACAGACGGCAAAAGTTCGACAAACAGAGATTCCCAGATTTTAATTCAAGGCAAATTTAATTTATTACAAATCTAAGAGAAAAAGATATTCCCAGATTTTAATCATCTGGGCTTCATATGCTTCTTCTTCAACTTCTGGAGTTGGAGGATCAGCCGCTGAGTTCTCGAATGTCGTGAAGATTGTCCTTGCCCTCTCCACTTCCTCCTCTAGCCTGGGTAAATCATTAGCATGACCCATAATCTCAAAGAGGATGCCACGATAAACTTCAACAGAATCGGCCGATTCTGCTTGATCGGAAAGGTTATCTATCACACTCTGCACTTCCGCAAGAGCTTCCTCCGCTTTGTGGACATTGTAGAGAAGAACAAGGCTGAGGGCGGTTTCCTTTTCGTGAGCAGCAATGAGAAACCTCTGTCGACGGCGGATGATGAGGTCTAGTTGACGGACGATATTGGAAGCGAGTCGAGGAAGGAGAGCAGGGCGTGAGCGGAGGAGCCGCTCCAGACGTAAATTGTTGGCCGCCTGTGTAAGGTTGCGGCCGAACAACTCATGATGGATAGATGAGAGGAAGGAGATGAACAAAATTTTAGATGTCATTGTTGAGAAATGTGGTGATGATCGAAGAAGATGAGGGAGAGGACAGTTTAGATCGAAGAAATGGAATAGTGCATGCAAATATAAGCATTATCACAAACGGTTCATATTCGAAACCACCAGTGATGCTTCGTATATAACCGCCGTATCTTACATTAATATCACATGACGCTTCGTATATAACCGTCGTCTCATACATTAATATCACAGACTGTTCGTAAACTGCCTTATCACAGACGGTTCTGAGTTTAGAACCGTCTGAGATAGTAGGCTTATCACAGACGGTTCTAAACTTAGAACCGTCTGTGATAATCCCCTATATATACCCTCCGCTAGGGTTTTCTGTGTATTCTGTCGTTATTCTATATCTAAATCCCGATCTGCCTCCCCGAGGCGTCGCCGACACCTCCCTCGAGCCCTCGCCGGCCTCCTCCCCGGGTCGTCGCCTCCCCGAGCCCGTCGTCGCCGCCTCCCCGGGCCCGTCGCCTCCCCGGGCCCGTCGCCGCCTCCTCCTCCTCCATCGCCGCCGCCGCCTCCTCCTGCGTCGCCGCCTCCTCCTCCTCCTCCGTTCCCGCCTCCTCCTCCTCCGTCTTCGCCGCCTCCTCCTTCGTCACCAAAACCCTAAGGTCATCAAATCTCTCCCCGAGCTTCATGCTTACTGTTAGGGTTTAGGGTTGATGATTGATGCTTCATACTTAGTGTTAGGGTTTAGGGCTTACTGTTAGTTGCTTACTGTTATGTATATGGTTAGTTGCATTCATGTATATGCTTACTGTTATGTATATGGTTAGTTGCATTCATGTATACTGCTGTCTGAATATATGCATGCTGAATATATCTTGATCTTGAGATTGTAGAGTTTGTATCTAGAGCTCAAAATACTGAAGATTGAAGAGTATATGATTTAGTAGCGGGACGGCCAAGATTAATCTTGTGCAACCCTACAATTTGAGAGCACAAATTAACCAATCAAGGAAGAGTATATGATCAAAGAGCATGAAGCAAGTAAAGCATTCTAGTGTATCCGGTTCAATGACCTTAAAACACTAGTTTGTGTGATTTTCTTCATAGAACTTTGTTTAGAGACCTTGTAGTAATAGTATATGCCACATAGACCTTCAAGGGGCATGAAGCAAGTTACACACTCTAGTGTATCCGGTTCAATGAACCTGATACACTAGTTTGTGTGATTTGCTTCATAGAACTTTGTTTAGAGACCTTGTAGTAATAGTATTACAAAATTCAAGGCAATTTTATTATAAAAGTTCAAAAAAAAGACATTTCCAGATTCTTCGGTGAGTAGCCGACATAGCCGACTTCTTCGTTGAGCGACTATCCATCTGCTTCTTCCCACTTATTTTCTTCAACTCTGGTCTCTGGATCACGTACGCCAGTAGTGATGATTGGGAAGAAGCAGATGGATAGTCGCTCAGCGAAGAAGTCGGCTGCTCACCGAAGAATCTGAGAATGTCTTTTTTTTGCACTGTTGTAATAAAATTGCCTTGAATTTTGCGGGAAAAAGAAGGACTTGATATATTGGTTTGTGTCATTTGCTTCATAGAACTTTATTTAGGGATTTTGCTATTTGGTTTATAGTACTAGCAACTAAAGTAGGTGCTAAGATAGGCACATCAGCCCCTCCCTTCTCCCCCTCCCCTCTACTTTCCTCTCTTCCAATTCAATATGATCACTTTCTCATCTTATCTTAATAGACCCACAAAATGAGCAACATGTCACCTGCGCATAAAGAAATCTTGCGATTGTTGCAAAAGATACATTGACCATTTGGGTGGAAAGATGAATTGTTTCGTCAGGCGCATGACTGCCGATTCGAAGCATAGCATAGCATCCGAGGCACATCCGAGGCCTACTGTTGTGTCTTGAGGAATGCCACATCTGAAGACCAGCTCTTGGCATTCCTCAAGACACAGCAGTAGGCCTCGGATGTGCCTCGGATGCTATGTTATGCTTCGAATTGGCAGTCATGCGCCTGACGAAACAGTTCATCTTTCCACCCAAATGCTCCATGTATCTAGCCAAAAAACAGCAAATGAAGCAAGTGACATACTCTAGTGTTCCCGTTCAATGAACCGGATACACTAGTTTGTGTTATTTGCTTCGTAGACCTTTGTTTAGAGACCTTGTAGTAATAGTATATGCCACATAGGCCTTCAAGGGGCATGAACCAAGTGACACACTCCAGTGTATCCTGTTCAACGATAAGGAATTTGTTCTTATGCCATACAATGAGAACTTCCATTGGATTTTAATTGTAATTATACCAAAATGGAACAAGGCTATATACCTTGATTCTCTAAGTAAGAACAAATCCAAGTGCACAGCTATCGGCGAAATACTCGATAGGTAAGTACATTGTACTCTTTCTTTCCTTCCGAATGACTAATCTAACTTTTTCGAATAACGAAGGTCGTTCGTCACATACGTTCAACAAACAAGTGGCTCGACGACAGCTGCCAAGCCCTTGAAACATGATCGCAATTTTCGAGGAGAGTTCATTTGGTTTTTGTGGTCTAAAGTCATAAAATCAGATGGAGAGTTCCACTGCCTAGATTGATTTTTTATTGCTCTTATCACTTTGTAATTGTGAATTTGTAAATGGATATTTTATTTCATTTCAATTAATTCATTTACAAAATGGATGCCTTATGTCTGTGAATGAAATGTGATGTGAATTGGATGTTTGTCAAATGAATTGAGATGTGAATTGTATGTATACATATACTTGTTTATCTGCTTGTTTCAGAGGGCATGGCTAGCATTTCCGAGGCTAGCCAATAAACGAAATATATGTAGGGTTGAAGGAATATCACGAGCGGTTTTTAGTAAAAACGTCGTGATAGTTGATAATCCTGAGCGATTTTTAGTTAAAAACCGTCGTGATGATCGATATCACGAGCGGTTTGTAACTAAAAATAAATGCGTGATTATCGCTATCACGCACGGTTTTACTCAAAACCGTGCGTGATAGCGACAATCCTGACGGTTGGAAACCGTCGTGATGACCTTCGATTACATCGACCCATAAATACGAGCGGTTCGAAACCGTGCGTGATGACCTTCGATTATCACTGACCCATAAATACAGACGGTTCACAAAACCGTCTGTGATGACGTTTTCGAACCGTCTGTGATGACCTTTTCTGTAGTAGTGTGTGTTGCTACAAATAAAAGGCATATTTAAAAAGGTTATACAAATTTGTGAAAGACATAGTTAACCAATTAGCAGACATGCAAAAGGTTGTGTCTACTGTTGTGCTAATTAGAAGGTATGAGTCATGAACAGATATGTTACATTTATGAAAATATAGGTAGTCAGTGTATCATCACGTTTACTAGTGGTGGCAATCAAACATGCAGAGCATTCATCCCTATATCGCTAAAAAAATTCAGTTGTTGAAAGCCTTATGGCAAGCGTTGATCTTTGAGACATGGACATCATTTTTCTTTCACCGGCTTTTGTTCAAGACCTTTTAATTTCTTGTGTAGCTCTCGACTACCACAAGTGTCCTTCAGACTGCTTGCACACATCACGTCTATTGTCCCTCCCTAGCAATGTTTTAAATAGTGGGTAGCAGAAGCATAGTGGTGAACTATTTTTTATTGTGAATAGCGTATAGCAGAGATATAGCGAGTGCTACATGCAGAGCTATAAAACACTTAAAATATAAAGATACTTGAACTATAAGTCCCAACCATAATTTCCATAAAATGTCCAAAATATCAAATTTGATAGGTTTATATCTAACATAACATCAAAATTATGAAGTCATGTAGTATTTTGTTGATTAATCTTCATCCTACAATGAAAAAATGGGAAATCAACATTAACTTTGTTCCTTCTTTTTTTTGTCCACATGGGGAATTTGTGCTTCCTGCTTAGTTTCTCGTTATCCTTTGATAACACATGCTTTCCTTGTTTGGTAAATCATATAAGAAAATATATCAAGAATTAGGCTTACCTTGTTTGAGGTCTTAAGTGTGCATAGACCCTTCCCTCCTATTCTGACGAGAAAATTTTTCAATGGGTAGAGGAAGAGATGGAATGTTATTAACTAAGAAAACCAGGGATTGTAGAAATATAGAAGATTAATTAATTAGATTAAGTGAGAATATGGAAGTCCATTCAATGGAAATGCTAGTATTAGTGAAACTTAACAAATCAAGAGATTCATCCCTATATCAAATGTAGTTTAAACATTCTTGGACAGTACCACTGATATAGCTTGTAGCGAAAAACATGTGTATCAATCTAATATATCAATGATATTGCACCAAACCGCAACAACAACAATCGATATATAGCGCTTGGGTACCTTGACTTCTATAGTAGTGCTATAGCGTGATATTTAAAACAATGCTCCCTAGCCATGGACAAGTGTCCACCCATGGAGGTGATCAAGAGCTGAAGTGTTGTCGTAGAAGCAAAATAAAGGCAAGATTGGAAATTGCATCTCCATCTCTGTTATGTTCACCTCCTTGATGGCAAGCTTCTTGTCCCAAGGCAGGTGGCTAGGCTCTTGTTTGGCTGGGGCTTTATAAAAAAATACCTAATTACGTACAAATATAAGAATCTAACATCCACTAACCTAGTAATAGTGATAATGCTCAACTAAAACACACAATCCAAATTAGAAATCCATCAATAGGCACCCTAATACCCTACCGAATCCATGAACATGAAACACAACTCAGAAGATATACCAATAAGTATTTCATCAAATGTTTTCAGTATTAAGTAATATTAGCTTGCTAGGATCAAACTTCATGAGTCTCCGCATTCTACTTGCTCCCTCTGCTCGGGCACCAACCGCTTGTCTGCTGCGTGTTTCATCAAACGCTTACACCCATGCCATGCTCCATGCACTAAATCATATCATACCCCCACCATGGGTTAATGAATTAATGTCACGTTAGCTTTTGTATCATTTCAATCCAAATTGGAAGCAAATGCACAACAATCATGGGAGCTAGTGAAATTAACAACTCCTAATTTTTCAGAACAGGCCTATTGAGAGCTAACCTGAGTTACCCGACTAAATCACAAACATCACATGCCCTCGCAAAGGTAAAGATAGGGCAGGGGAGTGAGAGCCATATCTCACTGTAATATTGATAACGCTCAACTAAAAGTCTAAAATACACAATCCAAATTAGAAATCCATCAATAGGCACCCTAGTACCCTACCAAATCCATGAACATGAAACACAACTCATAAGATATACCAATAAATATTTCATCAAACACTTTTAGTACTAAGTAATGTTAGCTTGCTGGCATCAAACTTCATGAGTCTCCGCATTCTACTTACTCCCTCTGCCCAGGCACCAACCACTTGTCTGCTGCGTGTTGCATCAAACGCTTACACCCATGCCATGCCCCATGCACTAAATCAAATCATACCCCCACCATGGGTTAATGAATTAATTTCACGTTAGATTTTGTATCGTTTCAATCCAAATTGGAAGCAAATGCAGAACAATTGTGGGAGCTAGTGAAATTAACAACTCCTAATTTTTCAGAGCAAGCCTATTGAGAGCTAACCCGAGTTACCCGACAGAATAACAAACATCACATGCCCACGCAAAGGCAAAGACAGGGTGGGGGAGCGAGAGCCATATCTTACTATAGGCGTGTCAGCTGCGCCCACCCTCGACCTGTCGCGCCTGCTCCACGCGCACACCCGACCGACCGCGCCAGCCGTCGACCTACTGTGCTTGCACCGCATGGGGCAATTGCCTTTGGCCAGCCATGTCTGTGCCTCAGGTCCCTCACCCCTTAGTCTGCCTACTACCGCCATCACACTGCTCCTACTTGACCGCTGCATGCTTGCTGCCATTGTGAGAAACAAGAGATCAAGAGTGTGATTAGATGTCAAGGAGAGGTGAGAGTGATCAGATACGAAAATATTGTGAGATTGTTAGGGCTCAAAATGATTTGAGAGAGAATAGAAGGGGAATAGAAGTGCATAGGTAAGCAGGTGGAGTTAGCAGGAGCAGAAAATGTGCAAGAAAGGAATCGTGCGAGCGGCATAACCCACATGCCAGCTAAGCACATCCCATTTAGGCACACGGGTTAGCCAGGCCCACGAACTTAGCCTCCAATCTGGCCGCACGGTGAGGACATGGAGAGAGAGGAGGCGGTAGGGAGGGAGGAACCAAGGAGGGGAGGAGATGGCAGTCGGCGAGGATGGGAGGGGCGCCCGGGCATGAGGGAGGGAGACAAGCTGATGGGGAGGGGAACGGCAGCTAGACATGGCCAAATGGGTAGCCTGGCATGGCCCAACACTAGTCTCGGCTAAGCATGGCCCGACTAGACCGGCTAACCAAAAGGGTCATGCAGTGCCAGCACATAGGCTTAGCCTCGGACCCAGGCACAGTCGGAGGAGATCACAGACCATGCTATGTCAACCAAGGCACGTTAAGCCAGATGGGGTGTGGCTGTCCCATTTAGCCTAGTAGACCTCGGTAGCCAGTAGCGGTGGTGCGGACGAGGATGGCCAACGACGCGGACAAGGACCAGATATGGTCAACAGGGAAGATGAGGACCAGATTCCACTGGCACCGACAATAGGGAGGCTCAAACTTGCTGGCAACGCATACAAGGACTTCATCTTGCTTGTGTGGATGATGCCCAACATGGCTAAGGGCCAGATCTGGCCGGTGACATAGACTAGGAGCCTACAATTGGATCCCGACAGTGCCAAAGAGGGCAAACCCTAGATCCAGCTAGCGGTGAGGACATCGAGAGAGAGAAGATGGTGAGGAGGGGAGAAGATGGCGATCGGCGAGGGTGACCGGGCACAGGGAAGGGGAGGAGGGATGGGCCGATAGGGGAGGGGAGCATGTAGCATCTAGCCCCTAAAAATTGATTTTGGTAATTAATGATAATAATGCTTAAGCGATTAACATGTTTGTCAAGATGATTAAAAAGTTTAGTTTTGGATTTTTATGACATCATGGAAAAGACATGCAAAGATGACTAAGGGTTGACATGGCTCATGGCAAAGGTATAATTTAGTCTAAGGACCACTTTTATAGTTTTTTTGGTCTAATCATTTGGTGGGTAAAAACTGGATTGGTAGACTAGATGTTGTACCATTAAGAGGAGTCGTGGCTAATAGCTTGAAGATAATCTTGTGCCACATTGATCAAACCTAGTACATGCATGCATTTGGAAATTCTTTTTGCAACACTCTCTAAATTTTTTTGGAAATCGTTATGACTGCCATTGTATCAGCAATAGTACTGCTGCATTGATACTACCAGACTTATCATGCACAACTACAAAACAAGCTATATTGGACGTCTTACCACCGACGGTTCATGTGGAGCCGTCTGTACTTTGATTATTACAGGCAGTTCATGGCTAAAACCATCTCTGAAACTATCACAGATGATTAGGTTTAAAAGTCGTCTGTGATATACACATTATCATAGATGGTTTGTAATTAGAATTGTCTATGAAACTATCACATATGGTTTTTATTTACAACCGTCTGTGTTTTGTCCTTTGTTGTATGAACTATAGAAGCTACTGAGACAAGAGACAAATTCAAAGCAAATTTATTACAAAAGTCTGAAAAAAAAGAGATTTACAAATTTTAGTCTTCTGGGCTTCATATGCTTCTTGTTTCGGCCAAACAACTCCTAATGAATAGATGAGAGGAAGGAGATCAAAAGAATATTAGATGCCATTGTTGAGAAATCTAGTGAAGAAGATAAGGGAGAGGATAGTTTAGAAGAGCTAGAATAGGGCGTGCATATTTAAGAGTTATCACAGCGGTTCGTATACCAAACCGTCTCTGATATTAATATCACAGACGGTTCGTATACAAAACTGTCTCTGATATTAATATCACAGACAGTTCGTATACCAAACTGTCTCTGATATGTGCATTATCACAGATGGTTCGTATAACAAACCATCTTTGATATTCATTATGACAGACGATTCATATAACAAACCGTCTCTGATAATGACACGTCACCGATTCATGTCGTATCCCTAGGATTTCAATCTCACCCGTCCATTCTCTCTATATTGAATGGCAGGCACCGGTTCGTCCCACCGGTCGGTCCTTATTAATTACTCCCCATCTACCTTTCCGCCGGTAGTCATGTGTGAGTTAATCTACTAGCTAGCTTCTTGCATCCTCCCCTCGATGACGCCGACTACCACCATGACCTAGCTCCCCCGTTGTGACACCACGGTCGACTGCATAACACACTCTTGTCGTAAGTGTCGTAAGAGTGTCTTAGGCAGTCTCACCGTCGTGCCACAAAGGTGGCGCTACCGCCATCTGATGCATCCAGCTTGTTCCTCGATAACGCCAATTATTGCCATGAGTTAGCACCTCCATTGTGGCACCACGGTAGACTGCACAACACACTCTTGTTGTAAGTGCCATAAGTGTGTCTTGTCCAGTTTCACTGTCGTGCCACAAAGGTGGCGCTACCGCCATCCGATGCATCCAGCTTGTTCCTCGACGACGCCGACTACCGCCTTGAGCTAGCGCCTCCATTGTGGCACCATGGTAGACTGCACAACACACTGTTGTCGTAAATATCATAAGTGTGTCTTGTTCAGTCCCACTGTCGTGCCACAAAGGTGTCGCTACCGCCACCTCTCCATTGCCGGTGATATCCGGCCGCCATCCGATTCCCTCCCCTCTCTTCCTTGATGGCGAGGATCTCTGCTTCTTATATGTTCTTTCCGTGTTAAAGAGTTGGCTTCGTTATCTTGTTATCCTGTAATAGAATGTGATGTTGTGTTTGCCACTATATTTGCTTGTTTTCAAAGGGTATGGGTAACATTATTTCTTAAGGCTAGCCAAAAAACAGAAAAAATTTTATGTATAGAATGAACTATCGCAAACAGTTTGTGCTATAAACCGTCTATGAAGGACTATCATAGATGGTTCTATATACCAACTGTCTGTGATATTCGCCAATCATAGACGGTTGGTAACTAGAACTGTCTGTGATGCATGAGTATCATAGATGGTTTTTGGTTCAAACCGTCTGTAATAGTTTTCTTCACAAACGGTTCTAGTTACAAACCATCTGTGTTGTCTTTATCACAGACGGCTCACAAACTGTTTGTGATAACCTCTAATTATCACTGACACATAAATACAAGCGGTTCAGAAAACTGTCTGTGATGACAGTTTTGAACCGTCTGTGATGACCCTTTTTGTAGTAGTGATGTTAGCGCGTTATTTTCATAGAGGTGTACTTTTGGACTTCACCTGAAACAGTACTACCGCTATTCTTAGCCAGTAGTACTGTAATGGTATGACCGCAGCACCTATCCGGCACTACCGTAGTGCAATTTGACCGTATTTTAGTTGGCAATGGCTAATTTCTAGAGAGATACAATTTTGGGAGATTTTCTCTCCTCTGGAAATCGGCACTACTGCAGCTGAATTTTGGTACAACTTCAGAATTGGTACAACCAAACATTGTGAGTGTGGTACTACTGATATTTGTGTTAACGGGTAGTTTATATGCATTTAATGAACCCTCAGTAGCTATTGAATAGATAGTGCAGTAGTACAGGCCAATACATGACAGTAGCACTACTCCACCTGATTTTTGGGGATTTCACCCCAACGGTTATTCTAATGGGTGGAGGCTATAAATACCTCCCCACCAATAGCAGGTAAGTACTCTTGAGCTCTTGCACCCCTCTCATCAACTCTTGTGCATTATTTCTTATTTTGAGGATGTTGAGAGCATTTAACTATATTACATCGTCTAGTTGATCCTTGTGACACTTGAAACCTTCAAGTAAGCATCATTGGCTTATTACTCTTGGTGGTTGCCGACACCTAGATAGCTTGGAGGAGTTGGTACGGTGATCTCTTCAAAAAAAGGTTATGAAGAGCCCAGTATGATTGTGAACATCAGAGTTCACCTCCCAATGTGTGAAAGAGCTACCAATAGTGGATTGAGGAAAGACTCAAGTTGTGCAAGGAGCTAGCTTGATTAGTTCAATCTCCCTCAACATGGATTAGAGAAGACCAGCAAGTCTTCGAGACCATAGGAAAATTCTTGTGTCATTTGTGTGGTTTAATTCTCTTGCCCTTTACTTTTCGCACTTACATTTTCTAGTAATAAATTGCTTAACTTGTTTAGCTAGAATTTTATATTGCCTAGACATAAGTTTGTGCTTGCATTGCAAGACATAGAGTTTCTAGGCCTTAAATTGTGTAAAACAATTTTATTTGTTCATACTCGCTCTAAAATTGTGTTTTAGCTAAACGAATGTAAAAACCTCATACTTACCCTCTCTAGTTGATTATTTTTGATTCTACAAGTGGTATCAGAGCTTGATCTCTCTTTATTAGGCTTTAGCACCTAGAGAGAAAGGATGGCTAGTGAGGGTATCTTCCTAGGAAAGGCACCTCTATTTGGTGGCTCAAATTATGCATATTGAAACATTTGAATGACTATTTATTTGAAGGCTATGAGCCCGAGTATAAGGAGAATTGTTATTGAAGATGTTGTTATAGCTCTTAATCCTACACATCCCACGGATCTTGAGGAATTAAATTCTTGCTACCATGCTCAAGCTATGAATGCACTTTTTGGAGCTTTGAACGAGGATGAGTCCAATCAAGTGAGCAATTTGAAAATGGCTCATGAGATTTAAACTACGCTCTCAAAAATTCATGAGGGCACATCTGTGGTCAAAGAGGCTAAATTGTATAGACTCCAAACCAAATAAAAGACATTCATGATGTTGTCGCATGAAAACATCAACAAGATGTACTCACAGCTCAACAACATTGTGAATGAACTCATGAGCCTAGGTACTACACTAACGGATGTTGATATTATTCAAAAAATGCTTAGGGCCTTGCTGGAGAAATATGAGATATTTGTGACATTGTTCCTCAACTCATCTAAGATGTCAAAAATGATGCATACCAGCCTCTTAGACAATCTCATCACAAATGAGTTGTACAAAAAGGACAAGGAGGAATGCTTAGAGCAAAAATCTTCCAAGAAGAATATTACCACTTTCAAGGTGAAACGGAATCAAATGATGAGACGGAGGATGATGAAGATGACTCTGAAGAGGAGATGGCTCTTCTTGTAAGGAGAATAAAGATATTCATCAATAGGCGCTCAAACCAATGCACTAGCTATGACAAGGGAAGAAAGGGGTAATCCTCAAACAACAAGCACTATAACAACATTCGTTGTTATGAGTGTAATGATAAGGGCCATATTTCCTCTCATTGCCCCACCAAAAAGAATGACAAGGCTAAGTCATCCAAGAAGGAGTACAATGGCAAGAAGAAGCTTTTCAAGAAGCTTCACAAGTATGGCAAGGGTGAGGCTCACATTAGAGAGTGGAACTCTGATGCTGAGTACTCTGACTTCAAGTCCGATGATGATGGGTCCTCTAAGAAGGGACTTGTTAGGATTGCCATCAAGGAGGCTCCATTACTCTTCTGTACACCCACTTGTCTAATGGCAAAAGGAGATAAGATAAAAATCAATGAGGATGACGATCTTACTTATGATGAGTTAATGGATATACTTGAAGACTTGAATAGGTATCATAGGAAGGAGAAATCAAAATTCGAAGTCTTGAAGAAAGAATTTCTTTCTCTCAAGGACTCTTATGAGGAGCTAAAGGAAGCTCATGATTATCTTCTTCTCAAGGATCTCACTAAGTCACATGTGGATGTTGGCATTATGTGCAAAATTATTGACGACATGGCTAGTTTAGATATTGCTCCTTGCATAGTATATAAAACTAGTACATCCACGTCACTCGATGACTTGCTTACTATGCCATGCTATTCTAAAGTAGATTCTAGCTCTTGTGAGAGTAATTCATGTGAGCTCAAAGTGCAAGTCAACAAGCTATGTAAGAGGTTGGAGAGATCTTTTAAGGGGCAAGGCAACCCTTGAAAAAATCTTAAGTGAGCAAAGGTGCTCATTTAACAAGAAATGCCTTGGTTTATTCCCAAGAAGAGTAAGAAACTAATTCACAACCTCCAAGGTTGTGAAGGAAAATGACAAAATTTTCCACAAATGTCATGGTGTGGGGCATATGTCTAATTCTTACCCCCGTTGGTAAGACTCCCTCTCTCGGTGTATATGATTCTTGCTATATACTTAGAAAATCTAAGGATGGTAGAGTAGTAGCAAGATTTATTGGCATATCCATACATGACGTTAAAAAGAATATCATTTGGATGCCTAAAGCCTTGGTTATTAACTTCCGAGGACCCAAACAAATTTGGTTACCTAAAAGAATTTAATCATCTTTTATAGGAGAACTACAAAACCGGTGGAATGCATTGCGTGCTTGATAGTGGGTGCACCCAACACATAACTGGAGACCAGAAGATATTAACCACATTTTAAAGTTGGGAGTGGAGGTAACGAGAAGATCATTTTTCATGACAATAGCAAGGGAAAAGTAATTGGATTGGGTAAAATTATTATCTCAAATGACTTTTTCATTTCAAATGCATCTTGTGTTGAAACATTAAATTTCAACTTGCTATCGGTTGCCCAATTATGTGACCTTGGCCTCACTTGTATATTTTTCTAAAGATGGTTTTGTGATTTCAAAAGAAAAAGAAAGTGAGTTGATTTTCAAAGGCTTTTGATTTGCAAATCTTTATTTAGTGGATTTCACTTCAAATGAGTCTTGTTTAAAAACTTGTTTAATTGTAAAAAACTATTTGGGTTGGCTTTGGCATAGAAGGCTAGCTCACGTGAGGATGATTCAACTCAAAAGCTTTTCAAACATGATTTCGTTGTGGCCTTAAAAGATGTGAAGTTTTAAAAGAACAAGCTATGTACTGTTTGCCAAGCTAAAAAGCAAGTAGCAAATTCTTATCCATCCAAAAATATCATGTCCACATCTAGGCCATTCGAGATCTTACATATGGATTTGTTTAGACAAACAACCTATAAGAGTACTGGGGACAATAGTTATTGTTTAGTAATTATGGATGACTACTCCATGCACATTTGGATTTTCTTTCTACATGACAAAGCCAAAGCCACTGGTATTGTCAATAGTTCTGCCAAAAAGCCCCAAAATGAATTTGATTTTAAAATAAAGAAAATCCATAGTGATAATAGTTCTGAGTTCGAGAACACTAAAATCAAAGTTTTTCTTGTGATGAACATGGAATAAAACATGAACTTTCCACAACCTACACTTCGGAGCAAAATAGAGTTGTAGAGAGGAAAAATCGAACATTAATTGAAATAGCAAGGACAATGCTTGATGAATATAACACTTTTAATATTTTTTTCTTGAAAGCAATCAATGCCACTTATCATGCCACAAATCAACTTTATTTGCATCATTTTTTGAAAAAGACTTCTTATGAGCTTCTCTTTAGAAGAAACCAAGCACCTCCCATTTTTGAGTTTTTGATTGCAAGTACTGTATTTTGAGAAAGGGTGTTCATCTTACAAAATTTCAAAGCCGGTGTGACATGGGCTTCCTACTTGGTTATTCATCTAATAGCAAAGCTTATTGTGCATTCAACAAAAACTTCGATTTAGGTAAGGAGACGTGTAATGTTCAATTTAATGAAACTAATGGCTTTCAAGAAGTGCAAGAAAATTTGGATGATGTAGGTGATGGGTCTTGATACAAGCAATGGAGAACATGCAAATTGAAGACATCAAGCCAAAAGAAGACTCAAATGATCAATCTTTATCCATTCAAATTTAACCTTCTACTTCCATTATAACAAACCAAATTCAAATAGATGAAGTAGATGACAAGGAAGATCGTCAACTCTCAAACATACCGCCAAGAATTCAAAATGCAATTGCCACGAACCATCCAATTGACCAAATTTTGGGTGATGTTAGTTAGAGTGTCCAAACTCAATCTCATGTTGTTTCATATTATGAACATTACACTTTTGTTTCCTTTTTTGAGCCTAAGATCTGGATTGGGTAATTGCCATGCGCGAAGAACTGAATAACTTCGCCCGGAATGACGTTTGGACATTGATGGAAAGACCCAATGAACACAATGTGATTGACACAAAATGGGTCTCTAGGAACAAGCAAGATGAGAGTGCAATTTTTGTAAGAAACAAGATGAGATTAGTTGCTCAAATCTACATGCAAGTTGAAGGTTTAGATTTTAGTGAAACTTTCACACTCGTAGCTATATTAAAGTCTATTTGTATATTGCTTGCATTTGCACATGTTAAGAGTACATTTCTCAATGGTAAAATTGCCGAACTTGTGTTTATTAAGTGACTGTCCCATTTTGAGGATCCGGAGAACACAAATCATGCGTATAAACTTCCAATGGGCTATATGGTCTCAAACAAAATTCTGGAGCATGGTATGAGCATCTTTGAAATTTTCTACTCTCACAAAGATTCAAAATTGAAAAGGTTGTGTAACATCCCAAAAATCCGCTTTCTTTAAAAATTTAATTTTGAATTAACTATTTAAAAGTGTCTAGATTTTATTTGGATTATTTGTGTAATACTGGAAGAAAATATCAAAAATTCTGCTTCCAATCTGAATTCCCAAATTCAAATTCAAATTCCAATTCTAAAAACTGAAATTCAAATATCAAAAATTCAAAATCATCAGAAAATATCCAATCCATTTTTCTGGGTCGAACTCATTTTTCTTGGTCCATCTCTCTTTTCCCTTTTTCCCTTTCGTTTCTTTTTCTTTCCTCCCTTCCTTCTTTTCTCTTTTTCTCCCTTTCCTTTATTTCCCTTCACTACTAGAAAATCCCCCTAACGCAACGGCGGAAAATCGTGGCAATAGGGACAAAATCGTGGCAATAGCTACCAATTGCCACAATATCACTTCGTTGGCAGCCGTTGCAAAAAAGTGAGTGGCGAAAGGTCTTTGCAACGGTTTTGCGTCCTGTTGCAAGAGCAATGCTAATTGCAACGTAATCATGCGTTGCAGTTGATAGGTGTTGCAACATACCATATTGTGGCAATAAGGTATATTGCCACGTTTCAATCCGTTGCAAAGGCTTTATTACCACGCATATGTTTCGTGGCGGCAGGAGCTAATACCACGTCGTTGTTTCGTGGCAATAGGTTATAATGCCACGCTTATTGCTTCATTGCATTAGAGCATTGTTGCAACGCGATACGTCCGATGGCAATAGTCCCTATTACCACGGAAATAAGTTTGTGGTAATAATCTTTTTGCAACGGAGGATGTTTCGTGGTAATAATGTTTGTTGCAACAGAGGATTTTTCATTGCAATAGAATATTTTGCAACGCAATTTATCACAGTGGCGATAGGCTCTATTGCCATGGAAATTAGCTCGTGGTAACAATATTTGTTGCATCGGAGGATGTTTCATTGCATTAAAAGCATTTTGCAACGCAATGCATGCAGTGGCAACAGCCCTTATAACAACGAAGTAGAAATGTTGCATTTACATGTATTGCAACAGAAGGTTTCTGTGGCAATGCATTTTGCATTCTGAATTCGATTATTAAACATTATTGAAACAGAATGAAATAATTATAAATTTTGCAACAACAATATGGAATGAAACCATCATTAATTGTAATATATAGCCAGCAAAATAGTTTGTACAATCATCAAGCAAAGGTTACTATTACTATAACAATGTCATTGAAAACTGGTAACTAAAATTGATATAACATAAATATTCTAGCTATATTAGGCTTCGGCATAGCTTGTTTGCATCAGCATTCTGCTATCTTGTCTTGATCATGCCATGACTCTGAGTCCGAGTGATCCTGTTGAAAAGAACAAAGGAATCACAGCAATCTTACGAAACATGACATGCACACATTGCAAGCAATTATATCGAATCTCAACTGCTACAAGCCCTTCCTACAAAGCTGCTTATTAAATACACAAACAATATTCCTGGCCATCAATTTTGATAAAGATTTGACAAACAAATAGTATGTATCAAAGATAAATACAACCTTCCATTGCACAAGATTATTTAAACTCAAAGAAATAATTTACTGAAAATGTGAACACTAGTCTGAACTCTGAAGAATTGTCCATGCAGCATACATAGTTAAATGGCATTACATCTAACTTATAAGATTGAACAAGACAAGGATAACTCTTCCTACTGTAATGCCAAGGTTTGGCAGAGAACTCACATGTACATTATGACAAAGGTGAGGCTCTACAAATCAGCCTAGGAGATCATTTCCAGGTATGTCATCTGCCAGCTAAGATAAACAAGGAAAAAACATTAATAAGTAACTGATTAAATTACTGAGCAAGTTAAAAAAAAGATTACCAAGTATTCATAATTTATGTCATCTACCAGCTAAGATAAACATGTTCCAAGATGCAGATAAACTAAAGTGGAGATTGAGATGGATAATAATGGAGAGAGTTACGTTGAAACTAAAATTTATGTCACTCTTAATATTCTGATATTTTAAAATACTTATATATGTTACTAATGAGTTAAATAATGAACTATGTTGACTGCATCTGTTCTTCAGAAAGACAGTTTGTAATTGTATTGCAGCAGCAGGTGTTGATTAAAAAAAGCAAAACCCTTGAATCAACTGGTTGTTGTCATCAAAATATAACATACTACAGTTCATACCTGTCCGTTCCTTGCTAGTACACGTTTTGACGCAGCATTCCTTAGACTTTGTGAGGAAATGTAATACGCTGAAGTATTGTTTTTTTGAGAAGTGCCTCCTTTTTTATTTGAACGTTTGTTGCCAACAGTGTTTGTTGTGTCAGGCGTAGCTGCAGAAGAATTAGCTTGGACGATGCTTTCAGGATTAGTCTGCATACAAAAAATGATAAAACAATTTAGCTTGCATAAAGTTTCCAAGACTGGAGTTGGTCGAAACAATGATACAATTTTATACCTGCTGTAATGTGGCTTCCCTTTGTTCTGCAAGGGCTGCAAGCATCTCTTTCCTCATTTCTTCTCTTAATGCTTGTCTTTTCTTGTCCTCTTCTTCTTGAAGCTGTTGCATTTTTTCTTCCAATATCCTTTCCCGTTCAGCAACTTCTTTTTCAAGTTTCTCTTTTAACGATTCTACCTCACCTTGGAGCTCAATATTCTTACAGTTGGTTGCAGTGTGTACGAGCTTGTTCTAGGAATTGAACATTCAGCATACGATTTTGTGTTGGATATTTCGACAAGTACCCATGACCATGAAGTCTAGTTGCTTTGCATCCTGTGGTTTCCTTGTACGATGACTGGAAAAAAACATTCTCCTCTTCTCTTGTAAATTTGGATAAGTCGATTGTTGTTCTCTCTCCATAATTCGGTTGCATGCATTATCCTAAGAGGAAGGTCATAATTGAAGTAGAATTCAGAAGCTGAATGGATGCACAATATATTGAAGCATCTTGTGACTAGTGAAATTTATGATTTACTAACATAGACATCCTTGAAGCATTGTTTGACCATTGTCCATTCTTCATGTGAGTAATCATCCAAAGATTCAAATCATTTGGCTCTTCACGATTCTGGTCTCTCTAAAAGATGGGAACAATGTATCATATGAGTTTGTCATTGATGAAAAAGAACCATATTAGTATGTCATAATTACCTGCTCATAGCTTATTCGAGAAAACGTTCTGCTTCCCATGATGTGCATAGTCTTTTGTTTATAACGGTTTTCAGAGTTCTGGCTGCTAATTTTCTGAAATCAGTAGAAAAATGCATTAATTAAAGGAAATTAATTTCTGACAAGCCTGTATTTAGAGGAAAATTAAGTGTATACTAGTTAAAATAAGTAAATCTGGTAGTGGCAAATTAAAATAATGGAAGGTGAATTTCATTGGTTATGGTAATATTTAAGAGGTAATGATTAATGTAACATGTATAACAGAAATGGTGCATGAGAGCATGTCAAATAAAGTGCTTGCATCCAGTTGTCAGGTCGCAGGAATAATTATGCATAAATGAAACAATGAAAAAAGAGAAAGCAGAATCTAGATGGAAATAGTGTGGTTAAATGGAACTCAGAATGTTGAGCGGATGCACAGATTATTGTTGACATTCAAAGCAAATTATGTGAGAAAGGAATACGAGAGGTTTAACACAGCAATAGATATCATTCCATGATCCATAAGCTATGGAATATAACAACTCCACCCAAAATACATCTACGACAAACTAATTCAACTACGGTGGAGAGGCGATGAATGACATATACAAATTGCTATGAAAATGTGATTAGAAAATGAAATATTGAAAGAAACAAAGTGTTCAAAGCTTTCATCTATTTTGTTCCATATTTGCAAGTGTATAGTAAAATTATAGGAAATAGTACCGAACCTGGAATTTTTGGATCCAAAATACAAGCGCAAGTAGTGCCACTCAACAATGTCTACATCTGCGGGCTTATTTTTCATCCTCTCGGCATAAGTGTTGTATGCCTTGTATGTAGAACTTAAAGCTGATCGCCATCCTTTGTACCTCTCTTTGGCAATCGACCATATCTTTTCCTTTTCATCCACAGTGCTTGGAATGTCCCACCTTTGCTGTTTTAAGTTTAAAGACAAAGAAAAGGTGAATTATTTGGTAACCTGAGACTGTGCATGCTTAGGCAACAAAAGCCAACCATATATTGTATACTACTCCATGTTTTTACTTTCTTGTTAGTTAAATTGTGAAGAATTAATCAAGTGAACAAGAAAAGTTTAAAACCTCTGTTATAATCGTAAGTAGACTATTTATCAATCTGCAGCATGTAAATCCTAAATAGTTATGTAAATACAGATATTCCTGATAAATCCGGTATCTCCACAATAACAAATTCGAAATTATTGCTAGAGAATTAGGCATACATATCGATTTTGTTGTTAGCACGATACTCTAACAAAAAATACCATAAAACTGAATCGGCACAAAGATTTGTATTCGTTGCCATTCAGCGACAAGTGAGCACAATGGTTTGATATGACCCCACACGTCTAGATGTGTGAACAAGTCTCTAGCAGAATCAGCATCGTCCTTCTAAGCTTTTTTTTCCTTGTAACATTGCATCTACGTGTACAGTGCACTGCTTCATCTTATCCTGCTGATGACTTTTGTAAACAATGTGACGAAAATAACGATAATGGTGAAAAGCATGTGTGATTGTTATGCTCTAATAATAACTAACTATACTTCAAAATTATGCATACAGAAAAATTATACTTTTAAAACATCCTATGCTTTTTTTAAAAATGATATTACATTTACCTTTACAACCTGATTTGGAACCTAGCTAATTATGTAATCCCTTGAATGGCTAATATGCACGTACATTACATCGGATGCTATTGAATTTCGACATTAGGCTCTATATCCTTCCACTTTTTGACTCCAATGAGTGGTGCCCTTTTCTTTGTAAACAGTACCACTTCATCCACAAAAGCACGGCTGTTGTCTCCTATGGGACCTCCAAGCCTAGATGAAAATTCAATCTTAAGTTTCTGATCACCACTCTTTATTCGCTTGTTGGCTGCTGCTATACCCTTAAGGGTACCACGTCCCTCTTTTTTGAAGCCTCCGCCAGAAGCTAGTTAGAAACCAATTACAATTAAATGATTAGACACATTCAGAATGGAAGTTTTGAAGCTTAAAATAAAAATTGTTCAAAGCAAAATATACCATCATGTTTTTTCCTTTGACGTCTAGCATGAGATGGCCAACACGGAGGAGTTTTGCTGCTGCCATGACTTTCCTCTTCAGCAAGTATTTCATCATCTTGGCTTTCAGCAAGTATTTCATCATCTTGGCTATGCTGATCTAAATACGATACTGCATATATATCCAACATCAGATGCAAAGGTACACAGAAGGATTTCTGTGATCAGGTAAAATAATCTTATGTGCTAACAGACCAAACACTGTAAACATCTAATAACCTATGGATGTAAAACCTCAATTCACTGCAGTATTAAAAACATCTCTGTCACGGCTGTACTAATGCATGAACACTACAAACAAGGAACCAATGGACAAGAGCCAATAGCATGTCACTTACGTGTCCCCATTCTGCTTGGTGCGTGTGGGGGAGGGGGGCACCAATGGACAACAAAAATGCCATTCTGTTTGTTCAGAAAAAAAGAGCAGGCATGCAGGCAGTAGGCGCAGGGCGTAACAATGATGCCTGGGTGCAATTAGGATGTCGCGATCTTGCGATAGCCTACGTATGTAAAAGAACGGAGCTGCAGGACCAGCTCCCTGGCATGCGAGTACCGAACTACTGATGCTGGCATGGCATGGCAATGGTAACTCAAAAAGCGGAGCACACTTGATCATAAGCTGCGCAGTGCCACTAGTAGCTTTGCTGCTACTACTGTGCACACCTTGGAAACTTCTGGTGTGTGTGAAGAAGGCCTACGCTAGCTAGGAGCTGTGGTCACTGGAGTTTAGCACATTTCTGTGTTCCAAACAGGACATTAATTCTTTTGCTTTTGGGAAGATTCGGCTCCAATTAAGTTATTCCTTTATTCAGTAAATGCTTTTTCTAGAGAATACTTATAATTTTATCGTATTCAGATGTGTCTAGCTTCTTTAGAAGCATTATGAATCAAGAACAAATAGGCCATTTTGTTTTGAATACGAAATCATATCCCTCAGTTTGCACTAATTCATATCCCTCAGTTTTCTCTTCTAAGTGATTTAAATACGAAACAACCTCAGTTTTCTACAAACAGTCCTATTCTACAAACAAGGATTTCTCTTCTAAGTGATTTAAATACGAAATCATGCTTAACATGGCTGTTAAAAATAAATGAACAATTAGCATAATACTTAAATTGTTGTTTGTTATTTGTGCTCTCCGATGTCAGGTTGCTTCTGTTTTAAACAAGTACTCCTCGACATGGCGATCTAAATCTAAATCTAAATCTAACCGTTTGCAAAAATTACATTGCATGTTAGTACTCTGACAATGATCAAAAGAAATTACTGATTTCTGGAAGATCGCCTTGCTGCCTTAGCCATGCTTTATAAGTTAGGATTGTTTCCTCCCTGTAGTCATCTTGTAAAGCTGCACTTAACAAATATGTTAGCTGTCTGGTCGAAACAACACATCTTATCTTAAATGCAATGAGTCTGGCAACTTAACTTACGTGTCTCTGGGTCTTCGCGTTGCGATATTTCAAGCCATTTCTTGTATGCATCAATATCTACTCGACGTTGGTTCATCACCATTTGGCGCTGCCTTGGTCGCTTGATGGGAGTTATGCTCACTTGGACCTCTCGGTTGATCTTTGTCGACAAATCTGATTTGTTTCTCCTCTCATTCTCTCGATAGCATGGCTTCGTTTGGTGGTTAAAATCGAGCGCCTCGAGCTTTGCTCGAGCCCTACCACATCGCTTCTTATAAAATAAGAAGTCCCTCCCAGAGTACCCAAGCTTCGATTTGATATACATCAAGTTGTAAAACGTGATATAAGCCCTGTCAAGTTCTAACTCGACAACTTCGACTTCTGGATCTGCCCCAACGCAATCAAACTTGATATTCCAAATCTCTCCGATGAACCTGGCACAGTATAAATTGAGAAAAGTGACTTTATTAACATGATGCCTAATAAGTAATGATTAAGAATAGTAAATGTACAAGTACTGTTAGCTGTTACAAAGCATGTATTTTTAAATATGAAACTTTGTTGCAAACAAATTTTTCATGTACAGAAAAATAAAAGGTAAAGCACTGTCAATCCAACCCTGCATTATGAGCTATTAAAATTGAAAGATCTGTACATTGCATAAAGACATCAGATTATAGCCTTATAAAGTAAGGCAGCAAAACAATGACAATTTATACTGTTTGTGACAATAAATAGTAGGTGGAGGCAAAAGTACACACACAGTTTCTAGTTATAGCCTTATAAAGTAAGGCACCAAAACAATGACAATTTATACTGTTTGTGACAAGTTGCTCTGATGGTGCTGCAGGCTACAATATCATAACTTTGTAGAGGAAATACAGAAAATTATGAGAACGTAAATTTGAATCATGAACTCGTAATAGGATTAACAATGTCATATCCAATGCAGTGACCTTTTTAGAATCCTATACTCAGCAGTCAACAATACGCACAAAAGAGTAGTCGAATTTGCCTTCCGTGTAACATTGGTTGTTCTTTTCTTTCTACTGCAGCCCACCCCTCAATACCAACAGAAACAACTGAGACCGCCATATAGCTTTAATAGGTTGGAGTTGATACATCAAAATCAGATATGGATAATTGGTTGCTTCCGTGTTGAATACCATCTAGGCGGGCTGGAGCAGTTTTTTACCAGGCTGGACAGCACCAATAGAAACAAAAACACACTACTGGTAGATAATACGAAAAAATGCACCCATGGATTAGCTCTCTTTTCTTTTGACCAATGCAAGGAAGCACTTGAAATAACTTTTTCTTCAGAAATAGTAGGGAAGAATATACATCAGTTGGGAGAAGACAGTGTTTCTTTAGCTCGATAGTCGATCAAAAGTGAGTTCTTTGTTGAGAATGCACATAATAATCACTTTGCACATAACAAGGTTGTGCAACCAATTACTTGTGCATACTACTAGCCCATTTGATTTATTTTTCGGCTATAACAAAATCTAATTAAGAAAGAACCTTATCACTTGAATGCAATTTCTCATCCTCCGATTAATCTGCATTGTATCAAGATTGATGCATCCATTTGACATCTTCACCAAGCCTTCTATCAACGCATACCCAATTCACCAACCAATTTCGATGTTTATCGATTAAAGTAGTAACAAAGTAGTAGCAGCCTGAGGATTCATTAATATTACTTTAGAAAAAAATTATTGGTACACCATATGTAATACAAGTTTAATCTACCACAGGGCCAAATTATCCCACAAATTGGTCAATTGCCTTTCTTTAATACACAATAGGACGAGTAATATAGAAGTATGCCTGCGTATCAGCAAAGGGATTTCAAGCATAACACTTAATCTCCGAAGTTCCATCATTTAAGATTTCAACTAAAGGGGATGCGATAGCTAGAATTCTAGATGGGCAATCACCAATCAGATACAAAACTATCTCTAATCTCTACTCTCTGGAGTCTGGATAATGAATAATAATCCCTACAGATCCTACTGGCTACTGTAACTGTCTCTAATCGTTTGCAAAAATTACATTGAATTACATTGCATATCAGCTAATCCGATTTGTTTCTTATTTTGCAGTGTCACAAACCCAACATAACCCTCACATCAATCCGCACCGTAGACATTTTATAAGATTAGGGTTCGATCCATGGATTAGGGTTGGATGCAGCAGAAAACTTACTTGTCAGGTCGGGGAAGATCCACCGATATCTCCCCAGCCTTGATCGCGTCAATTATAGAAGTGTCAGGTTGGCCGATGTAGTCGGCGGCGGCAGTCGGCGGCGGCGTGCTGCCTGGATGAGTCGGCATCGCGGCAGGAACCAAACCGAGGAGGGCTGCCGAGACGAAGAGGAACGTGGCGACAGCGGTGGAAGGACCGGGCAAGCCGCCGAAACCCTAGCCTCCACCAAGACGCCTTCAGCCTCGTGCACCGCCTAGTCTCTCTCCCGCAGATCCCAAGCCGCGCAGCCTCCCGTACTTCTTTTCCAGCGGCGGCGGCGGGGCGGAAGGACGGGGGTTAGGGGTGGGCGACGCGAGTGGGAAGGGCGAGAGAGAGGATAGCGAGGGAGGCGGCGTGGGGCACTGGGGCGAGAGACCGGGGAGGCGGCGTGGGGCACGGGCGAGAGACCGGGGAGGGTAAATCCTGAAATCCCCAATTCAAACGAGGGTATATGATGAAGATCCCCTTCTCAAAAAAGACTCAGTGCCAGCCCGATTAAAAAAAAACCGTCTGTGTTCTCCGCGTCCCCCGTCCCCCGTTCTCCGCGTCTCCCGGTCGTCTCCTCCCCCCGCGCTGTCGCCGCCGCCGCCTCCTCCCCACCTCGGCGCCGCCGCCTCCTCCCCACCTCGTTCCGCCGCCTCCTCCCCTACCTCCCACCCCGCGCCGCCGCCTCCTCCCCAATCCTCCACACCGCCTCCTCCCCTCCCCACTCCTCCGCACCGCGCCGCCTCCTCCTCCCCACTCCGCCGCCGCCTCCTCCCCACCCCGCGCCGCCGCCTCCTCCCCTCCCTCCCACCCCGCGCCGCCGCCTCCTCCCCCCACTCCTCCGCTTCGCCGCCTCCTCCCCCGCTTCTCTGCTCCGCCGCCTTCCCCCCATTCTCCTCTCCAAACCCCGTACACCTCCCCGGCCATGGCCACTGCCAGCGACGGCAACGGCAGCGGCGGCGCCTCCTCTACATCCCCAAGGAGGGCGAGCGCATCATCGCGCCGACACGCCGCCCCGACGGCACGCTCCTGTTTATGGTATATATATTATGCATACATGACTCAGTGCATCACTCCTTTTTGTGCGATTTATACCAACAATTTGTTTATGGTATTTCTTCTGCGTTTGCTTTCTCATCTGTGCAGTCAAGTAGTTTTGCTCAGTGACTTGAATTATAGGATATACTTGGGAGAGGCCGAGACAAGGTTGCTGGTGAAAGCCAAGAACTGGTCCATCTTATTACAGAAGGATCAGGTATCTTGAACCCGCCATCTTAATCCGTTTATGGAACAATCAGAAAAAAAAATACTAAACACCACGATATAATTTCCTTTTCTGCTGGTGCAATCGCAGCTATTATCCAAGTTCTCCATGGGTCGGCATTTTGAGGGTTGGCAAGAAGGGTTGATCACCTTCTCTCCCACCTACAAGTACCACCCGAACTCCGATCAGTACTACTGGTGCCTCGGCGAGAAGCGTGCTCCGGCATGGTCAGCTAAGGCCTAACCTAACGCTCTAGCTAGATGAGATGACCTTTGTGACGGATAAGTGTGACCTTCGTGCTGTTACATCTTTTGTACAGGTGTGATCGCATTCTTTGGCGCGGCAAGGGCCTGACGCAAATCCAATACGAGACGTGCAACTACAGGTTGTCCGACCACCGGCCGGTGAGAGCGGCTTTCCATGCCGAATGCGAGATCACGGGAGACGCCGATTCCATGGGTGGCTTTATGCACTGAGCTATGCAAGTGACTGATGATTCTCTACTCCTGTTGTTTAGATAACATGTGAGTTTGTTGCTTTGCCAAGATGGAAGGCTGCCATATGTGGTGAATACATGAGATCAATATTCAAGGTACCTAAAATTTACAACTTTGTCTCCTTTACTCAATTTCCCTTGGTTTTATTTGACATATATGAAGCACATTTGCAGCATTGGTATTTGCCAGAACCCCTACTCCCGTGGCCGCTCACACGCAGGTATCCAACTACCCATCGTTCCATTCCCGATGCTTACTGCTTAGCTCAATTGGGAGTATTTTGGGTTATGATGATGGTCGATCACCTTGGAAATTTTACTAGATGCTTTTGCCAGAAAAGAAAGTAAAAGCGAGGATTTTTTTAGCAGCATTTCCATTTCTAATATGGATTTGACATCCATGCAATGATAATTCTGCATGCATGTATGTGGATATGGGGGAATCTGTGTTTTTGTTTAATTTCATTGAAACCATACACTGTGGTTTTGTTTAATTTTTGCTTTCAGAAGGTGAGCTATGTGTATTGCTGTCCAGTTTGTACAGTCTGCCATTTATATGCACTAATTGAACTGAAAGATATGTGTTTGATTAAATTGTAGTTGGTTCAGCCCAATTAGAGCTACTTGTATGTTAACAATTTGCATAAATACTTGTCCGCATGTCCGCAATTTCAAAACATACTAAATGAAGGTTCATGAGCGTGATAAATTATAGTATCCAAAACAAACTATGTAACATAAAAATTTTAAACAAAAAAATCATCTTCAGCTACTTGCCCAGAACCGTGCACTGGTGCTACATATCCATCATCAATGTAGGTGTCATCATCATCTTCTTCATCTGCTAATCCAATATCATTTGGTTCATCTACGGATTCAGCAATCGCTTTTTGAATTACAGAAGCATCACCCGTAACACCTTCTATGTCAGACCTTCTCCAGTTCATCAAGTCTTCATGGCTGCCTGAAGCAATCATGTCTTGCACTCCCACATCCAGTGAGTCAAGATCGATTCCTCCCTCGCTTTCTGAATTTGCCGATTCCGGCATGGCAAATAAATTTCGGGTTTCATTCTTACAACGAGGCGCCGATCGGTTTCTTTGCGCCGTTCACATAAAACACCTGCTCAGCTTGTGTACCCAGAATATAAGGCTCATCTAAATAACGCAATCGAGTTGTATCGATATCAATAATTCCATACCGATCCCTTTGGTACCCTCTTCCTTTGTTCTTGTCGGCAGCAGGAACATCGAACGATCGACCAAAGCAGTATCACTTCCTTACCAAAAGGAAAATCTAGTGCGATAATCTTTTTAATCACGCCATACCAGTCAATATTGCCAGAACTGCCATCTCCTGAAACAACAACACCACTATTCTGTGTGTTAAGGTTCTGCTCTATCTGAGCTGTACGAAAAAGAAATCCATTGATGAAGCATCTGTTGAAAACACGTGCTCGTTGGTCTGGTCCTTGTGAAAGACCATACATCAGATCACTTGTTCCTCCTTCTTCATTAAGTTTGCTGATCTGCGACCAGTAATAAACCCTTTTAGTTCTGTTCAGAATTGCCAGTTAGTCAGCAAATACACAAAGAAAAAAATTCCAACTCACTGTGCGCTCAAACCAGCCTACAAATTGTTGCTGGTGTCGTTGCTCAACACTCCGAGTACTGATTTTTCTAAGTTCATCCATATGCTTACTACAATATTGAAAAAGAAGGCTTCAAGTAAATAAAATTAAGTAAACCTTGGTAATTCATACAAGCAGAATATGTATTTTTAAATAATATCTTACTTGATCCATGGAATGACCTCATCACAGTTTCTTAAGATGTAGTGCCTCATCCGCTGCAGCTCAATCGGAGTAAGTGTCTCGATAGTAAATCCTTTCTTGGTATAGTCAATGTTGGCAAATATGCTTAGACCAGATGGTGGTTCATTCACCGTGGCAGCTTCATGGCGCTCTGGACGATTAACCTTGGTTTCGATGTCTGCTAGGAAGCGAGAGCAAAATGTCATGCACTCCTCTGATATATACCCCTCGGCTATTGAACCTTCAGGGTGTGCTTTGTTCCGCACGTAGCCTTTAACAGTACGTAGATATCTCTCAATTGGATACATCCATCGATAGCACACTGGTCCTCCAAGTTTAGCCTCTTCAGCTAGATGAACTGGCAAATGCACCATGATATCAAAAAAAGATGGTGGGAATATCATCTCAAGCCGACAAAGGGTTTCACTAATCGAGTTGCTCAACTGTTGTAACTCTTCAGCACTCAACTCCTTTGAACATATTGCATTGAAGAACCTACTAAGCTGAATCAACGGGATAGCAACATCTTCTGGCAAAATGTTGCGTACTGCTATGGGTAATAGTTTCTGGAAAATAATATGGCAGTCATGAGATTTGAGTCCAGACACCTTGCACCTGCTCATGTCCACGCTCCTCTTGATGTTGGAGGCATAACCATCAGGCATCTTCACACCTTCTAGAAATTTGCATAAGTATGTCATCTCATCCTTACCCAGAGAGTACAGATCTTGATGGCACTGTGTATTTTTCATTCTCCACCACGAGATGTTGATCCTTCCTAATGCCCAAATGTTCCATGTCTAGCCGAGCCTTCTCGCTATCCTTTGATTTCCCTGCCATGCAAAGCAAAGTCCCCAGTACGCTCTCACAAATATTTTTCTCGATGTGCATCACATCCAAATTATGCCTTACAAGCAAATTTTCCCAGTAAGGTAGTTCAAAAAAAATACTCTTCTTCCTCCAATTATGCCACCTACTTTCTTCTTCACGCTGCTTCCTCTTCCTAGTGGACTTCCCAAAAGTCACTTGCTCAAAACTTTCGTACTGTTGCAGCACCCTTTTACCACTCAATGGCACTGGAGACTCCCTGGTTTCCACTTTGTTATTGAAGCTGCTCTTGTTCTTGCGCCACCTGTGGTCCATAGGCAGAAAGCGGCGATGTCCCATATAGCAATGCTTGGACCCAAATTTCAACCATAAAAAGTCTGTATCCTTGTGGCAGTATGGACATGCAAACTTGCCTTTGTGCTCCAAACAGATAGCATCCCATATCTGGAAAATCATTAATTGTCCACGGAGAATTGCACGCAACTTAAAATATTTTTTCACCTTGCCATCCCATGTCTCAACACCCTCTAACCAAAGATCTTTAAGCTCATCAATCAGGGGCTGCAAATATACATCAATGTTATTTCCTGGAGAAGTAGGACCCGGTATCAACATTGACATCATCCAATAAGGCTGTTTCAAACACAACCAAGGTGGCAGGTTGTAAGGGATTAAAATGACAGGCCATGTAGTATATGAAACATTCAGCATCCCAAAAGGATTAAAGCCATCAGATGCAAGTCCCAACCTAACATTGCGAGGATCCAAAGCAAAATCCTTGTACGTTTTATCAACATGATTCCATGCCAAGGAGTCAGCAGGTGCCGCATTTTTCCATCTCGGACCACGCCTCGTTATGCCAACGCATATATGCGGATGTGGTCGCATTCATGTACAACCTTTGCAGTCGAGGAGTAACTGGGAAATACCTTAGGACTTTTTGTGGGACACGCTTCTTGGCTACCTCCTCCTTATGTGTGGAAACAATCGATTTCCATCTGGACTCACCACATGTTGGACATGTATCCAACTTAGCATAATCCTTCCGAAATAACACGCAATCATTCACACAGGCATGTATCTTTACGTAGTTGAGGCCAAGATCCCGAACAACCTTTGCACTTTATCCAATGTGTGCGGAACACAGTGACCTTTGGGGAGAACAAGTGAGAACAAGCTGAAGTATGTCCTCTAATGCATCATTACTAATACCATACATGCACTTAATCTGAAAGAGCGACAATGAAAGATATCTTAGTGGCCTCCTTGCAACCTGGATACAATTCCTTCTTCGCCTCTGTTAATAATTTAAAGAATTTCTTTGCTTCTTCATTTGGCTCTTCATTAATAGTACCTATGATGTCTCCATGTATAGCACCCCTTATTAGTGTTGAAACCAGTTCATTCACAGCACTACGGTCACTGTTGCGCCATCATCGACATCTGTTGCAGTGGTGCCCTCATGTAAATCATCTTCTCCTTGGATGAAGCTTTCATCAAACCCTCGAGAACCAAATGACTCGAACCTCTGTTTTTGTTCGTAGTTCATGCAACGACATCTTCTACATGGACATGGTGCAGTTTCTCTGGAGCAGATCCCACCAAATTTAATTTCAATAAATTTCTTGAAACCTTTTGCCACTCATCTGTCGTAAAATGCATGCGCATCCAACTCCTACCATCAACGAGCATGTTCTTCCGGTCCAAATGAACACAAATAACTAGTTCAGCCACTGCAACACAAACAAAGACAAAAGTAAACATGTATATTTCAAATCATAATTCTTGTATAGTACCCCTCGAGTTATATTCAAACAACTTACTTTTAGTCAATCTGGACATGAAACGATTAAAAATTTTCTTATCAAATAGATCAACTCTATTACTCCAAAAATTTATTAAAGTGCTTCAAATGATCAACTCTATTCGATTGGAGTATTGGCTTGGTTTGATTTTGGGGTGCAAGAAGGCGGAACACTAGCGATAGTATTTTCTATTTGGTTTGGGGAAGTAGCCTCTGATTACATCACTTCTTGAGGAGTTTCGGCCAGACAACCAAATAGATCAATTGGACTCAGAGACAATCACAGATCAACACGGCTTAGCAATGAGGTAATTATGATGAGTACGAACTTCTCCAAACATCTAGCAAGTTTGTCGAACACGCAAAGAATGAGTCTAAAGACCATTGCGTTTCAAGACATACCGCTTCAACACTTCAGTTTATTATTGTTGAACGGCCAAGATTTGCCGCAAGCCTAATGTCAGAACCTGCAAAGAATGAGTCTAAAGACCATTGCTGTTTTCTGAAGACATACCGCTTCAACACTTGATGCAAATTTCCTTACAAGCTGCGAAAAGACTGATGGTAATAACCACATATACCTTAGAGAGTCATGTGAAGATGCTGAAAACAGTTTGCCTTCGATGTGAACTGCACTGATACAGGAGATCGATCAAATCTAAATTTATTGCCATTGAGGGCATTGACAAAAGTGAGCAAGAGCTATTCTCTGCTGGGATTCACTTGAAGAATGGGAGTGGCCTCGCTGATTACAACATCATGACTAACTCTTCTGTTGACCTCTACATAACTGATGGGAAGGTGTTGGTTTCATTAAAGGTACACTTCAGCATTCTATCCTCAAACCATTCGCTCTTGATTTCTGATTTCCATACTTGAGGACAAATATGCTCTTGAGGGAAGGAAAAGTCGAACACGCAAAGAATGAGTCTAAAGACCATTGCTGTTTTCGAAGACATACCGCTTCAACACTTCGTTTATTATTGTTGAACGGCCAAGATTTGCCGCAAGCCTGGGAGGATGCATCAGTTGGTCTCGATTAATGCTAGTTAGTAGTTGTGTGAGTTTACTTTGTTTAAGGCTTAATATGGTGTTAATCTGGATGTGTTCTTGTAATGGCACTTAAGTTGATTCGAACTCGTACTCGGATATATATGCACTCAATGGAAGAGAACGGAAGAAGCTTTTGCCGACTCAATATTTTAGCCCTAGTTGTAGCCCTAGTTTCAGTAGCTCTCGCGATACTCGTTCTCTCCTTTTCCCTTCATGATTCTCAGATTTTACCGTGAAAATCCAGTTCCCGATCGGATTCCTCACGGATCGACAAAGTTGGCACTAGTTTACGTTCGGATGGCAACAAAAGACTTAAAGAGTTTTATCTTTCGTGTGTGGACTTGGATGGGATTTGGATCACAACATCACGCCGGATTGTTCAGTGCTCAATTTGAACACCAACTTCATTAGTGGCCGACTTCCACGTGACGACTACTATTTGATTAGAACAAAGCTGGCTTGCTAAGCATTCAAATCGGACACAACCAAGAATTTTCTAGCTTCAGCCGAAACTCAAATCAAGATTTTTTTTATGTGCTAATTAAGGATTCATCTAGCAAAATTTTCTAAGGTTTATGTGGATACAATGATTAAGCGACGCAAAGAAACACGACGATCAGCACCTAAACAAACTTCTAATGGACAAAAACTTAACAAAACTCACGAAAATAACAGATGCAAAAACTAGTGTTTAGATTTTTTTTGGCTTTTTGTGTATAGGAAAAAATAAATCTAACTAAGGGTAAATTGATCATACCGTGTCAACCGCGCTCTGATACCAAGATGATGCGGGGGATTACCCGATCTTCACAGCGTAGGATCGATGAAGATAATTGGATCCGTGCAACCGGTTGCATCTATGTGTCAAACCTTAGGAAGAATAAACGTATAGTCCTCTCTGAAAATAATAGATTGATTCATAGTGGTCTGTCCCTCAGACTCATGTATGCAAAAATATTTAAGGTCGGCTCCGGCCTCCAAAGTGTTCAGCCGAAACAAATACAAGTCCGACTCAACGTACAACTAAAACAAGCCAAACGTCCGACCGCGACGTCCATGACCGACTCAGTAAATAAAAAAACTAACTTCCGAGTAGCACTCTAATAGCTTCACATTTCAGAATCTAATCCATGTCATATGGCCGAACAACACCTTTAATGCTTCACGTGATCACGTCTCTTAATCCATCTTCACATGCTGCTTATGGCCACGTATGGATACATGCATGCTTGAATAGTGCATCAACTAGAAGTGGACTTCATGGCTTATGCACAAATTTTGTATTTGGAATAGTAGCTCTCTCGTAGACTCTTGAATAGCCATGCATACACACACCCAAATCATCTCACGTGAATAGAATCCGATCAAAACCAGTTCGGCCTCATGGGTGGCAGTAAAACCAAGACTCTATTCCCATGCAGACTTGATCAATGCTTTATTTTCATCTTTGTTGTTTCATCTAAAGCTTTCTTTTATTTGAACCTGAGAATAATTAAAGAGTGCCTATTATGTAGTATATTATTTTCATATAAATAAAAATCAAATCCAATTAAGAAAAAGTACACTGTTGATTAATCTTTTAGCTTGTGCTCGTGTAATCAGTCCGATTGGAATGTCCTCATCATCCTGTACACTCAAGTGATGAGCGATGCACCAGTGTCGACAAGACCTTCTAAACACATTTTCACTTTAGGCTTGTTGCAGATCGAGTATGAGCCTGTATATATTTAAATAAAATAGTAGTAGCTCCGTATCTCCAAGTATAATTATTAAAGACCCAATTAAATTAGAGTTCACGATAATATTTAATACGGCTCAATAGTTCCTTCAGTTAAATAATATATTTGATGAGAAGTACAAGACATGAGCGTATCGCGTCACTTTACCTATTGCAACGCTTTACAATTTCGTTGCAACATATACAAACCTTTTACAACACTAGTTAAAGATTATAACAACGCAATCAATTCGTGGCAATAAAACATTTATTTATGCAACGCTTTACAATTTCGTTGCAATACATATCAACCTTTTGCAATGTAATTTAAAGATTATGGCAACGTAATAAATTCGTTGCAATATTGTCAACTCATCGCAACCACTTAGAATTTCGTTGCAATAACATCAACATATTGCAACGAAATTCAAGATTATCACAACGCAGGAAATTGCGTGGCAATATTGTCAGCTAATCGCAACGATTTTGAAAGTAGTGGCAATAACACCTACCTCTTGCCACGAAAGTCAAGATTTTTGCAACGCAATAAATTAGTGGCAATATTGACCACATATCGCAACATTTTTTCCAAACTGTGGCAATAAGGCCGACCTATTGCAACAAATTTTGTGCCGTTGCAATGTGTTTCGTGGCATTAGGGGGATTTTCTAGTAGTGCTTGCTGGTTCGGGTGCACTCTGCCTCCATCCTACTTGTCTCTCTCCTCCCATCTCTTCTTTCTCAACTGAGCACCCACAAGCATTGCCATTGAAGCCAAAATCAATTCCCATCCATTAAAGAAATTAAAGGCAACAAGAAACATCCTCATTCACTGCTAGGAATCAACTCCTTTTCAATTTCCTGGCCATTTGTTCATTAGATTTTAGTTTCTAAGCTTTCAAGTTGAAAACTGACATTAGATTCAATGCAGGTGAATCAATCCTATTTTCCTCATTCTTGCTCGATAAATAGGAGCTCTATCTCGTGTTCTACCCCTGTGCAAACCAGTAGCCATTCCCTCTCACCACGCAAAGCACTGGAGAAGCATCAGACCAAACTTAGCATCGGTGAACTTCTTCAAGTTTGGTTCATGTCATATCGTTTTCTAGCAACCAAGCAACTCCTCCACCAGTTTAATTTGATTTTTGTGTAGCCAATTGATAGGAATCAAGCTTTTCCTAAAACTAGACGTTTTTGACTCCCACCATCGATTCATCGTCTTCGATGAGCCGTTCTCGAATCCTCATTTCCACGCCATCACCAACACCTCCTCTACCTATCCCAAGTCTCACTTTGCCTAGTGATTTTCCGTAGAAGGTCACCACCATCATCGCCACCATGTCGGCTGATGTCATCATTGCCTCGCTTCTCCAACCAAGCCGAGCTCACCTATGCATTCCTTGGGCCGAGGATGTGCCCGTGCTCATGCTAATTCCCTGTGTTCTCCACTGAAATGCCATCACCCATGCGAGCTCATCCGTGGCTGTGCCCCGAGTGATGCCCCAATAGCTACGCTACTTCTCCGGCCATGCCGCCACCACCCATGGGTTCCTCGGTCCTCAGTGTTCCATTTTGCTAGTTAGCTCCACCTCCCATGACACACCTTGCTGGCACCAAGCCCCTCTCCATGCGCTAGTCCATCTCCGTGAAGCTCCTCTGTTTCTTTTGTTTCATCCCACACTCTCTGTCCTTTCCTTCAAATATATTGTTTTGAGTATTTGTTTGTAACATCCCAAAAGGGGAACTATTGTAATTGTGAAAATTATAAAATCTTTTAATTATTTTTCCAGTGTATCTCAAGAATTTCAGCGTTATTTGAATTTCATAGTTTGGTTTCTCGCCAAGAAGCCCGAATAATAAAAATCCAAACCTTGGAATCAAGAACCAAAATTTAAAGTTTAAAATTGAGAAAATCCAAATCTCCTTGGAAGTTTTTAATTTCAAATTTAAACTGAAATTTGGGTACTCAAAACCAAGAATGGAAGTTCAAAATCAACATAAAATCTCTCCTATCCCATTTGCATATCTAAAAATTCAAATTCGGAAAATTAAGATTATTTCTCAAAACTCAAAAATATCAAAATTCAATTGCTGAATCCCAAAATTTGAACGTAGCTTTAAAATTCAAAAATTCTAATTACAAAACCCAAGTATGAAATCCCAAAATTCAGAAAATCTTAAAATCACCGAAATCTCTCTTGGGCCGGCCCATTTCTTTTCTTCTCCCCGGCCCATTTTTCTTCCTCGGCCCGCACGGCCTCTTCCTTTCTCTGGCTTTCGCCCAGCCGACGCACGCATCTTCCTCCTTTGCTTTCTTCCTTCTCCTCCCCCAGTTCCTAGCGCTCGCCGGCCCGGCCCTGTGCGTTAGCCACGCCACCATGTACAGCCGCGCCGCTCCGCCCCTGGTTTCACCAGCCCCGCCCCTGGTTTCCCCGTCACCTACGCATTGCCCCATACCGCTGGACTCACCCTACCAGCAGTATTCCTCGCCCATGCCCGACATACTCCCAGCCTATGCCGTTGCCCATGCCCCGGCTCAACTCCATCGAGCGCACGCACACCTATAAGATGGCTTAACCCTTCTGGCACCTTCCCTTGCCACCCTTCTCCTCCCTCAAACCAGGCTCGCTCGAGCAGTGCCCCTGCGCTCGCGCCAGCCACCGCCATTTCGTGCCATCCCGCCGCTCTATCCATTCCCTCCACAAATTGATCGCGTCACAGCGTGCCCCCGGTCATCCTCTACCTCTCCGCTTGGCTAATCGAAGAATCATTGCCCAAGCACGTCGAGCACACTCCTTCCCCTCTTCCGGCCGGCCATCGCCATCTTCACCGCCGTGTCCTATCGGTCGGCCTCAACTCGATTCCTCGCAGTGAGAGCATCTCCTCGGTGCACTAGGGCTCACCCTACTACCGGCCGACGCCCTCCGCCACCCGAACAAATGTTCTACAAATATTTCCAAGCATGACTTATTTCTCCATGGAGGGGGGTACCCTCATATTTATAGGGTTACATGGCTTGGGGGCTAAGAAAGAAATGATATAAGCGCTTACATCATGGTTGCATGATCTTCTATGGCTATACAATCTTCTGTGGCTATGATGACATATGCAGTTGCATCACACTCATGATGATTTTCTGTGGCTTCATGATCTTCTATACTTGGCATATGTCAGCTCTTTCAAAGGTAAAACACAGTTTGGTCTCCATGGTCATGCTCTCAGATTCTTTCTCTTAGATCAACCTCTCCTTAGCCTCAATGCTTCTTCCTTTTCAAATCTAATAATACATAGAGCATATGCATTAGGTAGTAGCCAATTCTTATGTAAATTATTCCTTAACTCAATTAGAAGAGGATTCACTTGTTGATTTGGTATTTTAGTTCTATCTCTTGTGATTGATCCAATGGAGGTTTGCATATTTGGAAAAATTGTTGCTTGCATGCTTCGTGTTATACTTGACGAAGGAGAAAATGGGTTAGTGCTAGAGTTATCCGCATCACTCCCACCTGCGTGTAGTTTCCACTGCTGCATTTTATTGCTTTCTGCCCAATCGACCCATGAGTAAGTATTACTGTATTATTTACACTTCCGCATGATATGTTTTTGATATACAGTAATGTATCTGTGAGCACTATCTACTGATCTAGGAATAGTGCGGTGGAATCACAGAGGATCTGGGTTTGCTAACCTAAGGTCCGACTGAGCTGGTATCAGAGCATATTGACTGTAGGTCGTAACCTTAGTTAGCATGGCCGCTAGTTTTATGGCTAGGATTATTTCTGCAAAATGTAAGTGCAAAATATAAGTAGTATTGCTATTCTCATCTCCCTTAGATGATTCCCTCTCGTCTACATGTTGCCCTGCCATCTTTAATTCTGCAGATCTCTTATCTCGAATTCAGACTAACGAGGGTCCGAGACTCCTTTCGAAAAATCTTGTAAAAACCTACATTGGGCCAAAATTATAAAATCCAACGCAAAAGCTTATTTACAAAAGTTGTTCATCCTTGGAAGATCAAATTATCAAAATTATTTATGAAGCTTGTTTCAAACTCATTTTAATGAACTTGGACTTCTGAGGAAAAAATTTCAAAGATTTAACTTCCAACCAAACTTATTCCTAAAATTCATTTTGGTTTCTCAGATATATATAAATCTTGGTGGATTTGTAGGAGAGAATCAATGATGTGAATTTCTGGATGAAAAATAATCAAATCAATTTGAATGATTGAATTGGCAAAATAAGTGGACCGATGGAATTTTAGAAAAGTGGGAAGTGAAATAACAATTGTTGGTCTACAACTTTAACAGACAGTATAGCTTCCGGTGAGTGTTTACACTGGTGGGATAATAGAATATAGCTGACTACGGGGTGGATTATTGGAAATCCTGAGAAAATTGAAGAAGTAATAATAGCCCTTGAATTATATATTTGAGTAGTAACATTATTCTTGGTGGCCGTTTATGACAATGAAGTCTTTTGGAAGAAAATTGCGGGAAGTGAGATTAATTACTTGATAGAAAGATTATGAATATACATCAGTGGTGGAAAAGGTTGGGTTATAATACAAGTGATACTGGTGGATTTAAAATGTAAAAGATGATGAATGGTACTGGTCGATTTAAAAATATAGAAATATTGAAACTATAGTACAAACAGGTACGGGTGGATTTAAAGGTAAAGAATTTGGAGTAATGCTCAGGTAAATAGTTGAATGGGATTGTTGAATAATGAACCCAAGACTAGATTTATGAACTTATGCAGGGATTTGAGATTCATGTGAGGAATAGGAAACCCTGATTAGTGAATGAAGCTATAGATGATACCTTGGAAGTTATATGATCTGTGGATCGAATAAATGATAAGACTCATTGTTTGGAGTATTAGACAGCAGTCATGTTGATACTAAGTAATCAAGGGAGTTACCTTTAGATTCAATCAAGTAGAAGCAGACTTTACAAGGCCTCAAATTAAAAAAACCTACGAATAGAAAGATTATGGGAGTGAATTAGTCGGTTGATATTGCGATGTTAGGATACCTTTGCAAAAAAGGGGGGTATTCTAAAAGTTCAAGTATTTTAAAACCATTTCTGAAAAATCAATCTTGTTATGGAACTCTATATCAAAAAGTATATCATATATCTTCGTTGCAAAAAGGGTTTGATTTCAAGTTACTTCAAAACTTGGCCCTAGTATTTGAAAACCCAAAAGCTTAATTCCCAAGAGCTTGCTTTTAAAACCAAAACTTGAGAATCTACTTGCTCTAGAAATTATTAACGGGGTTATCTTGGAAAAGCAAATGTTTTCAACCTCAAGTATTTCTGAAAACTGTTTTTCTAAAAAGCTATGTTGTCAAAATAATAATAAGAAGCATGAGCTTCTCTGCCAGAACACTTCTTAACCCTTTCCTTCCTCTACTTCCGTCAACAAAAAGGAAATTTAGTTTTCCCCTTCCCCCTCCCTTCAAAAATTTAAGTTCGAAGCTGTCAAGGATGCTCGTGAAGATTTGGTGGCCTCGCTTCAGCAAACTGATAGGACTAGGGGTCCCGATCTTTCGATGAGAGTGCTAGATTCGATTGGGGAAGGAGATGACGTTGACGACCCGACTACAACCATCCAAGGACGTTGCGCCTTAGCGATCGATACACCAACTCCAGAGATTGTTCGTGACCTTGTCGGCGCACGATCAACCTAACCACGAGGGTTCTTGTTCCTGCAAGCAATCAAAGAACAAGCAAGAACAAGATGAACAGCAACTCAATTTGCAAATAACGATGTAAGATTCAATCGAAAACAGAAAACGGTGGGGTTCCGAAGACAAGTATTCGGGCGGTCTAGCCGACACGCGCGAGTACAAGGCAAAGCAGCAAAAGCTAACTTAGTCTAAATAAAACCCCAAACCCTAGAAGAGGGTGCGGCTGCCTATTTAAGGGTCACGGAAGGTGGAGGGTCGGCCAAAACACAAGGAAGCCAAATAGGACTCGAATTACAAGGCCCAAGGCCCACTTTGACTCGGACTGGAAAAGCGACGTGAATTGTTTTGCAGTTTCTGGTCGACTCGGATGGAATTTGGAGGTGAGGTCAGATCCATCTGAAAGTAGACTTCAAGATCTTTCCAACGAGTACTCACGGGCCCCGAGAAACCTTCTGGATCAAAAGTTACGGCCGTTTGAAGTAGGCGCTGTCAACAAGGCCGAATCCGAGTCAAACTCGTGAACAGGACTTGGTTTGCGCTTGACGGTTCCACTTCTATACTTGAGCTCATGTGGTTCTTCCCCATGGTTCCTAAGGACAATTAAATCATCACAAGAATTAAGTAGTATTCCATTCTTTGAAACATTTGTATGCAAACTTAGGAACGCATTCACCTGATGGTTAAGTTGACGTGCTCGCGCTCTAGTCATTGGTCCTTGTATCATAGTTTCAGTTTGATATGGAGTCGGCTTGGTTGTATGCATGGAAAGGATGTCCTCATCACAAACCTAGTGTTCAGAACCCTGTGCCTTCTTGTGTGTGTCTCCACTCATAGACGTTGCTTGGTCAAAAAGATTTTATTGGCCCTGTGCACTGCCTTCTTGCCCTCGGGCGTTGTATTTCGTAGTCACATGAAAAGTTTATTTTCAAAAGCTTGGTTTTTCTGTGTGGCTTGTGTACTGCCCTAGCTTCTGGGTGTGCACTTCTTAGAATGGGTTAGAATATCTCATCTCCATAATCCTTTGCGCGTCTCATGCTATTTCCCCCTCACCTTTATTGCTGAAAACCTCGTCAGGTCTGCAGGCAAGATGTAGCAGGTCCAAGTCAAGACACTCAAAGCTCTAAAGTTGAAAGAGGCAACATCTTTGAAAAGGACAACAACTAGGAGGCCTTAGTCGCAAAAGGATCAAGACTCAAATCTCCATCTCACAGTAGACTCACTGTCTCAAGACATCATCAATGGCCAAAATCAAGGCTGGAAACAAGAAAAAGGAGCCAGCAGTTTCTACTCGCTTCAATCCTCACCACCTGCACAAGCCAACACTCCGATCTACTCCGCAAAGACTACTTAGAAAGAGCCTTCACATGATGAACAACCATGCCACTATATCAGGCGGACCCCGAAAGAACACCATTTGCTTTTATTGCGGAAGGGAGGGAAATGATGTTCGTAGGTGCCCTGAGAAAATGAATGGTAAGGGTGCTTATTCCCTTTCCAGCAACAAAGGACACTGCGTGATTGAATGTCCCCAATGGGATCTAGAAGGATTAGCCTGGGATGCTGTCACCACTAACCTTAGCTTCAGCATAGAAGAACTCGTCGACTCCAAGTACCCCAACAAGGAAAGGACTGCTCGTGTCAGGATTCAATTATCCGGTCCAGAAGCTTTGCCAACTACTACATGTACTGTCACCACTCCAGTGTAAAGGAAAGTCAGCAATCAGCATTGGAGAACAGCAAGCCCCAGAAAATATCAAGCAGTGAAGTGAAGCCAGCTACAATCTATCTAGAAGAACAAGGATTCTCCTGGTGTTAACCCACTTTTGTGCGGATATCCTCTCTTCGGATGGCTCCAAGGAAAGAGGCGTAGTATCAAGCAATACCCTAGAACCTATTGCTAGCCAGCTTGTTCCCACCTCCATCTTTCTACTCTACCTGAATATCGAGGACGAGATTCCTTTTAAGGGGGTAGGATCTGTAACATCCCAAAAGGGGAACTATTGTAATTTTGAAAATTATAAAATCTCTTAATTGTCTTTCTAGTGTATCTCAAGATCTCGGTGTTATTCGAATTTCTTAGTTTGGTAAAGCCCAATTAATAAAAATCCAAACCTTGGAATCAAGAACCAAAATTTAAAGTTAAAATTGAGAAAATCCAAATCTCCTTGGAAGTTTTAATTTCAAATTTAAACTGAAATCCGGGTACTCAAAACCAAGAATAGAAGTTTAAAATCAACATAAAATCTCTCCCATCCAATTTACAAATCTAAAAAATTCAAATTCAGAAAATTAAGAATTATTTCTCAAAACTCAAAAATATCAAAATTCAATTGCTAAATCCCAAAATTTGAACCAAGCTTTCAAATTCAAAAATTCCAATTACAAAACCCAAGTCTGAAATCCCAAAATTCGGAAAATCTTAAAATCACTGAAATCTCTCTTGGGCTGGCCCATTTCTTTTCTTCTCGCCGCCCCATTTTTCTTCCCCGGCCCGCACGGCCTCTTCCTTTCTCTGGCTTCCGGCCCAGCCGACGCATGTGTCAGACCCTGATTTTTCAATCCAGAATCTACTGTGTTTTACTGCACTATTCCCTGGATCAGTAGATAATGCACACAGGTACATCGTTGAATCACCTCGTACATCGCATGAACATTAATAATATTACAGAATTAATATACACCACATCAGGTGAGAGTTTACAAAAGGGCCACTTATGCCAAATGTCTTCATTACAATAATTAAGCAGCGGAGAACGACAGTAAAAGTGAAACCACAACCACAGGCAAGCGACTGATGGGTAATGTATGCATAATATATTATCGAGACTCCGACAATATACGAGCACACACTGCCTTTTATCAACTTGCCTAGGCTCAAGATAAGCGTAGACTACACCCTAGTTTCCTTCATTGCTCCTCCCTTCAGTTGCTGGAATGTCTTCATGGGCATAGTGATCCTGCGTTTCTGTTTTGGGTATTGCGAGTGTGAGCACAATGCACCGTGCTCAGCGAGCCAACACACAGAATGCAATAATTATCATGCTCAGCTTATCAAAGGAAGGCTTGGGCTTATTTTATTTTGCATAGAGTGCTTTTGAATACAATTACTTAAAAATCCCTAAGACCTAGCAGTTTTAAACCCACGACTTAAATTTGCGAAGTAAGACCATCTTATAATTGACACAGATTCCATCCACCGTTACATGGCATCTGCACCACATAGCATTTTGTTTCAGCGTTATAGCCGCTTAACTTACCACTGGGACGATACCCAGGACAATTCAAACCAGGACCATCTACAGTCCTTATAATTACCCACAAAGATTTTTAAAATAGAACAATATCTAGTTAAGTACCCATGTCTGCCCTTGACCGTGGGCACGACTATTCAAATAGTTTTGTCTCTGCAGAGTTTGTACACTTTCACCACAAGAGACAACCAACTCGTTGCCCCACACGATTCCTTTGCCATGTGGTTGAGCAGGCCGTCACAGTGACTGTTCAGAATTGTAACATCCTGATTTTCAGAGCCTTTTTGAAGCTTTTAAAATAAAATTCACCATTTGGATTTTTCTTGAATTAATTAAAGCTTAATTGGAAATTTTATTAATTAAAGAGATTTGATATGATTAAATTAAAAATTAATATTTGTCAAAAATATTTTATTTGTGTTCCTTATGTTACAAGGAATTTTTCTTTTTTTTATTTTTCAGAGTTTGTTTGAGCTCAATTTAAAATTTCCAAAAAAAAGAGGAGAGAGAATAAACAGTACCACGCGGTACTGTTCATGCATCTTCAACCTCCAGCGCGATCGATCCAGTTCGTTCTGTACACGTTTCGTTCCGTTTCCCTCTTTCTTCATAACTTTCAATCCGGACCTTATTTCAATGTCTTCCCAAAAGGAAAGTTGTGCCAAATCACGCAAGAAATCGATCCCAATTGGCCACTTTCTATTTCGTTCATCCGTTTGCCTTTTATCTCCTATTTTCTGAAACGGACTCAAAGCCGAAATTTGCGAATTGGAGTCGGTCTCTATCTCTTCCAAGCCTATAAATACGACCCCTTGACCCCTCTAAACCCATCCCAAGCCGTGCCAAGTCCCCTCAAAGCTCAGGACGCCGTCGGCATCGAGGCCCTTCGGTCCCAAATTTACTCGTCGCGTCTCGAGCTATCCGGTGAGTTTTTCCGTGATCTTTTCGCGTCACATTGTGCCTTCATGTCCCATCTACCTTTTGGCCAAATTAATTTCGTTTTGGTGTAGCCAATCTCCCGGAATCGAGTTTTCCCCAATCTAGGTCAAGAGCGCTTCCCGACGTTGATTCGTCGCCTCCGATAAGCTTTAGCCCTTGTCGTAATTTTTCTTAGACTGGCCTCGCCGCGTTCTACGCCGTGCTTTCTCCCTTTTCGCTAAAAAGCCTCCACAAATTTTTGCCTCCAAACCTCGCCATGGCCGTCAATGGCATCTCGTGTCCCCATCTATTCGGTGGTGTTTTTCCCCATCCATTCACATCACATCGTGCCAAACCATCCCAGGTAGCTACCCTCCAAGTGGTTTTAGATTTCGTTCACCGAGCACCAAGATATCAAGATTTTACTTTTTCCTTCCCGACGTCGTTCAAACGTCGTTTGCGTCGTCTCCGGTGGGTTTCTGTTTGAGCCAACAATTTTTCTAGCTTTGCCAAGCCGCGTTCAAGCCCGTGCTCACCCTACTTCTCCATGTTTTATGCCCGGGTTTTATTCCTCTCTCCAAACCATGTCGTTGTAGCCGCCCGTGCTGTCATCGTTCTCCGTTTGGCGTGCCGTCGTTTCCTATGTGTGCCTTGGGTCCCTAGCAACCCATTTTGCTAGTTAGATTCACCACCCATGCCTCCTCTCGCCGACACTAGCCTTCTCTCCAAAAGTGCTCCTCTCGGGTGAACAGTAACCTTTGCTATTTTCCAGCATTTTCTCGCCCAGCAAACTTTAGATCGTTTGTTCTCCTTCATCCGAACTCCGATTAACCCGATTATTTTTCCTAAATTCATCTAAAATTGAGCTCTATCTTTTGGTTCTGGTTTTGCAGTTTTTGAAGTTTATTTGAATTTGATTTGAATTTGCTTTGTTCGTTTGTCTTTTTGCGCGTAGAAACCGACGTCGCCGAAGGGTTTGTCGAACCGCAGCAAGAGGGACCAACCAGTACACAAGAAGGCAAGTCTCCTTTGATCATTTTGAACCTATGTTTGAGAAATGTTTTTAATTATTTTAAATTTATGTGCATCGCTATTTACTTAGAACTCTAGTTTTGGTATTGCGGTATTAGTTAATCCAACCTTGTTATGCCCTCAATTGAACTTGAATGCCATGTACCCTTGTACCCCTAGTATCACCTTTGTCTCGATAATGAGAATTACATAATCCTTTGTTAATATTAGAACGGTAGTAAAATGATTAGTCATGCTATTTACCTTTTGTAACCTTGAAATGGGAAATTATGTTTCATTGCAATAATCTTTGTATTTAGAAATAAGTGGCGATTGGTGTTGCCGCTGTTCTTTTAAAAATAAATAAAATGTGAAAGTTGGTTTAGACTGGGGCGGATGGTTGGTTTGGATTGGTGCGGCACGTATGAGATCTTGTAAAGTGTATGTTCCGCCCTAGTCGATTAAGGACCGACGCTTGTGATTGTCTAGACTGAGCACTACCGTACAACCCCAAGTCTATATGGGTACGACCTAGCTGATTAAATCATAATAGTTTAGTTTAGGTGCCACCAGTGGAAAGTGGGTGCCAGGGATTTACTGGTTATTCACAGTGAGGGACAGGGATTTACTGTACTCATATGGCGCAAGAGGGGGCTTCGGACTGGGTGGACTTAACCCTTCTGCGGTTAAACCTCAGCGGGTGGTGTCTAGCTAGACTAGAGTGAGGAAAAGGCTTTGTGATATTTTATCTGTGTCTCATGCCAAAGGAAGCGTGGTGACTGTTAAGATAATCTATCTCTTGGGGGTAAAGTTGTACAATCTCTGCAGAGTGTCAAACTATTCGAATAGCCATGCCCACGGTCAAGGGCGGGCAAGGAACGCATTCACATGGTAGATTTCTGATTTTGGTTTTAAAAACAAAGTTTTGTATTCCGAGAGTGGAGGGAACTCTTGGAAGGGATCCTGGCGGTTGGAGCTAGTGTGGGTGGAAGTAACCCGCAGTTCTAAACTTTATCGATTAGAATTGGTTAATTAGTGTTGTGGTTAGAACCTTCACTATAAACTGCTTAATAGTTTCAATTAAAGCAATTATTTTGTCAAATTAATGCCTTCGAAAATATTTAGTAGTAATTGAAATAAAACATTGCTTTGTGCAAAAGAACCAGATAGCCTTCCTTTGTCAAGCCTTGCATCTATTGCATTTTTTCCAAGACTTGTGGAGTACTTTATGTACTCACATGCTGCACTTAAAATCAACTCAGAAGAATATGAAGCTCAAGATGGAGACTACGACTACTTCGCTTGTGGATTCGACAAAGGATTTTTGGAGTACTAGGTCGCGCTTCCCCAGTCAATTGCCTGTGGCGTATTGATTGGTCTTCGCTGGATTTATCTTCTGCTTCCACTGTGTTTCGTGTGTGCGAGGTCTTGAAACCTCATTTGTAATAATTAGGCCTTTCAGTCAGTACTCTATTATTGTAATAAAGTGTACTTGGTGATGTAATCATTTCTGTTTGACTGTGTGCACTAGTTTTGATCTGGGACTAGTGCTGTAATACATAGAGGGTCCGGGTTCGGAAATCCGGGGTCCCAACAGAGATGGTATCAGAGCCAATTTGACAGTAGGATGTGGCCTAGTTAGAATGGTCAGTAATAGAAGAGTTTCAAAATTTTATTTTATAAAATAAAAATTTTAATAATGTGCTATCCTTGTCTTTTCTTGTCTTTCTATCCTTACCTTCGTCATGGCATTCTTCCTGATCTATATGCTTATTTCCTTTTGGAATGGTAATTGTACTCTCTTCCCTTTGTAATTTCTATAGATGGCTCAGTAAGGTTGCGTCTAAGAAGCACATGGAGAAGCTCGTCATCATGAAGGAGCGAGGACTAGTTTTTTTTAGTTGTGGTACCCAAGTAAAGTCCTACGATTTTAGAACGCTTATATATTATGTTTTGGTGTGCTAGATGGACTGTACCGAGCCTTTGTATACTTGTAGTACAGCCATCCTTAAAAACTATTTTGATTTCAAGTTAAGTTTCTTCTAAGTTGTTGCTTGCTTCTTTCTTGTGTGTTGGTTTGGGATATTGTTTAGTTCCCCCTAATCTCTTACCTATGCTAGTTCCCTCTTATCTTTTGCTATCCCTGGAAACTGCTTCAGATGGTGAACACAAGGAGCAACCCTGGCAGCAGCCGTAATGCCAATGCCCAACCGGAAAACGACATTCCACCACCTCGTGCTCAAGCCCCTAACTTGGAACAGATGATGGCCATGCAACTGCAAATTCTTCAAACCCTTGCTCAAAACCAAGTCCACCAAGTTCAGCAGGCACTCGTTCAAGCGCCGCAGTCTAAGTTGGGAGAGTTTATGAGGACAAGATCTCCTACCTTTGCCGGTTCAGTGGATCCGTTGGAGGCTGACGATTGGATCAATGATGTGGAGAAGAAGTTGATTCTGGCTCAGTGCAATGATCATGAGAAGGTGTTATATGCCGCCCATCAGCTTAAAGGAATTGCTGCTAATTCGTGGGAGATTACTGTGCTGCCCATCAAGATGTGCAAACCATCACGTGGGCTGAATTTGTTGAAGCTTTTCGCACTACACATATTCCTACGGGAATAATGGAAATGAAGAAAAGGGAGTTTCATAAGCTGCAGCAGGGAAACCTTAGTGTTTCTGAGTACCTGAATAAGTTCACTCAGCTATCCCGATATGCACCAGAAGTGTTGCATCAGAGGCAACAAAGATTTGGCAGTTCATGCAAAGACTTGCTGCCAACCTCAAGGTGCAGTTGGTGTCCAAAGATTTTCCGACATTTCAGCACATGGTAAATAAGGCCCTTGTCCAGGAAGATGCTCAATATCAGTTGCAGGACTCTCGTAAGAGAAAGATGGCTTTTCAGACACAGTATAATGCAAGCAGTTCAAGACCCCGAATGAATCCACCCCAGTTCAACAAAGCTCCAGCAGCAACAGATGCACCACGAACTCGAAGATCTGTGCCTCGTTCAGAGATGTAAGAACCCCACATCTTTACCGGAGTCCGACCATAAAAAAGTAACACCACAGCCGCATGAGTGCAATGTTTTCGATGTCACGAGATGGGGCATTATGCAGGTAATTGCCCACAGAAGCCTCAGGTTATCACTCCAACTCCTTTCAACTTGGGAAATACACCAGCGCGAACTCCCGTTATAGGACAAGGACAGAGAGTATCTCTAACTGCAGCAAAAGCTCCAAGAACTCCGCAATCACAAGGAAGAGGACGAGTTAACCTCATTACCACAAAAGGTGCCCCAGGGGCAGCGATCATGTTTGGTAAGTTTCAATTTGGTTCAAAGAAATAAGCAGCTTGAGAGCACAGCAAGGAACCCAGGGACGAGATTCTTTCTAAGGGGGGTAGGTTTGTAACATCCTGATTTTTAGAGCCTTTTTGAAGCTTTTAAAATAAAATTCACCATTTGGATTTTTCTTGAATTAGTTAAAGCTTAATTGGAATTTTTATTAATTAAACAGATTTAATATGATTAAATTAAACATTAATATTTGTCAAACATATTTTATTTGTTTTCCTTGTGTTACAAGGAATTTTTCTGTATTTTTTTGGATTTTTCGGAGTTTGTTTGAGCTCAATTTTAAGTTTCCAAAAAAAAGAGGAGAGAGAATGAACAGTACCCGCGCGGTACTGTTCATGCATCTTCAACCTACAGCGCGATCGATCAGTTCGTTCTGTACACGTTTCTTTCCGTTTTTCTCTCTCTTCATAACTTTCAATCCGAACTTTATTTCAATGTCTTCCCAAAAGGAAAGTTGTGCCAAATCACGCAAGGAATCCATCCCAATTGGTCTCTTTCCATTTCGTTCATCCGTTTGCCTTTTATCTCCTATTTTCTGAAACGGACTCTAAGCCAAAATTTACGAATTGGAGTCAGTCTCTATCTCTTCCAAGCCTATAAATACGACCCCTTGACCCCTCTAAACCCATCCCAAGCCGTGCCAAGTCCCCTCAAAGCTCAGGACGCCGTCGGCATCGAGGCCCTTCGGTCCCAAATTTGCTCACGCGTCTCGAGCTATCCGGTGAGTTTTTCCGTGATCTTTTCGCGTCACATTGTGCCTTCATGTCCCATCTACCTTTTGGCCAAATTAATTTGGTTTTGGTGTAGCCAATCTCCCGGAATCGAGTTTTCCCCAATCTAGGTCAAGAGCGCTTCCCGACGTCGATTCGTCGCCTCCGGTAAGCTTTAGCCCTTGCCGTAATTTTTCATAGACTTGCCTCGCCGCGTTCTACGCCGTGCTTTCTCCTTTTTCACTAAAAAGCCTCCACAAATTTTTGCCTCCGAACCTCGCCATGGCTGTCAATGGCATCTCGTGTCCCCATCTATTCGGTGGTGTTTTTCCCAATCCATTCATGTCACATCGTGCCAAACCATCCCAGGTAGCTACCCTCCAAGTGGTTTTAGATTTCGTTCACCGAGCACCAAGATATCAAGATTTTACTTTTTCCTTCACGACGTCGTTCAAACATCATTTGCGTCGTCTCCGGTGGGTTTCTGTCTGAGCCGACAATTTTCCTAGTTTTGCCAAGCCGCGTTCTAGCCCGTGCTCACCCTACTTCTCCATGTTTTATGCCCGGGTTTTATTCCTCTCTCCAAACCATGTCATTGTAGCCGCCCGTGCCGTCATCGTTCTCCGTTTGGCGTGCCATCGTTTCCTATGTGTGCCTTGGGTCCCTAGCAACCCATTTTGCTAGTTAGATTCACTACCCATACCTCCTCTCGCCGACGCTAGCCTTCTCTCCAAAAGTGCTCCTCTCGGGTGAACAGTAACCTTTGCTATTTTCCAGCATTTTCTCTCCCAGCAAACTTTAGATCGCTTGTTCTCCTTCATCCGAACTCCGATTGACCCGATTATTTTTTCTAAATTCATCTAAAATTGAGCTCTATCTTTTGGTTCTGGTTTTGCAGTTTTTGGAGTTTATTTGAATTTTCTTTGTTCGTTTGTCTTTTTGCGCGTAGAAACCGACGTCGCCGAAGGGTTTGTCGAACCGCAGCAAGAGGGACCAACCAATGCACAAGAAGGCAAGTCTCCTTTGATCATTTTGAACCTATGTTTGAGAAATATTTTTAATTATTTTAAATTTATGTGCATCGCTATTTACTTAGAACTCTAGTTTTGGTATTGCGGTATTAGTTAATCCAACCTTGTTATGCCCTCAATTGAACTTGAATGCCATGTACCCTTGTACCCCTAGTATCACCTTTGTCTCGATAATGAGAATTACATAATCCTTTGTTAATATTAGAACGGTAGTAAAATGATTAGTCATGCTATTTACCTTTTGTAACCTTGAAATGGGAAATTATGTTTCATTGCAATAATCTTTGTATTTAGAAATAACTGGCGATTGGTGTTGCCGTTGTTCTTTTAAAAATACATAAAATGTGAAAGTTGGTTTAGACTGGGGCAGATGGTTGGTTTGGATTGGTGCGGCACGCACGAGATCTTCTAAAGTGTATGTTCCGCCCTAGTCGATTAAGGACCGACGCTTGTGATTGTCCAGACTGAGCACTACCGTACAACCCCGAGTCTATGTGGGTACAACCTAGCTGATTAAATCATGATAGTTTAGTTTGGGTGCCACTAGTGGAAAGTGGGTGCCAGGGATTTACTGGTTATTCACAGTGAGGGACAGGAATTTGCTGTACTCATATGGCGCAAGAGGGGGCTTTAGACTGGGTGGATTTAACCGTTCTGCGGTGAAATCTCAGCGGGTGGTGTCTAGCTAGACTAGAGTGAGGAAAAGGCTTTGTGATATTTTATCTGTGTCTTAGGCCAAAGGAAGCGTGGTGACTGTTAAGATAATCTATCTCTTGGGGGTAAAGTTGTACAACCTCTGCAGAGTGTCAAACTATTCGAATAGCCGTGCCCACAGTCAAGGGCGGGCAAGGAATGCATTCACATGGTAAATTTCTGGTTTTGGTTTTAAAAACAAAGTTTTGTATTCCAAGAGTGGGGGGAACTCTTGGAAGGGATCCTGGCAGTTGGAGCCAGTGTGGGTGGATGTAATCCGCAGTTCTAAACTTTATCGATTAGAATTGGTTAATTAGTGTTGGTGGTTAGAACCTTCACTATAAACTGCTTAATAGTTTCAATTAAAGCAATTACTTTGTCAAATTAATTCCTTTGAAAATATTTAGTAATTGAAACAAAACATTGCTTTGTGCAAAAGAACCATATAGCCTTCCTTTGTCAAGCGTTGCATCTATTGCATTTTTCCCAAGACTTGCAGAGTACTTTATGTACTCACATGCTGCACTTAAAATCAACTCAGAAGAATATTAAGCTCAAGATGGAGACTACGACTACTTTGCTTGTGGATTCGACGAAGGATTTCCAGAGTACTAGGTCGCGCTTCCCCAGTCAATTGCCAGTGGCGTATTGATGGGTCTTCGCCGGATTTATCTTCTGCTTCCGATGTGTTTCGTGTGTGCGAGGTCTTGAAACCTCATTTGTAATAATGAGACCTTTCGGTCAGTACTCTATTATTGTAATAAAGCGTACTTGGTGATGTAATCATTTCTATTTGACTGTGTGCACTAGATTTGATCTGGGACTAGCGCTATAATACACAGAGGGTCCGGGTTCAGAAATCTGGGGTCCTGACAAGAATATCTAGCTCCTTTTGTCATCTCACTCTGTGGGCTGCTCCCACTTACGATGGGTCCCATACGTTGCACGAGATGTTTCCCACAGTTACTAACGCAGCCGGGCTCCACTCCCCGCAACGCTTAGAACAGCTGGGAAACTTCACCCTCCACTTGATGTCCCTTTAGGCCTCCTTGCCCTGGCATTACCCACACCTAACCACTACCGGTGAGATGAGTCTGGGAGTTTCGATAAAACTACTTAGCCAAGTTGTATTTTACAGACTTGTGGCTGCACTGTTTTACACGGGATAACATGACAAGATTCGGTCCTTAGGGCTACCTGGATGGTTCTACCACATTTCACATTTTGTGCGTCCACTGTACCTCATACCAACCCCCAAACCATCCACCCAGGTATTATAGCAATATTGGGGTTTTTCGAGAATGTAAAATAACATATCCACATACTCTAGTCTTTCCCACCAAGACTGCCCAGATCATTTCATAGTTGCAAGTGATAAATTTTTGGAGTGGTTATGTACCACCGAGTATCTAGCCATACTAAGCAACGCAATATTTATATGGACTTACTTGCAAAAGATACATCATTTTAATTTTGCTAGAGTGACAAGGTTCCTATGTCCAAAATTTCAACGGAGTATTACTAACAAGCATAATATTAGGTGTATAACTAACATCTTGAAAAGTGAATATTATTTACCACATGAAAATAGCAGCATGCATGTTAATAATTTAAGAGAAATTAAATTTGCATAAACATGGGTTCAACATGGTCAAAGTGTTAACTCGCCTTGGTCATAGTGGTATGGGTCTTGATTCTCTTGAGCTTCTAGAGTGGCAGCCTCGGCTTCTTCCTCTTGAGTTTCGTACGCTATTTTATCGTGCGCGAAATTCGTATAAAAAGAAAAGCAACAAATCAACAAAATATCACCAGAAATTCAAATGAACTCTAAAAATCATGGTTTCAGTTCCAGTGGATAGACCTTGAATTTAGATGAATTTATAAATTTATTTCACTCAATTTGGAGTTAAAATGAATAAGTTATGCTTAGTCAAAGTTCTCAGTTTAATTAAATCTAGAAATTACTAAAAGTCTGATAGATGGGTCCCGCAAGATGGGACCCGGATGTCAGCAGTTCTCTCAGACTAGCAGCCGCTGACGAGTGGGGCCCGGCTGTCGGCGCGCAAAATTAAAAGAAAGGCTCAACCTCAGCGCTGCGGAGCCGGGGGCTCGAACACGTGTGGCTGAGGGAGCCAGGGGAAGAGATAAGAGTTTGCGCTGCTAGCCAGGGGAACGCTCGGGTGTTGCTTACCCATATAGGGTAATTTTATCTCTTAAGCCAGATGGTGGAGAGGGCCGAGCAGAGGAGTTCCAAGGCCGGGGAAGGGCGGTGGTGTCGCCGACGAATGGTGGTCGGAGGGTCGGAGATGGTGAGCAAAATGCGTTGCCAGTGCAGCTGTGATGCCGGAGGTGGTGGCAACGGAGGCCGGGAGGTGCCGGAGGTATGCCGGCGTCGTGCGGTGGCGGCGGTTCGGGGGAGTGCTTCGGTGATGGCGAGCTACCGGCGGTGAGAAGCTTGGGTAAGGCCGGGGTTGTCTTCGCAGTGAGCCGGAGATGATGTGGTGGCGGGGAATCGGGTTTTAATGGCTTAGAGCGGCGGCTTGGGAGTTGCCGGAGTTAGGGAAGGAGGTGGACCTCACCGGCGATTGCAAGGGTCTGAACTCAATTGCTTTCGAGGAGAGACTGAGAAGGGTCTGGCGATGCGTTCTGGAGTCTCCCCGGGTTTTATAGCCGTCGAGGTATGGCCAATTGCGGCGCTGTCGTGCGCGCACGCTCGGGGCAGCGGCGACAGCGGCTGCGCTGTCAGACAGCGGTGCTAGCGGGCGGCAGGGGGTATGGCCGCACGGTTCGAGGCAGCTCCGCACGTCGGTCGTGTCTCGCGCCCGGGTCTCGCGGCTTTTGACCGGCGTTGAGCGGAGGAGAGCGAGCCAGCGCGCGGGGGAGAAACAGGGAGAGGGAGAAGATGGTTCTGTTAGCTCGGGTCCACCCGCCAGAGAGAGGAGGTGCGAGGGGGCGAGGGCCCCATGACAGAGGCAAAAGCGGAGGGAGCAGGCTGGGCTGGCATGGCGCACGCAGGAGCTGGGCCGCGTGAGGTGGAAGCGGGGAGAGGTGGGGCCGTGCCGGGGTGATGGCCGGCCTGGCTTCATTCCCCCCCCCTTTTCTTTTTAATTTCTTTTTCTACTCTCCTAGCTTTATATTTTATATGTTTAGCACTAATTTTTATAGGTGCCAAAGTTTTTATTATGTACCCATGTGTATATGCCTGTTGGCGTTTTTCAATTGGTTTGCTTCCTCATCATTATACCATTATTTTCAGAAATAAGACTTTATGTTTTAGACCCAATTCTCTCCCTGTCTTTTATGGATCACCTTTTCAGATTCTTATTTTAAAATTTTAATTCTCTATTGTTTAAACATGTTTGTTTTCTTCTTGACCTTTTTAGCCTTTTTTTTGAACTTCATCCAAATTTTTAAAAATGACATAAACTCCAAATTCAAATATAAACATATCGCAAAATAATTCAAAAGCTCCACATTTTCAGATTTACATTTTTCAGGGTGTTACAAACCTACCCCCTTAAAAAGAATCTCAACCCCGAGATTCAGCCTAGCTAGTGAACAAGTCGGGGTAATCTCTGTGTAGTTGATCTTCGCGTTCCCAAGTGGCTTCTTTCTTTGAATGATGACTCCATTGCACTCTGCATATGCGAATGGTTTGATTTCTTGTCTTCTTCTCTATGGTGTCCAAAATCTTGACTGGGCGCTCCTTGTTAGTCAGATCACTTTCAAGCTCGATTGCTTCCAACGGAGCTTGGTCTTCTGGTACGCGCAGACACTTCTTGAGTTGTGATACATGAAAGACATCATGCACATCAGATAGGTTTGAGGGCAACTCCAACTGGTATGCAACTTCCCCTTTCTTGGCCACGATTGGAAATGGTCCAACATATCGTGGGGTAAGCTTGCCCTTGACTTTAAATCGCTTAACTCCTCGCAAAGGTGCAGTGATACCTTCAGGTAGACATAATCTCCTATCTCGAAACTTAGCGGTCTTCTCCTCTTGTCTGCATAACTCTTCTACCTGGACTGGGCTGCTAGCAATCGGTCTCTAATCAGGCGAACCTTTTCTTCGGCTTGTTTTAAAGTGTCTGGCCCAAAAATGTAGTTCTCCCCTACCTCTGACCAGTGTAGAGGAGTTCAACATTTTCTTCCACACAAGGCTTCAAAAGGTGACATCTGGAGGCTAGCTTGATAGTTGTTGTTGTAGGCGAATTCAGCGTAGGGTAGGCATCGATCCCAATCTTTTGAGAAATCCAGCGCACAAGCCCTAAGCATGTCTTCTAATATCTGATTCACCCTTTCTGTTTGACCATCTGTCTGAGTACCGAGGGCTTCATGCAGGCTAGCCCAGAAATGCGAGGTAAACTGAGAACCTCGATCTGAGACTATCCGCTTTGGTACACCGTGCAGGCACACGATGTGTGACATGTATAATTCCGCCAATTTATCTCCCTTGTAGGTTGTCTTGACTGGAATAAAGTGTGCAACCTTGGTCAACCTGCCAATTACGACCCACACGGAGTCATATCATGATTTGGTTCATGGAACTCCTGTGATAAAGTCCATCCCGACTTCTTCCCACTTCCACTGAGGTATTTGCAATGGCTATAGCAATCCGGCTGGCCTCTGGTGTTCAGCCTTCACTCTCTGACACACATCACAGCATGCTACATATTCTGCTATGTCCCTCTTCATTCGTGGCCACCAATAACACTGCTTCAAATCCTGATACATCTTGGTACTCCCAGGGTGGAGGGAATACGCAGAGCCATGAGCCTCCTTGAGAATCAGGTCTTTAAGGTCCTTCTGATGAGGCACAAAAATACGAGTCCCATATCTCAATATTCCTAGTTGATCCATCCTCATCTTAGGAGCCTTTCCTTCTTCCATTAGCCTCCTCATCCTCTTAGCGGTTGAATCTTCCTTTTGTGCCGCTATGATCCGCTCTTCTATACTTGGTTGCATTTCCATTGCGGCTAAGGTGCCTTCCTCTACTATTGCCAAATTCAAGGCTTCTAACTCCTTGTAGAGCTCGGGTTGATGTTCTTGAACCACGAGGTTCTTGCAATAAGCCTTACGGCTTAAAGTATCTGCTACTACATTAGCTTTCCCAGGGTGGTAGTGTACACTCATATCATAATCCTTAATCAATTCTAGCCATCTTCTCTACCTTAGATTAAGGTGTGACTGAGTAAAGAAATACTTGAGGCTCTTGTGATCTGTGTATATATCACAATGGTTACCAATCAGATAATGCCGCCATATCTTCTATGCATGCACCACTGATGCTAATTCTAGGTCGTGAGTGGGGGTAGTTAACTTCATGAGGGCGAAGCTGACTGGATGCATATGCCACAATATGCCACAACCTTGCCTCCCTGCATTAGTACGCATCCAAGCCCTTGATGTGAGGCATCACAGTATACCTCAAAATCTTTGCGTACATCTGGCAGGACTAGCACGGGGGTGGTAGTCAATCTCTTCTTCAACTCTTGGAAGCTTTCTTCACATGCCTTGGTCCATTCAAACTTCTTCTCCTTCTTGAGTAGTTGAGTCATTGGCCTGGCAATTCGGGAAAATCCCTCTATGAACCTCCTATAGTACCCAGCCAATCCGAGAAAACTCCTCACTTCAGTGACGGAAGTGGGCTGCTTCTATTCCATTACTGCTGCTATTTTGGCGGGGTCAATAGATATTCCTCCTGCTGACACTATATGCCCCAAGAAGCTGATATCACTTAGCCAAAATTCACACTTGCTATACTTGGCGTATAGCTTATGCTCTTTTAGCTTCTCCAATACAAGGCGTAGATGTTCAGCATGCTCTTCTGCAGTCTTGGAGTATATAAGGATGTCGTCGATAAAGACCACGACAAATTTGTCCAAATACTCCATGAATACCTTGTTCATGAGGTTCATAAAGTAGGTTGGGGCATTTGTTAGGCCAAAAGACATGACTGTAAATTCATACAACCCATATCTAGTGGTAAAAGCTGTCTTGGGTATATCCTTAGCTCTAGTTTTTAGCTGGTGATAGCCTGACCTCAGATCTATCTTGGAGAATACTGTGGCTCCACCAAGTTGATCAAACAAATCATCAATTCTGGGAAGGGGTACTTATTTTTGATGGTCATCTCATTCAGAGCTCGGTAATCCACACACATCCTAGCAATACCATCCTTCTTCTTCACGAATAATACCGGAGATCCCCAAGGTGAGGAACTAGGTCTGATGAATCCTTTTTCCTGCAACTCCTGAAGTTGTTTCTTCAATTCTTCCAACTCTTCTACTGTCATCCTGTAAGGCCTCTTGGACACTGGAGCAGCTCCAAGCTTCAAGTTGATAACAAATTCCAGGTCTCTATCTGGGGCATGCCTGGCAGTTCTTCAGGAAATACTTCAGGGTATTCTTGCACTACTGTCATTCCTTCTAGAGGTATATCTTCACAATAGTAGATTGCACGTCCCCACCGATATGGTCGGTCCACTTTTACATTTATGGTCATTCCGGGACACTTGGTTAATTTCACTGTCCTAGTGGCACATTCTATGAAGCCCTGGTATCTAGCTAACCAATCCATTCCTAATATAATATCCAAGGTCTAGGAGCTTAGTATTATCAGATCTGCTAGAAAATCACATCTTTCCATGGTAATTGTCACCCCTGGGCATACTAGGGTAGCAGTGATTATACCCGCTGGTGAGTTAAGCACCAAGGGTTTCTTTAGAGTATAGACAGGTAATCCCAATTTATCAGCATACCCCTTAGATATAAATGAATGTGAAGCTCCTGAATCAAATAATACTTGTGTTGGTATGGACTTGACAGAGAACGTACCCATAAGAACTCCCACGACCTCCTGGGCTTCCTCAGCTGTGATATGATTAACTCGGCCACGGTTTGGTGCTGAAGTATTCTTGCTAGCTTGTGAGGCCTGCTGCCCCTTGTTGGGTACTGAAGCTTGGCTGCGGGTCGAAGTACTTTGTTTGTGTGGGCACCGGCTGGCAAAATGTCCCTTCTCCCCACAACTGTAGCAATTGATATTGGCTGCAGGATTTGAGCCAGTGTACTGACCACCTGTGCGTGGAGCTTGAGAAGAACTTCCACTTGGTCGGGATATTGATGTCAAAGTCTTGGACTGATTAGGCCTTGAGAATGAGGGTTTGTTGAAGAACGTTTGAATGAACCTCCCTTGTGGTCGCTGAACCGATAGCTTTCGCTTGCGGCTGGTTTCTAAATTCTTCTTTTCATTTTCCAAAATTAAAGCTTTGTTCACTAGCTGATGGAAGCTGGTGAAGTCTTGAATTACTAGTTGTACCCTTAACTCTTCGCTCATCCCTTCAAAGAACCTATCAATCTTTTCTTCTTCATCCGCTACATCCTTCGGGGCATAGCGGGCCAGTTGTGTGAACTTGGTAAGGTATTCATTTATTGACAGGTTCCCTTGCTTGAGGGTGCGAAATTCATTCTTCTTCATTCTCATTACTCCTGCTGGGACAAAATTAGCTTTGAAAGCTGTTTTGAATTCTGACCAGGGAATGGCTTCCATGTCATTTCCTGTAGTGGCATCTTCTTGGCCTCTGGCGACCACGTAATTTTCCCACCATGCCGCCGCAGCTCCCTGCAGCTGGTGCTCAGTTTCCTTTCCGTGTCCCGAAGCCAATCTTCGGCTTCGAGTGGTTCGTCTTCTGATGAAAAGGTAAGTGGCCGCGTTCTTTGAAAGTCAGCCAAATCTGCTCTATGCCCACTAGAGCTTCCTTGTTGTCTAGCATAAATGGCCTGCAACAGCTGAGTCTACTGCGCCATGACTTGAGCCATAGTGGGGTTAACTGGAGGGGACAGAAGGTCATCGCCTTGATTCTGGTTCCTGCCTTGCCTTTCAGGCAAGGCCCCTTGGGTTGAGTCTACCTCGGTTTGGTTGAGGTTAGCATTGGCCTGAGCCCTTGTGATCCTTTGACTGGCCATCTGCAGTTAGAGCTTCGCCATTTAGTACTAATGCTAGACAGATAAAAAGAAGGGTACCAACCCACATCATAGAGGAAAACGGTAAGACAAACGACAAAGCAACTTCAACATAAGGCCTATGTCTGGCCGTACATTAAGCACACAAACATCCATATAGCTAGCTTTTAGGCTGGACTTTATGGTTACACAATATATTAAGGTTCGACAGGATAACGACTACAATACCAAAATAGTAGTACATCATACTATAATACAGGAACTAGTACTTGCACCACACATGGCAAGTACGGCACTACTCTACCTACTCCTCCATAAATCATGCACCGGGATAGGAAGGGCTGTAGTTCGACGACTGTGAGCAGGACCGGCTGCGGCGAGGCCCTCCCCGTCGAAGAGCAGACTGAGGTCCTGGGGGCCACACGCTCATGCCCGCAGTACGTCTCGTCCGGGAGCCTCCTGCTCCTGACTGGGGTGGTGATGGTGCTGCAACTGGTGTGGTGGCCTGCTGGTGCTGGGCGTGGGCGGCTGTTGCCTCTACCTTGGCCTCTGCCAAAGCCTTCTCACACTGAGCGAGCTGCTCTCGGAGTGTCACCACCTCGGTGTGTCTGGAGACTAGGTGCTGCCGGAGGGTGGTGATCTCCTCCAGGGCGTTAGTGTGAGCCACCCCCATAGCTCTGGTGAGGTCGACCTGATACGTGAGCTTAGGGTCATCCTCGGTGGTCGGCATGTACGTTGAATTATATCGCGCTCCTTCCCGGCGCATTGGATGGTAGCAGTAGGGAGTGCGCCGCAAGGTGGTCTTGTATAAATCACATAGCCGTACAGCGGCTAGACGTGCAGCGTCCTGTACTGCCGCCCGCAGAGTGCTCCTCTGGTGCTCTGTCCTGAAAACATGTGGCGGGTCTTGTTCACTCTTGGCGTGGATGAATATCTCCATCATCCACAATTCTTCTCCTCCTTCCATGGTCTTAAGGTCGCGGTATATGGGCTGCTCCTTATAGCCCAAATAGTTCAGGAAATCCCCCTCATAAACTCCATGGGCTAGGAAATCCCAGTTGGCCTCATCTGCCACGCCTGCCATCTGTAGATTAAAATACCAGTGTTAGTAATTTTCAAAAATACTAATGAAAGGTAGAGTAGAAATAGATCAAAGATGGATACGAAAAAGAAGTAGTATGCTATATTTTCAAATTCATTTTTATAAGTTCTTAAATATTGCGATTCTATACCCATCCTAGTACTGTTCTAAGGCTTTTACCCTACAGTCATACGCTCTGATACCAGCTCTGTTAGACCCGGATTTTTCAATCCAGAATCTACTATGTTTTACTATACTATTCCCTGGATCAGTAGATAGTGCACACAGGTACATCGCTGAATCACCTCATACATCGCATGAACATTAATAATATTACAGAATTAATATACACCAAATCGGGTGAGAGTTTACAAAAGGGCCACTTAGGCCAAATGTCTTCATTACAATAATTAAGCAGCGGAGAACGACAGCAAAAGTGAAACCACAACCACAGGCAAGCAACTGATGGGTAAGGTATGCATAATATATTATCGAGACTCCGACAATATACGAGCACACATTGCCTTTTATCAACTTGTCTAGGCTCAAGATAAGCGTAGACTACACCCTAGTTTCCTTCATTGCTCCTCCCTTCAGTTGCTGGAATGTCTTCATGGGCATAGTGATCCTGCGTTTCTGTTTTGGGTATTGCGAGTGTCAGCACAATCCACCGTGCTCAACGAGCCAACACACATAATGCAATAATTATCATGCTCAACTTATCAAAGGAAGGTTTGGGCTTATTTTATTTTGCGTAGAGTGCTTTTGAATACAATTACTTAAAAATCCCTAAGACCTAGCAGTTTTAAACTCACGACATTAATTTGTGAAGTAAGACCATCTTATAATTGACACAGATTCCATCCACTGTTACATGGCATCTGCACCATATAGCATCTTGTTTCAGTGTTATAACCGCTTAACTTACCACTAGGACGACACCCAAAATAATTCAAACCAGGACCATGTGCAGTCCTTACAATTACCCACAAAGATTTTTAAAATAGAACTATATCTAGTTAAGTACCCATGTCTGCCCTTGACCGTGGGCATGGCTATTCGAATAGTTTTGTCTCTGCAGAGTTTGTAAACTTTCACCACAAGAGACAACCAACTTGTTGCCCCACACGATTCCTTTGTCATGTGATTGAGCAGGTCGTCACAGTGACTGTTCAGAATATCTAGCTCCTTTTGTCATCTCACTCTATGGGCTGCTCCCACTTGCGATGGGTCCCATATGTTGCACGGGATGTTTCCCACAGTTAATAACGCAGCCAGGCTCCACTCCCCGCAACGCTTAGAATAGCTGGGAAACTTCACCCTCCACTTGGTGTCCCTTTAGGCCTCCTTGCCCTGGCATTACCCACACCTAACCACTACCGGTGAGATGAGTCTGGGAGTTTCGATAAAACTACTTAGCCAAGTTGTATTTTACAGACTTGTGGCTGCACTGTTTTACGCGGGATAACATGACAAGATTCGGTCCTTAGGGATACCTGAATGGTTCTACCACATTTCACATTTTGTGCGTCCACTGCACCTCATACCAGCCCCCAAACCATCCACCCAGGTATTATAGCAATATTGGGGTTTTTCGAGAATGTAAAATAACATATCCACATACTCTAGTCTTTCCCACCAAGACTGCTCAGATCATTTCATAGTTGCAAGTGATAAATTTTTGGAGTATTTATGTACCCCCGAGTATCTAGCCATACTAAGCAACGCAATATTTATATGGACTTACTTGCAAAAGATACATCATTTTAATTTTGCTAGAGCGACAAGGTTCGTATGTCCAAAATTTCAACGGAGTATTACTAACAAGCATAATATTAGGTGTATAACTAACATCTTGAAAAGTGAATATTATTTACCACGTGAAAATAGCAGCATGCATGTTAATAATTTAAGAGAAATTAAATTTGCATAAACATGGGTTCAACATGGTCAAAGTGTTAACTCGCCTTGGTCACAGTGGTTTGGGTCTTGATTCTCTTGAGCTTCTAGAGTGGCTGCCTCGGCTTCTTCCTCTTGAGCTTCGTACGCTATTTTATCGTGCGCGAAATTCATATAAAAAGAAAAGCAACAAATCAACAAAATATCACCAGAAATTCAAATGAACTCTAAAAATCATGGTTTCAGTTCCAGTGGATAGACCTTGAATTTAGATGAATTTAGAAATTTGTTTTACTCAATTTAGAGTTAAAATGAATAAGTTATGCTTAGTCAAAGTTCTCAGTTTAATTAAATCCAGAAATTGCTAAAAGTCTGACAGATGGGTCTGTGAGATCCATTGTTCACGATCTCTGGCAAGTGGGACCCCTCTATCAGTGGCCATCTGTCAGCCACTGATAGGTGGGACCCTTCGCGTTTTGGACCCACACGTCAGTGGTCAGCACTGACAGGTGGGACCCGGATGTCAGCAGGTCTCTCAGACTAGCAGCCGCTGACGAGTGCGGCCCGGCTGTCAGCGTGCAAAATTAAAAGAAAGGCTCAACCTCAGTGCTACGGAGTCGGGGGCTCGAACGCGCGCGGCCAAGGGAGCTAGGGGAAGAAATAAGAGTTTGCGCTGCTAGCCAGGGGAATGCTCGTGTTTCCTTGTCACCTCCGCGCTGCCCCATACTGCCGGACTCACCCATACCGGTAGTACTCCTCTCCCATGCCCGGCGTACTCCCAGCCCACGCCCCGACTCAACTCCATCGAGCGCGTGCTTGCCTATAAGATGGCTTAACCCTTCCGGAACCTTCCCTTGCCCCCTTCTCCTCCCCCAAATCGGGCTCGCTCGAGCAGTACCCCTATGCTCGCGCCGACCGCCGCCATTTCGTGTCGTCCCGCCGCTCCAGCTCTTCCCTCCACAAATTCATCGCGTCACAGCGTGCCCCAGTCGTCCTCTACCTCTCCGCTTGGCTAATCGAAGAATCATTGCCTAAGCACACCGCGCACACTCCTTCCCCGCTTTCGGCCGGCCACCACCATCTTCTCCGCCGTCTCCTTGTCGGCCAGCTTCAGCCTGATTCCTCGTGGTGAGAGCATATCCTCGGTGCACTAGAGCTCACCTACTGTCGATCGATGCCCTCCGCCGCACGAACTCTCTCGCCACAGTGACCTGACCACACCGGCTCACCTCAGCCTCTCTCCGGTCAGTTCAACCGCTCAGGTGAGCTCCTGGTACTCCACTCGTGCTCATGCGTGCCTAACATCATTCCCTCTCTTGTTTGACCGTCGGCGCCCCATTTCTTCCTCGCCATTGGCCACCTAGGTCCGCCACCGGCTCGCCTTGGCGCCTCTCCAGCCGAAGCCACTGCCTCCCCGAGCTTCCTCGTCGCCTGGGTAGCCCATTTTGCCGGCCGCCGTCGCCTCCCCGTCCGCTCCCCACTGGAGACATTGCATGGCTCCGCTGCCACCTGGCCTCCCCTATTTTCCACCGCTTCTGGCCTCTGCTCTATTTCAGCAGGCCAAGCAACCTTTTCCTTTGCGTCCTTGTATGACAAGTGGGCCCAATTGGATAAATCGTGCTTACAAAATATTCATGTATGCATTGTAATAAAATAATTTGGGAATAATAATAAGAATGAGAAATTTACTTATGAGTTCATAATGAAAAGATTTATGCAATTAAATTAAAAACTTAACATGAGTTAACTATATGCCAATTGAGATTAATATATTAATCCTCATGTAAAACTAAGACAAATTTATGCATGATCTATTTCTAGACGGGAAATAATGGACTTGAATTCAATGTATATGGATGTTAAAATTCAGATAGGTGAAACTAATTAAAAGTTTCTCTTTTATAAACCAAGAGTACCAAAAGTCTAATCCCAAATTATTAAAGTCTCATGGTTGAAGCCTTATAAAGATAATTTTAACGCTTCCATATTCTACTCTGAAAACTCGAATAATAATTTTAAAATCCTATTAAAAGCTCGAGTGATCTAAATTATATCTTCCATCTCTCAATCTAAATCCATTAATGCGAGCTAAGTAAATTAATTTAGCAAGATTGTGTCACATGAAATATTAACCATAAATTGCTCATCTCTAAAATCATGAAAACTATCTTTTCAAAAGTGCTTAAAATAATTATACTAAAGATTTCAACAATTATCTTAAAATGCTAAGATTTAAAATAACGAGTGTCTATGATTAAGAATTCTTAAACAAGGAAGAGCAATCCTTAATCTTTGTCTCACATCCAAATCTCCAATCATTATCTCAGGATTTAAATTTAATGGTTGAGAAAAATTAATAGTGAAAGAAATAACCTTATCAAGAAGATCCCTATTAATTCGTGACTCACTCATCCAATAAAAGACAGGCCATTAATAATAAGTTGGTTAATCAATAAAATAGTCGACAATGTCCGTAATGATAAATGGTTAAATGATTAACTACATAGTTTAATTAAGTTATTAAAAGTAATGGTTCATTAAATTGGCAATTGCAATCTCAGATAAGTATTGCCTCATGAAATATCAAGGTAACATCGAGTAATTAAAATTATGCTCATCTCATATAAAACCTCCGCATCCTAAACATCACAAAGTTTTGTTCCTCTTTACTATCTTCGTTAACCTCTATTGTCTGTCCATAAGTCTGCCTGACTCATGGAACCTCCTTGATAATGTGACTCCATAAAAAGAGAAGTCATCGATTAAAAGGATTGAGCCTCACCTTTCCCCCAATCAGCCACGTTTGGCCACTTTCTTTTCCAAAGTGGATGATCCCTGTAGATACTCCTTCACCTCGGATCCCTTCTTATCCTAATTTTCCCTCACAGTAAAGCTACTCAGCCACCTCATTCCTTCGCCCAATTCATCTACCGCTGTGTTCACGGCGCAATAACTCGAATTATCTTTCTATTCTCAAAATCATAATAAATTTATAATTGAGCATTTAAAGTGTTTGGATTTATTTGGTCTTTCTTTTCTTTGCTGCATATTAGAATCTGAAGACTCGACAAAGCAACACATTCAAACAGGCTCAAGACTTGGGTAAAAGCGAAGACTAGGAATTTAAAAATCACTAACTGAGAAGGCTTTAAATTAGAGCAATCAAGGCCGTAGTACACCAAGCAAGGCTAGTCATCATTTTGACCATATTGATCCTACATTTTATGCAAAATTATGTTCCTTTAAATTATCAACTTGCATGCCTAATTAAGTATGCAAACGTATGTCAAAGCTTAAGGTAGCTACATGCCAACTTGATGTCGTCTTAAATTTAATATGCCATTCCTTGCCACTTGAATCACTTGATCCTTGTCACCATAGATATTAATGATAACTTTACTAGCTATAAGTCATATTAAGTGCCATGCTAGTCTTGTCAAGTCCAGGGTGCTAGTTGCCCTGATCATCAATCTTTAAAAACATAAGAACTTGTTTTGGGACAGCCACGGGATGTACGTGGCTGAATATTTTGTGACAACTTATTTTATGCTTCTCAAAACCCTCAAAACCTCTATACCTGTCTGGGCGGGTGGTAAGAGTGGTGGGTGCAGATGTAGCATGAGAATATGTGGTTTGTGGTTTGAACCACCCGAACGTATTAAGGACTTAATCCTATGATGAACTCTCCATGTAAAACAGTACAACCACAAGTCTACAAATTGCAACTTGGCTAAACAAATCTATCAAACCCTGTACTCATCTCACTGGTAGTGGAAAGGAGTGGAATGCTACAAGGGCAAGGGGGGCCTAAAGGGACACCAAGAGGAGGGTGATGTTTCCAGCCGTGCTATCATTGTGGAGAGTTGAGTCTGAATTCGCTAGTTTTCGTGGTCACATCCCGAGCAACTTATGGGACCCACCGCAAGTGGGAGCAGCCCGTAGGATGAGATGGCAAAAGGGGCCAGATATTTTGAAAAGTACTGTGATGATCTACTTAACCACATGACTAAGGGATCGTGTGGACCAAAAAGCGGATCGTCTCTTGTGGTGAAAGTGTATAAACTCTGCAGAGTATACAACTATTCGAATAGTCGAGCCCACGATCAAGGGCGGACATGGGAACTTCTCGAGTTAGTTCTATTTCAAAAACCTTTGTGGGTGGAACAAAAACCTATCAGAGGGATGTACTCTGATTTTGAATTTTCCTGGAGGGATGTACTCCAGCGTGGTTGATAAGATGGAAGTAAGCTAATGATCAAAAGCTAGCATAGGTGGATGGAACCATGTAATCGGTGGATGGAACCTACACCGCTATAAATATTGTACAACTTCAAACTCTTTAAAGCATATTTGTAAAATGCTAAGTCATAGGAATTTCAATTATTGCAAATGTCGCATTAAGCAAATAAAAGAACCTCAAGCCTCATTTGACAGCCTTGCATCTATGATTATTGCATCCTATGTGGTGGCTTGCTGAGTACTGTCGTGCTCACTCTTGCTTAATTGTCATCATTCAGTCAGAAAGGAAGTAAATTCAAGCCCTGCGATGCTTAAAAAGGGGTCGACAAAGCTAGAAGACGAAAAGGCCATGGACTAGGTTGCGCACCCCAGTTGGCTGCCTGTGGGCAAGTCCTGAGAGTTCCACCTGGGTGGAGTTTTCCGCTACTGCATTTTATTGCTTTCGGGCCAATCGGCCCATGAGTAAGTATTACTGTATTATTTACGTTTCCGCATGATATGTTTTTGATATACAGTAATATCTGTGAGCACTATCTACTGATCCAGGGAATAGTGCGATGCAATCACAGAGGATCTGGGTTTGCTAACCAAAGGTCTGACATTGTTACAAAAGGCAAGTAACTTAGAGACAAGCATAAGCTCCTAACGTGGAGTTCTTGGGTTCAAAACACTCCAACCGCATACATTGTGTGGTTTTCCAATTAGTCTTTCCTAGCCAATGACAAGTGGGCCCCACCTATCATAGACTAACAAAATTCCAACAAAAATACGATTCCATGGAAGATTCTCTCGTCTTCTAATTTTCTAGAATTTCCATGCCATTCGATCATTTGAACTCTGAATCTAGTGATTCGAATTTCTAAACTCAATTAAAATCCTAATCTTTCTTCCTAATCTAGAACCTGACGTCGCCGAAGAAAATTCTTGACCCGCAGTAAGAAGGTCCAGTCAATATCCAAGAAGGCAAGTCTCCTTCGATCAGTTTGTACCTATGTTTATCAAAATCATTTTAATATTTCAAATTTAATTGTATTGCTATGTTACATAAAATATTAATTTCTATCTTAAGGTTATTAGTTAATTCGATAATTGTTATACCCTCAATTGATGTTGACATCCACATACCTTTGTCACCATAGGATGCCCTTGTCTTAGTATTGATATTATATAACAATTTGATAATTTTAGAATGGTAGTAATTTTTTAGATAAACTATTCGGTCATCATAACCCTATGGGTGGGAATAATATTATCGAATCTCTAAACAATTATTTTTATCAAGTGTTTGGCAATATGTGTTACCATTGATTTATAAAATAAAATGGTAAAATTTTGTTTTAGACATTGGCGGATGGCAATATTAGGTTGGTGCAAATTTAGCATGAGAATTTGTATTGTGAATGTGCCGCCCTAGTCAATTAAGGACCGATACTTGCGATTGTCCAAACTGATCACTACCGTACAACCACAAGTCTAAATGGGTGCGACCTAGCTGATTAGCTTACAAAGGTTTAGTTAGATATCAGAAATGGTAAGTGGGTACCAGGGTTTACTAGTTTTACTCACAGTGAGGCACTGGGATTTACTATACTCATGGGCGCAAGAGTGGGCTTCTGACTGTGGTGAATGTAACCCTTCAGCAGGGAAACCTCATCGGGTGGTGTCTAGCTAAATTGGAGTGAGGTAAAAGCTTGTGATAAATTATATGGGTCCCATGCCTAAGGAAGCATGTTGGCTATTAAGATGCCTTATCTCTTGTGGGTAAAATTGTATAATCTCTGTAGAGTGTAAAACTATTTGAATAGCTATGCGTATTGTCAAGGGCGAGCAAGGTACGCTTTCACATGATAGATCTTTGGTTTTTGTTTCAAGATTAAAATCTTTTGGGAACTCGGGAGTGGATAGAACTCTCGAGTGTATGTCCTGGCGGATAGAGCCGGTGTGGGTGAATAGAATATGTATTCTTGAACCTTGGCAGATAGAGCCTTAATACTAATGTTGGTGGCTAGAACCTTCACTAGAAAATTATGATAGTTTCAATTGTTGCAATTACTTTGTTAAATTGATGCTTTCAAAAATATATAATGATAATGGAAATAAAATACTGCTTTGTGCAAAAGAACCATATTATCCTTCCTTTGTTAAGCCTTGCCTATAATTGCATTTTCTCAAGACTTGTAGAGTACTTTATGTACTCACATGCTACACTCAAACAAATCTCAAAGGATTATAAAGATCAAGGAGACTACGACTACTTTGTGTGTGGATTCAACAAAGGCTTTCCGAAATATTAGGTTGTGCTTCCCCAGTCAATTGCCTGTAGCATATCGATGGGTCATCGTCAGAGTTTCATTTTGCTTCGGCTGTGTTTTGTAAGTTTGAGAGGTATTATAACCTCAGTTGTAATAAGTGGCCATAAGGCACGTACTCTCTATTATTGTAATAAAGCGTTATCGGCTATATAATCATTACTATTTGACTGTGTCCATATCTTTGACCTGGGACTAGTGTGGTAATGTACAGAGTGTTCGAATTCAAAAATCCAATCCCAACAGGTTAACACTACCTTGTTCACTAAAATCATTGATGATAATTTCTTTGTTTGATAAATTGATGTTGATGACATCATTTTTCGGTCTACTAACCAAGATTTTTGTAAAGAATTTGGTGAGATGGTATCTATGGAATTTGCTATGTCTATGATTGAAGAACTTAGCTATTTTCTTAGACTCCAAACCAAACAACTCAAGGATGGGATATTTATACGCTAATCCAATACATAATGGATCTACTCAATAGGTTTGGTATGGATGACGCAAATCCCATCAAGACTCACATGGCTACTAATGGTCACCTTGACTTTAATGTGGGAGGGAAACTGATTGACTTAATACTTTATAGATTGATGATTGGTAGCTTCCTTTATCTTATTGCATATAGGCCCGATATCATGTTTACTGTTACATATGTGCATGTTTTTAAGCTTCTCCTAAAGAGTGTCATTTAGTAGCCGTTAAGAGAACTATTAGATATTTAAAGCATTTATCTAGCATTGACTTGTGGTATCCTAAAGGTACTAAATTTGATTTAATTGGATTTTTAGATTTGGATTATGTGGGCTGCAATGCGGATAGAAAGAGCACCTCCTATAATTGCCAACTACTAGATAGGTCACTAGTTTTGTGGTTATCCAAGAAACAAAATTTCGTTGATCTATCCACCACCGAGGCGGAGTATGTCTCCATAGGTAGTTATTGTTCTCAATTGCTTTGGATTAGGTAAACTTTGATAAACTATGCAATTGAATTCAAAAGCATGTCTTTTTTGTGTAACAATTGTAGTGCCGTGAAGATAACCAATAACATGGTCCAACATTCATGATAGACCAAGTGGGCGTGATCCCGTATGTGTGATGAGTAATTGGCATCCGTTTTAGAAAAGTCGAGTTTGGTTTGTGTGGCTTGGATCATGTCGTTGCACGGTGCAAACGGTTTCGGTTAGACTTGGTCAATCTTGGTTGAAGTGCTTAGGATGTCTATTCTTTTGATTCGACAGGTTTTGGCTTTTTCTTATTTAAGATTACTCTTATTGCTACTTTTGATCACATTATGTCGAGCGGTGCTATGTGATGTGTTTCTTGTCTGTGATGGCTGCAGGACGTCGAGGCAAAGTCGTGGCAAGGCACAGGATGACCGGACTAGGCGTAGGCGGTGCTGAGGTCAAAGCGGTCGAGGTGTGCCAAAGACGGCAAGGACTCGAGGTGGTTGCGAGGCTTGGACGACAAGAAATGCGGAAGCTTCCCGGAGGGTGCAGGAGGGGCGTTTTGGTAAATTTGCATAGATGCATAAGGAAGCGGATTTAGTTAGCATTAGTGGGGAAAGGATGAGGCTTAATGGGCAAAGTAAATTGCAAACCCATTAGTGGAAGGCTATATAAAGGAGAGATGTCTCCTGCATGTAGTCAAGGTTTTTTTGGAGAGGTTATTAGGGTTTTGCTTTGTGCTTTTCCTTTAGTTGTTGAGAGTTGGTAGAAGAGGGCAGATTTCTGTTTTTGCTTTTTGGGTCTCCAGTGTGTGTGAAGGAGATGGGATAGGTAGCAGAGTTCCCCTCTCCTGTGTGTGTGAGTCTGAGAGATGGCTTGAGTTCTTGATTCTCCAGGAGTGTGTGTTCTTGATGTAAGAGTTGGCTGTGATCAATCCTTTGTAAGCATTCATGTCTCCGTATTAAAATCAATACGAGAACTTTGTGCTTTGGATTATATTTCAGTGCTTGCTTTTATTGGGTATTCTCTGTTCTATTGTGTTTTGAGTTGATTTCTTGCTCAATTGGTTGAATCTTGAAAGCTCTGTGTTGGGAAAAGAGTTATGGCCATATGACCATTCCATTTTCTAGAGCATTTGAAAGATTCAACACTTCCTGTGATTTCTGAATCCTTTGTCAAGAATCTCTCTGTTTTTCGTTTTCTAGGGTTTCCTTGTCAGGGTTTAATAGAATCTCACATTTCCCTTCATGAGATGGCATGAGTTTTCTGTTAGCAAGTCCTGAGATCATTGCTAATCTTTTTGCCAAAGATCATGATCAAAAGATCAAAGATTGACTAGCAATTTAGAAGTTAGTGTCACTTTCTGTATCTTTTCAGATTTTGGCAAAAATTTCAATTTCTTGCTCAGTTGATGAATCCCTCTGTCCCCAAAGAGCTTAATGCTATTTAGAACATATTCTTGCACTTCTGGATTGAAGAGAACAGAGAAAAATCACAAATTCCATTGAATTGGTCAAGTCCCTGCATTTTTCAGGCTGCAGTCTGCTCTATCCTTGAGCCTCCCGGTCAAACCGGAAGCCCTAGAGGTCAGACCGAATTTTTGCCGTCGGTTAGACCGGACATTCAATGGCTGTCAGACTGGCTTCACCCAGGCGGTCTGACCGGTGGAGGGCTGGCGGTCAGACCGGCTTTAAGCCGGCGGCTAACCGGCCATAACCCCCCGGTCTGACCAGCCCCCTTTTGCAGGCTATCCCATTTTCTTGGTTTTTCTTTGGTGTGTCTTCTAGGTTTTTCATCTTATCACCTTGTTGACTTCTCTAGCTGTTCTTCATCACTTTCCAGCAACCACATGACCTTATTTTCATAGCTTCAAATAGCTATTGGAAAGAATCTGGTTGTGGATACTTTTAGGGGGAAAATTTGAAAGCAACATTCACCCCCCCTCTGTTGCCGATTTCGATCCAACAATTGGTATCAGAGCCAGTTAGCTCTTCCTTATAGATCTTAACCGGTCTCTAGAGCCATGGCGACAGATAAGTACTCCACCAAGCCCCCATTCTTCCATGGGATCGACTATCCCTTCTAGAAGAGCCGGATGGAGACCTACATCCAGGCTCAGGGCTATGCCATCTGGCACAAGGTCAAGGTCCAGTATGCTATTCCTGCTGATGAGAACATCAATGCCGGAAACATGGCTGATGTTGAGGCGAATGGTAAGGCAAGGAATATCATAATTCAGGGTTTGAGCAGAAGGGAGTTCGATCGCATCTCTCATCTGCCGTCGGCCTTCGATATCTGGGTGACCCGCGATGCATACCATGAGGGCACCACCCAGATCAAGACGGTTCGACAGGACAAGTTCAAGCGAGATTACAACAAGTTTGAAATGCTCGCTGGTGAGTCCCTCGATGAGTGCTTTGCGCGTTTCCACAAGATTTTGAGCAACCTCCGAGCGGTCGGTCTCACATACCCCGACTCGGACAATGCTCGGCAAATGCTCGTAGCTCTTGATTTGCGTGTTTGGGAGATGAAGGTGACTACCATCAAGGACACCACTGATCTCTCGACCTTGACTCTTGATGCGTTGTACTCACGCCTCAAGACTCACGAGATTGACATAGTCTCTCGTAGGTCGAAGTCGCAGTCGATGGCCTTAGTCACCGATCCCAGTCTGGTTTCTGGACCTTCTTTCGAGTCAATTTGTGGATTCTCTCTAGCTGCTCTCTGTGACGTAACTGATGATTAGTTAGAGTAGCTACCAAAGGATCAGTTAGCCCTTCTAGCCAGAAAGTTTTCCCACGCATACAAGAGGGTGAGGGATCGGAAAAGGAGTGGTCCGATAATTTGCTTTGAGTGTGGTGGCCCCAACCACATTCGGAAGAATTGCCCCAAGCTGGGGAAAGGAAAGGGCGACTACAGCGGTGTGAGCAAGAACGACTACATCGACAAGAACCACAACAAGAAGCCCCCAGCTCATGCCCAAGGCAAGAAGAAGTTCCGCGACCTTGGCAAAGCAAGGTGGAGGGGTGGAGCGACGACGATGGGAAGGACGAGCAAGACTCCAAAGGTGGCGATGACTTCTCCGGCATGTGCTTCATGGCCCTTGAGGGCGAGATCAGCGACAGCGAGCTTTACTCCGACTCCGACGAGGTATACCCCTCCTATGACCAGCTTAATGATGCTTTTCTTAAGCTAGGGAAATTCCATGCTAGGTCTAGGGCTAGGTGTAGTGAGTTGAAGAAGAAAATAGATAGATTATCATGGGAGCTTACTTCACTTATATCTGCTCCCTCCTGTGACGAATGTGATACATGCTCTGTCTTGATTGATGACATGGAGAAATTAAGGACCTCTCATGATAGTTTATCTTCTGAGCTTGACATGCTTAAGGTGGAGAATGTTAGTCTTTTGGCTGAACTAGAGATGAGTAGAATTGTTACTCCTTCATCTACTATTGTTGAGACTACATCTTACACCTCATATGAGGATAATGACAATGCGTTTAGAGGTCTTTATACCATGCTCCTTGATCTGCCCGAATCTTATGAAAATTGCAATAATTTGAAATTGAACTTAAAAAGGGCAAACCATAAAATTGCTGTGTTGCATGCTTCATTACTTGAGCCTATTGTCTCTTGCACCAATTGTCCAAAAGTAACCCTTGAGCTTGAGTCTGTTTCTAAGCAATTCCAAGAAATGGTTGATCACAACAACAAATTGGCTCAGTATGCGACTAAGGACCCTGTTAGCTCACCATGCATTAGTTGTGAAAAACTAAAATTTGAACTCGTTGCTTTGAATGAAAAATATGTGAAGCTATCTAAGGATCTTCTAGAGAAGTCATCAACTGATTGTGATGTGATTGCCTCGGTGGGGGAGAAGCCCAAAGGAGTAGAGACGCTTAGGCACGATGACCAAACAGCTAGAGGTAGGATTGTCCCTCCTAGTCCTTGCGAAGACCTCAATGTTGAGGTGGCTGTGCGTGCACATACCATTCCTTCTTCTGTTGTTGGTTCTTCCTCTTCTCCTGCTGATGTCTCTTCTTCCCCTTGCTCTTCTTGCACCTCTCTCTTTCGGGAGTGTCAGTATCTTATGAACACTCTCGAGAGGTTTGTAGGAGGCAAGAAGAAGCTAAATCGTATTCTAGACTAGTCCAAGATTTGCAAATTCAATCAAGATCTAGGATATGATTTTTCTTGAGGATGTTAGGAAGCATCCACCTACCGTGCTCAAACCCATAGCCGCAGGTGCGATCGAGGTCAAGCCCAGAATTGAGAAAGTTCAATTTCAGTTAGCGGGCTTTGCCAAAGGGATTTCTGACAATAAGGTGATTCCACCTTTTGCTTCGACCTCTCAGAAGGTGAAGTATCATTGCACCTTCTGTCAGAAGGATGGACACATGATCGAGAGATGCTTCAGGCGCGCCAAGATTGCGTGGAGAGATCGTGTTCACGATCTTAGGAGTATTCAGGGTCAGCCCCAGACCTTGAGTGCACCTAAGACCAACACGAGGTCTAGGGTTGATCACTCTGAGGGTTTTAGGCAGTATCGAGGACTTGGTTTTTCTGGTGTTTCTGATTTTCGTCCTCGGTTTGCCTCTACTAGTGATATCCACCGTCCTGAGGGTAGATCTCGTTTCCCCCATCGAGACAGCTACCCACGGTGTGATCAGCACGTTGCTGGTGTCTTGACTCACTCCTCTGTAGCAGTCAAGCTCAACAACAGCTTCAGGTCTGCACACAAACCTTCTGACTTATTGAGCGACAGAGAGCGTAGGGTAGCTAGAGGTCAGTCGTGTGTGGCTACTTCTTCTACTCGACGTGTTACTCAATATTGGGTGCCAAAATCACTCTTGATTTACCCCAGTACTGAGACTTTACTCTCTCGTTGACTCAGGTTCGCCAGGCAGGGAAGAGAGAGGTTTGGCTCGTTGACTCCGGGTGTTCTCGACACATGACCGGAGACTCTCGTTGGTTCTCTTCCCTAGCTCGTGCTCTAGGTGATGAGACGATCACCTTCGGAGACGCTTCGTCTGGGCGCGTCATCGCTAAAGGTACAGTGCGCATTAATGAGTCTTTTATTTTGAAAGATGTGACCTTGGTTAGTAAGCTGTAGTATAATTTGCTTTCTGTTTCTCAGCTTACCGATGACGGCTTTGAGGTGAGCTTTAAGAAAAACGCTTGCAAAATTCTTGATTCCTCGGGTAGTCTGATTTGTGGGATTTCTTGTTATGGGAGGATCTTTCATGCTGATTTTTCTGAGTCTTCTGGTGATCCTCTCCGGTGTTTAGTTGCTTCTAAGTCCCGTGACCTTACTTTCTGGCATAGGAGACTTGGTCATATTGGATTTGACCATTTGACCCGAGTTAGCGGCCGCGATCTCATTCGTGGTCTGCTGAAACTCAAGATGGTCAAAGATATTGTTTGCGCTCCTTGCCGGCACGGCAAGATGGTTGCCGCTTCTCACCCTCCGGTCACAGTGACTATGACCGATGCACCAAGACAGCTGGTCCACATGGACACAGTTGGACCAGCTCGAGTGCAGTCAGCAGGAGGGAAGTGGTATGTTCTTGTCGTGCTCGATGGCTTCTCGAGGTTCTCTTGGGTGTTTTTCTTAGCCTCGAAGGATGAGACATTTACACATTTCTGAGGTCTTTTCAATAGGCTTTCTGTTGAGCTTCCGGGTGCCTTACGAGGGATCCGCAGTGACAATGGCACGGAGTTCAAGAATTCCTACTTTGAGAGATTCTATGATAAGACAGGTGTAGAGCACCAATTCTCTTCTCCGCATGTCCCACAGCAGAATGGCGTCATGGAGAGGAAGAACCGTACCTTGGTCAAGATGGCCAGGATGATGCTTGATGAGTACTCTACACCTAGGAAGTTTTGGGTTGAGGCTATAGCGACCGCGTGCCATGTTTCAAACAGAGTTTTTCTTCGGGCACACTTGCATCGCACTTCGTATGAGCTGAGATATGGGCAAAAGCTCAGTGTCTCTCATTTTCATGTGTTTGGTTGCAAGTGTTTCATTTTGAAGTCTGGAAACCTAGATAAGTTCGAGTCATGCTCTTGTGATGGTATCTTTCTAGGCTACTCGACTTCTTCGCGGGCGTATAGGGTTTGGAACTGCGAGTCTAGTAAGTTGGTAGAGACCTGTGAGGTGACCTTCGACGAGGCCAGTCTGGGGACTAGGCCCGATATCTCAGGTTCTTTAGAGCAGTCCGAGCCCATCTTTGTGGACGATGAGGAGGATGGAGATGAGGGTTGTCTACCCGATCCAGTTCCTCATCCTCCACTTGAGGTGCCCTCGTCCACGGCACCTCCAGGTGATCAGCCCATGCCTTCGGCTTCCTCTGGAGCTAGTGGCACTGTTCCTACCTCATCAGCTCATGAAGTAAAGGCCACTTCTTCATCTCATCCAGGACCTCCTCGACATATCCAGAAAGACCATTCTTCTGAGCAGATGATTGGAGACCTCTTTGAGCGAGTCACACGCTCAAAATCTGGCATGTCACATTTCTATCTCCATTTTGCCTTTATTGCCTCATTCGAGCCCAAGGACATTTGTCATGCTCTTTCTGATGAATCTTGGGTCAATGCCATGCATGAAGAGTTCGAAAATTTCGAGAGAAACAAGGCTTGTTGAGCCCCCTCGAGGTCACAATATCATTGGGACTAAGTGGGTGTTCAAAAACAAGCAGAGTGAGGATGGGGTTGTCATTCAGAACAAGGCTAGACTGGTAGCTCAGGGCTTCTCCCAGGTTGAGGGTTTAGATTTTGAGAAGACCTTTGCCCCTGTAGCTAGACTTGAGGCCATTAGAATCCTGCTTGCTTTCGCAGCCTCTAAGGGTTTCAAGCTTTACCAAATGGATGTTAAGAGTGCCTTCCTCAATGGGTTTATTGAGGAAGAGGTCTATGTGAGACAGCCTCCAGGTTTCGAGAACCCCAAATACCCAAACCATATCTACAAGCTTTCCAAAGTCTTGTATGGACTTAAGCAGGCCCCTAGAGCTTGGTATGAGAGGCTTAAGTCCTATCTGTTGAGTCATGGTTTTGAGATGGGTAAGGTAGATAAAACATTGTTCATTCGTAGGCATGGCACTGACCTACTACTCGTCCAGATTTATGTGGATGACATCATCTTTGGCGGCTCTTCTCATACTCTTGTTTCACAGTTCTCAGATGTCATGAGCACCGAGTTTAAGATGAGCATGATGGGTGAGTTGACTTTCTTCCTTGGCTTCCAGATCAAGCAGACTCGAAAGGGTACTTTCTTGCATCAGGGCAAGTACACTCGTGACCTCCTGAGACGCTTTGACATGAGTGAAGGTAAGCTCATGTCAACTCCCATGGTGTCCACAGCTTCTCTTGACCTAGATGAGGACGGCGAGCCAATTGATCAAAAGGAGTATCGCAGCATGATTGGCTCCCTCTTGTACCTCACTGCCTCAAGGCCGGACATACACTTCTCCGTGTGTCTGTGCGCTCGCTTTTAGGCTTCTCCTCGCGTATCTCACCGCCAGGCGGTGAAACGCATCCTTTGGTACCTTCAGGCTACCATTGACTATGGTATTTGGTACTCTTTCTCCTCCTGTCTTTCCTTGAGAGCCTACTCGGATCCAGACTTTGCTGGTTGTAGGATAGATAGGAAGAGCACTTCTAGCACTTGCCAATTCATTGGCACTTCTCTTGTTTCCTAGTCTTCGAGGAAGCAGTCCGGTGTTACACAGTCCACCGTAGAGGCCGAGTACGTTGCTGCCGCCAGTTGCTGCAGCCAGGTGCTTTGGATGGTTTCGACCTTATGGGACTTTGGGTTAGTCATAGACAGTGTTCCACTCTTCTGTGATAACACCTCTGCCATTAACATTGCCAAAAACCCAGTGCAGCATTCATGGACCAAGCATATTGATATTAGATATCACTTCCTTCGAAACCATGTGGAGAAGGGTGACATAGTGCTCCAGTTTATGGAGAGTGACCACCAGTTGGCTGATATCTTTACCAAGCCTTTGGATAGTTCTAGGTTTTTAGCTCTGAGGGGAGAGCTTGGAGTGGTTTGTCCTTATGGACTGTTGTGAGGGAGAGTTTTGTGCTTCATGTTTTATCCTATTTATTATGCTCTTACTCATTTCTATTGCATTGCATATGGGTGCATTGGGGTTAGTCCTTCTAGCACAGATTAGAATGTTTCTCTTGTCTAGTTGTTTAGACTTCTTCCTCTCATCTTATGATTTTAGGATGCTACTTATTAGCTGCTTCACTTCTCACTAGGTTGAGCTCACTCACTTCTTATAGGTTCTAGCGAGGGTTGGGCCACCCTCGGGTAGACGGGGTACGTGTATGCTCCTTAGTGTGATAGATGATCAGTTAATAGTCCTAGAGTTATATGGGGTAGATGAGAGTCAGTCTAAGCCATAATATTCTCTAATCTTGTCTATGCTTTAAGGACTGTCTTTTCTATTTTATTGCCAGCTTCTCGTATTTATTGCTTTGGTTCAGGGGGAGTTCATTTGGGAGCTTCTAGATCTTAATATTTTCATAACTCAACTTGAACTAAAAGTTGCATCTCATGTTGAGGGGGAGCTGGATTTTCTACATTTCCTTTTAGCCTTGTAATATAACTATATGGAGCCTTGATTATTATCCTATTATGACATGTTTACAATGCATTACATCTTGCCATGATCTGTGCTTACTCGCTAGATTTATCATGACTTTACATGTGTAGTCAAGTCTTTGTCATGATAGGTTGATTATAATGCTCAACTTGAACTAATTCATGTCATGTTAGCTCTTGAGACTAGTCTCTCTTAAGTTATCCTTTTATGATTCATGCCATGTCAAATAGGCTGAATTGAGTCTTGAATCTTTATTGAGTTTTAGATTGAGGTATACTAGTTTCTTGATGGAGCATGAGTTAGTACAACCTTTTAAGAAAGCAAAACGATCTCTTGTGTGCGAAAGAACTGATCTCACCAATTCTTTCTCATGAGACTGCTTGCCATTGCACTAGGCATGAACTTAGGGGGAGTTTTGGATGACCAAGACTATCTTCTTAAGCTTCTAGCTTGAAGTGGTCACATAAGGCTTGAGATCTAGTACATGACTACACAAAAATTCTGGTTGGAAACAATCATGAGATTTATAAAGAAAAACATGTCAATTGTGCTCAATTTGCTTAATTCCACAAAGAACAAGTACTTAAACAAATGTCTCATTCTTAAACTTATAGCACTCTAAAATGATTCAATGCTAGCTTCTTGGTTCCACTTAGCTTATTGACATGACCTGCATCATCCTTGGATACCTTTAGCTAGACTATACTCATGGTTGACTGGACATGCTAAGGAATTTGACTAAATTTCAGATTGTGACTTATTTGTCTTAGCTTCATTATACATGTCTTGTCATGATCTTGATAGCATTCTTATATGTTATGGCTTAATGTAATACTCCACGATCATTTTGGATAATCTTCATGGCTCTAAATGCTTAGATTGAATAAAATTCAGCCAATCCATCCATTCTCATAATTGTTTTCTCTTCCTTGCACCTTGATGACTTTATTGCCAAAAGGGGGAGAATAGTGGAGAAAAAGCCATTTTCAAGGAAATCTTGGAGTTCTTGGAGCTTTTGAGGAAAACTTGCTCTCTCTTTCTGTTTTTGCTCCGGTTGTCGACATGGTCATAAGCTTCCTTGATTTCTTTTGGACCATGGTTAATTCTCTTACGTTTTTACGCTTTTTCTGGGTTTATCAATATACTCATCAAGGGGGAGATTGATAGACCATGTGGGCGTGATCCCGTACGTGTGATGAGTAATTGACATCGTCTTAGAAAAGTCGAGTGTGATTTGTGTGGTTTGGACCATGTCGTTGCATGGTGCAAACGGTTTCGGTCGGACTTGGTAAATCTTGGTCGAAGTGCTTAGGATGTCTATTCTCTTGATTCAACAGGTTTTGGCTTTTTCTTGCTTAAGATTACTCTTATTGCTACTTTTGATCACATTATGTCGAGCGGTGCTATGTGATGTGTTTCTTGTCTGTGATGGCTGCAGGAAGTCGAGGCGAAGTCGTGGCAAGGCACAAGATGACCGAACTAGGCGCAGGTGGTGCCGAGGTCAAAGCGGTCCAGGTGTGCCGAAGACGGCAAGGACTCGAGGTGGTTGCGAGGCTTGGACGACAAGAAATGCGGAAGCTTCCCGGAGGGTGCAGGAGGGGCGTTTTGGTAAATTCACGTAGCTGCATAAGGAAGCGGATTTGGTTAGCATTAGTGGGGAAAGGATGAGGCTTAATGGGCAAAGTAAATTGCAAACCCATTATTGGAAGGCTATATAAAGGAGGGGTGTCTCCTGCATGTAGTCATGGTTTTTTTGGAGAGGTTATTAGGGTTTTGCTTTGTGCTTTTCCTTTAGTTGTTGAGAGTTGGTAGAAGAGGGCAGATTTCTGTTTTTGCTTTTTGGGTCTGCAGTGTGTGTGAAGGAGATGGGATAGGCAGCAGAGTTCCCCTCTCCTGTGTGTGTGAGTCTGAGAGATGGCTTGAGTTCTTGATTCTCCGGGAGTGTGTGTTCTTGATGTAAGAGTTGGCTGTGATCAATCCTTAATAAGCATTCATGTCTCCATATTAAAATCAATACGAGAACTTGTGCTTTGGATTATGTTTCAGTGCTTGCTTTTATTGGGTATTCTCTGTTCTATTGTGTTTTGAGTTGATTTCTTGATCAATTGGTTGAATCTAGAGCATTTGGAAGATTCAACACTTCCTGTGATTTCTGGATCCTTCGTCAAGAATCTCTCTGTTTTTCTTTTTCTAGGGTTTCCTTGTCAGGGCTTAATAGAATCTCACATTTCCCTTCATGAGATGGCATGAGTTTTCTGTTAGCAAGTCCTAAGATCATTGCTAATCTTTTTGCCAAAGATCATGATCAAAAGATCAAAGATTGACTAGCAATTTAGAAGTCAGTGTCACTTTCTGTATCTTTTCAGATTTTGGCAAAAATTTCAATTTCTTGCTCAGTTGATGAATCCCTCTGTCCCCAAAGAGCTTGATGCTATTTAGAGCACATTCTTGCACTTCTGGTTTGAAGAGAACAGAGAAAAATTACAAATTCCATTGAATTGGTCAAGTCCTTGCATTTTTCAAGCTGTAGTCTGCTCTGTCCTCGAGCCTCCCGGTCAAACCGGAACCCTAGAGGTCAAACCAGATTTTTGCCTCCGGTCAGACCGGACATTCCATGGCGGTCAGACCAGCTTCACCCGGGCGGTCTGACTGGTGGAGGGCTGGCGGTCAGACCGGCTTTAAGCCAGCGGTCTGACCGGCCCCCTTTTGCAGGCTATCCCATTTTCTTGGTTTTTCTTCGGTGTGTCTTCTAGGTTTTTCATCTTATCACCTTGTTGACTTCTCTAGCTGTTCTTCATGACTTTCCAGTAACCACATGACCTTATTTTCATAGCTTCAAATAGCTATTGGAAAGAATCTGGTTGTGGATACTTTTAGGGGGAAATTTGAAAGCAACATTCACCCCCCTCTGTTGCCGATTTCGATCCAACAATTCAAGAACCAAACATTCGATATCTATCACCAATATCCTAAGATATCATGTAAGTAAAGGTGACGTTGTTATTATCTACATAAGAAACAATGACCAATTAGCGGACATCTTCACCAAGCCACTAGATGAGAGCCACTTTTGCAAATTCAGCTAAATGCTATAGATTTTACAAATATTGCTTGAACTCATTTGCATTTGTTCTCTTTTGGGGTTGTTGAGGTTCTTATAAACATCTTATTTGAAAGATCTATTTCAAAAACTCAAAAATCCCTAATTCGCTAAAAACTATGTTGTTTGAAGTTTTATAGTCTTCTCTCTGCATAATGATCTTGAAATTTGTTTGTTTGAGTGTTAAAATTAAGGAGCATTTGCATCTCTATCCTATCCCTATTTTTTCAAGAAAATTAGTACTACCGTGGTTATTCCACCAGTACTACCGCTGTAGTATTACCAGCACAATGAGTGAGTTACTACCACTCCTGATTAGTGGTCCAAAAACAGTTGCGGTTTCATCCTTATATTTCCCAACTCCTCAACCGGTCCATCTGCTCTTTTTGTTCTGTTTTCTCCGCATATCCAACTCTCAATCTTCAAGGGAAGAGGAGCAAGACTTCATCTTTTGCCAAAATCAAAATCTTGGCAATCCACCTCCTCCATTCCCCTCAATAAATATCTTGGAAATCACTCTCTTCCTCTCCTTTTGTGCTTTCTCTCTATTCTAGGGTTTAAGCAAAATGTGCATGAAAATCTCTATTTTAATTGGGCAAAATTGCTATAACCTATATTTGGTGACCTATTATGTCATTTCCATGGTCTACATCATGCCAAATCTTAGTTAGGTGCAATTTAGACCAATGTCCTAAAAATATTCTATGAGTGCAGTACTACCGCTTCGGTACTACCGGCATGCTAAGTACGATCATACTGCTCCTACAGATGAGTTAAAAATTTTAATGGTTAGTTATATGAGTCCTCTCCTTCTCTATCCTAATTGTTTCTTATCATTGATCCAATGGTCCTGGCAAGAACCAAAGGATCCGCTTGTAAGAATGCCTTTCCCAAGGGAAAACTGGTTTAGTAGTACAACCCCCATGGAGGTCCATCTTCTCATCACAAGGCAACATCACATAAGTCAGCTTCTAAAAGGCCAGCTCCAGTACCTCAAGAAGACAATGACACAAAACCACTTCTTTCATGCAAGAAATGAGAGTATGTGATGGAGGACAAGTTGTTAGACAACAGGAAGAAGAAGAGTCGTCCGCTGAGCATGAAGATGATGATGATGAGGAGGAGGATGAGGATGAGAGCTACGCTAATGATAATAATGATGATGAGGATGTGGACATGGTCGAGGCTGAAGCTCTAAGAATAAATCTTTTGCAAATCTCTGGTGATCAATATGATCAACTCTAACATCCAAATCAGTTTGAGAAGCCGGCAAGCTCAGCAAATCCTTGATTTCACACTCAATTCCAAGAAGATGTATACAGTCAAATGTATAATCATCGCAAGCAGTTTGCTGATCACAAGTACATTGATTGAAGGCACTTGAACACTCTTCAATGCTTTTCCGGAGCCTATAATTTGTTTCATGGAGCTAGCTACAGGACATAGTGGCATTGAAGTTCGACTATCAAGAGGACATAATTCGTTAGTTCTACGCCACTTTGTATGTGTCCTATTACTTCGAATACTTGGCTTGGATGATAGAAAATCAAAGGTATGAGGCATCAAAAGCAGACATTGAGCAAGCTTTGGGAGCCTATTCAAGCTGATATGAAAAGGTGTATTCCCGTGGAGCTCTTCAAACTTTGGGATGGTGTTAGTTCTATGACTCCAATGTGAGGTACACTCTCGAAAAGTTAGCGGGGCTCCTTCCACTTATGAGCTTGATTAATAGGATCATTAACCATACATTCTTCCCAAAGAGTGGGAATTTCGATGCAATCCGAGGACACGATAAGAATATCATCGACTACATCATGCAGGAGCAGAAATTTGATGCAGTTGACTCGATCACAAGGAAGATTGCTTCATCCAAGAATGATAAAGTGTAGCGTATTTATTACGCTCCATACATCATGGCTCTTATCATGAGGAAATGGGGTACCATGGGGCTAGACCTTTTGTACACAAGCCTTACAAAACCTGTGAAGGCCCTCCAATATCGACTGCCACTCCTTTGCCTCAAGCTAAAGAAGAGCACCCTCAAGGACAATCCCAAGTGGCAAATCCTATTCTCCTAGCACTCTCTCAGATTAATCAAAATCTTATGGAGGTCTAGGACACCCAGCTTGACACCAATGCTTAGTTGGCGGCATTGACATAGCGAGTGAGCCTATTTGAGCACCCTTCTTCGTCCTCGCAACCAGTGCAACCGTCTTCACCTCTTCACTACCGTGTTGTCGTTGTGACCCTTCCAGTGCTCCCCCAAACTAGAATGGAGCTTTCAGCACTTGTGTAATACCCTGATCGTCGATTCGGCGTAAGTTTTTAAATTAATCGCGGAGTCGCCGGTTTTTGGGTAAATCGCGGGAAGGGAAAATAAAAATTGTAGAACAGTGTAAAATAAATAAATTAAATTAAAAACCCAGAGTGGGCTGCCTGGGGAGTGGGCCGACCGCCCTGGGCCAAGGCCCAAGGGGGTGGCCGCACCCCCCTTGGCCGCACCACCCCTTCCCCTTAACCCTAGCGCCCCCTCTTTCCCCTCCCCTTTGGCGCCACCCTCCCCCCTTTCCCACCCTCCTGGCCGCCCCTCCCCTCCCTGGTTGGCGCCCCCATCTTCCCCCACAGTTGCTACCATTGGTGCCAAGGACAAAAAGAAAGGGAAGAGAAGGAAGAAGAAGAGAAGGAGGAGACGAAGAGGAGGAAAGAAAAGGGGCGATCCCAAGGGATCATCTAGGTAATTTTTCTCCATCCCAAAACCTCTATTTTATAGAGTAATTAGGGTTCTTGGCACGGGATTTGAAGGGAATTGATAGATTGATTGCCCGATTAGAGATTACCTATTGTCTGCCTATAGATTGATTCACGCAGTGCATCTATTTGTTCGGTTTCGACCTATGAAACGATTTTTACTGCAGATCTTCCCAAAAGGAAAATTGTAGAGAACTTCGAAACCCATCGTCTGGAATTTTTTCAGAATTTTTGGCTGCGGGATCTGGGCGTAGCAGAGTCGGGAATACTTCTGTCTTCAGGGGAGCAGATTGGGACAGACTGTTGTTCAAGTGTGATGTCGCCGCACCTCGCCGCGACCGTATCGGTACAGCATCGTATATTGCCGTAATGCGATGCACATCTTATCCCGCTGGGAAAGAGTGATGTGGAGCATAGCATGAAAGCATTCATATGCATTGCATTGTGGAAAGATCATTTGCATACATATGCAATATATTGTGGTGAAGTTACTTTGTGGAATATTCAACTTCATAGTTGTAATGTGGAATATACAACTTCATAGTTGTGATGTGGAATTGGCTCATGTGAGCTATTTGTGGTATGAGGATTGTGGATGTGGTCGTGGAATGGGGTTTGTTCCTTGTGTATGGTAAGGGTTGTGATTGTGGCATGAGATTCTTTTCTCTTGTAGTAATTGTTGATAGCAATTGTGGATGTGAGAAATAATAAAGTATTGAAGTAAAACATACATATGCTTTATTGTCTTTGTAGTGGTAGTGGTTGAGGTTTTAAAGTAGTCAAATAAGATTTATTTGCTAATGCTTTACCGTCGTTGATGTGTTTGAGGTTGAGGATATAAACATTGTTATTTGTGGAAGATTAAATGTTGATGATTAAACTATTGTAGTTTAATTAGCCTATTAAACAGTTTGCTTGCTGAGATTTTATCTCACCCTTGTTTCCCCCTCCCTACAGGCAGACTTTGAGCATGCATGGGAAGGGTAGAGCGGCACCACACTGATGCACGTGAATCATATTTTTATGCTGTAATAATGTTGAAAGGATTCTAGACCTTTGCATAGCTTTGTTTACATTAACTTAATAATGTTAAATTTGTGAACTATGTTTTAGATTAAAATGTTGGAGGATGTTTTAAACATTGAATTGTTACCACTATCCTGTTATTCCTTAGTTGTTTATGCTTCCGCTTATACTATCTTGTTTAGTAATTGTTGCCAGTTTAATTTATCTTGTAAATTGGCTAGTTGTGGAGTGGTTTTAGTGGCATCCCAGGGTAATGTGGGTCCTGGGGTGTTACAACTTGATACCAAAGGGGGAGAGGAAAGAACCAGACAAGTCTAGATCAAGTGAAGACATAACAAGGAAGTCAAGCAAAGTCAAGATTATCTACATTACTATTGTTGCTATTATGTAGTATGCTGGCTCTTTTTTGTAATGAACTTCATTTGGATGGTTAAGAAGCCTTGATGACCTTGTAATATTTTAATTATGTGCTTCTTAATCATGGTCATGCTATAATAGTTATGCTATGCAATGTTATATTAGTTTGTTCACTTCATATTATGTTCAAGACATTTATGCAATCATGCTTTCATGGTAGATGATCTCGCTAATTCATGCAAGTATATCTCTTTGTTAGTATCTTTGTGCTCTATAATTGATTGTCTTTGTAAATTTGCTTGATGCTTCCTCAAGATCAATAAATAGAAGAAACTCTGCCAAAATTTACTAAAAATCCACAAATGTGCATGAAATATGTTAATGAACCTATATGCACATATATAGGGGGAGATTTATCTATTTGCTGTAGACTTCGAGAGCACTTAATTATTTATCTCTTTTGAACTCATCTGAAGAATTAATTGCTCTCCAAAGTCAAAATCTAGAATATGCAACTCATTCTTGAAATATATGTATATTAAAAACTTTCGATTCATTCAAATTGTCACTACTACAGAAAGCCTAATATTAGACGCCAAATCACAGACGGTTTTGTAAAACCGTCTGTGATCTACACTACCACAGACGGTTTTAATTTGGAGGCCGTCTATGGTGTTTGTGGCGGGAAAAAGGAGTATCACAGACGGTTCTTACCGCTAAACCGTCTGTGATACTAGAATATCACAGACGGTTTTTATAATAAAACCGTCTGTGATATTCCAGATTATCATAGACGGTTTTATAATAAAAACCATCTGTGATATGTTTCCCGCCTTGCAATCTCTCAAAATTTCATATTTTCCCGCTTGAGTCCGAATATAGTTCAATTTTGACACACCTTCAGTAAAACGGGCATAACTTTTGCATACGGTGTCCGTTTTTGACGTTCTTATACTCGTTGGAAAGCTAACGACGAGCCCGATCCAAAAAATGACCCGCTTGTGCCAGTCAACCTCCAAGACCCCAAAAATCGGCCATCTTGGACCTAAATCTGCATCGCAAGTTTTTGATTTCTGTTTTTGCCCTTTTTCTTGGTCTTCCTTTTGGAATTTGGATTTTGCTTCAACTGAAAAGTTGTAGATCTCATCGAAACCTTTCAAATGAGTATATATAAATCATATAGAACTTTGCTGTTTTATCTTTTCAGACTAGTTGTTTATATTGCATCGGTATATAAAATTGTGTGCTCTAATTCACAGACGGTTCTATATGTAGAACCGTCTGTGATATTCATTCATCACAGATGGTTCTATATGTAGAACCGTCTATGATAATCAGACAGCTGGGCCAGTCGATCCTGCTCAACCCAATCCTAATCAATAGAAATCCACCAAGCCTCACCCCACGGATCCCCGTGCCAAAAAATTTCGAACTCCCGCCTCTCCCTCCCCTATAAATATAACCAAAACCCAGCCTCCTTGCTGTTCTCGTCCTCCTCCTTGTCGTCCTCCTCCTTGCTGTCCTCCTCCTTGTTGTATGTTCTTCTTGCTGTATGTTCTTCTCCTCCTTGCTGTCCTCCTCCTTACTGTCCTCCTCCTCCTTGCAAACGATGCACAAGTCTACGGGAGGCAAGACACCGCAGAAGCAACTAACTCGTGCCAACCGTGCAGACGCTCAATCAACGCCGACGATGGTGGGTGTCAAAGACATCCAGCTCATGCGTTGCATTAGGGGCGAGAAGGCATAGATATTTGCACTTTTTCTCTGTTCTTGTTGTGTAACCTGCTCGTTGTTTGGGATATTGTAATGGTAGCCTCTAATCTTAATAAAAATGGATGTTTTATGTTTGTGAAATGAATTGAGATGTGAATTGGATGTATACATGTACATGTTGATCTGCTTGTTTCAGAGGGCATAGCTAGCATTTCCTGAAGCTAGCCAATAAACAGAAATAGGTTTAGGGAATATCACGAGACGGTTTTAACTAAAAATAAATGCGTGATTTATAAATATCACAGACGGTTTTTAGTTAAGAACCGTCTGTGATATTTACATATCACAGATGGTTCTAAATTTAGAACCGTCTGTGATAACTATATATCACAGACGGTTTTTAACTAAAAACCGTATGTGATATTTGCAACACAGACGGACCTTGTATTATCACTGACCCATAAATTTAGACGGTTCACAAAACCGTCTGTGATGACGTTTTTGAACCGTCTGTGATGACCTTTTCTGTATTAGTGTGTCTAGGTTATCATCAATTACCAAAAAAAAGAGAGATTGAAGCATCTAGGCCCCTAAAATTGATTTTAGTAATTAATGATGACAATGTGTAGGATCGTCGATGGCAATCAGAGGGGAGACGGAAATTTTTCTTTAAAATCTGATGTCTCCTGATTTTTTAATCTGCTGATTCTGCAAAAAACATAAGAGCAAAAGATAGCAAAAATAAGAATAATTAAGCTTACGGAGTCACGGGTGACGAGACGACGAAGCACTGGGTGGTCAAGTTGAGGCGATGTGCTGCTGCTGGTTCTCCGCGCCTGTCCCGTCGTGAAGTATCCACCGCCTTTTTTTTCGTCGGCAAAAACACCAAGGCTTAAAACAAATCAACAAGAGGAGGCGTGAAACACCGTCTTGCGTGCGCAGCAGATGAGATGATGTCGCCTGCGAACCAGTTTACGCCACTAGCAAAACTTCAATCACCGAATTCAACCACTATTACAGAAAGGCTAATAGTAGACGCCAAATCACAGACGGTTTTGTGAAATCGTCTGTAATGTACACTATTATAGACGGTTTTAATTTGAAGGCCGTCTGTGGTATTTGTGGCGGGAAAAGGAGTATCACGAGCGGTTCTTCTTGATGAACCATCGCGATCTTTGGAATATCACTGAGCGGTTTTATTAAAACCGTGCGTGATATCTGAGATTATCACGAGCGGTTTTTATTAAAACCGTCGTGTTGTGTCGACTATCACAGCGGTTGTTGTTAAGAACCGTGCAGGAATGTTCCTGACGGTTTTCACAAGAACCATTTGTGATGTCCCCCAATCTGTCATAATCTAGATCGAGGTTAATATATAAGTACACATTGCTTCTAATAACTTAACTACTGAGAACTACGAGAGAAGAGGTCACAAATTTAAGGCAAATTTATTAATTTCAATTAGAGGCAAATTTATTACAAAAGTCGCACAGGTAAAGAGTTTCCCAGTTGTATTCTTTTGGGCCGTAGCTTCTTCTTCAACTTGGGGACTTGGAGGATCAACCGCTAAATTCTCGAGCGCCATTAAGATTGCCCTTGTCCTCGGCACTTCCTCGTGCAGCCTAGGCAAATGATCGCGACATCCATAATGTTGTGCAGGATAGCATGAAAAGATTCCTCGAATCTGCGTTTACGCTTGATCGGCAAGGCTATCCATCGATCTCGCAATGCGTGTAGAGCTTCTTCCGCATTGCGCACATTGTGGAGAAGAACCGGGGTGAGGGCTGTTTCCCTTTCTTGGCGGCGGCGAGCGCCTCCTTCGGCGGCGGAGGATCGAGTCAAGGCGAGCGGATGCAAGAAAGTCGGGAAGGAGAGCGGGCGGGTGCGGAGAAGCTGCTCGGATGCAAATTGCTGGCGCTTTGTGTAAGGTTCCAGTAGAACAATTTGTGATGAGCAGATGAGAGGAAGGAGATGATCACAAGAACGATAGTAGAAGCCATGTTGTATTGTATATTGTATTGTACATACGTGCGTAGAAGAGACTGGATTAGGAGCGCATATTTAACCTTTAGCACAAGCGGTTCGTATACCCAAACATTAATGATATAAGCGCCGTATAATGATCGAGAGGCGTTAATTAGGCGATCGAAACACGGCGTTACGGCATCGAACACGCGCGAAGCGTTCTGGTATGAAGCTTATCACAGACGGTTTTTTATAAAAAATCGTCTGTGATAATTTATTATCACAGACGGTTTTTAGTTAAAACCGTCTGAGTTAAAAACCGTCTGTGATAATGACTACAGCATTTATTGCGCAGCTCAGACCGCATCGTCTTCATTTCGATCCAGATCTAGCCACTGCTGCGCACTTTTTCACTCGGGAGGAAGCTAGAGCGATTTCAGGCCAGTTAATTTGGTGGGAAGAGGCAGAGATTGAGCTTTGAATTAAGATTCAGACTTTCCTGATTGCTGTAGATATGGTTAGTAATGAAATTTATTTATTTTTAATTCAATTACAATTTAGGTGTAAGTAATCCATGAGTGGTTATTGAAGATGGTTAATTAATTTGCAAAATTGTTGGTTATATAATAGCTATTGTGTTTGTAATATGAATTGAGCTAGGAAATTAAGTCTCAATATAATAAATGTGGCCGGTATATATGTAGTTATAATTAGTTATTCTAGATTTTAATACTAGGTTGTTATATATGTACGTAACGTATGACCGAAGTTGGATGTATGCTGCGAGCCGTGTGAGTGAAGAGTACATTAATGGTGTTTCTGCTTTTATAAGAGTCGCCGAGGTGGATATGTTGAATAAGGGGGTGGAATATATGTGCTGTCCATGCACTGACTGCGAGAATTTGAAGATGTTTAAGAACTGAGGGCAAATTGAAGCGCACTTGATTCGGAGGGGTTTCAAAAGGATTATACGTGTTGGACCAGTCATGGCGAAGTGAATGATCATATGCGCGGATGACATCGCCGGTGAAGTGAATGATATGCCCCGGATGACATCGCGGTGAAGTGAATGACATGCCGCGGTGATGTCGATTGTGGCTCGGTTTGGATAGGTTGCACGATGATAATCTGGATCGGATGCTTCACGATGTAGAAGAGAACTATGATGAGAGAGAGTATGTTAAATTCCGTGGCTTGATGGAGGACTCGAGAGAAACCTTTGTACACGGGCTGCAAGTACACGAGGTTGTCGGGCGTGCTTGAGCTGTTGAAATTGAAGGTAAGCAGCGGTTGGTCCGACAAGAGTTTCACGGCGCTGCTAGGTCTTTTAGCGGACATGCTTCGGAGAAATGAGTTGCCTAAAACCACGTATAAAGCCAAGAAGGTTCTTTGTCCGTTGGGAATGGAAGTAGAAAGAATACATGCATGCCCGAACATTGTATCCTCTACAGTAAAGAGTATGCAAACATGCATGTATGTCCGGTGTGCAACACATCCCGATACAAACGTAACAATCAATCGGATGATGGCGAGGAGCAGAGGCGAAGAAAGGACCTCTGCTAAGGTGGCATGGTATTTTCCTATAATTCCCGTTTGAAAAGGTTTTATGCAAATCCAAAGGAGGCAAAGCTGCTGCGTTGGCACTCGGAGGAGCGCAAGAAGGATGGAATGCTAAGACACCTTGCTGATTCCGCGCGATGGAGAAACATCGATAGGAGTTTTGCGAGTTCGGTGCAGAACCAAGGAATATAAGGTTTGGGTGAGTGCAGATGGAATGAATCCATTGATAGCATGAGCGGCCGACATAGCACATGGCCCGTGACTCTGCATCTATAACCTTCCTCCTTGGTTGTGTATGAAGCGAAAGTACATTTTTGTGTTGATACTTATCCAAGGGCCAAAACAACACTGGGAATGATATCGATGTGTTCCTAGCACCGTTGGTGGAAGATCTAAAAATCTTGTGGAGCGAAGGGTGCAGGTATGGGATGCATACAAGCGAGAGAACTTCACTCTGCGGTCCTTATTGTTCTGCACCATAAATGATTATCCTGCCCTTGGTAACCTATCGGGCCATAGTATAAAAGGTGCCAAAGTTTGTACTCACTTTGTTTAGATGGTACCGAGAGTGTGTGGCTGAGACACTCATAAAACCGTCTACATGCGTCACCGCGGTTCCTTGGAGGGCTCACCCATACCGCAAGATGAAGAAACAATTTGTGAGAGAGAAGGAAGACGGTTCAACTCCAAAGCATTTAAGGGGCGCGAGGTTTATGATATGGTTAAGGATTTAGATGTTGTCCTCGGAAAGGGGCGTAAATTGAGGGCTCATGAGAAGAACACACGGAAGAAGAGATCAATATTTTGGGACTTACCTTATTGGGAGTACCTAGATGTGCGGCTTTGCATCGGCGTCATGCGTAGAAAAGAATGTGTGCGGCAAGCTTGATTGGTCTCTTCTGAACATCCGTGATAAAACAAAGGGCGGCGTCAACGCGCGCGGCTTGACTTGGTGATATGCACATCGGGCGAGTTAGCACCGACATGCGCGATAATGCACGAGCGTACCTTCCCCGCATGTTACACTCTGTCCAAGGCTGAGAAAACAGAAGCGTGCGGTGCTTGCATGGTGTCAAAGTTCCGTCTGGTTACTCGACAGCGTGAAGAAACTTGTTTGATGCAAGATTTGAAGTTAAATGGCATGAAGTCTCATGATTGTCATGTCTTGATGACACAGATGCTCCCTATTGCAATTAGAAATATTTTGCCGATCAAAGTCAGAGACAATCATGAGGCTATGTTATTTCTTTAACACAATTGCTCGAAGGTCATCGATCCCGAAGGACTAGATGCTCTGCGGGGCGAGGTGGTGATGACTCTATGTCACCTTGAAATGTATTTCCCTCCTTCGTTTTTCGATATCATGGTCCATCTCATTGTTCACGTTGTGTGGGAGATAAAAATGTGCGGGCCCGTATTCCTCGTAGCATGTACCCATTTGAGAGGTTCATGGGAATTCTCAAGTCCTACGTCACGGAATCGTTGTCGCCGGAGGGCAGCATCGTCGAAGGTTATGCAAGCGAAGAGATCATTGAGTTTTGTGTCGATTATATGGCTCGATTCAACCGAAAGGTGTCCTCAATCTCGTCATGAGGGGAGGTGAAGGGTCTCGGAACTATCGGAAGGAAAGCAATCACTCCAGATATGGACATGTATACTCAAGCCCATTTCACGGTGTTGCAACACATGGTGAAGTGGCGCCTTATGTGGACCAGCACAAGGGTGTGCTTGACAGAGAATCCGAGCGGCGGATGTTTGGATCATGAGGCAACACAACCGTCGGTTCAACCAATGGTTGAAGGAGCAAATCGCTAGGAGCTCGCCGAGTGAGGCGGCGACATGGTTGGCAAAGGGCCGACATTTACAGTTGTGACATGGCAAGGATATGACATAAATGGGTACACATTCTATCGCGATCTCGGGATGTCAAGAGCACTAACGAGAACAGCGGTGTCGCATAGATGCATTCGAGTACCGATGGGTCGAGAAACTTCGTACTATGGCTTCATAGAAGAGATTTGGGAGCTCGACTATGTGGTTTCAAGATCCCCTTATTTATTGCCGTTGGGTGCATCTCCCACGGTGAAGGTTGACAAATGCGGTGTCACGACCGTGGACCTCCAACGTGTCGGGTACAAAGATGAACCATTCGTACTCGCCAATCAAGTTGTTCAAGTTTTCTATGTAACCGACCGGCAAATAAGAAACGCCATGTAGTTCTTCATGGAAAAAGGAGAATTGTCGGAGTGGAGAATGTAGTGGGCGAGGAGGAATATAATCAATTTGACGAGTTACCTCCTTTTGGAAATGGCATAAGGTCGACGATGAACAACGTGTGAAACTAGTTACGTGCGCATTGATCATGATGAAGGGCTAATTTTTAAAGGAAATAAGCAAGTACAATAAGGCTGTATATGTGAAAATGTGTGACAATTTTGAGATGTATATGTGAAAATGTGTGATGTAGTCAATTTTGAGATGTATATGTGGAAATGTGTGATGTAGACAATTTTGAGATGTATATGTGAAAATGTGTGATGTAGTCAATTTTGAGATGTATATGTGAAAATGTGTGATGTAGTCAATTTTGAGATGTATATGTGTAGAAATGTGTGATGTAGACAATTTTGAGATGTATATGTGAAAATGTGTGATGTAGTCAATTTTGAGATGTATATGTGAAAATGTGTGATGTAGTCAATTTTGAGATGTATATGTGAAAATGTGTGATGTAGTCAATTTTGAGATGTATATGTGGAAATGTGTGATGTAGTCAATTTTGAGATGTATATGTGAAAATGTGTGATGTAGTCAATTTTGAGATGTATATGTGAAAATGTGTGATGTAGTCAATTTTGAGATGTATATGTGAAAATGTGTGATGTAGTCAATTTTGAGATGTATATGTGAAAATGTGTGATGTAGTCAATTTTGAGATGTATATGTGAAAATGTGTGATGTATTTGAGAATGACAAAATGTATCAAGAAATACACTGTGTGAATGCAGCTGGTTGGTGTTGTATACGAATGCAGCTGTTTGGTAGTTGATATGAATGCAGCTGTGTAGTTATTGGTGGTCTTAATTGCAACAGCCGGCAAAGGCTTATCACGAGCGGTTCTAAATTTAGAACCGTGCGTGATAATTTATATCACTGACGGTTCTAAGTTTAGAACCGTGCGTGATAATAAACTATCACGAGCGGTTTTAACTCAAAAGCGTCGTGATATGTTATCTGAGCGGTTCTAAGTTTAGAACCGTGCGTGATATCGTCCTACATATACCCTCTCGCTAGGGTTTTCCGTGTGCGCTGCGATTATTCGATTAATTCTAAATCCCGAGCCGTCGTCGCCGCCGCCTCCCGAGCCCTCGCGGCTGCCTCCCCCAGCCCTCGCCGGCCGCCTCCCCGGACGAAGACGTCGCCGCAGCCTCCTCCTCCTCCGTCGCCGCCTCCCCGAGCCCGTCGCCTCCTCCTCCGTCGCCGCCTCCCCGAGCCCGTCGCCTCCTCCCCCTCCGTCGCCGCCGCCTCCTCCTGCGTCGCCGCCTCCTCCTCCTCCGTCGCCTCCCCGAGCCCGTCGCCGCCTCCCCGAGCCCATCGCCTCCTCCTCCTCCGTCGTCGTCACCGCCTCCTCCTCCTCCTCCTCCGTCGCCGCCGCCTCCTCCTCCAGCGTCCCTAAGGTCACCAAAACCGTAAGGTCATCAAATCCCTCCCCGAGCTTCATGCTTACTGTTAGTGTTTAGGGTTGATGCTTGATGCTTCATACTGTTATGGTTAGTTGCTTAGTACATATTTAGGGTTGATTCTTCATGCTTACTGTTAGTGTTTAGGGTTGATGCTTGATGCTTCATACTGTTATGGTTAGTTGCTTAGTACATATTTAGGGTTGATGCTTCATGCTTACTGTTAGTGTTTAGGGTTGATGCTTGGTACATATTACATTGGTACATTGTTTACTGCAGTAGCTTAATTAGTTTGCTATTTGGTACATACTACATTGGTACATTGTTTACTGCAGTTGCTTAGTTTACATTGGTACATATTGCTTGTTGTGTTAGTATATAGTATATAGTATATAGTACATAGTATATAGTTTGAAATCATTTGGGTCCCCCTTCCCTCTACTCCTCTCCTCCCTTCTCCCCCTTCCCTCTACTCCTCTCCTGATCTCTTTCTAGTGTATACGGATAAAGAAATCTTGCGATTATTGCAAAGATACATTGACCATTTGGGTGGAAAGAAATACATTGTGTCGTCGGGCTCATGATTGCCAATTTGAAGCATAGCGTAGCATCAGAGGCACATCAAGGCTGCGGTGTGTCTTGAGAATCCCAAGAGCTGGTCTTCAGATGTGGCATTCCTCAAACTATAAATTATGAATCTTATTCTCATAACCCATCTGAATACCAGCTCTTGGCATTCCTCAAGACACAGCAGCAGGCCTCGGATGTGCCTCGGATGCTATGCTATGCTTGAATTGGCGATCATGCTTTGGCAAACAGATTGATCTTTCCACCCAAATGCTCCATGTATCTAGAGAAAAAAACAGCAAATGAAGCAAGTGACATACTATAGTGTTCCCGTTCAATGAACCGGATACGGTTTGTGTCATTGCTTCATAGACCTTTGTTTAGGGACTTTGCTATTTGGTTTATAGTTTTAGCAACTAAAGTAGGTGCTAGGATAGGCACTTTGTTTAGAGAACTTGTAGTAATAGTATTACAAAATTCAAGGAAATTTTAGTACGAAGTTCAAAAAAATAAATTCCCAGATTCTTGGTGGCGGCCGATATAGCGACTTCTTGGTGGCGACTATGCATCTGCTTCTTCCACTCCTTCTCTTCATCTCGGTCTGCGGATCACGTGCGCGATGGCGATAATTCAGTTAGATGAATCATCGCTCTTGGCGGCACGTGATCCGAGACCTAAGATGAAGAGAAGGAGTGGAAGAAGCAGATGCATGTCGCTCACCGAAGAATCGACTATGTCGGCTGCTCACCAAAATCTGAATGTCTTTTTGCACTTTTGTAATAAAATTGACTTGAATTTCTTGCGAGAAAAGAGGACTTGATACATTGGTACATTGGTAAGATAGGCACATCACCCCTCTCTATGTCCATATCACCCCTCCCTTCTCCCCTCCCTCTACTCCTCTCTTGTCTTGCAATTCAATATGATTACTTTCTCATCTTATCTTAATAGACCCACAAAATGAGCAACATGTCACCGCGCATTCTTCAACATCATCGCGGGCGCCCGCTCCAACATCAAGGCGCCAAGGAAGAGGGCTATCAAAGAAGCACGAGGGCGAAAGATCATCACGCGGTGAATGCATCGGGGTCCCTATCCTTCCTCAGCGATGCGCATTCCGAACCATGGTCGGAGTAGTTGCACGAGCAATTGAGATCACATACAATTCATGGAAGAACGTGCGACACTTGGAAGCGTGGTGTGGACCAAAATTTTGGCATCGTTCGAGTTCCCGAGAAGAACACACGGACGTGCAACAACAAACCTACAAAGCGGCGTGCAAAGCATGGAAGAACTTCAAGAGCACGCTTGTCAAGAAATACGTGGAGACGGACGAAAGCGCTGTTCATACATACCCATTCTGGAACCACAATGGGAAGAGTTCAAGGCGATGAAAGCGACCGAAGATTTCAAAAGTACAAGTGTGGCGCACAAGGCCCTCCGGCAAAAATACACACCCTCACGGACTTGGCACGGCTGGGTATGCGGGTAAAATCGCGCGATGGATGAAGGAGGATGGTGGCAGCTGCACATGACATCGCCCGCCGTTTTCCAATATCCGGACGGCCGCGCTCGAAATTGGATTAGAGCAAGGTCATCTACAACGACATCGGGGACATCACCTTTGAAACCCTTCAGACCAGCAAGTGACCGGCGCTGGTAAGATATCGATCGAACTCGTAGCTTGTAATTACTCCACAACCGTGCAATTGAAATGACATGTCGTGCTCTTGCGGGAAGAGTGAGTTTTCAATCTACCAGGATCATTCCGAGGAACAAGGAGAATGATATGCTCTCCGTGTACAGGAAACAAGGAGCACCGGGCGTGCGAGAGGCCTTGGGCTTTACGTTCCTTGGAAACATGGTTTCCAAGATGACTCCGACATGTATCGGCGCGGAAGAGAAACAAAGCGGCGTGGCGCACAACTACGAGAAGAGCTCAAGGCATCTCTTAAAGAGGAGATCTTGGGTTCGATGGCTGATATAATCGAGAGATGAGGTGCGGAAGCGAGACGAGAAAGTCGCGAGCCGCCACCGCGCTCTGTGCTAGCTAGCCCGCACAACCATCCGAGTAGCTGCGCGTCCAATCCGGCGCAAACCAGTCCAAATTTCCTGTGGGCGACATCACGGTAATAATTATTACCTCTCGAATGCTTGCTCCATTGGTAGGCCTATTCGAGTAGCTAATTTTGTATCGTTATGTAGGAGCCTCGACATGCGGGCTCCAAGTGAGATATGGCTCCATTCCCTTATCTGTTGCTTGGGGCGGGCATATTAAATGCAGTATCGGGGCCATGGTGCGGTCAAGCTTTAGCGCCGAGCCATAAAAGTTAATGTGGATGGTGTGTATGCCAATTTTGAGGTGGTCCCGCTACGAAGCCCCCAACAGCGAGATCGTGAATCTAGGACAGGCCATTGGAACATTCATCCGGTGGCCCAAAACCGACATCTCCATCGACCCATAATTTGAGGCGGTTGAAAAAAATGCGTGATGGCGTTACGAACCAAATGCGTAATGTGGATTTCTGTAGTAGTGAACGCAACGCCGCCGTAATTCCTTCAACTTAATGCATGCAAGCTTAACTATCCTTCAGACCAAAAATCACAGCCGCAATGCATCCAACAATCAACAAGTCTCAGCCAAGAAAACGATTATCCATCAGCCCTCATGCATGCAACGCTTTCCCCCTTTTTTTTTACTCGATCAATCAAAGAAAGTAATGCATGCAAACCATGCAGATGGATGTGGCATTAGAGCATCTCCAACAATCCCCCTAAAACCCCACCCCAAAAGACACCTTTTAGGGCAGCCCAAAAAATTTGTTAACCTATTTTAGTCCCCTCCTCCAACAGCTCCCCTAAATATATCCAAATAGTATCCTCGACATGCTGCCCCTGCCGTCACTCGTCTCCCTCAGCTCCCGGACAATGCTCTTCAGAGACATTGCAATATATGGCTGAGGAATTAGGGAAACTTTGATAGCACTCGGGGGCGGAATCAATCAAAGAACTTAAGAAATTGCCCATACCGACAGCAGCTCCCGACTAGTGATTATGGATTTCTTTTATTATTGCTCCATGGCAAAATAGCCATTACTAGAGAATCTACCCCCAAAAAAGACAAGAAACAGCTCGCATGGCAGCTGAGATTACGATCCTGTAACCCAATCTCTCATAAAAATTGATTTAAAAATCATGAGCAATTGAAGCACATAGCTCGGAGAAGAAGAGCCCAAAACACAAATTTTGCAGTTGAGCTTCCCGACACTTCAATCACAACGAGAGGAGCGACGATGCTACATTTGGATCCGGCAAAGTTGAAGTTATCCTCTCGGATTGGCCCCCCAAATATACCAAATTTCTACTACCGCAGCTCAAAAGACCGAATCTTTAGGCCAAAGAAGTGGCGGACTGTCCTCGATCGGTGGCGGGCCGCGGCTGCGGCTGCGGCGGCGGAGGCGGAGGCAGTGGGCGGCCGTGGCGGAGCACCAGAGGCGGAGTGGTGGGTCGCGGGCGCCGGGCGGACCGCCTTGCGTAGCTGCGCTTGCGCCGAGGCAGAGGGCGAAGCCCCTGGAATACTCGGTGTCACGGGAAAGGAAAAAATGTGGCGCGAGATTTTTTTCCCAGTAGCGCGTCTTGGCGGGGAGCGAGAAAGGGACCCTGAAAGTTCCCGGTTTCTACCTAAGTTTTGGGAGAGTTTTGGGGGGAATAGAAATAGGGGGGTGTTTAGGGGAGTTGTTGGAGAAGACTTTTTACACAATTTCCCAATAATTTGATTTAGGGGGAGATTTAGGGGTTGTTGGAGATGCTCTTAGCTAATCTCCTTTTCCTCTCTCCTTGGCTAATCTCCTTTCCTCTCTCCTTGGCTAATCTCTTTTTCTTCTCTCTTCTGATTGGCTATGTGAATAGCAGAGAACCGAAAGCAAACTGACACCGTCTCTGTGCACGTGCGCAGCAATCAATTGTCTCCCGCACGCAGGAATTTTCTCGCAATAGATCTATTATTTCTGCATTATGGTGGCTACAAGGTACTCTCTCTTAGCACCCCTAAACCCTAGCACAAAATTCTTCTCTCCAAAAGCCATAGGGTTAGCTCCAACCCCACCTCTCTATTTATAGTCTAGGGCCCAAAACCTAGGCTTATTCCAAGCCCACGAGTTCTAATCCAATTCCAACAAATAAAGGACCCGAAACCCTTCCTAACACAGGTTTTCCAAAATTCCGACTACAACTTCTCCAACTCATTACGTATCGAAGCCTCCAGGACCGCACCTCCTGTATCTTCTCCACGCATCATCCACCTTTGATCTCCATGTGCTCCAGCGTGAGCCCGATCACCTCGTGACATCCTCGACCGCCTTGACCTCAGATTTCCCCCTCCTAGTCCCGGTCTTCCTCATCACCGACCATAACCGTCTCCACGCCCAACCTGCACATGCAAAAACCAAAGAACGTTTTCCTCGGCACAAGTTCTCACCAACTTGACCGATATTAGTCCACGCACATACGCATACGCCTCGAAAAACAATACTAAGCCATGTTGTCAATTATTCATCATTATAAAAATCCTAAACCTAACCACATGGTCTTACACAATGCTTAAGCGACTAATGTGTTTGTTAAGATTATTGAAAGATTTAGTCCTATATTTTGATGACATCATAGGAAAGACATGCAAAATGACTAAGAATTGACATGGCTTAAGGCAAAGGTATAATTTTACCTAAGGACCTCTTTTTTTAGTTTTTACCAGTCTTGGCATTTAGTGGATAAAGATTAGATTAGTAGGCTAGATGTTATACTATTAAGAGGGGTCATGGCTAGTAGTTTAAAGATAATCTTGTGCCAAATTAATCAAATCTAGCACATGCATTCATTTAAAAATCTTTTTGGAACACTCTTTAAATTTTATTTGAAAACCGACATGACTACCATTGTGCCAGTGGTAGTACAGCTGCATCGATACTACCAAACTTTTCATGCCAGTACATTACTTCCATAGAGATGCAATTTTGGACTTCACCTGAAATGGTACTACAACTGTTCTTGGCCAGTAGTACCATAGCGGTATGATCGCAATACATGTCTGTACTACCATAGTGCGGTATGATCATATTTTAGTTGGTGATAGGTAATTTCCGGAGAGGTACAATTTTGGGAGATTTTCTCTATTCTAGAAATTGGTACTACCGCATAATTGGTATGACTGGACGTTGTAAGTGCGGTACTAGTGATATTTATGTTAATGGTTAGTTTCTATGTATTTAGTGAATTATAAGTAGCCACTGAATAGTGGATGCGGTAGTACCAACCAATACATGATGGTAGTAGCACTCCACCTAATTTTTGGAGATTTCATCCCCAATGGTCATTCTAATGGGTGTTGGCTATAAACACCTCCCCACCAATAGCAAGTAAGTACTCTTGAATTTTCATAAAATACTCTTGAGCTCTTGCACTCCTCTCATCAACTCTAGTGCATTATTTCTTATTTTGAGGTTGTCGAGAACATTCAAGTGTATTACATCATCTAGTTGATCTTTGTGGTACTTAAAAACCTTCAAGCAAGCATAATTGATTTATTATTCTTGGTGGTTGCCGATACCTAGATGGCTTAGAAGAGTTAGATCGGTAATCTCTCCAAAGAAGATTGTGAAAAGGCCCTGCTTGATTGTAGAGGTCAGAGCTCATCTCCTGGAGTGGGAAAGAGCTACTAATAGTGAATTGAGGAAAGGCCCAAGTTGCACAAGGAGCTAGGTTGATTAGTTCAAGCTCTCACAACGTGTATTAGGAAAGATCAACAAGTTTTCGAGACCACGGAAAAATTCTCGTGCCTTTCATGTAGTTTAATTTTCTTGCCATTTACTTTTCGCACTTACATCTCTAGTAATAAATTGATTGACTTATTTAGCTAGAATTGTACATTGTTTAGACATAGGTTTGTGGTTCCATAGCAAGACTTAGAGTTTTTAGGCCTTGAATTGTGCAAAATAATTTTATTTATTCATACTCGCTCTAAAATTGTGTTTTAGCTGAAAATTTAAAAACCTCATATTGACCCTCCTCTACTCAATTATCCTTGGTCCTACAGAGCGGCGGTTGAGAGAGGGAGGGGAGGGGCAGCTGCTGACGGGGACTACGAGGGGCGGCTAGGCATGGGGAGGTGGATGGGCCGATGAGGGAGGGGAGCGGCATGTGAGAGAGGGAGAAGAGGACCCAGCTAGGCCATGTCATGCCCTGCCGAGCACGGTACTATTCATGAGGTGTCGGACCACCCCACCATGCCGAGATGCTGACCCAATGATGGCTCAGCTGGTCAGGTCAGACTGGTATAGCCCATTTAGCTATGGGTCGTGCCATGTCTGAGCTAGGCTAACAGTACTGTGTTTTAGGACGACACGGTTACCTACCCTATTTGGACAGCTCTCTATTCATTTGCATTTCCCAGCGTAAAGGTTAGTTAATGCATGCGGTCAAGATACGTCGTCGGTTTCTGACTATGTATTCTCACCATTTTTTGCCAGTTCGATCGAATGATTTTTCACCACCCTTCGGCTTGTTGTCATTGCTATCGTCGCAGTTCATAAAAATGTGAAGAGTTCATTGTTTCTGTTCTTCCTACTTTAGGAGGATCGAGATTCATCAGAGCCATCCTCCATAAGAGACCAATGCATACGTCATAACTTTCGGGGGCTTCTCATGTTAGTGAAATTTTAACAAGACATGAGAGCCTATGCAGAACAGCGGAGTGCACTTCCACATGGAAGTTGGAGTTTTTGAAGCTTGGTTGATAAATTTCGCCAGAAAAAGCTCTTTGCTGCTGTCTTAGCAGAAGAGCAAGTCGCTATATTCCTATATATAATACCCAAAATGAAAGTAATGAAACATTGCAAGATTGGTGTCAGAACGTGGTAGCCGAAAACCTTTTCTTTCGGTTGGAGACGAAGCCGGTGAGCAATAAGCTGCACACCGTTGTTCACAGCAGAGAACATCGGGTCACTTCTTTTCAGTTTTTAAAACCTATCTTTTAGTTTTACTACAATAACTAGCTTTTAAACAGAGTGTTTTCTCAATGTAAAGTCTATAAGTTGATTATAGTATATATTACAGTAACTTAATTGATATCGGCTAAAATCGTACATGAGTTTCTGATACTCCGTACTCTCTTCCATAAATAACTTAAAAATCATAAGTTACAACCAAAACTATAAACTAAAACTAAAAAAACCCAAAGCCGATAAGCAAGAAGCTGCACGCCGTTGTTCGCAGCAGAGCGAGCCACGCGTGAACAAGGTTTTTTTTTCCCAAGAGGTCTGACCTAATGCGTAGATTCCTTTGCAAATGGGGGCACCGGAAAGCAATCTATTAATAGGAATTTGACAGGAATGCTTCAAACAACCGATACAGGAGAAAAATCCTAAGGATTGGTGTTCTCAAACAAAAAAATCATGTGAAAATAGTACAATGGCCCATGACATGAACCTGACCAGCGGCACAGTAGCTAGCCAATATGTCATCGTGTCACTATGTCCAGCCATGACATGTCAAGACAACGAAAGCAAAGAGTGGATTTTTTGCCCATCTAGCCCCGAAGATCTCTTTTTTTGCAGATATAACATGGGGGACATGTTTTTACACAATTGGCCTTCTCCCGACAGCAGAACCACTGACGGCTGACACATGACAATTCCTCAGCCAGGGGACGTGGAACAGCGGTTGGAGAGCATGGGCTTTTGCCTCCGTCGGCGCACGTGCATGGAATGGGGCCCACCCGGAAGCTGCAGTTGTCGAAGTGCCGTGATTGAAGTGTTTTAGTTGAAGTTGTGGTTGAAGTGCCTTGATCGAACCTTCATGCTGGTCGAAGGGCCGTTGTCAAAGCGCTGTGGGCGAAACGCGCCCCAGTGCGCGTGTGCATGGAACGGAGGCCCACCCGGGAGCTGCAGTGATCGAAGCCGTGGTCAAATCCGTGGTTGAAGTGCTTTGGTCGAAGCTCCGTGATCAAAGTGCCACTACTACAAAAGAGGTTAAACTGGACGTTTACATCATAGACGGTTTCTAGGAATCATCTGTGCTGTAAGTATCATAGACGGTTTATACGAATAACAGTCTGTGGTATTTTTATAGACAGTTATTTATATGAACCGTCCGTGATAATACAAGACATCACAGACGGTTCTTACCAAGAACCATATGTGAATTATCACAGACGGTTCTTGATAAGAACCGTCTGTGATACTTCATAGACGGTTTAAATAAAAAAACTATCTGTGATAATGAAATTATTACAGACGGTTTGTATTAAAAAAAACTGTCTGTAATATGTTTCTCGCCTTATAATCTCCCAAAATTTCATAATCTCCCGCCTGAGTCCGAGTAGGATTTAGTTTTGAGACATGTTCAGTAACATGGGCATAACTTTTGCATACAGTATCCATTTTTGACGTTCTTGTACTCGTTGGAAATCTAATGACGAGCCTGATCCAAAAAAAATGACCGGCTTGCACCCGTCGCCCTCTAAAACCCTTAAAATCGGCCATCTTTAGCCTTAAATTTGTGTTTTAAGTTTTAGTTTCTGTTTTTGCCAATATTTTTGATCTTCTCTTTGGAATTTGGGTTTTGCCTCAACTGCAAAGTTGTTGATCTCGTCGAAACCTTTCAAACGATTATATATAAGCCATATAAAATTTTGTTATTTTATCTCTTGAGAGTAGCTATTTATATTGTACCGATATATTGTCTTTGTGACGCTAAATCGTCTGTGATATCTCCTGTTATCATAGATGATTTTTGTTATGAACCATCTGTAATGTATCTATCATAGACAATTTGTAATCTGAACCATCTGTGTTGTCCCGCCATGTCATCGATCCGCGGCATATCTCCTAGGATCCCGATCTCACCCGTCAAATCTCTCTGCATCGAACGGCAAGCACCGTTCTCCTTCCTACCTCTTGCTCCTTATTAACTCTCTCCCTACTCGAAGAACCAATACCACTAGTACTACTCCAACTCGCTTGTGCGCGGCAAGGGTGGGAAGGGGTTCGGTGAGGGCAACTGAAATTTCACTTGAACCAAGATGGAAAGGAAGAAGGCAATAGTGTTCGTTATTAACCCCCTCTCTCTACTCAAAGAAGGTTAGCATTGATTTTGTCATAGAAGCTGAAAATGATGTTCATTGCCTTTTTGTTTCTACTACTTGAAAATTTCCCGCACCACTTATTTTAGATTGTAGTTTAATGAAGGATGTGTAAGTCTAGTTTACATTAGCTTGAAGTTTCTTATAGTGTAAGCATTTTTCTGAATTTGTAGCCGTGAAACTTATCTTTGTAAAATTGTAAGTATGCATTGCTATGGGTAACCTACTCGATATCTTGTGATATTGTAATCGTGGATTCTAATCTTAATGAAAATAGAATGTGTTGTTGTGTTTGTTGCTGTATTTGCTTGTTTTGAGATGATATAGTTAGCATTTCCTGAGGCTAGCCGAAAAAGAGAAAAAATATAGGTATAGAATGAACTATCACAGACGGTTTTGTGGTATAAACCGTCTGTGAAGAATTATCATAGACAGCTCAAACCAGAACCGTCTGTGATGGGGAAGTATCACAGACGGTTCTATATACCAACCGTCTGTGATACTCATACATCACATACGGTTAGTAGATAGAACGGTCTATGATGTGTGAGTATCACAGACAGTTGGTAGCTAAAACTGTCTGTGATGTGTGAGTATCACAGACGGTTGGTAGATAGAACCGTCTATGATAGTGTTCTTCACAGACGGTTCTAGTTATAAACCGTCTGTGATAACCTTTGATTATCATTAACATATAAATTCAGACGGTTTTTTGAACCGTCTATGATGATAGTTTTGAACCGTCTGTGATGATCCTTTTTGTAGTAATATGCTGTGGTTGAAGCACCGTGGTCGAAGCGCACGTCAAAGAAGACAAAAGCCTGCGCTCCCCCGGCCGCTGCTCTGTGCCTCCTGGCCGTGGAATTGCCACGGATCGGTGACCGTGGTTCCGGTCAGAACGGGGCCAATTACGCAAAAACACGTCCTTTAGTGTCATATCTGCAAAAAGACGGTCCCCAAGGGCCAGATGGGCAAAAAAAAACTCGCAAATAGTAAGAGCACGTAAGTATGATATTTTTGGCCTCCCAAAGAAGACGCGCACAGATCAGCAACCTGATGATCACCCGGGCATGCGCGATGCGGACAGTCGCTGGTTGAACCCCGGGCCCGACTATCGAGGCCCGCGAAGGCAACACGCTGCTGGTCCACGTACGCCGTCAACCGGTCACCTTACAATATTTCGATCCACTGGTCAGTAACGATTAACGAATCAATCACCAGTGTCCTAAGCAAGCTCTCCAGTAATGGACAATGGCGGGTTTGTCGGAGGTTGCATTTGCATTCGCAGGCACGGCGTGTTCCAGCGGCTGAGCTGCTGGGCCGACGGCGTTACCATGGTGACGCAGTGCCCCATACGGCCCGGCCGGAGCTACACCTACCGTTTCGACTTCGCTAGGCAGGAGGGCACGCTGTGGTGGCACGCCCACGTCCCCTTCCTCCGCGAGACCGTGCATGGCGCGCCCGTCATCAGCCCGCACCGCGGGCGCGCCTACCCCTTCCCCGAGCCTGACGAGGAGGTGCCCGTCATACACTGGGGGAGTGATGGAGCGTCAACGCGGTCACGGTGGACGAGGAAGCCTTCCTGACCGGCGGACATGCTCACCATCAACGGCAACGTTGGTGAGCTCTACAAAAGCAATGGATCTACAGGAGGAGCTAGCCAAAGCGGGAAGTTACCGGCTTGGACTGGAGAGGGGAAAGATCACCTCCTCCGCATCATCAATGTGGCGATCAACGACCAGTTCTTCAAGATCGCCGGCCACTCCTTCACGGTGATCAGCGTCGACGCCTGCTACACGAAGCCGTACGAGACGGATGACATCGTTGTGCTCATGCCGGGCCAGACGGTGGATGCGCTCATGGCAGCTGACGCGCACCCGGCCACCCGGGTCGCTACTACATAACCGCCCGGGTGCTCGAGACCGCGGAACTTGCCGCACGGATATTCGTCGACGGCGTCACCACGGCCGTCATCGAGTACTCTGATGACTCGTTGTCTCCGCTGCCAAAGCGCCCTGTGATGCCGGACCTACCTGTGTCTCACGACGACGCCGTCGCCGAGCGTTTCTTGGGCGGCTTGAGGGGCCTCCTCCGGCCTAGCAGGCTGCAGGCCAACCGTCTTGCTGCATGTCGACGAGTGCATGTTCGTGACAGTGGGGCTCAGGTACGTCGACTTCCTGCCCGGCCAAACGTTGTGCAAGCTGGGCGGCAATTTGTGATAAAGTTAAGGTGAGTGCTAGGGACTGTACGTTCGACGGAAGTATTCATCAGACTTCCGATGCAATATTGTTAAATAATGTGTTCAACAATTTTAACCACAGTATACAACAAAATATTTCATAAAATATCCTGATATTGCACTCGTTCTTGTTAATTGTTGCACATATAAAATCAAAATGTTACAACAAAGAATACAACACCGAGAAACAAAAAAAATTTTGATGTTGCACTGGTTGTTGCTAATTGTTGTACACGTGAAATCAAAATATTGCAACCAAGAAATACAACACCGAGAAATAGATCTGCAACAAAAATTACCAGATCCGGTCATTGCTTTACCTATGGTGGCGATAGTGTCAAGTGCTGGCCAGTCGGGGCCCACCGGTGCCACCCCTCCCTCCTCTGGGGACACTAGCCCAATCTCAGAATACCCCTCCTCTACACCTCGCTGCTAGCGAGGTCAATGGGGAAGCTCACCAGGAGGAGCGCGCCAAGGACAGTGGTCACGATGTTGAGTCCAATGAGGACGAGGAGGAGGTAGTGGTAGTAGCCCTCCAACCCCTGGTGGGTGATGGAGTGGAAGTAGAAGAGTACGAACTCCATCGTGAACGTCGTTGCTGTGACTTCCGGCAACAGGAGGTACCTGTGGCAATCACCATTTGCAAAGCTTATGTTAGCTCTCTGAGACGGCCACCAATTGGAATACTCACGTAGGAGCAGAGCAATTGGGTGAGCAAGTGGAAAAACAGGGCAAAGGAGCCGGCACAGGGAGATAAGTGCAAAATGGCTGGGTGGGAAAAGTGGAGTGAGGCCGTCCAATAAAATCTCTCACTCCGTACGTCTGTATGGTAGCAATTCCGTAAAGTTAATCTTGTTATTTTGCTTGTTCAGGTCAGCCGTTGGTGTTTTGTCTGAAACTCATAAGTCGGCTGAGGTGTTTTAGTCGATAGACAGTAGGCGTTCTGGGCTTCAGAAGACAATAGGTGTTCTGAAGTTCAAAACTCATTCAGAGATTCATAACTTGAAGTTAACTTGCACATTGCTTAGTTTTGATCCATTATCCGTCTTGTTAGGGACATGGCCAAGTCATGAGTGTTAGTTGCTAGAGAATCAGACAGAGTTTGTTAGCTATTGCGTGTGCGTGTGTGTGTATCTGTACTCTATTTTGGTTTAGTTATTAGATAGTAGAGTGTCTGAAAAAGAAATAACAAAGCAAAAGAAAACTTAAAAGGTGCGCAGTTAGTTTAGCACCACAACTAAGTCTTTCTCTGGGTGTTTTTCCACATGTTCTCGCATGTGTTCTATCAATCTCTAATCCAACACTTGGTATCAGAGCCTTGTTTGTGGAAGCGATGTCAGGTGATGGGACATCGGAGGGCTCACCGCCAAAGGTGCCAGTGATGATCTTCGGTGGATCGTCGTCTTCTCGGAAGGCACTGGCCTGAGGTGTTAACGTGCCGATTCAGTACCCCATGCTAACCGACTCCAACTACGGTGTACGGGTCATGAAGATGAAGATTCTTTTGCTCTCACTGGGAGTGTTGGCGGCGGTCGAGGGTAACATTGCAGTTGAAGAAGAGAAGGACAAAAGTGCCCTAGATGCGATTTCTCAAGCAATGCAAAATGCCGTGATGATGGCCATCGCAGAGAAAGAGACAGTAAAAGAAGCTGGATGCACTCAAGGAGATGTGAGTTGGGGAGGAACGCGTTAAGAAAGCACAGGCACAAGCACTGAAGCAGCAGTTCGACAAATTGTACATGGAGCGAAAATGAATCCATTGCCAGTTTCTCTTAGAAGCTTACCATGATGGTGGGTGAGATGCGATCAATGGGAGCTGACATGAAGGAAGGCACTGTGGTTGAAAAATTATTCAGAGTTGTTCCAAATAAATTTCTTTCCATTGTTGGAACTATCGAGTAATGGGGAGATCTTTAGTCGATGATGGCGATTGAGGCCATCAGATATCTGCGGGCATTCGAGGAGAGCTTGAAGGGATGTCACCACATCAAACAGGAAAGTGAGTAGTTGTAGCTGCCCCACATGCAATGGGAAGCCATGGTGATAAGTTCATCCTTTCCATGCATACAACCATGCCGACTCCATATCAAACTGAAACTATGATACAAGGACCAATGACTAGAGCGCGAGCACGTCGACAACCATCAGGTGAATGCGTTCCTAAGTTTGCATACAAATGTTTCAAAGAATGGAATACTCCTTAATTCTTGTGATGATTTAATTGTCCTTAGGAACCATGGGGAAGAACCACATGAGCTCAAGTATAGAAGTGGAACCGTCAAGCGCAAACCAAGTCCTGTTCACGAGTTTGACTCGGATTCGGCCTTGTTGACAGCGCCTACTTCAAACAGCCGTAACTTTTGATCCAGAAGGTTTCTTGGGGCCCATGAGTACTTGTTGGAAAGCTCTTGAAGTCTACTTTCAGATGGATCCGGCCTCACCTCCAAATTCCATCCGAGTCGACCAGAAACTGCAAAACAATTCACGTCGCTTTTCCAGTCCGAGTCAAAGTGGGCCTTGGGCCTTGTAATTCGAGTCCTATTCGGCTTCCTTGTGTTTTGGCCGACCCTCCACCTTCCGTGACCCTTAAATAGGCAGCCGCACCTCTTCTAGGGTTTGGGTTTTGTTTAGACTAAGTTAGCTTTTGCTGCTTTGCCTTGTACTCGCGTGTCGGCTAGACCGCGAATACTTGTCTTTGAACCCCACCGTTTTCTGTTTTCAATTGAAACTTACATCGTTATTTGCAAATTGAGTTGCTGTTCCTCTTGTTCTTGCTTGTTCTTGATTGCTTGCAGGAACAAGAACCCTCGTGGTTAGGTTGATCGTGCGCCGACAAGGTCACGAACAATCTCTGAGTTGGTGTATCGATCGCTAAGGCGCAGCGTCCTTGGATGGTTGTAGTCGGGTCGTCAACGTCATCTCCTTCCCCAATCGAATCTACCACTCTCATCGAAAGATCGGGACCCCTAGTCCTATCGGTTGGTATCGAGCTCAAGGTTGATCGGTGAGAGATCTTATCTAGTCTTTGCAATTTTTTTACCTACTGATCCGAGAAAACCAAAAAAATAGTAGATCTATTCCCAAAATCCGAAACAATTTGTGCCTTTATCTATTGCTGCATAGTCTTTGTTCGTTGAGTCTTGGTTGCATCGTCGTGTCCTTTGCTGGTCTTAGTGTCTAGTTCCTTTAGAGTTTGAGTTCTGTTCACGTTTTGGACTCATCGTTGCGATTAGATCCGAGCGCCATAGGAGGGTAGAAAAGGAGGAGGACTCGGTTGTTCGTAGCCTTTGCCTAATTGGTCTTGGGTAGGGCACGAAGTCGGATTCAAGCGCATCGTGTGTAAAAAAAGAGAGCAAAAAAAGAGACAAGAAGGAGCAGGCAGCCGCATCTAGAAGAGCGGCGCATAAAAAAAAGAGAAAAAAAAGAGGAGAGAGAAATAGCTAACTTTTGCATACGACCTCCGATTGAGGCGATTCTTGATCCGTTGGAAAGGAAATCGGAAGATAGAGTGAAAAAAGAAGTCCGGAAAAGCTGGAGATTTCAGATCGCGTAAGCCACCAGGCACATGCGCGGCGGCCGACCCAAAAAGCGTCGTTTAGGGCCTCAAAGCGGGCCCGCAAACCGAGAAAAATCAAGTTTCTCAGAATTCGCTCAAAATTGTGAGCCCTTCTGCACGTGATTCTAAGGTACCTGTGAAGACGGCACCCTTTTCGAGCTCCGAACTCCGTGTGCAACGCCATCTAGTTTCTTTACGCACGGTGTGTCTTCGTTTGTGTTCTAGGCTCGCGTCTCTAATGCGGTCTAGCCTAGGACCAGCGCGTGTCTTTGTCGTTGGCGATTATTCAACTTGCTTTGACTAATGTGGTTCTAGTTATCCTTTGTTCACTCTCACCCACCTATAGCTCCTGATTTGGCTACCACCTCACGGGGACTAGCGACCAAGGCAGCGATACACCCAATTTCCGGAGATATTGTCTTGACTTGTCGGCTGCCATCACCTCTGCTCATTGTGGTAAGAACTTGTAAGAGCTTGTGAACAGGTTGAGAGTGTGCGACTTGATTTAACCACATCCCGGTAGTTGTGAGGCATAACTGCGGTTTTATTATTTTATCTTCTTGGTTTGTTTCTTGTGTTCTTCTAACAATGTCGGGAGAACCGGAGGACTGCGGGCAGCGCAACATTCCCCTCGGACTAGGGCATCATACAACACTTTGGCGCCAAATGAAGCTGCACTGAAGGACTTGATGAGGATGTACGGGTCACCAACGAACGCCTTGGCCAATTGGAGGCGCGCGGTCGACACCAACACTACGCTTGCAACATTGGAGGCTTCGTTGGCACCGTCAACACCTCACTTGCTGAGATTTTGAGACGTTTTGATGAGAGGGCGTGCATCTCCGCTGCACCGACTCAGCGTACTCGTGCCAACATTGCTGTCTTGGGCAGCGGGGTGGACGAAAATGGTGTAGACGAATATCACGGTGACAGCGAGATTGATGATGATGAGGGCGCTCACCGTCAAGCGTCAACCACGCCGGGTGAGTGCGTGAGAATGATGAATCGCTTGGTAAGATTAAGTTCACTATGCCACTTTTTGATGGAAAATATAACCACGATGCTTATATCACTTGGGAATTGGGTGTTGATCGAAATTTGCTTGTCATGCATTCCCTGAAAACAAAAGGGTTAGGGCTGCTACTAGTGAGTTTCTTGATTTTGCTTACATTTGGTGGAGTGAATATTGTAAGAAAAATCCTTTCACCATACCACAAACTTGGGATGCATTAAAAGAATCATGCGAGCTAGATTTGTTCCCTCATATTATGCACGTGATTTGTTACATAAGTTGCAACAATTGAGGCAAGGTAGTAAAGCGTAGAGGAATATTTTCAAGAATTGCAAGCAGGCATGCTGCGTTGTGACTTAGAGAAGCGAGGAAGCCGCTATGGCTAGGTTTATGGGTGGTTTGAATCGGAAATTCAGGATATCTTAGCTTACAAGGAATATAATTCTATCACTCGTTTATTTCATCTTGCTTGTAAAGCTGAAAGAGAATCTGAGGGACGGCGCGGGCACTAGGACTAACGTTTCTGCAGTCGTGGAAATATTTGGTCTCAACGTGCATCTACCGCACCATCAAGCCAACCCCTGCACCTTCTTTCTCCAACAGCAAGCCAAGGTTTTCATCATCAAATTCGGCATCTCGGGCATCCGAAGCAACAAAGGGGCAGCCCAAGCACATGCAAGAGCTCTTCGTCCGTTGCATCTACGGGACGAACGAGGATATCAATGTCATCAATGCAAGGGTATGGCCATGTGAGTGAGTGCCCAACCAAGCGTGTTCGATTGTGAGAGATGATGGTGAGTATTCTTCGCTAGTGATTTGGATGAGGATACATATGCTATGCTTGCGGTGACCATGCGGGTAGTGGGAAGGAGCAAGAAGAAGAGCACATTGGTCTTTGAAGATGCAGAGCGCTATGAGAGCCTCATTGTGCAGCGTGTGTTGAGTGCACAAATGGAGAGGCGGAGCAAAATCAGCGGCACATCCTTTTCCAAACAAAGTGCGTCGTGAAGGAGCGTTCATGCCGAGTGATAATTGATGGAGGAGCTGCAACAACTTGGTGAGCTCCGATATGGTGGAGAAGCTTGCGTTGAACACCAAACCTCACCCACACCCTTACTACATTCAATGGTTCAATAACAGCGGCAAGGTGAAGGTAACACGAATGGTGAGAGTAAATTTTGCTATTGGTTCTTATCACGATGTTGTAGAATGCGATGTTGTCCCTATGCAAGCATGCTCTATCTTTGTTAGGTAGACCGTGGCAATATGATAAAGATTCACTGCATCATGGTAAGACAAACCAATATTCTTTTGTGCATCATGACAAGAAAATTGTGTTACATCCTATGTCTCTGAAGCTATTTTCAAAGATGAGATTGCTAGAGCTAGTAGAGAGAAATATCAGGAGCATAATAGGAGTGAAAATCAGATTGTTGCAAGTGAACTTGAGCAACATAAAAGAAAAACTCTAAATCTGTTCATGAGAATAAAACTGAGATTAAATTGAAAGGTGCATGTTTTCTTGCTGCTAAGTCCGATGTGAATGAGTGGATGCTAGTACTTCTATTTGTTATGCCTTACTTTGCAAACAAGCTTTATTTTCTTTTGAGGAGGTACCTTCTTCGTGCCTCCTGCTGTCACTAATCTTTTCTTTGGAGTACATGGATGTCTTTCCAAAGGGCGTGCCACGGGGCTACCACCGGTCACGAGGATTGAGCACAGTTGATTTGATTCCGGGCATCTTTGCCCAATCGTGCATCATACAGGACCAATCCGGAAGAAACTAAGGAGATTCAGCGTCAAGTTCAAGAATTGCTTGATAAAGTTTATGTGCGTGAGTCTCTTAGTCCTTGTCTGTTCGGTAATTTTAGTGCCTAAGAAAGATGGATCATGGCGTATGTGTGTGGGTGTAGAGCGATCAATAACATTACCATTAGATATCGTCACCCTATTCCTAGGTTAGATGATATGCTTGATGAATTAAGTGGCTCTATTGTCTTCTCTAAAGTTGATTTGCGTAGTGGGTACCACCAAATTCGCATGAAATTGGGAGATGAATGGAAAACAACATTTAAAACTAAGTTCGGTTTGTATGAGTGGTTAGTAATGCCATTTGGTTTAACTAATGCACCTAGCACATTCATGAAATTAATGAAGCGAGGTTTTGCGTGCTTTCATTGGTAAATTTGTAGTGGTCTATTTTGATGATATATTGATATATAGCAGATCACTAGAGGAACACCTTTGCCATTTACGTGCTGTTTTGATGCTTTACGTAATGCACGTTTATTTGGTAACGTTGAGAAGTGCACATTTTGCACGGATCGAGTCTCTTTTCTTGGCTATGTTGTTACTCCACAGGGCATAGAAGTTGATCGAGCCAAGATTGAGGCAATACAGAGTTGGCCGACTCCTAAAGCGGTCACGCAGTGCGAAGTTTTCTAGGACTTGCTGGATTCTATCGTCGTTTTGTGAAGGATTTCAGCACCATCGCTGCACCATTGAATGAGCTCACTAAAAAGGGGGTGCCGTTTACTTGGGAATGCACAGAAGACGCCTTCAACACATTGAAAGATAAGTTAACACATGCACCATTACTCCAACTTCCAGATTTTAGTAAGACTTTTGAGCTAGAATGTGATGCTAGTGGAATTGGATTGGGTGGTGTCTTTGTTGCAGAAGGTAAACTGTGGCATACTTTAGTGAAAAATTGAGTGGGCCTAGTTTGAACTATTCTACTTATGATAAGGAATTATATGCTCTAGTTCGAACTTTAGAGACATGGCAACATTATTTATGGCCCAAAGAATTTGTCATTCATTCGATCATGAGTCATTAAAGCATATTAGAAGTCAAGCAAAATTGAACCGTAGGCATGCAAAGTGGGTTGAATTCATAGAGTCTTTCCTTATGTCATAAAACACAAAAGAGAAAGGAGAATGTTATTGTTGATGCATTGTCTAGGAGATATACCATGCTCTCACAACTTGACTTCAAAATTTTTGGATTGGAAACAATTAAGGAGCATTATGTTCATGATGATGATTTTAAAGACGTGTTGCTGAATTGCCAAGAGGAAAAACGTGGAATAAATTTGTTCTAAATGATGGATTTGTGTTTAGAGCTAACAAACTATGCATTCCAGCTAGCTCCGTTCGTTTGTTGTTGTTACGGGAAGCGCATGGAGGTGGGGTGATGGGGCATTTTGGAGCGAAGAAGACGGAAGACATACTTGGTAGTCATTTCTTTTGGCCAAAGATGAGGCGTGATGTGGAACGTTTGTTGCTCGCTGCACTACGTGTCAAAAGGCTAAGTCACGCCTTAATCCTCACGGTTTGTATATGCCTCTACTGTTCCTAGTGTGCCTTGGGAAGATATTTCTATGGACTTTGTTTTAGGACTGCCTAGGACAAAGAAGGGAGGGATAGCATATTTGTTGTTGTGGATAGATTTTCTAAGATGGCACACTTCATACCATGTCATAAAAGTGATGATGCTACCAATATTGCTGATTTGTTCTTTCGTGAAGTTGTTCGTTTGCATGGTGTGCCAAATACAATAGTTTCCGATCGTGACACTAAATTCCTTAGCCATTTTGGAGAACTTTATGGGCTAAATTGGGGACTAAGCTGTTATTTTCGACTACGTGTCATCCCTAAAGCGATGGGCAAACTGAAGTTGTGAATAGAACTTTATGTACCATGCTTAGGGCTGTTTTGAAAAAGAACATTAAAATGTGGGAAGAATGCTTGCCTCATATTGAATTTGCTTATAATCGTTCGCTGCATTCTACTACAAAGTTGTGCCCTTTTGAGATTGTCTATGGCTTTGTGCCTCGTGCTCCTATTGATTTGCTACCACTTCCATCTTGGAGAAGTTAAATTTTGATGCTAAACAGCGTGCTGACTTGATGTTGAAATTGCATGAGACAACCAAAGAAAATATTGAACGCATGAATGCTAAATATAAACTTGCTGGTAGTAAAGGAAGGAGGCATTTAACTTTTCAACCGGGTGATTTAGTTTGGTTGCATTTGAGAAAAGAAAGATTTCTGAATTGAGGAGGTCTAAGTTGATGCCTAGAGCTGATGGTCCTTTCAAAGTGTTGGAAAAGATTAATGACAATGCATATAAACTTGAGTTGCCTGCAGATTTTGGGGTTAGTCCCACCTTTAACATTGCAGATTTGAAGCCATACTTGGGAGAAGAAGATGAGCTTGAGTCATGGACGACTCAAATGCAAGAAGGAGGATGATAAGTTCATCCTTTCCATGCATACAACCATGCCGACTCCATATCAAACTGAAACTATGATACAAGGACCAATGACTAGAGCGCGAGCACGTCGACTTAACCATCAGGTGAATCGTTCCTAAGTTTGCATACAAATGTTTCAAAGAATGGAATACTCCTTAATTCTTGTGATGATTTAATTGTCCTTAGGAACCATGGGGAAGAACCACATGAGCTCAAGTATAGAAGTGGAACCGTCAAGCGCAAACCAAGTCCTGTTCACGAGTTTGACTCGGATTCGGCCTTGTTGACAGCGCCTACTTCAAACGGCCGTAACTTTTGATCCAGAAGGTTTCTTGGGGCCCATGAGTACTTGTTGGAAAGCTCTTGAAGTCTACTTTCAGATGGATCCGGCCTCACCTCCAAATTCCATCCGAGTCGACCAGAAACTGCAAAACAATTCACGTCGCTTTTCCAGTCCGAGTCAAAGTGGGCCTTGGGCCTTGTAATTCGAGTCCTATTCGGCTTCCTTGTGTTTTGGCCGACCCTCCACCTTCCGTGACCCTTAAATAGGCAGCCGCACCCTCTTCTAGGGTTTGGGTTTTGTTTAGACTAAGTTAGCTTTTGCTGCTTTGCCTTGTACTCGCGCGTGTCGGCTAGACCGCCCGAATACTTGTCTTCGGAACCCCACCGTTTTCTGTTTTCGATTGAAACTTACATCGTTATTTGCAAATTGAGTTGCTGTTCCTCTTGTTCTTGCTTGTTCTTGATTGCTTGCAGGAACAAGAACCTCGTGGTTAGGTTGATCGTGCGCCGACAAGGTCAACAATCTCTGAGTTGGTGTATCGATCGCTAAGGCGCAACGTCCTTGGATGGTTGTAGTCGGGTCGTCAACGTCATCTCCTTCCCCAATCGAATCTACCACTCTCATCGAAAGATCGGGACCCCTAGTCCTATCACATGGCCACGAAGGAGAAAAAATAGGGGCTGAGGGCTCAAGTAATGGCATGCGAAGTGGGGGTGGAAGCGGTGGTGGTACCCATGTAGCCATAGGACCCAGATTTTTCAATCCGGAATCCTCTGTGATTCCACTTCACTATTCCTTGGATCAGTAGATAGTGCTCACAGATACAATACTGGTCATCAAAATACATATCATGCGGAAGCGTAATTAAAATAATAGACTTACTCATGGGCCGATCAGCTGAAATCATTAAATTGCAGCAGCAGAAGAACGAAGCACACAGGTGGGACCTTCAGGACATGCCCACAGGCAGCCAACTGGAGGTTCGCGACCTAGCCCTTGACATCTTCATCTTCTTTGCCACCATGACCAATAGTGTTGCTGAAGTGTAGTGATCTGATTCCTGATTCTGAGTTTGTTGTGAAAGCGAGTGTGAGCACAAACCACCGTGCTCCGCGGACCAATACATAAGATGCAAATAAATAGCATGCATGGCTTATCAAAGGAGAGGCTCGGTTTATTTTATTTGCCAGAAATTGCTTTTAGCATTATTTTTATTATTTAATCATGGTGTTATTATTGCTACCTAAAACTCCATACAGCGATTACCATAATTGACTTAATCCATCGAAGATACACTTTCTTTATTGAGTGCTGTCTAAAACTCCAAACAGCGAGTGTCGCCATTTACTTAATCCACCGATCAAACAATTCCCATTACATTGTCTAAACATTCTATTAATCACATCGGGGTTACTAACTCCCATATGAATCTAGATATTTTCCCACCAATTCATGAATCCAATCTCAGGTGCACTATTTACCAATTTCTTCATTTTAGATCCACCAACATCTTGTGTATTCTACATCCCTAACAATCCAATCTTGTGGTTGCTAATCATCAACTCTTCATTTCTAAATTCTAATGATTATCCAACATAATTGCTTTTAAATCCACCGAAATCATTCGTATCGGGACTTTCTAATAATTCAATCCTTTTGTTATGGATCCATAACCATAATTTGCTCTTCCAATAATCAATCTTATTTTCCATCATCTATCTCTAACTAATTCACTAGTATACCTCCACCAAGAATATTAGTGATCAAGTCTACGACTCACTAATATACATCCACCAAGAATATCATTGATCAAGATTATACTCCAATAATGGTTATCATTCCTCCAATATTCCCAAAAATCCAATTCATCCATCTAGTATTTGTTCAATCCTATTAATCCTATTATCGCCAGCATCTTCCAAGAATTTATATTAGCTATTAGTGTTGTACTCCAGCAATTTCCTTTGCACTCCCTAATTCTCCAAAAAAATCATTTAAATCATCTATCTAGCCTATATATTCACTTAGGCTCCACCAATTTATTTCACCTAGAATCTGCACTATCGTTTTCCCTTTTTATGATCGACATGAATCCACCAACATCTTTATGCATTTACCACAAACAGTCATCTTCTTTTCTTACGACTCTATTTATTCTTCCTGACACTTTATTTTGTGAGAACTATTATCTTTTTTAAAAATATAATACATAGAAATTTCCTGAAACCTAGCAATTTTGAACAAAAACATAATGTGTAAGAAGATGCACTAATAATAGCGATCCAGATTACATCCACCGTTACATGGCATCTGCACCATATGCTAACCTTTCAGCATTATAACCGCTTACATTATCATTGGGGCGACACCCAGGGCAACACAAATCAGGGCTTTCCGCTGCCCTCCACTTTTCCATTCCACCTACAAAGTTTTTGAAATAGAACTATATCTGGTTAAGTTCCTATGTACACCCTCGACTATTGGCATGTCTATTCGAATAGTTTTGACTCTGCAGAGTTTGTACACTTTCACCACAAGAGAATCAACTCGTTGCCCCACACGATTCCTTAGTCATGTGGTTGAGCAAACCATCACCGTGACTTTTCAAAGTATCTAGTCCCTTTTGTCATCCCACCCTATGGGCCGCTCCCACTTGCGGTGGGTCCCATACGTTGCACGGGATGTTCACCACGGTTACTGGCGCTATTCGGGCTCCACTCCCCACAATGCTAGTATGACTGGGAAACTTCACCCTCCACTCGGTGTCCCTTTAGGCCTCCCCTTGCCCTTGTATATCCACTCCTATCCACTACCGGTGAGATGAGTCCAGGGGTTTTGATAAATTTACTTAGCCAAGTTGTATTTTACAAACTTGTGGTTGTACTGTTTTACACAGGAGGTCATGACAAGATTCAGTCCTTAGTAGTATCTGGGCGGTTCTACCACATTCCTTAATTTGTGCTTCCTTTGCACCACATACCAACCCCCATAACATCCGCCCAGATATTCAAGCAAGTTGGGGATTTTGGGAGCATAAAATAACCATATCAACATATACCAGTCATTACCACCATGACTTCCCAAACCAGTTTCTCATGATTAAAAATGATAATGATGCTTGGGGCATTTCAGTGCCCCCGAGTATCTAAGCAGTACTAAGTATGACATATAATTACGGACTTATTTTTGAAAAGTTACCATTATAGTTTTACTAGGGTGACAAGGTTCACGTGATCAAATATTCCAAAGGAGGTGTAATATTAATCAAGTTAAATAAAGGGGCATATAAATAAAATCTTAAATTAAACATGTATTTGCATATAAAATAACAGCATACAATTTGATAAGTTAAACCAAAAATAATTTACAGAAAATGTAGGTTCAATATGATCAAAGTATTGACTCACCTCGCTCGGTCTACCGCGGTCTTGAGCTTACACAATGCTTTCTCTTGAGTTTCTGGTCTTTTTCTTCACTTCGCTCTTGATCACACTTGATCCCTTTATTCTTTAGGACTCCAATTTCAAATTACGCGCTAAACAACTGAATACAAATAAAGGCAAATAACTCAAAAGACCCACATAAATCCAAATAAACTCAATTTAGTTTTATTATGAGTTAATGGGTATTTCGAGCGACTTTATGCAGGGTCGGTGGTAGAATATGATGACTCGATCTTTTTATTAATAACTTCTTTTATTATTTTTGTATTTATCAAGGAATTTCCATAAGTTAGGCTAGACCTATGAATCGGTGTACAAGGTTAGCGGAGCATTATTTTGTCGATCGCTAATATTCAGGGCATATGCTATATGCGATGTATACAATTTTTAGTTTACTGAATTAAGTTTAGAATCCGGGTTTATAGCACTTTGTGGTACGACATTTTATGTATCTTCAGTTATCACTAGGCTAAGTTTAATTTGATTTAGGATCTATTTATATGGGTCCTAGCTCATTATATTCATTTATGTTCAACATTATTATTATTTATTAAATCTAATGTTAGAATTTAATTAATGGCACCATTATTATTTTATCTACACTTTAGTCATTATTAGGCGTAGCTTTATTTTTAATCTAAACTTATTTACCTAGGCAAAGTTTATCATACGGGGTCTTATTTTGGTTCCATTGGGCAGATCTTGAATTTAGATGAATTTAGAAATTTGTTTAATTCAATTTGGAGTTAAAATGAATAAGTTATGTCCATTTAAATTTCTCAGTTTAATTAAATCCAGAAAGTATTAAAATCCTGACAGGTGGGTCCCACTTTCCATTTTTAAGTCTCTATTTTATTTTTATTCTCGTTCTCTGTGCCATTGACATGTGGGACCAGCTACTGTTCTTAATTAATGGTGTGGTCCACATGTCAGTGAGGGGTTTTTAATTAATAAACCAATGTCAGCACTTGTGATAGTCATTAACCATTAATTAACCTCTATCTGAAACTAAATAAGCTTACTTATATTATAATTAATTTTTAACACTTCCTAATCATTTTAAATTTTCCTAACCACCCCTTTTCACTGTAGCTCGGCAAAAATTCCTAAAAACCCTACACTATTTCCGGCGGCAATGGGGATCGAACTCGGGTCTCCTAACCGAACGCGCATTTGGCTAGCCACTCGGGCTCAGGTCTTATCTGACAGAAGGAGGGCGAAGAATGCAGTTGAGTTGGGCGTGTGGGGCTGAAGCAGAGGAAGCTCGGGGGCGGTACGGTCGACGGCGGCGCCGGCGATGGGTGGCCGGAGAGTGTCGGGTGATGGCGAAAATGCGTCGCACGAGCCGAGGTGAGGCCGGTGGGGGTGTTGGCGGGGACCGGGGGCCCTCGGAGAGGGCCGGCGGCGAGCGGTGGCGGCAAGCTTGAAGGGGCTCTCGGTGATGGCGAAGTACGGGAGTGGGGGGAGAAATGGATTCACCGGCGATTGAGGGGCTCTTGGTTCAATTGCTTTTTGCAGGAGGGAGAGTGTGGTGTGGGAAGTCAGGGGAGGTCCTCGAGGTTTCTTATAGGTGGCCGGTTGGCGCTAGCAACGGGAGACTGCCCGTGCGGTCATGGTGGGGCGGCGGGGACAGGCGACAGCAGCGGAACCAGACTGGCGCGCGTGACCTCTCGGACAGCCTTTTGCGCCGCACACGCGAGGGGACGGGGTCAGGGCAGTGGGGCAGCAGCGAAGCCGGGCGCATGGGTGCCACGGGGAGGTCGTGCAGGTGAGGAGCAGAGAAGGGAGTCGGGAGGAGGGAGAAGAAGCTGCGCGCGGGAGTGGGGTCAGCCGATCGAGAGAGAAAGCGGGGGGGCGGGATTGGTGGGGTTGGTGGGGTGATGGCGGCTGACTCCTCTTTCTTTCTTTTTATTTCTTTTTATTTTTGTTTGTGTATTTGTATATATATATATATATATATATATATATATATATATATATATATATATATATATATATATATATATATATATATATATATATATATATATATATATATATATATATAAAATTCATGTTTTATTCACCCATTTTTTCTATATCCCTGCCACTAAATTGGTATGTACACAATTTTGTAGGTATATTTATATGTATCTGTATTTCATTTATTTGCTTTTATTGTTATTTGTGCCATTATTTCAAAAATGACATTTTATGTTTTAAGTCAAGTTTCTCCCTTCCTTTTATGGATCATCTTTTTAGATTCGAATTTTAAATTTTAATTCTCTATTATTCGCACATGTTTATTTTTTCTTGAGCTTCTTAAATTTTTGGAACCTCAACCAAATTTCAGAAAATACCATAAACTCCAAATTCAAATAAAATACATTGCAAAAATAATTCAAAAGCTTCACATTTTCAAATTTCAAATTTTCGAGATGTTACAATGCCCAAGGAGGTGGATGCGCTGAAGAAGGCGAGAAGGTGTACAAGCACAAGTTTGACAAATCAAAAATCAAATGTTACAATTGTAACGAGTTCGGTCACTTTGTTGCCAAATGTACCAAACCCAAGAAGGAGAAAGCCCACTATGTTGAGAAGTGCCGAGATGATGAGCCAACCATGTTGATGATTAAAACCTGTAGATTACTTGCTGCAATGGAGCGAGGCACAGAGCTCATACTTCTCAACGAACACAATGTGACGCCCAAGCTAGGAACCAGACTGAGTAGCAATGAGTTGTGGTATTTTGATACAGAGGCAAGTAACCACATGTTAGGGTGTGATGATGTGGTTGTCCGTATAGACGAGATAGTGAAGGGATCAGTTAAGTCTAGTGATGGATCCATAGTTGAAATATATGGGTGTGGGGCAATGTTGTTAAAGGGGGCACAAGAAGAATATAAGGTACTCACCAATGTGTAGTTTATACCAAGCCTCCAAAACAACATCAGTAGTCACTACTACAGAAAAGGTCATCACAGACGGTTCGAAAACGTCATCACATACGGTTTTCTGAACCGTCTGAATTTATGGGTCAGTGATAATCGAAGGTTATCACAGACGGTTGTCGAACCGTCTGTGATATTGATATATCACAGACGGTTTGTAGTTAAAAACCGTCTGTGATAGGTGATAATCACAGGCGGTTTTTACTTACGAACACGCCTCATGATTGTCTCTCGGACTTTGATTGGCAAAATATTTCTAATTGCAATAGGGAGTATCTGTGTCATCAGCACATGACAATCATGAGACTTCATGCCATTTAACTTCAAATCTTGTATCGAAACAAGTTTCTTCACATTGCCGGAGTAACCAGATGGAACTTTGACACCATGCAAGCATTGGCACAATTCTGTTTTCTCGGTCTTGGACAGAGTGTAACACGCAGGGGAAGGTACGTTCGTCCATTATCAGTTATTGTCGGTGCTAACACAGGCCTGATGTCCATATCAGCCAAGTCAAGCCATGCATTGACGCCGTTCTTTGTTTTATCACGAATGTTCAGTAAGAGACCAATCAAGCTGTCACATATATTCTTTTCTACGTGTATGACGTCGATGCAGTGTCGAACATCTAGGTACTCCCAATAAGATAAGTCCCAAAATATTGATCTTTTCTTCCAGGTGCTCTTCTCATGAGCCCTCAATTTACGTCTCTTTCCGAGGACAACATCTAAATCATTAACCATATCATAAACCTCGTGTCCCCTTAAATGTCTTGGAGCTGAACCGTCTTCCTTCTCTCCGTCAAATTGTTTCTTCATCTTGCGGTATGGGTAAGCCCTCCGAAGGAACCGGCGGTGACGCATGTAGACCGTTTTGCGTGAGTGTCTCAGCCACACACTCTCGGTATCATCTAAACAGTGGGTACAAGCTTTGGTACCTTTTGTACTCTGGCCCGATAGGTTAGTAAGGGCAGGATAATTATTTATGGTGCAGAACAATAAGGAGCACAAAGTAAAGTTCTCTCGTTTGTATGCATCCCATACCTGTACCCCTTCGTTCCACAGTACTTTTAGATCTTCCACCAACGGTGCTAGGTACACATCGATATCATTCCCTGGTTGCTTTGGCCCTTGGATAAGTATCGACAGCAAAATATACTTTCGCTTCATACACAACCAAGGAGAAGGTTATAGATGCAAAGAGTCACGGGCCATGTGCTATGTCGGCTGCTCATGCTATTGAAAGGATTCATTCCATCTGTACTCAGTCCAAACCTTATATTCCTTGGTTCTGCACCGAAGTCTGCAAAACTCCTATCGATGTTTCTCCACTGGGCGGAATCAGCAAAATGTCTTAGCATTCCATCCTTCTTACGCTCCTCCAAGTGCCAATGCAGCAGTTTTGCCTCCTTTGGTTTGCAAAAAACCTTTTCAAATGGGGAATTATAGGAAAATACCATGCCACCTTAGCAGGAGGTCCTTTCTTCGCCTCTGTTCCCTCACCGTCATCTGATTGATTGTTACGTTTGTATCGGGATGCGTTGCACACCGGACATACATGCATGTTTGCATACTCTTTACGGTACAGGATACAGTCGTTTAGACATGCATGTATTCTTTCTACTTCCATTCCCAACAGACAAAGAACCTTCTTGGCTTTATACGTGGTTTTAGGCAACTCATTTCCCTCCGGAAGCATGTCCGCTAAAAGACCTAGCAGCGCCGTGAAACTCTTGTCGGACCAACCATTGCTTGCCTTCAATTTCAACAGTTCAAGCACGGCCGACAACCTCGTGTACTTTGACCTGCAGCACGTGAACAAAGGTTTCTCCGAGTCCTCCATCAAGCCCTGGAATTTAACATACTCTCTCTCATCATAGTTCTCTTCTACATCGCGAAGCATCTGATCCAGATTGTCATCGTGCAACCTATCTGAATCCGAACCACAATCGACATCATCCGGCGGCATGTCATTCACTTCACCGGCGATGTCATCTGGCGGCATATCATTCACTTCACCAGCAATGTCATCTGGCAGCAAATGATCATTGACTTCGCCATGACTGGTCCAACACGTATAACCCTTTTTAAAACCCCTCCTAATCAAGTGTGCTTCAATTTGCCCTCCTAATCACGGAATCGCCTCACCGTCAGGCGTTCAACCATCTTGCTTCCGCCCTCTGATTTCCTTCATGGTATCAGAGCCTTGTTCAAGATTGTGATTGATCGCAAAACATGGCGAGTTCCTCCGCCATTGCCGTCTCCAACCCGCTGCTCGGTTTTCAGATTTCGGAAAAACTGAGTAAGCAAAACTATGCCCTATGGAGTGTGCAAGTCCTCGCCGCTATACGCGGTGCTTGTCTGGACGGACCATCAACGGCGCGGCCACGGCTCCGCCAGTGGAGATCGAGCAGAAGGAGGATGGAAAGGTGATGAAGATCTCAAATCCGGCATATCAAGAATGGTTTGCCACAGACCAACAAGTTCTTGGCTTCCTCTTCTCAACATTGTCGCGGGAAGTGTTGTCCCAGATCGCTGCGTCCAAGACGGCGGTTGAGGCATGGCGTGCCATAGAAGGGATGTTTACATCTCAAACTCGTGCGTGTTCTCTCAACGTTCGGCTCTCCCTCACGACAACACGCAAAGGCAACATGATGGTTTCCGAGTACTTCGGGAAGATGAAGTCGCTGGGAGACGAGATCACTGTGTCCGGCAAGAAGGTAGATGAAGAAGAACTTGCGGCTTACATTCTGAATGGCTTAGATGACGATTTTGATCCCATGGTTTCTGCACTGATGGCAAGAGTAGAACATGTTACTTTGACGGATTTGTATTCCCAACTGTTAAACTTTGAGAACAGGCAAGCTCTTCGCAATAGTGGTGCTTCGGTGAATACTGAAAATCATGGACAACATAGAAAATCCAGAATAGACATCGAATAAGACATATAACAAGGCAACTTTGAAACACAAGGCCAGTTCATAAAGCATAAATTACACATCACTTAGCCAGCTTTTAAAATTTCTAGGTCAAGCTGGACTTTACAAATACATAACACAGGTAGAGTTCATAATTATACAAATACAGGACTAGGAAACTAACGCAAACTACTACTACCACGATCGGGACCTGCACCTGCTGCTACTAGCCAACCAACTGCAAACATCCTACTCCTCCATAGGTCCAACACCCGGGCTAGAGGGGCTGTAGCCCGGTGACTGGGAGCGTGAATGACTGCCACTGAACTCGGAAGGGTCAGTGTCGGAGTGGGAGCGGGAACGGCTGCGGCTGCTGCGGGTCTCTCCACGGCGCGGAGCAGACTGCGGCCCCAGGGACCGCACGCTCTTACGAGCGGTGAGTCTGGTACGTAGTCCCCCTGAGCCTGGTGGGGGTGGTGCTGGGGCCAAAACCAGTGCAGGGGCCTACTGGGACTGAGCACATGCAGCAGCTGCCTCCGCCAAGGCCGCCTCGCACGAGGCAAGCTGCTCACGAAGCGACTCCACCTTGCTGTGGCGAGCGTGCAAGCACTCACGCAACGCCGTGATCTCCTCCTGTGCCATAACATCAGGTCGTCCTCCATCTCGGGCGTGAGGGTCTCGTCGTAGCGGTCACCCTCTCGACGCAGCAGATAGTAGCAAAAGGGAGTTTGTCGTAGCGTGGACCCGTGAAGGTCGCAGAGGCGGGCCACAGCCAAACGAGCGGCGTCCTGGAGTGCTGCGGCCACAGTGCTCCTCCTGTGGGTGGTCGGGAAGACGTGAGGGGGGTCCCTCTCATCCTTGGCGTAGACTAAGACCTCCACTAGCCAAGACTCGTCTGCTCCAACCCTGGTCCTCCTACCCCGGTAGATGGGCTGCTTCTTGTAGCCAAAGTAGTGGAGTAGCTTGCAAAGCAAGCTCGCAAACTCCCCCTCCCGAACATCGTGGGCTAAGAAGTCCCAGTGTCCCTCGGTGGCGGCTCCTGCCATCTATAGTTTAATATACTGGCGTTAGTAACTTTTTAAGAAAATAACAACTGAAAAGTAGAGCAGAACAGATCTAGGAAGGATACGAACAGAAATAATACGCTATATTTTGAGAAGTTCTTTTTATAAATTTTAAAATTATAACCCTAAGTCCCTTCTAACGACCATTCTAAGGCTTTTACCCTACTGATCGTATGCTCGATACAGTATTTGTCGGACCGGATTTTTCAATCCAGAGTCTCTGTGAAACCACTGCACTATTCCCTGGATCAGTAGATAGTGCTCACAGGTACATTGCTGTATCATTTCATACATCGCATGGACAATCACAACACAAACCAATATTACATAACAGTGGTTTGAATTAAGCCACGTCGGGCAATGAGTTTACATAAGGGCCGATCAGGCCAAATGTTTACATTCCAAAAGTATGACATCGGAAGCAAAAGCAAGGTTGACCATTAATCCACAGGCAGCGACTGGGGGTAAATATGTGCCATATGATTATTACCCAAGTTAGGGCAATAATTATAAGCACACTAAACCATAGTCTATCTACCTAGGACTTAAAACACGCAAGAAGCGCCCTAGTTCTTGGCATTGTTTCCTCCTTCTGCAGCGGGGACATCTTCATATGCATAGGGATCTTGGCTCCTGAATCTGATTTTGGTAATGCGAGTGTGAGCACAATCCACCGTGCTCAGCGAGCCAACACACAGAATGCAATTAAGTAGTATGCAGGGCTTATCAAGAGAAGGCTGGGGTTATTTTGTTTTGCGTAGAGTGCTTTTGAATACAATTACTTAAAAATCCCTATGACCTAGCAATTTTGAACCAAAGCGTAAGTGTGCATCAGAATGCTATAATACCAGTGATCTAGAGACCATCCACCATTTCATGGCCTCCAAACCATATACTTTCAGCGTTATAACCGCTTACATTACCACTGGGACGACACCCAGGACAACACCAGTTAGGGCTTTCCACTGCCCTCCACTTTTCCATTTCATGATTCACGATTTTTGAAATAGAACTATATCTGGTTAAGTTCCCATGTCCGCCCATCACCGTGGGCACGGCTATTCGAATAGTTTGGACTCTGCAGAGTTTGCACACTTTATCCATAAGAGACGGTTTAGTCGTTGCCCCACACGATTCCTTAGCCGTGCGGTTGAGCCAACCATCATAGTAACCGTTCAAAGTACCTCACCCCTTTCATCATCTCACCCCTATGAGCTTGGCCCGCTTGCGGCAGGTCTCATAGGTTGTGCGGGATGCTCTCCTTCTGAACGCCTAGCAGCTGGCTACCTACACTGCTAGCACGCCACAGCAGAACTTCACCCTTTGCGGATGCCCCATTCAAGCCATCACCCAGACAGCCGCTTGCACTACCTCACCTCCTCCACCTATGATGATGACTTTCAGGGTCCGGTAAATCTACTAAGCCAAGTTGTACTTTATAGACTTGTGGTTGCACTTGTTTTACACAGGAGGTCATGACAAGATTCAGTCCTTAGGGTTATCTAGGCAGTTCTACCACAAACCACACTCTCGTGCACCCTTGCACCATACCACGAACCATCCGCCTAGATAAATAAGCAATTGGAGGTTTTTGGGAATAAAATAACCATAGTCAACATACACCAGTCATTACCACCATGACTGCCCAACCATTTCTCATGATTAAAAGTGATGCTTGGGAGTTCTCGCGCCCACATGTATCTAAGCAAAACTAATCATAGCATATACTTATGGACTTATTTTCAAAAGGGGTTACTATTATCATTTTACTAGGGCGACAAGGTTCTCATGTTCAAATGCTCCAAAGGAGGGGCAATATTAATCCAGTTAGATAATAGGCATTTAACTAGAATTCTAAATTAAACATGTATTTGCACATAAATTAACAGCATGCAATTTGGTAATTTAAACAAAAGTAATTTGCAGAAAATGTAGGTTCAACATGATCAAAGTATTGACTCGCCTTGGTCACAGTGGGTGGGTTCGGGGTTGTCTGAAGCTTCTAAAGCTGCTGCCTCGGCTTCCTCCTCCTGAGCCTCGTAGGCTATTTTTAACGTGCGCGAAAAATTGGATAAAAAGAAAAGGGCAATCAACAACCAAATAAACATGTAACAACAAATCCAAATAACTCCCATTTTAATTAGTTAAAATTTAACCATAGTCATTTTTGTATAATATATTCTCTAATTACATTGGGGTGTCATAGCCTAGGTTGTGAATAATATCTTATAGCCTATCTTGCTAATGGCTAATTTCTACACCTTTTATTTGATGGGTCATTATTTCATGTAAGCATCTCCCCTAATCATAATATTACTAAACTCTCTCACTTGACCAAGAGCTAAAAGAGTTACTTATGTTGTACATATACACAAATATTGTTTTCTAGCATATGATGAATATCCAAAATCAAGGGTTCCTAAAATACCCTTAGTTGGAAGTTGTAGGTATTATTACACAAAGTTAAATGGGATATTTATTATTACTACATGTGCCATTTTAAGTTGTGTTTAAGCACTCATTAAATTCATTTGCTAAAGATTTAAAAAGGGGTATCCATTATATATAAACATATATACACATATGGATATGTATATATATACATATATATATATATATATATATATATATATATATATATATATATATATATATATATATATATATATATATATATATATATATATATATATATACATATATATATACAACATTCAAGGGCACATGCTAACTATCCATGCCAAAGAGCTAGTATATACTCCTATTGCACTATCTCCCATTTCCCTTCACTGTTGACTGGGTCACTTGCGCACAGTGAAATGGCAAAAAATTAAACATTCAAAAACCCAACCGGCGTGGCGGAGCGGGGCTCGAGAACGCGCGCCGCCTGGGTGTGTTTTAGCGCCGACGCTGCTAGCCAGGAGAACTTCAAAGATGTTGCCTACGTACACAGGGGCTATTACCTCTTAAGGTATGCGGTAGCAGAGGCTAGGCAGAGGAGTTCGGGACCGAGGATGGGCGGCGGTGCGGTCGGCGGCGGGCTGCCGGAGGGCTGGCGGTGGCGGCCAAAATGGAACACCGGTGTCTTGAGGAAGCCGTCAGTGGGGCCGGCGGCGGACGGGAAGCGCCGAAGGTAGGTCGGCGGCGTGCGGCAGTGACGGGCTCGGGATAGGATTGTCGCCGGCGAGCTACAGGTCCGGGGAGGCTCGGCCGACCGTCCAGTTGACCTCACCGAGCTCCGAGAATGCTTTGGGCGAGGGGAATTGGACTTTGGTGGCTCGATGAGGGGAATTGGCTCGGCAGCCGACGATGGGGAAGAAAGTGGCGCCGGCGAGGAAGACGGCAAGGGATACCGATTGCTCTCTAGGGGAGGAAGAGGAGGGTTTGGCGGTGTGAAAGGAAGTCCCGACGGGGCTTTATAGGCAGCGCGTTGCTCGGGCGCCGACGAGGGGCCATGGCGGCCATGCGCGGCAGGTGGGGGTAGTTGTCCGGTGGCGTCACTCTTGCAGGGCACAGCGTGGACGCGCGCAGACCCGTAGCACGGGCATTGCCGGATGACACTGTGGCTGACCGCGGACAGGGGAGACGGCGGCCAACTCGGCGGAAAGACGGGCATTGAAGGAGGAGGGGATGGGAGCTGGTAGCGGCAGAGCTGACGCGGGCGGGGCGCGCGAAGGGACGGCGGTGGGGCCGCGGGGATACGGCGGAGTGGCGCCGGTGTCCACTGGTCCGAAGGGTGGCGCGCGGGGAGAGAGCTTCGGTCGGGCGGTCCGAACGGGGCTTCGCCCATGTCCGAACACCGCTGGGGGGAGGGGAAAAACAACGGTGCGGGGGTTGGCTGGCTGGGCTGGGCGCGGGAGAGAAGGAGGGGGGGGTGGTGGTCGGGCCGATTGGTGTTGGCCGACCAGTTTCTTTAAATTTTTATTTTCTTTCCCTTTTTGTTTATTTATTTCTATGTATTTGTTTGGTTGTTTTTATTTCCACTTCTTCCATGAGTTAGTTTTTATCCTCTTGCTGCTGTATTTACTCCCTGTGTTTTTATACCTATACAATTGCACATTTATACATATACACCTACTTATAATTACTTATTTCTCCCCTTTAATTTCTTTTAATTCTTTATTAACCAATCCTCAAAATAACATTGTTTATATCTCTACATATTTCAGTTGTGCCTATTTTATTATTTTATCTATTATTGGTTTACTCTTATATATATTTTACATCTTTAGGCACCACTCCCTTTAATATCCTTTGACCTCTATTGATTTACTGTTAATATTTCCCATGGGCCTTATTTTTATTTTTGTTTTACTCAGGGAGACCTCAAACCAAACTCAAAGAGAAACTTACCAGAGATCAACACTAAAACCAACACATTCAACAAAATGTTTAAATTTTACACAACTTTCCAATTTCAAAATCCAGGATGTTACATTGTCCCAGTTTGCAAGTTTACAAGGCATCTGTCCTGTAACCTGTCTTACAAAGTACGAACGAAGTTTATTTTGGTCTGAACATGGTCAGAACATTTGCCAGTTTTCTGTTGGTTGTATTGGTCACTTTTGAAGTTCAGAAGACTCCCGCTTCCAAATATGTAAAATCTGAGTTTTGACCTAGCACCCTAGCCTTTGTTTATCGTCACAACACAATAGTCCAAGTGAGGCTGTTGAGCTTAGTTCACGGGCAATAATAATAATAATAAAATGAATTGTTCCATTTGCAGCTTCTGCATGAGTCTTTTATGTTCAGTAAAAGATGAACAGTACACATAGCAACAAAATTGTTGAATAGTTGGTGTAATTTGTTAGCATCTCAAGATAACAAATTTCCACCCGGCAATAGACTTTACCTTGGGATTAGAATTCAATTTATTTTGTTGACTCCGTGTTGCTTTTTTTCCTGTAGTACTTTCTGTTGTTTACTAATCGGTGATTGTTAATTACGCCATGTAGGAACCTACGATCTTCTGTCTACAGTATAAATGATGATATTTCTGAAAAGCAGTTCCCTGAATTCAGTAAGGCGCTCTCTCTCTCTCTCTCTCTCTCTCTCTCTCTCTCGTCCAATGCTTATCTTAGTTTTTTTTCTCTGTAGACTGGATGGCAAGAGTGCATTCAGGAGCAGAACGAAATTATTTATGTGCCCAGTGGGTGGTATCACCAAGTCCATAACCTGGTAAATGTCTTCATCTTCACCACATGTTTATGCATTTGTTGTTTTATGTGTGAGCTATTAATTCAATGTTACACTAGTGGATGATGCATGTTCTTCATTGCATCAGATTTGGATGGCAAATGAGAACCACCCTAAGAATAGGTGAATGGGACTATCGATCCTGACCACTGGATCAGATCCGGGTTGTTGAAATTAAGCATTAAAAGCCACTGGCATCTTTGAAACGTCCTTGTTATTATTCTACGTTTACTCTCATACAATTCCAGTCTTCCTCCTCACAATGATATAAGCAATCTGCCTTGATCCACACCGTCAAATTTTAATCCTACACATGAGATTGGAGTTCTCATTCTCATATTTTGAGGGTATTTTTACCAGATACGCTTGCATAGCTGGTGTGGATGCGATTCTTCTTCTTTTTGTAATTTTTAGCAATCACAGTTAAGCCATTATTGAACTGACATATTGTATGACTGAATCTGTGTGCACCGTTGAAGTGGGGATTGCGTGGCTTGTACCAATTTATGGAGCTTAAATCATGTAAATATGTTCCCTGTGACATGAAAAATGCTGCAATGGATGACCAACCTGAACAACTTTTTGCTCCCATTAACTAATATATTAGCATTCTGTTATAAGCATTTATCAATTAACATTGGGGTAGCTCAACCTGAATGACCTTTCAAATGGGAATGCAATCATTCATTTCTTACTATTCTGGCACCTTGCCTTTCAAAATTCTATTAAAGGCTTAACATTGGTCTACCACATGCTGCTGAACTTCTTAGTTTTTTTTCTCCTCCTGCCATTTACTACAGGAGGATACTATATCTATTAACCGTAATTGGTTCAATGCCTACAACCTTCATTGGGTGGTGAGTACATGTGTATTTTATCAACTTAATTTCAAGAACTATAACATTATATTTTTGCTAATACTGTGCACATTCACAGTGGAACTTGCTTCATGAAGACTACAAAGTTGCAAAAGAATATATTGAAGACATTCGAGATATATGTGATGATTTTGAGGGGCTTTGTCAGTGCAACTTGGCAGCAAATACAGGTAATGTTCTAGTATGTTGATTAATCACATGAACGACAAGCAAATGACCTGTTTACCTTCGCTGTAACATCCCGTTGATTCTCTTTTCAGGCATGAACTTCTATGATTTCTTCATCTTCATAACACGATTTGCTTTAGCCAATGTAATTGAGCTTTACAATATTCAAAAGCCAGACGTTGCTATATCTTCAATTCAGCAGAAACCACTCACCATTTGGTCTATAACCTTATGTCAATTCGTAATGTTGCATCTAAAATGATATCTACAGAGGCTTTCAGTAATGAGAATCTTTGTAGTATCTCATAAGAAAACCGCAGTGCTTTCTTGGATATCATAAAAATATTAAAAGAGGAGAGTTTCAGAAGGCTATGTATGGCATTGTCAAAGGCATATGAACACATAGATAGAGGGCAAATAAATTGTCACAAAATGAGGGCTTCAAATCATGTATAATCATTTCTCATTATGTTTTTTAATCCAGTGCTTTTTTGGTCAGTTCGCATGGTAGGACGTGAACAAATTATGTGAAGAAGATGAGTATATGGTCGTCCGGATAGACGAAAACAATCAATCACCTTCACTTTGTTGTAAATAATCTTATTTAGAAGTCGTGTGCAAAGTTTGGTCGTGATCAAAGTCGAGTTGTAATCGTAATCGAAAGTCGAAAGTCAAAGTCGAACTGTGGTCGGAGTCGAGTTGTACTCGTAGTCGGAACCCGAGCAAAAGTCGTAGAGCTAGGTATAAAAGGGGAGGAGTCATTTAATCAGATCGCAGCGAGAAGAAAAGAAGAGAAAAGAAAACCTTGAGTATCGACTTCATTGTGTGATCTCCCAGACGTGGTCAAAATCAGCTTACGACCACGGCAACGTGGTCGGAAGGATTTTCGACCACGGCAAAGTATCCATAGACGTGGTCGGAAGGCGTTCGACCACGGAGAAGGAAGTTTAGACGTGGTCGGAAGGCGTTCGACCATGGCAAAGGAAGTTTGAACGTGGTCGGAAGGCATTCGACCACGGCAAAGAAAGTCTGAACGTGGTTAGAAGGGGTTTCGACCACGTTGTGAAGTTGAACGTGGTTGGAAGAGGCTTCGACCACGTTGTGAACTCATTGAACATGGTCGGAAGAGGCTTTGACCACGTTGTGAAGCACTGAATGTGGTCGGAAGAGGATTCGACCACGTTGTGAGAAAGTGAACGTGGTCAAAATGGTGTTTTGACCACAGTGAACAGTGATCGGTAGAATCACTGTGTGGTCGTAGGGAGCTGCGAGTACGGGATTTCAAGCAGGGTCGAAGGAAGACCAGTGCAGCAGTAGAGAAGCATGGTTGAAACTTCAGCAAAAGTTTCCAACTACGAAGTCGTAACGATCGAGGAGTGATCGAAGGCAATCGGAGGGGCTACAACACGGTCGATAAGACTGTCTGTGTGGTCGTAAAACTGACAGAGTGGTTGAAGCACAGCGGCGGCAGTCATGGCCTCTTGTAAGCGGTCGAACGACTACAGGAGGTGGTCGTAGCGGTCGTAAAGTCCTGGGAGCAGTCGTAAAGATTGCAACAAGTGGTATTAGAGCCATGGGAGAGACTTCAACGGCCAAGGAGAGTGTGTCGCTGCAGTATCCTCTCCTCAGCTCGAATAATTATACGGTCTAGGCCATGAAAATGAAGGCCAACATGCGTGCTCAGGGAGTCTGGGGCACTGTTGATCCAAAGGGAAGGACAAAGTAATTGATGATCGACTAGATCAGATGGTGTTGGCGGTGATCTATCAAGCTGTGCCCGACTCAATGATGCAACAATTGATTGGCAAGGAGACGGCACGAGATGCTTGAGTTGCACTACAGACAATGCATGAAGGCGTTGACAGAGTGAAGGAAGTTCGACTCCAAACTCTACATAGCGAATTTGAAGTAATGAAGATGGGACAGAACCAATTGGTGGAAGAATTCTGTAACATCCCAAAAATTTGCTTTCTAAAAAATTTAAATTCAAATTAATTATTTTAAAGAATTTGAGTTTTATTTGGATTTGCCCTGAATTTCTGTTTTTGAAAAAGATTGATTTGAAAAGTATTTTAAGTAAAACCTAAAAATATTGTTAAATAAAAAGATATTTTGAATTTCTATAAAAATCCTAATTCAAATTAATTATTTGGAGTTATTTGGCTTTTATTTGGTTTCCTGGATTTTTTGGAGTTTAAAACCTATTTTTGAAAATAAAAAGTATTTCAAGTATGAAAATTAAATACCAACAATAGTTGGAAGTATTTTTTTAAGTCCAAAACTTATCCAAGAACTTCTGTGAATTTTTCTGGAATTTATGGAATTTATTTCATATTTTTCTGAGCTTTATTGAATTTTCTGGCAATTTCTGAAAATCTGAAATCAAAAATCAAAAATCAAAATCCCCTCCCTCCCCTCTGGTCGCCACGTGGACGGCCAGATGCCGGCCACGTCTGCCGGCCGATCCCGCCTCCCCCTCCTCCCCGCTTGCCACTTGTCCGGCCCAGATGGCCCGCCTCGTGCGGCCAACTCATCTCGGCCATCCATCCCCCACTCTCCCCATGGCCGCCCGATTTCCCCTGGGCCACGCGGCCACATCAGAGCCGCCCGAGCCCCGCTCCTCTCTCTCCTCACCCCGGCCCACCTGTCGGCGCCACCCCTCTCTCTTCACCCTCTCTGCCCCGCGGGCCCCACCCGTCAGCCGCCCCTGCTCCCTCTCCCTCTGCCGCACGGGCCCGTCTGTCAGCCGCACCCCGCCTTCTTCCACCTCGAGCGCGCCCGCAATCGCCGCCTCGGTCCTTCCCGCGCCCCGTCCCCTTTCTTCCCCCGCAAGTCGCGCATCCGCCTCCTTCCCCAATCCCCGCGCTTCCTTTCCTTCCTCACCCCCACACCTTCCTTTTTCCCCTCGGCTGTCCCCGCCGCCTGAAATCTCCGGTGACAAATCCGCGCAGCCCCGCCTCTCTCCAGCCCCTATAAATTCTACCCCGAGCGCCGCCTCTCCTCGCTCCACTTTCCCCTCCGTTCCCCGTTCCTCCTCCGCCACCCGAGAACGCCCGCGCCGTGCGGCATCTCCCCGAGCGCCGGCGAAAGCAACGGTGAGCAATCGCCGCCATCTCGGCCTTCCCGCGCCACGCCGTCGCCTCCCTCGGCTTCCTCGCCTCGCCGCGAAACCCCTCCGCCTCTCCACCGTGCTTCCCGGCCACCGGAGCGTCGCCGCGCCGTTGAACCCGAACCGCCGCCGCTCTCCCCTCGCCGCCGGCCGTCTTCGCTCGCCGCCGGTAAGGACCGTGCCCCTCCCCGGGTTCCCCCGCGCCTCCTCTCCCTCCTGCGCCGCTCATCGCCGGTTACCTCCCGCCGGAGCGCCGGCGAGCCCATCGCCCTCCGACGCTCGGCGGCGCGCGCCACCCGTGCCGGCGTGGCGGTGGTGTGGCGCCATGTCGGCGCCCACGTCGCGCGCGTGGGCCGTTCGCCTCGTCGGTGCCACGTCGGCCGGCCCGCCACCGTGCCACCTCACCATTCCCTCTCCTCTGTGGGCTCGGTCCATGGACCCATGGCCCACCTGTCAGTGGGATTCACCCCAGGGTTGATGTCATGCTGACGCAGAAAATCGAATTTTCAGTTGAAAAATAATTCGGCTGAAAATAAAATCCCTGCTGACGCAATGCTGAGGTCATAAGTTATTTTTCCTTTAGAAAAATAATTCCAGAAATCAGCCTTTTTCCTTTTTCCTGATTTTAAACTTCCCGGAGCCCGTTCTCCTTCATTTTAACTCCATTTGAGCCCATTCAAATTTCTAAATTCATCTAAAATCATAATCTATCCAAATATGGCCTCTAATTGAGTTTTTGAGTTTATTTGAATTTTTATTTGTATTTATTTGTTTTGCTGCTTCGTCTTTTCCCACGTAGATTCCAACGTTGTCGACGATCTCTCCACTTCGCAGCAGGAAGACCCAGAGAACCTGCGAGAAGGCAAGTCTCCTTTGATCATCTTGAACCTATGATTTTGAAATGTTTTATTTATTTTAAATTATGTGCATCGCTATTTATATACAAGATTAGTTCAAATCTTAAGGTAACAGTTAATCCAACCTTGTTATGCCCTCAGTTGAAATTGAATGCCATGTACCCTTGTCTCCTTAGGATTTCCTTTGACTCATTAATGAGAGTGATATATTTAATTGTTGATATTAGAATGGTAGAACAATGCTTAGCCATGCTATTGAATACCTCATAAATCTTTCAAATAGGAAATTATGAATTACTGTAATACCCTTGTTTTTATAAAGTTAGTGGTAATTGGAGTTGCCACTGTTCTTTTAAAATAAAGTGAAATGTGGAAATGGGTTTAGATTAGGGTGGATGGTTGGTTTGGATTGGTGCAGGAAGCACGAGATCTTGTAAAGTGTATGTTCCACCCTAGTCAATTAAGGACCGACGCTTGTGTTTGTCGGTCGAGCATTGACCGTACAACCACAAGTCTATATGGGTGCGACCTAGTGACTAACTTATGATAGTCTAGTTTAGGTGCCACCGTGGAAAGTGGGTGCCGAGGATGGGTGGTTATTCACAGTGAGGGACAGGATTTCTTGTACTCATATGGCGCAAGAGGGGGCTTCGGTTCGGGCAGTTAGCCTACCTGCGGTGAAACCTCAGCGGGTGGTATCTAGCTAGATTAGAATAAGGTAAAGGCTTTGTGATATTTTATCTGGGTCTCATGCCAAAGGAAGCGTGTTGACTTTTAGGATAATTTATCTCTTGTGGGTAAAGTTGTACAACCTCTGCAGAGTGTAAAACTATTCGAATAGCCGTGCCCACGGTCAAGGGCGGGCAAGGAATGCATTCACATGGTAAATTTCTGGTTTTTGGTTTTAAAAATCAAAGTTTTATTCCGAGAGTGGAGGGAACTCTCGGAAGGGTATCCTGGCGGTTGTAGCTAGAGAGGGTGGATGGAACCCACAGTTTGAACTTGACCAATTGTAATTGGTTAGCTAGTGTTGGTAGTAACACTAGTTGGAACCTTCACTAGAGAGTTAATGATAATTCTGTTAAAACGTTTACTTTATTAAATTGATGCCTTCGAAAATAATTAGAAGTAATTGAATGAAAATGTTGCTTTGTGCAAAAGAACCATATAGCCTTCCTTTGTCAAGCCTTGCACCTATTGCATTTTTTCCAAGACTTGCGGAGTACTTTATGTACTCACATGCTACACTCAAAAATAATAACCAAAGGAGTACGAAGCTCAAGAAGGCGACTACGACTTCTTCGTGGGTGGATTCGACGAAGGATTCCAGGAGTTCTAGGTTGCGCTTCCCAGTCAATTGCCTGTGGCGTATTGATGGGTCTTCACCGAGTTTATCTTTTGCTTCCGCTGTGTTTCGTGTGTGCGAGGTCTTGAAACCTCAATTGTAATAATGAGACCTTTCGATCTGTACTTTTTAATATTGTAATAAAGCGTTGCTGGTTATGTATTCATTTCTGTTTAACTGTGTGCACTAGCTTTGATCTGGGACTAGTGCAGTAATACACAGAGGGTCCGGGTTCGGAAATCCGGGGTCCCGACAGAGGTGGTATCAGAGCCAATTTGACTATAGGACGTGACCTAGTTAGAATGGTCGTTAAAAGAAGAACTTCAAAATTTATTTTATAAAATAAAAATTTAATATTGTGTTATCCTTGTCTTTTCTTGTCTTTCTATCCTTACCTTCGTCATGGCATTCTTCCTTATCTATCTGCTTGTTTCCTTTTGGAATGGTAATTGTACTCTCTTCCCTTTGTAATTTCTATAGACGGCTCAGTAAGATTGCGTCTAAGAAGCACTTGAAGAAGCGTGTCTTCATGAATGAGCGAGGACTAGTTCTTTAGTTGTAGTACCCAAGTAAAGTCGTACGATTTTAGAATGCTTATATATTACTTACTTGTGTGTTAGGTGGACTGTACCAAGTCTTGGTATACTTGTAGTACAGCCATCCTTAAAAACTATTTTGATTTCAAGTTAAGTTCCTTTTAAGTTGTTGCTTGCTTTCTTCTGGTGTGGGATGTTGTTTAGTTTCCCCCTAATCTCTTACCTATGCTAGTTCCCTCTTATCTTTTGCTATTCAGAAAACCGCTTCACATGGTGAACACAAGGAGCAACCTTGGCAACAGCCGTGACGCCAACAATCAGCCAGACAACAACATTCCACCACCTCCTGCTCAAGCCCCTAACTTGGAGCAGATGATGGCCATGCAACTGTAGCTTCTTCAAGCTCTTGCTCAGAACCAGGTGCAACAAGCCCCGCGGGCACCAAACCAAGCACCCTAGTCTAAGTTGGGAGAGTTTATGAGGACCAGGCCTCCTACATTTGCTGGTTCAGTGGACCCATTGGAGGCCAATGACTGGATCAAGGATGTGGAGAGGAAGTTGAACTTAGCTCAGTGCAATGACCACGAGAAGGTGTTGTATGCTGCCCACCAACTCAAAGGAATCACTGTTAATTGGTGGGAAAATTACTGCACCGCCCATCAAAATGTACAAGCAATCACCTGGGATGAATTTGTGGAGGCTTTCCGCACTGCGCATATTCCTACGGGAATAATGGAGATGAAGAAAAGGGAGTTTCACAAGTTGCAGCAAGGAAACCTTAGTGTTTCCGAGTACCTGAATAGGTTCACTCAACTATCCAGGTATGCACCGGAAGATGTTGCATCGGAGTCAACAAAAATTTGGCGGTTCATGCAGGGACTTGATCCCAACCTCAAGATGTAGTTGGTATCCAAAGATTTTCCGACATTTCAACACATGGTAAATAAGGCCCTTGTCCAGGAAGATGCTCAATATCAATTACAGGACTCTCGTAAGAGAAAGATGGCTTTTCAGACACATTATAATGTAAGCAGTTCAAGACCCCGAATGAATCCACCCCAGTTCAACAAAGCTCCAGTAGCAACAAATGCACCAAGAACTCCAGGATCTGTGCCCCGTTCAGAGATGCAAAAACCCCACATCTTTACTGGAGTCCGTCCTCAGAGAAGCAACACCTAGCCGCAGGAGTGCAATGTTTTCGATGTCACGAGATGGGGCATTATGCAGGCAATTGCCCACAGAAGCCTCAGGTTACCACTCCAATTCCTTTCAACTTGGGAAATACACCAGCGCGAACTCCAGTTGCAGGACAAGGACGGGAAGTATCTCCAACTACAGGAAAAGCTCCAAGAACTCCGCAATCACAAGGAAGAGGACGAGTTAACCACATCACCACAAAGGGTGCCCCGGAGGCAGTAATCATGCAAGGTAAGCTTCAATTTGGATCAAAGAAAGAAGCAGCTTGAGAGCACAGCAAGAAACCAAGAGTTGCTTTTTATTCCTCTCCTTTCTTTTTCCTAGTCCGTCCGAATCTCTGGGCGAGATTCTTTCTAAGGGGGTAGATTTGTAACATCCCAAAAATTTTCTTTCTGAAAAATTTAAATTCAAATTAATTATTTTAAAGTATTTGAGTTTTATTTGGATTTGCCCGCCCACCCACGCACACAAAAATTTCATTCTCTCCGCGTTGCATGTGTCCGCGATAGCCATGCACGCATGAACCGCCCGAGGTCCCCGTGATACCCATGCATACCCGGTTTGCAGCTCCACCGCCCTCGCGCTGCGCCGGTCTCCACTGCCTCTCACGCTGCGCCGGTCTCCACCAGCTCTCCGCCGCCGGAAGGTAGCTCCGCGCGCCACGCTGGCGCCCTTCCTAGGCGTCCCGGACCCCGGCCGTGCCCGAGCGACGCCAGCCTCGTCGTCCAGACTCCGAAGCTCCATCACCTGGTGGGGTCCCGTAGCTGCCGAGGCTTCTCCGCCTCCACGGCCGGGCACCCTTGCGAGCTGCGACCTCTGCGGGCCCAGAAGAGCACACCATCTCTCCGTGCGTCTAGCTCTGCAGCAGGTGCCATGCGGGACGGCTAGCGCGGGCAGCAGCTGCACGTCGGCTTCGCGCGACGGACCTCGCAGGGGCGACATCGGCCTCTGCACGGCGCTCCGCGACCCGGCCTCCGCCTCCGCGCGACGGACCTCGCAGGGGCGACGTCGGCCTCCGCATGGCGCTCGCGACCAGCCTCCGCCTCCGCGCGACGGACTCGCAGGGCGACGCCGGCCTCGCATGGCGCTCCGCGACCCAGCCTCCGCCTCCGCGCGACGGACCTCGCAGGGGCGACGTCCGTTGGCCGCACACGACGAGGGAGGCCGCCTCCGCGCCAAGCTTCTGAGCCTCCGCGATGGCGGACCCCGAGACGACTTTCGCCGCCCCGCTCGGCTCGCGACGATTTCGCGACCGCCGCAAGCCGGGGACCTTCGCCCTGCAGCGATCTTCCTTACCTCCGCTCTGGCGAAGCCCCAGGGAGGTCTTCGAAGCTCAACATGATGCGCGGGACGTGCTTTTTCGAATCGGAGATGTTGGCGTCGGGGCGGACTGCAGCGCTATCCAGCCCGGCACGCCGCGCTACGCCGGGCTCCGACGACCTTTGGGCTCCAGGACACTTCGGCGGCCTGGCAACGACACTTCGCCGGCTCCAGGATGCCTCCGACGACCTTTGGCCCGGAGTCCCCGAAGGCGGCACTCCGTACGCGGCGAGGCCCGCTCCGCCTCGCGCGCTACTCGACGCACGACCTCGCTAACGGGTTCGTGTCGCCAAGACCGCGCCATTATGTCGGGTCTCCGGTCTCCGCTAACCTCTTCAAGGCCCCCCGTCAAGATCGGGAGCAGCAGATTGATGACGTGTTGAGGTATGCTGGGAAAAGCATGCATGCATGGCTCATCCCGCATGCGCCCACGCCACGCCACAGGATACACACGCCCGCCATATAGCATCCATGGCTTCGTCACGCCGGCGCCCGATCTCCGTGTGGATGGGCTCCGAAGCTTCCGCACGCGTACGGCATGGCATGGCCCGGCTCCGCATCCCGCAACGAGGCCTCCGCTAGCTTCATGTAGCCAAGGTCTCCGCACCTGCGGAGTCTACCCCGCGACGTCACCACCCCGCCCGGTACGCCCGGCATATGATCACGTACATGGCTTTAATAATCCCTGCTGCATCGTGTGCTTGCATGGCATCAAAGACAGCAGCTTCGCATCATATCATTTATTATGGCTGCGATTCCATTTCGAGCATTTGATTTGGCCGATTTGCTTCTCCGCCTTTGGCCTGCTCGGGTCATCGCAGCGCTTAACGATTTTTCGACATCGCGCTCGAGCGTTTCATTATCGCGAGTCTTCGCCATTTCTTTTCGTGCCTCTCGCTTTGGTCCTCGCTTTTGGTTTAAATCGCACGATTGCCTTGAGCGTCGGCGTACTCGCGGAGTATAAATAAGACGAGCGTTGAGCCCAGCCCGCACGCATGATGTCTACGGACTTTAAATAAGACGCAGCGGGGACGCCGCGCGCACTTCACGGAGTATAAAGAAGACGAGCGCCGAGCCTAGCTCCGCACGCACAGTCCACGGACTCTAAATAAGACGAGCGCCGAGCCTCGCGCCGCGCGAGTCTACGGACTATAAAGGAGGCGCGCGCCGAGCTCGATCCGCACGCCATAGTCCACGGACTCTAAATAAGACGAAGCGCCGAGCCTAGCTCGCACGCGCGAGTCTCGGGACTATAAAGCAAGCGTCGCGCCGAGCTGCTCCGCACGCCATAGTCCACGGACTTAAATAAGACGTAGCGCCGAGCCCAGCTCGCACGCGCGAAGTCTCCGGACTATAAAGAAGGCGCCGCGCCGAGCTCGATCCGCACGCCATAGTCCACGGACTCTAAATAAGACGAAAGGCCGAGCCCAGCTCCGCACGCCGAAGTCTCCGGACTATAAAGCAGCGCCGCGCCGAGCTCGCCCGCACGCCATAGTCCACGGACTCTAAATAAGACGTAGCGCCGAGCCTAGCTCGCACGCGCGAGTCTCCGGACTATAAAGAAGGCGCCGCGCCGAGCTCGATCCGCACGCCATAGTCCACTGACTCTAAATAAGACGAAGCGCCGAGCCTAGCTCCGCACGCCGCAGTCTCGGACTATAAAGAAGACGAAGCGCCGAGCCTAGCTCCGCACGCAATAGTCCACGGACTCTAAATAAGACGCACTGTCGAGCCTAGCTCCGCACGCACTCACGGAGTATAAATAAGACGCAGCGGGGACGCGGCGCGCACTCTACGGAGTATAAAGAAGACGAGCGCCGAGCCTAGCTCCGCACGCAACAGTCCACGGACTCTAAATAAGATGTAGCGCCGAGCCCAGCTCCGCACGCGCGAGTCTCCGGACTATAAAGGAGGCGACGCGTCGAGCTCTGCTCCGCACGCCATAGTCCACGGACTCTAAATAAGACGTAGCGTCGAGCCTAGCTCCGCACGCACGTCGAGTCTCCACGGACTATAAAGCCTAGCTCCGCGCCGACTATAAAGAAGCCGAGCTCAATAGTCCACGGCTCCGCACGCCATAGTCCACGGACTCTAAATAAGACGCACGCACAGTCCACGGCGAGCGCCCAGCTCCGGACTATAAAGGAGGCGACGCGCCGCACGCGCGAGTCTCCGGACTATAAAGAAGGCGCCGCGCTCCGAGCCTAGCTCGCGACGTCTCCGCAAGAGTCCAAGGACTATAAATTAAGTCGTGCGCCGAGGTCGGCCTCCGCACGCGAGAGTCCAAGGACTATAAATTAAGTCGTGCGCCGAGGTCTGCCTCCGCACGCGAGAGTCCAAGGACTATAAATTAAGTCCTGCGCCGAGGTCTGCCTCCGCACGCGAGAGTTCAAGGACTATAAATTAAGTCGTGCACCCAGGTCTGCCTCCGCACGCGAGAGTCCAAGGACTATAAATTACGTGCGGCGCCAGTGTCCGCCTCACGCGAGAGTCCGCGGACTATAAATCAAGTCGCGGCGCCGAGGTCCGCCTCGCACGCGCGCCAGCCACGGACTCTAAACAAGTCGTGCACCGAGATCCGCCTCCGCACGCACCAGTTACCCTCACGCACTCTACGGAGTATAAAAATTGTGCAATGGCCGAGACACTAGCGAGTGCCTCGCGTTAGTGGTGCGGCACCTGGATGTCGCACCTTCGGGCGCGTTACACCAGGGAGTGTATCGCTCCTTTTTGAAGGTAGGGGAACGGTGGTCGCGCCTCCCTACCTCGGCCTGCATAGTGCCTTCGGCCTACGCTCCAAGCGCCTGCTCTCCGCGGGCGCTCCTTTTTGAAGGTAGGGGAACGGCGGTCGCGCCTCCTACCTCGCTCGCGAGTGCCTTCGCCCGCGCCCAGCGCCCGCTCTCGCGGCGCTCCTTTGAAGGTAGGGGAACGACGGTCGCGCCTCCCTACCTCGGCGCGAGTGCCTTCGGCCTACGCTCCAGCGCCCGCTCTCGGCGCCTTTTGAAGGTAGGGAACGCGGTCGCGCCTCCCTACCTCGGCTCGCGAGTGCCTTCGGCCTACGCTCCAGCGCGCCGCTCTCTGGCGCTCCTTTGAAGGTAGGGGAACGGCGGTCTCCCCTCCCTACCTCGGCGTCGCGAGTGCCTTCGCCCACGCTCCAGCGCCGCGCTCCGCGGGCGCCTTTTGAAGGTAGGGGAACGGTCTCCTCCTACCTCGGCGTGCGAGTGCCTTCGCCTACGCTCAAGCGCCCGCTCTCGCTGGCGCCTTTTGAAGGTAGGGGAACGCGGTCTCGCCTCCCTACCTCGGCGTGCGTGAGTGCCTTCGCCTACGCTCCAGCGCCCGCTCTCGCGGCGCTCTTTTTGAAGGTAGGGAACGCGGTCTCGCCTCCCTACCTCGGCGTGCGAGTGCCTTCGCCTACGCTCAAGCGCCCGCTCTCGCGGCGCCCTTTGAAGGTAGGGGAACGCGGCCGCGCCTCCCTACCTCGGCTCGCGAGTGCCTTCGCCTACGCCCAAGCGCCCGCTCTCCACGGCGCGCCTTTTTGAAGGTAGGGAACAGCGGTCGCGCCTCCCTACCTCGGCGTGCGCGAGTGCCTTCGGCCTCGCCCAGCGCCCGCTCTCGCGGGCGCCTTTTGAAGGTAGGGAACGGCGGTCGCGCCTCCCTACCTCGGCTGCGTGAGTGCCTTCGCCTACGCTCCAAGCGCCCGCTCTCGCGGCGCTCCTTTGAAGGTAGGGGAACGGCGGTCGCGCCTCCTACCTCGGCTCGCGAGTGCCTTCGGCCTACGCTCCAGCGCCCGCTCCGCGGCGCCTTTGAAGGTAGGGAACGGCGGTCGCGCCTCCCTACCTCGGCTGCGCGAGTGCCTTCGCCTACGCCCAAGCGCCCGCTCTCGCGGCGCTCCTTTTGAAGGTAGGGGAACGGCGGTCGCGCCTCCTACCTCGGCCGCGAGTGCCTTCGCCTACGCTCCAAGAGCCCGCTCTCGCGGGCGCCCTTTGAAGGTAGGGAACGGCGGTCTCGCCTCCCTACCTCGGCGGCGTGAGTGCCTTCGCCCACGCTCCAGCGCCCGCTCTCGCGGCGCTCCTTTTGAAGGTAGGGAACGACGGCCGCGCCTCCCTACCTCGGCTGCGTCGTGCCTTCGCCTACGCTCCAGCGCCCGCTCCGCGGGCGCCTTTGTGAAGGTAGGGAACGCGGTGTGCCTCCCTACCTCGGCTGCGCGAGTGCCTTCGCCTCGCCCAAGCGCCCGCTCTCGCGGGCGCCTTTTGAAGGTAGGGGAACGTGGTCTTGCCTCCCTACCTCGGCGTGCGAGTGCCTTCGGCCACGCTCCAGCGCCCGCTCCGCGGCGCTCCTTTTGAAGGTAGGGAACGGCGGTCGCGCCTCCCTACCTCGGCTGCGAGTGCTTTCGCCTACGCTCCAGCGCCGCTCGCGGGCGCTCCTTTTGAAGGTAGGGGCTGCGGTCTCGCCTCCCTACCTCGGCGTGCGAGTGCCTTCGCCTACGCCCAGCGCCGCCCTCGCGGGCACTCTTTTCAAGGTGAGAGAACAACGATGTCGGCGCGTCTTGGCGCTCCACTCGCCGCCCGCTTGTAGGCATCGCCTCGGCGGACAAAGCACGTCTTCGGCGCCGACTCCGCCGCCCGCCTCGTAGGCATCGCCTGCGGCGGGACAGCACGTCTTGGGCGCTCGACGGCGCGTCTTCGGCGCTCGACGGCACGTCTCCGGCGTTCGACGGCACGTCTTCGGCGCTCGACGACACGCCTTCAGCCTCGACTCCGCCGTCCACCTCGTAGGCATCGTCTCGGTGGGACGGCACGTCTCGCCTCGACCGCCGCCCGCCTCGTAGGCATCGCGCCGGGGACGACACGTCTTCGGCCTCGACTCCGCCGCCCGCCTCGTAGGCATCGCCTCGGTGGGATCCGCACGTCTTCGGCGCCGACTCCGCCGTCCGCCTTGTAGCATCGCCTCGGTGGGGACGGCACGTCTTGGCGCCGACGACACGCCGCCTCGACTCCGCCGCCCACCTCGTAAGCATCGCCTCGGTGGGACGGCACGCTTCGACCCGACCACCGCCCACCTCGTAGGCATCGCCCGGGGACGGCGACGTCTTCGGCGCTCGACAGCGAGCCTTCTCCGACTCCGCCGCCCGCCTCGTAGGCATCGCCTCGGTGGGGCACGCACGTCTCGCCTCGACTCCACCGCCCACCTCGTAGGCATCGCCGGGGACGGCGACGTCTCGGCGCCGACGACATGCCTTCGCCCGACTCGCCCGTCCGCCTCGTAGGCATCGCCCGGTGGGGCGGCGCGTACCTCCAGATCTAGCTCTCTTCCTCTCCTATCGATCCTCTCTTCTTCCTGCTTAGCCCGTAGCTTTTGAAAAAGCTAGATTTGAAAAGTATTTTAAGTAAAACCTAAAAATATTGTTAAATAAAAAGATATTTTGAATTTCTATAAAAATCCTAATTCAAATTAATTATTTGGAGTTATTTGGCTTTTATTTGGTTTCCTGGATTTTTTGGAGTTTAAAACCTATTTTTGAAAATAAAAAATTTTTCAAGTATGAAAATTAAATACCAACATTAGTTGGAAGTATTTTTATTAAGTCCAAAACTTATCCACGAACTTCTGTGAATTTTTCTGGAATTTTTGGATTTATTTCATATTTTTCTGAGCCTTATTGAATTTTCTGGCAATTTCTGAAAATCTGAAATCAAAAATCAAAAATCAAAATCCCCTCCCCTCCCCTCCGGCCGCCACGTGGACGGCCAGATGCCGCCACGTCTCCCGGCCGATCCCGCCTCCCCCTCCTCCCCGCTTGCCACTTGTCCGGCCCAGATGGCCCGCCTCGTGCGGCCGACTCATCTCGGCCGTCCATCCCCCTCTCTCCCCAAGGCCACCCAATATCCCCTGGGCCACGCAGCCACATCAGAGCCGCCCAAGCCCCGCTCCTCTCTCTCCTCACCCCGGCCCACCTGTCGGCGCCTGCCCTCTCTCTTCGCCTCTCTGCCCCGCGGGCCCCACCTGTCAGCCGCCCCTGCTCCCTCTCCCTCTGCCGCCCGGGCCCGTCTGTCAGCCGCACCCCGCCTTCTTCCACCTCGCGCCTTCTTCCTCCTCGAGCGCGCCCGCACCCGCCGCCGCAATCGCCGCCTCGGTCCTTCCAGCGCCCCGTCGCCCCGTCCCCTTTCTTCCCCCGCAAGTCGCGCATCCGCCTCCTTCCCCAATCCCCGCGCTTCCTTTCCTTCCTCAGCCCGCACATTCCTTTTTCCCCTCCGGCTGTCCCCGCCGCCCGAAATCTCCGGCGACAAATATGCGCGGCCCCGCCTCTCTCCAGCCCCTATAAATTCTGCCCCGAGCGCCGCCTCTCCTCGCTCCACTTTCCCCTCCGCTCCCCGTTCCTCCTCCGCCACCCGAGAACGCCCGCGCCGTGCGGCATCTCCCCGAGCGTCGGTGAAAGCAATGGCGTGGAATCGCTGCTGTCTCCGGCCTTCCGCGCCACGCCGTCGCCTCCCTCGGCTTCCTCGCCACGCCGCGAAGCCCCTCCGCCTCTCCGCCGTGCTCCCCGGCCACCGGAGCGTCACCGCGCCGTTGAACCCAAACCGCCGCCGCTCTCCCCTCGCCGCCGGGCGTCTTCGCTCGCCGCCGGTAAGGACCGTGCCCCTCCCGGGTTCCCCCGTGCCTCCTCTCCCTCCTGCGCCGCTCGTCGCTGGTAACCTCCCACCGGAGCGTCGGCGAGCCCGCTGTCCCCGTACGCCTCCGGCCGGCAACGCCACCCGTGCCGACGTGGTAGGTGGTGTGGCGCCATGTCAGCGCCACGTCGGCGCCGCGTCGGCCCAGTTCGCCTCGTCGGTGCCACGTCAGCCCGGCCCCGCCACCCGTGCCACCTCACCATTCCCTCTCCTCTGTGGGCTCGGTCCATGGACCCATGGCCCACCTGTCAGTGGGATTCACCCCAGGGCTGATGTCATGCTGACGCAGAAAATCAAATTTTCAGTTGAAAATTAATTCGGCTGAAAATAAAATCCCTGCTGATGCAATGCTGAGGTCATAAGTTATTTTTCCTTTAGAAAAATAATTCCAGAAATCAGCCTTTTTCCTTTTTCCTGATTTTAAACTTCCCGGAGCCCGTTCTCCTTCATTTTAACTCCGTTTGAGCCCATTCAAATTTCTAAATTCATCTAAAATCATAATCTATCCAAATATGGCCTCTAATTGAGTTTTTGAGTTTATTTGAATTTTTGTTTGTATTTATTTGTTTTGCTGCTTCGTCTTTTCCCGCGTAGATTCCAACGTTGTCGACGATCTCTCCACTTCGCAGCAGGAAGACCCAGAGAACCTGCAAGAAGGCAAGTCTCCTTAGATCATCTTGAACCTATGATTTTGAAATGTTTTATTTATTTTAAATTATGTGCATCACTATTTATATACAAGATTAGTTCAAATCTTAATGTAACAGTTAATCCAACCTTGTTATGCCCTCAGTTGAAATTGAATGCCATGTACCCTTGTCTCCTTAGGATTTCCTTTGACTTATTAATGAGTGTAATATATTTAATTGTTGATATTAGAATGGTAGAACAATGCTTAGCCATGCTATTGAATACCTCATAAATCTTTCAAATGCGAAATTATGAATTACTGTAATACCCTTGTTTTTATAAAGTTAGTGGTAATTGGAGTTGCCACTGTTCTTTTAAAATAAAGTGAAATGTGGAAATGGGTTTAGATTAGGGTGGATGGTTGGTTTGGATTGGTGCAGGAAGCACGAGATCTTGTAAAGTGTATGTTCCACCCTAGTCAATTAAGGACCGACACTTGTGTTTGTCTAGACTGAGCATTAACCGTACAACCACAAGTCTATATGGGTACGACCTAGCTGACTAACTTATGATAGTCTAGTTTAGGTGCCACCAGTGGAAAGTGGGTGCCGAGGATGGACCGTTATTCACGGTGAGGGACAGTTTTTTGTACTCATATGGCGCAAGAGGGGCTTGGTTGGGCGGTTAGCCTACTGCGGTGAAACCTCGTGGGTGGTATCTAGCTAGATTAGGATAAGGTAAAGGCTTTGTGATATTTTATCCGGGTCTCATGCCAAAGGAAGCGTGTTGACTTTTAGGATAATTTATCTCTTGTGGGTAAAGTTGTACAACCTCTGCAGAGTGTAAAACTATTCGAATAGCCGTGCCCACGGTCAAGGGCGGCAAGGAATGCATTCACATGGTAAATTTCTGGTTTTGGTTTTAAAATCAAAGTTTTATTCCGAGAGTGGAGGGAACTCTCGGAAGGGTATCCTGGTGGTTGTAGCCAGAGAGGGTGGATGGAACCTGCAGTTTAAACTTGACCAATTGTAATTGGTTAGCTAGTGTTGGTAGTTGGAACCTTCACTAGAGAGTTAATGATAGTTCTGTTAAAACGTTTACTTTATTAAATTGATGCCTTCGAAAATAATTAGAAGTAATTGAATGAAAATGTTGCTTTGTGCAAAAGAACCATATAGCCTTCCTTTGTCAAGCCTTGCATCTATTGCATTTTTTCCAAGACTTGCGGAGTACTTTATGTACTCACATGCTACACTCAAAAATAATAACCAGAGGAGTACGAAGCTCAAGAAGGCGACTACGACTTCTTCGCGGGTGGATTCGACGAAGGATTCCAGGAGTTCTAGGTCGCGCTTCCCAGTCAATTGCCTGTGGCGTATTGATGGGTCTTCACCGAGTTTATCTTTTGCTTCCACTGTGTTTCGTGTGTGCGAGGTCTTGAAACCTCAATTGTAATAATGAGATCTTTCGGTCTGTACTCTTTAATATTGTAATAAAGCGTTGCTAGTTATGTATTCATTTCTGTTTAACTGTGTGCACTAGCTTTAATCTGGGACTAGTGCAGTAATACACAGAGGGTCCGGGTTCAGAAATCCGGGGTCCCGACAAATTCTCTGGGAAGTTCAATGAAGTCGTAAATGAAATCAAATCCCTTGGCGACAATCTGGAAGACGAGGTGGCTGTGATGAAATACTTGAGAATTCTGCCAGAAAGGTTTCTTCCAATGGTGACTACGCTCATGTACTCTCAAAATCTCTCGAAGATGAAGATAGAGAAGTAACAGGGGCGCTTAAGGCACATGAGCAGCTCCTGAAGGGTTATCACACTCACAACGGAGAACAAGCACTACTTGTAAAGGAGGACACCCGAAATCGAGGCAAGCAAAACCATGCAGACTGTCATCTAGGGGTGGTCGTGGTCGTGGCTCATCATTTGGCCGTGGTGCTTCCCATGGTCACGAACAACGGCGTGGATATAGCCAGAGAGGCCGTGGATTCCAGTTTGGAAGAGGAGGAAGAGGAGGACCAGGAGAGAGACCTGATCGAGGGAGCGGTGACAACATGCAAGACAAGTCACACGTCCAATGCTTTGAGTGTGAAAAATTCAGCCATTACGCTGCCAAATGTTGAATCCATATCCAGTGACATAACTACAAGAAGTTTGGACACTATGCGGCAAACTGTAGGAGCAAGAAGAAATTTGAAGAAGCGAATCTTGCTCAAACCTCTAAACATAGAGAACCAACGTTGCTCTTGTCCCACTGTACCGAAGCTGTGCCGACAATGATACTGCTGAATGGAGAGTGCTCCCAAGTCTGATGGAGAAGGGAGAGGAGACACAGGAACAATCAGCAGATTGGTATCTCAACAATGGAGCTAGCAATCATATGACAGGCACATACTCAATGTTTCATGAATTAGATGAGAAAGTGCTCGGTAAGGTGCAATTCGGAGATAGCTCAATTGTTCAGATTAAAGGAAAAGGCTCAATTCTCATGAAGTGCAAGGATGGAGGCCAAAGACAGCTATCAGACGTATACTATATACCGAGTCTGCGCAGCAACATTATAAGCCTGTGACAGCTAACCGAAAAAGGTTGCCGAATTGAGCTAAAAAGTAACTACCTGAGAGTATTTCACAACAGTGAATTGTTGTTAATGAGGGTGCAAAGGACACCAAATCGACTGTACAAATCTCGATTGAAGTCGCTCAACCGAAATGCCTGAAGATCTCGGAAGATGACACAGCATGGTTGTGGCATGCAAGGTTCGGTCACATGAACTTCCAAAGCCTCAAAGCCATGGCAGAGAAGGAGATGGTGGTCAGCCTACCAAAGATCGATCACCCGGAGCAGATCTGCGAAGGTTGTCTGGTGGCAAAACAAGCTAGCAGTTCTTTTCCATCCCAGACCCAGTTTATAGCATCTCACCCATTGGAGTTAGTGCATGTTGATTCACACCGCGAACAGATGCCGGAAATCAGTATTTCATGCTGGTCGTTGATGACTACTCTAGAGGGGTGTATATGCTAAAAGGCAAGGATGAGGCAAAATTTAGTTTTCAAAAGTTCATAGCACTAGCTGAAAACGAAGTCGATCACAAGGTCAAAGTAGTCAGATCAGATCAAGGGGGAGAATTCCTATCAAAAGAATTTGACTCGGTCTGTGAAGAGAAAGGTATAGCAAGATACTTTACAGCTCCGTACTCACCTCAACAAAACAGAGTCGTAGAGAGAAGGAATAGAACCGTGATGGCCACAGCATGAAGTCTATTGAAGAGCAAATTTTTGCCTGGGAGATTTTGGGCAGAGGCAGTGAGGCATTCGGTTTATATTCTCAACCGTGCCACCATAAGAGCACTTGGTGGAATCACTCCATATGAGCTATGGTCAGGAAGAAAGCCGAATGTCATGCATTTGAGAGTGTTCGACTGCTTAGCACATGTGAAACCAACCAATTATCTGAAGAAGTTGGACGACCAGAGCAAGAGGATGATTTATCTCGGTTTTGAGCCAGGCAGCAAGGCGTACAGATGTTATGATCCGGTCGAAAAGAAGATTCATGTGAGTAGAGATGTTGTCTTCTAGGAAGATAAATACTGGGAGTGGGAAAAACATCAAAACCTGGAAAGAGATATGCAGAGTTGGGCGACGTTTGATGTAGCCGGTGCCAACAACGTAGGATGGGAAGGTGGAGTTCGACAACACCTCAGAGCACAAATCCATCAGGTGCCGAGACTTATGAGATTTCACCTGAAACAGAAGCCTGTGATGAGGAAGACTCGAATGGTAGAATACCGAAGATGAGGAGCATCAGCGAGATCTATGCACACACTGAGCCGGTGCAAACTGAGGAGATGTTGCTTTACACCACGGCCGAAGAGCCTGAAAGCGTTGAAGAAGCAAAGGAAGATAAACATTGGAGGGCTGCCATGCAAAAAGAATTGAAGTCAATTGAAGACAATGACACATGGAAACTCACTGACTTTGCAAAGCCAAAAGGTCATCGAGCTATTAGTTTGAAGTGAGTTTACAAAGTGAAAAAATTCTCAGGGAGAGGTGGTAAAGCACAAAGTACGACTAGTAGCAAAAGGCTATGTTCAAAAACATGGAGTCGACTATGAAGAAGTCGTTGCGCTAGTGGCTCGCATGGAAACAATTCATGTTCTCATTGCTTTGGCAGCTCATGGTGGATGGGAGATACACCACATGGATGTGAAAACGCCATTCTTGAATGGAGACATTGAGGAGGAAGTATATGTAGCTCAACCACCAGGTTTCCAGTCCAAAACACAAGCTGAGAAGGTGTTGAAGCTAAACAAGGCCTTGTACGAGCTCAAACAAGCTCCACGAGCTTGGAATATGAAGCTTGACAAAAGTCTAACATCACTCGGTTTCAAGCAGAGTAAGTCTGGATATGCTGTATACACAAGAGGGGATGTGAATACAAGGTTGATTGTGGGTGTCTATGTGGATGCCTTAATAATCATTGGCTCAAATCCAAGGGAGATTATGAAGTTTAAAGAAGAGATGATGAAGCTATTTAAAATGACAGATTTAGGGCTCCTAAGTTACTATCTTGGCATTGAGGTAAAATAGACTGAAAACAGCATCACACTTTGTCAGTCCGTTTATGCTCAGAAGATACTAGAGAAGTGTGGCATGGGAGACTGCAACCCGTGTCAAGTTCCAATGAAAAACCATTTGAAGCTAAGCAAGTCAGGCCCAGGATCTCTAGTTGATGCCACGTAGTACAGGAATATTGTTGGGAGTCTACGATACTTAGTTCATACTCATCCAGACATCGCTTTTGAGATATGTGAAAGGTACTCTGTAGTCGATTCATGGAAAAGCCGACTCAGGAGCATATGAATGCTGTTAAACACATTTTGAGATATGTGAAAGGTACTCTGTGTTTTGGCATCTACTACAAGAGAGGAGGCGAAGAGAGTTTGCAGCTGACCGGCTACAGTGACAGTGACATGGCAGGGGACATTGATGATTGAAAAAGCACAACAGGGTGATGTTTGTGCTGGGAGAAAGTTCAGTTAGTTGGCAATCTCAGAAGCAAAGAGTGGTGGCTTTGTCATCATGTGAAGCAGAGTACATAGCAGCAAGCATTGCATCTTGCCAGGGAGTCTGGCTTGCTCGTCTGTTAAGCAAATTGTCGGAAGAAGAAGCTATGAAGGTTGTTGGACAACAAATCTGCTATTTTGCTAAGCAAAAATCCGGTTCTTCATGATAGAAGCAAACATATAGATACAAGATATCATTTTATCAGAGATTGTGTTGAAGAAGGAAGAATCGCTATCAAATACACCCATACAGAGGAACAGAAAGCCGATATTCCGACGAAGCCGCTCGGTCGGATAAAGTTCTTGGAGATGAGGAGGAAAATCGGCATGATTGAAGCCACAAAACAAGATTAGGGAGAGAATGTTGTAAATAATCTTGTTTAGAAGTCATGTGCAAAGTTTAGTCGTGATTGAGTCGAGTTGTACTCGTAGTCGGAACCCGAGCAAAAGTCGTAGAGCTGGGTATAAAAGGGGAGGAGTCATGTAATCAGATCGCAGTGAGAAGAAAAGAAGAGAAAAGAAAAACCTTGAGTATTGACTTCATTGTGTGATCTTGCAAACGTGGTTGAAATCAACTTACGACCACGACAAATGTGGTCAGAAGGATTTTTGACCACGGCAAAGTATCCATAGACGTGATCGGAAGGCGTTCGATCACGGCAAAGAAAGTTTAGACATGGTCAGAAGGTGTTCGACCACGGCAAAGGAAGTTTGAACATGGTCGGAAGGCATTCGACCACGGCAAAGAAAGTCTGAACGTGGTCAGAACGGGTTTCGACCACATTGTGAAGTTGAACGCGGTCAGAAGAGGCTTCGACCACGTTGTGGAGTCGTTGAACGTGTGGTCGGAAGAGGCTTCGACCACGTTGTGAGTGGTCGAAAAAGGCTTCGACCACGTTGTGAAGCACTAAATGTGGTCGGAATCGGTAGAATCACTGCGTGGTCGTAGGGAGCTGCGACTATGGGGTTTCAAGTAGGGTCGAAGGAAGACCAGTGCAGTGGCAGAGAAGTGTGGTCAAAACTTCTACAGAAGTTTCTGACTACGAAGTCGGAGCGATCGAGGAGTGATCGGACAGGCTACAACGCGGCCGAAAGGACTGTCTGTGTAGTCGTAAAACCGATAGAGTGGTCGAAGCACAGCGGGAGGCGGTTGTAGCCTCTTGTAAGCGGTCGAACGACTACAGGAGATGGTCGTAGCGGTCGTAAAGTCCTGAGAGCAGTCATAAAGATTGCAACACATTTTTCATAGTGCTTGTTAGCATAAACATGCAATCCATATTACGCACTGAAACTAACGGACTTTTTCATTAAGAAATAGCATATTCTCCATTTTGCCTATGGAAGTTTTGCATTTCCATTTTTGCCGCACTTCTGTTGCATACATACCAGGGGCGGATCTACAGTAGTTCATGGGTGTTCAGCTAAACATCTAAATTTTTGACAAAAAAACCTAGTATATATAAAACATAATACATATGTATATATTTAGTTTGGCTAAAATAGTTATATTCGTAGCCATGAACTGATCAGCCCAACACAGCAACGCAGCAATGGCCTAGGCCCATTTGTTGTGCACCGATGGGCTGTCTTGGCGTCTCCCGATCCCCCATTCGCCTGATTCCCCATCAGTGCTTTCTTGGATTCATAAAAATATTAAAAGAGGAGAGTTTCAGAAGGCTATCTATGGCATTGTCAAAGGCATATGAACACATGGACAGAGGGCAAATAAATTGTCACAAAATGCGGGCTTCAAATCAGAAGGGTTGTTTGCTGGTGATGTGCTTGAAATCTGATTGTAATGTTGTTGATCACATTACCTCTTTGCTGTGTGAAATTCATGGACCATTGTTCTAGCATGAATCCTGACTCCTGAGGTATCCTGGACACTTGACCATTGTTGAATTATGCATGGCATTCCCATTGGTTGATTTTGCAGTTCTTACATTTGGTGATGCAACCGTCCAACCTTGAAGTATGCTTATTTTACATTGTGCATAACAAGGGAAGGTCAAAAGATTGTACCATTTGATGGCGATCAGATTGTGGAAATCTTCCATAAGAACAACCTGCTACTTAAGGAGCTAACTATTGGTCAATTACCCATCTTCCTTATATGTCCATTTCAAGGTGGATGGACAAAATTGACACTGCTAATCCATTTCAAATGATGGCTTCTAATCTTTCACTACATTCAACCAGTTATTAACGGTAAGGCTACAAAAGATAGCACGGGTATTAGGTGGTGATCATTTGGGCTTATTTTTTGGTGGCTTATGGCTGAAAAACACTGTAGCTGGTTGAAAAAACATTGTAGCTGACAGAGTCTTATTTAGCATAATTAAATTTAAAAAATTAAAAAAATATAAAAAATATGTTAGCCCATTACATATAATACAAACAAATACGGGAAAAAAGAACCGGCAAAAAAGCTCAACAAAAAGCCAAAAGTTCAGAAAAGGACGAAATTTATGAATAGTGAAAAATGAGCCGGAAGCTAAAAGCTGAAGCCTTGTTAATTATGGTTGCTATGTGTTAGAGTACAATACATATTTGGTAGGATAGAGTCCAATTGGGATTACAATCCCTTGTACCATCTTGCCCCCCAAGTCTTGTACCTCTATATATACCGCCCAAGAGGCTCAATGCAATACATCCAATTCCACCCAATTATATCTTCCTACATGGTATCAGAGCTCTAGGTTTAGATCCTAACCCTAGCCGCCGTTTGCTTCCGCACCGCGCGCCCCCGGGGAGATCTATCTCCGCCGGGGGCAGCGCCACCATTTAGGTAGCGGATCCTATTGATCCGGCCACCATCGTCGTCGTCATCAAGCAGCAGATCGAGCCTCCTCGTCGCAGTTCGCCGTGCACCGTCGCGTCCTCCTCAGGCCGCCGCCTCCTCCCCGGGGCGACCTCGCACGCCACGACGCCGTCTCCCTCGGTCGCCGCCGTCGCCTCTTCTTCGGCCGATCTCCCGACGCCACCGCCGCCGATCGCTCGGAGCTTCCGGATCCGGACGGATCCGGTTCCCAGACGCCGCGGGACCCCGACGCCCGAACGCCTCCGCGCAGAACGCCGCCGCCGCTGGAGCCCGCGCCGCCTCTCTCGTTGCCGCCGGCCGTCGCCTCCTCCGGTTGCCGCGGCGGCCGCGCCCCTCCGCTGCGTCGCCTCGGCGCGCGCCTCCTCTGCCGCCGCCCGACTGATCCGCCCACTCGCGGCGCACCGCCTCCTCGCATGCTCGGCTCGGCCGTCGCTAGGCTTGCTGCCTCAGGCGCCCGCCCGCCGACTGGTAGCCGCCCACCGAGCCCGCCTCCCGCCGCCTGCTGGTGCCGCCGGCTTCGCTCGCCGTCCTCCACCTAGCCGGCCGACGCACGCCCCTGCCGCCCACCAACGCTGGCTCCTCCTTTGTGCCGTGCGTTTTAGATGAAGTCTCAGATTGGATCTGAGATAAGCACCAAAAAAAAGGGAGGATCACGCTAGGTGTACCCGGTGAGTTGCACATGGAGAATCCCACTGCTGCTGTTGTATCTTTTCTTTTCCCGATCACTGATCGGGGTTGAGTCGCCCACCGCCCGTCGACCTCGCACGTATCTACTCCGACATCGGCGTCGACTACACCGGCCTCTACCTCTTCGACTGTGCGGCCAGGCCGGGCACGCGATGTCGAGGGGACGCCTTCGCACGTCGTGTCTCAGTCATCCCGTCCGCACGTCTTCATCGCCGGTTCGTCATCGCCACCACAGATCGGGACGCCTCCACCGACTTCTTCCATCGTCGTCCCGCCTCGCGCGTACTCGGTCTGATCAGCCGATTGTGCGCGATCCACCCGGCTCCCGTGACGTTCGTCGTCGAGTACTACGCGCCTCTTCTCCGAGCAACAGGGCTGCTGCTGTGTCGCCTCCTCGGGCCGCAGCACCGCCGCACGTGTGTCCCCTCGCCGTTGCATCTACATCGCCGTCCCTTGTGCATCGACGACTGTGCTGCGCAATCTCTTGTGCGCCATCTATCTGCACATGGTCTTCGTCATACTGATCGGGCCTTCACCGCCGACATCGAGCGCTACCACCGCCGCCGTACCTTGCGCTGAATCGCCGCGCGCCAGAAAGCGCCCGCCGGACGCTCGCGCCGGGTTGGGCGCCCGCTCCGCATCGCTCTTTCTTCGTCCAGCACAACCACGCCTGGTTGGGGCCCTCTCCCTTGTACGTCCGGTACTGGCAACACCGGTGCGTGCTTTCGTCCCCGACGCGTTGCCGGGTCTAGCAAACCTGGCGCACGCCTCGGCTCTAGCGGCTTGACTGCATCGACTTCGGCATCGACCCTCCCGTTCCCGTCTCATCTGCTTTGATTGCATCGCCGTTTTTCGCCTACATCCTCGACGGCCCTGACTGCGTCGACCTCGGCATCGCCCCCCCCCTTCCATGACGCTGCCTCGACGCATCTCCGTCATCATCATGGCGCCTCTTTTGCGCCCGCGGCTTCATGAGCGACCGTCTCGACATCGGTAACCCGACCACGACTACGTCGACCACGGCCATCTCCAGCACGGCATCCTCGACCACGACTACTTCGCCCTAGCGCTCGGCTACCTCGACATCGGCACAAAGGGCTACCGCCTTGCTTGAGCTACTTGTCGGTTCCTGCTCCAGTCACAGCATGCGCGCCGCATCGACGGTTATGACTGCGGGGGGATGTTAGCTCTTGGCTTCTTCTCGATCTCACCGTTTGCGGCGCGCCGTTGTAGATCATGGGGATGTTAGAGTACAATACATATTTGGTAGGATAGAGTCCAATTGGGATTACAATCCCTTGTACCATCTTGCCCCCCAAGTCTTGTACCTCTATATATACCGCCCAAGAGGCTCAATGCAATACATCCAATTCCACCCAATTATATCTTCCTACACTATGGATGATTTCATTTGCAATTCAGTGCTCTTTTGTTTGCCTTTTTTTTCTTCCAGCAAATGGGTGGAAATTCTTGAGAAAGTAGAGTTAAGAGCAGTTGTGTACCAGTCAAGGCTTCACACAATGTTAGTTTGTTTGCAAGATGTATGGTCTAATAATCTGATGAGAAGTTTTGTACGTGAACTATTTTTTTGACATGCAGCTGATAGCCAAGATTTCCATTGTTCCCTTGACCGTCTGTGTTATAAATGTTTTAACTTATGCCAAATTTGTTTATCCTAAGAGAAGACCAACATGGACAACAAATCTTGTGAACAGAACTACTGGTTTTGCTACCCACAAGAAGATTTCATCCGTACTATGGATGTCGCGGCGTCGCCAAGTCGTCGCCTTAGCGTCACGGTGGTGCAGGGGCGCCACGCCTTGGCAATTTAGGCTGCTCACCCGCCTGAGGTGCCGTTGCTGTGAGCGGAGCTACAGGGTGGTCCCTGTGGGCCGCGGACCACCCTGCGCTCGGCCCAACAAAGCCCAGGCCCCAGAGTCCTGAGTCCACAGTCCGCACGGCCGCACGGGAGTCTGGACTCTGGAGTTCGCGTGACCGTGACGGCGTGAGATCGAGAGTTCGCGTGACGGCGTGAGGTGAGATCGAGAGTTCGCGTCAGCCGTCAGACGCCCGTTCCGGCCGTTCGTATTCTTCTCAAACGCGGAGACGCTCGTTCGTATTCGAGAGCAGGGGCGACGCTGCGACGCAGTGACGGCGAGCGTGGGCGCGTCCTGCGGCCATCGAGCATCGGCGACGGCGCGGCGGCCATCGAGCCCATCAGCCCAGGTACGTACATCAAATTCATAGCACTACATATCACTTGTTCAGGATCTTTTTTTTTGTACTGGATAATCCTTAACGCCCAGCACTACACCTTAGGGTATAGAAGAGTTAAAAACTTAAATTATTAACTATATGTAATAAATCCTGAGAAGTACTATGTATTGTAGGTAAACACAATTTGTTGAATTAAATAAATGAGGGTGAAGGTAGAAGATGGATAAGAAAATCGTATATGTTCTTGCGGCAAGGGAATCCTCTCCATGGTATTTCATGCATTGCATGATTGCATCGTTGCAGGCTTGCAGCACCTTGACATGCGTTGATTGGCTGATTGCCTTGGTGGGGTCTGGGTTTCAGGCTGCAGATTTGTTAAAACATGAAGAGGAGTGGTGATATTGCCTCTCTTTTTCAGAAATATGCATCAAAGAAGAAGGTTTCTTCTCCATCTCCTTCCGTGGCTGCAGCTATTCCAGAAGAGCAAATTGAAGAACAAGAAGGTGGATCGGATCAAGATAGAGTGATTGAAGAAAATATGACTCCAACTCCAATGCCTCCAAGTCCACCTCCAGTCGCTGAAAAAGAACCGGTTTATGATATCAGTTGGCTTCCACTTGATCCAGGGGAGAGGCAATCCATTGCAAATTATCCCGTCAATGATCAAGATGCAGTTCGACGATCATATATTATTAAAGGCCCATTCCAACCTTATGCACATGAATTTGAAAGTAGAAAAATCGGAAATAGGGATAGGAAATTCAATCCTATATGGTTTTATAAATATCCTTGGATTGAATATAGTATCAAGAAGGAAGCTGCATTTTGCTTTGTGTGCTACTTGTTTGCAAAGGAGAAAACTAAGAAATCTGCATTTGTTGAAGGTGGTTGGAGAAATTGGAATAGAAATGATGCACTTGATTTACATGTGGGTGGTGTAACAAGTGCTCACAACGTAGCTCAAGAAAGATACAACTTATTTATGACTCCCCATGGAGCAATTGATGATAAAATTGTGAAGGTGGATAATGAGGAGCGACGTCTCTACAAGATCAGGTTGACTTATTCATTTAGATGTTTGAAGTTTCTTTTGCAGCAAGGATTGACATTCCGTGGGCATGATGAAAGTGAAGAGTCTAGCAACAGAGGGAACTTCATTGAACTTTTGAAGTGGCTTGCAGCAAATAATGAAGAGGTAGACAAGTTTGTTTTGAAGAATGCTCCAGGTAATTGCACATTGACTAGCCTAGATATACAAAAAGAAATTATTCAATGTTGTGCTATGGAGACTAGAGATCAAATCATTAAGGAATTTGGTGAAGATCACTATACAATTTTAGCTGATGAGTCTAGTGATGTCTCTCATAAAGAACAACTAGCCCTTTGCTTGCGTTTTGTTGATAAACCAGGAAGGCCATGTGAGCGGTTTCTTGGAATTGTTCATGTAGATGATACCACTTCTTCATCACTTAAGGAAGCAATTCAATCTTTACTAGTTAGTCATGGTTTGACTACAACTCAAATCCGTGGTCAAGGCTACGATGGGGCTAGTAACATGAAAGGAGAGATTAAAGGGCTGAAAACCTTGATCATGAAAGAATCACCTTCTGCTTATTATGTACACTGTTTTGCACATCAACTCCAATTGGTTCTTGTTGCTATTGCCAAAGGAAATAATGATTGTGTGTGGTTTTTTGATCAAGTATCACTCTTGCTAAATATTATTGGTGTTTCTTGTAAGCGTCATGGCATGCTTCGACATCACCAATATGACAATGTCATGAAAGCACTTGAGTGTGGTATACTAGAATCTGGAAGTGGGTTAAATCAAGAGATGGGGCTGCCTAGACCTGGTGAGACTCGGTGGGGCTCTCATTATAAAACTGTGGTCAACATGATTGCTATATATCCCACAATTCGTGATGTACTCATAGCTCTTGGAGAAGATACATCACAAAGGGGTGAATGGCCAAAAATACATACTATGGTTGGAGTGCTTGAGTCATTTGATTTTATTTTTAGTGCTCATTTGATGCTTGAGATTCTTGGACACACAAATGAATTGTCTGAGTGTTTGCAAAGAAGAGACCAAGATATTCTTAATACAATGTCACTTGTCAGTTTGGCAAAGAGTAAAATGCAGCAAATGAGGTCTGAAGGGTGGGTTTCATTTCTTTAAAGGGTTACAATATTTTGCAACAAACATGGCATTCAAGTTCCTGCAATGCAACATAATTATGTGCCGTATGGAAGATCAGCACGTTTTGCTCAGAACCAAACAAATGATGATCACTTCAGATAAAATTAGTCAAGAGCTTGACAGTCGGTTTGATGAGGTAAATATGGAGTTGCTTACTTGTATGGCTGCTTTGAATCCAGCGGATTCCTTCGCTTCTTTTGATGCAAACAAGGTACATAGACTTGCTGAATTTTACCCTAATAATTTTTCAAGCTCTGACTTACTAAGACTCGACTTGCAACTTGAAACCTTTATTGATGACATGAGAAAAGATGAAATGTTCAAAGGCCTAAACAATCTTAATGACCTCTCAGTAAAACTTGTTGAAACAAAGAGGGATAAAGTTTATCATTGGGTCTATTTACTTATCAAATTGGTATTACTTCTACCGTTGGCTACCGCAAGTGTTGAAAGAATATTTTCTGCAATGACCTTTATCAAGAATAAGTTGAGAAATAAGATGGGTGATAGCCTTCTGGATGATTGTCTAGTCACTTTTATTGAGCGGGATATCTTCTTACAATTGAGTAAAGAAGAGATCATCAACACTTTCATGGCTATTAGAAGGGGCAGACCTGACAAGAAGAAGAAGTAGTGACGTACTGTTCTTCAACTACTATGGGTATGTAATATTTCAATTCTATGTTAAGAAAGCTATATTCGTCTATTTTATGAAGTTCGTATGTCCTTTTTACCTTAATTGCATTTCGTAATTCATATACTTGTGTACCGACATGTTAAATTTATAGTGGTTAAATAAATTTTAGACAATGGACCACCATAGATCCTGGCTACGCCAGTACGCCACTGCTGCGAGGACACGCTCGACATCCCGCGCCGCCGCCTGCCTCTGCAGCCTGATGACGCGCAGGCGCAGCACTTCCTGGAGCTCCGGCCGTACAACCGCTACCAGCCTCCGGCGCCGCCTTCCTAGTCGAGGCGCATCGTGCCTGTGCGCCATGGGCCGGGCGAGGTGAACGTGGACGAGGGCGTGTACACGCGCGTGCCGAACCCGCAGATCGGGCTGACGGCCAAGGGGTGGCGCGGCGCCGAGGAGTTGGTGTCGTCGGACGACCAGGGTGACGGCGAGGACTGGAAGGTGTACTTCTACGTGTCCCCGTACCACCGCATCGCCGGCGTCTGCGAGGACACCATGGCACCCGCCGCGTAGACGCTATGGCGCCTCTCAGTCGCCGTTGTCGCCAAGTCCGCTGTGACAAACATGATCTGGACTTTGGCTTGTGGTTATCTTGCAATATTTGTTCTGAAGTGCTTTACAATAGTTTTGTCCGTTCAAAATATTATATATTTATGTAAACATCAGATCGCTCAAGAAAACTACGATATTAGATCAGTTATGGTCCAAATCAGAATTCTCTCAGAACTCTGTTAAAAGAACTAAGGTAGTAACGATGAGCCCAAGAATAGTGCAGATGCATTTTTTTTCTTTATTGTGTTAACAAACCAGGAGGACAAAATGCTAAAAGTCTTAAGCCAAAAACCAAGTGGTAGCTGTCATAATGTCTAACCGATAACTATAGGTTGCTCTATTTTCTATCAAGATATTATGCTACTGATTGGATTAGTAAGATCACACCACTCGAGTGAAAACAATTCTGAACAAAACTACAATAAAAACAACTTTAACCAAATTAGCATGGCCATTCCTTTTCACGTAATTGTAAGCTGCAGCTTGATGGCCGCATACCAAATCCACTGTCATCAAAATCCTTTGTTGTCTCCTGATGTTATGTTAGGTTTGAGGCAAGGTAGATTGACGCTGACAACCTTAATAATGGCTTTATTTGGGTAAGGACTAATTCCTTAGGTGATGCTAATGAATCTGCATCGCGCAAATTCCAAATTGAGCAGCTCACGTGAGGCAAAAGAAATTTGAGGTGATGTGAGGTGGGTTAGACTAAGGCAAATTAAGGGTGAGTGTTGACCAAATGCTTCTGAATTTTCATGAGGCAAAGCAATCATCAACCAGATAGACAGGAAGAATACTGACGCCACAATGGTCGAAATGAACATTACTGCCTTGGTAGGTAACCAAAACCTCATTCTGCTGTTAGACAGGAAGGTTAAAGTAGTGTTGTTCTGTGAGGGAAGGCAGCAGAGAAGTTTGTCTGCCTCCGCAGCCTACATATTCACGATCCAGTCATGCTGAGTTGAAGGTTCTATTTGCTTACAAAGTCTATTGCTCAAGTGTAACAGAATTTTTACCTTAATAAGAGGTGCTCAGGAGTCTTATTAACCATTTTGTTTTGGTGTGAAGAACTTTTTTAGATTGATATACGATAAAAAGCAATCTGACTGATGGGCGTGGAGCAATTTTTATCTCTTTGATCTGTGTGTGTGTGTGATTTGTCTTTTCCCTTGGTGGTGGAATCTGTTTCCATCGTTTTATGAGAGAGTCATTTGCAAGTTTTATAATCCATGGCATTACTTGCAAGTTTCTAACTACACGGTTTTATTAGAATGGGTTATATATACATGGTTTGTACTCTTCTCATATCAGAGCCTAAGAAACAGACCAAATGTAAAAAGGAAGATGTTTTGTAATTTATATCCATGTTTATCTGCACGTAGACCGGCCTTCAGGATGTGAATCTCTGAAGGCAACAGCTTGCTGTCATTCGGTAGATTACTTTGAAAAATGGGGGTCCTAAACCCGCTAGATCAATTCTCTCCTTTTTTTTTATACACACATGCATTAGTACGTCCTGTAAGTTGTTCCATATTGGATTGGAATGTTGCTCTTGGCTTGGTCTGGCCTGTACCTCAAAGAAACATTGTCCGGTGACGGTGAGGTAGCACGGGAGGCCTGGACCGCTGATTGTACTGCACTGGTGCGCAGCAAATTATTGTTTTGTCAGGTCTATCTGGGGACTAAGTAGCAGCAGGGGCATATGAAACGACCATCATTTTTACTGGACTCAAATATTATATTTAAACTTTACTGAGAATTAATTAACAAACTACGTAATTACAAGAATGATCTAAAGATGGGGAAAAACTCCCAACATTCAAATACTGATAGAGCACAAAGTGACAAGGTCAAATCATAATACAAGGTTGTTAATTACATCATCATAATAATTAAAACATAAGAATACAACGTTTACCATCATACATCATATATTCTCGAATACATACAATACAAATTGTAGTTACAATTTTGATTGGCAAAGTAAACCATAGGTGTCGCGAGGAGTGAGTCGACGCCGAGGACCTACATTGGTCAAATAAACTAAAAACCCGGGACACAACCATCCAAAAAGAAAATTAAGAGAGGAAGAAGAAGATTGCCGTCAGAATCCGTTCGAGTTAGAATATCGAATTGTAGTGCCCATCGAGATACCAGGACCATCTGGGATCAATCGATATCTCTTGTTGTAGTGAGCTTCATCATCCAGCGATAGCCATGTAAACACCTACTTAAAATTTTACCAAATTTACCTTCGTAAGAGAGAAAACTAAGCTACAGTGCCAAAACACCCTAAGAACCTTTTGTCCATAAGAGTAACCAACGTTTCCACCACGCATAGTGAAACATGAGAGGGAGGGTGATAAGAAAGAAGCCAGCCACGAGAGAGAGAGAGAGAGAGAGAGAGAGCATTCCATCCAACATCCCAAGCCACGAGAGAAAGATAAAGAGAGCTCACCGAGGAGGAGGAGGAGGTCAACCACCAGGAGAGCATATGCGGAAGGACCACCGTCACCAACCCATTCTTGACCCAACCAAATCAAGTAGAATACCCCACAAGTCTTGTCCCTTTTATTTCCCCCCAAATCTCAATGAAAAGCATCACATTGTGGATGAACTCAGCAACTGAGTAGGGAGAATAGCAAGGGAAAGGGAGCTAGTCCTCACCTTGCCGGTTAGAGGCATAGCAAGTAGCGCCGTCGACTCACTGCGGCTAGGGTCGAACCATAGATAGCCACCATACGCGCCAAAATACAACACACCATTAAATCAATCCCAACAAAATTAAAATCTCAACTAAGAACTTAACACAATAATACAACACAACTGTCTCTTTAATCAGATTTCATAAACTATAAAATGCGCTTCATAATACAGAGGACAAATTGGGGCAAGAATAGGAATTTGTATAAGCCATGGTTGAGGCTAAGGCATTTTACGCTTACCAAGGTAAGCATACCTTTGATCATTTTGAATGGAGTAAATTCATGTGAAAATCATTTTTACGCTAGATTAATATCATTTTGCTATGAAAATGAATTTTTACAAGAAATCATGTGCTTGATGTTAATGATGATGAATGTGCTGGATGTTAATGATGAGGAATATGTGCTTGATGTTAATGAAAATGAATATGGAAGTGTAGGCAGTTGAAAGAGCTACTATCCTACAGATAAATAATAGGAGGGTGGAGTATGTCTAGAAAAGGAAAGATAGTGGTAGAGATAGGGCCCTCTACACATGGTTATAATATAACGACTAAACAAGCAGAAAATGCTATCATACAACGTTATTATATTCTCCATATGGGTAAGTAGTATAATTAGATGGAAGAAACTAGAATAGGTATAGAGCCCAAAAGTGGTGGATCTAAAGAGGCAAACCCAGAACTGGTATAGAGCTTGAAAGTGGTGAGTCTGGCGCATATATTTATTGTTGTGGGTGTGTCGGGTGAGGGTAAGAGATCTCCTCAGACCAATGACTATTTTCACAGTTGGGTGAGGTATCGGGTGAGGGTAAGAGACCACTTTGGGCAACCGACTATGGTTAGTTGAGTGGAGATATAATAACAGAACTAGAAAAATATTTTGTACTCTAACTTGGCACTGCATATAAGTAAATGCAGATGATCCAGTTGTAAATAGTTTGGAGTAGCTATAGGCAAAGAGACACAAGTCTACGTAGTGCTAATCAAATCATGAAATCATACCTGTCTCCTGGATTAGAGGCTACAGAGATCGACTCAGGGTTCTCTCTTCACCAGGGTCTTCACTTGGGTGATTAGTAGTATTTGGAATAGGAGATTTGATTATGAAGAGATGAGACATATCATTGCATTTGTTGCTAATAATATTTGCTGAGTATGTTGTACTAACCCGATCCTAGTCTGGCTGAGAATTACCTCAAGTTGGACATGGGTTTTATAGGCTTAGAGGCTGCCGCATGGGATGAGGGTGAACGTATCGAGGACCAGGACAAGATGAACACCCTATTCGGCAGTTGGGACAAGTAGGCGACCTATAGTGCTTTGTCTCAGAGAGTTGGAGTATATAAATAATCTGCATCTCTTTATGTATATGATACTTATATAATTATTGTCTACGATAGAACTTCTGTAATAGTTCTGTAGGATTATTGTTAGTTAGGAAGCAGTGTATTAAAGGCTTTAACCCTACATAGTTAGTTATTGTAATCTTGTAAAGACTAACTATTGTTCTGCTGTGTAACTTGGTATAGTTTACTATTTGATAAGACAATATTCTTATAAAATAGTAATATATTATCTAGTATTATGTTCAGATGATAATAGGACGGGACGTCACAGCATCAAGTTTAAAAACGACCGGACGAAATTTCACTAAATGCCGTAAATTTCGCTTCTGTCTCTTCGCTACCCACCAGTGCCAAAGCATAACTATCTTGTTCAGTCAGATTTCAGCGAATTATCCCCATTCAAAATTTTGTCTAAATTCATCTAAATTTTGATTAAATTTCATCAAAATTTTTGAAATTTTCGTCTTAAGTCAAGATTAAAATTTGAACGAAATGGACGTCCATAATCATTGCAGTTATAAAATTTCTTATCATTTCGTTTCTTTCGATGTGAGCGAAGCAATCTCGTGAGGGAATAGCACGAAGGAATTTCTTTACCACATAAAATTTCTGATGGCGAAAGATTTAACCCTGCACAGCATACAAGTAAACAAACGACCGCAGCAGCAACAGCGAGTCTACTTGTTTTTGTTTCCACCGTAAACTGCTGCTTCTGTCTCCTCTTTGCACTGCCGTCTTGTTCAGCTTTCCAGTGCCACATTATGCTTTTGTCTACTAGATTGTGAGCCGTTGCAGGAGCCTATCATGCAAACTGTTCTCTTTTTCCAAACATTCTGAAGCAGAATAACAAGAAGCACCGAGAAATCTCAACTTCTCAAGTGTTCTCTTCATGCCTTCCAGTGGTATTGAACTGAGGGCTTCTCGGTTTCGCCGACAGGTTAGTTTAATAATTTGCATACTAATGTTTATGTCATATTCTCGTAATAATATTATTGTTGCGCGTAATCTAAGATCGCGTGCTCTAATTAAGTTGCGATGTCTTCTGTAGCTCCGTCGGTTTATGTCATAATAATATTGTTGTTGCATGTAACCTAACGACGTGGGCTCTAATATTCCAATTAAGTTGTGCTGTCTTCCGATCTCTATCTTCTGCTCTTGTCTAGCTTTAACCAGAGCTTTCTCCTTTGACAGGCAGGAGTTGCTGAAATGTTATTGCCTGCAATCACAACAGTGCTGAATGTCACTCACATATCACATGCTCCCACCAGGAAGGGACCTATGGTTGTGCTGCAACCGCCTGAGGTTGTGTCCGGAAGCAGAGGAAGCTATGAAGATCAAAGCAGTTCAGATTAAATGGCTCTCACTTCTTGGTGGCCTCGGGCTTGCAACAAGCACAATTGGCCGTGCAGATGCAACTGCATCTCCCTCTTTTCTGCTTTCCGTGGCCATGTTTCTTCGCCTGGAGCGAGTCTGTAGTAGTAAACTGGAGCAATGGTCTAAGTGAAGGCTGGAAAATGGATGGACTATAATAGATGCTTCTGCTTTACTGCAATGCAACATGGATGAGGCTTGGGCGTGAAGGAAGGGACAAATGCCTTGGGGGCAAAAAGAGGAAGAAAAACATACACTCCCTACAGTTCTAGAGAGATAGCTAGCAAAGTGTTTCTACTGATTCCATCGTTTGATGCATTCGCAGCTAATTTCTCCTCACTTTCTGTGGGGCGCAATTGATAGTTTCCCGAGGTGGTATTTGGTTGCTTCCTTCTTCAAATGTTGGTGCAGATTTTCTTACAGATCGATGCGCGAGGGTTGCGCTATTGCTTAGCGTTGAAGCGCCATACATGTTTTTTTCTCTCTCTCTCTCACCTTTCTTCTCCCCTGTTCCCCAAAATGATGTACCCCTTTTTTTGGTCTGAACCGTTTGTGTCAGACCCAAGGAAGAACATGAGTACGAGTAAGCTGGAAGCACAGTAAGCCCTTACAGCTGCTACTACAATAATGCGCGTATACACTACTGACTAGCTACAGAGAGAGAGAGAGAGAGAGAGAGAGGAGGAGGAAGAAGAAGTGAAAAGAAAACAACATGATTCTCCCTTTGAGAAATTAACCTTTGGAAAAAGACCAATAAAGATTTTAAAACAGAAGAAAAAAAATTATGATCCTCCTCCTCGATCTCCATCTGTCTAGGACTCTAGGTGCATCTGACATTCCTGCCTGGCCCTCCGTAGTAGAAGTAGTTGCCCCAGACGGTGTTGACTCCGCCCTGGATGTCGTAGCAGTTGGGGTGGTCGGCGGTGACGTGGAAGCTGGGCGGCGGGATGAGGCTATTGTCCCAGTCGACCACCTCGAGGTTGCGGAAGTAGGACGCCCTCCCGAACCCTTCCCCGGCGAAGTGGCCGCTGCCCATCTGCGTCGCCGTGTGCGACCCGTCGGCGCGCGTGTTCACCACCTCGCCGCCGAACTGCACCATGCTCGCGTGCGACGCCAGGTGGCTGAACAGGAACGACGGCCAGTAGCCCACCAGCTCCCCCGATCCGAACTCCAGCCACCAGTTGCCGTGGTTAGGGTCCTGAGTTTGGAAATGTCAGTAGGTGGACTGACCGTCGAGTTTCATGCACCCATCAGTTCAATGTAACGCATAACTGTTCAGTTTTTTTACTGTACTAACGAGTTCATCGAAAAGCTTAAACCGTTTGAGTTATGTGTACGGTTTGCTAAAAGCTTAGGTCGTTGAGGGGAAAAGTACAATGTACTGGTTTTCGATGGTGGCCTTTGTTGATACGAATTGTCTGACGTACATGTGTGCCGTAGGTTTCTAGGACGGATTGTACACTGTGCCTGACGAAATCATGCTTCCAAGTTTCTACTCTTTCACATTTAGCTGTTGCGAAATGCAAGAACTGGGGAGTGATGAGGCCAGTGAGGAGGACCATGACCTGCTACGATGTTTTGAGTGTTTGGTTGGTGATGTCTCCCTGCGACAATGGTCCTGGGGCATCTCACATTATTTCCAGTCCCTGTCAACAGTTTCTAGATGCATGTTTGCTGGCTGGTCATCACTCCTCTACTAAACATGTCTATCTAGGTAGATGATCAAGATTTGCTTCCTAGTCATAGCTAGCATCCGGGTTCCTTGTTCTAACAAGGTACACGGTACAAAATGTCACTGTTGCTCTTGATCTGAGATGAGAAAAGCAATGCATGCGCCTTAAAAGTGTCAAGAACAGGACAGTGCAATGATGGGTATTGTGTGCTGCTGCTGCTGCTGTACTGGGCACAGCAGCAGATGCAATGCAATGGCCTGGTCAAGAAAGCCTACCCTGTTTGGGGAGTTACTCAGGTAGGTGGATGAAACGAGCACAGCTAGCTCAGAGACTTTAAGGTTCTGACATGGAAATGGAGAGAAAATTTGGCTGTACAAACTGTTGATGCGTGCTTAATTACCTTCCAGACTAGCAGGCTGATGTCGAACTGCCCCCCTTTGTAGCCGGACGTCGGCGAGATGGCCGCCCCCATGGCGATCCTGCTGTTTGTCTGCACGAACCCCGAGCAGAGGAGGTTGTAGCACCCGGTCGTCTGGTACGCGTCCATCTGCTCACAGAAATTGAACATGGTATCAGAGCTCCGTTAGAATCGGAAGGCTTGATTTGAGTTGAATTCATACGATTCGGTGGAACATTTGTGCTTACCGTCCAGTAAGTGAAGAACCTGGGAGAGTTGTCCCCATACAGCTGCGGGCTCACCTGTGGATGACAACGACCGTTAGCTGCTGCTGCTTTCTTTCTCCTGGAATGGAAGCAGAGAGCAGAGCAATGGATGAATCCGTACCTGCCAGCCGGCCTCGATGGTGTTGAGATCGTTACCGAAGGAGCCGGCGATGACCCAAATCTGCGACAGGCTGAACTCCGACGGCGTGCTCACCTTGGGCGCCCACACGTTGATGCTCGCCTTCGCGCCGTAGTATTCGTCGCCGGCCACGTACCCAACCGCGTGCTGCAGCATGCCATCATGTCCCTCCCATGAGCTACTGCAACTCTACAGTAGTTGCTAACACTAAAGCTACCCCATTAATCTGCCCCGAACTACTACAGGCAGCTAACTTGCTGGAGACATTCGGATCAATGCTCTTTGCAGCTCAAGAGGTAAATCAATGGCGACGAACCAATCAATCAAAACGAGCCGAATCCTTGAGGATAAAAAGTATGTCCTTGCAATGGATGCCACTGGTAGAGTGGACGTTTTTAGCTGAGTGACATGACACTTTTCGGAGCCTACTTGTGGGGTGCTCTGTTACGGAAGAAGTACCAACCGAAACAGCTTCACCAACCAGGATACTAGCGAAGCGGCAAATCTTTGTTCATTGAGCAAAGCGAACTGTTTCAAATTTCTTCAAGGATCGAGAACTAGTATGCTTGTGTTTACAGGTTGCAATGCCATGGCAAGATGAGAGGAGAATCGAAAATCTTTAGGGAGGTACTGACCTCGTGGCCGCCGGCGACGGAATCGCGCCGTATCCTCGCCGTGGGCGCTCTGCCGAATCTCCTCACGGAGCTGGCGCGGAGGACGTCCGCCTCCGTGATCCTCCTTATCGGTACGGACCCCTCCGGGCACGACTCGCCGGACACCGCCCACAGCTGCACACCGGCATCCGCCGTGCCATTGGGGCGGCGGTGGTTCCCCCTCGGCCTCGCCGGCGGGTCCTGCAAGAATCGAAGCAGAACTAATGGTTACTTCATCCAAATGCAGGCGCAAAGCCTGGAGAACAGAGCAGCCGATGAGTGCGCATTACCAGTGGTCTCTGCCCGCGCAGCCTCGGGTGGTCGAACGCCGGCTGCAGGTGCGCCGGCACGCAGTCGATGAGGTCGCCGTCGGGGCTCTGCCATGAACGATCAACCGCACGCACACTGTTAGTTACGCTCAGCCACAACGGGCACCGCAACAAGACTGACAGCGACCGACACATGCCTGAATTGTCCGGAGAGACGGCTTGTTCAGCCTCCTGAGGAGCGCCTGGACCCTCCTGTACCTTCGGAGCTCCTCCCCTGGCCGGAACGACGTCTCGTTCGCCGCCGCCGCCGCAGCGGCACAGTTGCCAAGAAGCGCAAGAAGCAGCAGCAGCAGCACAAGGACAGTGGAATAAGGAGAGGATGAGGAAGACAACGCCATCAGTGTGGGATTCTGGGCTTGTGAAACTTCCCGCACGGTGGCTGCTTCTTCTCGCCGCTCCTGTTCGAAGAATACATTGGCCGGCCGGTTGGTGCCTGCCGCCGCTTGCTTGGGAGTTGGGACTCGCCGCAAATCTGGCTTGCACCGGCAGCTCAGATATCTCTCGTTCCTTTGCCCAAAGAAGAAGCACTAATCCTCCATCTAAGCAAAGATCTCTCCTTCCAAGGCTCTGCAAGGTGAGTCCACCGGGAGCTATATATCTCTCTAGTTCACTACTAGGTGGCGTGTGCTTAAGGTTAGGGGGGAGAGATTAACTAGGGGGCTGGGCCGACAAAGCATGAGGCTTTGCAGCATGAGGCAATTGAGGGGAGGGGAATAATTTACTTGGGGGGTGCTTTTGGGAAAGGGGCACCCTGCCCAAGTGACCATGCCATGCAATGGAGTGTTGTTGGGCTGTGTAATGAGTAGAGGAGCGGGGGCTGCCGGGAGCTATGTGTGAGTCTGTTTCGCGTTAGTTTAAGATAATTCAGAAGTTAATGTAAATATTTAATTTTTTAAAACGGTTTTTTACTTCTCTTATATCTATTTTGTGCATATATCTCTCCTTTACTTTTCGTACCGTTCACATCCTCTTTCTAATCACCACTTCTATCAGCTACTACTATTCATTCTCTTTCAGTTACTATTATTCATTTTCAGTCAAAACCATTAGCTACAGTATATATGAACATGCCCGCAAGGAAAAGACAAACCATGGACTCAACTCACTCATGTGTTGCACTTTTCTGTAAAGCAGTGTACAACATACAGATGAGTATGTATGCTAAAGAGGCATACATACCTCTTGAGTATTTTTTGCATTTTTGTACTCCTTTGACTGGGTGGTAGATTGACATGAATGGATCATGGATGCAGTAAAGTTTGGTAAGGTTGTCTCTTACAAGGTTGTCTTTTGTAATGCAAGCTTGCGAACACACAGTCTGAGCCATCTGATTAACATAGGTGGACCAAACATGTTATACAGTGAGTTCTCAAGTAACGACAACTTTCTCATCCAAGATAATTGGACTACTCAGATGGTTGGTTCTCGAATTCACATTCTAGAAGAAATGAACAAGGAAATTGCTAAGCTGGCTTAGCAAGGACCAATGCTTAGATAAAGTGAGAAACAGACAGCACATCCATTTCTTCTTCCATTTTCTTGACCATTTTAAACCTGGTCAATCTTCAGCTATGGGTGTTACTGGAGGGGTGGTGCTCTCAAGGGGTAATGAGGTCCAGTGGCTTTGGGTTGGGCGGTTGGGCCCCCTTTTCCTTCTTCTCTTCTTTTGATCTCCTTCCTTTATTTCTCTCTTTCCGCCCTTTCCTTCATTGGGTTTTGCAGGAGCATGCTTGCTTGCTCCTAATTCCTATAGCTACTACTCCACTTACTCTGCTGCTGCTTGGTCCTCTACAATGGAGGTATGACATGGTATTAGAGACTGATGGATTTGTGGTCTCTGTGGTCCTCCATGTCCTTGCTTTCACTGCTTCCCAGGACCTCTACAACGCATTCTACAAGTCACTTGTTTTTTACATGGGAAAAGGGCTTCCATGGGGCTTGTGTGCAGCCAAAAAAATTTCACCTCCTCCTTGCCAACTAGTCACTTTTTGTGTGCAAATGTGTTTCTGGAATGAACATGAACAGTAAGTAACTCCCTTAGTAACCAACTTCGCGGAGAAAATGCAAAGCACCCACACCGCAATTTGAAAGTACAGGTGGTAATTGCCACGCCCAGCCTCTCGAATAATAGTTGACATTTGCACTCGGTATATATCTTGGACCATCCTAAAACCTTACCTGTCCTGACTCCTGAAACATTGTGAACCCTCCAGGGCCCAAATTTTGAAAACTTTTCCATGTGCAGCCGATATTGAAGAACAGTTTTGTTCAATAAATATTGAAGAACAGTTCCTAAACAATCTTTCTACTGTGCCGGTGATCATGTACACTGATAGCTGGAATCCAGTAGATTTTGTACAGAGCTCTCTCTGACTCTGAACCTTGGTACAAAAGAACATGATGTGCCTGCAACTCAATACACGCATGAACAGAGAGGCTAGTGCTTCTCTCGGTTTCATTCCAATTTCAGTCTGTCAGATCTGAACCGTATCAAGCCAACTGAGCTCCTGCTTGCTTCTTTCTTGTATGTAAGTGTGCCACGAACTTTACTACTAGGAACGATCAGAGTATTTTACTTTCATCTTTTGATAATGCCCTCTTAGCTGTGGCTGTGAGTGAGTACACTAACTAGGAGTAATCATATCTTGTTGCCCTGCAAAACCCTTTTTAAAGCTCTTTGAGCGGCTAATGTGGGCCCAACCGTATCTCATTGTCCAGGATTTTGAGAGAATTTGGTTTCTTTTGTTTCTTTTATTACAACTCCAGTGTTGTTGAGCTTTGTCTGGATTCACAGCAAAGGAACAGGGCATTATTAAGCTTAGGCTATGTTACTATTTATTTTTGAGGCTTCTGTTTAGGAAAGCTAAAAGCTAGTATGAATATTCGCTCTGAGAATAAGGCAGGGGGATCACAGACGCATCACATTACGCACCCCATTTCTCACGGTCTCGTCTCGTGCACACATCTCTCTCACTTCCCTATCACTCGTGCTCTTGTTTTTAAAGTCACTTTTTTAGCTATTACAATTTATTTTTAGTTAAAAACCATTGGTCATAGAAAATAGAAATGCCCCTTAAGTTTAATTATGCGCATGGCTGCCGCTTTCAACCGTGTAATCTATGTGTCCATCGATCTCATGTTAACTACAGTATGCAGCGTGCAGGCATGTGGTGGTAATGATGCACTCACACCCTAAAAACAAGGGGAGCCAGCCATCATGTACTACAGTGCTAGTTAATAAGAGATAATTGGGCCTATTCATATTGGCTTTTACTGATGGCTTTTGGCTACGACTGATGAATAGTAGTAACTGATGGAAGCGGTTGATGAATAGTAGTATATTATATAAAAAGATGGTGCAACAAAAGACACTACAATATTCAGACTACCATACGATTTTACGGAATTGTGATATAACAAAATACAAAATATGTTACAATATGTGAAAGCAAAAAGTAGTAACTGATGAATAGTAGTAGCTGATAGAAGTGGTTTATAGAAGTTGGGCTGTTCGTATTGGATTCTGCTTGCCAATATGAACAGACCTAGCTAAGTGGATATTGCATTTGTTTTTGTTTTGGGCCACCCATGTAGCATTCATAGAATAGGGTCCGCTTCAGTTGTTATTTTTTTCAACGATAAGGTATGATCTTTACCACTTTTCTTAAAGGGGAAAAGGCAAGTGCAAGATATTAATAGGGAAGAGAGAGGAAGAACAAAACTAGAAGGTCGTCGCTATTTTGGGGTGTTTGGTATAGCTCATGTTTCTAGCTTCTCCTTGGATCTCATGGAGTTGTGTCAAATACTCAACTTCCTAAAATCATGAATTCTAATTCTCACAAGGAGCAAAGTCGAAAAACTAAACTAGTAAGGAGAACAACCTTGGGGTGGATTCTGGTGGGGAGTTGTTCACACGATTACGAATGCCCTCGAGAGTTCAAGGAAATTACCCACCAAATACCATCCATATACCCTATCCCACCCCAACTCTGGCGTACCTCTTTGAGCTCATTTCTTCCTCACGTCAAATAGAGAAGAGGGCAAATAGGAGGACGATGCACAAGCAACCACAACTCCAACCGGCTTCCTTTGCGACTCCGTCAAGCATTGGCAACCTCAGCAACTCCGTCGAGCACCGATAGCCTCAGCGACTGCCCCGCCCTTCTCTCCTCCCTTGAAAGTTAGCGCCAACCTAAGTTGTTTAGGTCACTTCTTTGTGGATAGAATATCTTATAAGGCTTGTGGAGCCTTTAGAAGTCGTGCTTTGAAAGCGTGCAAATGTGTGAGTGTAAAACCTGTTTATGTGTGGGTTACCAGGTTTTTCCATATATATAAGTGGTGTGATCCACTAAGAAGTGGCTGGTTGATGTGAGGTGGTAGTCTTCACTATATTAAGACTTGTTTTAAGTCTTGTGAGAGACTTGAGATTGAATAGAGGTAGGATTTTCTTGTGTGTGTGCACGCTTTAGGCTTGGAGCTCTGCTATTCCGAGGGATTGGCTGTAAAACATTTCTCTCAAGTAAAATGAACACCCAAAGTTTGCCCAAGTGAGTTGTGCTATGGATCATCTCATGTGTTTTTGTTTTTTAGCTTTTTTGTTTAGAGTTATCTTCTCTTGAGTTTTTCTAGTGCCAAGAACATGTAGAAAGTGTAGATGTCTCCTGGAGACATGATTTGCTTGGTTTTTCTCAAGAGAGATGTGATTTTTGGTTTTTGCTCTTGTGGGTGTTTGGGTTGAATTCATGATGTGTTCTAACTTGCTATAACATATGAAAACCCATCATATGTCACCTAAATCATTCAGGGCTTACGAGTAAGAGTAGATTGAAGTTTTCCTTTTTTTTTACCTAGTTCTGACCTTTGATCCACATTCTCTACGATGTCAGAACTTTGACAACGATTTTTTTATCATTAATTAGAATAGGTTCTTGACATCGTAGAGAAGGTGCATGCAAAGTTTGTCATTTGGATGAAATGATCAAAAGTTATATGGTTTTTGGACTTGAAAATGCTGAAATTACTATTCATCCCCTGATTTTACTATTCATTCTAGTCTGACTGCCATTGAGCTAGAGGTCTAACCGCCATTAAGCAAGAGGTTTGATTGGTTGGTATTTTTTGTTTGACCGGTTGGTAATTTCAGTCTGACTAGTGAAGGCTGAGATTTTGGGAGGGTTTTGCTTCCTTAGCTTAGAGCTTTGATGAGGTTATAAATTTGGTTTTCCATTGTGATTGTTGTTGATATTTCGGAAATATTTTGAAAGAGTCATTCATCTTTCTTTGACTTGTCATACTGTTAGTGATATTTTTTAGAGGCAATTATGGAGATGATTATATCACTTCTATGTTTATGATCTTTTGCATAATATGTTATTTGTCCCTTGAATAAATATCTTTTCATATTGATCAATAAGTATGTAACTTGTTCATGGAACTATTTATTCATGTTTTGATGTTATTCTAAATTATCTTTTATCTTATATTATTATGTGGGACAATTATGATTTATAGATCAGCACATGTATTATTTGATGATCATGTTTTATGGATCATGGATATGAGATATCAAATCAATAATATGGACAAATGTTAGAAAAATGATATTGGATTAACCCACCACGAGGCACTACGGAAATTGCTATATTCTTAAGTGTCATTAGTTGGTCTCATACATAGTGTATGTAGGATCCTTAGACCTGAGATCATCATTGTTTCTTACATGTGTAATAGTTTGTTTAGGGGTTACCAAATACTATTCCGTGATTAGGTGGTTGTAAAGGTAGCTTTTGGATTTACTATGAAACATGTTGAGGAATATGAGCGATCGAGATGGAATTTGCTCCTCCTATATAACAGAAGAGATATCTCTGGGGCTCTCGATGTGGTTGGATTAAGAAAGTGTATGGCCATGCCGAATGTAGTTGAAGAGTCAATCACAACTGAGTAATCCACTACATGTTCGAGTGAAGGATCAAGCTATCATAGGATGGCACGCTTCTCGCCTTAAGATCGATTGGGTATTATGAAGCAAAGGGATCGGTACATAAGCACTATATAGGTTGTTCAATATGATCTTTATGTATGTTTGGGAGTCGTTATGTCTTATTAGGGACCGCTACCAACTTATGGGCCGAAAAAGAGTTTTTTGGCCTGTAGCCAAATATAGAAAACCTATAAGGTCACACATTTAATGGGCTGAAATGATAAGGGCCGGATGATAGTTTCCGAATAGGATTCAATCTCTACCCGTATCGGATATAGATCCGATTGGAGGCTATATAAGGAAAGGTATGGGGGCTGAGGATAGCATCCCAAAACACACCCGTCGAAACCCTAGCCGCCACTTCTCATATCCCCTGATGTGCGCGTTGGTGCTAGCACACCGACGTACGGTGCTCCATCCCTGGACATATAGACCTCGGTAGAGGCGATGCTCCAACTGACCTGGATGATTGCGAGGAAGAGATGGTTGGCCGGAGGACGATCGACTACTACCACTACACCAACGCGCTCTTCGTTGAATCGGCTGCTTCAATTCTATGTCCGCTGCACTAGTAGTAACGATTCATGATCTTTTACTCGCATGGCTTCTTGATTTGCGCGATAAAAAATTTTAATCTGCGCTAGTGTAGCCTACCTATATTCTAACTCATACTCGATCCTATAGTTATAGTTTGTCAAAGTGAACACTCTAGACCCTTTCTCAATTGCGTAGGAGCATAACAGGCATAGGTGCGACGTTGTTTCAATTGTTATTACAATTGCAGCGTAAACTGTATATGGGCGGAGGATAGTCAGGGCCAAGCTGGGCCATGTAGCCCCAGTTGGGCCTGTTCTTTTTGGCTGCGGTTTATGGCTTTTGGCTGCGGCTTATGGCTTTTAGGCCGTTCGTGCGAGAGATTACATAGTAACAAAAACTCACATGCAGTTTTTGCAAATATAAATGAAGTCAGTATAGTATGTACTACAATTAACTAGTAGACCATGTTTTGAAAAAAATACTCCGTTTAAAAGCTAATTACTATAGAAAAGCTAAAAAGCAGCTTTTAGAAACTGAAAAGAATAGGCCTATATGTTTCTTGAGTGTATCTTTGAGTACGCAGTATTTAGGTATAGCTCCGTGGTTAAGTTGTGTTTTGGTATAGTTCCTTTTGTTTTCATAGGTAGTTTATACATTTATCTCGCTCTTCCATTGTATGTTGTGACTCAAATGTGGACATGATTAATTGGTGATCATTTAGGTTTTTTTGGTGGCTTATGGCTGAAAAGCACTGTAGCTGGCTGAAAAAACACTGTAGCTGACTGAGGCTTATTTAGCATAATTAAATTTTAAAAAAATTAAAAAAATATGTTAGCCCATTACGTATAATACAAACAAATACGAGAAAAAAAGAACCGGCAAAAAAGCTCAATAAAAAGCCAAATGTTCAGAAAAAGACGAAATTTATGAATAGTGAAAAATAAACCGGAAGCTAAAAGCTAAAGCTAAAACGATCACAGCCATCTCAATGGCGATAAATTCTACCATATCGTAGAGTATCATTTAGCATTTGAATCTTACGGATTTGCGTTGGACTTTGGCCCTCAGATTTGACTCAAGCTCCGGCACTGCTGACTGCTGAGCCAAACATTTGGCGGACCAGAATGCGTGCTCCAAGTGCATGCCGAGTGTTTATCTGAGGGCGATTCGAGACGTGGCTTTTTTTTAGAAAAAACAAATTAACTCATGTGTTTCCATTTGTCACTCGAGGGATAGATCCATAAAAATTAAAGAACTTCCTCGCAAAAAAAAAAGGAAGTAAAGAACTCAAGGGTCAGACAACATGTACATATACTTGTGCGTGCAATGGCTACATGTACACAACCGCAGCTAATCTGAGCGCAGCATTTCACATAGGCGAGGTGTCATGAATTTTGTATAACGGCTTATGTTTAATTTATGGTTTCTTTTGAATAAATAAGTAGGATAGTTTCTTTATCTTTTTTTTGAAATGATTTATCGGGACAGTTTTTTCGAATCGACTTATCGACATTCAGTTTATTTATATAAATACTCGGCTAAAACCAAATGTCATCTAGCATATCTGAAAAATAACACACTCAACATCAAAGAAGCTTGCCATTGCCAATGTAGGCACGTGGGAATGCATTCTTCAGCCTTCTGCCCTCCTCAACGTAGCAGTAACCGGCTGCAGGACACAAAATATTCTTTACTTGAGCAGGGCCCAAACATCAAATTTACATCCCCCAGATCGGTAAGCAAAGCATGCATGCCTGACACCAGCTTTTGGTTGGTTTCGTTGCTTTCTTTGGTCGTCGGCGGCTGGTAGATCAATTCATATGAGTCAGTCCATGGTTTGCTACGTATAAGGCTGGCTGTCGATTTTGCTTTCTAGATGATGCATAGGGGTGCCCAGATAGGAAAGCGGGTCCCATTTTAGTGTTGTAAAATCCAGGGGAAATTCCCCTTTTGCCCTCCCATATGCAACATTCAGGACAGCTGTCTACCTAAGGGCATCCATAGTGAAGCTGCCTACCTTAAATGGTGATCTCATGAGAGAGAATGATGCCATGTCACCTGAAGATACTATATACAATTTTATCCTTCCACAATGCATATAACCTTAAATGGTAGCTTCAACTATTTACAATTAATAAAGTGCTACAGTGAAAGTTTACTCTACCTCTCCTCTCACCTCTAGATCACAACCTCTCACCTCAAGCTACCGCTCCTTCTGTAGGCTACCTGACACTACCGCAGGCCACTACATTTACTCTCTCTTCCCTTCATGCTGGCACATGTGGCTTGAGGCCACCAACCAACTGGAGCACTGTGTATGCTCTAACGTGCTTGTGTTCTTCTTTGAGATAAATTAAGGGGAAATTACCTGTGACTCCTCAATTTTTACCTCAAATCAACAACACTCACTGCTTACATTTTGCTAAAAGTCACAATGAGTCAAGTTAATTTAGACAATGTATTGTGCAATTTACCTATCTTTCTTATTTTTAATCTTGGTACTGTGTATATGACATTCAACTTTTCGTTTCAAGAAGTTTATTTGATTTTTGGACCATTAGATCTAATCATCCAGCAAGTCTCCTCCCCCTTCCCCCAGATGCATTCACCTCTAGCTTGCCACCTCCCACATTTGCCACCCCACTTGCATTTGGCTCAGCACCGACCCAGCTGCTTCTTATAACAATGATACAGAGGGATGCCAAGCGCCAATGACAACTCAAAAATCTTAACGTATCTGGGGATGGGGTGATTCTAATGCAAGGCATTGTTATGGAACGAGTAGGCTAGGCTAGCAGAAAATTGAAATTTCTACCACAAAATTCAAAAAGCTATGCAAATAAGAGGTCATAAATCGTTACCACTAGACACGCAGTACAATGGAAGAAGAGTTGGAGTAGCCATCCAACGAAACGCGTCAACGTAATCGATCAATCTAGCCGACCATCTCCTCCTATGGCAGTGACTTGCTCGACCCGATTAGCACCATAGTAGTAGTAGCACCTCTACTGGCATCCACACGTTGGTGTGCTAGCACTAACACGTACAACTAGGTTTCTTAGTTGGAGGTGGCGGCAAGGATTTCTCACGTGTGTTTCATGTAAAGCTCTCATACCCTGTATGTTCACCATGCCTCCCTTTATATAGAGACTCCAATTTGATTCTTATCCAATACGAGTAAAGATCGTATCCCACCTGGACTCTTACAGATCCTATCTGTAATCAACTCTTATTATTTCAACTCATTAAGTGTGTGACTTGTAGGTCATGCATGTTTGGCCACAACCTGAAAAACCTTCGGTAGCTATCCCTAGCAGGACATAACGACCCTCCGAGCATGCATCAAATTGGATGAATCTTATGCAATATGATCTGTGATTAGGTCCTAGTCACTCACACTAGCTTGTAACTCTTTACAAGTCCATATCTAGTCATGACCAGGTAGTAACCTTTTACAACTGGTTGGGACATATGTTGACTAGCTCAAGATCATTTAGACCGAGCGACCTGTTTGCATACTCTCCTTTTGCCTCAAGACATTTGATTGAATGCTAGGTGAGACACGTGTCATCTTTGGGCTATTTAATTTTTTCTTGATCTAGTGATGAATAACTATGTGTGGTCAATTTCTTGACCACTTGTGGTATGGCCGTGCACTTTCTATATCTGACCACATCGAGGAGCTTAGAGACATCTCTCCAGTTACGTACAAGGGGCAAATCCCATCTCTAAGTAGTCACATTCTTCCATATGTTTCATAGTATATCCGAAAGCTATTTTTACAACTACCCAATTACAGAGTAGAGATATGTAAGAAACCATGCTGATCTCAGGTCTAAAGATTATGCATCATCATTACTTGAGACCAACTGATGACACGTAGAAACATAACAATCTCGATAGTATCTCAAAGTGGGTCAATCTAACTTCATGTTCTCTAACATGAGACCACATTATTGAGTCAATATCCCTATATCTATAACCGGTGAAATATGGTCATCAATCAATACATGTGCCGGCCTTCAAGTCACTAGAGTCCTGATCAATGACACCTGACCAAGGAACCTTCTAGAATGGTAACACATAAATAAAGAGCTTCATTAATAAATCACATACTTGCTAATATTTATTATGACAATACATTCCAAAAACAAATAACATATTTATTCATAAGTTTATAGATATAAAGAGTGATACAATTATCCTTATGATTACCTTTAGACCATATTACTAACAGGCATTAGGTGCCATCGCTGCATGGCCCTCGAAGCAAATTCGAAGATGAGAAAGTTCCACCGATTTCCCAAGAATTTTTGGTCGATGATGTATAGCACACAAACCCGTTTTTCTTTCACAAGGGAGAATTTTATTATTTTTTTAGTAACTGCCTAAGATTCCTTGCATTGTGCTTCAAAATTTACTCCCGCTTTTCCTTTTCGCCCTCCAAAAGTAGGGAGTGGTAGTCTTTTGTGCGATATACAATCGATTGCGTCATCAATGTGTTGGGTAAGCATGCATGGCTAGCTGTCCGAACCCTGAAGAGGCCAAATGATGGGCATAGAAATGGCCTTGTGAACCCTGGCCATACACTGTTGCAGGAAGGAAGAAAAGAACCTTGATCTTGGTGAAACATCTCGTCGACAAAGGAATTGCATCTTCACTCGAGATCGGCCTCGATCGGGTGAGTGAGAACCTAATGGGGTTCGAAGAGGATTCGTCAGTACTGGCGTGTCATATCACATATGTATGCATGGAGTGAGAATGGTCACCAACATTAGTTTCTTCAGGGCATCCTGCCTTTCTTGCGGCTCTCTTTTCACAAGTTTCAACGAGCCTTCCTGCATCTTTCTCAATACTGTTCGAGTCGCCGATCGATCGATCGCTTTAGAATTCACAGGGACCAATGGTTGAATGGTAGGGCCGGGTGACAACGTCTGAATCTGCCCACTTTTAGGAACATTTTAATCTAGGGATTAGAAGTTTCAAACTCACCCTCTGGTTGTGGTTGAATTGATCGTGTAGAATCGAATACAACAATTAGAGAGGAGGTGAATGATTGTTGCCGCTTTTTGGAATCTCTTGTGCTTGATGAAGGTTTCGATCGCTCAACGTTCAATCACTTAGCCTTACTAGTCATAAACTTTGATGATGGTTTTGACCACTCAACATTCGACCGCTCATTAGATCGCTCAGCTGTCTAAAGCTCCTTACCAGCCGTGAACTATGACCGCTTCAGACTTTGATCTTCGACCGGTTTGTACATACTCCAAACTTCGACACAACGAGTAGAACATCTCGATCACCTGCGCCTTTGAGAAATCAGCAGACGTACCCTGGTCTGCTCTCCCTACCGATGCTATTGGTGATGATTGAGTGGACAACTTGGCGTGAGATCAAGTTGATGGAGGGCCGTTGTCTAGCCACGCGCAACTCTGCTTAGAACAAGAACAAGTCAAAGACAACGCTCATAAAAACACGCCGTCGGTGTCGACTAGCTCTTCTGGAATAAATCTGATCTTTTATTTTTAAAAATATATTCTGTGGCTACAAAGTGCCCTCACGGCACCCCTCAAACCCTAGAACAAAAGCTTTTTCTCCAAAGCCGTCTCAAAGCCCCAAGGTTATCTCCTAACCTCTCCTCCTTTTATATGCTAGAGCCCTAAACCATATCCTCATCAACCCGGAAATGAATTCCTATCACTTCCAAAAATTAAGAGACCCGAAACCCTTTCAAACACGAGTTTTACATAATCTCTAAACCATCCCAGTTATGGACTCATTCAATAACTCCTAACTCATCACATTTCGAAGCCTCTAGGACAGCACCTCTTGTAGCTTCTCCACGTATAATCCTCACGTGTTGAAGCCTTTAGGACCACACCTCCCTTAGTTTCTCCACGCATCATCCACATCTAATCTCCAAGTGGTCCAGCATGAACCCGACCACCTCGTGACATCCTTGACCGCTTGGACCACAGATTTCCCCTCCTAGTCCTGGTCCTCCTCGTCACTGACCATGATCGTCTCCGTGCCCACCTACACATGCAAAGACCAAAGACCGCACAGCTTCTCCACGCATCACCTATCTTTGATCTCCACGTGCTTCAGCGTGAGCCCAACCACCTCGTGACATCATCAGCCTCCTAGAACTTAGATTTCCCCCTCCTAGTCCCAGCCCTCCTCATCATCGAACTTGATCGTCTCTATGCCCACCTGCACATACAAAGACCAAAGACTGCACAACTTTTTCCCTGACAGAACTTCATTCCAACTTGACCGTCATTAGTCAATACACGTAAACCACACCCTTAACCATTAGTAAATACAAAACAGATCATCCACGATCTCAACTTCCGTGCTTTCCACAAACCAACTTTAGATCCCCAGTAAGACCAGTCTGACTACCATGCATACGCCAGGTAGACTGATGTCCCATTAGACATGAGTACTCAGAGTACACGAAGATCACATGTATTGAAGCACTCAATTCTTACGAGTATAGATCGTGAAGCCTATGGCAACCAATCGCAAAGCCTACGACTACTGATCGCGACGTCTATTACACCCGATCACAAAGTCTAAGGCAATAGATCGTGAAGTCTATGACTATCGATCACAAAATCTACAGCTACTAATCACCGACCAGACCCTGTAGCTTACAGCTACCGACGAGTTACTGTAGCTTCTGAATATCGACTAGTTATGGTTCTATGACAATCGACAAAGCACTATAACTATGACCATCAACAAGGCACTGTAGCTACAACTACCAACTAGTTATTGTAGCTCACCCTATCGATCACCGATCGCAGATGACACCTCCGACTATCGACCATGGTCATAGTCTGCCAATCGAACAACCCAACACAAGGCTACAACTATCGACTGTTTCACTGTAGCTATTTGATCGATTCACTGTAGCTTATGACCGGTTCTCTAATCGAGGTTGTTCTGCCGTGGTCGACACGCCGTGGCCATTCTACCGTGGTCGACATGCTGTGGTCATTCAGATGTGGTCGACACCCACCGATCAGACCTACCGATCAGGCCATCCACCACAAGGCTGATCAGACTACCAATCATTGAACATAGTCGAATCCTGACGATTGTCAACCGTGGTCGATCAAAATTTTCACAAACACAAATTTTAATACAACACAAAATTCAATTATTCATTATCACTGTATTCACGACCTCCACATGGTCTAACAATCTACCTCTTGATGAATACATTGACAACACATTAAAATCTCTTGCATGAGTTGAGTTTTAAAAGAAAAGCAAAATTTATGAAAAGAAAGTTTCAAAGCTACAGAGAAAAGAATTTGACAAACCAGCAAATTCTTGACAAAACTCATAAAACTCCACCTTAACACAAGAGAGGCAATTTTAACAAATTTCTCTTATTTTTCTCTGCACTCTCTCCGATCCCCCTGGCAATGTAATCACCAAGAACTCCAGAGAAGGAAAAATTCTAAGAAGGAGCAATGAGAGTAAACATTCAGAAGCTTTGTAGATTATTCAAGTCACTTTGCATTGATTTAAAAATTTATTTAAGCCACCTTTTTTAGTAGAGCTACCTAGATCATATAAAATCATATAGTATATAGCAACGTCAAAACAAGTTTTTCAACATGATTAATCGATTTTTATCTATAGGTTTGACTACTATAATCAGAGGGGGGGTGAATGATTGTCGCCTCTTTCTCAAAGTCTCTGGACAATCGGTGATACTTTTAACCACTTGATGATCCATCGCTTGATAAAAATCCAGCATACGACTGCTTGATCAAATGCTCTACTTTATTGCTCACTGCACCACCTTTAACATGGTCGTATGCTTCAACCCAACCATAATCACCAGCAATCTTCAACAAATCACAAACCAGACTGATTCAAGATAATCTTTACTGCCGAAATTTTGTGGATTTATAAAGTTCCTTCACAAGCACCTCTAAAAACCTTCTCAACGAAAGCCCTCTCAAAACCGTACTAAAAACTTTCTCCCAAAAGCCACACACTAGCCCTTAGTATATCCCTACTTTTATAGGATAATGTCCCAAACCATATTCGACTCAAGCACAAACACAACACTTTATCTCTTCTAAAAACCAAGGGACCCGAAACCCATCTGAACACGGGTTTTATTCAAACTCTCAATCTTCTCAGTTATGGACTCTATCCACAACTAACTCACCCGTGACAAAACCTCTATGATAGCACCTCCTGTATCTTTAGCACACACCATCACCTTCCATATGGAAGCCTCCTGGACCGCACCACCCATAGCTTCTTCATGAATCTCCACGTGCTCCAACATGAACCTGACCACCTCGCGTGACATCCTCCGACTGCCTGGACCACATATTTCCTAATCCTAGTCCCGGTCCTCCTTGTACCCGACTATGATTGTCTTCACGCTCACTTGCACATGCAAAGACCAAAGAAACTTGACCGACATTAATCCACACACATAAACCACACCTTTGATCATCCATTAAGATCAAACAGATTAGCCATGACCACAAATTCTATCGCTTTCAACAAATCAGTCTTAGACTACTCATTATGACCGGTTATACTGTCTATGCAAAGTCTGGTCACTAGCTCATCGAGTACTAGAAAACACAAGTACTCAAGAAATACTATCACTCCACTAAAAACACTTAGGAATAATAAGCACCACTTCCAATCATAACTCCATAGAGTACAAACCACTGGGTACCGATCGGGTACCATATCATCAACCATCGAGTACCCACCTAGTACTGTAGCACTGACCTCTCAGCAAGACCAGCTTGACTACCATGCATAGGCCAGACAGACTATTGACCCAACAGACATGAGTACTAAAGGTACTCAAAGATCATAGAGTTGAAGCACTCGTATCAACCTTGAAGTCTATGAGTACCGATCGTGAAGCCTACGGCAACCGATGGCAAAAGCCTAAGACTACCGACCAGCAAAGTCTATGACTATCGATCAGTAAAGTCTACAAATATCGATCAGCATAGCTACAACCATCAAAAAGGTACTATAGCTAAGACATGTTCACTATAGCTCATGACTGATGTAGTGTTGCATATGATCGGTTCACTGTTGCATATGATCGGTTCACTGATCATGGTTGAAGCCAATCAATTACCTGCCATGGTTAAAATGCCATTGTCGATCTTCCATAGTTATTCTGTAGTGATCAACACAAATGCTGTGGTCGACATGCTGTAGTCTATTTGTCGTGGTTGTTCGCCATCCTGAAAACTCAAGCACAAAAGTGCATCGACTAGAACTTCCCCAAACACAAATTTCAAAGGAACCCAATGTCAATTCATCATCACTAAATACATGACCACCACATAGTCTAACAATCTTACCCTTGAAGAATAATTTACAACACCTCAAAAACTCTTGAATGAGAAAATTTGTGAAAGGAACAGACCACAACCAAAGGAGAGCACAACCATAGCCGAAAGCACAGAAAAGCTCAAAAAACTCCCCCTCAACTCTAGAGAGCGATTTTGTTCTAATTTTGATCCAATTTTGAGTGTGTTTTTAATTTTCTTCTCCCCAAACTCTCAAAAAATTCTCCCCTTTCTCTAAATTCTCCAATGTCCAATTTCTCCCCCTTTGACAATGAAATCATCAAAAGCTCCATAGAGAAGATAATTCTAAATAGGAGCAAAAGAGAGTAAATATCCAGAAGCTTTATAGATTAACCATTCACATTGATTGAAGAGTGTGTACAAGCCTTTTTTTAATAGAGCTCCCTAGATCTTATAAAATCATATATCGTATAGCAGCTCTAAATAGGTCTTTATCATGATTAAGCAAATTAGATTAATGACAAGCATCTTGACCGTAACCAAACCAATCTATAAAGAGCACAAAGGGATATCACAGCAAAAAGAGTAAGCCTAAAAGGGAAGGAAACTTTAAATTTAGACATGCTAGCAATCTCATACAACATCCTATTGTTGCACACTCACTTTTTATACTTCTTTTCATGATGCCATCTCTGTAGCAATTTTTTTTATAAAATAGTTGCATGCTTGAAGCATACTTCTTTTTATTCGAGTACGTTTTATGTTTTTTCTTCTGTTTAACCATGGCATGCTTGAAGCATACATCTTTTCGATCTTCTCTTTCTCATTTTCTATTAATTTTTGTGATAACATACCAACTTGAGTGAACATTAAAATATTGCAATATGAAACATACGAGCCTGACGACCAAGATTTAAAAGTGGACTCACAATCAAGCTCATCCTTTCCTATGAACATCATAAAGTGCTATCTATAATCAATCCAGTTATAGTCTTCAGCCATGTCATGCTTTAGTTCAAGTATAGTAAATTGATTACGCCTGTTATGACTATGCCTATAAAGTAAAAGAGTAAATATGATAAAGAAAACTCTACTACTCATTATTTGATTTCAAGGACTTGGACTTGATGTATTATTTGACAAGTATAATAAACAAAAATTCCTAAACATTTAAACACAAAGCTCCCCCTCAAAATGATCGCATAGGATGCAACACACCCAACTCACTTCTCAACCAAGCAAAATTAGTAGTATCCAGTAGTTTGGTAAAAATATCAGCAACTTGAGAATAAGAATCAATGAAATGCAAGACAACATCTCCCTTTTCCACATAGTCTCTAAGAAAATGATGACGAATATCAATGTGTTTGGTTCTTGAATGTTGCATAGGATTTTTAGCTGTACTAATCGTACTAGTGTTATCATAATAAAGTAGAACACTATCCAATTAAGCCAAAATCCTTAAGAGTAGCTATCATCCAAACCAATTAAGAGCAACAAGAAGCAACAGCTACATATTCAGCATCAACAGTGAAAAGTGCAACAGATACCTGTTTCCTAGAAGCTTATAAAACACGAGATGTGCCTACAAAGTGACATGTGCCAGAAGTACTCTTCATATTAATTCGACAACCCCAAAATCCGCATTGAAGTAAGTTCTAAGGGTAAGACAAGAAGAAGAAGAGTACCATAAGCCAAATTCTAAAGTTGACTGAAGATACCTAAAAATTCGCTTTACTGCTTAACGATGTGAAGCACGTGGGGAAACTTGAAAGCGAGCACACAAACACACAACAAAGTGTATGCCTGGCTTTAAAGTAGTGAGATACAAAAGAGAACCAATTATGCTTCTGTATTCCTTTTGATAAACATGCTCTTCATCTTCGTTAGGATCCAACACAGCTATAGATCCTATGGGTGTGGATATTGGTTTGGCTATCCCAATGTCAAAGTGACGAAGTAGATCCTTAGTGTACTTATTTTGATGAACAAAAGTACCTAACTTCGATTGCTTGATCTGAAAGCCTAGGGAGAATGTGAGCTCTCCCATCATGCTCATTTTGAATTCCCTAGTCATAATATCTAAAAACTTGAAAACAAAAGTATGAGAAGAACCATCAAAGATGATATCATCTACATAAATCTGAATGAGTAAAAGATCATTGCCATGCTTGAGAGTAAATAAAGTGTTATCTACCTTGCCCATTTGAAAGTTGTTTTTTAGCAAATATGATTTAAACCTATCATACCATGCCTTGGGTGCTTATTTTAGACATATAAAGCTTTGGAAAATTTGTAGATATGATCAGAAAACTTAGGATTCTCAAAACCAAGTGGTTGTCTAACATAAACCTCCTCCTCAATATAGCCATTTAGAAAAACACTTTTCACATCCATTTGGTATAGTCTAAAGCCCTTTGATGTAGCAAATGCTAACACAATTTTCGTGGCTTCTAATCGAGCAACAGAAGCAAATGTTTCACTAAAGTTAAGACCTTCTACCTTGGTGTATCCTGAGCTATAAGTCTAGCCTTATTTTGAACAACAACACCATCCTTACTTTATTTGTTCTTAAAGACCCATTTAGTTCTGATCACATTATGACCATGAGGAGATGCAACCAAATACTAAACTTTATTACACTCAAAGTTTTCTAATTCCTCATGTATGACATTACTCCAAGACTCATCAGATAAAGTGTGACTTACATCTTGAGGTTCAAAAGGGGATACAAAGGCAGAATGAGCATGTGAGGCATTAGAGTTATACCTGCTTGCAGAACTCTCTCATTTAATTAACCGATCACTTGTTCAGAGGATGACTTCATTGAATATGTAAAGGAGCCTGTGAAGTGGTTGTATGAGTGGTAATAGATATAGTCAAAGAGGTCATAGTGCTTGTAGGCAGTCGTAGGAGTACCACTTGAAGGAATAGTCATAGAAGTGGTTGTAGGTGTTATAGTGTGACCCAGGAACTCTCTGTTGTTGTTGTCGGAGATGTAGAAGATGTCCTCGAGTGCGTCCAAAACCTGTATACCTACATTGTCAGGTCTAGTACTTGGATAAGCCTCATCAAAAGTGACCTTGCAGGTCTCAAGACTTTGTTGTTTTCTAAGTTGAGTACACGATAGCCTTGAGTGTGAACTGCATAACCAGGAAAGATGCCATCTAAAGATCTAGATTCAAATTTATCAAGATTTCCATATTTAAGAATGAAGCATCAATATCCAAACACCCTCAAGTGAGAGACATTAGGACAATGACCAAATCAAAGCTCACAAGAGGTCTTGTTCAGTTTAACTCACAGGAATACTCTATTTGAAATGTAACATGTAGTCGAAATAGTTTCAGCCCAAAACTTCCTAGGAGTAGCATATTCATTTAACATTATTCTAGCCATTTTGAGCAGGGTTCTATTCTTTTGTTCGACCATACCGTTCTATAGAGGTACTCGAGCTGATGAAAATTGATGGTCTAAACCCTTTTCAGCACAAAAGAAGCAAATAATGTGTTCTTGAATTCAGTTCTATTATCACTTCTAATTGCTCTAAGTGCCCTGAAGTTCACCATCGTGCCACGAAGGGCTCGTTAGCTGTAATAGATCTGAATGTGTTGTTGTGCTTACGTCTGTATTTGCTTGTTTTCAAAGACCATGGGACATTATTTAATTTCTTGAGGCTAGCCAAAAAAACTGAAAAAATTTGACGTATAGAGTGATCTATCATAGACGGTTTGTGGTATAAAACGTCTGTGAAGGTCTATCACAGACGGTTCTATTTATGAACCGTCTGTGATAAGCACAATCACAGACGGTTATTAACACGAACCATCTGTGATAGTATGCATCACAGACGATTCATGTTAATAACCGTCTGTGATAAGCAAATGTTACCAATAATTGGCATTTACCCAGGATTTCGATCTCACCCGTCCACTCTCTCCACATCGAATAGCAGGCAACAGTTCCTCCCACGGCTCGGCCCTTATTAATAACTCCCCATCTACCTTTCCGTCGGTACTAGTCACGCGTGAGTTCATCCACTAGATAGCTTCCTTCATGCATCTCCCCTCCGCTATGAGCTAGCTAGCGCCTCCGTCGCGACACAGCGGGACGCTGGACAACACACTCTTGCCGTAAGTGTCGTAAGTGTATCTTGTTCAACGTCACCGTCATGCCATGAAGGGTTCATTAGCTTGTTATCCTGTAATAGATCTGAATGTGTTATTGTGCTTACCTCTGTATTTGCTTGTTCCTCCACAACGCCGACTACTGCCGTGAGCTAGCGCCTCCGTTGTAGCACAGCGAGAAGCTAGACAACACACTTTTGCCGTAAGTGTCGTAAGGGTGTCTTGTTTAGCTTTAATATCGTGCCACGAAGGGCTCGTTAGCTGTAATAGATCTAAATGTGTTGTTGTGCTCGCGTCTGTATTTGCTTGCTTTCAAAGACCATGGGACATTATTTAATTTCTTGAGGCTAGCCGAAAAAACTTAAAAAATTTGACGTATAGAGTGATCTATCACAGACGGCTTGTGGTATAAACCGTCTGTGAAGGTCTATCACAGACAGTTCTATTTACGAACCATCTGTGATAAGCACAATCACAGATGGTTATTAACACGAATCATCTGTGATAGTATGCATCACAGACGATTCGTGTTAATAACCGTCTGTGATAAGCAAATGTTACCAATAATTGGTGTATACCCAGGATTTCAATCTCACCCGTCCACTCTCTCCACATCGAATGGTAGGCAGCAGTTCCTCCCACGACTCGGCCCTTATTAATAACTCTCCCATCTACCTTTCCAGTGGTACTAGTCACGCGTGAGTTCATCCACTTACTAGCTTCCTTCATGCATCTCCCCACCGCTATCTACCTTTCCGTCGGTACTAGTCACGCGTGAGTTCATCCACTAGCTAGCTTCCTTCATGCATCTCCCCTCCGCTATGAGCTAGCTAGCGCCTCCGTCGCGGCACGGCGGGTGGCTGGACAACACACTCTTGCCGTAAGTGTCGTAAGTGTGTCTTGTTCAGCCGCAACATCGTGCCATGAAGGGTTCGTTAGCTTGCTATCCTGTAATAGATCTGAATGTGTTGTTGTGCTTGCCTCTGTATTTGCTTGTTCCTCCACAACGCCAACTACTGCCAACACACTCTTGCCGTAAGTGTGGTAAGTGTGTCTTGTTCAGCTGCACCGTCGTGCCATGAAGGGTTCATTAGCTTGTTATCCTATAATAGATCTGAATGTGCTGTTGTGCTTGTGTCTGTATTTGCTTATTTTTAGAGGGCATGGGTAACATTATTTTATTTCTTGTTTCCGTATAGAGTGAACTATCACAGACGGTTTGTAGTGTAAACTGTTTGTAAAGGACTATCACAGATGGTTCTATATACGAACCGTTTGTGATACTCACCAATCACAGATGGTTCTTATTGCGAACCGTCTGTGATATTATGGACATCACAGACGGTTCATGTTAATAACCGTCTGTGATAATGTAGACTATCACAGACGGTTCTTTATACGAACCGTCCGTGATAAGAACCAATCACAGATGGTTATTAATATGAACTGTCTGTGATATTGTTGGTATCACAGACGGTGCGTATATAGAACCATCTGTGATAATTCATAGACGGTTATTAACACGAACCGTCTGTGATATATTGTTTTCACAGACCGTTTGTGGTTGGAACCGTTTGTGATATTCTGCACACTATTAATTACTTGGTGTACTTGCTCGATGTCGACACAGATCTGTCTTCATTGCGCTGCATCGGTGGAGCAAGGCGGCCGGCTTTAGGGAGTTAGGGGTGAAAACATATCACTGTCTTCTTAGTGATCTGATCAGAGGTTAGTGCTCAATTACTTAACATTCTTAGTGATCTGATTTGATCACCGTCTTTTGTTTAATTTAAATCTAGCTAGCTAGTTAGGTTTAGAACGATAATGCTAGTTTGCTGGATTTCAGAATGGGTGGCTAGCTAGCTATATACCTACGTAATATATATAGATGTATGTCATGTACATGTAAGTATGTATAGCTAGTCTGATTTGCTATGTAGTAGCGGTAATAATCATTTTTGACACCCATTTGTTACTTATGTAGCATAGATGGACCAAAACTGGATGTACAATGAGAACCGTGTGAGTGAAGAATACATTAATGGTGTGTCTGCTTTTAGAAGGGCGGCCGAGCTGGATATGTTGAAGAAGGGGATGAAATATATGTATTGTCCATGCATTGATTGTGATAATCTCAAGATGTTTAGCAACTCAGCACAGATTGGAGCTCACTTGATTTGAAGGGGTTTTAGAAAAGGGTACAAATGTTGGACTAGTCACGATGAAGAGAAGAGTACACAAGAAGGTAGTTATGACATAGTCGAGGAAGACAACGATATGCCAGATGTGGACTGTTCTTTTGATCATGAGGATAGGTCGCAGGATGACAATCTAGATCAGATGTTACGTGATGCAGAAGGGAACTATAGTGAGAGAGAGTTTGGTAAATTCGAGGGCTTGATGGAGGACTCGGAGAAACCTTTGTTCCCGGGCTGCAAGCCGCAATACACGAGGTTGTCATCAGTTCTAGAGCTGCTGAAATTGAAGGCAAGCAATGGTTGTTCCGACAAGAGTTTCACGGCATTGTTAGGTCTCCTAACGGACATGCTTCCAACGGGAAATGTGTTGCCGAGAACCACCTACCAAGCAAGAAGATTCTTTGTCCATTAGGAATGGAAGTAGAAAGAATACATGCATGTCCGAATGATTGTATCCTGTACCGTAAAGAGTATGCTAGCTTACATGTTTGTCCGGTGTGCAAAGCATCTCGATACAAGCGTAAAAATGACTCTGATGATGCGAAGGGCATCTAGGTGAAGCAAGGACCTCCTGCTAAGGTGATGTGGTATCTTCCTGTAATCCCCCATTTGAAGCGTTTATTTGCAAACCGCAAGGATGCAAGATTGATGCGTTGGCACTGGGAGCAGCGTAAGAAAGACGGAATGATAAGACATGTTGCTGATTCTGCCCAATGGAGGAACATCGATAGGATGTTTGTAGATTTCAGTGTGGAACCGAGAAATATAAGGTTTGGGTTGAGTACAGATGGAATGAATCCTTTTGGTAACATGAGCAGCCGACATAGCACCTGGCCCATGACTCTGTGCATGTACAACCTTCCTCCTTGGCTGTGTATGAAGCGGAAGTGTATTTTGATGTCACTACTTATCCAAGGGCCGAAGCAACCTGGCAACGATATGGATGTGTTCTTAGCACCATTGGTGGAAGATCTTGCAATACTGTAGAACGAAGGGGTATATGTATGGGATACGGACAAATGAGAGAACTTCACTCTACGCGCCATATTGTTCTGCACCATTAATAATTTTCCTGCCCTTGGTAACCTGTTAGGGTTGAGTACAAAAGGAGCCAAAGCGTGTCCGCACTGCTTAGATTATACCGATAGTGTGTGGTTGAACAACTCGCACAAAACTGTGTACATACGTTACCGTAGGTTCCTTCCAAAGTATCACCCATACCGCAAGATGAAGAAACAATTTGACAGAAAAAAAGAGGATGACTCAGTACCAAGACCTTTTAGCGGGAAAGAGGTGTATGATATGGTCAAGGATATAAACATTGTGCTTGGAAAGAGACGTAAATTGAGGAAGAACATGTGGAAAAAGAGGTCAATATTTTCAGACTTGCCTTATTGGGAGCACTTAGAAGTTCGCAATTGCATTGATGTCAAGCATGTAGAGAAGAATGTATGTGATAGTTTGATTGGTCTCTTACTGAACATTCCTGATAAAACAAAGGATTGTGTTAACACAAGGCGTGAGTTGGTCGCTATGAACATCAGGACCGAGTTAGCATCGATAGAGACCGATAAAGGCCGGACGTACCTTCCCCCAGCTTGCTACACTCTGTCTAAGTCCGAGAGAACTGAACTGTGCCAGTCCTTACGTGGTGTGAAAGTTCCATCCGGTCACTCCACTAGCATGAAGAAACTTGTTTCCATGGAACATTTGGCATGAAGTCTCACGACTGTCATGTGCTAATGACACAAATGCTACCTGTTGCAATTAGAAGTATTTTGCCGAATAAGGTTCGAGTGACAATCATAAGGCTATGTTATTTCTTCAACGCAATTGCTCAGAAGGTCATTGATCCCGATGGACTAGATGCTCTGCAAACTGAGGTGGTGACAACTCTATGTCATCTAGAGATATATTTCCCTCCATCATTTTTTGATATCATGGTCCATCTCATTGTCCACCTTGTGAAAGAGATAAAAATATGCGGCCCCGTATTTGTACGTCATATGTACCCTTTCGAGAGGTACATGGGAATTCTGAAGTCCTATGTACGCAATCGATCTCGACCGGAGTGTAGCATTATCGAAGGTTATACAACAGAAGAGGTCATTGAATTATGCATCGGCTACATGGCTCAGGTCGAGCCGATAGGTGTACCTCTATCTCGTCACGAGGGGATGCTAGAGGGTATCGGGACTATCGGAAGGAAAGCAATAACTTCGGATCAAAATACGTATGCACAAGCCCATTTCATGGTTTTACAACACATGACTGAAGTGACCCCATATACTGAAGAGCACAAGGACATGCTACATTAGGAGAATGCAGACCAGTCAGAAGTTTGGATCACGAGACAACACAACCGTCAGTTCAACGAATGGTTGAAGGCGCAATTAACTAGGAGGTCGTCAAGTGAAACACTACAATGGTTGGCAAAAGGGCCAAAATTTACAATTGTGACGTGGCAAGGATACGACATTAATGGCTACACATTTTATACAACAGATCAGGATAGAAAGAGCACAGTGCAGAACTCAGATGTCCGCATAGATGCCTATGATGCGCACGTCAGTACCGCTGGCCGAAGCTCGTACTACGGGCTTGTAGAGGAGATTTGGGAGCTTGACTACGTAATTTTCAGGATTCCTCTATTTCGGTGCCGTTGGGTCCAACTCCCACGGGGTGTAAAGGTCGACAAGTACGGCTCCACTACCGTGGACCTCGAATGTGTAGGATACAAAGACGAACCATTCGTACTCTTAAGGTAAGTTGTTCAAGTATTTTATGTAACCGACCCGGCAAATAAGAAGCGACATGTAGTTCTTTAGGGAAAAAGAAGGATTGTCGGGGTTGAGAATGTTGTGGATGAGGAAGAGTATAATCAATTTGATTATTTGCCTCCATTCGGTGATGGCATCAGGCTCGAGGAAGAACAAGGCGATGAAGCAAGCTATATGCGTATCGATCATCGTGAAGGGCTTTATTTAAAATGAAATAGCCAAGTGTAATAAATGTAACTATGAAATAGTTATATTTATGGTTATGCTCACATTTTTCATAAATGTAACTATGTTCCATTGTAATTGTAAAATGACTCAGGAACTAAGAAATAGTTATATTTATGGTTATGCTTGCGTTTTTCATAAATGTATCTATGTTCCATTGTAATTGTAAAATGACATAGGAACATAGCTAGCTGCTGGCATTTATATTGAACTATTACAGGCGGTTTATTGAAAGAAACCGTCTGTGATAACACATCACAGACGGTTCTATAAATAGAACCATCTGTGATAATATGATATCACAGACGGTTGTATAAATATAACCGTCTGTGATAATATGCAGATCACAGACGGTTATATTTATAGAACCGTCTGTGATATAACTATCACAGACGGTTCGATTACGGAACCGTCTGTAATAGCTTCCCTATAAATATCCGCGGAGTCGACACTCACGCACTCTCTAGTCTCCACTGTCCAGCGCCCCTGCTAGCTAGGTTTTAGTCCCTCCCGCCGTCGTTCCCTCCCGACGCCGCCGTCGGTTCCTCCCGACGCCCCTCGCTCACACCGCTGGTCCCTCCCGACGCCGCTCCCTACCGACACCGCTTCCTCCCGACGCCGGTCCCTCCCGAGAAGTATTTTATGATATATGCTTGACATGTATTTTACGATATATGCTTGACATGTTAGCTTTATGATATATGCTTCACATATATTTTATGATATTTGCTTGCATTTTAGCTTTATGATATATGCTTGACATGTATTTTACGATATATGCTTGACATGTTAGTTTTATGATATATGCTTCATATGTATTTTATGTTATATGCTTCACATGTTAGCTTTATGATATATGCTTTACATATATTTTATGTTATATGCTTGACATGTTAGCTTTATGATATATGCTTTATTAGTACTTTATGATATATGCTTCACATGTTAGCTTGCTAAATTGTAGCATATAATATATGCTACACTTGTTTAGCTCACTGCAGTGATGCAGTCACTTCAGTTAGTCAATCGTTAGAACTTTGTCAAAGGGCATGAAGCAAGTGACGCACTCTAGTGTATCCTGTTCAATGAACTTGATATACCGTTTTGTGTCATTTGCTTCATAGAACTTTGTTTAGGCCCATACCTCACTGCGTCCACACAGTCGTCCAAAATTTTTTAATATATGCCACATAGACCTTCAAAGGGCATGAAGCAAGTAACACATTCCAAAGTATCCGGTTCAATGAATTTGATACACTGGTTTGTGTCATTTGTTTCATAGAACTTTGTTTATTAGCTACAAAGTCTATTTCGAAGGTCCATAGCTCACGGCAGTTAGTTTTTTTCTTAGAAGAGAGATGGTGTCCACACAGTCTTTGTCGTCGTCATCTGGGTCTCACGCTCCCAAGATTACGAAAACTAAGCGTGGCCGAGGAGTATCGAAAAGGCCAGAGGGCCGAATGACCATCACGGTGGTCTCTTCGAATGGGGTCCCTCTGGAACCGACGAAAGCAGCGTCATCATTTCGGACTACTGCGGGATAATAGGAAGGCAACGGGTCCCCATCACCATAGCAAGCTGAAAAGATTTGACAAAGGATCACAAAAATCAGCTATGGGAGGAAATTACAAATTCGTTCGAGATCCCAGCAGAAATACAGGGACTCGTGCAATGGCAAGTGCTCCTCGCAATGGGAAAAGCATGGAAGAATTTTAAGAGCAATCTTGTAACGCATTACGTGACCAAGGATGTCACGCCCTTCATGAAGTATCCTTTCGTGTCGCCGGAAACATGGGAGGCCTTTGTGCAGATGAAGACAACGACCGAATTTCAAGAACAAAGTGCGGCACACAAGGGTCTCCAGTCACAAAACACTCACCCTCACAGGCTCGGCACCGCTGGGTACGCGGGTAAAATCCCGCAGTGGAGGATGTAGGATGAGGCCGCAATCCAATCGGAGGCCTCCCCACCATTTGCCGGGATCGCAAACGTGCGCGCTCGAAACTGGTTGAGAGCGAGGTCGTCAACCACATCTTCGGGTGTCTCTTTCAAAAACCCCACAGATGAGGAAGTGTCCCAACGCCTGGTAAAATATATTAAACTACATAGTTGTTAACACCTCTTGAACTTCATGGGTTCAAAAATAACATGATTAATTGCCTCTTGCAGCAATCATTGACTATCGAATCTTCTCGTGGCTCATTTGAAGAATATAGGAGAGAGATTTACTATCACAGGCATTGGGAAACAAAGAGCACCCAGGTCGCACACGAGGCATGGGGGTTTATGTATCTTGGAGGCATGGATTTTCATATTACTCCGAGACATATAGGAGTAGGAAGAGATCCAAGGCGTACCGCAATGAACAAATAAAATAGAAGCTTCGTGCTCAACTTAAGGAACAATTATCTGCTTCACTTCAAGAGCAGACTGCCTCACTTCGAGGAGAGATAGATTCATTGAGGGAAGAACTGAGACAAGTCCGCAACCAATCACAACCCACCCCTACTACTACGATACCCAGTCCCCTCAACGTCGCAGTAGCTGCGCGTACACACCAATTACTGAACATAGCGACGCCCGCTTACCTATCGATGACATTCAGGTAATGTACCTCTTTAGAATGGTACATAGATCTCTCTAGTGGACGCCTTAACTCATCTTGTGTCGTTATGTAGGAGCTCATGCCTTGCATCCTCAGAGTCAGGCTTGTTGGCTCTATTCCCGTTGACGCTGGGTGCGGCATGGCGTATCCATTGCTGCCAGGGACACTGGTGCACGGTGTACAAGTAGACACCGGTTTCATAAAGGTCCAAGTGGACATGATTAATGATATTTTTAAGACCGTCCCTCTTGAGAAGCCCCCAACGAATAGATTAAGACATTATGGGATGTCGTCTATACATTTATTTAGTGGCCCAAGAGGGACATCGCCCTCGACTTGCCTGTGCCACAATCTCCACATCTAGTGGCCCAAGAGGGACGTCACCCTGGACCTGTCACATTGGCTCCGGTGGCTCCACCTCCACCTCCAATCCAGTGAAGTCTGTTGCATCGGCTCCCGCCGAGACGCCACCGAAAACGTATCATAAGCGAGGCTCCAAGGCCTCCAAAGCTCATGTGAAGAAAATTAAGCCGCGTCCCGGGCCATGGAAGTTCATTCTAGGAGTGTGTTGGTGCCCGAGTCACAATTACCCCGGCTTGGTTTGGTTTGCAATATATTGCATGCCTGGTACATGGAGAAGTCCAACATGAAGCCAAACCGGCAGAGTGCATTCACTCTGAAATATAAGGAGACACATTTCCTCCATGACTCGGGCTACATCGTCGTTTGAAGACTTATTCTTACTATTCAATCTCGACGAACTCGACGCCTCACTTCTACGATGATGGACACTGTAAGTGTACTATACAATGAAGTTCTACATTTACGTTATACAGATAAATGTTATTACTCTTTCTTTATGTATAGATACATGACCAACAAGTCCGGCGATCACGACAACCGGTGGGTTTCCTCGACCCTCACTTAGTCTCCGAGCAATCTATCAACCAAGATGCATCCTTCGTGCAAGGTTACATAACGAGGGGATTGATTGCTCACAGCGATAAGGAGTACGTCATGGTACCCTTCAACCAAGGGTAAGTACTTTTCACTAGTTGCCACACATATATTTCATTTGTACTTTACATGCAGCATGAACTTAGGATTAATCACTATGGTGACACACATGACTAGGCATCACTGGATTTTGATTGTGATTGTACCAAAGTGGAGCAAGGTAATATACCTTGATTCTCTACTTTGGAGCAACCACGACTTCAGTCGTGTGCAAGAAGTAATTAACAGGTAAACTCATTTCCTCCATACATAACTCTATTGTAATATTTCCTTCATTTGCAACGGCCTTGGCTAACTTTTTTGAATCACGTAGGTCGTTTGCCGCTTATGTTGCCCTAGGAGGAAGACACGACAAATCCAGTGACACGCTGCGACACAACACGCGATTTTCGGTATCCGCTACGACACAACAATCCTATATCACACTTTGTTATAATGCCTCTAGAATTGACAATACCTATGTATGTAATTCTATTTTTGCGATGCCACCAGACTACTGTGGTAACGTATGTGGATTCTACGTTTGCCGCCATATGAAGGAAATCATGGATATTAAGATCAATGATCCAGAGGTTTGTCAGGTCTTTCCAATAATTATTATTTTCTGATTATATATATGTATATATATTTATACACACATGCTAATTAATGACTTAACATTGCTCCTAGCAACAGCGGGTGGACTTCAACGAAAGTACATATGATCTTGACCAACTCATAGAAATTCGTGGAAACCTCTCCGAATTCTTAGTAGCAGAGGTCATAAACAAGGCTGGAGAGTTCCACCCCAGCAATGGTGATAATTAGATGTTGAAACATTGGATTCAATTGTACAAGTCAAACAATTCCTTCAATTTAATTCATTTGTCAGATCTGTGTAACGATTTTCATTCTATATATGTATGTGATCTGCTGGCCGTTTGTTACATTCATCTGTGTAGCGAATTTTGTTGTAATTTACTTTGAGTTGCAATAAACTTATCTGTCATTTATCTGTAATCTGCTTGCTTGCTTGCTTTCAGAGGGCATGGCTAGCATATCCTGAGGCTAGCCAAAAAACGGCAAATAAAATGGCTGATGCACTTGCTATCATAGACGGTTTGTTGTTAAAAACCGTCTGTGATATTGTATCACAGACGATTTCAAAGGCTGCCGTCTGTGGTATGAATGATATCACAGACGGCCTTTGTTACTAACCGTCTATGATATACACAATATCACAGACGGTTTTTATTCCGAAGCGTCTGTGATATGATTATATCACAGACGGTTAGTAACAAAAACCATCTATGATATTGTGTATATCACAGACGGTTTTGTATAAAAACCGGTCTGTGATAGTCGAGTATCACAGATGGTTTTTTGTAAGTTACAAAACCATCGTGATAGTTCAGATCGCATGCTTTTTTACCAAAAACGTCGTAATGTGAGTTATCACAGACGGCTTGGGAGCCGTCTGTGATAACCACCTATTATCACTGACACCTAAACACTGACGGTTCAGGAACCGTCTGTGATGACGTTTCCGAACCGTCTGTGATAGGTCTGTCTGTAGCAGTGATATCCGGTCGGATATTCGGTTAGATATCCGGTCGGATATTCAGTCAGATATCTGGTAAGAGCTAAGAATTCACCTTTTATTTTGCTAGTATTTATTTTTTTATGTTGGTTGGTTGAGGTGTACAGTGTATAGAAAGTTTTCCTGGATCGTGCAAGCTTAAGTTATCTAAAAGGAATATGACATTCAATTGTGGCAACTATAAATATACAATACTAAAATAGTGTTTTATTTCTAATTCTGCTGCTTGTGCAATTAGAATCCTAAATTTGCTCATTAAGATCACTCTTCCTAGGTAATGGAATTAAAAGCATGTAATCAGAGTATTATTAAACAATGAACTTTGGCATGCTTTAGTAAATGAACAAGTAAATTTCTCAAAAGTCTATTATCCTCAATTGTCTACTGTCTCTACCTTAATTTAGTAAAATTTCTTTAGCCTAGAAAAAGAAAATGTTGTCCGTCAAGAATCAAGATTCATCTTGAAACGCCACACCTCAATGGGCAATTTTGGGGGAAACGCCACACCATCTTCGGCTGATGGATTATAATCACTATTATGTACTTATGTCTAATAGTTTAAGGCTTGAAGTGATGATGGTATGGTTTAGCATATGTTCCTTTCCGTATGCACAAACTATCCGTCTACATTATCCGTTTTCGATCCGAAACCGTCAAGTATCCGTTCCGGCGGCACCGTATTCAAAATTCCGAATATTCCGAATTCGTATTCGTATCGATTTTACCGTATCCGACCCCGAATCCGAGAAAAAAAATATGGATTAGAATACGGTATGAGCAATATCCGTCCGAATCCGACCCGATTGCACCCCTAGTAACATTTCCTTTACCATGAATCATTGATGGTTGAACCAAAATGGCACAAGTAAAAAGTATAGCAACCAACCAAATTGTTGAAGTTCATAGATCTTTTTTTTCTTCAAAAACACGAGTTTTTAGACGAATTAGTCAGTACATGAAGTTTAATTTGGTATTAAAGCAAAAGGTTCCGAGTTTGAAATCTAGCGGACATGGTTTTCAGGTTAAAAAAATTATGGCCCACTTTGAGTCCATATTATAGGCTTTATTGTGACTAAACATGTCAAGGGTGTTGTTGAAGTATGAATATATTGCTCACCTTTCTTATCAGTTCAGGTTTTTGAGTAGACTGATTGATGCATAAAACTTAGTACATACTAAAAATTGAAGCTTGTAGTAAGCAAAAGGCCTAATGTGCAGTGCACGACCTCGCGTTACAACGGAGACACACCCTTCCTTAACTGTCAAGTGCACATGGGGCCACAACCAAAAAAGCACGAGGGTTCCTACTAAAATTCAGTCTTCCATGTTTCTTATTTTTTTTTCACAGAATGTGCTCTGCCTCTGTGCATTTCTCAAGAAAGATCTTGACATCAAACCCGGTTTTCGTGATTGAACCCAATGCATCCACCGAAAACGAGTCTAGACATACATTCCTTGTCCAAATATCCATCCAACAGTGCAAGAAGACACAATCATAACACCCCCTGAATAATACCACCTCACACATGAATAGTACACCTACTTAATGATCATTTACATGGCATAATCCATCTGTAAAGCTAGGAGCTAGTTAATGGGGGTCAAGGCATGCATGCAGATGCAGAATTAGTACTTGGTAGTGGGTAGGCAGGCAACAATTAGAATGTTTTGTGGGGCTAAGCAAGAGAAAAGCCTATCTGGTCCCTTCAGTGCCAAACAAGGCATCTTCTAGACAGATAGATAGATAGATAGATAGGCAGGCATGTATGTGTGAATGCAGATGCAATTCTTGATTAGTTGAAAGACTGAAGGGATCCTAAAGGAGAGGACGAGGAAGAAGAGAGGCATCTGCCGGCCGGACAAACTTGCCCTTTTTCCACCAAAAGATGTTCCCCACACCCTTGGCAACTCGGCGCAGCTGGCCCCCACACCTCATCGATCGAATGTAAGATTAGTGCATAAATGGTGCGTTGGTGCGTCGTCATGACCAGGATATGCTGTGTCCTGTGCGGTTCGAGCTTTATAACTCCCAAATTAAGATTGTCAGAAACTTGATTTTGCCATATGATCTTACGATTTTACTATTTAATATTAACTATACCGATCTGATTCTATAGTAAAATCTTAATGTTTTTACGATTTTACCCAAACTTTTGTAGGATTATGATCAAAATTTTCATACAATTCTACTCGATTATGTCGATTCTATTGTTTTATTATAAATAATTACTTTTATACTTCTTTTTAATTAAAATTTTAACTTTTATCTCTTTATGTTCACTATAATTATCATAAAATAACATATGATCTTATATTTACTCTACAATTTATAAAGAAAAGTTGAAAAGACATAATTTTAAAAATACAGTAGTGTTATAATACATTGTAGATTTTTTAAAATATTTCTTTGGTAGAATCAGGTAAAATATTAGATTCTACATCGATCCTACGATTTACGATCCTATCAAAGAACCTTTGATTAGATTCAATATCACGATTCCGATAACCTTGTTTCAAACACAACATCCATTTCAATCTGAATCCATGGTCAAGAACAATTAGAATTTCTCAAGATGAAAAATATGATGAGATCCTACTTTGGAGCCGGTGGTATGAATTGGTACATGGAAAATTTTGTTTGTGGTACTAATTGGTATGGATAAATTCTGGTTACGGATGAAGAATTTTTTATTGTTTCCTATTTGAGTAAATTATAGAAAAGCATATGTATTTGTGCACCAGCTACAGATAGTTGAAAAAATGTCACTTTATTCTAGGTATTTGTGCAAAAAAAAATTCACTTAGCTTCCTACCAGCTACGAGGGCTTCCACGTAAAAGAGGGAATGACATGTTGGGCCCATTGGTCTAATGTGGCACATCCCACATCCACATGCGTGTTGACGTGCTCACTTTAAGCAAATACCTAGAAACAATTTGGCACAAATATCTGGGCTTAAGTGACACTAGCAAATATATGGGTCCTCCTCTGCAACTGGTACACAGACATCTAGTGGTTAATGTGATTTGTTCTTTCTAATCTGGAGAATTGGGGCCAAGCTCTAGCCATCTATTTCACTAGACATAGAGAACAGGCATTTGCATCCCCTTCAAAAGATGAAAACTAGGAGAATCCTTACTGCTTTCAAAACGCAAACTAATTTGCACGCTATTTTCTTTCTTTACGGGCAACTGTAGAACAGAAGTCCCCTCTATGATCAGATGAGTTCAGACGATTGATCTACACACACACACTTGCAGTTTCCATTTCCATCATTTCAGAAGCATGTAATCATCGTTTATTTACCGAAGGAGATGTAGATGCAACGCCATCAACAGTATCGTTTCCTTTTATGGAATTGCAAATGAAAATAGTAAGTACACTGATAATCTCCTAAGTGAGTACTATTACGGAGAAACAAGTGCTATTTATAAGCAAATGAATGATAGTTGGAGCCTTCAGCTGCTGCTTGTCATGGCCGGAACCATTGCAGCCGTGCGCATGAACGTGGCCTAGTTTGGCTTGGAAAAATGTATCGGCCGGTTAACCATCCTCACTGGTGAGTCCCGGTATAGTGCCATACCGACTAAAATCTTCGGTTTAATTTGAATTTGAAACGAATAAAACCATCTGTGAGCCCCAAATTATACACGAAACACCAACTCAGTGGTAAGGCCTCAATTTATGGATTCAAATCAGTGGTTAGCCTACATTTCCCCCTATTTCTTCCTTTGACAGACAGGTCCCTCAGCTACAAACGTGCCACACACATGGGTGGCTTCATCCCAGTAGTTGCATGGTTTTGTTCATATTATAGTTGCGGATGCCTTTATCCTTGCATTCAATATTCAAATTCAAACCAAAAGTTTTGGGTGGCAACAAAAAATGGTTGTGCCGTGGTGGCTCAATTGGTTTCGAGCTTGCGGCCTCTCGCCCTGTGTGGTGTGTGTGTGTTTGCCCCAGGGAAAATTGCATCGGCAAAATTTCACCGGCAACCGGCGGTTACCGGCTTTAGTGGCGAAGACCGATAAAATTTTATATCGGACAAAAAATTTCAGATTTAACAAAATTCATCTAAAAAATTCAAGATTTCAAATTTCAATTCAAAAATATCGATTGAAAAATTCTGAAATTTCAGTAACCAGCGGTTACCAGTCATATCACTACCCTTCGATAAAATTTTTGCTCCGATATAATTTTCCCTGGTTTGCCCTTCCTCAATGATCAAGGAGTGCATAAAAAACTATGGTGAAATGTTGCAAAATTCAAATTTATGGATGTCTTATTGATGATAAAGTGGCATATCTTTGAATTCAATGGTGCATGAGTTTACAGTGCTTGCTATGTCACTATGGGGTGTTTGTATTGGTTTTTACTTCTGACTTTTGCTTGGAGAAGTCAGAAGCTAATATAAACACCTGGCTTCTCGAAATGGTTTCCCCACTCCTTCCGCAAACACCTGACTTCTCGAAATGGTTTCTCCACTCCTTCCACTCCCATCTCGCTCTAAGGATAAGGTAGGACGTCACAGGTGCATCACACACCCCACTCATCTCTCTCCCTTCTCACTCACACATCTCTTTATCACTTTTTCCACTGTTCGAATCTCTTTCTAAAAGCTATTTCTTTTAGTCATCACTATTTATTTTCAATTAAAAGCCATCAACTGTAGCAAATACGAATACCCCCTATGTCTATTAAGATCTTTAGCCTGAGTAGCATGGCCAACATTTATGCTGTTATGTCTACCCGCATTCCACATGCTATTTTTTATTGTTGAACCATCGTGTTTCTTTTGCACTCTGCTTTAAAAATAATCGTAGGATTTAGAACTGTTACACTTTGTTACTCATTCTTATGCGCAGTAGCTCTTAGATTAGATTCGAGTTTGTGAGATATAACACAAGCATTTACGGTATCAAGAACGAATAAAATGTAATACCTGGGCCGAATAAGCTCAGCCCGGCCCAACCAGCCCATCCCACAAATATCTATATGAGAGAGAGAGTGACAGAGGGAGAAGCAAAAACCGATTTTGCTCTCTCCCCCAGACTCACCTGTGCTGCTGCTGCTCCCCATCGCGCCGCTCATGATGACCCATAGCGATCGCCGCCGCCGTCGCCGTCAGCCCGCCGCCGCGCCGCCGTCGCTCGCGCAAGACGCGCCGTGTGTGCTGCCGCCGCGTCGCGTCGCCGCTGCTTGGCGCGCCGTCCCGCCGCTTCGCGCGCACCATCGTCTCCGCCGGTGCGCCGTCGCGCCTCGCTGCCGCCGCCTCGTTGCCACCGTTCGTCGCCTTGCTTCCCTCGACCGCGCCGCCGTCCCGTTCGCCGCGCTGCCGTCGCTGCGCCCGCCTCCCGCTCGCGCGTCGCCCCACGGGGTGGAGGCCCGGCCGTGGGAGCAGAGGGGGAGCCGCCGGCCGTGAGGGACGAGCCAGCCGTCGGCGTGGAGAGAGGAGAAGAAGAGGCGCCGGCCGTGGGAGAAAAAGAGGGGAGGAGGAGGGAGCCGGCCGAGTGAGAGAGAGGAGGGGCCGGCTGAAGAAGAAAAAAAGCCAGGAGTGCGGCCGGCCGACTGGAAGAGAGGAAAAAGAAAGGGAAGAAAGAGAGAGGAAAAAAAGAAAAGGGGTGACTGCCGTCAGATTCGCCAGAACCGGCCAAAGTTTGACAGTCCGTACCCGGATTCAGTCGTCGGGCTTGGGGTAACAGTTCGAAAATCCTCTCCCATTTATTTATCGAAACAGGCATAAGTTAATATGTGGATTATTAGAATTGGTTCGGGTAGCCACTATAATATTGTTTATTAATATGGTTACCTGGGCGGAGAAATCGAGGTTGCCACTGGTGATCTGGTCGATCCGTGGCGATAGAGGAAAGAGAATGAATATGTAAAATACTATATACGAGTTTAATTGACCATATCGCTAAACATCGGGACAACAGGGAGATGTCCGATGATAGAGTTTGGTTGTGCTAAGTTGACATGTAAGTGCGAGGTTATGTACTCGTATGTATTGCATGAGTGATGAATTGAAATAATTAATGCTTGTTCGGTGGCGGTTCGAGTCCGTGCCGCCCACGCACCGTCCGCCCGAGTTAACGAGCAAGTACATGGTAGAACAAGAAATGTGGCGAATGTTTGTCATTCGTGCTTTCATGCTATGGTTTCTGATGACTTATGAGATGATGCTCGTGATTATGTGCTAATCATAGATTGATGAGTAACATTTATGATTAGACATTCACATTTGGAGCATATTGCATCATGCAATTGCATAAGAGCAGTCGGTGAGAAAGTCTTACGACTAGTCCGGAGTGCTCTTGAATAAGACCTACAGAGGTAGGAACTCCACGGAGTGGAGGTTGTGACCTCGTATGAAAGAGGACGAGGCGAGTGGTCCATCGACGGGTGGACACTCCGCTATACCGATATAAGCTACGATTCACATGAGCATACTGATTGCATCTGATGCATTGCATGATATTGCATTGCATTCTGATGATGTAAAGTGATACTGATTCTGAGCGATTGTGATTCTGATTTCTGATTCTGATTGTGATTCTGATTTACGATTCTGATTGTGATTCTGATTTACGATTCTGATTTGATTTATTACAACACTGGTTTCTGATTTCTGAACACGGCATTGATTCACAGTTTACAGATATATAATTGAATTACAGTTTACAGACATAGGATTGGTTTACAGTTTACAGACATAGGATTGAATTACAGTTTACAGACATAGAATGGATTTACAGTTCATACACAGATAATTGATTTACATTATACGATTCTGCACTTAACTTACAGTCTCATGATCATAGTGTGGATTTACAGCTTACAGTTCATGAAATTGATTGAATTGCTAAAGTAATGTTACTGTTTTATCGTGTGCTTGCTGAGTCTCCGGACTCACCCTTGCTTTGTCGTTGTTTTTAGGTGAAGGATGACGACATGCATGGAATGGGATAGCACTTTTGGCACTGCACATATGAAATAACAGTTTAGCCGTATATGGAGTCTCTATGTTTGTTATAATGCTAAGACTTATGGCTCGTTGTTTGGTTTAGCTTACTTACGAGCCAGGATGGCGGGTCTCCATGGTCGTGGAGCCCACCGTTTCTGTTTATATTATAACTTGTGAAATATGAACTTAGTTGCTTTTGCAATTATCCTACAGTTAAATTGTGGTTTGATATCTGTGGGTAATCATATTAAAAGGAAATAGAGGTGCTGCTAAGAGTTGAATAGCAACACCTTCGAATTGGTAAGTGGATGGTGGTAGCATCTTGGGCCTGTGGAGGGCCAGGGTGTTACATAAATGAATCTCACAGAGAGAACCAAAATAACGACATTGAAGCAACAATGACGCGAGAAAAAATATTTGGCAAAGCCAACCGTAAATTCTTTAAGCATAACCTAAAAAAGTACAAGGGATTGTTGCTTACTTATAACCCTCTTGAATCTTTTATGACTTTCGAATCCTTATTCTATATAAGAATCTAGTACTAAAGAATATTTTACAATATAATCCTCTCGTGGGCCCTTTATCTTTGGATGAGCAGGCTTGATTGCTTCTCCATTGTCACCCCCATGGTTTATATATTTTTCTCCTAGGGCCCTTCTTCAATTTAGAGTAGAAATTCTAATCCAAATAGAAATCCTAATCCTAGTAGGATTCATCTAGAACTCTTTATAGCACACATTTTTCAATCTTAAAAGACTAGATATGAGTCACCCTAACTCAATAATCTCCACCTTGACTCTTAGCTGGGGATCAGGCAAGGTCTTCAGCCTTGTTGCGGGAGTTCGTAGAGGAAGTTCGTGCGTTACGACGACAAGCGCCTGCAGCTGCTGCGGCTGTACCTGCTGCTGCTCCTGCTGCCGATCCAGCTGCGTCGGAGCCAAGAATGGGCCTTCGCGAATGGATGGCGTTGCGGTTGGACACCTTTGATGGGACGGGTACGCCAGTTCAAGTTGCAGACTGGTTGCGTTATATGGGAAGACAGTTTGAAGCTTTAGAGATGACGTCACAGCTGAGAGCTCGCTTTGTGGCTTTTCAGTTGAAAGGTCAGGCGGACATCTGGTGGGAGGGAGTTCTTTCAGCCAGGACCCCTTCCGATGGTCCAGCCACCTGGGAGGTCTTCGTCGAGCAGTTCAAGGCGAAGTACTACCCAGAATCTTTTATGGAAAGTATGGAGGTTGCCTTGTCGACCCTAGTGCAGGGAAAAATGACAGTAGCTGAGTACGAGGCGCGGTTCAATGACTTGATCCGTTTCGTACCGTCGGTCGCCAAAAGGTGACCTTGAGAAGGCCAAAAGGTTTCACCGAGGGCTCAGTTCTGAGTATCGGCATGTTATGGGTGCTACTGCGCCACGTGACTTTAGGTCTGTGGTTGAGCAGGCTAGAGGAATGGAGATGGAGTTGCACCTTACAAAAGGGTCGCAACCCTCTGGCGGTCAGAGTGCTTCTGGTGGTGACCAGAAGAGGAGCTACAGTGAGAGAGGTGGGTCATCTCAGCGGCCCGCTCCTAAGAAGTCCAAGTGGAGTCAACGTTCTTCACAGTCATCCAAGTCTAAATCGTTGACACCATCGTCTCCTGCACCACCAGCTTTGCGTCCTGTCCCTGGACAGGGCATGATTTGTTTTAAGTGTGGTGGAGAGCACCGAGCTGCTGAGTGTTCCTGGACAGGGGAGTGTCGACACTGTGGTCGGATGGGCCACATGGAGAAGGTTTGTCGACAGAATCCCTCCAGTATCATTAAGTGGGAGCCAGTGTCTGTGTCGTCGAATGTCTCATCCCGGGTCGATCCAGTGTTGGCGTTGCTCCTACAGCAGCCTTCCTGGGCGCCGCCTGCCGGATATTGCTGGTCTCCTACTCCAGTTACTCCACTGCAGTATGCTGCACAGTCTCCCTTTCCGATGCCGTCACAGCAGAATGTTGGGGCTCTTGCTGCCCCAGTGCCGCCTGGAGTCTACACGTTACCTGCCACTGAGTCTGCGAGTCGACCGGATGTGGTGACAGGTACTTTGTTAGTGGATTCACACAGTGCTCTCGTTCTTTTTGACTCCGGTGCCACTTATTCCTTTGTTTCTAGTGAGTTTGCTAGAAAGGCAAAATTGAGTATGCAACAAATTTCACAGTCAGTGATAGTCAATTCTGCAGGGGGTATTATTATTAGCTCTATGGTTTGTCCCGGATGCATGGTTTCCATAGATGGCGAGGATTTTGTGGCTAACCTCATGGTTATCCCGATAGAGAATTTTGATGTTATCCTCGGTATAGACTGGTTACATTGTTACCAGGCTGTGATTTCCTGTTTCTGGAGGACAGTCACTTTACAAGCTCCTTCAGGGGAGGAGATAATTCTTCAGGGGAATGCACCTCCAGGTTCCCTATTTGTGTTAGCCAGCCTGTTTTCTGGCCGACGAATGTTTAAGTTTGGGTTACTTCTATCACTGGTGGAAAAACCGAGTGCGCCTTTGCGCATTGAGGATATTCCAGTGGTATGTGAGTACCCCGACATATTTCCTGAAGAACTTCCGGGAATGCCACCCGCAAGAGATGTGGAGTTTAGGATTGAACTTGTTCCTAGCACTCGACCTATCTCTATGTCCCCGTACCGTTTAGCACGACCACTCCAAGAAGAGTTGAAGAAGCAATTGGATGGGTTGTTGTCCAAGGGGTTGATCCGCCGCAGTGTATCACCTTGGGGAGCCCCCGTCCTATTTACTGAGAAGAAGGATGGGAGTTGGCGCATGTGTATAGATTATCGTGCTCTTAATCGGGTGACCATCAAAAATAAATACCCGTTGCCTTGCATCGAGGACTTGTTTGATCAATTGAAGGGAGCCAAGGTGTTTTCCAAAATTGATCTACAATCTGGGTATAATCAGATTCGAGTGCGGGAGCAAGATATTGAAAAGACAGCTTTCTCCACGAGGTATGGGCACTATGAGTATAAAGTTATGTCCTTTGGACTAACAAATGCGCCTGCTATCTTTATGGAGACAATGAACAGCATGCTACACAAGTATTTGGATGACTTTGTAGTTGTGTTCATTGATGATATCCTGATTTATTCCAAGACGGAGGAAGAGCATGAGCATCATTTGAGGCTTGTGCTTGAGACTCTGAGGAAAAATCAATTCTTTGCCAAGTTAAAGAAATGTGAGTTCTGGATTTCTGAAGTAACTTTCCTAGGACATGTGATTAACCAGGAGGGCATTTCAGTAGATCCAGCAAAGATTTCCATAGTAGTAGATTGGAAGAGACCGTCCAATGTTAAGGAGGTGAGAAGTTTTCTTGGCTTAGCTGGTTATTACAGGCGTTTTGTGAAAGATTTCTCCATTATTGCTAAGCCAATGTCTCAACTCATGCGGAAGGGCGTGAAATTCCAGTGGACCGGTGATTGTGAGCGCAGTTTCAATGTTCTGAAAGAGAAATTGGTAACTGCTCCTGTTCTCACTCTTCCTGAGCCAGGGAAACATTTCACGGTCTACTCGGATGCATCGCGAGTAGGTTTGGGTTGCGTGCTCATGCAAGACAACAGGGTGATCGCGTATGCTTCGCGACAATTAAAGAAACATGAGCAGAATTACCCTACTCACGATTTAGAGCTGGCCGCAGTGGTTTTTGCTCTAAAGATTTGGAGGCATCATTTGTACGGAGAATCCTGTGATATTTTCACTGACCACAAGAGCCTCAAGTATATCTTCACTCAGAAAGAGCTGAATTTGAGGCAAAGGAGGTGGTTAGAACTGATAAAGGATTATGATCTCACTCTCCAGTACCATCCAGGTAAAGCAAATGTCGTTGCTGATGCCCTTAGTCGCAAAACGACACCCTCCACTGTAGGCTGTCTCGTTGCTGACATTGAGCGGATGGGAATTTCCTATTGCTATGCCGTGCACAAAGAGATAGAGACACGCTTGTTATTCTTGGAATCGGCAATTCCAGAACGGGTGAAAGAGGCACAACAGAGCGATAGATTGCTTCAAAAAGTGAGGAAGCGCCTCGAGGAAGGAAAATCGGGGGACTTTAGCCTTGATGAGTCAGGCGCAATACGGTTTAGGGGTCGTCTTTGCGTGCCACAAAGGCTCGAGTCAGGGCGACATTCTAAGAGAGGCTCATCGTACCCCATACACGGTACATCTGGCGAGAACAAGATGTATCGGGATTTGAAGAAGAGCTTTTGGTGGAAAAGAATGAAAGTGGATGTCGCACAGTATGTGGCGTCTTGCGGGATTTGCCAGCAAGTGAAGGCTGAGCACAAACGTCCTGCTGGACTAATGCAGCCTTTAGAAGTTCCACAGTGGCCATGGGATGATGTTACCATGGATTTTGTAATTGTCTTGTCTCGTAGCCAGCGAGGTAAAGATGCGATTTGGGTAGTGGTGGACAGATTCAGTAAGTCCGCGCACTTCATCCCTATAGGTACGACGAATACAGCAAGTGATTTGGCACCTGTCTATGTGCGTGAGATAGTGAGATTACATGGTGTGCCCAAGACAATAGTTTCGGACAGAGATGCTAAGTTTGTCTCCAAATTTTGGGAGAGCTTGCAAAGCGCTTTGGGCACAAAACTTCAGTTTAGTACTGCTTTCCACCCACAGACAGATGGGCAATCCGAACGCACCATTCAAACACTAGAGGACATGTTGAGGTCCTGTGTTCTGTCGTGGAAGGGTAGCTGGGAGGATCACTTGGCACTCGCGGAGTTTGCCTACAACAACAGCTACCACTCCAGTGTTCGAGCTGCGCCATTTGAGGTTCTATATGGGCGGAAATGTAGATCGCCACTCTGTTGGGATGCCGTAGGTGAAAAGGCAGTTCTAGGACCGGATTGGGTCCAACAGACAGTGGAACGAGTGGCGGAGATTAGGCAGAATCTGCTAGCTGCCCAGAGTAGGCAGAAAAGCTATGCGGATGTTAGAAGGCGAGACATAGAGTTTGAAGTGGGGGATCATGTGCTTTTGAGAGTGTCTCCCACCAAAGGGATTGTGAGATTTGGGATCAAAGGGAAGCTTAGCCCGCGGTATATTGGACCGTTTCCGATTCAGGCACGAATTGGAAAGTCAGCATATCGTTTGGGTCTTCCCGTATCTACGCGAGGAGTGCATAATGTGTTTCATGTGTCTATGTTGAGAAAGTACTTAAGGGATCCGGAACATGAGATTGTTCTAGAACCATTGTCCCTTAAACAAGATCTCACCTTCGAGTCCCGTCCAGTTCGGATTCTGGAGGAATCGGAGAGAGTGTTGAGGCACAGAACGTTAAAGTATGTTAAAGTCCTATGGTCGCATCAAACTGAGCGAAGCGGCGTGGAATTGGAGTCTCGCATGCGCGAAGTATCCGAGTTATTCTCACAGTACGAGTTACGATTAATTTCTGTTTGGTTCGTTGTTTGTTTTTCGTGCAGATTATTGAGTTGCGAATTGGGTCGAATTCGTTAGGGGTAGAATGTAATACCGGGCGAATAAGCTCAGCCCGCCCAACCAGCCCATCCCACAAATATCTATATGAGAGAGAGAGTGAGAGGGAGAAGCAAAACGATTTTGCTCTCCCCAGACTCACTGTCTTCCGCTTGCTCCCCATCGCGCGCTTTCGCCACCCAGTGTGATCGGCGACGCCGTCGCCGTCGCGCCGCGCCGCGCCGCCGCCGCTCGCCGCCGCAAGCGCGCGCCGTGTGTGCGCTGCCGCTCGTCGCGTCGCCGCTGCTTGCGCGCGCCGTCCCCACCGCTCGCGCGCACCATCGCTCTCGCCGGTGCCGCCGTCGCGCCTCGCTGCCACCGTTCGTCGCCTTGCTTCCCCTGACCGTACCGCCGTCCCGTTCGCCAGCGCTGCCCGTCGCTTGCGCCCGCCTCCCCGCTCTCACCGCCGTCGCCCCACGGGGGTGGAGGCCCGGCCGTGGGAGCAGAGGGGGAGCCGCCGGCCGTGAGGGAGGAGCCAGCCGTCGGCGTGGAGAGAGGAGAAGAAGAGGCGCCGGCCGTGGGAGAAAAAGAGGGAAGGAGGAGGGAGCCGGCCGAGTGAGAGAGAGGAGGGGCCGGCTGAAGAAGAAAAAAAGCCAGGAGTGCGGCCGGCCGACTGGAAGAGAGGAAAAAGAAAGGGAAGAAAGAGAGAGGAAAAAAAGAAAAGGGGTGGCCTGCCGTCAGATTCGCCAGAACCGGCCAAAGTTTGTGATCGTGCGGATTCGATCGTCGGGCTTGGGGTAACAGTTCGAAAACCCTCTCCCATTTATTTATCGAAACAGGCATAAGTTAATATGTGGATTATTTGAATTGGTTCGGGTAGCCACTATAATATTGTTTATTAATATGGTTACCTGGGCGGAGAAATCGAGGTTGCCACTGGTGATCTGGTCGATCCGTGGCGATAGAGGAAAGAGAATGAATATGTAAAATACTATATACGAGTTTAATTGACCATATCGCTAAACATCGGGACAACAGGGAGATGTCCGATGATAGAGTTTGGTTGTGCTAAGTTGACATGTAAGTGCGAGGTTATGTACTCGTATGTATTGCATGAGTGATGAATTGAAATAATTAATGCTTGTTCAGGTGGCGGTTCGAGTCTGGTGCTGTCCACGCACCGTCCGCCAGGTTAACAGGCAAGTACATGGTAGAACAGTAAAATGTGGCGAATGTTTGTCATTCGTGCTTTCATGCTATGGTTTACATTACTTATGAGATGATGCCTGTGATTATGTGCTAATCATAGATTGATGAGTAACATTTATGATTAGACATTCACATTTGGAGCATATTGCATCATGCGATTGCATAAGAGCCAGGTCGGTGAGAAAGTCTTACGACTAGTCCGGAGTGCTCTTGAATAAGACCTACAGAGGCAGGCACTCCACGGGAGTGGAGGTTGTGACCTCGTATGAAAGAGGACGAGGCGAGTGGTCCATCGACGGGTGGACACTCCGCTATACCGGTATAAGCTACAGTTACAGAGCATACAGTTGCATACAGATGCATTGCATGATATTGCATTGCATTACTGATGGAAGTAAAGTGATTCTGAGCATGCATGATTCTGATTTACTGATTCATGATTGTGATTTACTGATTTACGATTCTGATTTGATTTGATTCTAAAGACTGGTTTACTGATTTCTGAACAAAGCATTGATTCACAGTTTACAGATATATAATTGAATTACAGTTTACAGACATAGGATTGGTTTACAGTTTACAGACATAGGATTGAATTACAGTTTACAGACATAGAATGGATTTACAGTTCATAGACAGATAATTGATTTACAGTATACAGTTACAGACTTAACTTACAGTCTAGAGTCATAGTGTGGATTTACAGCTTACAGTTCATGAAATTGATTGAATTGCTAAAGTAATATTACTGTTTTATCGTGTGCTTGCTTAGTCTCCGGACTCACCCTTGCTTTGTCGTTGTTTTTAGGTGAAGGATGACGACATGCATGGAATGGGATAGCACTTTTGGCACTGCACGTATGAAATAACAGTTTAGCCGTATATGGAGTCTCTATGTTTGTTATAATGCTAAGACTTATGGCTCGTTGTTTGGTTTAGCTTGCTTACGAGCCAGGATGGCGGGTCTCCATGGTCGTGGAGCCCACCGTTTCTGTTTATATTATAACTTGTGAAATATGAAGTTAGTTGCTTTTGCAATTATCCTACAGTTAAATTGTGGTTTGATATCTGTGGGTAATGATATTAAAAGGAAATAGAGGTGCTGCTAAGAGTTGAATAGCAACACCTTCGAATTGGTAAGTGGATGGTGGTAGCATCTTGGGCCCTGTGGAGGGCCAAGGTGTTACATAAATGAATCTCATAGAGAGAACCAAAATAACGACATTGAAGCAACAATGACGCGAGAAAAAAATATTTGGCAAAGCCAACCGTAAATTCTTTAAGCATAACCTAAAAAAGTACAAGGGATTGTTGCTTACTTATAACCCTCTTGAATCTTTTATGACTTTCGAATCCTTATTCTATATAAGAATCTAGTACTAAAGAATATTTTACAATATAATCCTCTCGTGGGCCCTTTATCTTTGGATGAGCAGGCTTGATTGCTTCTCCATTGTCACCCCCATGGTTTATATATTTTTCTCCTAGGGCCCTTCTTCAATTTAGAGTAGAAATTCTAATCCAAATAGAAATCCTAATCCTAGTAGGATTCATCTAGAACTCTTTATAGCACACATTTTTCAATCTTAAAAGACTAGATATGAGTCACCCTAACTCAATAATCTCCACCTTGACTCTTATCTGTTGAAGTCACTGTGCTTCTCTAAGAACTTGCACCATTTTTGTTTCTTTATTTTTTTTATTTTTGTCCCAACTTTGTGAGTGCTCCACCATAGGGGCTCATCTACATCACTATAATGTGTGTTAGTGTACATATCCAGGCTAGTCTATTTGGACCATCCACTTGAGAGCTTCTTCGTTATATAGTTTGGTTAACTGCACCTCCTCTTCCTGTAGCCTTCCATGCCATAGGTTTGTACCATATCCGAGCACCACCTGCTCCCTGGCACCATGTGGTTGGTTCTATCACGTCTTCCTTCCTCCAATAGCTTGTACTTGTGCTTTTGCGCCTGCTAGATTTTGCACCCGTCTTTGTCGTTCAGTACATAACTGTAGATGAGACCTGAGTACCTACCATTGATGACACGGTTTTCTTCTCCTAACTAAGATTTTTGTCATACCTCTTATTGGTTGCTCTACCTTTAATATTACCCTTTAATTGGTGTACTCCATTGGTATAGATACTTTTCATGATTGCTTGCCCTTTGCAAGTAACTCACATAACTCCATCTTAAAGCAAGATCTCACAAACTTTGAGTTCAAGTGACCTTACAGATATTTTATTTTTCTTTAAGATGGGAACAAAATGAACTCTTGTCAATGTGCGATATTCTCCATCATACATCTCTAATATAATCATCCCCGTTGTAGTAATTGCATACTCTTTACAATCCGCTAAGTGAATAGTTCTATATGCCAAGCGTAGAGATCACTCGTCAAACAACTCCCTTGCTGAACATATATGAAAATAACAATCTAAATCTAATATCCATTCATGAGAAGTACCTAATTGACTGATGACTAGTACGTCAGAATTATCCTTTGCTACCGCCATGAGCATGCAACTTGGACAATCTTTTATCATGTGACCTTCTTCATTACATAGATAACATACATGTGTGCCTTTAGTCTTGCTTTTCTTATTTCTATGACCTTTGCTTCTACCTATAATACCTACAGCAGCCAATGCATGATTACCCGGGGATGAGGATTCTGATGGTTTTTTCGAGGACTACACCTCCAATAGATAAGTAACTGCCTTATTAAAGTTGAGAGTGGTTTTACTTATGAGAATATTGAGCACTAATTACTCCTATGATGGTGGTAGAGATGATACCAGTATGACGACCTTGTCATTCTACTCAATTTTCTCATCTACAATAGTTAGCTACATGATAAGCTTGTTGAAGATATTGATATCGTCAACAAACCATGTACCTTTTCTATGCGCAACCTATACACAGTTGTCGCTTCAGTACCCATCGGTTTGTCAGCGACTTTGCCATATACAATTCTTCTAAGTCCTTCCATAATATCTTCAGTGAATTCTCCTCGATCAGCGAGTATTTTATCTCATCAAAGAGACATAGATGGATTGTGCTAATAGCCTTTCGCTCCATCACCTTCCAGTCTTCATCGAATATCTTTTCTGGTTTGTCCTCTTCAAGAGCATTGATTAGCCCCTACTAGATAAGGACATTCTTCACCACGCATTGCCACACACTGAAACTTCCCACATCGTCAAATCTCTATTTGATTCCATATTGGTGACATCAATCTTTATTTTATGCCACCTGATACTTTATGGATCTTCTCACAAATTATATTAATCTAGCCTTGACTCTGATACCACTTGTTACACTTTGACACCCCTTCTTATGTGCAGCAGCTTCTGGATCAGATCAAAATTTGTGAGATACAATACAAGTGTGTACGGTATCAAGAACAAAGAAGATGAATCTTATAGAGAGAATCAAAATACGGCATTAAAGCAACCACGACCAGAGAGAAAAGATTTGGTGAAACCTTGGCTCTGATAACACTTGTTACACTTTGATACCCCTTCTTATACACAGTAACCCCCGATCGGATCAAAATTTATAAAATACGGCACGAGCTTGTGTATGGTATCAAGAACAAAAAGATGAATCTCGTAGAGAGAACCAAAATAACGATATTGAAGCAACCACAACGAGAGATAAAAGATTTGGCGAAGCCGATTGCAAATTCTTGAAGCACAACCTTAGAAGAGTATAAGAGATTATCGCTCACTTACAACTCTTTCGAATCTTTTAAGACTATCGGATCATTGTCCTATACAAGAATCTAGTGTTAAAAAATATCCTAATATTTAATCCTCTCATGTGTCCTCTATCTTTGGATGAGTAGGCTTGATTGCTTCTTCATAATCACCCCCATGGTTTATATAGTCCCTTCTAGCCCTTTTCCAATTTAGAGTGAAAATTTTAATCTAAATAGGAGTATAAATCCTCATCTTAGTAGGATTCATAGAACTCTCGGACCTTTTTAAATTCTACAAGACTAGATATGAGTCATCTTAACTCAACAAGAACTATTACAAAAAAGTAAAATACCATTCAAGTTGCAAACATTCCACTCGCCTTACTCTTCTTTGGAAAGGGGGGATTTGGGTCCAAATCCTCAGAATTCAGTCCAAATCTGAACTAAATCGTAAAAATTCCTAGTTACCATATTCCAAACAGGGCATAAGGGTGGTACATTCTGTAGATACTCTGGTTGCGGACTATCTAATCAACATTTAAGGCCTCGAAAAGATATGACAATGGGCTTAAAAAAAGCCTAATTAAGGCCTAACGCAAATGACGAGGAGGCTGTGGAATCAAATTCCTATAATGTACCCTCTCTACTCTCCTCGCATAGTCTCATAGCAGCTTACCGAAAAAGAAAGGAAATAAAAAGTTCATATATGATCCGAACCACTGAATGATTTCAAGGGCAATGCCCAACTGATATTATGGGGTCAAAATCTTAAATCACAAATAGGTGATGTCCTATGTTTTCAAGACAAAATATGCTCAGGCCATCTTTGGAAGCCCTACTCTCGTTTAATGCATACTCAGTTGCATAAGGCCATTAACCAGTCCGCTCACTGACTCGTAGGGGGTCAAATTTAACGAGGAGATGCAGCAAGAGAAAATTTTAGTCGTCGTCACTCAGATGTGACGAACCAACTGCATATATAACAATGGAGAACTCCAAACGGCCAATGGTGCCCTGTCCACTCAGATGTATATACATGTCAGATTTAGAGGCTGCTTCAGATAGAATTGGGTGTACAACACATTGGAGATCTGCATCTTTGTTACAGTTTCCGACGAGGAAACGGCCTATGAAGAGAAGTAAATCTTCCGGTGTGAGACCGAGACCCAAAAACTAAGATCATATGGGGAGAAAGACGACCTTGTGAAAACCTCAGCAATCTTCAGAGATGGTGCTTTCTCTTTAATTGGAGACTGCCACAAAATTGCACCTGCAAGTATGTAAGACACAAGCTACACCATTCCTCAGACGAATAACATTGTACTCGAATACCCTTAATTCAAATTAAGTATAACTGTAATACCACTAAAATGCAAAGGGTGAATAAAAGGAAAGAGAGTAGAATTTTACCGTTAGATCCATCGGCTTTTAGAAGCCAAATAAAAGTAGCGCTCACAGAGGTTCCCAGACCGTCCGGGGCCGATCAGCGCCTCTCGCTATTGTGGGCTTTACCATTCAGAAGAGAATTTAGCCAATGTCCACTTTTACCGATTTACCTGCCACAGTAGAAAAAGCCAATAGTAAGAGCCCCTTGGACCAAAATGCCCTTGGGCAGTCAGGTATATGGGAGAGGAATGGGAGTTGGGTGAGGGCATGCCGATCATTTCACAAAGCCAGAGGCTGCCCAACCATGCTCTTATATGCTAGGACAGAACAAGCAAGCCCATTTCTTCCCCCCAACTGAGAAACCAAGCATCATTTTACCATTCCTTCCTCAACTGAGAGTAAGCCAACCAGCAAGCCAACACAAAGCCCCATTCTCATTTCTCCTCCCCAGCTGAGAACTCAACCAGAGAGCAAAACCTTTCTCATTAGAGCAACATAGAGACAGTGAGGAAGAGCAAACTGGAGGAAACAAGGGGGAAGACAAAGACGAGGAGCGAGGGACGTGAACGGTGTCCCTGTGCTAACCACGGCAGCAAGATGACGCCATCAACAGCAACCAGAGGAGGCCATCCACAACCACCGGGAACCCCGACCGTCGTCAACGACTGCCTTCACTCCTAGCCTTTATCAAGTAGGCTCCCAACTCTTACCCTCCCTACTCATGGCACGGGGCAAGCGGTGAGCCCAAAGGGGGCGCCGTGTGCCCTTGGTCGAGGGTGCATGCTCCTCGGCACATGTCCTCGCTAAGTCCCGTCACGGCGACCGCCCGTAGGTTTTCCCTAAACTGTGAGTGCACCCGAGTGTAGAGGCAAGCAAAATGAAGAAACAAAGTGAGAGTAGAAAGGGGGAGGGAAGAGGATTGTCCTGGTAGTAAGGGGTGGCCGGCCGGTTACAGGCTGTGGCCGGCGAGCTCAAACCCGTAGGGAGTGGCCAAAGTCGGGGGCGATGGTTGACGGTGACGGGCGGGGGGCGCAGGCGACCGAGGGTGGAGGCGCAGGAGGCTGTGGCCAGAGCCGAGGACAGTGGTCGCTGGCCGTGCCGACTGAGCAGCGGTGTCTAGCTGCCCACCGCCGCCCGCGCACTAGGGAGGCGGCAGATCTGGTCCTGATTGGCCAGATCCGACGCAAAGAACGAGGGGAGGGGCGGAGTGGCCGGAGGGGAAGCCGCCGACGGCAGGAGGGCGGCCAGATCTGGCCCCAGTCGACCAGTTTAGGAGGAGCCGCCGGCGGCACGCTCCAGATCCATGGGCCAAAACCCCTCCGCATTGCAAATTGCCAATAGAGAGAGAGAGTGAGGGGGGAGCCATGGAGGAGGAGAGGCCGGTGGCGGCCTGACGACCGGTGGCGAGGGAGGTCCGGCGCACCCGTGCACCGCCGCGTCACCTGGGAGGTTTGGCTGTTCGGCCGAGTACGCGAAGTGGAGAGGTAGGAGGAAAAAAATGAGGAGGCCGATTCGGCCGCAATAGATGAAGGGAAAAAAAGAAAGGGAAAAGAAAAAACGAGAGGGAAAGAAACGAAAAGGAAGAGGAAAGAAAAGAAAAGAGGAGAAAAAGAAAAAAATACGGGTTTGGTACCTGCGCGACAAGTCCTTAAAAACCGTGTGTTTTATGCCAAAAATCGAGTTATGAGCTTAGAGTCATCGTTGCTCGTTTAAGCTCTGGTTTTGATATGGTGTTAATACAGGTTGACGTCTATACAGGTGAAGGTTCCGGGTCGGAGCCATCCACGTATCGTCCCCGAGGCTAACCAGGCAAGTGCATGGTAAAGCGGGTAAATTCGGGTAGTGATTTTCTGTTAGATGAATGATGGTGCATTGTTTATCATGTTGTGGTAAGTTAATTATTTCTAGATGCATAATGAGAAATGATGAATGATGAATGTTGAGATATGACATATTGATATGCATAAATAGAGAAATTGCATTGCATGCATGTTATGAAAAGAGATAGTGTTGGTCCACTTTATGTGGACGCTCTACGGGAGTGGAGATTGAGGTCTCCGTATGAAAATAACGGGCTATTGCGGTCCCCGTATGAAAAAGGATGAGCTTGTAATTCCCGCATGGAAACAGGGCGGGCTTGGGTGAGCATCAACAGGTGCTTGCTCTGTTATACTGGTATAGGCGAAAGAGATAAGAGAGAAATGCATGTGCATATGCATGATGAATAGTTTATCGGAACTTAAAGCGATTAAATGGTAAAAGTGGTTAATGAAACTATGATGAATATGGACTGATTTGTGAACCTGTTATTTACTGTTTTGCTTTGTACTTGCTAAGTCTTTTGACTCGCCCTTGCTTCGTTGTTTTTTGGGGTGGCTGTTGAGAACATCTTGCACGGGCGGGAATAGCACATGAATAATTTGCACGAACCAGTAGCACTCATTGTACCGCTTTTTATCAGTATATTTTAGACTCTACTAATATGCTAGAGTAAACGCTAAAAATGGTATGATATATCTGGTAACAGCAACATAAATAAATTAGTGATGGCTTAAAATCTTCTAGTTGTTAATGAAATGATAAGAGTATGTGATGGTGGTAATATTCTGGACCCAGAGGACAGGCGGGATGTTACAATAACCTCATGGAGGTGAAACAAAAGAAAGATAAAAAAGACCAACTTTCTAAAGGATTCGCCTCCTCTACCGCACAGCTCATACAGCACATGCCATTCAGAGCCCCTCGTTTGCTTGATCGGAAACCGATGATGGGGATTCTGAAGATAAGACTGCAGCTCAATTTCTTGCCTTCCCTCGTCGCAGCCTTCTGATCTCTAAACGGAAAGCATAGGCTCTTCAAACAGCAAAACTGTGAAGTCTGAACTGACGGCAGAGAATAGGAATCCACTTACAGAACTGAAGAACAACGAGGCTAGGATGTGGTCCAATGAGGTTGCAGGAATCCAGGCTCCCTACTAATTTGTACAAGTCACTGGTTGCTCATCCGCGCTCAGCTTCTCTGCAGCAGAAAGCAGCAAGTCCACAGCCGCATAGTTCCTACTTTGCAGCCTGGCATCATCCCTCCTGTGAAGTTTCAGCAATCTTTTCTCATACTGTCTCATCCCCTCCTTTGCTCTCTCCACGTTACACGATGAGCAATACCACTTCCCCTTGGGTATTGAAGTGCGGCGAGGTGTTATGCAGTAGAGATGATAAGCTTCATCACAGCCATCGCACAGAATGGTCAGGTCATCATCTTTGTCCGAAAGACAAACTCGGCAAAGGCATGATGGACAGTACCAGCACGGTTTGTTCCGCTGCGCATCACTAGCGATCTGCTTGGACTTCAGGCACTGAATGTGGTAGTACTTATATAGACAGTGGATGTGACCACATATCAAGAATCTCTTGTCATCCTCTTCAGGATCCCCACACATCTTGCATGAGCCACCGACATCAATATTCGACGGTTCCAGACTCTCAGTGACACTGGAAATCACAATTGCTCTTGAGTTATCAACAGGTGTCCCTTCGCTGACAGTTTCTTTGCATTCTGGATGCCTGCACACCTCAAGTCCCTTGCATACGACACAATTTCCATGCAAGCAATTCGGTTGGTAATGGGCTAAGACCATGCCACCTTTAGCTGATTCGTTGGAGGTGGTGCTGCAGCTTTTACAAGACCAGCTTCCAGTTGAAATGGATGGCACAGGAGGCTCAATGCATGAAATGTGCCAAACTAACATGCATCTATTACATGTGAGGACACTGACATCTCTCGCCTCTTGGCCACATCGGTTGCAGGTACTACCCTTTTGTACATCAGAAACATCTATTGGATCTGGTTGGTCCAACTGGTTGAAGCCCTGTGAGGTTGAGAGTACCAATGCATTTGATTCAACCAAGTTCTTGGGTTCAGAGCTGGCCACCACAGCTTCCTGAAACAGTGGTGGCATAATATTGAGCAATGCAAGTACGGGCATCATGGAAACAGGAAAGTTTGCAAAGCAATAAGCAATCAACAGAACAGTCACCTTGAGCTTCTCTTCACCATCATCTGATCCTCTCATTCTTCCAACCTAAACAATGTAATACCAGATTTCAATGCAAAGATACTATCAGGTAGACAGAAATGAACCACCTAAAAGCAAATGTATCCAAATATCAAGAGAATCCTAATATCCTATCCTAATTGAATCAAACAAAAAAAAATAGAGAGCATTCAAAAAACTTAAAACTAAAACCAAAAGAAGAGAGTCCAACAAATCCAACCATCAAATACTTGCCTGCTTTGTGTAGGAGGCTTCTGTGAGGCTTGAAAGACTATTTGCTAGGTCAATGATATCTTGACCAGCCATTTTAAGATCTTCCCACAACTGCAAAAATATCAAAACTGTTAATTACCATTTACCACCAAAAAAGATGTTATTAAATATATGCCTTCAAAATAAAATGTATACTCAACTTCAGCTTAGCTAAAAAGCACTGACTAACACAGAGTGCTTACGGAGACTGAAAAAAAAAATGATATGTTGGAACTTTTAGTCCTCCAACTATGTCTTGTGCCCATTTTTGCTCCTTAACTATGAAATTGGTCAAATCGATCCCGAAACTATGCATTCTAGCTCATTTTTGTCTGTCTGCCTATTTTGCATCACGTGTACATGCTGAGTCAACAGTGGAAGGGCTTTGCCTAGTCAGTACACATGAAAAGACCAAATTTCTCCTTCCCAAGACAGTACAGTATATTCCCAAGGGGGATGGCCCGATTGAGTTGAACCCTTGAAATCATGACACGCATATTCTACACACGAACAAGAAATCAGAATAATGTAATGGAGCTAGATAAGGGTAGATTGGTCTTTTTCACTTGTGTTGACAAAGCAAAACCCTTCCACTGCTGAATCATCATGTTCATGTGAGGATGACAATTGGGCACAGGGACAAAAACGACCCAAAATATAATGTTTGGGGAGTGGGGACTGATTCGACAAATTCAATAATTCAGGGATGAAAACAGCCACGGGCCATAGTTGAGGGACCAAAAGTGCTTTTAACCTTACAAACATATAGCACAGATAACTGTGGTTTAATGCACGAGCTAGGTATTGAGCTTGTAAGACTCCATTCTGGTAGGTAGGATAGGGCAAGGATAGAAAAACCAGTCCGGGGAACTTCCTGCCCGGTGGCTGGTAACAGTAACCGGCCAGTTACCGGAAAACCCGGTTGAAATTCAAATATCAAAATTTGAATTCGGGCTGTTTTCAAACCGGTAACCGGGAACGGTTACCGGAAAAAAGGAAAAACTGTTGAAAACCGGAAAAACCGCTAAAAAACAGAAAAACTGATAAAAACTTGAGATTGATGCATATTTAGTCATATAATAGGTAATCTAGCACAAAAAAGCCTAAACCAAATCAAGAAATGCATTATGCAGTCATAAATGTAAATTTACATTTGAAAATTCTGGCCTTTTTTTTCCAGTTACGACCGGTTTTCCCAGTTACCAGTCAGTTTTTCTATCCTGGGATAGGGTAGTTAATCTAGTGTTCATGTGAGTACGAACTGGATATAACAAAGTTGGTCCAGCCAGTATTATTTTTTTGTTTTGATGGATCATGAATTCATGATTCACATTATGATCATGACCATATAATTGTTATTACTGGTGATGACTTGGCCAAATGAACATAATACTGTTTTGCTATTCGATGGAGAAAACTCAAGTTATGGAATGCTAAAAGAACATTTTGTGTCTATAGAAGCCTGTGCTGGTGGTGCACACAAAGAATACAGGGAGTCAATGGGATTAAAAGGAATTTTCACTAAACTTGTAATATGTTAGCAACATGTTAAAAGGATTATACATGTTTGCACATTGTCAAAGCATGCCATAGAAGAAAATTTCCACATGCGTAACACAAAACTAGAAGAAATAGTGAAATACTAAAGAGATGACAAGTTGTAAAGTTTTTACCAGCTTTAAATCATGTTTGAATAATCCGGGTGCACGCCCATAATCTCCATTTTTCATCCTTGAGTCAATCACACCAAAATCAAAATATCTAGTCCTTCCCTCATCTTGATGCACAGTTCTGCAAAGCACGTTGCACAACAAGGCAAAATCCTTCGATCTTAAAACGTCCACAAGAACATTCTGACACTCGGCAATATTCACATTACTCGACACTGTTCTGTCTGAATCCATTTCCACTTCGTCTCCGACCTAATATAATCAAGGAAAAGATTATTGGAATCTGACAACGCAATGATTTATCCCCTAAATAGATTATTACAATAGTAGCATTTCCATGATTCAAAGAACTACAGAAAAAGAATAGCAAGAATAGAGTGGTTTTATAACCTAATGTTCCATCCAAAGAGCATGCTCTCAAGGATTCAAACTTGACAAGTTTGCAGCCAAGTAATAATATAGGTTAATAAATACAAGTATAAAAACAACAATACATGACATCTGTGGTTTTGCAGTGATCATCAGTCTTCCCACTTACCGTTCCAAATTTAGAGCAGCCGTAAAGGAGGACGTCACGAATGCAACTCTGAATGCCAGCACTATCTTGTGTGCCTGGCAAATGCATCAATCCGTCCAAAACATATCTCCAGTGACTCCAACAGTCACTTCTTCCAGTTTGCTTCTCAGATTTGTTTGTGTTACTACATAATCCATTTTCATGAGGCCCCTCGATGATTGGCTGCATGATAAACCACTTCAATTAGTACTTAACAGATTAATCCAGAGGAAATATTGCAAAAGAGAGGTAATTTTAACATTTGACTCATTTTACAAGAAAATAATTCTTTTAGTAAAAAGATAATGGCAGTTAGTCAGTGCCAGATTACCATGTTTTGTACAGTCTTGACTCTCAGCTAGTATATAAATTTCCAGCCTAATGCTAGTAGGTTTTGTACAAGCGAAGAATCCAGCTAGAACTGATAATAAGTTCCAGAACAATGCATCGCTGCTATAACCACGAAGGTGCATTAATGCTAGTCCTAAATTCTTAGTAGAGGAGGGGCAAGGATCTTTATTGCCTCCATCTGAAGGCATACAAATCTACAAAACTGCATGTAGTCCACTAATCTGTTGCATTATTGAGGTACATATACCAGCCAGTTCACCTAAAGGCATAAACTGATGAGGAAAGATGGACAATTCACTTATACTTCAACACTCCCCCTCACGTGTAAGCTCTCTTAGGCCTAAAACATGGATAGAAGTGGGATGCAATTGTTTTTTTAATTGCACCAGCCAGGTCTTGAACTCGGAACCTCTTGACTTTAATACCATATTGAGTTGTATGTATCAGCCAGTTCACCCAAAAAGTTAAACTAATGAGAAAAGACGGACAATTCACTTATACTTCAACGCCCGTCAGTAATGTTCCAGTTCCAACACAGTGCAGGAAAAGGCTAGTAACAAACAACAAGGACACACCTGAGGATCGGCATACTTCTGTGATGGAATAGTATTGGATAATGTGTCACATGATTTTGATGTTCCGTTGGCTTGATCAAAAGGTTGGAAAGAACTACTGTCCTGCATTGCTATAGTGAAATGTTCTTGATCACATTGTGAACCCTTAGAAGGGCACAACATGTCACAATGGTCAATACCGTCAAGTGGACCTGATCTTCTTGCTTTTTGCTTCTCCCTTGAAACCATTCGATCCCTTATCTTTTTAGCAGCATTTTCTGGAATTTTTTGGCATTGAGGACGACTGTGCCAGCCAACGAGATGCCACTTCAATCTAGTTATGCCATGATAACCCTCTAAACTGCACCACTTGCACTTCCAATGTCCTTTTTCTCTGTCATGAATCAGTGAATGCTCCCATGCATTGTCCCTTAGCCTTGTCGGGTAATTGGAGCGTACCTACAAATTAATACAGCATGTCGCTTAAATATGAATTTAAATCGTGGCATGCATGTACAAAGTGAAATCATGCAATGCCTAACGTCCAATAAGAACTGCAAACAGAACACACTACACATTTGATGAAAGAACTGTGGAATAAATAAATAACAATTCTAGAAGTAAAAAAAAAAAGATAGCATTTCAATCAAGAGAGCGAATAAAATTGGAGTGAAAGTTGGACAAAGCACACTTAAAATTTTGTCCTACGGTCATAGGCGGGCATCGGAACTTACTCGAGTTAGTATCTATTTCTAAAATTTTGTGGGTAGGATGAAAACTCGTCAGGTGGATGTAATCCTGGTTTTGGTTTGTCCTGAGTGGATGTAACCCAGCGAGTATAATGGGTGGACGTAACCCTAGTAGCAAAATCTAGCATATGGTGGATGGAACCATGTAACAAGTGGATGGGACCTGAATTGCTGTTAATATTGCATACTTTTGCTCTCTTAAATCAAACATGGTTTAATTAAAATGCTAAGTTATAGAAATTTTCTATTTATTGTAGTTTTCAAATGATGCCTTTAGCAAATAAAACAACCCAAGCCTACCTTTGTTGAACCTTGCATGGGTAATACTGCATTCAGTGTGTTGGCTCATGGAGCACTATTGGTTGTGCTCACCCTCACTAAATACCTCAGAACTTGCGGATCAAAGTCACTACGCGTACAACCTACGGATCAAAGTCACTACACGTACTACGACACCCCAGACACTGATGGAGAAGAAAATAGAGGAGATTAGGATAGCCTCTAGTAGTCTAAGCTCTTACTCCAGTCAGTCGTTTGCCTGTGACAAGTTATGCCCTCCCCTTTGCTACCGCTTCCGCTTTATGCAATGTACCTGTTTGGCCCGATCGGTTCTTATTGTAAATTTAACCTGATGCGGTCTATTGAAACTTTGATCTGTAATATTAATATATGGTATGGTTTACATTACATATGAAATGATTCGGTGATGTATCTGTGAGCACTATCTACTGATCTAGGGAAAGTGGTTTCACAAAGGATGCCTATGCACATAATTTCTTTTTTATCATTCAAAACTTTGTTGATATTCAAATCAAAATAGTGATATCTCATAGGTAGTTCGTAGGATAATCAACAAACCATGTACATTTATTTGATGGCCCGAAAAATATCAATATTAGAACAAATCATATAGAAATGTCCCTAACCACTGCACAAACTGGCTGAAGCTCTTAAAGCCCCTTGTATGGCTACTTAGCAAACCTGACATCAATCCCCTGTTGTTGCCCTTTTGATTTCTTAAAATAGAGGACATGTACTTTTATATTTCTTTCATTGTTCGAAACAAAGCTATGAATCTTTTCAAGATCAAATTTCCAAAGGGCCACATGTTTTTGGTTGGTTCTTGGCAATTCCTAGTTGGGAAGGGTTTTATCCTAACATCTAAACTCAACCATGTAATTGGCTAGACCATGTTGGTTATGCCGAGTTACCTGTTTGTTATATTTTCAAATAACATGATAAAAAAACATGCTGTTGCAGAACAACTCAATAGGTAGACAAAATCAGTGAGAACTAGCTATAAGTCACTGTAATTCAGGGAGATTATAGCTTCAATCAACAAAATCCCAGAACCAAACTATTTGAACTAGCACTAATCAAATTTACCTTTTTCCAATTCTATACACCATTGTTTATACATTTGATACCTATCTCTTTCAATTTCCAGTTTTTGTTGCAAATCAACTCCTTTTTAGCTAATCAATCGTGCATCTATGGGATTCTACTGAATTTTGGACATAACTCAATATCCTTTGTTTTGAGTACCTAATAAGTTTTTTTTCTATTTTAAACTCACTGTCAATTCTTTGTTGTGGCTAGTGTTCTATACATTTTTAATCTAGCGATCATTTCCTCTATTTTATTTTTATATTTGAGTATACTGAAAATGTTACGGTCTAAGATCCCGGATCGGCAAGGCACTGTAGCAAATGTGTGAACAGTACCTCGTGTACTGTAGTAATGCTATCTGTTTCCCTACATGGTTTGATTAGTTTCCTAGGATAAAGATTAGTTTACTTAGCTATCAAGTAATAGTTAGGGATATAATTTTATCTATTAGAAATGTTATCTTTATAGTTGGAAAGATTAGATTGGATTGTTAGGTGTCCAACACTATATGAGCACAACATTGTTATCCTTTCTCGTTAAGCAATGAATAAATAAATAAGTCTCTAGTCTCCCTCTTCTAAAACCAGGCCTTAGAGCCTCTCTACCACGTCATGGAAGAGCCCTGCCGGCGGCTAGATGAGGGCGAGCACCCTACCCTCGGTCCTCGGACCTTCACAACATTTGGTATCAGAGCCACTCACCATGCCTTCTACTGCTAATCATGTGACTGCCATGAAGGTCTCATTCACCAACCTTAAGACCAATCTCAGCAACATGATGACCATTCGCTAGGAAATGATGGTGATGGCCGAGCTAAAGGAGCAGGAGGAGGCATCGCATGCCATTGCAATGGCGGTGTTGCCATCACCTTCCCCATCACCATCGTCAGCGTTGGTCACATTACCCCCCTCACCATCGACACCTCCAGGCTTTGCTGCCCTTGGTGGCACCATTCATGCCTTCGCCGAGGAAGAAGATTGCCGCTGTCCAGCGGCCATCTTGTCCACGTGGCCGGCCGACACCATGCTTTCAAAGGTGCGGTGCGCACCGACTGCCATGTGGTTGTCAGCAATGTTGTCACATCCCTTCCTTAACCTTTCCATCCTAGGGTGAGAAGGATGTTGTTGCTACCCCATGCTGGCTGCCTATGCCAGCGACTCCCTCGATGTCAAGCCACGCGGAGAGACGCAAATTAGCATTGTCGTCCACAAAACCTTCACTAATCCTCTTCCACCCAACATGATGTCATTGTGCCCTCTTGTCGACATGGGGACGTGAAAGTCTTCAACCTTGGTCACACACCTGACAGCTCAAGAATGAGTCGTTTCGTCACAAGGGGTGTAATGTTATGGTCTAAGATCCCGACGAGGCACATTAGCAAACACGTAAGCAATACCGTGGGTACTATAGCAACAAGTGAACAATAGTTATGCTATCTACTTTCCTAGATGGTTTGATTAGTTTCCTAGGATAAAGATTAGTTTACTTAGCTATCAAGTTATTATTAGGAATAGGATCTTATTTATTAGGAAGGTTATCTTTTATAGTTGAAAAGATTAGATTGGATTGTTAGGTGGCTAGCACTATATAAGCACGACATTGTCATCCTTTCTCGTTAAGGAATGAATAAACAAACAAGTCACTAGTCTCCCTCCTCTTCTAAAACCAAGTCTCATGGCCTCTCTATCATGTCTGGGAAGAACCCTACTGATGGTTAGATGAGAACGAACGCCTTACCCTTGGTCCTCGGACCCATACCCAATCGACGCCCACAACAGAAAATAATATAAAGTAGATAAATATTAAGAGTTCTTCTAAAGTTACGTATAAATCTATCATTGACTCAAAGGTTGTTTTTTGCTTTCCATTGACAGTTTCCTTAAAGAAGTTGACTATTAAATGGAGAGTAAACATGGTACAATCCCTAAAATGCAACACATATACTACAGCTTTATCGGGAACCCATCCACACTGTTGATCAGATTACCCTCGGTAAGCCAGAATTGCCAATAAAAGCCTCAATTACTAGCACATGATTAATCCAATTTTAATTGTGGAAGAAAGTCTCACAAGCACCAACTATAAATCTAATGCCTAAACCTGCCAATTTATCACATCTCTATAACCAACAGATGAAGCATCAGGAGCTTGAGCACTTCGGTTCATCCCAATTTCCAACCAAACTTACATTTAGAATCAACACAGGCATGTCTTAACATTATGCAGTATATGAACGGATAAATACGGCCTCACAGGAACAATAGAAAGGAACAAAACAAGAAAGGATACCTCACTAGATTCATTATTTATTGACAGTTGAGGAGGATTGCCAGATGCTGGATTGTTATTCTGCAGTTGTTCGCTGGATTGCCCAAGAACGTGTGTCCCTGAAGGAGCTTGTTGCCCAGCCTTTTTCATTTTGAGTCTTCTCTTTATCAGAATATGGTGTCTTGCATTTGCAAAAACTTCTCTAGGAACACTTGGGCACTTAGGATGACGAAAGGCACCAGCAAGATGATAATGGAGCCTGGACGTTTTACCATACCCATCCATACCACAGTATCTGCACCTCCAATGCCTTGCAATTTCATCAACGATTACTATATGCTTCCTTGTGTTAAACCTAGTTTTCTGAGGGTGTTTCAAGATCTACAAATAAGTGTATAAGCTCAGAACAGATCATAATTTTTTTTAGCAAAAAAGAAGCATGGCATATTTGCATATGTTATTTAGTAAAAACTAGAAAAAGTACATGTTAAAATACAGTAGAAAAAAACATACAGGAGAATACTTCTCTTGTACTGTCTGTTGTTTATCATTGGCATATTATCTTTTCGCATTTTAGTTTCTGGAGTAACTCGTACAGAATAAAGTGTATGATGACTATTTTTTTATGAGAACAGTTGGGGAGGACCCTCCTGGAAGTAAATATGTTAAAAACAATATATTAATAATAGATACAACAATCTATACAGAGGAGCTCACAGGGATCTAATTCCGCTCAACTCAGACCAGAAGAACAGAAAAACAACAAAAAGAATAGATGTCCACATAAGTAATCTTAGTTAACTACTAACCAAATGAAGACACTTCCAAAAACAGATGGCTAGCCCAGCCAACTTGAAATTGCCTCTATCATGCATTGCAGAGCCCTTTCCTTTAAAAGTTAAAAGTAAAGTTCTAAGTCCTGAAACAGGAACTTCTTCCACCTAAATTTATAGGGAGGGACTCTGTAAAATTTTTATTGTTCCTTTGCAACCAAATATGCCAACATTCAAGTGTGGCCAATTCCTTAAAAGAACAATTTAGAACAGATGCTTGTTGTCTAGCAATTTCCAACATAGCAAAAATTTCCAGAGTTGCATCCCATGCCAATTAGATTCCAACAGTTCTTGCTAAAGTCACAAGTAAAGAAAAGGTGCTTCCAGTCTTCTAATAAATCCTGATGGCATAACACATAAAATTCAGACTCCACAAAAAAAATTATTTCTCATCATAAACCTTGTATTGAGTTATGGCACTAATTTGAACTTCTGCAAGAATCCAGAGAAGCCGATAAAATTCTTACTCACTATAACAATTCCGTAAGAGTATTCATACTTTTTATTTCAACACTAGTGAGGTCAAAACTAACCAATAACTCAATAGCACAAACAAAACCAACACCTTTATCCAGGACAGTGGAATTTTTGTTTGATCTCAGGCTTATGAAGGAGAACTACCTCTTTGTTTTGTGAATGCTCAGTGTTCCTGTCCACAATCTGGTGCTCATTGTTGAGTACTTGGTGCCTGCCATGCTCCATTGCCCACTGCTCCTCTGGCTGATCACCATTTTTCTTTGACTGTTCACAATGCTCAACTAGTCGGCCACTATGTTCTGCATCCCATTGGTTGCTTCCAGCTGTCACCTTCTCAAAGAAAATGAACAAAAATATATGGGTTAGTTCCAATGCTAGAATAGTTTGTCCAAAGAACTAAGATTGGTTACAAAGGAAAAAAGAGGATATATCTGGTGGTGTAAACCCCATTCTCAGTGTTAACTTGTGTGAACTTTGTGTGCATGTTTCCAAAAAATCACAAAAATTTACTAGATGTAGGGGGAGGGATTTTCTATGGCCCTGAAGCAAGATCAAACTCGATTGCAGTTTCAAGACATTAAAAGTAAATATCGTGTAACAGTGATTTTCACTGTTTTGGCACCATTTCTTTTGCTGCTTGTCATTTTCATATCTTTCAGATGCTAAGTTCACACAAGTTAACACCCAGAATGGGGTTTGCACTGGATATTTCCCCCAAAAAGTAATATGACATTGGGAGTGGTTAGATACTTCACATGCCAATTTCCCAACTTGTCAGCTCATGGGTCCCCTAAAAAAAGTCAATTTATGGGTCACGACTCATGACAATCCTAACTGACTCAAGATTGGATGTTTGCATTATGAATGGATACTTGACTACTTGAGTAAACATGTGGTAATCACTAACCTTGGACTACAATGATCTACACAGGAATCGTCCTACAAAATCTTACAACTTAATTTAAATTGAAAGGATGGCATCTGATGCACACAATAATCGAAATCACCACCCCTCAGACACGCACAAACACTCAACACCCACTCAGAAAAGAGAAACAAAAAACAGTCCATGCCTGCACCCTGCCTTTTTTTTCTTTCCTTTACTTTTTTCATGAAAGCGTCACTTCACAAACTACCAATGATATGATAAGCTTGTACTGCCTCCATCATCTTTTACTTGTTTCAGACATCAATGCGGTCTCGAATACACACCTTTGTCCATTACTTTTTTCCAATTATATGTTAGTAAAAATATAAAAAAATATAATGATATGAAAGTACTTTTGATGACAAATCTACTAATATAAGTTCTATGTGACAAATATAAATACTTTTGTGCATATTAGTGGTCAAAGTTTAAAAGTTTTGACTTCACGCACTATAAAATGACATCTATCTGAAAACGGAGGGAGTAAGGTGTAAAGATAAGGAAATGAATCAGCAAGAACTAAGTTAACAGATTGGAATACCTCATTAATATCACACTTCTCTGATGCTTGCATATGCAGAGTCTTTCCTGAAGGTTGTTGACCGTTCTTACATGGTACAGTCCCTTCCTCATGAATTTGTGAGTCAAAAACTTGATCCTCGTCAATTGTGAAGTCAAAAGGATACCTTGTATTGCTATTAAAAAGATGGCGTGCTGCTCTTTTCTCTTCAATGAAGTTCAATACTTCTTTTGACATTTCCTTTGGAATTTTTGGGCAGCTGTTATCAGTAAGATGAGCCTTCAATGTAGTTACACCACCACTTCGACACAAATCACACCACTTGCACTGCCACCGTCTTTTATTTCCATCAAGATCCACCGCATGCTCCCACCCAATATCCCTTACCCCTCGTAACAAGGGAGCCTGCAAAGCAATGTAAAATTTGGATCAATACAAGGTTATTGGTAATGCTCAGCAGAAACAAAAATATAATTTTTACCTTCAGTGCTAGTCTTCAAGGATAAAGTTTAGAGAAATTAAAAATATCAAAGTTATGAAATCATGCTTTATTGACACCGTTGTTTTCACATATGATGTTTTTATAGTTGTTTGGCCAAATTGAATCACCTTTGATTAATTCTTTTTTTAAGGGTTAAATCACTTTGCTAAGGTAGCTGCATATTAGTAGATTTGAAGTGAGATAAGTTAGTTTGTGTTGTAGCACATACGTTCCAAGTCCACAGGTGTATTACGCTAAGTACCCCCCACCCATCTTAAATTGGGTATGTCGCAATGAATAGAAAATAAATTAGAAAGCAATAAGTAAACTTTATCCCTTTGTATACCCTGGGAAAAGGAGGCTCCTGATGATCCTTGTTTGTCTGGTTAGTGACTTCCTCAAGAACGTAAGTGTCTATTCCAGTCGGCACCTCCGAATCAACAGGTGAAGGGTCCTTCTCAGCCTTGGCATCATCAGAAGAGCTCCTGGCCTTCACACTGTTGCCACCATTTTGTTCAGCTCGCTTCTTTCGTCTCTCTCTTTTCTTCCGCAAATGCTCCCTTATTTTTTCAGAGACGTCTGCGGGAACCTTTGGGCACATTTTGACATCCAAATCACCAGCAAGATGTCGCTTGAGTCTAGACACACCACCACCATATCTAGTCAGGTGACAATACATACACTTCCAGTGTTGTCTGTTTTCATCAATCATTATGCCATGCTTCCATCCAATATCCCTACTTTTCCAAAAAGTTTCTGTAACCTGCAGAATTACAAAGTTTTAAATAATGGTACTGAAGTGGTGAGATCACATTTTTGCATTATATATCCGAATTTGTAGATCAGCCAAGCCATAATAACTGAATGCCCTGAAATAGAATGTATAGGTCAAGGGCAACGGCAATTGTTGAAGAAAAGTTTAACATCTGACGAGGTAAATGGCATGCTTCAAATGCTCTATTTGAACAAAGGAAAATTGCCTAGATGGCACTCTTTTTCGCCCAAAACCCGATTGGCAAACATACCACCCAAGTTTTTGACATGGCAAAATCAAATATGCCACTGTCGAATTTCACCGTTAGCAAAGTATTCCAAGGGTGGTAAAGCAAAGTGTCCCCCCAGCAAAATGCCAGGTGAGTAGAAGACATGCTGTAACTAAAAACTTGCATGCCATAGTCCAGAAGGTGTGTGGAAGGCTCACATAAGACATTTGCCTCTTGGCTTGGAGCACTTTTTTTCTTCATGATGCTAATGAAGTTAATGCAATTGCAGCCTGATGACATAGTTAGCCTGTAAATATAATCATGAGAAACTTCCTTCTGTCCATGCAGCCAACTATGACCAAAAACTAGAACTTAATATGACAGAAGGCTAGGAAGCAACGTAGTTCTCGAAGAAAATAAGGGAAATTCTCCCAAAATAATTAACTTTCTAAAGCAAATTAGTCCTATTGGAATCCAACAATCCACAATTGCATCAAAGAAGGTGAAACCCATAGGACTTACTGATCAGCAGAATCCTACGAAAATTTGGTAAATGGTAAACTGTATTAATAAACAGAACTAACAGGTTCTAAACAGAAGCACTCCATGTTTACTCCACAACTTCCACAGTATACCTTTCTTAAAGAGAGAGAGAGAGAGTATGTATCCTCCATAATATTCAGTTTTGTTTGATTTATAATATGTTGATCAGAGTTGAATGTACAAAGTACCAACATGAGTGATAAACTGATAATACAACGCTAATGGCAAAATAATCACAGAAGGAACAAATATACTGAACGTCATCTAGATTAACTCACTAATTCATTAACATAATTTGAGCAGAACATATTGGCCACTAAATAACAAGCTCTTGTTCTACACACTCATCAATTATTCATCATTTTGATCACCTTATTTCAAGTGGCAATCCTGGCAAGTTAAGGTTTTTGCAAAAATGCATATTACCGGCAGCCTTTCATTTTCATGCACCTACAAGATCCTAATCTCCTAACCACACATCACCAGGTGCAGAATCAGTCCATTCCAAGCATGCACCATTTCCATGTCATTTTTTTCCATTCTAGCAGACGAAATTAGAAACCTTGGCTAGTGTACAAACTACAAGTACTAATATCTAGCATGGTCCAGGACTCCAGGTTACTCCAACACTACCTGTACCACATTGCAACTGCAATTTCTTCTTAGTGCAAAATAGGGGATTATAGATTTCTTGTAAAGATTATACCTGCTGCGCCAGCACATCTACGGGCTTGGGCTCTGGCTCCGGCCCCAGCCCCGGCCCCGTCTCCGGCTGCCGGCGCCTCTTGTAGATGCGCAGAGCCTCCTGGGACGACGAATCCCTCAAATGCACCTTCTCATTCCCTTTGCCCTTCTCATCATCCATCTTCCACCGCCAGGGTTTCGGTCAAGAAACCGAGGAATCCTGCATAGAACACAACCAAAATCCTCACTACGAAGCATCCGAAAGAATACAACAAACAAGAACCTACTCCTGCAATTCCCAGGCCAAGAAGCCCGACCAGAAAGATTCCACCTCTTCCCCCCTCCAAAATAACCACCAAGAAAGTTCAAACGTTCGGGGGGAAAAAACGCGGTCAAAACCGTAAGAAGCAGCGGAAAACATGGTCTCGAAGCGTACCGGAACCTACCGACGCCGCGGGGACGGTTGATGCGGAGCTGGATTTGGGGGGCAAACGGGGGAGGAGCTCGGAATTCAGGCAAGGGAAGGGAAGCGAGAGGGGGAGAGAGAGGGAGATGTGAAATGAAACTGCTACAAGAGAGAGGCTGCTGTATTGGATACAGAGCAAGGAGGGGGGAGGAGACTTGACAAAAATCCGGCACCACCTGGGTGAGAGTTTACTGCCTTGCCTTCACTTTTTTGAGCCCTGCCTTTTCTATTGTAGCACCTTTATTCATTTCAGTTTCTCTTGAGATGTTCTCCCCCCTTAGAAAATATTAAATCATTTTGTTCATGCATTTAATCTTTGGTTTCAAGTGCTTGATTTAGCTTTTGGGAAGTCGAGGTGTTTTGCAAGAGAAATAAAGATGTTGAATGCTGGTGTAGGTGATGATGCATGCACTGCCTTTGAAGCTTTGGAGTTTGTCTCTACCCCGGATTTATGTGCATTTGGTCATGGTTCCAGGCTTCCACCACATTCATAACAGATACAGTGATACAATATTTTGTCTTGCCATATATTATCTGCGCGGTAGTTTTCAGGGTATAAAAATAGTTTGATGATTTTGCTTAAACTTTTAGGAAACAAAAAGGTTAGGGTTCCTGAGTTATAAACAGCCTGGGTCATGGAATGGAGAGCGCTACTGCATTAGTAGTAGAGGTTAGCTAATCAAAAGGTCAGTACTAGTTTTCTTACAAGAAGATTCCCAGTGCTCGTGTTGGTTTTTCTTACAAGAAGATTCCCAGTGCTCGTGTTGGTTCTTGGTGCCTCATCCCCATCGATGTATGTGACCACCTAGACCTGAAACGGCAAGGTGAGAAAAACTAATCTTTCTTGACCAAAATAAATCGAAACAAAAGGCAGTAGCAAACTTCTGCCATTGAATTCAAGAGCTGTGCATCTCTTTATGGCTACCCTCATATACCTACTTCTTCATCTTGGATAGGATTGTTTTTCTTATTGGCATTCTCTTCATTTCGCTTCAGAAATTCCTGCCATCTTATGTGATGGCCTATGCAATCTGACCTTTGGCTATCTCATTTGGACATCAACGTATTCAGACTGCAGACCAAATGTCTCCAGTTTAGCAGCTTCGGTTTATTCTTTGTTGCAGCACTAACTAGGACAAGTTAAAAAATAACTTTTTTTTTCTTATTGCCGGGCCTGATATGTAATACGTAGCAAAATCTGAGCTTTGTGTTACCGAGTGACATATTGGGAAATTCTTGCTGGTTCAGTTAATTTGTGGCCACAATTTCCTGAAAGCCAAAGATGCTCCTAAGCAGGTGCATTTCATGGTCAACATAGAATCCTACAAGAGATATTTTTACCTGAGATGGCTTAAAAGCCTCCTTTTCCCTCCGATTCTTACCCTTTGAGGGAGCCCCCCTTCTCAATCTTTTTATTTTGTTGTTTTGGGGGGGGGGGGGGGGGGTGTGGGCGCAAAAGTAATTAGTGTGGACAAAACCGAAGTCGCTAGCTTGTTGGGCTGGATGTGCCCAAATGGTTTGTGAGAGGTAATTGGCAGGAAGCCAGGAAGTAACATTTAGATTAGTATAAAACAGTGTGCAAATCCTAACTTCATTCACATAATTAAGGCAGTTTGCATACAAGCTAAAAGAACAGTGCAAAACAGAATGGCTAACAGGACAGTGCGGGGTGAAAACAGCAAGAATATCTCGGAACATGTGAGCCTGTGCGGTTCTTCCTCGAGTAATTTATCTTAGTTTTTCCTTTTTTCTGTCCTTTTGGAAAGTGTTGAGTTGGTAGGTGTGTTATTGCAAGTTCAGACAATTTTAGGAAATTCAATCTTTGCAAGAAATTCCTGTTACCAGAGGCAGGACAAACAAGGGTAGGGCTCAAAATAGCAGCATGTCAGTATTCAGGAGCTGTTGAAAAGTGGATTATTTCCTTTGACAAGTTCTGAAGTCATAGCACAGTCAGTAGATTAATTTAGATCGAAGAAATGCTTCAAAAAATATCCCGCTGTTACCGATTTCCCCGTCCACACAGCCTAAGAGCAATTACTACTTCCTTGATGAGCGATTAGCAAAATTTCGTCCAGAGATTTTGGTAAATGGATGCAAATCCCAAGTGATGGTTCAATTCGACTGATGATCTGCTGGTGAAAATTTGCCATCTCGAGAGATAGAATGCAGGTTCAGTTCACACTACAGTTAACAGTTAGCAGGGTTGAGGTGATCGAGCAGCAGCTTGCATGCAGTATCACAAATGTATCAACTCATAAACTCCATTTTCTTCCCCTTTTGCTGAAATCAAAGGGAAACTGCAAGCAAGATGATGATACTTTTCATTTCTCTGATAAAACCGCAAAATAAATTTGCAAGATGAAATGTCACGTAGCCATTACCATCGGTTTTCGTAATCATGAAACATTACCTTCAGTTTTTCGTTTTTGAACATTTCAGGTGGCTTTTGTGCAATCAGAAAGGAGTTGTTTATTCAGAAATGCCAGCTTACTAAGAGAAACTCATGGTCCCATATGTAAGCACTATAGCTGTAACACCCCGCCCACTGTCTGGGCCAAGATGCTACCACCTCTACAACTCTTACCATTTCATCAACGTCAGCAGAATTTAAAACCAACCCGAAATTTATTTATTGTGCTGCGTTTAGTTACATCATAGCATTTTTAGCAGTTACTCTAACCTAGTAGAAGCTAAGTACTCTGACAAAGTGATACAAGAGTTCTTTGGTTCGTGCCGATTATCCATGTGCTACTCCACCGCGCATGTCGTCCCCAACGGTCACCTAAAAACATCAACAAAGCAAGGCTGAGTCCACTGACTCAGCAAGTACATAATAGAACACTAGACACTACCAATATAAGTAAAACATAATCCACATAAATCATCACGTTCGTTTCGTCATCCTCTTAGCCAAACATTGTCATGCCATCAATGCGATGCATCATTACTCTACATGCTCTTTTGCTCTTCACATTGCAAATACACAGATCGCTGAGTGAACACCGTCGATGTTCACCCATCGTGGGCCCGCCTCATAGGCACGGGACCCTCCACTCCCGTGGAGGCCTACCGAAGTAGGTCTTACTCAAGAGCGCTCGGATTAGTCAACTAGCTTTACTCGTAGCTAGAGACTTTCTCACCGCCCTAACTCTTGAGTGCACATGATGCAAATGCATATGTCCATTATCATAATCATGCTCATCATTAACATCATTAGCAGGTGAGCATCGCCGCTTACCTTACTCCATCATCATTACCATCATTTTCATGCAACATCATGCCATGTAGACATCACGTTTTCATATAAGCACCATCGTATCATGAAAGCATAACATAAATTATGAAACCCACGGTCTACCGCTCTACCATGCACTTGCCTGGTTAGCCTCGGGATGACGCGGGGACGGCTCCGACCCGGGACCTCCACTGCGCACAAACCAACCCGTCTCAGCGGAAATGTAAATCGAGCTTCAACGAATATCAACGATTCTACGCGCTGATTCGACTCGAGCGTAGAATGCACGGGGTCAAGGTCCTGTCGCGCAGGGACCACCCCTTTTTTTTTTCCTTTTTTTTTCTTTTTCTCCTCTTTTCTTTTCTTCCTTCTTTTTCCTCTCTTTTCTTCCTTTTTTTTTTTTCCTGCTTTGGCTCCTGCGCGAATCGCCCTTCATTTTGTTTATGGCCGATTGGCCTCATGCCTCAAACCACACACTCTCTCTTTCCTCATTTCTTTTGGCCGAATGGGGCATCCTCCCCTCACCGCCTCGCTTTGGCGGTGGGCCGGGCGACGGCCGGCGGCGGCCTCCGCCGCCCCTACCTTCCTCTCCTCCCCTCTCTCTCCCTTTCTCTCTCTCTCTCTTCGCGGCTGGCTCGGGGTGGCGCGACGGCGCATGGCCGCCGGCCCCATCCACCGCCGGCAGCCCCTCCGCCGCCTCGCCTCCGTTCGCCTCCCCTCTCCCTCTCGGTGGCTAGCGGTGCGGGGCCTTGCCCGTGGATCTAGGGGCGCGCGCGCGCTCCTCCCAAACCGGCCGCCTCCACGGCGTCGGCGTCTCCTCATGCCTCCTCGCGCCGGCTTGGCGGCGGCTCCCTAGATCCGGCCACCACGGCCGGTCCGGTGAACTCCGCCGGTGGTCGCCTCCCTATGCGCGCATGGTGGTGGGGTGTCGAACAACGCCACCGGACGGCACGGCCGGTGGGCCGCCGTCCTGGTTCGATCGTGGCCATCGGCGCCGACCACCTCGCCTCCCACGGCTCAACGGCACCGGCCCGCCCCCACCGCTACTCGTTGGCTCGCTCCTACAGATGGAAGGTGAGACTTACCCGACCGCCGAGCTAGAAGAAGAGTTGGCGTGGGTGAGGTTGAGGTTCAGTGGCTCCTTGCTGTCCGGTCGCCCCTCCTTTGCTCCTGCCTTCCCCTTGCCGTCATGGCGGGTGCTCCTTTGCTCCTCTTGGGCTCCCTCTTCTCTGTGGAGAGCTTGGAGGATGAGCTCGTATTAGCTTCTTGGCTTGGCGGTGAGAAGGAAATGGAGTGTGTTTGGTTGGCTTTGTTCTTATCTGATCGAGAGAAGAGATGAGAAGATGAGGCTTGCTACGATGTCTTTGGCTTTATATGGGCGGGGTTGGGGCTGCCCATTGCATACGTGAAATGACCGAATCGCCCTCATGAAAAATCTCTTGCCCTTCTCACATGCTTGATCGCCCAAGGGCATTTTGGTCCAATCTTTGTCTTGGCTTTGGGGTTTCTTTTTCGCTGCGTGTAAATCGGCACAAGGTAAGCATATGAGTTCGCGCGAATGGCGAGAACCCACGTCGCGAGGCGGTGCCGACTATCCTAGGCGGTCCGGGAACCTCTCGAGGTGCTACTCGGCTCTCTAGGCGGTGCCGACCGTCCGGGATGGTCTGGGAACCTCTGCGAGCGATACTGAATCGACATGTTAAAAGTCGATGGGCCTGACGGCAAAACCCGTATTTACCTCTAATGCTTCCATTCTGCATATATTTTTGGTTGTGGTATTACAATAGCATCTTTAGGCTAAAAATGCTTCTCTCTCATCTCATCTGCACTGCATAGAAACCTCTACATCTAGGGACCGGATCCGGTTAGGGATGGGAAACGGTAAAGGATAATCCATTTTATCTGATATTTGTATCAAGAAAACGTGAATGTGGTAAGCAAAATTCATATTCAAGAATGTTCGTATTCGTATCCGAGAATATTCGTATCCAAGAATGTTTGTATTCGTATTCAAGAATGTTTATATTCGTATTTGAAACTATTCAATTCGTATTCGATCTATTTCCATCCCTGGTGATCTCTCTGAGAATGATTGTAGGAAGCACATTTCTAATGAACCAATGTTTACAAACAAGAAGTGAAAATTACTTTGCATAATTTTCAATTCTATATGCTACATTGCTAGCTAGTGTAGACGTATAGTCATGTTACATAAATTTATTCTACCAAGATTTGTTACAAAAGTTTTAGGATATTCGCGTTCGACCGAATTAAATATATATTCGATTCAAATTCATATTCGCTACAACATTCGATTTGTATTCGTATTAGAGAATGTTCGAATTCATATTCATTTTAAAAATATGAATTCACATTCATATTTGTATTCATTTTAAAAATATGGATTTGTATTCGTAACTGAAACTATTCAATTCGCATTCAATCCGTTTCCATCCCTAGATTTGCTATCATCACATATTTTGGGATTTTTTTCGTAATGTAGGCGTAATAGCATGCAGAGAATGAAAAAAATAGTGCCATTGCAATATGAAAAAAATGGTGCCATGGCAACTGACAGAGATGAAAACTATGCCCAGTGCCAGCAAAACTGAAAAAAGGCACCGACGTGCAATAAGCAAATGCAGTAATGCTGGTTGCCTGCTCATATGACAGGATATAAAATATTGCTTTTGTTGCACTTCGACTACTCTACAATCGTTACGACCACGCTAAGCCGATTTACGGCCACTTTATAGATGGCTACGACCATGTGAAAGTTACGACCACACAAAGAGTAGTTACGACCACTTGTGTTTGCTCCGACCACGCTATGTACTCGTAACTTCTTCTGACGAGAGTTACAACCACATTCACACTGCACTGCACGTTCTCGTAACTGAGCTACGACCACTTCGATTTACGAGAACTCGAGACTTCGACTGCAGACCCTTCCCCTTCGACTATGGAGTAAACTTGATCATAGTAGTCATAACACGATTACAACCACATTGAAGACTCGATCGCCATGGTCATAAAGTGTTTACAACCACGTCTTCAGCTTCACGAACACCTCTGATTTCCCGGAGCCAAAACCGCTTCTTCTCTTCTTTATTTCTCTCCCTCTCGTTCGATCACACCGATCGCTTCGTTCCCTTCTCGTTACATTGCTCTACCTTTTATACCCAACTCTACGACTACGACACGGAGACAACTACGACTCCGAGATGGACTCGAAAACTGACTCGTATACAGAAACAAACTTGTACATGACTCAAACAAATATAATACAGCAAAACTGACTCGAATACAACTAAACAAGATTACTAACTCTAACAATCACCTCCTTAATCTTGTTTCTCCATTTTGATCACGTCGATCTTCTCTCTTGCTTCCTCTTCTTCCTTTTATCTGCACTTGTTGTGGCTACTGACCAAACAGAGAGAGAGATGGTAGTGGAGAGTGATGAAGATAAGTGTAATGGCCTACCCTCCTCCCTATGGGTTGCTCGTATATATACATACCTGAGGAGTGCTTTTACAGTTATACCCTTACATCTGGTTATCCCCTCTGGGGCAGTTATGTCATTACGCATGGCCTGCGGGCCTTATAATCTCCTACCGAGCTGCTGGGTTTAGGTGGGGGCCATCCCTACGACAGGAGCCTCTCATGGTAAAGGGCTTCACAAGGCCGAAGCCATGTTGTCGAGTCCTTTGGCCCCTCCGTCCCCCGCGCTTTGTGAACTTTTCCAATCTGCCGGAGCTGCGATGTGGCGAAGCGGGCGTCTTGTGGCGCTGCTGCCGCGCTTTCGGATTTCCGGCGCCCACGTGGTGCGGGCGTTGAGCGTTGTGACCATTAATACGGTGGCGGACTTCCGGCGGTTGGACTTCGCCGATTGGCCTTCCGCCGGTTGGTTCCCCTGCTGATTGGGGTATATATGGCGCCGGTGAGGCGTTGCTCCTGCGTATATTGCGATAGAAGTTGTTCCCTAAATGGGCCTGCCATGCATCAACATTCTGGGTGATCTTGAGCGGCAGGGAATGTTGATGCACGAAGGAGGTCTATTTTTCTGGGAGCTTTATCGTGCGGTTATCGGCGACCGCGCTTCGACCCCGCACCGTGCTTCCGTGGCGGCGGCGAGTGCGCCTGCATTTTCTTAACAGCCTACCTACGATCGGTATTCACGAGGAACCCGCCGGCATTACCTTGTATATTGATGCACTGTAGGTGGCCTGTTAAGGAAAACGAGGTAGATTTCGCAGGACAAAACCCCCGTCTTTGCTGCGCCCGGCCGGAGCGGACTCGCGCGCTCCGTCCCCCACCCTTGGAACGGGTGGCAGCGAAGCTGGCGCCTAGTCGAAGTACACGCGCGCGCTCCGTCCCCTACCCCTCGAACGGGTGGCAGTAGACGCGCGCGCGCTCCGTCCCCTACCCTTCGAACGGGTGGCAGCGAAGCTGGCGCCTAGTCGAAATAGACACGCGTGCTCCGTCCTCTACCCTTCGAATAGGTGGCGCTGGCCGGGCGCCTAGTCAGGAGACGCGCGCTCCGTCCCCTACCCTCGAGCGGGTGGCGCTGGTGGCGCCAAGTCGAGGTAGACGCGCGCGCGCTCCGTCCGCTACCCTTCGAACGGGTGGCGCTGGCTGGCGCCTGGTCGGCGTGAGCGCGCGCGCTCGCCCCTACCCTCGAGCGGGTGGCGCTGGCTGGCGCCTGGTCGGCGAGGCGCGCGCGCTCCGTCCCCTACCCTTCGAGCGGGTGGCGGCGGTGGCGCCTGGTCGAGTAGATGCGCGCGCTCCCGCCCCTACCTTGAGCGGGTGGCGCCGGGCGCGCCAAGTCGAAATGAGCGACGCGCTCCGCCCCTACCCTTGAGCGGGTGGCAGCGGTGGCGCCTGGTCGGCGGCGCGCGCGCTCCGCCCCTACCTGCGAACGGGTGGCGGCGGCCGGCGCCTGGTCGGCAGTGTGCGCGCTCCGCCCCTACCTGCGAACGGGTGGCGCGGGTGGCGCCTAGTCAGCGAGACGCGCGTGCGCTCCGTCCTCTACCCTTCGAGCGGGTGGCGCTGCCGTGGCGCCTGGTCGGCGAGACGCGCGGCGCTCAGTCCCCTACCTTCGAATGGGTGGCGCGGTGGCGCCTAGTCAAAGTAGACGCGCGCTCCGCCCCTACCCTTCGAACGGGTGGCGCTGGTGGCGCCTGTCGTCGAGACGAGCGCGCGCTCCGCCCCTACCTTCGAACGGGTGGCGCGGGCTGGCGCCTGGTCGGGCGTAGGCGCGCGCGCCCGTCCCCTACCCTTCGAGCGGGTGGCGCTGGGTGGCGCCTGGTCGGCAGGTGCGCGCGCTCCCGCCCCTACCTTCGAGCGGGTGGCGTGGCTGGCGCGCCGCCTGCGGACACCGCCGCGTGGGAGATAACTTGGGTCTTTTGATGCGGCCTTGCTGCATGCGGGTTCACGGAATCACGCCGGCCCTGGTGCGACAGGTTAGGTTCCGTCACCGTCGCGACCCGCGCGCCCGGCACGCGCGGCCTATGGACCGTGGCGGCGGGATGTGGGCGGTTGCGTGTTTGCAGCCGCTCGTCTCTTCCTAGGCAAGGGGACACGGGCGGGCGGTGAGTGGTGCTCTGTGATCATGACCTTCCAGCGTTAGGTGGGCGTTGCGCTGGGCGGGCGCTTATGCGATCGCGGTCGCGCCTGCGTGCCGCGGACCTCGCGACCCTTCGCTCGATTATGGGGAATCGTGCGGGGTGGGCCTTTACACCTGCGATTACATCCGCACGTGGATCGTTGCGACGCCGCGAACGGGCGGTATGGCGAGGTGGCTTGAAATAGCCCTCCGTAATAGCGCCCCGCACCTTACGCCCTCTTTCCCGCTCGCCCGCCTTCCACACCTTCGCGCTATCTTCACCACCGGCCTCGTCGGGAAGCGATGGCCTCGATGCAGCGAGCGCGGCGCGGTTGGTGGCCTCGCCATTCGCCGGCGATCGCCGCCGTTGAGGTGAAATACGCGCCCAAGAGCGCGACCGCGGCGGCTAACCAGAGCGGCCGGCCTCGCTCGTGACCGAGAAGACGATCCAAGGGCTCTTGCGCGCGGGAAGTTGTCCGGCGGCGGGGCGTCGATTGCCGCCGACGGCGAGGCGAACCGCATCCCGAGAGGTCGAGGCGGTTGTATTCGTTGCCTTTTCGACGCTGGGCTCGGATCCCAGCGGCGACCGTGGTGGGCGACGTGGTTGCGGACCCCGGTGGAGCTGGCACAATCGACTCAAACGCCGTGGCCGGCTTGCGGTGTCTGGTGGGCCTTGCGCTCGGGGCTCTGCTGGCCCGGTAGCGTCGCTATTCGCCTATCTCCACGAGGCACGATGCCACCGAAGGGCGAGAGGACGGGGACGTTGTCGAGCTTGTAGCGTCTCTTTTATTCTTCGCCGTCGTGCAAGAAGCTCTTCCTATGAACTCAACTCGCGGGAAGTGGAGTCTTTCGGATGAAGCGGTGGTTCTACCATCGTGTGGAGAGCGGGAGCGCCTTGAGTGCACAGCCGACCAATCGCGTTCAAGCCCTCGCCCGCCGAACGCCGATGATGAGGACAAGCGGAGGTCAAGCGGCTCGTGGCGTGGCGCGCCGTCTCAACATGCGCGACCTTGTCGAAGAGTGCGTGATGTGCGGCGTGGCACCGCTGCCTACGATCGGCATCTTGCCGCCGATAGGCATCGAGGCGACAATGTTTCGCCGTGGGTTTGCTCGCTACCGCGCCGCTCGGTCCCGTAAGCCTCGATTGCGCCCCTCCTTTGTTGACGCGAAATCGTTGTATCGCGTCTTTGTTCTCCTTTGTGGATTTCCTTGGAGGAGGCGGAGCAAGCGCGCGCATGTTCGTGGGGCCGTACACCGCCGAGGAGCACGAGCGATCTTGCGTCTGCTATCGCCAAGGCGGGTGGGCGAATAAACGCGCGTCGCGAGTCTGGGCCTTGCCGTGCCGGACCGTGTCGCTCCGGCCGATGGTGGAGTGAAGAAGAAGAAGGCCTCATCTCGGAAGAGGGCCGGCGGCGCCCGCGCGCTGCGCTAGTGTTTCCGAGGCGCGGCGACGCGGAGTCGACTTCGGCGAGGTACGCCGGTCGGGCTTGGGTGGCGCGGTGCGGCGAGGTGTCTTCGCAAGCGCCCGGACGTCGGGTTTGCGCGCGCGGCGGAGGGGAAGCCTCACCACCCGCCGGTCGCCGAGGCGACCCGCGGCGGACCGGCGATTCCGAGGTGGAGCCCTCGACCGCGGCCGCTGTGGTGCCGGAGGCGCCCTCCGCGGGGGTGCATGTAGCCGTGCTGTCTTTACCAACAGCAGTGGGGACTGAGGTGCCCCCTTCGACGATTGCCACCGTGGAACCTTTGCCCCCGGGCGCAGCAGCCGCGGGGTCTTCCCCAGCCACGGCTGCGGGGGCGGTGGCGCTGCTAGCTGCCCCGGCCAAACGGCCATGTGTGCGGCCGGAGCTCCACCGGACACCGCGGGGGTTCGTCGTGGCTACGGGCATTAGAAGCTTGTGGGATTCCAGCGCAAGCACCGGGGGCCCCGTGGCCTATGCGCCTTCTGCCCCTCTGGCCACCCCGCCCGCGCAGGGACAGCCGTCGTCCTCCCCGAACGCGGAGGCCTCCGCTCGCGGCGGGACCATTCCTTCTGCTACCGAAAGTAGGGTGACTTAGCTTACTCTGGTGTATGCTTTTATGCCTTGGGGTGATCACCCGTATCCTTGTTTGCAGTGTTGCTCCTTCCGGAGGGGGAGCACCCGATGGAACACGGGGCCTCCGAGCACGTGAGCCCTGCGGACTTCGTGCCGCCTCCGGAGACGCTGAGGGCGTGGCGCGGGATTGTAAATGACGCGGCCACGAGCGTCGACCCGCAAGTGCTGCAGGCCTACGGTGCGGGGCGCCTGGAGGATGCTTTCGAGGTGTCCGGGGTGAGGGTAAGTACTCGTGCGACCACGCCTGAGTTTAGCTGAGTGTGCTAAGTCTTTTCCTTCTCTGAGACACTTCAGCCGAGCAGGCCGCAAGCGCCTATGCTCGTAGCCAAAGGCGCCGAGGATAGGCTGCGTGCCGCCGAGGAGGAGCTGCGCGAAGCCTCTGGCGCCCACTCTGCCCAGGACGCCCGCATCCGCCAGCTGGAAGCGGAATGCGCCGAAGCGGGGGCGCACGCCAAGGGGCTTGTTGCGTCGGCGCAGGAGTCGGTCGCGGCAGCTGCTGAACAAAAGTTCACGGCGGAGCGGGACGGGTTCCTGGAGCAGGTCGCCGCGCTAGAGAAGGAAAAAGGCGAGCTTGCCTTGACTCTAACGGAGCGCAACCGGACGCTGGGCGACGCCTCGGTGGTTGCTTGGGACGCCATGCAAGCGCTGGAGAGCCATCTCCAAGGGCTGGTAGCGGAGGTGCCGGGACGCGCCTTCGGCCCAGAGGAGCTGTCTCGGACGCTCCGCTGGATTGGGGATGCTGCCAACGTCGTGCGCGACGCGGCGACGTCCTTCGGCACCCACTGCGCGTACACGTCGGCATGCTTGGTGTGCGCGCTCCTGCAGCACCGCGGTTGTACGCACGTCGCCGCGCTAGATGATCCCCAGCTGGAGATGCCTGGCGGGGCCGGAGTAATGTCCGGCGTCGTCCGCTCCGCCCGCCTTGCCCTCGTGCCCTTCTTCGACCGGATCTGGGGTCACATCGGGCCGGATGCTGCACGGATCGAGCTCTAGAAGTCGCTCTACGGGACGGGGAGCCTCGGCCAATTCGGGCGGGTCCTCGACGCGACGATGGTGGTCTTTGGGCCCTCGGCGCCAGGAACCCGCAGGTCTGACGCCGTGGTGCTTAGGTGTAGGCGTGTGTTGTACTATTTCTTGTCTTTGTGAATAAAGTACACACTTGCTACTTGCATTCTGACTTTCACCTACATCCCAGGCAGCTTCCTTGCTGGGACCGGCTTCGTGCGGCCGACCTTTCAACCCGGCGACGCTTCGACGTGGCGAAGGGCAAGAGTCGCTCGACTTTGGGCGAGTCGGCCTTCTTGGCGAGGCCCCACTTTAGCGCGTGTTAAGGACGAACCCGCGGGTAGCGGCTTAAGTGGCGGGATGTTGCGGACCTTTGTACATGTGATTCTTCCGGTATGCGGACTTCCGGCATTTTAAGAATGCGCTGCGTGTTGATGCATTGTTGGCGAAATGTGCTGTGGTGCGGAGTTCCGTAAAGCGGACGATCCAGCGGATCGGCGTATGCGGAGGCAGACCTCCGCGGTGTGCCTTGCTTTATAGTCCGGAGACTCGCGCGTGCGGAGGCAGGCCTCGACGCTACGTCTTATTTAAAGTCCGTGGACTAGTGCGTGCGGAAGCGGACTTCGACGCTACGTCTTCTTTATAGTCCGGAGACTCGCGCGTGCGGAGCTAGGCTCGACGCTACGTCTTATTTAAAGTCCGTGGACTAGTGCGTGCGGAAGCGGACTTCGACGCTACGTCTTCTTTATAGTCCGGAGACTCGCGCGTGCGGAGCTAGGCTCGACGCTACGTCTTATTTAAAGTTCGTGGACTAGTGCGTGCGGAAGCGGACTTCGACGCTACGTCTTCTTTATAGTCCGGAGACTCGCGCGTGCGGAGCTAGGCTCGACGCTACGTCTTATTTAAAGTCCGTGGACTAGTGCGTGCGGAAGCGGACTTCGACGCTACGTCTTCTTTATAGTCCGGAGACTCGCGCGTGCGGAGCTAGGCTCGACGCTACGTCTTATTTAAAGTCCGTGGACTTGTGCGTGCGGAAGCGGACTTCGACGCTACGTCTTCTTTAAAGTCCGTGGACTTGTGCACGCGAGGGCGTCCCCCCGGTGCGCCTTTTGTTTATACTCAGACCCGTCACCCTGGCGACGGCGAGTGCACACGCGAACGTGCGTCTTTGGTTTATACTGTGCCCGCCCCGGCGGCGGCGAGTGCACACGCGAACGTCGTCTTTGGTTTATACTCGATCCCGCCGCGGCGGCGAGTGCACACGCGAACGTGCGTCTTTGGTTTATACTCAGTCCCCCCCTGGCGACGGCGAGTGCACACGCGAACGTGCGTCTTTGGTTTATACTCAGTCCCGCCCCCTTGGCGACGGCGAGTGCACACACGAACGTGCGTCTTTGGTTTATACCGCGGGGACGCGCGCGTTGGCCAAGCCTGCGCGCGCCCTCACCGCGTGCTTGCGTGTGATGAAGAAAGATTAGCGGCAAACGGCGATCTTCATTACATCCCCGTTTGCGCGGGTGAGCGACTACAAAGGGTGAATATATCGACCGTTTGCCCTTGAGTGCGGCGCGGCCTCTAGTCACTAGGCGTCTGCAGGGCGCAGCGCCTATGGATGACCGCGGACTGGTGCACGGCTCGATCGCGCGGGCCATATCTCGTCGCCTCGGACGGTGATGGTGGTCCGGGACCCGGATCTTCATGCGCACGATAGCCGTGATGTGGTACCGCGCGAAGGAGTTGAGGATTGGGCGTCCTAGTATGGCATTGTAGGGGTACGGAAGGTCGACCACGTCGAAGGTGGCATCGTCGGTCCGCACATTGTCATCTCGGCCGAAGGAGACTTGAAGGCCGATTTGGCCCAGGCCGCCGCAGGGCTGTCCCCAAGCCTGCGGTGGGATTCCCGAGGCCCCAGCGGCCGAGGATCCCCATCTAGTCGAAGGCCGCCGCAAACAATACGTTCGCGGAGCTGTAACACCCCGCCCAACCTCTGGGCCAGAATGCTACCACCCTTAACAGACTCTTACCCTCAAATACCAAAGCATCCACACTTAAATAATTAGGTAGCAGCAAATAGATACAACATAGTTCTTCTCTTAGCCCAAACTCTAGTAGGCTAGAGGAGACTAGCATAAATTAACAAAAGGTGGTACAGAGAGTGCGGTTAGGTTGTGAAGGTTTTCATGTGCTACTCCCATCCCAGGCATGGCGTTCTCAACGATCACCTAAAAAAATAAAACAACAGAGCAAGGGTGAGTCTAAAGACTCAGCAAGTACATAATAGAACGATAAATACTAACACAATCATGAAACATTTTAATCCAACCAACATACTCTGCATGCATAGCCATGCTCATATCATCATTCTCAAGGTTCCACATCAATCGTACATACTTCACATACACTCTCATGTTGCACATTGCCACATCATCAATGCAATGCAATGCATCCCTGCTCTATATGCACATTTGCTCATCATAATGCGAATACCGGTATCGCCGAGTGAACACCCGTCGATGTTCACCCATCATCTGGGCCCGCCCATCTCGGCACTGGGACCCCTCCACTCCCGTGGAGGCCTACTGAAGTAGGTCTTACTCAAGAGCACTCCGGATTAGTCCGCTAGCTTTACTCAGCTGGAGACTTTCTCACCGCCCTCACTCTTGAGTGCACATAATGCATATGCAAATGCCATTATCACTATCATCGTCCTCCAGACATAAGCATCATTTCATAAAATCATTGAAATTCCACACATAAACATTATCACACCTAGTAAGCATCACATAATCATAATCTCTGCGATCTACCGTGCTACCATGCGCTTGCCTGTTAATCAAACGGAGCGGAACGACGCGTGGACGGCATCAACTCGGGACCTCCACCTGGACAAGCAATTAGTCTGATTTAACGCATCATAACGGAACCAGAGATTAAATGGGCAATGACAATTCTACCCGTATAACCCGATTCTGACGTAAAATGCCCGGGTTTTAAGGATTCGACAAGCAGGTACAAAAACCCCCTTTTTTCCTCCTCTTTTCTTTTCTTTTCTTTCCTTACCCCATTTCTTTCTCTTTTATTTTTTTCTTCCTCTTCTCACCTACCCGGCCGGCCTCCTCCTCCTTTTCCCTTCCTCCCCTGGCTCTCTCTCTCCCCTATCCCCATTCGGCCGAACCGGCCTCCTCCTCTCTCTCCCTCTCGTTTGGTGGCACCCCCACCCCACTCGGCCGCTCGGCCGGCGGCTCGGCGGCGCGGCGTCGGCGCGTGGCGAGCTCGGCTCGCCGCCCCGAGCCACCACCGGTCGGCCCCGCGCGCCTCCTCTCTCGTCGACTGCGCCGAGGGCTTCCCCAGGTGGCACGGTGGCGCACGCCCGTGCTAGGGCCCCCACCGGCCCCTTGCTTCCGCCGGCCACTCCTCCTTCTCCACGCCCCACCCCTTTCTCTCTCTCGAAGGATGGCAGCGCGGAGGGGCTCCGGCCCGAGGTGGGGCGCGCCGCCGGTGGCTCTTCCTAGGCTACCGGCCGTGGCCAGATCCGGCCGGCCCTGCCGTCCGCTGCCTACCCCCCTCGCTCTTCGGCTCTTTGCCTCGGACCCGACCAACCCGGGCCAGATCCGCCGCCCCCTACGCGATGAGCTCGCCGGCCACGGCTTGCGGCGGCCGGCCGCTCCCTCTCGCTACTGGGCGGTTTGCCTCCCCTTCCTAACTCTATGCTCTACTTCTACTATTGTGTGTTATGGTGTCTTTGTGGAGGAAAGGTGTTTGCACTCACAGTGGCTTGGCATGGGTTCGACGGCCGTCGGCGTTCCGTCGTCGCCGATGAAGCCCCACTCTTGGCCTCTGTGCTCCTTGGGACCTCCTCCTCACGTTGCCTTCCTCCTTCTTGCCTCCCTCTCTCTCATTTGGGAGTGAAATGATGTTGCTTGGCTTGGTTCTTGAGGTTGTGGCGAGAAAAGTGGAGGGTGCGATGGTGTGGTTTGTCTTGTCTACTTATGAGGCATGGCTATCACACTTATTGCGAAATGTCACTTCTACCCCTCCCTTTTTGCCTTGGCTGGCTATGGCCCTAAGGGCTTTTTGGTCCAATGATAGCCTTAGGCTATTTGGTGCTCTTTTACAGCGTCAGGTAAAAGGTAAGGTAAGAATTTGCCGGGTGATGAAAACCCTAAAACGCGAGACAGTGCCGACTGTCCCTGGCAGTCCGAGAACCTCTGAGAGCGCTACACGACTCTCTAGACGGTGCCGACTACCCCGGGGCGGTCAGGGAACCTCTGCGCGCGATATTAAATCGACATGCTAAAAGTCGGTGGGTCTGACGGCAAAACTACACTCCTTAATCGCTATCGTTTTCCCTTATGCATATTTGGGGTATTACAGGAGCTACCGCCGTCCACCAAGGTGCGCCCCACGTCGCATCCCGCGATGGTGACCCGGATAACCAAGGGGTCCTGGTGAGGGAAGTCCACACCCTGGGCGTCGTCGGGTGTGAATGTAACTTCGTGCTGCGCCCAATCCGGCGGTGCTTGCGCTGGGTATGCCGCCACGTGATGTAGTCTTCGCGCGTAGGCCTTCTGCTGCTGTGCCGAGGCGAATTCCAGTGCAGAGCCTCTGGATATGACATTAATGACCCTGCGGTAGGTTGCGTCGGGGCCGCAACGGCGGGAGGCCCTCCGAGGCCGCAGACGTGAGCTTGGATCCGTAAGGCGCCTTCCGGGTTGCATCCTTGCGCTGCATCGCATCCCTTGCGCTGCACCGCATCCCTTGCACTGCACTCGCATGGGGCCTCGTATGGGAATGGGCGTGGGCCACCGCAGCGGGCGCGCCTCGGGTTCTGTCCCTAGCGACGCTGTCGCGAGCGCGCGATGGAGGTGCAGCGCGGTATCATGATTGCCGCGCCGTGGACTACGCACCACGGTCCACGGCGCCGGTCGTCGTAATCCCCACGACCCTTATCGTCGCGGCGCCACGCCCGCGCGCCCGCCACGGCGCCCCGACCGCCTCGGCCGGCTGGAGCACCCTCGTCGGACCCGCCGATGTCGAGGACGCACCGATTCGCCTCGACCTCTGCGGCGCGCTTGGGCTGATCGGACGACTCCTTATGCGGGTTGTCCCTACGGTCGGGCGCGCCCCGGGCGACTCACTCGCTTCGCTTTCCTTCAAGAACCGCCTCGGCGGGTCTTCGGCTTTGCCGAGGCTCGGCTGGTTGGTGTCTGAGTCGTCACCTTGCCTTCGCGCGCGTCTTCCTCCGCCCTAGCATATTCTTCCATCTTGTCGAAGAGCCGCCACCGCCTTGATTGGCTTTGCGCGTTGTACTCGGCCATCGGGCGGACGAAGGCCCCTGTATGGCTGCATTGACGATGGTGGTCTCGTTGGCGTCTTTCACCGACATCGAATCTTGGCGGCGTTTGAAGTAGTCCGGAGCTTCTCGAAGGTTTTGCTTTACGGCAAAGAGTTGGTCCACGTCGACTCGGCCAACGTAGTTTCCTTGGAAGTTGTTGTGAAGGCGACACGGGCTGTTCCCACGCGTAGATGGAGCCGGCTCTATGGTAAAGAACCAAGAGAGTGCCACTCCTTGTAGCGTGAGGGGAGTCCTTCGCCGCCGTGGTGTCGCCGCCGCCACGGCCGATTGCGGTTTCGTATACGCGCACGAACTCACGGGGGTCCGTGTCGCCTTTGTACGAGTCGATGGCGCTAGGAAACTTGAAGTCTTCGGGCCATGCCGCCTGCTGCAGCCCGCCGAGAGCGGGGACTCCGGATCCACACGCCGCAGCGCGCGCGGCTGGACGTGGGGGCCGCGACCGCCCGCCCTCTCGGCGTGGGCTCGGCGCGTCCACTAGCGCGCTCGCGACTCGAGCCTCCTGCATATCTCTGACGGCTCCGCGAAGGTCCCCTAGCTCCCGCTGGAATGCATTGAGAGCCGCCAGCAGGGCACTTTCCATCGCCGATGCAGGCGGGGTCGCCGGTACCCCCGATGGGCGGGTCGGTGCGGGACGACCAGCGTCGCGAGGTCCCGAATCGCGGTCGCTCCGTCGTGGCTACCTCGCACCGCTGGTCCGCGTCGCCGGCGAGGTTGCGATGGGGCGGCGAGGTCGGTGTCGTTGCGTCGGCGGGATCGGTTGTCGCTGCGCCGTGTCGACGTCTTCGACCGCGGGGCCGTCCCTCGCAACGCCGGTGGCGGGCGGTCGTCGCCGCGTGCGGTGACGGGTTGGTCGTCGCGGTGCGGTGACGGGTTGGTCGCCGCCGCGAACGCCGGCGTCTCGCTACGCGCTGCGGCGGCACCGCGCCGCCGCTGGCGATGCCGAAGCCTCGTACTCATACGACGCCCGAGCCGCCGCCTTCTTTCGCCGCCTTCGCCTGGTGAAGCTTTTTGGTGCCATCTTTTCCTTGGTCTTCAGGCTTGTCTTCGTCCTCCCCACGGACGGCACCAACTGTTGTGGCTACTGACCAAACAGAGAGAGAGATGGTAGTGGAGAGTGATGAAGATAAGTGTAATGGGCTGCCCTCCTCCCTATGGCTTGCTCGTATATATACATACATACATGAGGAGTGCTTTTACAGTTATACCCTTACATCTGGTTATCCCCTCTGGGGCAGTTATGTCATTACGCATGGCCTGTTCTGGGCCTTATAATCTCCTACCAGGCCTGCTGGGTTTAGGTGGGGGCCATCCCTACGACAGCACTCCCATGTGCCTGAGCCGTCACCGCCCTACCGCCTACGCTTACTCCATTCTGAGCCTCACACAATCCAATGCTTCCTGCGTTCCCTTTGCAAAACAACAAAAGACTGCACCAACCTATACTCCAAATCTTCATCTTAGACCTTGTGCACTTTTTCTATCGCCTTGACTTCCTGTGTTAGCCGCACCTGCATGTGCACCACATGCGCCTCCGGAGGTGCCGCCCACCGCTACATGCATGCCTACATTATGAGGCACACTACCTTGACCTGAGTCATCACATTATGTGCCGTCGCCCAGCTCCTCCAGGCTGCTCTTTAGACAAATCAATTTACAAGTTTTAAAGAAATCTTGTACAACCGACTTGGAGATCTTTTCACCTTCATTAATAAATCTTTGTTCTTATCGTACACACACAAAAACTCATCCTGCAGCACCACCCTGCACCCTTTTTCTATCATCTGCCCAAGACTAAGTATGTTGTTGCACAGACTTGGTATATAGTAAATCCCTGTCAACAACTTCTTATCTCCATTCTTTACATTGCAACATCATTGTCCCTTTGCCTCTTATCTCTATTGTGGAGTCGTCGCCAAACTTGACCTTGCCCCAAATCTTCTCATTGAGCTCATGAAACATGGAGTGATCTCTTGTCATGTGATTGCTTGCTCCATTATCCAAGTACCATTGATCCGTGTGATCGTGGCTGCCTTCCTTTGTGCGTAGTTTTGGAATTACATTCTCCTCATTTAGTATCACCATGACGGTGCCTTTTCAACATATGAGGAGAGAAGTAGTCCCGGTTCTTCATCTTCTTCGTCTTGGGCGAGGTTCGTCTCCCTGTTCTTCTTCTTTCTTCAATAATCCGACGCATAGTGCTCGTACTCGTTATAGTTGAAACACTTTATGTGGCTGTAGCATTCTAACGTGTAGTACTTGTATTTGCTACATTCAAAGCACTTGACATGTGACTTATCACGGGATCTATCACCATTGCCTTGCCCAGCCTTGTCTCCATGGCCACCTTTGCTACCTCGACCGCTCTGGCCACCTCTCGCGGTTGTTTGATGAGTCACGACCGTCTCTTGGATCTCCCTTTACTAGCAATGCCTGCTCATTATGAGTCTGGGATCCCTGCTTGTTACGTGACTGAAACCCCTTCAGTAACTCTTCATGCGCCTTGAGAGAACTGGTGATCTTCTCTATCTTTTTCTTGTCTAGATCGGAGAAGTACATAAGTGTGGTGACAACAGGTATGTACTTCTCCGGAAGCACATGCATATATTTCTTCACCGCCACAGATTCTTCCATCTTGTCGCTAAGAGAGTTAATCTGATTGTACAATGAAGTCAGCTTACCGGCGAACTCGTCCACCAACTGGGTCTCTCCCATCTTGAAATTTTCAAACTCGCTCCGCAAATTCTGGACCTGCACCTCCTTCACATGATCAATGTCCCCGTGCATTGTCTGAAGCATCTCCCACGCTTCTCGTGTCGTCTCCTTGCCGATGATCTGATGCATCATCACATCTGGCACCACCTGGTAGATGATGGTCAAAGCCGCTTGATCCACCTTGTCGTCCACCTCCTTGTCCTTCCTCTTCGGATCGATTGCACCCCAGACTCCCTAGGCTTGCATGTTCGCCTTCATCTTCATTGCCCACATCGGGTAATTGTCGGTTGTCAGAAGAGAGTACTAGAGAGAGATCAGCCCACTCCGAGCACTCGAAGTCAATGCTTCTCCCATGTTCTTTAGGTACCACCAAGATTAACAGGCTCTGATACCACTTGTTGCACTTCGACTACTCTATAGTCGTTACAACCACGCTAAGTCGATTTATGACCACTTCACAGATGGCTACGACCACGTGAAAGTTATGATCACACAGAGTAGTTATGATCACTTGTGTTTGCTCCGACCACGCTACGTGCTCGTAACTTCTACTGACGAGAGTTACGACCACATTCACACTGCACTGCACATTCTTGTAACCGAGCTACGACCACTCCGGTTTACAAGAACTCGAGACTTCGACTGCAGACCCTACTCCTTCGACCACATAGTAGACTTGATCACAGTAATCATAACTCGATTACGACCACATTGAAGACTTGATCGCCGTTGTCGTAAAATGTTTATGACCACGTCTTCAGATTCACGAACACCTCCGATTTTCCAGAGCCAAAACCGCACCTTCTTTTCTTCTTTATTTCTCTCCCTCTCGTTCGATCACATCGATCACTTCGTTCCCCTCTCGTTACATTACTCTGCCTTTTATACCCAACTTTACATCTACGACACAGATATAACTACGACTTCAAGATGGACTCAAAAACTGACTCGTACGCGGAAACAAACTCGTTCATGACTCGAACACATAATACAGCAAAACTGACTCGAATACGACGAAACAAAATTACTAATTCTAACAGCTTTGGACATTTTTCCCGATTGACCTGTGACAGAGATCAGGTCTTATGGGATTTAGCTCCCAACGATATGAAAAGACAACCATTTTCTCTTCCATTTGCACCTTTATATGCCAAATTGACATCCCTAGCTGCCACCCGCCCGGTGGGTCCTACCAGGAAGGGGGTACCACTTCACTTCGGGGCTACTCTCCATGGCTGCAGGGGAGGGTGGAGAAGGAGCAGACTTGGACCAGAGTCCATGACGGCAAGGTCTGCGAGAGGCTCAAGGTCAATAAGGAGACACTAACGTTGGAGTCGATTTGTCTTGGGAGATATGAAATATTTTTATAGATTTGTGCACATATTTGTCTCTTACATAACCTTGTCGGATGCTGCTTGATTTGCGAAGGAGCAAGATCCTGTTGGATTTATTTAGGCCCTGTTTGTTTCCACTTAAGATTATTATAATCTAACTTATAAATCATAAATGGAAACAAACAGCCCAGATTATAAGGTAACTTATTATAATCTAATATCCCAGATTATTGTAATTTAATAAGCTCAAAAAAGGAGCTTATTTCAGCTTATAGATCCACATTTTATCTTAATAACCGTAAAACTTTAGGAATATTACCCACCTTTGCCATTCATCCAACCCTCAACTCCCGTGCCTCTCTCTCCCAGGGCATTGTAGTCTTTAAATATTCGAATACAACAATCCATAATTCTGATAATCCAAGCTGCCAAACACCTGACAGCTTATTTTCCACCAGCTTATTATAAGCTAGCTTATATAATCTCCACCTATAAGTTAGATTATAATAATTTTAAGTGGAAATAAACAGGGCCTTCCGTTCGTCTGTTAATTGTCAGGTTTCGCAAAGCCTCAAGGATGTGGACAGGTCTATCATTAGATTCCATTCCCACAAGCTGTGCATGTGAGATTTATAACCGTACGGGAAAATGCTCCTCAATTCACATCTCAATAAACATGCTGCAATCTCGATTAGTTTCTAAATTCCGGTAGCATTGCCTTGGGACTTGTGTGCTTGCTGTTGCCCCCTTCATCACGATCACTTGGTCTGTTTACTGCTGTGTCTTCTACTTGCTCCCCGTTCCACTGGTCAAAAGATACAATTATCTTTATTTTCTTTTTCTGGCTGTCTGGCATGGTTGGTTACACAGAAGGGTTGGTAAAGACTAATTCAAGAGATGGGTATGTTGTGTGGATATGAAAGTAATCTCGGTGTTTCACCATCTCAATTGCACGTAACAACTTACGTAAATGCTGGTAACGGAGTTTCTTTCCTACCGCCTTTTCTGTTTTTTGATTTATCGAAAAGTGCATACGCTGCACGGCAAGCGTACAATTCAAATCAACGTGCTTCTTGCTTGCTGTCTGGGAAAACTTTGTGGATATATGCATGACAATGAGTTCGTTGAGATTATTCTGGACATGGGGAATCAGAGGTCTGCATCTCTCTTGTCCTGTCTTTGCTAATTTCTTCTTTGTTGGTTTAGACTACGCTCTGCACTGCATCAATTTTTAGTGATCCTTGTGTTTAAGTGTTTATGAAGCACTAAACAGTCTCATGACTAAAGCAAGAGTCAAGCTTATAAATAAACAGGTGAATTTGTTCTTTAATGAATTTCCTTCTATTAATAAGAGCAATATACCATCTCATACCAATTTCTTGTGCATTGTTAGATTTGAACAACTTTAAGATTTTGGAGCCAAAGCATGGAAGAGCACGAGATGACGCAACCCCATTCAGCCGAGCCCATGGGAATCAAGAGTTCAAAAAATCCATCCGGCTACTACCCAAGACGTCATATATGTATGGAAGGTTGAGGAAAATAAGGAAGGAGGGAATTGGTTGCTGCTGCCTTTGGAAAGAAAACAAAGTAGGATCCGAATAAAAAGGAAACATCGTTCTAGATTAGGAGATAAGGCATGCGTGCCTAATATTTGGCCGAACACAGGTGTTCGGTTTGTAGCTATTTTCTTGACCAAATAGAATAGGAATTGGCCCTTAGGCCCACGCGTGATGTTGGGACACCATATATGGCCGCACGTCTTCATCAGAAAACTTCAGACTACTTATTTTTGAGATAATATATTACTTTGCTTGAGAGTTCTTCTATGGTGACTGAATTCATCATGAGAGAAAATTGAGAGTTCGTTGAAATCAAGATCGTTTGACCTTTCCGTTAGGAATTGAGAGCTTGATAGGGCTTCGTTGGATGGTCGTGAAGTCTGGCATATGTGATCTTGCGAATTAAAGAGCATTTGTTCTTACATTGGCAATGAAGAATCGCTACAATTCAAGAAAGAGTACATAAGTATCTTGATCCTATGTCAAGAAGATCAGACGACCTCGTATCATGTTCCCTTCTAGGTTCACCTAAGTGAAGCTCGTGCTCTTTACTTTAGAAAAGTGGAAATGGTTTTGTTATAAAATGCACGACAATCTCTTACAGGAAAGACCATGGACGCACGAAGGTGGAAATCGGTGTTTCTCAACCCTGGGACTCCTTGCACTTTAAATCCTTCATCTTGAACTCATATTTGGAGCATAACCTTCACTAATGAATAAGAAATTCTTGAAAATATTATGTTAGCTATCATCTGGGTGTTATCAAATGGTGAATTAAATGTCCCCTCAACTAACATTGATTTTGTGTGTTTGTTTCAAAGTTACCTCGATCAAATGTAGCCTAAATTATGTTGAAAATATCCAACTTCACCTTAGACTCTATATGTGTGGATCTTGTTGAAGAATCACTGATGATTAATCCTACATGGATGCCACCGATAATAGGCACAACAACCTGAATTCCAATAAAATCCACCTCCAAGAAAAAACATGCAGAGCTGACAACACAACTTTTTGGTGGAAGATGACGATCGACTGAGTCAGAAGATTTTCATGGTGCAGTATGATGCCAGGGCATAGCGTCGAGTGGCGTGGACAATGGTGCTGGCAAACTTGGCATTGGAACAATTGCTGGGGTAGAGCACCAGTTGATGCTCGGTATGGTGTGGGTAGGCGCCAAGTCAAAGTCGAGATGTAGAACAGAGTTAAGGCAAGTCAAAATCACAAAGTTGACATTGTTGTTCTGTGTGCGTGAATAGACAAAGGAGAGACTCTTTTGGGCACTTCTGGTGTGCACGTAGCAAAAGTAATTGTAATCCTCTCGGTACACTTGCGTGTGCATGTAGCAAAACCGATTTAATTTGGAGTTGATGACTCTTGGGTTTGATGTCAAAGCCTACTGATGCGGACCAACTAAGGATTAGTTGATGCGTAGGGATGGTCCGATCTTTCTCGGTACGTTCAGCGAGGTTCTTTCTCCTTGGATAGAGTCTTCTCCTTGTCTTGATGCAGCAAACAATATTGATAAGGACAATTTGCACTAGTATGCAAGGCACACTAGAAGCAATCCGCCAAACTCTTCAAACCATGAATTAAGCAAGAAGACACGAATTAGAAGAGATGAACCTTGTAAATTCAATGGGCAATCCCAAGAATCTCTTATTCTTGCTTTGCACCAACTCAGCAAACTCCAAACGAGAAAACCTTTTAATTACGCAATCTAGCCGCCACCAACCATCATGGCGATTTTCTCCTTTATTTCACAAATATAAAAATTTATCATATCATAGCCTAAGTTACAATGGGGCTAAGGCCCTGGCCTTATATTGGTGCACAATGCACAACTTTGACTAAAACTCACGCACAACCTGGCCTAAGGCCGAAACAAACTCCAATACGAACTAAAAACGAAATATCTAAACTACTACCACTGGATTCTCTCAATTTGCGATGTGACCATGAGGATTCCGTGGCTGGCACCTTTTCCATTGTATGAGACTTCGAAATAGCTTTCCAACGAGTTCAAGAACACCCAAATCGGACTCCGTTTGTGAAAGTTATGGATGTTTTAGTGCTGGATTTCCTGCCTGACCCGAACTGAATTTAAATTTTTATATGTTTTCTTTTCTTGTTCAAGGGGCTTCCAAATCCATTTGGAACCTGAAAAGGAATCCTTCTCAACCTTTGGAAAACCATGGTGTGGTCGGAATTTACCCTTACTTGCATTGCAACACTCGGACTCTTTAGAGCAAGGCTAATAATATAGCCTTCAGCTGGCTGTATGGACACTTACAGCCTACTTATCAGCCCATTCATATAGTAGTTTACAACCAGCTGAAGGTTGTATGACCCACCCTTTCTCTCACAAAGTTTCTTGGTTCTTGTGCTTCAGCTGGCTGTAAACTTACAGCCCACCTCTCTTCTCTCTCCTCCTCTCTCTCCTCCACCTCAGCATACAGCCTACTAATAGCCTCTTATTATACTTGCTCTTATGTTTGGCAGGTTTCGCGCGTCTCTCCGGACAGCTCGTACATCATCCAATGAAATTGCCATAACTTTGTGTAGGAAGCTCCAAATCAAACGCCGTTTGATTCGTTGGAAAGTAGACTTCATTAGCTTTCCAAATATGTGTTTTGTGTGCATTAGAAACCTCAGAATTGGCATTGAAAACTTCATAAATATTGTGGACAGAACTGCAATCACGAGAACTTGATTGATCTTGTGTCTTCCTCTTTAGCCAAACTAACTTTCTTTCTTCTCCATCCTCACCTCTAATTCCATGCATTGTTGTCTTATTTGCACTGCACAAAGGAGGAATCACATAAGCATCCGCACGAACTAGGATATTCTTCTCTCTCCCATAATCAATTGCTTCTTTCTCCTTGCGCAATTCAGCACAACTAAACCTTGTAACTTTATATTGCATAGATGAAGCATAAATTAATGTAGAATTCACACTCTTGACCACATCACCTACTCCTTGCGATGCCTTTATCCACAATAATAGGGCTAGTTGAATTTGCTTTGGACTCGATAGCTTTTTCGCCACGGACTCGGCACTACAATGATGGAAGATCTAATTTGGATTCGACGAGTCCTCGTGGGAACACGTGGCGAGTCTGCAGAATGATGACTTGATGACAACGATTCTAAAATTGCTAAGATTTCATGATGGCCTTGGTGCCGCAAGATGTCACCATGGATCCAATGTGGTGCCGCGCGCTGGCTGCCCTAGGAGCCAAGATTGCTAGGCAACAAGTTTTGATCTCAAACCTAGAGCTCTGATAGCGCTTGTTATAAAATGCACATCAAAAATAGATGATCGATAGAATGGGAGACACAAATTTAACATGCAAAACTCTTTGCAAGAAAACCATGGATGCACAAAGGTAAAAATCACTATAGAGGAGAAATTACAAGCACGGGGAACTTCGACGTATCTTAACCATGTAACTACAGGGGTACTTTATAGGCTAGGGAACAATAGTTCTAAGAGATTATGAAATCGAGACAAGATCGACGTATGTGTCCACTTGGACACGTACACATATTCGTATCACACTTTAATAGGTACTGAATTGTTGCATTTAGATTGTATGAGATAGTGGCACATTATCTCTCAGCCTGGTTTTGGACTACAGGTAAGGAATGTGGCCATAATTTGCTAAGTTGTCTTTCATTTGCTTTGACATAATTATACACATTTTCTTTTCCAAGAGTTGATAATTCTTCATTCAGGGTTTTTCCACCAAGAGATGTCTACTTGCTTGAAGCACTATATTCCAATTCTGAAACAATGGTTGCCAGTTAAATAGGGAAAATGCAATGCCACGTATCAACATCACCCTAATTAAACATGCCAGCAATTATTAGAATAAAGAGGCTAATACACTAAGTCCTGACTAAAAAATGCAAGCTCCACATACATATTAATGAGCAAGAACTCATGAATAGTAAAAAAACTACAGCAAAAAAGATGTATCAGAAATGAAAGAACAATGGAAGACACCAAAATTATTCGTCTACGTGTACTCACCAGAAAAACTCATCCAATTCACAAGTCATGCAATCGGATGATAAATGATGATGACCTTGCTAAAAATTTCAAATAACAGTCTAATTACTTGCATGCATACCTTGACAAAAATCTATGACTTCCAAGTTGATTAATTATTCTGCAATCTGAAATTTCTTCTGTATGAAACAAATCTATAAAGGAAACCTAATCTGCACATGACAGAAACCATGCTAAAAATTTCAAATGATCATCAAAGAATATTTGCATGTATACCTCAGACAAAAATCTATGACTTTCAAGTTGATCTAGTGTTCTGCAACATGAAATATCTACAATAATTAAAACGGAAGAAGCATTAACTGATGAGAGCAAAAGCGTAGGTACTCAGAAGAGAAGAACCATGGATGAAAAACCGATAGTATCATCTACAATAACTCACCTTCTAACAACCTTTTAGCATGCTGGAAGTTTTAGATGATACAAATGTGCAAAGAAAATTGATGAAACAAACGATCACCAAGAAGAACAAACCTTATTTTTTAAATGAGATAAGAACTGAGCTAACTCTATTATTCTCACCTCTATTGTCATGGAGCAATGAAGCAAATGCCAAGTCTATTTCTCTCTTTACTTATACAGCATGAGTGCATGACATTGCTTGAGTGCAACAAAAAATCTTTTTAGTTAGGATAAACATAAAATATTTTCAGTTGGGATATTAGTAACAATAACAATGATAGCAGCAAAACCATAGGGGAAGATTAGCTTACCATTTAACAAAATCCATTTTAGTTGGGCCCATGCGTGGCTATGGGAGCCACCGTGCTGCAAGGTGGGCACGCAATGGAGCTCAACATCATGTGTCCTGCTGGACCATGTCGTCATGGGCATTGGGCAGCTCCTCATTGCCAAGTGCAAGCTTGACGAGGGGGGAGGCTGGCCTGCTCATCATGTCAACGAGCGTCCACCTCGGTCATAGGGCCTAACAAGGGCACACCATCGACATAGTCATTTCGTTGAACATTTGGCGAGCGACGGCGAGAGCCAGAGCGGAGCTGAGCTGTGTGCACACTAGAGGCAATGAGTGTGGCCCTGAGCGGGGAGCAGGGGCTTGCTCTGGTAGGCACATGCATGGTAGTGGCATGTGTAGGTAAGGGTGTGTGGATGGGGTTGGGCCAGCGGTCTCGCTTAGATGGGCGTGCGCGCGAGCACGGCAATGGCGTGAAGGTATGAGGGGAATGTAGGGCGGTGGCGTGAAGGAGCAAAGGTGAGATGGAGGACGTGTGCGGATATGTGATGGGAGTGTAGGAGTAGAGGAAGGGCGGGACTGAGTGATGCACGGGGTGAGAGATGGGCGAGGAAAAATTGCTCGGTTTACCACAATCGGTGTGGCCGAGGAGGACATCAAGGCAGCAGTGAGAAGATGCCTGGGTTGGCCACGAGGAGGTTTGCCTGGGTGGGGAGGACGTTGGGGCTAGATCAGGCGATCAGTGGCGGCTAGATCTGGACTGAATAGGATTGTGTGGGGCTAGAGGTAGGCAACTCAGGATGAAGGAGCGAGACAGGGTGGAGAGGAATGTGGGGTGTGTGGAGCGGATGGACAAAGGCGCATGGTGGGATCGAGGAAGGAGGAAGGGGTGCCATGCGAGGTCTCCATTGCCACAGGGATCGTGCATACGAGAGAGAGCAGCCTGGTCCCACCAGTCGGCACGATTTTGTTCGTAAGGAAAGAAAGGGGCAGATGAACCACCACTACAAACTCTCTCTTTTAAGTAGTATATATATATATATATATATATATATAGATACATATATATATATATATATATACATATATACATATGTGTATATATATATATGCATATGTTGTGTTAGAAATAGTCTCATATGGATTGTAGGAGAGGAGCAAGCACAACTTATAAGTGTGAGGGAGCCCCCACCCATTGGACTAGTCTTTTAGGGGGAGAAGGCCCAATACCACTTATAAGGTTGTTGCTCCATTGCTCCGTGGGCTTAGTTGTGTTCAGCCCATTTAGACCTGTGGCCCAGTATGTAACAAGTGGTATCAGAGCTCAGGTGCCTAACATCTCCTTGGACCTCATGGTTGCAGAAGTGTCCAATCCATGTGTGAGGGGGGAGATTGTTAGGAATAGTCCCACATGGATTGTGGGAGAGGAGCAAACACAACTTATAAGTGTGAGGGAGTCCCTACCCATTGGACTAGTCTTTTGGGGGGAGAAGACCCAATACCACTTATAATGTTATTGCTCCGTGGGCTTAGTTGTGTTCAGCCCATTTAGACTGTGTGGCAGAAATGTAACATGTTGCATATGTGTATGTATGTGTATATATAGATATATATATATATATATATATATATATATACACACACACACACACACATGTATATGTATATATATATATATGTACATATGTATGTATATATATGTATATCTCTACTCCTTAAAAATACAAGTTAGTGGTCGTCGGTGCGTTCTCCCTCACCTCTTTGTAGCCATCTGATTTAATCACAAAGAATCTAAGCCATCCTTCCTACTCGTGCAGCTAGTTGTACTACTCACGATCCCATGTTTGCCCACCCTAACCACACTACATTCTCTTCCTATGATAAAGCCATGATTTGTTCATTGTCTGGTTCGAACATGCGTGAGTCCCAGCCCACAATGCCTCCCACTTCTTGCAACTGCTCCACCATTGGTCTTTCCCATGATTTCCCCTACCTTCCCATCACAAGGGACCTCCTCCTCCCTATGCTGTTCTGATCTCGCACGTTACACTCCAACTGATTTCTTCCCCTTCCTTGCATCGCATGGGGAATGGGTAGATGCTAGGGTCCGAGCGTGTGAGTTAGGTGCAGCCTCTGTGATGGCTGCCTTCTCACCATCATTTTCGAGTCGGCTCAACGCTGCCTCATTTGCCCCTAGTCACATCATCGTCGGATATGTCAGTGAGTTCCTTTTGGATCTCTAGCCTCCAACCTTCACTTCTCCCAATGCCTCCTCCCCCTCTTCCCTCTCCACACTCTCTTCTCCCTCGTGTCATTGCCAAGTAGGCCCCACCATGTAGTAGCTGCCTCCCCTCGCCCCTGCCTTGACATTGCTCATGTCGCGCATGCACACGGCGATCCACTCCACTGCCGCCAGTGCCAAGCACGTGCTTACCAACATTGAGGCTGACCTCCAAGGTACACACGCCCTCATGTGTCCACTCTGTTCGGTTTGGGGTTCTAATATGATGAGATCTGGTTCGAATTGGTTCGGCACTTGCAGAAGCGGACGGATCTGGCAAACACAGGGTGCCATTCCCAAGGATGTTGCTGGATCAGTAGGTCGCCATGGGATAGATGCCAGACATGAAGTCACCACATGATGAGGTACACATCTTTTGGCATTCCCATCGAACTGGCCATTGCTTCGTGTTTGGAATTTTTGCCCTCATGGTGGTGAGGTGAAAGTGAGAGGTGCGTGGTGAGATGGATGATACATGGTGACTAATGAGATAGTTGATTTGTTGTGTTAGGGTGGTGAATTGGTATGCAAGTGTTGTTATTTCCCTACTATTGGTAAATTCAGGTTAGTACGGGTGACTTTGTTCGGGTGATTGCACCTAGCAACGATAGTGAGGTTTTGAGTTGGACAAGATCATGGATGGGGGGTAGAAGAAATTCAGAACTTTTAGTTGGTAGCAGTGACTTGTTTGATTGGGCTATTAAGTTAAGCTCAATTTGGTATGTGTAGTGACTTGTTTGAATCTTTAAGCTCTTTTCATATATTAGGATTTTAGTAACTGATCATCGTGGGGGGTGGAAGTTTACATTTTGGTGAATTGAACTAAAGCTTGAGTTTGTGGGAGTAGTGTGCAACTAATAGGACTGTGCAATCGGTTTTTTCGATTTAATTGGTTCGATATATCCGGTATATAAAGTAAAGTAAATACGGTGTTTGTAGTTCGGTAATATACGATATTTTTAGAAGTACGGTTCGGTGTCGGTAAATCCCAATTTATTTTGGCGCAGTATTGGTAAATACCATATCTACCAAAGTTGTCACGAATTGCAAATGATATAGCGGCTAGCGAGATGAGTAGGCGATAATACATATACTACTGGCAATAGAATTAGAATTTTAGAAACACTCTAATGGAGTATGGAGATTCGATGACATATGCATAAAGTAATAAAGCATAATAATTAATGATGTTCTCTGCCCATTAGAAACATCTGTCTTAGTCTTATTCTGTTTGAAGTGAGCTATAACTTGAAGTAGAGAAAACCAGAGCTTTTATGTACATATGTAATATATACATTGAGTTGAACAACATAGCTAGCCTAGCTCAGTTGGTAGAGACTAGAGACAGCATGGGCCATGGGGGCATTCGGACCTTTGGTCGTGGGTTTGAAACCCATTGGCAGCACACTGTGCATTACTATTTTTCGGTATTTTTGGTTTTTAGCTGGGTTTTCCCGAAAAACCAAATGCCAAAAACCCAAAATTTGAAAACCGTACCAAATACCAAAAACCGGTCAAACCGAGTTGACTGGTTCTATTCGGTTTTTTCGGTTCGGTTGAAAAATGCACAGCCCTAGCGACTAATATACATGATTCTTTAATTAGCAATTGAGTACCCAAACAGTTTTTCTAATCCATCTAGAAGGCCTCTTTGTTGAATCCTTGCCAGTCCATTTTGTGATGTTTCTCATTATAAAGGCAATTAGATGTTGAAATAGCTGCATCATCACATAAGCTAAAAAAATATTCTTGCTTCTAGTTCTCAGAAATAATACCCTCCGCAGATGAGGATGGCTCAAACGTAGAACCTAAGTTAACTTCTTCAACAAATCTGACCTTTCCTCCATCTTCAATGGTGAAATAATTGGTTGCTGCCATTGAATAAGTTTGTGTTCCAAACATAGTTATTGTTATGTAGGTTTTTGATTAGATCAGCTTTTAGCAATATATACTATTCTAAAGCAAAAGATAGGTTAGCCCAAAATGGCAAAACCATCTCATAATTCAACCATTATGAGAATTTCATCTATCTACCTTATTTCTAGAGTGCAAAATCTGCATTCAATGCTGCAACAAGAGAAGCATCTTATTGCATTTTACACTTTGAAAACTCCTTTTTTTATATGTTAATTGCCTTTTTTGGATTACTCTTAGACTATGTGTGCGAGAACTACACTAACAATATTTCGTGTGGTCTTGTGCAAATGGTAAAAATTTTAAGTCAATGAACAATATTAGGCCCAATGGACATCAATTTCTAAAAGAGAAGGGGCTCGAGTTTGTCTATTGTTAAATCACTTGTTGGCTGTGAAAAGGATAGATCGAGTTCTGAATTTGTTGGTGATAAAAAACACGATCTTTGATGTACTTATTGTTCAAACTAGGTATGCTTTCACTTGATGTGCTCTTTGTGTGTTTTGCATTGCTATTTCGGCTATTTTTGGCATGTCTTATTGCACTATGATACATACTTATCTTTTTAGAGAAGCAGTTACCCAATGACGGCAGTCAATGCAGCTCAAAATTGCTTCATTCAACATCTTTGTCAAAGGATCTCCATGGTGCTCCACCTGGAAGTTTTGTTCTGAGTGGTATATATTTCACTACATGTTTGTAAGATAAAATTGATGCTCATGGTACAATTTGGGATCACGTTTAATTGTATGTGTAATCTTCTTTTGAGACTTCGTTGCAACGCACGAGCACCGTACTAGTATATATATGTGTATGTGTATGTATATATGTATACATACATATATACAGGAAGGTAGTTATAACATCGTCAAGGAAGATAATGATATACTAGTTGTGGATTGTGCTTTCAATGAGGATAGGTCATACGATGACAATCTGGATCAGATGCTATGCGATGCAAAAGGAAACTATAGTGAGAGAGAGTTTGGTAAATTCGAGAGCTTGATTGAGGACTCGGATAAACCTTTATTCCCGAGCTGCAAGCTACAATACACAAGGTTGTCATCCGTTCTTAAACTACTGAAATTGAAGGCAAGTAATAGTTGATCCTACAAGAGTTTCACGACATTGTTAGGTCTCCTAACGAACATCCTTCCAGAGAAAAAAATGTGTTGCCGAGAACTACCTATCAAGCCAAGAAGGTTCTTTGTCCATTGGGAATGAAAATAGAAAGAATACATGCATGTCCGAATGATTGTGTCATCTACCATAAAAAGCATGCAAACTTACATGTTTATTCGGTGGGCAAATTACCTGATACAAGCGTAAGAATGACTCTGATGATGGCAAGAGCATCAAGGTGAAGCATGGACCTCCTACTAAGATATTGTGGTGTCTATCTATAATTTTTCATTTAAAGCATTAATATGCAAACCGAAAGAATGCAAGATTGCTGCGTTGGCACTCCTAGGAGCGTAACAAAGATGGAATGATAAGACATGCCATTGATTTTGCCAGTGAAGAAACATTGATAGGATGTTTGTAGACTTTGGTGCGGAATTGAGGAATATAATGTTTGGATTGAGTACTGATGGAATGATCCTTTCGGTAACATGAGCAGACGATATAGCACCTAGCCCGTGAATGTATGTATGTACAACCTTCCTTCTTAGTTGTGTATGAAGCAAAAGTACATTTTGATATGACTACTTATCCAAGGGCTGAAGAAACCTGAAAACGATATTGATGTGTACCTAGCACTATTGATGAAAGATCTTATGACACCGTGGAACGAAGGAGTACATGTATGGAATGCGGACAAACGAGAGAACTTCACTCTGCATGCCATGTTGTTCTGCACCATCAATGATTTTGCTGCCCTTGGTAACTAGTCAAGGTTGTGTACAAAAGGAGCCAAAGCCTGTTCGCACTTCTTAGATTATATCGAGAGTGTGTGGTTGAACAACTCGTGCAAAGCTGTGTACGTGCGTCACCGTATGATCCTTCTAAGGTATCACCCATATCGCAAGATGAAGAAACAATTTGATGGAAAAAAGAGAATGACTCAGCACCAAGACATTTTAGCAGGAAAGAGGTCTATGATATGGTCAAGGATATCGATATTGTACTTGAAAAGGGACGTAAGTTGAGGACCTATCAGAAGAACATGTGGAAGAAGAGGTCAATATTTTAGGACTTGCCTTATTGGGAGCACATAAAAGTTCACAATTGCATCGACGTCATGCACATAGAGAAGAATGTATATGATAACTTGATTGGTCTTTTACCAAACATTCATGACAAAACAAAGGATGGTGTTAATGCATGGCGCGACTTGGTCTCTATGAACATTAGGACTAAGTTAGCACCAAGAGAGATAGATAAAGGCCAGATGTACCTTCCCTCAGCTTGTTACACTCTGTCTAAGTCCAAAAGAACTGAACTGTGCTAGTACTTGCATGGTGTGAAAGTTCCATCCTGTCACTCCGCCAGCATGAAGAAACTTGTTTCTATAGAAGATTTGAAATTAATTGACATGAAGTCTCATGACTATCATGTGCTAATGACACAATTGCTTCCTGTTGCAATTAGAAGTATTTTACGAACAAGATTCAAGTGATAATCATGAGGTTGTGTTATTTTTTAACGTAATTACTCAAAAGATCATCTATCTCGATGGACTAGATGCTCTGCAGGTTGAGGTGGTAAGAATTCTGTGTCATCTTGAGATATATTTCCCTCTGTCATTTGTTGATATAATGGTCCATCTCATTGTCCATCGTATAAAATAGATAAAGATATGCGACCCCGTATTTCTATGTCATATGTACCCGTTTGAGAGGTACATGGGAATTCTCAAGTCCTATATACAGAATTGATCTCGGCTGGAGGGCAGCATCATTGAAGGTTATGCAATCAAAGATGTCATTGAGTTCTGCATTGATTACATGGCTCAGGTTAAACCAATAGGCGTGCCTCTATCTCATCACTAGGGGGCTAGAGGGTATCAGGACCATTGGAAGGAAAACAATAACTCCTAATCTGGATACGTACTCTCAAGCCTATTTCACAGTCTTGCAACACATGACTAAATTATCCTCGTATATTGGATCTGTTCTTTTTGGCTGCGGCTTATGGCTTTTGGCTGCGGCTTGTGGCTTTTGGGCTATTTGTGTGAGAGATTACAGAGTAACAGAAACTCACGTGCAGTTTTTATAGATATAAATGAAGTCGGTATAGTATGTACTACAATTAACTAGTAGACCCTATTATGAAAAAATACTCTGTTTAAAAGCTAGTTACTGTAGAAAAGCTGAAAACAGCTTTTAGAAACTGAAAAGAACAGGACCATTGAAGAGCACAAGGACATGCTACGCCAAGAGAATATAGGCCGGTCGAAGGTTGGATCATGAGACAACACAACCGTCAATTCAACGAATGGTTGAAAGTGCGATTCACTAGGAGGTCATCAAGTGAAATGTGTAATGGTTGGCAAAAGGGCCAGAATTTACAATTGTGACATGGCAAATATACGACATTAATAGGTACACATTTAATAAAATAGATCAGGATAGAAAAAGCACAGTCTACAACTGAGGTGTCCACATAGATGCATTTCGTGAGTATTTAGTACCGCTGGCCCAAACTCCTACTATGGGCATGTAGAGGAGATTTAGGAGTTCAACTATGTAATTTTCAAGATCCCTCTATTTCAGTGCCGTTGGGTCCAACTCCCACAGGATATAAAGGTCGTAAGTACGACATCACCACTGTGGACCTCAAACGTGTAGGATACAAAGATGAACCATTCGTACTTGCGAGGCAAATTGTTAAAGTTTTTCATGTAACCAACATGTCAAATAAGAAGCGCCACATAGTTCTTCATGGGAAAATAAGGATTATCAGAGTTGAAAATGTCGTGGATGAGGAAAAGTACAATTAATTTAACAAATTACCTCCATGCGGAGCTAGCTTCAGGCTCGAGGAAAAACCAAGTGATGAAGCAAGCTATATGCATGTCGATCATTGTGAAATGATTTATTTAAAAGGAAATAGCCAAGTGGAATGATCCTACAAGGCGTACACATATTTGGAAACTATTCTAATGTAATTAAGATACTAGGCATGTAATTAAGGAATTATTCCATTGTAATTAATTCAATAATTTAGCAATAATTACATTTACGAACTATCACAGGCGGTTTAATGGCACAAATCGTCTATGATATATGTATCATAGGTGGTTCCATACTAGAACCATATGTGTTATTGTCACATCCCAAAAATTTGCTTTTTGGAAAATTCAAATTCAAGTTAATTATTTTAAAGTAATTGGATTTTATTTGGCTTTTATTGGATTTTCTGAATTTTCTGGAATTTAAAACCCATTCTAAAAATTAAAAGGTAATTCAAACTATGAAAATTAAATACCAACAGTAGTTGGAAATAATTTTATTCAGTCCAAAATGTCCCCAGAAGCTTCTGTGAATTTTTCTGGAATTTTTGGAGGTATTTTCATATTTTTCTGAGGCCTAAATAATTTTCTAGCCTTTTATAAAATTAGAAATACAATTTTGAAAAATAAAATTTCCCTCTCCTCCAGCCGACGCGTGGGCGGCCCAGACCGCCCACGCCGCCACTCGGCCGATCCAGCCGCTTCTCTCCTCTCGCCGCTAAGCGGGCGGGCCCGTCGGCGACCCCGCCTTCCTCCTCCCCGCCGGCGCGTGGGCGCCGGATGCACGCCACGCCATCCCGAGCGCCCATCCGGCCGCCTCCCACTTAAGCGCGCCGCGCCGACCGCTTTGGGTTGCGTGGCGCCATCCGCACCGCACGCCCCGCTCGCCGAATGCGGGCCCGCTGGTCGATTCCGCTCGTCTCGCGCGACGCCGGACTCCTCCTCCTTTCTCTCTCTCCCAAGAAACCGGCGACCGAATCTTACCCGAACTCGCCTCAATCTTCGATTCGTTCAGGATTTGAATTCCGGGAGATGCGCTCCTTATCCCCTAAAGCCGGAGCTCGCGTCGACTCGACGGCTCATCCCAATTCAAACCGAACCCGGCCGCGACTTCGCGAGGAATTCCGCGCCTCACCCTCCCGAGCTCTATAAATAGCCCTCGACCTCCGCCTCTCCCGCACCATCACCCAAAGACCCTCCATCTCTCCTCCGAGCCTCGAGACGCCCGCGGCCGGGTTTCTCTCTCCGCGAGCCCCGCCAACTCCGACGAGCTCTCCCCGCCTCGGACCTCCCGAGCCGTAGCCGCCACCTCTGACTTCTCCGAGCATCGGGGAATCTCCTGGGCACCTCGGCCACCTCTTCCCGTCGCCGGAGCGCCGTCGCACCGGAGCACCCGAGCTACCTCCGCTGCTCCCTCGCCGCCGGCCGTCTCCGTTCATCCCCGGACCTCGCCAACCACTCCAACCGAACCCCCTTCGCACGTAGATTACAATCTCGCAGCACCGAGCACGTCCGGCCTTCCCTCGCCGCCGGCGCCGTCGCCTCCGACCATCGCCGCCCGGGCCACCCGAAGGTACCCCTCAAAGGGATTTGCTACCCCATATGGGTAGGCAAAGCCTCCCCCTTCCCCCTGGTTAACAGCGCGCGCTCTTAACTCCCCGGTGCGCGTTCGAGCCCTCGGCTCCGCGCGCTGGGTTGAGTTTTTCGTTTATTTTCCGCGCTGACAAGTGGGTCCCACCCGTCAGCGGCAGCCGTCTGTGCGGGCCACTGTCATCTGGGCCCCACCCGTCTGCGTCAGCATCTGACAAGTGGGTCCAGATCCCAGTGGGTCCCACCTGTCAGTGACCAAAGCAGATGAGGACACTGACAGAGGGGTCCCACATGTCAGTGACCGCAGAGGGTCTACTGTTCAGTGGGTCCCACCTGTCAGGCTCTCGGAATTAAAATAAAAGATTAAAATTGAATATTCCCAGTGGGCCCCACCTGTCAGAAATTTCTTAATTTCTGGATTTATTCAAACTGAAAACTTCAAACAAGCATAACTTTCTCATTTTAACTCCAAATTCAGCCATTCAAATTTCTAAATTCATCTAAAATCATGACCTATCCAACCATGGCCTCCATCTGAATTTTTGAGTTTGTTTGAATTTTTATTTGAATTTATTTGTTTTGTTGCTTTTCCCTCGTGCGTAGAATCCAACGTTGAAGAAGACCTCTCCACTCCTCAACAAGAAGACCCCGAACCCCTGCAAGAAGGCAAGTCTCCTTTGATCATCTTGAACCCATGATTTTAAAATGTTTTAATTATTTTAATTGTTATGCATTGCTATTTACATAAAATGATAATTCAAATCTTAAGGTAATAGTTATTCCACCCTTGTTATGCCCTCCATTGAAATTGATTGTCATGTACCCTTGTCACCCTAGAACTTCCTTGTCTCATTAATGAGATTATTACTTATTCTTTGACAATGATAGTATGGTAGTATAATGCTTAGTCATGCTAAACATATACCCTTGGACTTTGAAAATGGGAAATTATGATTTATGGTTGAAACCTTTGTGTTGCAAAGTTGTGGTGGTTGAGTTACCACTGTTTCCTTCAAAATAAAATAAAAATGTGAAGGATGGTTTAGATTAGGGTGGACGGATGGTTTGGGTTGGTGCAGCTTGCACGAGAACTTGTTAAGTGTATGCTCCACCCCAGTCACTTAAGGACCGACGCTTGTGTTTGTCCAAACTGAGCATTAACCGTACAACCACAAGTTTATATGGGTACGACCTAGCTGAATAACTTATGATAGTCTAGTTTAGGTGCCACCAGTGGAAAGTGGGTGCCAGGGATGGACTGGTTATTCACAGTGAGGGACAGAGATTTACTGTACTCATATGGCGCAAGAGGGGCTTGGTTCGGCGGTTAGCCTACTGCGGTGAAACCTCAGCGGGTGGTACCTAGCTAGGTTAGAGTAAGGTAAAGGCTTTGTGATATTTTATCTGGGTCTCATGCCAAAGGAAGCGTGTTGACTTTTAGGATAATTTATCTCTTGTGGGTAAAGTTGTACAACCTCTGCAGAGTGTAAAACTATTCGAATAGCCGTGCCCACGGTCAAGGGCGGGCAAGGAATGCATTCACATGGTAGGTTTCTGGTTTTGGTTTTAAAATCAAAGTTTTGTATTCCGAGAGTGGAGGGAACTCTCGGAAGGGTATCCTGGCGGATGGAGCCAGAGAGGGTGGAAGTAACCCGCAGTATTAACCTTGTTCAAGTTGTTAGTTAGTGTTGGTAGATGGAACCTTCACTAGAGAATTAATGTTACTTTCCGTTAAAGCATTTACTTTATTAAATGGATGCCTTCGAAAATAATTAGTAGTAATTGAAATTTAAAATGTTGCTTTGTGCAAAAGAACCATATAGCCTTCCTTTGTTAAGCCTTGCATCTATGCATTTTCCCAAGACTTGCAGTACTTTATGTACTCACATGCTACGCTTAAAATAAACCTCGAGAAGAACATGAAGCTCAAGAAGGTGTTTATGACTATCGCCGCTTTGTGGTCGTGATGGATTCTTCCGGAGGACTAGGTCGCGCTTCACCAATCAGCTCGTGGCATATTGATGGGTCCGCTTTGAGTTTTCTTTGCTTCCGCTGTGTTTGGATTGTGCGAGGTCTTGAAACCTCCAATGTAATAATGAGACCTTGTGGTCAGTACTCTAATTATTGTAATAAATGCGTTGTTGGTCATGAATCATTTCTATTTAACTGTGTGCACTAGCTGTGATCTGGGACTAGTGCGGTATTACACAGAGGGTCCGGGTTCGGAAATCCGGGGTCCCGACAGAGATGGTATCAGAGCCAATTGACTGTAGGACGTGACTTAGTTTAGGAATGGCAAACCTTAAGGACTTATATTTATAAAAAGAGTATATTTAAAACATATAAGCTTCTTTGCTTCTACTCTCTTCCCACTTGTTCTTGCCTCTGCATTCCCTTGTTAAAACTTTTACTAATCTTCTCATTTAATTCAACTTTGTAGATGACCGGTTCAGACTCATGCCCGTGGGACTACTATTCACATGGAGAGGATTTGGAGCATTCGCTAGCCTTCTCCGACAATTGATGCAATGTCCGAGTACCGCCACCGCCCATTTTCGGGGACGGAAGACGCGGATTCTGGATCGAGACTCTGGACGATGGAAGTATTCCTGTATGCACGGAAGGGAATTCAACTCCACACATACCCCATCACCCATCCTCGGTCCCATTGTTTTGACGCTGTCCAGACGCAACACGCCTCGCCATTGACGAGCTGTGCCATCTGCACAAGGATGCTGTACATCGGTCCCCTTTTTGCTTCTTCATCAACCCTCGCCCAGGACAGAGGTATCCAGATCCTTTTGACATAGCAGCTGACGATCCTCGACTGTCACATCAGGTGCAGCTCACCCAGGCGATGGACATCACTTACGCTAGAGCTCAGGAGGAGATTGGACAACTCCGGATGCTTCTCACTTCCAGCTACCAGCATTCGGACACACTTCGCGCACAGCTTCTCCAGAGCCAGGCAGCTGAGTTTGAGCTGGGACGCCTCAGGGCCGCAGCTAACTACACGCCGTCTTCACCTACCGCTGACTACACGCCGTCTTCACCAGTACCAGCTGCCGCACCCAACAACCCGGCACCAGCTCGATTCTCGGGACTCCGCGTCAGGATGACAGCACGCAAGAAGGTGCGACGCCCCAGTCCGCCACCCGTCATCACGCTCAAGAAGCGCAAGCCTTCTCCTTCTCGCTCGCGTTCGACTGCCTCCAGTCGTAACCATCCCCGTGCTTCGACCACTTGTGATTGTTCGTGGCATCATGTAAAGGAGCATGAAGAACCTGAAGAAGAACCTGAAGAAGAACCTGAAGAGGAACCAGAGGAGGACCCTGAAGAACGCATCTTTTCGGAGGATTAGTAGTCTTTAGAGTCAGTAGTACCCAAATAAATGTCCACGTTATTAGAGCGCGTATTTATGTTTTGGTGTGCTAGATGGACTGTACCAAGCCTATGTGCACGTGTGGTACAGCCATTCCTAAACCTAGTTTGATTTTAATAAAGGATTCTTTAGTTGAGTTCTTTGTGTGATTTTAAAGTGTTGGTTTGGGATGTGGTTTAGTCTCCCTAAATTTCTTATCTTTGCTATTTCCCTCTTACCTTCTGCTAACCTGGAACCCCTTCAGATGGTGAACACAAGGAGCAACCCTGACAACAATCGTGAGGCCAACAATCAGCCAGAGGACAACATTCCGCCACCTCCTGCCAGGCCCCCAACCTGGAGCAGATGATGGCTATGCAGCTGCAGTTACTTCAAGCTCTCGCCCAGAACCAAGTGCAGCAAGCTCCACAGGCACCCCATCAAGCCCCTCCATCTAGGATGGGAGAATTTATGAGGACAAGGCCCCCTACTTTTGCTGGTTCGGTGGATCCGATGGAAGCAGACGACTGGATTAAGGATGTGGGAAGGAAGTTGGTCCTAGCCCAGTGCAATGACAATGAGAAAGTGCTGTATGCGGCTCACCAACTCAAGGGAATCGCCGCTAACTGGTGGGAAAATTTCCACGCCGCCCATCAAAACGCACAAGCTATCACATGGGATGAATTCGTGGAGGCTTTTCGCACTGCGCATATTCCTACGGGAATAATGGACATGAAGAAAAGAGAGTTCTACCAATTGCAGCAAGGAAACCTCAGCGTTTCCGAATACCTGAACAAGTTTACTCAGTTGTATAGGTATGCAGCTGAAGAGATCACCTCGGAAGCAACCAAGACCTGGAGGTTCATGCAGGGACTCGACCCCAACCTCAAAGTGCAGCTAGTGTCGAATGATTTTCCAACTTTCCACCATATGGTGAACAAGGCTTTTGTACAGGAAGATGCTCAACGTCAGCTGTATGAGAGCCGGAAGAGGAAGTTTCAAGCGCAGCAGGGCGCGAGCAGTTCTCGATTTCGCCCCAGTCCACCTCAGTTCCACAGAACCCCAGAACCAAGTGCGCCAAGAACTCCATTCACTGGACCTCGCCCAAATAACCAAGTTCCCCGGACAGGCAATGGTGGCCAACCACAGCAGAACCGGACTTCAGCAGCAGGAGTGCAGTGTTTCAACTGCAAGAATATGGGTCACTATGCCAGTAACTGTCCCCAGAAGCGCTCAGCTGTGACCCCAGTTCGCTTCAACCTGGGAACGCCACCAGCACGAGCCCCAAATGCAGGCCAAGGCCGTGGGACACCTCAGACCCCCAGAGCTCCACAAGTGGTGAGCAGAGGACATCTCAACCATGTGACCGCGGAAGCAGCCCAGGAAGCACCTGACGTAGTTCTGGGTAAGTTTCTTGTCAACTCAGTACCTGCATCAGCATTATTTGATTCTGGAGCTTCGCATTCTTTTGTGTCGAGAGATGTTGCTGAAAAATATAATTGGGATGTGCGTAGATTACAGAACCCCATGCTAGTCCAATCCCCTGGAAAGGAAATGAGGACTAACACAGTTTGCCCTAATGCAACTGTGGATATTAATGGAGTTAAGTTCCTAGCGAACCTTATTATAATAGACTCCAAGGGTCTAGATGTAATACTTGGTATGGATTGGTTAGCCAAATATAAAGGAAAGATAGATTGTGCTGACCGTGCTGTTACTATTACCAACACGGAAGGGATTCAAGTAAGGTTTCAGTCAAATTCACATCCCCGGAAGAGAAGTAAGTTAAACAGCTTGAAGGGAATAACCTTAGAGAGAGTGCTCATAGCATGTGAATACCCAGATGTATTTCCTGAAGATTTGCCCGGAATGCCACCAGATAGAGAGATTGAATTTGTTATAAATCTGGTAACTGGAACAGCCCCAATATCCAAGAGACCTTATCGCATGTCTGCAAATGACTTAGCCGAGGTTAAGAAACAGATTGAGGAGTTATTAAGCAAAGGTTTTGTAAGACCAAGCTCGTCACCCTGGGGAGCACCAGTACTGTTAGTAAAGAAGAAGGACGGTAGTCTTCGTATGTGTGTGGATTATTGATCCTTGAATGATGTGACTATTAAGAACAAATACCCTCTACCCAGAATAGATGATCTGTTTGATCAGTTGAAAGGATCAAGTGTCTTCTCTAAGATTGATCTTCGATCGGGCTATCACCAATTGAAGATAAGTAGGAAGACATACCAAAGACAGCATTTGCTACCCGTTATGGATTGTATGAGTATACGGTGATGTCTTTTGGTCTAACAAATGCACTGCATACTTCATGAATCGATGAATAAGGTGTTCATGGAATATTTGGATAAGTTTGTGGTTGTATTTATCGATGATATTCGATATACTCCAAGAATGAGGAAGAACACGCGAACATTTGAGGATAGTTTTGGAAAAGCTCGAGAAAACCATTTGTATGCCAAGTTTAGTAAGTGTGAGTTTTGGTTGAAGAAAGTGGCTTTCTTAGGTCACGTGATTTCTGCCGGGAGTGTCGATGAGACCCGATAAAGTAAACGATGTGCTCGAGTGGACACAACCTAAGTCGATGTCGAGATCGAAGTTTCTTGGGTCTGGCTGGTTACTATCGCCGCTTTATTGAAGGATTCTCCAAGCTCGCAAGACCTCTCACTCAGTTGCTAAAGAAGGAGAAGAAGTTTGAATGGAGTAAAGCATGTGAGGATAGTTTTCAAGAACTAAAGAAAAGGTTGACTTCTGCGCGGTGTTAACACTTCCGGATATTAGAAGAGACTTGAAGTTTTCTCGTGATGCGTCTAGGCGGGGACTAGGATGTGTCTTGATGCAAGAAGGAAGGTAGTAGCATATGCTTCGAGTGACTACGACCCCATGAAGGAAATTACCCAACCCACGATTTAGAGCTAGCTGCCGTTGTACATGCTCTAAAAATATGGAGGCATTATTTGATTGGTAACCGTTGTGAAATCTATACCGATCACAAAAGTCTGAAGTATATATTTACCCAGCCTGATCTTAACATGAGGCAAAGGAGATGGCTTGAGTTAATAAAGGATTATGATGTGGGAATACATTACCATCCGGGAAAGGCCAATGTAGTAGCAGATGCATTGAGCAGAAAGAGTTACTGCAGTAAGCTGTGGGTCAAGGACAGTATGCCTGCACTTCAAGCAGAATTTCAGCAACTCAACTTAGAGGTAGTAGAGGAAGGATTCACGGCTACTGGAGGTTCAACCAACTCTAGAGGAGATGATCAAGGCAGCTCAAGGAGAGGATAAGTATGTCAAGGAGATTCAAGAAAATATGAAGAAAGGGAAGGCGCCAGGATTTACGGAAGATGAGGAGGGTATCATCTGGTTTGGTAAAAGAATTATCGTGCAGAAGAAAGAAATAAAGGACTTAATTCTGAAAGAAGCCCATGAGTCCGGATATTCAATTCACCCAGGAGTACAAAGATGTACCAAGATCTCAAGGAAAGGTATTGGTGGTCAAGTATGAAGAGAGAAATTGCAGAGTATGTAGCTTTATGTGATGTTTGCAGTGAATTAAAGTGGAGCATCGAGAGACTGCCGGGCTTCTACAACCTTTGCAGATACCCGAGTGGAAATGGGAGGAAATTGGAATGGACTTCATAACAGATTACCAAGAACAAGATCGGGTATGATTCGATTTGGGTTATTGTAGATCGTTTGTGAAAGTTGCCCATTTCATTCCGTAAAGACCACCTACTGGAGACAGACTCGCTGAGTTGTATATGTCGAGAATCGTGTGTTTGCACGGAGTTCCAAAGAAGATTGTGTCGATCGAGGACTCAATTCACCTCGAGATTTTGGCATAAGTTACATGGACTTTTGGGCACCAATCTAAACTTTAGCACATCATATCATCCCAGATGGATGGTCGGTGAAAGAGTAAATCAAATTTTGGAAGATATGTTGAGGGCTTGTGTACTGCAAACAAGGCTAATTGGGATCGAGTTTGCCCTATGAATTCTCCTATAATAATAGTTACCAATCTAGCTTGCAAATGTCTCCGTTCAAGCCTGTATGGCGAAAATGTAGGACCCCATTGTATTGGAAGGAGACGGAGAAGGACAAGTATTTGGACTAGATGTGTTGAAGCAAGCGGAGGAACAAGTTCGTCTAATCCAGATGATTAAAAACAGCTCAAACCGGATAAAAGAGTTATGCAGACAACCGTCGAAGAACATTAGAGTTCGTACCTGGGGATCACGTTTATCTGAAAGTTTCACCTCTCAAGGGAATGCGACGTTTTGGAGTTAGTGGAAAACTTTCCCCTAGATTCATTGGACCCTTTCCTATTACGGCAAAAAGGGGAGAAGTTGCCTACCAGCTTGAGCTTCCACCTCAATTGTCCAAAGTGCATGATGTGTTCCATGTGTCCCAACTGAGGAAATGTCTCCGGGTGCCAGAGGAACAGATGTCACTAGAAGAAGTAAATGTGAATGAGGACCTAACCTATCCAGAGTATCCCGTGAAGATATTGGAAGAAGCAGAGCGTCGAACCCGAAGCAAGGTCATAAAATTTTGTAAAGTGCAATGGAGCGATCATTCGGAGTCGGAAGCGACTTGGGAGCGTGAAGATGATTTAAGAGAAGAGTTCCCCGATCTTTTTCCCAGTCCATCCGAATCTCGGGGTCGAGATTCTTTCTAAGGGGGGTAGGTTTGTCACATCCCAAAAATTTGCTTTTTGGAAAATTCAAATTCAAGTTAATTATTTTAAAGTAATTGGATTTTATTTGGCTTTTATTGGATTTTCTGAATTTTCTGGAATTTAAAACCCATTTTAAAAATTAAAAGGTAATTCAAACTATGAAAATTAAATACCAACAGTAGTTGGAAATAATTTTATTCAGTCCAAAATGTCCCCAGAAGCTTCTGTGAATTTTTCTGGAATTTTTGGAGGTATTTTCATATTTTTCTGAGGCCTAAATAATTTTCTAGCCTTTTCTGAAATTAGAAATACAATTTTGAAAAATAAAATTTCCCCTCTCCCTCCAGCCGACGCGTGGACGGCCCAGGACCACCCACGTCGCCACTCGGCCGATCCAGTCGCTTCTCCTCGGCGCTAAGCGGGCGGGCCGTCAGCGACCCCGCCTTCCCCTCCTCCCCGCCTGGCGCGTGGCCAGCCCAGATGCACGCCACGCCATCCCGAGCGTCCATCCGGCCGTTCCCTCCCACTTAAGCGCGCGCCGCCGCCCGATCTGCCTTTGGGTTGCGTGGCCGCCATCCGCACCGCACGCCCTCTCGCTGACTGCGGGCCCCGCTGGTCAGTTCCGTCGTCTCCGCGCGGACGCCGGACTCCTCCTCCTTTCTCTCTCTCTCCCGAAGAAACCGTGACCGATCTTACCGAACTCTGCCTCAATCTTCGATTCGTTCAGGGATTTGAATTCCCGGGGAGATGCGCTCCTTATCCCCTAAAAGGCCGGAGCTCCGCGTCGACTCCGACGGCTCATCCCCAATTCAAACCGAACCCGGCCCGACCCGCGCGCCTCAACCGGCGAGGAATTCCCGCTGCCTCACCCTCCCGAGCTCTATAAATAGCTCCTCGACCTCCGCCTCTCCCGCACCATCACCCAAGCACCCTCCATCTCTCCTCCGAGCCTCGAGACGCCCGCAGTGGCGGGTTTCTCTCCGCGAGCCCCGCCTAACTCCGACGAGCTCTCCCGCGCCTCGGACCTCCCGAGCCCGTAGCGCCACCTCTGACTTCTCCGAGCATCGGGAATCTCTGAGCACCTCGGCCACCTCTTCCCGTCGCCGGAGCGCCGCCGCACCGAGCACCCGAGCTACCTCCCGCTCCTCGCCACGCCGCCGTCTCGTTCATCCCGGACCTCGCCAACCACTCCAACCGAACCCTTCGCACGTAGATTACAATCACGCAGCACCGAGCACGCCCGCCTTCCTCGCCGCCGGCGCCGTCGCCTCCGACCATCGCCGCCCGGGCCACCCGAAGGTACCCCTCAAAGGGATTTGCTACCCCATATGGGTAGGCAAAGCCTCCCCCTTCCCCCTGGTTAACAGCGCGCGCTCTTAACTCCCCGGTGCGCGTTCGAGCCCTCGGCTCCGCGCGCTGGGTTGAGTTTTTCGTTTATTTTCCGCGCTGACAAGTGGGTCCCACCCGTCAGCGGCAGCCGTCTGTGCGGGCCACTGTCATCTGGGCCCCACCCGTCTGCGTCAGCATCTGACAAGTGGGTCCAGATCCCAGTGGGTCCCACCTGTCAGTGACCAAAGCAGATGAGGACACTGACAGAGGGGTCCCACATGTCAGTGACCGCAGAGGGTCTACTGTTCAGTGGGTCCCACCTGTCAGGCTCTCGGAATTAAAATAAAAGATTAAAATTGAATATTCCATGGGCCCCACCTGTCAGAAATTTCTTAATTTCTGGATTTATTCAAACTGAAAACTTCAAACAAGCATAACTTTCTCATTTTAACTCCAAATTCAGCCATTCAAATTTCTAAATTCATCTAAAATCATGACCTATCCAACCATGGCCTCCATCTGAATTTTTGAGTTTGTTTGAATTTTTATTTGAATTTATTTATTTTGTTGCTTTTCCTCGTGCGTAGAATCCAATGTTGAAGAAGACCTCTCCACTCCTCAACAAGAAGACCCGAACCCTGCAAGAAGGCAAGTCTCCTTTGATCATCTTGAACCCATGATTTTAAAATGTTTTAATTATTTTAATTGTTATGCATTGCTATTTACATAAAATGATAATTCAAATCTTAAGGTAATAGTTATTCCACCCTTGTTATGCCCTCCATTGAAATTGATTGTCATGTACCCTTGTCACCCTAGAACTTCCTTGTCTCATTAATGAGATTATTACTTATTCTTTGACAATGATAGTATGGTAGTATAATGCTTAGTCATGCTAAACATATACCCTTGGACTTTGAAAATGGGAAATTATGATTTATGGTTGAAACCTTTGTGTTGCAAAGTTGTGGTGGTTGGAGTTACCACTGTTTCCTTCAAAATAAAATAAAAATGTGAAGGATGGTTTAGATTAGGGTGGACGGATGGTTTGGGTTGGTGCAGCTTGCACGAGAACTTGTTAAGTGTATGCTCCACCCCAGTCACTTAAGGACCGACGCTTGTGTTTGTCCAAACTGAGCATTAACCGTACAACCACAAGTTTATATGGGTTCGACCTAGCTGAATAACTTATGATAGTCTAGTTTAGGTGCCACCCGTGGAAAGTGGGTGCCGTGGATGGGTGGTTATTCACAAGTGAGGGACAGAGATTTCTTGTACTCATATGGCGCAAGAGGGGCTTGGTTGGGCGGTTAGCCTACTGCGGTGAAACCTCGTGGGTGGTACCTAGCTAGGTTAGAGTAAGGTAAAGGCTTTGTGATATTTTATCCGGGTCTCATGCCAAAGGAAGCGTGTTGACTTTTAGGATAATTTATCTCTTGTGGGTAAAGTTGTACAACCTCTGCAGAGTGTAAAACTATTCGAATAGCCGTGCCCACGGTCAAGGGCGGGCAAGGAATGCATTCACATGGTAGGTTTCTGGTTTTGGTTTTAAAATCAAAGTTTTGTATTCGAGAGTGGAGGAACTCTCGAAAGGGTATCTGGCGGATGGAGCAGAGAGGTGGAAGTAACATGAGATTAACCTTGTTCAAGTTGTTAGTTAGTGTTGGTAGATGGAACCTTCACTAGAGAATTAATGTTACTTTCAGTTAAAGCATTTACTTTATTAAATGGATGCCTTCAAAATAATTAGTAGTAATTGAAATTTAAAATGTTGCTTTGTGCAAAAGAACCATATAGCCTTCCTTTGTTAAGCCTTGCATCTATGCATTTTCCCAAGACTTGCAGAGTACTTTATGTACTCACATGCTACGCTTAAAATAAACCTCGTAAGAACATGAAGCTCAAGAAGGTGTTTATGACTCTTTGCCGCTGTGGTCGTGATGGATTCTTCCGGAGGACTAGGTCGCGCTTCCCGATCAATCGCTCGTGGCATATTGATGGGTCCGCTTTGAGTTTTCTTTGCTTCATTGTGTTTGGATTGTGCGAGGTCTTGAAACCTCCAATGTAATAATGAGACCTTGTGGTCAGTACTCTAATTATTGTAATAAATGCGTTGTTGGTCATGAATCATTTCTGTTTAACTGTGTGCACTAGCTGTGATCTGGGACTAGTGCGGTATTACACAGAGGGTCCGGGTTCGGAAATCCGGGGTCCCGACAGTTATACCTACATCACAGATAGTTCCATAATAGAACTGTCTATAATATGCTATCACATCACAGATGGTTCTATTATGGACCCGTCTGTGATATTAATATCATAGACAGTTCTTTAATAGAACTGTCCATGATAGTTCTTTTATAAGTAGGGCCTCTATTAGGGTTTACGCTCTTACTCCTCACTCGCATACCCCTCCGTCTCGTCATCCCCCCTCTGGCACCACCGTTGCAACTGCAGAACCCCGTTGTCTCTCCTCCCGAAGGTATGGATCCCAAATCTCATTTCTTTATCTCATTTGTGATAGATCCGTCTATATCTATTAATGTGTGTTGGAACCGAAGTTCAATGTGTTCATGAGTTCTCTCCTCTCCATCGCCTCTACTCCCAAAGGTATAGATCCTAAATCTCACTTTTTCACCTCATGTGTGTTACATCGGTCCATACCTATTAATGTCTTTTTAATGTGGAACCCAAAAAGGAATGGGGAAATGTATGTGGGAGGGAAGGTAGGCCTACTTGTGTCGAGCTGGAAGTTGTAAGGTTGTTCGGGGTGGTCTCAGTGTGGTCCCCATGGTCGGCCTTCTGGGTTCTCGATGGTGAATGAGCTATCATCACCATAGTGAGCTAAGGAACCTATTGGAGAAGGCCCTAGTTTTTCGAGATGACATTATAATTTTGGATCCCCTCTTGGCTCAAACGAATGACCCAAGAACTAGAAGCCCAAACAAATAATGACAAAGAGAACAGTAGAACAAAGGAGAAAGATGGACTCCCCTCATCTAACTCTCCTCTCCTTACTTCTATGGGTGGGCTACTAGTTTTGGGATGAGACTCTCTGGCCTTCGACCGAGAGCTAAAATGCTAGGTACTTATAAAAAAGAGCATTATCTCGTTAGTCAAGTAAAAATGGGCATGAAACACTGTGAGTTAGAGTAGCAATTGTATAAGAGGAACATTACAACACCGTACACTTGTGCTTCAAAAGGCATGAAGCAAATTTGCTTCATGCCTTTTCAAGCCCAAGTGTACGGTGTTTTAATGTTCGTCTTTTAGTTGTTGAGAAATACATTAAGAACATTAAAGTACATAAAATCAATCATGTGCCAATGTTTATGCTCATAGCTCATTGTAACTATGCGTGACAGTGGAATATTGAAAATGGGCCGAATGACCATCACGGCGATCTCTCTGGATGGGGTCCTTTTGCAACCGAAGAAAGCAGTAGCAGCATTCTAGACTACCTATGGGATACTTGGAAGGGAACGGGTCTCCATCACTATAGTGAACTAGAAGTCTTTGATAGATGTAGAGAAAAATCAACAGTGGGTGGATATTTCAAACTCGTTTGTGATCCCAGCAAAAGTCTAGGGACTTCTGTAACAGCAAGCATTCCTCATGATGGGAAAAGCATGAAAGTCCTTCAAGAGCATGCTTGTCATGCGGTATGTGAACAAGGGATGGACGCCCTTCATGAGATATCATTTCTTGTCACTAGAAACATGGGAGGATTTTGCGCGGATGAAGACAATGGCCGAATTTCAATAGCAAAGTACGACGCACAAGGCTCTCCAAGCACAAAACACTCACCCCCACAGACTCAGCACCGTTGGATACATAGGTAAAATCCCGCAATGGAGGATGGAGGTCGAGGTCGCAATTTGATTGGAAGCCTCCTCGCCATTTGCCAGGATCACAAACGAGCACGCCCAAAACTAGTTAAGAGCAAGATTATCAATCACATCTTTGAGCGTCGCCACTTTCAAAAACCTTGCAGACGAGAAAGTGTACCAACACCTGGTAAGATATGTTAAACTACTTAGTTATTAATAGGTCCATAACTTCATGGAGTCTAAAATAAAATATTGCCTCTTGCATTAAGCATTGACTACCAAACTTCCCAAGGCTCCTTCGAAGCACACAGGGAGAGGGATATACTATCTATGGCCCTAGGAAACAAGGAGCACCTGGGTCGCACACGAGGCCTAGTGGTTTATGGACTTGGAGGCACAAGTCCCAAACAACTCTAAGGCTTATAGGAGTAGGAAGAGATCCAAGGCTATGCGTGTAGAATAGATGAAACAAGAGCTTCATGTACAACTTGAGGAAGAGCTATCTGTCTCACTTCGAGAGAAGATAACTATCTCACTTCAAGGAGAAATAGATTTATTGAGGGAAGAACTGAGAGAAGTCCTCAACCACTAGCAAGCCACCCCCGTTGTTGAGGTACCTAGTCCCCTTCAACATCGGAGTAGCTACGCATCCACGCCACTTTCTGAACATAGTGATGCCCACTTACCTAATGATGACATCTGGATAATATACCTCTCTAGAATGCTACACAGATAGATCTAGTGAACGACTTGGCTCATCGTGTATCGTTATGTAGGAGCCCACTCTGTACATCCTTAGAGTTAGGGTTGGCTCTATTCCTGTTGACACGTGGTGGGGGATGGTATTTTCATGCCTATCAGGGATGCAGGTGCATGGTACCCAGCTAGGGACCGGTTTCATGAAGGTCAAGGTGGACATGATTAATGACGTTTTTAGGGCTGTTCCGCTGGAGAAGCTCCCAAACGAAGAGATCATGACACTAGGGGATGCTATCCACACATTCGTCTAGTGGCCCAAGAGGGACATCGCCCTGGACCCTTCATGTAACAATCTCCACATGACCATGCTTGTCAAGCAGAACCCTTTATGACTCCACCTCAAGCTCCGCTTCAAAAAGCCATAGCATCGGCTCCCGTGGAGATGACGCTGAAGATGTATCATAAGCGGGCCGCTTAGGCCCAACCGAAGAAGATTAAGGCGCCTCCCAAGCCTAGAAGTACAAACTTAGAGTGTTGTTGGACTGGTTTACAGGACTTTGTATGTCTGGTATATGCAGAGGTCCAATAGAAAGCCAAACTGGCAATGTGGATTCACCGTGAGATACACGAAAGTGCATTTCCTCCACAACTCAGGCTACTTCACCATGACCTTCGAAGACTTATTCTCACTATTCAACCTTGACAAACTTGATGCCTCACTTCTACGATGCTGGACACTGTAGGTATACTATACAATCAGGTTCTACATTAGTAATTCTGATAAATGTCATAACTCATTGCTTATATATAGATCCATGATCCAACAAGTCTGGCGACGACGAGAACGGATGGGTTTCCTCGACCCACACTTAATCTCTCAGAAATCCATCAAGGAAAATGCATCCTTCGTCAAAGATTACATAACGATGGGATTGCCTACTTAGAGTGACAAGTACTACATCCTGGTACCATTCAACTAGGGGTAAGTGCTTCACTAGTTGCCATACAAGTTTTATTTGTACTTTATATGCAATATGAATTTAGAATTAATCACTATGGCAACATACATGACTTGGTCTCACTAGATTCTGATTGTGATTGTACCAAAGTGGAGCAAGATAATATATCTCGATTCCCTACTTAGGAATAATCACAACTTCACCCGTGTGCAATAAGCAATTGACAGATGAACTGATTTCCTCCATACATAACTCTATTGTAGTCTTCCCTTTGTTTCCAATAGCCAAGGCTAACTTTTTAGAATCACGTAGGTCGTTCAGTACTTACTTTGCCCGGGGAGAGACACACAAGGAATTTAGCACCACACTGTGACACAAGACGTAATTTTGGGTACCCGCTACAACACAACAATCTTATATCACACTTCGTAATAACGCCTCTAGAACTGACAATACCTATGTATGCAATTCTATTTTTGTAGTGCCACCAGTAACCACAGGGCAATGTATGTGGATTTTATGTTTGCAGACATATGCAGGAAATCATAGGCACTAAGACAAAAGATCTAGAGGTTTGTCAACCTACCAATATTTATTTCATGATTATCAATTTATATTTATATATATTCTAATGGCTTTAACACTCCTAGCGACAGGGTGTGGAATTCGACCCAAGTGCATTTGATCTTGATAAACTCGCTGAAGTTCAAGGGAAACTCTTCAAATTCTTGATAGTGGAGGTCATTCACCCGAATGGAGAGTTCTACCCCAGCGATGATGATTAGATATTCAAACATTTGATTCAATTGCAATGTACTCAGTTGTGCTTAATCAAATAATTAATTCAATTGTACTTCATTTAGTTGTTTAATTCATTTATGAGATCTGTGTAATGATTGTCGTGTGCTATATATGTAATGTGCTTACTTATTTTTAGAGGGCATGTCTAGCATTTCCTAATGCTAGCTTAAAAATGAAAATAATTTAGCTATTCAAATAGCTATCTGTAACATCCTGATTTTCAGAGCCTTTTTGAAGCTTTCGAAATAAAATTCACCATTTGAATTTTTCTGGAATTAATTAAAGCTTAAATAAAATTTTTATGAATTAAAAGGATTTAATATGATTAAGTTAAACATTAAAATGTGCCAAAAGTATTTTATTTGAGTTCCCTGAGCCTCAAGAGCTTTTCTGGCATCTTATGTGATTTTTCTGGATTTATTTGCTATTTTCTAGAGCTCAAAAGTATTTGTTTGAATTTCTGGAAAAGAAAAGAAAAGAAATCCTAAACCGCCAATGGGCGAAACCCACTGTGGCCGGCCCAGCTCGCCCCGCCGGTCCGCTGCCTCGCCCACGCCACGCTCGTCGATCCGCCACTCCCCGCGCCCGCCTTGCCCCTTCGGATGCGTGCCGCGTGTCACCCATCCACCCGCTGCCGCTCGCGCTCACGCGCATCGCAGCCGCCCGCTTTTAGCAAGTCGTACTCGTTTACGAGTGGGACTCTCAGTCGATCCCACCGGACTCGTACTCGTGGCCGACCAGGACACCTCTACGACCGGGTATAAAAGGGTCGAACCCCTGGTGTCTCCCTCGTCCCAAGTCAAGCCTCGCCTCCGAGTTGAGCCGCAAACCGAAGTCGTGCCGCCCGCCGCTGTGGTCGTGCGCCTCGCCAAAGCCGTGGTCGTGCGCCTCGCCGAAGCCGTGGTCATACGCGTAGCCGCTGCCGTGATCGTCTTTGGAGCCCGAGGTCGTGTCGTCCTCGCCGTCGTTCGCCTTCGCCGATCCGCCGTCGCCGAGTCCGCCACCGTCCCTAGTCACCGCCGGTGAGTCCCGCCACCGCCCCTAGTCACCGCCGACCAGATCCCGCCGCCATCCGTGGTCGTAGATCCGTGTGTCGAGGTCCGTGTGGTCGTGGGTTCTACGACTACGTTGTAGAGCCTTAGTCGTAAGTCGTAAAGCCACCGGTAAGTCCGATCATGTGGTCGTAAACGACTTCATGGTCATAAGTCTGCCTGAGTAGTCGTAGCCGTTGTGCAGTCGTAGCCGCCCATGTGGTCGTAGTCGTGGATTGTTCGTGTGGTCGAGTAGTAGGTTCGACTACGTAGTCGTAATCTCATTGGGTGATCGTAGTCATGTGCTTGATCGCGTGGTCGTAAGCCTACCTAAGTGGTCGTATTCGGCTCCGTAGTCTTAGATTCGGCTCTGTGGTCGTAGTCGTAGGTTTCCTAGTGTAGTTGGAGATATAGATTGGTTTGTGGTCGTAGTCGTAAAGTTCTTCGTGGTCGTAAAGTTCTTCGTGGTCGTAAAGTTCTTCGTGGTCGTAATTTCTCTGCGTGGTCGTAGGGATCCTTTGTGGTCGTAACGACTACCCGTCTGTCTCTTTTTCTCTGAATTAAAACTTCCCAGAGCCCGTTCTCCCTCGTCCTAGCTCCGATTGACCCGATTCTTTTTCCTAAATTCATCTAAAACTGAGCTCTATCTTTTGGTTCAAGAGTGAGAATTTTTGGAGTTCATTTGAATTTTATTTGATTTTATTTTGTGTTTCGATTTGCGTTCTCTCTCGTTAGATCACGCGTTCGAAGGAGCGGAAGTTGGATTTGAAGATCAAGAGCCGTCAACTGAGCAAGGCCAAGGCAAGTCATGTCCTTTGATCATGTTGAACCCAGTTTGTAATCTATTATTTAATTAGTTTGTTTTAAATTATCTTGCATCGCTATTTTTATTCAAACCCTTGTATTGGTAGTTATCGTCCCAATTGGTTATTTCCCTCCTTGATATTTTGGAATACCTTGATGCCATTGTCACCTTAGGTTGGGAATTTAATTAGTGATGCTATGTTATTTGTCACATTGGGTTGGTACGATTAGAATGCTTAGCCTTGCTTATTTTGCGAAAGGGTTCATCATCACATGTGGTTAACCACGATTATAAAACTTGTTCCCATGACATGGGTAGTGTCATTGGTGTTGGTTATACAAAATTGGTTTTCACTTGGGCGATTGATCGTGCAGTAAAGGGGGTGCTGAATGCACATGGGATGTGGATGCTTCGCCTAGGTAATTCTTAAGGACTTAACGTTGTGCGCCATTGATCTGAGCTAAGTCGTGCAAACCACATGTCTAGTATGGGATAGACCTGGCATAATAATTTGTCAAGTCTCCACTTTGGTTTTGCTACCGATGTTGTTGTGGCGTAAGAGGGGGCAATTATCGACTAGGGGGTTACCCTACTCGACGGCGAAACCTTAGCGAGTGGGATCAGGTGGAGATGGATCATTGTAAAAGTCTTGTTGTGATTATCTTTAACGTGAGGATTATCACATCGTGTGGGTACAGTTGTGCAACCTCTGCAGAGTGTAAAACTATTCGAATAGCCGTGTCCTCGGTCATAGACAATGCTCGGTGATCTCACACGAGGGGTAGAGTCTTTATGAAATCTGGTTGGTTTGAGCTGGGAAGTGAATGGGTAGTTCACTTGTGGTTATATTCAATTCCTTTGATTATTTATTTAATGTCTTTTGTTAAAGTTGCTTTTCAATCTATTTATTGTATTTACTTTAAATCGTTGCTTTATGCCAAGTTAACCTTTCAGCTATCCATTGTTAAGCCCGCATACTATATTGCATTCATTTGTTACAAGCGACTTCTTTGAGTACCAATGTACTCACGGCTTCATGCCCTGTTGCTCGCTTGAGGAGGAAGGACCAGATCAGCAGGAGTTGCTCGAAGGAGGCTACTATGAGGACTTCACGGATTAGGACTTCGCTCCCGATCGATTGCCCGTGGACATGTCGAGTGGCTACTACGTTAAATTTTGGATTTCATTGCTAGTTTCTTAAAAGCCCTTCAGGCTAATAATTGTAAGCTTGGTCATAAGGTCGTACTCTGATGGTTATTAAAATAATTTGGATTTCCTTTAGAATATCGTGATGTGGATGATATTTATCTTTGTTTGCGCTGTGTGCACTAGCGTGATCCTGGACTAGTGCAGAATACACAGGAGAGTCCGGATTTGTATATTCGGGTCCCGACACTATCATAGATGGTTTGTAACACCAAACCATCTGTGATATGTCAGAAATCACAGACGGTTATTGGTATTTGTTATCTATGATATGTAAGATATAACAGACTACTATATTTAATAATCGTCTGTGATATATGACATATCATAGATGGTTTTGGTATTAACCATCTGTGATATATCAGATATCACATATGGCTATGTTTAAGAACCGTCTATGATATATGACATATCACAGATGATTTTTGGAATTAGCCATCTCTGATATGTCAGATATTACAGATGGTTATGTTTAAGAATCGTGTGTGATATCTGACATATCATTGTTGTAACTTATCATAGACAGTTCGAGAGCCGTCTAAGATAACCATTTATTATCATAGACACATAAATTCAGACGGAGTCAGAAATTATCTGTGATGATAGTTTTGAATCATCTGTGATGACCCTTTCTGTGGTAGTCCATATTATTCATACTATTGGTAAAATCAAGTGATTGTCATTGTCCAGTGTAGTGCTAGTATATTTTTGGTAAAATGGAGCCTAGGGCGATGGTGTTGATCCTCATCTAAAGCATATAAGGACTAGAATTTTGTCATATGAGAAGAGCATAGTATCATCCATCCATGGGATCGAGATATTGGACTTGGCATGTATAATGTTCTTGTTGAGCGAATGTTTGTACAGGCCTCACCAGGCACGTTTCGAATCTCTATGTGAATCCATAGCCTAAAATCGTGTGATGGATGTGAACTTGAGAGTCACTTGCCGGGCACCACAAATAGTAGGGCCCATGTAACATTGAAAGTGTGTAGTCGCTAGCTACCCGATGGTTACAATGAATTCTTACCCTATTTGGGCGAACATTTGCAAGGCATAGCAGAAATACTACCTTGTTATCCCAACTTTGATCAAGTTGTGGATATCGTGTGGGTAAAGCTAAGCAACATTTGTAGAGTTATTAAAGTGTTGATACGCCATGCTCCCGGTATATGGAACTATGTTTCCAGGTGATTGCAACTTCAAAGCATAAGTAGTTGTTTTGAATTGATGGATTGTTAATAGTGGAGGTTATTGATCTATGTTGACAACACTATGTTAATTAAAACCATTTTGAAAACCCATTTTCTTTTAAATCAAAAACTTATATTTGTCCAAAAAAAACTATTGTATGCTAAGTATCAACCTAGAGCCCAATTTCTTTGAAATCCCTGCATTATATATACACACACACACACACACTAATCAGTGCGTAGGTGTAAATGCGTGTCGGAAAGTAACCATCAATTGTGAACGAAGTCACTATCGGTAGCAAGTGAAGTACTACCAAACACTCACAATATACAGCAAATAGTAGCTCTCCTCTTAATAGGTAATAACTTTCCGGTGTGAAACTGGCGCACACAGAACGGCAAGTGCTCGTTAGCACAACTGTGTGTGTGTAGAGAGAGAGAGAGATTTCCTACATGTCTTGCTAAGTACCAAAAGTAATTATTCTTATTCAAATCTTCAGTAGGCAAATTGGGAGAAGATGAATTCCTCAACTGAGAGAAGTACGAGGCGTCTACGCTCAAGCAATGCATGTGGAGTTTTGCTGGATCTATTGTAATGTATAAATTCGACCAGAGGCTTACCCCTATGTAGAACTTGGTAGCTAGACCATATTTTTGTAATAAAATATAAAACCTATATCATGTTTATCGAAATTTGTGTAATGTACTATTATGTGCGCAACTGAAAATCCTAGACATCATCATCAAGTTGGAGTTTTCGAAAAGTCCTCAAATGTTTCTTTTTTTAGAAAAATCCTATTTATATTAATAACTCAACGAGTAAAGTACATAGTACCTGACTTTTACATCGAAGATTGTAGACAAAAAATATGTCACCATCAAGTTCTTGAGTCGATGAATGTACTAGACTTCTTTATCTTTCTCGTCATTAACTTTGTATCTTGCAATGGTGCCCTGATTACCGACAAACATGGCAATGGAAAGTAGATTGTCGATGGTCTCTATTGATGTGTAGGATCTACGCCTCGGTAATGGTGTTGTTTGCCAGAAGAAAATTAGGGGTGATTTATTTGCACCCTTCTCAATCCGGTGTCGATTTCTGACGTAGGCATCGTCATCGTCGTCTAGGTGAGTCGGTCCGATAAAATCCATCGCGGGTAAATAAAATCTAACTAAGAACTCGCCAAAAAAGAACAAAACTAGAAATTTTTAATCTATGAAGAAAAGCAGAAGAAACTAAAAAAAATACTAAAGTTACTTTTGGAAAAATTAACTGTTCCTCCACCCACTCAACTTCGGCAAGAATATCGAAGAAGAGAGGAGAGGGACCGACGGAGGGACGATGGAGTTGTGGCCGACAGCTAGGATTCCTGGCGTCGGCTCAAGTCCCGTGTGTCTTTCCTCATGGATTTCTTAAGAGGGAATGACAAACCCGGTTCATTTCAGGTTGAGCTAGCAAGAAGCCCAATTCATTTCGGACTGGTTTTTGCTGTCTATGCATGACCTATAAGGTACTAATGGCTTGTCAAGCTAGGCCAGGCAGGTCATATCTTTTTCACGTTGAAAAATAAATAAATAAATTCGTCGGGCTAGGGTGAAATGTTTTTTAGTTGAAACATAAAGAAATAAATAAATGCGCATGGTTGGGCTGAAATGTTTTCTAGCTGCCACTTTTCTAGCTAAGCCAGGCTTGCTCAGGTATTAGCATATCCAACATCCACTTCCACTCAAGTGACTGACGGAGTCAGGTTGGTTTAGGACAAGGAGAAGAGAAATACAAAGCGTCCGTTAATATTATTTTTTGGTTTTTGTTTTTGGTTTTGATTTATAAATAGTAATAACTTATAGAGAAATTTGTAGGGAGAGATACTAGCGTGTGATTTTAGCCGATATAAATAAAGTCACTACAATGTGTATTATAATCGATTAGTAGACTTTGTCATGAAAAGACATTTCGGGGCTGTTTGGTTGCTAGCCACACTTTGCCAACAAAAATTGCCACACTTGCCCAAGTTGAGGTGCTCAAATTCTTTGCCACACCTTAGCAAGTCTAAGGGAATCTTGCCACACTTTTTTGAGTTATTGACGTGTGGGACCTAGTTTGCTGGAAGGAAATCTTGCCACAACTGTGGCTGCAACCAAACAGCTTCCAAAGTTGGTCAAACTTGCCTAATATTAGACGTGGTAAACTGTGGCTGGCAACCAAACACCCCTTCGTTTGAAAACTAGGTACTATAAAAAATTATTTACTATAGAAAAACGGCTTGTAGAATGGAGCTTCGGGGGTGCAGCTGTTAGGCCTATGATACGGTTAGTCTTGGCCAAACCCCTACACACTATATTTACCAATTTTGGAAATGCAGTTTTGAAAAATTAGCGCAATGCAACGTACCTTAAACTATGAAACTAATTCGTTAGGAAGAGCTGTAACTTGTTAAACCAATAACAGCAAGGGAAGCGATGTGTTTCTTATTTAAAAATTATTATACGACGAAGTGTAATTTCCTTTCTAATCTTGCCTAAATGCGAGGCAAAGATTCATTGGAGATCCAAGGAATTTCGCATTTCGTCAGCACCCAATCATTGGGCGAGAGCAATCATGTAGCGCATATGCAAACCACGTATACACTGCCCGGCCGAGATGCCCTGGGGTTAACCGCGCTGCAACGCGGGGAGACGAGCGCAACCCCTGGGCCTCCCGGAGGGCAAGCTAAGCTAGGCGCACCCCCACCCCGGGTACGTGGGGCCCTGCGGGCCCACCAGAGATGCTGAGCTGGTGGTTCTGCGCGGGCCTGGGCCCACCGACCGTGCCCGCCGGTCGCCTCGCCTGGTGTCACCGGTGGCCCTGCGTGGCGACGTTAATTAAGGGAAGGGAGCTTGGATTAGCTCCGAGACGCAGATTAATGGAGCAACGCGAGAAATCGGCCGCTAGTTTCAGTATTAATTACTTTAGGGTTTCACAAGGGAGGGTTCTAGAAGATAAGGCTATATATTCTTTTGATTTTTGATTTCAACTTCTCTGGAAGCCCAAAAAAATATAACAGTTTCTCTAAGCGATTTTTCAAAGCCGTTTCTTCAAATGGATTTATAAGCCCACCGATGTATATGTCATCTGTCCCCGTCTCAAAAAGCATAACAAAAAGCCACCAACCGTAGCCCAAAATAACATAACCATATTTGTTATTGGTTGATGAATTAGCTTGCCATTGGTTCATTTGATCAAGTTGGATGGTGTATGGTTTAGCTAGCATATGAGATGGCATATGTGTTCTTTGGTATGATGATGTTAGGGCATTGATGATATAGTGAGTTGATTCTTGCAAGCTTATTGTTGTTTTGTGAAGGTTTGGATAGCTTGGATTGTGTATTTAAATCCAAGGTGCTGTTTGTTACATGTATGCAAGGTGTTCGATGAAATGCTTGTAAGCAATTAGCTTCTAATCTTGTTACTTCCGATGCCCCCTCTGCGATCACATCGTGCTAAGTACCCAGTCTTAACCCTAACCTTTTCTAGCAACCTTATTTATCAATTCCATGTCGTAGCCACCATGTTGCATGCAGACCTGCGCCGCCCCTAACCATTTTTCTCAATGTCATCTGCCATCTTGTTTTGCCTTGCCTCGTCCACAGGGGTGGACCCCACTGGGTTCATGGGTGTTCAGCTGAATACCCAAATTTTTTAACAAAAAATCTATTATATATTGAGTATATTACATATGTATATGCTTTGGTATTCTTATTCTTAGATTATCATACTGCAATGCAGCTAAAATCGTCTCCTGAGCCGCTCGTAACACGCATTCCCACCTGGGACTAGCCACAATCATGGCCCGCACTCACACGGTCTAGTCCAATAGTTCACAGCACTACACTAGTCACCAGTTGCACCCGATGGCACACGCCCACTGAGCCCACTCCACCAGGTCATCAGCCATCAGGCAGTCACGGCTAGGGTTCAGGCGGGCAGGTAGTGCCGCAACGGGCATTCAGCTTCATGCCTTCACAGGTCCGATGGCCAGCCCGGCTAGGCATAGCACGGAGCAGTGGCCAGTGGAGCATAGTGGCAACCGGCGACCAGCAGGCGGCACCAGCCAGCGGTAACATCGCAGCGCAGCAAGCAGCGAAAGGTGGTGTAGCACCACAAGCCATGGGGCCAGGGGCCATGCCAGCAGCTAGCAAGAGCAGGGCAGTAAGTAGCGATTTGTCGATTTCAGATTTGCCTTCAGGAAGTTCAGGTTGTTGTGCTTGATTCAATGATCGTTTCATTATTTGCATATGCCATATAGTTTTTTCTCAATTTCTTGTCAAATTACTCTCACATATAGTCATATTCGGTTCATTTGTTGTTATGTTATAGACTTGTAGTGTTGTTAAATGTTTATCGGTTCATGACTATTGACTAATGACTATAAGGAAGATTTTTCATTAGGTTATTCGTGGACAATAGTTTCAATAATCTCCATAAGACATAGGTGTCAGGAACTAAGGATTGAGGAATATATATATATATATATATATATATATATATTATACTTTGATTCTTCCCCCAAATATGTTCCTGGGGAGGTGCATTCTAGTAATAATGCACACTTCGTGTGGCTAATAGAAATCCTAATATTCCCAGTTTAGACCAAGGTGCCACATCACCTAAAGAATTCTAGGAATAAAAGTGAATGGCAAATCAGGAAAAGGAGGCCAAAGGCAGATCAAGAAGAGGAGGCCAATTATTACAGTTAAATAGGGAAACAGAAAGTCATTAATGAATCTGAATTCATTCAATTGTAAAGATTATAGAGAATGTGCATAAAGTTCTGAATCACATAGTATGCTAAATTTAATTGGGTTCTTTAAATTAGCCTTTCTCTTACCAGCGATTGGGAGGATGGCTATTGTTCCAATTCAAATTAATCAATTAGACAATGCACAATGTGCACTCTAAGGCTAGAATGAATCATTGAACTGTGATAGGTCGATGACTCGATGTAGACTTTTGTTGGTTGTTGCTACTTGCTAGAATGAACTCTAAAGTGTATGTTTCCTTTATTGCTACATATGTTTAGACTGTTCAAATAAAGAAGAACCTTCATTATCAAATTGTTTACAAGCTTCTCAAATTGATACTAATTCTTCCCGTTGCAACTGCAAGTGTTGAGAGAGTCTTTTCGTTAATGAATTATATCAAGAATAAGCTAAGAAATATAATGAGAGAGTGATACTTGAATGATTGTTGGTTACCTTTCTTGAGAGGTAATTTTTCTTACAAGGATGATGATATCATATCTCGCTTTCAAATCATGAAGCATCGTCGAGTTAGATTATAATTCTCTTAAATATTTTGTAATTTCTCTATATTATTCGAGATATTGTCTCTACTACGAACAATTTGTACTTTAATTTATGCTACATAGATCTTTATATTTTCTATTAATCAAAATTTTTATAACTCTGAACACTCATCTTGAAAATCCTGTTTTTGCCACTACTAGTCTGACTGCATACACACTGCCAGGCAACAACGCCACTAGTGCACCACCTACGTGAGCTTTGGTTGTGCTACAAGGTGCGTTGCTGCTATCAACGCCTAGCTGCTGCCTTGGCCGGCTGTGCAGTGTTGCAGATGGAATAGTAGTACCCCAACTTGTTTTATTAGAGAAGCATCAGCCATGACCGATTCGGTCGCTCCAGCCAGAACCGGCTCGGGCCGACGCCAATAAAGGAGAGGTGCCACGCCATCGCCCAAGCCCGAGCCACGCATCGCTCCAACCTTTGCCCTAGCGCAGTAGCGCTGCATGCTGCTAGCTTGCTTGAGCCTAGCTGTTGCTGCGCCCTACCTGTGTTGCCCTGCCGCTGCCTTTGCCATCTTCTTCTCCATTGCAGGCACGCATAAGCCGTCGCTGCATCCTTCCTTTCGCTGTCCTGCATGCTTGCCCAGCTACACCGCTGCACGATCTCCATTCAATTGCATCTACAAGTGCTACTACTGCGGCCGGCTGCGGCTGTCGCCTGATGGCCGTAGATGCTGTGGTGGTTATGAAAATCGGTTAAAAATCATAGAAAATCGCCAAGAATCGGTTTTACTGGTCATCTTCGGTTAGACTACAAATCGGTCTTAAATATTTCGTTTTACACCGATTTAATCCAAGTTACTCCGATTTATGACTTATTTACTTTGATTTATGACCGATTTACTCCGATTTATAACTGATTTTATTTGAAAATTGAATTTTCATTTGAAATTTTTGACCCAAAAATAATCTTTTTTTTTTTGAAAATCAGTCCGGTAAAAATTTCAAATCAGCTATACTAGTATGAGGTTGAAAGGTGTGTACAGATATGGCATTTGCATTGCATTAATAAAAAAGAAGAGATGGGCCGGCCGCAGCTATCGCCTGATGGCCGCAGATGCTGCCATGCTGATGAAAACCGGTCTATATGATGTACTTATTGAATTTTAAACTTATCCTTGCTATGCTGTTATTTATAGGTGAACGTTGATGGTGATATGTATGGTATTTCATAAACAGACGAGAGAGAGTTTATTAGGGGTTCAACACAGCGGAACATTGGCCTTGCAGAGTTGCAGCTCCCATGTGAGATCGAAAGAATCTACCTAGCATACTGTAGCAACTCATCATGTCTGTCCGCATTAGATCCAACGGCTGAGAAGAGGCAAACGCAGGAACACTTACTCTGTACTCCGCCGTTGCTGATACAATTCCCTGTGCGACTGTGCCCAACCAACCCTATTGGGCCTATCGGGTCAGCCGGCGAATGAACTGTGACAGTTGCTTAATCCGTACGGAAATTTTGCTTTCCAAACAGACCCTTGCCTAAACCAGTTGGCAGTGATTGTACGTATGGTCTGTTCTTCCTAGGTTACAATTTTTGGCTTTTGACTGTTTATGAAAGAGAGTACGGAAAGATAAAGTCCTATGTATAATTTTAGCCGATAGAAATGAAGTCGTTACAGTATGTACTACAATTGATTTATAGACTCGCATTAAAAACACTCTGATTAAAAGCTAGTTAACGTAAAAAAGCACTTTATTGTAAAGAAACGTCTTTTAAAAACTAAAAAGAAGAGGGCCATTGTACCTACTACTCCCCTCGAAATATAACACGTTTAAATGATTAGACCCAAATAAATATCTATAACTATATTGAATTAGGAACACCACAATCCCCATTCCACACATATGTAGATACTAGTAAGTGTACACATGAAATCCATGTTAAAGCAATTAATTTCAACAAAAATCGTATCCAATATTGAAGGTCCAATATATGCCAAATATATATTCCCTCCGTCCAAATTTGTAGGACATATTTTTTTGAATGATCTTGTTTATAATATATAAGGCATATTTCATGTTCCATGCAAAATTAATGTGATGTTCTCTTTATACCTCTAATAGATATACAGTTTTATTTGCTATTCTCTACATACATGTATGAATATATTGCTTAGAGATAATAATTAGAGGTAATCTAACTATTTTTATTATCTTATTGCTCTATATACCAAAAGGAAATACACTTTATAAATTTAGACGGAGTGAGTAGAAATAACAGAATCAAGAATTAGTAACTATGGCCCAAGAACTACCATTAATTTGCAATAACATCGATGCAATCTTATTTCGAAAGAAATATTCGCTAACCACAGAATAACATGTTTAAAACTCGCACTCCTCTCCATCAAATGAATTCATTACGACGACGGCGTCATTGTGATTCTAGTTGTGGCTTGGCCCAACTTTAGCGAATAGAAAGGGATTCATGTTGCAACAAATCGCACACAGTAAATCTATTCAGCAATTTAGCCTTGTTTTTTCGGTTTTTCAGTCGAATTTTGTCTTCAACTTCTTTCAGTGATCATTATTTATTAAACTAATAAGTCACAATCAAAAACCATAAGTCACAGGCCAAAAGAACACATTGTAATCTACCATGATGCCAAACATACTCCCCACCAGCAAGTTTCCCCTTCATGTTTCTTCTTCCACCACCACATCTGCATCGCATGTCCCTTCCATTCTGAAATAACCCAGAATTCAAAGTGAAGTTGAATTTCTTTGAATTTCAGTTTCAATCGAATCTTAATCCAAATTGGCACTTCTCCCAACCATTCACACTTCCCTTCCTTGGTTAAGCCATCTCCCCCGACCAATTTCGTAAACCACCGACTGCCCAGCACTATTCCTCGTCTAACAAAACAACATAGCTCCTTTTGCCGCTGCAGTTCTCCAGTTATCGCCGCAACACACAATTCAACCCGTCGTACACCTCGTTTTTGGAGCCTCTAACACCACCTGCCAGTGAGCCTCCTGACAATCTTTAACTGCTCCCTGACATGCGCTGGACAAGCCACGACTAATCTCCCCATCGCCGATGCCCCTCCCACGACCGACCTAACCGCCCACTTCTTTTGACCACCACACCTCATCAATTGAGGAAGCATCGAACCCGAGATGCCACCAGTTCATGCCGACCTCCCTGTCACCCCATCGAACCAAACCGAAGACTCCCGCACCTCCTCGCCCCAGTCACATGCCACCTCCTAAGCAAAGGCCACAATGTGCCGAACCGCCATAGCATGGCTATAAAAAGCCATGAGCCTCCTCTGTGAACTACATTGACGCCAATAACTTCCCAAGCCACCCCACTCCCCTCACTGGCCAGAGAAACACCATCGCCATCAGAATTTCCTCGGTGAGCCCAATTTTCAATTCCAGATGATTACTCTCATGTTCCCTAATTGATTTTGCCCATAGCTCCCTTATGGTACACGAATCATACCGGAGCCATGCCCTAGTCTCTCCAAGATCCTACCTCATTGGCAACTTTCTTCCTCGCAAGACCAAGGCACCACGCTGTGGGCAAGCCACCACTGACCACCACAACCTGAGCCAATTGTGTCATCGTCATCCCCTTGTCCCGAGAATGCTTGAACCACCATACAATTGCCCTATTAGCCTTCCTATAACATCTATGCCATGGTATTTATCCGAGGAAACCCACCCACCATTGGCCATCTACAATGCTCCACGGTCATGGCCATGCCCTAAAATGGAAACCACTGACCTCAGGAACCAATCCATGCCCTTAGCTACCCTTGGGAACCTTCACAGTGCCGCAAATGGCTCACCCTAGAAATGCTCTATTCGGCCACTACAGTGCTGGCTGAAGGAAGATGGAGCACTGTTCACCTGGGCTGGGCCAAACAGTAAAGCCCAAGTCCTTAGACCGGATCAGGCTGACCCATTACTGTTTGTTACTATTAAAAAGGGATTTAACTGACACTGTATCACTCAGATCCGCCATAAACAGTGAACCCTAACCCGCTACTATAACATCAAACCCGCAGTGAATAGTGCACACCTGTAATTGTTCACCCAAAAACCCAAAATACATATTTATGTCCGTTTAGACCATTTTGACCCCCCACGAAGCCCATTTTCAACTCTATTTAGCCTAAAGAGACTTCAATAAAACTCTAGCCAGCCCAGATGTTATTCCAAACCTATATCCAGTACTGTTCTAGCCGTTATTATTTACCAAAAGCCATATAACACATATATAACCATTTCAACCGTCTTGATCCCACCTAGCTCGTTTCCAGCTCCATTCAGCCAAATCACACACCACCTAAACCCTGACCAACCAAACCTATTCTATTTGTGTCTTTTGTTTATTTTATTGTATTTTGTTTCTAGCTTGCATTTTACAAAGTAAGAACTTATTTGATTTCGTTCTTTTACATTAGCATTTGGATTCAGCTAGCTAGTCAACGGAAGAGCTAAATAAGCCATCAAGTAGTTGATATAAGCCTCTAGGCTACAGTAAAATAATCAGACTATGGATGAAGAGGCAAGTCACGTGCTTTTGATCATATTGAACCTACATCCTTTAATTATTTAATTATCAATACTTTCATTATTATTTATTTATGCAAGGTTGTTTATTTAAAAATAATTGTTCAAAATAACATGATTATTTGTTATATCCTACCACCGGAAAATGCCATATTTAATTTGAGGCCATATTCCCTTGACAATCTTAGTAATATTTAATTACTGTATAATTAACTATAAAATAGTTGAACCAAAATATTTATACTACTAAGTGATATTGGCATTTTGCTGATAGATTTATTTAAACAGTCTAGGGCTAAGGATGAATCATGGAAAGCCACTAGTTGGTTGGAGTCTACGACCTACCCTAGGGAGGAGGCTGGGACTGGATTGGTGGCAGTGTCGTAGAGCACTGGGTGAATGGGTTGTAGATGACTATCTTGTGGTGAAAAATAAGGACTAAAAGCTTATGCTAAGTAAAGGACACAGAAATCGCTCACCCACAAGTGTTGACTTATTAAACTTTATCTAGTAGCTGCTCCAATCAATTGAATATCTATAGGGTATTAGTATTCCAGAAGTGGAATGGCCTGTGTGTGAAGGGGGTGGTATAGGAGCGATAAAACCATACCTAAAATTGGTATGAGCACACAAAGTCAGGAAGCCCTTTCCTCATTGGCTAGTGGAATGCCGATTTTGTGTGTGGCTCTGGCCCTACCGGCTAGAGACTAGAAAGTGGAGAGTAGTGAAATACCTTATTTTCTCAACTCATTTACACGTTACCTACTACGTGCCTAGACATTGAGAGTTTGAGAAATCATATGGATAAAGTTGGGCAATTCTGTAGAGTATAACAACTGGTATTCGAATACACTGTGCTCCTGGTTAATGGAGTTGTGTTTCATGGGTAATTTCAATAGCAAGGCATAAGTAGAATTTGAGAATTTGATAATGGAAAGTATGGTTAACAAGCCCTTTTTCTTTTAATTAAATATGATTTTACTATTTTAAAAATATAAAGTTCTTTACAATAAAATTGCATCCACAATATAATAATAATGGACCCAATTCATTTCATCTTTTGAAACACTAGCAATTAGTTAAATAGCATATCCCCATATGGCTTGTTAAGTAGCTAGTGTACTCAATCTTGCTTAATTCCATCAGAATAGATACCAGAAAATAAAAGGATACTTCAAGTTTTCGTGTTAGAATTATGACCGCACTCAAGCATTTCTGTGGAGATTTCTTTGGTTCTTCTTAATGTAAATTACGTTTTGGGCTCAGCTGCTCATATTGTTACTAAAGTTAATCATTAGGTCTTATTTTTAATCAAGTTAATCCTTTAAAATGTTTGTGAGTAAATGTGATACTTGTTCTGTCCGCAACTGAACTTCTGAGCTGTTGTGAGTTGTACAACGACCCTATTCCTAAAAATGGAGCTGTTACACATTCTTTCCTCTTCCCTCAAATAACTTCCTCTCTTCTCCCGATTCGACCACCACTTGCCTCCTCCTCACCTCACCGTCACCACTGCAAGCACCAAGAAGGTGCACAGATCCATTACCGCTATTGTGGACAACAAGCAGATAAGAAGGTGCATGGATACCGCTGCCCCGGTCTCTCTGTACCTTGGCCTTCACCGGTGGCTTGGTGGAGGCATCAACGCACAATTGCCATGCTTGCGGCTTGATTTTTTCTTGGAGTTTTTATCATGCGGAAGTTCATAAACTTAGTTTTGCAAGTTGAAAGTTTTGAAATTCGATAGAAAAGTTTGAAATTTTAATTTGAAATTTTGAAATCATGGATCAAAAGTTGAAATTTCGATTGAAAGTGTTACCCTTTCAATCGAAACCTCAATTTGAAAACATTGTGGCTGCGGCAGCCGCCGCCGATGAGGCGCCAAAGGTGGTGGAGTGCCAAGGAGAAAGGGAAGAAGGCGGTGGAAGGACGCGGGAGGCTGGACGCATTTGTCTTCGTTGTTCTATGGAGCATCATCCGCCTAAGCCAAACCAAGTTGCACGCTAGTTTCTTTCCTTGCCGGCAACAGTAGAATAGTTTTTTAATATCCATTTTTATTCAAAAATACAGTAATACATCTGCGTTTTAATTCTTTTTTACAGAAATAGCCTCCAGTGGTCCAATCGTTGGGCGACTGGAGCCGTAGCTCTGCCGTTGGGCGACAAAGATGCAGTCGCCCAATGGTCGGATGATAGGTACGTGGTCAACACAACATGGTCAAAGCAATGTAGTTGATCAGTATGGTCGAAACAATATAGTCGATACAATGTGGTCAAAGAGTAGTGAGTGGTCGAAGAGAACAATGAGGTCGAATCAACGTGGTCAAAATATCATGATCTAAATATCATGGTCGAAGATTAGTGAGTGGTCAAAGTGAACAACATGGTCGAAGATTAGTAATTGGTGACTTAAAGGTGATATCGTCCAATCGTGGTTGGGCGACATCATCTATCGTCCAGCCGTTGGGCCACTGGCCTCCGTGCGCTCGGCCGTTGGGCGAAAGAGTCAAGTCGCTCAACGGTACGGTTGAGTGACAGACGATTACTTTTATAAAAAAAATTAATACATAGGTATAATTTTGTGTTTCTAAATAAAAAATTATTTTTTAAAAATTTTACAATAAACAGAATTCCCCTCTGATCTATCGATGCGCGTGTGAAGCAGCTGGTAAAAATATTTCAGCTTATGCTGTTCGGACCCAGAGGCTGAAGCTATCACGTTTGCTTTCTGCTCAAATAATCAGATCGAGTTGAGACGATTGAGATCCCATATATACACACAAACTTGCAGTTTCCATTTCCATTCATTTTAGAAGCATGTAATCATCCTTATTTACATCGTCATCGTTGTCCTCATCGTCATCATCGACGATGGTCGCCGTCGTTGGGCCGCAGAGCATGCCCCCGGAGCGTGGGAAGTGGATGAGCGCGACAGGGAGCGTGCAGAGGAGGCTAGCGAGGCCGGTGAAGGAGATGGCCTCCTCCACCGTGTATCTCGAGCTGCTGAAAAAGAGACGGTTCGTCACGATCGCGCCCACCGCGCCGCCGCTTGCCGTCATGCCGGACACCACGCCCAGCGACCTGCACCGATCAGACACATATTACGTCAGAACGAACATGCATATGTACGTACATGTGAGAGTTATTGTCAGTTATATAGAGTTATGAATGACAATAACTTTACATATATTAGACAATAACAACTTTATTTATGTATAATAGTAATTTTTTTGACACGCTTTCTATATATACATGCAGAATAGTTATTATATATATAGAGAGAGAGGGGGTTGTTTCAAGGTGCCACTTAAAACTTGTCACTCCGTGGTTAAACTAGCCAGGCTGAATATCTCAGTCTGGCTCTGTTTTGACTTTGGACACGTCTTGATTTTCCTAAAACCTACCGATCACTAACATATATGTTGCCTTCCACATGTCAGATCGTCACTAGCAAATAATTTTCTGTCACTATTTGTAAAACATTTGCCATGCACAATCCGTAGTTCTATTCCTGGCTAATTAGAACGTACAGCAATATATGCACCACCGATTACACAACAAAACATTACGCCTCGCTCCCTTTTTAAATGATTTTTCTTTGTTAAGAACTGAATAATTGCACCCAATTTTACCATGAATCCCTACCTGTTCATTTCGTGAATAAATGCAAGAAAACAATGTCGACGTCGAGGACACTACCTAAGGATTCTGTTTAGATTCTTTTAGATCCTACGAAGCTTGTCGTCGTCCGTCCTTGTTGGGTAGTATCAGGTGCGTTTTTTAGGTGCATTTTATGTTTTTTGATTCTATCATAAGTGTTTATGTGAATAGATCAAATATTGATAAATTATTTTAAAAATACTATCTGGATAAATTATTTTGAAACGATGGCGATGAAACTAATCTATTTATTTATTTGAGAAAAATTATAAGACATATGCTAGTTCTGTTTATTGGTAAACTGTTTTGAAAATACTATCTCGATAAGCCGTTTCGAAATGATGGCGACGAAACTATTCTATTTATTTATTTGTAGGAAATTATAAGGCATATGCTAGTTTTATTTATTTGTTTAAGAAACACTATTGGGCATAAGCTAAAAAGGGCGAGACATTAAATTCTACTTTAATTTACTCATCGCGTGCATATATCTAAAAACATATATTCTTCTACTTTTTACTCTCTTGCCTGCGTGTCTATAAAAAATATTCTTCTAGCTCTACAGCTCCAAATTTCCTCAGCCATGCTTCCATGTTTAAAAGAACTGCATGGGGGCAGGAGTGAAAGCTCTCTGTTTCTAAAAGAAATGTTAATCATATATATGCAACCAAAAAAGAATTAAAAATCAATCTAAATAATTAAATAAACAAGGGAGCTAATTAGAGAAACGAATTCTCTACCTCTTGGAGACGAAGGGAACGATGCCGAAGGTGAGCCCGGACGCGGCCTGCACGAACGCGGCGCACGCCACCATCACGGCCACCGTCGCCGCCAGCGACGGTGTCTCCGCGGCTCCCATCCTGCCGACCAGCACGCAGAGCACGGCGCCGGCGCTCTGCACGGCCCAGAGCGCCCACAGCCTCCCGCACATCCCGAACCGCCTCCCGACCGCATCAGACGCCACCCCTCCCGCCGGTCGCGCCACCGCGTTCATCGCGCCGAAGCACGCCGCCGCGGCGCCTGCCGCCTCCATGGGCAGCCGGAACCGTTTCCTGAAAAAGTCGGTGGCGACGTTCTCCATGGTCAGCTCGACGCCGTAGCAGTAGCCGTAGGTGAGCCCCAGCACCCACGCCCGGTAGTTCCCCACCCCTCCTCGCACCACCTTCCAGAAGCTTTTCTTCGAGCCGGCGGCGCCGCTGCCGCCGCGCGGGAGGTCGTAGGGGAAGGCGAGGACGGCGAGGCCGGTGGTGATGAGCATGGCGCACGGGAGGAGGTAGGCGACGCGCCACGCTACTGTGATGGGGACGCCGAGGCGGAGGATGACGTGCTCGTAGGCGAGCGGCATGAAGACCTGCGCGGTCGCGCTGCCAACGTTGGCCCAGCCGGCGGCCACGGCGTTGGCGAGGCCGACGGCGGAGGGTGCGAAGATGCGCGACATCCAGTGCTGGTTGGCTACGAAGTTGGCGAGGGAGAGCCCGGCCACGAACCGCAGCGCGACGAAGCCCGCGGGGGACGACACGGTCACGGCGGCGAGCGCCAGCGCGAGCGCGCTGGCGAGGCTGGCGGCCCCGGAGGCGCGGCGCGGGCCGAGGAGGTCGCATGCGGGTCCCATGGCGAGCCGGCCCACGAGCGTGGCCGCCAGCGAGCCGACGGCTGCGGCGGAGGAGTCGGAGGGCGCGAGGACGAGCGCCGGGCGCAGCACCGGGAGGATGGGCGGCGCGGCGAAGGCGGCAAAGAAGCATGCGAAGAGGGAGAGCCAGGCGAGGTGGAACGCCTGCGTGTGCGACCGCGACAGCGCCAGCGGCCGCAGCTCCGTGGCGCGGCCCTCGGCGTCGATGCTGTCGTCGTCGGCACAGTCCACACTGTAGTAGTAATCTTCTTCGGCCATCTTCTGCTTCCCCATGGTGACCATAGCTAGCAAGCTAGATCGAGACAGTGATCGAGCAGCGTCAGCGTGTGATCTATGGGCGGCCTTGCAGTAGGTAGCTAGCTAGCCAATTAGGTGAGAGGTTTAGATACGGGTGAATCGATGAGGGTGGTATAAATACGGGGAGGGGAGGGAGCAGGAGAGGCCACGATGAGAGGGGTGGGTGGCGGTGTTTGGCAGGTGGTGGCCGCTTGCATGCATGCAGGGCGCCGCATGCATGGGGGAGTGGCTTTATACGACCGTCGCCTTTGGCTCCCTGGTGGCTTGAAAAGGTTTACTTCACAAATCGCAATCGAATTAACAGGGCTACGGAATGACGATCCATAATCGCAGAAACTAATTGCTGTACAATGCTTGTCTCAGCAACCTTGATGTGTAGCGCGCGTGCACCGTCCATGCGTGTACGTCTACGTGGACCCCCTCACACACACAAGAAAAGGAAATTGCTAAGAGTAATTAGGTGTTTCCTCACCTTGCCAGTACTCGAATTTTCCATCCTCTGATTTGTCTTGAGATTTGTGCCTCTGGTGGTTTCTCCGATGACCGGCCAATGGTAGAACTCCGGCGACAAACTCCGGCAAGTTAGGTTTAGGGTTTGAGTTAGGATTAGATTCACCGGAGCTCCCTAGGTATAGAGGGAGTGGTGGACCAATGGTGGCAGATCCGGTGGCTACCGTCACCGGAGACGAGGAAGAAGGGTGACGACAGGGGATCTAGCCCAAGAGGAGGTGGCGCGGGAGGGTGCTTGGGGCAGATGGAGGAAGACAAGAGTGGGGGAGCGGCAGTGGCAGCAACTCGTTGGCGGGCGACGGCGGTGCTGCGATGGTAGGGTAGGAAGGTGGCTAGGGTTTGAGGAGGGGACGTAAAGGAGATAATTTATATGGTTTGTGGGAGGAATGAGATTCTTTGAATCTTAGATCTAATAGTTTAAATTTTGGGTACCACACTACTACAAAAAGAGTCATTCTGGACACCTCATCACAGACAGTTCAACACAAACAGTTAGTAATAAAATTACCACAGATGATTTTACAAGATAGACTGTCTAAGTTCACTGCAATAAAAAGAATCGTCTATAATAATATTTCTACTTACCTGCTCTCGCCGAATTTAAATTTTTTGCTCATCTCGCTAGATTTGTTCTTTAAAATAGAATGCTTGGCTATTCTTTTCCTCATCTCCTCTTCTTTCTTCTTCTCTACTCCTCTCCTCATCTTTTCTTCTCATAATCTCCTCTTCTATCTTCTCACTTCACCTCGCCAAATTTTCCCGTAAAAATAGAAGGCTCGGTCGGCTTTTCTTCTCCTCATCTACTCTTCTCTCTTCTCCTCTACTCCTGTCCTTTCCCCTACCTTTTCTTCAATCCCATCCATCCAATTTTGCTATATCTTGGATGCACAACAATTTGGCTAAGTCTAGATTTTTACCGTGGCTTAGATGCTCAAATTTTAGCTAAGTCTGGATTTTTACCATGGTTTGGATGCCCAAAAATTTGGCTAAGTCTTAATTTACTGCGGTTTGGATTTTGCTATGACTTGGAATTTCAAATTTTTGGGCATCCAGGCTATTTACCATGGTTTAGATGGTAAAAATTTTGGCTAAGTCTTAATTAAGCTATTTACCATGGCTTGGATGGTAAAAAATTTAGTTAAGTCTTAATTTTACCATGGTTTAGATTTTGTTATGACTTAGAATTTCAAATTTTTGGGCATCCAGCTACGATAAAAATGAAGACTGCCATGGTAAAATTACCCACTTTTTTAGCTCTGGTACAGCTATCACAGATGATTTTTACCAAAAACCGTCTATGATAACTGATTATTACAGACGGTTCTAGTTTCGAACCATATGTGATAATCAGTTATCATAGACGGTTCTAGTTCCAAATTGTCTGTAATAACGGACAATCACAGACAGTTCTAGTTTTAAACCGTCTATGATACGGTTTTCACAAACAATTCAAAAATTGTCTATGATAACCTCTATTATCAATAACACATGAAGTCAGACGGTTCCGATCATCTGTGATGATCCTTTTTTGTTTTTTTGTAGTAGTGCCACTAACAAAAAAAACCACTCACATCTCCTTAAAACAAAAGAGAGAAGACCTATCGTATTTTCTATCATGTATATCAGTATCACCGCACATTAAGGTGCTGCCCCACCTCCTATGCTTTGCTGCCACTTCTGTGGGGCACTGTCATTCCACCACTGTCCTACCAGCACCTAGCTTAGAGCAACTCCAGTAGGGCCCTCAAACATGCCCCTAAACCAAAATTTAAGGGCTGAGGACAAAAACACAGGTCCAGCAGGGCCTCCTACTTTTGAGGGCATGAGTAGGGGCCCTGCCGGACCTGTGTTTTTGTCCTCAGCCCTCAAATTTTGGTTTAGGATGATGAATGGGTCCCACATGGCAGTGTCTATTAGGATGAATTTGAGGGCCCTGATTTGAGAGATGCTGCTGGAGTAGATGCAAAAAAAAAATCAAGCTCTCAAATGTTAGGAGAGCCCTCAAATCAAAAATAGGGGTCTTGATTTGAGGGCTCCTGCTGAATATGCTCTTAGACCCTGTGAACCCTGTTGATGGGGTCGTACGAATCTCAAGGCAAGTTTGAGGGTTTTATTGCCCGCTACGCACGATTTTCCTTGTATATGAATATACTACTGATAGTTATTTGTTTCCTTGGAGAAATAATAGCTAGGCTTTATTTTCATTTTTGCGTAGGAGGACGTGATAGCTAGCAGATTGATATGATCGACCATATGTATGTACAGTACCATAAACATCACCTTTTGTTTAGAAACACTAAGGTAGGTTTTATTTACGTACAAATTAATTAAGTTGCTATACAGCCTATACTTGCTAGTGTTATGTTATGTTTTTTTAATATTCATGATCATTTACAATTAGTTATCATATCATTAATTTTGATTTTTTTATCCGTAGATGACTGATCTCTACTCACTGGAAATATATTTATATATTTTCGGGGTATGATCTCTATTATTGAGATACTTTCGTTGTATTTCTCTATTTTTTGTTTTGTTTTTCTTTTATTCATATATAGATTAGAATTGCATAAGAGTTAAATCCTATATTTGTAACAATCTAGCTTAACCCATTTTTGATTTTTTTTTCTGGCTTTGTCAGTGCTTGCTAGCTAGTTTGCTACAGATGGCAGCACTCGCTGCATGTGTTGTTAGTCATTTAACCAAGGGTAGGAAAATATCAACGGCGCTAACGGCTGTACTTTGCACGCAGAAGATTGGTTGGTGCACCGTCACCGTAAACCAAATTGGCTTAGTAAGCTTAGCTTCTAGAACCCTCCCTTGTCAAACCCAAAAGTAATTAATACGGACAAACTAGCGGCCGATTTGTGGCGCTGCTCGATTAGTCTCGGTCACGGTCTCTTCCCTCAACTAACGCCGCCACGCAGGGCCACCGGTCACACGAGGCGGGCGCGGTCGGTGGGCCCTGGCGCGCGCGGAGCCACCAGCTCGGCATTGGTGGTGGGGCCCACGTACCGGGGGTTGGGCGAGCCTAGTGGTGCTAAAAGGGTTTTTTTAAGTGACTTATGGCTGAAAAGTACTGTAGCTGACTGAAATTATACTGTAATTGATGGTGACTTATTTAGCGTAATTAAATTTAAAAAAATTTAAAATAGAAAAAACAGGTTAGCCCATCACGTACAGTATAAACGAATACGAAAAAAAAGAACAGATAAAAAAGCTAAAAAAGCCAAAAAATAAAAAAGATGAAATTGTTAAATAGTAAAAAATAAACCAGAAGTTAGAAGTCTAAGGGTCTGTTTGGCAGAGCTCCACCAGCTCCAGATCCACCAAAAACAGCTCAACTCCACGAATTTTTACCCAAACGCTCCAGCTCCACGAAATCTGGATCCACCAAAATACTGGATCTAGCTCCAGATTTATGAAATCCATAGAGCACCTCAAGGGGTGCTCCACGAAAACTTGTTTCGTATCTACTCGTGGAGTTAGGTGGTAATTACCCACCAATGCCACTGGTTACACACCCCATCCCAACCATTTTTTTTTCTATTCGGCCTTTTCTCCATTCGACCGAGGGACCGAGGGCTTCGTCTCCTCGCGCCGCCTCCTCGTGTCACCACCTCCGGCGCTCTGGCGATGGCCGGATCTGGTAGATCTGGCCCCTCTCTACCTCCTCCACCACCTTCTTCTTCCTCCATGGCGAAAACACCTAAGGAAAAATTCAATCGTATTCACTCTTCTATTCGAAATGTTATTGAGAGGTCTTTTGGAGTTTTGAAAATGAAGTGGCAAATTCTATACAAGATGCCCAGCTACCCGATGTGGAAGCAAAAAATGGTTGTTGTTGCTTGTATGGTCCTTCACAATTTTATTCGTGAGCATGATAGTGAAGATTCGAACTTTGCTCGTTTCGATCGTGATCCTCATTTTGTCCCAACAATACCAGAAAGGTATAACCGATATGCAGTTACATCGGATGGTTCTACTTTGGAAGCCAATGCCGCCACTATGGATGTATTTCGTGATGATTTGGCCACGGCTATTGCTCTTGCTTGGAACTAGCATGTAATGGAAGACTAGTCTTCATTTAATCTTTAGTTATTTTTATGTATGGATAATTGCAATAGTATTGAGACGTTGTTATGGACATGAGTTAATTAATTATCTATCTTGTGCGTCAATGTTGAATGCTCATGAATATTTGTGTTGAGATATTGCAGTTGTGTTCACAAAAAAATACACCATTTTTTGTGAATAAATATGAACAAAACACGTGTGCTATATGAAAAAATATATATATCATACAATCCCAAGGGCAAAACAGGCTATTCCCACTAAAAACTCAGTTTCGTGGATCAGGAGCTGCTGTGGAAGCTAAACAGTTTGTCCAGCTCCATGGTGGGATCCCAGATTCACGGTGGAGCTGCTCCATGGTGAATCTGCTGCTCCAGATTTATTTTTTCAGTGGTGGAGCTCTGCCAAACAGATCCTAAGCTGTTCTGAACGGGGCCCAGCTTAGCTTGCCCTCCGGGAGGCCCAGGCGTTGCGCTCGTCTCCCCGCGTCGCAGCGCGGTTAACCCCAGCGCATCTCGGCCGGGCAGTGTACGTGGTGCATATGCGCTGCATGATTGCTCTCGCCCAATGATTGGGTGCTGACGAAATAAGAGATTCCTTGGATCTCCAATGAATCTTTGCCTCGCATTTATGCAAGATTAGAAAGGAAATTACACTTCGTCGTATAGTAATTTTTAAAATAGATACACATCGCTTCCCTTGTTGCTATTGGTTTAACAAGTTACAGCTCTTCTTAACTGATTGGTTTCATAGTCTAAGGTACGCCGCATTGCGCTAATTTTTCAAAACTGCATTTCCAAAATTGGTAAATATAGTGTGTATGGATTTGGCCAAGATAACCGTACGACGGACCTAACCGCTGCACCCTGAGTCGCGGAAGCTCCATACTTCATCTTTCTCTTTTCCTCGTCCTAAACCTGTCTCCGTCAATCTCTTGAGCGGAAGTGGATGTTGGATATGCTATAACCTAAGCAAGCCTGGCACAGCTAGAACAGTGGCAGCTAGAAAATATTTCAACCCAACCAGGTGCATTTATTTATTTATATTTAACTAAAAACATTTCATCCTAGCCCGACAAATTCATTTATTTATTTTTCAACGTGAAAACATATGGCACGCCTAACCTGGCTCGACAAGCCATTAGTACCTTATAGGTCGTGCATAGGCAGCAAAAACCAGTCCAAAATGAATTGGGTTTTTTTGCTAGCTCAACCCAAAATGAACCGGGTTTGCCATTCCCCCTTAAATGAAATCCACGATGAAAGACAGATGGGACCTGAGCCGACGCTAGGAACCCTAGTCACCGGCCGCAACTTCGTCCCTCCATCCCTCCATCGGTCCCTCTTCTTTGTCATTCTTGCCAGTGTTAAGTGGGTGAGGGAACAGTTGATTTTTCCAGAAATAACTTTAGATTTCTTTAATTTCTTCTGTTTTTCTTCCTAGGTTAAATTTTTTAGTTTTATTCTTCTTTGGCGAATTCTTAGTTGGATTTTATTTACCCACGATGGGTTTCATTGGATCAATTCATTTGGACGATGATGACGACGCCTATACTGGAAATCGACACTGGATTGAGAAGGGTGCAAATAAATCACCTCTTATTTTCTTCTAACATCTAACACCGTTACCAAGGCATAGGTCCTACACATCAATGGAGATCATTGATAATCTACTTCCCACTGTTGGGTTTAGTGGCAATCAAGATAACATTGCAAGATACAAAATCAATGGCGAGGAAGATAAAGAACTCCAGTACATTCATCTACTCAAGGACTTGACAGTGACATGTTGTTGGTCTACAATATTCAATTTGTTAGACCATATGGATGGTCGTAAATAAAGCGAGATGAATAATTGACATTTGGATTGCTTTATATTTTGCGTTTGTGAAAGTTTTGGTCAATCGCAGTCGAAGGTTTTAAAAGTTTTGGTCAATCGCAATTGAAGGTTTTGAGTTCAAGTAGTTTCAGTCTTCTCTGAGTGGTTTGGCTTGCTTCGAGTGGTTTTGGTCTTCTCGAAGTGGTTTTGGTTGCTCCGAGTGGTTTTGGTATGCTCCGAGTGTTTTTGCTCGGCTCCGAGTGCTTTTGCTTGACCCGAGTGGTTTCAGTCGGCTCCCAGTGGTTTTGGTCGTTCGAGTGGTTTCGAACAATCTGAGAGTTTTCGGACGGGTCTGAGAGGATTTGGCTAGGTCCAAGTGGTATCAAACGGCCTTAGAGTGCCTTTGGAGTATCAGATGGCTTATGAGTGCCGTTGCAGTATTGATGGCTTTTGAGTGCCATCGGAACATCTGACGGCACTCGAGTGGCATCGGAGGATCACACGGTTGAACAACCACTGTACTTCAACAATGGCATTTTTTACTACAACCCCAACTGACTACGACCACATCCTACTTCGACCACATCCAACTACAACCACATCCTACTTCAACCACGTCTAGCTTCGACCATGGTATTTTGACCACAGAACATCGACTACGGTAGAACAACCATACCTGGTCGAAGATGGTAAGTTATACTACTTTTGATGATTGTAACTACAATACTTTTCGATGATCGTACCTATAGTACTTTGTCTATGGTCATAGCTACAGTAATTGGTCGATAGCCATAAACTTCACTGGTCGATACTCGATAGTCGTAGATTTTACTGGTCATACTCAATAGTCATAGATTTTTTTGATCAGTAGTCGTAGACTTTACTGGTCGATGGTCATAGACTTTGTGATCGGTAGTCGTAAATTTTGCGATCGGAAGTCGAAGACTTAGTGATCGGTTGCCTTAGGCTTCATGCTCTATACTCGTAGACTTTATGGTTGGTATGAGTGCTTTAATTCTTGCTATCTTCGAGTACTTTGAGTACTTGTGTTAGGCCAGCGGTTGGACTGGCTGGCGATGAGCGGTGAATAGTGTTTGAAGGAATGGTACTCGTAGTCGGAAGGACTTGGTACTCGGTAGGGTTGTCGGTAGTATTCGAAATTTGGTGATCGATGTTGCCGTGATTGGTTGGTATTCATATTAATAGTGATCAATACTCGGTAGTTGGTACTCAATGGTTCTGGTTGGTAACGATACATGGTATTCCTGATGGTTTGGAGCTTAGCGATGGTGATTCCCAAGTACTTTTCTAGTACTCATTGAGCCAGTGGTCGTATTGAGTGATCTAAGGCTAATTTGCAGAAAGCGATGAAATTGGTCATAGACGACTTGATTGATGGTCGTGGTTAGTTTGGTTCTTGTTTATGGATGGACAAGGGCGGCGTCAGTGTGTGTGCTTATGACGGTCAAGTTGTGAAGAACTTGTGTCGAGAAATATTTCTTTGGTCTTTGCATGTGCAGGATGGCGTGAAGACGATCTTGGTCAGTGATGAGGAGAACCGGGGCTAGGATATGGAGATCTGAGGTCCATATGGTTGAGGATGTCAAGCGAGATGGTCGGGCTAACACTGGAGTACATGAAGATCTAAGGTGGTGATGCATGGAGAAGCTACAGGCGGTGCGGTCCTGGAGGCTTCTCCATGAAGATTGATGATGCGAGATGGAGTTATAGGAGGTACATTCCTGGAGGCTTCATCATGTGATGAGATTGAAAACGTTATGCAAGGAGTCTGTAACAGGAAGGTTTATAGAAATGGTAAAACCTGTGTTTGGAAGGGTTTCGGGTCCCTTGATTTGAGGAAGAGAAAGGATTGCGTGTCCAGGGGATAAGGACATAGTTTGAGATGTCTGTGTTTAAGGAGACCATGGTTTAATGCTCTAGCATATAAAAGCAAAGAGAGGCCAAGTGTTTTGTCTGTGGATTTGAGGAAGCTTTTTGTGCTAAGATTTTTAGGAATGCCTGTGAGGTCACTTTGTAAATCTATGAAAATCCAACAATAAAGAACATCTTGAGTCAATTTTGATTGTGATTTCTGGATATTGCATTTTGGGCGAAGCGCATGACTATGAGCAGAGTTGAGGATCAAGTGTTCATTTGAGCGGTCAAATTCATCATCGACTACGTAAAGATTTTAAGAAGCGGAGGCAATAATGCACCCTCCTCTGATTGCACCATACGATCCTACAAGTGGTATCAGAGCTAAGTTGCAATGGCATCAGATCAGGATCAGTTCTCTGGTGAGCCACCATTTTTCGATGGAATAGATTATCTCTACTGGAAAACATGCATGGAGGTCTTTCTACAAACGCAAGGTAATACTATTTGGCAAATAGTTGAAAATATGTATGAAGTGCCTTCTGTCATTACCATTAAAAAAATTGTTAATGTAGAAACGAATGCTAAGACTAGAAATATTTTATTGCAAGGTTTAGGTAGAAACGAGTTCGTCAGAATTGCTCATTTTAAATCTGCAAATAAAGTTGGACTACTCTAACCGATTACCATGAAGGATCAAAGTTTGTTAAAGGTGTGAGTCAGAATCAGTAGATGTTCTAAACTTGAGATGAAAACTGGAGAATTAGTAGATGTTCTTTTTTATCGCTTCAATAAGATTATCAGTGATTTGCAATCTGTTGACGTTTAGATGTTCTAAACTCGATAAATTTTGAATTCTTTGGATATGTCTATTTGGAATGTTTTAGTCACTACCATCAATCATTCTATAAGCATAGAAATACTTATCTTGAATGATCTTTATTACAAAATGAAAACACATGAAATTGATATTTTGGCCTAGATAAACTAGACTAATTCTTTGGGCTTAATGATCAACCGAGCTGACATTTCATCTAGTTCTTCTAGTGCCTCTTTGTCTGCTTTGTGCATGATTTCAGATGAATAGTTAGAGGAGATTCCAAAAAAGCAGCTTGTACTTATCTCCAACCGGGTGACCAAGGCAATTAATAACATCAGAATAAGGAGGAGAGGATGTCCTATCAGATGCTGTGAATGTGGTGAGCTCAATCACATTAAGTTCAATTGCCCCAAACTAAAGAGCAAGGAAGTCGACGATGACAAGGCACCAACTCGTCAATTTCGGTTCAAGACTGCTTCAAGCAAGAAGTACAACTATCACAAGGTGATTAACAAGGTACACTTGAGGAGATTCATTTAAGTAATGTCGAATATGCAAGTGATGAGGACAATGGCAAGAAGGCAATGGTGGCAGACTGCACAGGGATGTGCTTTGTGGCAAATAGTGAGGATTTCGACAATGATGACCTCTGTAGTGATCCGGATGAGGTAAAACTCTCTTACACCGATTTATCTCGTGTTGTGCTTAGATTAACAAAGGAGCTCAAGAAATACAAAAAGAAAATTAAAAATCATGATCTTGTTGTTGAGAACTTAAACTTTGAAATTCATAGATTTAGGCCTTCTCTCCATGATGATGAATCATCTGAGTCTTGTCAAGTTTTACATTTTGAATTAGAGTCTGCAAGAAAAATTAATTCATCAACCTTGGTTAAATTTAGTGATGTAACTGCTATACTTGATAAATTAAAATTGGCACACGACTCTTATGATGAGAAGCTAAAACTTGCAAAAGGCGAAATGGAAAAGCTCAAGTCTAGTTCTTCTACGCAATCTAAATCTTGCTCTAAGCGTGATTTGCTTCAGGCTAGGCTTAATTCATCTTAGGAGTGAATTCAACAAATGTTTTATTATGAGACTGTTTCTTGTTCTGACTGTCTGAAGCTCAACACTAAGATAGAAGTGTTGACTAGACAACTTAATGATTTTGGTAAAAAGGAGAAATTAGTTCAGTCTAGTGCTTATAAGGTGATAAGAACATGTACCCTATGGATACAACCATATTTGCTATACTTGTTGTTCCAATTACAAGAGCTCTTACACATCACTTAAATTATGAGGTGAGCTCGTTTCAAAGAGATTTTACTTTATTTGATAAAGAACTTATGATATTACATAATGAGAGTTTGTTGCGTTTGTTATCATGTACCAAGATTTATGATCAAGATCATGCAATACGTGATGCTACACCTATGTTAAAACCGAGGACGGTTTTCTGTCAAGAAGGGGAGGATGATGTGACCACGCCACCAACACATACGACCATAGCGGTCAATATCAAGATTGAACTAAAGGTAAATTCGTTTCTTCAACTTCAACACATTTTAAATGAGAATATGATGCTACCTAATGATGAAAATATATATATTTGTAGCAGCACATCACTTTGGAACCAATTGAAGCAAGGGTTCAAGTTGGACAGGTTTTGGAATCCAATTCGGCCTCCAGATCAATTCGGATTCAGCTTGATAGGCCAATTTCAAATGGCCATAACTTTTGATCCAGAAGGCTTCTCAAGGCCCGTGAGTACTCATTGGAAAGCTCTTGGAGTCTACTTTCAGATGGACCTGATCTCACCTCCAAACTCCATCCGAGCAGATCAAAAACTGCGAAATAAGTCACATCACTTTTCCAGTCCGAGCCAAAGTGGGCCGAGGGCCTTGTAACTTGGGCTATTTGGGCCGGTACTGTTCACATGAACAGTACCATGGCCACGTGAACAGTAACTGTGAGTAGTACCATATCCCTTGTCATTAGATAAGTGCAGCTTTCCCCTCCCCTATTTAAGGAGGCCGCACCCCTTTAGTTTTCCTTGGGTTTTTCTTAAGAGTTTATTCTGCTTAGCAGTTTTGCCGCATGTTCGATTTGAGGAACCCCAACTTGTGAACTTAATGTTTATTCGCAATATTTCAGATTGCATCTTGAACTCTTTTGCTTGTGTTCTCGATTCTCTTGTAGGAGATAGCCTTCTTAGCTAGGTCAACCGTGTTCGGCACGGTTGATAACCAACGGAGCAGTGGTGTATTGATTGCGAGAGGTTCGATCTGTTTTGGTCGGAGCATTTGGATCATCAACGTCGAGATCTCCACAATCGACTTATCGGTACCTCTCGGAAGATCGGGCCATCGTCACATCATAAGGAGGTTGCACTTAAATCTATAAAATTCTCATCATGTTCCACACTGTCTAAAGAAAACGAGTATCTTAAGAATACTTTAGAGAGGTTTTCTTTTGGAAAAAGAATTTGAATGTGATTCTACATCAATTAAAAACAAGCATGAAGAAACATGGTCTAAGATTTAATTTTGTTGAGCATGCTAAGAATAATCCTGCTAAAATTGTCAAGGTAATCAAATCAGGAAAATTCGAAGTAGAGTCTAAACTAAAACAAGTTGTTTTTAGATCTGCTGGTTCTACGAAAGAGTTTTCTACCAAACCGAGTGCTGTTAAGTCGGTTGGTATGACCACTCATCAAGTCAAGTATCAATGCACTCATTGTGGAAAACACAGTCACTTGGTTTAATTCTACTTTAGAAAAGCGAAGAAAGAAAAGAAAGATAGGATAAATAAGTGTTTTCGACCAGCTGTTTCCCTTGGTCAAAATAGTGTGGTGGGACTAGGTGCTTGACCTGCTGGTTCACATGATCAGACCAGAGTGGTCAAACAGGACTTTCGACCAACTATTTCCCGCTGTTGGACCAACACCTCAAGATACTTTCAACCAATGTTTCCTACTCGTTTAGACTAGTCGATGGCCAGACTAGTTTTTCATGGTCGATCAGATCACTTTTCACCAGTGCCATCCATGTGACTCAATTGATCAGCAATCAGACATGCTCTTTTGAGGAGGTCAGACCGCCAGTGGTTGGACCAGTTGCTTATCGACTGTATAGTCGAAACATGATAAATTTTAATGGTTCACTTAAATCTTTATTAATGCATGCTTTTGCCCCTATTTGTCGAGTATCTCAGTACTAGATATCTAAATCTGTATTGTCTAACCACAGTACTAAGATACCGACGACTGTTCGTACTCTGAGGCTCGTCGTAAGAGGAAGGAGAACATATGGCATATTGTCTTCGATTGCTCTCACCACATGATTGAAGATTCACAATAGTTCTCCTCCCTCACTCATGGCCTTGGTGATGAGATGATCACTTTTGGGGACAACTCACTTTTGGGGACAACTCTCAAGGATAAATCCTAGCTAAAGGCACTGTGCGCGTCAACAACAAATTCATCTTAAAGGATGTCTCTCTAGTCAGTAAGTTGAGCTATAATCTGCTTTTAGTTTCACAGTTGGTAGATGATAATATGAAGATGGACTTTAAAAAGCATTCATGTTGTATCTTAGATTCATTTGGTGATCTTGTTTGCAAAATAAGTTGAGTTGGTTGCTTGTTTAAGGGTGATTTTTCATATTCATCATCTTTTGATCTTAGGTGTCTTATTTCATCAGACTCTAAGGATTTGTTCTTCTAGCACCATAGATTAGGTCATATTGGGTTTGATCATCTAGCCCGGCTCAGTAATATGAATTTGGTTAGAGAAATTTCTAGTCTTAAGATTGAAAAGTCGATGGATCTAGTTTATTCACCTTGTCATCATGGTAAGATTGTTGCATCGTCTCATCCGTCTCTCACACTTGTGATGATTGATTCCCCAGAAAAATTATTGCGCATGGATACCATAGGTCTGTCTAGGGTGCAATCTATTGGAGGTAAATGGCATGTTCTTATTATTGTTGACGATTACTCTAGATACTCTTGGGTGTATTTTATTGCCTCTAAGGATGAAACTTTCTATCACTCTCGAGAGTTAGCTCTTAGACTTTCTAATGAACTTCCAAGAGCTCTTAGAGCAATTAGTAGTGATAATAAAACTAAATTTAAGAACACATCATTTGCTTACTTTTGTGTCAAAAAAGGTTTAGACCATCAATTTTCGTCAGCTCGAGTGCTGCAACAGAACGGTGTGGTCGAACACAAGAATAGAACCTTGGTCAAGATGGCTAGAACAATGCTAAATGAACATGCTACTCCTAGGAAAGTATTGGACTGAAGCTGTTTCAACTGCTTGTTATATTTCAAATAGATTTTTGTTGCAAGTTAAATTGCATAAGACTTCCTATGAGCTTCATTTTGGCCATTCTCCAAATATTTCTCACTTTAGGGTGTTTGGATGTCGATGCTTCATCCTTAAACATGCAATCTGAATAAATTTGAATCTAAATCCTTGGATGGCATCTTTCTTGGGTATGCAATTCACACTCGAGGTTATTGAGTACTCAACTTAGAAACTAACAAAATCGTTGAGACCTGCGAAGTCACTTTTGATGAGGCTAGTCCTAGTACTAGACCCAAGAATGCAGGTATACACGCACTCAACGACATCTTCTATGACTCCGACAACGACAATAGGGAATCCTCGAGCTACACTGTGACACCCATGGCAACCTCTGCGGCTCCTATGACTACAATGACTACGACTGCACCTTCGACAATAGTCGCTATGATCACTCCTATGACTACAACTATTATGACTACATCTTCGATAATAGTCACTACGACTACTCCTACGACTACAACTACTGCAACTAAACCTACATCTAGTATGACAGCTGCTATGACTACATCAATGATCACGTCTAAGACCACTCTGCAAGCTCCTTTGCACATTCAACAACGTTATCCCCTAGAACAAATTATTGGTGAGGTAAATGAGAGAGTTCTTCACAGCAGATATAAACTATAATGCCTCATATGCTCATTATGTTTTTGTTTCCTCTTTTGAACCCCAAGATGTAAGTCATACTTTATCTGATGAGTCTTGGATTAATGTCATGTATGATGAATTAGAAAACTTTGAGTGTAATAAAGTCCAGACCCTAGTCTCAACTCCTCATGATTACAATGTTATTGGAACTAAATGGGTTTTTAAAAATAAACAGAGTGGCTAGACTTATGACTCAAGGATTTATCCAGGTAGAGGGCCTTGATTATGGTGAAACATTTGCTCTTGTTGCTCGATTAGAATCCATTAGAATTTTGTTATCATTTGCTGCCTCAAAGGGGTTTAGACTATCAAATGGATGTGAAAAGTGTTTAGACTATATCAAATGGATGTGAAAAGTGCTTTTCTTAATGGCTATCTCGAGGAGAAGGTGTATGTAAGATAACTAATTGGCTTTGAGAACCTAAATTTCCTTATCATGTCTACAAATTGTCTAAAGCTTTATATGGTCTAAAACAAGCACCAAGAGCATGATATAATCTTTGTTTACTCTTAAGCATGGCAATGATCTTTTACTCGTTCAAATTATGTGGATGATATCATCTTTGATGGTTCCTCTCATGCTCTTATTTCTAAGTTTTTAGATACTGTGAGCAGGGAATTCAAGATGAGCATGATGGGAGAACTCACATTCTTCCTAGGCTTTCACATTAGGACAGTCAAACTAATTTTCACACCCATGGGATCTATGACTGTGTTGGATCTTAACGTAGATGGAGAGTCTATTGATCAAAAGGAATACAGAAGCATAATTGGCTCTCTTCAAGACCAGATATACATTTTGCTATATATCTGTGTGCTCATTTTCAAGCCTCCCCACGTGCTTCACATCGTCAAGTGATAAAACATATTTTCAGGTATCTTTAGTCAACTCTAGAATTCAGCCTATAGTACTCTTCTTCATTCTGCCTTACCCTTAGAGCTTATTCAAATGCTGATTTTGGTGGTTGTAGAATTAATAGAAAGAGTACTTCTGACACATGTCACTTTTTAGGCACATCTTGTGTTTCATGGGCTTCTTGGAAACAAGTGTCTATTGCACTTTCAACTACTGAGGCTGAATATTTATCAATTGGTTTGGATGACTGCTACTCTTAAGAATTTTAGCTTAAATTTGGATAATATTCCACTTTACTGTGATAACACTAGCCCAATTAGCATTGCTAAAAATCCTGTGCAACATTCCAGAACCAGACACACTAATATTCGTTATCATTTTCTTAGAGAATATGTGGAAAAGGAAGATGTTATCTTGCATTTTATTGATTCTGATTCTCAAGTTGATGATATTTTCACCAAACCATTCGATACTTCTCATTTTGCTCGATTGAGAAGTGAGTTGGGTGAATTGCACCCTTTAGGATTATTCTGGGGGGTGGGGGGTTTTGTGCTTAAATATTTCAGAAGCTTTGTGTCGATGTTTTAATATTGATCTTACGTATGATTTGTTTGGATTCAGGGATTCTCTTAATACATCTAGAGTATGCATATGCAGAGTAAAGGCACAGGAATCTTTATCTAGGTTCAGGCCTTCTCTTGAGAGAACAATAACCCTATGTCTTATGTAATTGTTAATCACCAGAAAAAATTACAACAGAGAATCATATGAATGGCTAGCTCTCTCCCTTCCCACTCCAACATCAACCTTTATATAGCTGGTGAAGCGATGACCGTTGTCCTATGCTAGAAGACGCCTTAACGCTTTGGGTGATAACTGTCTGACGGAAGTTATTGTCAGAGAGACATAGTGGCCGTTCACCATGTGGCGGTTGTTGTCAGGGAGAAATTATGTGCGGTTAACTAATAAATGCACATTCTAACCACCTTGCAAATACATCGATGATGTAGTTAGTCATCGTAGACAAGTTGGTCGGATAGAGGTTAGTCACAGAAAGGACCATGACCAAGAGGAGGTTGCATGATAGATTATGACTATGTGATCGTAGGAGAACTTATGACCATGTAGTCGTAGCAAGACTGACAACTTTATTGTCATAGAAGAGCTTACAACTAGGTTGTCGTAGAAGAGCTTACGACCACATGGTTGTAAGATAGAACTTACAACCATGTGATCATAGTAAGACTTATGACCATGCGGTCGTAGCAGAGCTTATGGTTATGTGGTCATAGAAAAGCTTACTACTATGCGGTCGTAGTAAGACTTATGATCATACGGTCATAGTAAGACTTACGACCATGCGGTCGTAGCAGAGTTTACGACTATTCTGTGGAACTTTTTCCTTATCAATAAGGGGTATATTCAAGGAATATGATGATGTAATAATTTGAGGATTATTCTATCCTCGACATCTAGCCCACAACTTCAAGTGAAAGTAGCTTATTCGAGCAGGCGAGGTTGTAGATGAAAATGTGATCGAAAGCAGAGCCTTTTTGACCTTTATCGACCAGGAATAGGCTTAGTCAATTCAATAATTTTGCTTGAGTTGTAAAGATAGACAAACATCAAGAACATAGGAATTCCAATCACTCCACCTAATCAAATCCTGAGATACTCGTCGTAGAAGAGCTTATGACTATTAAGTAGCTGTAGCAAGACTTACGACTACATGGTTATATATGAACTTACGACTATAGAGTAGTCGTAGAAGGACTTATGACTACGTGATTGTAGAAGAGCTTACGACCATAGAGTACTCGTAGAAACACTTACGACTACGTGATCATAGAAGATTTTACGACCATAGAGTAGTTGTAGAAAGACTAATGACTACGTGGTCATAGAAGATCCTACGACCATAGAGTAGTCATAGAACTGGAATTTTTGGTAAAAAAACTAAAACAAGTAAGCTTTGTACCGAGGTTGAATAAAAGGTGAAAATGATTGCAGAACTAACTAGTATCAAAAAAAAAAGAAAAGGGTGAAAGAATAAAGCTGCTGGTGAAGACAATCCTCTATGACAACATTGGTAAAACATAAGGCTAGCGCTAGATCGATCATGACTATGACTGCTCTGAATCAGAGGCAGTGCATCTAATCGAGGAAGTATAACCATTTGGCTGAAAGGTCACAGAGGAGATACAACTCAACTGTCCCTCTTCAGAATAGTTTATAAATGATAACTTTGTAAAGACTTACCTTTGGATGATGAAAGACCTCTTCCTTTTCCTGCAATTTGTCTCATTGAGTAGTTAGTGCTCGTAAGATAAAAAAGAAAATGAAAGAGAACGGATCTACGGCTAAGAAATAAAGTATGTTGATAACTCTATCCTATCTATCCTAGCCCTCGACTATTTACTTAGTTTATGTGAATAAACGAAGTAAATAGTATAGAGTGAAGTATGCAGAGAGCAGAGTGATTCATCTGACCATCGTTATTGAATTTGATTACATGTACTGGCAGTAAAAAAGAAGAATGAGTCGACGCTAGGAATTTCCTTCTAGTGCGTAGGACCACGTGCAGAAAGGAAAGACTTTGACTAGGTATCGTTACTTCTCTTTGACCAGGTGAATGAAATCAAAGACAAGAATGATAAAAGGATAAATACCCAGATTTCCTTCTCGTATATTCGTTCAACGTTTTCGTAGACAACACAATTATTGTATGCTGGTAGCAAGAGTTAGAAACAGACTGACACTAGGAGGAGAGACTTCAACTAGTGGTGTAAGAGTTAGGAACAGACTAACACTAGGAGGAGAGACTTTGACTAGTGGCGTTCCCTTCTCCGACCAATTAAACAAATTGGATGTGCTTGAAGTAGTCGAACAAACAAACAAGAAGCTTTACTGAACATACAACAATGAAGACTTGCACAAATTGAAATCTTTAGTGAAAAAGGAAGAAATGTTTACACATAGAATTGGCGTAGTTGGTCGATATTCCAAGAGTCTGAGAGAATTTGGCCGTCTTCCATAGTGAGTCGTATAGAACCGGGGCGTGTGACTTCGACCACTGTGTAAGGACCTTTCCACTTGGGGGAAAGCTTATTCTAATTAGACTAGGATTGGATTTTCCTTAATACCAAGTCACCTACAGCAAGGCTACAAGGCTTGACCTTACGATCGTAGTAATTATGCATGGCTTGCTGATAGACTGCAGATCGGATTAAGGCTTGATTTCTTTTCTCTTTGAGCAGGTTTATATTGTCTACTCGAAGCTGCTCTTGGCTAGAGTCACTGAATCTCTTGACCCTTGTCGATCGGATCTTTAGTTCTGGAGAAAGCATGGCCTCAGCTCCAAAAAGTAGGAAAAAAGGAGTTTCTCCGATCGCTCGACTAGGAATCATGTGAATTTCCTATAATACTAAAGGTAATTCTTGAACCCAAGCCCCCGAGCACTTTACAAGCCAGTTGAAGACTCAAGTTTTAATTCCTTACATTATTTGCCCATTCACGCACTCAACTACCCCATTGCTCTGAGGATGGTTGATTGAAGAAAACATAGTTTGGTACTTAATTCATCACAAAATTCTTGGAATTTCGTGCTTGAAAATTATCTATAATTAATTGACATAGGACTCCAAATCGAGTAATTATGCTTCTCATCATGAACCTTTTTGTAGCTTTCGTTGTTATCCTAGCTACTGGTTCGGCTTTGATCCACTTCGTGAATGTATCAATAACTATGAAGAGGAACTCGAAATCCCCTGACACTCTTAGGAATGGCCCTAGGATGTTGAAACCCCAGATTGCAAAAGGCTAAGATAGAGGAATTGTCTGAAGAATCTAGGTTGGTTGGTGTATTTGCTGGCTATGAAACTAGCATTGTACATATTTCTTAATTAGATCCTTGGCATTATTGAGGGCTGTTAGCCAATAGAAACCTTGTTGAAAAGCCTTACCAACAAGCATTCTGTAGGAAGCATGTGCTCCACAGATGCCCCCATGTATGTCTTTAAGGAGTTTTAATTCTTCTTTCTGTGATATACACCACATGACAACTCCCTGAGTACTCTGTTTATAGAGTACTCCATCGACCAAGATATACATCCGAACCTTGCGGGTAACATGATCTGCTTCTAGATTGTCCTCAGGTATTGAACCTCTCTGAAGGTAATTATAGATGAGAGCTATCCACGTCTCTTCATAATCTAAAGAGGTTGTCTCATTAGGAGTTGTTTCTGGTGCTTCGACCAAAGATGGCTTCTGGAGCTGCTCCAAGAAGACTACTGACGGTACTTGTGATCAGGAGGAAACTATCCGAGCCAACTGGTCTACGAGAAAGTTATCTTTTCGAGGGACATACTGTAACTCAAAACTGAAAAGTGCTTTTCAAGCTTCTGTACTTCTGACAAGTACTGAGACATGGTTGTACTCGAGCATCAATACTCTTTTTTGACCTGATTTGCAACTAGTTGAGAGTATCCTCTCACGAGAAGTCGGTGAATCCCGACTGCTTTAGCGACTCGTATGCCAGCCAACAAATCTTCATACTCAACCACATTGTTAGTGGCTAGAAAGAGAAATTGGATGATATACTTTAAGGTCTCTCTCTTCGAAGATTCCAAGACCACCCCTGCCCCTGAGTCACTTAGTGTAAGTGGCCCGTTGAAGTACATCGTCCACTCATCGTGGGTAGTGTACTGTTGGGGATTCTGAATAGGTTCAAGATTTATCCATTCAGAGATAAAGTCTGCCAAGATCTGGGATTTAATGGCCATTCGGGACATGAAATAGAGGTCGAACGCCCCAAGTTCAACCATCCATTTGAGCCATGTGTCCCGCTATTTCCTTGTACTAGAGGACCTCTCCTAAGGAAAACTCAGGTGGCACAACAATTTCGTGCACCTGAAAACAATGCCTTAGGCTCCTCGAAGACATGAGGAGGGCATATGATTGCTTTTGGACCTGAGGAAAGCGTTCCATAGTCCCATGTAAGACTTTGCTTACATATTTGACCAATCATTAGATTGAACATATCAGGCAAAAAAACTTGGCCACGGGCTTGGCTGAAGATCCTGGTACGATCCCATGAAATGAATATCGTACTAGTTTTATTCTGGTCTGAGGAGCTTACATCTCGTCCAGAGCACCTGCAAGCAAGATATTTAATGAACTACCACCCACAATCAATACTTGATTTACTCGACAGTTGTTGATAGTAGGTTCGACCACGATCAAAAACTGGCCAGGTTGAGTTGAAGGGGTTGAATAGTTGACTTTCTCAAAAGAGGTAGTAATTTTTGAGCACCTAGGAAGATAATTGACAAGGGAAGGGTCTAGTCTATCTAATGTCTTTTTCAGAAGCTAGAGGAAATGCATCTCAAGTACACCAATTAGTAGGTATGAGAGGATTAATGGCAGATCCTCAAGGACAAATGATTGATTTACGTATTCAAAGCAATTTACGCGAGGGACTTTCTTACCTCACGTTGGAGTTTACCTCATGCTCGATAGTTTTATATTGTCGTTTTGACTCATACGCTAAAGATACTCCATAGATGTGCCCAACGGTATGCTGCGGATCCTAGAACAACATCTCCTTGTCATCTTCAAAGTGCTTTCGACCACTCATTTGCCCTGACTAATCGAGTATAGGGAACGGCCCTTTGCGAAGTAATAATCCTTGAGATTTTGTCGCAAAACTCGACAATTGTGAAGGTCGTGCCCTTCTCTCTTGTGGAAAGGGCACCACCTAGGCTTGTTGTCCTTTCGATCGGAGCATTGTTTTGGGTTCCAAGGCTTTTCATCGCCTATGACCAAGACTTCCTTCAAGGTCTCGACCTGAGGCTGCGAACCTTTGGCCTTGCTCTTGGACTTCCTGGCCTTCCTCTTTCTCCTATTGCCTTCACCTTCCTCTCGAAACTTCGGTTGACCCGATCGATGGTTTTAGTCCCTTCGACTGCCTTAGTAGCAGTCGTGTAGCGATCGGCCATCTTAAGGAACTCGGTGATGGTAGTCAAAGGATTCAAGGCGACATCCTCTATGAACCTTCGATTGCTGACACCATGCTTTAATGCCCTAATGACAGAAATGTTAGATACCTCTGGAATTGAATTGTGAACATGACTGAAATGCCTGATGAATTGTTGTAGGGTCTCATTACTATTTTGCTGCATTCGGTGCAGATCGTCCTCTTTCCTAAAGTAATGGTAGGACCCCTAGAAGTTGGCCAACAGAAGATCGCAGAGATGCTACCACGAATGGGTTGACTTGAATGGTTGATTGAGCAACAACAATCAAGAGTACAATTGGTAGATAGTTTGCCATAGTGTACTCTCCACCTCCCGCTACTTGAACCGCGGTCATGTAGATCTAAAGGAACTCGATGGGGTTTTGGGACCCATCAAATCTCTCCAGGTTTTCTGGTCAAAACTGTGGTGGCCAGCACACCACAGTGAGTTCAGGTGTGAACCTATCGAATCGCAGGAAGGGGTACTCTGGGTTATAACTATCTCCGGTTGGATGAGTACTCTGTGAAGGGACAAGGAAACTCATAGGAAGCCTAGCCACTTTCTTTGCAGGTTCTACCGGAGAGTTACGACCATTAGTCGATGACAAATTCCCAGATTATAGATTCCAGAGCTTGCTAAAACTGCTCGAGCGGTCGCCGGGGGACTCGAACACTTGAGGGCAAACCCATTGTCATGTTGTGAGTCATGTTCGTGGTCAAATTGACCCTTGCCATCAGGGAAAACTGGTTCGTCCGTCTGGCATATTGCTGCGGAGAATGAGGATACTCCTTCAGCCTTTTCTATAGTGCGGTCTCTAAGATACCGAGATGGATCTCCCGAGGCGGCCTCACCGTCGGAAGCAAGCATCGTCTGCTCATAGTCATAGCAGGCCGCAATGTCGATACTCGTGTAGTCAGTTAAGTCGAACTAGTTCTCCTCGTTCGATTCATCTACCATGAGGACATTACCGGAGGATCTGATGACAAGCAATTATTGGAGTCTTCAATGAAGGTCTCAAAAAATTCCCACGGACAGTGCCAACTGTTGATGTTTTAATATCAATCTTATGTACGATTTGTTTGGATTCAGGGATTCTCTCAATATACCTAGAGTACGCACATGCAGAGTAAAGACATAGGAATCTTTATCCAAGTTTGGGCCTTCTCTTAAGAGAATAATAACCCTACGTCCTGTGTAATTGCTAATAACCAGAAAAAGAATTACAATAGAGAATCATGCAAATGGCTAGCCCTCTCCTTTCCCTCTCCGACGTCAACCTTTATATAGCTGGTGAACCGATGGCCATTGTCCCGCGCTAGAAGATGCCTTAACGCTTCGGGTGATAACTGTCTGATGGAAGTTATTGTCAAAGAGACATAGTGGCCATTCACTGTGTGGCGGTTGTTTTCAGAGAGAGATTGTATGCGGTTATTGGATAACTGCACATTCTAACTGCCTTGTCAGATGAATCAACGATGTAGTTGGTCATCGTAGACAAGTTGGTCAAAGATAGGTTAGTCACAGGAAGGTCCATGACCATAAGGAGGTCACATGACAACTTATGACTATGTGGTTGTAGGAGAACTTACGACCATGTAGTCGTAGCAAGACTGACGACTTTATGGTCATAAAAGAGCTTATGACTAGGTGATAGTAGAAGAGCTTACGACTATATGGTCATAGTAGAACTTAAAACCATGTGGTCGTAGTAAGACTTATGACCATGCGGTCGTAACAGAGCTTACGACTATGTGGTCGTAAAAGAGCTTACGACCAGGCGGTCATAGTAAGACTTATGACCATATGGTCGTAGTAAGACTTACGACCATGTGGTCATAGCAGAGCTTATGACTATTATATAGAACTTTTTTCTTATCGATAAGGGGTATATTAAAGGAATATGATAACGTAATAATTTGAGGATTATTCTATCCTTGACACTTTGTTTATTATACTTGTCATATAATATATCAAGTTTATGTCTTTGAAATCAGATGAGAAGTAGAGCTATCTTTATCATGTTTATCCATATGCTATGTAGCTTTGATCATGAACAGTTGTAATTAAATATTGTCAACTTGAACAAACAACATGACAAGGCTGAATTCTTTGGATAAGTTTTGATTAGAGTGATTACTTTTGAGATCTATCATGTTTAAATACCTAGTTAAATCCTAATTCTAGGTCAAGTCTAAGTTTGAGCCATTCCAATTCCTTCTTGAATCACTTTTAGCTTATCTAGAAATACATGTGCAAATTGTGGTGAAATTGCTAATTTTGTATGCATCTCAATAATTCTCTCTCATGAGACAACTTGACATTGCATCAGGCATGAACTTGGAGGTGTTTCATATGATCGAGATCATGAAACCTTAAGCTTTTTGCTTGGCATGATCAATTAGATAAGGCTTGAGATGCTACACCTAATGAAATGTAAATCAAGTTGGCTCAAAAAGACCATTTTAAATGTGCTAAAATTACTATGGGCTGAAGCTTAGGAGGCGGTTGTAGATGGCTCCCAGTCTAGGATATGCTTTACTGACATAAGCCATAATCAAGTGTCAATGCTATTTGTTGAGTTATGTAAATCTATGTTAAGATTTGTGCTTCAGTTTGGCACTTGTTGCTCACTTAGCGCGTGATCCTAGCATCTATATTTAAATCTGTATTTTTTTATGGCTATCTTCTTGAGTAAGATCTTTAGCTTGATTAGTTATTTTTTATGAGGGTCTATCATGTACGTTAATTTGCTTAATCATGTTAAAGACTAGTTTTGACAGTGTTATATGATATATGAGTTTATATGATCTAGGGAGCTCTACACAAAAAGAGGACTCGCTTAAATTATTAAATCAATGCAAAGTGACATGGATAATCCTCAAAGCTTCTGAATGTTTACTCTCTTTGCACCTTTGTAGACTTATCCTCTCTTTGCAACCCTTGATGATTTCATTGCCAAAGGGGGGAGAAATTAGAAAAAAAGGGGAGAAAAATCGACAAAGGGGGAGGAAACTAGAAGAATTTGGAGAAAAATGGGAATTTTCTAAGAAACTTGTTTCTCTTGTGTTGAGGGGGAGTTTGTCTAAGCTTTTGAGTGCCTTTGGGACTTGTCTGGGCTTTCAAGTTTGTTCGCTGTAGCTATGAAACTTTCTTTTTGCAAATTTTGTTTTGTGTTGTCAATGTATTCATCAAGAAGGAGATTGTTGGACCATGTTGATGGTCATGAATAAAGTTATAATGAATAATTGATATTTGGATTGCTTTGGATTTTGTGTTTGTGAAATTTTTAGTCGATCGCGGTCAAAGGTTTCAAGTTTGAGTAGTTTCAGTCTTGTCCAAGTGGTTTTGGTTACTCCAAGTGGTTTTTGTCTTCTCCAAGTGGTTTTGGATGTTTCGAGTAGTTTTGTTCTACTTTGAGTGGTTTTGCATAGCTCCAAGTGGTTTTAGTCAGCTTTGAGTGGTTTTGGTTGTCTGAGTGGTTTCGGATAGGTTGAGTAGCTATAGTACCTTGTCTATGGTGTAGCTATAGTAATTGGTCGATAGTCGTAGACTTCACCGGTCGATACTCGATTGTCATAGATTTTACTAGTTGTACTTGATAGCTTAGATTTTTCTGGTCGGTAGTCATAGACTTTACTAGTCGATGGTCTTAGACTTTGTGATCGGTAGTCGTAGACTTTGCGATCGAATGGCCAAGACTTTGTGATCGGTTGCCGTAGGTTTCACGGTCTGTACTCATAGACTTCATGGTTGTTACGAGTGCTTTAACTCTTGCTATCTTCGATTACTTTGAGTACTCATGTTAGACCAGTAGTAGGATTGGCTGGTGGTGATCGGTGAACAGTGTTTGGAGGAACAGTACTCGTAGTCGGAAAGACTCGGTAGCGGTTGTCGGTGATATTCAGAATTTGGTGATCGATGTTGTAATGATTGGTTTGTAGTCGTATTAATAGTGCTTGTTACTCGGTAGTCGGTACTTGATGGTTTTGGACGGTAGCGATGCATGGTATTCATGAGTGTTTGGAGCGGAGTGATGATAATTCCTGAGTACTTGTGGTTTTCGAGTACTCGTTGAGCTAACAGAAAGTGTATTGAGTGATCTAAGGCTGATTTGCAGAAAGTGATGGAATTGGTGGTCGTAGACAGCTTGGTTGATGGTCATGGTTGGTTTGGTTCTTGTTTATGGATGGACAAGGGTGGTGCGAGTGTGTGTGCTGATGACAGTCAAGTTGTGGAGAACTTGTGCCAGAAAACATTTCTTTGGTTTTTGCATGTGCAGGATTGCGTAGAGACGAACATGACCGGTGACAAGGAGGACCAGGACTAGGATAGAGAGATCTGAGGTCCAGACAGTTAAGGATGTCACACGAAATGGTCAGGCTAACGTTGGAGTACATGGAGATCAAAGGTGGTGATGCGTAGAGAAGCTACAGGTGGTGCGACCCTGGAGGTTTCTACACGGAGGTTGATGATGTGAAATAGAGCTACAGGAGATGCGTTCCTGGAGGCTTCATCACATGGTGAGATTGAAAACGTTATGGAAGGAGTCCATAGCAGGAAGGTTTAGAGATATGGTAAAACCCGTGTTTGGAAGGGTTTCGAGTCTCTTGATTTGAGGAAGAGATAGGATTGCGTGTCCAGGGGATACACGATTTAGGATGCCCGTGTTTGAGGTGATCATGGTTTAATGCTCTAGCATATAAAAACAAGGAGAAGCCAAGTATTTTGGCCGTGGCTTTGAGGAAGCTTTTTGTGCTAGGGTTTTTAGGGGTGCTTGTGAGGGCACTTTGTAAATCCATGAAAATCCAGTAATAAAGAACATCTTGAGTCAATTTTGTTTGTGATTCCTGGTGAATGCTTTTTGGGTGAAATGTACGACTACGAGTAGAGTTGAAGATCAAGTGTTCTTTCGAGCGGTCAAATTCATCTTTGACTACATAAAGATTTTAAGAAGCGGAGGCAATCATTCACCCCCCTCTGATTGCATCATATGATCCTACACAATGTAAAAGTCAGGTACTATGTACTTTACTTATCAAGTTATTAATATAAATAAGAGGTTTTTTTCCTAAAAAAGAAAGCTATGAGGACATTTCCAAAACTCCAACTTGATGATGATATCCAAGATTATAGTTGTGCAAATAATAGTACATTGCACAAGTTTCGATAAACATGATATATGTTTTATATTTTATTACAAAAATAAGGTCTAGCTACCGAGTTGTACATAGGGGTAGGCCTTTGGCCGAATTTATACATTACAAAAGATCTAGCAAAACTCCACATACATTGCTTGAGCATAGATGCCTCATACTTCTCTCAGTCGAGGAGCTCAACTTCTTCCAATCCACCTACTAAAGATTTGAGCAAGAATAAGTACTTTTGGTACTCAGCAAGCCATGTAGGAAATGCATATATATCAAATGCAGGGATTTCAAAGGAATTGGGCTCTAGGTTGACACTTAGTATACAATTATTTTATTGGACAAAAAGTAAGTTTTTGATTTTGAAGAAAATGGCTTTTCAAAATGGTTGTAATTAACATAGTGTTGTCATTGAAGATCAATAACCTCCACTACCAATTCATCAATTCAAAACAACTACTTATGCTTTGAAGTTGCAATCACCCAGAAACATAGCTCCATATACTAGAAGCACAATGTATCGACACTTTAATAACTCTGTAGAGGTTGCTCAGCTTTATGCATAAGAAATCCGCAACTTGATCAGAATTAGGATAACAAGGTATCTGCTATGCCTTGCAAATGTTCGTCCAAATAGGGTAAGCATCCATTGTAACCATTAGGTAGCCAGCAACTATACACTTCCGATGTTACATGGGCCCTGTTGTTTGTGGCGCCTGACAAGTGACTCTCAAGTTCACATCCACGCACAATTTTAGAATGTGGATTCACACAGGGGTTCAAAACATGCTTGGTGAGGCCTACGTAGACATTCGCTCAATAAGAGCATTATACATGCCAAGTCCGATATCTCGATCCCGTGGATGGGTGATAACTATGTTCTTCTCACAGCACAAGATTCTAGTTCTTATATGCTTTGGGCGAGGATCAACACACCATCCCTCTAGGCTCCATTGTACCAAAAAAATATACCAGCACTACACTGGACAGCGACAATCGCATGGTTTTACCAATAGTATAAATAATATGTCACCTACTGCTACTGCTACGGTGTGAATAATATAGTAATACCCTATCATCTAACCTAAGGTATAATTTTGTTGTGGTGGATATGGTATGGCACTCAAATAGAGTTTTACCAATAGTAATTATAGGATTATAACTATCATCTAATTTATTATAAAAAGTAATTTTACTAAATTAATTATGCAACATATTAACTATAAAAATAGGATCAACATGATCAAATATGTGATTTGCCTTCTTGTTCAGAGTCATCATACCAATCTACGAGCTCTTCATCTTGAAAATCTAGTCATGGATGTCTCCTCCTATTCCAAGATTGACCATGTCGTATTCTAAGGCGAAACAAATACAAATAAAAGCAATAAAAATCCAATAGAAATGCGAGTTGACAACAATCTGAAAATAAATTGAGTAGAATATTTAAAAGAAAAGGAAGTTGCACAGTGTTGGGGAAAAACTAGGGTTTTAGGATTTTAATTTTTGGGAAAAGAAAAGAATTTTTCAGTAGAGAATTAAATCAGGAGAATCCAAGTAAATAGCAGAAAAATAGAAAAATTCAGGATAAATACCAGAAAATTAAGGAAAATTATATGGAGTGGTTTTTTTATATTTGGTTTAAAAAATTTGCAAATTTGGGCCGTTACAGCTAGCAAGAAGGTACAGAAATTAGAGCTCACTATATAATAGACTGGTAACCCTTATTTAGCCTATGGTAACACAATTATTAGTTGCAGGCTTATAGTCCCATTTGTGCATTCTTGTGAAAATCCATCAATTTTGCATCCCTTCCCTGCACTCGAGTTATTACTTGTGTCTTTTCTTTTCTTCTGTTCTTGTGAAGATTGTGCCTTGATCTTATATTAATTATTTGTTAAATGAAAATTGCCGCACAGATCGGCGATGTGTTTCGATGCGGTACTCGCCCATATGTACGGAGGCCTCCCACCATTCAAATTGGGTGAGAAGGTGATTACCAATCAGTTCGCTCACATAATGTTCGTAGGAAAATTACATTTGAAGGAGTCCCTGCCAACTTATAAATGCCCTTCTGGTTTCCAGGTTCTATAATGTGTTTTTATCTAGGACTATTTGTGGTCCTACAGAAAAATGTTGCTTTCCTATCGTTCTCTTAAGCTAATCAATAGAAAAAGTCGAGAGAGAGAGAGATTTTATGAAAAGAGTTTTCTTTTATCTTTGCCTAATCTATAATATGAATTCAGGTCAACCACTTGGGACTCCAAAGTCCCCACCACCAAGAACACATCTATATGTGGTATGCCTATACTTTTGAATGTGGTATATCCACTTTTGAAGAGCAAAAGATATCAAGGAATACAATTACATCCAATGTCGCGAAAAAGTTTTACCGTACTGGAGATCGATGACAACACGATTCCATCTGAGGACCAATACTGCAAAAGTTTTAATAAATTGAGATCAATCGCACCCACTATTCTGTGGTCTGCCCTGTCTGGATTTATCAAAACATCACGAACAAGCTGTGTTCATAGCACCTCTCTAATCACCGCTGAACTGTGAGTACGATCCGGAGACCTCGCAGGAAGGGTTGCAGGACAGAAGCTTCGACGCCTCACCTCCTCCTCCGACGTCGACGACAGGGTCCACCTCGAAGTACGGTGGGGCGCTTAGGACGAGCCCTGCGTAGCTGTCGAGCGTTCGACCTCGATTCCTTAGGAGCTCCACCACCTTCGACATGGCCGGCCTCTCGCCGGGATTTGCTTGTGTGCACAGCAGCCCGACCTGCATGATTCGCATCATCTCCTCCCCGGCGGCCTCCTCATACACTCTCTCGTCGATGACCTTTAGTAACGAATTGGCCTTGTAATTATGCCAAACCTGCAACAATCCACAAGAGTATTATGCAATATATATTGTGCAAATTGGTAATGCATACCTGAATTTTGCTATCTGTGATTTACATACACTTCTGCATAGGTGTCAGATGTGTGGAGACCGGAGACACATGATCACAAATGTGTTCTTTCTTTAGGTAGTTGTGATCATAATTGTCCAATGACCATATTTTAGTAAATACTATCTCAGAGTGAAATGGAGATATGTTGGGTGTGTAAATATGTAGCGTTAGCATGCAACATGGGAGATGCAGAAATAGTACTAGCTCGTGCTAAAACAAGGTAAAAATGAAGTAGGATTTGCCCTCCAAAAGGAAAAGAATGAACTGAATAGTATCAAACAATAATATACATAAGGAAATAGGATTATCAGAACTCAAGGTACCTTAGTCGCTCTAGAGGTCTAGACAAGTACACAATAATACTTAAATAAGAAAAAACAAAACTCCCAAAAATTCTCTTATTAATCGGGAGAAAAAAGAGAAAATCTACACCACTTATTTCGGTGGGGGTAAGATTACAATGATACAGATTAATCATGTATAGATATTACAACTATTATATTTGTATAACAAATACATCTATATTTTTCAAAGGCGTTAGAGCTCCATAACAAAAACAACATATTGCAATATCTAGTCGCATAATTGCACGGAATTTTCGCTAGTTAGGAACAAATTCTAAACTTGATGTCAACAATTATCACTTACATTATTAAAGCAATAAAAAATGAAGCCACCAAGTTCGCTCTCAAGGGCTAAAATTTCTACATTAATAGGTGAAAAAGAGAAAGATCAACGCCATGGATTGTGATAGGTCTAGAATATAACGGTCTAGATAAAAATAAAAAGAGTCCATACCAAGTAAAATCTAGAAAATAACTAAAATTTAGAATAAAAATAAAATAAAATTAGCAAATTGATTTTTATATAATTCAGAATAGATTCAAACAAAAATTAGTAATTGGATTTGCATATGAATTCAAAAAATTAAATACTTGAAATTAAATAAAATTAGAAATTATATTTTATACTATTCAAACAAAAAAATAATTGAAATTCAGAATAAAAAATAAAGGAAAAATGGTAATTTGATTTCCATACACTTTCCAAAGTAAAATACTTAAATAATTATAATTTAGAATAAAATTTAAAAACAATTAGTAATTGGATTTGTATATAAATTCTAACACAAAACTTAAATTTGGAATAAAAATTAAAATTAGCCACTTGATTTCGACAAGGATTCTGAAGTAAAATCCCAAAATGACTGTAATTTTGAATAAAATTAAAGATAAATTAGCAATTGGATTTGTATATGAATGCTATCAAAAGTAATTAAAATTATGCATAAAATGTAAAATAAAATTATCAATTTGGTTTTGATATGAATTCTAAAGTAAAATACACAAATAACTGTAATTTGGAATAAAAATTAAATACAAATTAATAATTTGATTTTATACTAATTCTTACCAAAAATAATTGAAATTCAGTTAAAAATAAAAGGAAATTTGCAATTTTATTTCCACACAATTTCCAAAGTAAAGTATCTAAATAACTTAAATTTAAAATAATGTAATAAAATTAGCTTTGGTTTCTATGTGAATTCTAATTAAAAATAATTCAAATTCGGTATAAGAAATAAAAGAAAACTTGCAATTTGATTTTCATATGTATTCTAAAATGAAGTTCCCAAATAACTAAAATTTAGAATAAATTAAATAAAATTAGTAATTTGATTTGTATATGAACTCTAATAAAGGATAACTAAAATTTTGAATAAAAATAAAAATTGTATTGAGGAAAGCACGAATGGTATTTTAGGAGACTACGAAAGAGTCCGTTGGCGTCGATCTATTCTACAAGAAGACATTGATTCATAGGGAAGCGAAGAGCCAAAGCGGCAGTGACAGAGATATGGACAATGTTGTGTTTTTCACCTTAAGCAATAATTAGAGCCGTTCAACGAGGACAATGTTTATATGTCTTCAAATCTAGATAGCCTACAATATACGTAAATATATTATGAAGCATCTAAGTTATATTATTGATACTACAAGCTTTGAAATAAATCTAGCCATGCAAATACGTGGGCTACCCTGCTAATTAAATTTCACAAGGACATAAATGAACATTAGGTTTGTTGAATTAACTGAATGGCTTCGTACCATCAAAAGTTAGGGAGAAGAGGCATAGTACAGTACTACCAAAGGACTAACTGACTACAATTTGCACAAATACTAAAGAAATCTAGAATTTCGCCAAAACATATCAGTAGCTCGAAATTTTAGCGGCCTAAGACACAAACAGCCAAATCTCCATGTAAATTAGAATCGAAAAACTATTTTACTATGTTCCCAGAAACTCAAGAAAATCATAGCGTGCATGAAACCTCTGTTAACAGGGAATGGCCAGAATGAGATCCCGCGGACCCGCCACACCGTTTCCCAGTGACGACCTCGACAACCAGCACGCCGAAGCTGTAGACATCCGCCTTCTCCGTAAGGTGTCCGTGCACAACATATTCCGGAGCCATGTAACCCCTACAGTCAGCCATCTTGGTGAGATCCTGAGCAAGACCCTTTCAGAAAGATAGAACTAACTTCTTTTTTTTTGAGAAAAAAGGGTAGTACTAACTAAAGAGAACATCATGTATGTAAGATAATATTGTTCTTAGGCCCTGATCAATTCGGCTTCGGCTTCTGGCTTATTTCTCACTATTCATAAGTTTTTTTTTTTCTGAACTTTTGGCTTTTTGTTGAGCTTTTTTGCCGGTTCTTTTTTTTCCCTTATTTGTTTGTATTATACGTAATGGGCTAACATATTTTTTATATTTTTAAAATTTTTTAATTTAATTATGCTAAATAAGTCTCTGTCAGCTACTGTGCTTTTTTCAGCCAGCTACAGTGTTTTCAGCCATAAGCCATGAGCTTTTCAGCCGAACCGATCACCACCTTACTTACAGAGAGAACATCATGTAAGGAAGATAATATTGTTCTTACTTACACTGTCCCGGCAATTCCTGTTGTAATATGAGTTCTGTCAGCGCAGAGGACCCGCGCAAGGCCAAAGTCGGTTATTTTCGGCTTTAGCTTCTGATCCAACAAAACGTTGCTGGCTTTGATGTCTCGGTGGATAATCCGAGTTTCTGATTCTTCGTGGAGGTAGCATAGACCCTCTGCTATGCCTTGAATGATATCAAACCTCTGCTGCCAATCCAAATGCATATTCTGGTCATCAGCTGCACGAGTAAAAGAACCAATGTTCTGTTGTTACTTCTCTGACATAAAGAGAATACGAATGTGGTGATGGGATATCACCAAAGAGTCCGTGATGAAGATTCCTATATGGGAATTTATGAACAATTAGCATGGTGGCCCACGTACATGCACGGGCATTATTCTTAGAGCATATTTAATTGGTTTAGCGCTACATACATGATAATAATAAAGGAATTACATACAGAAAATAAAGGGTTGTAAATCACATAAAAGAATCAAATATTAAAATTTTAGAATGTTGTCAATTCGTTTTGGTTTCCATGTTGTAGAATTGATTTCATTTGTAATATGAATGTATAGTAGTATATATATATTAAAACAAACAATATAGATTATATCTTTGGGAGAAAATACTTGCTCTTTATAATAACCAACAGAGATCCCCAATAATAGAGATAACAATTGTATTTATAATAATATAATTAAAAGAATGCAAATTATGATGATATCGTAGGTAAGTTTGTGTCTATGCGTGGATCGCTTGAGTTCAAGTATATCTTAAGTATGTCACATCTTAATTTCATATAAGAGTTTCTCAACTATACGTGCATGCATATCATGGTACAAATTGACTTCGTGCGCAATGTCATAGATCAAGAAAAACTGTTGGTTATGATTTATTAATCATAAAAAGGGTCCACCTAATATGATTTTCTTTTTTAAGAATTTCTAGTAATTATTCTTATTTATCAGGTAACATCAATTAGTTATGGCTTACTAAACATAATTAGGGTCCACCGAATTAAGGGTCGGATTTTTCATTTTTGGGAGAGTTTCATCAATATTTCTCTTTTCTCTCAGTTGATGTAATCAATTCACCTAAGTTTTTTTATTGTATGATAGATAACATCTAACGGTTGATATAATTCAACTTCAATTAGAATACACCATATTGATGACGATTCTAGAAAAAGTTTAAAGTTGTAAAACACACATTGTTGGGAAGCATGTAGGTAGAATAAATCTTGTCTTTTTTAGTTTCTTTTTTTCTTGCTGAGTGCCACTTTTTTTTCTTGTGCATGGCTTTTACTCATTTATTTTGCACATTTGTATCCTTCTTTTACTCTCGTACATGGATTTTAGGGTGGGCTATAAAGGATTCTTTTCATTTATTGGGTTCATCTATAAGCTATAATGGGTAAACTTGTCTTATAAGATTTCGTGTTTTATTTAAGATATCCACTGGTCATCGTTTACTGACCATAATAAGGGCCTAAATCGAGGGACAGCTGTTTTTTTTCTTTTTCTGATAATTTCTAGCTCATTTCTCTTTTTTTAGCAACTGTAAAACTTATGTGATTGACTTTTAGTATATAATACATAGATTTTGTTTTTTTGGGGATTTACTTTGAAATTCCTATGGAAATCAAATTGATAATTTTTCCCTGAATTTTACTTATTTTGGATTGTATTTGACATAGACTCTTTTTTAATTGCTAATTTTAATTTAATTATTATTCTAAATTTTATTTATTTATGGATGTTACTTTAGATGTCATATGTAAATCAAATTGCTAATTTCTGTTATTTTTTATTTCAAATTTTATTTAATTTGGATTATACTTGGCATATGATTCTTTATTTTAATCTAAGCTATTCTAACTTAGGTCCGTGAGATAGATGACTAGATTTTTCAGTTAATACAAGAGTTTCCTTGAATATCTAATTAGTATAGTTTTACAAAGTTTTAATATTTTTAGAATTTAATTTTTGAATTCATTTATAAATCAAATATCTAATCATCCTTTATTTTTTATTCCAAACTTGCATGTTTTTGGATCGTACTTGCTGTAGATTTCTTTTTAGTTTTATGCTAGAATTCGTATAAGAAACTAATTTCTATTTTATTTTATTTATTATTTTGAATTTATTTTTGGGGTTTACTTTGAAATTCATATGAAAATCAAATTGCTAGTTTTATTTTATTTATATTCTGAATTTTACTTAATTTAGATTGTACTTGAACTCTTTCTTTTAATTTGCTAATTTTTGTTTAGTTATTATTGAAAATTTTAGTTATTTATGGATGGTACTTTGGAAGTTGTATGGAAATCAAATTTCCATTTTTATTTTAATTCCAAATATCTCCTAATTTGGATTGTACTTGACAAGTACTCTTTCTTTTAATATGAACCGTTATAATTCGGGTCCACCAAATTAAGGTCTAGATGATTTGCTCTTTTTTTGACAATTTATAGCATATTACTCTTTTTTCTCAGCAACTCTAAAAGACATGTCATCGACTTTTAGTATATATTAGATGTTGCTACACACTGTTTTGGAGAAAATTAGCCAAAAACTGAATAGGGTTGCAGCTCGTCATCACCAAAAACAATGCTCCTCATCAAAATCCTGTCCATGCAGCTGCATCGCAAAAGGAAACTATTGTGCTCTCTTTTTTTTTCTGAAACTAGAAAAAGGAAACATTGCGCTGATATGGGCCACTAATGTTGTTTTCATAAATGTTTAAATAGATTGTTTCAGTCATCTGGTGAGAACTACAAATTGTTTCATCACATCACGTTTAAATTAGGCTGCACTCAATGTTTAATTGACGAAATTGAAATTCATGCAGTATATGTTTTAACTCATGCAGTATATGGAGAGTATGGACTAAGAAATGAGGTGAGACTAGCTTTACCGAATATGAACAGATCTAAGCTCCTGTTGAAATGGTATTCATATATCAGGAAGCTCTCAGCGCCATCCACACTGCACCCAAGCAACTTCACCAAGTTCTTGTGACGCACTTGGCTTAGCACATAAACCTCACTGAAGAACCGATCGATGCATTGTTTTGTGTTCAGAAATAATCTCTTTGCAGCAACTTCATTCCCACCAGGAAGAACGGCCTGTGAAATAAACGATTATGACTTACGAGTGACAGCCCCTTAATACCTACTTGAATAATATGACTTTCTTATCACAACAACATAGTACTAAATTGCAGAATTTTACCCCCTTTATGTACCTTGTACACAGTCCCGTTGCTCCCTTGGCCAAGTTTGTTTGACAAACTGAACCCACCAGTTGCTTTCTTTAAGTCCTTATAACTAAAATTCAGGCTTGACTGAGAAATCCTTGCAGGAAGTGTTGATCCATACAAATCTGCAGTTACTCGAGTAGGTTACAAACAATCATAAAGGATGGGTTCAGCAAATTCAATACTAACCTCTCAATGATCTATCTCTGGCAAAACGAGCCTTCTTCTTCCATGCCAATACTGCAGCGACAAATAAAAGAACACCACCAACACAGGAACCCATGACCGTCCAAACAATAATTCGTTTCCTTGTGCTGGAGCTTGGCGCAGAATCCATCGAGTTCCAGAAAGGTGCAGGTGAGTATCTGATGTAGCAGCCAGCAAAGAGCGCACGGCCTTCTTCTGATGGTGCACATTTCTCCACGGATGCAGCCGCTGCGTTGAGACACCTTTCGCAGCTTGATGTGTTCAAGTTCTGCCAGCACTGAGCAAGTGCATAAGCCGCTACTTTCGATGATTTAATGGCTGAACTAACAGCAAACCCTTTGTTGCTCTTGACAGCCAAGGAAGTCACGTTACTCATTACAGTATTCACAACTGAACTAAAGCCCTGCTGGTCTGAGCTGTGGTTACTGGAGGAGCACACACTTGTATCCAGTGAGTCCATGACCTCGTCAAAGAAAGAGTAATTTGCATACCTCATAAAGCATCCATCGAGATATATCCGGCCCCCAATGAAAGGATAGCATTTGGGAAGAAGAGACCTTATTTCTGAATAGCACAGCGTACAGTCGACTTCGCTGAGATCTTCCTGGCATTGCACCAGCCCGTAGTAGGTAATGGGATCTTTCCCAACAGAAGTCATCCCATATCCCTTTTGCACAAGATCTGAGTTTACGTTGTCAAAGGCGACGACAAAGTTGTTGGCCCAAACCGCTGCAGAACCAGCAGCTCGGGTGGTGTTGCAGAATTCACGAACCACCGATGCCCGAGGGTCAGCCAAGGTAGTGGTGGTTGTCAAGAAGGACAAGTAAGCAGTGATGACAAGAGCAAAAAGAAACGAACAGAAGTCTTTCATTCTGCAACCAGCCAACCACAACCTATTTTCTGGTTCTTCTCAGAACTTCATGGCACAACTATGGAACAAGCAAAATAAAGGCAAGCAAGGCAAAGATTGAGAGGAAATTAAGGTAACAAGATTACATCAGTAAGAACCAGTTTGCACTAAACAAACATAACTCATCATGCATAAGAGTAAGAACTTAAATTTGAGAGCTCATGGCTGAAAAAAATTAAACCTGTAAAGCGAAGAAATATGAGCTATCGGTGTGCTTAGATGAATCGCGAGAATAAGGAGGAAAACTAAAGGCCATAAGAAAAGATACCTTCAGTTGCTGGTCCTCCATTGAGTGATTGAGTCCCTGACTTCTTGTAAACCTTTGTGAGGTAATATTGACAGAGACAGGAAGGAATTTTTGCGGTTGACTCTGCCATGCTGTCCAATGTCCATGGATCCATATGAAGAACTGCACTAGCATTTTCAATATTGCAGACACTAGTATTTGGAATAACAATTGGCAGGGAAACCCTAATTTTATTAGGCAAGAACTGTCAATCAATTTAACCATGACATCAAAGCTCATTCTAATTATGCGCAGTCCAAATGGATGCATTGAACATCAATTAACTATGTGTGGAATCATTTATCCATTTTGACAAGTACATAGTTCTCCAAGTCATCAGCACATTTGAAAAAAGAAGTAGCATTGATAAGGACATTTGATAGATATTTTAGTGATAGTGACAGCTTACTGAGCGGAAGATAGCCTGTCCATCATGCTTATCAAACAAACCAAGAGAAATTCTAAGCTGTTGAGTAGTTTGTTGGATTCTTCCCAAAAAAGGAGAGAACTAGTCTTAGTACTTACTAATCAGTTTGTTTGTGGGCATAATTATTTGCCTCGAATGCATAGCAGCTTGGCCTATCCAGTAGAGTAGTAGTATCTAATATGGTTGAGATCACTTTGGTAAATCCATAGCTGAAATCACTTTGACTTCAACACGGCATCTTCCTTGACCAGATGATCCTAATAGTAATATAGAACAGGAACACTGTTGATGTAGCTGCTTCCAATAGACAATATAGTAAACCTTTTCTTTTCTATAATATGATCTTTGTTATGCGTGATGTTCCAGTTTTTTAGTATATATACAATAGAATGAACATTTTAGTATCTCCATAACAACACTACGTAATTACAAATCTGCATTCATCAAAACAGATTCCTCCATTTCAATCAAAATGTCAATGTTCTTCACCGTGACCAAATCATTTGTTAAGTGTAAGCAACTACTAAAATGGTCATTGCAAAATGCATATACCTTGCTCTGATCTGGAAACTTCAGGAGGGCTCAAATACCTTGCTCTGATCTGGAAAGTTCAGGAAGGCCCTTTTGATCCGAATAACTATTGTAAGATGTTCAGCTTTACTCACTTTAGCCTACGATGACATGTTCATGTGATCAACATCAAATACCCCATTTAATGATTATCTATTTAATTTTATCTGTTTATTTAACTTCCAGTGTGAACCATGCTCTTGACAGAATGCAACCAGAGAAAAAAAATCAATTTTTTTATACAAATTTTACAGGGTCAGAACAGATTTGGATACAACACAGGATAGTCTGTTTTGAATTTACTATGAATTGAATATTTTATTCTCCTTCTAAGAAGGGATTTTTATGGTACATTATACTGGTAGTAGAAAGATGGTATTAGAAATAAAATTTGACTGTAGATTTGTGAGGATATTATAGACTTTTGTTTTTCAAGTCAGGCAAGCTCCTAGAGCAGATGCGCCTTCACCTCGCCACCGACGCCGGAAGGAGCTCGCCGAGAAGATCGGCTTCTTCTACCAGCTCAACATCTCCCCCAAGGTAATCCATTCCGTCAAAAATAGCATCCGTCTGTTTCTTTCCTAGACTTTGTGGGCAATCTCCCCGGCCCAGAGATTAACTACGTGCACAGTGTCGACGAGGAGGTCTTCGTCGGCAACCTCAAGAAAGGTGTCGTCTTCAAAGGTCTAGTTTCCTTGTCGATTCGTCTCATTCGCTTCTTAATCTTTTTGGTTTTTCTTGGTTTATCATCCTAAAGAGATTTCTTCTCTTTTGGTTTTGTCAGTTAGGGCCATGCGAGGGTGTACTGGTGTAGGATTGTCGAATTTTTTTGTACGGATAATCCATTTTTTATTCAAAATTACAGAAATATATCCGCGGGAAAATTTTTTACAAAAATAGGCTCCAGTCGCCTAATGGTTGGGCGACTGGAGCCTTCCTAACCATTGGGCGACTTCATGAAAGTCGCTCTACCTCGCATTGCACTCGGACTCGTGATTTTAAATTTTTTTCAATTTTGTAGTTTTAAACTGGTAAAAAATCTGCTGGAGTTGTAATAAAAGTTTATGTTCATTGTATGTTGAAGGTGTGTAAAACATTTTGGAAAAATTTTTTTAGGAACGATTGACCGTAGAACGATCGGTACATACGATGGTAAATGATATTTTGATGTTATTGAGAATTCGTCTCTGGGTTAGGATTGGGTTGAGAAGGATCGACAGGCTCAGCGGTCAGATTATCACAGACGGTTCTACATACAAACCGTCTATAATACTCTCTATCACAAGTTTTATATACCGATGCAATATAAACAACTAGTCTGAAAAGATAAAATAGCAAAGTTGTATATGACTTATATATACTCATTTAAAAGGTTTCGACGAGATCTACAACTTTTCAGTTGAAGCAAAATCCAAATTCCGAAAGGAAGACCAAGAAAAAGGGCAAAAACAGAAACCAAAAACTTACGACGCAGGTTTAGGTCCAAAGATGACCAATTTTTGGGGTCTTGGAGGGCGACGGGCGCAAGCGGGTCTTTTTTATTAGATCGGGTCGTTAGCTTTCCAACGAGTACAAGAACGTCGAAAACGGACACCGTATGCAAAAGTTATGCCCGTTTTACTGAAGGTGTGTCGGAAACAGACTGAAACTGTTATAACTTTTGATCCCGTGGCCGCAATTGCTCAAAATTTTTTCTAGAGGCTGTTGGATGTATGAAGAACAGCTCCACCAATTTTCACTATTTTTGGCGAAGGTTTGATGCACTTTCCAAATTCTCAGTAACATCAAAATATCACTTACCATCGTATGTACCAATTGTTCTATGGTCATTTGTTTCTAAAAAAAGTTTCCCAAAATTTTTTACACACCTACAACATACAATGAACATAAACTTTTATTACAACTTCAGCATATTTTTTACCAGTTTAAAACTAGAAAATTGACAAAATTTAAAACATTCACGTGGTCCTGAGTGCAGTCGCTCAACTATTGCGCGACTGCATGAAAGTCGCCCAATGGTTGGGCGATCGGATGCGATCGCTTCGAGGGTAGAGCGACTTTCATGAAGTCGCCAATGGTTATGAAGGCTCCAGTCGCCCAACCATTAGGCGACTGGAGCCTATTCTTGTAAAAAATTTTCTCGCAGGTATATTTCTGTAATTTTGAATAAAAAATGGATTATCCGTACAAACAATCTAGAATTGTCGATGACAATCAAAGGAGGGTGAATAATTTTAATCAGCAGCGGAAACTTTTCTCCAATTTTACTGTCTTTTGATTTCCAACCTGTCACACAAAAATAAGAAAATAAAAATAGCAATATATATTTATATTACCAACGGATGGATCGCTTTGCTCTGCTGGATGGGTCACTTTGCTCACAAGAACCGAGGCGAGCAATGACGTGGGAACTGTGTTCACGCCGTGTGATCGAAGAAAAAGTGCCCGGTGTTGCTGTGTTGTAGTGAACGGATCTGCTGTTCGCTTGGACGCCACGCAACTGGTTTCGTCGTTCGTGAACCGAGGCGCGCTCAATGAAACAAAGACGACGTCGGCGAACACTATAACGAGAAAAGCGCCGCCATAATTTTCCTCCGATCAATACGAGTCGCCGCTCCCAACTTCCATCAGCCAATGCATGCATCGTATTGTTATGCCTTGATATAAGTCACTTAGCAATTATCCATCAGACTCCCCTCGTCTGCGTGCAAACACAACTTCCATCAGATATCAAAAACTGTGCCCTTCTAATTGTTTGTTTTTGCTATCTCTCGCTATTCTTTTTGTTCACTCAAATCGGTCGGCACACAATTTTTTTATCAGCTCCTCTACAACACCTATTCAATCTCTACTTAAAATCCTAATACAACTCGTCCAACTAAACTTTTGACCCACTAATTTTCAAGGAACCTGAAACCCTTTCTAACACGGGTTTTCCAAAATTCCAACTTTCCTAACGCATCATGTGTCGAAACCTCCAGGACCATACCTCCCTAGCTTCTCCACGTATCATCCATCACGTGTCGTAGCCTCCGGACCGCACCTCTGTAACTCTAACATATATCATCCATCCATATCTGATCTCCATGCGTCCCAAGCATGAGCCTGACCATCTCGTGACCTTCTTTACCGTTCGAACTTCGGATCTCCCCATCCTAATCTCGGTCCACCACGTCACCGACCATAATCGCCTCCATGCTCAACCTGCACATGCAAAGACCAAAGAAAAATTTTTCGGTACAAGTTCATCCCAACTTGACCACGATCAGTCCACACACGCCACACATCTCGCATAACATCGATAAACAATATTATCAAATATTCATCATCATAAATTAATCATTGTCAATTATTCATCGCCAAAATATCCTCGATCTAGCCACATGATCTAACAGAGGGGAAGCCAGATGCAACCTTCTTCTTCGTGGATGACAACTTTCTTGTGATCTCCAGCGGTAGGCTTAACCCTTAGATGGCGTTTATAGGATGAGATGACAAGAACTACAAACTTTTCCATAATTCAGAGTTTTTCTAAGCGATTCTAATGATAACATGATATCGAGTGTATGTGTGTTTGCAGGGGTAAATTGAAGATCAAGGGGGAGCATAAACGCCGCGCAGAAGTTCACACTGGACATCTTTCCAAAGTCATCCAAACTGTAGTGTGTTTGAGTATGTACGGTGCCATGATTGAATTGCCATGCCGTTGCTTAAGAGTTTAGAGATGAATTGTTGCTTTACCCACCCAAGGTCGACCTGGTTTAGCGAGCTCTTCGTGCTGAGCTACGACATCGCCAGGAAGCCATACCGCCGTGGCTATCAGTGAACACCCACCATTGGATGCTGTCCCAGTCGTAGGTGATCCCCGGCGAGAGCATCGTCGGGTCCTGCATGATCTCCAGTGAGATTGGGCATGTGAAGTCATGCAAATTAATTGTATGCCACTTGTTTCGTTTACAATTTTACCCTCTTAGAGATTCTACTATTAGTAATGTGAATAGTAGTATAACTAAATCCTAACTAATCTGAACTATTAGATCGCAAAGATTGGGCAGCTTATATTCATTTTAAGGTACCATAAAAGAGCTCTTTAAGAAATAACAAAAATAATTTGAGTAAAATTGAAGGTTGAATCAGGTATTCTATCCTGAATTCCATTGCTGATATGATTTATTTCATGACACGGTACCCCCACTTGCGCAATGCACAAAACAGAAGACTGCTAAATTCATTTATTGGGTTCTCACTTCTCAGCTTCATTCATTATATCTACAAATATCGTTAGTGAAAACATAGGCACTCGTCTGTATTTACTTACAAGTGTGGCAATTGAAACATTTTGAAGAATATATCCACTACCACAACAATTTCACATCACACAAAACTGTAAGTCGTCAACATATTTGTCTTAGGAATTAAAGGAAAAACAGATACTGGGCTTAGCTCTCGCTTAAGTAAGAGCGAGATGACCCTGGAAGTGAAGGAGCAGAATGTGTGGACAGCAATCGTGACTTTTTGCCTTCTTTGATATCCTCAACGGCCTAAACATTCAAAAATGGAGGATCACTCAAGACAATCTCGACATCATGCCTGTGGCTTCTCAGCAACTCCACAACATTCGTCATTGTAGGCCTGTCGCCAGGGTTTGCTTTGGTGCATGGCAGTCCAACCACGCAGGATATGTGTGAGACTATGTGAAGATCACCCAATGGTTATAATGAGTAATTAACTTTTGCTTCAGAGAGTTTGTGAAGTTTGAGTTCGATTTTTGAGAGTTAAATTTTTTAGTTGTTTTTGTTGCTAGCGGTTAGACTGATGCTAGAGTGGTGGTCAAACTAGCATGGGAGCCGCGGTATGATCGGCCTTGTGCGGTAGAACCGGACTTGACTAGCGGTCAAACCAGGGTGCGGTATGACCAGATTCTAGTTGGTGGTAGCTTTTTTCAGTAAGCTTGTGTTTGGGGTGATCTCAAGCAATCATACCGGGCTTTGTACTACGTAGTACTAGGCAGTACTTCCGACATTGTACTAGTGGTACTACCGGCGTTAGGCAGTATGACCGGCCTTTGGTTGGCGGCCATACCATACGAGGTGCTACTTGTGGCCTTGTTAGTTTGAGTTGAGTTGATTCAGTGCAGACACGGCATGGGTGCCGTTGCTTGTATGCACAGAGGTTTAATGTTTGGTCTTAGGTTTAGGATCAGTGGTTTGGTTGCATACATTTCGCATGGTGCATTGTATGGATTAATTGTGCCAATTAATGACTTTGTGTATTGTGCGGTACTACGCGATGGTTTTCTTGTTTGTATTCGTTGTAGGACTCTAAAGCTATGTCATGGTGAGGCAGATGGGACCGAGACTAAGCTAGAAGAGGTTAAATCTAAAGCAGTCAAGGGATCGGGACCACCTTAGGAGGAGTTGAGGTCCAGACGATCAAGAAGCCGTCGAGATGACCAAGACTTGCAAGGTGGTTACAAGCCTGGACGACGAGGAATCGGAGTAAGAGCTACCAGTGTGGACACAATGGGTAATGGCAAGTTGGATCGGGACTAAGCTCAGGAAGGAGCTGAGGTCCAGAGCAGTCAAGGAAACCGTGTGGTGTCATGTGCGAGGAAAAGCATGTGGTGCGCTAAGTGACTTGGGTCATTTGCAAGCGTGGACAGTTTGGTGGGATTCGGACCCTTGAGAGATTTGCAGCAAGTTATTGAGGCCACATAAAAGATAACGAAGTATGGACGATTCTTCATAGCAAAGAAAGCAAGAAACTTTGTGGAAGGCGGTAGAGGGGTATTTTGGTAAATTGCCCATTACAAAAAAAGTGGTGGTGTGAAGTTGCGGCATTGGCCTAAGTGGTTTAGGTCTTGTATGTGTTGAAAATATAAAGTGGATCAAGTTTTGATTCAGTGATGGGTTAATGGGTGTAAATACTTTGAGAATCGTGTATGTGTAAGTGTAAAACTCGATATAGTGTTGGATTAACGAGTTAGCCCATATAACTAGATGAAATCCAACTAGAGGTGTTGGTTATAGTTTCTCTTATAAGACTCCATATATAAGAAGAGAGAGATGGTTAGGTTAAGCTTTTGGGGGACTTTAGTCCGAGTCTTTGAGAAAAAAAGTTTGGCTTCATGGAGAGAACTTTGTGGGAGATGTGAGAGGCTCTTGTGGCTGAGATTTTTGTCATCCTTAGGCTTTGTGTTGGCTAGGGGGCTATAAATATTCAATCGTCAAGTATCAATAGAGATTAAAATTTGTCCAAGTATTTCCCTTTGCTCTTGTGATGAAACCTTGATTTAGTTTGGTTTTTGATGTTTCCACTTCTCTCCTTGATCTTGCTATGTGCCAAGGATGTGTAAGTGATGAAAATATGTCTTATATATCAAATCTCATCCATTTAGGCAATTATATTTGTATGTTCTTGTTTTTGCCCGGATTTGGCTCCAGAAGGGGTGATTTTGGGGTTTTGCTCTTGTGGGGTTTTAGCTTGAATTCATGCTGTGATTTAGTTTACTATGCCATGTGAGAACCCATCTAAGGTCATCTAAATCATCTAGGACTCACGACTAAGAGAAGATCAAGATTTTCCCCCTTTTGCCATGTTTTAGTGCTTCCTCCACTCAAATAGAAATGGGTCAACTTTGGCAACGATTATCTCGATCATTGATTGGAATAGGTTCCTGCCTTCTAATTTTCATGTCATTTGGATTTACGGATCAAAAATTTCATCGATTTTAGTTTTGGAATCACGCTAATTTTACTGTAGCAGTGGCACCACCGGGTACTGCAGCAGCAATATTGATTTTACTGTAGCAAGCGGTAATCCTGTAGTACTGTAGTAGTACTACCAAAATTACTACTCGTTCCTCGGATTTTCAGCCTCTTGTTTTGCTAGGTTATGTGTTGGCTTTGCATCTTAATCTTCTTAGCTTGTAATTATTAGAGTGAAGGATTGATAAATACTTAGGAGAAAATTTTGATGCACCATTTACCCCCACTCTGTTGCCATTTGTGGTCCTACAATATGCATGACCTCATTCTTCATATGTTGAAATTCCCTTCCGTGATCCTTCACTGCTCTGTCCAGAGACTCCTGCCAACCTCATCTTTTCATGTGACGCGTCTTTGAGGGACCTGCTATCCCAGCTGACATGACTCACCGACACGACCCTCCTGGTCGCTTATGTTGTATTGCCCTCTGGACAATACGAAGTAGCACACTACCTTCTTTGTGTGATGCAATGAACAAAATAGCCAAGACAATCAAGAATGCACAGAACACTTTTGCTATCTCCTCTCTTCTCTTTATTACTTCCTACTCTCCTAGCTTTTTCCGATCACACCGATCGCCTCTTCTCTCGTTCCCATGTTACATGCCAACCTTTTCTACTTATATACTACACCAGTTGACAACAATAGCTTAGAAACAGAAACATACACCTATTACTTGGATACATATACACGGTAAGAGGGCTCGATAGTGCTCACAGATACATTACTAAACATCAAAATACATATCATGCAAAAGCGTAAATATAATAGTAGACTTACTCATGGGCCGATCAGGCCGAAATCAATAGAACACAGCAGCGGAAACAGAGCACATAGGTGGGACCCTCAGGACGTGCCCACAGGCAGCCAACTGGGGTTCACGACCTAGTTCTTGACCTCTTTATTTTCTTCACCATCATGACCAGGTGTATTGTTGAAGCGTAATGATCTGACTCTTGATTCTGGATTAATTGAGTGAGCGAGGGTGAGCACAAACCACCATGCTGAAAGCATCTAGGCCCCTAAAAATGGTTTTGGTAATTAATAAATTTATGTGAATATGGGACTAACATGTTTAATGAGTATGTAAAGGTTAAGTCCATATGTTGGTGACAAGATGCAAGCCAAAGGATAAATGTAAAGATCAAAAATGGCTCAAGACAAATGTATACTTAGAACATGATCCCTTTTATTTTTACCGGTCTTAAGGAGAAAAGGTGGAGGACCGGATTATAGGGTAGATAATCGTACCATAAAGAGGCATCATGACAAGTAGCTTGATAGCAAAAATTATGTGCCATTTGGATCAAATTAGAAGCATGCATTCATCAAGAATCAGATTTAAAACCAAAACTGTGCTCTGTCTGGAAGAGCGGTAGTACCGCAATTTTCAACGTCGGAATTACCGTAGGGCGGTAGTTCCGCTGGTAAAATTGGTACTACCGGCGACCGGAAGTTCCGGAACTCAAGCGGAGCCTTTTTCCCAGAGAGCACCCTCCAGACGTAATCTGAGATTTCGCGGAGCGGAAGTACCGGCGATTTCAACGTCGGAACTACCGCAGGTGCGGTAGTTTCGCTATCCAGAGCGATACTTCCAAAGCTCGGAAGCTCCGGAGGGGAAGCGGAGCCTTTTTTCCAGAGAACGCCAAGTTTGGGACTTTTGAAAGTTCGGCTCAAGTGGTAGTACCGCGCCAACTTTGTGGAACTACCGGCGAGCGGTAGTAACGGAGTTTTCAATGGTGGTAGTACCGCGTCGACATTCCAATGGTCACTACAAAGCTTTGACATAGCCGTTCTGCCGCGCCAGAAATAGGAGCGGTAATACCGGCCCCATAACGGCGGTAGTTTTGGTTGGTGGAGAGTATAAATACCCGTACCACTGCTCAAGGACAGTAAGAAGAGACCCATTTTCACTCCACCCCTAGTTTACACATTGAGCATTAAATTTTGAGGTGGTTGAGCAATTTAGTGCATTGCATTCATTAGTTGATCCTTGGCACTCAAATTGCAATCAAGTGAAGCCCAGATCTTTTTTTACTCTTGGTGCTTGCCAGCACCTGGACGATTTGGAGGAGGGTTGATCGGTGATCTTCTCAAAGGAGATTGTGAGAAGACCCGACATTCGTGTGAAGGTTGGAGCTCACCTACCCGGAGTGGGGAAGAGCTACCACTAGTGATCGTGGTGCTTCGGCTTAATTCGTGGAGCCGGTCCAATTCGTTTGGGCTAACCTCAATGTGGATTAGGGGAAACCGGTAAGTTCCGAACACCACGGTAAAAACATCGATTGTGTACATCTCTCTTGCTTTCTTCTAGCTCTTACTCATTTACATTATTGTGATCATTTGCTTGATTTAGAGCTAGAATTGTTGCTTGCTTGACTAGAATTATCTGGTTTAATTGCTTTACATTCTTACTATTAAAAGTATAAAGAATTAATTAAGTAGACAAGAAAATTTTAAAAACCTCCTATTCACCCACCTCTAGTCGGTATCCTTGATCCTACAAGTGCTCTGCGAGCCAATACATAGGATGCAAATGGATAACATGCATGGTTCATCAAGGGAAGGCTCAGGTAATTTTATTTGCCATAAATTGCTTTTAAAATATGATACATAGGAATTTCATGAGACCTAGCAATTTTAACTAAAGCAGATTTTATCAATGCATCAAAGAATACAATAATAATAGCGATCCAGATTCCATCTACCATTACATGGTTTCTGCACCATATGCTAACCTTTAACCATTATAACTGATTACCATATCACTGGGGCAACACCCAGGGGAACACAAATCAGGGCTTTTTACTACCCATCACTTGTCCAATTCCACCCACAATGTTTTTTTTGAAATAGAACTATATCTGGTTATGTTCTCATGTCTGCCCATGACTGTAGGCACGGCTATTCAAATAGTTTTCACTCTGTAGAGTTTGTACACTTTACCCACAAGAGACAATCCACTCGTTACTCCACACGATTCCTTAGTCATATGGTTGAGTAGATCATCACAGTAACTTTTCAAAATATCTGACCTCTTTTGTCATCTCACCCTATGGGCTGCTCCCACTTGCAGTGGGTCCCATACGTTGCGCGAGATGTTAACCACTAATACTAGCGCATTCTAACTCCACTCTCCCCAACGCTAGCACGACTGAAAAACTTCACCCTCCACTCGGTATCCCTTTAGGCCTTCCCTTACCCTTACAATATTCCATTCCTTTCCACTACCGGTGAGATGAATCTAGAGGTTCGATATATTTACTTAACCAAGTTACAATTTGCAGACTTGTGGTTGTACTGTTTTACATAGGAAGTCATGACAAAATTCAGTCCTTAGGGTTATCTGGGCCTACCACAATCCACACCTCGTGCTTCCACTGCACCACACCCCTGTACCATCCACCCAGATATTTAAGCAAGTTGGAGTTTTTGGGAGCATAAAATAATCATGTCAAAATATACCAGTCATTTCCATCCATGACTTCCCAAATTAGTTTCTCATGATTAAAAGTGATACTTGGGGCATTTTAGTGCCCCCGAGTATCTAAACAGTACTAAGCATGGCGTATAATTATAGACTTATTTTTGAAAGTTTTACCTTTATAATTTTGCTAGGGTGACAAAGCTCAAATAATCAAGTGTTCCAAAAGAGTATAATACTAATAAGTTAAATAATAGGCATGTAACTAGAATTCTTAAAACAAACATACATTTGCACATGAAATAATAGCGTGCAATTTGATAATTTAAAATGGAAATAATTTGCAGAAAATGTAGGTTCAACATGATGAAAGTATTGACTCGCCTTGCACGGTTTACCGCGGTCTTGAGCTCACTCAAAGCTTTCTCATTTGAGGGTCTTGAGCTGCTGGCCTTCATCTTTATCTCGATCTTGGTCTCGCGTGATTCATTTATTCTTCAGGACTCCAATTTCTAATTAGACGCTAAACAACTAAATCCAAATAAAGACAAATAACTCAAAAGATCCAAATAAATCCAATTAAACTTGGCTTTTATTATGATTAAATGGGTGATTTGAGGTTGGGTTGATTGGGTACAGAGTATTGATGGAGTCAAACGGGGTTAGAGCAAAGCGATGATTAGTAGAAGGAAATCCACTGAGATGGATGCCAAGGAGGGTTCATGATAAAGGAATATTCATGAGAATATTCCGCTTAGAACTCAGAGATGGCTAGGCATAGCTGATGGCAGAATATCATCACTTGGCCTCTAGTTTAATAACTTCTTTTACTATTTTATATTTATCAAGGAAGTCCCATGAGTCATGTCAGACCTATGGATAGGTGCATGAGTTTAGTTGGGTATTAAGTATTGTATTGGCCAAGTGTTGCCATTTATGAATTAGGGCAGGGATTCCATAGATGATGTGTACGACTTTTAGTTTATTGAATTAATTAATATTGCTAGTAATTTGATATGTAGCATTTTATACTGTCCTAATTATCAATTAATTGTATAATTGGTTAAATACTTATTTCCGAATATATATTCGTGAGATCATTTCAATGTCTGATGACCTAGGGCTACTATATTTTAGTACCTATACACTAATATGACCTTTTAATTGGAGGCACTATGAGAATCAACTGACATTGATATTTTATCCTTTTACTTAGCATTTGGCATAATTTAATCTTAACTAAAATTTATTTACATAGGGCTGAACTTGCTATACACAACTATATTTCACTATCTTTATTAACTAGATTTACCATTAAGATTTATTTATCAACGATGTGCTAATGGCGAGGATTATATTTTAAATTATGATTTTCTAATTTAAATGTGTATTTGACTTTAAATGGTTACGGCACATCGATTAATTAATTTTACGAAGTAGCTTGATTTGTCATTCACCTTGTTACCTTCGGGTTGGGATTTTTATTAAATTTGGACATTTCACCAAATCCATCTTTTAATTAATGCCCTTTATTAATAATTAGATTTTAAATAAATAATCAAGCCACATTAGTTACTCATATATGATGATTAAATCAATAGTAAATCTTGAATAATCTTATTTACATCCTAATCAAATTTATTAGCTTTCATGGATTATTTTCTAGTTTTCCTTAATTGAAATGGACCAAAGAAAAATAAAAATAAAAAGTGTGGAAAACGGGATTCGAACTTGGGACCTCGTGTGCACGAGAGGCTCGGCTGACCAATTGGGTGGTTGCCCTTCTGTGATTCGGAGGGGGGTTAACACACAAGAGACGAGGGGTGACTGGAGCCAAATAGAAGAGGTAGCTGGCCGAAACAGGGGAAGCGGGCAATGCCGTGGGGTCAGCTTGCTGGCGGCGACTGATGAGCCACGACCATCTCTCGGATCTCCCTTTACTAGCAATGCTTGCTCGTTATGAGTCTGGGATCCCTACTCATTATGTGACTGAAACCCCTTCAGTAACTCCTCATGCGCCTTGAGGGAGCCGGTGACCTCCTCTATCTTTTCTTATCCAGATCGGAGGAGTACATAAGTGTGGTGACAATAGGTATGTACTTCTCCAGAAACACACGCAGATATTTCTTCACCGCCATAGATTCCTCTATCTTGTCACTAAGAGAGTTGACCTGATTGTACAACAAAGTCAGCTTGCCGGTGAACTTGTCCACCGACTGGGTCTCTCCCATCTTGAGATTCTCGAACTTGCTCCGTAAATTCTGAAACCGCATCTCCTTCACATGATCAACTCCCTCGTGCATCATCTGAAGTGTCTCCCACGCTTCCCGTGCCGTATCCTTGCCGATGAGCTGATGTATCATTGAATCTGGCACTGCTTGGTAGATGATAGCCAAAGCTACCTGATTCACCTTGTTGTCTACCTCCTTGTCTTTTCCTTTCGGATTGACTACACCCCAGACTCCCTGGGTGCGCATATTTGTCTTCATTTTTATTGCCTATATTGGGTAATTGTCGGTCATCAGGAGAGGGTATTAGAGGGTGATTAGCCCACCCTGGACCTTTGCCTTATCTTCGATGATCTTCAAAAATCGCTAAGATCAACAGGATCTGATATCACTCGTTGAAATTCCCTTCAACGATTTTTCACTACTCGGTCTAGAGACTCCTGCCAACCTCGTGTTTTTGTGTGATGCGTCTCAGAGGCCAGAGGGACCTGCTGTCCCAGCCGACATGACTCGTAGACACGACCCTCCTGGTCACTTCCGTTCGTACGTGCCCTCTGGACAATACGAAGCAGCACACTGCCTTCTTCATGTGATGCAATGAACAAAACAGCCAAGACAATCAAGAACGCATAGAACATTTTTGCTATCTCCTCTCTTCTATTTATTACTTCCTGCTCTCTTAGCTTCCTTCGATCACACTAATCGCCTCTTCTCTCATTCCCATGTTACATGCCAACCTTGCAATAGCTTAGAAACGGAAACGGACACCTATTACTCGGATACATATATACGGCAAAAGGACTTGCAATAGCTTAGAAACGGAAACGGACACCTATTACTCGGATACATATATACGGCAAAAGGACTTGTATACGTATTCTACCTTTATACGTTGCACACTCGGACTCAGTAAGCAAAGGACACGAAACAAGGTTAGACTCTAACATCATAGATGTCTACTGTATTGTCCTTGTAGTGGTTCCACATCTTGAATGTGAAAGAAGTTATTTAAATTAAACATATTATAAGATAGTAACTTGGTGATTGAGTTAAACTTGACAAAGTCAAGTCAAAGGTCTGCAACACTATGTGCTATGCTACAATGTTGTACAATTCTGAGTAGTTATCAATTTTCTTTGCCCATCTATGACCATGTTATTATCGAGTCAAATAAGCAACTTTTCAAAATAGATGTGCTTTCATCATTTACCTAATCCTTTGAATAGCCATATAAAAAAAGGAAGGGCGTTCAATGGCAGTTATCCATGAATGAGTGATTGGATCAAGAAAGCTTTGCAACTGGTCAGCATGAGTGATTGCTGCTTGGTGCTAGTGGTCAGCATGTACTGTGTACCTTCATTTCCTTCTTGTCTTGAGATTTATTTGGGGTTTAACTTTTATTTCTTCGTGTAGTTGATCCATTTGTTTTTAAGGGTTACTACAGTTTATGGATCGCATTTGTAATACTCTTTGGGAGTTCAGGTTTCCTGTTTTTTAGAGTAGTGCACTTCCATCTTGAAATCCATGTTTAACAAAATATTATATTTGAGTACCAGCATGTTTTCAAAAACTTGCAGACCCCCAGACCAGAAAATGATGTCAAGAAATTTCAAGAGTGAGATCAATAACATCACAGTAGTACCTTTGTTAACTTTTTTTTTTAAAAAAAAAGTAGTACCTTTGTTAACAACACCTGCCCTCCGTTTGAACCAATTGAGCCGCTACATTTTTGTCCTGTCACAATCTCGAGAACTAGAACGCCATAGCTGAAGACATCAGCCTTCTTTGTAAGATGGCCATGCACCACATATTCAGGAGCCACGTAGCCTCTGCAATAAACTTATTGAATGAGCGTAAAACCTCCAAATTCCACAGTTGCCATTTGGCATGACACTGAAATCAATCATCCGGCAACGCCACTGGTAAAGAATATGATATTTTGATCTTACAATGTTCCGGCAACACCAGTGGTAAGATGAGATATGTCCTCTGCAAAAGCTCTCGCAAGGCCAAACTCTGATATTTTGGGCTTAAACATGTCATCCAATAAAATATTACTAGCTTTGATGCCTCGGTGCATAATCCGGGTTTCCGACTCTTCGTGGAGATAAGAAAGTCCCTCCGCAATGCATTGAATGATATCAACCCTCCGATCCCAGGTTAAATTTCTGCTACGAGTTGTATCTGGTAGGAAACTATAAGAAAATTTGTTATCGTGATTTACAAGATATCCATACGAATTTTCAGTAAAAAAATTGCAGTGACAGAAGAGCGCGGAATTTTTTAAAATAATCTATTTTTTATTTTGAATTACAGTAATATACAATAATGGCTATCTGTCACCTTATAGTTCGATAACATGGGCAAATTAGCCAACCGTTGGGCGACAAGTGGCTAAGTCGATCAACCAAATTGGACGACATGGGTAAGTCACCCAACGGTTGGGCGATATGGGCAAGTCACCTAACGGTTGGGCGACTTGCCTATGTTGCATAACCATGGGGCGACTAGTGCTTAGTCGCTTAATTTGGTTGATCGACTTAGCCCTAGTCGCCCGACGGACAGGTGATTTAAAATAACAATAATTTTATTTTATTAAGTCGATGGAAATAATTGTGGGGGGAGTAAATGGCAATTTTTTATGTAATACATTTAGCAAATTTTATTTATAGGTTGTTACCTTTTTTGAAATAAAAGTGCAAACAATGTCGGTTGGTCCGTTTATGATTTTCATAGATTCTGAATGGTACGAAATCTGTTAGACTCACAATAACATTTTATAATTGTTGTATGTTGTTATAGTGCGGTAAATTTTTGAAGAATTTTATAAGGATGATTGAGCTAGCAATGATTTATAAGTTGGAACGTAAGTGATATTACGATGCAACAGGGAATTCATATACAGATGAGAACTTCGGATAAATGGCATAAGAAAAATAACACGAAAGTTGATCCGACAAGGGGGGTTACATGGTATGCAGGCGAATGAACCAAGGATGGTCATGCATGCGTTTAGGGAATTAAAAATATATAGGATATATGGACGAAGAGGGTTGAACTACTGCGTGAAATGTGGCCATTTGCCCTTCCTTCTGAGGTCGGCGTTGTAGTCCTCGCTAGCGACCCTAGCCTTGGACACCAGTTCGCACTTTCTCTCACGCTCCTCCTCACGATTCTCTCGCTCCCTACGTCTGCACGCCTCCAGGTGAGCTTGCGTCTCCTGTAGGATACGCTTGTTTCAATCTTTGTGGCACTGCCACTCCTCCATCCTCTTGCATGCCGTCTAGGCGTTCCACTCCTCGCAGTCCAGAGTCCACTAGTTGTGCGGGTGGATTTTTCAGTCGATCCAATTGCGATAGGCACATAGCGGATCTGGAGATTACCGGAAGATGAGAGAGCTTGTTAGTGTGTGCCATACAAGAGAACTGGTAGAGGAATATACTGTAACCCATTCTTACTAAATGCTAGTAGCGAGCTATCTCCCATGTCGGTCGGGACAGTCCTAGGCATAGTTACCGCAACCCCAGTAATGCATGCCTAAGCTCAACTGTTCCTTGAACTTGAAGAACTTGTATGTGTCTTTGCATCAGCAGGGAGGGGGCGTCTCCCCCACGGGCGAGTCTTGCGGCGAATGCTCCATGGGAACATTGAGGTATGGGTTGGGCTTTGGGGGAGGTGGCCTCCTGGTACGCTCTACTTGTTCATCCTGGGCTGCAACAGCCCTTGCGAGTCGGGTGATCTCCTCCCATTGCTTCTTCATACTAATGATGTAGTGTTGCAGTCGTGGTGCAAGAAAACATGCTGGGAAAATTCGTGTCCGCGAGGCAGCAGCACACCGAATGATTTGTGAACCAGCGTAGCATCACATCGCTGCAAAAACAGCCTCGTTTGGTCTTATCAGTCCGTAAGGCTATCTGGTTTGGTCTTATCACTACGCAAGGCTGTCTCGTTTGGTCTTATCACTACACAAGGCTGTCTCATTTGGTCTTGTCACTATGCAAGGCTGTGTCGTTTTGTCTTGTCACTGCACAAGGCTATCTCGTTTGGTCGGGCTAGGACGCCGCGCAAAAGCTGTCTTGTTTGGTCTTGTCACTACGCAAGGCTGGCAAATAAAGTTAAAGTTTGCAAATGAAGTTACAACCTGATAGCACACATAAGAAGTGGTGTTGCACTTCATGGATTGACTCTACAAATGAAATTAAAGTTTGCAAATAAAATTATAGCATGATAGCATTTTTACTCTTAATATCACTACACACACAACAAGAAATGGTCTTGCACTTCACGTCGGTGTTCCTGCTTGTCGACAGGTGCCTTGCATCTTCTCACAGTGTGACCTTCCTAGCCACAGCAACCACAATGTTTACCCATCGCTCCAACTTCCCCTTCATCCATATTGTTCCTAATGCGATGACACTGCCGACGGCCCTTCCCACCCTTCAAAAGGTTCAGATCTGGAATCCAAGCCCTCTGTGCAATATCCAACGTGGCAAAGTTACCCATAACCCTGAAGCATCTTAGCTCACCCCACTATGCCTGCAAGACCCTCTCTTTCATGAAGTACTCCAACATGAAGTTCGATGGGTCCATGTTCATAGTCCCACAAGCGGTCGGGACATGAGAACATAGCTTTTGAAGGAGCTTTGGCTTGTTGCATGTATAGCTAGGTTCATTCACATGATCTCTAAGGCATACCTCGGGGATAACAAGAGAGCAAGAAGTCCCAAATCCGACTCTGCCATGAAGCAACACATCAAAATGATGCTCCATATTGCCCATCACGAAGATTGTGTGCAATTGACCCTTCTCGATCTTGGCCTACATGTACGCCGTGATTTTTGAGTAGTACGATGTATGTGGGTTGGCTGCATGAAGTGCTACATTTGTATGCCTTTCCCTGAAATATTCAATTGTACCTTGTAGAATGCCTTCGATGATAGCGATGAGGGGTTGAGAACGGACGCCCCTAAGAACCCAATTGTACATTTCCGCAAGGTCAGTGGTCATTATGCCATACCTCACACCGTCTGTGTCATGCAACAAGGATCACTTCTCCAATGGCTTGGCCTCAATCCAATGGGAGAAGCACTTGATATTCCTCGAGGTCCTCCATGTCACACATGGAGGGTCAAGCTCTAGTAATGGTGTAAGTTCATGTTGCACCGCCCCAGGAATGGCTGACTGCTTGTTCCTCTCGACGACGTGCTTCTTGGTGTGCTCCTCTAATATTTTCCATAGCGCATCGAATTCATGCTGTTGGTTCTATGTAGCCAGCCTCTTGAACAACTTCATCAATGGTTGCTGTGGGAACTACTTGAAGAAGTTGGCCCCCAGATGGCGAATGAACCATCTGTTCCTCATGTCTGGCTAAGGGAATGCTCCTTCGGGTCTTGCTGAAGTTTTCTTATAGCCTTCATCATCCTAGGGTGGCAATTATGGATTATACAGACATCAAGACGCGTCCCAGCTACTCCCTCCTTTATATATTGAAGGAACCACAATCAGCTATCGAAATTCTCACTTTCGACAAATGCGATAACCAAGGATAGAATCTGATTATTGCCATCAACGCCAATTGCTGTCAGAATCTGCTCCTTATATTTCCCTATTAGAAATGTCCCATCGACTGAGATCACTGGTAACATGTGCCTGAAAGCGTTGATGTAGGCACCAAAGGCTAAGAAATCCCTCTACAAAACTAGATAACCGGGCGGTCTTCTGGATGGCTTATCCTTCACTATAATGTATGTGCCTGGATTCCTGTCCTGTAACACCTCGAACATACAAGAAAGGTTATTGTAAGCCACCTTTAAATAACTGAACCTCCTTTTCAAAGCCTTCTGCTTCGCATGCTACGCCTTAGCGTAGCTAATCTTGTACTTGAATATTTGCTTAATAAGCCACTATGATGTGCTTGGCCTCTAAGTCCTTCTTCTTCACTGTTTCACTGTATATGAGATTGGCTATGAAGGTGGACATCAAGCTCCAATGCTTTGGCAAAACACTACTGAGCACGCAGGAGTGCGGCTCCATCTTCAAGACAATCCAGTGAGTCTCGTACTTAGGTCTGCATGCGTGCACACGCCAAGGATAGCTAACCTGTTCGCTGACCATGGTGTACTACTCCTGGTTGGAGTTTAGGACCCAAAATATCCACTATATGGACAAGGTCCACAGCTTAATGGCATTCTAAAGTGATCCCTTGTCAGCAAATATTGCATGAAGCCAAACTTCTGTACCATTGTACTCCCACAGAGATTTATGCTCGTCATGCACAGAAAGACCCTCAACATCCACCCAGTTCCTTGCCTGCAACATGGGACCTTCATCCTCGTTAGAAGAGTCATCGACATCCTCTTCTAAAGCTTCCTCCTCGGCCCAGGCCATCCGATCATCGATCTCCATCTAATGCACTATGCTGTCGACATACTCCCCTGTGTCCGCTCGGCCCAGGCCATCCGATCATCAATCTCCATCTAATGCACTATGCTGTCGACATACTCCCCTGCGTCCGCTTGTCTAGTGGGCTCAGCTTGCATAGTGTGATCTTCCTAATCTGCCTTAGAAACATCTACATCCGCGTATCAGGTGGGCTCAGTGCGCAGTGTGCAATATTTTGGTTCTGTCTCCGCAACATCGCTCACCGTGTCCTCTTGATGAACCACACGATGCGCACCCAAGCTACTCCCACCAACCAGACCTCCTATGACTCCTTTCGAACATGATTCTATGAGTAGCACACACTCATGACCACGTCACTAGTAGCCTTCAACAAAGCTCTTCCATACAACCGTGTGCAGCAGTCTCCTCAACTCCCACCGAATGTCTATGGTAGACCAACTCCAAAGCCCATGTAGGACGACACTGCACATCTCAAGGTCCAAGGAAAAGCTGTGTGTGAGCCAGTATAGGATATTTCCGATTAGAGCATTCTTTGCGTCCAGGTGTATCATACTAACTTGCGGGAAACCGCTCAGGTCAACACCGTATGGACCTTCACGAATAGTACCAACACAGTAATGCACACTCAATGTTGTGGGTTTCGACATGACTGATTTATCACTGCAAATATTACCATTTGTCAACATGCATTCACTAAATATATGCCAAACAAATACATAGCTACATGTTGCCAACATTTAAATGAGAACAAGAATGGATAAGGCTATTACCTTTACGTGAAGACCTTTTCTTCTTATCAATGAGTTTCCTTCGTCTCCCTCTCTAAGCTTACAAGCCCTCCTCTTCTTCTCTCATTCTCCTAAGCTCCTCTCCTCTCCTTTACTCCCTCTTCCGAGCTCCTCTCCTTCACTCCCTGTCCCGAGCTCCTCTACTTCTCTTCCTCTCCTTCTCTTCCTCTCCCGAGCTTCTTTGCTTATCCTCCTCTTGTGACCTTCTCCCCCTCTTCACTTTCTCTCCCCTTTTTTTCCCCTCTCTCAAGCTCCTCTCGTTTTCTTATGAGAGAAATAGTGAGAGAGCCTATGAGGGGGTCGGGTTATCCACCGTTGGACGATTAGTACTAGTCATCCAACGGTTGGGCGGCATGGGCAAGTCGCCCAACCATGGGCGACTTGACCACTTGTCGCCTAACGGTTGGGTGACTTGCCCATATCGTCCAACCGTGGAGCGACAGATGGTCATTACTGTAAAATAAAAAATATAGGTACATTACTATAATTTAAAATAAAAATAGATTATTTAAAAAAATTCCAGAACTTTAATATAGAAGTGTTTACACAAGATATATGAAACAAAATGAATAGGATTATACAACTATGCAGCCTGAATAATAGCCAACTAGGCATCTCACAGAAACTATCATACACAAAAAGGCTAGTTGTTTTTCATTCATAATGTGAACTTTTTTTTAGGAATATCACCGAAAGTAAATAAAAGGAAACAAGAATTACACCAGATAGCATCAGACAAGGGGCTTACCAAATAAGAAGAGATCAAGACTCTTGTTGAAGTAGTATTCATAAACAAGCAAGCTCTCTCGGCCATTCACGCTACAGCAAAGTGTCATATCCTATGATATTCCACTCAATTTGATACAAGAATTCAACAAGTAATTGCAAGAGGTTGGGGAAAGGACTTGGGAAGAATAGAGAGAAGAGAGAGACAGGGATAACAGAATTCACTTTTCTCTTGATGTCATATCTCGTTACAACTATGTAACTTATATGCAACGCCACTGCGGCCCACATGGCCCACTGATGTCACTTCGCGTCAATCCTTATCTTCCTTCGCACCTTCTTTGCCTTACCCTTGCCCAGCTCTGGTCAAGCCTGTCCAATGGCTGCCAGCAGAGCTGTGACACTGTCGCCCCCTTGAGAGCCAGCTTGTCCGCAAGCTGGGGCTAAAGGAAACCTCTCGAGGAGCACATCGTAATCTTCCCATGTTGCTGATGATGCCAGTAGAGAAAACCACTTGATCAGCACTTGAAGATGAGCAGCATTCCCTTTTTTTACTAGTCTTCGGTCCAAAATTTCTTCAGGGAAGACATCTTCAGAAGTTAGGTCTGCTGGATCTAGTATAGAAGAGAATACCATTCTGAAGGTCTGCTGGATCTAGTATAGAAGAGAATACCAGAGAGTGATCTGGAATATGCTGCTTTAGTGGGACACATGGCATACTAGATGCACCAAACTGCCTGCAGGAAGTTGCAATTTGCAAGTGGTAGAACCAATTTTCTGTAAAATCTTGTAAGGTCCAAAGTACTTGAAGGACAATTTGGGATATGGTATGTTGACTACAAAAGATCGAATGTAGGGCTGTAACTTTAGATACACCTGTTCTCCAACTATAAACTCTCTAGGTGATCTACCCTTATCAGCCCTATGCTTCATTCTCAACTTTGCCTTGGTGAGATGTTGCTTCAAATATTCAGTGAAAGTGTTGCCGTTCCAGTAATAGTTCAGCTACTGAACCTCATACTGCTGCCGTTAACCGAGGCATCTGTCCATAATGTGGCTTTGTAAAGCCTTGTAAGGAGAACACCCTAATGATGTATGATAATTGGTGTTATACCAATATTCCACTAAAGCCAACCATTTAAACCATTTAGTAGGTGTCTCCTGCACAGCACAACGAAGGTACATTTCAAAGCACTGATTGACATGTTCACTTTGGCCATCCGTTTGTGGGTGATATGCAGTACTCATCTGTAATTTGGTGTCCCATAGCTTAAACAATTCTTTCCATAAGGAACTTGTGAATATTTTGTCTCTGTCAGAGATAATAAAGCGAGGAACTTCATGTAATTTGACTATCCATAACCCTGAACAAACTCCCTATAATAGCCTGTGAGGCCAAGGAATCCCCTTAATTCAGTTACAGAGGTAGGAGCGGGCCATTGTAACATTGCTTTTGTCTTGTCTGGGTCAGTGGCTACTCCTCTATCTAAAACAATGTGACACAAGTATTCTAACTGATGTTGTGAAAAAGAACACTTCTCTTGGCGTATTACTGATGCTGTCTCAGAACTTGAAAGATTAAACCCAAGTGCTTCGCATGTTCATCTAGGTTCTTACTATAAACTAAAATATCATCCATAAAGACTGAAACGAACTTTCTTGTATAAGTAGCAAGCACTGAATTCATTAGACATTGGAAAGTGGCTGGTGCATTAGTCAATCCAAATGGCATGACCCTGAATTGGAATTGCCCATGATGTGTCTTAAATGTAGTTTTTATATTCATCTTGTTCCACCATTCTTATTTGATGATAGCCAGTTTTTAGATCTAGTTTGGAAAAAAAATTATGGTGTCGACTAGCTCATCTAATAATTCATCTACCTCAGGCATAGGAAACTTATTTTTGACTGTAATGGCATTAAGTTTTCTATAATCACACAGAAACACCAAATGCCCTCCTTCTTTCTGACTTGCAGAACTGGTGATGCAAATGGGCTCATACTAGGAGTGATAATGCCAGATTCAATCCAATTCCACAGAAAGGGTCATCACAGGTGGTTCAAAACCGTCATCACAGACGGTTTTCGAACCATCTGAATTTATGCGGTTTTTGAACCGTCTGAATTTATATGTCTGTGATAACATGTGGTTATCACAGACGACTCTCAAACCGTCTGTGATAAACTACAACACAGATAGTTTTTCGAAACAACTGTTTGTGATATGCTAGATATCACATTCTTAAACATAGCCACCTATGATATCTGATATATCACAGATGGTTAATACTAAAAACCGTCTGTGATATATCATATATCATAGACGGTTCTTAAACATAGCCGTCTGTGATATCTTATATACCACAGACGACTAATACTAATAATCTTCTATAATATCTGACATATCAACAAACGGTTCGGTGTTACGAATCATCAGTGACAGCTATTTAATAGCTAAATTATTTTCTGTTTTTTGGCTAGCCTCAGGAAATGCTAGCCATGCCCTCTGAAAACAAGTAAACAGATCACATATATAGCACACAACAATAATTACAAAGATCTCACAAATGAATTAAACAATTGAATGAAGTACAATTGAATTAATTGTTTGATTAAGCACAACTGAGTGAATTACAATTGAATCAAATATTTGAACATCTAATCATCATCGCCAGGGTTGAACTATCCATGCGACTGAATAACCTCCGCCATCAAGAATTCGAAGAGCTTTCCTTCGAAATTCGGTGACTTTGTCAAGAACGAATGCACTTGAGTCGAATTCCACGCCTTGTCGCTAGGAGTTTTAAAGTCATTAGAATACACACACACACACATACATACATACATAAATTGATAATCACAAAATAAATATTGGCAGGTTGACAAACCTCTAGATCTTTCACCTTAGTGTCCATGATTTTCTGCATATGTCTGCAAACGTAGAATCCACATACATTACCTTGTAGTTGCTGGTGGCACTTCAAAAATAGAATTACATACATAGGTATTATCAGTTCTAGAGGCATTATTACGAAGTGTGATATAGGATTATTGTGTTGCAGCGTGTACCGAAAATTGCATCCTGTGTCACAATGTGGCGCTGGATTCCTTGTGTCTCCGTCCCCGGGCAATGTAAGCACTGAACAAGCTACGTGATTCCAAAAAGTTAGCCTCGGCCATTGCAAATGAAGGAAAGACTACAATAAGGTTATGTGTGGAGGAAATGAGTTTACCTATCAATTGCTTGTTGCACATATGTGAAGTCATGGTTGTTTTTAAGTAGAGAATCAAGGTATATTATCTTACTTCACTATGGTACAATCACAATCAGAATCTAGTGAGACCTAGTCATGTATGACACATAGTGATTAATCCTAATTTCATGTTACGTATAAAGTACAAATAAAACTTGTATAACAACTAGTGAAGCACTTACTCCTGGTTGAAGGGTACCAAGATGTCCATGTCACTCTGAGTAAGCAATCCTGTCGTTTTGTAATCTTTGACAAAGAATGTGTTTTTCTTAATGGATTGTTCAAAGACCAAGTGTGGGTCGAGAAAACCCACCAGTTCTCGTCATCACCGGACTTGTTGGATCATAGATCTATACATAAGTAATAATTTATGACATTATCAATATTACGTGAATGTAGAACTTGATTTTATAGTACACTTATAGTGTCCATCACTGTAGAAATGAGGCATCGAGTTCATCAAGATTGAATAGTAAGAATAAGTCTTTGAAGTTGCCCGGGTCGTGGAGAAAATGCTCCTCCATGTATATCACAGTGAATCTACTTTGCTAGTTTGGCTTCCTGTTGGACCTCTACATGTACAAGGCATGCAAAGTCCTGCAAACTAGTCCAAGGTTAGGTAATTGTAACTGGGGACCAACAACAGTCTGAGCTTGTACTTTCGGGGCCCGGGAGGTGCCTTAATCTTCTTTAGTTGGGCCTTAGTATCTCGCTTGCGATACATCTTTGATGTCATCTCCACGGGAGCCTATGCAATGGCCTTCTAAAGTGGAACTTGAGGTGAAGTCATAGAGGGTTCTATTTACCAGGCGTGGTCTTGTGGAGATTGCGGCATGGAAGGGTCCAAGCGATGTCCCTCTTGGGCCACTAGACGAATGTGTGGACGGCATCCCTTGGTGTCATGATCTCTTCGTTTAGGGGCTACTCAAGTGTGCCGACCCTAAAAACATCATTAATCATATTCACCTGGATCTTTGTGAAATCGGTCCCTAGCTGGGCACCGTGCACCTGCGTCATGCAGGCATGGAAACGCCACCCCCTGCCCAGCGTCAACAGGAATGGAACCAACAAACCTGACTCTGAGAATGCACGGCGTAGGCTTCTACATAACAATACACGATGAGCTAAGGCGTCCACCAGGTTTATCTATATAGCATTCTAGAGAGATACATTATTTGGATGTTGTCGACATGTAAGTGGGTGTTGCTATGTTCAGAAAGTGGTGCGGACACACAGTTACTCCGATGTTGAGGGGACTGGGTACCATAATAACGGTGGTGGCTTGCGAGTTGTTGCGGACTTACCTTAGTTCTTCTCTCAATGAATCTATCTCTCCTCGAAGTGAGGCAGTTATCTTTTCACGAAGTGAGGTAGATAGCTCTTCTTCAAGTTATTTAGGAAGCTCCTATTTCATTTGTTCATCACACTTAGCCTTGGATCTCTTTCTACTCCTATATACCTCGGAGTCGTTTAGGAATCCATGCCTCCAAGGTACATAAACCCGCAGGCCTTGCATGCGACCTTGGTGCTCCTTATTTCCCAGGGTTGTAGATAGTATATCCTTCTCACTGATTGCTTCAAAGGAGCCTTGGAAAGATTTGGTAATCAACGTTTGCTACAAGAGGCAATCATGTTATTTTAGATCCCATGAAGTTATGGACTTATTAACAACTAGGTAGTTTAATATATCTTACTAGGCATTGAGACAATTCCTCATCTACAAGGTTTTTGAAAGAGGAGACGTCCGAAGACGTGGTTGATGACCTCGCTCTTAACCAGTTTCAAGCGTGCTCGTTTACGATCTTGGTAAATGGCGGGGAGGTCTCCAATCGGATTGCGATCTCATCTTACATCCTACATTGCGGGATTTTACCTGCGTACCCAGCGGTGCCGAGTGAGTGTTTTGTGCATGGAGAGCCTTATGCGTCGCACTTTACTGTTGAAATTCAATCATTGTCTTCATCCACACAAAGGTCTCCCATGTTTCCAGTGACAAGAAAGAATACCTCATAAAGGGTGTGCGATCCTTGATCACATATTATGTGAAAAGCATACTGAGAGACCATGTGGATGTGACCCCATGTTTGTGATGAGTAATTGACACATGTTCTGGAAAGTTTGAGTTTGATTTTGTTAGTTCGCGCCAAGTCGGCGCATGGCGCAGTCGAGTTTGGTTAGACATACTTGACGCTTGTTCTTCTTCCTGATCAGACATTTGGGCAATTTCGTGCTTGAGTATGTTTCGCTGTTGCTAATGTTGATTATATTATTTCGAGCGATGCTATGTGATGTTTTCTTGTCTATGATAACTGCAGGACCTTGAGGCGGAGTCGTGGCGAGGCATGAGATGGCCGGACTAAGCACAGGCGGTGCTGAGGTCAAAGCGGTCGGGAGATGCCGAAGACGACGAGGACTTGAGGTGGTTGCGAGGCTTGGACGACAAGAAATGAGGAAGATTCCCGGAAGGTGCAGGGGTGGCATTTTGGTAAATGCGCAAGGCTGCAGAGCGAAAACAGTTTCGGTTTTGAGTTAAAGGGTAAAGGGTTAAGTTGTAATGGGCAAAGCAATTTGAACCCGCTCACTTTAGGCTATATATAGAGGGTTGTTTCCTTGGTGGCACTAAGGCTTTTGAGGGGTTAGTTTTGCTTTTCTGATGTACTATTGTGGAGTTGGTGAGGAGAGCAGAAGTGGTTTTGCTTTCTGTCTCCATGTTTCCTGTGTGAGTTCTTGTTTACTCTTCTTTGAGTGTGTTGCTCAGGATGTGAATCCATGTATGAATTGGCTGTAGAACTCCTTATCAATGCAATCATTCATGTCTCTTCATCTAGCTCTGAGCTGTTCTTCCTGTGATATGATGTGGGCTTTGATTTTGTTTTTGCTGCCCTCTGTTCCTTTCATTTTCTTCTCTTTCTCTGCTCTCGGTTCATTTCAGTTTTCTTGATTTTGAGTTGAAATTTTGTTTAAGAAGCTGCAAAATGGATTTGCTTTGAACTAAGAATCGTCACAAAGCCATTTGGCTACCATATTCCTGAAAGCAATCTTTTCACTAGACGATTTCTTTCCAAGAAAAGAACTGAATGTGCTACCTCTGTTTGCGCCTCTTCTAGGGTTTGAAGGCAGGGGATATCTATGCTCATGATTGTGCTAACTAAAAGCCTTTTGAGTTGTGGGATCCTTTGATCTGAAATCATTCCCTGTTGAAATCTCTTGTCTCATAAGCAGAAAGTTTGTGAGAATAAGGGGGAGTTTTGAAGGCACCATTCACCCCCCTCTGTTGCCATTTCGGTCCTACAATTGGTATCAGAGCTGGTTAGCTCTTCTGGATAGATCTTAACTGGTTTGTGAGCCATGGCAACGAATAAGTATTCCACCAAGCCCCCGATCTTCGATGAGATCGACTATCCCTTCTGGAAGAGTCGGATAGAGTCCTACATATAGGCTCAAGGCTATGCTATCTGGAGAAAAGTGAAAACACGCTATGTTGTTCCTGCCGATGAGAACATCAATGTGGTGAACATACCCAATGTTGAGGCGAATGATAAGGCGAGGAACATCATAATTCAAGGTCTTAGCAGAAGCGGGTTCGATCGCATTTCTCATCTCTCGTCGGCCTACGACATCTGGGTGACCCTCGACGCATACCATGAGGGCACCACCTAGATTAAGACGGTACGACAGGACCAGTTCAAGCAAGATTACAACAAGTTTAAAATGCTCGCTGGTGAGTCCTTTGATGAGTGTTTTGCGAGGTTTCACAAGATTTTGAGCAATCTCCGAGCGGTTGGTCTCACATACCCCGAATCGGACAACGCTCGACAGATGCTTTCTGCTCTTGATTTGCGTGTTAGGGAGATGAAGGTGACCACCATCAAGGACACGACAGATCTTTCGACCCTGACTTAGATCTGCTCCCTCCCATGACAATTATGATGTATGTTCTTCTTTGCTTGATGACATGGAGAAGCTAAGGACCTCGCATGATAGTATGATTTCTGAGCTTGACATGATTAAGGTGGAGAATGTTAGTCTGCTTGTTGAATTAGAGATGATTAGGACTGCTGCTCTTTCATCTACTGTTGAGACTACTTCTTGCACCTCATATGAGGATAAGTACAATGCTTTTAGATGTCTTTACACTATTCTTCTTGATCTGCCTGAAACATGTGAAAGCTGCAATAACTTGAAAATGAACCTAAAGAAGGCAGATCATAAAATTGTTGAATTGCATGCTTCCTTGCTAGAGCCCGTCATTTCTTGCACTAATTGTCCCAAGTTAACTGCTGAACTTGAATCTGTCTCAAAACAGTTTCAAGAAATAATTGACCACAACAACAAATTGGCTCAGTATTCAACTAAGGACCCTGTTAGCTCACCATGCAATAGTTGTGAAAAATTAAAACTTGAATTCATTGCTTTGTATGATAAATGTGTGAAGCTAACTAAGGACTTACTAGAGAATTTCTTTCAAAAAAAAAGGACTTACTAGAGAAGCCACAATCTTGTTGTGATGCATGTACTTTGGTGGGGGAGAAGTCTAAGGAAGTGGTAGAGACGCTTAGGCATGAGGACCAAACGGTTAGAAGTAAGACTGTCCCTCCTGGTTCTTGCGAAGACCTCAAAGTTGAGGTGGCTGTGCGTGCACATGCCATCCGTTCTTCTGCTGTTGGTTCCTCTATCTCTCCTTCTGCTGTCTCTTCTTCCCCTGCTCATCTTACACCTCTCTCTTTCAGGAGTGTCAGTATCTTATAAACACTCTTGAGAGATTTGTTGGAGGCAAGAAGAAGCTGTCGAGACCCGAATATACAAATCCGGACTCTACTGTGTATTCCGCACTAGTCCAGGATCACGCTAGTGCACACAGCGCAAACAAAGACAAATATCGTCCACATCACGATATTCTAAAGAAAATCCAACTTATATTAATAACCATCAGAGTACGACCTTATGGCCAAGCTTACATTTATTAGCCTGAAGGGCTTTAAAGAAACTAGCAGCGGAAATCCAAAATTAAACGTAGTAGCCATTCGACATGCCCACAGGCAATCGACTAGGGAGCGAAGTCCTAATCCGTGAAGGCCTCGTAGTAGCCTCCATCTAGCAACTCCTGCTGATCTGGTCCTTCCTCCTCAACTGAGCAACAGGGCATAAAGCCGTGAGTACATTGGTACTCAGCAAGTCGTTTGTAACAAATAAATGCAGTATAATATGCAAGGCTTAACAATGGATGGCTGAAAGGTTAGCTTTGCATAAAGCGACAATTTAAAGTAAATACAATAATTAGATTGAAAAGCAATTTAACAAAAGACACTAAATAAATAACCAAAGGAATTGATTATAACCACAAGTGAACTAACCATTCACTTCCCAGCTCAACCAACCAAAATTTCATAAAGACTCTACCCCTCGTGTGAAATCACCGAGCATTGTCCATGACTGAGGACACGGTTATTCGAATAGTTTTACACTCTGCAGAGGTTGCACAACTGTACCCACACGATGTGATAATCCTCACGTTAAAGATAATCACAACAAGGCTTTTACAATGATCCATCTCCACCCGATCACACTCGCTAAGGATTCGTCGTCGAGTAGGGTACCCCCCTAGTCGATAATTGCCCCCTCTTGCGCCACACAACATCAGTAGTAAAACCAAAGTGGAGACTTCACAAATTATTATGCCAGGTCTATCCCATACTAGACATGTGGTTTGCACGGTTAAGCTCAGATCAATGGCGCACAAAGTTAAGTCCTTAAGAGTTACCCAGGCGAAGCATCCACATCCCAATGTGCAACCTGCACCCCCTTTACTGCACGATCATTCGCCCAAGTGAAAGCCAAGTTTGTATAACCAATGCCCATGACACTACCCATGTCATGACATACAAATTTTATAACTGTGGTTAACCACCACGTTCAAGTTTACCATTAAGTCAAAATTAATTAACCACATGTGATGATAGATCCCAGCGATCTAATAATAAGCATGGCTAAGCAATTAACGTACCCCCATGTGACAATTATTATTTTATCACTAAATAATTCCCAATCCTAAGGTGACAATGGATTCATGGTAGTCAAATTATCATGGAGGGAATAACCAATTAGGAGTATAACTACCAATACAAGGTTTTAATATCAAATAGCAATGCATGATAAATTTGAAACAAAATAATACATAATAGATTGAAAAATTTGGTTCAACATGATCAAAGAATACGACTTGCCTTGGCCTTGCTCAGCTGAGGGCTCTTGATCTTCAAATCCAACTTCCGCTCCCTCGAACACGTGATCTAACGAGAGAGAAAACGAAACGACAAAATAAATTCAAATAAAATTCAAATGAACTCCAAAAACTTTCAAACCTGAACCAAAAGGTAGAGCTCAATTTTAGATGAATTTAGGAAAAAGAATCGGGTCAATCGGAGCTAGGACGAGGGAGAACGGGCTCTTGGAAAATTGGATCTAAAGCAAATAGGGGAAAATAGAAAATTGCACTGTGCTGTGGACCGGGCGCACGGGGAAACGGGTCTACGGTGGGCTCGGCGCATGGAATGCGGGGGGCGAGTGGTGCTGACGCAGACGGCGGGGCTAACGTGGCGACCACGTGGCAGGACACGTGTGCGCCCATACTGACGTGGCGGCTGACATGGCAGACGACGTGGCAAGCTGACGTGGCAGGCTGACGTGGCACCTGGGACGGTTCGGCTGCTGACGTGGCACTGACGTGGCATGACACGTCGGCCTAGGGCTGACGTGGCTGCTTGCGTGGCTTGCTGGCGTGGCTGTGCGGTCTACGGCATGACACAAGGAACCCAAATAAAATAACATTGGCAAATGTTCATGTTCAGGTTAATCATATTAAATCCTTTTTAATTCATAAAAATTCCATTTAAGCTTTAATTAATTCCAGAAAAATTCAAATGGTGAATTTTATTTCAAAAGCTTCAAAAAGACTCTGAAAATCAGGATGTTACAGAAGCTGAATCTTATTCTAGACCAATTCAAGATTTGCAAGTTCAATCAGGGTCTAGGATGTGATTTATCTGAGAATGTTAGGAAGCATCCACCTGCTGTTCTCAGACCCATAGCAGCAGGTGTGATTGAGATTAAGCCCAGGACCAAAAAGGTTGAGTTCAAATCTACAGGCTTTGTCCAAGGGATATCTGATAGTAAGGTGGTAACACCTGTTGCTTTGACCTTCCAGAAGGCGAAGTTTCATTGTACCTTCTGTCAGAAGGATGGACACATGAGAGAGAGATGCTTCAGGCGCGCTAAGATCACGCAGAGAGACTGTGTTCAGGCTCTTAGGCGTATTCAGAGTCAGCCCCAGACCTTGAGTGCACCTAAGACCAACACGAGTTCTAGAGTTGATCGGTTTGACGTGTTTGGGCAACATCGATGACTTGGTTTTTCTGCGTTTTCTGATTTTCGTCCTCGATTTGCTTCTTGTCGTGACATCTGCCATCCTGAGGGTAGATCTCGTTTCCCCCGTCGAGATAGCTACCCGCGGCGAGATCAGCATATTGCTGGTGCTCCGACTTGCTCTTCCATAGCAGTCAAGCCCAACAACAGCTTCAGATCTGCTCATAGACCTTCTGGCTTTCTGAGCGATGGAGAGCGTAGGATAGTTAGAGGTCAATCGTGTGTGACTACTTCTTCTGCTCGTCGTGTGACTCAGTATTGGGTTCCAAAATCTCTTTTGATTTATCCTAGTACTAAGCCATCCCTCTCTTGTTGACTCAGGTTCGCCGGGCTAGGAAGGGAGAGGTATAGCTTGTAGACTCTGGCTGTTCTCGACACATGACCGGAGACTCCCGTTGGTTCTCTTCCCTGTGCTCCAGGTGATGAGACGATCACCTTTGAAGATGCCTCTTTTGGGCGCTCATCGCTAAAGGTACTGTGCGCGTTAATGATTCATTTGTTTTAAAAGATGTTACCTTAGTGAGTAAGTTGCAGTACAATTTGCTTTCTGTTTCCCAGCTTACTGATGACAGTTTCGAGGTGAGCATTAAGAAAAATGCTTGCAAAATTCTTGATTCTTCGGGGAGTCTGATTTGCGGGATTTCTAGATATGGGAGGATCTTTCGTGCTGATTTTGTTGAGTCTTCTAGTGATCCTCTCAGGTGTTTAGTTGCTTCAGAATCCGGTGACCTCACTTTCTGGCATAGGAGACTTGGTCATATTGGATTTGACCATTTGACCCGAGTTAGCGGCCACGATCTCATTCGTGGTCTGCCTAAACTCAAGATGGTCAAAGATCTAGTTTGCGCTCCTTGCCAGCACGGCAAAATGGTTGCCGCTTCTCATCCTCTGGTCACAGTGACTATGACCGATGCACTAGGACAGCTGCTCCACATGGACACAGTTGGTCCAGCTAGAGTGCAGTCAGCAGGAGGGAAGTGGTACGCTTTTATTGTGGTCGATGACATCTTGAGGTACTCTTGGGTGTTTTTCTTAGCCTCGAAGGATGAGACGTTTACCCATTTTCGGGGTCCGTTTAGTACGCTTTCTGTTGAGCTTCCGGGTGCCTTACGAGCGATTCGCAGTGACAATGGCATGGAGTTCAAGAATTCCTACTTTGAGAGGTTTTGCAATGAGACAGGAGTAGAGCACCAGTTCTCTTCTCCGCACATCCCGCAGCAAAATGGCGTCGTGGAGAGGAAGAACCGTACCTTAGTCGAGATGGCCAGGACGATGCTTGATGAGTACTCTACACCTAGGAAGTTTTGGGCTAAGGCTATAGCGACCGCGTGCCATGTTTCAAACAGAGTTTTTCTGAGGGCACACTTGCATCGCACTTCTCATGAGTTGAGATATGGGCGAAAGCCCAGTGTCTCTCATTTTCACGTGTTTGGTTGCAAGTGTTTTATTCTGAAGTCTGAAAACCTAGATAAGTTCGAGTCGCGATCTTGTGATGGGATTTTTTTGGGTTACTCGACTTCTTCGTAGGCGTATAGGGTCTGGAACTGCGAGTCTAGGAAAATGGTAGAAACCTATGAGGTGACTTTCGATGAGGCTAGTCCGGGGACTAGGCCCGATATCTCAGGTCCTGTAGAGTAGTCTGAACACATCTTTGTGGACGATGAGGAGGATGGAGATGATAGTTGTCTACCCAATCCAGTTCCTCCTCCCCTTGAGGTGCCTGCTTCTACCACCGCACCTCGAGGAGATCAGCCCATTCCTTCTGCATCTTCTGGAGCTAGTGGCTCTGTTCCTACCTTGTCAGCTCATGAGGTAGAGGCCACTTCTTCTCATTCAGGACCTCCCCGTCATATCCAAAAAGATCATCCTTCAGAGCAGATAATTGGAGATCTCTTTGAGCATGTCACACGCTCAAAGTCTGGCATATCTCATTTCTGTCTCCACTCTGCCTTTGTTGCCTCTTTCGAGCCCAAGGATGTTAGTCATGATCTTTCCGATGAGTTTTGGGTCAATGACATGCATGAAGAGTTAGAGAACTTTGAGAGAAACAAGGTCTGGTCACTTATTGAGCCCCCTAGAAGTCATAATGTCATAGGTACCAAGTGGGCGTTCAAAAACAAGCAGAGTGAGGATGGGGTTGTCATTGGAAACAAGGCTAGATGGTAGCTTGGGGTTTCTCCCAGGTTGAGGGTCTAGACTTTGAGGAGACCTTTGCCCCTGTAGCTAGGCTAGAGGCCATTAGGATCTTACTTGCATTCGCAGCGTCTAAGGGCTTCAAGCTTTACCAGATGGATGTCAAGAGTGCTTTCCTCAATGGGTATATTGAGGAAGAGGTCTATGTTAGGCAGCCTCCAGGTTTCGAGAAACCCAAATACCCAAACCATGTCTACAAGCTTTCCAAAGCCCTGTATGGACTTAAGCAAGCCCCTAGAGCTTGGTATGAGAGGCTTAAGTCCTATCTGTTGAGTCAAAGGTTTGAGATGGGTAAGGTAGACAAGCCATTGTTCATTCGTAAGCATGGCAATGACCTTCTACTTGTCCAGATTTATGTGGATGACATCATCTTTGGCGGCTCCTCCCATACTCTTGTTTCCTAGTTCTCTGATGTCATGACCACAGAGTTTGAAATGAGTATGATGGGCGAGTAGAGCTTCTTCCTTGGATTCCAGATCAAGCAGACTCGGGAGGGCACGTTCTTGCATCAGGGCAAGTACACACGAGACCTCTTGAGACGCTTTGATACGAGTGATGGCAAGCCGGTGTCCACTCCTATGGCATCAACAGCTTCACTTGATCCAGATGAGAATGGAGAGCCAGTTGATCAGAAGGAGTATCGCAGTATGATTGGCTCCCTCTTGTACCTTACTGCCTCGAGACCGGACATACACTTCTCCGTGTGTCTGTGTACTCGGTTTCAGGCTTCTCCTCGCGTATCTCACCGCCAGGCGGTGAAGCGCATCTTACGATACCTTCGAGCTACCATTAACTATGGTATCTAGTACTCTTCATCTTCCTGTCTCTCCCTCAAAGCCTATTCCAACGCAGACTTTGCTGGCTATAGGATAGATAGGAAGAGCACATCTGACACCTGCCAATTTATTGGCACTTCTCTTGTTTCCTGGTCTTCTAGGAAGCATTCCGGTGTTGCACAGTCCACCGCAGAGGCTGAGTATGTTGCTGCCGCCAGTTGCTGCATCAGTACTTTGGATGACTTCGACCCTGCGGGACTTTGGGTTGGTTATAGACAGTGGTCCACTCTTTTGTGATAACACTTCTGCCATCAATATTGCCAAGAACCCAGTGCAGCACTCCCAGACCAAGCACATTGATATCAGATATCACTTTTTAGAGACCGTGTGGAGAAGGGTGACATAGTGTTCCAGTTTGTGGAGAGTGACCACCAGTTGGCTGGTATCTTTACCAAGCCTTTGGATAGCCCTAGGATTTCAGCCTTGCGGGGAGAGCTTAGGGTAGTTTGTCCTTATGGACTGTTGTGAGGGGGAGCTTTACGCATCATGTTTTACCCAGTTTATTATGCTCTTGCTCCTTTCTATCGCATTACATACGTGTGCATCTGGGTTAGTCCTTCTAGCATAGATTAGAAGTGGTTCTCTTGTCTAGTTGCTTAGACTTTTTCCTCTCATCTTGTGACTCTAGGATGCTGCTTATTAGCTGTCTCTCTTCTCACTAGGTTGGGTTCACTCACTTATTATATGTTCTAACAAGGGTTGGGCCACCCTTAGGTAGACAGGGAACGTGTTTACTCCCTAGTATGTTAGCAGATCAGCTGATAATCATATTGTCACATGGGGTAGATGAGAGTCAGTCTGAGCCATCGTATCCTCTATATCTTATCTATGCTTTAAGGACTGCCTTTTCCGATTTTCTTTGTCAGCTTCTCGTTTTATTGCTTTGGTTCAGGGGAAGTTCATTTGGGATTTTCTGGATCTTAATGTTGACATAACTCAACTTGAACTAAAAGTGCATCACATGTTGAGAGGGAGCTGGATTTTTTTGCATTTCATTTCAGCATTTTGCATTATAACTAATGGAGCCTTGATTATTATCCGTTTATGACATGAATCAACTTCTTTACATCTTGCCATGATCTGTGCTTAATTGCTAGATTTATCATGATTTTTTATGTGTAGTCAAGTCTTTGCCTGATAAGTTGATTAAAAATACACAACTTGAATTAAAACATGTCATGTTAGCTCTTGAGACTAGTCTGTCTTTAGTAATCCTTTTATGATTCATGCCATGTCAAATAGGCTGAGTTGAGTCTTGAATCTTTATTGAGCTTTAAATTGAGCTATGCTAGTTCTTTTATGAAGCATGAGTTATTATTAACTTCCTATTCTTGAACTAAATTCAGCAAAAGCAAAAAGATCTCTTTTGTGCGAAAGAACTGATCTCACCAATTCTTTCTCATGAGACCGCTTGCCATTCCACTAGCCATGAACTCAGGGGGAGTTTTGGATGACCAAGATCATCTTCTTAAGCTTATTGCTTGGAGTAGTCGCATAAGGCTTGAGATCTAGCACATGACTAAAATTTTGGTTGGAAACGACCATGAGTTTCAAAAGAAAACATGTTAATTGTGCTAAATTTGCTTAATTACAGAAAAAGACCAAGTACTTGAACAAATGATTCATTCTTGAACTTGTAACACTCTAAATTGACTCAATACTAGCTTCTTGGTTCCACTTAGAATATTGACATGGCTTGCATCATCTTTGGATACCTTTAGCTAGATTATACTCTTAAATGACTTGACATGCTAAGCAATTCATCTAATTTTTAGATTGTGACTTATTTGGATTAAGCTTGATTATACATGTCTTGTCATGATCCTGATAGCGTTCTTATGAGTTATGGCTTGGTGTAATACTTCAAAAGTCATTTTGGATAATCTTCATGGCTCTAATTGCTTAGATTACATAAAACTCAGCCATTTCATCCAAATCATGTTTTATTTTCCTCCTTGCCTCTTGATGATTTTATTGCCAAAAGGGGGAGAATAAGTGGAGAAAAAGACATAAAAAGGGGATTTTCTGGAGCTTTTGAGGAAAACTTGCTCTTTCTTTTGCTCCGATTCAACATGGTCATTAGTCTTTTAGACCATGTATGACTCTCAAAACAAACTCAATTTTATACTTTTTCTGTGTTTGTCAATATACTCATCAAGGGGGAGATTGAGAGACCATGTGGATGTGACCCTATGTTTGTGATGAGTAATTGACACAGTGTTCTGGAAAGTTTGAGTTTGATTTTGTTGGTTCGCGCCAAGTCGGCGCATGGCGCAGTCGAGTTTGGTTAGACGTACTTGACGCTTGTTCTTCCTCCTGATCAGTCGTTTGGGCAATTTCGTGCTTGAGTATGTTTCGCTGTTGCTAATGTTGATTATATTATTTCGAGCGATGCTATGTGATATTTTCTTGTCTATGATGACTGCAGGACCTTGAGGCGGAGTCGTGGCGAGGCATGAGATGGTCGGACTAGGCACAGGCGGTGCTGAGGTCAAAGCGGTCGGGGGATGCCGAAGACGACGAGGACTTGAGGTGGTTGCGAGGCTTGGACGGCAAGAAATGAGGAAGCTTCCCGGAAGGTGCAGGAGTGGTATTTTGGTAGATGCGCAAGGCTGCAGAGTGGAAGCGGTTTCAATTTTGAGTTAAAGGGTAAAGGGTTAAGTTGTAATGGGCAAAGCAATTTGAACCCGCTAACTTTAGGCTATATATAGAGGGTTGTTTCCTTGGTGGCACTAAGGCTTTTGAGGGGTTAGTTTTGCTTTTCTGATGTACTGTTGAGGAGTTGGTGAGGAGAGCAGAAGTGGTTTTGCTTTCTGTCTCCATGTTTCCTGCGTGAGTTCTTATTTACTCTTCTTTGAGTGTGTTGCTCAGGATGTGAATCCATGTATGAATTGGATGTAGAACTCCTTATCAATGCAATCATTCATGTCTCTTCATCTAGCTCTGAGATGTTCTCCCTGTGATATGATGTGGGCTTTGATTTTGTTTTTGCTGCCCTCTGTTCCTTTCAGTTTCTTCTCTTTCTCTGCTCTCGGTTCATTTCAGTTTTCTTGATTTTGAGTTGAAATTTTGTTTAAGAAGCTGCAAAATGGATTTGCTTTGAACTAAGAATCGTCACAAAGCCATTTGGCTACCATATTCCTGAAAGGAATCTTTTCACTAGCCGATTTCTTTCCAAGAAAAGAACTGAATGTGCTTCCTCTGTTTGCGCCTCTTCTAGGGTTTGAAGGCAGGGGATATCTATGCTCATGATTGTGCTAACTAAAAGCCTTTTGAGTTGTGGGATCCTTTGATCTGAAATCATTCCCTGTTGTAATCTCTTGTCTCATAAGCAGAAAGTTTGTGAGAATACAGAGGGAGTTTTGAAGGCACCATTCATCCCCCCCTCTGTTGCCATTTCGGTCATACACATACTTTTGAAGGTCTTCCATGCTTCTCCCATTGTGAGGAGCACCTGCCGTCACACGAGTCCTTGGACTTCTTCTAGGATCTCGAATGAGTTTGAAATTTCCATCCACCGCTGCTTTTTTCTGTCCATCTGTCAAATCTTTCTTGCTTGCTGCGGTAATGGGGACTCGTTGCCTTCCAAGTATCCTGCATGTAGTCCCGAATGCTACTGTTACTTTCTTTGGTTGCAGAGGGACCCCATTCAGATAGACCTCTGTGATGGCCATTCGACCCTTTGGCCTTTTCGATACTCCTCTGTCACACTTAGTTTCCCCAATCTTTGAAGCGTTAGATTCATTCGGTGATGTTGATGGTGATGACGATGACGTTGTCTCTCTTACAAGAAAAAACTAATTACAGTGAGCGATGAGTGTAAACATTGGCACATGGTTGATCTTACAAGAAGTAAGAACATTCGACAATGTATATTATTGCTACAAGGTCACTTTGCAATACTAACACCCCAAATCACACAGCCTAGTGTCTCAATTTCTACACAGTAAGTTATGGCTGGAGTCTCTTCCTCATCATCATTCTGTGTGTTGGACTTGGTTGTTGTCTTAGGCATAAAAAAACCTTTAGACTGATGCACCCTTCATTTACAAATAAATGGTGTGCGGCAGCCCAAAGGTTCTTTTATGTCTAAGATAGCAACCAAGCCTAACACACATCATGATAAGAAGGAAGAAACAACAGCCATAACTTACTTTGTAAAACATGATACACTGAAATGTGTGATTTGCCATTTCAAATAGATCTTGTAGCAATAACAAAGTGAATCACAGAGTACACTAGAGTGTGTGATTTGCTTCATGCCCTTTGAATGTCTCTTTGGCATATATTATCGCTACAAGGCATCTTTGGAACATTAACATGCTATTCCAAATAGATCTTGTAGCAATAACACAACCCACCCTTAAAATTATCTCTAAGAACTCCAACTCACTTAGAAACAATAACTCCAACAATTTATCTCTAAAATCATTCCCTAACTATTTTTTTTATTATTTTCACAACAACTTCCATCCTATACACCCTCACTATTTGTTTCTCTCCAACTAGGATTTTGAGTGATGTGACATGTATTTCTCAACAAGTACAAACTAACTCACAATGTTTCATGCTCTTTTTTTCTTGAACTAGCAGCCCACCCATAGAAGTAAGGAGAGAGGAGTCAGAGGAGGAGACACAAGAATGTAGTGGAAATCAGGACCCAGAAGGCCGACCATGAGGACCACATCAAGGTGACATCTTCAGCGATGACAAGGGACCACCATCCACATCTTCATCCACGTGAGACCACACCAAGACCACCCCCAACAACCTTACCACTTCTAGTCCGACACAAGTAGGCCCACCTTCTCTCCCGCATCCATTTTCCCATAATTTTTTGGGTTCCACATCAAAAAGATACTAATAGATATGGACAGATTTAACACACATGAGGTAAAAAGTGGGGATCCATACCTTTAGGAGGAGAGGCGATGGGAAGGAGAGAACTCATGAACACATTGAACTTTGGTTCCAATACACATTAACAGATATGGACAGATTTATCACACATGAGGTAAAGAAGTGGGATTTGAGATCCATACATTCGAGAGGAGAGGCGATCGGGAGGAGAGGCGGCGTCGGGAGGAGAGGTAATGCTGGGAGGAGAGGCGCCATCGGGAGGAAAAGCATCGTCGGGAGGAGGGCGACAGGACCACCACATCAAGTAAGGAAGGAGAGGATGGAGACGTCAAATCCTGTGACAGCGGTGGGGGACGAGGAGATGGAGGGGATGCGCCAGTGAGTAAAGGTGTAAACCTTAGCAAGCGCCCTACTTATAGAATAACTATCATGGATGATTCTATTAAAGAACCGTCTATGATATTTATATTTGAGCTATGCTCGATCGAATAGACCTTGAAAAAGAAACAAATTAATGTCAATTATGGGGACAACTGAATTTGGTATTTTGTTCACCATTTAGATATGTTGCAATTTGGATCACTTGCATGACCATTATGAACACTTGGCAACATCAATTAGCAAGAATTTGATGACACTCTAGTTGTAGTTAGTACGATACTCTTTGGAGTTATAATAGCCCAATTTTGGCTTCACAATAAACCATGCATGATTTTCATGATTTTTTTAAAAAAAATTGGTGCATTTGTAAATTTTCATAAAGCCTTGCTGGAGTTTAAGATTTTTAAAATAATTTCCTCAATCCAAAAATGTGATTTCAAATTTTCTAAAAGTCAATTGGATATTGAGGATTTTTCCTAAAAATTTTGTGTGCAAATACCTCTTCAAATTCAAATTACAAATTCAAACTCAATTCAAAACCAAAATTAAAGTTTAAATCATTAAATCTTTCCCTCCTTCGCTTTGAGCCGAATCCAACCAACCGACACAACCCATCTTCTCTTCTCTTTCCCCGCCAGCCCACGTGTCGCACCAGACGAGCCTCTCACCATGGCCCAGCCAAGCTAGCCTGCTCCCATGTGCTTGATGCCCATCCCACCATCTCACTCTCTCTCATCACCACTGACATGTGGGCCTCAGATCCACCCATTAGCCAACCACTATGCATCTTCCTCCTCTCTTCTCTCTTGCGCGCCTAAGCCCTCTCTCCTCTCACACGTGTTCGCGTGAATTAGTGAATTGAATACATTTGCCTCTTGAGCCTTGCGCGTCATGACATTATCCTGCCGCTGCAACCTTGTTATGTCACCAGCTTGCCCTCTCTCTCCCTCTCGCATGCTATCTCCCATGCTCCCAAAGCCAAGCCATGGTAGTCATGCCCTAACTTGCAACTCAACCCTATTTAAGCCATCCCATGTGTGCCAAAACCTTTGTGCTCACTCACTTGTTGCTTTCCCTGAGCTCATGTGCCCCCTTCAACTCGAAAAGGAAGAATTTTCTTTCTTCCCCAAGTTCAGCCATGAGCTCTGCCACTCAATTCCTCGTCATTCAATGAGTCTCCGATGATGCCATCATGCATGTTGAGTTTATCTCATCACCCTCTACCTCGTGCTCAACTCCCCTTGCCCGTTTGCCCTCTAGAAGCCCAAAGCCAATGCTCTCATTGCCATACATGCGCCACTACTGATCTTGCCACCCAATCCCTTCACTCAGGTGTGCTCTTGCCATGGCCCTCATGCCCTTCTTGTTCATCTCAACTTCCACATACTAATGTGCCACTTTTATTACCTTGTCGTGCCCCAGAGCCACCCGGATGTGATCATCTTCCCTAACACCAACCAAGCTCATCACCACTGCTATTCTTGTGCCTCACCCAAGATCTCGGTAAGCCCTTTTCCCCCATGCAATTCAATTGAAAGCCAAACTTAAAGGCTAGCCAATGAACCCTAGAACCAGCCACAATGCCCTGGCCACGTTCACCCTTCCTCACCACTACCGGCCACCTTGGATAGCACACCACGCCATGCAAAAAACCAGAAGCATTGCTCCATTATCTTCGCCTTAGCTTGTAGATCATGGAACCACCTCTAATTTGAAGAATCTAGATAGAAAATCCAAAGTTCGCCATCACCGGCCATGTCGCCTTAGCTGATTAGGTTTTCTTATTCGTTATGGACTCTTGTTCCCTAGACTTATATGTGCCCCTGTAGTCGTACAGTTAAGATATGCTGAAGTTTCCTATGCTTGTAATCTCTTCTCATATAATGAATTCCACCTTCCTATGTCCGTGGTTTTTCCTGCAAGGATTTTTCACATTAAATCCTTATCTCTTGTTCTTTTGATCGTCTACTTTTGCCATGTGTTTTATAACATAAACAGATAAGATTTTCTACCATGGACTTGACAGGGGTGATATGTAGATTATTCAAGCCTATGCACATAGGGACATTATTGATGGTACCATTGAGAAAAGTAACAAATGATTTGGTCAAAACTGATCCAAAGCTAGTTAGTCTTTTGCCAGTTTTCACAACCTTACATTCCTTACATCATAGATAGCAAAGCAAAACCTCTTTGGTTTGGGCATTCTTGTTTCCTGCACTCAGTTAACAAGGTGAGCTTTGCCAAATGACAACACAAGACTAAACTTCAGGTAGCAGTTCTTTTACTAACTTTCAACGATCAAGAGGTGAAAATAGCCATAACTAGGTAGCATTGAATTGGACTAAGCAATGCTCCTAAGTGAAGATTCGAATCCCCCTGGACCCCCACCCCTAAGACTAAGAACATTTAATAATGGTGTTTCCAAATTCGAATTGCACACCTGATGAGCCTGACCCCACAGTGGCGTTCAAATTCTAGAAGAGCCATGTGGAGTAGCGGAGGTAGCAGCCAGAGTAGAGTGCACACAGGCTCTACCAACACTGCACAAGCGCAAACATTGTGGTGCCGCGGACCGCCATGGACCCCACCGCATACCCGTCGTTGTGCACTGTGGCCACGGTCATGTTCGCCAGTGCAGCCCTCACCGCATCCACAAACCCACACGGGTTGGCGGTGTAGTTACCCCCGAGCCACAGACAGCAGCATCCGCGGGCCCGACGGTTTCAGTGAAGAAGTAGTTGACGTAGCAGCTAAAGCAGCCATCAAGGTAGAGCCTCCCGCTGACAGGCAAGTAGCACTTAGGGAGCAGTGACCTAACCTTAGCGAAGCAGAGTTTGTAGTCAACGGGGGAGAGGTCGTGGAGGCACTGGCTGAGGTTGAAGATGGAGTTGGGCACAGTCCCCACGATGGAGGTGCCGAAGCTGTTGGCGCTGATGTGGGTGTTGAGGTTGTCCATGGCGGGCACAAAGTTAACTGCAAGGGCGGGGCTAGAGACGGCCGCGCCTGACCCATAGGACTGGCCCGCCACCAGCGCACGTGGGTCCCCTGCTGCGATGCCACAGAGCTTGCATGTAGGCAAGACAAAGAGGGTAGATCACGATCAATCGCAACAATAGTTGCAAATAACAAAGACAAAGACCAAAATATTCCCTCCTCGATCTCTCTCCCATGTTCGACCGAGGAGGGTAGACAGCGAGCCAACGAAGGTAGGCTACTCTCTCCACCTCCTCCTTCACCTTCAGCGTCTCCCATCTACCTCCTCATTCATCTCCAATGCTATCCTCCCCCTCCTCCTTCATCTCTGGTTCTGGATCTAGCGATGGCACGTCTTGGGATGCACGGATCTAGCAATGGTGTGACTTAGGACAGCCGGATCCGGCAGCGGTGTGGCATAGAGCTTGGACCAAAGCCAAGAAGAGAGAGAGAGAGAGAGATGGAGTCTCAGTGTGGATCTTGGTCACAGAGCTAGTGGCGGTGTGTGCAGTAGTCGACTTTATGGTGGTAGCTGTGGTTGGGCCAGAGCTACAGAAGAGGGTGCATCAGCAGTGGATAGTGTCAAGTGGCTCTATGGCTGTGTAGTAGCGCCATCATAGCTAGGTGAGCTCATCGAAACTAGCCAAAACTCATCGAAGATTCTTCAAACTATGGTTAAAATTTGTTGAAACCCATTGAAACTTTTGGTTGAAACTTATTAAAATTTGTTGAAACTCTTCGATTAAAGCTTGCTGAAACTTGAGTTCCAAAATTTGAAACTCATTAAAACTTGGCTTTAAAACTTTCTTACAAATCTTCTAGAAGCACACAAAACTCATTCAAACATGAAACCTTTCAAACATTTTCATGAAACTGTATGAAACCTATGGCTATACCGTTGTCTAGTCATTTATTCTTTTTTTTAAGAGAAGATAGGTCTAGTCGCTTCCTACAGTTAACGCTCCAAGGATACATATATACAAATATACATACATACGTACATACATACATATATTGTCTTTGTTATTTGCAGCTATTTTTGTGATCGATTGTGATTGTGTTAGTATAGTTGTTGATGTAGAACGTGTTGAGACCCGAATATACAAATCCGGACTCTCCCGTGTAATCCGCACTAGTCTAAGATCACGCTAGTGCACACAGTATAAACAAAGATGAAATACCAACCATATCACAATTTACTAAGCAAAGACTCAAATATTATTAATAATTATCAGAGTTGCGACCTTATGACCAAGCTTACAAATAATAGCCTGAATGGCTTAAGAAACTTGCAGCGGAAAAAAATAAGCATAGCAACCACTCGACAAGCCACAGGCAACCAATTGGGGAGCGAAGTCCTAATCTGTAAAGTTGTCAAAGTATTCTCCATCTGGTACCACCTGTTGATCTAGTCCTTCTTCCTCAACTGAGCAAATATGGATGAAACCATGAGTACATAGAGTACTTAGCAAGTCATTTATAACAAAAATGCAATATAATATGCAAGGCTTACCAATGGACGACTAAAAGGTTAATTTTGTAGAAAGCAACAATTTAAAGTAAATACAATAAATAGATTAAAAAGCGAACTTTGAAAATGATAATAAATAAGTAATCAAAGGAATTGAGACAAACCGTAAGTGAACTGACCATTCACTCCAATGAATCACCCATAAACCAAGAGTCACGTGACGAACCACTAGTGAACTAACCATTCACTTCCCAACCTAAACCATCCAAATTTTTATGAAAACTCTACCCCTCTTGTGAAATCATCGAGCATTGTCCATAACCAAGGACACGGGCTATTCGAATAGTTTTATATTCTGCAGAGGTTGCACAACTGTACCCACACAATGTGATAATCCTCACGTTAAAGAAAATCATAACAAGGCTTTTACAATGCTCCATCTCAACCCGATCTCGCTCGCTAAGATTTCACCGTCGAGTAGGCTGACCACCTAGTCGATAATTGCCCCTCCTTGCGCCAAAACAACATCAGTAGTGAAACTAAAGTTGAGACTTCACAAATTATTATGCCAGGTCTATCCCATACTACACATGTGGTTTGTGCGGTAAGGCTCAGATCAATAGCGCACAAAGTTAAGTCCTTAGATTTAACCAAACGAAACATCCACATCCCAATGTGCAAATTGCACCCCCTTTACTGCACGATCATTCGCCTGAGTGAAAACCATTTTTGTATAACCCACACCAATAACACTACCCATGTCATGATACTCAAATGTTATAACTGTGGCTGACCACCACGTTCCAATATATCATTAAATCAAAGTTAATTATTCACATGTAATGATAACCCAACGTACTACAAGCATGGCTAAGCAGTGTAAGCATACACCCATGTGATATCTAATATTGCATCACTAGATAATTATACATCCTATGGTGACATTAGAATCATGGCATTCAAATTATCAAGGAGGAATTAATCAATTTGGACAATAACTACTAATACAAGGGTTTATAATAAAATAGCAATGCATGATAATTTAAAACAAAATATTACATAATAGATTTGAAAACTAAGTTCAACATGATCAAAAGACACGACTTGCCTTGGCCTTGCTCAATTAACGGCTTTTGATCTTCAAATCTTGCTTCAGCTCCTTCGAAAGCATGATCTAACGAGAGAGAAAACGAAATAGAACACAAAACAAATTCAAATGAACTCCAAAACTTCAAAACTAGAACCAAAAGATAGAGCTCAATTTTAGATGAATTTAGAAAAAAGAATCGTCCCACCTCTCAGTGGCACAAAGGGATGGGCGGTTGAGATGCAACACGGATGAAGCGACCGCACGGATGCGCAACGCGTATCGGGCGGGTATGGCCGCGGATGCTCGCCGTGTGGCCAGGGACGGGGCGGGCCGGTGGGCGGAGCGGGCTAGAGGGAGTGGACTTCGGCCCAAAGGGCTTTTGGAAATTTTTAAAGAATTTTCCTTTTTAGAAATTCAAATAAAATCAAATGAGCTCTAGAAAATAACAAATAAATCCAAATAAATCACATAAAATTCCTTGAGACACAAGGAACCCAAATAAAATATTTTTAGCAAATGTTAATATTTAATTTAATCATATTCAATCCTTTTAATTAATAAAAATTTAATTTAAGCTTTAATTAATTCCAGAAAATCCAACTGGTGAATTTTATTTTTAAAAGCTTCAAAAAGGCTCTAAAATTAGAATATTACAAGTCGATGGCGGAGATCAAAGGGGGTGAATGAAATTTTCCTCTTTTTCAACTTCAACAAAATCAACCCTGTTTGAATACAAAAGGTTCTTCACTTTAATAGCTATAAAGAGCTAAGAAGATCAGATGCATAGCGGAACACAACCATCAAACAGAAACCAGATAGCCAAGGGAACAAAAGAAGCAATGAATGGGCTAGAACATCAAATGGCTAGTCTAACCACAGGCATTACACTTGTCTAATCAAGCCTAGGTGGTCTGACCGCACACCATTCCAGAACAAAAAAAAATAGCCCACCGCCAAGAACTCAAATAGGCATAACTTCTAATCTACTCAACCAAATGACATGAAACTTGAAACATAGCTTTCTTAGAGTCTTATGAACCTATTCCATTAGTGGATCAACAAGCTACTCAACAAAAGTTTGACCTTTACCCAAAACAAGGCAGATTACATCAAAACCAGACAAATCGAGGCAAACACTAAGAACTTGCTATAGAGTTGCCTATATGGATGGGATCTAGCCTCTACGAGATTATTCCATCATCCATACATCCTTAGGAACCAACAAGATCAAGGAGATATAAAATCCAACAAGAAAACCAAGCAAATCAAAATCACAAAAAGAAATTCGTGGCAAAACTCACTTGAAAAAAATTTGGATCTTTATTTCACTTGGAGATAAATGTTTATAGTCCCTTCACTATTTGAGGATAGAGCTCTCTCTCTCTCTATGGAGTGCACACACAAAATTTCTCTCAAGAAATCCTAACCCTAACTCTCCCAAAGGCTTCTCTTTAAAGCTAACTCCTCTCTCCTTATATATGGTGACTCACAGCATAAAACCCTCACCAACCTCACTAGTTGGGTTTTATCTACTTACAAAGGCCAACCCATTAACCCAACACCATACCAGATTTTACACACTCACGTACACTTTTCAAAGCGTTTACAAGACTCAACACGCTAAAGCATGTGTGCCTGAAGAAAGAAGGGAAAATTGAGTGAGGGGAAAGCTAGAGGGAAGCTCCGAACACGATTTGACATGAGAGGAATGGTGAGGAGCTCACCGGTACCACACACTGCACTAAGACCACACACACATAACACCACACGCCTAGCACACACACAACACGGCACCACACACACTACACCCTACACACATGCACACAACACAGCACCACACACACTGCACCGCATAGCACGCCACACCCCCTACCTCTCCTCTAGTCCATCTCTCTGGTGCCAATCTCCTTTCCAGCTCTCTTGATTTCTCTCACTGATTTTGGCCCCCTTTGGTCCCAGTTGGCCTTGGCTAGTTCTAGGCGGCTCTTGGCTCTTAGGCCATCGTGGTTGTGGTCCTTTCCCCTTCGGTCTTTCCTAACTCCTCTAGATGCCTCCTCCTCCCTAGCTCCTCTCTCTCTGGTCTTGCTATCGAGCTACTCCTCGCCTCCTTCCTTTTAGTTGGCTTGGTGGATTTGGGGGAATAAACTGGATCTGGGGAAATGGACTGGATTTGGGGAAATGGAGTGGAGAAATGGGATGAGTTGTGAGAGGAATCGACGGTTTCAGGGGAGAAACTGGGCTGCGCGTTGGAGATGGACGATGGACAAACTTGTGCAGAGAAGAGAAAGGACGTAGGAGAGAAGAGAAGAGCGTAGAAGGCCCACACGTCAATGTGACATTTTCTATGAGAAGGGGAGAAGGATGGACGACCACCAAATGGTTCTTTTATAATAGTAAAGATCATGGTCCTTGTACTCCATTGCATGGACCAATCTCTAGACCACACGATGAGACCAATTGGCTCAAGTACTCCACCTCTGTCCCCAAGGGAAAGCCACATCCTCTCGTTCCCCACCCAAAAATGGCCCTGCCTAAACCACCTTCTCCTCCTTAGATCCGGCCCTCCTCCCTGGTGAGCTCACCAGGGTCGAGCGAGAGAGATCCCACCCCTTCTCTTCCTTGTATATACCTAGCTGTAGTCTCCTTCCCCTCCTCCAACGATTCTTCTTCGGTTCAGTCGGCTGCTTGCTCTAACCTCCTCTCAGAGTGAATCTTGACATTTCTTCGCTATAGAGTTGCCCTTTGGTCGTCGCAAGTAGCCTCTCGATTGATCTAGGCCTAACCATCTGGATCCACTCAAATCTTGACCTGACGTAGCCCGTTTGTCACTGGTGATTTTTTTTATTCAGCTTAGTGATCTAAACACGAATCTACTCGACCGTATACAAGTAACGGGTGCTCCTACTTGTTAGCCGGTTATCTATATAATCAAGCTAGTTAATCACATAATATACCGATAATATCGTATAATCACTACTAGGTTAGGTGACCAGTCGAGTACTGATTACTGATTTTTAGAACCTTCTTCAGCTCGACGTTTTCCTCCACTGTCTACCTCTTCCGTCAGTGATCCCCATGACGCTGTCCGTTGTCCTCTTTTCGGCGATGGTTGTAACGCCCCCATTTTTTGGGGACGGTACGGAACATCGTAACCGTACAAAATGAACAGTTACGACGTTCATGATTACGAGCGATCATCATAACAGCACAAGCTCACAATAAAGATCCAACTTTATCACAACATATGGTTATTACCAGTTTACATAGCGGGCATGTCAACCCACAAACCATAGCACATCACAAAAGGATCCGAAACGGCCTGAGTGCGGCTAAATCCTAAGATCAATTCTCCTCAGAGTAGACTGATTCTTCAGGAACTTCCTCCTCGGTAGGCTCTTCTTGACAATATTGACTTTCTGTTAAAATTGTGTTTAGCAAGTAATGAGTACCACCGTACCCAACAAGTTACAAGGGTAATTCTGACCTACTACTTGCAAGGAATAATCAAGGATGGGAATATATTGGGTTTATTACATTGAGTGGATGCAGTTTTATTTGTAAACAAATAAAATTTAAAACATTTGCTCCTTAAGATCAGGGGGTTTTGTTAACAGATAAAGTTCATCATTAACCAGATTAAAATCTTCCTGAATCCTACTTATGCCTTATTGTTGGAATCACCCAATTAACACAGCTTCATTAATCGGAAGCACGGCGTATTCGAATACCATTTATTTCACTCTGCAGAGTTGCTCAACTTTACCCACACGATTTCTTAACCCTCATGACTGAGTTAAAAAAGCCAGGTCGGTTCACTGCTCAATTCTCTATATAGGCTCTACCCGATAGCATCACTCAGTCACCGCCACAAATAAAAAAACAACAAACTCCTCTGCCGTTTTAAGTGAACACTACCGTTGTTAGGTATCCAACGGCATACCTAACTCCCCGTCATCCTGTCATCTCAGCCTGTAGAGTTTCAATCGAACTGAGCAGCTACTAAACCCGTGTTGACAAATCAACTCCTGTGGTTTGAGCGATCACTATGTCTGTTATTTGGCACAAGGTTCTTGTCCTTATATTTTTCACCTGAGGCACTCAACCACAACTTCCTCTGTGCTCAACAGCACTCACCACCACCAACCAAACCAGCCTCCATCCTCGGGTAAAGCGATGGGCTAACTCCGTTACCCGGAGCACCACACCCCTCTACCCGAAGTCCAACCCCAGGATAAAGCGTTGGGCTAAATCCGCAACTCGGAAACCCCAACCTCTTTACCCTAGGTTCTGTGCGCGCCGGCTCTAGGATACGGTGTCCCATTCCACCCTACCCTAGTTCTGGGTTTTCCAAATCTACCGGCCCGCAGCCAAAGTCACTTATTAGTGTACAATGTTGAATGAGATGATTCTATACTATTTATACCATAGTTTATTTCTTACTATGGTTGTCAAGGTGAATATGGCCATCAATCAAAACAGGGCATATTTCAGTGGTAGGATTATCTAAATAGCATGCCATTCTAAACATTTTATTGTACACAAATAACATTTCACAACTATCCATAATGAAAATACATTAAATAAATAATATAAAGGTCATGGGATTCAATATGATCAAAAACATGTAACTTGCCTTGCTGATTAGGAATTTCAATTATGTCGTATATTTGAATGACTGGCTCTGGCTCCGGGACTGCGACTTCGGCGACTTCGAAAGCTAGCGCAAACACATAAAATAACAACATAAGTCCAAACTTGATTCTAATCAAGCTAGGAAAAATAATCTAATTAAAAATGAGTAAATTGCATAAAATCTCAAATAAAAATTTAAGAGATATTAGGAAGTGATTTTGGTGGAAGGGGATAATTGGAATTTGTGGAATTTGAATTTATGGAGACTTGGAATTTAATAAGCTAATTGTATGGAAGAAGAGGAAATTTAAATTTTGAGAAATGGAGTTTATATTTGGATTCAAACTATTGAATTGATCAAGATGGGCTATTTTGGTATTTTTGGATTTTTCTAGGATTTTTGGAGATTTTTCTGGATTTTTCGGGATTTTTAAAATGATATGAACAGTAGCGCACAGTATTGGGCTCGGCCCGAGCAACAGTGCGGCCCAGCCCCATCTCTCCTGCGTGGTAAACCGACCGGCGGCCCGGTCCCGCCTTCGGCCGAGCAGGCCGTGGCCCACGCACGCAAGGCCGTGAGGCCCGGCGCACGCGCGCATGCCCGTCCGATGGACGACGCGCGGACGGCCCGACGGAGCAAATGGAGCGGACGCGAACGCTCGGATGGAGGGAGGCGCAGGCGTCGGCGGCTAAGATTCAAACCGAATCAACGCCCGGATGGAACGAGATCGACGGCGGGGAGCCATCGTCTTCCTCCCGACTCCCGGCTCTGGCGTCAAAACAGAGTCTGCCGCCATCGATGGCGCGGCGAGGGCAAGAACGCCCGTGGGGATTGGTCTTGACCAAGAGGTGCGGCTAGAGGTAGGCTCGGCGATCATGGGCTCCGATAGAGCTTAAGCCAAATTGGTGGCGGTTTTACCATCTATAGACCCAAGGGAGTGTACTGGAGGTGACGGTTGAGCTCGAGGACAGCTCCAGTGAGCTGGCCATGGTGACGACTTTTCGACCAAAGGCGACCTTCGTGGCCACGGCCCTAGGTAGATGCTCGAGCTCCGGCGGTTGTACCATTGCATTCCAGAGACAACAAGGATCATGTGAGAGCGTTGAATTGCAAAATAATCGGTGGAAGCGAAAGATTGCCTTTAGGGCTCACCGGCGCAGGGGTGGTGATTGCCGGCGGCGGGAACGATGAAAGTTCAATTGGTTGCGGGAGGGGGTTTGTGAGGTTGCTAGAATGCGCTAGGCAGCGGAATTGGACTCTTATAAGCAACGTAAGTCGGTTACCGCGGCGAGATATTTTTGGGCCGCTTTCTTCTCACGCAAACGGGGAGAGGAGTGCACCGCAGTGGCGCAGGGGTTTGTGAGGGGGAGCTGGCGCTGCTGCTCTGCCCAATGGTACGGCTCATTGACTCGACGGGAGAAGAATTCGCGAGAAGGGGCGAATCGAAGGGAGGCGGCATCGCGCGCAGTGCCGGCGCTTGTGTCGCGAGGAGGCGAGGGTGTCAGGTGGCGGGTGGGGCCTCAGCTCAGAGATGACACTGCGTGATGATGGAGCGGCGCCGCAACTTCTTGCGCGAGGAAGGCGACGCGTGCACAGTGGCTTCTCCGGGAAGAAGAGGAGAGGCGCGCGCGAGTGAGGGCGCCAGGGAGAAGTGAAGACGCATTTGCCAAAAAGGGAAGGCGCAAATTCATTGATACTTGCCAAATTGGGAAAGAAATGCATTTAAACCAAATTTACAAAAATTTCAAAAAAAGAGTTTGAAATTTTGGGGTGTTTCAATGGTCTTGTACGTCGTCAGTGCAGGATCCACCGGTAAGTGCCTCTCAATAAGCTGCTTCCCGTTGTGGCCTTGGCGCTTGTCGTCGTACTTTCCGGCCGATTGGCTTCCCCCTTTTTCTTTTGCATTTCCTGATTTACAACACCAAGCCCCTCAAGATCCACTGTTCTCCGCATCCGGGCGCATCAAGGCCAGATTTTTCCACTCTTGGCGTTTTCCGACCGGCTTCCTCCGACATCTTTTGTACCGGAGACTCCTTCAAACCTTACCTCTATATCATGAGCGAGTCCCGCTGTGGAGGCACACAGCGGCGTCAGCTCTTTTGCCGACGCTCGCTGCGGTCAGTTAATGGGCGGTCTCGGCGGCAAGCAACGCCTCCTGTCCTGTAGAATCCTTGCAAGGTTTTCACCGGCCGTCTTCACTATCTCTGTCGACTTCGTCATCAGCTGGCTGATGCCGGTCAACTCCCTCGTCTCCGGCGTGATTTCTTCGAGTAAGACAAAAGTTCTTGTGTGCACTTTTTGGTTTAGTCCAGTCAGACCTTATGTAATTTTTCTTCTGTCCTGGAATTCACTGTAATGGGCAACGTACTGTGCTCTCAAGTTGATGTAAATCAGGGTCGTTTCTTTCAATAAAAAAAACTCTAGTCCACACATATCAATCTCGAAAATCTAACTCTAAAAAAGTCACGAATATCTAATGCCATCTTGGCCTCTTGGGACAAGGGCATGTAACTCATTGAACTTTTGATGCAAACAACGGCACAGAAAATTGCATTTTATTAAATACAAAAACAATAGGGATGATCCCCTCCATGGTATCTCTTAGATACAATCTTGTACAAGGTATGAATTTGTGCGGGCAAAATCACAATAATCAATGGAACACAAACATACAACTGAGCTCACATAGACGTATCTGGCAACGAACCCATAAGAATTACAGGACCGCCGTTTCTCGGTTTCCAAATTTTATCCGGCCTTGCTTTGGAGAGGATATCGGAGAAAAATCCAGATGATGAAGAGAAAGGCGGGGGCTGGATCAACTCGGTTGATGGCCCGTTTGCACCGTCATGTATAGCCTGTTCTAGCGCAGCAATTTTCCTGCCTGTGCTGACAGTCTTACCACAAGGGCAAACACTGATTTTCCTAAAGCATTGCTTATGGAAGATTGACCCACACGAACCACATTTTGTAGCTTCATCCTCCTGCAATTATCACAAAACTAATTCCCTCAGCGATGAAGATAAAGCTGCATAAAAACTAGAAAAAGACTTGCCAGTGCACCTGAAATGGAAATATAAGGGCAAGGGGGTCATCACAAGCTTGTCGAGCAGCACAAGGAACCCCGGCATCATAGCACACAAGGCATTGTTCGGTGATGTGTACAAGTATCCTATTTGATATGGTCTGCACCTTAACTGGAAGTGCTGTTTCAAGCAAACATAACTTGTATGAGTTGTCCAAGAAATAGTCTGAGAACATGATTTCAATTGTTGTCTAATGGCATACGATTTTGGTTCCAATTTTTTAAATCATCAAACATCAGTCATTCTCGAACAATAACCACAGCGTCAGCACATGAAACAACCATATCCATAAGATGTTAGAAACCTAAACAGATATTCACAATCCTTTTTTTTTTCTGGTGGAAACAATCAGGCATGTTTGGGTGAGCTAAAGCCTGAACAAATATGCACTATCCTTTTTTTCTGGAAGGAACATTCAGGCATGTTTGGGGAAGCTGAAGCCTGAACAAATATGCACTATCCCTTTCTTTTTCTGGAGGGAACATTCGGGCATGGTTGGGGAAGCTGAAGCTCCTTAAAACATGGTCTCAGAATACTAACTTTGATAGTTCTAAACAGACTGCAATTTCTACTTTCAGTGGTGCATTACTTTGCTGTGTTAGTGTTTGATAGATTTGATAGATCAAAATCATTAAGGGATGGTAGATCAAAATCATTAAGGGATGGCAAATAAATATTAATCTGATTGACATGTCTATCATGCCAAAGCATGGCAGCTTGTGAGCACACATAGATACATTTCTCAGATAAACCCTCTTTCAGTCACATATTAATCAATTAATCTCGACAGCAACAAAGCATGCATACATATTTACCATTACCATCGATTGATAAAGGCTATATGAAATAAGCATATAGGTTCATGAATGAACAATACCTGCAAAAGCCCCTTTAGAGAGATCAACAAGCTCACGGAGCGCAAAGAAGTCATTCCCATCAAGAAGATATCTTCGAACTCCTAGTCCTCTAAATATGGAGTTCCGAAAAGGACATTGGACACAAGGAAGCATAGCTGCTATTTTCTTCCGAACACTCATGATATTAAGCAGAGCTGGCACTTTAGAAAATAGGAAAGGGTTGACAGCACTTACACAGAGCATAGGCTGAAAATGAAAATAACCATTTACTGAGGTCACGGCAAAGTATGAACATAAAAAATATATTCTATGGTGCATTCCAGACACTGTATACCTAAATAAACAAGAGCTAACAAATTAAAGAAAATCATCACCTGGTCATAGATGGAGTCCAAATATGCTTTTGCTAACTGGGAAATTGGATATAACGAAAAATCCCAGTGGTGCAAGACTCTTGCTGGAAGAACTGCAGTATCATTTGTGTGACAAGAAGCACAAAACAACTGGCCAGTGTATGCACAAAACCGAGGCTTGTTCCATCCAATAGTTTGTGCAATTTCTTGCAGCAATGTTTGTCCAGCATCCAAATTCCTATGGCATCCCGCACAATTGCAGTGTTGCAACTCCAACAACTGTCTAGTCGACTTCCGAGGTCTATCCTCCACAACAAGAGATATTGTCTTGCCCATAGAGATAGAATCTCCGTTCGAAGCTCCATTGCAGTCTGAATCTTTGGAATGTAAATCACTGCTCAGCCTTTGCAAAGATTGCGGGACAAGAGTTTTTAAAAAGCTATATTCATAAGCGGGGCTCCCTGGTGACAAAAAAATAACCAGAGGGGTGGGTGCTCCAAATGAATAATTAGAGACAAGCAAAGAATGCAAACACTCTTGAATGAGATGACTTCTCTCATTGACGACGTCTGGGGATGCATTTCCAAATATTTTACTGGACTCTTTTTCAACATTTGTCCATGTGGGAGGAAGAGTCAAACCTTTCTCAGAAAAGAAGAGCTTAAGTTGTTGGTAAAGTGCATAAAACTCACGGAACCGACGCTCAATTTCCCATTCATCTTTGCCGCTCCTCACTTTTAACAAATAAACAGTGTATTCTTTCACCCCAACCATCCGCTCACCAAAAGAAACATCCCCTGTTCTTTGCTTTGCCCCCACAACCTCCACCCAATCAATTTTTGAAGGATAGTGAGGAAGGGGATATACGTAGGCACCGTCTGTACCGGAAGTAGAAGCAGTGGTGCTACCATCTCTGAACTGATGAGTTTGGTGAGCATTACTCACGTGGCTATCTGTAAAAGATCCACTTTCATGGGGCTCCCCTGAATTGAGCAGAATCTGTTCCATCTCTTGTACCATATCATCAAATAAATCATTGTCATCAAGGTTGTCCACCTATAGTTAGAAAGGGACATATCAATCCAAGAATGTGGTTGAAAACATGGCAGTTGCTGCAATGCAAAACTGCAATTTGATCAAGCATGGGAGCAATGAGTTGTTTCTTTTTTATGTACAAGACCACTAGAGTTGACAGTCTAGACCTGATAAAAATGGCACAGTATCAACTATCTAATGGTACAGTGCCGCGAACGAGCCTCTATCGTAGTGGTAGAGCGCTCTAGTAGCACCCCCCAGGTCCTGGGTTCGACCCAGGCTGGGGGCAAAAAAATCCCCTCGCTTGCCCCATAAGCCAAAGTACAGATCTAAAGGCTGGTCCATTCGCTGGTCGACAGGGTAAGGGCCCAGGTCGTCTGGGCCGAGCGATTGCTCCCCTGGGCGCTCTCACTGGACTGATGCCGCTGTGTCAGGGTGGGCCAAGGGTTCGGGGATTTTCTCGATCTGTGAGAGGATCCTTCTTCTTAAGCTAATGCCGGGGGGGCGTCTAGTACCCCTGCAGGTCGAGTTTTTTTTTAATGGTACAGTGCCCATTAAGTGTCTCCGCCACTGCACGTAAGGGTTTGAGTTGCACTAGCAGCACTGGCAACCATCTGCTTCGACAGATAAAGGTGCACATTTGGTTCACTTTATTTCAATGTGTACATTCAATTCATTCAAGATTAATTAAAGTGAGGTGTGGTCAAGATGAGAAATGGATGGGTGTTACAACTTTGATGCGGCAATAGAGCAACGGAAAACTCCAAGAACAAAGACCAAAATACTTCTTAAGCATATCTGCTTGCAGTGGATATCTTTTGTTTCCCTGGCAACAACCTTGCCCGATGGGGCAAGAGCATTTTTGCAGGAAAAGATTAAGCCAAATTGGGGAGCCAATGCATTCAAAACATCCATACTCGCATCTACACAAGCAAATTAACTTAGCTAATGCTACTAGCCATCAATCATACACAAGCAATATCGCATTAAAAAGTGAAAATTGACCACTATATCGCCCAGATTCACCTCTTTCTCAGTTAACTACCACCCCAAAACAAGTTCTTGGATGTCAGAGACGAGGGAACCAACCTGGGCGGAATCCGGGCGCGGTGGAACAGCCGGCGAACCAGATTCCGACTCCGGCCTCGCGAGAGCGGCGTCTTCGGCGGCGGCGGGAGTATCGAGTCGTGGCGGCGGCTGCGGCTGCCACTGCGACGGCGCCTGTGCTTGGAGCTGGAGGCGGTTCAGTTGGTGGTTTTTGGGGAAGTTGGCGATGGGGTCGTCGAGGAGGAGGAGGTCCATGTGGTGATCCCAGAAGTCGGAGGAGGGGAGGAGGGAGGCGAGGGAGCTGGGCGTGCCGAGGGCGGAGTTGGCGCTGCAGTACCTATCGTCCTCGGCGTCCGATCCGGCCGCTGAGGAGCCGCCCGACGCGGCACCGCCGGTGGATCGCCGGGATGTCGCCATGCTGGATCCCGCCGGAATTGTCCAACTTAGGGATGGGTGGTGGTCTTTTCTCGGTTGAAGAAGATTGCACTAGGGTCCCTGTACGTTTGCCTATTGCGTATGCTCCTGCTTCGCGTCCAAACGAAGCGACGTGGCAGGGCACCTCCCGCAACTGTTCATACAAATGACTATCTGGCTATTTTTTAAAACTTAACTATTACATATTTGTTTTTACAAATTTACTCCTCTTCCTTAGCTTAGCAGCCGTGACAGGTGTCATCTGCTGCGTTACAGAACCTATCGAGCCACCAGAGCTCGATAGCACTTACCGAGCAACCGTAGTTCAGCAGTGGCTCGACATGTCTCCTGTCGAGCAACCGCACTGTGGGCAAGGGGATTAGGGGCATAATTAGCACTAATTAATCAATATATTACATTGGTTAGCACTAATTAATCATGATTAATACTATTTAATTGGCCATCGTGTTGCCAAGCTCAGTAGGGAGCTAGATTTGTAAAAATGAATGTTTGAAGATTAAATTTGAAAAAAAAAATAACTACAATACCATTTATATGAATAGTCCTCCTAAGTCCTGATCTAGAGGTGTGGGTGCCTAAACTCACCTTTGAAGCCTTGCCTCAGAGTGGTTATTAGGGGTGAAAACTGATCGGATAGTGTCCAGACCACATTCGTATTCATATTTGTAAACGAATACGAATATGAATACGCATACGAATCGAATATTGTAACAATACGAATTCGAGTCGAATATCTACTCAATTCGGTCAAATTTGAATATCCTCATAACTTATATAGTACGAAGACATTAATAACATTTTATCCTCTTACAATTATGCTTAGTCATTCTAATGCATTTAGTTCACCTAAAGAAACACGAATTCACATTCAATTAAAAAATTTATCCAATGAATTAGTCATATTGTAATAAAAATATGCATATTGTTTTGTTGAATACAAATACGGATAGTTCGGATAAAATAACATTTCGGATGATAAAAATACATACTATGTTTGCATTCATATTTTTATATGAATTCAAATACAAATACGAATATGATAGAAATTTTTAATCGGATGAGAAAATCTATATCATATTCGCATCCTATCGAATATGATAACCGGATAATATGGATAATTCGTCTTTATTTTTCAAGCCTACTTACCATACAGCAGATAGTAGGAGGATATGCTTGCATCACGTCTCACGGCGTGGAGAGAGAAGACAATAAAGCCTTTTCTAGGTAAGCCTATGTAACATCCTGATTTTTAGAGCTTTTTTAAAGCTTTTAAAATAAAATTCACCATTTGGATTTTTCTGGAATTAACTAAAGCTTAAAATATATTTTTTATTAAATAAAAGGATTTAATGTGACTAAATTAAACTTGAACATTTATTGGAAGTATTTTATTTGGGTTCCTTGTGTCTTAAGGATTTTTCTGGGATTTTTTGTGATCTTTCTGGATTTATTTGCTATTTTCTAGAGCTCAAGAAATTTTATTTGAATTTCTAAAAAAGGAAAATTCCTAAAAGTCCCTAAAAGGCTAAATGGGCTGAAGCCCATTTCAGCCCAGCCAGATCTAACCCACCCTGGTAGCCCGGCCTTAGCCCAGTCTAGCCCAACCCGCGCCCCACCACGCGTCACCCATCTGCGTCGTCTTCTCGACGTGCCCTTGCATCCTAGCCGTTGGTTCGTTTCGTGACCGCTGACAAGTGGGATCCCCCTGTCAGATGCGTCGTCTCCGGTCGGGACTCCTCTGTCTCCAAGTTCGCTCCGTCGCCACTGCCCGTGTTTGACTCGGCATCGGCGTCCGTGTCGTGTACGCCTCAGTCACATCAGCGTCCACGCTTATAAGACCCGACCACGACCCTTGGGTTTCGCATTGTCGTGCGCTGCTCACCGCTCTCACCGGGATTTGCCGCCGAGTTCGACATCTTCACCTTCTTCTCCAGCGTCAACTGACGTTGCTGTCGACCTTGCTAGTGAGCGCCGCCACCCGCCGTTCACTCGCTCCACCATCGCCTCACCATCGGTCAGCCGCCATTGTTCCGCCGCCGTTGGTCAGCCACCGCCGTTGAGCCACCCTGCCAACCACTTCGCCCATCCCGTCGTCAGCCGAACCCTCGTCGCCGCCTCGGTCCGTGCGCCTTCTGCCTCGCGCCCCTTCGTCTTCTCCGTGAACCTAGTCCACTGTGCACCATGCCGCTGACAGCAGGGGCCCACACATCAGATGCATTGTGCCGTAGACCAGTGGACAGAGCCTCGTCAACCCTAGCCGAGTCAGCTGCCACCTCAGCCCTACCTATCACGTCAGCATGCCTAGTCACACGTGCACTATTCTATACACCGAGTCCACCCTAAGCCAGCCTTTCTGTGCACCAGGTTCACAGCACAATAGATTTTTCAATTTCCAGCATTTCCTTTAGATTAGATTTTTCAAGGGCATGTTCTTCTCCATCTTAGCTCCGATTGACCCTGTTCTTTTTCCTAAATTCATCTAAATTCGAGCTCTATCTTTTATTTCTAGTTTTTTTAGTTTTTGGAGTTCATTTAAATTTTATTTAAATTTATTTTATGCCTCATTTCATTTTATTTCTCGTTAGATCACGCTTTCGAAGGAGCTTAAGCAAGATTTGAGGATCAAGAGCCATTAACTGAGCAAGGCCAAGGCAAGTCATGTTCTTTGATCATGTTGAACCTAGTTTGTCAAATCTATTATTTATTATTTTGTTTTAAATTATCATGTATTGCTATTTTATTACAAACCTTTGTATTCGTAGTTAATGACCGCTTTGATTAATTCCTCCATTGATAATTTGAATGCCATGATTTCATTGTCACCAGAGGATGAAAAATTATTTAGTGATGTAATAGTAGTTGTCACATGAGTGTATGTTTAAATTGCTAAGCCATGCTTACTATAGTACATTAGGCTCATCATCATCACATGTGATTAATAATTAATTTTGACTTAATAAAATATTAAATTGTGGCTATAGCCACAGTTATAAAATTTGAGTACCATAACATGGGAGATGTCATTGGTGTTGGTTATACAAAATTGATTTCCACTTGGGCGAGTGACCGTGCAGTAAAGGGGGGAATGTGGATTCACTTCAAGGGATGTGGAAGTCTCACTTGGGTAATGTTTAAGGACTTAACTTTGTGTGGCATTGACCTGAGCCTTACTGTACAACCACATGTCTAGTATGGGATAGACTTAGCTGACTAATTTGTGATATTTTAATTTCGATTCCTCTATTGTGATTAACATGGTTGCTAATTTCTATGAGGCACAAGGGGGGTGTGATGCGAAATCATAGCAGGTGGAATTGGGTTTGGATTGAGCATTGTAAAGGTTTTGTCATGATTTCTTCGTCACACACCAAAGGAAGTATGTTAATCGCATGGTAATATGAGATTATCATGTCTTGTGGGTAAAATTGTACAACCTCTACAGAGTGTAAAACTATTCAAATAGCCGTGTCCTCGGTTATGGACAATGCTCGGTGATTTTACACAAGGGGTAAAGTATTCATAAAAATCTGGATGGGTTAAGTTGGGAAGTGAATGGTTGGTTCACTGATAGTTCATTACGTGAATGGTAATTCACTGGTGGTTCATTAGAGTGAATAGTCAGTTCACTTGTGAATGCTCTCAATTCCTTTGATTATTTGCTTATTAATCATTTTTTAAAGTTTGCTTTTCAATCTATTTATTGTATTTACTTTAAATTGTTGTTTTCTGCAAAATAACCCTTCAGCTATTCTTTGGTAAGCTTTGCATACTATATTGCATCTTTGTTACAAACGACTTGCTGAGTACTGTATGTACTCACGACTATATCCATATTTGCTTAGCTGGGGAAGAAGGACCAGATCAGCAGGAGGTACTAGAAGGAGGATACTTCGACGACTTCGCGGCTTAGGACTTCGCTCCCCAGTCGATTGCTTGTGAACATGTCAAATGGCTACTATGCTTATTTCTATTTTCTGTTGCAAGTTTCTTAAGCCTTTCGGGCTTTTATCTATAAGGTTGGACATAAGAATTCAACTCTGATAATTATTACTAATATTTGAGTCTTTTTTTAGTAAATCGTGGTATGATCAATGTTTCATCTTTATTTACACAGTATGCACTAGCGTGATCTTAGACTAATGTAGAATACACAAGAGAGTTCGAATTTATATATTCAAGTCTTTACAGCCTGCTTGCTATGTGGTTGATTGGTTGTTACAAACTTCAATTGAAGTCGTTCTGGCCTCTTGTTTGTGTTTTAGTTTAACTTCTAGTTTTCTAGTTTTCCCCCTTTTTTTAGTTGTTTGTTGTTTTTGAGTTTTTTGTCTTTTCTTTTTTTCTGAATTCTTTTGCCCGCATGTTTTTTATTTTTAATTTTTAAAATTTAATTACGTCAAAAAATCACCAGCAATTACAGTATAAAATTAATCAACTATAATAGTAAATAGTAAAAAAAATAAGCTGAAATACACCTAATCGTATGTGCCAAACTGACATGTGGCATCTTTTTATATTGTTTATTGTATCAAATTAACTTATACGATATATGTTTTAAAAAAACTATGGATTGATCGTGAGTATTTACATCATATTTCGAACACAAGACATCATATTTCGAACACAAGAATTTTATCTTATTCTACGTGAATTGATCTGTAAAACACCTGTGAAATTTATGTGTTATAAACCGGACTTGGAACAATGGTAGGAGCGTTGAGCTGTGTGAGTTTACAGACCAGGGGATACAATTTGCTCCTAAAACAATTCACCTTTTAGGTAGTGCTCCAAAGGATTTATAGGGTGGATTTTTTGGGTTGATGGTTTATAGCTTAAATATTTAAATTCTAGCTGTTCGCGAGAGACAGTACACATAGAGAAATAGTCGTATCCTATTTTAGCCGGTACAACTGAACTCAGTATATTTTTTACTATAATTTTTCTATTGACTCCGTCTTAAAAAAACACACCGTTAAAAACTAGTTACTGTAGACAGAATAAATATAACCTAAATTTAAGTCCAAAAGAACCCGACCATAAGCTTAGGTTTCTATTTCTTTTACACTAAAGCTGTTATTAGCTTTTTATATAATTAAATTTAAAAAATAAAAAAAAACACCATCATAAATAATACAAAGAAAAAAGAATAAAATTCCAAAAAATATAAAAAACTTAAAAAAGATGAAATTAAAAAGTTAGCAGTGGCCTATAGCCTTCGAGGCAATGGTCACCAAATGCTAACGGTTTATTCAGAGATCGCATCAATATGAAAAAAAAAAAAAGTCAACCCAACCCAGGTTGGAAGAAACACGGTAGATCGCCTCGCAAGGCCTCCGCGCGCGCCTCACGGCCGAGAAGAAGCGTGGGCCGCGAATGCCGCGCGGAGCGCCTCGCCGAACTCGACGAGCCTGGCGGCGTCGGGCTTCACGTCCCTGACGGCCCCGTGGGCGCAGAACCGCGCCGCCCACGCCGCCAGCCGTGGCGTCCGCGCCTTGTCGAGGACGCGCAGGCCGGTGATCCTCTCCCCTGCGCGGAACCACCCGACGTATGAGCCAAGAACGATGTCCAGGAAGCCGACGTCGTCGCCTCCGAAGTAGCGCCTCCCCTGGCTACACTCCGCGAAGGCCTCCTCGAGCTGCCAGATGCGCCGCCCCGCCGCCTCGGCCTTGTCGCCGTCGATCATTCCCCTCAGTGTTCGAAGCGCCGACGGGGCTGCACCTGTTCGGAATTGGAAGCGCGGCGATCAATTACGAGAGCAAAATAATTTCCATTCGAAATGGGCGCGACGTTGTACTATATGGAGTGGCTTTGGTACGCGTGCTGATGCGGAGTTGCTGATCTGGAGCAAATTGACATGGGCAAACATATAGTTGCAGGCAAAATATCACATGTAAACCCCTTCTTCAGCGTGAACCTGTAAACCCAACCGTGGGCGATTGGATGCGAAGTGTACGCGCGAGATCGAACCCCGAGCCACTGGGTACATTTTGCACAAAACCACCCGCCTCTTGTTAGTAAAGTTTCACATAACCCCTTCCTCCTTTATTGATCACCAAAATACCATATCTAGCCCCTTAACAGCAGCAATTCCATTTATAACCCCTCCCCTACCGCACGATTTCTAGGCACCAACACGTGGCAATCGTGCGGTCGAGAACCGCATGACACCGAAATCGTGTGGTCCCCGACCGTACGACCACTGTTCACGTACTAATCGTGCGGTTGGGGACCGCACGACCACTGTTCATGTACTAATCGTGTGGTCGGGGGCCGTATAACCACTATTCATTTGGGCCTATAGTATATGCACAGTGTACTTTTGGATTAGCTGTTGCGTGTGTTTGTGTGCTTGTAATGAGATTTAAATTTTGTGTTTTTGTATGGATAAGAGTTTATTTAGTTGTGAAAATTTTTTATAACTATAAATATTAGGCATATTGTCGGGCCCCCGGATTATCAAATCCGGACCCTCTGTGTATTTCTGCACTAGTCCCAGATCAAAGCTAGTGCACATTAAGCTAAAGAATGGAAAACATCACCATCGACGATTTATTACAATAATTAGAGTATCGACCACAAGGTCTCCTTATTACATTAGAGGTTTCAAGACCTCGCACAATCCAAACACAATGGAAGCAAAGAAAACTCGACATGGACCCATCAATTTGCCACAGCGATTGGTGAGGAAGCGCGACCTAGTCCTCCGGGAAGAATCCGTCACGACCACTGACGAAGCAATGAGTTGTAATCACCTTCTTGAGCTTCATGGTCCTCTGAGGTTTATTTTAAGTGTAGCATGTGAGTACATAAAGTACTCCGCAAGTCTTGGGAAAAATGCATAGATGCAAGGCTTAACAAAGGAAGGCCATATGGTTCTTTTGCACAAAGCAATATTTTAAATTTCAATTACTACTAATTATTTTTGAAGGCATCAATTTAACAAGTATTTGCTTTAACAGAACTATCATTGACTCTCTAGTGAAGGTTCCATCTACCAACACTAGCTAACAACTAGAAGAAGGTTAATATTGCGGGTTACATCCACCCTCTCTGGCTCCATCCGCCAGGATTCCCTTCCGAGAGTTCCCTCCACCCTCGGAATACAAACTTTTGATTTTAAAACAAAACCAGAAATCTACCATGTGAGTGCATTCCTTGCCCGCCCTTGACCGTGAGCACGGCTATTCGAATAGTTTTACACTCTGCAGAGGTTGTACAACTTTACCCACAAGAGATAAATTATCCTAAAAGTCAACACGCTTCCTTGGCATGAGACCCAGATAAAATACCACAAAGCCTTTACCTTACTCTAATCTAGCTAGACACCACCCACGAGGTTTCACCGCAGAAGGGTTAAATCCGCCAATCAAGCCCCTCTTGCGCCATATGAGTACAAGAAATCTGTCCCTCACCGTGAATAACCAGTCCATCCCTGGCACCCACTTTCCACTGGTGGCACCTAAACTAGACTATAATAAGTTAGTCAGCTAGGTCGTACCCATATAGACTTGTGGTTGTACGGTTAATGCTCAGTTTGGACAAACATAAGCGTCGGTCCTTAATTGACTAGTGTGGAACATACACTTAACAAGTTCTCGTGCTTACTGCACCAACCCAAACAACCATCCACCCTAATCTAAACCAACTTTCACAATTTTATTTTATTTTAAAATCACAGTGACAACTCCAATTGCCACTAACTTGTAAACACAGGGGTTTCAACAATAAATCATAATTTCCCATTTTCAAGGTTCCAAGGGTAAATATTTAACATGACTAAGCATTATTCTACCATACTATCATTGTCAAAGATTAAATAATAATCTCATTAATGAGACAAAGGAAGTTCTAGGGTGACAAGGGTACATGACAATCAATTCCAATGGAGGGCATAACAAGGTTGGATTAACTACTACCTTAAGATTTGAATTATCATTTTATGTAAATAGCAATGCATAACATTTAAAATAATTAAAATATTTCAAAATCATAGGTTCAAGATGATCAAAGGAGACTTGCCTTCTTGCAGGGGCTCTGGGTCTTCTTGTTGAGGAGTGGGGAGGTCTTCTTCAACGTTAGATTCTACGCACGAGAGAAAAGCAACAAACAAATAAATTCAAAATGAAAATTCAAACAAACTCAAAAATTCAAATAGAGGCCATGGTTGGATAGATCTTGATTTTAGATGAATTTAGAAATTTGAATGGCTGAATTTGGAGTTAAAATGAGAAAGTTATGCCCATTTGAAAATCTCAGATTTGAATAAATCCAGAAATTAGGAAATCTCTGACAGGTGGGGCCCACTGGAATATTAGATTTTTAATTTCTATTTTTATTCCGGGAGACTGACAGGTGGGGCCCACTGAACAGTAACCACTGGCGGTCACTGACATGTGGGACCCACTGGACATTGAGCCCAAAGAGTCAACCTCTGACACGTGGGACCCACTGGTCTTCGGGCCCACTTGTCAGAGTCCAGCACAGAGGAGTGGGGCCCAGCGGCGGTGGCAGGCCGAGCCGGCGGCGCGACGGGTGGGACCCACTTGTCAGCCCGGAAAATAAACGAAAAACTCAACCTCCGCGCGCGGAGCCGGAGGCTCGAACGCGCGCCGAGGGAGTTACGAGTGAGCGCTGCTAGCCAGGGGAGCGGGGAGGCGTTGCCTACCCAGTATGGGTAGGTAACCCTTTTGAGTTACCTGCCGGAGGGGAGGCCGGGGAAGATGGCCGAGGCGTGGTCGTCGGCGAGGAGTGCCGGAGGGGTTCAGCGGTGCGTAGAATATGATCTGCGCGCGAGGGGTTCGGTTGGAAGGGTCGGCGGCTTGGGACGAACGAGACGGCGGCGGCGAGGTGGCGGCGACGGCGGCTCGGGAGCTCCGTCGCGACGGCGCCCGGTGACGGGAGGCGGCCGAGGGTCGGGAGGACCGCCCGGCGTGAGAAGCTTCGGGAGGCGGCGGCGAGCTCTGGGATGACCGAGGCGGAGGAAAGCTCGCCGGAGTTGGGCGGAGCTCGGAGGGACGGGAGGCGCAGTCTTTGAGGCGCTACGGGCTCGGAGCGAGCGGAGGGCCGAGGGAGGTGGTGCTGGAGGAGGCGAAGCCGAAGGGGGGTTTTTATAGGGCGGAGGAGGGACACGGGCGCGGGATTGCTCGCCGGAGATCTCGGTGGCCGGCGGGGAAAGTTTGGGGGAAAAAGGAAATAGGGGACCGGGAAGGGAAGGGAGGCGCGGGCGTTAGGGATCCGGTCGTGCGGGGAGCTCGGGGATTCTAAAACCGGGGAGAGGCAGGGAAGGCAAAGCCGGATTCGGCTCGGGTGCGGTCGCCGGCGCAAGAAGGAAAGGGAGAGAGAAAGGAAAGGAGCCCTCCGGGAGACGGATCGACGCGGGCGGGGCCGGGTTGCAGCGGAGCGGGCGTGTGTGGGCGACAGGCGGGGCCGCGGTGCGAGAGACGGAGACGGAGGAGAGGCGCGCCGCAGTGGGCGGGGCGCGCGCGTCGGATGGAGTTCGGGCGGTGGAGGATGAGGTGAGGCGGACGGGTGGATGGGAGTGAGGACGGCGTGGCGGCCATCGGGAAGGGTAGGCGGGGTGGAGCGGATGGCCGACGGGGCGGCGTGGCTAGATCCAGGCCGCCCACGCGTCGTCCGGGGAGGGTTTGAATTTTTATTTTTGGTTTTTGATTTTTAGATTTTCAGAAAAGGCTAGGAAATTCATTTGGCCTCAGAAAAATATGAAAATACCTCCAAAATTTTCAGAAAAATTCACAGAAGCTCCTGGAGATATTTTGGACTTAATAAAATTATTTCTAACTACTATTGATACTTAATTTTCATAATTTAAATTACTTTTTAAATTCTAAAAATAGGTTTTAAATTCCAGAAAATTCAGAAAAGCCAAATAAAATCCAATTACTTTGAAATAGTTGATTTAAATTTAATTTTTCTCCAGAAAGCAAAATTTGGGATGTGACAAACCTACCCCCCTTAGAAAGAATCTCGACCCCGAGATTCGGACAGACTGGGAAAAAGGTCGGGGAACTCTTCTTTCAAATCCTCCTCACGTTCCCAAGTTGCTTCCGATTCTGAATGGTTGCTCCACTGCACTTTACAGAACTTGATAACCTTGCTGCGCGTACGGCGCTCTGCTTCTCCAATATCTTGATTGGATATTCGGATAGGTGAGGTCCTCCTTACATTTATTTCCTCTAGAGGCATCTGCTCTTCTGGAACTCTAAGACACTTTCTTAGCTGAGACACATGGAAGACGTCATGCACCTTTGACAGCTGAGGTGGAAGCTCCAACTGGTAAGCAACTTCTCCTCGTTTTGCCACAACAGGGAAGGGTCCGATGAATCTAGGAGCAAGTTTTCCACTGACCCCAAAACGCCTCATTCCTTTGAGAGGTGACACCTTCAAATAAACATGATCCCCAGGTACAAACTCCAATGCCCTTCGACGATTGTCGCATAACTTTTCTGTCTTGTTTGTGCTATTTTTAATCATCTGAATTAGGCGAACTTGTTCCTCGGCTTGCTTTAACACGTCTGGTCCAAATACTTGTCCTTCTCCTGTCTCCTTCCAATACAAAGGAGTCCTGCACTTTCTACCATACAAGGCTTCAAATGGAGACATTTATAAACTGGATTGGTAACTATTATTGTAGGAGAACTCTGCATAGGGTAGACTCTGATCCCAATTTGTCTTGTTTGCTAAGACACAAGCCCTCAACATATCTTCCAAGATTTGATTTACTCTTTCTGTTTGTCCATCATGTCTGGGATGATAGGTCATCTTGAAGTTTAAGTTTGTGCCCAAAAGTTCATGTAGCTTTTGCCAAAACCTTGAGGTGAATTGGGTTCCTCGATCTGACACAATCTTCTTTGGGACTCCATGTAAACTCACAATCCTTGACATATACAATTCTGCGAGTTTATCCCCCGAGTATGTGGTCTTTCTTGGGATGAAATGGGCGACTTTTGTCGACGATCCACGATAACCAGATTGAATCATGTCCAGATTTGGTTCTCGGTAACCAGCTTATAAAATCCATACCAATTTCTTCCCATTTCCACTCGAGGATCTGCAATGGTTGCAAAAGTCCAAAGAGTCTCGGTGTTCACTTTAATCCGTTGGCATACATCACATAAAGCTACATACTCAAGAAGCTCTCTTTTCATGCACCGCCCACCAATATCTTTCTTTAAGATCTTGGTACATCTTGGTACTTCCAGGATGAATTGAGTATCCAGATTCATGGGCTTCCTTCAATATTAACTCCTTTACCTCTTTCTTTTCAGGTACAATAATTCTTTTCCCAAACCAAAGGGTACCTTCTTCATCCTCTGAAAATCCCGAGGCTTTCCCTTTCTTCATATTATCCTTGATCTCCGGACATACTTGTCCTCCTTTTGAGTCTGCTCGATTTGATCTTCTAAGGTTGGTTGAATCTCCGAGTAGCGAGAAATCCTTTCCCACTACTTCTAGATTAAGTGCGAAATTCTTCTTGAAGTGCGTGCATACCATCCTTAATCCACAACTTGGTGCAATAACTCTTTCGGCTCAAGGCATCGGCTACCACATTAGCCTTTAGGGATGATAATGTATTCCAATATCATAATCCTTTATTAACTCAAGCCATCTCCTTTGCCTCATATTGAGATCGGGTTGAGTAAATATGTACTTCAAACTTTTGTGATCCGTATAGATCTCACAGCGGTTGCCGATCAGATAATGCCTCCATATTTTTAGAGCATGCACTACAGCCGCGAGCTCTAAATCATGGGTTGGGTAGTTCTCTTCATGGGGCCGCAATTGCCTTGAAGCATAGGCTACTACCTTTCTTTCTTGCATCAGAACACGCCTAACCCTTGCTGGACGCATCACAGAAGACTTCAAAGTCTTTCCTGATATCCGGGAGCGTCAACACCGGTGCGGAAGTTAACCTCTTCTTTAGCTCTTGGAAACTATCCTCACACGGTTTACTCCACTCAAACTTCTTCTCTTTCTTTAGTAACTGGGTGAGAGGTCTTGCAAGTTTGGAGAAGCCTTCAATAAAGCGACGATAGTAGCCAGCCAATCCAAGAAAACTTCTGATCTCTGTTACTGACTTGGGTTGCGCCCAGTTAAGAACATCATTTACCTTTTCAGGGTCTACAGACACTCCTCCTGCGGAAATCACATGACCCAAGAAGGCTACTTTCTTCAACCAAAATTCACACTTGCTAAATTTGGCATACAACTGGTGCTCTCTGAGCTTTTCCAAAACTATCCTCAAATGTTCTGCATGCTCCTCCTCATTCTTGGAATATATCAAAATGTCATCAATGAATACCACCACAAATTTATCCAAATATTCCATGAACACCTTATTCATCGAGTTCATGAAATATGCGGGGCATTGGTTAAGCCAAAAGACATCATTTGATACTCATACAATCCATACCGAGTGGCAAAGGTCGTCTTGGTATATCTTCCAGTCTTATCTTGGTGGTGATAACCCGACCGAAGGTCAATCTTGGAGAAGACACATGAACCTTTCAATTGATCAAGCAGATCATCTATCCGGGTAGAGGATATTTGTTCTTGATCGTCACATCGTTCGAGATCGATAGTCCACACACATGCGGAGACTACCATCTTTTTCTTTACTAGCAGTACTGGTGCTCCCCAAGGTGACGAGCTTGGCCTTACAAATCCTTTATCCTGTAGCTCTTCAATTTGTTTCTTAACTTCCGCCAAATCATTTGCGGACATCCGATAAGGTCTCTTGGAAATTGGAGTGCATTCAGTACTAGGTTGATGACAAATTCTACTTCCTGTCTCGCGGCATTAGGGCAAATCTTCGAGGAATACATCTGGGTACTCACTCACTATAGGTACTTTTTCCGAGTCACTCCCTTTACGCTGTTCAAACTACACCGCTGGGTAAGGGAGTTTGACTTATACCTTACTTGAATCCCATCGAGTTAGTGATTGTAATGACTCGGTCAAGACTGATCTATCATCCTTTATACTTGGTTAACCAATCCATTCCAAGTATTACATCTAAACCCTTGAGTCTATTATAATAAGATTCGCTAAGAACTTAACTCCATTTATATCCACAGATTGCGTCAAGGCAAGCGTGTTAGTCCTCATTTCCTTTCCAGGATTGGACTAGCATGGGGTTCGTAGTTTACTCACATCCCAATTATACCTTTCAACCACATCTTTTGACACAAAAGAATGTGAAGCTCCAGAATCAAATAATGCTGATGCAATTACTGAGTTGACAAGAAACTTACCCAGAACTACGTCGGGTGCATCTTGGGCTGCTTCCGCGGTCACATGGTTGAGATGCCCTCTGCTCACCACTTGAGGAGTCCTTGGGGTCTGTGGTGCCCCACGGCCTTGACCTGCAGTCGGAGCTCTTGCTGGCGTAGTCCCCAAATTGAAACGAATCGTGTCATTCTTTGGCGTTTCGGGGACGATTCTTGGCATAGTGCCCCATGTTCTTGCGATTAAAGCTTGCACTCCTGCTGCTGAAGTCTTGTTCTGCGGGGTTGGCCACCATTGTTTGCCGGGAGTTTGTGGATTTGGGCGGGGTCACGAAAAGGAGTCCTTGGCATGCTTGACTCGATAGCTTATGATAGTGAGGTGTGTTGGGGCGGAATCGAGAGCTGCTTGCTCCTTGCGTGCTTGAAACTTCCTCTTCCGATTTTAAATGCAGTGGCGCTGAGCATCTTCTTGGACAAAGGCCTTGTTCACTAGGTTTGGAAGGTTGGGAAGTCATTGGATACCACTGCACTTTGAGATTGGGGTCAAGTCCTGCGTGAACCTCCAAATCTTGGTCGCCTCGAGGTGACCTCTTGGATGCATACAGACAGTTGGGTGAACTTGTTCGGTATTCGAAACACTTGAGGTTTCCTGTTGTAGTTGGTAGAATTCTCTCTTCTTCATTTCCATTATTCCCGTAGGAATATGGGCGATCTGGAAAGCCGACAAACTCCCCAAGTGATGGCTTGGGCATTTTGATGGGCGGCGGTAGTTTTCCCACCGGTTGGCGATCATTCCCTTGAGTGGTGAGCAGCATACAGCACCTTTTCATTATCGTTGCAATCGAGCTAGGACCAATTTTCTTTCCACATCCTTGATCCAATCATCGCCTCCGGGGATCCACCGATCCAGCAAAAGTGGGAGGTCTTGTCTCATGAATTCCCCAATTTAGGTAGGGTGCTGGTTGGGTGCCTCTGGTTTGTTGCACTTGGTTCTGGGCGAGCTTGAAGTAAGCTGCAGTGCATAGCCATCATTTGCTCCAAGTTGGGGGCCCGAGCGGGAGGTGGTGGAATGTTGTCCTCCGGTGGTTGTTGGCGTCACGGCTGCTGCGGGGTTGCTCCTCGTGTTCACCATCTGAAGCGGTTTAGGTTAGCAGAAGGTAAGAGGGAAATAGCAAAGGTAAGAGATTAGGGGAACTAAACCACATCCCAAGCCAACACACAAGAAAGAACTAGCAACCACTTAGGGGAAAACTTTATTAAAACAAGATAACTCCAAGGATGGCTGTACCACAAGTGCACATAGGCCTGGCACAGTCCATCTAGCACACCAAAACATAACAATAAGCATTCTAAGGACGCGGACATTTTATTTGGGTACTACGGACTCAAAAGACTACTAATCCTCTCCAAAGACGCGCTCCTCAGGGTCTTCTTCCGGGTCCTCTTCTGGATCCTCCTCCGGGTCTTCCTGGCGTTCTCTCACGTGATGACGTGAACAGTCACACTCGGCCGAGGCACGGTTGCGACTGGAGGCAGTCGACCGAGAACGGGAAGGAGAAGGCTTGCGCTTCTTGAGAGTAATGACAGGTGGCGGACTGGGGCGTCGCACCTTCTTGCGTCTTTGTCATCCCGATGCGAGTCCAGAGTCGAGTGGCGCAGGTTGTTGGGGCGGCAGCTAGTACTGGGGAAGACGGTGTGTAGTCAGCGACGGGTGAAGACGGCGTGTAGTCAGCTGCGGCCCTGAGTCGTCCCAGCTCAAACTCAGCTGCCTGGCTCTGGAGAAGCTGTGCGCGAAGTGTGTCCGAATGCTGGTAGCTGGAGGTGAGAAGCATCCGGAGTTGTCCAATCTCCTCCTGCGCTCTAGCGTAAGTGATGTCCATCGCCTGGGTGAGCTGCACCTGATGTGATAGTCGAGGATCGTCAGCGGGTATGTCAAAAGGATCTGGATACCTCTGTCCTGGGCGAGGGTTGATGAAGAAGCAAAAAGGGGACTGATGTACAGCATCCTTGTGCAGATGGCACAGCTCGTCAATGGCGAGGCGTGCTGCGTCCTGGACAGCGTCGAAACAGCGGAACCGAGGGTGCTTGATGGGGTAGGTGTGGGACTTGAATTCCTCTTCCCGTGCATACAGCAATACCTCCATCGTCCAAGAGTCTCGATCCAGGATCCGCGTCTTCCGACCCACGAAGATGGGCGGTGACGGTACTCGGACACTCGCATCACCGCCGGAGAAGGCTAGCGAATGCTCCAGCATCCTCTCCATGTGAGTAGTAGTCCCACGGGGCAGCGGAGGATGAACCAGCCATCTACAAAGTTGAGTGAAAGAAAAGATTAGTAAAAGTTTTAACAAATGGAGTTGGAGACAAGAACGAGATTCTAGGTAGGAAGAGAGTAGAAGAAAAGAAGCTTATACATTTTTAATATACTCTTTTTATAAATATAAGTGCTTATGGTTTGTCATTCCTAATCTAGGTCACGTCCTACAGTCAAATTGGCTCTGATACCATCTCTGTCGGGCCCCCGGATTATCAAATCCGGACCCTCTGTGTATTTCTGCACTAGTCCCAGATCAAAGCTAGTGCACACAGTTAAACAGAATGGAAAACATCACCATCGACGATTTATTACAATAATTAGAGTACTGACCACAAGGTCTCCTTATTACATTAGAGGTTTCAAGACCTCGCACAATCCAAGCACAGCGAAAGCAAAGAAAACTCGACATGGACCCATCAATTTGCCACGAGCGATTGGTGGGAAGCGCGACCTAGTCCTCGGGAAGAATCCGTCACAGCCACAGACGAAGCAGTAGTTGTAATCACCTTCTTGAGCTTCATGGTCCTCTGAGGTTTATTTTAAGTGTAGCATGTGAGTACATAAAGTACTCCGCAAGTCTTGGGAAAAATGCATAGATGCAAGGCTTAACAAAGGAAGACCATATGGTTCTTTTGCACAAAGCAATATTTTAAATTTCAATTACTACTAATTATTTTTGAAGGCATCAATTTAACAAGTATTTGCTTTAACAGAACTATCATTGACTCTCTAGTGAAGGTTCCATCTACCAACACTAGCTAACAACTAGAAGAAGGTTAATATTGCGGGTTACATCCACCCTCTCTGGCTCCATCCGCCAGGATTCCCTTCCGAGAGTTCCCTCCACCCTCGGAATACAAACTTTTGATTTTAAAATAAAACCAGAAATCTACCATGTGAATGCATTCCTTGCCCGCCCTTGACCGTGGGCACGGCTATTCGAATAGTTTTACACTCTGCAGAGGTTGTACAACTTTACCCACAAGAGATAAATTATCCTAAAAGTCAACACGCTTCCTTGGCATGAGACCCAGATAAAATACCACAAAGCCTTTACCTTACTCTAATCTAGCTAGACACCACCCGCTGAGGTTTCACCGCAGAAGGGTTAAATCCGCCCAATCTGAAGCCCCCTCTTGCGCCATATGAGTACAGTAAATCCCTGTCCCTCACTGTGAATAACCAGTCCATCCCTGGCACCCACTTTCCACTAGTGGCACCTAAACTAGACTATCATAAGTTAGTCAGCTAGGTCGTACCCATATAGACTTGTGGTTGTACGGTTAATGCTCAGTTTGGACAAACACAAGCGTCGATCCTTAATTGACTAGGGTGGAACATACACTTAACAAGTTCTCGTGCTTACTGCACCAACCCAAACAACCATCCACGGGTGGATGGGAGTGAGGGACGACGTGGCGGCCATCGGGGAAGGGTAGGCGGGGTGGAGCGGATGGCCGAGGGGGGGCGGCGTGGCTAGAACCAGGCCGTCCACGCGTCGTCCGGGGGAGGGGTTTGAATTTTTATTTTTGGTTTTTGATTTTTTAGATTTTCAGAAAAGGCTAGGAAATTCATTTGGCCTCAGAAAAATATGAAAATACCTCCAAAATTTCCAGAAAAATTCACAGAAGCTCCTGGAGATATTTTGGACTTAATAAAATTATTTCTAACTACTGTTGATACTTAATTTTCATAATTTAAATTACTTTTTAAATTCTAAAAATAGGTTTTAAATTCCAGAAAATTCAGAAAAGCCAAATAAAATCCAATTACTTTGAAATAGTTGATTTAAATTTAATTTTTCTCCAGAAAGCAAAATTTGGGATGTGACACATATTCATGTGTACTTTATTTTGTTTGGAGTCTGCAGCAATTTTGTACTATAGAAGAGAAGGTGCAAACTATTATGACATATATTTTGAATACTCCTTACGCAATGTAGATGATACATGTAGGAAATATTTTTTTTAGATTGTCATTTTTTTCAAAATAAAATGGCAGACAATATAGGTGCCCAATATTTCGAAAAAATATTGCACAAAACCACCCGCCTCCTGTTAGTAAACTTTCACATAACCCCTTCCACCTTTATTCATCCTCACAAGGCCCCAAATGTGCCAGCTCCAAATTGATTGTAGCTAGGGTTAGGGCGATTTGGAGGCGATGCTGCAGCATTGAGCTCCAATGGCTTCGCGGACTACAGAACCTCCTTTCGACAGCTTTTATACTTTACACCCCATTTGGTTCCTAGGTATTGACCTTGGAATTGTGAAATTGAAATTCAAATATAAGAATATAGCTGTTTGGTTGTCACCTAGAATTGAATCTATGCTTCCAAAGCCAAATCCAAGAGGTATGATGGAGCTAGAAGCAATTCTTAACTTACACTTGTTATTTATCTAGAATTCACTCTACAAATTTAAGTAAAAGTTCGGTATTTCAAATTCAACATTGCGTTCACACCATAAAAGTTTCACAAAATTGGCTGAAACTTATTGAAGATGATTTATCATATAGAGAAGCTAATTTGTACATATTGGCGGACCTATTTGCACATGTGGCCCCCACTGCCTTAAGAGAATGATTTCGTAATAGTTCGGTATTTGGAATTTTCTCATGTTCACACTGTAAAATTTTCACAAAATTAAATAGAATTTGTTGGGGATGATTTAGCACATAAAGTGCATATTAGTGGTTCAGGTGCACAGGCAGGCCCTACAGTCGTGTAGAATTCCAAATAACACCCAAATAAAAAAATTGGATTTTGAATTAACTTGAATCAAATTCAAATCCGACTAGAATAGAATTGGGAATCCAATTGAATGAATTAAATTCAATTCTAGACAGGAGCCAAATGGGTGACAATTTACACGGTCCAAAATGCAAAACACTTGATCACATATAGGATGCTGAGCGTATTCACATGCCATGCATACGAATATAGCCCATACCTGGGAGCATCGGCCACACAACGCTGAAGCATGGGCTACATGAACCACGCAAGACGTACGGAGTACGGATACACGCATGGTCAAACAATCCGTCCTCTTTCCCACACGTTTTGACAATCAGATGATCAAACAGACAACAATCACCGCATTAAATCTTTATTTCAAACAGCAGCAGCTGAGAAGGTGGAGCACTTCTCAGTTGCTCGCAGGAGGGGGAGCAGCAGCAGAAGATTGCGCCTTCATCGCCTTGGCGAACTCGACGATCCGATCGACGTCCGGGATGACCTCCTTGGCGGCGTCGAGCGCCGCGAAGCCCTCCGCCCACGACGCCAGGAGCGGGGTCCTGCCGGCGTCCAGGAGGTTCACGCCCGCCACCGCCTCGTACGCGCGCATCCACCCGACGAGGCCCCCCAGCGCGACGTCCACGTACCCTGGGCCGTCGCCGGCGAAGAAGGCCTTCCCCTTGGAGCACTCCCCGAACGCGCCCTCCAGCGTCTGCAGCGCCGCGAGCGTGTTCTCCGTCGCCGCCGCCCTCTCCTCGTCCGTTGCCGCCATGAACGCCTTATACCACGAGCCAAAAAACTGCATGTACGTACGGACACACACACACGTTGCATGTGGTGTATAATTAAGTAGCTATATAAAAGGTCCAAGTGTTCATGTGCACGGCACGTACGTTGTCGTCGACGTAGACGGCCCAGAAGCGGGCGACGGCGCGGTCGTATGGGTCGGCGGGGAGGAGGGCGGGGCCGGCGGAGGGGAAGGCCTCGTCGAGGTACTGCACGATGAGCATGGACTCGCAGACGGGCTTGCCGTCGTGGATGAGCACGGGCACCTTCTTGTGGACGGGGTTGGAGGCGAGGAGCAGGTCGCTTTTGTTGGCGAGGTCCTCCTCGACGTACTCGTAGCCCGTGAGCCCCTTGATGTGCAGCGCGACGCGCACCCGGTGCACGAACGGGCTCGGCCACGCCCCCAGCAGCCTCAGCTCGTCGCCTCCTCCGGCTCCGGGCGCCATCGGCTTCTCGCCACGCGCGCTCAGTGTCGTCGTCGCCGCCGTTTGCTCTCTACTGTGGAAATGCGTCGCTCTGAGCTAGCTCGTGTGGTGGAGGGACGACGCGCGGTATGCCGGTATTATACAGATAAGAAGATGCCTATGATCCAAATGTGAACGCTGGTCTATTCTAGAGCGCGGAAAAATTCCCCGTTGATGTGAACGTGCTTATGGGCTTGAACCGTGTAGATCGATCGATGATCTTTAGTTTGGAGCAAGAATTAAGCAGCAAATATATTTACTAGAGAAAAATTCATCACACAGTTTGAAATAATCACCACAGACGATTTTCTACTTATAGATCGGTATTGAATCATCTGAGATAATCCTTATCATAGACAGTTCTAGTTTGGTTCTTAACTAAAATTGTCTGTGATAACAATTATCACAGACAGTTCTTACTATGAACTGTAAGAACCATCTGTGATAGTCTATTATCACAAATAGTTCTAATTAAGAATCGTGTGTGATTTACGTTCTCGTGATATCATAAATAAGCTTACTTTAGTTCATCAACATTCTCTAATTGCGCTATAAAATAGCGCAATTAGATAATACAGATAAATCAAAACAAGTCTATGTATAAGTGGTGTCATGTCTTTGGTGACTCGTTATTTAGGTTGTAGGTGTTGTTGTTTCGTTGCTTTGATATGTCGTGGTCGTAAAGGCACAGTCGTAAGTTGTGGTCGTAGGCGCGCGGTCATGAGTCGTGGTCGTATGTGCCTAGTCTATTAGTAGTCATGTCTTCATCCTGCAATAAAACATGAATTTCAACAAGTGCGAAACCCTAGCCGTCAATCAATTATCACAAGAACTAATTAAGGCATCAACAATTAACTTTCACATGCACGAGCATCAAGATTTACATGGCCAAAACCTAGCCATCCAACAATTTCATAATTTTATATCCAAGCATTAAGGAAGAGAGGACAGGGGTGAGCGATATATCAACGGCGATGAAGAAGAGGCAAGCGGCGGCAACGTCACTACGTTGTGTCATGACGGTGACACATGTTCTAAATAGCGGGCTAAGCCCCTTAGCGGCTGCCTCTCCCAAAGGCTAAGAAAGGTTATAGCGGGCTAAGCCATTTAGCGGCTGACAAAAATATGCCAATTTATCCTAAGCCAATCAGTTATTCAATTCACCATGAGAATAAGATGCACCACTACGTCACTACCATTCACATGATGATTATGAAACTAACAATTGGTATCAGAGCAACCGCTAGCTTCCTAGAACCCTAGCCCCTGATGTACTCGGTTATGCTTAGGATTAGGGTTTTCTGATGCTTGTTCTTGGGCTCGGGTAGAATATTAGAAGGAGGGGAATCGAATTGCATGCGAACCCTAAGGCTTTTCCCCAAATTTTTTGATGAATCCCGAACTCTAGAAACCCCAAATTCCCAAATCAATTGAATATTTTTAGATCGGGAAGAACAAGAAAAAAAAGGAAGAAGGGGATCGGGACTTACCGGTTGCGCCGCCCGGCCGCCGCGCTCCGCTGGGGCCGCCGTACGCTGCCGGTCTCATGCAGCGCCGCCGCCGACACCTGCGCCCCACTCGTCATGCCGCCGTCGCTGTCGCGTGCGCCGCCGCTACGCACGCAGGCGGCACGGGCTCGAGGCGTCGCGGTGGCGGCGGCGGCATGGGCTCGGAAGTTGGGAGTTGGGAGGCGTGGCGGCGGCGGGCGGCACGAGCTCGGAGGCGTCGCGCGCGGCGGCGGCGCACGGCTCGGGAAGTCGGGAGTCGGAGGCGTGGCGGCGGCGGCGGCACGAGCTCGGGAGAGTCGGGGCGTGGTGAGTGGTGTGCGGTGTGACCGTGTGAGGCATCGAGGCTGTGTCGGTGGTCTTGGCTAGGGTTACGCACGGCGTTTGGGCCAGACGGGCCGACGGCCAGCTCCGACCCGGAATTCGGCCCACTTCAGATTTTTCCCCTCTTTAGCGGGCTAAATAGCAGTCCATTTAGCGGATTTAGCGGGCTAAATCCGGCTATTAGCGGAAAAACCTGTTTAGCGCCAAAAGTGCAATCTCTTAGCTCTTAGCCTTCCCAAAGGCTAAATCCGGCTATAGCGGTGGCTATAGCCGGCTATTTGAAACCTTGATGTGCAGCGCGACGCGCACCCGGTGCACGAACGGGCTCGGCCACGCCCCCAGCAGCCTCAGCTCGTCGCCTCCTCCGGCTCCGGGCGCCATCGGCTTCGCCACGCGCTCAGTGTCGTCGCCGCCGCCGTTTGCTCTCTACTGTGGAAATGCGTCGCTCTGAGCTAGCTCGTGTGGTGGAGGGACGACGCGCGGTATGCCGGTATTATACAGATAAGAAGATGCCTATGATCCAAATGTGAACGCTGGTCTATTCTAGAGCGCGGAAAAATTCCCCGTTGATGTGAACGTGCTTATGGGCTTGAACCGTGTAGATCGATCGATGATCTTTAGTTTGGAGCAAGAATTAAGCAGCAAATATATTTACTAGAGAAAAATTCATCACAGACAGTTTGAAATAATCACCACAGACGATTTTCTACTTATAGATCGGTATTGAATCATCTGAGATAATCCTTATCATAGACAGTTCTAGTTTGGTTCTTAACTAAAATTGTCTGTGATAACAATTATCACAGACGGTTCTTACTATGAACTGTAAGAACCATCTGTGATAGTCTATTATCACAAATGGTTCTAATTAAGAATCGTGTGTGATTTACGTTCTCGTGATATCATAAATAAGCTTACTTTAGTTCATCGACATTCTCTAATTGCGCTATAAAATAGCGCAATTAGATAATACAGATAAATCAAAACAAGTCTATTTATAAGTGGTGTCATGTCTTTGGTGACTCGTTATTTAGGTTGTAGGTGTTGTTGTTTCGTTGCTTTGATATGCCGTGGTCGTAAAGGCACAGTCGTAAGTTGTGGTCGTAGGCGCGCGGTCATGAGTCGTGGTCGTATGTGCCTAGTCTATTAGTAGTCATGTCTTCATCCTGCAATAAAACTTGAATTTCAACAAGTGCGAAACCCTAGCCGTCAATCAATTATCACAAGAACTAATTAAGGCATCAACAATTAACTTTCACATGCACGAGCATCAAGATTTACATGGCCAAAACCTAGCCATCCAACAATTTCATAATTTTATATCCAAGCATTAAGAAAGAGAGGACAGGGGTGAGCGATATATCAACGGCGATGAAGAAGAGGCAAGCGGCGGCAATGTCACTACGTTGTGTCATGACGGTGACACTACACAAGACACTCTTATGACAAAAATGCCTTATGCAATGAACTATGGCGTCACAACTGGAGGCGGAGGAGCTCGGAGAGGTAGTCGGCATCGTTGGGGAGGCAACGCTTCGATCAGTTTGGGGGAGCTAGCTAGACGGCATTTTGGTTTGGAGTGTTTGGGGGAGGCATGTGGGCAGCATATATAAAGGCATTTGGGTAGTGGAACCTATTAGTAGTTGAGAGATCACAACGCCCCTTCAGTTTGAAAGTTTGAATAAAGGGGGCGGCAAAATTTGATGGCAAAATATCACAGACAGTTTTTAATATAATCCATCTGTGAAGAGCTAATATCACAGACGGTTCTTGTTAATAACCATCTGTGATACTTTACAGATGGTTTTCAACAAGAACCGTCTGTTATATTATCTCTTCACGGATGGTTTTTAGCGTTGTTAGTAACACAGACGGTCACTAAACCATCGATCACCAGGTCCCGCTCCATTAGCTTCTAGCTTCAACTTTTTCTACTGTTTGGCATTATTTAAAGTTTATTTTTGTATTGTATCTGTTGTTAATTTTTCAGTGTAATTAAATTTAAAAATAAAAAATGTTACATCATCATAAACAATACAAAGAAATAAGAGGAAAAAATACAAAAAAAACCAAAAACTAAAAAAAAACTAGAAGCTAAAAGTTTAAATCGAATGGAATGGGTCCTAAGCAAACGGTACTAGGGCCAGCCGCCAGCCTTTATCTTGACTTGGTACTCAGTCCGGTTCGGAGTTCACGGACAAATAGCTAGTGCATTCTCGTGCATCTTCTTCGAAACACGCTACAAATGGTCATAAAAATTTTCAAAAAAAAACTAGTCAGATAAGTCATGATGCAACCGAGCATTCTGCAAAATTTCAACCGAAAATGCAACGAATATTCCGGTCTTATCTTGATTTGCTACTCAATCCGGTCCTAGGGGTTCATGGACAAATAGGAGGCAAGGATGCCTTGTCAAGGGGAGTTGGGCTGACGGCGGATTCAAGTATTGAAAGTGCTGTTTTTGACAAGTGTGAAAAGGACGATATCATGAAGGCTCACTTATTTCGGTTTAGCTTTTGATTTCTGATTTATTTTTATTATTTTAAAATTTTATTTTTTTCTGTCTTTTTTATTTTTTGAGCTTTTGCACCGATTCTTTTTTCTCGTATTTATTTGTATTATTCGTAATGAATACGGTCTTATCTTGATTTGGTACTCAATCCGGTCCTAGGGGTTCATGGACAAATAGGAGGCAAGGATGTCTTGTCAAGGGGAGTTGGGCAGACGGCGGATTCAAGTATTGAAAGTGCTGTTTTTGACAAGTGTGAAAAGGACGATATCATGAAGTCTCGCTTATTTCGGTTTAGCTTTTAATTTATGGTTTATTTTTTATTATTTTAAAATTTCATTTTTTTTTCTATCTTTTTATTTTTTTGAGCTTTTTCACCGATTCTTTTTTCTCGTATTCATTTGTATTATTCGTGATGGGTTAACTTATTTTTTCTATTTTTAATTTTTTTAAATTTAGTTACGTCAAATAAGCCACCATCAGGTACAGTATAATTTCAATCAGTTACAATATAATTTTAGCCATAAACTAGTTTATTTTAATTCAACCGAGCGGCATCGAAATTTATGGTGAGTAAATTAAAGTGTTGGATCATTGAAACGTGGTGGTACTGCATGCTCGTTCTGATTTTCTGATAAAGAATGGAGTAACATTTGGATTCATGCACGCAGATCAGATTGTAAAGGATGTACCCTCCTGCTCAAATTGGCCTATGTTTTGTTTTTTAGCTTTTACCTTTTTAATTTTATATTTTTTGGTTTTTTTTTTTTTGTATTTCTCTGCATTATCTGTGATGATATAACCTATTTTTTTTCTATTTTTAAATTTAATTACGTCGAAAAGCTTACAGCAGCTACAGTAAAAAAACTTCAAACAGCATTAAACAGGACGAAATAAGCTCAAAAACCAAAAGCATAAGCCTAAATAAGCACCCCACTCTCCTAGAATGTTCAAAGTCTTTACCTCTCCCCCCTCTGCCAACGATAGAAGGTTACAGGTCTGCTCGTTTCAGCTTCAGCTTCTGACTTCTGACTTTTAATTTACTATTCCTTTATTTTTTTTCTAGTTTTTTTAGCTTTTTTGGACTTTTTTTTTTGCCTTTTTCATATTCCTTCACATTATCTGTGATGGGCTAATCTATTTTTTATTTTTAAATTTAATTACGTCAAATAAACTATCATCAACTACAGTTAAAAATAACCTAGATACAGTGAAAAAACTATAAGTCATCGTCAAATTAAGCACCACCTTAAAATCCTGATTCTCCATCCCATCCTTTGGAGTTCTAACCTCAGATCCACCATCGCCAAGGACACATCTCTCCAAACTAAACCCCATCAATAGTGCAAACAAATGTCTTAGCTGGTGCTCTAAATAGCTTAAAAGCTATTACTTTTGGCTTTTGTTGTAGGTTTTTGGTAACGGTTACACTGTAGCGATCGTTAGTTTTTGAGTTAAAAATAAAATAATAATAATAATAATTAAGAAAAAATAAAGATACTGCTATATCCTACGGGACAATGTAAAAAAAATAAGGAGAAAACCAAAAACTAAAAGACAAAAAAAACTAAAATTAAGATGTTGATATATTTTAAGTTACTTCTAAAAACTAGAAACTGAATCTGTTTAGGATCCTTGTATTTGTTGTACTCAGCTGATGACAGTTGCCGATGATAAGCCGACACCAGACTTCACGCTTCAACCTCTAGCCGCAAACAAGAAAGTTGTACGAACAGATGGGGTCCCACCTCAACAAGAACCTAACCACACTAGCTAGCTTCTAGAGGATCCTAGGGACCTAATTGCAATTTTTGCTTTGCAAAGATCCCTTATGTAGTTTGTAGGTGCATTTCACTTTCGTTGAATACAAATCCATTCTTCAGTGGGCCTTTAGGTCCAATATAATGAGGATATAATAATTCTCTAATTATTACATCATCCTTTATGTATATCTCTTATTAATAAAGGAGAGATTTTTTAAGACGGTCATAACTCCTTTTACGACCATATGGTTGTAATTCCTTCTACGACCATACAGTTATAAGTTACCCTATAATCACCTTACGATCGTGGGTCTTCCTATGACTAGTCTAACAACATCCTGCTACATCGTAGGGTCATCTGATAAGGCGGTTAGAATGTGTGTTTATTTTTAATAACCGCACATGATCTCTCTGACAATAACCATCACATAGCGAATGGGCCACTATGTCTCTCTGACAGTAACTTCTGTCAGACGGTTATCATCCGAAGTGTTCAGGCGTCTTTTGGTATGGGATAACGACCACCACTTCGTCAACTATATAAAGGTTGATATCGAAGAGGAAGTGATCGAAACACATTGGATCAGTAGATAGTGCTAGGCATTTCGCATTATTCTCAATTGTAATCAATTTCTCTGAGTAATAGCCAAACATGACGTAGGGTTATTATTCTCCCAGGAGAAGGCTTAAACCTGTATAAAAATTCCCTTGTCTCTACTCTGCATGATCACACACCGAGTCTTCTAGAGTTTTCTCAAATCTAAACAAATCATACATAAGATCGATATTAGAACATCGACGATTGGCGTTGTCTGCGGGGAAGTTTCTTCCAAGATTCCAGTAATTTCCTTGTCGGCAAGTTCTCTCTCTTCTGATGTCCTCATGGCAGGAGAGGGAACGAGGAGAATTGGTTTGACTTGGCCGACTACGCGAAAATCAACATGGATGCCTGCTACGACTATGAGTAGACGTTGCTTGCTTCCGACGGTGAGGTTGTTCCTAGAGATCCATCCCGGGATCATGGACACCACACCATGGGAAAGGCTGAGGAGGGATCTATATCCCCTACAGCAGTACGCTGAACGAAGGAGCCACTTACCCCAAATGGCCAGGGTCAATCCGACCATGAGCAGGGCTCACAATAAGATAATGGGCCTACCCCCAAGTGTTCAAGTCCCCCGATGACTATCCAAGCAATTTTAGCGGGCCCTAGAATCGACAATTCTGGGGATCCATCGACAACTAGTGGTCATAACTCTCAGGTGGAATCTACAAAGAGAATGGGTGGGCTCCCTGCGAGTTCGCCCGTACTTTCGCAGGGAACAGATCCAACAAGAGACAGTTATAACCCGGAATTTCCCCAAACTGGCGGGGTTTACTCCAAGCCATGATACAATCTCACTGGATGATTCTTCAAACAATGGATCCTCCGCTAGAAGTGGAGATTCTAGACAGAGGTCTTTGCCCTCCCCGCATATTCTGATCACTCTCGCGGAAAGAAGGCCTCCAGTTGCTCTTCGCCGATCACACACTGCCTCCTCTCGTGAGGATGGCGAGGAGACCTTCAGTGATGAATGAGGTCAGTTCTCTGATGAGCGTGGGAGAAATCCTAGGCATAATCGCACTCCTTTATGGCAGCCTCAACCAGCCTTTGAGATTGAGGATCCCGAGACTGCTCAAAGAAGGCGACTGGCTGCCCAGAGGGCTTTGCCTGGATGCACCCAGTATTAGTCCAAAGAGGCTCGGGAACTTCAACACATCAACGACTTACTCAAGAACCTAACTCCAGAGCTCGCTTGAGTGCCAGGCCACAACCACTTCGCCGAGGGAATCGCGTGAAGACTTTGCAGCATGATGGACATATTTGAGCAGCCTTGCCAAGATAACTCCAAAAGTTGGATAGGTATGACCATGTCTAGTCATTCACAGAACTCACCTCATGGGGTTTAACATGATGACAGGTCACAACAGTCCCTAAACCATAACTCTACGGAGAGTTCCTCGGACAACTCTAGATCAGCGAGTTAACCAAGGAGGCAATCGAGCACCACTTTGGGCAAGGAATCAATAGCAGTAGATGGAGTACAAGTACTACCCTCGTATGGATGAGGCCTACTATAGGTCAGGTCCATCCATCGTCGGGCATCGTCGAGTACGATTGCCTGGTGACGCCAATTACCCTTTCCATCAAATGAGGTGTCAGGAGCTTGTTACCAGATGTCAGGCATTCATCCCCGAACTCCAAGAAATATGCTGGCCACCACGGTTTCAGCCAGTAAACATGGAGAAATTTGATGGGTCCCAAAATCCCATTGAGTTCCTTTACATTTACACAGCCACGGTTCGGGCGGCAGAAGGAGGTGAGCACGTTATGACAAACTATCTTCCAATTGTGCTCGAAGGGTCTGCTTAGTCATGATTGCTCAACCAACTATTTGAATCAATCTACTCATGGCAACACCTCTGTAATCTTCTGTTTGACAATTTTCAGGGCACATACATTTGCCCTGAAAAGGGGATGACCTACACCGGATGCGGTAGAACAACAATGACACCCTGCAACTTCATCAAGCGCTTTAGCTAGGTTCGTAATTCAATTCCAGAGGTCTCTGCTGCTTTTTTCATCGGGGCATTCAAGCAGGGAGTCCGCAATAGGAGGTTCACGGAGGACATCGCCTTGCATCCTCCGACCACTATCGCCGAACTCTTTGAGATAGTTGACCATTATGCGACTACTGCTGAAGCGGTCGAATGGACCAAAACCATCGATTAGGTTAACCGAAGTTCCAAAGAGGAAGGTGAAGGCAGTAAGGGGAAGGAGAAGGCCAAGAAGTCCAAGAGTAAAGCCAAAGGTCAAAAGCTTCGGGTCAAGACCTCAAAGGATGTTTTGGCTGTTGGCTATAAGGAGCCACGGAATCCCAAACAATACTCTGATAGGGGCAAAGGCAAAGCACCTGCTCAGAAGGACAATAAGTCTAGGTGGTGTCCACTTCACAAGGAGGGTCACGACCTTCACAATTGCCGAGTTTTCTAACGAAAACTCAAGGATTACTATTCTAGCAAGGGACCGCTTCTCACACTCGATGAGGTGGGGCAATCAAGTGGTCGAAAGCACTCGGACGAGAACGAGGACATGCCTTTCCAGGATCCAAAGCACACGATCGAGCATATCTATGGAGGTTCATCCATGTACGAGTCGAAGTGGCAGTATAAGGCTGTCGAACGAGAGGTAAACTCAATTGACCCATCCCTTGTCAATAATCTTCCTAAGTGATCAGAAGTCACCATCTCTTTCGAGAAGAGTGACTGTCTGATCCCTTCGACTCGACCTAGTCAGTTTTCGATCGTGGTCAAGCCCACCATCAAAAATTGTTGAGTGAATCGTATATTGATTGGTGGTGGTAGTTCCTTGAATATTTTATTTGTTAGTGCTCTAGACGAGATGCAAGTCCCTCATACCAGAATAAAGCCAGTATGATATTGATTCCATGAAATCTTACTAGGATCTTCGGCCAAGCCCATTGGCCAGGTTTCTCTGCCTGTTACGTTTGAATCTTCGAGCAACCTCAAGACAAAGAAAATCTCCTTTGATATGGTCGACTTTGACATGACGTATAACACCATACCTGAGCGACCAACTCTAGCATATTTTCTGATAGTCGCTCACTGTGCATATCTAAGTTGTCAGGTTCCAAGGGAGTCATCACGATTTGCTGTGATAAGAAAATGGCACTAATATGTGATTGCAAGTCCCTCGCGATGGTCGGCCAACTACCTACTCGAGAAGCTACCAAGGTGCTGCCTTTGAGTAAGCACTCGAAGCCAAAAGTCGCACCGAAGCTGAACGAAGAAATCAAGGAGATTCCTCTAGACCCAGCGGAGCCTTCAAAGATTATTCACATCGTGTTTACTTCAGACCCCACATAGGAAGACGTCCTTGTCACTTTCCTCCGGGCAAACGTAGATGTGTGTCACGTGTGTAAGTTTAAGCTTCATTAAATTGGTTTTGGTGATAACGACAAATCTAATTGTCAGACTAACTTGTTTATTTATTATGATACTACCTAGTCTCATTTGGATGAAAAAGTGAAAAGCATAAGAGGTATGTATTCTATATCACATTCTTATTTCTTATTTCATTCCTCGGATCCAAAACATAGATTAAACTTTACTAAATAGTCAAACATGAATATGTACATATGTCTCTATTACACATTCTTGTATGCACACATTTAGGAGAAATTCACTTTACGTTTTGTGGTTTCATTAGTATTGATCCATGTTCATCTTTCCATATATTAAGGATTTTTACCTTAAAATATATCCCTTGAGTTATATAGTTTGTGTAGTTCATATATACTCATAATCAGGTTGTCTACATTATGTGTTAATAGTTGAATGATAAATGACAACCGGATAAATAAGTTTTGTTTAAAAATTTTATCTTGGAGTATACAATTGTTGTGTACATGTTGTATACTCGAAAAATAATCTTCTATTTCATTATTTATTGAGATTGTTATGAATTTTCAAAAAGGGAAGATTGTATCCAGTCCCTCCATTATGAGTTAATGGCGAAGTTTGGTAATTGATGACAATAGATTTGTGGGCTAACATTTTCTATGAGTTGGATGAATAGGTTATATTCCACAAAAAAGGATGATTTGGAATGGCTTCATGTGTTGAAGATCATCATGTCAAATGAAAGATGCATCGTGAGTTAATGCATGTCTAAGAGGAGATAATCACGTGTAGATCATCAAGTTAAGTGTGATGGAGTTCAAGTGATAAGGACCCGGACTTGAAGTGAAGGTGTGTGTCATCATACTTTAAGAAGATGCTAAGGCAAAGGTATGACTAACTAGGGTTAGGGATGTGTTCGTAGTTTTTTACTAGTCTTAGAGTTTGGTTGGAAGACCGAATTGCTAATATGAGTTACCGTACTATTAAGAAGGCTCTTGTATAGTAGCTTTAGTCTCATCATATATTAATAGCGCAACCTCACTTGCTTTAGCTTTCTTTGGTATAATGTTTGTATTTGCGAATGTGTTTTTGCAAATAGTTGAAGCTCATGTGTTGAATCTTTGTAAAATAGGACTATACATTGCAAATGTGTTTTGCATGTGTTTGAAGTCCATATTTTCATTCTTTATAGTATGAGGCTTATATCTGCAAATGTGTTTTACAAATAGTTGAAACTCATATATAATCCTTGTGTCATGATTCTAAAAGTGTGCCAATGTATTTTGCAACTTGTTGGGAATCATGTTTGATCATTGTGTGCAAGATACTATTATTTGTAAATATATTTTGCAAAATCTGTTGAAGTATCTGCACTTCTTAGGAAAATCGGAACTACCACAGTGTAATCTACGGTAGTACCTAGAGATGGCAACGGGTAAATACCCATCGGGTATTGCCATTCCATACCCGTACCCGCTAGGTGTAAATTTACCCGTCGGGTTACCCGTATCCGCACGCGGGTAGAAAAATTTACCCATACCCGTACCCGCGCGGGTATTACTACCCGACGGTAACGTGCACTAAGCATACCCGGTTCAACATATAAGAATATATCAATTTAGACATTCATTAATCATACATGCCAAGCACAAAAGCGTCTAATGATCAAAATTAGTACATCACATAAACATATTTGACATGACCATATCAACATATGACAAACAAATAAACAATCAACAACAAGTAGATAATAAAATTAACATTTGAGTGGGATGTCTAGTTGTCTAATGCGGTATTCATTACGCGGGTAGGCGGTATGGGTAGTATATACCCACACCGCACCCGTCTACCCGGCGGGTAGAAGATTTCGCCCAATAACGTACCCATGGGTACATAAAATTTTTCATACCCGTCTCTTTATCGGGTAAAACCCGTCGGGTATTCGGGTATCGGGTACCCGTTGCCATCTCTAGTAGTACCGCTGACCCGAATTACCAGTGTTGTAATCATAGAACTACCGCATGCGTTAGTGATCGAAGACCTTCGTAGTCGAGAGTCGAACCAATATGGTCGAAGATCTGTGTGATCGAAACTAACATGGTCGAACCAGTATCAATGTAGTCAAAGATCTGTGTGATCGAAACCAACGTGGTCAAAACCGACGTAGTTGATATCTGTGTGATCGAAACCAACGTGGTCAAAATCGTGACTAATTCAACATGATCGAAGATCGATGGAGTAGTTAGAGATCTGTGTGATCGAAGACTGACATAGTTAAAAATCGACATGGTTGATGTGGTTGAGACCTGAGTGGCCGAAACCAATGTGGTCGGAGACCAACGTAGTCAGAAACCTGTGTGGTTGATCCGGACAGCGTGGTTGGAGACCAGCGTGGTTGGAGATCAGCGTAGTCAGCTCTATAAACCTGTAAGTTTGTATCACTTTACCTCCCTAAAGTTGTATTTTACTTTCTTAGACCCCTGAACTTGTAGTTTAATGTTATTTTACTCATTGAACTTGTATTTTACTTTCTAAGCTACATGAACTTATGCCTATTTGCACGCAGGTCTATTGGGCCATTTGCTAACAAAAAGTGTTGAGCTGGCATAGCACATGGCTAATGCCATAGGGTCAGGATCGATCACGTGAGCACAGTGCCCTCTTTTCCCTTGCAGTGTAGCAGATCAGAGGATGCAGGGCACGGTGCGACAGCGGGTATGGCGGTGGGTAGGAGCACAGCGGCAGCGCTCTGTGACAAGAGGGGCAACTGAAGGAGATAGGTTTCGACTTTAGTGCGATGCGGCACACCTTGTGACGTAGATGGCCTGGCACGAGGATGACAGGGTCAACGATTCCCTGGGAGCTGAGAGGGAAGAGGTGGTACAACTCAACGCCGGTGGCCCCATGCAACAAGCTTCGGCGGCGAGAGTAGCACTAATAGAACCGCAATGAAAGAAGGTAGTGTCATAGTTAATTTTGAGAGAGAAACTGAATTAACGAGTTTAGGAGGTCTACTATCGTGTTTTGGAGTAGCGATGGCTATTCATTGGATTGGGGACGAGGAAGGGTACAACAACGTTGTGGTGGGATAAAAAAAAGGTGAAAGAAGTGGCAAACAGGTTAGGATGAAGTGTTTGAACACTAAGTTATCGCATTCCTCGTCGCTGTCAACCTCACCAATGTCGTCCCCATGGAGCCTCCTCGAGCCGCTCCTTCCGCACACGGCTTCACAGGCTCCATGGAACTTGTAGGGTTGTGCCCACGCGATTGAGCCTGACCCTATGGCATCAGCTATATACTATGGGCCTGTTCTTTTTTGCTACGGCTTGTGACTTTTGACTGCAGCTTATAGCTTTTGGGTTATTTGTACGAGAGATTACAGAGTAACAGAAACTCACGTGTGGTTTTTGCCAATATAAATAAAGTCAGTAAATTATGTACTACAATTAACTAGTAGACCCTATCTTAAACAAATATTCCGTTTAAAAGCTAGTTACTGTAGAAAAGCCAAAAATCAGCTTTTAGAATCTGAAAAGAACAGGACCTATACTAGCTCAACATTTTTTTGTTAGCACACAGCTCAATAGACCTTCGACGCAAATAGATGTAATTTAGGGACTGGGATACAAATTAAAAAAGTAATATGGTACAGCCCTATAAGTTTAAGGGACTGAGAAAATAAAACACACATTCATAAGGTAAACTAGCTCAACCCTTTAAGCTCAATGGGCTGAGAAAGTAAAATACAAGTTAATAAAACCCTATAAATTTAGATAACTACAATGCAATTTTCTCTAGAATTAATATTGGGAAAGAATCGCACTATTGCCAAATTGATGGTACTTGATAAATTTGGATTGCAATACAAACACTCGGCAAAATACGGAGGCATGTCCAAACATCCACAGGCTAAGCAAGGAACGGCCCGAAACTCGTGTTTCATCTCCACTCCTTGGTCGAAGAACCCAGGGCCTGTTTTCTTATGATTTTTAGTTGCGACTCATAACTTTTAGACTGTTTCTTCAAGAGATTATACAGTAACAAAAACTTACGTGTGATTTTTACCGATATAAATAAAGTCAGTACAGTATATACTATAATTAACTAGTAGATACTTTTTAAAAAATAGTTAATGTAAAAAAACCAAAAACTGAAAAAGAACAGAACCTCATTTGCACGTCGTCGCTGGCTGAACCCCCTTGCGGCCTAAAATTGCAAGCAAATATCTACATCAATACTTTGGCAGAGGATATATGCTATGAGCCTCCACGAGAACCACCAAGAATCCCAGGAAACCAATCCTACTTTCGCTGAATTTCTTTGTTCTATATTTCTTAACTACTGTAAAATATTCTAGTTTTGACTTCTGAAAGTACACATCCCAATGAACGCTGACCAGCACCAGCACCAGACGCAAGTTGCATGGTGATCACTCCTAAGTTTGAACCAAACTGGAAAAATCATTAATACATTCACTCATGAGGCGAAAAAACAAATTGAGAAATGCTGAACAAATTCAGCCCAGAAACCTTTCAACTCTCGGATTCAGATAACACGAGCTTTGTACATGCAGATGTAAGCCATGTGCCAGTCGCCTGTTGATAGAAACAATATCCTACTTCAGAACAATTCATGGCAGATTTAAGTTGACATTTAATTAAATAGCTGCTCACCTCCACCAGATAGTTTTATAATATCTTCCTCCTTGCGAATGCTTGGGTTGTCATCATCGAACTCAATCCATTTTCCTGAATAAATGGCAACATAGAATTATCAGCGTCCTTGCAGTGACAGGAAAACAGTTGATTCAAATGATTGAACTATAACTAGTTGGCCTTACCATCATCTTGCTTAACCCAGCCGACATAGTGGCCAGAGTCTGCACTTCTTCCCTTGTGCGTCAAGACAGCAATTAAATCATAGATTCCAGTTAATTGTTTCTTTGGGGCAGAAGATTCAGCTGCATGTAACACACCAGAACACGTCTTAGATTAAAGTTAGTCAAGCTACACTAGCAGTGAGTGAAACTATTCGGAGCAGCCTAACTGTTGAGAACATGCAGTTGAATATGGACATTAGAAAGTTAGTCATAAATAAGTTAGATAATAAGGGAACAAAAAACAGTATTGCTACATGTGACGAGTAGAAATAGGTGAGCCACTTTACTAAATAAGAACAGAAACAAATTACTTGCCTTTGTCAATGTCCATGCTAGATGATTCCCCAGCACTAGTCGATGAACCCTGAAATGAAATGAACTAATTAGATACAGCATGGATTGAAGCACTAAAAACTAAAGAAAAAAACAAATGGTAATGCTCAACTAGCATGTCTGACAAAATAATGGTCTAATCATTTCTTAACAATTCTTACTTCTTACTGATGAATTGACCACATAGTCAAATGGTACTCTGGTTAGCAGAAAGATCTTACCTCATTTTCTTTTGAGCTGCTGGTTTTGCCCTGTGCTTTTAATCCAAACTTTGCATTTTCTGCATCTCTCAGCATCTTCACATGCAAATTCAGTGCCCCAATGGCCCAATCAACACCGGCATAATAGAGCTAGCAATTGGAATTTGACCAACAAAACGAGAGCGCTACCTGACGAGGAGCTTGGAGTTTTTGTTTCAGTTCATCTGAGCAAAAGTCGTAAACATCCAATTCCAGGGGGTAATCCACTTTCTGGCAGGAACAAAAGAAAGTGTTACAGAAGTTTTTTTTTTAACAAAAGAGGTATAATAAAGCATCGCTGACTCCAATGTTTAGGGAAAAAATGATAAAACTTCCTTACAAAACCCAGTTATAAAATTCAGGAAGGCATTTGTAGTTTGTAAAACAGAAGAGAGCAAAAGAAGCTAACATACCCGTAAAATCTTTGCCTTCTGATTTGATTCCCTTTTCCAAAAGAAACGAACAAACTGCACAGTCAAGTACCTGAAGAAAGAATCTACATAAATATCATTGCTGAATAAGCAAGAATATAATCATGAATGAAAATATTTTATGTTCTTACCTAGGCAGCTCATTTATTCTTGACTCTCTTGTATAAAGAGCAGTCCGACCCAGTGACGGTGAAACCTTCTCGAGTTCTGTTTTCAAGCCCTGTAGAAAGAATGCATGGATAACATCGGTTATCTTATGAAAATTCTGAAGGCCATATGCAAGCACATATATAACATGAGATAAGCCAAAAAAATCCTTTTCATTTTCCCTTTCCAAACAAAAAACACCCAGCAAAGATGGGGTGCAGGACAAACCAAAAACAACTTTCTAATTCAAATCCGCAGCAGCCTTATAACATATTGTAACAGAGCAATTCTTCCCAGTGCATCAAGAACACATTCTTTTTTATCAAGCAAAAATGCTAGTCTTAGAATATTGTTGGGATAATATAGGAATGCTCTCACACAAAAATAAAATATCAAACAATCTTGTAATCCATCCTTTCTATCTTCAAAATTTTGGCCCTGTGTAAATTGTTCTACCTCTATGCTCACTTTGCGTAACATATAATTCATTTGCTCATATAGGTATAGCCAATCTAATACCCAGATTGGCAGATGATGTGAATGGACTCAAAAGATTTTGCAGCCGTAGATAACACTGTGGACTTACAAAAATGTGTTCCTAACTCCTAATCGTGAATGGACTCAAAAGATTTTGGGGCTGTAGATAACACAGTGGACTTACAAAAATGTGTTCCTAACTCCTTATACAAGACATGAATCTCATTAATTTCGAATCACTGCCTTCTAGCTGAGTTTGAAGTTTTGTTAGCAGCACTGCTATAGTAAATTAGATTGTAAAATCTACTGCGAGATATACAGCTAGGCAAAGACATTCCAATCCACATAAAAAGAACTATCCTAACAGTACCAATAATGAACTACTTGATGTCAAAAACAAATGAAGAGTTAAATGAAACGCTGCTTACATGTTTAAGTCCCTCATGAAGGTGGTTTACATCTTGAGATATATGACACTTCAGAGAATAAACTGACTCTGTCTCTAAACTCTCCTCACCACTTTCTGCACAGTGGACCCTGGAAGTAACAGCCATCATTAGCAAATAACAGTGTACTGGAGCATTGTCATCTTTTGTTATGAATAAACTACCTTTTTTTAATCTAGATATGAATAATCTAGCTGCCTTATGAAACAACTGAATATCCTTCGCTGACATGAGTACTAAACAATATAATCACCCAAAAAAACACTTGGTACATGAAGAAGCGCTGGAAAGATCAATAAGGCGTTCAGGTCTATGCAGCCTTATATAGTTATATTCTTTAATGCTCTGGAAATGCATACAGAAATTATAGTTGTTTTCATAGGTTTGCTGTATAAAACTAACTCAGTCGGTAAAACAAGTACAAATACATGATGGTACCAATTGTAAAATAAAAAGGAACATATAAAGGCATAACAAAACAGCTCTGTGTATGTGTGTGTGTGTGTGTGTGTGTGTGTGAGAGAGAGAGAGAGAGAACCTGCTCACAAGATCGATTCCAAAAAGTTTCTTCATCGGACCAGCAGGAGGTTCACTATTGAAAAAGGCAAATAGTATTAAATGGACTAGCCAACCATACATACCACAATTAAATGTTAAGGTGACTGCTCAAAGGGGGAACACCCAAAGAAAAAAGAGGGAAAATGAATACTGCTCCACAACTGCATTGTGCCTCCACACTACTTTGTACACCAAAAAAAATGTACACCAAGCTATAAAAAATGGTGATAATATGACAAGTGTTAAGACTTGAGTGAACAGAAGGGAGATGTGCTGTTAGTCAAAACCGCACAAGTTACCTTGTTTCTGATGTAAGAGTTTGAGAAAGTGTATATACCAACTGTGTCCAGCATTCTTCTGCATCCTGCAATGTTTGAAGTAAACAATGCACATCATTTAGCATATAAATTCAACAGTAGATAACCTATCTCTTAATCATAGGTGAGCAGAAGGAACCTGTTGCATGTAAACATTATTTTGCTGTTGTGCAAACTGGGGGTATTTTTTCCGCAGTGTCTGTTCCAAATTATACAAAAAAAATTAGAACATTACACAGTTAGATATACTAAACTCTGTTCTACATTTTCACAAAGCAACTAAAGGCTTGGTAATGAACTCATCAGCATATCATCTGCATTACAATGTGTCGAATTTAAAAACAAACCAGTGGACTAGTGGAGGGCTAGGATGGGGTCAGCAACCCCCAAAAAAAGTTTCACGATAGTAATCAAGTCCATGTCTTTCCTGCTCTAAAAGAATTTTTTTTTACAACTTTGTAAATTGAGAGAAGAAAAGGGAAAAGTATATTGAGCACTATTTCCTATAAGGTAATCTGCATGTAATATTCTGAAACCAACCCTCCTAAGGACCCGTTCACGAATTTGGAAAAGGATCTAAGGAAAACGGAATAGAAGGAGAAAAGGGGGAGGAGTTCCGTTCGGTTGGACCAAGTCGTGCGTGCGGGGTTGGGGGTTTGGGCTGGGCTTTTTAAGGAGAGGAGGGGGTAGGGGCAGGGATCCAAATACCGGCGGTAACCGGCCGGTTACCACCGGTAACCGGTTTTACCGGTGCCGACCAAGGTTCCAAAACCGTGCATCGCCTAAATCCGGTGGAGGCGTGCAGTTTCCCGGTTCTCACGCCGAACCGAAAAACGGGAAAACCGGTCAAATTTTGAATTTTAAAATTTGAATTTGAAACCGGTAACGGAAAAACCGCCGTTACCGCCCTAAAAACCGGAAAACCGCTAAAAAACCGGAAAACCCGCTAAAAAACCGGGAAACACAAGAAAAAGTTGAATTTCAGATGTTTCGAAGCATATTTAGCTCATACAATAGGTAATCTAATACAAAAAGGGTTTAAACCAACCTAGAAGATGCATTATGCAATCACAAAAGACTCACAAATATAAATGCACTTCGAAAAAACCTACGATTTTTTCATCCCGCCACCGCCGGAAATCCGATTCTGCGATTCTGCGGCGGTAATCCGATCCATGGTGCCGACCGGGAGAAAAAAAAACCGCCGGTTTTTTATGTAATTCAAATTTAAACTTTTGAATGTAAAAAATAGTTTATCTAATGATATTTACATTATTTAGCACTAATAAAATGTATTAGGAAGATGCATGCACTTTCCGTGCTTGATTTCATACTTTTTTCCATGAATGTATTAGGAATTTTCAAATTTTGAATGTAAAAGTTAGTTTTCCTAATGATATTTATATTGTGTAAAACTAACTTAGCATCCTATTTCCACGATCATCAAAACCTAGATGATAAACACTCTTCAGAAGGCACACTGAAAGATTACAGTTGGAGCATTGAAGTATTAATGCTAAATAATATTTATCAATGGTACGGGTGTAAGTGATGCAATCCTAATCCGTCAACTTTGGAGATAAGTATGCATCAGTCTGAATACTTTTAGTTGTCATGCATCTCAATTACTTTTGGCCTCATAGTTACAAGAAAATGCTTCAAGAAGGGATTAGTTTGATGTAGTCTTATGCGGGTTTTACTTGTTATAAAAAACTTAAGCTTTTGGCAAAATGTCCACCCATAACTTTCAATTTACGGCAACAAAAGTGGAGCTCCAACTTCCATACTCATTCCACCGGTTTTTCCGGTTTTCTCACCGATAAAACCGGTTACCGGCCGCCTCCCGCCCCGCCAAAAAAATTCGTTTGCTAAATTTCATCCGGTTTTAAACCGGGATTTCCGGTTACCGGTACCGCCCGGCTGCCGGGATTCACCCCGATACCGGTTTTTCGATCCTTGGGTAGGGGGGAAGAGAAACCCTAGCCGCCACCCACTATGAAGCCCTGCTGCTGGCTGCTGCGCCTCCCCTGCTGTGCCGCTGCAGCCTGCCGTGCCCAGATGCACCCTTCCGCCATCGGCTGCTGCTGCACGCCGGCCAGGAGGAGGTAAGGAAGAGGGAGGAGGCGGACAGCTAGGGAGAAAGGAGAGAAGAGGGAAGTGTAGGAGGGAACCGAACAAGGAGGAGGAAAAAAAGGAGGAGAAAAGAAGAGGAGTTCCACATCTGCACAGGTTTCATCGTGCCGGGGAAGCTTTGGGTCATAGGTAGCCTTGTTGTGGACCTTGTTTCCCCTGTTTTAGGCCATGATAGATTGATTTGAGGTCGTGCTAGCTCTGATTAGGAAGGGAGGCGTTAGAGATGAGTTTTGGGTACCAATGCTTGTTAGAGTTTACAGTTCTGTCTTGTGGGCGAGTTTTGGAATAGTTGTATCCTGTTTCATAGGTTTGGTATGATATGAAAGTTGCAGACAATTATTTAAGGTTTCCATAGAGTGTAAGAACATGGAGTTTGGTTGGGTGGTTTAGGTGTTATGGATTCGGGAAGACTGCTTCCTAGAAATTGGTCAGTGCTAGATGCAGTCGTGATAATCTACAGTTTAGGCCTAGTAGATGGTCGAATTAAATTCTGAGCATTACTAAAGAAAGGTATATAATTTTTTGTGGATGATTTATTATGTTTTGACCAGTAAATTAATAGATACAAAATTATTAAGCCTGCTGTCTAGTAAAATAACAGAACGGTCTTTGGGGTAAAAAAACGAGGGCTTAAATGGGTTAATCAGGATTTGTGGTCAACTATGTGTAGAAAATTCTGTGTAGATTCCATAACTTATATGGTTTGCCATGTTAGGGCCTCTGAGTCAAGAGTTATGGTATTTTTATTACCGTGACAACAGAGGACTGCCTGGTAAATGGGGGATTGTTGGATCAGGAAACGCGTAGACATTGTTTATTTGATGTTTATGAATTGTTGTGGCATGTTGAGACCGATATCTACTATAGGAGGAATAACTTCGGGGTTGGTGTCATCTTCGCATCAATTTGTCCCTCGTGGTTAGAAAAGACAAGTGCACGGTAGAATGGTAACACGGGTTGCTTGTTCTAGCTACTCTATGTTAATAACGTACTTAACATGTTGGCTTACATGTTTGCACTTACTATTATGCTCATATGATGATGGATTAAATGGTGATGATGATAAATGATTAATTTTGATAAATGATTAATGTTGAGAGAAATATTGCATTTGCATAATTAGCATACATGATGGAAAGAGGTGACCTGCGTGGCCCTCCAGAGGGGTGTTCGTATTAGTTTCTGCTTGGAGAAGCCAAAAGCCAATATGAACACCTAGTTTCTCGAAGCGGCTTCTCCACTCCTATCACCCCTGCCTCGCTCCAAGGTAGTGGTCACAGGCGCATCATGTACCCCAGTCCCACTCCTCTCGCTATCGTCTCGCACGCGCATCTCTCCCTCACTTCCCCACCACTCGCCCCCTCCTTTTAAAAGTCACTTCTTTCAGCCCATACTATTCATTTTCAGCCAAAATCCATCAGACACAGCCAATACGAATACCCGCAAAGCAATCACTTCTTTCAGCCAATACTATTCATTTTCAGCCAAAATCCATCAGACACAGCCAATACGAATACCCGCAAAGCAATCACTTCTTTCAGCCAATACTATCATTTTCAGCCAAAATCCATCAGACACAGCCAATACGAATACCCCCAAAGCCTACTTTGTGTGGACGGCTCACAAGAGTAGGTAAAGCCTACTTTGGTAGGCACTCTGCAAGGGTGGATATAAAGTCCCCGTATGAAAAAGAACAGACTTAAGATCCCGTATGAAAAAGGATAGACTTAAGATCCCCGCATGAAAGAGGGTAGCCTTGAGTGGACATCAACGGATGTTACACTCCACTAAACCGATACAATCAATAAAGATAATAAGACATGTGCATTGCATTCATGAAAAGATAAAAGAGATGATGAAATATGTGCATGGTATTAATAAAAAGATATATAAAGATGAGATAGTTATAAATTGACATAAGGACTTGGTGACATGTTTTAATACCATTTACTGTTTTACTATGTGCTTGCTGAGTCATGAACTCACCCTTATTTATATTGTTATTTTTAAGGTGAACATTGACAATGTCATGCATGGGAAGGAAGCAGCTCAAAATCAGTTCAAGCACTGGCGTTGCTTATTTATCACATTAGGCAATTATCATTCATCTTTAATAATTTGGTTTATATAAACTCTTGCAATTGATTAATAAGTTCCTTTAGAACATAGAGCTATTAGTATGGTGTCAATCAAATAAAGTATCATTGGTTAGTTTCAAAATTTGGTTTATCATCGTTATGGTTATTGCTTCAATTAAATGTTCGGAATTGTTATCTTCAGTATCATCATGTTTATACTTAATTTAATATTTTGTGAAAGCCCGATCATTGTACAGATGTAACTATGTTAGTAGTTTGTGAAAGATGGTTTAATTTGGAAAGGGTTAAGAGTTGGTGGTGACGTTCCGGGCTTATGTCGGGACGGGGTGTTACATTGCAGTTCCATCCATGTAGGATCATTACCTTTGTTGCTAAATAGTAAATAGTTTTGTTCTACGTCAGTAAATCAAGCACAAAATAAGGACAGAAGATACAAAACAACATAAAACAGTATTAGTTGTTTCCAGTACAAGATCTTTGAGGGCCACTAAAAGCAGTTTGTTATAGAGTCCTCTGCACTTGAATGCACGTCACTTGTTTTTCTACTCTAAACAATTAAAACACTCAGTGGTAAACTGGTAATCAAAAAATGGTAAATGTACAACAAATTTCATTGGGGTCCATAGCTGCCAAGCTCTGCTGGGATCCTTTATCTACAAAAATATATATGCTTTTTTATTAACTTAAATAAATTGAACTTCCAAAATATAAGTTCAACACTGAAATTTCATAGTGTTCCTGTGACCCCACAGAAGCCCCTAGATTAATCTTGCATTCAACTTCAACCGAAGGCAACTAGATCATAGAACTCAATTAGCTACTTCAATAAACTTCGTAGCTTCATAAAAACATGTTATACCTTATAGAATTCACTCAAATCAGGACAACTTAAAGTCCACTTCAGCATATTTTGTTAAATAAGAAAGTAACAAATTTTGTAATGGAAATACATATTGTTTATTATGATGGATTTTTTTCATTTCATACAAAGAATAAAAAGTCAAACAAAATAGTGAAACAAGAAAATTATGGTCCCTTTCATTCCAATATTAGTTGTTGGCTTTTCATAGTCTTCAACAAGAGACTTTGACCATATTTTTCGGTAAAAATATATTAGAAAAAAACTATAATACCATGGTACTATTTCTCAATACAAATAGCTCATCATTATTTTCATGTGGTTTGTCTAGATACTTTTACATATATTAATGATAAAATTTTCAAATGTTCAACCTAACACATACCACAGTGGCCTACATATCGAAATGAGAGGCATTTCCTTAATCTAAATTGTAACATACCATAAACAGAACAGTAAAATATGGAGCTCTTCTACTCAAATGGGGTAATCTGACCTGTAAGAAGTGTAGAGGTGCGACTGGCCGAACACTTTGATCAAGCTCTCCAAAAGTATTACGAGTTGCAACAGTCAAATTATGGGAGGCTTGGTCAACCCCATTACCCCTCACATTATCTGAATAACTGCATGAGCAAAAGAGAATGAGATCAACGAAAATAAATATCTTTCTTGAAAATCGATACTTCCAGGAGATTTTTAGTGGAACCTCAGCAATGCTGACTTCAGCTCTGGAACAGAATGCAGACATTGCAAAGTGGAATTCATGTAACATGTATTCCCCAGGTTATAAAGACCAGCACTGTGCCCCTGAAAGTCAAAAAAGCATCCTCACTTGTAGCGTAGATAGCGAACATCCAAAATAAGCGCACCATGCTGATGCTAAAGTTAATGGTGATCTAGTGCAATTTCAATATTGCCAACTGCATTACAAGAAGTGATACTATCAACAAATGATTTATATAACATTTGATCAGTCGGGCTTAGCAGTGATCACACTCTGTAGGCTGTAATGACCATATTTGTTATGATTCTTATGGTACATTAGGTAAGGATAGCAAATTAGACGTTTTTATTGTGTAATTCTATGGCCATCATGGAATGGTAACTTAAGATTAAGGGCATGTTCATATTGGCTTTTGCTAATGGCTTTTAGCTGTGGTTGATGAATAGTAGTGTATTATCTAAGAAAGACGGTGCAACGAAATGCACTACAACATTCGGACTGTTATACGACTTACGAAATTGTAACATAATAAAATACAAAGTGCGTTACAACATGTGAAAGCGCAAAGTAATAGTTGATGAATAGTAGTGGCTGATAGAAACCATGGTTCAAAATCCCGGCGGTTACCGGCCGGTTACCGGTTTTACCGGTGGAGACCGGTAACCAAAAAACCGGCCGGTATGAATTTTTTGATTTTTCGAATTTTGGCCGGTTTTCCGGTTACCGGCCGGTTTTTCCGGTTACCGGTTTCAAAATATCTCAAAATTCAAATTTTGATTTTCAAATTGTGACCGGTTTTTTACCGGTTTTTCCGGTAACCGCCAGAACGCCGGTTACTGTTATCGTCACGATCGGGATTTTTTCCGGTTCCGGTTTTTGGAACCTTGATAGAAACGACTTACAGAAACTAAAGCGTTCATATTCGCTTTGCCTTCTCAAAGCAGAAGCTAAAGCCAATATGAATAGGCCCTAAAGCTTAAATATCTACACGGTATATATGCATAAGATGAGAAGGCCATACGCACCAGTGCGACCACTTGCTCTTCTTCTGGTAGATCCTCAACAAACACTGGAGCTTTCTCTGGAGCTTTCACAATCTCATCAGCTGTACCTATCATCATCAATTTTTGACCCTACAGAGTGCATTTCCAATCCTTAAAAATTATTATATGCAAAATCAAGTCTAATACAGCATGCAGTTGAATGTAGTTAGGGTTTGGTAGAATAAAAATGTGCATGGAAGATAAGTTGAGCATCTGACATCTTTTACTCCCAAAGTAGACCAATCTGCATCATCCTACATTATACGTAGAGAACATTAGTCCAGTTGTTACGCAGCCACATTAAATATATGCATGCGCAGCAGAAATCAATCAAGTCTATAAGCATATCACCAAAATATTCTACCTTCAATATTCCACCCTTCACCATAATTTTTTGCCTCTCAGGTGGTACACCAGTCAGTGTGTACAACTGGCTCTTAAAAACAATGGGCGGCTGGCTGGTGTCAATCTCTATGCCTGGAAAGACCTCCTTCTGCCATTTCACGCTTACTGGAAAGCAATTCAAAAGCATTAGTTATAGTAAGAAAGCAAGTATGTTGTGTGTGCATGCACTTATAATATGATGCCGTAGTCAATATCGCTAACAAAAGAGGTAACAACTAATACTCTATGCTATATCACCTGCCAAATTGTCATTTTCATAAATGTTATGCTTTAACACGTGAATGTAAGAATTCATTTGTGAGCTACAAATACCAAGTAAATACTAAAATCGTGAACCGTCATATGTGACACATATAAGAAGAATCAATATATCTGCCATGATGTATGAAAATAAAATGGTTTAGTAACCACAGATAGATTGTTTTGACTAGCACAATTAATTTAGGTTTGATAGAAAGATAGCATTGGCCATCTAAGATTTCAAAGTATTTGCAGTTATCACTTAGCCATAGAACAAGCACTCCCTACACCTTGCATGTTCTAAACAGTTTGGCTCCAATCATGCAGTGGACAGATCCTTGTTTGACAACTCACCGAGCTCAACAGCATTACAGATCACTGGGCTAGCTTTATAAAAAGCAACTACATGATGTAGCCTTGTATGTTCTATCGAACCATATTTCCAGTTGTATACGTATTATAGTCACACATGTGTGGTTTTCTATGCCTTGCAACTCTGAGAACACAATAAAGGCAAGAAATAGTGTCCATTTTATTTACAAAAAAAATTATAAAACATGAGATCTTGATCGACAAGGTGTAATAGTTTTTGAAATATCATTTATATTGTATGGACCTACTATCAACATTCAGTCCTTTCTTGTCATTTTGCATCATAGATAATCATACATGTTTGGGACTAAACATTGGGCCTGTTCTTTTTGGCTACGGCTTGTAGCTTTTGGCTGCGGCTTGTGGCTTTTGGGCTGTTTGTACGAGAGATTACAGAGTAACAGAAACTCACGTGCGGTTTTGCCGATATAAATAAAATCAGTAAAGTATGTACTACAATTAACTAGTAGACCCTATCTTGAAAAAATACTCCGTTTAAAAGCTAGTTACTGTAGAAAAGCCGAAAAGCATCTTTTAGAAGCTGAAAAGAACAGGGCCATTTTGGCATCTCCTACAAGATAATAAAGTGCTTCATACAATAGTGTTACAAACAAGAAAAAAATATGAAATAGATCTCCCCTTCCCAACTCGAGTGACTTAACTTCTGCAGTGAAACTGTGAAACATTGGGAGAATGATCACAGGAGCCAGAGTTCATCTTGAGGGTCTGTGATGAACTACAGTATGAGATGAAGTTGGAAGCCAAAAGCTGAGGTGGATGTGAAAGCGGGTTCAATTAAACAAAACATGTGACCACATCTTCCTCATGCTAATACTCAACACCAGCAGCTCGCCTCCTTGACAAATTCTAGGGCAGGAGTGCAATTAAAGCACATCCTCAATAAGTATTTAAGGTTACATGCCTCCTTGAGGATCATTAGGTAGACCAAATCCCACACTCAGCCAGCAAGGAGGCATTGCTATACAGTTACATAATCAATTAAGCATATCGTGGGTTTGGTGCTCACAGGAGACTTATTTGAATAAATGGATAAACTTAAATGGAACTGATAAAACTAGTTCCCTTTTAGGCCTTCTAATTCATATTAAGAGAACATGTAAAATAATTTAACAGGAAGTCTAATACAACATAATTCTATGGACACAGACCTACAGTAACCGAAATAGAAGCAATTAGAAACTGCCAAAGAGTTTACTTACAATAATTCATACATCATGATCCAGATTACAATATACTAAAGGATGCCAAAAAAGAGCAAGGAATTCTTATGGATGGATACAACAACCAGTGACAAAATTGCACACATAAACATGTGTGTCAAGCGAATACAAGAACTACAGTCTGCAGAAGCGAATGACATAACGCCTAGCAGACTTCAACTTCGTTTTATTGATACTGAAATGTATAATTCTCGAGACGTGGTGGACAGTTGGAGCATGTTCTGCACCAAAGGCGCAAAATAGAAAGTTGCAAAGTGAAAACATCGGGCCTAACAAGCTGCTCACATTCATGCTGGACTTCTTATGTCGTAGAATTTATTAGCACTTTACAGGCTCACAGCAATAGCCCAAGCGCACACGGCATGTCACTACTCAAGGACAGGGCACAAGGGGCTCGGTTATCTGCTTTTGGAGACTACCCAAACGACCATGCTATCAGCGATGCAACACATTCAACAAAATGACTAAATGTAGAGAGAAGATGTTAACATCCGCGCCTAGGAGTCTAGGACTTAAAACGGCCCTACACCACATCCACCCTCCACACATCATATAGGGCGCACATGCATCTCCTATCCAATATTCACATTAACACAGAACTGGAGCTCAGCTTAGGCGCACGACGGCACAAGGCTAGCGCGCACATCTACGAGCAGCACAGGCAAATGCGGATGCGGTCACGACTCACGAGGCCGAATAGAAACCTTGAGCGTGCGGTCGCGAACCCAAATCTAGGCACCCAAAACTAAACCCTACATTCACAGGCGAGAGCCCCTCGAATCCACCACGCCGAAACCCTACTAACCCACAACTCTCCGGCGGCGCCACCGCCATATGATTCCAAATCTCCCCTGCACCAGGAGGCAGATCGAACCGAGCAAACCCAAGCCCTCAAAGAGGGGCGCGGAAAAACAACACAGCAAAACGCCGATCCGAAAGTGAATCCGCGGAGACGCGGCGATCATCAGATCCATGTTACGGTGAGAGGAATCGAGGGATTGGAGCAGGGAGGGCAGCTCACCGGTCGGCATGGCGGCGAGTCCGAGGAGCGGTGCGGCGGAAACGGGGTTTACTTGGGGGAGGAGAAAGGAACAAGGGAAGCACGGGAGAGGAGAGCAAACCCAACGGAGGCGACGGATTTTTTTTATACAGTGGCGCCGCGCACTCAGCCGAGCTGGGCTGGCTGCTGTCCGGCCCGAGCTCCTTCCCGTGGGCTACTTTAGGCCCACTAAGGCCCTGTTGAATTGAGCTGTGTCCGTTGATTTTTGTCTAAAATAGTTTTAAAATAAAATATGATACAAAATTAAAAGAATTAAATGGACATGGAAAAATAAAGAAAGAAATTGAAAGTCAAAGGAGGAAAAGGAAAAGAAACCAAATTCATCCGATAGCACCGACGGGCCAAGGGAGGGCCGGCAACGGTGGATGGAGGTGGAAGGGGCAGAGACGACGATAAGAGCACTGCAGCGGCTAGCCAACCCGTTCAAATTTCACATGGAACAGGATCCTTGGGCGAAAGGATGACAGGCAGGAACGGAACCGGAAAAACCCCTCCCTGCCGAGCCCGATCCAGACTAGCAAGATTGTTCCTCCTTGGTCCGAGCCCAACGAAACCCGAGCCCGGCCCCGTTCATGAATTCTCCTGCAGTCCCATCCATCCATCGGGTTATGATTGCCCACCAACTCCATTCCAAGCGGAAACCCCTGCCCTGATTTAGGTGGTGATCATTTGGGTTTATTTTTGATGGCGTATGGCTGAAAAACACTATAGCTGGCTGAAAAAACACTATAGCTGATATAGGCTTATTTAGCATAATTAAATTTAAAAAAATTAAAAAATATAAAAAAATATGTTAGCCCATTACGTATAATACAAACAAATACGGGAAAAAAAGAACCGGCAAAAAAACTCAACAAAAAGCCAAAAGTTCAGAAAAAGACGAAATTTATGAATAGTAAAAATAAACCGGAAGCTAAAAACTGAAAGCAAAAATGATCACAGCCTTGATTCCCCATCTCCATTTTCCAGTCCTCCCCACAAAACCCTAGCTCCTTCGTGTGATGGGTGTTGTACATGAGAGGGCATATTGGGAATTTCCCAATTGAATAAAAGAAAGGAAAAAAGGAAGGTGGGGCCCACCTGTCGGTGAGCCACGCGAAGGGATAAGGAGGAGACTATGTCTCCTCTTCTCCCGAGCGGGTGGATCGTGCGCGATGGCTTTGGGGCGGTTGGGCTTCGGCCGATTCTTCGGCGGAGCGTGGAGGCGACGCGGAGAGGCGGGCGACGAGGCGCGGCGGCCCAGTTCCTCGGGAGCCGCCGCCACGCCACCTCCTTGCACCCTCGTCTCCCCTTCTTATTCCCGAGCTCTCCACGGTTGGAGCTCTGAGTTTTTCTGATCTGGTTTTCCTCTCTTGATCCTCCTTCTCTGACTCGGTTCTTGGTGTGAGCGGGGTATTGGTGCTTCGGCTTCACCTCCGATTGAGGCTTTCCGCCTCGGTTCCCGTGGCGCTCTCCCGGTGTGAGGGGATTCTAAGTCTGAGGTCTACCCGAGGGAGACAAAGAGGCGGCGACGTTCTCCTACTGTGATTGAGTACTCTTGGCCGGAGTGCTTTGTGGTCTTGTGCGGCATATCTCTGAACCTCGACTTCGTTTCTTGGTTGCGGCTGAGAAGTGAAGAGCGGCATTGTATCTCCGTGAATCATCTACCTGCGCGTGATAGTGGGTTGATAGATTTTCTCGGTGAGCGATTCATCGTGCCTTGCCGCGCGATTGATTTCATCTTCGGTTTATCGGCACGGACGCTTTGAGTATCGTCTGTGTTGTGAGTATATTTATCCTTTTGCACATTTACAGCAGTATTTCTTGATCTGTTATTTCACTCAAGAATTTGAAGATTGCTGTGAATGCTTGTGGGCTCTGACTTTAGCTTAGTGATGAATTTGTATCTTTGAATTGATCTGGACTGAATTAGGAATTTGAGCTCTAGGGTTTAGTCTTCTCGTCCATGTATATGTTGTCTCTCACCGATTATCTGTGTTCATATGCCATTGATTTATTCTTTGTACAATAGCCTTTTAGTTATTCTAGTGAAGGATCCCTCTATTGTTACTTTCGGTTCTGCTATATATATATTGCATGATCTCCTTCTGGTAGATGCTTTATATTTAATCTGGGATTGCCTGTCTATTGCTGAATAATTTCCTTGACCGTGAACATTTGAACCGAAAGTTATATATCTTTTTTTCTTTTTGATCTACCGTGTGAGAGAAAACTTGATTGTGAGCTCAAATCCTGATTTTGGTTATTAGATCATTTGTGATTAAAATGGATACTTGCATGAGAAGGCCAAAATCTATGATTTTGCGCAACTCTGTTCTGATAGCAATAATGAAACAATTAATTTGTTATATGCTGGAATTAGTTGTTTTACTGTTCTTAGGACTGTTTATTATGTTATTTTCAGCAACATGTAAGTTATATTCTTTGAATATATATGTGGAGTTGAATGACATGTTAGAATTCCATGTTTATATGCAATTAATGTCATTCTTCTTATGTTGGAAATATATTGTTTATATAATGTTGGCTGGAATTAAATGTGCAAATATGCTTATACCGCAATATTTACAACAATGGGATGCAGTCCAAACCATACCCCGAGCCCTGACCTCTGCCGCCGCGACCTGGATGTCCGCATGGACGGCTTCCAGGCCCTGATCGCCACCGGGGACACCGCCGTCTGCTGCCTTATCTATGCCATTTGGGCCTTCCGCTCCTCCTCCTCCTCCGTCTCCAAGAAGCAGCAGCCCCCTCCCCCGCGCTGCTGCGGCTGCCGCGCGAAGACGTCCGCCAGCGCCAACGGCGAGATGGCCGTCGGCGGGGAGAAGAAGAAGGCGCCTGCGCCCGCTACCGCGGGCACGTCCATGATGGAGCAGCTCGTGCCCGACATCACCATCCACGCGCTCAGCTACCTCGACTACACCAGCCTCTGCCGCCTCTCCATGACCAATTCCGCCATGCGCCGCCAACGACGACAGCGCCTGGAAGGCGCTCTACCACAAGGTGCTATGCCTGCCCCGCCCACGCCCCTTAACCTTTCCTTGATTGATCTACCATTGAATTGCGAATGTAGCTTCCTTGCCATGCTCGTTTCCACCACTCCAATAGGACCGTATGCATCTTTATGTTTAGGTTGTTTGCCTGCAATGATCCATCTGCGTGGCTTGACACTGCGTTTGTTATTATGCAATTGTGTGCACCATAATGCTCGTTCTTGTTAGTGCGATTGGTGGGTTTGCATTCAGGGACTGAATTGCATGGTATGGTTATGTGATTCATGTCATGCATCAGACACTTTTTAAGGCCCCATGCTCAAGCATATAACAGGGGGCTCATTTCTGGATTAATTAAAGATAAATTAATTATTTCCTCGACATGGGGTGGCAATGCATCTTCGATACATTTACATAAGATAACAACATAAAAACTTTAAATTGTTTCACTTTCTGAATCTTCCTGCCTGTTTTGCAATCCAGCCATGCTTTGACCTTGACGTGACAAAATGTTTGTAAATTAAATACACACAGTTAAGTTTCGAACGGAAAATATGTGATTTTTGTAGCAGTTTCAGCGTATATGTACCCATGTCCTGTTAGCACCTTTGGTGAGAAAACCATAATGTTGTGTTTACATCTGTCATAGCAGCATCCCTTGGATTTGCAAATTTTGTATGTCATGTTTGAATATCTAATCAAATAGCTATACATTTTACATTCCTCGTGTTTTTTTTGTTGGGAACTATGTTAGGTTGTATATTTGGACTGTTTAAGATAACGGCCCTTGTAAGTCATGATTATATGAAAACAACCTTTTACTTTCTGTGAGTTTGTTTCACAATATAAATTAACTCCTTTCCTTGTAGGATTTTACAGTGGAGCAGGATAATATCACCCCACCTAATGGATGGAAGGCATACTATGCAGCTACAAAGGCCATCATGAATGTGAATGCTGAGTTCTATAATATCATGAGGGAAGGGTCCTTGCCAGCAATGAGTCACTTCTGGCTTAATGCTGACTATGTGAAGTGCATGCATGCGACTGGAGAACTTTTTACAAGGTATGTCTTGAACTTCACTCTGATATAGCCAAATTTGTAACATACGTCTCTCATGTATTAAATCATTTGAGTTTAAATGTTTTTCTGAAAGAAATATAAATATTAAATATTCATAAACACTAGTTCAAAAAGATATGGCCCATACAACTCATTTACTATTATGAAAGATACAAATATGGCAGGAGGATTGTTTTTAAACATGCATGCTTGTGTTTTATCATCTTATTTTTCCAGCTTAATTTGGCAGATGATTGTGAAACAATTAAACTCCATATACCAATGAGTATTCGTTTAGAAACCATCATATCTAGGCAATTCATATGATGATGCGATGGGGTCCCGATCTTCCGATAGGATGATAATTATCGATTTTGGTGGAGGTGACTCTTGCGATCCGACTACAACCGTACGACATCGCTTGCGCCTTAGCAATCGCTCAACCACACTCCAAGTCGTTATCAACCGTGCCAAGAACGCGATTGACCTGACCACGAAGGTCTATTCCTGCATACAACCGAAGAACAAGCAAGAACAACATAACAAGCAATCTGAAATTGCAAATATTTATATTGAGCTCGAAAGGTGGGATTCCGTAGAGCTTCTTTACGGTTGGTCTAGCCGACACAAGCGAAGAGCAAGAGTTTTCACAATAAAAAAACTAATCAAACGAAATTCAAGAAAACTAGAAGGGTGTAGCCTCCTTAAATATGGGTGGAAAAGCCGCATAAAACTACGGAAAAAGGGGTGATACTATTCATGGTATTGTTCACATGAATAGTACCTGTGAACAGTATGGGTCTAGGAGGGGGAGCACCTCCCCTTTGGGCCCAAACATTACAAGACCCAATTTGACCCAATAGGTGATGCAGCACCTTCTTTGAGTGATTGCGGCAAGTACAGGAGGAATTTGGAGATAAGGCCAAATCCATTAAAAAGAGGACGAGAAAAACTTTCCATCGAGTACTCGTGGACCTCAAACGGATTCCGTATGTGAAAGTTATGCACATTTGAAGTTGGACCGTCAGGCTGAATCCGAACTGATCTGGAGGCCGAACTAGATTCCAAAACGTGTCCAAGTTGAACTCTTGCTTGAATTGGTGCAAAAGTGATGTGGTGCTTTAGTTCAATCTTGATATTGGGCGCTATGATCATATGTGTTGGTAGCGTGGTCACATCATCCTTCCCTTCTTGATAGAAAATCGTCCTCGGTTTTAGCATATGTGTAGCCTCACGTATTGCATGATCTTCATCATAAATCTCGGTACATAATAACAAACGCAACAAACTCTCATTATGTAATATCATAAGTTCTTTATCAAATAAAGTAAAATCTCTTTGCAACGAGCTCACCTGATAATTTAAGTGATGCGTAGGAGCTCTTGTAATTGGGACAATAAATATAGCAAATACGGTTGTATCTATAGGGGTCATGTCCTCATCATCATTTCTTCCATTTTGTTATACCCATGCATAGTAATAGAAAGTTTATCAAATCAAATTTCGTATTCATGAAGCCTTGGTAGAGATCAATCGGTTATTACCTTGCAGTAGGCTGTTCTTCACCATCTGTCACTGTAGAACTGGACCAATTGACTAGTGGTTTGCTTCGTCAGGGTATAGATGTTAATCCAATTATTTGATCTGGGTGGAATTTCTTATTGAACTCTGCTGAATGTGGATTTAGCGGTTTTGCAAGGTATCACCGGAGGCACACCTTCTTTTCATACTATTCCTGTTGTTGCTTTAGTTTCTGGAGGCATCCCGCGAACGAGCTTCTATCGTAGTGGTAGAACGCTCTAGTAGCACCCCCCAAGTTCTGGGTTCGACTCAGTGGGGCAAAAATCCTCGCTTGCCCCATAAGCCAAAGCACAAGCCGAAAGGCTCGCCGATCGCTGGTCGTTAGGGTCGGGCCCAGTCGTGCGGGCCGAGCGTTAAGCTCCCCTAGGCGCTCTCACACGGGCTGATGCCGCTGTGTCAGGGTGGGGCAAGGGTTCGGGGATTTTCTCGATCTGTGAGGGATCTTTTTTCTTAAGCTAATGCCGGGGGGTGTCTTGTACCCCTGCGGTTGAGTTTTTTTTTTTCTGGAGGCATCCCCAGTACCCTGTAACTAGAGCCCAGACATACGATGACAGGGACGCTCATATTACTCTCTTCACTTTGTATGCACTAAAACACAGTTTGAGGGTTGTTTAATGTAATTTCTTTCCTTCAACTTCTTTTTGTTGCCTTTTCCCCATTTGCTTATGCTTTCTGCCCCATCCTCATCTGGATGAATTTTCTTGTCAATTGTTCAAGTAGGCATTATCTAATAAGTCTTGTGGCAATGTTGCAGTGATGAACAGCTGGGGCTTGTTATTCAACTGGGGCCAAGATGGAGGGCAGGGCATTGCTTTCCAGCTACGGGATGTCCAAGCTTGTGTATTCAGTGACGTGTCATGGGTTAACATGAAGGCACGTGTTGATGCTGACCCAGGGCCGTTCCATGTGACCAATGTATGAGTTCCGCAATGGCAGGTGGTACGTGGTTCATCACCATAGCTCGCTCATGGCTGACCCTGATCCGCATAATCTGTTTGGCTGAAGCTGAGAACAAAGAATCATCCACAAAAAGAACTTGATGGCATATTTTTCATGTTCCGTGCTTCTTTTGCAATTTAGACTGGTGATAGATTATCAAATGTATTTTGGGAGGATTTTTTCTCATTTTTCTCTGTTCCTTCATCCTGAATATCCTGTTTGTTGATATTATCTCCTGCAGTTTTGTATAAATGTGTTCTGGGAGTAAACTGAATTGGTCAATGAAAGGTTATGGTGCCATGTGAGGCTGTGACTTGACTTATCTGGTGCAACTTAATGTTTGCATTGCTGTTGTTTAATATTTTTTAGTCTAGCTACTGTTCTGATTCCAGATTTATGATCTCGCTACGCTGCTACGCAATGGCCAAAATTTGGAACTGTGAAATAGCAATAATGCTGTGCCAGATCTTTTTGCTGAAGCCGTTTAGGAATCTTTGGCCTAATTGCTAGAGCTGCAAGTCTGTTTTGGTTGCATGAGTCCTATTCCTTGCATCATTCAAGATGATGGCATGCTCTAATGTAAGACTAGAAATTTTCAGTGGTGATTGGGCTGGTGATAACTAATGCTCAATCAAGGATCTGATCACCCAGCCATGTTAACACCGCACGTAGACATTATGTTTCACTTCAAAGGAGCAGCTACGCTTATCGCCAAGATGGAGCAGGAACAGTTAATCGTTCAAGACAAGCACAAATCTGGTCTCTCAAAAGAGCAAGATTGTTTATTCAGTTCAGATGTACAACAAGAGATACATTAAGAAATCTCGAGATTTATACATGGCCATCCAGACGTGTGTGTGTGTGTGTGTGTGTGTGTGTGTGTGTGTGTGTGTGTGTGTGTGTGTGTGTGTGTGTGTATTACAGAAAATGAGGGCTAAATCCTCTGGAATCATCATCACACATGATAAAACAATGGGACGCATCATGTCCTAGCCCGCGAGATGGAAACCCTAAAAACTTACTAATCACCCATCAACCAGCACATTGTTAAATACTAGTACATTGTTAAATACTAGTAGTATAATCGTAGTAATGTATATATGTCGATCTTATTGTGTCCTTGCTCGGCACTCCCCTGAGTTCGAGCAGCTATCAGGAAGCCTCAGGCATCATCCTTGTCTGCAAAGATATCAAGAAGGGCGAGTGCCTGCAGACAAAGCAACATCTCAATTAGCTTCATCATGTCTCACATCTCAAATGGCAAACGTACTACTATACGCCATTCGATGTATATACAAACCTCGGCGACGCTGAGCTCCAGCCGGAACTTTGGGCCGTCGTAGTGGTGGAGGATCGGCCGGAAGGCGTCCTCCTCCAGCGGGTAACAGATCTTCCTCCTCGCGACCCTCACCTGATTGCATCGTCAACAAGGCAGATACAGAGAGTAAGGACGGGTGTTCATCTAGGTATCTAGCGCAAGCTATTGTTCAGTACTAGTAGCAGCTTCAGATAGAATTGATTTTATTGAAGTATTGAACAGGTCTCTTCTAGTGTTTGTATCATCTGGTTGTCGGTCTCCAACTGACCAGCCAACCAAGCAACCTAATTAAGTCGAGGAGGTTAGGCAGTCACTAGCAAGCTCTGCCGACGATGTAGACCATCACCACCCATCCGTCTAATTAATTAATAACTGATGCTTTCCTCACCCATGTTGGTGTATTGATGCTAAACTAAGCTGGTACTAGTTGAGCAAATTTATCTACCATGATTGACTAGAAAATCAAGTTCGTTCATGAGCGGGTAGTCATGTACCTGTGCAGGGAAGCGAGACTCGCCGGGGCACTTCTTGTCCTCCCACGCCGACGAATCGATGTTAGTTCCGCCGAAGCTCTCAGCCTGAATGATTTAGCGATTATAGTATTAAGGTGATAAGCACAAACAATTCATCAAAGTTGCAAGAAAAAGGTTTCTGAAGATTGTTTTTTTTTAACCTCAAAGATGCCGTGGAGCTGGTGGGTGGAGTAGTTGTAGAGAAAGAGGGGCAGCCCTGGCCTGATCGCCCTCACTGAATCTCTGTACCTCGATGGCAACCCTGCAATCCGTCACACTGACCAGTTAAGGAAAATTTAATCTTTTGCAACGTTTGTCAGAGCAAGAATTAGTAGGATTGAGTTTCAGGTAATTTCTTGACTGGTTTAGTAGTAGTCAAACATCGTAACAGAAGGAATGGAGAGGGGTTTTATGCATACCGAAGAGCTGCCTCTTGAGGTTCTCCTCCATGGTGTCGTTGTTGCAGACGAAGATGTACCCTCCGATGGCCTCGTTCCGCGGCAGCGCCTCCGACGCCGGCAGCGTCTTGAACCTCTTGTCCATCGCCGCGGCCCCGTTGTTGCTGTGACTCTCGTTCTTGGCGTACTTCTTCTTTCCATCCCCACCGCCCTTCTTGCCCTGGCTAACGTAGTGGTTGTTGCTGGCCGGCCTCCCGATGGACTTGTTGAAGTAGCTCTTCACCTCCCCGTTGCCGCCGTTGTTATTGCTGTAGTTATAGCTCCCCATCTTGTTGAACGCAAGGTTGTTGTCGTTGTTCATCTTGGCGCCATAGCTGTTGTTGCTGTTGTAGGACTTGTCGCTGGGGAGGTTGACGTTGTTGTAGCGGTCGGCCTTGCTGGTGGTGGTGGCGCCGAAGGCGAGCTTGCCGGAGCCGATGAGGCCGGGACCGTCGAGGCCGCCGTTCTTGGCGGCGGCGGAGAAGGGGAAGTCGTTGCGGCCGTCGGCCGGGGAGAAGAGGCCCGGGTCGGCGTTGGAGTTGTTGGGCGGGGACCAGATGGAGTCGCCGAGGGAGAGGCCGGAGAAGCTCGCCGTCTGCAGCCGCAGCTGGTCGCTGAACTGCCAGAACTCACGGTCGTACCCCTCCATCTCTTCTTCCCTCTTGCGTTGCTGTTGCTGTGACCGACGTGCCGTCGCCGTGTGCGGAGAGGCGCGAAATGGGGGAGAGAGGGAATGGAAACGGAGTGCGATGCGAGAGTTTTTTTATAGCTCCATGCTTTTCTACAGTGGTTTATATAATTTTTAAAATATAATAAAGGATAGGCAGATATTAGTTAGTTTTTTATTTGTTTTGAGATTAATGTTGTTTTTGTCAGAGAAAAAAGTATTAAAGCGTTGCTCTTTTTTATCCGCCGGGGGGGGGGGGGGGGGGACGTTGGTGCGGTTCGGTTGGTGAGGTGCTGGTGTCCGCCGTGGACTGGGACTACGGTGCGCGCGACGTCGTCGGTTGTCGGGTCGGGGCGTGGACGTGGGGGGAAACTTCGCAGAAGGTGGCCGAAGCGCGTCGTGAAGGGCGAGAAGGAGACGTGGATGCCTCGGCACGCGACGCGGCAGTTGATCGTCAGCTCCAGTTGTCTTCTCGAAGATGGGCTAGTCTTTTCACCGGGTGGTGACGAGAGGAATGCCGACAAAGTTGTTGTGGAGCTACAGTTTCCTTCGTGTTATCGTTTTCCTTCCTCCTATCGCGATACATACACAGAAAGATCGATGCTACAGTGGGCATCCCTGAGACCGGTGGTAGCTGTCATGTCATGGAGTCGGTGCTTTTGAGCTATAAGTATATAAGTTATGACTGAATTTTTATATTATGGGCTATTTTGAGAGACAGTATACAGAAAAAATAGTTATATATGATTTTGGTCAGTATAGCTAAATTTGGTACAGTTCTTATTCAATCTATTTATAGACCCCGTCATAAAAAACACACCGTTTAAAAACTACTTACTATAGTAAATAGAAACCAAAGCATAAACAAAGTGTAAACGAACCCACCCATCGTATTCTACTACTATAAGATCAAGTCATACTAGCGCATGGTATATCATTAGAAAAGATTCTAACGGTATAGACAAGCTTCACCAGATTTCATTTAAGTTTCACAAGATTTTAGATAGTTTCGAACGTGCTTCATAAAATTTAGTTAACTTAGGCCATAAAACCTCCTAAAACCTTATAAAACCTCATAAACACCATAAAAATTAGACAACCTTATAAAACTTAGCTAACATAGACGTTAAACCTCCTATAACTTTATAAAACTTAATGAAACACTATAAAACTAACCTCTTAAAACTTTGTAAAGCTTAACGAACATTATGAAACTTAGTAATTAAACCTTATAAAATTTCATGAAACTTAGTCATGAAGCCTACTGAAACTTTATGAAACCTCATGAAACTTAGAGTTCAAAATCATGAATCCGCTACAAAAAAAACGTATAACTTCATTAATCCACTACAAAAAAAACCTTTATGAAATCTCATGAAATACCATAAAACCATATAAAACTTAGTCAACTTAACTTCATAAAAAATAAACAAGAGCAAAATCTTCGATATGCTCACCTGTGGCCACCAGGCTAAAAGCAAGCGCGAGCCCCACGTCCATCGGGCCCGTTCACTTGCTACCTAGCCTCCGGTCGTGCCCACAACAGCCAAACCAGCTGGCCACTTGCCACCGTCGAGCCTGATCACTCACGGCCATAGCAACTCTAAGCACCTTGTCGCCGCCCTCGCATGTTGCTGCCATGGCTCGAGCACGTCGCAATCGAGTTCAAAGGCACCCCACCATGTTTGCTCGTCGCAGCATTTGCTTGTGGCCTCCGCGCCCGACTTGCCACTACGACTGCTCGCCCCACTCGCTACCGCTCCTCACCACAGCCATGTTGGCTTGCTTGCTCAGCACCTAGCATTTGGCGAGAGACAGAGGGATGGACAGAGGGTCAGGGTGAGACCGTGAGAGAGAGTCAAAGGGATGAATGCATGTGAAGTGATAAGGTTTGCTTGGTAGGGATAGAGGATCAACTGAGATGGAGGGCCCAATGTCAAGACAATCTGATGATGATTGTCTATGCCGTTGATTCAGCTCCAAATGGTAGAACATTACATAGTTTTCTCTATAAGATCTGCTGAGAGATTAGAACTGTTCACGTATCTAGTATTGTTGCAACTTTTTTTAATTTTGGCCCCTTAACACCTGTTTTTACAAAAATAGCACCCTCCTCGAGCTCGAAAGGCACGATAGATGACACGTATTACCTACCACGCCAGGATAGCTTGGCAGAGGTGAGCAGCATGGTAGGTCAGGCTAGCACGGGAGGTGATGGGTAGGAACGATAAGTGGGTAGCCCGAGATGCTGCCAGACCATCCCTGCTTGGTAGGTGCTACCGAGCAGCTCGGGTAGGAACAATAGGTGGGTAGCCTGAGATGCTGCCAGACCACCCCTGCTCGGTAGGCGCTATCGAGTAGCTCCGGCTCGGTAGTAGGCTGGGAGGACAAAAGGGGTAGAGATGGCAAAAAAACACATGTTGGCTCAATTTAAAATTGCTTTAATTACACTCGTTAATTTGGATTTTGCTCTACCTCGACTTGTTAGCTCATTTGTAAAAATACTTCCAAACTATACGTAAAATATTAAATAAAATTATGCCAATTTCGAGAAAAACGCGATAAGACGAGAAGTTGGCTCAATATCCCCCTAGCCGAGGGGAGCTCGGGGTCTAGGGCGTTCGGTTGCAGCACTGGATTGGAAGCTCCATGCGAAAAATTTAGTTTTTTGTAACTAGGTGAATAGTTGTGCAAATTAGTTAAAACAAGTGCTTTGATCCAAGTTAATTAATTCTATTAGGTTTTGTTCGCATGTGCATAGAAATTTTTTAGGAAGGTGCAAGGGGGTTCAAAGGGCAGATAAACTACCACCACAACTCCATGTGTTAAGTTGTAAAGATATGTTGTTGCAAACAATTATCATAATGGACCATGTGTAGGCCGACAAAGTAGTTCGTAATGAATGTGCGAATTACATGGTGCGTGGAGTTTGGTTAGATGTGTATGTTTGCCTTACTACTCACACGATACAAGTGGCAACATGCACGAATCATTAACCCCAACTAAAACTAAGATACATGTGCGCACTTTGGAAGCTATGGTTCCAGTTAGTTGTCATACATATTTGGATCCATCGGCGCCTTTCCCTTCTCTTCTTTGTAGGCTTTAGCCCTCATGACCCAAGCCCTGTACTCACCTTCTACAACTTGTGTAGCTTTGTCTCAGTCAGAGACAACCCTGGCATTCAGTGGGGGCTTCGAGGACCACTAGCATCTTACCCTTGTTCTTTTTGCTATCATTCAGGGTGGAAGGTTTTCAGCGTGTGAATCTCTCAAGTGTCATTAGGTAATAGAACATGTATTTTTGCTCGATGAATGCCATGTCGTACATATCCAGGCTATCTATCTATTGGAAGAAGTAGCAGCATTCTATAGTCTATTGGCTTGAACGGAGTGGGTTAGAGATGTGCAAAATAAAACATGCAATAAGGAATAGCAAATACGTGCTTATAAGAACTTCACCGCACGTGTAGTGTGCTCGAGCGACGGTTGCTAGGTGTGTGGACTGAATGATATGTGCAGTCGCACTATAGGCATGGAAGCTCCGGTGGCACGGATGCATCCTTGCAAGAATTTCAAGGTATGATCCATTCTTCTGGGCCACCCACTTCCGCTTGCGAAACATCTCTTTGTAGTTTGACATATCTACCAGCGGTGCAGTGACGTACTATATCTCTCCTCTCTTCTCCCTATCATCTTTTCCTAGTTTTGAGATCAGCTCGATTGGAGTCTTGGGTCTGGTCGTGAGGGCTGGCCAGATTTTTATAGACAGTCGATATGCACTGTCTGAGTGTAAAGCTTGAACGCGTTGTTATTTCACTAGGAAAGCTTATACGTGTTGTCAAATCCCTAGAAAAGCTGGTGAGTGCTGTCTACTCGTTATGAAAAGATAGTACGTGTTGTCAAATCAATGGAAAGCTAGTGCGTGCGTCCACTAATGGAAAGCTGGTATATGCTATCAAATCACTAAGAAAGCTGGTGCATGTTATCCACTCACCGTGGAAAGCTAGTGCGTATTGCCAAATCACTGAGAAAACTGGTGTGTGCTGTCCACACACCGTGGAAAGCTAGTATGTACTGTTAGATCACTAAGAAAGTTGGTGTGTGTTGTCCACTCACCATGGAAAACTGGCATGTACTGTCAGATCATTGAGAAAACTGGTGCATACTGTCTACTCACTGCAAAAAGCTGGTACCTATCAAATTACTGGGAAAGCTGATACATGCTGTCCACTCACGCGAAAAGCTGGTTCATGCTGTCAAATCACTGGAATAGGTGACGTGCTATCCACAGGCTGCATATGTGTTGTCAAATCACTGGAAAAGTCTATGCATGCTGTCCACTATCTGAAAGCTGGTACATATTGTAAAATCACTAAGAAAGCTAATACGTGCTATCAACAGGTTGCGAAAAGCTGGTACATGTTGTCAAATCACTAAAAAACCGGTGCATGCTGTCCACTCATTGGGAAAAGCTGGTAAATGTTGTCAAATCACTAGGAAACCCGGTGTGTGTTGTCCATAGGGTGCGAAAAGCTAGTACATGTTGTGAAATCACTGAGTTGTCCACTGGCTGGGAGAAGCTGGTACATGTTTTCAAATCACTGGGAAAGACGGTGTGTGCTTTCCACTCACTGTGGAAAGCTGATACGTGTTGGCAAATCACTGAAAAAACTGGTAAGTGCTGTCCACTCGATGCGAAAAGCTGATACATATTGTCAAATCACTGGAAAACTGGTGCGTGTTGTCTGCTCGCTGTGAAAAGCTGATACATGTTGTCAAATTACTAAAAACGCTGGTGCATATTGTCTGCTGGCTACGAAAAACTAGTATGTGTTGCCAAATCACTGAAAAAACTTGTGCGTGCTGTCTACTTGCTGATATCTTAAGAAAGAATACCAAGAACCAGACGAATAAGAAAACAAAAAATAAACCACATGGTCTAAGATAGCTACATAATAATTTGGTCAAGTTGCTCATGTCACTCATGCCATGCTTTGTCATGTGGATATAATATATTACACATTACACGTCTACTATTCAGCATATGGGTGGGTACTTGCAAACAAAAATCTACTCCTAGTAAGGACTATGACCTGACATAATTCGTATGTCACTACTACAGAAAAGGTCATCACAGACGATTTCGTGAACTGTCTAAATTTATGGGTCAGTAATGACATATGGTCATAAAACTATCTGTGGTAACTAACAACACAGATAGTTTTTAAAAAGAATCGTCTGTGATGTGTACGTATTATGGATGGTTTTTAAAATAACCATTTGTGAAGTGCACGTATTACAAACAATTTTTAAATATAACTATCTGTGATATGTACATATCACAGACAACAAATAAAACAAATTGTCTGTGATCTATCTTTGTTTCTAACTCATTTGAATTATGGGATGTGCAAAACTGCATATGTTAGTGCTATCATGAAATATATATATATATATATATATATATATATATATATATATATATATATATATATATATATATATATATATATATATATATATATATATATATATATATATATTGCTTCCAATATATGGGAAGATATGAAAACCAAGATGGTGATTAGTAATAGTAACAAGTGGAGGTTGGTCAAAGTTTGTCCATGACAACCATCTACAAGTTAGTGATATCTGAAGTAGAAATAATAATTTTACACAGCATACACCAAGTATATCTTGCAGAATAAGGAATAAATTATTAATTCATTCCTTATTCTGCAAGATATACTTGGTGTGTGCTATGTAAAATTATTTTTTCTATTTTAGATATCATCAACTCACATACGGTTGCCATGCGGATTGTAAAATTGTGAACCTAGGCCATCGGGCGGATGGGTGATGGCATAACTCATTTTTATTCCATATTCCTTAGTGATAGTGATATCAAACTTAACATATTTTGCATAGCTAAAGAAAATCAAGTGCAACTTTATTTATTGACTGGAGATCTATATATGACTTATATTTTATTTAGGGAATCGATGCTTAAAAGCATTAGTAATTCATCTTCAGGATATTAACATCACAAGGGCATAATTGAAACTTAAGCCCAAGTATTCATCCTCAGGATGTGTAACCATGATGATACATTATTTATTGCCATATCATAAAGAAAGAAAAAGTTACATATAGCGTGCTCAGGGAAGAGGTGGCGTGCTCGGGGAGGAGGGGCACCGGGGAGCATGTGGCGGCTCGTGCTGAAGGAGGAGGAGACGCCATGCTCGGGGGAGGAGGCTTGCTCAGGAAGGAGGCAGTCAGCTCGGGGGAGAAAGTGTTCCGAGGAGAAGGCAGCATGCTCAGGGAGGAGGCGGCGCCTTGCTCAAGGGGAGGCATGCTCGCGGAGGAAGAGGGCGGCTCAGGGGAGAAGGCGCGCCGGGGAGGAGGCGGTGGCTCGTGCTCGGGAGAGTTAGAGATATATTAAGTCTTCGAGTGGGGGCGCGGGCAAACCCTAGATTGATCTGAATATAAATAGGTTGGACACAATACAGATGATTCTAAACTATAACCGTTTGTGATAATATACATCACAAACGGTTCTAGTTTATAACCGTATGTGATACACACACACAAATTCACATATATATGACACATTGCCAACACATAAATACAAATTCACATACATATATGACACATTCTCATATACATAAATGCAAATTCATATACACATAACATATGCGATAATTATACCAAGACCGTTTATATATATAGAAGATAGTAAATACAAATTCGTCTGGTTTTTTTTGTGTTTACATATAGCCAAACAGTGTGGTTAGTCGCTTCTTACAAAGATTACAAAAAGTGGAAACCTAGGCCAATCGCTTCTTACAAAGATCAAAGTTTTTCTACTAGCGGAGGTAGCATGCTATTTCCGTCTTCAAAGCTTCGTAGGTGACGTGGTCAGCATCAAACGGTTCGGGATTATCAGTGAACGAAGCCCAAAATACACCCACCCGTTGACGCGCTCTTTCGAGTGTCTTCAAAAGACCCTCCGACTGATGAGTCAAGTTGAATTGAACCCATAGACTCTCTTCCCTTACTTCAGGGGTCTCAACAAGGTTGACTCGGTCGTCCGCTGTCTTGACTAAGCATTCCAAGTGACAGCAAGCCTCCGGGAGACATGCAACGTCATTGTGGAGAGCTACGTTGTTTGCAAGGTTAGCTCGCTAGAAGTGGAAGACCAACTAGAAGACGCAGCGGAGGAGGATGTCAAGACGGTGGAAGGTGGCCAGACACTATTGGCACAATGTTCTTCCACAGCATCCGCTAGCGTACGGCCGGCGAAGTGCTCGTACAGGATGGGCAGGTTGGCCATCAATGCCGGCGACAAGGAAAAGGCCGCTGAGCCTTTTGTTTGTGCTTGAGAGTAGATAATATGTGTATCAGCGATATGGGGATTCAACTTTGGTACATGGCGACTGATCATCTTTATAAATTTGTGAGATGAAAAGATGCATCGGGAAGCCAAAATGATCAAAGATGCATCGAGGAGATGAAGCTATCAGAGACGCATCGGGGAGACAAAGCGCGTGCCATTCATTCAAAGATACATCACAGAAGGTTATTTTTAATAACCGTCTGTGGTAATATCATAAATGGTTCTAATTAAAAATCATCTTTGAAATCTGTAATTATCTCAAATGGTTCACTTTAATAACCATCTGTCAACTATCATAGACTGTTATTAACAAGAATTGTCTGTGATAATTACATATCACAAACAGTTCAAGCCATTGCTAGTAACACAAATGCTCACATTTGTAAAATCATTTGTGATAATTATAACATAGACGGTTCCCAATGAACCATCTATGATGAGGCGTCTAGTATATCTTATTTTGAATTAGTGTGTCGGGCTACTCCTCCATGAGGCTGTGACCACAGTAGCTGGTACAGTTACTGAGTGAACTAGAGCAAGAGCAGGAGCGACTATAGCTAGCTAAGCTGGAGTAGGAGCGGAAGCGACTACGGCCTTGACTAGTTTCTCCAATGTTGACAACAATCGGTGGGCTAGGCCACGCACGCTCTTATGTGCGGTGCTCCTCAGGCATAGTCCTCTAGTGAGCGGCTAAGTTACAGTGGGGCATGATGGGGGTCCGGGGGTGCTGGAGCGTGGATCGTTGATGCTACTACAGTCCGCTCGACCACATCAACTGCGGCATCTCTCTCACGCTCCAATGTAGCGAGGACCTTGTCGCACTTGGCGAGCTGAGCATGGAGAGTCTTGGCCTGTCTATAACTGGTAGTGAGGAGTTGATGGAGGTCCATGATCTCCTCTAGGGCCTCGGTGTAGGTGGTTCCTATACCTCGGGTGAGCTGGACTTGGTGGGTCAGAAGCGGATAGTCCTTGGAGCCGGGGACGAATGTCTCACCGTATAGTCCTCCTTCCTGGAGGGATGGATAACAGCGAAATGGGAATGTTAGCATTGTGCTCGTAGATCTCACACAAGAGAGCACAAGCCAAGCGGGCGGTGTCTTGAAGAGCATCGGTGGAAGTCTCCTCTAGTGCTCAGTGCGAAAGATGCGGGAGGGTACTCGTCTTCCCTTGTGTACAGGAAGACTTCCATCATCCAGGCCACCCTATCTCCTTCCTGTGTCTTCCGTTCCTTGGAGATGGGACAGTGGCAATCATGTAGGTACTACATTAGTTTACGCAGTATGTCAGCAAACTCTCCATTAGTTTGCACAGTATGTCAGTAAACCCCCCCTTCGTCCTCTCGATGGGTGAAATAGTTTCGTGGCCCAATGCCAGCTAATCTGACCATCTATAGTTAAACAAGAGGGTATTAGTAACAGTTTAAAGATATAACGAATGGAGGTGAGTCAAGACTAAGAATGCTTAGTAGAGGCAATAGTACACTTTATTTTTTGGTGAAACTTTTACTTTTTTGTTTAGAAAAATAGGACCAGGTCCTTGAATAACAACCATTCTATAATCACACAAGAGCGATAAATGGATACGTGTGGACATACATAAAAAATATTTAGCTATTTTTTGGCCTGTATTTTTGCAGCTATTTACAATAAATAAACATAGGTACTTACAGAAACACATATGTCAACTAAACATGCCTACGTAGCGCATTCCACATTATAAAACCACCGTTATGCTAACGATATATTAAGTGTGTTGCTCGTAAGCGAATGAAGCATATCTTCTTTCGTAAGTATTGACCCTCTCCGTAATGCTTCCAACTTTTAAATCACAGCTGCGCTTTCTCCCTGCGCTCTCGCTCAGCAAGAAATCTCTCTTTTCTTTCCTTCCCCTCCCTCGCTTGGTAGGAAGGCAACGCACTCTCACTAGGTTCACATTTTATACAGTGTGTGAGAAGTCAGCGCATTAATGTGCAAATAAAACGAGAATCTAACGTTGCATCACGTTGCGTCGTGTAAATACCCACGTGATTCCCTCACGACCGAAGCCAAACCGTGCATGCACTACCCTACGATTCCTTCACATCTACTTGTGCATGATTCCCGGCCATCTGGCTGTGCCTACTGCCGAGCTGGCGCTGCTTGGTATCACCTAATGAGCAAGGGTGGCTCAGCAACATCTCGAGTCGCCCATCTATCGCACCTGCCCATCACATCTCATGTTGGCCTGACCTACCGCGCGACTCGCCTCCTGCCGAGCTACCCCAGCATGGCAGGCAACACGTGTCACCTACCGTGCCTTCCGAGTTTGAGGAGGATACCATTTTTACAAAAAAAAGTGTTAGGGGTCAAAATTAAAGAAAATGTTGCAGCAGACATGAACATTTCGAGAAAATTGCGCTACTGATGAGTAGGGATGGGAAACAGTAAAGGATAATATGTTTTATTCGATATTCGTATCCGAGAAAACGTGAATGTGGTAAGCAAAATCCGTATTCGAGAATGTTCGTATTTGTATTTGAAAATGTTTGTATCCATATTTGAGAATGTCTGTATTCGTATTTGAGACTATTCGATTTGCATTCAATCCGTTTTCATCCCTAGTGGTTTTGTCGGTTTTTCAATGGTTTTGACCGGTTCCTGGAACGGTTACCAGTCTTAAACTGTCCAAATTCAAATTTTGAATCACAAAATTCATTCGGATTTTTCCCGGGTTCCGAAAATGAATCAAATAGTCTCGAATATGAATACGAATATTCTTGAATACGAATGCGAATATGAATATTCTTAAATACGGATACGAATATTCTTGAATATAAATATAAATATTTGTAAATACAGATTTTACTTACTACATTCACGTTTTCTCCGATATAAATATTAGATAAAATGAATTATCTGTTATCCTTTTCACCCCTGTTTCCATCCCTACTGATGAGGTATTTGTTCACCATTGTTTTGCTTGCTTCAACATCACCCCTTAACAAATGTGGCCGTACGGATGCAGCTTTTCTCGATAAGGAAGGATGCGAGTGCGTTTATCGATATCTTGGATGGTATCGTGTGAAAGAAAAGGCTTTGATGGGAGAAAAGGATTTGCAAACCTAAATTAGTCCTACTAGAATTCATCTTCTCCTAACAAGCACACTGGTCGAGTATTAGGGTATGATCTTTTTGATTTATTTTAGTTTATAATTTATGGTTTATGACTTCTCTCGAAAAAATAAATAAGATAATTTTTCGTTGTCATTTCGAAATGGCTTATTAAGATAACCGTTTAGAACAAATTTATCAAATTTCGATTTATTCATATAAGTATCTATATTAGAACTAAAGATCATAAATTAGAGCTGTTGAATATCTAGTCAATTTTCGGCATGTTTTAATCCAGAAATTCAGCATATAAAACATGACATAAACATGCATGAGTGATCTATGAACGATGTATTCATATTCGCTAACGAACAAGCTAACAAAAGCACCTATTAACATGTTCAAAGCGCACAGAATCAAATACATCAGAAAAGTTTTCAGTATATACCTCGGCGGGGCGTATCGAGACACCGAGGCGCCGTTACCATCGATCGACATGATGGCCTATTCGATGTAGTCGATCGAGGCGTGATGCGGGACGAAGCTTGATGCAGAAGATGTTCGCGATGCGATTCAATGAACGATCCACCACCGAAGTAGACGTCGCAGATTGAGTAGTCGCGCCGATGCGCTCCCCAAAAACTTGATCGCCCGCCTACCCGTGCGGTACACAAACGGACGGAGCCGGAGGCCTACTCGCCCGTAAACTTGTGCGCGCAAGGTTCGGATCGAGATGACAGAGAGCAACAACAAAAACAGAACCACCGAATCGTTTCTCCCTTCCTTTCCCGTATGGAGTAGAGAGTCTTTTGTAACAGCAAAAATGAAGAGGCCAGAGTAACTGCAGCCATTACCTCGGAAGTAACCGCAGTCATAATCCATCGTAATCGCACCGTTATCGCCACCACTCGTTAATGCTAGTTCTCGCGAGTCGTTACGATTTTCGAATAGATAAAGAAAAACGCGCACGCACCCGACACGCCTGCGCGCGTACGCACATGCACACGCACACGCATCGCACGGCACGGCACGGCACGGCGCGGCGCGGCGCGGCGTGGCGAGCGAGCGAGCGCGTGTATTGGCTCTCTCCAATTCCACAAGGGGGTTACCACGTTCCACCTTTTAAAGTGGTGTAACTCCCATTCAATTCTCCATATGGGACTAAACAATTTTCTACCTAGCATTAGTTGTGGGCCTAGGAATTTCATTTGATTAATTGCTAAATTAAAATGGGCCAATCCCAATTAATCCAACAATCCCCACCAAATTTCAAGGCACACGAGAAATGCTCTCAGTTCTGCTGTTGTTTGATATACCAGTGTTTCGATGGAGACTGTTAAGTTGAACATCCACCTAGGAAAGGAGTTACACTCATCCACAATCGAACAATGGACTATGCCTTGAATTGAGTTTTGTGCGAACAAGCTTTACCCAATTCCTTTACTAGTACTAGGTCGCCTAAAGCATCCCCTCCGGTTGGAGCGTATAAGTCATACTCCAAGCCTATTCATGAGTATCTAGAGATCACCCAAATCTCATAGATCGTGACCAGTGATCGAACTCATATAGGTGTGTTCTTTTTAGATGTCCTGTAGGCCGACATCTTTGCTTTAAAAAGCCACTTGGATCACATTAAGGTAAAACCAACCTGCCATACAGAATAGGAGAGAAGCGCATCATCAAGAAATGAGCCTGTAAAGGTCTCTCCTCCCGATCAACCAACGACTTGTTTCACCATCCTACTTCACGGGATCTCCGATCACATAGAACAGTTACCACCGTGGTATGACTCATGTGGGTCTCAGCCCATCTCACTCGATGCACTATCTATCACATTACGTGATAAACCCTTTGTAAATTGGTGCGCGATTCTTAGCTATGCGGACATAGTCGATGCTATAACTCCGAGTTTTTCAGCTTTCGGCGGACTTCAACCGCCTCTTAACATGCCTAGATGACTTCATGTTGTCCTTAGAACTGTTCACCTTGATAATTACAATCGATTATTACAGTTCATCGTGATAGCCGTATCGGTTTTTCAACCACCGCAGATCCATAAGGAGTTCACGGCCACTCGGCCTCAACGATGGCGGTATCTAACGCCGTGAGTTACGCTTCCATTGTTGACCTCGTTAAGATGGTGCGCTTGCAAGACTTCAGAAACAAGCACCACCTCCAAGTGTGAACACATATCCACTCGTGGCTTTTATCTCATCAAAGATCGAGATCCGGTTTGAATCACTATATCCCTCCGGTACCTTTGGGTACCCAAAGATAGTGAATGCCATAGCTCACGATTGCCTTTAGATAGCGCATCAATCTCTCAAGAGCACGCCAATGATCATCTCCGGATTTGAAACAAACCGGCTTAGCTTGCTCACAAGCAAAGGAGATGTCGGGCCTCGTAGCACTAGCTAAATACATCAATGAGCCAATGATGCGGGAGTATCTCAATTGATCTCTTGTTATTCTTCGGTTTTTCCTCAATAACACACTAGGATCATAAGGAGTAGAAGCAGGTTTGCAGTCACTATAACCAAAGCGACTCAAGACCTTATCCACATAGTGGGATTGCACGAGTGTAACCCTACCATCACCTTCTCTCAGTAGCTTAATGTTAAGAATCACATCAGCCACTCCCAAATCTTTCATTTCAAAATTCTTGGACAGAAAGTCCTTGACCTCCTCAATCACATTGAGGTTGGTCCCAAAAATCAGTATGTCATCAACATACAAGCACAAGATCACTCCTTCTCCCCCACCATAGCGATAGTACACACATTTGTCAGCTTCATTCACAACAAAGCCAGCAGATGTCAAAGTTTTATCGAACTTCTCATGCCATTGCTTAGGTGCTTGCTTTAGGCCATACAAAGACTTTAACAACTTGCACACCTTTCCTTCTTGACCTTGTACCACAAACCCGTCTGGCTGATCCATATAGATCTCCTCCTCCAACTCTCCATTTAGGAAAGCTGTCTTAACGTCCATTTGATGAACGAGAAGACCATGAGAGGCAGCCAGGGCAAGTAGTACTCGAATTGTGGTTAGTCGGGCAACAGTGAATAAGTATCAAAGAAGTCCTCGCCTTCTTTCAGGTATAACCCTTGGCCACAAGCCTTGCCTTGTACTTTTCAATTGTACCATCAGGCCTAAGCTTTTCTTGAAAATCCATTTACATCCTCTGAGTTTACACCCATAAGGACGGTCAACGACCTCCCAAGTTCCATTAGACATAATAGAGTCCATCTCACTCCGCATCGCTTCCTTCCAATAGTCGTCGGAGAAGAATATGCCTCTTCCATGGTTCTTGAGTGTCATCCACGAGATATACAATGAAATCATCACCAAAAGACTTTGCAATCCTCTGTCTCTTACTCTTTCGAGTAACTTCATTGTTATCCTCTTCAGGATTTTTCATAGACGTTTCCTCAACATGTTCTATCGGCACAAAGGAATCAAGGAAAATTATAGGTTCTTGACTAGATGAGCTAGGTACATCACATTTCATAGCAAATTCATTCTCAAAAAATGTAGCGTCTCTGGACTCTATGATTGTACCAACACGCATGTCAGGTACTCCAGTTTTTATAATTAAGAACATATAACCCACGCTGTGCATAGCATAACCAAGAAATACACAATCTACGGTTTTTGGTCCAAGTTTGCGCTTCTTGACAATTGGCACGTTAACTTTGGCCAAACATCCCCAGGTGCGCAAGTATGAGAGAGTCAACTTCTTCTTTTCCCATTCCTCGAATGGTGTTACTTCTTTATTCTTTGTAGGAACTCTATTCAGGACATGACACGCGGTCAATATAGCCTCACCCCACCATTCCTTAGAAAGTCCCGCAGTGTCTAACATGGCGTTAACCAAATCAGTTAGAGTGCGATTCTTTCTTTCGGCAACCCCGTTTGACTCGGGAGAATAGGGAGGCGTCCTCTCATGAATAATTCCATGTTCCTCGCAGAATAAAGTAAACTCATTTGAAAAATACTCTCCCCCACGATCAGACCTTACCCGCTTGATTTTCCTCTCAAGTTGGTTTTCTACCTCAGCTTTATAGATCTTAAAATAATCCAACGCTTCATTTTTTGTTTTTAATAAGTACACGTAGCAAAATCTAGTGCAATCATCTATAAGCGTCATGAAGTATTTCTTTCCACCTTTAGTCAACACGCCATTCATCTCGCATAAATCAGAATGAATGAGTTCTAACGGTGCCAAATTCCTCGCCTCTTTTGCTGCCTTGTGAGGCTTGCGAGGTTGTTTCGATTGAACACACGCATGGCACTTAGAACCTTTGACCAAAGTGAATTTTGTTGGTGATATGCGCTAGAGGCAACATGGAGATGTTGAATATATCACATATTATGTTTATGATACATTACTTTGTTCCTTGAAATAGACATTATCATTATTGATCAATGAGTATGTGACTTATTCATGAGACTCTTAATGCCAAAATGTTGCTATTTCTAAATGATCCCTGATCATATATCATATGAGGAACAAATATGATTCAAAGATCAGCATATGTATTGATTGATGATCATGTCTCATGGATCATGGTATGGAGATACCAAATCAATAATATGGACATGTGTTAGTGAACATATGTTGGATAGACCCGCCATGAGACAACTCGCAGAGATTCCATGTGTCATTAGTTGGTCTCAAGTAGTGTTTATGTAGAATCCTTAGACTTGAGATCATCATGGTTCCCAACATGCGTAGTAGCCTATTTTGGGACTACTAACCACTACTCCGTGAATCGGGTAGTCATAAAAGTAGTCTTCGGGTTTGCTATGAAACATGTAGTGGGATGTGAATGATCAAGATAGAATTTGCCCCTCCTTATGGGAGAGATATCTCGGGCCCTCGATGTAATGGATTATGAAAGTGCATGGCCATGCCAATGTGATTGAGGAGTCAATCACAAGTTTATAATCCATCACGGAATCGAGAGAGTGATTGAGCTATTAAGAGGATGACACAGTCTCGCCTTGTGCTTAATCTATATCATGAGGCAAAGGGATTCGTACATGAGAACATTACAGTTCAACCGATATGATCTTTACGTATACTTTGGGGTTAATATGTCTTGCTAGAGGCCGCTATTAATGAGGTGACCGAAAGGTGTTTCGGTCGCGACCAAGTATACGTGAACCTCTGTGGTCGCACACTTAACGGGTTGGAACACTAATTCGAATGTGATTCGGATGTGGGCTCAATTCGGATAGAGATCGGATAGACTCCTATTGGGCCTCGGTCCACGAGGCCCAAGTGAGGAGGTCTATATATTTGGAGGCGGGGTGAGGATGTACGCTCTGTTCCTCCCGAGCAAAACCCTAGCCGTCACCTCCCGAGCCAAACCCTAGCCGCTCGCGAGTCTTTGGTACACTCGCGATCGGCGTTCCGCCCGGACGTGTGGATACCGGTGGAGGCGCTGCTCGTTGCGGCGTTGATCGGCATCAACAAACTACAGATTGGATCTGCTCGTGGTGTGGTTGATCGCGTGGAGGAGACGATCTGTTCGGGACGATCGGCTACTTCCACTACTACCTCGACGCGCGTGGTTGGATCGGCTTCTCCAACTCTTCTTCCGCTGCGCTGCGCGTCTAGTGGTAACGATCTATGATCCCTCCTTAGCATGATGTCCTGGTGTGCGCGGTAGAAATTTTTATTTTCTGCTATCGTAGCCTACGCGCGTTCCTTCAAATTTCGGGATTAAACTCATATTAGCTAAGCGCGTCATACACCCAAAATTAACATGACAAAGTCGTGAATGCCAAACATTAGACTCATCATCATCATTACACACATGGTTCACAATTTTATTACAGGAATCCATCAAAGAAAAACGGAACAAACCTCCGCTCTCATAGCCTTTACCAACAAATGTTCCATACTTAGACACGACACATTTATTGGACTCAAAAGCAAGCCTAAAACCATCTCTACATAGTAGAGATCCGCTAACGAGATTCTTCTTTATGGAGGGGACATGCTGCACGTTCTTCAAGCGCACGGTCTTTCCGAAGTAAACTTCGATCGGCCGTACCAACACCATGAACAGCTGCATGCGAACCGTTCCCCATCAACAAGGAGCAACCTCGACCGACCTGATAAGATGAAAACAAGGAAATATCAGCACAAACATGAATATTAGCACCAGTGTCAACCCACCACTCAGGTGATTGACAAATAGAAAGAACCTGTAGGTAAATAATTACCATACCCGATGTTCCTCCAGCGTCACTAATAACCATGTTGGCGGACTTCTTACGCTTATCCTTGCGGTCGGACAATCCTTAACCCAATGGCGAATCATCGCACACAGCGGCCGCCCTTTCCTTTGCCTTTCTTCTTAAACTCGGTAGTAGCCTTGGGCTTGACAAAAGGCTTATTTTTCTTTTGTTGTGGAAAGCCCGAGGATTCTTCTTACGCACCAAATTGGCGCTAGAACCTCCTCAAGAAGAACTTTCTTGCCACGAGTATCTTTTGCCTCGCCTTCTCTTCAACACCAAGAGTGCCAATGAGATCGTAACACCGAACTCCTACCTCTTGTGCTTTAGAGAAGTAGCAAAATCCGACCAAGAGGGTGGTAACTTGGCGATAATACCGCCGACCACAAACTTGTCCGTAACTCGCACTTATTGTTCTCAAGCTCCTTTGCGGCGCTTGAATCTCATGAGCTTGCTCTACTACGTAACGGTCATCGACCATCTTGTAGTCATAGAACTGCTCCATGACATACAGCTCACTGCCAGCATCGGAAACTCCGAACTTGGCCTCAAGTGCATTCCACATATCTTTGCCCGTAGGCAAATGCATGTACACATCCACAATGTTATCCGCCAGTATGTTGACAAGTGCACCTCGAAAAAAGTTATCCGCTACATTGAACTTGCGTTCATCCTCATCAGACAGAGGCTCATCGGGCTTTCATTGTGCAACATGAAAACATTCCATGGCAGTAAACCACATGATCGCGCGTGCACACCATCTCTTAAAATTTGAACCATCAAACGGAGGGTGTGGCTTAAGCGACGCAGCAAAGCCAACTACCGAAAAAGACCTATCAAGTTTTTGGATTGTTGAATATCTAGTCAATTTTCGGCATGTTTTAATCCAGAAATTCAGCATATAAAACATGACATAAACATGCATGAGTGATCTATGAACGATGTATTCATATTCGCTAACGAACAAGCTAACAAAAGCACCTATTAACATGTTCAAAGCGCACAGAATCAAATACATCAGAAAAGTTTTCAGTATATACCCTCGGGTGGGGCCGGTATCGGAGACACCGGAGGCGCCGTTACCATCAGTCGACATGATGGCCTATTCGATGTAGTCGATCGAGGCGTGATGCAGGACGAAGCTTGATGCAGGAAGATGTTCACAGTGCGCTTTCGTGAACGATCCACCACCAGAAGTAGACGTCGCAGATTGAGTAGTCGCGCGATCGCTCCCCAAAACTTGATCGCCCGCCTACCGTGCGGTACACAAACGGACGGAGCTTCGGAGGCCTACTCGTCCAGAAACTTGTGCGCGCAAGGTTCTGGACTGGAGATGACAGAGAGCAGCAACAAAAAACAGAACCACCAGAATACTGTTCAGAGAGTCTTTTGTAACAGCAAAAACGAAGAGGCCAGAGTAACTGCAGCCATTACCTCGGAAGTAACGGCACGGCACGGCACGGCACGGCGCGGCGTGGGGAGCGAGCGAGCGAGCGCGCGCGTGTATTGGCTCTCTCCAATTCCACAAGGGGGTTACCACGTTCCACCTTTTAAAGTGGTGTAACTCCCATTCAATTCTCCATATGAGACTAAACAATTTTCTACCTAGCATTAGTTGTAGGCCTAGGAATTTTATTTGATTAATTGCTAAATTAAAATGGGCCAATCCCAATTAATCTAACAAGAGCCATAAAGTATAGTACAAAAGAGCATGCCCTTTGTATCCGCGGCAGCCGATCCGAATCCAAAATGAAAAACATGTACAAACGCACCAAGAACACAAACTAAACAACCAACACATCACTCGCTATGTATGTTTTTAGCTCGTCTTTGCTTAGTGGGGAAGCGAGTGGGGCTGCGGAAGGGGGCAAGTGCGATCGTGACGCGCGTCTTGCTGTACCTAGCTCGTCTACCATGCGATCTGCATTGATTTTGGTTTGGCCATTAGTACATGAGCCCCCACTTCTCCACACCGTACCAGGCTCATGATTTTCTAGGGTATATATAATGGTGAACACATACACTCACTCACGCACACATCTCATTTGCACACTTTAATTCGTATCACGTCACGTGGTACATCTACTTGCATATATCTAATTAAAGTAAAAATCTATATTTTATAAAGTGTGGATATATGCTCTAAGCATTGAATATATTTATGTGCATGTGCACTTTTTTCTTGAGATTTCTAATTAGCTCGATGAGGCACGAGTTCATCAGGTTCATCGAGACGAGCAGAATTTTTAAAATTTTAAATTTCTAAGCATTTGGACTAATCTGTTTTTTTATTTTTAAATTTTAAAATTTAATTACACCAAAAAACCACCGATAACTATAGTGCCAAACAGTGAAAAATAAGTCGAAAAGCAGCACTCCTTCGGTTCACAAAATATATGGTTTTGGCAACATGCAGTTAAAATTTTAAAACTATTATTATTAATATCTTTTTAAATATTTAAATTAGATATATTAAATAGTAATTAATATTTAAAGTTATTTTTTAAGAGCATGTCGATGTCTAAGGCCCCGTTTGGCACAGCTCAGCTTCACTAGTGAAGCTGTTTTTTTTGTTTCAGCTTCACGAGCAGTTTCACCGGTGAAGCTAAAGCTGTTTTGGAAAACTGTTTGGCAAAACAGCTTCACCAATGACTTCATGCATGGTGAGAGAGGGCAATTGTCCAAGATGCCCTGTCTACCGACTTGTTCTAACATTTGGAGTTGTATATTTGTATATGGTCATATGAATTAAAAAATAATATATTTGAATGAGTATGAATTAAAAAATTAAAATAATAAAATAATAAAAAAATTAAAATCAGTGCGAACGGGAGGAGAGGAAACAAGCATGGGGACCCAATGACAAAATACTGTAATTTCTATCAACTACAAGGGCAGTGGGTTCCTAGAACTGCGAGCCTGAGGGAGAGAGCTGAGAAAAGCTACAATTTTCAGCTTCACCCCACCCCATTCCCTTGTGTGAGCATGATTTAAGGAGCTTTATCTATGAAGCTGTTTGCAAAAAGGGTGTTTGGTAAAAAATAACTTACAACAGCTCATGAAGTTGTTGATAGAGCTGTACCAAACAGGGCCTAAAACAGCGTATTTGTGTGAACCGGAGGAGCAATAAAGATTATTACGCGGAGGCCGCTCCTCAATCAATGGCATTTACGTTGAATCTGGCGTCCGGGACTGCTCCCAAGCGTGGGCATGTCAGATCGCGGGCTACTTTTTCTTCGAGCGTCGCTGTTTGTAACCCTATCGTAAGCTCGGCGCGTACATGTCGCGGGGTCAGGCGGGCGACGTGGCACAGCGCCGTCGCCCTCGGCGGCCACCGGCAGCGCGACGCGATTGTCCGCCGCGTCCTCTCCTCTGGGCGCGCACGGAGTATGGGCGACGGTTTGGTGGGTCATGCGCACCACCGAAGCCACGTCATGCTAAATTGTTTCGGCTTATATACAGCACTAAGGACACTCGCAATAGTTCTACGTAAGCAATGACTATAATATTAATTACATACTATATAGTATTAGTAGTATCTTATTTAAGATATTACTTGAGTACGTAATCTAACACGAAGATACTAGTTAAGATATCTGTTATGGATTAAAGTGGTGTCTACCACCTTATAAATGTGTCACTGTATTAAATGGTGCATTAGGAAGAGAATTGAAAATAAATATTAAATTACAGTATTGATTAATGATAGATATTGTATATTAAAAAGATAATGTCTAGTCTCATCTAAACTAATAATTCACCAGTTAAAATTATCCTACATCCACCCAACAATTACCTGCTCCACAGTCATGACCTTAACTACGGTCACACCACAATATGCACCCATAATTACACCATCCTAAAAACGTCCGCACCAGATTAACTCTCCTCCATTCTCTCTCCTTACCCAACCATATCCGACGGTCATCCTTCAATGGATCTGCAGTACCCTCCCCATCCCGCTCTCCTCTGCAGTCCGCGTGGGCCTCCTCACGAAACCGCGCTGCCTCCTCCCACCTTCTCCCCCGTCTCCCCACGTTCTCCTCCCCTCCTCCCGTGCTCCGCGCCGCCTCCTCCCCTCCCTCATCCGCCGCGCCGTCGCCGCCTCCTCCTCCTCACCCCGCGCCGCCGCCACCTCCTCCTCCCCCCACTTCTCCGCTCCACCGCCACCGCCGCCTCCTCCTCCCCCCTCCTCCCATTCTCCGCGCCGCCTCCTCCTCCTCATCCGCGCGCGCCGCCGCGCGCGCCGCCTCCTCCTCTCCTCGCGCCGCCGCCTCCTCCTCCCCGCTCCCGCCGCCGCCTCCCCGCTCCTCCGCTCCGCCAACGCCTCCCCGCCACACCTCCGCTCCGCCGGCGCCTCCTCCCCCAGCGCCGCCGCCTCCTCCCCCACTCTCTCGCTCCGCCTCCTCTTCCCGCTCCTCCACTCCGCGCCTCCTCCTCCCTACCACCCGAGCTCGAAACCCTAGCTCAAACCCGCCACCCGAGCTCGAACGCGACCACGATCCGCCGCGTGCGCGAGAACCAAAACCCTAGCTCCTCCGATCTCTTTCGTCGGTTAAATCGCGTGGCGGCGGCCTCGAGCGAGCGGGTGCGTGGATCTGAGTGCCGTGATGGCAAGGGCGAGGCGAAGCGGAGCGGGCGGTGCGCGCGCTACGGAGAGCGGTGGCGCGCGCCTACGTGCTGCCGGTCGGCCGCATCGCGGAACGTGCTGCCGGCGCTCGGCAACAACGCACATCGAGGAGGTGCCGCGCCGCCGAAGAGATCCAGGATGAGGACTCAACCGTCGCCAGGATTCGTAAGCTTCGATACCTTTTTTGTTCCGCTGGGCTCGGGAGCAATATGGATTGTCGCGGCTCTAAATACAGAATTAAGTAGCTACCTCGTCAGTCTTTACAAGGCTTTGCTACTAACTATTGTTTGATATCCTGCTCTTCACCTTGTGTTTTGAACAAGAAAGCCATGAATTAATTGTAAATCTTACTTGCTATTTTTTGGGCGAGGACTTACGTTGTTTCTCGAATTAGCTATATCGGACCATGAGACCATGCACTTGCAAAGTCAGTAATCCTTATATAGAAGTACTACAACTATGGGAGGTATCTGGTGCAAACCTTGACCAACTCATAGCGACGTATGATATTGTAGGATACAGGCATGATCCTTGCACATATATTTCTAATCTTAAAATATTTTAGCTTGTTGAGACATCAATATTTTTCTCTATATATTCAGGGTTCACTGGAAGAGTGCAGGGCAATTACATATGACAATTTGAAAGTGGTCCAATATGAAGACGAAAATGCACATAGAACATAAGCTGATATTTCATATTTGAGCTAAGGGTAGTTGTTACCTGCGGGGAACATGCTCAATGCTACCATGTCCTACTCTGCCAACCAAGTTTCATGGTCAGTATCTGGTTTATTCTCACTAGCTTGGTCTGATTTGATTATATCCAATGTTTTAGGATTTTTCTGCTCACTTTACTTGCTTGTAAATAAGAAAAACCTTCTTACCTCTCTTGATTATCTTCTTTTGTTATGAGAAATATGCGAAAATCTTTGAGAACAAGTTGGATACATGATCACATATAACATTTTTGTACTGACCATTTCTTGCATCTGTGTACCTATATACCAATCTTTTGTCTAAGAAATCACCACATCCTATCCTTTGTTTAATTAATTTAGAAACAAATCTTTCCAAGTTTCTATACATGTTACCAGTTTCCATAATACCACCCTTATTTGTTCTTATTTTGTTTCATTTCGGGTAATGAACTTCATAGCCGTAAGGCGATATCGATTTCTTTGCCAAGTACAAGCTTGTGAGTTTTGAACCTCACACCTTCTTAAAAAAAACTTCTTGACATGCTTTTCAAAGACCTGCCAGTTTGTTATACATATGTTCTTTTCGTGACCAGGCAAAGGATAATGTAAAGAACGTACAATCGGCAAATGAGGCAAACTCTTGGTGCAATGCACCCTTAATTTAATGTCTTGTTACATGAAAACAGGGAAGTTTGAGGAATGCATAAATGAAGGTTCAGAGGTATGTTATAGGGATCTTGTACAATTTTGATTAGTTTTCCATCTGAACTCATCCTAGGAAGAGAGATCATTTCGTTTTCCAATAAAAGATGCAGTTTGTTACTCTCTTGTTTTTTTGGGTCTCTGTCATGAGCTTACCATTTTAGTGCTAAGATGCAGTGGATTTTTCTTTTATGTTGGTTTGTCTGTCGATTGAAGTTTTACATAAATGATATGAGTATCTTGCCTTAGCAACCTTGTGAGATAAAGAGCATCTTAGGTCAAGAAAAGCAAGCGCAAATTCTCTAGAAAGGAATTTTTTTGCTAACTTGGTAGCCATATGCACTGATGTGCTTTATACCCTTTTGAACCAAGAACTGTGTGGCTACACATCATAGGGCTGCCATCATCTTAAATGCAATCTATTTCACTTGTTTCTGTCGCCACCTTTGGGTGCTGAAATGGAAGTTTGTAACTCTTTTCGAGTTCAGTTTCTTGAAGTTATGTTATTTGTTGAGTTACCCAAAGAACTGCAGCTCTTCTTTTATCTGTCATGATGATCCAGCTAGCAAATGAACTACGTGTTCTAACTTACGATTCAAGAAATGTCAAAGCATACTACCGAAGGGTCAAGCATACAAAGAACTGGAAACCTGAAAGTAAGCTTTATGTCCGCTTGCCCTTTTTGGCATATGTCTCTTGGCTTATTGCAAATGTCTTTTCTCGCTTTTCTGAACTATACTTGACTGGAATAGTGCTGAAAATGCATTATTCTTATTCTTGACTTGAGTAAAGCCCATGAAATTTCTCCAGAGGATGAAACTATTCTTGAGGTTACGAGGTATGGTTTTCCTTTTGCAGCACAAATATATGCATCTTGCTAACCTTATTCCAAATGTAAAAAGTGTTCAATAACTTTAGTTGTCACCGCTTTCCTACCGATATATTACATTCATGATACTGAGACACGGAAGACAAAGCGGCGGTGGAAGGGGAGGAACGAACCGCCAAAAGGTAGCTTCATTGATATTTATTTTTCTGAGAAGCAAATTATGCTGACATTTTTCATTTCCTGCTATTTGTTTTTACACCAAATCCATGTCTTACTGTAGTTCAACACTTCAACTTATTGTTGCCTTTGGATGTAATATTTGTGGTTGTAGGACTTTTTTTAAGAGTGGTTATGGGTTTTTTTGTGCATATATTTGTCTTCTTCTCCAGGATGGAGGCCGACCACGTCGAGCCCAACGAGGCCACGCTCACCAGCGTCGCCCGCCTCGCCGCCGCGCGCCGCGACCCATCCATGAGGAGAAAGGAGTCGACTGCTCCACAAGGAGTAGAAACGGCGACGCGTCCTCTCCCTGTCTGGCTCCACCGCCCGCATTTCCCCCCATCCCTGCACAGCTTTCGCGATCCGATCCCGAATTCGCTCTCCGCTCTCCGAGATCTACCGATCGACCCCTCCCGCGCGCGATTTTTTCGGCGGAAGCTTTGGTTGCCATGGGGATCTCCCACCCTCTGTCCGACGAGTTTGACGCGCCCCGCGGCGGCGTGCTGTCGCCGGAGAGGACGCCGCCGTCCTGCTGCTCGGGCGACCAAGACTACCTGGAGCACGTGGTTTCAGGATGGACACGCTCGCCGGCATCGCCATCAAGTACGGCGTCGAGGTAATCCACGACCTTTTCGTCCGAAGAAACTCCTCTCCCCCTGATGGTTTGGTTGGTGCTGCGTGCCTGGCAGGCATGTGGTGGGTAAAGCCGCTATCTTGGATTGATCTTCTTTGGGAAATGGTAGTGCAAGATGGTAGGGGTAACACTATATGGTTAAGTTTCATCTTTGCATCATCTTTCGCTAAATGCAAGGAATATAGTTTATGAAAATAATTCCATTGCGAGGCCACAACTTTTCAGGGGAAAAATATTGGTGTTCGTGTCTTGAGGCAAGTGTGAAAATATCCAAATTTTACCCGTATTTTCATAGTCATGTAATCATCGATGTGATGCAACATGTTGACTTTTAACATCACAAATCCTGCTCTCCGGAGAGTTGATGAGAACGATTACATGATAAAGTATTTCCATTGCAAAAATCTCGTATTAGTCAAAGTAACATGCTTGATTGGATTTTTATATATCTAACAAGTTGATAAATTTTAAGTGAGTTCGATTATTGGGTTAAGATTACTCTTTTTTGGTAGATATCTGACATTAAGAGGGCAAATTGTTTGGCGAGTGACAGCCAGATGTTTGCACACAAGACATTGCTCATACCTCTACCAGGAAGGCCAATGCCATCCTCCGTGAGGTTGAATGGTTCCGGTCAAAGGATGGAAAGGTACATATTTCCTCATGTTTGTCTCCTGTGTTTTTGGTTCCTTTTGTATTCCATGCTGCCAAGATACGCCTCCTGCTGTGTAATGCAGGGTCCATAAATTTAACTGTTGTTGGTTTTAGTTAGTTACATACAAAGCTGAACCTTCTTTCTCCTCGATGCTGATTTTATAAGATCAAACTATTAACATGTAAAGATGACTCATTTAGCTATACCTTTTCAAATTGGTTGTCACACTAACTTCTGTCAAGTGCTGAGCGATGTATTGCTCATTCAGTCAGCTATTAGTGAGAAAATGAGTTCAGAGTAAATTATGTTTTTATTGCTCAGGAGTTATGTTTAGTAGCAATGGTTAAGAAGTTCGAGTCAGGGACTAGAGAGTTGGGCATCCCCCACAACTGATCACTTTCTCATGTTAGTATTCCTTTCTTCATTTCTGTTGTTAGATGTATTGCTTTCACATTCTTATGTGGGCAGTTGGTTCCGTAAAAATGCTAATTATCAACAAAATATTGCCCATACTTTTATAATTTAACATTGGGATAATTAAAAAAAGATGTATATGGACTGCTACTTCATTATTTTGCGAGTGCATGTTGCGCGACCACGTTGAGAATGGTCGGTTTCAACCACGTTATGAGTAGTTTGTAACGATCACGTTACGACCAAGTTGTGCGTCGTCGGTTTCGACCACGTTGAGAGTGGTCGTGCGACCACGTGAGAATGGTCCGTTTTGACCAGGCTGTGAGTGGCCGGTAACGACCACGTTGTGAGTGGTCGGTTCGACCATGTTGTGAGTGGTCGTCATGACTACGCTCAAATATCCATCTATAAAAAGTATAGTATTTGCATATTTATGAGTTTACACACGTTAGGTTGCGTCCTATCACCATAATGGTACACGGTGCTCGACGATTTTAAATCCTCCAGAATAATAGGTAGCAACGCAAGCCTCTGCGAGTTACTTTTATCTTCAAGAGAGAAGATTGTAATGTTGTTTGCAATTACTTTCTTCCGATCGACTATTGGTCAATGTATACTAATATCACCACTGGTAGCAAGAATAAGATTCATGTAGCAGAAGTTCATTTTGTGAGATTCAGGTCTGTAATTTTTGAGCCAATTAGTTCATGTTGTGAGATTAGTAGTGATGTTCTGGAGGCTAGGAGCTGGTATTTGCTATAACTATATTAGTTTTTTACAAGCACACTACGGATTATTATTTTCATTGTATTAGGAAAGTTAGTTAACTATAAGATGGATATGATATAAATCTGTGCATGTCTACGGGGACTCTAAGGCCACGCACACATCCAAGAATGATTTAAACATGAAACATTAGTGAATCTTCTTCCTACAGTGTTACTCACATGAATGCATGCATTAGAGACCAAATATATCAAAATTGCATGACTTTGTCAATGTTTCTTGGTTTGCTTAGCAGAAAAACAAGTGAAAAACTTGAGCATTAAAGGATGTGAAACCATACTTGCTCTCTTTTTATTCTATGCTTGTGGATGCTCAGGATGATGATTAATGATTGCAAGTTGATTTACAGATGCCCAAGCTATGCGGCTGATGAAAAACTTTATAAGCTTGAGCTATATCCATGCTTGATGATGTATAAGTTGGGCTTGCTCCGAACTGACTAGCTATTGAAGAGAGTTTCAAGCTATTTAGTTGAATCAGTAGTATAAATTATTGTTGACATTGTCACTAGCATACTTTTTCAAACAATGTACATGACTGGATTTAATATATCATATATATGCTTATGTGATAAAATAATCCTACAATTTTATTCCTAACAAGACCTAACAAAATTAAAGCTACATAATAGTCAATGTAGGCTCTCTGCCGATTAACATCTTCCTCTTTTATTTGAATCACCTCAACACACTCAAGCTTATACTGAGCCATTTTCCATACCCGCAAAGGGGCTGTTAGTTAAACTTTTGCAATTAATTTTCCTGTGGTTGATTGCATTTCCTACCGAATAGATTTGTCGGTGATCCACTCGGAGATTTTCTCGATTTCGATAGTGCAAAACAGTCACGCCTTCTTGTGCTCTTTAACCTCTCGATGATTCTTGCTCTTTCGCTCAATGGTTTTGATTCGAAAGAAAGGAAAAGAGGGTAAAAACAGAGTTAAATTTGAGCAGACTCACCGGCTTGTGGGAGATAATAATCTGTAACTTGAAGTAACTCCTCACCATCCATGTGAATGATGAAAGCCTCCTAAGAGATTCCATGAACCCTCGACAAGTTCATCAACTTTTGCTTCCCTGAAGTTAGAAAAAAAATCACTTCTTGAAAATATATTGCTTTGATCATTCTTTTGTCGCACACTTCCTACTTATGACATATAATTGCCACATAAATGTTGAAGCTTGCTCAAGCATCAAAGCTTGTAAGTACTTGTTTAAGTATGTACATAAATGCCGCCGTAGCGTTAGCACGAGCACTATACTAGTATCTATATAAGATGATAATTTATAGATATTGCTATATAATATCATTATTAGGAATGCCAACTAAAGAGCGTTGTTATCCTTTCCTTTTTCTTTTTGGTAGGACAGCACGGCTGCGCTAGACGTAGCCATGTACATTGAGAGTGGTCAGATCTTTATGGCGTGAGAAGAAAGGATAAGTAGTGTGAATAGACTAGGTAACTTACGGTTCGTGACCCGACGAAGAGGAAGCTTAACCGTAGCCTATTGTCCAAAACATTCGTTAGTCTACGCATCGCAAGAACTGAATTTTTTTTGTATATACAGCGTCTTTTAAACTTATATTTGTAAAAATAGTTGTATATATTTGGTATTGATAAAAAATAGTGCTTTTGCTATTCGGTTATCATGCGGTAATGCTCGGAGGTGACATATAACGCCTGTCGTCCGACTGGCGGGCGGCAGACGTCTGCCGCCCAGCCACCAAACAGCAGGCCACCTACCGTCCACCCACAAAATGGTAGGTGATTAAGCGGGCTAATTAGCCAGCTTAATTACCTGTCTAAATTTATAATTTTATATCATGTTTGTTTGAATTTTTAAATATAGCAAATGAGCTCAAAAAATTACAAAATTTTATACACAGCCTCCTAACACAATGTACTTTATTGTGTAATTTTTTGTGAATTTTATCCACTCTGAATATTGCTCACAAATTTGTACGATTTCTATATTTATAGGAGTTGTTACATATGGCAAACAAGATCCAAAAATTACAAAATTTTATGCGAAGGCTCTCAATATAGTCAACCTAATTATGTATTTTTTTTGAAAATTTTATGTGCTCCGAATTTGTCATGTTAATTTAATCATAATTAGCAATATGCGATGCTCAGACATTTTTTTTGCAGTGCGTGAACTCTGTCCTTCGCACATATGTCAGCCCATTACTGCTATCTTTCCTTTTTTTACTGCATCCTTCGTGCAATTGTCACTCTATCCATGTCATCCCCCTCACGCGCTCCCTCATCCGCACTAATATCGTTATGTCTTATGTCGTCCACTCTCGCCCGCTCTCTAATCTCCATATTTGTCAGTGTTACCATGCTGTCCCCCCACGTCCAAAGTGCCGCGCATCGACAAGAAGTCCTTAATTTACAAGGTAAGCGCACCGGGTCCCCTTTTTGTTCGGCCATAAATACAAACCTGTCGTAGTTGGTCATTGGTCATCTCAGTCACTCATCATGGAAGCTCATTCTCGTAGTCATCGCTCAAAATTAAGAGTGCATAGCTAGTTATTTTGAGAAACCAGTGCATAACTCATTAAAGATGTGACAGTGTGATTGCTTCTCCCGAAAGATATGTATTTTTTATCGTATACTTTCAACGTTATTCCCTAGTCCTAGTTAATTAGTGTTATTTAGTCAGTCATAATTAATATAGTTTGTATTATGAAGTAAATAGGTCGTAGTAATTTAGACATAGTTTTTAGTATTTTTGCGTATGTACGGTACCCATAATTTGTTATTGTATGGTAGTGTGTAATTAAGCAGTCCTAATTACTGTAGTGGCAATTAGTTAGGATTAAATAATTAGTGCTAAGTAATTAAGTGCTAAAGATGACGATAATGAATTACTCGTAATTTTTTAGATGAGTAATCAAATTGTCGGTAATTAATGAATTATTCGTATGTAGTTACACGCATGTAATCACTAACTTGCATGCTGCTTGTCAGCAATTTTTGTTGTAATGCTTACTGTGGATCTGGTTATTATGGCTTCAGGTAGTCGTAGATATGGAACACTTGACAATACTCTACAGCGATAGTCTTGTACAGACTGGATCCGATGGGTTGGACCTATCGACATGTCAATACAAGGTGCTCCGTGCCGAGGGGCTCGGCGTTATGAATACTAACCACGTAGGCGTGGCGCCACGCCACGCCAGCCACCGTATGGACCGAAGTAAAAGAGGCGAAAACTCGCAGAAAAAGAAAGCGTAAGGGGTTTTTTTTGCAAAAAATCGAAGGCCTTTTCGCAATAAAAGGAGAGTGGAGGGGCTTTTTTGCAAAAAAACCGAGGGCCTTTTCGGAAGAAATAAGGGCCTGTTCGTAATTACGGGAAACCACGGGCCGCTACCCAGCAAAAAAAGTGTGTAAGGGCTTTTTCGCAAGAATCTAGGGACCTTTTGTGAAAAACCGGGGACCTAAACATAATTACCAAATCTTTGCGGGCTGTTTTGCGGGGAGTGACACGTGGATAGGCTCGGGGGACAGAGAGTCCCCCATACTTAATATACGAAGTATTTACGAGCTACGAAGCTGCATCCAGAGGGAGTTCTACACAGAGGCAATGGCGATGAAACTTGCAATTGAGGTGATCACCTGCACCAATGGCGTGTGGGATCTCGTGAAGATGAATTGCATCGTAGCATGGAGGCAGTACATGCAAATTGCCTCCCATCTTGAGGCAGCCATTTACGGGAGGTTGATAGTGTACCTGAGTTTCGTGTGCCGGGCATTGGAAAACGTTGATGAGCCCGGCTTCTCGACACCTGGGGAACCACAGGCGGAGCTTCAAGATGATACCAATGAATGTGTTGTGTCGGAGGGAAGACTCGTTGTGCAGAATGATGGGGCAGGCTGTGGTGGTCAGCTCGTATTGACTACCATGAGTATCTACCGGACCAGACGCTTGGGTTAGAGTCCAATGAGGACACCGACCTAGGCTCCGATGATACCGAGGACGACGCACAGCAGACGGGTGGTCCACCCAGGAGAATTGTGTCATTTGAGGTGCCCTATGTGTCTCCCAGACTCGATGATGTTGCGGTGTGTTCCCTCATACTACTACAAGAAGAAGAGTCCTAGTGGGGGTTTCAAGCTGACACCCTCATAGTTGGGCAGCACTTCTCTAGCAAGGCAGTTGTGCAATAAGCTATTGTACAGTACGCCTTGTCTATCAGTCGTGTGTACCGAGTGCACGGGTCCAACCCAGCCAATTACGCAGTAAAGTTCTTAGTGGAAGGCTACCCTGCAAAGGTTAGCGCTCAACGAGTCAAGATTTTTGGCTCAGTCTTCTCAATCAAGGCGATGATCGACCACACTTGTGTACTCAACGAACCCCTGCGCCATCATCGCATATGTGGCAAGCATCATCAGCCACCTTGTTGCGACGAATGTGTTCGTCACCCCGAAGGTGCTCATGTTAAAAGTCGCCAATGTGGTTGGCTATCAGTCAGCTATAGTAAGGTTCGACGAGGCAAGCAGAAAGTCATCGAGTCCATATACGAGACGTACGAAGAAGCATACAACCTTATGCTAAGATTGCTTCACCAGTTTCTCCTAGTGGCATTTGCCATTGTGGAGAGTGAGAACACGTCCAGTTGGCTCTGGTTCTTGGCGCATGTGAAGCAAGCGGTGGTTGACGATCAACCCAACGTCTGCGCCATCACGGATAGTAATGCTGGCAGCGATCTAAAAGGCGGGCTGGGCGGCCGCCTAGGCGCTCAGCGGCCACCCGGCGCCTCGCCTAGGGGTATTGGGCGAGGAAGAAGTGGCCAGGCAGCGAGTCGGCCGCCTAGGCGGCGAGGCGGCGTGAGGCGGCTGGACCACAAAAACAGAGGGGACCACAAAACAAAAGACAAGCCACAACCACACTTCCACAGTCCACACTGCACACTCCACAGTACCACGAGCGGGAGACGGGAGCTAGGGTTCTGTGTGCCGCCTCCTCCGCGCTGTCGCCGCGCTGCTTCCGCACTATGGCCGCCACCTCTCCGAATCCAGGCGAAGGAGGAGCTAAGCTAGTACGGTAGTACCTCAGGCGAAGGAGAGCTACGCCGGCGTGCGGGAGCTGCGCCAGAGTGCCGAGCTATGGGAAGGAGCGCCGGCCTGCGGGGAGGACCGGAGGAGCGCCGGCCTGTGGGGGAGGACCGGAGGAGCGCTGCACCGGCCTGCGGGGAGAGGATCTGTAGGGGGACCGGGGAAGGATCTGCCGATCTGCGGGGGGAGGAGTGATCCGACAGCTTGAAGCCAGTCAAGTGACCGAGGGAGTAGCCTGTACCGACTGCCGAGTGATTTGAGTGAACCGATCGAATCGAAGCCGAGTGAACCGAAGCCAGCTTGAGGAGTGCCGACTGCCGACACGTCGCAGGCAAGGTCTGGACAGCAGTCAGCAGCAGAGGATAGAGGTAAGGTATTATTTCTAATTTGTTTCTAATTTCTAATTTGCTTCTTCAGTGTTACCTATATTCATAAATCATACCACATGTTTTGACCACATTCCACAAATCAGAATATATCACTTTGTTGTACAAAATGCATTGCATATTATATCACTTTGTTGTACAAAATGCATTGCATATTAGATATTGCGCAGCATTCCCATAAAATAACTGTGCATTCTTGCATAGATAACTAATAACTTACACACACATATATGTATATATATAAACTAGGATCAGAATGTCATTCGCCGCGTCAGCTCCTGAGGTGGGCACCGAAGATACTACTCAAGATAGTCTCAAGAGAAAGTCGGGAGACGTAGGGTGGGAATATGGGGTGTTAGTGAACCCAAACAATTTGGACAAGGTGAAATGTATTTTGTGCGGAAAGGTTGTTTCCAGGGGCATCTATAGGATCAAGCAACATATTGCACATATTCAAGGAAATATTGCAAGATGTCCCAAATCTACAAAAGAAGACCAAGCAAAGTGTCGTAATTCTATTGAGGAGGCAAAAAACAAGAAGAAGTGCAAGAAAGCGCAAGAAGATGAGGTTAGAGAAAGTGTGAGCATAATAGGTGGTCATGAAAATGAAGAACAACTTGATGAGATCGGAGGATCGGCACCAAGAAAGTTAGGGCCTATGGATAGATTTGTGAATCCGATTGATCCTCAAGAGAGCAATTTGAGCACGCAAGAGTTGAAGAGGCAACAAAAAATTACAGAGGCAATTTGGAAAGAGAGACATCACAAAGTGCAGCAATATGTGGCAAGATGGCTTTATGTTTCCGGTAAAGATTGCAATTATCATTCATTTTATTCTTATTATCTTCATATCTTGTATGCCATTAATTCATTCTTTGTTAACCTTTTACTCTTTAGGTGTTCCTTTCAATGCCATCAACAACGATGAATTCAAACAAATGTTGGAGGCCGTAGGTCGCTTTGGCCCGGGCTTTGGAGGTCCCTCTCAATACGATGTTCGTGAGCCGTTGTTGAAAGAGGAAGTGTTAAGAACTAATGAGTTGTTGAAAGCACATGAAGAAGAAAGAGCCATGACTGGGTGCTCCCTTATGACCGACGCATGGACGGATCAAAAGAGGAGAAGCATCATGAACTTATGTGTTCATTGCAATTTGGGGACAAGTTTCATAGGATCAAAAGAGGCGTCGGAAGATGCGCACACAAGTGAGTATATCTTTGACTATGTGGATGGATGCATTGACACTATTGGTCCTCAAAATGTGGTTCAAATAGTAACGGACAATGCTTCAAATAACAAGGGAGCAAAGGAATTAATGAAGGCTAAAAGGCCAAATATTTTTTAGAGCTCATGTGCAACTCACACCATCAACCTTATGCTACAAGAAATTGGCAATATGCCAAAGTACAAGAAGACGCTTGACCAAGCAAAAGCATTAACGGTTTTTATCTATTCACACCACAAGAACTTGGCATTGATGAGAAAACATACAAAGAGAAGAGATATAATAAGGCCGGGGGTGACTAGATTTGCTTCGGTATTTCTTACATTACAAAGTTTAATTGAAAAGAAAGCCGAACTAAGGGCGATGGCACTTAGTAAGGAATGGGAAGAATCTGCCCACATAAAAAAAAGGCAAAGGCATCACGGCAACTGCAACACTCATTAGTAGATCATTTTGGAATGGCGTGAACAATGCTTTAAAGGTATAATAGTGCTGTCCATTATGTTATGTATTTGATTTTTTTCAATTTGCTAACATGTTACGTTACATTGCTTGAAGGTTGTTGAGCCATTAGTGAAGGTTTTTCGCATGGTTGATGGGGATGGTCCATCTATGACCTTTCTTTATGGAGAAATTTTAGAGGCAAAGAAGCAAATCAAAGAGGCCTTGAATAATTCGGAGAGAAATTACAACTTAATCATTAATGCTATTGATGGAAAGATGAAGGGAAGGCTTGATTCTCCATTGCATTTGACGGCATATCTATTAAACCCATATTATAGCTATCGTGATTGATCTATTTTTTTGGAACAAGATATTATGGATGGGTTTATTGAATGTGTTGAAATATTTTTTCATGGTGATGATGAAGCAATAGATCAAGTACTCAATGTTGACTTTGATATATTCAAGGATAAAAAAGAGGCATTTGGGAAAACCCCTGCCCGACTTGGATGTCAAAAGTTTGATCATATTCCTGGTAAAGTTGTTCTCACTTTTCAAAATTAATGAATCAATACATGCAAATTGTCTTTTGTCCATTACTAATATTTTTTGCTTTCTATGATGTAGCCAATTGGTGGTCTAAGTACGGATGCCATGTTCCTCGCTTGCAAAGATTGGCTATAAGAATACTTTCCTTAACCTCAAGTTCATCTGGATGTGAAAGAAACTGGAGCACTTTTGACATGGTTACTTACTAACTCTCAAATCCCATCTTTTATGTCACTATTTCAATTTAAGTACTTAACTAACTTTTACTTTGCAACTCGTAGATACATACCAAGAGGAGAAATAAATTAGATGCTCATCGCCTCAACAATCTTGTCTATGTCCAATTCAATGCAAGACTTATGAATAGAAAAGAAAAGAGCAAATCAAAGAACATATATGTTCTTTTAGCTTTGCACGCTACTTTTGCTCAAGGATAGGTTATTGAAGGTGGAGATGAGGAGGTTGACCCTGAGACGGGTCTTTCATGGAAACTCATTGAAGAAGCAAGTGGGGATAATGAAGCCACACAACCTCGTAGGGGCACAAGAGTGAGAGAACTTCATGAGGATGATTTCGAATCCGAAAGTGAAGAGGAAGAGGAGGTGAATGAGGAACTTGAGGATGTTGAGTTCGAATCCGATCAAGATGAAGTGATTCCAACAAAGGATTACGGTCAAGAGGATGAAGATTGATCATTTTATCTATGCATGCTACTTTGTTAAAATTTCTTTATGAATTATTTTGCTATGTGTGGTTGAAAATTTTTGGTGTGAGATGTTATGATGTGAACTGCGTCTATGTATGGTTGTGAACTTATTTTGTATTTTTATTTGATCTATGTGACTATGTTTTATTGTCTTGCAGTCATTTCTTATTTCTTTCATTCTTTCATACTTACATAGAAGCCTAAAGAGCAATAATTGTATAAATTTATCCACATACCAAGAGTCTCATGTATTGCTTAATTTTTAATGTGCAGGTTTACATGAAGCATTTACATCAAGTGATGTAATATCCATCATCATCTATCAAATTTACAACATCACAAATCATTCCAGGTAACAATTCTTTCTCCAAACATCATATATGTCTTGATATCACCAGTAGAACATCATACTACAGTCGGCCGCCTAGGCCCCCTAGGCGCTAGGCCCCACCTCACCGCTCGCCTAGCGCCTTCTTGAACATTGAATGCTGGGTTGATGACCATGCTGACACCATGTAACATGGGACCGAACACCCTCAGCAATGGAATGGCGTGCGAACCGGTGGTGCATGAGGCATCTTGCATCTAACTTATTCACATGGTTCCATAGTCAGGAAGTTCTAAAGATATTCAAGGCATCGTGTCTGTTAAACCAAAGGCGGAACTTCGAGTCCATCTGGACAGAGCTAGAAAGACGAACTATGGAGGGAGAGCAATCCCACGGCACCATAAGTTTCTTGGAGTGGATTCATTGGCACGCTCATGAATTAGAGAAATGATTCTTTCTCTATGACACGAATGATGCGAGGTATGAGATTATGACGACCAACATGTCCAAAGTGTACAATAGCGTCCTAAAAGGCGTGCGGTGCCCCTCCATCACCGTGATCGCGGAGGAGACATGGACTCGCACTGTCGGTTATTTCATCAATAGAGCCGCTGCAACCAAGCATCAAATAGATGAAGGCCATACCGATTGAGTCCGTCCGTTTGGCATCAAGCGGTAGTTATGGCCGAAGTCCTCCCTCCTTTCCAGGGGAAGGTCTTCCTTTGGTGACCCCACTCCGACTGGCCCCTCGTCGTCTGTCATGCTATTTTACTGTATGACGAAGAATGTTCTTCTTCCTATAAAAAGCAAAACACAGTTTAGATGAGCGATTGCGAGAGTTCTGTATTGGAAGCAGAGCGAAAAGAGAACCCGGTGCATCGCCACCGAGAATTACAGACGTGTTATCGACACACACCACTGTGGGCAATAGGGGACAGCATGGTATCAGTGACATATGTGCGCACGAGTGAGTGGGCGAGGCGAGACGACATGGACAAACTAACATTTGTGCAGGTGAGGGGGGTCGGTATGGTCAAGCCAACACATGTCTGAAGGAGAGAGTGGGCAAGGGGGACAGTATGGACAGACTGACATTCCTACGTGCAAGGGGGACATCTCTCATCGCATATCGCTAATTATGATTAAATTATCATGAATTAACATAAACAAATTTAAAGCATATAAAATTCTCATAAAATTACATAATTAGGTTGATTATGTCGGGAGGATTCACATAAATTTTTGTAATTTTTGGAGCTCATTTGCTATATGTAACAACTCCTACAAATATCAAAATCATACGAATTTTTGAGCAACATTCAGAGTGAATAAAATTGTTAACAAATTATACAATGAAGTACGTTATATCGAAAGGCTGTGCATAAAATTTTGTAATTTTTGGAGCTCATTTGTTATATTTAAAAATTCAAATAAATATAACATAAAATTATGAATTTAGGTAGGTAATTAAGTTGGCTAATTAGCCAACTTAATCACCTGTTGTTTTGTGGGTGGATGGCAGGTGGTTTGTCGCCTGACGGTTGGGCGGTAGGCGCCTGCCGCCTGCCGGCCGAACGACAGACGACACGTGTCACCTCCGGAGCACTGCTGCTCGGTGACCAGACAGCAGAAGCGCTATTTTTATCAATGTCATGCGCACACGGCTATTTTTATAAATATGCGTTAAAAAGACGTTATATATGACAAAAATTTAAAAGAACTAACCCACACTACTATACTCAGGTGGCGTAGAGCATAGGTAGGTGCACGCACGTTCCAATCCAGAAACGTCCGGGACCATGGCCAGGAAGAAGGTAGCTATTGGCTCTGTTCTTTTCAGCTTCTAGAAGCTGCTTTTCGGCTTTTCTACAGTAACTAACTTTTAAACAGAGTATTTTTTCAAGATAAGGTCTACTAGTTGATTATAGTACATACTTTACTGACTTCATTTATATCAGCAAAAACCATACATGAGTTTTTATTACTCTATAATTTATCGTACAAACAACCTAAAAATCACAAGCCGCAGCTAAAAGCCATAAGCTGCAGCCAAAATGAACATGCCCAATTGCTCCATATCAAAGTGTTCTTAGTCCCTTTTTTGCGATGGGGGACTACATACGGTATTTAGGCCCCGTTTGGCAGAGCTCTAGCTCTAGGAAATCTGTAGATTTCCTAGAACTGGTCATCTGTAGCTCTAGGAAATTCTAGATCTAGAGTTGCAGGCATGTTAAGTGCATTTACATGACTCATTTCATTTATATTATATATTAAATAAAAATATTTAAATCACTTTAATTTAGTCAATAAATTACAGATCCAACATAGATATCGAAATTAAAGCTGTGCCAAACAAGGCCTTATACTAGGGCGAAAGTGTGAATAGACTCCTCCAAAATATGAATGCTAACCACCAGGTGAAAGGTTTTCTTAGGTAGATAAAAGGTCAAGGTGGTGAGAAATTTGAGGAGTCTTGAATTCTCGTGGCCACGTGCAGCGTTTGGCAGCCCAGACAGCTACCACCAAAACGAGCATAACTTTTGTTTCACACCTTCAAATGATGCACCGTTTGATGCGTGTGAAACTAGACTTGCTCATCCTTCCATTGTTGTGACACATGCCTACCGAAGGTGTCCAGTTTTTGTGCAGATGTTGCTGTGAATATGGCGGACAGAAGCTACATATGGTGCTGGCTTACCCGATGATGGCGATGGTTTTAAGTCATGGTATAGCTTGCCTCCCATGTCCTCATCACTTCTACCAGGAAGATTATGTTCTAAAACAACTGGTTGTACATCAATTCATACGCAAGAACTATTAATTACATTGACAACGGTTGAATACAGGGAGACACATGTAGCATATGCAGCCTTTTGTTACATCGGTTCTCTTTACGATGTATTTATAGACTAGGATGGGAACCCTATAGAAGCGGTTTCTTTTTATTTTCGTTTTCATTTCTAAAGCGGGCGTACAAAAGGACGGTGATTAACAATTTAGAGTATAGATATTACTCAAAACGACCATCGTCGGGCCGGCCTGTGTCTCATTTTCCTTCCTTCTTTCTTTAAAGTAACGACATGCGAAGGGAATTCTTCAAGGTTACTACTTACTAGAGTTAGAACCAGGCTATCAGTCCTACTTTGTTATGGTCTTTTTCTTAGACCAACTACGTTATGGTCTTTGAGCAACCGAGCCTAGCTTATTTGGTTGCAAGTCCTACTGTCAATGAGTGAACTTTTCCCTTGTAAAAGATATGAGTGAACTTTTGATGGCTTTTTATCCCTTTATATTATACTTTTCTTTTCCAGTTTCTAGAAAACCCGTCGCCATTGACTCGTGACACGCGGCAGCAAGACACAACAACTGATGGAAGATGGCCCTACAACTGCAGGGGCCCGCAGCCGATGATGCGCCACCGAACGCATCTCCCATCCATCTTCACGCACCTCTACTGTAGAAGTGGCCAAGTGGACGGTACAACCTAGCATGATACATATTCATGTAGACGATTAATTAAGCCCATTAGCTTAAACGGGACATGTTGGCCGGGCCTGTGGGCTCGGCCACAAGCCCAAGAATAGCTCACAGAAAGCATAGGCCATGCCACGCTGCCTAGGCCAGTTTGGGCTGAGATAGCCCGTTTAGCCAATTTTGATCCGATGGATTACAATAGTGCTAAATGGAACGTGTCTAACAGGTCATTATCATATCTAATGGGCATGTCTAATGAGATAATCGTGTATAACAGACTAAACAACCTGCTTTTCGTGCCTATATGAGCTGTGCTTAGAGCGGACCAATAATGACGTGCTTTGAGCCAGCGCGACAGGCACGCCCATTTAGCCACCTCTGCCTCAAAGTATCACTAGACTGACAAATCGCTTGTCACTATTTTATTGAGAGATCATATAGTTCCAGAAAATTTATTACTAGTATTAAACGTTGGTAAATCGAGACTGATGAGATGTTACTTCCCCCGTATGATCAAAGTGATGATGAGATGCTAGAAATCAAGGGAATTGACGGAGGCCCGTGGGCTATCGGACTGTCCATATTTGGGCCCAGTTAATCAACAGGCGCAAAGGAAGCCGGGAGTGTGCACTAGGCGGCGTTTGAGAAGATGGGCCGGAAACCTAGAATATACCTCTTCCCTTTCTCTTTTTCAGTTCCACATTTTCTATACTCCACTGAAAAAAAGTTTCACAGTTCTATGCTCCTCGTTGTTGGCTTTTATATACATTCATTGAATTCGTTGTACGGTCTAGCCTCCAAACAACCTGCCGAAGTTCGAGCCAATTTGAAATATTCTACTTCAGTCATCGGCTGTTAAATTTATCTTCCATCATGCATGAAATCTCCTGTCAGCTTCACTTAGGTTCCAGGCATAGGGCTTGTTCAAGCCAATATGAATGCCTGATTTTCTGAAACGGTTTTTTAATTCCTCTTGCTCCCATCTCGCTCCAGAGATAAGGCAGAAGATCACGAGCGCATCATGCACCCCACTTCTCTCGCTTCTGTCTCGCGCATGCATCTCTCTCACTTTCCCTATTGCTTATATGCTCGTTTCAAAAGCCACTTCTTCTAACCACTACTATTTAGTTTTAGTCAAAAGCCATCAGCCGCAGCCAACAATTTTCAGCTGCAGCTAATAAGCTTCTCTTAGGTTTCAGACATGATGTCTTTTTTTCCCTTTGGTAAGATTTGTCACTTGCCAGGGGTTTGAAACTTGAGCTGAAAGTTCATGTAAACATGACAATCTCATTCCTACTTTCTCTCGCTTTTGTTTTGATTGATCTTGTGATACTTTACATTGGCTACGGAACAGTATGAGGTCACGTGATTATGAAAGTGACGACCATCTATACGCCATGTACCTTTTCTTATTCTAATTCTTATCTCAAATTCAGAAAGTAAACTAAAAGAGTTTTTATTTGTATTTTGAATCGGAGAAAGTAAACTCAAGATTTGAAAGGTAGGCACAAAAAGACATGTAGTATATATATAGACAAACAATACTTATAATCTACTGACATACTTTGGCCCATTTGAAACTCAAGAATTTTGCATGAAATAGTTCAATTTTTTTAAGAATCGAAAATTTTTTCATGTTCCAAATAGGACCTATATTAGTATTTGAGAGATTTACTTTTTAAAACCATAGGGACAATGAGATTTTACCAGGCAGTAAAGGAGTCACACTCTGATCGATCTCATGCAGTCCTACCAAAAATGAAAAAAAAAACACAAAGGGCACAATAAAGGTTGCAGTTGCTAGGGCTACTGATACTTTACTAATTTAGCATATGACTTTTCTCAGCTAATAGGGCGACATCTTTCTAATAATTTAGCATATGACAGGGGTTTGTTTTGTCTCTGCCCCTCCCTTTGTTTGCTTGTCTCAACCGATGACGACGGTGCGCACACAATAGGCGCCGCAGTATTCATCAGTTTCCACCATGTGACAGGTCCACCTCTTTTGATTAGAAATATAGGAGTCGTAGCATGGGCGAAGGAACAGTTGTGTGGATTACCTAGGGGCGAAATGTGAAGTATATGATGATTCATGAGTAATATACGTTATACAACTCCACCTCCCATTCACAGACTGCTTTACCATTTTAGCTGCATGCACATAGTGCATGCTTCAAATCTTTGACATGGTTTACCTCTAATAATTATACACTCCTGTCTCTAACACCAACAAGCAATCAGTAGGAGCATTTCGTAAAAAATATTGCATTGCAAAAAGACATCAAGTATTTGCAAAAGAAAACTCACCTATCTTAGCTTCAGCTTCATTTTTAGGACCCTATGACGAAGCTAGGGTAAAACTTGCTTGTGTCATTGTTATTCTCCATGAGCATTGAAGGAAGTATATCATCCCGCTGATCATTGCTGAAATCCCGCTGATCCAAATCCAAGAGCTTACTATGAACTTCTCGAGTTCTTCTATTATTTCATTTTTTTTTCTCATGGGTGCGAACTTGGTTCGTATCCCTGTGCTAAGCAATCAACCTCTAGTAGACAACTATGTAGTATCTGGCTTAACCAGGTGCCGGATTTCCTGTATTTGTGTCGACCAGTCGATTGCATTCCCCACTAATTTAAAGTTTACAACTTTTTGTCTCAAAAAAGTTGGTCATTGTTACTCAAGAGGTTTAGGTCTCTTTTCTCCAAGAGGGCGTCCCAGACAAGCTGAAGTCAGTAGCTTTATAGGTGAAGCCACACACGTATAGCCGGTTTAATATACATCAGACAATCACTTAGTTTGTGATAATTTTCCACCAACAACTAATTATGTTTCCATATGTATGGATTAAGTTAGTTTGGAGATCGATGTGCGTATTGACACTTTTGGCCCAAGGAAAGTAGGAGAACGAGCAAGAATCGGATGGTGGAGTTCTAAAGCTAAACGTGTGTAATCATTTGCAGCGATCTCAACAAACGGTGTGGTGTTTCTTGGATACTGTACTATAATAAATATAAAAAAGGGAATGTAATTAGCACTTGATAACCCTCGTCCAAGCTAGCTAGCTAGCACAAGCTGAGCTGCCCCGCAATCTTCCGAAGTTTAATTTGCAACAATCTAATCGTGTTTGCTTCTGATAACGTGCCATTATGCTTGCTCTGAAAGCTTCTATTCCTCGAGAAGTTAATTAACTAAGAGAATGGCGTTGTCCGAGCTGGTCGGCTGCATTCAAATGATGAAGGCCGGGTCAGTGGCAAGCAGCCTCCCAGCCATGGTTAGGAAACAACCTTATTGACAGTGTGCCATTTTAATTTTGGGTTTGTCAATGCATTGTTCAAAAAAATTGACTGGCACATTTTAATTTTGGGTTTGTCTATGCATTGTTCCAAAAAAATTGACTGATTTCAACCCACAAATCAGTCAATATTTTGAACTGCACGCGCGATCTCAATCCAACATCTTGCTCATTCTCACATTTCCAAATAAGCCAAGCAATCCCCTCTGCTCCATCCTGATCAACCGCCTCCCCTCTGCTCGACTGCGCCATTCTCGGCCGCTGCCCTGCGGCCTCACCGGCATTGCCTCCGATGCTGGTGAGGCCTATCGGTGACCCCTTTCCTCTGCCACTTCCCGTCTCCTCCTCCCCTGCCTGCTACTACTATCCACCGCCTCCTTCCTTGTTGTCTCCTAATTGCCGGTCGCTCTCGTTGCCCCTGCCACCTTCGCCACCCACCACCTTCCTCCGACCCGCTACCACCACTACCCACCACCGGTCCTCCCCTATCCTACCCTCCCTCTAAATCCGGGGCCTAGCCTCGATGAATCAGGTCGGCAAAGAGTATTAATGCTTGAGTTCGACTATGTCTTAGTACTTGTCGGAAGTCCGAAAGCTCGAGAAGCATTTGTCGGTTTTGAGTTACAGTATATCCCTCGTAAGGATAACTTTCTCGCAGACTAGTTGGCTCGAATAGCTTCTTCTCGCTCACAAGTACTACCAGGAGTCTTCTTGGAGCAACTCCAGAAGCTATCTCTGGTTGAAGCACCGGAGATAACTCCTAAAGAGACGACACCTCTAGATTATGGAGACATGGATGGTTGCCATCTATGACTACCTTCAAAAGGGTTTAATACCCGATGATGATCTCAAAGCAGATCATCCATCCCGCAAGGCCAGAATGTATATGTTGTCAAGGGTGTACTCTATAAATAGAGACGCAAGGGGTTCTCATGGTACAACTCCTTAACGATATTCATGAGGGCATCTGTGAAGCGCATGTTTTCTACAGAACGCTGGTCAGTAAAGCCTTTTGACAAGGTTTTGACTAGCCAACAGCCCTCAATGATGCCAAAAATCTGGTTAAGAAATATGTACAATACCAGTTCCAAAGCCAGCAAATACACCAACCAGCTTAGGCTCTCCAAACAATTCCTCTATCTTAGCCTTTTGCGACCTGGGGTCTCGATATCCTGGGCCCGTTCCCAAGAGCACTGGGGGCTTTGAGTTCCTCTTCATGGCTATTGACACGTTCATAAAATGGATCAAAGCTAACCCTGTGACAGGGATAACAACGGAGGCTGTAAAAAGGTTGATGACGAGAAGCATAATTACTTGATTTGGAGTCCCAAGTCGGATAATTACAGACAACGGTAAGCAATTTTCGAGCACAAAATTTCAAGAATTTTGCAACGAATTAGGTACCAAACTATTTTTGCTTTGGTCGTCCAACCTCAGAGCAATGGGGGCAATTGAGCACGCGAATGGCCAAATAATACAAGGAATTACGACCCATGTCTTCGACCAGCTCATAAAGCGTTTGGATGCTTGGGGTATAAGAATTATCTTTTGTATTATGGGCAATTCGCATGACTCCTAGCCAGGCGACAAGAGAAACTCTATTTTTCCTAGTTTTTGGAGCCGAAGCCATTCTTCCTTTAGAACTAAAAATCCGGTCGACAAGGGTTGAGAACTTTAATGACTCCAACTAGGAGTGGCTTCGAGTAGATGACGTCAACCTGCTTGAAGAGAAGAGAAATCAAGCCTTAATCTGATCAGCAGTCTATCAGCAAACCATGTATAAGTACTACAATCGTAAGGTCCAGCCTCGCAGTCTTGCTGTAGGTGACTTGGTATTGAGAAAAATCCAATCCCAATCTAATTGGAATAAGCTTTCCCCATGAGAAGATCCATACACCGTGGTCAAAGTCACGCGCCCAGGCTCTGTACGACTTGCTATGGAAGATGGCCAGATTCTCTCAAACTCTTGGAATATCGACCAATTACACAAATTCTATGTGTAAACATTTCTATCTTTTTCCATAAAGTTTTTAGTTTTTTCAAATCTTTATTGTTGTATGTTCAGTAGAGATTCTTTTATGTTTCTTTGACCACTTCTCGCACATCTAATTTGTTTAACTGGTTGGAGAAGGGGACACCACTAGTTGAAGTCTCTCCTCTCTACATGTTGTCCTACCCACTAGAAGAAGCTTCCTAGTGTCGACTCGTTTCTAACTCTTGCTATCAGCATAAAATTATTGAGTTGTCTAGGAAAACGTTAAATGAATATACGAGAAGGAAATATGAAGGTTTTATCCTTGTATCGTTTATCTTCGATTTCATTCACCTGGTCGAAAGGAAGCAACATCACCTAGTTGAACCCTTTCCTTTCTACATGTGGTCCTACCCACTAGAAGGAACTTCCTAACGTCGGCTTGTTCTTCCTCTTTGTTACCAGTACATTTCATCGAATTCGATAACGATGGTCGGATGAACCACTTTGCTCTCTGCATATTTCGCTCTATTCTATTTGCTTTGTTTATTCACATAAATTAAGTAAATAGTCGGAGGTTAGAATAGAGTTATCAAAATAACTTTATCTCTTAGTCAAAAATTCATTCTCTTCATTTTATTTTTTCATCTTACGAGTACTAACTACTCTACAAGATGAGTTGTAGGAAAAGAAAGAAGTTTTTTCATCTACCAAAGGTAAGTTTTTTATTTTATAAGTCTTTGTGAATTACTATTTACAAAATCATTCTGAAGAAGGAGAGCCAAGTTGCATTTCTTCGACAATCTTTTGACCGATTGGCTCTAGTTCATTGACCAGGTGGGCCGCTTCTCCCAAAGTGCAGTTGAAGTCATGCTCGATTGGGTGCAGGATGTGGTTTCGATCGCATGCCTTGAGTTTTGCTAAGACATAGCTTATAGCACTCCTGACTACATCCTGAATCGACTCTGCCTGGTCAGACTTTAGAGTCAACAGGTGCTTCTTCAAAGCCTTGACTTTTAATTCGATCATATGCACATGGGCAATAATGGTGTCCTCAGAAGGACTTATTTTCTCTGCACCAAACCCATCAAGTAGATCATTGAGAAGTGCACCATTGTCTTGAAGGATTGCCTTCGTTGACTTGGTGTGCTCTTGGCTATGAGTCGCAGAATCAGAAAGATGCTTTATTTTGACTGTAGCTTCTACAGAAGAGTGAAGGTAGTCAAAATGATACTCATCAAGGGACTTGTTTAAAGAAACGGTCGAAGGTAAAGTTTTTTCTTACTTAATAATCGAGTATTGAGCAGCCTTATTCTCTTGTCTCTCTTTGTTGATACAAGTAAGTTCAACGATCACTTTGGCCTTCTCTTTGACCCCAGTGCGGAACTTACTCGATTCAGTCTCTTTTTCTGCTAAGGGAAAAAGATTAAAGGAAAGCAAGAAAGATATATAAATGAACAGTCTTACGTTTCAGAACTCACTATTTATTTTCTTCTATAAAGCCTTGATTGCAGAGTTAGCATTTGCAAGGTTTATTGATAAGTCAACATTTTTCATCTTTAACCTCTGCGAATTGGCTTCCTCATTGTTGATTGCAGCGGCCAAAAATTCTGCGTCGAGCTTGGACCTACAAGTATTAAAAGCAGACATGAAAGGCTGAACAAATGGTCAAAACAGAGTTTGACTACCTAAGCCAGTCCTTATGATGCCGCTGCCTTCTTGGAGAAATCGACATTCTCTTGTCGAAGAAGCGTAATCTGTCTGTGGTACTCAGCCATAGTAGCCATGTCTTCTAGCACTCTAAAATCAAAGAAGGATAGTGAGAAACAAGAAGAAACACCTGTGAATGTTCAAGTGCTCGAGACTTACATTCATGCTCCTACGTGCAAACATAGCGAGAACTAATCGAGAATCTTCAAGTTGATTGAGTTTTTCAACCCTTCTCCACCACGCCTTTTTCAAGATGCTCGTCGTAAAAAATATTCCCTTTGTCAGGAAGATCTTTGGGGTGTGAGACTTGGATCAGAGCTCAATTAGAAGAAGATCTCTCTACAAATGTAGGGCTAAAAAGTGCAGAGAAGAAGTTATGTTCTTCTTCTTCTCCAGCCGTATCTTCTCGAAAACGAAGAGGAACATCCTCGATAACCTCCCTTTCGGCACGGCGATCGAAAGGATTTTCAATCCCTCGATTAAGTACTTCACCCTTTCCACTGCCATTTGTATTCCTTTTGCTATGAATGCTTCTTTGGTCATAATCTTTGCAACTCCGACAGCAACCTCTGTTACTACAGTGGTCGTTCCATCCACCACCTTCTTCATCACGTCTTCGATCGTGGGCAGAGTCGTGGGGCTTCTCGTGGAAGCTTCCTTAGTAGTGGAGAGGCCGAGCTAGAATTGTGAAAAATGAGTTGGAATTCGAGAAGACATAAAGGTAAAATGTAATATTTATACTTGTATTTTCATACCTTGGCGTCATAACCTTGAGTGTGAATTTAGAAGTAACCCTTCTAGAGTGTAGTTTCTACGACTCCTCTTCGATCACGTTTGGTCGTGGAGAAATGAGTACTTCTTCGACCACGTCTGGTCGAAAGTCCTATGCACCTTCAACCACATCTGATCAAAGGTCTGGAGCAAGAGCTACTGCTCCTTCTCCCACCTGCCCCTCCTAATGGTCAGTGTCAGTTTCGACCACCGAGGTAGCCTCCTTTTCTATCACAGTTATAGCTTTGTGTCAGTCTCCTTAAGATATAAAATTCTTCCAATTTTCTTTTTCAAGTTGCTTGATAAAGCCTCAAGATGCGCTTACTGAATGAGTTTCAGTATCATAATAGAAGGGTACCTTAATCTTATAAGTCAGTTGCTCCAGTACAACCGCCCCTATTTCACTTGCGGTACTCATGTCTGCAATGAACTTTTGAATAGAAGCATTCGAGGCAGCCGGGGGAAGAATGGCAAGGGGAACAACAACACTTGTGCTCCCCTTATCCTCATTGACTGTCTTAACCAGTCGACGTCTCTTGACCGGAGAAGCCTTTGCTTTCTCTACTTCACCGACCACCACAATTCGATTCCTTGGACGTCTTGATGGTAGTTCATGCCTACACTCTGCGAAAGAGAAAAATGCTTCTTAGTCGCTCCCTACGACTATGTAAGCCTAAAGACAAAATCAGTTCTTCGATTACCTTTAGACACTCTTCTTTCTCTTTGGTGGATACAACCACTAGAATATGAGAGGCCTCCACCTCAAGCGATGGAGCCTTCTTGCACATAGACTGCTTACTTGCTATATTCCAGTGTCCTTGCATGGCGCCTTAACTCGAGAGTTTATTTCTTCCAACTCGAGATCTGTTCATTCAAACATGATAATTGATAAATAGTACTCAAAAAAATAGTTTTATTATGAATATGAGTTTGAGTATCACTTACCATTCTCGTAGTCTCGGGTTGGGTTCTGGAGTACATCCACATAGGATGCGTTCATTGCCTCAGGGGGCTGATGCGACGTGTGATGAAGCCTTTCACCAAATGCCGGCCCATGGGCCCCTTGTCCCTTAGCTCTTTGATGGCTAAGATGTAGGAGGCTATTCTCATAAAGTCTTTGGGAGCTGAATTCCAAAGGTTGTTCTTCTCTATGGCCTTCCCCCATAAAAGAATGTTTGTCTTCACTGGCTGTCTTCCAGTAAAACCACTTCTTCTTCCAACATGGCCATGAGGACCGAGTGAACATGGGGATGTAAAGCATCATCTTCCCATCGTGGAGCTTCAGACCACAGCTCTTGGCAATCTCAGTTTGCCGGCTCATTTTGTAGTAATACCGAAAGAGCTCTAGATCTGGCGGGATACCAAGATACGCCTCACACAGATACACGAAGACATTGAGCATCATGATCGAATTGAGAACCAAGTTCACCAATTTGACCTTGAAAATACAAGTACGACCGTGAGGAAGGGGTGAGCAGGGAGGCGAAGACCACATTCACAGTAGGCTTGAAACATAGGAATTTCTTTGATCTGCCCTGATGGCCAATGCTCCCAGCGGCTTCAATCCATTTAACGAATCACCACGGTGGGATCCTCTTAGCAACCTCCAGAGCCCTCAAATTTCCATTGTCTATCTCCGACACGGCCCAAGTAGATGAAAGTTTCATCATTTTCTCGAGTGATTAGAATGGATTTGGATGAGATTGGGGGAAGAGGAAGAATTGGTCAGCGGCAAAAAGTTCGAGCAGATTGGAACGGATGGGAAAGTAGGAAACTACAAATTACTCCTGGTATGTTTTTACAACCTTACGTGTCGGTTACCCATCTCAAGAACCGAACGGTTATCTCAGAACTGAACGGTTGTCTTGAAAACTGATTCGACGAACAGATTGGTGAAAACCGATTACAATTCCTCTGTCTGATGTCTGTCTGTCTTCTCAACTCAAGTGAAATTACCCTATTGACCAAGCCTATTCCCGATCAATAATTGTCGAGAAGGCCTTACTTCTCTTTCTCAAGTAAGTTATTTTCACTTGAAGTTGGGGGGGGCTAGATGACGAGAATATAATAATCCTCTAATTATTAGTTGTAAGTCTTACTGCGACTACTGCTTGGTCATAAGTCTATCTACGATCACATTGTTATAAGTCTTACTGCGACTACTTCTTGGTTATATGTCTCTCTATGACATCATAGTCTTAGGTCTTACTGCGACTACTTCTTGGTCGTATGTCTCTCTACGTCCTCATAGTTGTAGATCTTACCGCGATTATTTCTTGGTCATAAGTCTCTCTACGACCACATAGTTGTAGGTCTTATTACGACTATTCCTTGGTTGTAAGTCTCTCTATGACCAAATAGTCGTATGTCTTACTGTGACTACTCCTTGGTCGTATGTCTCTCTACAATCTCACAGTTGTAGGTCTTATTGTGACTATTTCTTGGTCATAAATATCTCTACGTCCTCATAGTCATAAATCTTACCGCGACTACTCCTTCGTCGTAAGTCTCTCTACGACCACATAGTCGTAAGTCCTATTGTGACTACTCCTTGGTCATAAGTCTCTCTACGACCACATAGTCGTAAGTCTTACTACGACTACTTCTTGGTCGAATGTCACTCTACGACCATATAATCGTAAGTCTTACTGCGACTACTCCTTAGTCATAAGTCTTTCTATGACCATATACTCATAAGATATCCTACGACCTAGTCGTAGACTTTCCTAAGAATAGCCTATTTATTGTCTTGTAGAGTCGTGTGACAAGATGGTTAGAACGTGCTCTTATCTTTAATAACCGTACACGATCTCTTATTGACAACAACTGTTGTATGGCAGACCGCCCTCATATCTCTCTGACAATAGCTTCCAATGGACAGTTATCATCTGAACCGTTGGGACATCTTTTGGCGCAAGACAACGACCACCGCTTCATCCACTATATAATGGTTGATGTCAGAGAGAGGTAGGGAAGAGGCGGTTCCAAGCAAGAGGTAGTGCAAGGCATTTTTCATTACGCACTTTGTAATTTTTTTCTCTGAGCAATAGCAACACAGAACATAGTATTATTATTCTCTTAGGAGAAGACCGGAATCTGCATAAAAATTCCCGTGTTTTCCTTCTGTATTACTAGATCTTAGTGATAAGAGTTTCCTCCGAATCCGAATAAATCATACGTAAGATCGATATTAAAATACCGACAATTAGATTTATTGCTAAAAATAATATCATAATATTATCATTTTATTAGTGTGTCTTAATGTCAATGTATAAAAAGTAATGGCCAAAACCATATCTTGAAGACCGTAAAAGATAAAAAACATTAAGTAAAAAAGAATAGACGGAAGTATATCCGTACATAGTTCAAATAATATGTTGCGTGATTAATTAAGCCAAATTTCTCGTGATCAAAACCACCGCATCGGTTGGACTACAAATATTTTGCCGGCAATTGAAGAATCAACGAAAGGTGCTGTTCGCTCAACTTCCCGACGTGTGGTAGATACGCAGTGGGGTTCTAAATAAACTCCCCAGCTAGCTAGGAACTCTTGGGTCTATCCGCCAGTTGGTGTTATAGTATATTTTTGCGAAATCAAAAATAATTTTGCCAGGAAGATCTGTTGACGAACGGATGGAGTAGTTTGCTATCGCTGTTGGAACAATGATCGATTGACAAATGCATTCGATGGGTTCGAAAGGCCGGCCGGGCCATTCTGTAAAGTTGGTGCTGGGATGCATGTGCCTTCACCTTTTTCCAACGAATTACAGCTGCTTCAAGAACTCGACTCGAGAGCTGTAAAAAAAAAAAAAGAAGGTCATGTCCCAGCATGCATGGGCATCGATTATATTTGTAATCCATCACCGCCTCGCGATTTGGAGACGTGATAGATCTCGACCAATTGCGTCGTTCGCACTTGAGCAAATCCGCACTTTACAGGGGAGGCATGTATGCTGGTGCATGGCCAATTAATTAACTAAAGCCTACTTTCAAGGGATCGGTCTGCGTGATGATGAGGATGCATTGCATTTGCGTTCGCAGGCACAGCTCTAAGAGCAACTCCAGTAGGGTCTTACTTGAGCTCTCATCCTACTTTTGAGGGCCAAGGGGTAAAAAACTCACTCCAGCAGGGCCCCTACTTTAGCCCTCAAAAGTAGGGGCCCTCAAATCTCCCCCTCGAGCCCTCATTCCTGGGGTCTGGAGGGAGCCCCTACTTTTGAGGGCTCAAATAGGGCCCTGCTGGAGTGAGTTTTTTTGCCCCTCGGCCCTCAAAAGTAGGATAAGGATGAGGGTGGGTCCTATGTGTCATCCCCTCTAAGAATGAATTTGAGGGTCATATTTTGAGGGCTCCTGCTGGAGTGTAGCCCCAAAAAACAGAGCCCTCAAAAGTAGGGAGAGCTCTCAAATAAAAAGTAGGGGCCCTGTTTTGAGGGCTACTGCTGGAGTTGTTCTAATTGTCGCTTAGAGCAAGTATAATAAGAGGTCATTAGTAGGTCAGATCTTTGAGGTGGAGGAGAGAGAGGAGAGAGAGAGAGAGGTGGGCTGTAAGTTTACAGCCACCAAGCACAAGAACCAAGAAACTTTGTGAGAGAAAGGGGTGGGTCATACAGCCTTCAGCTGACTGTAAACTACTATATGAATGGGCTGATAAGTGGGCTGTAAGTGTCCATACAGCCAGCTGAAGGCTGTATTATTAGCCTTGCTCTTAGACGACACTCTTTAGTTGACTGTTTGGTGCAGAGGCATGTCGTGTATATACAGTGGTACGATGTATATGTGATGGATGTTAGAAATTAGGTCCATACTGTTGGTGATATGCTCTAGAGGCAACATGGAGATGTTGAAAATATCACATACTATGTTTATGATACATTGCTTTGTTCCTTGAAATAGACATTATCATTATTGATCAATGAGTATATGACTTATTCATGAGACTCTTAATGCTAAAATGTTGCTATTTCTAAATGATCCCTGATTATATATCATATTAGGAACAAATATGATTCAAAGATCAGCATATGTATTGATTGATGATCATGTCTCATGGATCATGGTATGGAGATACCAAATCAATAATATGGACATGTGTTAGTGAACATATGTTGGATAGACCCGTCATAAGACACTGCAGAGATTCCATGTGTCATCAGTTGGTCTCAAGTAGTGTTTATGTAGAATCCTTAGACTTGAGATCATCATGGTTCCCAACATGCGTAGTAGCTTATTTTGGGACTACTAACCACTACTCCGTAACTGGGTAGTCATAAAAGTAGTCTTCAGATTTGCTATGAAACATGTAGTAGGATGTGAATGATCAAAATGGAATTTGCCCCTCCTTATGGGAGAGATATCTCTGGGCCCCTCGATGTAATGGATTATGAAAGTGCATGGCCATGTCAAGGTGATTGAGGAGTCAATCACTAGTTTATAATCCATCACGGAATCGAGAGAGTGATTGAGCTATTCAGAGGATGACACAGGTCTCGCCTTGAGCTCAATCTATATCGTGAGACAAAGGGATTCGTACATGAGAACATTACAGGTTCAGCCGATATGATCTTTACGTATACTTTGGGGTTAATATGTCTTACTAGAGGCCGCTATTAACAAGGTGACCGGAAAGGCATTTTCGGGTCACGACCAAGTATACGTGAACCTATAGGGTCGCACACTTAACGGGTTGGAACACTAATTCGAATGTGATTCGGATGTGGGCTCAATTCGGATAGAGATCCAGATAGACTCCTATTGGGCCTCGGTCCACGAGACCCAAGTGAGGAGGTCTATATATATATGGAGGCGAGGGGCTGAGGGGTGCATGCTTCTGTTAATCCCGAGCCAAACCCTAGCCGCCACCTCCCGAGCCAAACCCTAGCCGCTCGCGAGTCTTTGGTACACTCGCGATCGGCGTTCGGCCGGATGTGTGGATACCGTGGAGGCGCTGCTCGTTGCGGCGTTGATCGGCATCAACAATCTCTGATTGGATCGCTCGTGGTGTGGTTGATCTCGTGGAGGAGACGATCCGTCGGGACGATCGACTACTTCCATCGCTACCTCGACGCGCGTGGTTGGATCGGCTTCTCCAACTCTTCTTCTTCGCACTGCGCGCCTAGTGGTAACGATCCATGATCCCTCCTTAGCATGATGTCCTGGTGTGCGCGGTAGAAAAGTTTTGTTTTCTGCTATCGTAGCCTTCGCGCATTCCTTCACATACTGTGAGGCTCATTTCCTATAATTTTAAAATATTTTTTTTTCGAAAAGGGAAGTTTTATTGATTTCAAGATTGTTAAATCAAGGTGATACATCAAACTTGAAATCCTCCCGGCCTCTGCCTGGACAGCACACAGCCTAACTCAAAGGAGAACAAAAAAAGGGAAACACTAATGACTATCAATCCGAAGACTAGACTGCCACCCATGCGCCCGGGTAAAACACTCCTTGGCCACCTTCTCCAAGAAATGCGAGGCCGCTACAACCATATCCTGCGAAGCGGTCTTCTGGAGAATAGCCCAGATACAGAGCCAATGCGAAATTGAGTAAATAACCTGCAAAAAAGACATATGTTTGTTTTCAAATACAACTGCATTCCTGCATAACCACACAGCCCAACAAGTAGCAACGGCTCCAAGAAGTACTAAATACTTTAAATCCTGTCAAATCCCTTGGAACCAAGAGCCAAACATATTACACACACTACGTGGTTGAGAAAGACCAAAAGCCGCATGAACCACCGCCCAAACCATACGAACTAACCGGCACTCAAAAAACAGATGTTGGATCATTTCATCATCGTGACAAAAACAACACCGTTTGCTGCCTTGCCAATTGCGTTTCACTAAATTATCCTTTGTTAAAATAACGCCCCGTCGAAGATACCACAAAAAGATCTTGATCTTCATAGGTACCTTTAATTTCCATAAGCGTTTGTTAGAATTAGGCACATCCTGATGGATCAATGCCAGATAATGAGATTTTACAGAAAATTCTCCACTCCGATGGAGGCTCCATCGGAATTCATCTTCCTCTTGGCTCAAAACAATGGTGGACAGCTGCGAAAGGAGATTATTCCACAACGCTAGCTTGTGACCACTTAGGTCTCTACGCCATGATATATTTGGTGGGTATGAACTCAACACTTCGGCCACTGTATCTTGTTTCTTGCGGGCTATACAGTACAATTGAGGATATTGATCTCGTAAAGGTCTATTTCTAGCCACTTATCCTCCCAGAATCGTACTGCGAGCCGTCTTTGATTAGAAAAGATCCGAACCGCAGAAAATCCCTTTAATCTTCATCAGCTGCCCAGTGAGAGTCCCCACACTTCCACCGCACTGGACAAGAGGTTTTGTGGCCAAGTACTTATTGCGTAATATTTGTTGCCAAGTACCATCCGATTTCAACAACCGATAAAGCCATTTGCTGAGTAGTGCAGTATTCTTGAGCTCCAGGTTTTGGATCCCTAGCCCTCCTTGCTCTTTAGGTTGGCAAAGGATATCCTATTTGGCTAGACGATATTTCCTTTTATGCTCGTCGCATTGCCAAAAGAAGCGAGACCGATAATAGTCTAGCTTTTTAAGAACGCCCTTTGGTACCTCAAAGAAGGACATCATATACATGGGTAGACTACTAAGTACGGAATTTATTAAAGTCAGTCGTCCCCCAGTTGATAGATGTTTTCCTTTCCAACTACGAAGGCGTTTCTCGAAACGTTCTTCTACTTTTCTCCAATCAGCATTAGTTAGTTTCCTATAATGAATAGGAATACCCAAATACCTCATTGGGAAAATACCTGGATTACAGCCAAAAAGATCAATGTATTGGGTCTCGTAGTCCTTAGCTTCTCCAAAGCAGAATATTTCGCTCTTATGGAAATTTATTTTCAAACCGGATACTTGCTCAAAAGCACAAAGTAACAACTTCATGTTATTTGCCTTTCCCAGGTCGTGGTCCATAAAGAGTATCGTATCGTCAGCATATTTGAGTATGGATAAACCACCATCTACCAGATGTGGCACCACCCCACTAACTTGACCATCTGCTTTGGCTCTGTTAACAATTATTGCAAGCATATCAGCAACAAGATTAAAGAGAATTGGTGATAAAGGATCACCTTGTCGAAGGCCTTTTTTTTGTTTGAAAGTAAGGACCGATATCATCATTTACATTGATCGCCACACTTCCACCCGATATGAAAGAAGTCACCCAAGAAATCCATTTAGGTGAGAAACCTTTCATCCGTAGTGTTTGCAATAGGAACGACCATCTTACTTTATCATAAGCCTTTTCAAAGTCGATTTTGAAGATTATACCACTTAGTTTCTTGCGATGAAGTTCATGAACGGTTTCATGTAAGATGACTACCCCTTCGAGGATATTACGTCCTCTCATGAAAGCCGTTTGAGTTGGGCTGATAACGTGGTCTGCTACGGAATTAATCCGTAACGTTGCGACTTTGGTGAAAATCTTGAAACTCACATTCAGTAAACAAATTGGTCTGTATAACTGAATTTTATTTGCGTCATGGACCTTTGGCAAAAGGGTTATGACCCCAAAATTAAGGCTGAACAGAGGAATATCACCCTTATGCAAATCATGAAACATCTGTATAAGGTCTTGTTTAATGATATCCCAACACTTCTGATAAAATTCAGCTGGGAAGCCATCAGGTCCTAGTGCCTTGTTGTGTTCCATGTCAAAAACTGCTTCCCGAATCTTCTTTTCAGTGAAAGGAGCCGTTAGGAATGCATTCTCGCTCGGACCAACCTGAGGAATATCCTCTATCTGGTGCTCCTCCAGCAGGAAAAAGTTCTCATCAGAAGGCCCAAAAAATTGTTTGTAAAATTGGGTAATATAGCTTTTAAGGTTGGACTGTCCCTCAATTTTGCCATTGTCGTGCTCCAACGAGAATATTCGTTTCTTCCTGTGTTTACCATTAGCCACCATATGAAAGTACCTAGTATTATTATCTCCTAGAAGTACATCAGTAGCCTTAGCTCGTTGATAAAACTTGATCTCCTCCTCCCGTAGGAGTTTAGCCAGATTATCACGAGCAGATTGTAATTGTTTACACTCCCTGTCGGACAACATACGACTTTCTGCGGCTATGTCCAATGAGGAGATTATAGACTGAAGATGGATTTTTTGTTGTTTGTACTCTCCATGAGTATGGAGTGCCCATCCCCGGAGGTGTTTTCGTAATGCCCCCATTTTCCTATTCCATCTTTGGACCGAGTTTTGGCCCTGAACCGGCTTGTTCCATATTTGTGCGACACGATCCAAGAAACCCTCTCGGGAGAACCAACTGAGTTCCATTTTGAACGGTTTTGCTATTCCCAAGTAGGAAGGTTCACCGGTGTCTAATAACAATGGTGTATGATCCGAGATCCCTCTATCAAGGGCCTGTACTGTTACCATCGGATATTTAAATTCCCATTCAGCCGTGATTAACGCCCTATCCAGCTTCTCATAGGTAGGTTGTGGTAAAGAATTTGCCCAGGTAAATTGTCGGCCTGTTAACTCAATTTCCCTAAGATCAAAGCTGTCTATGACTGCATTGAACAGGAAAGGCCATCTGCCGTTGAACCGGCTATTACTTTTCTCCTTGCTATTTCTCATTATATTGAAATCGCCTCCTATGAGTGTAGGCAATGGGTTCTGTTGGCATGCACGGACGAGTTCAGACAAGAAAGGTGATTTGAACTCCTCTTGTGCTGGACCATAAACAGCCATAAGTATCCATTTGAAGTCGTCTCTTTTGTTGCGGAGATGGAATTTGATAAAAAAAATTCTCCTTCCACAATTAAAGTTAAATCAAGGACCATTGTATTGACCCCAAGAAGTATACCGCCCGACCGACCCTTAGGGGGGAGAGTGTGCCAAACAAAATCTGCCCCTCCCGAAAGACGAGACATATTTGATTTGGACAAATCTTGTTTACCGGTTTCTATGACAGCCACAAAGTCAAGTCTTAGGTCCCTAATTGCGTCAGAAATGTATCGAAATTTAGCCAAGTCTGAAAGACCTCTGCTATTCCAAAAGATTCCCTTCATGGTAAAACTGATTTGTTAGATTTTTGTCCCTTTTTCCGTGCCTTATATGTTTTGGACGATGACTTAGACTTACGACTGGATGCCTTAAGATCACAAATTCTTGTGACCAGGTCCGAATCATCCAAGCCTACATCCGTTACTTCCTTGACCAAGTGAGTAAGAAGAAATCTTTCATCGGATTCTTCATCATCACTTGGTGCAAAAGGGTTATTCTCACACTGACTTCTAACCTGCTCATCTCCCTTTACTCTTGGTAAAACAGACAACCTATCTACTGCCATTCTCTTAAGAGCGTTTAGAGATAGAGTGATCTCAGTAGTACTATTACCCAGAGAGAAACCAATATTACTCAAGTTCGAAATGCATTTTTCTTTTGATAAATGTTTAAAAGAGTGCGGTATTGAGTTACCTGGTGGCGAGAGATATGGTGAAATCCCGGATGGAAAAGTATATTCCCCCTTGGCTTCATCCAGTTTGTTGCTCTCTAGGTTTCTCAGCGCTGCTCTCTTCATTGCTTTCTCCATAACAGGCTCATCAGCTGCAGCGATACCCTCTGCAGAAAACAAGAAGTTTGAGCGAGCACTACGACGTTTGCCATCCAAAAATAACGACCCAGCACTAGACATACCTGTGTTGCTATCCCGGGTGGGTTTAATTGGAGTATTCAAATCAATATCATTGCTCACTGAAGGAGATAACAGGGGGGCTTCACTTGTGAGTTCGTCCAGATCCATCTGTCCGCAAGCCCCTTGCTGGCTCCCACTCGTGATCAAGTCCTGAAAACGTTGAGTTGTAACAGCATCAGTCCCCATCTTAGGTGACAAAATAGCCCCACCTCCGCTGCGATCAGATACCAGAGACGGATCCACCACAACCTCATCTCCTTGTTGGGTCATACTTTTTTTGCTTCCAGGACTTGATATAAAGCCATGCTGAGGTCTTGTCACCAAAATAGGAGGCAAAGATGAGGATGTTTTCAGAGATACCGGCTTTGCTGGCGGACAAGAACGATTCTTCCCCAAAGGTGTCACCGCTATAAGAGTTTGCATTGGTGTCGGACCCGAGGAGATATCCTTAAACGCACTAGGAGCCTGACTTGGATTATTATCACTGGGACCACATTTTAATTTCTTGGATGCTACTGATTCAGGCCCCTGTTCGGAAGAGCCTCCCTTATCATCCCCTATATCATCCCAGTCCATCGGGTCATGGTCCTCAGGTGGAGGTGATGCTGGTTGAAACCTATCCTCTTCCAAAGAGAAAGTGATGAGATATCCCTCTGTCCCAAAGACTAAGTCAGTGGTGAAAGGTAATTGTCTCTTGTCCAACATTCCAACTCGAACACGAATAACTCCTTTTTTTTTCTATAAGTCAGCATGTCCACAGCTAGAGTCGCTCCAATGACACTGCCCAACGCCCAAAACACCAAGTAATGTCTGAAAGCATGTGGTACCCCAGTTATGTGTACCCACACTTCTTCCAATTGATACGTAGGTATATATCATTTGCACTTTGCCAAGGTGAAATAGTGAGAGTGACACCATGGTTCTTGAGCTGATACCCGATGTCAGTCATCCTTTGCAACTCTTCTTCCGTCGGGAAGGCGACAAGGAACGAATCTTCACCATGAGGTAAAGCTTCCCACCGCCAATCGGCCCTGGATATTTTTGCCAACTCAGCCTGTACAACCTCTGGAGATAAAAGTCCTCCCAAGACTCTGACCAAAGCAGTGGGTGCAGGGTTCGGAGCCTCGAGCTTATAATCAATATCCGAAATCCTAATGAAGCCAAACTCCTTTTTTCCAGCGCCGAAAAAAACAGCAGTTGGTTTAGTCATTTTGAGTATAGGACACTTGGATGACATATGAGAATTATTCTTGTTGCAAATGATACAATCAAGATCTGCTTTACACTCCTCATTTAAGTGTCCTCCACTCTTGCATCTGAAACAAAAAGATCTTTTTTTCTTGGCAATACCTTGATCAGCTTGCTGGTCTTCAGTGGCTATGACCGCCCCTTGTTGGCTGGAAACGGCCAAAACGCGACCACTGCTCTGAGTGGGCTTGAAACGCTGTGGTTGTTGGCTCGCCCTCTGATCAGAAGAGCCCCGGCTAGCACCACGGCCCTGAGCACCAGCGTTGCGGCCATAATGCTCATGACCAGCATGACCTTCGTTGCGATCATATTGTCCACCTCGACCATGAAATTGGCCATCCTGCCATCCAAAATCATGCCCTTCTCCACGTCCTCTTCCGCCACTTCTGTCGCTGCGGCCCCCTTGGGCGTGCCCTTCTCCACGTCCTCTTCCGCCACTTTCGTCGTTGCGGCCCCCTTGGGCGTGCCCTTCACCACGGCCTCGTCCCCCATATCCCTCACCGCGCCCCCGACCTAGGCCACGCCGGTTCTCAAACGATCGAGGGTGGGGTGGCATGGCGAAAACCTCGGCGAACGACGGTGCCCCTGGAGACCAGATCGCTTTTTTGGTGGTAGCAGACCCGATCGATTTTTTGGAGGGAGCAGAGATGTGGCCGTCAGAGGATGTCGGCGGCGAATAAACTGAGCTAGCCCCACTCACCGAAACCCTATTTCGGTCCCTGGGCCCAGTTGGCAATAAGGCCCACCAAGACCGTCCAAAATCCCGGGCGCGTTCAATCAGCCGCGAGGTGCAAGGCCTCTCGAATTGGGAGTTGGAAATTTGAATTTGATCTTGATTGCATTGATTAGCTGCTGAATTATCGCCCCTGAATCTCGCCGGCAAGAAGGCCTCAAGGGTTAACTCCGGCGGCAAATGGCGTTTTGGAAGAGGCCCTCGCCAGGGACGAACAGCAATTCCACGTTTAGGAATCGATCTGCCTTGCGGCCGAGGAGGAGTGGAATTCTGGTTCATCGAGACTGAGACCGGCACTCGATCCTGAATGTCAACCGATAGTACTTCAGCAGCCAAGTTCGCGGGATGGTCCTGTTCATGATCCGGCAATTTGCCAGAACCCGACGCAGGCAGCCCCTGTTCCTGGTCTGATGATGAATTAGCCTCCCACCATCTAGTTCCTTTGGGAAACCCCATGTCACACCAAAAGTTTTCCACCAAATGCAAATCTGATGTTATTGTATCCACCGTATGATCCAAATTACCTTTTAAAGCTCTTTGATCATTTGCAAATTGGAATGCCTCCTCAGAAGAGAATCCTGCCATGAAAGCCTCATGGTAGGCCACTTCGTACTGCGGATCAGATCCATCATGGAAATCAAGAGCAGCACAACGAAGAGGAAGTGCCGATCTTCCAATTTCCGAAATTGATTCATCACCAGCCCCTGCAGAAACACAGCGTACCTGAATTCCACTGTCGCCGGTAGGGAGATCGACTTCCCCGATCTTCGCAGATCCAGCAGAGTCGAAATTGGAACCGGCCGTATGCATTCGGAGAGATGGCTCCATACGAATTGCTCCCCTAATTTTAAAATATACATAGTTTAGTATTATATTGTCTAGCCAAGTGAAGAGAAAGTAATTTATAAGATAAAGTTTTTGTCACTTGAAACATGTGACATATGGAATCTAGATGGTATGACGAGGATTTTATCTAAACAAACGTATGCATATATTTATGTATTTTTACGTCAAAATCGTAAAGCTTGCGACGAGAGAGCGCACGAGTCAATTTCTACTAAACCATCCATAAGTGTAGAAGAGTTGTTTAAAGGGTTTGGTAGGAACGCCGAATTTTACATCCTACGTTTCAGAATAAGGACCAAGAGAGTTACAAGATTCCGAATTGAAATAAGGTGCTTTAGGGGGGAACGATTGGGTTGCGTATATATACCAGTAGGTTTTCTGTCTCGTCTATTCGTCTGAATGGACTCTCTCTTGCGTGGCGCTGAATCCATACATTGATCTCTAGATATGAATGTTTTGCCCACTCCAATCAGTTTTTGTAGGCCTGACAGAGCTGATACTATAGGCAGCTACTGTTGTGGCTGGGAATGGCCCATCGATCTACGTACGAATTGAAAGATGCTGAGAACATGCACTGCCTACACGTACGTATCCAAGATGGCCGCTCCAATCATTGGATGGCCAGCTCTCCTCCGAGTTGGGACATGCATCAATAGTGTTCACGTACCGTTCAAGCCTAGACTAACTGGTGGCTGAAGGGGAACAACCCATTACCATATTGGTCTGTTTCTCGCAGCAAAAAGATAGGCTCTACTCATTTAAATTTCTGCTTCGGACTGCTATCTTCTTAATTTTGTCTTTTTTTAGCTTTTCGGTTACCTTTTGGGCTTCTTTGCTTTTTTATTTTCCCCTTATTTCTTTGTATTGTTCATTGTAATATGATTTTTAATTTTTTAAAATTTAATTACGCTGAAAAAGCTACTAGTAACTACAATGCATTTTTAGCTGCTACAGTGCAAAAAAATTAATAAGCCTGAGCTTTTAAGTCTAAATGAACGTCACCTAAGACGATTGGATTGACGGTGATGGATCTAGCAATATGATCAATATCCGGTCATATATATGGAACTATTCGCACTTTTGGCGTTGTAGTGATTTTTTTTCAAATTTGGTCCTTGGATGTTGTTTTTGTAAAAATAGCCCGATCCCTGAGCTTGGCAGGCGCGACAGGCAGCACTTGTCACTTGTCGTGCCACCAGAGCTCGGTAGAACGTGAGCAGTGCGGCAGGTGAGGCGAGCTCAGCAAGGAGATAACACATGCGGGAGTCGACGGGGCCCACTGGCTTACCGAGCTCCCCTGGCTCGGTAGGGCATGCCAGCTCTTACCGAGCAATGGGAGCCCGATAGGTGGCCTAGCGTGTGGCAGGGGTAGGGGGAGCTTAGTAGAGGGGCTGGTGCGGCAGGGTAGAGAGAATCTCGAGTGGCTGACCATGATGACGCGATGTGACGCCTGATTCCCTCGCATTCGGCTGGGGATTATGTGGCCCTCTGTGCTTGCGTGCACCCACATAGTGATGTCAGTCACAAATGCTTTCCCGCATGCATAAAATGGATGGCCTCACTCTCTACCCTCTCATCCGAAGCTGCACACTTCAGTTTCTTTCCTGTCAAGCGAGAGAACAGCAAGGGAGAAGAAAGAAAGAGAGATTAAAAGACGAGTTTGTAATAGTTTTTCAAGGTGATTTTGCTATGATTTAGGAGATTTCGCAGTTGAAAGGATTGTAGAGCTGGTGAAGACCTTCAAGAAAATGTATACTTCATTCGCATGCGAATAATGCGCTTAATATGTCGTTAGCATTTCATTAGTGTAATGGTGATTTGGTAGTGTTGAGTGTGCTTGGTAACCATATGTAGTTGATCGATGTGTTTTGTAATTAGCTATGTTTAGAACATATTAGTGGTGATAATGATTATTTTTTTGTAAATAGTTGAAGAAATACGAGTTGTTATTTTAGTGTTCCCGAAACGCACTTTAGAAAATATATGCAAGTCTACACATATATATTTATTGCTCTTGTACAATTAAAAAACTATCGAAAATCATGCCAGAATTGTAGAAGTGCACATTGTTAGTTGTAGTATCTGTGTGTACATATATATGCATATACATGTGTACCTGTATGCATGTATATAAGTACATGGCCATAGGCATAATTGGTAGCTCAGCTATGTGCATGTGCATGATTATTCTGTGTTATGCTAGGTTGTATTTAACATTGTCAGACAATGATATATTCTTTTCTATATTGCAGGAAATAGCTGCTGGTGATGGTCATGAGCGTGATACATTGTTGGACCCATCTTGGGATGGACAACATCATTGTCGGGCGTGGTCGAGCGGTGATGAACCACCCCTCTTTGTTCTTCAGGGACCTTAGGAGGACTGGCCTCTCAATGATCGATACGTTGTAGTTCTACGGTGGGCTGGATTACTGTCTATAGCGGGGATGGTGTACATTGGGCACTCATTCATGTTGGACTCACCGTTCTGTCGGCACTCGTTGACCGGTGGAGGCCAAAGACCCACACATTTCACTTTCGGTTAGGGAGATGACTATCACCCTATAGAATGTTGCTTATCTTACTAGCCTGCCACTACGGGCTTGTCCCGTGGTTCCACCTCCTAGATCAGCCAATTGGAAGGTACGTCTGTTGCATCGGTTAGTCATCCCATTTCAGACATGATCCATGAAGTGCCACATTCGTGGCTATGATGGTATAGACAATGCCCAACAGATGCATCTACAGAGGTTATGAGGTCCCACTTAGTTGCTTACTTGCTCTTCATATTCGAGTGAGTCCTGTTATGTATGACTTAGAGAGATTGGATGTACCCTAGCTATATCCATATTGTTGAGTGCCTGATTGATGCCGAGCCTAATGAGGTCCTGTTGTACAGCTGGGACTCGATTATATTGTTCATGACCTACAGAAGTTTGCACGATGGCTCGCAGCGTGCTACGGGCGAGCCAAAACTCAACGTCTACTATATCTTGTTGCAATTGTGGTCGTAAGAGCACTTCCTTGTTGGTCGATTGTACTTTTGGGTGTAGGCGCACTAGTACTAGTTGGAGGCACTGTTTTACAGTCACGTTGATGGCGATGATCCGATGGATGGACCCACCATGGGTACTTGTTGGACTGCTAGCGAGTTATGATGATACAGGGAGAGACCACGACGACTGTACCCAGAGTTTCACTTCGCATTCGAGACATTACACGAGGGTAGCGTCGTGTGGAGGGAGTGGACCGTAGAGTTCAGCTCTGAGATAGTGCCTTTCGGCTTGTCAAAGCAATGTGAGCTGGACAATGACTACTCGCTTATGATCTGCCACCTCGTATTCTCCCATGTGGTGGAGCCCTACGCCTGAACTTCACTAGCAAGTGCCACCAACACTGGGTGGACCACTACCCAGCCATGTTCGCCTATAAGTAAATTTGTTTATTAGCTCATTTCGTACAGTCTATTGATTTAACTTCTAAGTCACGTACAACTCATTTCTTCTTTATTCCTTTCGAGATCCAAATTTGCAAATTCGAACTCTTTTGTGTATTCTATACTAGTCCAGGATCACGCTAGTGCACACAATGGAAACATAGATGAAATATCAACTATGAACACAATTAACTAAGAAACACATAAAAATTATTAATTGTTAGAGTAGTGACCTTATGGCTAAGCTTACAGATAATAGCCTGAAGGGCCTAACAAGAACTAGTAGTAGAAAATAAATATAAACATAGTAGGCATTCGACATACCCACAGACAATCGACTGAGGAACGAAGTTCTAATCCATGAAGTTATCGAAGAATCCTCCTTCAAGTACCTTTAGTTGATACAATTCTTCTTCAGCAACTGAGCAACAATAGATATAGCCGTGAGTACATAGAGTACTCAACAATTCATTTTTTGTAACAAGATACAATATATAATGATGTAAGGCTTACCAAATGATGGTTGAGTGATTACTTTATAGAGAGCAACACCTAGTAAGACTCAGATCAATGACGTATAGAGTTAAGTCCTTAATCAACACCCAGACGAGGCATCCACATCCCAATTTGCTATTAGCACCCACTTTACAGCATGGTCACTCGCCCTAGTGAAAACCATTTTAATTTAAACAAGACCAATGGCACACCCATGTCATGGTACACAAATTTTATAACTGTGATTACAACTATGATTCAATATATCATTAAGTCAAAATTAATTAATTGATCAATATATGATGATCAGCCCAACATAGTAATAAGCATGGCTAAGCATACTAAATGTACAACTCAAGTTGATACTAGTATTACATCACTATATAGCTATCCATCCTATGGTAATAATGGTATCATGTCATTCAAATTATCAAGGAGAAATTAATCAAAATTGGTTAATAATTACCAAGTGCAAAGTTTATAATAAATTAGCAATGCATAATAACTTAAAACAAAATAATAATACTTAGTTTTAAAATAATAGGTTTAATTCAAAGATCATGACTTGTCTTGATTTTGCTCAGTTACCAGCTCTTAAACTTCGGGTCATGCTTCTGCTCCTTCGAAGACGTTATTTAATGAGAGAGAATACAAAAGAAACATAAAAAACTAAAAAACTAAAACCAAAAGATAGATCTCAATTTTAAATGAATTTAGAAAGAAGAATGAGGTCAATCGGAGTTCAGACGAAGGAGAATATGCTCTTGGAAGATTGAACGGAAAGAAAAATGCTAAAAATAATAGAGGAGAGAGAAACCTATGGCTGATAGGTGGGCCCCATGGATTATTTAGGATTTTTAGAATAAAGAAAATTCTAGAAAACAGCTTAGAGGCTGACAAGTGGGCCCCATGGTCTATGGACCAAGTCTATGGCAGTGTTTACTTGTCTCTGATAGACTAGGTGCACCAGTTATGGGCTAGGGCTGACGTGGGATGACACGTGGCTTGACATGTGAGAAAGATTTGGTAAGGTGGCTCCGAGGTGGGAAGATAACATTGCAAGTGTTGCGGTGGTTGTGATGGCAAACCGGGTGTTGATGTGGACGTCAGCTAACTCACACATGGCTTGGTTGACTCAGATGGATCAATGGTGGCTCATCGGACTTTGGCATCTCTGGCATGCACACGCAACGAGGAATGTATTTAGCAACTTGGATCGGGCATAGGTATTTTTATCTTAAAATCTTTAAAAAGGCATTGAAAACTAGGATGTTACATTTTCCTACTCAAATTATAGTTGCGTACCATGGCTTTTTTGTAGGCAAATGAAGAAGGAATGGAAGAGCGATGACTGGAGGGTGACATAGGTCCTACAGACCACAGCATGGGAGCAGTCGGCAAGGACGCAAGTCGAGCAGGAGTGACTGCTCTATGGCCCAAACATATACCCCCACGTGAAGTGGTACGTGCTGTGTAACATCCCGATTTTCGTGTTGTAGTTCCATTGCATGAAAATGCATAAAAAATTTAAACCTTTTTTTATTTCATCTTGGCCCTATTTGAATGCCTGGAATTTCATTGAGAATGATAATGAATTTTTGTGTTTCAACTATTCACTTCATTAATAAATGAAACTAAAATCCTAGATTAAAGAATACCAAATTAAAAAACAACTTAGAATGAGGAACCAAATATGGAAAGATGATCCATATAGTAATGTAGGAGAATTTATAGTGAAATTTATTCAAGGGAAACTTGAAGCAAAGCTAAAAATTCAAATTCCAACTTTATTCGCTTAAGCAAAATGTGAATTTAAAATTGAAAGAAAGAAATGTTGATTGGAAAGCTAAATTGAAAATCAAATTCAAATTTGGGAAGTAAAGTTATAAACCAAATTGGAGGCGAGTCAAAATCCAAAACTAGAAATTCATATTCAAGATATGAAATTTAAAAGTCAAGATCCGAAATTCAAAATTCAGTATTGCGCCTAGCCCAATTATTTTTTCCTTCTCTCCAACTTCTTGGCCCATCTCCTTTTGGCCCACTGTCCTGTCCTTTCGCCTCTCGGCTCGGTGCCAAGCCGGCCTAGCCTACCCCTACCCTCTTTCTTGCTCGTTGTGCCCTGGCCACACTCGAGCTAGTGTCACCATGCCAGACCCGCATGCCAATGTCTCTCGTGCATGCTCACTTCCCAACCTGGCCACAACGTACTTCGCTCGCCCGCCGAGCGCCTACGCTCGCACACTGCCAACACCGTGCCACCCCAACAACACCCATACATGCACCCACTATGCCCGCAATTGCCCCCATCGCATCACCTGTGTGTATCCATGTCACGCTTACAAATGGCCGTTACCATGCGTCACCAACACCTCTCTACGCCCCTATCCCATCGCCGAGCCAAGCCCCGATGTCAACGCCACCAGCGCCGTGCCCACTCCACCCCACACGCCACCGCCCTGCTCCACCCTATCTTACCAACTCAGTGCATGTGCCTCTCCTCTGTCTTGTCATGCCAGTGCTTCATTGATCGTGCCCCAGCTACTTCCATGTCACACACGCGCTATCACCCATTCCTCCATGCTGGTCGCCACACCATGCCCTGTGCTCGAGCTCATCGCCCACCTATAAAAGCCACCTTGAGCTTCACATTACCTCCCCACACTTTGCTCTCCACACCCCTCTGGCTAATTGAGCTATGCTTTGCGTGAATTTCGCTAGCACCACCACCTTCACCCTTTCTACATAAATCACTCGTTTCACCACCATTTTCTCCCTGGTAAGTCTCCAACTAATTCCTCGTCTTTGTAATAACCCCTTTCCTTCCTCTCACTTTGGCCTCACTCAATTATGGCATCCATCATCCCTAGATGGCCGTCATCATTAAAGCCTCTACATTGCCTCAAGTCAACATCGCCGGACCACCTCAACCTCCCTGAGCTCCATCAACCTCTCCAGCAAGCTCCCCATGCCCCCTAGATGCTCCTAGAACCATTCAATTGCTCTCTTGGTTGCTGGCATCATGGCCACCATGGTGACCACCCATGGCCGCTGTTGTGCGCCATCGCGCCACCGCTACGGCTCACCGCTGGCGACACCTCCACCACTTACAGTGCGGTGCGACCCCGGCAACCCATTTTGGGCCTTGCCGATGACCACCACGACCTTGCTCGCTGGCAATGGCATGGCAAGCCACACTCTGTTCAGGTGAGAGAGAGAGAGAGAAGTCACTATAGTGTAATTAAGTTAACAAGGGTAATTAAGTTAAGTTAATGATGCAATTAGTTCAACTAAATAGCCGCTAACATGTGGGATCAAATTATTAGAAGTCTAATTAGGCTCGGTTTAAAACTATGAGTCACTGACAAGTGGGCCCTTCACTACACTTGGGTGCACCTATCAATTGCTTGTTCTTTTTTCTTAAGAAAACAATTCAAAAGAAAATTAAAACCATAAGGGCCCCACCTGTCAATCACTATACAATTTCCTTTATATAATAAATTAAAATAGGCTAGCACCACCAATCAGCCCCTGATGCATTGTCTGATAAGAAAATAAATTGAAAAAGAAATTAAAAAACCTACAGCTCTAGATGTCAGAGAGACAATCTCTCTCCTCTATTTATTTTTGGGATTTTTTTTCTGAAATTAAACTTTAGAAGGCCCGTTCTCACTCATTTTAAATCCAAATCCAATGATATTTGCTTCTAAATTCATCTAAACTCAAGATAGTTAAATTGGGGGGTAAATCATGAATTTTTGAGTTTATTTGCATTGTCATTTGGATATTGTTTTTACCTTCTTTGGTGTTTATTTGATTCTTGTCATAATCGCTCGTTTAGACTACAAAGACCAGGAGGGGCAAAAATTTGACCCCAACTAGGACCCTAAAGACCAACAAGCTTATGACTAAGGCGAGTCAATACTTTGATCATTTTACACCTACTTTTTGAGTGCAAGTTATGTTGATTTAAATTATTAAATTGTATGTCCTATTTTATTATGCAAATTATATTCATGTTAAGTCCCAATTAATAATTGTGCTATTACACCCCACTTCTTGAGTTTGGATATAAAACCTTGTCACCCTAGAAATAATTGTAAACATACTAGTAATACGCCCATATCTAAGCACCATACTTAGTCTTGCTTAGATACTTGGGGCATTAATTTGTCTTAACATCATTTCAAATATGAAACTTAGTTTGGGCAGCCACTGGAGGGAAGTGGGTGATATTTAAACTAGAAAGGATATTTTGGATTCTCAAAACTCTAAACTTGCTTAAATATCTCAGCAGATGGCAAGAGGGATTAGTGCGGATGTAGCACGAGAGCGTGGTTTGTGTTAGAACTGCCCAAATAACTCTAAAGACTTAATCTTGTAACTCCTTCTTAATATAAAATAGTGCAGCCATAAGTCTATAATGGGTACAATCTAGCTAATTAATTTTCATCGATGCAGTGCGGGTTGCAATTTAGGATGAACACAAGTCATATCGCTAGATGTAAACCACCGTGCGATGCAAGAGGGGGCCTCTAGAGCGGGTGGACGTAACCCCCCCCCCAGCTGTGGAAACCTTAGCGGGTGTAGGTCCATTGGGAAGATACATTGTAAATGCCTTATAGTGATCTTCTTGATCTGCATGTCTAAGGAAATATGTAGAATATAACAAGCTGATTATCTCTTGTGGGTAAAGTATGTGACCTCTGCAGAGTGCAAAATTATTCGAATAGCCATACCCATAGTCATGGAAACTTACTCAAGTTAGTGTCTATTTCTAAAACATTGTGGGTAGGATGAAAAACATGATGGGTGGATGTAACCCTAAGTTGATTTTCCCTGGGTGGATGGAACCCAGTGATTATAATGGGTGGATGGAACCTTAGTAACAAACTAGCATATGGTGGATGAAACCATGTATCAGGTGGATAGAACCTGCACTACTATTACTACATTCTTTCACATTCTTTAGAAAACATGGTTTACTTAAAAAATGCTAAGTCTCAAGAATTTTTACTTACTGTAACTTTCAATTAAGACATTTGGCAAATTAAAAAAAAACTCGAGCCTCCCTTCGTTAAGCCATGTATCTATAATATTGCATTCTCTGTGTTAGCTCGTACAGCACGATTGTTTATACTCACCCTCTCTCACTAAATCAATTTAGAACTGGCGGATCATGACCACTATGTCTACTATGTCGCGTCTGGCCTAGACGCAGAAGACGATGGTGGAGACTAGATGTCCTCTAGTAGCATAGTCCTTACCTCAATTAGGTAGACTTTGATGGTGATGGTGTGCACATCTATTGATACGGATACGCACATGCTTAGCACTTTTTGTCAAATACATTATTTCACTGGAAAGAAGTATTGAGCTGCACTAAATATTGTTAGGTGAATTTGTTTCTTAATGAATTTTCTTCTATTCGTGGGAACGATATACTACCTTATGCCAAATTCTTGTTTATTATTAGGTTTGAACATTATGATGATTCCGAGGCCAAAACAATGGAGAAGCACAAGGAGGAAAGAAGCCCATGCAGTGGGAGAGCAAAAAGGGAGGAGCCCAAGTACTTAAACTATAAGTTTTAGATAATATTTTCAAACCAAATTCGGACTTCCCACGTGCCCAACCCAATTCAAATTCGGATTCAACTCAGGATTCAATTCGGATTCGGTTCGGGACAGCCTGACAGGCAGTTACTAAAAAGGCCATAACTTTCACAAACGGAGTCCGATTCAGATGTTCTTGTACTCGTTGGAAAGATAATTTCAAGGGCTACGCAATGGATCTAGTCCCACCTTAAAATTCATCATGGATAAAAAGTTATGACCGCAACAATATGACGAGTGGAAAATATAGTTTCCTTTTTGTGAGAGTTCGTATCTAAAACCATATAGGGTTGAGTTGTACTTGGTTTGGGGACCATATGAACGTCCCAAGGGGCTATATAAGCCTTGTATTGGCAGCCTTTAGGGCTCAGACCACGTTTGAGAAAAATCAATCTACTAAAGTTTCCGAGTTTAGCATTGTTGCCGAAATTCCTTATGAAATTAGGAGTATCTTCTTCAATCAAGAGCTTTCAGCCTTTCCGCTGGGAATTGGGTGCACGATAGATCTTCGCTTGGTGGTCGGCAAAATCAACACGAGTGTGTTTTGACGGATTAAAGAGTGTTCGTCCCTTGCACTGGCATTGGAGGATCATTACGATTCATCAAGACTCCCGTGAGTATCCATCCTACGTCGAGAAGATCGGGCGACCCCGTATCATCTATTATCCAAATAGTTAGAATGTAGTAAGTCATTCTTTACCCCCCCCCCCCAATCGCTTGCCTATGGCAAGGTGGTCTCACCTTATGCTTTCTGCTTTCACTTGCGCTTCTGTAATGTAAATATTTGGTTTGATCGGCCCACTATATAAGCTCTATCCGTTATGGGTTATTTAAACTTGGTTATGTAATATTAATGTTGGTTTATGTGGTCCATGAGATGATTCAACAATGTATTTGTGAGTATTATCTACTAATGCAGGAAATAGTGCGGTGAAAATCATAGAAGATTCTGGATTTTAAATCTGGGGTCCAACATGCCATTAGTATTGCAGACTAACGGGGCCCCGTGCACAACCCCTGCCATAGGCCATGCACACCGACATGTTGGCACTAGGTTGGACCAACACCGTGCGGCATGACATGATGTGACGGTAAAAGATTTCAAGGTTGTATTTGTCGTGTACCATTCATGTATACATGACTAACCTATTTCATCTGTCATTGCAGTATTGTGTCCAAGGGAGGTGCTGCACTATGCCATGGACGCTCGAGCATGTTGGAACACCTGTTGGGGTTCCTCCACAAAATGTATGAGGATGCCAAATATACATTAGGGGCCATTAGCTGTGACCGTCCTAACGACGTGTTTATCCCATGGGCGACAAGCCACACCATCATTCGCATGTCCTAGCTCATTGATGTACTACCCTAGCCTTGGCCATTCCTCATCCGCATAACGCACTACTTAGGTTTGTCAATTTCATATTTTGTTGCAATCAGTACAATGCCTTATTTTTGTTGTTCTTCATACACGTCATCTTCGTGCAAGCCATTCATGTCGATGCTACTCTACTTCCATATTCATTGCGGAGGTAGCCCGACACCAGACCTCTCGCCACCCTACGAATTCTCTAATAAAAAAATGAAGCTCTACCAGGTACATGCCAAGGCTAAGAGCGTGGAGGCACGTCAAGCAAGCGTGGATGTAGAGCCGACAGCGTGGGCTGGGCGGGCAAATCCCAACAATGTTGAGCCGATGTGTTGGGATAATATAATTTTTTTTATGCATATCAAAACACGGGTATTTAACTAGTTAGCAAAAAAAGGTAAACGGGGCATGGGGCCTGCTACAACAGGCGCTGCCGTGCTGGGGCTGCTAAGACAACACTTGCCGAACAAAGGGAGCTCGGTAGGGCTGTCGAACCTGGGTAGCTTAGCAGGCTAGTGGACCCCATTGGGTCCCATGTGTTGTCCCTGTCAAGCTTACCTAGCCTACTACATCACCTACATCCTGCTGAGCTATGATGGCACGACAAGCGACAAGTGTCACCTGTCACACCTGCCGAACTCAGGGATGGGGCTACTTTCGCAAAAATAGGTGTTCAGGGACCAAATTTGAAAAAAAAATGCTACAATGCCAAAAGTGTGAATAGTTAATACAAAAACACCGGAATGGAATCAAAGATATGATCTACTATATACTTGATATGTTGTGTTAGGGGAGAGCTGCTAACGGCAATGAAACATCAACCTGTGTCTACTTTAAATTTCAAATTTGCTCAGAATGCCAGACTTTTCCCAATTCCTGCAGGAATTATATTATTTTTGTGAAATTCTTGCATTCCAAATGAGATCTTAGAGAGGAATAAACTATGTTTTTAGCCCAACCTATAGTATGAACCTTCAACTTCCTATTGATGTATAGAGAGTTTATTAAAATGGAACAAAAGACCATGACACACTATAGGATTGACACTGGTGATGAGAAGGGGTGAACAGGAGGCTACACAAACAAATCCCTTTTAAAAATCTTTTCTTTTATCAAGACCACAATTCTTTCAATCCAATAGTTAAGGGAAGCTATGAATATCAGAGTCTAGACACCTACAATAAAATCTCTGAGAAAAACCAATCAAAATAAGGTTTTACCCCTTTGTGCGGTCCTACCATACTTTACACGGTGATCATACCACACCTTCATATCAATAGTGAAATTCATCCTGAGTAAAACTAAAAAAATAGATAACTTTCACATGGAAGCTTAAATGACTTGAAATTTGAGCAAAAGTTATATCGCAACCTTAGAAACCTAAAACAACAAGAGATTTGACAGGATCATAAGAAAGTTGGGACCTCTTTTTTCTTTCAAAGCTTGGTTGCACTAAAACCAGGCTAAAATCACAAAATAAGCCAACTTTCAAACCAAGACTCCAAACCACTTAAAACTTTGCACACACTTTATCTAGGAAATTAGGAACCTATTCCAAGAATAAATCGAAGTAAGCCTTTCCAAAGTTAGGACCTTTTTCAATTCAAAGTCAAGTTGCACTAAAACTAGGCAAAAACCAAACCTTGAACCAAATGCTTGCTCATGGGTTATGGATGGTCAAGATGACCTTAGATCAATTCCCACATGTCCTAGAAAGCAAAACCATAACAAGAGATCAAGCCAAAAACCCTAAAAGCAAAACACCCAAGATTGCACCTTTTTCAAATCAAAATTGGGCAAACTCAAGAACTTATAAAGAACAAGTATCTAGGTGGATGATATTTGATCTCCAAGAGATATTTTTATTGCTTATACATCCTTGACACCAAGCAAGATCAAGAAGGGGGAGAAATACCAAAAACCAAGCCAAATCAAGAAAAAAAACACCTGCATATGAGACAAAGATGTTGATGAATTTAGAGTTTTGATTTTCCCTTGGAGATGAATATTTATAGCTATCCACGAGACCTAAGAAACCCTCTCACAAAAACTCTCTCAAGAGCCCTGAAACCTAACTTCCATGGCTTCCCTAAACTCTAAACCATCTCCTCTTGTTTATATAGCAGAGGCTCATCACTTCACACCTAACTCTAAAATTAGCCACCTAATGGATACTATCCACTAAGCCTTGGGAAAATCCAAAAACCCAACAACATAATGGGGCTTTCAACTCAACACACTCACACACATATTTTAAAGCGTCGTCTTCATCTTTAGCTCCAATAGCTCGAATCCATTATGCCTTGCCTTGCATGGAGTATCTTTGACTTAATCCACTTAGGTCACCACCACGGTTTCACATACTGCTACTTTTCCACTATTAGTAATTTACCAAAATATCCCTCTACCGATTTTTCCAATCCCTTCACCTCAAAGGATCGCTCATGCTTTATCATCTTCCATGTAACCTCAATGACTTATCATCAACCTCTCACGTGTCCAGATCCCACCAAACCATCCTCATTTTTAAGCGGGCCCTAGTCACTTGGTGCCCCACATGCACCACCTTATACCATGATTGCACATGGCTTCTCTGACTGCTTTGGACCTCAACTCCTCCTTAAGTTTAGTCCCGGTCCTCCTTGCCACCGCCCGTCATGTCCACTTGCAACCTTCGTCATCTTTCGGTGGCACCTTTATCGTTCTAGACTTTATCTCCCCTAGCTAAGTCCTAGTCCCCTCTGCTTCACCACACGTAGCTCCGAAGTCCTTATCATCTTGGCTTGTAACCATTTTGTTAGCCTCGGTCATCTTCCAGTGGAACCTTGATTGTTCTGGACCTTAGCTCTCTTAGTTAAGTCTCGATCCCCTCTGCCTCACCATGACGTAACTATAAAGTTCTACAATCATCATCGACAAGCAAACCTGTCACGTAGCACTGTATAGCACACAAAATCATCAATTGACACAATTGATGAGTAAGAACACATACCTACAAAGCTTCGCTTCCGAAAGCATCGCCACATCACATAGCCATCTCATGGCTCACAATGCACTAGATGCACCTCTTTACCTCAAGGGTCTTTGTTCAAACTTTGCCCTCCATAGTTCTTATCCATCTTGCATCTCATTTGAGTCCAACCATCTCACCCCACATCCACGACTGTTGTAGACCTTGGTTCTCTCTAACCAAGTCTCGATCCTCCTTACCATTGATCATAGTTGACTGCAAGCCATCTGCACAACAATAGATGAAGCAAATTATTTTTAGGCACAAGTTCTTTCCAATTTGATCCACATTAGTTCAAATATGCATAATGAAATCCATATGCACCAATCTCGAGCTCCTAGAACACATTCCCAATTCAATTCCTAAAGCAACTCATGCTGGGAATGAGACATTAGTCTGATCACGCCCCCTATGCTAGTCGAATAGTTGGTAGTCAACTGCCATGCACAAACCAGTCAGACTGTCTCACCACTCAGTCAAAACCCAAATTGCAACCTCTTTTGAAAAAAATAGTACCGTTAACTAGTGCCTGTTCATACCACTTGGATCGGTCAGACCACATAATTAATGTCGATCAGATCACCCTTTCTCACCTATGCGCAAACCAAAAACACTCACTTTGAAAAAATAACCATTATACAAAGCCCGGTTAAACCGTACCTTACAGTTAGACCGCTCCCCACATGGCGGTCATACTGCTGGCACCTTGAGACTCCAATACTTCACAAACTCTGGTTGAACTGCTCACTCTGATCGCACAAGCCCAGTGGGCAACCTCAAATTGGTCAGACTGGCTACACACCGACAGCAACTCTGAAATTCAACAAACTCTCAAAATCAAATTCAAACCTCGACAACACATGTAAACCAAAGTACATTACTTATCACAAACCATGAGATGGCCTTCATATAGTCTCACACACACTTTGGTAAATACTAAGCTCTGCCCTTGGTTTCAAATCTACAATGCATGCATGGTAGCATGCCATACTTGTGTGCTTCTAGAGTTGGTGCATGTTGTGCTAGCAGCTAACAATGTTGCAATGTGGCCGATCCTTTACTACTCTTGGAATCAGAAATTAAAAGCCATTTGAAACATGTTGGCTTCTTAATTTTTTTGGCTTTTTTCTCTTATTTCTTTACATTGTCCGTGATGATATAATTTTTTATTTTTCTTTTAATTAAATGATTCAAAAAGACTAATATACGCTATAATACACTTTCAGTTAAAAATCAACTATTATAGCAGAAACCTTGGCTGAAAAATTGTTTAGAAGCAGACCTATGATAAAGTTGACAAGCACCACAAATACTTCGTATATTATGACCGGGGGAGTTTGCGGCCTCTCCGCGCGCCCACGTCAGCGTTTTGCCCCTCCGTACGAGCGCTCCGGGCGACGCGTGTGTGCGAAATGCTCCCACTGAGCGGATGGTCAAATTTTTGAAAAAGTCCCTGCATTTCCCGAAATTATGTCAAGGTCCTCTGTTCTCACAAAAAGGTCCCTAGATTCTTGCGAAAAAGCCCTTACACACTTTTTTGCTGGGTAAGGACCCGCGGGTTCCCATAGTTACGGACATACCCTTATTTCTTCCGAAAAGACCCTCGATTTTTTGCCAAAAAACCCATCCACTCTCCTTTTATTACGAAAAGGCCTTCAATTTTTTGCAAAAAAACTCTACACTTTTTTTTTCTGTGAATTTTTGTTTATTTCACTTCGGTCCATACTGTGGCCGGCCTACGTGGCTAGTTTACCGAAGACAAGAAAAGCTTCTCCTCTTTGGGAGGCCCCACGCAGCACTGCAGGCAGGCTACAGGTGGATACGGGCAGTAGGAAAAAGGTCTCTGACAGCCAAGGAAGAAAGGTAGGCAGGAGGCAGAAAGGCACGTACTCGGTAGTCCCTTTCCCTGGGCTGGTAGAGTTGATTTTTCACCTTTGACAAGAGAAGATGCTTTTCTGCTAACTTGTTCCCCCAAAAGACCCTAACAATCAGAGGCAGAAAATATCAAGAAAAAGATAGAAGTGTCTGATATTTGATATTATTTGGATGTTTTTTTTAACTATTATTTAAATTTATAATTTTTGAATTAGAGATCAAGGGGCTTATTGTTTTTAAAGGGGGAGATTTTTTTTTAAAGGGGAGGAGAGAGAATTCATGGTCACTGAATTTCTAATCCAACAGTTCTAAATCTAGATAATAATTAAAAAGAAAATATTCAGATAATGTTTAACAAAATTTATGAAAGATTAGAGAAATAAAGGAACAAAAGGGTGGTATGTTTGGCATGGTTGGTCAGATGGCTGAAATCTCGGGAGGCTGCTCCTCACTCAAACAATGACAATTGTACTACAACGGGTGATGTTAAGATGTTGCTTTGCTTTGGTTTTGATTTTAGGAACAATTTATATAGAGGGAGTCCCCAATGCCATCCGTTCGTGCCACGTTGAGCGATCGGACGGCATCTGAGGCAGTCCCCATGCGAGGACTGTCCCCAGAGAAAAGCGATGTTGATTTCAGGGTCCCATCATCAACTAGAACGATTCCTACGTTGTTCATGCTTCGTAGACATATTTGTTACACTCGGATTACTCGACAAGCAAGCATAGTCGTTTTGTTTTGACCCTACTAGAGAAAATTAACAAGCAAGCATCGCCATCACCCTCGAGCTACCTAGTTGAACTCGACAACATGCGTTCCGTTCCGTTCTACCAGTAGCCCCTGCTGTTATGCACTAGACACGCGAGCTCACATTCCATGTGCTCTGCTCCATTTGGAATCCCCCTCTGCACTCATTGACTGACTGACCCTCCGGCCGTACCAGAGACAGCCTTTCCAAACTCACTGCTGCCGATGCAGCCAGGCCCCATCGCTGCCTCCTGCTACTTTGCTTGCGCTTTCTCCTTCCCTTCGCCATCATCCGTCAAGCCGATCGATGATGCCACCCGAAAGCCGCCATTACGTTTGATCTAAATTCTTGGCCTAGCCGTTAGCCATTAGGCAGCCAGTCAAATCATGGATCATCGTATATATAGATGTGACAAGGCTTGGTTCCTAGGCTCCTAGCTCTCCGGCTTAGTGAATAGTTTGATCCACTGTTACTCTACTCAGTGTCAGTCCTATTGCGCAGCATGAGCCAACCGCGGCAGGAGGAGTGCGCAGCCATGGCCGCTGCTCACGCGCCGCCCTCGCCCTCCTGGCCGGTATTGCAGTACAACGCCGCCGTCTACTTCGGCCTTTCTTGCGCGCTCGCCGCGCTGCACCGCGCGCCGAGCGGGGTCGCCGGGTGTGATCTTGGCGCGAGGCAGTGCCGGTGGTCGCGCGAGCGGGAGCTCGCCCTGCGGGAGAAGGTTGGCGAGCTGGAGCACGAGGTCGAGGAGCTCCGGCGGAGAAGGACGGAGGACGCCAGGGCCAACGAGAAGGTGGCGGGCATCTTCGCGGCGCACGAGCAGCGGTGGTTCGCCGAGCGGAAGGCACTCCGGCGGCAGGTCCACGCGGTCGTCGCTGCGGCTCGCGTGCGGGAGCTGAGGCACGAGGAGGCGGCGGCGGAGCTGAGGCGGCAGCTGGAGGAGCAGCAGCGAGCGGTGGGGCTCAAGGACGAGGCCATGGAGCAGGAGATCAAGAGGCGCGAGGAGGCCGAGGAGAAGCTGAGGATGTCGGAGCGGGCAGGGGAGGACCTGCGGGAGCATGCCAGGAAGGAAGCGCAGGAGCACGCCGCCGAGCTGCGGAAGCACAAGACGGCGTTCGTGGAGCTCGCGTCGGCGCAGCGGCAGGTGGAGGCGGAGCTGGCCCGCGCCGCGCGCCACGCGGACTCGGCGGAGACGGAGCTCCAGGCGGCGCTGGAGCGCCGAGACGAAGCCGCGGCGACGGCGGCGGAGCTCTCCGCGGAGGCCGCGCGGCTGCGGCGGGACGCGGAGCAGAAGGACAAGATCCTCTCGGCGATGCTGCGCAAGTCGAAGATCGACATGGAGGACAGGGAGATGCTGGTGCGAGAGGTGAAGATGTGCAAGGCCAGGCGGAAGCAGGCGGAGCTGGAGGCGGAGCGGTGGCGGAAGATGTGGGAGTCCCGCGGGCACCGGAGGGGATCCAGGTCGTCGGCGCGGTGCGCGGCGGTGGACCACCCGGGGTGCTCCGACAAGCTGGCCCCTGACGCCGCGGCGTGCGCGCACGACACCAAGATACTGTTCGTGGACCATGTGGAGGCCGAGAGCAAGAAAGACCGTCAGGCCGCGCCGGCGGCGAAGGAGCTGACCACCGTCGAATGCGTTGATCGCTATCCCAGCCATGTCGACGACAAGCCCGGTATGTCTTGTCACTCTTTCTTCTACTCTGCTTCCTTTAGTTTGTCAAATGCCGACACTCGATAGTATGTTACTACTGTGAATTGTGATCTTTCGGGCATTAATTACACAAGCTATCAGAATTCAATTGAAAAGTTTGATTTTGTTGTGTTCTAATTAATGATCTCAGTTCAGTGTATGTATTTGTTAAGCAAAAAGAAAACACAATTAGCATCTTGCACATTTGATCATCTTATGAGTCATGACTAACTCGTCAGCTATTCAGAAATGAACACTAGTGCTTGAGAGTTCTACATTATACATTACTGATTATGTGGTGCTTGTTGATTTGTACGGGATGCAGTTGTGGAGGAGTACCAAGACCTGCAAGAGTGGTTCCAGACGGAGGCCGAGAAGTACACGACCATGATCAGGCACCGGCACGGCGCGGAGATCGAGGCGTTCACGGAGCAGCTCCGTCTCAAGGACGAGAAGCTCGAGGCGTTCCGGTGGCGCGTGGTGAGCATGGACGTCGAGGCGACACGGCTCCGGTGCCGGATCCAGGAGCTGGAGGGGAGGCTGTCGCAGTACGAGCAGCACAGCGCCGGGCTGGAAGCGCTGCTTCTGGACAGGGAGAACGAGAACAGATCACTGAAGGAGCAGCTCGTGGCGTTCCAAGCGCAAACTTTCGAGTCGGATATCTGTCCTGCCGACGACGAAGGCGACAACACCTGTGAGCATTGCATCCCATGTTCACCAGTAAAGATCCACAGAACGGAGTCAAGAGAAGCCGACAGGTTGTCGTGCGTTGCGCAATATCCAGAAGGCACTGAGATAACCTCTGCTCGTCATGATCATGCAGAGATCAAACTGAGTGATTCGGTTCCACTGGATGATCACAAGAACATGGCATTTGACATGGAAGTAACAGAGGCATACCATATTTCAGTTCTGAATGACACGTCCGCCCTGGCGCAGAAATCGGTCGATCATGACCAGCCTAATGTCCCGACGGATCATTCATACAGGTCTGAAATCGAGGAGGAGAAGGAAGTCTACACCGATCCAGGCAATGCGCACGCACAGACCAGCACCACCGGCTCGCGAGAAGTGACCTCTGACGTCTTACTTGGTGCACCACCTGAACAGAAGCCCTCTGCTTGGAAGATGGACATCCATGCTCTTGCGGTATCCTACAAGATCAAGAGGCTGAAGCAGCAACTGCTTGTCCTCGAGAAGCTGGCTGCTGCAGGAGGCAAGGAAGTGAACACAGCAGCGAAGCCATCGAGGAACGAAGCCAGTGGAGGCAGCAGCAGCAGGCAGCAGCCGAGGAGCTACCAGATGATGATATCCTTCTTGAGCAAGCACGTCAAGCGGTACCAGTCCCTCGAGGACAAGATCGACGACCTCTGCACACGAATGGTACGCACCAATGTCAATGCGTATCTCTCTTGTTGCGTTTCTGCATTCTTGGATCATCTGTTTGTAACAAGAGCAAAGTCATTGACGTTTGTGTAATTATGTCTGTGTTTGATGCAGGAGGAGAGCAAGAGGAGCGTTGGACGGGAGCGGCAGAGCGCGGGGAGCAGGGAGCAGAGCGCGGCGCTGGGGCAGTTCCTGGAGGAGACGTTCCAGCTGCAGCGCTACATGGTGGCCACGGGCCAGAAGCTGCTGGAGATGCAGTCCAGGATCGCGCAGAGCCTTGCGCGCGGCGAAGGCGGCGGCGAGGCCGACGGCGTGGACATGGGAAGGTTCATGGACGTCGTCGGGGCGCTGCTGAGGGACGTGCAGAGGGGACTTGAGGTGCGGATCGCGCGGATCATCGGGGACCTGGAGGGCACGCTCACCTTCCATGGTATTCTGCAAAACACGATCTGATGCAACACAAGATGGGGACACGGTTGCTGTTCTTCTGCCTTGTTCGATGTGAAACTATGGAGTTCATTGTCTACAGTACATACATGTTCCTGAGTTAGTAGTATCTTGGAGAGAGCAGTGTTGAAGAAAATGTATGATCGTGAATACACGCGAGTTGCTCCACCATTTTGACCTGCACAACTAAGGACGACAGATCGTTTGGCTGACACAGTGGTCGCAACTCTGTGGTCACTGAATTTTCATGTTCTAGATGTTTCCCGATGAATTATTTTTGGGGTTACCGATCTGGGGCCTGTTTCTTTTTGGCTTTTAAAAATTGCTTTTCAGCTTTTCTATAATAACTAATTTTTAAATAGATTATCTTTTCAAGATAGAGTCTATTAATTAATTGTAGTACATACTGTATTGACTTCATTTATATCGGTAAAAACCGCATGTGTATTTCTGTTACTCTGTAATCTCTCGCACGAATAGCCTAAAAGGTACAAACCACAGCCAAAAACTATAAACTTCAGTCAAAAAGAATATGCCCCTAGTCTAATTTAGATCTTTGGGGCGCATTAAGTGGACATGCTTCTTGTCAGTTCTCTTGAACGGAAGTGAGCATTCACAGGAAAGTAACTGAATTTTGAGGGTTCAGGTTCAGTTCATTGAGGTGGCACGTTCAGGGGGACAGTTCATTCTAAATCAACTATTTTTACAGGGGAGATTGGATCATATACCATTCCTTTAGTTGGGAAATTGAGGATTTACCCTCTACTAGTATAGTGCCCGTGCTAACGCCACGATGGCATTTCAGGGATGCACATGAAAACAACCAAATGAGGATATTTTTTTTCATAGTTTAAGTTTCACGCAATTGTATATCACCATGTATATAATCTGGAAAACACTCATGTATATCACCAGCAAGTTCAGGTCATGAAAAAAAATCAGATTTAACCACTAAATCACCATGTAAAAAGTGTTTAGCTTGAATCATAACATACACCCACCTGGCCTGAGGTTATATTCACAATGTGCACGGAATTATCCTTTGAGCCACTAACAATTAATTGGGAGTCCGGAGTAATAGATAAACATGTCAATCCATCAGTATGATAGCCATGGCCTAGAATGGGGAAAAGATCAAATATCAGAGTCCATGGTTGATAGTGTACGTACAAAAACAACCATATGATGATTAGAACATAGATAATAATTTACCTCGAACAACATGTCTGCTTTGTGCATTTCTTGGGTCCCATATCCTCAACGATGCATCATCTGATCCGGTACATATAAGCTTACCTTAAAAAGGAAGCATGTGGATTAGCTAACAATTAATATGCTATATCTGAGATCTAAAGTAAACGGGTGAAAAAATCCAGATTATTAAAAAATCAGCAAGTGCATGTAATATTAAAAGCACCTATACAATTATACAATTATGTAATATTTTATGATCATTGTTTCTAGATTCACAGAAATTAAACTTAGAATACAATTTAGTGGCAGGGCCCTTATTGAAAATAGAAATGTAAATACACCACAATCCATATTTTCTCTGAAAACTGAACTGACGCAAAGAATCTCTGTGTAGTCAACTAAACAAAGATGGTCACACCACACAGGTGAAAATTTTGATGCTCAAGCATTTCAAGCAACAAAGTTCAGACTGAGGTGATCGATTTTACACCATATTCAGAGGCAACTTAACCAAGTTAACATAAATAAATAATTATGTAACACTCAAGGAAAAGGCTTGGTACCATCAGGGGTAAAATCGCCACATGTCATTGTGCTACTGTGGCCAGCAAATGTATTCGAATGGCATTATGGTCAGCGTTCACATCCATACATTGCGTCTTCGATCCCGCAATTATCAAATGCCCACGTGGATGCCATTTAAGCCACTACAACAAAAAATGCATAATTACGCCATGTAATTAATCGCTCGAGTAATCTTGATAAATAGTTTAATAGGGAAGGAAAGGGTTTGGCAATGGAAATAAGTTCAGCTAAATGGATGAAAGAGACCGAATCATCTCACCTCAAAGCTCGATCCGAACCCTCAAGGGTTCCTGAAGAGTTCGTGTAGCTGATTCCATACATTTAGCTGCCCATCAAAACTTCCACAAGCCACCAAATTCCCATCTGAACTGAAAGCTACTGTGCAGACAGTATCTCCATGTCCTGTATCAGACTATACTTTATGTAAGTTCGACGGCGCAGAGACTTGGCTGCCTGAAGACTGTTGCATTGACGATCCTGAGAAGAAGCTCGCAAGGAAGCCATCGTTCCCACTCTTGAGCTGCCAATCAGGGATGTAGCTCGGCCTCATAGCCGTATCCACTTCGGTCATCTCGATATCTTCAGTAAGCATGGACACGACCTTCGACATTGGTGGGCGTTGCTGAGGCAGACCCATCGTGCAAAGAACAACACTGATAACTCGTGCAGCCTCATCCTCGTCGAATTCTGCGAGTTTAGGTTCTAACAATTCAAGTGTCAGTCTGCTCTTGTGAAGACGCCAGGCCTGCGAGTAGTAGTGTAATTTATTTTTTAAAACCAAAGTGTAATTTAGTTAGTATACTAAATAAATTGATGGAAATTGTTTTGATGTTAGGATAAGTATATAAATGTTGATCAGCTAGCTCACCCATCCAAGAAGATATTTCCTATCTTCGTCAAGACTCTCATCGAAGTTTGTCCGCCCAGCAATGATCTCAAATGTCACGATGCCAAATGCGAAAACATCACCTTCTCTGTCGGTGGCCCATCATGGCATACTGGCGCGAGATAACCACGAAAACACACCACGTTGATTACCCGATTGATTTTCACTTATTAATGTGCATTGGAATAATCAAGATTAGTGAGAAATGTTCTTACAGAGTGCCAGCAACTCGGTGCTAAGATGAGTCATGTTGTCCTCGTAATGCCCGCCACCCAAAGTCGAGATCTTGGGGATGAAATATGCATCGAGCAAGACATTGCTGGTTTTGATGTCCCTGTGCACTATCCGCATGCTGGATTCCTCGTGGAGATAAGCCAGGCCTCTAGCAATGCCTGCGCATATCTCGAAGTGTGTTCTCCAATCTAGGTTCAAGTTCGTCCTACCTGCAATTTCACTGAAGTTTTAGGCAACTTGGAGGTTTGCTTTTCATGGTGCAGATCTACTGCAAGTTTAGGAGGTCGATAAAAGTAAAATGTACCAAAGATTGCTCGATCGAGACTCCCATTTTCCAGATACTCATAGACCAAAAGTGGTGCATTTCTCTCAATGCAACAGCCATGCAACTTCACAAGGTTTCGGTGTTGAACTGCGGATATGGTTGCAATTTCTGTAATGAACTCCATTTTCCCTTGATGAGATGTCGGACACAACTGCTTTACAGCTACCATTCTCCCATCAAGTAGCTTACCCTGCACACAAAAAAGATATTCTGTCATGTACTCATGATTTCAGCATGCAACAAGTACATTATATTTAGTAGATTACGAATCGTAATTAACTATTTAAGCATGCAACAAGTACATTATATTTAGTACATTATATTTCAGCATGATTCCAGCGTTCTTTGCATTACCTTCCATTTCCACCTCTATCCTCTTTCTTTTCTGCCTCCAAACAAAGATTCCCATGAGTGCTAGAAATCCTAAAACTGCAGCACCGACTACAACTCCAGCAACCAAACCTATTTTACTGCTACCTGTACTTTCACCACCAGTACTGTTTTTCTTTGGATCAGGATCCCCTTCATTGTTGCTACCTACAGTAGGAGTAAGATAACAGAAAATGGATTATTATAAGATTAATTATCTCCTGGAACTAATTGCTTCCTGAGATAGTCAACAGTACCATAAGAAGATACACTTAATGCTGATATAGATGGCCCGTAGAACCCCTGGGTAGGAATGCAACAAGTGCCCTTTCCAGCCCAAAAGAGATGAATATCCATGAAATTTCTCGTAACTTCAACAACATACAGCCTCTGAACAACAGTATAAGATTTCCCATTTGTCTCCTTCTTTATATCAAAATCCTTTTCTCTAAGCTCTCCCTGCACCAAGTAAGCCAACAAAATATTTTAAAATTTACAAAAGAAAAGGAAAGATTCTAGAATCAATTCAGTAGATAGAACACAATAGAAATCATTCCCACACTTTTGTCAAGTATATTTGAGAGTAAAGTTGGTTGGATTGAGTCACTTTTTTTCTCTTGTTAATTGGTACACATACACACATACATGGGCCTACTGGCCAAACACACACAGACTCAGCCCAACAAAACTGGCATCATTTTGTTTTTAACTCTTTGGACAAACAAACTAACAACTAACCATATAAATAATGAACAACCGCCTCCATGTCCCACAAGGAATCAGGACCAGACCTCACCAAGCTCCAATGATATAACCTTTGAACTTAGATCATGGCAACATATTAACTTCTTTATAACAAAGACCCACACCTTTCAGCCTAATTCCGTCACACACTCCCAAGATAAATTTGTGCCCAAATCAAAGTTTCTCGCAAAAAGCTGCGCCACTGGAAACAAGATACTAAGTTAAATGAAGATAAGACATGGAGGAACCCATCGGTAGTTACCCATGACGCCATCGACGACGCTTACGACGGCGCGATTGTTCCGATGTCCCGCCTTGATCTCTCCACCGTCGGCATCCGGATCGGCTCCATCGCCGCCGCTGGGCTCGCCTCGCCGAACCGCCCCTCACTGCAGCCGCCGCGGATGGCTCGCGGTCATCTCACGATTCGATCTTGCTCCTTCCCTCCGGCGCGCGGCGGTGGACCTAGCGGCGGCAGGCGTCCTGTCGAGAGAAGAGATGGCTGCAGATCTCGGTCCCGACGGGCCCGTGGAAGGTTCGGAAAGATCGAGAGGTAATGGGGTGGTGCAGAGGAAGCCGACCAGACTCACGCGGCGGCTTGGCTGGTCCTTCTTCGCTTCTCTTCTTTCCTCCCGAGGATAAGTTTGCGGCTTGGGATGAGCATTGCGCACGAATGATACGAATGCCTTCCGAGGATAAGCACCCTGTATACACACACCCCATCGTCGCTCGGCCTCCGCAACCCACCGCCGCAATCCTCAGCTCGCCTCCTCACCAATCCAATCCTCCCGCGCCAGCGCCGCAATGCTGGCCGCCACCGCACGCCGCACGAGCCCGACGACGGCGGCGGCGCGAACCACTCCAACCACCGCCCCACTCGCCGCCTCCTCCACCTCGCCAACAAGCTCGCTCCTCCACCTCCTCTCCACGCTCCTCACGACCTCTTCCTCGCCTCCTCACCGCCCACCCATCCCCGCGCGCCGTCGAGCCGACCTCCTCGCGCGCGCGCGCGACCCGCCTGCGTCGGATTCTCCCTGCCTCCTCAACTTCAAGGGTTCCTCGCCATCCGTGCCCACCACGCCGCCACGTCCTCTCGGCCCAGCACCGCCGCCCCTCGCGCTAGCGCTCCGCCCCGCGTCGCGTCTTCGCGCGTCGACATCCACCCCGCCGCCGTCGTCGGCAAGGGCATCCTCCTCGACCATGCCACCGGCGTCGTCATCGGCGAGACCGCCGTCGTCGGCGACAATGTCTCCATTCTCCACCACGTCACCTTGGGTGGGACGGGAAGGCGGTGCCGGCACCCCAAGATCGGGATGGGGTGCTGATAGGCGCAGGAGCGACGATTCTTGGCAACGTGAAGATTGGAGCCGGGGCCAAGATTGGGGCTGGCTCGGTGGTGCTGATAGATGTGCCGGCGAGGAGCACGGCGGTGGGGAACCCTGCCAGGCTGTGGGGAGGAGAAGACGGCAGCGCGGGGTGGTGTGGGGAGGAGAAGACGGCAGCGCGGGGTGGTGTGGGGAGGAGAAGACGGCGGCGCGGGGTGGGGTGGGGAGAAGGAGGAGGCGGCGGTGCAGGGGGTGGGGGGAGGAGGAGGCGGCGGCGGAGCGGGGGAGGAGGCGGAGGAGGAGGAGCGGCGGGGGAGGAGGCGGAGGAGGAGGAGCGGCGGTGGAGGAGGAGCGAGGGCGGAGTGGGAGATGGGACGCGACGCCGGGGTGGGGGGAAGCAGCGTCTCGGGCGGAATTTTCGCGAGGTGGGGAGGAGCGGAGATCATGGGGAGATGGGGTAGAAGGTGAGAGAGTACTGCAGATCCATTGAAGGATGACCGTCGGATATGGTTGAGTAAGGAAAGAGAATAGAGGAGAGTTAATCTGGTGCGGACGTTTTAAGGATGGTGTAATTCTGGGTGCATATTGTGGTGTGGACGTAGTTAAGGTCATGACTGTGGAGCAGGTAATTGTTGGGTGGATGTAGAATAATTTTAACTGGTGGATTAATAGTGTAGATATCTCAATGACACGTGGGATCATCATAAGTCACTGACACGTGGGTCAGGAGGGTAAATCCTCAATTTCCATCTAAATAGAGGGTATATGATCAATTGCCAGTTTTTACAGAGTCGGACGAGACCTTGAGGCGCTTGGAATTCCGTTTCAGATTGTCTTCTTGCAGCTCGATGATACAATGATAAGGTGGTGTTTAGTTTGGCGATGACTTTGTTTTTTCATTATAGTTGACTTATTTTTCACTGTAACTGATGATGACTTATTTAGTGTACTTAAATTTAAAAAAATTAAAAATAGAAAAAACAAATTAACCCATCACGAAAAATTCAAAAGAATATGGGAAAAAAGAAAAGACAAAAAATCCCAAAAATAGCCAAAAACTAGAAAAAAAAATAAAAGAATAGTAAATTAAAACCCGAAGATGTAACTAAGAGCAAGTCTTATAATACAGCCTTCAGCTGGCTGTATGGATACTTACAGCCCACTTATCAGCCTACTCATATAGTAGTTACAACCAGCTGAAGGCTGTATGATCTACCCCTTCCTCTCACCAGGGCCGGTCCTGAGATTTTAGGGGCCCGGGGCAAAACTAGAAATAGGGGGCCCTAATATAAATATCTAAATATAAACACACACACACACACACACACACACACACACACACACACACACACACACACACACACACACACACACACACACATATATATATATATATATATATATATATATATATATATATATATATATATATATATATATATATATATATATATATATATATATATAATTTACCAAAAACACTTAAAATGTGTTATGTATTAAAAAAATTCATATCAAAGAGTTTATAGATATTACCTTAAAAATTTCTTCTAACATTTCTAGATGCGAAGTCATTGATGATGGTATTGATATCAATCTCATCCAATAATTTCTTCTCAATACATAAAGTTTCCAAATGTTTAACCTCTCTTGAGACATTGTTGACCTTAAATGATTCTTCAACAATTTCAATTTTGAAAAGCTTCTTTCAACTGATGCCACAGTCACAGGCATAGTAAATAAAATCCGATAAGCAATAGAAATATTAGGATAACAATCCGTTTCTCTGACAAACTCAAAGATCTCCATAGTAGACATTGGTTTATCTAATAAAGTCAATTGCATAACACTTAACTCAGAAATTAGATCATTTAACTCAACATTAGATGAACCATCTAGAGAGAAAGTTTCTGCAAATTTTGTACAACATTCTTTTAATTCAGTTTGATCCAATGACTTTAATGTTGTTGAACTCATTAAAAATCCAAATATACTTCTAAATGTTTGGAGTTCGATCCAATGAATTGATTGCCGTATCAACCATAAGAAAATAATTAACTTCAAATTTCTTCTCAGCTTGCAAAACTGCTTCATCACAATCAATTTCATCAAACTGTTTCTTCCTAAGAACACGCCGCTTAAGTGGAAATGATGGCTTTACATTCATTTGAGTTGCAATATCTTTGGCAATGATCATACTCAAAACAAACTCTTCATTTCTATAAGTATTAAAGTATTTAACCATGGCTAAAAGGCCTAAGATAAATCTTCAAAGCATGTATATACTCTACATGGTATATGGGGGCCCTTGGATTTCGGGGGCCCGGGGCGGCCGCCCCGCTTGCCCCCCCTCAGGGCCGGCCCTGCCTCTCACAAAGTTTCTTGGTTCTTGTGCTTCACTGGCTGTAAGCTTACAACCCACCTCTCTTCTCTCTCCTCCTCTCTCTCCTCCACCTCAGCATACAGCCAGCTTACAGCCTCTTATAATACTTGCTCTAAAGGAGCGGAGGACATGCTATCCTCTCCAATTGTAAGCATAAGTTGATTTACTTTTAGACACATTAATTAAGGAGCAAGAGAAATGACTTTAGTGCCCTACATTTATTAATATATTTAATGGCTCCACCCTTGGGAAGAAGAGAGGTTAAGAGAGACCTCATTCATGACAACATGTGCATTTATTCAATAAGAGAATAATAGGAAGAAACTAAGGTGAATGTGCATCGAAGTTGCAGAATGATTTATATTTGAAAAAGAGTTGGAAAGTCTAAAAAGACTTATACATTTATTTGGAATCAGACGTGTCACTTCCTACGATGATGATACGAGAGGTGTCACTCTTCCTATCATGACAGCTTTTTTTTTGAGCTTTTTTATCGGTTCTTTTTTTCCCCATATTTGTTTGTACTGTCTATGACAAGCTAATCTATTTTTTCTATTTTTAAATTTTTTAAATTTAATTACGCCAAATAAGCCACCGTCAGCTACATTGTTTTTTCAACTAGCTACAGTACTTTTCAGCCATAAGCCACTCAAAATAAGCCCTTTTAAGCAGGGCCATTGTTTGGGAAAATTTGCTCTTGAACATTTCCCTTTCTGCCACCTATCAAATAGAGCCCACTTGTTAGCAACCTATGTGCGCCAGATCTAGGGATAGAAACAGATTGAATACGAATCGAATAGTCTTAAATACGAATACAAATCCATAATTTTAAAATGGATATAAATACGATGTGAATTCATATTTTTAAAATAAATATGAATAAGAATTCGAGCATTCTTGAATAAGAATATGAATCGAAGGTCGTAAAGAATACGAATTCGAATCGAATATGTACTTAATTCGGTTGAGTGCGAATATCCTAAAACTTTTGTAACAAATTTCGGTAGAATAAATTTATGTAACATGATTACACGTCTACATGTGCTAGCAGTGTAGCACATAGAGTTAAAAATTATGCAAAGTAATTTTTACTTCTTACATGTGAACCTTGGTTCATCAGAAAATCGCTTCATATAATTATCCCTAGGGAGATCACTACGGATGGAAACGTATTGAATACAAATTGAATAGCACAAATATGAACATGAACATTCTCGAATATAAATACAAACATTCTCAAATATGGATACGAATATTCTCGAATATGAATATTTTTTAATACAGATTTCGCTTACCATATTCGTATTTTTTGGATACAAATATCGAATAAAATAGATTATCCTTTACCATTTTCCATCCCTAGTCGGCTCTAGGGGTGAAAAATGTATACAAATTATCCAGATTATTTGGTTACCATATTTGATAGGATAAAAATACGGTATAGATTTTTCTATTCGATTAATAATTTCTCTCATAGTCATTCGAATTAGCATAAAAATATAGACACGAATATAGTATGGGCTTTTACTATCTGACATGTTATTTTATCCTGGCTATTCGTATTCGACGAATCAATATGTATATTTTATTACAATACGACTAATTAGTTAGGCAAGTTTTTTAATTGAATATGAATTCGTGTTTTTTTAGGTGAAGTAAATAAATTAGGTGCTATTCATATTACTTCTAAAAGCTACTTTTCTATAGTAAATGACTTTTTTACAGTACCTAACTTTTAACGGAGTGTCTTTTCAAGATAAGGTCTGCTAGTTGATTGTAGTATATATTGTAGTGGCTTTATTTATATTGACTAAAATCACACACGAGTTTCTCTATCTCCATACGGCTCTCTATAAGCTGTTACTATTTTAGAAGTTAAAGTCAAAAGTCATCAGCAAAATCTAATATGAATGGACACTTAAAATAATTAAGTGTGATTGCACATGGATAAAATATCATTAATATCTTCATACTACATAAATTATCAGGATATTCGGATCCAATTGGATTGAGTAGATATTTGATTCTAATTCGTATTTATTACAATATTCGACTTATATTTGTATGTGAGAATATTCATATTCACATTTATTTACAAAATATGAATGCAAATATTATCAGGGTTTCACGTCTTGCCGGATCAGTCTGTGGCCTAATCCCCAAAGAGATGGTGACATGTGGGCTCCGCTTGGTAGATGCTAACATGCGTGACGGCAGTTCTACGTAAAAACAACTATATGCGATGAAAATTGACTATTTTTTATTTTTTCATCATGAGATGTCAAAATTATTGTAGCGTCTCATCTTATTTTCAAAATAATAATATTATAACCAGTTAGGTGTCTAGTGACAAACGACAATGATTTCTTTGTGGCCCTAAAGCTAAATCATTGTTTTAGTGTGCCCAGGTAAATGCCACGAGTGCAGTGTTTGGGTGTTGCTGATGTAGCTAGGGATATGGGGGATTGGATCATATACCCTCCCTTTAGTTGGAAAATTCAGGATTTACCCTCCTCATCTTAATGACACGTGGGGTCATCATAAGTTACTGACACGTGGATCAGGAGGGTAAATCCTGAATTTCCATCTAAATAGAGGGTATATGATCAATAAATCCCTAGGGATATGAATGAAAACGGATCAGATAGTTTTTGATGGATTTAGACAATTTTTGAAGACAGATTATATCGACTCAGGTATTTGTCGGATAGTATTGAATCGAAAATGAATATGGATTTTTCTATCGGATAAAAATATGGATTCGGTATCTTCCTATCCATTGAATACGAATATAAATTTAGATTATCCAGATATTCAGGGTCGGATATCCACAGTATATATTATCTATTTCAGTCCAGCCTATTTACTTGACACTTTAGTAGCCCACTATACATTAACATATACATCAATACATAGAGTTAGAGAAGAAATCATAGTTTATATGAAGAATTTATGAATGTTTGGATCAAATGAACTATTTATGCTTTTCTGTTCATTCTGTGTGTACATTTAAATGATTTTCATGTTTTGAGAAATATTCGTAACCTTATTTGATTTTATTTGTATTCATTCCATATTATTTGTATTCATATCCAGAGAAAAAAAATATAAAAATAAATATAACAAAGATATTATCCGTTTGTATTTCATCAGCTAGCTAGGGAGGTGGAGCCACAATTTTTGAGGTGAAGTTATTATTAGTTGGGCCCAAAGTTCTTAAACCAGTACAGGGCTCATGATCTGGCCCCTGTGCTTTTGGGCCATTGCACAGATCATGGGCCCAGAGCGCACCGCTCCTTCTATTATTTTGCTATATGCGAACTCGATCAGCTCCAGGCATACGTTTGTGAAGTGGTGGTTGATTCATTGAAACAACTTGTCTTCGTCTAAGCAGGTGAGTAAATTGTAAAAATGGTGGTTTGTTGTACCAAAACCGCATGTTTTTTCCCCTACGCGAACGCGAGACAATTTTGTCGAAGCTGATGATGCACGGACAGGCCAGGTTACCCATGGCACTGGACTACTTGGCATATGGCAGACGTCTAGGAGACGGCAAGGAATATTATCTGGGAGTAGTAGTCAACCTGGATAATCAAAGCGAGGAAAACGAAAGGTGGCGAGATTTCGACAGGATGGGAAAAAAAGGGGGGCCGTGCACGTCATCCTGGAGCCAAATCCTCTGAAAGGGTGATGGGGTTAGGAAGAACAGCGCATTTGGTGGTCGAGTGGCGTGGTTACAAGGCAGAGCGTACTGCAAAAAGAAGTGCTCAATAAAGCGGATTTATCGAGGACAAGGAGCAACATTTTACGGGGCTGTAGCTTCGGCCGATGGATTTTAGTTATAATAAAAAGTTTTTATCTGAAAATAAATAGTACTGGTTAAAAAAAAAGTAGTTTTTAAAAGAAGAAGATGTACCGTGCGAAGAGTAAGAAAGTAATGCGTGTGTGAGACGAGAGTGAGAGGAGTAAGATACGTGATACGCCCGTAACATCTTGTCTTTTTCGTAGAGCGAGACGGATGAAAAAACCGTTTCAAAAAAAAAATCAAATGTTTATATTAGTTTCCGACTTACTATATGCCCTTTCCTAATCAAGGTCTTAACAAAGAATCAGGGTCGAAATGGTCCGCGCATCGGGCTATGCAGATCGGGATGCTGAAAATCTCGATTCCGTGCGTCGATTTCCTGATCCAGTGAAAATCTCCGCACGCATATCCTGCCGGATCAATCAAACCGGCCGTGGATGTCGAGGACGATCGGGGTGGAGCGACCAATGCGTCTGACCCGCGGCGAGAGCGAGCGTGGCTGGTTTGTCTTGTGCGTGCATGGTGTATCGGTGCGCAGTACGTGACAGCACCACCACAACGCCGCGCCATGGTCTTTTTCATTCGTACACCAGACCACTCGTGCGAGCTCTAGCTGCTAGGTTGGCGCGGGTCTCCGCTGTTGGGCCGCTGAAAACTTCAAACTTGCACCGTCTGCACGCGGCCAGTTCCTCGGTTTCTCCGTCCGCGCGCGGCTTGCCCGCTCGCATGGAGTTACGTAGAAATTGATGTTCCATTTCTGCTAGTACATGTTTATGCTGTCACAAGTCACGACCTCCATTGGTCAGGGTCACGCCGTGCGTTTCCTTCTCTCCATTTGCTGTTCGTAGATGTAGACACATCTTGGCGAGATTTTGGCATTTCTGACCCTCTATTTTTTTTTGTTCAGAACTAGCTCCCTTCCGGTATAATTTGCAGATATAGAACCATTACCCCCGAGCGCGGCAAGTGACCTGGCCCTGCGCTGGGAGGTGACCTGCCCCGCATGGCACTAGGGTATGGCCCTGTAGCAGTATTTTTCAGAAAAATTTATTTAAGTATATAATTTTAGAAAATTTCTAATATAGTAAATGAGCTTAAAAAATTATAAGTTTTTTTGTGGAGCCTCCCCACATAGTCTACTTCTTTTTGTAATTTGTTTATAATTTTATCCATTATGAATTTTTTTCATAACACTCATACAAACAACATAATTAAATGAATTTTTGATAAAAAAAATCAGAATGGATAAAAATTATGAAAAAATTATAAAAATAAGTACACTATGACTGGAGGCTTCACAAAATAATTTATAATTTTTAGAGCTCATTTCCTATATTTATCAATTCCTATTAAAAATATACTTCAATGGTTTTTTCAGAAAATAAGCTGCAGCGTTGCTGCAGTGCCATCCGCACGTTCATCATACGGTTTTGGGCAAAGATTACGTGAATGCGTGCACTATGCATTCGTTCATCGTCTTCTTCTTTTTCGTTTTTTCTCAACTTTACGCCGCATCGCATCTTGTCGAGTCTCGTCGCTATCTCTATTTTCTCGCCTATTTAAGATGGGCATGCGACTGTCGATGCTCATTCACAACCAATTCTCAAAAGTGTTGGTCGGTCGATCATTCGCTCACTTGTGGTGTTTAGTACTTTTGTTAATCTAATTTTTATCGTTAAGTACTTAATAATGCACAATAGTACAAATTGTTTAAATCGAGCACATCAGAGTACAACGTAGTGTAATACACCGGATAGCTTATAGATACAACAGGTTAGGGTCCTTACGCAACCAAGTGGATAGGGTCCTTAAGCGAGTGCCCGGGAGTCTGGCATAACCTGCACCTTCTTAGTCTTGGTCGGTCTCCCCATTGGCCCGCATCCATTTCGTCGCGAATGCGCCTTGACTGACGCCTCCCATGACCTAGATGCCACCGTGATTCATTCGGTGACCACTTCATAGCTCCTGCCCATAGGTCTCTGTAGTGGCCTTCCATGCTGTAGGAGTTGAATTTCACGTTCCAAGTATCATACATGTGATGCATGTCGTAGTACTCTGACATGTGCATGCTACAAGATTGGCCAAATGTAGCGCATGCATCATATACGTGGGAGCAATGCTTGTACAGGAGTTGAGGCTTTTTGCAGGTGCAAACTGCCACATCGCTTATGGTGCAAATATGCTTCTGATCACCTCTCATGTGCCCGTGAACATACATGTCCCATAGGCAGATCTCAAACTTCCTCCTCACGCATCCATTGTGTGAGCTACATGGGATCGAGCCTTGGTAATCTTCTTCTCTGTAACATCCCAAAAATTTGAAATTGGAAAATGTGAATCTTTTGAATTATTTTGCAAAGTATTCTCTTGAAATTTTGATTTTATGGTGATTCTCTCAACTTTGGTGGAGATTACAAAAAAATGAAGAGGTTCAAAAACGACAAAAGCAAACATCAGTAATACCCTAAAAGGAAATGTGCAAATAATAAAAAGATAAAATTTTAAAAATGAATCTGAAAAGATGATCCAGTATAAGGAGGGAGAAACCTGAGATAAAATATAAAATCTCATTTTGGAAATAATGACATAAATAGCAATAAAAAGTGAATGAATAAAATGCAAACACACACACACACACACACACACACACACACACACACACACACACACACACACACACACACACACACACACACACACACACACACACACACACATATATATATATATATATATATATATATATATATATATATATGTACACCTATAACTTAAATAATAATAATAATAATAATAACTCTCATTTGATAGTTGAAAAATTTAAAGCTTGAATTCTAAATGCCATCCAAAATCAGTAAATTCTAATGCAAGATAAAAGTTCAAAAATAAAAAAAATTCAAAGTCCAGAAAATGATTAAGTCTATCTCTCCTTCCCTTCATTTTCCCTCTACGCTCTATTACATATGGGCCCCAGCCCTTTTCTTTTCCCTAATTCCTCCTACCCCTTTCATTTTCCTTCACTGCCACTAGAACCTCCCACCTCTTCCTGCGCGCGGGCCCAGCTCCAGTCTCTTCTCCCCCACCCCTCCTTTCTTTTCTTTCTTCCTTCCTCCATCCTGTGGCCGCGCAACCCTCCGTGTCATCTCCCTCCCCTTCTACCTTCTGCTCCCCTAGACCCTCTGCTCTCCTAGGTACTCTGCGCAGCGCGCGTGCTTGCCCTGTCTTTTCACCGCTCCCTGCCACCCGCCGCGTCGCCAGACTCCGCCGTCAAGTCCCCTTCGCGTGCCGAGCCACGTGCCCGGTCCTTGCCAGGAGGATCCGCCCCGCCGCCCAGACCTCCCTCCGTCGCCCGGTCTTTCACGCATCCCCGCCCCTCTCTGCGGTCTTTGAAAAGTCACTGTGATGGTCTGCTCAACCACATGACTAAGGAATCGTGTGGGGCAACGAGTTGATTGTCTCTTGTGGTGAAAGTGTACAAACTCTGCAGTGTCAAAACTATTCGAATAGCCGTGCCCACGGTCAAGGGCGGACATGGGAACTTAACCAGATATAGTTCTATTTCAAAATGCTTTATGGATGGGTTTGGAAAAGTGAAGGGCAGTGGAAAGCCCTAATTTGAGTTGTCCTGGGTGTCGTCCCAGTGGTAATGTAAGCGGTTATAACGCTGAAATGTTAGCATATGGTACGGATGCCATGTAACGGTGGATGGAATCTGGATCGCTATTATTATTGCATCTTCTTGAACATTATGATTTTGTTCAAAACTGCTAGGTCTCAGGAAATGTTTATGTATTATATTTCAAATAATGGCACTTCTATCCTTGCAAAATAAAATACAAGGGGAATAAATAGAGTCGTGAGTAAAGGAGATAGATGGTTGTGATGAATACATAAAGATATTGGAGGATTCATGTCGATCATAAAAAGGACACGATAGAGTGGATTCTGAGATAAATACATTGGTGGATCTTAAATGAATACATAAGCTAGATAGATGATTTAAATGATTTTGGAGAATTAGGAAGTGCAAAGATATTTGCTGGATTATAACACTGATAACTAATATAAATTCTTGGGTGATATTGGCGATAATGGGATGAATAGGATTTGATCAATTACTGGATGGGTGAATTGAATTTTTGGGAATTTGGAGGTATGATAACATTTATTGGAGTATAAACTTGATCAATGATATTCTTGGTGGATGAATACTAGTGAATCGTAAACCTGATCGATGATATTCTTGGTGGGTGAATACTAGTGAATCGTAAACTTGATTAATGCTATTTTTGGTGGATGAATACTAGTGAATCGTAAACTTGATCAATGATATTTTGGTGGATGAATACTAGTGAATCGTTGACTTGATCAATGATATTTTTGGTGGAGGTATACTAATGAGTTAGTTAGGGATAGATGATGGAAAAATAAAGTTGATTATTGAAAGAGTAAACTATGGTTGTGGATCAACAATAAAAATGATTGGATTGTTAGGAATTTGGAATACAAAAGATATTGGTGGATTATATAATTGATGATATTCGCTGTTTGGAATTTTAGACAGCACTCGATATAGAAAGTGTGTGTTCGGTGGATTAATTAAATGATATTAGATAGATAATGTCCCTAGCTGTTTGGAGTCTTAGACAGCAATCAATTTGGAAAGAGTATATTCGGTGGATTAAGTAATAATGACACTCGCTGTTTGGAGCCTTAGACAGCAATTAGTAAGGAAAGTGTGTATTTGGTGGTTTAAGTCAATTATGACAATCGCCGTGTGGGGTTTAGGTAGAATTAATAACACCATGATGAAATAATAATAATGCTAATAAAAGCGATTTTTGGCAAATAAAATAACCCGAGCCTCTCCTTTGATAAACCATGCATACTATTTATTTGCATACTGTGTATTGGCTCGCGGAGCACGGTGGTCAGTGTGCTCACACTCGCTCTCATAACAAATCCAGAAGCAGGAATCAGATCACTACGCTTAGGCAATACTTTTGGTTATGATGGAGATGAAGATGACGTCGTCAAGGATTAAGTCGCGAACCTCCGGTTGGCTGCCTGTGGGCATGTTCTGAAGGTCCCACTTGCGTGCTTCGTTCTTCCGCTGCTGCAATTTAATGATTTCGGCCTAATCGGCCCATGAGTAAGTCTACTATTATATTTACGCTTCCGCATGATATGTAATTTGATATTCAGAACTGTAAACTGTGAACACTATCTACTGATCCAGGGAATAGTGCGGTGGAATCACAGAGGAATCCGGATTGTAAAATCTGGGCCTGACATTCTCCATGTAGGTAAGGGTAACCTCCGAGTACTACTTCCCTTCATTCAAATGCTGCTTGGCTATCATTGCCCGATTGATGAAGTACTCGACCATACGGTTCCAAGTCTTGTCGACAACAATGATGATGGGTAGGGCATGAACCCCTTTCAACACACTGTTGTAGACCTCGAACATGTTAGTTGCCATGATACTGTATCGAGCACTATATGTGTCGTGAAGAAGGGACCATTTTTCATAGTCTAGGGCACGCACGCTCATCCACTCAGCGAACTCGCTTTGTGGTGCGCCTGCTCCAGAACCTCCACTTGCACGCTCGGTTTCGACCTCAAGCTCCCGCTACACGGTGTCGAACTTGTGCTTCTGGTTCTTACAAAATATAGCAGGATGTAAAACATGCATGAAAATATTATATTACAATAGTACAAAATATTTTTCAAAGGGACAAAGAAAGTAACATGCACGCGTATGCAATAACGTACGAACCAAACAAGTATGTGCATGAAATAATGTATGTGCATTATTAAGTACTTAACGATAAAAATTGGATTAACAAAACTACTAAACACCGCAAGTGAGCGAACGATCGATCAGCGAATGATTTTGAGAATTGGTTGTGAATGAGCATTGAGAGTTGCACGCCCATCTTAAATAGGCGAGAAAATGGAGGCAGCGATGAGACTTGACGAGACACGACGTAAAGCTGAGAAAAACGAAAAGGAAGAAAATGATGAGCGAATGCGCAACATATGCATTTGCAGAATCGTTGCTCAAAACCGCACAGTGAACATATGGACAACGTTGTAGCAACACTGCAACATATTTTCTAGAAAATCCATTGAAGTATATTTGTGATAGGAATTTTTAAATATAGAAAATTAGCTCCAAAAATTATGAATTATTTTTGAAGTCTTCCAACATAGTGTGCTTATTTGTGTATTTTTTTAAATAATTTTATATTTTTTTTCTTGAAAATTCATTTAAATATACTAGTTGTATGAATGTTACGGGCAAATTCAGAATTAATAAAATTATGAAAAAAATTCACAAGTAAGTACACTATGTCAGAAGACTTCACAAAAAATTTATAATTTTTAAAGCTCATTTATATTGAAAAATTTATAAAATATATTTAAATGAATTCCTGAAAAGTGCTGCTACAGTGCTATACCCTCCTGCCACGCTCCCCATAGGGGCCAGGTGACCTCCCCCCACGCTGATCCCCTGGCGCTAGGCGTAGGTCCTTGCCACACCACGGGCCGGGGGCAGCTGCGCTGTAAGGGGCTATATTTGTAAATTATATCGGAAGGGGTAGTTTTGCAAAAAAAAATTTCAGGGGGGCAGAAATGCCAAAATTTCTATCTTGGCACTCCACTCCTCGTCTTTGAGCTTTATATTGTGAGCTAGAGTACAAGGTTGTGTGAGCCTACAACTGAAGAATTTGGGGATCGACAGGATGGAGACGGAGGCAAGGATGATGAGCAGCAAGAAGCCGTCGTCTCTGCCGCCTGTGCTCTATCTGATGACCGCGCGGTCACGCACGAGCAAGGTGCTGGACCTCGACTCGGCGTCGTCGGGGCCGCCCACGCCGCCGCTCCGGCCGCCCGTCACGGTGCCGTTCCTCTGGGAGGAGGCGCCCGGTCAGCCCAAGCTGCAGGAAACAGAGGCCAGCGCCCCGCCGGCTACTCCGGCTGCCACCGCGATCCCCCTTCTTGCTGACGGCGGCGCCGCTGCCGCTGCCGGCGGAGATCACGACGACGGCGCCAGGGCGCGCCCCGTGACGCTGAAGCTGCCGCCACGGCTGCAGGTGGCGGCCACCGCGGAGTACTCGCTCTCCCCCAAAACCGTGCTCCAGGGCCCCTACGGCGGCGGCGGCAGCAAGAAGCCGCCGGGGACGCTGAGGAGGAGCGGGAGCACGGCGAGCTGCCTGAGGAGGCCGGGCTCCGGCGGGGTCCTCTCTTCCCGGAGGAAGGCCACGGTTGCGGCGGGGAGCAAGAAAGACGGCCAAGATCACGATGCCGCGCCTCCGGACGCCTCGTGCTGCTCGCCAGCGGCGTCCTCATCGTCGTCCTCGTCGCTGTCCTACTTCGGCGATGACCACGGCAGTGGAGCTCACCGACGGCAAGCTGATGGCCGCGAGGATCCGGAGGACGGCGAGGAGGGCGCGAAGAGGTCGGTGCGGATCAGGAGGTTCACAAGGAACGCGAGCCTCCCCAACATGACCGCATCTCACCTGTGGGTATGTTATATGTGTTGCTCTGCTTTTTTTATGCCCTGCTCTGTTTTCATAATACTGAATCTAGAAAAACGAGTAAAAGTAAGGGCACGTTCGGAACGAACGAATTTTACAGGAAACTAAACAATTTCTACGGAATCGTAATGAGATTTTCGTGTTCCTGGGTGCGCTTTAAACTTCTGTTGGAGCAAAAATATGTGTTAGCAAACTTTTTTCATGCTTGGCTGCTTGCTACTAAACAATAGAACACAGAGCAAATTTCTTCAAGTTAATTACATCGATGATTTTGTATGGCCCCTCTGTGAATTTCATTTTTGCCACTAAACGGTGCCATTATCTTGTTTTTGCCACTATTGATCTCTCTGGCAGGTGAAATCTGAGCCCACTTGTCAGTGAGAACTGAATGACAAAAAGATATTCACTCTAGATTAATGGCAAAAAAAGTTTCCCAAAGAAATATTACTGTTATCATAGTCACCTACATCAACCATGCCATGGACGATCATGACTATTCCATACAAGTCGTTCCTACCACACTTTCTAGTGTATATACTAGAAAGCATATTACTATAATTTAATTTTATTAAATATTATTTAAATAATATATTTTTTAAGTATACGTGTCCTCGGACCTATATTGGAGCAATATTTTATCTACTGTTAAATGTACGGTCCGTACGTGGTTAGTGCGCAAGGTTGCAAGCGCAACGTCTTGAATCTTGATCCGTGACAGTAATGTACTTCATGAACAGAGTGGCAAGTGTTGCGCGACCTAACGTGGCTCTTGGCATTTTTCATATTATTTTAATCAGTATTTATAAAAATAATAGTCTTCATATCGAATTAATAAAAATATCACTTCTGACACACGATGATCGTGCGACAACCCCAAGAGACGACACGTGGCCTCTGCAACATGGTCACCGTGTGGCGACACGAAGGCCGCACGGTCCGTGCGGCTGCCCCCATGCCACATGGCCCACCATGCAGCTGCTAATTAAGTTGGCTAATTGGTTAATTAGCTGGTTTAATTAGCTTTTTAATAACTTGTTTATGTATACTGTTTGTTTAAAAATTTAAATATTGCAAATGAGTTCAAAAAATTATGAAATTTTATGTGTAGCCTCTCGATATAGCGTACTTAATTGTCTAATTTGTTTTGTAATTTTATCCATTCCGAATGTTTCTCAATAATTCATAAGAATGAAATGTTTGTAGGATTTTTTAATGTAGAAAAATGAGGTGCAAACATTACAAATTTTTTTGTGAAAGCTCTGTGCACAGTGTACTTGATTATTTAATTTTGTAATATCTTAATGTACATAAAATAATAGACAGCCTGTAATCAAATATTTTAATGGGATTTTTTATTTATTGTGGCTACTCTCTCGATTACATGCCGCTTGCTATTTTATGTACATTTAAAATCCTAAAAATAAACAATCAAGTACACTATATATATAGAGTCTTTACAAAAAATTTCGTAATGTTTGCACCTCATTTTTCTGCATTAAAAAAATCCTACAAACAGTTCAAAAGTATGAATTTTTGAGCAATATTCAAAATAGATAAAATTACAAAAAATAGATAATCAAGTAAGCTATATCGGGAGGTTATACATAAAATTTTGTAATTTTTTGAGCTCATTTGCTATATTTAAAAGCTCAAACAAACAATATATATAAACAGTAATTAAGTATGCTAATTAGCCGACTTAACTAGTAGCCGCATGGTGGGCATGCGGCATAGGGGCAGCCGCATGGTGGCCATGTGGTAGATGCCACATGTTGCCCCCTAGGGTTGCCATACAGCCACCATGTGTCAGAAGCAACATTTTTGCTAATTCAACATGGCATTGTCATTCTTATAAATATGGGTTCAAATAACACCAAAAGTGTCAAAAACTCAACCAAACGCGGCATGTACATGATGTCACGTTGAACAGTTCCCTTTACAGTCAGTATCGAGCTATCTGCTCCTTTGAAAAATCGCGACGCATAGCAAGACTTCATTAATTACTTAAGTACGTAGAAGGCTAGAGGACTAGACCTGAAAGGCTGAAGATCTCCAAAACAAGTATCTTCGGTTTGGGTATTAATTCGACAGAAGTGTCAATTATCGATCAATAAATAACCAGAAGGGTTGTCGGGTTACCAAACCCTGTATGTGTTCAGCAAAATTGCATCGAGGGATCGATTTTTTCCATGCCTTTTAAAATACAAAAACAAGCTACAATTATAAGTAGATCAAGTTAAACCAAGCCTTCGAAATTCGCCAGTTTCAGTTTGTTTCATATCCTCTGCACATTTGCTCTTGTAATGCCTATAATATATTTTTTCTGTTCTCTAGAAAGTACTAACACGTCTTGTGTATATTTGTACGCTGACAGTTTTGTGCACATCCATTATTGTTATTTTTGTTTCACATCACACAAGCAATGCAAATGTATTTGTTGGCAGGCCAGCATCCGCAAGAGCGTCAAGCAGATTACACCATGGAGCTAGGAACCTATGAAGTATGAGCATCACTGTACGCCTACAAATTCGAGAGTGCTAGATTGCAAATAGTGGTTCCCTGGAAACCGAAAGAGTACACGCAAGTGACAAATCAATAGTCCTGCTCTTTTAGGCTATGGCCGATAATTTTTTACTGTAATTGATAGTTTTGTGTGTATCACTCTTTGTAACTAAAAAAAAAGAAATACATGGAGCCATTGTTGCACAGGCCTCAAATTTGGCATGAACTATAGGTCGTGCTAACTTCGAGCAAGTCGTGCAAGTGGGTACATGCAAGATGCAACCTATATCAATTTTATCGATAATCATGTACATATTGTTAATTTGACGCTACAAAACTAGTGGCGCGGTTTTGCTTCGGACCTTACTGCTAATAAGCGATGCTCTGTCCCTTGGACTGTACGAAGTCGTCCAAATTATTTTTCAGTGTTTCTTCTATGTCTCTCCAGATGTTCTTTGGTAAATTAGCTCTTACAAGAAGAAAGTTCTGTTTAGAAAATTTTCAACCGGGAAAGGTTAAACTCTATGGAGGCACTAAAACTATCGTAAAGCGTGGTTAGCAGGTCAAATCCTAGTGAGTATTGAACTAGAGAAAGGAACCACCAAATCATACCTCATATTAAAAGGATCTCAACCTTCTGCAAATGGATAAGTTCCTGCCTAGCTACTCTGGAATGCCCGTTCAACATGTCTACAAAGAATAATGAGAAGGAAGCAACGATCAATTGACAAAATTATGTGCAACTTGTGCACAAACCTAAGTGGAAGGAGTATCATACCTTTAATTGTAGCTAGTTTATCTCTTTCGCCCTTATTTAAGGCGTGTATGTAGTTTTAATACTAGTTTATCTCCTCTACCCTTGTTTAGGTCATTATGCATGACCACCCACGCATACAATCATCTCTCGTCTTTACAAAGCTCTTCATGGAAGAGTAATCAAGTCATTTTATCTTGTGGATTCTTCAAAAGTTGGACTTTCTTAACCTTTATGCCAGGTCAAAATACGCCTTATAAAATGAACAAAGGGACTACTAGGCCGCTACTCTCTCTATCCCATAATATAAGTCTGACACGTATATCTAGGAGGTACATTATTTAAGTAATATTTAATGAAATTAGATCATATTTGCCTCTAATAGAAAGAGTAGTACTATGTCTATCTAATAGAAGCAACTATAGCCCAATTTTATCAAATATTACTTAACTAATATGCTTTATAGTTATGCGTACTGGACTTATATTACATGAAGGAGGGAATAGCTAATATAAGCTCTATTCTTTTTGGCTTTTCAGCCAGCTTTTGGGTTTGACTTCATTCAGCAATCACTATTTATTAGACTAATAAAGCACAGCTAAAATCCATACAAAAAAATGCCCCTATAGGAATTTACTAGCATATCCAATTATCCACAGCTTTTGGCTCATCCAATCACCATGCTTCTAAGGCAATATCTTCATTATCTTAAAAAACTGGTTGATAGTGATGGTCCTTCCGCCATCACCACCCTGCACTGACAGGTGGGCCCAATTGTCAGTCACCAGCTCCAACGCAGTTATCTATTGATGCCCGCAAGATCCCTATCGAAGACTCGTGCCCATGCCACCGCTCTACCATTCCTCACGGCTCCCCCTCGCTGTTCCTCCCGCTCACGCATGACGTCATCAAAGATGCACCATGGTAGTCCGGACGTGCACCTCCGGTGGTCGGTGATGAAGATGAGAGGGGGGGAGAGACGAGGACAAGTACCTTTCGCATCGATGATGAGCTCCTTCATCGAGGAGGCACACACTAGGGGATCTGGTGGCTACAGGGGCAGGACGATCGGATTAGGCAGAGAGGATGTTGACGGCGAGGTGGTCAAGGTGTAACTGCAATGCGTGTCCTGGCCAGATTTGGGCCTGCCGTGCCCAGATCAGGAGCCATTATGCCTAGACCCAGAGTTGACGATGGTGGAGGGGGGAGGATAGGGCGCTGTCAGTGGAGGTGGTGGCCATCATTGGATCCAAGGAGCTTATATGGGAGATCTAGCTAGGAGTGACATGGCCAGTTGCCAAAGCTCGGCGATGGCGGTGCATGGGGGTAGTGGCGTTAGGCGGTGGTGGCGCTAGGACATATAGAGAGGAGGAGGTGGCACCGACCATGCAAACAAAGAAGCAACGGGGTTGGCTGCATGCGAGAGAGAGGGAGGAAGGAGTTGGGTGGGAAAAAGAAAGACAAGGAAGGAGAGGGAAAGAAAAGGGAGGAGAGGAAAAGAAAGAAAGGGAAAGGAAAAAGAAGAAGAAGAAACAAAGGGGAAGAAAAAATCTAGAAATTTTAGAATTTTTATGAGCACATTAAATTTCTAAGGTTCATTAGCCTTTCCCCTTCCTTCCACGTAGACATGTTGGACCAAGAGGTTAGCAGCATCGCACTCTTACCTGAGTTCGTCTCGCTTGCATCACAAGTCGCAATACCCTCATTTCTTTCTTTAAACAAATCCCCTCACGGCTTGCCTCTTCCTCTCATCACTGCCTCCCCTCTTCATCTTCCTCACCAACACCGATATATTACTCGGACACCGCTCCGGTGAATCCAAGTGGCCTGTGAACATAAGGGGTTAGGAGAGGTGCTGCACTCGAGCAGATTGGAAGGAAGAGGATGAGAGGAAGTGAAGGACTATGTGAGAGGGTCCAATTTTTGTTGTGATGTACCATCATCAATTTGTAGGAGTGGAAATTTAGATTTTGGAAAGTTCAAAATTCTTCATTACCTTCTGTCAGCAAAATAGGTTTGACCACTCGGTGTGGTCGATTAGACCATTGGGCAAGACCAGTCTGACCAGCCAGGGCATATGGTTTGACCATCAATGGTTCATTTCAGGTGGTTTTTGGGAATTTTGGGAAATTGAGTCATGGGATGATTTGGTTTGACCTAGATCAGTGCATATATGTTGCATGCTGTATTTTTTAACTAACGTAGGTCAAATTCTGATGAACTTGTGTCTAAAAATATTTTCTTTGTCTTTGGATGTGAAAAGAGTCTTGAAGTCAATAATGGTCAACAATGAGGATCGAGGCTATGCTTATGAAGTAGTTGAGGCCTAGTTTGAGCGAGGGGTTGTACTATGTGGCTTGCTCGGTCCAAGCGAGGTGTGGTCCGGTGGAATCAGAACAGGAGAGACTTACTAATGCATGGCAAGCCAGTAGTGTACCTACACATGGCAAGCATGACGATTGCTTGTAATGGAAGATGAAGACTAGGTCAAGAAAGGTATTTTGATAAGCTGATAAAAATACTAGAAACTTCCATTAAAATTGTGGCGTTGGGAAGGCAGTTTATGTCAAGGAGAAGCTGAGAAGACCAAGTTGAATTATGTGCTCATGTGTTTGCATAAGTATAACGTGTGAATAAAACCCATGTTGTGTGGGGTTAATGGGTTTTCCCTATATGTGCTAAGTGGATAGTATCATTAGGGTTAGATAGGTGCTGGTTGCCTATCTATTTAACGGGTTGGGATGGAGACTTGCTAGTTAACCATCCAACCATTCAACCTTTGCTCATGGAAGCCAAGTGTTATAGGGTTAGGGTTTGAGAAGTGTGAGTGTTGTGGTGTGCTCTCTTATCCTCCAGGTAGAGTGGCCATAAAACCTGTATTCTCAAGTAGCAATACATCAACTTTGTTTTTCTCTCATGGATCCCTCTTGTTTTAGTTGATTTGCTCTTGATTTAGGTAATTTTGATCTTCTCACTCTCCTTCTTGATCTTGTTGGATGTCAAGGATGAGTAAGTGATGGAGATGTACTTTGGATATTAATTTCCATCTATCTAGGCATTAGATTTTGCAAGTTCATGAAGTTCTCCGATTTTACTTGGATTTGACCTTCTCGGGAGTTTTCTTGATCCAGTCATTTTTGCCTTGTTTCCTTAGGTGTTGTTGTTTGTTGTAACATGTGGGAATATATCTAGAACCATCTTAGCCATCCTCCACCCACGAGCTAGTTAGATTCCTCATTTTCCTCTTTTGCCTGTTTTTAGTCCAACATTCCTTCAAATGAAAACGGGTCACAATGTTGATAACAATTTCCTTGATTGTTGATAGGAATAAGTTTGTGACATCTTAGAGAAGGTGCATAACAAGTTCAAGTTATTTGGATCTACAGATCAAAAGTTACATGGATTGTTGCTTTTGAAATCATGCTAATTTTATTGCTCACCATGCTGATTTTACTGTTCACCTAGTCTAACTGCCTCCGCGGAGAGGTCTGACTGCCCCCACTGAGAGGTCTAACTGATAGCACATTGAATTTGCAGAGTTTTGCCCTCTTTGGTTCGTCGCTTTGGTGTACATAAGTGTTTGTGATTTTGCTACACGTTATTGTTGATTTTTGGTGGGAGTTTTTGATAGAGTCATTCACCCCCTCTAACTTGCCATACTTGATCCTGCAAGTGGTATCAGAGCCTAGTTAGCTTTTCTCATAGATTTTAATCGGCCTTAGGAGCTATGGCATCAGACAAGTATTCAACCAAGCCACCTATTTTTGATGGAGTTGATTTGTCTTATTGAAAGGCTCATATGCAATCCTACATCAAGGTCTAAGGGCGTGGAATTTGGATTAAAGTCAAGAATCCTTATGTTGTGTTGGTCGATAATTAGGTTACACCAGATGTAGAGGCAAATAGCAAGACTCATAGTTTTCTAATTCAAGGATTTAGTTGATCTGAGTTTGAGCGAGTTGCTCATTTGAGACCTACTCATGGGATTTGGAAAACCCTCACTGACTACCATGAAGACTCTACCAGAATTAAGGAAATGAGATAGAACCAACTAAAGAAAGAATACTAAAAAATCAAGTGAAAGTCTGATGAAAGATCGAGTTGTGGGGAAGGTTCAACAAGACTCTTCATGATCTTCATGCTATTGGTTTGACATTTTTTTATTATGAGAATACATGCCAGATGTTGGGTTCACTTGATGTGAAGGTTTGGGGGGAATGAAGATCAGTTCCATCAATGACAACACTATTATAAGTGAGCTTACCTTGGATAAGCTCTACTCGAGGTTGAAGACGTATGGGATTGACTTCATCTCATGTCTCCCTAAGTTAGAGTCGATGGCTCTTATGATTGACCTTCTCAGAGAAGTTCTTCAAGTTTTGGGATTTGCACTTTTCTGAATTTTCATTATAAGCTTTACATTTTTTGATTGATGAGTAGCTAGAGAAACTTCTTGAGGATAACTTAGCCCTCATATCTACAAAATTCACAAGAGCATATAACAAGGTGAGAAACAGGAGGAGTGGCTTTGTCACTTGCTTTGAGTGTGGTGAGCCAAACCACATTTGAGCCAAGTGCTCCAAGATAAAGGGCAAGGAGGAGGAGAACTTTCAAAGGCGTCCTCAAGCTCGGACACGAAGTCCAAGAAACTCAACTACCATAAGTTCATCAACCAGCCCTTGTCACTCTTGAGAACGTCAACATGAGCGATACGGACTCGGGGATAGAGGGTGATGAGGATGACTCCTGTGGTAAGAAGAAGACCCAAGACTTCACCACATGTGCTTTATGGCCAAGGGCAGCACCGACATTGAATCCTTCAACGACAAGCCTTGTAGTGATTTTGATGAGGTATGCCTCTCATCCAAAGAGATGAAACATGCTCTTGTTGCTGCTGGAAAACTAAAGAAACAAACTAAAATGATTATGAACTAGGATATTATGATTGACAACTTGAACCTACAAGTTGTTAGGCTCAAATCTATGAATCTTAAGGATAATTATGAATTTTACTTGTGCTTGCATGATCAAATGAATAAACTAAAAATTGCTCATTCATATGTTGTCAGTCAACTTAAGGATGCTATAGATGAACTAGAATCTCTCAAATCTAGTAATGATCATGATTGTTTAAATGCTATTATCTTAGATGTAGTTGCTTTAGATGCTATTCTTCATCTTGCTCAAACTATGCTCTGCTTGATTTAAAATTGGATAGTGCTATTAAGAAATTTCTTAAATTTAATCTTATCATACTTGCTCTTATTGTGAGGATAGAAAAATTAAGTTGAAAGAAATGATTGGAATGCTTCCTCCTTCTAAGACTGAATCTTGTGAAAATTGTCCTAGGCTCACAATTGATATTGATGCTCTTAACAAGACACTTGAGAAGAAATATAAAATTAAAAATTCTGTGTCCATGATTGCATCTAAGAAAGTTATTGATTCTATTTCTTATGCATTTTGTATTGAAATTGGGATTGATTTAGATGAGATGCATGAGGTTTTAGAGTCAGATATAAGGAGTAGTTGGATAAGGTTAGCAATTTTCCTTGTATGTCTTATGATGCCTTGAAACTAGAGGTAGTCATCCATAAAGAGAGATATTCTATTGCAACCAAAACTATTGAGTGTGTTACATGTGAGAATCTAGCTCAAGAGAATGACTATCTTAAAAGACCCTTGAGAAATTTTCTAGTAGGAAGAACCTCAACATAATCCTTGACCAATCTAAGGTGAATGTGAAGAAAAGAGGCCTAGGATTTAATTCCCTAGAGCATTCTAGGAACCACTCACCTAATGTTGTGAGAGTAGTTGAGAGTGGCAATTTTAAGGTAAAACTCATTGAGCAAGGTTTTGCCTAAACCCCTTCTAGCAAGTCAGGTACTTCTACTTCAGTAGGTCAGATCCCTCAAAAGGTCAAGTATCCTTGCACCTTCTGTAAGAAGGATGGCTACATTATTGAGTTCTACTTCTTTAGAGTCAAGGTCGAGAGAAAAAAGAGGTTCTCACGTGTATTCTCATGATTATCTTGCTAACCATTTTATTTGTATTTCTACTATTGTTTCTAGACATTGTGTGGCTCAGTACTGGTTTCCTAAGTCTTTCACTACTAACCCTAGTACTGAGGCAAATATATTTTCTGCTTATGCCCTATAGGTTTGTCGAGTGAGGAAAGATGACATGTGGCTTGTTTACTCTGGGTGTTCTCTTCATATAACCGAAGATTCTCGATTGTTCTCTTCCCTCACTTGTGCATCCGGCAATGAGTTGATCGCATTAGAGATGCTTCTACTAGGACCGTGATAGCAAATAGCACAGTGTGTGTCAACAACAAATTCATGCTCAAGGGTATCGTTTTGGTAAGTAAGCTAAGGTATGATATACTATCTATTTCCTAGCTTTTTGATGAGGGTCTATAAGTGATATTCAAGAGTAGAGAGCGTAGAGTTCTAGATTCCTTGGATGAGTTTGTCTTTGGAATCTCTAGGTTTGAGAGGATGTTTAGTGTTGATTTCAGTATCTCTTCTATCTCTGGCTCTAGGTGTCTTGTGGCTTTTGATTCTTCGGATCTAGTGTTGTGGCATTGTAGACTTAGACATATAGGTTTCGATCACTTGACTAGAGTCAGTAGCAAGGGCTTTATTAGAGGATTCCCGAGGCATAAGAGTTGTAAGGACCTAATTTGCACATCCTGTAGACATCATAAGATAGTTTTTGCTTCTCATCCTCCTCTTACCTTAGTGATAACTGATGGCCCTAGATAACTTTTGCACTTAAACATAGTTGGTTTCTAGGGTCTAGTTTGCAGGAAGGAAGTGGTATATACTTGCCATTATAGATGACTTCTCTAGATATTCTTAGGTGTATTTTCTGGTTTCCAAGGATGAGGCCTTTGGTTGCTTTAGAGAGTTGGCCCTTAGATTAGCTATTGACCTCATAGGAGCCTTGCGAGCCATTAGGAGTGACAATGGTACAGAATTCAAGAACTCATCTTTTACTACTTTTTGCATTGAGAGAGGTTTAGAGCACTGGTTCTCCTCAATCCATCAGCATAATGAGGTTATAGAGAGAAAGAATAGAACTCTTGTAGAGGTGGTTAGGACTATGCTAGATGAGCATAGTACCCCTAGGAGGTTTTGAGCTAAGGTAATTTGTACTACTTGCTACGTGTCCAACAGGGTTTTCTTAAGATCGTCCATAGGAAAGACTTCTTTTGATTTTAGATTTGGTCATAGGTCTAGCATCTATCATTTCAAGATATTTGTTTGCAAATATTTCATTCTTAAACATGACAATTTGGATAAATTTGAATCTAGATGTTATGATGGTATTTTCCTTGGATATCCTGCACATTTGTGTGGCTTTCGTGTATTTAATTTGGACACTAACAAAATCATTGAGACTTATGAAATCACTTTTAATGAGGTTAGTCTTGGTACTAGACTCGATAATGTAGGTACATAGGTATACAATGATCAGGATAACATTTTCATCAATGACAATCTTGACCTAGAGGATGAGGACCCAATGTCCCCTCTAGTTACTCCTAAGTTGGCTAGAGAGCTCGCTTTCACTACTCTAGCTTTAGCAAAGCAATCTCCTCTGACCTTCACTGGTACTTCGAGTGGCTCTACTCCTACCTTCATAGTCTATGAGATAGAAGCCACGTCTGCACTAGGATCTGCTCTTCATATTCAGCAACGACACCCTCATGAGTAGATGATTGGGGATCTCCATGAGCAAGTTACTTGCTCTAGGTTTATCCATCAAGATTCTCATGCACATTCTAGTTTTATTGCATTTTTTGAACCTCGAGATATCACCCAAGCTTTATTTGATTCCTCTTGGATCATTGCCATGCATGAACAGCTTGAGAATCTTGAAAGAAACCAAGTTGGATCTTAGTTAAACCTCCTCCTAATCATAATGCATTTGAAACAAAATGGGTGATCATGCAAAAATAGCACACTTGCAAGTGCACGAGTTGCCACTGAAATAGCAATAGTGGCGAGTGTCATGTTCTGTACAGGGACTAGACTGAGGCTACTGGTGCTTAGCTAAAGTTAGGTCAATCGAAACAGAGGATAAATGGCAAACTAAACCTAAAATGACTACCGAATTGACTAAATGAACTAACTATCGAATGAACTCTAATTCGCACGGATGAAACAACAAACAAACTAAATGATCAAAGGATGGCGGGACGAACAACCACACAATTGACGTCGCACGACCGAACGAACAACAATGACGAGAGACTACATAAACGACAATGACAACTACACATGAAAACGACAACAGACCGGCATCCTAACTGGCTATCATGAGAGAGAAAGAGGGGGAAGACGGTAGACACCTAACTAGATGATGGCGACAGGACAACAGATAACTACGATGAACAAACGCACGACTTAACTATCGAATGACCACGGAAAGAAGAAAAGAGGGAGTCGAGAAGCACAAGGGGGTCGAGACAACAAGGGGATGGGAACGGTTGCCAACTAGCTAATTCACGCAACATAACTAACACAGATACAAATCAATAGACAGCTACACTAAACATCAACAATTGAACATAGGCACTGCTCACAAGCTAAACATAGAGAACACTTAACATTGCTAAATAGAGATCACAAATGAAAAGTACTACTAACACAAAGCTAACATCTAAGCTTTGCACTAGTCATCATCGAAGATCTACAACTACTAAACAACATCAATAGATCACACTCATACATCATAGTTAAAAGATATAAATCCACAATCTCATAATCAAAAAGTGCAGTAGAAAATTAACAATTACTAATAGCAATAATTAAGCATAGCAAAGAGAGAAAGGGGGAGGAACTGGAAATTAACCAAGGAGTATAGCAAGTGCAGAGGAAGTTGAGGGGTCAATGAAGTAGAGGTCACTGTTAGTGCCAGCGCTGTAGAGGAATTAGAGGTGAAGAAGTCGGTGGAATGGTGCGGTTTGGCTATGGTGGCTGGCGGCGACGCAGAGGAGTAGGGGATCTAGGGAGGCTGCCGATTTGCTGTGGAGAGGTGGCGGCGCATCGTAGAGGGAGCAGCAAGAGGAAGGGGAAGAAGGTGGAGAGAGGTGGTATGGTGGAGGCAGAGGGAGGAGATGGGGTGGTGAAGAGTGGAGAAGGAGCAAACAGGAGGCAAGGGAAGAGAGAGAGAGAGAGAGAGCGGCAGCCAAGAGGAGATGGTTACAGAGGAGTTGAGGGTGGCTGGTGCACGGGAGGGGATTCGGTGGCGAGCTCAACGGTGATTTGGTGGTGGAGAGAGACGCCAGAGAGAGGTACTAGGAGGAGAGCAAAGGAGTGCCATTGTCGGTTGATGGTGAAGACAGGGGAGAAGAGAGGAGAAACAAGGGAGGCAAGGGGAGAAGAAGGATGAACCGAGCTCGGTGAAGGGAGGAAAGAGGAAGGGAAGAGGCGGTGCTAATGGAGGAGAAGGGGAAGGCGGTCGGCGATGGTGCTGAAGGGGAAGTGGAGAAGGGCGTCAGATGAGGAGGATTTGGGGGCATTGGAGGAATGGAATGCAGAGGAAAGAAGTGGAAGGAGGCAAGGGAGATGTGGCAGCTGATGCAGTGGCACGCCGGCGAGATGGCCTGACCTCACTGGCAGCCGTGGGTGAAGAGGGAGACGAGAGAAACAAAGGGAGGCTAGGAGAGAAGGAGGAATACCAGGCTCACCAATTTTTGTTGGCGGCTAGGGTTCTTGAGGCCGAATGCGAAATAGGCAATTTTTCAATTTACAAATAGGTCCTTCCCCATTATGATTTCGTCTGTTTTGGCCCTTCTGGAAGTCCAATTTCTTCGCAGTTTGATCCTACGCATCCGTGACGATGCGTACTTTTGTATGGAACTATCCAAGAACACCAATTTTGAAGATTATGTGCCTTGACATGTTGGCCCATGGAAAAATTACAAAAAATATAAAGTGTTTTAATTTGGGCAATTAATTATAGAAAAGCATGTAAATGACTATAAATGGTCTCGAAATGCGAAAAATAATAGGAGTAAAATGACAAGAAAATATATGCAAAAATGACGCATGTCATACGGAAGCTTTAAACTTTTACTTGTCCTCAAGTAAATGACATGATATTATCGAACCCGGACAACAAGTTATCAAGGTAAAAGTCTATTTAAATGCATGTATAAGTCAAAAGGCATACAACAATGTAAATGAGATTATTTAACTTGAGTTTTGAGAACCATCCAAGATGAGAATGAATATTCAAGTAAAGATCTCAAGTGATAACTACAACATTTGACCAAATCAAGTTACACACAAAAGAGTCAAACTTCACTCAAGTGATCACATGAATCCAACCAAAATTGTAAGGCACCAGAACTAGTTATAACATCAAGAATGAGTATATCAAAGGGTCATGCTAATGCATTTGTTATTTGAGACAAAGAGATTAATATTTGCATGATACTTGTGAAAAAGTCTACACTTGTGCCATGATACCTAATTTTTGTTGAATTTTAGGAAATTTAGAACACACATTGGGCACTTGTGCCACTTATTCACATCCTTGGGCAAACTTTGCCGCTTATTTATATTCACACTTCACTTGGGCAAATATTGCCACTTATTCAACACATTTCCCAACCAATGTGACATAGTCACTTATTCCACACACCCACACATTGCATCATAATTTTTCTTTTCTTTTTCTTTTTTTCAATTTTGATTAAACTTCTATAACCAATTTTCATTAATGCTAAGTAACATGTGTCCCGAGACATGGAACCTAGATAACTTAACCAAGTCATTGGCTCAAGATAGGATTACCCCTTTCACAAATTTTTCATTCAAGTAAAGTATCAATATCTAAAATAAACATAGCATGCCAAAGCATGAATATAAGATATAATCATTCAAGAGGCGATGACTAGAACCAATTCAATTTGCAAATGGTTAAAACACATGCATTACTCGCAATGAATCAAATGCTATAGGATCAAAAAAATTTTAAGCACATCAAGGATAATAAACAAAGCTCAAGCTCTACAATATGATACCAAGTGACTTAGGACATACAAAGAACTAGTAACAATATAGCCCAATGAAAGTTTTGGCAGACCTTTCTAGATTAACCAAGGCATGGGCTCACATGGCCAAGATACACAACCAAATATAACATGAGAGCAATAGTAAATGCCACATCATTACATAAGTATAATATGAAGCATAAGAATAACCATATATCATAAACTACACAACAATAAGCTCAAATGCTCACAATTATAATACAGACATGCTAGAACATCATCCGTACACATATGAGTCCTCCCCCAAGCTTAAATTGAGCCATGAATTAAGAATATGCTTGAAAGGTTAAGAAACAGCTCACCGAGCATACATGATATAGTGGTAGTAGACAAGTCCTCCCCAAGCTTAAATTGAGCAATGAAGAGGGAGAAGAGAGAAGGAAAGGGAGGCTAGGGAGAAGGAAGAATGCCAGGCTCACCAATTTTTGCTGACAGCTAGGGTTCTTGAGGCCGAAATGGGGAATTTGAAATTTTGTGATTTAGTCCTCATAGTTTTTGGAATTTACAAACAAGTCATTCCTTATTATGATTTCTTCTATTTGGCCCTTTCGGAAGTCCGATTTCTTTGCGGTTTGATCCTACGCATTCATGACAATGCATACTTTTGTATGGAACTATCCAAGAACACCAATTTTGAAGATTATGCACCTTGATGCATTGGCTTATGGAAAAATTACAAAAATATAAAGTGGTCCAATTTAGGCAATAAATTATAGAAATGCATGTAAATGGCGATAAATGGTCTCAAAATGTGAAAAATAATAGGAGTAAACTAACAAGAAAATATGTGAAAAATTGATGCATGTCAATGGGTTTTAAAAAATAAGCAAAGTGAGGATGGATTGGTAGTTCGCAACAAGGCTAGGTTTGTAGCTCAAGATTTTTTTTTTCTAGGTAGAAGTCTTAGAATTTGAAGAGATCTTTCCACCTGTAGCTAGATTTGAAGTCATTTGTATGTTGCTAGCATTTATAGCATCTAAGAGCTTTAAGCTTTTTCAAATGGATATAAAGAGTGCTTTTCTAAATAGTTTCATAGAAGAAGAGGTCTATATCAAGCAGTCTCCTAGTTTTGAAAATTTCAAGTTCCCAAACCATATGTGTAAGCTCTCCAATGCCTTGTATGGATTGAAGTAAGCCCCAAGGGCTTGGTATATAGGATCAAGAGTTTTCTACTTAAAAATATTTCAAAATAGGAATGATAGATAAAACATCCACTCTTAGGTATGGCAATGACTTCTTACTTGTTCAGATTTATGTGGATGCTATTATATTCGGTGGTTTTTTTTCATGATTTGGTGTCCAGATTTTTATATTGTATGTGCAGGGAATTCAAAATGAGTATGATGGATGAGCTAACTTTTTCCACAATCTTCAATCAAGCAACTGAAGGAATGGATCTTCATTCATAAAAAAAAGAACACAAAGGACATTCTTTGGCACTTCGACATGTGAAGCAACATTTCAATATCTACTCCAATTGCCACTTCTACCTTGCTAGATGCTGATGAGGAAGGAGATCCTTTGGACTAGAAGGAGTACCGTAGCATGATTAACTCCCTCCTATACCTCACGGCTTCAAGGCTGGATATGCAGTTTGCTGTGTGTCTGTGCGCTCAATATCAGGCTTTTCCTCATGCCTCTCATTGTCAAGCAATGCGTCGTATCTTTAGGTACCTTCAGAAAACTCTTGACTTTGGACTCTAGTACTCTTTTGATTTTGTAGTATCTCTTTGCACTTTTTCTGATGCTGTTTTTGTGGGTTGTGGAATAGATAGGAAGAGTACTTCTAGCACTTGTTATTTCTTAGGCACATCTCTTATCTCTTGGTCATGTCAGAAGTAGTTATCTATTGCACAGTCCACTCCTGAGGCGGTATATAGCTACTGCTAGTTGTTGCTCTTAGGTTTTCTGGATCTTATCTACTCCGCAAGACTATATGTTAGCCTTAGATAGTGTTCCTCTCTTTTGTGACAACACAGTGCCATAAACATTGCAAAAAATCCAGTGCATATTGATATTAAATACCATTTTCTTAGAGACCTTGTAGAGAATACTGATGTTGTGCTTCACTTTGTAGAGTCAGTGCAGCAGGTTGCATATATTTTCACTAAGGCCCTTGATTCTTCTAGTTTTGCTTCTTTGCGAGGAGAGTTGGAAGTCATTAGTCCTTTTGATCTATTTTGAGGGGAAGTTTAACCTTTTTTGCATTCATTGTATTATATTGCATATTTAATTTCATCAACTTATGTTGTTAAATATTACATGGAGTGTTGACTATCATTGTTGAGTGACATGATATCTTGATTTACATCTTGCCATGTATTGTGCTAATTTGCTAGATGTATCATGCCTTTCTATGTGTAGCTTAGCTCTTGCTATGATAGCTTTATTAAATATGAGAAACTTTAACTAAATCATGTCTTGTTGGATCTTATGACTAGTTTTGCTCTAGAGATCCTCTTATAATTTATGCTTTGTCAAATAGTCTAAGTTGTTTCTTGAATCTAAATTGGGTTTTAGATTGAGCTATGCTAGTTCTTTATTAAAGCATGAGTTTACTTCTCCTAGACTTTTGTGGTTCGGTCGGGTATAGCTTACGGACTAAGGAGTAGCTCATTGTTAATGAACTAAAAATAAAAATAATATGTTTTGTGCGAAAAACTGTTCTTACCAATTCTTTATCATGAGACAACTTGCCATTGAACTAGGCATAAACTCAGAGAGAGTTTTGGATGACTAAGATCACTCTTTTAAGCTTGTTCCTTGGGGTGGTTGTAGTAAGGTTTGAGATCTAGCACGTGGCTAAGAAAGCAAAAATATGAAAAGGGTTGAAACTTAGGAGACAATTGTGGATGGCTCCTAGTTTAGGACTTACTTTACTAATATAAGACCACAATGTGTTTAAAAAATTGCCAATTGTGTTAACAATGCTTATTTTTATGTACCTGAGCAAAATGATTCAATGTTAAACTTGTAACACTCCAATACACTCAATTGTAGCTTCTTGGTTCTATTTAGTCTGTTGAGCTGGCTTGGCTCATTTTTGGATACACTTGGATAAGCTATGCTAGCTCTTGAGTAATTTGATATGTTAAAAATTCATTTAATTTTATATTATTGCTTAATTGGTTTTAGCTTTGATATATATGATTTGCCATGATCTAGATAACTTCCTCACATAATATAGCTTGGTGTAATACTTGTAGAGTGATTTTAGATAATTTTCATAGCTCCTTATGCTAAAAATGAATAAAATGCAACCACTTCATTTCATTTGTATTCTATCATCTTCCATGCATCTTAGTGACACCATTATCAGAAGAGGAGAAAGATTGATAAAAATGTTATCGATGTTTCAGTATCAATCTTACATATGATTTGTTTGGGTTCAAGGGATCTCTTGCTACAACTTGGCTACGAGCACAAAGAGAAAAGACACAAGGATTTTTATACAGGTTGGGCCTACTACTACGAGAATAATAACCCTACTTTTCATGTGGATATTACTTAATAAACTGATTACAATGGAAAAAGCAATGCGAAATGTCCTGCTCTACTCCTATTCTCCCTTGGGTATCTCCTGGATCTCCCGTTTCTCTCCCTGATGTCCACCTTTCACTACAAGGTTTTGACCCTAATGCCACGATCAACTTTGCAACGACACAGAATTGGTTGCAATAGGTAGTGGCTATTGCCACCATTTTCATTTTTGGTTGCGATAGTTGACCATGTTGCCACGGATATTTTTGCGTGGCGATTACCATGCATTTCGTTGCAATTGGTAGGTGCTATCGCCACCATTTATACAATGGTTGCAATTACTTGACAATATTGCCACGTAATGAATTTGCGTTGTGATTCGGTTGATTTGCGTTGCAATATGTCGATGTTATTGCCACGCTTTTGCTGATGGTTGCAATTACTGGACAGTTTTGCAACGGATTTGATTCGTTGCATGAATCGTTGCTTGCGTTGCAATAGGGTTTTATCTATCGCAACGAAATTTGGGTTCGTTGCATCTTCTAGGGTTGTATTGCCACGGTTGTTAGTTGTTGGTATAGAAGATTATCTTTCGTTGCAATAACAAGGTTGTCTTGCCACGAAATTTGAGATCGTTGCATCTTCTAGGGTTGTATTGCCACAGTTGTTAGTCGTTGATATATAAAACTATCTTTCGTTGCAATAAGACAGCTTCCGTTGTTTGAAAAGAAAAATATTTGTATTAGCACTGGCTAGTGGGATAAAAGAAAAATACTAGTAGAAAAAATAAAAAGTAACTAAAGCGCAAATACCTAGTTAATTTGTAGAGGGATAAAAATTTAGAAAATTAAAATTTCATTTGTGCTTGGTAGGAAGCGCAATTATCTAATTAATGTGTAGGGGCCTCGAGGGATAAAAATTTAGAAAATTAAAATTAAGATTTCAGTTGTGCTCGGTAGGAAGCATAATTATCTAGTTAATTTGTAGGGGCCTCGAGGATAAAAACATAGGAAAATAAAATTTTAAGCTACGCTAAGTGGGACTCGAACCAATGACTTGTCAATTAAACACTGCAGTGCTTACCACAGAGTTACCAACTTATTATTGCACAAAGATGCAAATATTTTCTATCTAAAACTTCCACATGGGCAATTTGAAAAAAAAATTGAAAGACTAATCTAGTTGGTCTTCATTTGTCATGCACGTGAAAGACTTATCACAGCACTGCCTAGAGAAATATCTGCTTTTGCTGACCGTGTGGAGGATCTCTATCGGACTGGGGAGATTGCTGGTGCTTGTGTGGAGGACCTCTACCGTCCAGGAGAGATTGCTGCCCGTGGTGCCCATTTGGAGGATCTCTACCGTCCAGGGGAGATTGCCGCCCGTGGTGCTCGTCTGGAGCTCTACCGTCCAGGAGAGATTGCTGCTCGTTATGATCGTGTGGAGCTCGAACATTCTGACCAACTCATCACTCGTGCTGTGTACCGCCCACATCATTCAACCTATGTGACATCTGCTTATGAGACAACCAACCCTGCTAATGCTGAAACCAGGCAGAGGTATGTCTCCACAAGGGTTAATGAAACCAGCCATTAGGAAAAGCGTTCGTAAATCTCCAGTAAGCCAATTCTTAGCTCCAAAGAATTCACTTTTTTTTTTCAAAACAACATGCGTATTCCTTTGTGGCAACTGCATAGTACTTCAACGCGTGGACTGGCCGATAGAACCGATACTTGGAAGCGTTTTCCACGGTAAAAGCCAAGACGTCTATTTTGAAATGTTAACGTGTACTAGTAGCTTCTTCTTTTTCTTAAAAAAACTACCGCAAACGAAGCGTAATGAAATCGTCAGATCCCAGAGCTCCGGTTGCTTGCAATATTTAACTACGCCATTTCTGACCAAGTGATGTCAATCATAGAGGTGTCAAGAGTGAAGCAGTTCCACAGAAATAGTGTTCTAAGATTTTGTTTCATGTTATCCCAAAAAGTGCAACAGATAGCATTTTTCAGAGGCAATTAGGACCATATATATCTGATAGTTATGATTTCCCGTCCCCTTTTACTAGCCTATTGAGTTGAACATGTGGGTCCACAGAAGTATCAAACATTCATGAGTGTATGTCCAGATTACACCTAGCTAAGACATATTAAGACTTCCATACGTGTTGAATCCGAGGTAAACTCGACCAAATGTGCCACTACCTAACAGCTTCCCTTTCTCCACGTGATTGGGATTGAGATGAAGCAATGGGAGATGTAGGGAGGCGAGCTAGCAACAGAACTGGAGGAAGAGGCAAGGGTTGAGACGGACTCTCGTGTCATCCATCCTTTTCACTGTGACCATGGACTAAACCCAAAATCTCTTGGACTTGCATAATCGGCGGCAGAAAAGCATGCCCTCTTGGGCGGGGAAGGATTTGTTGTTCTTGCACGAAATGTATCCTCGGGTAACATTCGCCACGCGAACAACCGGCTTCACTTGTTGAAGGCTCAAAGCTTTGCAAATAAACTTCCTCACACTAGCGATAGGCACCTCAAAGAACTTCGATGCTCCGGGAATACATGAGACAAGGTGCTTCTCTTCCACCATGCCCTTATGCCCATCGGTGGCATAGTCCTTCCTCCGGGGTAGACAACTGGATCTGTATACCTAGAGATGAGATTGCACCAACCAACAAGAAATATCGAGAATATATAAGGACTGCAACAAGTTGTCGAAAGCAGAATAGGCCCAAACAACATAGGCAATGCTGGCAAGGGTAAAGCAATGGACATCCTCCGCAACTACAGGCAGAAGGAAAAACGCCATCAATGTGTTGAGATTTACCACGACGTAACAAAAGATAAACTAATTGGTGTGCATCATTTCTGCAAGATTAAACATCGTTGTCTTTAGAATTAGCGCCTCGGTGCCGTTTCCCATAGGACGGTATTGGTTACAACATACAATCTACTATTTCTTAAATGTACTTTATGAATAAAAGAAGGATGGTTGAACAATTCACGCGCTTTGGCACCCTGACTCCCCAAGTCCACGGCATTTACTAAACAAAGATAATGGTAATCAAGTTCGTTATAATCACGCTTGGAAACGTGGCAATTACGCTAATAACCAAGTACCTGTAAACAACATTAGATTTTTCATAATAAAACAATAAAAAGGACATCAAAACATAGAACAACATCAAGAGAGTGTCCCTGCACTCCTTACCTCCAGATCAATACTGACAAAATGATGAGATCTGCACTCCGTGCCTCTAGATCAGCACTTCAAGTCCCCAACAGCAAACACAACACCAAGCCCTGCTCACCTGCTGCACAGGTACCTGTACCTGCAACAACAAAATATAGATACAGATTATAAAGGAGGTTCCCTCATATGCTAACTCTAATTCTAAAGTTTATTGCTAATGTTGTGCTATGCATATGTCCCAAAAAAATATCAATGAAATCTGAACTAAGGCAAACTAGGAGGAACACATTCAAAAAGAAATGGGAGTTAAACAAGAAAACACTCATTTATTGCAATAACATTACGTCAAATAAGAATTTAGATAATCATGAAATGTGTAATATACTTAAACTTGACAGCACTACATTTCTATTGAAAAAGAACATATTAAATGAGGTCGAATGAAATTGCACTTGCGAGAATACTAAAACGAGCCCTTCAATTTATATGGTGTGCAACTTTTCACATGATATGTTCCAAGAGTCTTATTGAGTTCAAAATTTGAAACTCTATAGAAAGTTGGCTAAGTTCATGATGCAAGTCATTTATTGATCAGTCGAACATCCACACCAAATGAGCCCGAGCCCGATATAACATCGCAAGGTGGGACTTCTATAGCAAACATTCTATACCAAACAATTTGTTTGCTCAAGCTAACTTTTCTATATCAGTTATACTGTATTTTAACGTAAAATACTAGCATAGATTGAACAAATTTGCTGGGTAGATCACTTACAGCAAGGAACTATTTCACTGGTGCAACATCGGTGACAAAAAAAGAATGGGTAAATGCAAGAAGGAAAAGCAATTGAGGCCTTAAGAGAAGTGCTCACTAAGCTTTCGTGGTCATCCTCTATTGAATTTCAGGTATCTATGAATTGTCTTTTGTTCCAAAATCATGAGAAACAAAAGCAGGATTTAGTTAAAATAACTTGAAAGCACATAAACTATTTCATCTCATACACTAGTTCGGATGGTATAGCAAAAATGAAGGGGAGAACACGCCAAATTTCTAAACAACTCAGGTCATCAATCTCAAAATGGGCTAAATAGGATATTACAAGGAATATTACCTTAGTGAGAGTAGATCAAACCCTTAAAGACTCTAGTTCCGTTTCGAGTTGGGGTTGGGATTGCAGTCCAGATCGGACTCTCCCTGTAAAACACCTCATATATATATAGCTTGTAGGTCCAATGTTGGGAATCAAGAAGTAATAAAGAATCTATTGTCTCACCTTTGCTTCATTGCCGTTCTCCGCTGGCGACTCGTCAAGCCGACGGTCCAGCCACCGCCGCAGCGGCGACCGCGAGCTTCCCACCAAGACGCCTGCGATCCCGGGAACAGGCGGAGAGCGCCCCGGTCACCACCATCGTGAGGTTGCTGCATCCTCTCCCTAGGGCTCTGCGGCTGCTATCACCTCACCCCTAGGGCACCGCGGTAATAGGCACGGGGAGGCGGAGGAGTGGAGGCCGAGGAGGCAGCGCGGGTGGGAGGAGGAGGGAGGCGGCGGCGGAGGAGGGAGGGGAGGAGGGGGAGGAGGAGGAGGAGGAGGAGCGACGGAGAAATGAGGTGAGGGCGGAGTGGCGGCAGAGGAGGCGCACGGGTTCGGTGGGGGAGGCCGGTGGCGGTGGCGGAGGAGGGAGGGGAGGAGGCGCAGGAGGGGTGGGGGAGGAGGAGGCGACGGGGGAGGAGGCGGCGGAGGGGTGGGGAGGAGGAGGCGGCGGGGAGGAGGGAGGGGAGGAGGCGCACGGGTTCTGTGCGGGGTGGTGGGTGTTTGGGGCGGCGAATCGAGAGGAGGAGAGCCTGGTTCGGGAGAGGTGGGCGGGGCGGCAGTTTGGGAGATCACAAAACAGATCTATTATTATTTTGAGAGAGCTTTTTTACTTGATCCTCTTAGGGTTGGAACAACGACGTATCTACTTGCTATTAATTTAATTACTACAGTAGCTTCTTGATGCATTGCGATTTTTTTAATTGTTCAATTATGAAAAAACGTAGAGATTCATATGTTTTTAGAAGCTTCGTGATCCCTTCAATTAACGTACTGCAGGAAATAAAGTCTTGTGACATTTGGAAGATAGAATTAATGGCACATGATGATGATCGGAGTTGGATGCTGTTGTCTCAGTCAACAGCTGAGTGGCAAGCAGGATTCGAGAAATTTATTGATACTACTTTTGAAGGCACCTATGCATCAGAAACTGCACCATGTCCATGTTCAAGGTGTCGTGGAGTCGTATACAAAACAAAATCCGAGGTTCAAATGGACTTGCTATCTAAAGGGTTTGATGAGAATTTCGTCAAAGAGAAAGGTTATGCTGAACCTTGGAATGATGATAGGGATCTGAATGTAGGCACAGCAGATGATGCATCATTTGCCAAGAATCTGGTGTCCGCAATAATAAGGGGTGCTAACAGTGGTAATAACAATGAACACCAAATGAGAGTGCAAAGAAATTCTTTGATTTGTTGGAAGATGCGCAAAGAAGATTTGTATCCAGGTTGCACCGAGGCTACCAAGGTATCTTTCATTGTCAGGCTCTTTCAGCTTAAGTGCATGGGTGGTTGGAGTAACCATTCCACAGGGCAACTACTTAGCCTATTCTCGGATGTGCTCCCCCCAGGACATTGTATCCCAGACACTATGGAGAAAGTACGGAAGGTTATTCGTGAACTTGGCCTCAACTACATTAAGATCCATGCTTGTGTGAATGACTGCGTGTTATTTCGTGGGTTGTTTGCTGATATGGACACGTGTCCAACATGTGGTGAGAGTAGGTGGAAGAATGACACAAATTCTGATAAGATTGGCGAGTCTAGCGAAAGTGGTGGAGCAAAGAAGAAGCGCACTCCTTGCAAAGTTCTAAGGTATTTTCCACTTATTCCTCGACTGCAACGATTATATATGTCAGAGAAAACATCATCATTGATGCGGTGGCACAAGGAAGAATTGGTCCGTGATGGGAAAATACGTCACCCAGGAGACTCATTGGCATGGCAGCACGTGGATACAAGGTATAAGAAATTTGCTTTGGATCCACGTAATGTTAGGCTGGGACTTGCATCCGATGGCTTCAATCCATTTGGGATGTTGAATGTTAATTACACTTGTTGGCCTGTGATACTAATTCCTTATAACCTGCCTCCTTGGTTGTGTTTGAAACAATCTTGTTGGATGATGTCGATGTTGATACAGGCCTAAATCTCCGGAGTGAACATTGATGTATATTTGCAACCTCGATCGATGAGCTACATGAGCTATGGATTAAAGGAGTTGAAACATGGGATGAGAAGGAGAAGAAGAATTTTACTCTACATGCAATTCGCTATGGACAATTAATGATTTCCTGCATATGCGATGTTATCCGTTGGAGCACAAAAGGTAAGTTTGCTGTCCTTATTGTCACAAGGATACTGATTACTTGTGGTTAAAATATGGTTCAAAGCATTGCTACATGGGACATCGTCGATTTTTGCCCTCGGACCACAAGTGGCGAAGGAACAAGGTGAGCTTCAATAACAAGGTGAAACCAAGGAAGCTCCGGTGCCGCTCGGTGGTGAGCGGTGAAGCGGCGAGATGAGAGTTTCCAGCAAGTGACTTTTGGAAAGGATACAAGGAAAAGGAAGCAACGTGACGAAGAAAAAAGGTGGCACAACTGGAGGAAAAAGAGTATTTTCTTTGAGCTTCCTTACTGGGAATCATTGCTTGTACGACATAATTTGGATGTCATGCATATTGAGAAGAACATATGTGAGAGCTTACTGGGGACTTTGCTGGAGTTACAAGGTAAATGCAAGGACAGTGACAAGGCTCGACTTGATATGCAGCATTTGGGTATAAGGAAAGATCAACATCCAGTGCTCGAAAAGGGTAAGTACACCTTGCCACCAGCGTTATACTCTCTAGGTAAGGATGACAAGGAAGTTCTGTGCAAATTTTTACATGGTGTCAAGTTTCCTGATGGTTATGCCGCAAATATTAGGAGATGTGTGGACGTCAATGGTTGCAAGCTTTCTGGACTTAAAACTCATGACCTCCACGTAATCTTACAAAAACTTTTGCCCTTAGTGGTACGCAACATATTGCCTGAAGATGTAGTGATCCCAGTGATCGAGCTAAGTAGGTTCTTTAACTCACTATGTTCAAAGGAGTTGGAGTTTTCAGAAATTGAAAAGCTGAGCACTTCGATTAGGGAGACCCTTTGTCGGCTGGAGATGATTTTTCCACCAGCTTTTTTTGATATTATGATGCACTTACCAGTTCATCTTGCTGAAGAAGCTAGACTTGGAGGCCCTGTGTGTTATAGATGGATGTATCCAGTTGAGAGGTACCTTCGTACTCTTAAAGGCTATGTGAGGAACAAAGCGCACCCTGAAGGTTCAATAGCAGAGGGGTATATATCTGAGGAGTGCCTCACATTTTGCTCTCGCTTCTTTGAAAATATTAGTACCAAGCTTAATCGTCCAGAGCGTCATGAAAGCGCCATCGCTAGTGAACCACCATCCGGGCTAAGTATATTTGGGAGCATTGACTACGATGAGGAAAGGAAGTACTATCGAGAACGTTTCGATATTGACATGCAGAGGATGAGGCATTACATATTAACCAACTGTGACGAGGTCATTCCATGGATAAAGTAAGCTATTTTTCAAAATTGATTTTTTATGGTGTTCATGAATGTGTAAAATATATATGTAACTAATGAACTGTATTTTCAATTGATGTGGGAAGTGTGCATATGGATGAGCTGAAGACAACCAACCCTCGGCATGTTGATAAAAGACACAAGGAGGAGTTTGTATCATGGTTTGAGCGTAAAGTGAGTCATTTATTTATCCATATTTTCTTTGTTTAGTTTGGACATGCTACTTGTTAATTTATTAGTCCTTAATATATTTTAAAAATGATGCTAACCGCAGATCGATACTTGCGTGCACAAGGGAAATAGATGACATGATTTATTATCTATCTCGCGGTCCGGACCATCGGGCTCGTGTGTTCAACAGTGTTTCATGAATGGCTTCCTTTTCCGGTCTCTTTCATAGAGAACTTCTTAACTACTCAAAATAGTGGTGTATTTGTGAAGGGCGATGCAGTACAGAAACATGGATGGTATGGCGTGCTTAGGAAAATCATCGCCTTGATTTTCCTAATCAGAAGGAAGTAATGTTGTTCCAATGCGACTGGTTTGATGTCCCTGCAGCAAGTAGGAGTAAATCTAGAGGGTACAATAAGGATCAATATGGGGTCATCGATATTGATATCACTCGGTTTCGGTATTCAAATGAACCTTACATCCTGAGCACACAAGCGGAGCAAGTGTGTTATGTGAAAAACACAAAGAAACCAGATTGGTGCAGTGTCCTTAGAATGAAGCCTAGAAACCTGTTTGCCATGCCTGAAGGAGAAGGTACTGACAAGGTGGGCGAGATCGATCTGGACTCAGTTGTTGTAGGAGTGGAAGATATGAATCTTGAACAGCAAAATGAAGATGTGACAACTTGGAGTAGGTCAGGCCTTGACGGGGTTAGTGTTGATGCTTGTGTTATTGAGCGTGCTCTTGCAACAAAGAATGCCCGAACGACAACGATGACTGTTTGATGAAGACGAAGACCCGGATGACACTTACATTCTTGATGGAGTCGTCCCTCCATACAATACTCCGGAGAAGATTCGACGATGATTTTTGTGTAAAATTTGCTCCGGGAAGAAGTGAGAGGAAAATGTGAACTTGTGTGCATTTATTTGATATTTTTGCAGACATGTTTTGGGCGCCGAGGAGTGGCGAGGGGATATTTTTGCGACATGTTTTCAGGTTTACGTTTTTAATTAAATTTTTGCAGTGATTCCAGTAATAAAAAGGGGAAAAATCCAAATCCTTCAATCTACGCATAATCGCGCCATATTTTCCCTCCGAAACCCTTTTTACACACCTGCCATATTTTCCTCCGAAACCCTTCCACCATCCAAAATCCGGACGAGGGCTACGGCGGCCGGCGGTTCACTACCCCTAATCCTCCGAAACCCTTCCACCATCCACTACCCGTAATAATCGCTACTTGCTAATTCCTCGTGCATAGACGAGGGCTACGACGGCGGCGGTTCGTGTTGCCCCCCCCCCTCCCGCGCGCAATGGCACCTACACCAACCAGGCGCGGACTTCCTACGCCGCCACCGACGGCGGCGACTCGATGAACAAGGCCGCGCCGCTGGTACTCGCCCGAAGCGGTGAGAAGCCCACGCCGACATTCGTGTCGATCAAGAGATCTTCTGATTGTCATCGAGTAGGTATGCACCGCGCCGCACCTCCATCAAGGGTTTTGGTTCATCCTCTTCACATGTTAAGTCGCTAATGGTTTAGGGTTTTGGTTCATCCTCTTCAATCTTCATTTTTAATGCCATTATTGAAACTCATGGTCTAAAGGAAATTGACTTAAGTGGAGGCTTTTACATGTGCCAATAATCTGGATGATCCTACTTATGAAAAACTACAGAGTTGTAGTTAGTACAGTGGGAGCTAAAATACCCTAATGTGGTGGTTAAGGCTATGGAAGGAGCAGATTCGATCATGTTTCTTTGTTGTTGGATACAGAGGATAGTCGATTGTGCATCATCCTATTTTTCGCTTTGAACTATGTTGGTTAATAAGAGAGGGTTTTGCTGATCTTATTGCTAATTTTGGGCAAAACCTGTCTGAGGCAGGTGAGCATTGGTAGATGGCAAAATAGGTTACCTTAGAAGGTATTTAAATGGTTGGAATATGAATATAGAGGGCCATTATTACATTCTCAAAAACAAACCTTGTCTCAATTATATCATCTGGACAAAAATGTGAAGTCTTTGGTATATCTCAGAAGATAGACAAATAAAGTTATAATTAGAAAGGAAGTTGAAAATCTTGTGAGTCTTTGTTGGAAATATTTGTTCAAGAATCTGTTTTTATAAATGCATTCTGCATATTTAAACGAAATTTTAGCTCCCAAAGCAATAACCATGACACCAACCGCAATGATCCACATATTAAAGGAACCAGGCTGGTCTTTTAGATAGGTTCAATCCAGTCAATTAAGAAAACTGTAAACTAAAATTACCTGTCAGGTCTACAAGAGTGCAAACCAGTGATGAACTTGTGAGCAATATGGAGAGGTGTATCTTGAACCCAATGTAAATATGCAATCACACATGCTGGTGATCTATCATATCCAGTGGTACAAGTCACATATATACGGTAGTTTTTCCTTATAAGGCGCAATAGAAGACCAACACAGAAAGGAAGCTTCTTTCTCAGGTCCATGGAATCAACCTCTCTGAAAAAAAAATTATATAGGGTGTTTATAATTTAATGATAATCAAACTGCGATAAAATTAGCAAGCCTATAACAGCTACATATCTATTTCCTAAATAGGTAAGTATGATATTAATTATCAAAACAAAAAGTACATAGCAAGATAACGGATCACTGCAGAATAAACCATCAATTCCAGCATGCAATAAACTCAATGGTCCCTTTGGCAGTCAAACCATATTTACTGTAAATACACAATAAGGGAAGAATAAACATTTATTCTAATAGGAAAGAAAACTACTGCAATCACTAAGAGAAATGATAACAGATTAAAGCAGTTACGATATTGTTAATGTAAGGCACAAGAATCAAATAACTTTTTCATTCTGATTTCTAAGAACAGAGAAAACCATATCCTACCGTATAGGGTAGTTAATCATCAAGATGTTATTCTCACGACAAGAATTGTTGATTGCCTCGAATTGATTCCCAGTTAATGCGCTCACTTTCACTTTGGAAATTCATAACAGTGATAATACCACAAGCCTTTTAAAGTATCGAAACTTTCTTGAATGGTAAAAGCCGTATAAATTGAACAAATGAGATTAGTGTTCACCGAGTATGTCAGAACCCACCACGATCTCTGATAACATCTTCACATCTCTTTCTGTTTGTATGCATGATCCAACAAATATTTGTTCAGTAATCTGTTTTTTTTATAAATGCAGAAGATAATCAATAGTCTCACTTGCTGAACCACAGAGTCGTTCACTCTGTGGAGTATGTTCATTATTCTGGTGCCCAGCTGGTGCTCTTTTGGCAGGCTGAAGTGAATCAGAAAACTGATTGCTTGGCTAAAAATTATGAGGCCTTGGTCCGGGCATGCATGTAGAAAAGACTAGCTTTGGTATATTATGAGGCCTTTCATAGCAACAAACTGATTGCTTGGCTAAAAATTATGTATGATAGATGGTTCATTGACAAAAAAATTCTGTTACGTGTAATTGTTTATACATATATACATGAGCCAATAGTTTTCCTTCTTTGGTGATTAGTCTTCAGTTAAGTGCTTTACGTGTAATGGCTTTGGAAGCTTGAGTATTAAGATGGAATTTGGCAAATAATGTTGAGAAGAAAATACTTAGGCAACAATACTTTTAACTCAGGTCGCTGTCAAAAATGGGGATTCTCATTTTTGTCAAAGGCTCTTGGAAGCTAAGAAGTATTTCTTGATTGCACTCACAATTTTGTAATGTGCAGAGCAAATTTAACCGGAGAGATGTGGTCAATACATTTTATGTGCAAGGGGATAACTGCAGACAAAGCACACCTCCACCTCACACTTGATAAGGGTGATATAAATTTTTTGACCTTGCTAAGTTTCAAAGAACAGCTAGGGTATGCTGGGCGGGACTACTTATACTACAAGAAGCGATGTGGCACGGATGTAGCAACGCTGCAGGCTATTGATTATACCCCAGATGCAGAACGCATGTTACAGGAACATGAGGAAGAAAGGAAAATCAGATTAGTACTCTCAAAGGAGCAAGAGACAACAAAGCAAGTGAGCATAACACCCCTCAAGCGACCAAGGCAGCAGCCAGAAGATGATGAGCATCTGTTTATGGATGATCCATTTGATGCATACAAAGACTGGCTAGTGGGGCTGCAAAAGGACAAATCCACAAGTATAACATCTATGTTTCTCCATATGGATTCGTATTGTTTACAATCTTAGCCACTTTATATAAACTACAACTTATCTAATATGTTTTTGGTGACTAATGATTTGAGGATGACTTTAGGGATGCAACAATCATTACGTACAATGAATGGTTAAGGCTGAAAGGGCACATTCCAGAAATTAGTAATTAATTTTCCTTTTTCAACCAATTTATTTTACTACTAATTTTTTTTGAACTGAAGCTTTTAACTTTGTGTGCAGTGGCATATGTAGAGCAACGTGACACTGATGGCATTATAATTGAAGACGATGAAAGTAATGGAAGCAATGCGACACCACCCTCAAATAGGCCAAGCCATGCAAGGAAGAAAAGGGAAGAGGAAATGGTTTGTGATCATTCATATACTTTTAATATTGGATTCACATATCTTAATTGAGAATTAGATAAGTTCGTTATCTTTTAATATTGTATTCACATATCTTAATTGAGAATTCACATATCAAGTTCGTTATTGTCTTTTTTGCAAGGAGATGGCTCCAATCATCGCAAGAAAAGAGGTCGTGGCACTGTTAAAGGACTAGCAGCAGCCACCAAGAGAGTTAAGGATCGCACTCAAAAACTACAAATCGAATTTTCATCCAGGCTTGGAGGTCCGGTTGGACCGAACGCCCGTACATTTGTCGATGAGGTTGTACTGTTTACAAGGAAAAGGGCCCCACTAATTGGAGTAAACAGTTGGAAGGATATAAAGGAAGATGTCAAAAATGTAATTGCAGAAGACATACTGGTACGCTGCGTACTATTTTTTATTCCTACTCGTGTGATGCGAAATTAATCTGCTTAAACCATTTGATTGTTTTTAATTGTAAACAGACTAGGTGGAACTTCATCAACATTGCCACTGAGGATGAAGCAAAAGATAAAATATGGAACATTGCCAAGGAGCGGTACAAAGGATGGCGATCAGCTCTGAGTGCCACATACAAGGCTTATAATAATTATGGTGAGAGAATACAAAATAAGCCTAAAGAATTACACCTTGTTGAGTGGCACTACTTGTTGTTGTATTTTGGATCTGATAAATTCAAGGTTAGTTCTAGTAAAATCTACTTTGTCAAACAAACTTTAGCAACCAAAATTGCATTGTTACATACCACTTGTTGTCATTTTGCAGAAGGTTAGCAGCCAGAACTCCTCCAACCGTCAGCAGCAAAAAAACCAAGCATCTGATGGGTTCAAAAAACTTCTCACAGTGTAGCTTTGAGCAGGTAATCATGAGATACACTAATCTGATCCTTCCATTGTATGATGCAATACTTATGTGTTGAATTATATTTTGGCATCCTAGAGAGACAAAGAAACTGGTGAAGAGCCAGGTGATCTTTTTCTTTGGAAGAGCACTCACACAAAACAGGGGAAATGGTCAAATTCTGTGTCAGCTGAAGTATATGTGAGTAAATCTTTTGCCAAGCCTTTTTTAAAGCTGCTGGTTGTATCAAGCAACTCTAACGGATTATGTTATTTCATTTAGGAAAAGCAGCCTTCAAAATGTGTGAGATTGAGTCAGAACCTGATAGACAATTACTTACAGTTGCTGAGGAAAACATGATTTTCCAGTCATGCTACAAAGAAACCACACAAATCAAATCATCCAAAGTACATGGGCATGGATACTTGGATAATGCATCGAACTCGCAGGAGCTTATGAAAGAGAACCTTGAAGTACATGCACGTCTTTGAAGCTGCACCAACGAGAAGAGAATTGCTTTGAAGTAGAGGTTGAGAAGTTGAAACAACAACTTGCGCACGAAGGTGCTGAAAGGAAAGGAGAAAGAAGAAAATAGGAGAAAGATGCAAGAGGATCTGGAAAAAGCTAAGATTGAATCAAGCAAGAATTTCTTAAAATGCTAGCGCAAAGACAAAGAAGGAACTATAAATCGTAAAATTTCAGAATAATTTTCATCTTTCGTCCTTTTAATAAACTTATGATTATGATTATGATGCCTAATCTTTTACCTCAATATTTTTATGCGTAGACTACCCCGCAAAACAATGACAATATACAAATTGCACCTACCATACAAGAGGACGATGAGACTGATGAACTTGCAAATCAAAAGGAAGATGCATTACAGCAGGTAATGACATTATTGCAATATGTTCCAAGTAATCTTGAGCTATAAACCTTAAACTGTAGCTAACATAGATCGAACAATTTAATGTTTCGGACTCAAAGAAAGAAGCGTTGTCACCACACAAAAGATGCAGTACCACCTACTGCAATCAGTAAAGCTTCTATCATCATCGAAATCTTTTCAACGAAAACAATTCTAATGTGGCACCGGTGACATATATCACTTCACAGCAGCTTATGAATAAAACAAGAAATCAGAAAAAGAAGAGTCAGGTAACAACTACAATATGTTATCAGCCAACTAGTTTTGCTTAATTCTACTTTTGCTTAATTACAACCATGTTGTATCCGAATCTCTTTACATTCTGTGTATGAAGTAGTAAACTTAATAAGTTTCTAATATCCCAATCTTATTCTTTTGGTCAGTAGGTGGACAAAGTTTGAGTGGGAGGCTCAGAATCAAGCAAGGACACAATGACATGTTGCGCTGCTAGGAAACCCTCGAGTGCTGCATAGATGTTAGGGAGACTTGTACTGCTGGCAGTTTTAAAAAGTTGTGAAATAATGAGTGAACTGTACACTCGTCTATGATTTAGATACTACTTCAATGGATTGTCAACTTATTGAATGATTGATTATAATTAATATATGTGAGTGCAATCGTTTTTATTATGGTTTATTGTTTTTTCAATGACGATTTATTAAACCACAAATCAAATGTTACTAGTGTTGTAATACAAACTATGCCAACGAACTGCTATGCGTCGCAATATGATCTATGGCAACGAACTCACTTGAGTGGCAATATGATCTCTGGCAACGAATAAAATTGCGTGGCAAATGGTAGTATTGCCACGGCATGACTACCGTGGCAATAACGTATGATCTCTGGCAACGAATAAAATTGCGTGGCAAATGGTAGTATTGCCACGGCATGACTACTGTGGCAATAACGTATGATCTCTCGCAACGAATAAAATTGCGTGGCAAATGGTACTATTGCCACGGCATGGCTGCCGTGGCAATAACATATGATCTCTCGCAACGAATAAAATTGCGTGGCAAATGGTACTATTGCCACGGCATGACAGTCGTGGCAATAACACCTTTGGCAACAAAATTATGGCGTGGCAATACAAACTATTACCACGACGTTGTTCGTGGCAAATGTCTCTATTGCTACGCTATCGATCGTTGCATGTACCACCTCTTGCTACGAAGACGGGCGTGGCAATTGCTTATATTGCCACGACCGTGAATGTTGCAACAACGTCCTATTGCCATGCTTGGCAACGGACAGCTATGGTTGCAATAAACCCCAACAGTTGCAACGCCAAACTAGCAACAGTTGCAATACCTTATTGCAACGCGACTTATTGCATCCATTGGCAACGAACGTGATTTGGTTGCAATATGTACCTTGTGCAACCAAATTGGGCCTATTACAACGTTTTCTCGTCGTTGCGCAAGGGTAAAAATTTAGTAGTGTTTATATAGCTTGCAAGGCGGGGGTAGTTTTTTCCATGCCAAGAGACACCTTAACATTTTGAATGATAGCTGTCTAATGGGAGTTATTAGAGAGATGGTATCTCACTCATTGTGCAGTGGTTACTGTTAGAGAGAAGTTATGTGCAGTTATTCTAGAGAATAAATGTACATGCTAACAGCCTCATTAGACAAGCCCACTATACAATGGGTCGTCGTAGACATGTTAGTCGAAGTTTGGCTTAGTCGTAGGAGGATCTATGACCACAAGGTGGTTGCAGAACAACTTACGACTATATCATGGTCTTAGGAGAACTTACGACTATGATGTGGTTATAGAAAATGCTTACGACCAAGGAGTAGTTGTACAAGAGCTTACGACTAAGGGGTTGTCATAGAAGAGCTTTACGACTATTGAGTTGTCGTCGAAGTGCTTAAAAATAAGGTGTTGTCATAGAAGAGCTTTATGACTATAGAGTTGTTGTATAAGAGCTTACAACTAAGAGGTTGTCGTAGAAGAGATTACGACTAACTTGTGAAATCTCTCCCTTATAGATAACGGTTATACTCAGGAAGTATAATGACGTAACAATATTATTTATAGATAAATAATAATTTAAGAATTGTTATATCCTTGTCATCTTGCCCCCAACTTCAAGTGAAAATAACTTACTTGAGAAAGAGTGGTCGTCGATGAATGAATATCGAAAGCATAGTCTTTTTGATCTAATTCGACCAGAAACAAGCTTGGTCAAAAAGGTAATTTTGCTTGAGTTATAAACATATATTGGCCTCAAACAGAGGAATATGAATCAGTTCTCACAGATCTATCCATTTGGAATGGTTCCCAAAGAGGTAATAACCGACTCGTATGGTTATAAAAACTTACACGAAGGTAACTTTTGAGCTTCTTACTTTCCCCTCGTGCCTCAATCCCCTTCGAGCTTTCTACTGCTGACCAAGCCTTCTTCTTTTCCCCAAATTCTTCCAAATCCAAACAAATATCTTAGAGAAAATGATGAAGTCTTCTTCCAATTGGCCAGTGTCAGAGATAGATAAGGTGAAGATGAAAGCTTTGGCTGTAGCGGAGAAGATTCCTTCGAGGAAATTTGTGAGGTGGATTGAAGCTGCTGGACAACATTGGCTATCGAGCGATTGGACTAATTCCAGTTTCCAAGCATATTGTGAGTGCAGTTTTTGATTTCCTGCTCACCCTTTCCTCACAGCCATACTCGAATACTTTGGGATGAAATTGGTGAACTTGGTTCCCAATTCAATCACCATGTTAAGTGTATTCGTGTACCAATGCAAAGATTATCTAGGAATTCCTCTAGATCTGGAGCTCTTTTGGTATTATTATGGGATGAGCAGACAAATCCGAATTGCTGAAAGTTATGGTCTGAAACTCCACGACGGTAAGACAGAGTGATACATCCAAATATTTACTCAGGTCATCATAGCCAAACTGGAAAAAGAGATGATTCTACTGGGAGACGACCAGTGAAGACAGTTTTTCCTTTATAGGGAAGGGTGCTAAGAAGATCTCTTCCTAGAACTAGGTCCCCTAAGAACTAAATCAGATAACCCCCAAATCCAAGCCATCCAATTTTGCCATATTATAAAATCACGGAGCTTGCTAAACAGACATGAATGCGCATCAGACTATGCCATGCAGGTGGAAATCAATACATTACTGCATCTGCATGAACAACCATGCATACCTGTCGCTATACTACTATGACAGTCATGTATATATACTACTGTTGCGATTTAAAAGCCGAAGAAGCTGCCGCTCTGGCTGTTCCGAGAAATTGTTGGTAGCGGAGGCAGCTGCTGATGCCCAAAGTTGTAACAGTGGTCAAGCATGTTCACGGCCGCCGCCCTCCTCCTCTTGTAATTTTCTTTGAAGCACGCTTGCCTCAGCTTCTTGGTCCGCTCCGTCAGCTCGATCGCCGGGTTCTCCTCCATCAGCGCGCAGTACGTCTCCAGCGCCGCCAGCTCCCGCTGCACCGCCGCCGGCGACATGCCCTTCCCCATCTCCTGCATACGCATATTCATTATGTGGTGGTTGCATCGTGCAAGTTGATGGATTCCAGACGGATACTTCAATGGAGATGTAGTGCGTGCTGATCGATCACCTGGACGTTGAGGAGGAGGGACTTGAGGCTCTTCATCTTCCGGTGAGGCCACCGGGCGACGCCGAGCTCGCGGCACCGCTTCTTGAGCACGGTGAGCCCCACGTTCATCACCCTCGCCGCCTTGGTGATCGGCATGTAGAAGTATTTTCTCAGCTCCTCGAACCCAATGTGATCCAGTCGAGTTCTCCCGGCCGGAGCAGCTGATCCGTTGCTGCTGCTCCTCACGCGCCTCGCCGGCACCGCCGGTGGTCTCGCTTGCTGCTGCTCGTTTTTATATCCCACGCCTGTTTCATAGCCCGTGACTCCGATCATCGAGTCGTCGTTGTGATCATGGACGAGGACGCCGCGTGCTGCATTCTGTTGTTGCTGGTTGCTAATCTCCATTCGCGTGTACTGCTCCCCGACCACGAAATGGTGATCCACCGGCACGATCGCCGTGTCGGGAGGCCCGGTCTCATGCTCGTCGACGACGTCGCCGAACGCCTCCAGGTCGATGTCGCTGAACGGAAGCAGCAGCAGCGCGTCGTCGAGGCCGGCCGTCGCGCCGTCCGGAGGCAACGGCGGAAGGACATTAAGCGGGTAGCTGTAGAGATCATCAGTGGTAGCCGGCGAAGGGATCACCGGCAGGTAGCCCGTCACCTCTTCCTCCCTGATCAACCAAGCCGATCGACGCCGCGCAAAAGAATCACGCACGCATATGAGGTCAAAGTGAAGCAGATAAGCAATCACATAGCACCAAGAACCACAAGCTGATGGAAGAAGAAAGAACCGATCACCTCAGAACGAGAGCTACCGAGCAATCTCCTAGCACGCCATGATCGTCAGCAGGCGCGGTGACGATGGGTAAGCAGTCGTGCTCGCTGATGACAAGAATGTCAATGCAATTTGCAGGGTTTGTCAAGAGTCTGGAGCGATTAATTTCGGGCCTGAGTTGTTAAAACGAATGGGCATAGTAACTGACCTCATGAGGAGCGGCGATGGTGAAGATGAATACAACGGGGGGAACGAGGCGAGCGGGTGGTACGACCAGTCACCATCGCTGCTGCCGTAGTACCCCTGCATCTCCATGGATGAACTCCGAAGATACCGGCCCCCAGCAAGATGAGAAGGCAGAGAGGGATGGATATTGATCGAGAAAGGGCCTAGTGCTACAATTCTAGAAGTCGTTCGATCGAAGATGCTGAACAGTAGGCACATATATACGGGCAGAGGGAGAGAGAGCAATGATGGATGGATGCAGTATCTGCCATCAGCGTGAGAAGAGATAAGAAGAAAAATGCATAAGCAGCCGCGTGATGGGAAGAAGTAATTGCATGGATTTGGTGGATCTATCTAGCCGGCTGCGAAACCGATCTGCTACTATTAACTGGCCACGCATGCATGCGTTCGCGCCCTTAATTTGGTTCCCAATGCAAGCAGATGAGCGAATTCACTCATGGCCGCCGGCGCATGAATGCAGTGAGAACGCTTTCAGATCATCGTTACCAGTGGCTGGTGCAAACGAGCACTAGTAACTACATTTATACTCGCGCCCCTTCGCGTGTTTATTCGCGGGCGCGTCCATCGATTCGACCAAGTGAAACATATACGAGTACATACTTGGCCGTAGTACGTGTGTACATGGACGGGAATCGCACCGTGTGTCACCGTGAAATTGATTAAGCTGGATGCATGTATCACAGTCGTTCACAGCGGAATATACACACACACACGGGTGCTCTAATGAACGCGCCTGCATGTTCTGTGAGCGTTAGTTTTGCGCGGAAAAGTTATTATCTATTGTGAGAAAAGTTATTGCCTACTATGTACTGTGAGTGTTCGGCAGCAACTTCACTTGCTACCGATAGTAACTTCGTTTACAATTGATAGTAACTTTTCAGTGCACAATTTACACATACACGCTGATTATTAATCACACACACACACATATACATACATACTAGTTGAATGTCTGTGCGTTGGTACGGATTTTTAAAACTTATCATACTATATATTTTAAAAATTACGGGTGGTAAAAATTTTTAGAATATGCATACAAACATGTTCTAAAAGTTTTTAAATCCGTTAAGTCGGAAGCCGTCGATCACACTTCGTGGTCGTAAGTCAGAAGACATCGACCACACCTCATGATTGTAGGTTGGGAGCCCTCGAGCACACCTCATCAACGTAAGTCGGAAGCTATTGACCATCGCACGTGATCATAGGTCAGGAGCGGTTGACGATCGCTGGTGGTCGTAAGTTGGCAGCGGTCGACGATCAATTGTGGTCCTAAATCGAGAGCCTTTGACAATGGCTCATGGTCGTACATCGGAAGCCGACGACCAACGTTCGTGGTCATAAGTTGGAAGCCATCGAGAATACCTTGTGGTCGTAAGTTGGAACACATCAACCAGCGTTTGTAGTCATAAATCGGAAGACATCGACCAAACCTCGTGGTCGTAAGTCGAAACATATCGACCAGTGCTCATGGTCGTAAATTATAAGCCGTCGATCACACCTCATGGTCATAAGTTAGAAGCAGTCGACTATCGCGCGTGATTGTAGATTCGGAGCGGTCGACCATCGCTGGCGGTCGTACGTTGGCAGGCCTCCGGTGCGTATGCCCTGTCGCTCAACTGTTGGCGCCAGCCTGCTCGGCCCCAACTTCCACCACGGCCCCGATTTCGAGCACTGCCCCCTTCGACTTCGACTACTACCCCCTTCGACTTCGACCACTGCCCCCTTCAACCACTGTCCCCTTCGACTACGACCCTTAGATATTGACCACTTCCCCTTCAACCATGAAGCCGAGGAGAAGGAGGAGGCGCGACACGAGGGTTCGGGGGAGAAGGAGGCGGCAGTTGTAGGAGGTGGTGGTGGGGAGGTGGCGTTGAATGTCCGTGCGTTGCTATGGATTTTTAAAATTTATCATCCTACATATTTTAAAACTTACGGGTCGTAAAAATTTTTAGAATATCCATACAAACATGTTCTAAAAGTTTTTAAATCCATCAAGTCGGAAGCCGTCGATCACACTTCGTGGTCATAATTCAGAAGACATCGACCACACCTCGTGGTCATAGGTTGGGAGCCCTCGATCACACCTTGTCGTCGTAAGTCGGAAGCTGTCGACCATCGCACGTGATCGTAGGTCGGGAGCGGTTGACCATCGCTGGTGGTCGTAAGTTGGTAGCGGTCGACGATCGATCGTAGTCCTAAATCGAGAGCATTTGACAATAGCTCATGGTCGTACATCGGAAGCCGACGACCATCGTTCGTGGTCGTAGGCATTGTATCTCCGTCTACCTCGCTTCTCTCTTGCCGCAACACAGAGGAGCACTAGGTTTTCTAGGACAGCATCTTCCGGTGTGCCTTGCCTGGTTCTTGTCAGTTGAACTATTTCTCCTGGTTCAGTTTACTTCTAGATGACTTTGAGTGTCATCTGTGTTGTGAGTTTTTTGATTTTTCTACAAATATTAGCGGTTGCACTTGTTCTTTAATTTCTATTTTAAGATCAAGTATTGGGAGTTGCCATGCATGCTTGTAGGCTCAAAACTTGTGCTCTGTGATGAAACTGTCGAATACTGAAATTAGTCTAGATAACTGGATTAGATTTGAGCTCATTTGAATTGGTTTCTACAGTCTGTGCTGTAGCTAAATATATATCGGTTGAGTAGATTTGTTAACAAGCAATTGAAATTATTTGTTATGCAGTAGTCACCTTTGTCCAATTCTGTCCAGAATAGATCATTTCTTTAATCTATTCATCTTATGATTGTGTTTTCATCTTTTGGAACATTGTCAGATTACTGCTTGTTATTTCATTGCATGTGAACATTTAAACCGAAAATCTGGGATTGCTATCCTCTGTATATGCAAGTTTGTAATAGTGAAAACTGAATTTTGAGCTCAAATCCTGATCTCTAGTTATCAGACCATTAGTGAAGAGTTTCGACATTAGCATGAGAAGGCCAAGATAAAAAATCTTGAGCAACTCTGTTCTGAGAGCAATTTTCAAGCAATTATTGTGTTTTATGCTAGATTTAATTGCTTCCCTGTGTTGTTGAACTGCATGTCATGTTCTTTTCAGCAGTATTTTGGTTATATACATTGGATATATACACTTGTATGAATGACATGATGGAATCATATGATTATATGCAATTTATGTTATTTATATTCTGCTAGAAATGTTCTAAATTTATTATTTATTTAGTTGAAATTAAAATTGAATATATGCTCATCTCGCATTATTTACAACAGTGTTTGCATACCATTCGTCCTAGATGGTACGGGTGAGCACTTTTGTTGGATTTTGTGGATACATAGATGAATCTAGTGGGATTTTTGTTTAGAAAAGTCAAAAGGCAATATAAATACTTAACTTCTCAAAGTGGGTTTCTTCACTCCTCTTATTACCGTCTCGATCCGGGGATAAGATAGGAGGTCACTGTTGCTTCACGCATTCTACTCATTTCACTCTTGTCAAGTGCATGCATATCTCCTTCACTTTCTGCATTGCCCATATCCTCCTTAAAATCATTTCTTTCGATCACTTATATTTATTTTCAGCCAAAAATAATAAGTTGTAGCTAAAAAATACCAGTAAAAGCCAATATAAATAAGCTGGCGGAGGTAGGCCTAGTTATCTGATAGAAAAGAATGTGAAAGTTTGTGATTACGATGAAACCAGCAAAGAATGTGACGACTTAGGCCAGTCTCAGTGGAGGTTTCATGTCCCAGTTTCCAACACACCCATATTTTGGAAACAGTGTAGAAGAGTTTCATCCCCATGAAACTCTCTCTACTCCCATGAAACTTTTATCATCTCTCTCTTCATCAATACAGTGCCATGTCAGCGTATTTAATGCCCATGAAACTCCATAAAACCCCCACTGAGACTGGCCTTATGAGGAGGGCCCTATATGCATGGGGAAGAAAAGATTGAGCATGCACAGGATTAGAAAGATCAAAAGAAGAGAAGAAAGCAAAGAGTGGTCCAGCATCCCAACCAAATCTCACACCCTGCTTCTCCTTTTTGGAGCTTTTGATTAGCTGCATGCACAGTGTGACGCGAAGCATATCCATCCAGCTTGATTCTTTACTGCTTAACCAACTAAACATTGGTGTAAATCAGTGCCTAGCCCTACCAACTTCACTTCACCCTGTACCTGCTGCCACTCTCAGGCTTTGCTTGACTGCTCCTTGCTGTCGAGGAAGGGGATCAGGAACTGATGATAGGACAAGTGAGTTCATTACCAGCTTAGTTGTGGGAAACTTGTAGACCTAGTAATAGTATAACTAGCTAAGTACACAGCACCATCTGATGTCAATGTGCGGCGCGTATTCTCTGACTTAGAGAAGTTAGCTTCTCTAAGCCCTCCATCGTCCAGATGAACGGTCCAGAATTTTTTAGTTTTGATTTTTTTACTTCTAGTTTTTAGTTTTTTAGTTTTATCTTTTTCTAGTTTTTTTCTTTTATATTTTTTTATATTATATGTGTTAAAATAACCTATTTTTTATTGGCTTAGAGAAGCCTTGGCTTGCCTTGCATGTCATTATTATATATTGCGGGGCCGTCACAATATCTACTCTCCTAGTACTAGTTACATATCTGTCATGCTCATGACATGCCTCCCTTCTTCTCCTCCCATGGTCTTCTTCCTCCCAGCTTGTTGAATTCTTCACCATAATTGCTTCCCCTCTTCTTCTTCATCACCATAGTCGTAATATTCTTACAACTCTTGTTCTCTTTCCGTTAAGCTTTCTCATAATAAAGGGCCTGAGAGAGAGAGAGAGAGAGAGAGAGAGAGAAATCAAGATAGGTTTTGATTAGCTAGGATGGTGGAGGCAGTCGGGTCTTTTGGGAGCAGAGGCGTCGACATTGCGGGGAGGAGCAGTACTCTGGAGGAGGTGCAGATGGAGGAGACCCTCATATTCTCTGAAACCATCAAGGTCAGTTCATCCTTGAAATTGTGTTCCTGCCTTCTTTTTTCTTCCCCCATCCTTTTCTTTGTCTGCAATTCAGCGTCATTGCTCCAGCTTTTCCACAGCTAAACCCAATGCCCAAATGATAAACATGGTATGAAACTGGAGTTGATGTTGAGACCTTCAAGGCAAAAGAACAAAGATTGCTTGGTTGGTTCATTTGCAGTTAGACACTGTGCTTTAGCTACATTTCATAATTGTTTCTTTTCTTTTTTCGACATTGACCACTGAAAAATAGATACTGCATAGCTTGATGAAAATCGAGCATTCATTGGTTCTTGGCACGCTTTGCAATCTCTCATTGCAGGATCTCAAGACGCTGAGGTCTCAGATGTACTCAGCAGCAGAGTATTTTGAAGTAGCCTACACGAGGGAAGACGAAAAGCAGGAGTATAACCATTCCTCCTGTCTCCTGCACAAGATCATGAAGCTATTTGCAAGCTTTTCACGCATTGCAGCTACTGCTGGTTGATTATTTATTATCTACTAGTTAGAGACCCGTGTGTTGCAACGGAGTCATAAAAATGATGAGACAAAATTTACTGTCTGGCATACTTCATACATCAAACATTGAAGAACAAGCGGCAGAGAGAGAAGGGTGGCTAGAATACGCAAGGAGATGAGGAAAGTGGTGGGGGTGAGCGATTGTATCCTGAGAGAGGAGGAGAGAGACGAATGATCCAGATCAAATCGAATGGCTATAGGGAGAGGAAAGGAGAACATACTGACGACTACTAACTCCTCTTTATATAATAGTAAAGATAAGCATATATACATAGGGTGATGAGCAACCTGAAGGAGAGTGCCATGGAAGCCCTCATGAACACTGTTGATCATATGGGGTCCATATCTTTTAAGGTGTCCAGCCTTGTAGATCAAAGGTTCAACGAGGTCGCCGACGCCAACCTTCGGGTCTCCTGCATCCAGCAGGTACTAGTTAATAATTCACCAATACCTCATTAGCTATATCTTTGAATTAACAAAGTGATTGATTGCAGAGAACTCAAATGAGCCAAGCATGCATGGACGGAGAAGGCCTTTCACAGCAGTCCTTGGTGATCACCGTTCCCAAGTACCACAAGAGGTACATCTTACTAGGTAAATAAATGAAGGCATCTTGCACTTGCCTTGTGTCTCTGTTTTCCAACTTGTCAGCACATTCTGAATGTAAGAAGTGAATAAGAATTGACTTGGGTGAGACATCTCAAATCTCTTTTGGCAATTGCAGCAGGAGACGATTCAATGCCCAATGCTGTGCCCAACTTCAGCGAGATGTATAAGGTCAGGAACAGGGCTGCACAGATGCACCAAGTCTTCAGTGGTAGGAATGCGTCATAACATCTATCTACACCACTTCAATCAATGAAAAATGGGACACATGTACTAGATACTGTAACTTTCTTTTGACCTGCAATGTGTATGTGTTGGCAGCAGCAACCGCCCAACCAAAAACGAAGAGAAGCAACCTTCATTCAGGTCAGTTTGCAATTTCACAACTCGGTTTGTATAGCTATTTTCCTTCTTGTTCCTCTGTCTGCAGCTAGGTTGTCAAACTGAAAACTGTCATGTGCAGCAAGCATCGATCAGTTGCCCGTGCACCTTCGCAACGTTCACGTTCATCACCACCAGCATAGCATGCACGTCCACCTTCTGAGACTACAATACCCACCAAAAGAGGTAAAGTAATCAACAGTTCAGCAGCTGATTATGGTACACGAGTTCATCGTCCTTCTAGTTCTGAGATTATTACAGTAGGCTCTTAATCTATGCACATATCTCGATCAAATTCACTCATGTTCCATGACCTATTTTGTTTCTGCAAAGCAGATAAGAGGTCGGATTCACCAATTTCTCTGACAACTCCACCGACAAGGCCTGGATCACTCTCAAAAAGCCATCCTTGCTCAAGACATCAAGTGTCAGGGTTCAGGTAGATCACACGGGCTTGTGAACAGTCCTCCAGGAAATTATTTGCCATTTAACCTTGACACATGTTCATCTGTTGTTGCTGAAGATGCAGACCACTTCAGAGCCCAAGAAATTGGCATCATTGCGGTCACACGCTGCCAGGAACACGACATCAAGGAAGTCGAGCTGACTCCGAAGAAGACCAAGAAGTTCCTTAAGTGGCTGCTCAGCAGGCGCAAGTCCAGAAAAGAAGAGCCTTTGCCCTGTTTACTTCGATGACTACCTAGTCCTGACACAATATTGCCCCCTTTGAGAGATGGCACTGCGCAATCTCTAAATCTTCTGCAACAATCTTCCATGAAAAGCATTATCTGTCCTTCATATTGTCATTGTATAGCAATATCATATACAAGTTGCTGACGTTGACAATGTAAGTTCGAAAGTTTCAGCAAGATGTCTCATTACCTGTTTTTTTGAGAGCTGCATCATGAGTTGGCAGCTTTGTTCACACTTGATAGTCTCAACAATTAGCGTACAGCCAGTCTGGACTATGGAGTTTGCAATGCTGAGCATCGCATAAAGGTCATCTGAAATCGTAGGGCTTTCAGCAGGAACAAATGAGCAGCAATGTCTATTACCAACTCCGGTTTGATTCGTGAGTACATTACCATTTCTTCACTACTGTTAGTTCGGGAACTCTTCACCAGGACACAACACAAAATAATAACATCGAGCAAAACAACATGAAAATTACATAATGGTAAAAAAAAGGAAACTAAAAATATGTAAAACCAGTACACAGGTATGATGCTGAAAGAGCATCAGTTACAATACTAGAATAATTGAACCAGGTATATCTTACATGTTAACAGGAGATGTATGTACTGCATTTACATGTACATGGCCTGTTTGGGAGAGCTCCACCATTGAAAATGTGGATCTGGAGCAGCAGCTCCACCATGGAGTAGCTCCACCGTGGATGTGGGATCCCACTATGAAGTGTTTGGCTTGTACAGCAGCTCCAGATCCACGAAATTGAGGTTTTGGTGAAAATGACCACTTTTGGTGGGATGAGGTGTGTAACCAGTGGCATTGGTGGGTAATTACCACCCAACTCCACGGTGGAGCATCCCTTGAGGAGTTCCATGAAATCCATGGATCTGGCCCTCAGATCCAAGATTTTGGTGGATCCAAATTTCACGGAATTGAAGCGTTTGGGTAAAATTTTGTAGAGTGAAGCTATTTTTTGTGAATCTGAAGTTGATGGGACTCTCCCAAACAAACCCTAAATGCGGGACTCAAAACAGCTCCAGCAGTTGCACACACGGAGGGAGGGAGCAAACGGCCAGTACGAGTGGAGCAGGAGAACGGAGTGGGTGATTAGCAGCGAACGGTGTGACGTGGCGTCCAGGGAACAGCCTCAGCCGCAAACGCTATGGGCGAGGCAGAATTTTGTTTGCGGTGCCGCTCGCTCGCCTCTTATCCCTCCGAACTCACTCCAGCGAGAGGGGATCAAAAGCAAGAAATACTATATCTCCCGAGAAAAATATCACACCAGTCAGAATTCAGGAACCACATGGCGCTGCTGAGCCCGCGTGTGCCACGGCTGCCGCTCGCGCCCTCCGGCGCTGGCGCCGTCGCCCTTCGGTGCCTCGGCCGGGGCATCGCCTCCGCGGCGCGGTGCCAAGCGGCGGCCGCGGACAGCGTGGCGGCGGGCTCGCGGTCATCGGAGCTGGAGGTCATCCGGTGGGGCAGCACCAAGCTGCAGGGCGCCCGCGACGAGATGGAGGACGAGGTCGTCCTCCGTCCTGGGTCCCTCAACCACGGCTTCTCCTTCGCCGCCGTCCTCGACGGCCACGCCGGCTTCTCCGCCGTCCAGTTCCTCAGGCACCCACCGATCAACTGCTCTTGTTTTCGCTACAATTTCACACACTTCACGGCGACTTTACCCGTAATCTTCTTGGCGTTGCAGGGACGAGCTGTACAAGGAATGCGCGGCCGCGTTGGACGGCGGCTCCGTGCTGAGCACCAAGAATCTTGAGGCCATCAAGGACTCCATGCAGCGCGCCTTCGCCACTGTCGACGCCAACCTCTCTTCCTGGTCAGGCTCAGTAGGCTTTCATTTACCGATTTTGCACACCATCTGCTTATTCTAGGTATGTTCTCACATTTTACATGTTGTGTCGTTGCCTCTTCACAGGCTTGAGCAAATGGACAAGGAAGACGACTCTGGCGCGACGGCCACGGCCATGTTTCTGAGGAACGATGTCCTTGTTGTCTCGCACATTGGCGACTCCTGCTTGGTAGTAACATTTCCCTACCTGTCTATCATCTTGTTATCACGTCTAGCACCGTGACAGTGAAACTGAAGTCTTGATGCTTCATAATGTGAAAACTTTTCTGGTGATGATAAGGTGGTCTTGGATCTTGATTAGCAGGTCATATCACGCGGTGGAAGACCTCAACTTTTGACCAACTTTCATCGGCCATACGGGAACAACAAAACGTCCCTTGAAGAGGTCAAGCGGATTAGAGCAGCAGGTGGATGGGTGTGTTCTCTCTTCCAGAGTTCAGTTGAATCACCTGGCCTACTGTTTTTGCACCTTCATAAATATCATGATGCTCTGTTAAAATAAGCCGCTCACAAAACCCTGCCCTTTGGCTCCTTACCTCCCATATGCAAATAACAACATGTTCCTTTTCCCCCATACAAATTACAATTCGTTTTCCAAATATGGGGCAACAATCAACACAACTGTAGGAACTTACACTGTTTGGTTGACAGCACCACTTTTGTGGTGGGCAAATAGTCCACTGCAAGTGTGGCAGACTTTGCCAAGAAATTGTGTCTATGACAGGTGGACCACACGGCTAAGAAAGCGTGACACACCAAAGGTTTGGTTGCCAACCAATCATGCCATTGTTTAGCTGCATGCTTTCTGATAAACATTGTAGCTACCTTTTCCAATGGATACAACTTGTATTTAACAGAAGTACCTTCACATTCTAAGTTAACGATTACTGAGCAAGTCATACTACTCCAGTAAAACAAAACTGTGTTGCAATATCTGCCATGGTTGCATATTGTCCATGTCGACCCCTTCTTTATATTGTTTTACAAAGAACAACATGGCTGGCATTAAGCAGGCACATTCGATTTGGTGTTTTATGCTGATGTATCTCTGTTCAGTGCTTGGACATTCTTGTCTCACTCACGTGTTGATTCTTGTTTTTGCAATTTCAACATTTTTCTGCAGATTGTTGATGGACGCATATGTGGAGACATTTCTGTATCTCGTGCTTTTGGAGACATAAGATTTAAGACACGGAAATATGAGTTCGTCTCTTGTACTCTCTGCTCTCTCTCCACACATTAAGCACTCCTTTTTCTAATTATTTTACTATAAAAACTCTGCTAAGTTGGTAATTTATAGCATCTCATGGTTTTGTACAGGATGCTGGCAAAAGGAGTTAAAAAAGGAAGATGGACAGAAAAGTTTATCTCACGGTAAAGCGCTCAATGCTTTTATTCCCTATTGTTTTCCTTCATCACAACTGGCTGCATTTTTATTTCGTTGTTGTTATATTGATAAGTTCCTGATACATATGAATGCTGAACAAACCAAGGTAGGCTGTTCTGAAGAAACATGAAGGTCACATTTATTTTAGTTGTGTCTTCTCTTTCAGTTACGTGTTGAAAATACAACACCATGCTAGTGGTTCTTAATTTTATCAGTTGAATCCTCATTTGTAAGTTACCTGCTACTTTCAACCTGATTTCCTCATCTGTTGATAATTATGAACTGTGCCTTATTTCCATTGTTTCCTAGTGGATGAAATGTGGTCTTTTCCATATTTGAGAGTATTGGCAGGATTTGTTTTCGGCTATCTTTTTCTAGCATGTAGTGACTCTCAATGTTCATAGCCCAGTGCTTGAAGATTATATTCCGTGATCGGTTTCATACATCTGTGTTTTACCCATTGTTAGATTTCTTGTGACAATTGAACTAAATCACCTTGCATGAGATCTTGTAACAATTCAATGTTTGTCGGATCACAGATGAATGGATGATTGCTTGTTTAAGGAAAGTAACTTTCTGCTGAAGCATGATTTATTTGTAGATTTCGGCCAAAATGATTTATTTGCACCTCCAATTCATTTTGGGCTTGAGTTTTTCATTGGCAACCCCAGCTATTCGTTACTTTCTTGTTGTAGGACTTCAGCTTTCAACATAAGCTGGGTGAAATCCTTTATTATAAAAAAAAATTATGGTAGCTTTTTATGTCACCACATAATAGATCAGTAGAATGTGATGAAATTTCCCATCTTCAAGGTGGAAAGGTAATCAGTTAATTATATATTCTCAATTAAATATCTGTTTAGTATCAAGCATTTGATATTATTCAACTTCTAGACGTGTCTTTTTGGCTCCTGCTGCTGCTGCACAGCATGAAATGTCTCATATGATGTGTGGATGACACGTTGTCCAATTGTGTGACTTGAATTTTTGAACGATGAGACAGAAATCACTGCCATGTTTGATGATGGAGAAGATAATTTCGAAATACAACTCTTGCCAGGAAATAAATTGTTTCCAAAGATGAGCTTACTGTGGTTTGCAGCACTTTTGTTGAATTGACATTTGTCTCTTACCATTGTGAATGTAACAATTTTAATTATCTGCAGGATACAATTTAAAGGGGATCTAATAGTCTCTTCACCTGATGTATCTCTTGTGGAGCTTGGACCGGATGTAGAATTTGTTTTGCTAGCAACCGATGGTCTTTGGGATTACATTAAAAGGTCCGTCCAAGTATCTTTTTGTATATATTTATAGTCATCCTGCTTTAAGTTTGTTGTTCTTTTCCATCTCCTCAAGACATTTTTAGTTAGCTATTCAACCTTTTGACATGTATAACTGACTGCCTTATGTAGCTCTGAAGCTGTAGCTTTTGTTAGAGATCAACTACGTCAACATGGCGATGTCCAGGTGTGCAGTTCTTTTCCACTAAAAAAATAATACTGTGTGCCTTTTTGCGACTCATTTTGTATGCTTGCTTGTCGCTGATTTGGTTTTTGTAGCTGGCCTGCGAAGCACTTGGTCAGAAAGCTCTGGTATTGATGTCTGCCACCTTCATCTTTTCCATTGACCTTTTTCTTATCTCTGGAAAGGCTGAAACTAGCTTGGCGTATAATTAGGTGATCATTTGATAAACAAAAATGTTGTTTTAATTTTCTTTCTTTTATTCTCAATTGCAGGATCAACGGTCACAAGACAACATTAGCATAGTCATAGCTGACTTGGGGTACTTGTTCTTAAACCTTTTGATTGGAAATTTGGTTAATTTGATATTTTGAATTGCATGCTTTTGTGCATGAATGATGTACCTGCTCATACCATAGCAAATAGTCTTTAATCAGGCTGCTAATTCTCCTCCCTTTAGAGGTCTGCTTGGTCTTAATTGTTCCAACACATTATCAGATGATGTGCATTTTGTACTGTGTGGTCCTTTTTCTCTTGTGACTGGAATGTCTATGTATGGGAAAGCTCTGGCTCTAGTTGTCCATCTCTTTGTTCAACATCCATTACAAATTTTGCTTATTAATTCATCAATTCATTCATCTTTTTTTTTGGCAGGAGGACAAACTGGAAGGAGTTGCCCGTTCAAAGGCCAAACTTGTTCTTGGAACTAAGTCAAGCAGTTGCGACTGTAGGGGCCGTCTCAATAGGAATTTGGATTTCATCGCTTCTTACATTGCAGTAGGCCTAGTTCTGTTCAGGTGTGTATAGTACGTACAGTTTTACATCTCCCGCTCCTAGCTGCAGATATGTATATCCTTGTAGGGTTAATTAATAGGGTAATCTGTCGAATAGTATCTGAAGGACGGAAAAATGTATACTTCAGCTATTACTATTTGACAGCTGAGTGACTGAGCGCAATAGGGACGAGTGAATGATCAAATTTGGACACCGTTGGACCTATGCACAGCCGAAATTCGGATTTGGCCCCGAGCGAAGAAATTTCCGTTTTGGACCCGCTCGAGCGCGCGCTTTACGGTGGCTGCCACGTATCTCGGTCGCGCGCTCGCTTCGCGCATCGACGCGCCCGATCGCAGCGATTCACGGCCGGCGCGCGGCCGTCGCCCCACCGCGCGATCACACGGCCGAGCGCGGGACCGTCCGCCACCGCGCGATCTCCCGGCAAGCGCGATTTCTCATACGACGCGCGATCGCTGGCTGGAGCGCGCGATTGAGTCGCCGACCGCACGAATCTCGGCCCCACCGCGACGGCGGTCGCGTCGCGCGCGCCCGGCCGAAAGCAAAATAAAGCAGAGAGCACCCACGCGGCTTTCTTGGACCGACCGCACACGCGTCAGAGCCCAAAACGGCCCTCTCCATGGTGAATGAAATGCGAACTTAAAAGGGCAAGGAGGGAGCGTAGTGCTTCACCAACCGGGAAGCTCGCACAAGTGAAACGAAGAGCAAGAGAGTGAGGAAGTGAAGAAAAGTGACGAGTGAAAACCCGTCGATTTGAGTTGTTTTCGTTCGAATCATGGATTTTGCAAATACAAAGTTGTAGATCGCCTCGTGAGCTTCAAGAAGAGGTAAGTCTTGTGCCCATTCAACTATAAATTTATATTTGTCATTAGTGTATAATTACAAACCATGTTTTGGTAATGTTATTTGATGTCAATGTTTGGTACGGTATGTGTTTGTAGCAAATCTTGTATATTTTAGGCATGATGTATTGTAGTATATGTAATGTTGTACTGTGAACATACGTATTGTAGTGTAGTTTAATGTTGTGCGAAAATATGAACTTGCAGATGTGTAGATGTTGAGAAAGTACATATTTATTGTAGAGCATTTGTAGATGATAACAATATTAGCAGGATTAGGAACATACAAGTAGTATAGTTAGGGAAGAAAGTGCATACTGATATGTAGGTGGTAAAAATAAATTGGAAATAAAATTGGTAAATTAGAATAAAAATGCAATTACAGTAATACAAAGTTACAGTACAAATGAATAAAGCATGTATTAAGTAAAGGTTAGAAAAGAAATGTTGGAAAATGAGTAAAAGGGTTTTTTTTGCATTAATTAGAAAAAACATGGAATACAAAGTAGTAGCATAGATTGAGAAATAAAAATATTACTAATCGATATTGTAGATAATAGGAATAAGTAATTTGATGTATTGTAGTGAAAATAAATTGTAGGTTCAGAAATACAAAACATATAGTAATCAATTTTATAGGCGATACGAAGATGTATGAAATACTGCACTGTTAATGTTACAATGGGGTAGTTTGAGGTAAAATAAAAACATATACCAATGAAAATAAAAATGAAATGAATATGTAATGTGATGTATGTTGGAAATTTTTTAATGGTACGATTGTTACATGTTGTGTACTAAAATGGTTGATTATGCACTTATGTTAGGTACGCAATGGTCGGCATTGAACAATTGATGGTGTTTTATGGGAGTGGTCTCGACGTGATGGGCCGTATGGGCGGACTGTCAAATTGCGAGCGGATCGTGATCCGCACCGGCCCGAGCGCCATGAGCTTGTCTCGAGCTACGAGGTGTGTCCGCTCAGCGCTCGATTGAGAGACCGCAAGGAAGAAGTTACGGATCGAGGCGCCTATGCCTCAATGGTGGATGACGGAAGGGGAGCATATGGCAACTTCGAAGGTGACCAATGACGCGTCATGGGCGAACTACATGGAGGTCGTGCGCAACCCCGATGCTGCGATATATGGGAGGCCAATGGTGTATGTCGAGTTCGTGGAGAGGCGTAATCATCGTGCATGGTTGGTTCGGGATACGGTGGTGGAGATGAAGTGGCGGCGGTCATGAAGACCCTCGCGGGAGAACATGTGGGCGAGGAAGTGGGTGATGAAGACGACGTGAGGCGTGCGCAGAATTTCCAGCGCAACGAAGGTGTGCACGACAGTGGTGGGCGCCCGTATTGACCGTCATGAGTATCTTGGGGACCGGGTGGAAGAAGAGGACAGCGAGGAGGATGAGGAGGTTGAGACAGCAGCTCGGAGAGGACGAGGACGGCGAAGGTGCAATCGAGAGGGTGGTAGGTCGTGTTGTGACCACGACGGCGGTGCGTGACGTGTCGCCCGAGATCGACGACATCACGGCGGCACTTCTAGTTTCGCCACAGCGGAGGAGGAGAATGGGGTTCATCGAGGCGCACTCTTTCGGGCGTGCTCCGTAATAAGAGTGTCTTTGTCAAGAGCTATTGCTAGACATGCCGCCAACATAAGCCGGACGATCGGGTCCACAAGTCAAAGCCGACACGACGCTGTGAAGTGTGTGGACGGGTCATGTGGTGGCAAAGTCCGTGCACACGGTACAAGGGCGTTGGCACGAGTTCGGATAACGGTGTCGCAAGATCACGCTTGCGAGCTTGCGGGCCAAGATATAGACACCGCAACATGACATCATGTTATGTTGCGGAGGTGGTCACGCACCTCGCCCAGCGGATGTGTCAATTACCCCGAAGGTTCGATGGCGGCGAGCGAACGAGGCGGGCTACGGTGAGCTACAAGAAGGTGTGGCGCGGCGAAAGGTGTCTTGACGGTATGTATGGGGACGACGAGGAGGCGCACGACCGGTCCCAAGAATGCTGGATCAAATTGCACAATCAAACCTGCACTTACATAAACAGCAGAGAGGGTCCATCCTACGGAGGGCCCGAATCGTTTCGTTCGACAGAGTGTTCGGCCTTCCATCAGCGATACAAGGGTTCGTGGTGCCGCCCGGTGCTAACCGTAGATGGGACGTTCCTATCCAAGCAAGTACAAGGGCACTATCCTTACGCGATTGCAACTGATGCAAATGACCGATTACTCGGTGGCATTTGCAATTGTGGAGAGCGAGAATACGAGATAGCGGCTTTGGTTTCTTTGCAATTTGAAGAATGCCGAGTGCAAGACGAGCCCGGTGTGCCTTATCTCCGACCGCAATGCAAGCTTGATGTCTGCGTTGCGTAACGTTGCAGATGGGACGCAGCCCCGCCCCGTGGATCGATGTGAAGAACGGCGGTGCATGAGGCATATTGCGGCGAACTTCCACGAAGGTTCCGTAGCAAGGACCTCATGAAGATGTTCAAGAAGCTATGCATGCGTAACGAAGCGGAAGTTCGACGCTGCGAGGCAGCTCGATCAGAGGCTACGAAGCATGTGCATGCGTGGCGTGGGCCGTGGAGGGCTCCACAGAGTCGGGTATTCTCACAATGGGTTCACCAATGCGGTGACTTGGAAATGTGGTCTTTGTTGCACGACACAGGTGGGCGAGGTATGGGATCATGACAACCAACATGTCCGAGGTTTACAATGGTGTATTGAAGGCGCGGATCCTCGCCGATCACGGCAATTGTGGCGAGACACGAACCGCACTGTCGGGTACTTTGTGAATAGAGCCGAGGATGGCGCGAAGCACGTTGAGGAAAACAAGCAATACTCGAGGTCATGCAGCCTTCATGGACGGGAAGATGGAGAAGGCTCGAACTCACATTGCTCACCCATTGATGGCTTAAGGAGGAAGTTTGAGGTCCGCCTAAGGCGTATATGTCATGGGTCACATTAGAGGGGAGCGCAAGCGGTATGCACGCTTGGTGATGAAGCATCTTGCACCGCAACAAGCCCGGCTTCCGCACAAGCCATGCTCCCATGTGTATGCGCACATTTGTATGGAACCAAAGGCCGACACAAGACATCTCCAAGTACTACGACATGCAAGACTTGTATGCAACCTGGAGTGCAGAGTTCAATTCCTCACGGGTAGACATGCACTACAGGAATTATGGCCGGGAGATAAAGTGGGTGCCCAACGATGCAATCAAGCATGTCGGGCGTGGAAGACGACAGCCGCCGCATCCGCAACGACATGGATGAGAGCCGCGAGGGGATCGTGTTCGGCGCCAAGTGTAGGCTTTGCAAGACCTTTGGCCACTCCTCGATCGATGCCCAAACAGTAGGCATCAAGCAACGCTCCGTAGTACCAACCACAATCCATATGTAATGTATTATTCAGAGGTGTACGCTAATTGTTGGCTCGATGGTGTAGCTATGTATTGCACATTACCATGTTATGTATATTTTCGCACATTCCATATGTTTCCTTGTCGTGTGGGTCATATTCGTGTGCACATTTTACGTATGTTTTTGTACATTCCGTACGTTTCCCTGTCATAACATTTGTTGTGAGTTATGTTGTTATTTGTTGCACATTTTGTTGTAATGTACACTAACTTGTTATCCTTCTTTGGCGTGACATGGCGTTCGAGCTGCTAGAGCCCCGTTGGGACGAGCACCACCGATGCCATGTGTGGTTGTCGGCACCCGCACAGGGGCCTCCTTGCTTCGTCCTTAGGGGCCCCCGAGAGAACTGGCGTCTCGACCCTCGGTACATCCCACTACTACGGACACCGGTCACGCCCATTGCCCGCATGTTGGATCTACCGCATGGGTTCCGATGACGATGCGCCATCGTTGTCGCTCGTTGATCGATGGAGGCCGAGACTCACACCTTCCACTTCCGGTGGGAGATGACGATTACGCCGCAGACGCCACGATGATTACAGGTCTACCCTCCGTGGTGCCGCTGGTGCCACCCCGGCGGCGCAGATTGGAAGGTCCGTCAGGTCACCGGTTCGGCCATGCGATCCGAGACAACGCAGCCGGGTGCCACATGGATGGCTTCGCCGCTTCATGACTCTATCCCGCAGACGCAGATGAGGTCGCGGTGCGGACGCACTTCGCTGCATACCGCTATATCTGTTCGCACGCCTTGTTCCCTAGCACGATCGAGACTCGTGCAAACCTAGCTACATACCGCTAGCGAGTCCTTGGCGGATGGTCGCCCGGCCGCACCACAAGATAGCTGGGGATCAGCAGCGCTTAGCTCCACATACCGAGGCTTGTGTGACGCCCGCAGCCGCATCGCGCCGAGCCGATCCTAGCCGCCTGCTACCTTCTCCTTCAGTTGTGGTCATGGGAACACTTACCCATTGGCAGGCCTGACTTTGGTCGTCGTGTGCACCCTTATGACCTCATCCCGCAGTTGTATGGTGGCGACGACCCGCTGATGCGCCCACAATGGGTACACGTTGGACGCATGGTCGATTGAGGTGGGCCAGGAGACACCGAGACGTGCGTACTCGGATTTCCACCGGAGGTTCGAGCGACTGGAGTTTGGCGACGTAGACTGGTGGCCATGGTCTCAACAGTTCATTGAGAACACGGCCCCCCACGGGTTGTCATATCAGGGCGGGCGAGATCACATGTACTTGGATGACGACCGCCACTTGGTGTTCGCAAGATCGCGCCGAGCCATCTGACCACACCGAGTCATGAGACGGTTCGGGTGTACCAAAGATGTCCCTCCCATGGCGGGACGCCCTCTAGCGGAGGAGTTCCACCGTATGTCCAGACACCCCAAATTTAATTTCGCATTAGTGTCAATGTCGCATGCATCGATAGTGTAATGTCTGAATGGACTTGCAGGCAATCGAGGAGAGGGCGAGCGACTGAAGACTGGAGAGCCACACAGCGGACGTGGACAGACATGTGGTCTGACCATGCGCATACGATGGTTGTGGATGAGACACGGCCGTACGACCCTGCCGACCCCGCGCCGTACAGGGCATACCTTGAATGGTACGCTCCACGCACCCGCTGTAGGCTTACTACGTGGAGGCGCCACGACCTCCACTTCATGCTGTTCACGGGGCGGCTATACAGGAAGGTCCAGACCGTCATCTAGCGGCACGGGTCGACGAGGCGGTACGAGAGTACTGTGTCATTACTATGGCAGTGCACGATTACGTTTGAACTGACTATTTGTTCACTGCAGGTGGTCCAGCTACGTCGTATCGACGACGAGGCTAATGAGGCAATACGACATAGGAAGTCAAATACCGAGTCTCGGTGGGTAAGTTATCTGCGCAGCATCGCGAAAGGGCAAGAAGTACGATCACGGGCTTGAGTTGTGGTAGCCGCCGAGATGACGTTGTTGATACACGTGGCGGACGTGGCCGGGACCACCACCTCCTCCGCGCCGTCGGCACCGGATCGCGACGCCCATCCTCGGCCTCCATGCGCCGGACGGCGGTTCGACAATTGACAACTATTTGTTTATGCACTCATTTACCATTTATGTCTAACCACATGTTCGTGTCGCAGCAATTGCGGCAGATAGCACGCTACGGAGGGCGACGCCATCACGAGGTCGACATCGCCGCACGAACTGCAGGGGACGCCCGAGAGTCGGCAAAGTTACGGCCGCCGGCCTCCACGCGCTCGCCCGGCGGTTCGACAATTCGCAACTATTTGTTCATGCACTCATTTACCATTTATGTCACGCACATGTTCGACTTGCAGCAATTGCAACAGATAGCACGCAGCTACGAAGGGCGACGTCATCACGAGGTCGACATCGCGCACCAACCGTAGGGACGTCCGAGAGTCGGCCAGCTACGGCCGCTCGGCCTCCACGCCGGCCCCGGTTCGACAATGGGCAACACATGTTCATGCACTCATTTACCATTTATGTCTAACCACATGTTCGTCTTGCAGCAATTGCGACGGGATAGCACGTCGCAACGGGCATCGTCATCACGGAGGGCGACGGACGAGCGACCGCGCTCTCCAAGACGACGGGGGCCCACTCCAGACAGCGCCCCTGACTCGCCGGACCAACCAGAGGGGCAGATGCCCTCGTATCTCGAGGCGGCAAAGTGCACCAACCTATATGACCGGATAGGTGGGTTGTGCCGACCTATCAAGGCATGACATCGCACGAGTACATGGGGGACTTCCCGTCGACATCCTCATTTCACCAGCCACATACCCCGGTATGCACTAAACATGTGTATTTCATTATGAACAATTCTCGTACTTTCCATTGTCTAATTCAGTTGTACCATCTAAGCAGGACGTAGGCACCACCTCCGATTGGGTGAGGTCTATGCTTTTGACCACTGTATGAATCGTCCACGAGTTGTACCCACCGCCTCGGCCACACCCTCGCACTACGATCTTCGCGATGCACCCCACTCCCTAGTAGGTTCACCTTCTCGAGAGGATCATATGCGCGCGTACGGCGGCGTCCACGAGATGATGAATGAATATTTCAAATTGTGCTTTTGTAATATTTGTGATGTTTTTCAAGTGCTTGATGGTTTGATGTTCAAAGATGGTTTCCAGTATAAAAGGGTTGCTCTAAGTTCTTTGATTTAGTACGGCATACAACCAACTGAGAGATGACAACACGGGATGACAACACGAACAACTCATACATTTCACATTACATGACATGTAGCAAGTAGTACAACCACCAACACACCAACAAACACAACAACTAAAATACAACACAACCGTACATAACACATTACCAAAAGAGCTTGACGACAACATAGCATAAAACATTGCGAACATACATGACGAGAACCTCCAGCACTACAACTTGAGGATAACAGTCCTACCGCCACAGCATCAACACATCAACAAATACATGAACTAAAATACGACACAACCATAACCGTCGTTACCTACATGCCAAACGAGCCTCGTGGCACCCACATGGAGAATTGCTGAGGGGGTCGCCTCGGACGTGGCTGGCCGTCGTGGTAGTGGTAGTTGGGAGTGAGCACGAAATAAAACTACACAGATTGTGAACAACTTACTCAGGAGGTGACTGATAACATGGCCAGGGAGTATGTGAGGATGGCTCCGTTTTATAGGTGTGTGGGGCGGCCTCACGCACAAAGACCACAGACAACACAAATCTTGACCCCACACCATGCTCGGTGAGGAGACAAAACATGCCGACTTTTGATGTGACCTCACAAAAGGGCCAGCTTTGCTCGGTGACATGACAAAGAGGTCGACTTTTGCTCGGTGACTAGACAAAACAGTCGCCTTTTGCTCAATGACTAGACAAAATGGGCTCTTTGTTGAGCTACCGCCACCGAGTCGCTTGATGACTCTGGCTAGGCCATTACGACATATACATATTAGGCTAATACTTTAACTTGGCAAAATGACGTGTGGTACAATTTTCTACGCACACGTAAGAGAGTGAATGCACAAATTCTCGCAGTCTTGAGGACGAGCCTATCTCATCAATTATCCATTTTCAGTCCCCGAGCTAGTGTCAAAGACAATAAGTCATTCCTCGAAGTCCCAAGTGCAATGATACACATCACATTCAAAAGGCATTACATAAGAAAGCATAACATGCATACGGACAGATGTACATAATATTGACAATGAAATAAATTTTAATATTGGATCAAATAACACCTCTTACCGAATGAGGCCATCATCTTGGCCCCGTGGCTTGAATAAGGAGGACATCATTTCTAGCTTGGGTGACTGAGTGTGCATCGATGCTCAGATTTAGAGATAAGAGGCCATTGGCGAGAGCTAAACACCTAAACAATGCCAAAAGGCATGAGTATAGCCAATTCGTGATTACTAAAGAGAGCAGTTGTCCTCAGTGGGATGCCAAAAGATGCCAGCTTTGGGCAGTGACATTACTAAAGAGAGCAGTTGTCCTCAGTCAAATGACAAAAAGAGGCCAGCTTTGCTCAGTGAGAAGACAAAACATGGCAGCTGTGCTCAGAGACATGACAAAACGGGGCAGCTGTGCTCAGTGAGATGACAACACATGCCAGCTTTGCGCAGTGACATGATAAAACGGGGCAGCTTTCCTCAGAGACATGACAAAACGAGGCAGCTTTGCTCAATCAGATGACAACAGATGCCAGCTTTGCGCAGTGACATGATAAAACAGGGCAGCTTTGCTCAGTGATATGACAAAAGAGGTCAGCTTTGCTCAGTGGGATGACAAAAGATGCCAGCTTTGGGCAGTGACATGACAAAACGGGGGCCTTTTTTCAGTGATATCGCAGCACTCCCATCTTTACTCACTGCTACGACCACGCGGACCATCTTTACACGTACGAGTAGACACAAAACAGCCCCTATAAATTGGTATGCATTCCATTTCCCAATAACATTACACATCCAAACCCCATACTCCATCGCGCTTCCCTCACCCAACCGGGATGGACAAAGGCAAGAAGAAGCAATGGGACAAGATGGTGAAGGATTGGGAGGAGACCCGTGACATAGCACGGTCAGCTGCAGCCCGCGATGCCGCCCGCGATGAGAAAATAAGGGCGATACAGGCCCGGGTAGAACAAGCCCATCGTGCTACGATGAAAGGTCCCCCCAGGCGCGCGCAGCAACAACCCCATCCCGGACGCCCCCACCGAGCGTTCGCCACAACTACCACACGAGGGGAGACACCTCCCTTTGTTGGTGCGGGGCGTGTGCAAGTTCTTCAAGTCTAAGCACCGCATCGTCTAGGTATGCGGCATGGGGTTGCGCAAACTACTCCGGTGACTACCCCAACCGCCGCTTTGACACCGCAACCTATCGGCGGCAGTGCGACCACATGCACCATTTTCCCGCACCTTTTCTCCTTCACAACACGCACTAACAATATCTCTCTTTATTTACAGTCTCCGAGCCCCTATGTGCCTACCGCAAATGGATCGATCTTGAGATCCACCCCGAGGACCAATGGACTCCTCGAGGAGTGGAATGTCACAAAGGAGAAGGAGTTCTTTGGAGGAGGAGCGCCAAGCACGAGCACACCCTGCGTATACAGCGCGAGACGCAAGCTCATCTTGAAGCGTGCACGCCAGGGATCGGGAGGCTCGCGAGATGGAGCGCGAGAGAAAGAGGGAAATTGCGGCTAAGGCAAAAGAGGCCGCGGAGGAGTTCAACGCCGAGCGGGCAAGGAAGGGAAAGTGGCCCGGTCCACACGAAAGAGGTCGCACGGCAGTTGGGTGGGTTAGTCGCATATCATGCTATATGTTATGCATGTAATAAAAATCTACGCGCATGTTACTCCCAACTGTATTATGAAATTTAATATCTAGTATTTTCGCATTCCATGATTCACGTAGCACCTCATTTAACAATATTAAATGTACCAAAATTTATGTATGGCATTCCATGTTACTCACCTTCACAATATCACTCACCACTTTATGTATCGACCGCTCTACGGTCAATCTTTCCTACAAAAATTTACCAAAATTTTTATGCATCTACAACTTACAATGAACATAATCTTTATTACAACTTTATCTGATTTTTATCCAGTTTATAACTACAAAATTGCCAAAACTGAAAACAATCACGGAGATTGCAAACCCTAAAAACACGAGAAACCTTAAAAGTCACTTACCACTATTTGTATCGATCATTCTACGGTCAATTGTTCCTAAAAAAATTTACCAAAATTTTATTGGCATCTACAAGTTATAATGAATATAAACTTTTATTACTACTTGGCCGATTCTTTCCGAGTTTACATTTACAAAATTGACAAAACATACAAATAACATAGTGATTGCAAACCTAAAAACCATACGAAACCCTAAATATCACTTACCACTTTACTAAACGATCGCTCTATGATTAATCGCTTTTTTAAAAAATTATCCAAATTTTTTTACATCCGCAACTAACAATGAACATAAGTTATTATTGCAATTTTATCTATTTTTCTCGTTTATAACTACAAAATTGCGAAACCATACAAATATTCACGAGTATTGCGATCGGGGACATGCGGTCGGGAGCAAAGCGCGCGTGCGACGCGCGATCGCGGGGACGGGACGCGCTGGGCGGGCGGGCTTGCGCTACTGGGTCGCGTGATGGCGAAGCGGGATCGCGCGATGGCGAAGCGAGATCATGTATTGGCGAGCGAGGTCGCGCGGTCGGGAGGCCAATGGCGCGGTCGGGAGCGGCGCAGGCGGCCGTCGCGGTCGCCGACCGCACGACCCGCCACGTGGCGGCACGAGGCGATCCCGATGGGAAGGGGTCCAAAAGTGGAATTTTTTGTACAGGGGGCCAAAAACGGAATTTTGGGTATTTTAGGGTCCAACAGTGTCCAAATTTCTGAATGATCCATCTGGACTTTCCCTTATCTTTTTCTGTGATATTGAGGGATGTTAAGTTCCTCCTCTAGGTTTCAGCGTTCAACACCAGAATACAGAGTCTATTACAAGATTCAGCAGTAGTTTGTTCAGGGATTTGGGGAAAAGGGGAGAAGGAGACGGGGACAGGAGAAATAGGCAGGGAAGGAGAAGCACTGGATTGGGGAAACCAGAGAAGACGAGCTGGAGGAAGGGAAGCAGTAGAGGAAGGAGCCAAGGCAATGCCTTTGTGTGTTCTTCGATATCCCATCTCTTTGCGTTGCTGATACTTTTCTATAGGGGTGGAAAACGGTAATGAATAATTCGTTTTATCCGATATTCGTATTTAAGAAAACGCGAATGTGGTAAGTAAAATCCGTATTCGAAAATGTTCGTATTCATATTTGAGAATATTCGTATCCGTATTTAAGAATATTTGTATTCGCATTCGTATTCGAGAATATTTGTATCCGTATTCGTATTCGAGACTATTCGATTTGTATTCGATTCGTTTCTAAAACCCATGAAAAATCCGTACGAATTATGTGATTCAAAATTTGAATTTAGGCGGTTTAAAATTGGTAACCGATAAAAAACCGGTGAAAAATCGGTAAAACTGCTAGGAATCCGTTTTATCCGATATTCGTATCCGAGAAAATCCATATTCGTAAATATCTGTATTCGTATTTGAGAATATCCGCATTCGTATTTGAGAATATTTGAATTTATATTCGTTTTATAAATATGGATTCATATTCGTATGAGACTATTTGATTGTATCCGATCCGTTTTCACCCCTACTTTTCTAATCGTCGCGCATCCATCTTGGGTCTTGCTTGATCACCTATGTGCCTCCTCGGCCCATGGCCCACGCCACTAATTGGGTTCGTGGCACTCCTCCCCCGTTGAAATTTGGCTTGTCCCTTAAGCCGATTCCATTCATCGAAGGCCGCTGGGATCCCACGTCCTGCGACTCTTCCGCCAACTGTCCATTCCAATCACGAGTCCCCTCCCACACTTCTGCTGCTCTATTTTGGATATGCAACTGTCCTGCTTGTAAAGTGATAGATAATTTCCATTTTGTCTACCTTCTGCAATGCCAATGTCAGCCTTCTTCAAAGCAGGAGCGTCATTTACACCATCTCCAGTCATAGCACATATATGTTTTCTTGCTTGCAAGCGTTTCATAATCTCATACTTGCGCTCTGGAAAGACACCAGCAAAGCCATCAGCCTTCTCAATTAATTCATCTACTGGCAAAGCAGCAATTGCTTCATCTTTGTCTTGTCCCAGTAAAGCAGACGAAGGAAACATATTAGTACCCATTCCCAAGCGGCGTACTGTTTCCCTTCCAATTGCAAAGTTGATCACCTGTAATCATTTAGACATTGACACCAAGGTTGAGTGCCCTCCTGATTGTTTCTGCACTATCATGTTGAGGGGGGTCAAAAAGTGGCAAGAGCCCAATGTGAAGGAATACGCATATGCTACGAGAGCAGAAAACAAAAATTTCTACCACGCACACCAGGACATCATGCTAAGGAGGGATCATAGATCGTTACCACTAGACGCGCAACGCAGCGGAAGAAGAGTTGGAGAAGCCGATCCAACCACGCGCGTCGAGGTAGTAATGGAAGTAGCCGATCGTCCCGAACAGATCGTCTCCTCCACGCGATCAACCACACCACGAGCAGATCCAATCTGTAGGTTGTTGATGCCGATCAACGCCGCAACGAGCAGCGCCTCCACCGGTATCCACACGTCCGGGGCTGGAACGCCGATCGCGAGTGTACCAGCACTCGCGAGCGGCTAGGGTTTGGCTCGGGAGGTGGCGGCTAGGGTTTTGCTCAGGAGGAACAGAAGCGTGCACCCCTCAGCCCCCCGCCTCCAAATATATAGACCTCCTCACTTGGGCCTCGTGGACCGAGGCCCAATAGGAGTCTATCCGGATCTCTATCCGAATTGAGCCCACATTCGAATCACATTCGAATTAGTGTTCCAACCCGTTAAGTGTGCGACCCTGTAGGTTCACGTATACTTGGTCATGACCCGGAAACGACTTTCGGTCACCCTGTTAATAGCGGCCTCTAGTAAGACATATTAGCCCCAAAGTATACGTAAAGATCATATCGGCTGAACCTGTAATGTTCTCATGTACGAATCCCTTTGTCTCACGATATAGATTGAGCTCAAGGCGAGACCTGTGTCATCCTCTTAATAGCTCAATCACTCTCTCGATTCCGTGATGGATTATAAACTCGTGATTGACTCCTCAATCACCTTGCCATGGCCATGCACTTTCATAATCCATTACATCGAGGGGCCCAGAGATATCTCTCCCATAAGGAGGGGTAAATTCTATCTTGATCATTCACATCCCACTACATATTTCATAGCAAACCTGAAGACTACTTTTATGACTACGATTCACATTGAGTAGTGGTTAGTAGTCCCAAAATAGGCTACTACGCATGTTGGGAACCATGATGATCTCAAGTCTAAGGATTCTACATAAACACTACTTGAGACCAACTGATGACACATGGAATTTCTGCAGTGTCTCATGGCGGGTCTATCTAACATATGTTCACTAACACATGTCCATATTATTGATTTGGTATCTCCATACCATGATCCATGAGACATGATCATCAATCAATATATATGCTGATCTTTGAATCATATTTGTTCCTTATATGATATATAATCAGGATCATTTAGAAATAGCAACATTTTGGCATTAAGAGTCTCATGAATAAGTCACATACTCATTGATCAATAATGATAATGTCTATTTCAAGGAACAAAGCAATGTATCATAACATAGTATGTGATATATTCAACATCTCCATGTTGCCTCTAGGGCATATCACCAACACAATGAACTGCCAGGGTCCTCCAGGACTTTCCTTCCTACCCTCTGGCACTTCCTGGTGCGCCACACCAAGTGACCGCAAGCCACGCTTGGCAAATTTGTCAATTAAAACTCAGACACTTCCTTCAATCTCTGATTTGTTGTGTGCAAGATGAAGGATCTGTTCTGGTGTCCCCTTGCTAACACGATGCATCCTTCCCTCATCATCGAGGTAGGTTAATGCTGTTCCTTTGTTAGTTGGATTGAATGTCAGAAAATGAAGCTCTTGAATACCCGCACGAGCCTCCTTTGGATCTGCAAGCATACCAACTATTGTGGCATCCATGGCATCCTGATTTTCTGTACATAAAGCTCTGGCAGCCCTTAGTATCACAGTATCCTGCTGAATACCTCTTTGTAAAGCCTCTATAAGATTCTAGTCCAGAGTCAACTTGTTCAGGGTTAGTGTTCCTGTTGGACCGAAATGGCGACAGAAGGGGGGGTTGAATGTCGAAACTTTAAACCTTGCCCCCAAATTGATTTCCTTTCCACTAGCTATGAGAAGCTATGTCAAGAAAACCAATTGCCAACTAAAGAGACACCCTGAATTTTCAGACTGCAGATTGAACTTCCCCTTTTTCTTGCCAAAACCAAGAGAAATAATGAGACACTTCTATTCTTTTTGGACAAGGGAAGCAAGAAAGTAACTACAATAGCTAGAGAGACCTAGAGACCAAGGAAATCCAACCCATGAGCAAGAATTTCAGAAATGCACAAGAAACTGAAAGTACTGGCAGCAGCTACAAAAACTTAAATTCCCACTCAATCCTTGAATCTTTGGCCACGAAACTTTGAGGATAGCTACTCAATAGCCATAGGAATCTGCATGCCAAGTTTCGTCAATTTTCGAGAAGGGAATTAAGAACAGCCCCAAATTGAAGAAAGGACTGAAATCTGAAAATATTCAGAGAGGAGCACTCAAAAACCCAAATTTCTCCATGGTCTCAAATCCTTTGCTAATGAGACTTTCCAGATATCTCATAGATAGCCTTAAGACTCTGGATACCAAGTTTCAAGTCATCTTGCAAAGGGAATCAAGATTTAACTCAAAACCCTAGAAAAGACACAATTCTGAAAATCTGTACGAGCTGAACCAAAAAGGGTCAAATTACTCCTCCATCCTTCACTCTTTGGAAATGAGACTTTGCAGCTAGGATAGCAATAGCAAAGAGAGTCTCTGACCAAAAATCAGATCATCTTATGGAGGGAAACTCAAGAAACATAAAAACCCTAGAACTACAAGAACTGAACAGAGGAGGCTCAACACTGAAATCTGAGATTAAAACTTGGTTTGCTCTTGAGGTTAACTAGCCAAGTGGCTTTTGAGCATCACCCATGTCATAGCAACCCATTTTGACACTCCCCAACAACAAAGAACTCGAAAATCAAAAAGTCAAGAAATCATCCAAATGAACATCGAAGAGAAAATGCAACAGAGAACAGAGACTCAATTAAATTCAACTGAGCCATCTCATATTGATCAAGAGGAAGAGAGATACATGATTGATACAAGATGAATGATTACTAGCTCTCAACTCATCCTCTCAAACTCAAGAACCCTCAACCATACATGCTTTGAGAAGAGGGGACACAACCCTGGCATTTTAAGAAACCATCGAAGAGTGCAAAACCACAGAGGGGACACAGCCCTGCTGTATACACCAACCCTTCACCAACTAAAGTCCTAAAGCCAAACCATCTCACAAAACCTCTTTTGACTAGAGCTAACCCTAATTCCCTCCAAAATGCTCAAATGGGCATGCAGCCCTCTCCACCTATTTATAGCCTCATGGCTAACGGGTCTCCGCTCCGTTACGCCCGCTAAATCCAACAGAGCCCGCTCCCGCTTGTGCAGCCTTGCGAAATTCCCGTTTCGCCCCTCGTGCACCTTCCGGGAAGCTTCCGCGCTCCTTGTCGCGCACGCCTCGCAACCACCTCGAGTCCACGTCGTCTTCGACACATCCCGACCGTTCTGACCTCAGCACCACCTGTGCCTAGTCCGGTCCACCGTGTCTCGCCACGACTTCGCCTCGACGTCCTGCAGCCACACAGACAAGAAACACGTCAAATAGCACCGCTCGATACATCAAAGCATAATTACCATTATACTTACCATTGAAGAAGTCCAAACCTGTCGAATCATCAGAATAAGCAACCTAACCCGATACGACCAAGTTTGACCAAAACGACCGAGTCCGTCGCACCACGCAACGACATGGTCCAAACCACTCAACCAAACTCGACTAAACTAAACCACTGTCAATTACTCATCATTCACATGTGGTCACCTCCACATGGTCCATCAATCTCCTCCTTGATGAGTATATTGACAAACCTCGAAAAAGCGCAAAGAAGAGTTGAGTTTGATGAATCCAACATGGTCCAAAGAAGGGAATGACGCTACTGACCATGTCGACAGAAAGATCACCAGAGCAGCAACTGAAAGAGCAAATTGTTCTCCAAAGCTCTAAAATGATCCCAACTAGCTTTTTCTACTCTATTCTCCCCCTTTTGGCAATAAACACATCAAGAAGGCAAAGGCGAGAATATGACATGTCAATGGATGAAATGGTCAAGTTTGATTATTCAAGCATTTAGAGCCATGAGAATTATCCAATATGACCAACAAGTACTACACCAAGCCATAACTGAACAAACGCTATCTAGATCATGACAACATATAAATAAGCCAGCTAGAGCACATAGATGACAATCTGAAAATGAGGTGCATTATGTGAGCAAGTCAAGTCATCATAGAGCAAAGGCTAGCTAGAGACATCCAAGGATGATGCAGGCCATGTCAATAAGCTAAGCGTAACTACGAAGCTCAAATAGAGTCCAAAGAGAATGCTATATACTCAAGAATGAAACATTTGTTAAAGTACTTGGTTCTTGTTGTAGCTTAAGCAAATTGAGCACAAATGACATATTTTCTTTTGAAATTCATGGTTGTTGCCAACCAGATTTTGTTTTATCATGTGCTAGACCTCAAGCCTTATGCGACTACTTCAAGCGATAAGCTTAAGAAGATAGTCTAGGTCATCCAAAACTCCCCCTAAGTTCATGCCAAGTGCAATGGCAAGCCGTCTCATAGGAGAGAATTGGTGAGATCAGTTTTTTCGCACAAAAAAGAGATCTTTTTGCTTTTTAACATGTTGTACTAACTCATGCATCATCAAGAGACTAAAATAGCTCAATCTAAGGCTCAATAGAGATTCAACGCTCAACTTAGCCTATTTGACATGGCATGAATCATAAAAGGATCGCTAAAACAAGACTAGACTCAAATGTGAGCATGACAAGTTTTAATTCAAGTTGAGCAAGTTTAATTAACTTATCATGGCAAAGGCTAGTCTATACATACGAAGTCATGATAAATCTAGCAAATGAAGCATAAATCATGGCAAGGTGTAAAGCATTGTAAGCATGTCATAATAGGATAAAAATCAGGGCTCAATGTAGTTATATTACAATGCGAAATGCTGAAATGTAAGAAAATCCAGCTTCCCCTCAACATGAGATGCAACTTTTAGTTCAAGTTGAGTTATGTCGAGATTAAGCCCGTAAGCTCCCAAATGAACTCCCCTGAATCAAAGCAATAAAATCGAGAAGTCGGCAAGAAAACCAACCAGCAAATCCTTAAAGCATAGATAAGATATAGAGACGACTATGGCTCGCATGGACTCTCATCTACCCCATATGACCCCGTAACTATTAGTCGACCAGTAAACCACACACTAGAGAGCAAACACGCACTGCCTACTCGAGGGTGGCCCGACCCTCGCTAGATCCTACAAGAAGTGAGTGAGCTCAATCTAGTGAGATAAGAAACAACTAATAAGAAGCATCCCGGCATCACAAGATAAGAGTAAGAAGTCTAAGCAACTAGACAAGAGAAGCACTCTAACCTATGCTAGAAGGACTAAGCCCGATGCACCCAAAATGCAATGCAACGACAAGGAGTAAGAGCATAATCAATATAGTAAAGCGATAAAGCTTAGACTCCCCTCACAACAGTCCATAAGGACAAACCACCCCAAGCTCTCTCTCAGAGCTGAAAACCTCGAGCTATCCAATGGCTTGGTAAAGATATCACCAACCGTGGTCACTCTCCAAACCGAGCACAATGTCACCCTTCTCTACATGGTCTCTAAGGAAGTGATATCGGATATCAATATGCTTGGTCCGTGAGTGCTGCATCGAGTTCTTAGCAATGTTAATCGCAGAAGTGTTATCACAAAAGAGTGGAACACTATCGATAGTCAAACCAAAGTCCCGCAGGTCGAGACCATCCAGCACTGGCCGCAAAGAATCGCGGCAGCTACGCACTCGACCTCTGCGGTGGATGTGCAACTCCGATGCTTCCTCAAGACCAGAACGAGAAGTGCCAATGAATTGGCAAGTGCCAGATGTGCTCTTCCTATCTATCCTACAGCCAGCAAAGTCTGCATCCGAAAAGGCTCTCAAGGAAAGGCAAGAAGAGGAAGAGTACTAGATACCATAGTCAATGGTAGCTCGAAGGTACCGAAGGATGCGCTTCACCGCCTGGCGGTGAGAAACGCGAGGAGAAGCCTGAAACCGAGCACAAAGACACACAGCAAAGTGGATGTCCGGTCTCGAGGCAGTGAGGTACAAGAGGGAGCCGATCATACTCCTATACTCCTTCTGATCAACTGGCTCGCCATCCTCATCTGGGTCGAGTGAAGCTGAGGTAGCCATCGGAGTGGACACCGGCTTACCATCACTCATATCGAGCGCTCAGAGGTCTCGAGTGTACTTGCCCTGATGCAAGAAGGTACCCTCCCGAGTCTGCTTAATTTGGAAGCCAAGGAAGAAGCTCAACTCACCCATCATGCTCATCTCAAACTCCGAGCTCATGACATCGAAAAACTGGGAAACGAGAGCATGCGAGGAGCCGCCAAAGATGATGTCATCGACATAGATCTGGACGAGCAGAAAGTCATTGCCATGACGGCGAATGAACAAGGTCTTGTCTACTCTAGCCATCTCGAAACCATGACTCAACAAGTAGGACTTAAGCCTCTCATACCAAGCTCTCGGGCCTGCTAAGTCCATACAACGCTTTGGAAAGCTCAAGACATGGTTAGGGTATTTGGGGTTTTCAAACCAGAGGTGTCGACATAGACTTCTTCCTCAATGAACCTATTAAGGAAGGCACTCTTGACGTCCATCTGGTACAGCTTGAAACCCTTAGAAGCCGCAAAGGCAAGCAGAATTCTAATAGCCTCAAGTCGAGCTACAGGGGCAAAGGTCTCCTCGAAATCCAGACCCTCAACCTGGGAGAACCCCTGAGCTACCAGTCTAGCCTTGTTTCGAATAACCACTCCATCCTCGCTCTGCTTGTTTTTGAACACCCACTTAGTCCCAATGACATTGTGACCTCGCGGGGGCACGACAAGCGACCAGACCTTGTTTCTCTCGAAGTTTTCTAGCTCCTCATGCATGGCATTAACCCAAGACTCATCGAAAAGAGCATGAGAAACATCTTTGGGCTCAAAGGAGGCAATGAAAGCAGAATGGAGACAGAACTGAGATAAGCGATTTTGAGGGTAACACGCTCGAACAGGTCTCCAATCATCTGCTCAGAAGGATGCCTTTTCTGGATATGTCGGGGAGGTCCAGGATGAGATGAAGAAGTGACCTCTACCTCGTGAGCTGACGAGGTAGGAACAGAGCCACTAGCTCCAGAGGAAGCAGAAGGCATAGGCTGGTCACCTGGAGGTGCGGTGGAAGACGGCACCTCAAGGGGTGGATAAGCGACTGGATCGGGTAAACAACCCTCATCTCCATCGTCCTCATCATCCACGAAGATGGGTTCGGACTGCTCTAAAGAACTCGAGATATCCGCCTAGTCCCCTGACCGCCTCAAAGGTCACCTCACGAGTCTCTACCATTTTGCTAGACTCGCAGCCTGCACCCTATAAGCCCGCGAAGAAGGCGAGTAACCTAGAAAGATACCATCACAAGAACGTGACTCGAACTTGTCTAGGTTCCCGGACTTCAGAATAAAGCACTTGCAACCAAAAACACGAAAATGAGAGACGCTGGGCTTTCGCCCATATCTCAGCTCATAAGAAGTGCGGTGCAAGTGTGCCCTCAGAAAAACTCGATTTGAGACATGGCACGCGGTAGCTATAGCCTTAGCCCAAAACTTCCGCGGTGTAGAGTACTCATCAAGCATCGTCCTGGCCATCTCGACCAACGTACGGTTCTTTCTCTCCACAACGCCATTTTGCTGTGGGACGTGCGGAGAGGAGAACTGATGCTCTACACCTGTCTCACCACATAAACTCTCGAAGTAGGAATTCTTGAACTTCGTGCCATTGTCACTGCGGATCGCTCGTAAGACACCCGGGAGCTCAACAGAAAGCCTACTGAAAAGACCTCGGAAATGTGAAAACGTCTCATCCTTCGAGGCTAAGAAAAACACCCAAGAATACCTCGAGAAGTCATCGACCACGACAAGAACATACCACTTCCCTCCGCTGATGCACTCGAGTGGTCCCATCTGTATCCATGTGGAGCAGTGTGTCCCTGCATCGGTCATAGTAACTGTGACCGGAGGGTGAGAAGCGGCAACCATCTTGCCGTGTCGGCATGGAGCGCAAACAAGATCTTTGACCATTTTGAGTTTCGCAAACCACGAATGAGATCGTGGCCGCTAACTCGGTCAAATGGTCAAACCGATATGACCAAGTCTCCTATGCCGAAAGTCGATCGCGGGACTCGAAGCAACCAAACACCGGAGAGGATCACCGAAGACTCGGAAAAATCAGCACGAAAGATCCTCCCATAACGTGAAATCCGCAAACCAAACTACCGAAGAGTCAAGAATTTTGCAAGTATTTTTCTTAAAGCTCACCTCATAACCGTCATCGAGTCGAGAAACCGAAAGCAAATTATAACGCAGCTTACTAACCAAGGCAACATCTCTCAAAAGAAACGAATCATTAACGCACTGCTGCACCTTTTGCGATGACGCGCCTGCATGAAGCATCTCCGAAGGTGATCGTCTCATCACCGGAGCACGGGCTAGGGAAGAGAACCAACGGAGTCTCCGGTCATGTGTCGTGAACACCCGAGTCTACAAGCCAAACCTCTCCTTCCCGGCCGCGAGCCCGAGTCAAACAGAGTAAAGTCTCGATCATCGGGTAAATCAAGAGTGATTTTGGCACCCAATGCTGAACAACACGTCGAGCAGATGAAGTAGTCAAGCACGACTGACCTCTATCTACCCTACGCTCTCTGTCACTCAAAAAAGCAGATGGTCTACGAGTAGACCTAGAGTCATTGCCGGGTCCCATTTGCACAGCAAGCGAGTGAGCACCGGCAATAGGTGAACACGCCGTGGTAGCTGTCTCGACGGGGAAACGAAGTACCTCGAACGCGGAAGTCACGACCAGGAGCAGCATGAGGATGAAAAACAGAAGACTCAGAAAAACCAAGTCCTCGATGCTGCCCAAACCCATCAGCTGAAATAACCCTAGACCTTGTGTTGGCCTTAGGTGCACTCAAGGTCAGGGCTGACTCGAATACGCCTAAGATCGCGCAACACGGTCTCTGCGCGATCTGGCGCGCTCAAGCATCGATCGATCAAATGTCCATCCTTCGGCGGAAGGTGCGGTGGTACCTCACCTTCAAGAGGTGGAAGTAGCACGCGAGGGCTTTGGCTTCGAGAAGCGAAGTAGCAGTGGACTCACCTTGCCGCAGAGATCCCTTGGACAAAACCCGCGATTTGAATTTTACCTCATCGATCTGGGCTCGACCTCGATCGCACCTCCTACTATGGGTTTGAGAATAGCAGGTGGATGCTTCCTCATGTCCTCATAAAAATCATATCGAAGACCTTGATTAAATCTGCAAATTTTAGACTGGTCCAGAATAAGATTAAGCTTCTTCTTGCCGCCTACAAATCTCTCGAGAGTGTTCATAAGATACTGACACTCCCGAAAGAGAGAGGTGCAGGAAGAGCAAGGAGAAGAGGGAACAGCAGGGGGTAAGGGAGCAGATGAAGAACCAATAGCAGAGGTACGAATGGCTTGTGCACGCACAGCCGACTCAGAATGGACAGTCCCCATCGCTAGCAGGTTGGTTCACGTCGCTAAGCGTCTCAACCTTACCCTGGGGCTTCTCCCCCTTCTCAGCACAGACAATACAAGCAGATGGTGGCTTCTCTAGTAGGTCCTTGGTTAGCTTCACACATTTCTCATCCAATGCAACCAAGTCAGATTTTAGTTTGTTACAATTAATGCATGGTGAGCTAACAGGGTCCTTAGAAGCATACCGAGCCAACTTCCTATCATGATCAATCATTTCTTGAAACTGCTTGGAGACGACTTCAAGTTCAGCAGATTAACTTAGGATAGTTCAAGCATGAATCAATCGGCTCAAGCAAAGAAGCTTGTAGTTCAGCAATTTTATGATCCGCCCGTTTAAGTTCATCTTCAAGTTATTGCACTTTTCACAAGACTCGGGCAGATCAAGGAGCATGGCATAAGGTCCTCTAGCAAGAATGTCCTCAACCTCACATGAGGTGGGAGAAGTAGTCTCATCGTAGTAAGTAGAGTATGACCATCCTACTCAATTCTAACTCAGCAAGCGGACTAACATTCTCCACTTTAAGCACATCAAGCTCGAAGACAAACTATCATGAGAGGTCCTTAGTTTCTCCATGTCTCCAAGCAAAGCGGGGCATGTATCACAATCGTCACGGGAGGAGCAGATCTAAGTGAAGTAATCTCCCGTGACAGTCTATCTACTTCCTTCTCTAACTCGGTACACCTAGACCTATCTCTAGCATGAAATCCACCTAGCTTAAGAAAAGCATCATTAAGCTGGTCATAAGAAGGGAGTACCTCATCCGAGTCGGAGTACAGCTCGCTGTCGCTCAGTTCGCCCTCGAGGGCCATGAAGCACATGCCGGAGAAGTCGTCGCCGCCATCCTTGGGCTCTTGATCACCCGTCCCATCGTCGTCGCTCCATCCCTCCACCTCGCTGAGGTCGAGGTCGTCGAAGGTGGTGAGGACACGGTGGAAGAGCTTCTTGGCCTTTCCGAAGTTGCGGAACTTCTTCTTGCCTTGAGCAGGTGCTGAGGGCTTCGTGTTGCGGTTCTTGTCGGTGTAGTCGTTCTTGCCTGAACCGCCGTAATCACCTTTGCCCTTCCCAAGCTTGGGGCAGTTTGCTCGGATGTGGTTGGGGCCACCACACTCGAAACAAATCACGGGTCCTCCTCTCTTTCTGTCCCTCCTCCCTTTGTAAGCGTGAGAGAATCTTCGAGCAAGGAGGGCAAGCTGCTCATCCGCAAGCTGCTCTAACTGATCATCAGTTATGTCACAGAGAGCAGCAAGGGAGAAACCGCAAGAAGACTCAGAAGAGAGACCAGAAGCTGAAACGGGATCGGTGACCAAAGCTATCGATCGTGACTTCGACTCGACGAGACAACGTCAATCTCGTGAGTCTTGAGGCGCGAGTACAGCGCGTCAAGAGTCAAGGTCGAGAGGTCTGTCGTGTCTTTGATGGTGGTCACTTTCATCTCCCACACACGCAGATCAAGTGCCGCAAGCATCTGACGAGCGTTGTCCGAGTCGGGGTATGTGAGACCGACCGCTCGGAGGTTGCTCAAGATCTTGTGGAACCGTGCGGCACTCATCTAGAGACTCACCAGCAAGCATCTCGAATTTGTTGTATTCCGCTTGAAGTGGTCCTGTCGAACCGTCTTGATCTGGGTGGTGCCCTCATGGTATGCGTCGAGGGTCACCCAGATATCGTAGGCGGACGACAGGTGGGAGATGCGATCGAACTCGCTACGACTCAGGCCCTGGATAATGATGTTCCTTGCCTTAGCATTTGCCTCAACATCATGCATATTCCCAGCATTGATGTTCTCATCGGCAGGAACAACAAACCGGACCTTGACCTTGCGCCAGATAGCGTACCCCTGAGCCTGGATGTATGTCTCCATTCGGCTCTTCCAGAAAGGGTAATCGATGCCATCGAAAATGGGCGGCTTGGTCGAGTACTTGTCCGTCGCCATGGCTCTTGAGACCGGTTAAGATCTATTGATTAGAGCTAACCGGCTCTGATACCAATTGTTGGACCGAAATGGCGACAGAAGGGGGGGTTGAATGTCGAAACTTTAAACCTTGCCCCCAAATTGATTTCCTTTCCACTAGCTATGAGAAGCTATGTCAAGAAAACCAATTGCCAACTAAAGAGACACCCTGAATTTTCAGACTGCAGATTGAACTTCCCCTTTTTCTTGCCAAAACCAAGAGAAATAATGAGACACTTCTATTCTTTTTGGACAAGGGAAGCAAGAAAGTAACTACAATAGCTAGAGAGACCTAGAGACCAAGGAAATCCAACCCATGAGCAAGAATTTCAGAAATGCACAAGAAACTGAAAGTACTGGCAGCAGCTACAAAAACTTAAATTCCCACTCAATCCTTGAATCTTTGGCCACGAAACTTTGAGGATAGCTACTCAATAGCCATAGGAATCTGCATGCCAAGTTTCGTCAATTTTCGAGAAGGGAATTAAGAACAGCCCCAAATTGAAGAAAGGACTGAAATCTGAAAATATTCAGAGAGGAGCACTCAAAAACCCAAATTTCTCCATGGTCTCAAATCCTTTGCTAATGAGACTTTCCAGATATCTCATAGATAGCCTTAAGACTCTGGATACCAAGTTTCAAGTCATCTTGCAAAGGGAATCAAGATTTAACTCAAAACCCTAGAAAAGACACAATTCTGAAAATCTGTACGAGCTGAACCAAAAAGGGTCAAATTACTCCTCCATCCTTCACTCTTTGGAAATGAGACTTTGCAGCTAGGATAGCAATAGCAAAGAGAGTCTCCAGACCAAAAATCAGATCATCTTATGGAGGGAAACTCAAGAAACATAAAAACCCTAGAACTACAAGAACTGAACAGAGGAGGCTCAACACTGAAATCTGAGATTAAAACTTGGTTTGCTCTTGAGGTTAACTAGCCAAGTGGCTTTTGAGCATCACCCATGTCATAGCAACCCATTTTGACACTCCCCAACAACAAAGAACTCGAAAATCAAAAAGTCAAGAAATCATCCAAATGAACATCGAAGAGAAAATGCAACAGAGAACAGGAGACTCAATTAAATTCAACCTGAGCCATCTCATATTGATCAAGAGGAAGAGAGATACATGATTGATACAAGATGAATGATTACTAGCTCTCAACTCATCCTCTCAAACTCAAGAACCTCAACCATACATGCTTTGAGAAGAGGGGACACAACCCTGGCATTTTAAGAAACCATCGAAGAGTGCAAAACCACAGAGGGGACACAGCCCTGCTGTATACACCAACCCTTCACCAACTAAAGTCCTAAAGCCAAACCATCTCACAAAACCTCTTTTGACTAGAGCTAACCCTAATTCCCTCCAAAATGCTCAAATGGGCATGCAGCCCTCTCCACCTATTTATAGCCTCATGGCTAACGGGTCTCCGCTCCGTTACGCCCGCTAAATCCAACAGAGCCCGCTCCCGCTTGTGCAGCCTTGCGAAATTCCCGTTTCGCCCCTCGTGCACCTTCCGGGAAGCTTCCGCGCTCCTTGTCGCGCACGCCTCGCAACCACCTCGAGTCCACGTCGTCTTCGACACATCCCGACCGTTCTGACCTCAGCACCACCTGTGCCTAGTCCGGTCCACCGTGTCTCGCCACGACTTCGCCTCGACGTCCTGCAGCCACACAGACAAGAAACACGTCAAATAGCACCGCTCGATACATCAAAGCATAATTACCATTATACTTACCATTGAAGAAGTCCAAACCTGTCGAATCATCAGAATAAGCAACCTAACCCGATACGACCAAGTTTGACCAAAACGACCGAGTCCGTCGCACCACGCAACGACATGGTCCAAACCACTCAACCAAACTCGACTAAACTAAACCACTGTCAATTACTCATCATTCACATGTGGTCACCTCCACATGGTCCATCAATCTCCCCCTTGATGAGTATATTGACAAACCTCGAAAAAGCGCAAAGAAGAGTTGAGTTTGATGAATCCAACATGGTCCAAAGAAGGGAATGACGCTACTGACCATGTCGACAGAAAGATCACCAGAGCAGCAACTGAAAGAGCAAATTGTTCTCCAAAGCTCTAAAATGATCCCAACTAGCTTTTTCTACTCTATTCTCCCCCTTTTGGCAATAAACACATCAAGAAGGCAAAGGCGAGAATATGACATGTCAATGGATGAAATGGCTGAAGTTTGATTATTCGAAGCATTTAGAGCCATGAGAATTATCCAATATGACCAACAAGTACTACACCAAGCCATAACTGAACAAACGCTATCTAGATCATGACAACATATAAATAAGCCAGCTAGAGCACATAGATGACAATCTGAAAATGAGGTGCATTATGTGAGCAAGTCAAGTCATCATAGAGCAAAGTCTAGCTAGAGACATCCAAGGATGATGCAGGCCATGTCAATAAGCTAAGCGTAACTACGAAGCTCAAATAGAGTCCAAAGAGAATGCTATATACTCAAGAATGAAACATTTGTTAAAGTACTTGGTTCTTGTTGTAGCTTAAGCAAATTGAGCACAAATGACATATTTTCTTTTGAAATTCATGGTTGTTGCCAACCAGATTTTGTTTTATCATGTGCTAGACCTCAAGCCTTATGCGACTACTTCAAGCGATAAGCTTAAGAAGATAGTCTAGGTCATCCAAAACTCCCCCTAAGTTCATGCCAAGTGCCATGGCAAGCCGTCTCATAGGAGAGAATTGGTGAGATCAGTTTTTTCGCACAAAAAAGAGATCTTTTTGCTTTTTAACATGTTGTACTAACTCATGCATCATCAAGAGACTAAAATAGCTCAATCTAAGGCTCAATAGAGATTCAACGCTCAACTTAGCCTATTTGACATGACATGAATCATAAAAGGATCGCTAAAGCAAGACTAGACTCAAATGTGAGCATGACAAGTTTTAATTCAAGTTGAGCAAGTTTAATTAACTTATCATGGCAAAGGCTAGTCTATACATACGAAGTCATGATAAATCTAGCAAATGAAGCATAAATCATGGCAAGGTGTAAAGCATTGTAAGCATGTCATAATAGGATAAAAATCAGGGCTCAATGTAGTTATATTACAATGCGAAATGCTGAAATGTAAGAAAATCCAGCTCCCCCTCAACATGAGATGCAACTTTTAGTTCAAGTTGAGTTATGTCAGTATTAAGCTCCAGAAGCTCCCAAATGAACTCCCCCTGAACCAAAGCAATAAAATCGAGAAGCTGGCAAGAAAACCAACCAGGCAGTCCTTAAAGCATAGATAAGATATAGAGACAGCTATGGCTCAGACAGACTCTCATCTACCCCATATGACCCCAGGACTATTAGCTGACCGTAAACCACACACTAGAGAGCAAACACGTACCCTGTCTACTCGAGGGTGGCCCGACCCTCGCTAGATCCTACAAGAAGTGAGTGAGCTCAATCTAGTGAGATAAGAAACAGCTAATAAGAAGCATCCTGGCATCACAAGATAAGAGTAAGAAGTCTAAGCAGCTAGACAAGAGAAGCACTCTAACCTATGCTAGAAGGACTAAGCCCGATGCACCCAAAATGCAATGCAACAGCAAGGAGTAAGAGCATAATCAATATAGTAAAGCAGTAAAGCTTAGACTCCCCCTCACAACAGTCCATAAGGACAAACCACCCCAAGCTCTCCCCGCAGAGCTGAAAACCTCGAGCTATCCAATGGCTTGGTAAAGATATCAGCCAACTGGTGGTCACTCTCCACAAACTGGAGCACAATGTCACCCTTCTCTACATGGTCTCTAAGGAAGTGATATCGGATATCAATATGCTTGGTCCGTGAGTGCTGCACTGAGTTCTTAGCAATGTTAATCGCAGAAGTGTTATCACAAAAGAGTGGAACACTATCGATAGTCAAACCAAAGTCCCGCAGGGTCGAGACCATCCAAAGCACTGGCTGCGCAGCGGCGCGCAGCTACGCACGACCTCTGCGGTGGATGTGCAACTCGGATCGCTTCCTCGAAGACCAGAAGCGAGAAGTGCCAATGAATTGGCAAGTGCGGATGTGCTCTTCCTATCAATCCTCTGACCAGCAAAGTCTGCATCCAAAAGGCTCTCAAGGAAAGGCAAGAAGAGGAAGAGTACTAGATACCATAGTCAATGGTAGCTCGAAGGTACCGAAGGATGCGCTTCACCGCCTGGCGGTGAGAAACGCGAGGAGAAGCCTGAAACCGAGCACAAAGACACACAGCAAAGTGGATGTCCGGTCTCGAGGCAGTGAGGTACAAGAGGGAGCCGATCATACTCCTATACTCCTTCTGATCAACTGGCTCGCCATCCTCATGCAGGTCGAGTGAAGCCGAGGTAGCCATCGGAGTGGACACCGCTTACCATCACTCATATCGAAGCGCTCAGAGGTCTCGAGTGTACTTGCCCCGATGCAGAAGGTACCCTCCGAGTGCGCTTAATTTGGAAGCCAAGGAAGAAGCTCAACTCACCCATCATGCTCATCTCAAACTCCGAGCTCATGACATCGAAAAGCGGGAAACGAGCATGCGAGGAGCCGCCAAAGATGATGTCATCGACATAGATCTGGACGAGCAGAAAGTCATTGCCATGACGGCGAATGAACAAGGTCTTGTCTACTCTACCCATCTCGAAACCATGACTCAACAAGTAGGACTTAAGCCTCTCATACCAAGCTCTCGGGGCCTGCTTAAGTCCATACAACGCTTTGGAAAGCCTGAAGACATGGTTAGGGTATTTGGGGTTTTCGAAACCAGGAGGCTGTCTGACATAGACTTCTTCCTCAATGAACCTATTAAGGAAGGCACTCTTGACGTCCATCTGGTACAGCTTGAAACCCTTAGAAGCCGCAAAGGCAAGCAGAATTCTAATAGCCTCAAGTCGAGCTACAGGGGCAAAGGTCTCCTCGAAATCCAGACCCTCAACCTGGGAGAACCCCTGAGCTACCAGTCTAGCCTTGTTTCGAATAACCACTCCATCCTCGCTCTGCTTGTTTTTGAACACCCACTTAGTCCCAATGACATTGTGACCTCGCGGGGGCACGACAAGCGACCAGACCTTGTTTCTCTCGAAGTTTTCTAGCTCCTCATGCATGGCATTAACCCAAGACTCATCGAAAAGAGCATGAGAAACATCTTTGGGCTCAAAGGAGGCAATGAAAGCAGAATGGAGACAGAATTGAGATAAGCCAGATTTTGAGCGGGTAACACGCTCGAACAGGTCTCCAATCATCTGCTCAGAAGGATGCCTTTTCTGGATATGTCGGGGAGGTCCAGGATGAGATGAAGAAGTGACCTCTACCTCGTGAGCTGACGAGGTAGGAACAGAGCCACTAGCTCCAGAGGAAGCAGAAGGCATAGGCTGGTCACCTGGAGGTGCGGTGGAAGACGGCACCTCAAGGGGTGGATAAGCGACTAGATCGGGTAAACAACCCTCATCTCCATCGTCCTCATCATCCACGAAGATGGGTTCGGACTGCTCTAAAGAACCTGAGATATCTGGCCTAGTCCCGGTGGCCTCACAAAGGTCACCTCACGAGTCTCTACCATTTTGCTAGACTCGCAGTTCCAGACCCTATAAGCCCGCGAAGAAGGCGAGTAACCTAGAAAGATACCATCACAAGAACGTGACTCGAACTTGTCTAGGTTCCCGGACTTCAGAATAAAGCACTTGCAACCAAAAACACGAAAATGAGAGACGCTGGGCTTTCGCCCATATCTCACTCATAAGAAGTGCGGTGCAAGTGTGCCTCGTAAAAACTCGATTTGAGACATGGCACGCGGTAGCTATAGCCTCAGCCCAAAACTTCGCGGTGTAGAGTACTCATCAAGCATCGCCCGGCCATCTCGACCAATGTACGGTTCTTTCTCTCCACAACGCCATTTCTTTGTGGGACGTGCGGAGAGGAGCGATGCTCTACACTGTCTCACCACATAAACTCTCAAGTAGGAATTCTTGAACTCCGTGCCATTGTCTTGTGGATCGCTCGTAAGACACCCGGGAGCTCAACAGAAAGCCTCACGAAAAGACCTCAGAAATGTGAAAACGTCTCATCCTTCGAGGCTAAGAAAAACACCCAAGAATACCTCGAGAAGTCATCGACCACGACAAGAACATACCACTTCCCTCCTGCTGACTGCACTCGAGCTGGTCCCACTGTATCCATGTGGAGCAGCTGTCCCGGTGCATCGGTCATAGTAACTGTGACCGGAGGGTGAGAAGCGGCAACCATCTTGCCGTGTCGGCATGGAGCGCAAACAAGATCTTTGACCATTTTGAGTTTCGGCAAACCACAAATGAGATCGTGGCCGCTAACTCGGGTCAAATGGTCAAATCCGATATGACCAAGTCTCCTATGCCAGAAAGTCAGATCGCGGGACTCCGAAGCAACCAAACACCGGAGAGGATCACCAGAAGACTCAGAAAAATCAGCACGAAAGATCCTCCCATAACGTGAAATCCCGCAAACCAAACTACCCGAAGAGTCAAGAATTTTGCAAGCATTTTTCTTAAAGCTCACCTCATAACCGTCATCAGTAAGCTAAGAAACCGAAAGCAAATTATAACGCAGTTTACTAACCAAGGCAACATCTCTCAAAAGAAACGAATCATTAACGCGCACTGTACCTTTTGCGATGACGCGCCCAGATGAAGCATCTCCGAAGGTGATCGTCTCATCACCTGGAGCACGGGCTAGGGAAGAGAACCAACGGGAGTCTCCGGTCATGTGTCGTGAACACCCGGAGTCTACAAGCCAAACCTCTCCCTTCCCAGCCCGGCGAGCCTGAGTCAAACAGAGAGTAAAGTCTCAGTACTGGGGTAAATCAAGAGTGATTTTGGCACCCAATACTGAACAACACGTCGAGCAGATGAAGTAGTCAAGCACGACTGACCTCTATCTACCCTACGCTCTCTGTCACTCAGAAAAGCAGATGGTCTACGAGTAGACCTAGAGTCATTGCCGGGTCCATTTGCTCACAGCAAGCGAGTCGGAGCACCGGCAATAGGCTGAACACGCCGCGGGTAGCTGTCTCGACGGGGGAAACGAGAAGTACCCTCAGAACGGCGGAAGTCACGACCAGGAGCAGCATGAGGACGAAAAACAGAAGACTCAGAAAAACCAAGTCCTCGATGCTGCCCAAACCCATCAGCTGAAATAACCCTAGACCTTGTGTTGGCCTTAGGTGCACTCAAGGTCTGGGGCTGACCCTGAATACGCCTAAGATCTGCAACACGGTCTCTCTGCGCGATCCTGGCGCGCCTGAAGCATCGATCGATCAAATGTCCATCCTTCTGACAGAAGGTGCAGTGGTACCTCACCTTCGAAGAGGTGGAAGTAGCACGCGAGGGCTTTGGCTTCTGAGAAGCCGAAGTAGCAGGTGGACTCACCTTGCTGTCAGAGATCCCTTGGACAAAACCCGCTGATTTGAATTTTACCTCATCAGATCTGGGCTCGACCTCGATCGCACCTCCTACTATGGGTTTGAGAATAGCAGGTGGATGCTTCCTCATGTCCTCATAAAAATCATATCGAAGACCTTGATTAAATCTGCAAATTTTAGACTGGTTCAGAATAAGATTAAGCTTCTTCTTGCCGCCTACAAATCTCTCGAGAGTGTTCATAAGATACTGACACTCCCGAAAGAGAGAGGTGCAGGAAGAGCAAGGAGAAGAGGGAACAGCAGGGGGTAAGGGAGCAGATGAAGAACCAATAGCAGAGGTACGAATGGCTTGTGCACGCTGGTAGACTCGAGAATGGACAGTCCTACTGCTAGCAGGTTGGTTCACGTCGCTAAGCGTCTCAACCTTACCCTGGGGCTTCTCCCCCTTCTCAGCACAGACAATACAAGAACATGGTGGCTTCTCTAGTAGGTCCTTGGTTAGCTTCACACATTTCTCATCCAATGCAACCAAGTCAGATTTTAGTTTGTTACAATTAATGCATGGTGAGCTAACAGGGTCCTTAGAAGCATACTGAGCCAACTTCCTATCATGATCAATCATTTCTTGAAACTGTTTGGAGACAGCTTCAAGTTCAGCAGTTAACTTAGGATAGTTCAAGCATGAATCAATCGGCTCAAGCAAAGAAGCTTGTAGTTCAGCAATTTTATGATCTGCCCGTTTTAAGTTCATCTTCAAGTTATTGCACTTTTCACAAGACTCGGGCAGATCAAGGAGCATGGCATAAGGTCCTCTAGCAGTAATGTCCTCAACCTCACATGAGGTGGGAGAAGTAGTCTCATCAGTAGTAAGTAGAGTAACAGCCATCCTACTCAATTCTAACTCAGCAAGCAGACTAACATTCTCCACTTTAAGCACATCAAGCTCAGAAGACAAACTATCATGAGAGGTCCTTAGTTTCTCCATGTCTCCAAGCAAAGCAGGGCATGTATCACAATCGTCACGGGAGGGAGCAGATCTAAGTGAAGTAATCTCCCGTGACAGTCTATCTACTTCCTTCTCTAACTCGGTACACCTAGACCTAGCTCTAGCATGAAATCCACCTAGCTTAAGAAAAGCATCATTAAGCTGGTCATAAGAAGGGAGTACCTCATCCGAGTCGGTCTGACTCATTGTCGCTCAGTTCGCCCTCGAGGGCCATGAAGCACATGCCGGAGAAGTCGTCGCCGCCATCCTTGGGCTCTTGATCACCCGTCCCATCGTCGTCGCTCCATCCCTCCACCTCGCTGAGGTCGAGGTCGTCGAAGGTGGTGAGGACACGGTGGAAGAGCTTCTTGGCCTTTCCGAAGTTGCGGAACTTCTTCTTGCCTTGAGCAGGTGCTGAGGGCTTCGTGTTGCGGTTCTTGTCGGTGTAGTCGTTCTTGCCCGAACCACCGTAATCACCTTTGCCCTTCCCAAGCTTGGGGCAGTTTGCTCGGATGTGGTTGGGGCCACCACACTCGAAACAAATCACGGGTCCTCCTCTCTTTCTGTCCCTCCTCCCTTTGTAAGCGTGAGAGAATCTTCGAGCAAGGAGGGCAAGCTGCTCATCCGCAAGCTGCTCTAACTGATCATCAGTTATGTCACAGAGAGCAGCAAGGGAGAAACCGCAAGAAGACTCAGAAGAGAGACCAGAAGCTGAAACGGGATCGGTGACCAAAGCTATCGACTGTGACTTCGACCTACGAGAGACAACGTCAATCTCGTGAGTCTTGAGGCGCGAGTACAGCGCGTCAAGAGTCAAGGTCGAGAGGTCTGTCGTGTCTTTGATGGTGGTCACTTTCATCTCCCACACACGCAGATCAAGTGCCGCAAGCATCTGACGAGCGTTGTCCGAGTCGGGGTATGTGAGACCGACCGCTCGGAGGTTGCTCAAGATCTTGTGGAACCGTGCGAAGCACTCATCTAGAGACTCACCAGCAAGCATCTCGAATTTGTTGTATTCCCGCTTGAACTGGTCCTGTCGAACCGTCTTGATCTGGGTGGTGCCCTCATGGTATGCGTCGAGGGTCACCCAGATATCGTAGGCGGACGACAGGTGGGAGATGCGATCGAACTCGCTACGACTCAGGCCCTGGATAATGATGTTCCTTGCCTTAGCATTTGCCTCAACATCATGCATATTCCCAGCATTGATGTTCTCATCGGCAGGAACAACAAACCGGACCTTGACCTTGCGCGGATAAGCGTACCCGAGCCTGCATGTATGTCTCCATTCGGCTCTTCCAGAAGGGGTAATCGATGCCATCGAAAATGGGCGGCTTGGTCGAGTACTTGTCCGTCGCCATGGCTCTTGAGACCGGTTAAGATCTATTGATTAGAGCTAACCGGCTCTGATACCAATTGTTGGACCGAATGGCGCGAAGGGGTTGAATGTCGAAACTTTAAACCTTGCCCCCAAATTGATTTCCTTTCCACTAGCTATGAGAAGCTATGTCAAGAAAACCAATTGCCAACTAAAGAGACACCCTGAATTTTCAGACTGCAGATTGAACTTCCCCTTTTTCTTGCCAAAACCAGGAGAAATAATGAGACACTTCTATTCTTTTTGGACAAGGGAAGCAAGAAAGTAACTACAATAGCTAGAGAGACCTAGAGACCAAGGAAATCCAACCCATGAGCAAGAATTTCAGAAATGCACAAGAAACTGAAAGTACTGGCAGCAGCTACAAAAACTTAAATTCCCACTCAATCCTTGAATCTTTGGCCACGAAACTTTGAGGATAGCTACTCAATAGCCATAGGAATCTGCATGCCAAGTTTCGTCAATTTTCGAGAAGGGAATTAAGAACAGCCCCAAATTGAAGAAAGGACTGAAATCTGAAAATATTCAGAGAGGAGCACTCAAAAACCCAAATTTCTCCATGGTCTCAAATCCTTTGCTAATGAGACTTTCCAGATATCTCATAGATAGCCTTAAGACTCTGGATACCAAGTTTCAAGTCATCTTGCAAAGGGAATCAAGATTTAACTCAAAACCCTAGAAAAGACACAATTCTGAAAATCTGTACGAGCTGAACCAAAAAGGGTCAAATTACTCCTCCATCCTTCACTCTTTGGAAATGAGACTTTGCAGCTAGGATAGCAATAGCAAAGAGAGTCTCGGACCAAAAATCAGATCATCTTATGGAGGGAAACTCAAGAAACATAAAAACCCTAGAACTACAAGAACTGAGCAGAGGAGGCTCAACACTGAAATCTGAGATTAAAACTTGGTTTGCTCTTGAGGTTAACTAGCCAAGTGGCTTTTGAGCATCACCCATGTCATAGCAACCCATTTTGACACTCCCCAACAACAAAGAACTCGAAAATCAAAAAGTCAAGAAATCATCCAAATGAACATCGAAGAGAAAATGCAACAGAGAACAGGAGACTCAATTAAATTCAACCTGAGCCATCTCATATTGATCAAGAGGAAGAGAGATACATGATTGATACAAGATGAATGATTACTAGCTCTCAACTCATCCTCTCAAACTCAAGAACCCTCAACCATACATGCTTTGAGAAGAGGGGACACAACCCTGGCATTTTAAGAAACCATCGAAGAGTGCAAAACCACAGAGGGGACACAGCCCTGCTGTATACACCAACCCTTCACCAACTAAAGTCCTAAAGCCAAACCATCTCACAAAGCCTCTTTTGACTAGAGCTAACCCTAATTCCCTCCAAAATGCTCAAATGGGCATGCAGCCCTCTCCACCTATTTATAGCCTCATGGCTAACGGGTCTCCGCTCCGTTACGCCCGCTAAATCCAACAGAGCCCGCTCCCGCTTGTGCAGCCTTGCGAAATTCCCGTTTCGCCCCTCGTGCACCTTCCGGGAAGCTTCCGCGCTCCTTGTCGCGCACGCCTCGCAACCACCTCGAGTCCACGTCGTCTTCGACACATCCCGACCGTTCTGACCTCAGCACCACCTGTGCCTAGTCCGGTCCACCGTGTCTCGCCACGACTTCGCCTCGACGTCCTGCAGCCACACAGACAAGAAACACGTCAAATAGCACCGCTCGATACATCAAAGCATAATTACCATTATACTTACCATTGAAGAAGTCCAAACCTGTCGAATCATCAGAATAAGCAACCTAACCCGATACGACCAAGTTTGACCAAAACGACCGAGTCCGTCGCACCACGCAACGACATGGTCCAAACCACTCAACCAAACTCGACTAAACTAAACCACTGTCAATTACTCATCATTCACATGTGGTCACCTCCACATGGTCCATCAGTTCCCGTCTTGTCACTGCAAAAGAACATACATGCCAGCCCTTTCCTCAATTGCAGTCATCCTCCTCCTTGTAATAGCTCCTTGTTGAGCCAAGCGGTGTGAACCTATTGCCATAGTCACAGAAAGAACAGTGGGCATGGCAATGGGAATTCCTCCAATTAGAAGCACCAAAAGATTGTCAATTCCTGGTCGGTAAGCCCTGTGCTGGATAGGATACATGACAATAATCTCCACAACCATTCCCACAGCAATTGAACAGATGCAGAAGTTTCCAATGGCAGTCAGAACCTTCTGGAAATGGCCAACTTGGTTTGTTGAATCAACAAGATGTGCAGCCTTGCCAAAGAATGTGTGCACACGGTGGCAATGACAACACCCTCGATTTCACCCTGCTTGCATGTGGAGCCAGAGTACACTCCATCAGCAGGGCCTTTGGTCACTAGCAGGGACTCACCTTCAAGCCTGACATTCCAGCAGCCAAAGTATGTCGAGTGTACGCAGTAGATAGCATTTGGTGAGAATGGCATCAAGGCCAATATCACCTAACAAGCCGTAGGCAAGCTCCAGTTGTTCGAGCATGGGCATGGTGCTTGCGACTGCCAAGGCCTCCTCTATACCCGCGGGTAGTTCAACCACATCAGGCTCTCCATCCTCAGACTCATGAACTGCTCCATCATTCTCTTTAGCCATCATAGTTTTTGCAGCAAAAAATTCTTCACATTATTTGGAACCTAGGCACCCTTCATTTGTTTGTTTTTTTAAAAAGGGTTTTCTAAACCCTGCCTGTAGACTTTACTCCATCATGAGTTACTCCTAGCTAATTTATATGGTGGCAAAACAATATTCTTCGTCACTAACCTTGCTATGTGAAAGAGCAACTCCTAGCTGAGCTAGGATGCTTTGCTGTTCAGCTAGCAACTTTGTATTCACAATTTTGTTTTCAAGATATATAGTTCTGTGTACTAAATAGTAATAGCAATCCTTGTTGAGAGTGCTAGAAGCATTCTGTCTGAATGGGAGGTGATCAAGTTACCAAGTTGCTACAGTGACCTCGAGTAGGTGTGAATCTATCGGGTTGGCTTCGTTAGGCTTTAGCCAACCCTCTGCTGAAGCCACCACTCTAGTGCCATGGGTGTCCAAGCTTCGCACCTCTGCTAGAGATCAAGGGAAGATGGGCCGAGGAATCAATCGGCCCACAACCATGAGTCCGCAAGGCCTAAGTAGCAACATATCCACCCCACGGCCCCACCCCACTCTATATGCAAAATCGAAGGAGCACTACTACAGAAAGGCTAATAGTAAACGCCAAATCACAGACGGTTTTGTGAAACCGTCTGTAATGTAAACTATTACAGACGGTTTTAATTTGAAGGCCGTCTGTGGTATTTGTGGCGGGAAAAAGGAGTATCACAGGCGGTTATCGCTGAACAAATGCGCGATATCGAATATCCTGAGCGGTTTTATTAAAACCGTGCAGTGATATCTGGGATTATCACAGACGGTTTATTATTAAACACCATTTGTGTTGTGTTGACTATCACAGACGGTTGTTGTTAAGAACCGTCTGAGAATGTTCACAGACGGTTTTTAACAAGAACCGTCCGTGATGTCCCTTTGTCTGTCATATTCTAGATCGAGGTTAATATATAAGTACACATTGCTTCTAATAACTTAACTACTGAACTACGAGACAAGAGATCACAAATTAAAGGCAAATTTATTAATTTCAATTAGAGGCAAATTTATTACAAAAGTCGCACAGGTAAAGAGTTTCCCAGTTGTATTCTTTTGGGCCGACGCTTCTTCTTCGACTTGGGGACTTGGAGGATCACCGCTAAATTCTCGAACGCCGTTAAGATTGCCCTTGTCCTCGGCACTTCCTCCTCCGGCTGGGCAAATGATCGCGACATCCATAATGTCGTAGAGGATAGCATGATAAGATTCCTCGAATCGCCGTATTTGCTTGATCGGCAAGGCTATCCATCGATCCATCGTAATGCGTGCGAGCTTCTTCCGCTGCGCACATTGTGGAGAAGAACCGGGGTGAGGTTTCCCTTTCTTGATAGGCACGGGCATTGGGTTGTAGTTCGGGTGATCGAAATTCGGGTTTCTTAGCCCCAAAAAACACTACCGCATTTGGTGCCGATAATCGGGTTCGGGTTGATATACCGATATACGATTCACAAAAATCGACAAAGGCATAGAATTTCGCAATTTCGGGTTCGTTCGGTAATTCGCGGGTAATAAAGTGATAAGTTCAAGTGTATTTCGGGGTAGTTCGGGTGGTCGGGTAGTTCGGATGCTACCCAGAAAGTCGCTATCGAATTTGGGATCGGGGAAGAAGCGGTATTTGCCCACCTAGGCGGCAAGAGGCGTGTCGGAGGAAGTCAAGCTCTAGATGCAAATTAGATGCAAATTGCTGGCTGCTGTGTAAGGTTCGGCGAACAATTCTTGATGAGCAGATGAGAGGAAGGAGATGATCACAAGAACAGTAGAAGCCATGTTGTATTGTATATTGTATTATGCGTCGTAGAAGAGACACGGATTAGGAGCGCATATTTAACCTTTAGCATGCAGCGGTTCGTATACCCAAACATTAATGATATAGGCGCCGTATAACGATCGAGAGACGTTAATTAGGCGATCGAAACATGAAGCGTTACGCATCAAACACGCGCGGCGTTCGGTGTGAAGCTTATGACGACGGTTTTTATAAAACCGTCAGTGATAATATTTATCACGAGCGGTTTTAATAAAAACCGTCTCGTGATAAGCTGGTTTTGTCAAACCATCTCGATGAGCACTATTACGAGCGGTTGTAATTTGGAGGCGTCGTGGTATTTGTGGCGGAAAATGGATTATCACGAGACGGTTATTATTGATGAACCGTCTGTGATACTTTTGTATCCTGAACGGTCTGTATAAAAAAAACTGTGTGATAATGGCTAAGGCATTTATTGCGCTGTTCAGACCGCATCTGTCTTCATTTCGATCCAGATCTAGCCACTGCTGCGCACTTTTTCACTCGGGAGGAAGCTAGGCGATTTCAGGCCAGTTAATTTGGTGGGAAGAGGCAGAGATTGAGCTTTGAAAGATTCAGACTTTCCTGGTTGCTCTAGATATGGTTAGTAATGAAATTTATTTTTTCTTTAATTGCATTACAATTTAGGTCTAAGTAATCCATGAGTGGTTATTGAAGATGGTTAATTTGCAAAATTGTTGGTTATATAATAGTTGTTGTGTTTGTAATATGAATTGAGCTAGCAAATTAAGTCTCAATATAATAAATGTGCCGGTATATATGTAGTTATAATTAGTTAATCTAGATTTTAATACTAAGTTGTTATATATATACGACCAGTAGGACAGAAAGCTGGATGTATGCATGAGCCGTGTGAGTGAAGAGTACATTAATGGCGTTTCGCTTTTATAAGAGTGCGAGGAGGATATGTTGAATAAGGGGGTGGAATATATGTCTGTCCATGTACTAGCTGCGAGAATTTGAAGATGTTTAAGAACCGAGGGCAAATTGAATCGCACTTGATTGGAGGGTTTCAAAAAGGATTATACGTGTTGGACCGATCATGGCGAAGTGAATGATCATATGCCGCGGATGACATCGCCGGTGAAGTGAATGATATGCCCCGGATGACATCACCGTGAATCGAATGATATGCCGCGGTGATGTCGATTGTGGCTCGGATTCGGATAGGTTGCACGATGATAATCTGGAGCAGATGCTTCGCGATGTAGAAGAGAACTATGATGAGAGAGAGTATGTTAAATTCCATGGCTTGATCAGAGAAACCTTTGTACACGGGCTGCAAGTACACGAGGTTGTCGGCCATGCTTGAACTGTTGAAATTGAAGGCAAGCAACGGTTGGTCCAACAAGAGTTTCACGGCGCTGCTAGGTCTTTTCGCGGACATGCTTCCGGAGGGAAATGAGTTGCCTAAAACCACGTATAAAGCCAAGAAGGTTCTTTGTCCGTTGGGAATGGAAGTAGAAAGAATACATGCATGCCCAAGCATTGTATCCTCTACAGAAAGAGTATGCAAACATGCATGTATGTCCGATGTGCAACGTATCCGATACAAGCGTAACAATCAATCGGATGATGGCGAGGAGCAGAGGCGAAGAAAGGACCTCTGCTAAGGTGACATGGTATTTTCCTATAATTCCCGTTTGAAAAGGTTTTTGCAAATCCAAAGGAGGCAAAAGCTGCTGCGTTGGCACTCGGAGGAGCGCAAGAAGGATGGAATGATAAGACACCTTGCTGATTCCGCGAGTGGAGAAACATCGATAGGAGTTTTGCAGAGGTCGCATGCAGAACCAAGGAATATAAGGTTTGGGTGAGTACAGATGGAATGAATCCTTTCGATAGCATGAGCGGTGACATAGCACATGGCCCGTGACTCTGCATCTATAACCTTCCTCCTTGGTTGTGTATGAAGCGAAAGTACATTTTTTGTCGATACTTATCCAAGGGCCAAAACAACACAGGAATGATATCGATGTGTTCCTAGCACCGTTGGTGGAAGATCTAAAAGTACTATGGAGCGAAGGGTACAGGTATGGGATGCATACAAGCGAGAGAATTTCACTCTGCGCTCCTTATTGTTCTGCACCATAAATGAATATCCTGCCCTTAGTAACCTATCGGGCCATAGTACAAAAGGTGCCAAAGCTTGTACTCACTTTGTTTAGATGGTACCGAGAGTGTGTGGTTGAGACACTCACATAAAACCGTCTACATGCGTCACCGCCGGTTCCTTGGAGGGCTCACCTATACCGCAAGATGAAGAAACAATTTGACGGAGAGAAGGAAGGCGGTTTAGCTCCAAGGCATTTAAGGGGCACGAGGTTTATGATATGGTTAAGGATTTAGATGTTGTCCTCGGAAAGGGACGTAAATTGAGGGCTTATGAGAAGAACACCGGAAGAAGAGATCAATATTTTGGGACTTACCTTATTGGGAGTACCTAGATGTTCGCACCTTGCATCGGCGTCATGCACGTAGAAAAGAATGTGTGCGGCGACTTGATTGGTCTCTTCGAGCATCCGTGATAAAACAAAGGGCGGTGTCAACGCACGGCTTGACTTGGTGACATGAACATCGGCCGGAGTTAGCACCGACAAGCGCGATAATGGACGACGTACCTTCCCCTGCGTGCTACACTCTGTCCAAGGCTAAGAAAGCGAAGCGTGCGCTGCTTGCATGGTGTCAAAGTTCCGTCTCGTTACTCCGGCAACATGAAGAAACTTGTTTCGATGCAAGATTTGAAGTTAAATGGCATGAAGTCTCATGATTGTCATGTGCTGATGACACAGATGCTCCCTATTGCAATTAGAAATATTTTACCGATCAAAGTTCGAGAGACAATCATGAGGCTATGTTATTTCTTTAACACAATTGCTCAGAAGGTCATCGATCCCGAAGGACTAGATGCTCTGCAGGACGAGGTGGTGATGACTCTATGTCACCTTGAAATGTATTTCCCTCCTTCGTTTTTCGATATCATGGTCCATCTCATTGTTCACGTTGTGTGGGAGATAAAAATGTGCGGGCCCGTATTCCTACATAGCATGTACCCATTTGAGAGGTTCATGGGAATTCTCAAGTCCTACGTACGGAATCGTTCTCGGCCGGAGGGCAGCATCGTCGAAGGTTATGCAAGCGAAGAGGTCATTGAGTTTTGTGTCAATTATATGGCTCAGATTCAACCGATAGGTGTCCCTCATCTCGTCATGAGGGGAGGTTGAAGGGTCTCGGAACTATCGGAAGGAAAGCAATCACTCCAGATATGGAGACGTATACTCAAGCCCATTTCACGGTGTTGCAACACATGACTGAAGTGACGCCTTATGTGGACCAGCACAAGGGTGTGCTTCGGCAACAGAATCCGGAGCGGTCGGATGTTTGGATCATGAAGCAACACAACCGTCGGTTCAACCAATGGTTGAAGGAGCAAATCGCTAGGAGCTCGCCGAGTGAGACGCTCACATGGTTGGCAAAAGGGCCAACATTTACAGTTGTGACATGGCAAGGATATGACATAAATGGGTACACATTCTATCTGTGATCTCGGGATGTCAAGAGCACTAACGAACAGCGGTGTCGCATAGATGCATTCAGTACCGATGGGTCGAGAAACTCGTACTATGGCTTCATAGAAGAGATTTGGGAGCTCGACTATGTGGTTTTCAAGATCCCCTTATTTATTGCCGTTGGGTGCATCTCCCACAGTGAAGGTTGACAAATGCGGTGTCACAACCGTAGACCTCCAACGTGTCGGGTACAAAGGCGAACCATTCGTACTCGCCAATCAAGTTGTTCAAGTTTTCTATGTAACCGACCGGCAAATAAGAAACGCCATGTAGTTCTTCATGGAAAAGGAGAATTGTCAGAGTGGAGAATGTAGTGGATGAGGAGGAATACAATCAATTTGACGAGTTACCTCCTTTTGGAAATGGCATAAGGGTCGACGATGAACAACGTGACGAAACTAGTTACGTACGCATTGATCATGATGAAGGGATAATTTTTAAAGGAAATAAGCAAGTACAATAAGAATGTATATGTGAAAATGTGTGACAATTTTGAGATGTATATGTGAAAATATGTGATGTAGTCAATTTTGAGATGTATATGTGAAAATGTGTGACAATTTTGAGATGTATATGTGAAAATGTGTGATGTAGTCAATTTTTAGCTGTATATGTGAAAAATGTGTGATGTAGTCAATTTTGAGATGTATATGTTCCAATGTATATGTGTGATGTATTTGAGAATGACAAAATGTATCAAGAAATACACTGTGTGAATGCAGCTGGTTGGTGTTGTATATAAATGCAGCTGTTTGGTGGTTGATATGAATACAGCTGTGTAGTTATTGGTGTTGTCTTAATTGCAACAACCGGCAAAGGCTTATCACAGAAGGTTCTAAACTTAGAACCGTCTGTGATAGTAAACTATCACAGACGGTTCTAAGTTTAGAACCGGCTGTGATAAGCCTCTATCACAGACGGTTCTAAGTTTAGAACCGTGCGTGATAGTTATCCTGAGCGGTTGTAAGTTTAGAACCGCTCGTGATAATCTCCCTACATATACCCTCTCGCTAGGGTTTTCCGTGTGCGCTGCAGTTATTCGATTAGATCTAAATCCCGAGCCCGTCGTCGCCGCCGCCTCCCCGAGCTCGTCGCCTCCTCCTCCTCCATCGCCGCCGCCTCCCCGAGCCCGTCGCCTCCTCCTCCTCCGTCGCCGCCTCCCCAAGCCCGTCGCCTCCTCCTCCTCCTGCGTCGCCGCCTCCTCCTCCTCCGCCGTCCCTAAGGTCATCAAATCCCTCCCCGAGCTTCATGCTTACTGTTAGTGTTTAGGGTTGATGCTTGATGCTTCATACTGTTATGGTTAGTTGCTTAGTACATATTTAGGGTTGATGCTTCATGCTTCTTTGTTAGTGTTTAGGGTTGATGCTTGATGCTTCATCTTTGTTATGGTTAGTTGCTTAGTACATATTTAGGGTTGATGCTTCATGCTTACTGTTAGTGTTTAGGGTTGATGCTTGATGTTGGTACATATTACATTGGTACATTGTTTACTGCAGTAGCTTAGTTTAATTTGCTATTTGGTACATACTACATTGGTACATTGTTTACTGCAGTTGCTTAGTTTACATTGGTACATATTACATTGCTTGTTGTGTTAGTATATAGTATATAGTATAGGCACATAAGCCCTCTCTGTCTACATCACCCCCTCCCTTCTCCCCCTTCCCTCTACTCCTCTCCTCTCTTCCTAACATTGAGCATCATGTTTCACTTTTCTTGCTTCCTCATCTTATCTTCCTAACACATTCTAGTGTATCCGGATAAAGAAATCTTGCGATTATTGCAAAAGATACATTGACCATTTGGGTGGAAAGAAATACATTGTGTCGTCAGGCTCATGACTGCCAATTCGAAGCATAGCATAGCATCGAGGCACATCAGAGGCTGCGGTGTGTCTTGAAGAATGCCAAGAGCTGGTCTTCAGATGTGGCATTCCTGAAACTACAAATTATGAATCTTATTCTCATAACCCATCTGAAGACCAGCTCTTGGCATTCCTCAAGACACAGCAGCAGGCCTCGGACGTGCCTCGGATGCTATGCTATGCTTGAATTGGCGATCATGCGCTGACAAACAGTTGATCTTTCCACCCAAAAGCTCCATGTATCTAGACAAAAAACAGCAAATGAAGCAAGTGACATACTATAGTGTTCCCGTTCAATGAACCGGATACACTAGTTTGTGTCATTTGCTTCATAGACCTTTGTTTAGGGACTTTGCTATTTGGTTTATAGTATTAGCAACTAAAGTAGGTGCTAGGATAGGCAACATGTCACCCGCGCATTCTTCATAGAACTTTGTTTAGAGACCTTGTAGTAATAGTATTACAAAATGCAAGGCAATTTTAGTATAAAAGTTCAAAAAAAAAAGAAATTCACAGATTCTTCGGTGAGCAGCCGACATAGCCGACTTCTTCGGTGGCGACTATCTATCTGCTTCTTCCCACTCCTTCTCTTCATCTCGGTCTCGGATCACGACGCGCAAGAGCGATGATTCAGTTCTTCTTCCCACTCCTTCTCTTCATCTCTGGTCTCTGGATCACGTACGCCAGTAGCGATGATTCAGTTAGATGAACCTTGTACTCTTTCTTTCCTTCCGAATGACTAAGGTTAACTTTTTCGAATTACGTAGGGCGTTCGCGATGTACATTGAAAAGGGAGGTGACTCGAAGCGCGGGGCCAAAGGCCTGCTGACACATGTTCGAGATTTTAAGGTATTCGCTATTTCACATTAATTAATCCTATGCAACAGTTGGTACTAATGCCTCTTGAACTAACACATTCCATTTTTGCGGTGCCACGGCGGACCGGGCAACACATGTGGATACTACGTTTGCCAACATATGGAACTACTCCTCGATTCCTCGAGGCTCACCAATCGCAAGGTTTGTCACTCTTTCCATAATTACTTCATACTTATCACGTTACATATATATGCACATTGATATTCCTATCGATAGATGTGTCCATCCGTCAATCGCATTGAAACGATCGATTTTGGAGGATTCAAGGAGAGTTGGTGTACTTTTTGCGACTCAAGTCATAAAGCCGGGAGGGCGGTTCCACTGCGCACCATGATTTCTTATTGGTCTTATCACTAAGTGTAAATGCGGTGTAGATCTTTTGTAAGCATGCATTTGTTAATGGATATTTCATTTCAATTCAATTAATCGATTTGCGAAATGGATGCATGCTTTATGTTTGTGAAATGAAGTGCGATGTCAATTGGATGTTTTATGTCCGTGAAATGTATCGAAAGCAAATGAGATGTGTGAATTGTATGTTTTTGTGCGTGATTATCTGCTTGTTTCAAAGGGCATGGCTAGCATTCACGAGGCTAGCCAATAAGAGAAATATATGTAGGGTGAAGGGAATATCACAGACGGTTTTACTCAAAACCGTGCGTGATAGCTGATAATCACACGGTTTTACTCAAAAACCGTGCGTGATAATCGATATCACGACGGTTGTTAACTAAAAATAAATGCGTGATTATCAGCTATAACAGATGGTTTTTAGTAAAACCGCAAATGCGTGATTATGAGCTATCACGAGCGGTTTTTAACTAAAAATTGTCTGTGATTATCAGCTATCACAGACGATTTTTGAGTAAAAACCGTCTGTGATAGCCCATAATCATAGACGGTTCAAAAACTGTCTGTGATGACATTCGATTATCACTGACCCATAAATACAGATGGCTCACAAAACCGTCTGTGATGACGTTTTAGAACCGTTTGTGATGACCTTTTCTGTAGTAGTGGAGGAAGGATCATTCAAGTGGAGAATGGAGGGTGCGCACCTGAGCCGAGCAGCGACTGATGGTGCAACAAGGTGCGGGGAAGGTGAGGAGGCTCAAGGCCAGGGGTAGGGCAGTGGCTGGTAGGGGCCAGGGAGCCTAGCTACCTAGGGCAGCTATAACACACTGACCTAATGTCTGACCCCAAAATGCTATCACAACTCTATTTCACTCTAAATCACACCCATCCCTACTAGAATTTGGCGGCATTTCCTCTACTTATAATACTATGAAATGGTAAACAACATGTGTTTAACAATATACATATGAACAAGAATAGATACATCACAACTGAAGCTTCGGATCTTGCACCCAAAAATGCTCAGGACCTTGCGCCCAAGAACGCCCGAAACCATGCGTTCAAGAGTTTAATTGAACTAGCAAATATAACACTACTGAGGAAACATACATTACCATAAAAGTTTTCTAAGGTTCATCATCAATTTATGAAGGTTCTATTGACTAAGTTGCAAATTAGCAAGCTACTTTACTAAGGTAATATTTATGAAAGTAGAGGTGAAATTATATATCATTATTATTGGATGTGGCATAGAGGTGCTACTCCTATTTCTGATGCATGACGCCTATAACAACAATAAAGTAAGCGTGAGTTCAAGACTCATCAAGTACATAGCAGCAAACATTAAACATCAATGTTGGGGGAGTGGCCCCTACCTAGGCCCAATTGGCCCACCATGCACAACCCAAATATGATGTAACTAAAAGGTAGGCCCACATATGCCATGTAAAGAAAAATGACATGTTCCTCCACAAGTAAAGACCCTAAGGAAGGTATTTATGTTTTCCCGAAGCTCCGGTATCTACTATCTGATGTGTAACCACAATAGTTGGCATCATCCGTGAGGAGCAGTTTAGAAGCCACAAGTCAAAACCAAAATGCCTGGGCCTGATGGCACTGAAGAGGAAGGCGACATCGGCCTTAAATCAAAGGAGGAGCACCACAGTTGCGTGGTGATGGAGCTGGTGGTTGAGGACCCCCACCCCTGTGATAGCGATGCACTGTGGTAGCTAGGTCCAATGTCGTGGTAGGCAACAAAGATGGCCCTCCAGCAGCAGTGTAGGCCGGTGAGTAGACGATGTCACAAATAGAGGACCCCGCTTTGGCAGCCCCTGGCAGTTCCAGCACCCCCATCATCGTTGCGGTGACCTCTAGTGACCCAGGCACTTTGCCACCACCACAGAGCGAGTCGAGGGCCACCTGGTGCGAACACTGAGTGCGATCAATGGTAGGCTAGAGGCAATCTACGGCACATTGCAGATGGAATTATTGGACCTATGGAGGGCCATACGGGAGCTACAAGAGGCTCAAAGCAAATAGATCCCCGCCATCACAATGACAGAGGTGGGCACAGAAGGGATGAACAATCTGGATGCCACCACTGGTGCTCGCACTCCCCCGGTGGGTGGACTCTGAGTCCCCATTAGTTTAGGCTTGCAGTAGTGCACTTGGCTGGAGGACTTCAAGATGCCCATGGTGGAGGCCTACATGGGAGACACTAACCCCACGAGTTCCTACACATCTACGAGATGGCTATCGAAGCTACGGGAGGAGACGACTCGACAAAGGCTATGGGGCTGCCGCTCGCCTTATAGGGGGTTGCGCTATCCTGACTATTCACGATCGCCCCCTGTTCCATGTACGTGTGGGAGCAGGTCCACGATCTCATGCACAATAACTTTCAAGGTAACTATGCAGAGTGGGTTGACACTGACCAGCTCTTCACAATAAAGCAACCCTAAGAGAGAAGCTGCAAGAGTACTTCAAGCACTTCATAAAAGTTCGATGCCATGACATCAATGATACAACAATCATCAACGCTACCATTCGAGGCTTTCAGAACGGGCCTTTCATAGAGTGCAATGCTCAAAAACCCATAAAGACAGCGGCCAAGCTCTTTGATAAAAATAAGAGAGTATGCGAGGGCCGAGGAGGATGTGATGAGCTGTGAGGTTGACATCATGAAGCCCAATGCAGAGGGTTAGCCCACCCCCTCATCCTAGAGGAAGGGTGCAACCCAAAAATAATGAAAGGAGCCCTAAGGCAGGTACATATCGGCATCGAAGGGGAAGTAACGAGGTCTCCACCCTCGGTGGCCAAGGCCGTGGTAGAGGAAGGGGCCATGGTCATAGAAGGGGGTGAGGCCTAGAGGATGGGTGCTTGCAGGGGTTGTCGTGCGATGTGCACAGCAAGGGGGAACACACAACGTGCGAGTGCCCCACCATTGTAGCACTCCATGAGAGCATGGCCAGGGATCATGATTAAGACGTGAGGACACTGGTGATGGTGCATGTACAGTAGCCTTCGGAGATGCCACTCATGTGAGCCCCTTTGAGCATGCTATGGATCGAAGCTGCTGACGCTGGACCTCGGCAGGTGATCAACGCCATAACAGGAGGGTCATCCCTTATGTTTCCTTCTAAGAGGCAACAGAGGGCCTATCGCGTGTGTCGGATCCCGGAGCAGCAACTCCAGGACCCTATGTGTAAATCGCACTATCCCAGAAAAAACTAGTGCACGCAAGGTTAATAGGGATGCATATCTCACATAATAACCACACTTTATTATATAGCAAGGTATGGGCCTTATGGCCAAAGTTTACAATAACACCATAAGGTAGACAACGGAAGATAGACAAAGCAGCAGCCCATCCAGCCTTCCCACAGGTGAATGACTGTAAGACGTGGCCTATTCGTTGCAATCCTCACCGTAGTCGTCGAAGGCTTCCTCTGGAAAGATGATAAATTGAGCAACGTGAGCACATAAAGTACTCCACAAGTTACACCAGGAGTTTAATAGAGTTAATACATGCATAAGGAGAATCAAAGGAAGGCATATTATGTTTAATTGCATAAAAGGCAACATTGGAGTAATATCGTAAAGTTTGAACAAATGCTGAATTTGATACCATAAATAGAAACAAGATTTTAACAAAAATAATATCGTTAGGGCAGGCTTCAACCAAACACTACCCTAACTACAGGTATCCCACCCGGACCATCTTTCCAAAAGATATCCAAATTTTCCACAAACCAGATTTTATTAAACCAAAGTCTAATATGTGAAAAACCATACTCAGCATGTCCTTGACCATAGACACGGCTATCCAGGATAGTTTGATACTCTATAGAGGTGTAAAACTTTACCCACAAGACATGTCCTCTCGTAATGCCATGCGATTAGCACATTGCCTTAGGTGTGCGGCTGAGAGTTCATGACAAAGCCTTTACAATGTTCCGTTGTCAACTAGATCACGCCGCCACTAAGGTTTCACCACAATATGAATCCACATGTTGGAGCCCCCTCTTGTGCCATGTGAGACTTCTTGCGGCTTGCGCCACGCTCACATTCAGCCTATAGCGAGATCAAGTTGGAACTTCACAAATTGTTCGGCTAGGTTTGTCCCATATCAGACTTGTGGTAGTACGGTGTGACTTTGTCAAAGTAGCTCACAAACCGGTCTTTAACATGACTTAAGCCTAACCACATATCTCATGTGCCTGGCAATCGACACTGAGTTATCAACATCAACGCATGCCAGCAAGCACCCACCAACATACCATTGCCAAAATCTAAACTAAGTTTTTATATTTTGTTTGAAAAATATTTCATAAACATTCTTGACTCACCAAAGTTAAGAATACACTTCAAAAGTTTTTCATTTTATGTGAAAGTTTATCCCAACCTATAATCATTCTAAGCATGGCTAAGCAATTCTATAAGATTTCTAGTAAATATTAATGTACTAACTAGGTTTTCATCTAGGGTGACAAGGCACAATTGTGTTTAATGTCAAGTTTGGCTATACAAAGGATTTAGGCATAACTAGAATTTAAACTAGATTTGAATAAAAGTAAGAATGTATAACAATTTAAAATCAACATAAATAATTTAGATTATTGGGATCAACATGATCAAGGGTGTAATTTGCCTTGCTCAAGATCCTGGTGCGAGCCGTCGAAGTCGTGCTCTCCGAGATCGTCATAATGTACGTGCGAAGAACCAAACAAATAAATTCAAATAAAATATTCAAATAAAATTCAAAATTTCAAATGGGTAGTTTAGGATTTTAGAAGAATTTAGAAATTTGAACGGGTCAAATCGGAGTTAAAACGAAGAAATACGGGCTTCTGGAAGTTTGAAAAGAGAGAAAATGGAAAAAAGGCTAATTTTTGGAATTATTTTTATACTGAAAAAGATATTTATGACGTCAGCAGAAATTTTTTTTTTGGCTGCATTATTTTTGAATTGGAATTGCTGACGAGGCGAGGCCGGCTGACGTGGCGGCCGTGGCATGCCACTGGGCTGCCACGTGGCTCGAGGCGATGACGTGGCCGGGCCGGTGCGGCAGCACATGGAGCCCGCAAGCTCGCCAGAGCTCTGGTGCTCGGCGGCGGCCGGCGAGAGGTGGAGGAGGGAGAGGAGGCGGCGGGGGTTTGGATCCTACCCAGCGCCGGACTCGGGGAAGACCGGAGGCGGTCGGTGATGGGAGAGGAGTGGCGGCGGCTGCGGCTCTCAGGGGCGGCAGTGCTCCGGTGGCTTAGGCGCTCGGCCGAGGAGGGGGAAACAGAGAGCGAAGGGAGGCAGTACGGAAGAAGGCACTGGGGGGGGGAGTTTGTAGGAAAGGAGGGCGGCGTGGCTCACCGGACTTCCCAGGGAGGAAGCTAGTTTGGGGGTGCGAACGTGAACGGGGAGGATGGCCTTTAATGGCAGGCAGGGGTGCGGCAGCAAGGGGGGAACCCGAGGCGGCGTCTAGGGAAGAGAAACCGGCCGGGAAGATGAAGCTTTGGTGGCGGTAATGGAGCACGGCTGGAGGTAGAAGAAGGGAGAGGTAGAAGACAAAGATGACAGGTGGGGCTTGTGCGTCGGTGAGATAGGGAGTGGAGAGGAAGGGGGCGGACGACCGTATAAAAGGACACATGGCAAGGAAGCAAATCTCGGCCGTTGAGGTGAAATAAAGGGGTAAGTAGGGGCTTACAGCCAAGATTAGATCAAGGGGCGGGGTGGATCTAATCTGGGAGTGACACATGTCAGCCTCAGATTAATTCGGATTTAAATTTTGTTTTAAATTTTCAGAAATACTAGAAAGCTTCAAAAATACTTAGAAAATAGTAAATAATGTCTAAAAATTCCAAAAAAGTTCATAAAAATTCCTGGAGCTGTTTAGACTTAGAGAAAATGTTTTTAATATAAATTTGGCCTTTATATTTTACAAAAAATACCTTTTTGGCTTTTAAAAATTGATTTTTAAATCCAAAAATTACTATAAATTCAGGAGAGCTCAAGAAAAGAAAGATAGTCTCTTTTTGGCTTTAATAAAATACTTATAGTAATTTTTCTTACTCTAGGCATTGAAATAAAATCCACATAACTCCAAATAAATCCCATAAAATTAATAAAAAATAATTAAAATTTTGGGATGTTACAAACCTACCCCCTTAAAAGAAATCTCGCCCTTGAGATTTGAACTAGCTAGCAAAGAGATGGGGATGGTAGGCTTTTAAATCTTTTTCTCGCTCCCAGGTTGCTTCATCCTCAATGTGATTGCTCCATTGAACTTTGCAGAATCTGATGGTTTTCTTCCTGGTTTGACGCTCTGTTGTCTCGAGAATCTTGATTGGTTGCTCTTGGTACGTGAGACCTTCCTGAAGATCCAGGGTTTTTAGTGCTGCTTGCTTTGCAGGTACTCGAAGACATTTCTTCAACTGAAAGACATGGAAAACATTGTGTACTCCTGACATGCTTGGTGGCAACTCCAACTGATAAGCAACTTCTCCTCTGCGACTTACGATCTTGAATGATCCAACATATCTCGGTAAAACCTTTCCTCTTGCCTGAAATCTTCTTACTCCTTGGAGCAGGGATACTCTAAGATAAACATAGTCATCAACCTCAAAGGTTAAGTCTCGACGATGATTGTCAGCATAACTCTTCTGCTGTGATTGGTCTATTTTTAACTTGTCCTTGATTTTTCTTACTTTTTCTTTAGCATCATGAAGTAAGTTTGGCCTAGCATCTTGAAACTTTTCTGGCTGCTCCTAGAGCAAAGGTGTTCTGCACTTCCTGCCATACAGTGCTTCAAAAGGTGCCATCTACAAGCTGGTTTGATAGCTGTTGTTGTATGAGACTCAGTATAGGGTAAAGATCGATCCCAACTGTTTCCAAAATCCAGAGTACAAGCTCTTAGCATATCCTCTAGTACCTGATTTACCCGTTCTGTTTGTCCATCTATCTTGGGATGATAAGCTGTACTGAAGTTAAGCTTACTCTCTAACTCTTCATGAATTTTCTGCCAAAATCTGGAGGTGAACTGATTTCCTCTATTTGACACTATCTTTCTTGGAACTCCATGCAAGCACACAATTTTGGACATATATAGCTCAGCTAACTTGCCATAAAATGGGCTACTTTAGTTAGTCGGTCAATTACCACCCAAATGGAGTCATAACCGGATTGAGTTCTGGGGAGTCCAGTTATGAAATCCATGCTAATTTCTTCCCACTTCCAATATGCTATAGGCAAGGGTTACAAAAGTCCTACAGGTTTCTGACGTTCTGCTTTGACCCTTTGGCAGGTGTCACATGCTTCAACAAACTCTACAATTTTCCTTTCTCTAAGGTCCTGGTACATCTTTATACGACCTGGGTGAATTGAGTATGGGGTTTCATGGGCTTCTCGTAGAATCATATCTTTGATCTCTTGATTATTGGGTACACAGATGCAATTCTCAAACCGAACGGTTCCATGCTCATCCACACTGAATCTAGGGGCATTGCCTCTTCTCATATTCTTCCTAATTTCCTGAATATTCACTACTAAATTTTTACCCTTGCGCAACGACGAGAAAACGTTGTAATAGGCCCAATTTGGTTGCACAAGGTACATATTGCAACCAAATCACGTTCGTTGCCAATGGATGCAATAAGTCGCGTTGCAATAAGGTATTGCAACTGTTGCTAGTTTGGCGTTGCAACTGTTGGGGTTTATTGCAACCATAGCTGTCCGTTGCCAAGCATGGCAATAGGGGCGTTGTTGCAACATTCACGGCCGTGGCAATATAAGCAATTGCCACGCCGTCTTCGTAACAAGAGGTGGTACATGCAGCGATCGATAGCGTAGCAATAGAGACATTTGCCACAAACAACGTCGTGGTAATAGTTTGTATTGCCACGCCATAATTTTGTTGCCAAAGGTGTTATTGCCACGATTGTCATGCGTGGCAATAGTACCATTGCCACGCAATTTTATTCGTTGCGAGAGATCATATGTTATTGCCACGGCAGCCATGCGTGGCAATAGTACCATTGCCACGCAATTTTATTCGTTGCGAGAGATCATACGTTATTGCCACGAGTCATGCCGTGGCAATACTACCATTGCCACGCAATTTTATTCGTTGCGAGAGATCATACGTTATTGCCACGGTAGTCATGCCGTGGCAATACTACCATTGCCACGCAATTTTATTCGTTGCGAGATCATATTGCCACTCAAGTGAGTTCGTTGCCATAGATCATATTGCGACGCATAGCAGTTCGTTGGCATAGTTTGTATTGCAACACTAGTAACATTTGATTTGTGGTTTAATAAATCGTCATTGAAAAAACAATAAACCATAATAAAAACGATTGCACTCACATATATTAATTATAATCAATCATTCAATAAGTTGACAATCCATTGAAGTAGTATCTAAATCATAGACGAGTGTACAGTTCACTCATTATTTCACAACTTTTAAAACGCAAGTACAAGTCTCCCTAACATCTATGCGGCACTCGAGGTTTCCTAGCAGCGCAACATGTCATTGTGTCCTTGCTTGATTCTGAGCCTCCCACTCAAACTTTGTCCACCTCTCGACCAAAAGAATAAGATTGGGATATTAGAAACTTATTAAGTTTACTACTTCATACACGAATGTAAAGAGATTCGGATACAACATGGTTGTAATTAAGCAAAAGTAGAATTAAGCAAAACTAGTTGGTGATAACATATTGTAGTTGTTACACGACTCTTCTTTTCTGATTTCTTGTTTTATTCATAAGTCTTGTGAAGTGATATATGTCACGGTGCCACATTAGAATTGTTTTCGTTGAAAAGATTTACGATGTGATAAACTTTGATTGCATGAGTAGGTGGTACTGCATCTTTTTGTGTGGTGACAACGCTTCTTTGCTGAGTCTGGAAACATTAAATTGTTCGATCTATGTTAGCTACAGTTTAAGGTTTATAGCTCAAGATTACTTGGAACATATTGCAATAATGTCATTACCTGCTGTAATGCATCTTCCTTTTGATTTGCAAGTTCATCAGTCTCATCGTCCTCTTGTATGGTAGGTGCAATTTGTATACTGTCATTGTTTTGCGGGGTAGTCTACGCATAAAAATATTGAGGTAAAAGATTAGGCATCATAATCATAATCATAAGTTTATTAAAAGGACGAAAGATGAAAATTATTCTGAAATTTTACCTGATTTATAGTTCCTTCTTTGTGCTGCGCTAGCATTTTAAGAAATTCTTGCTTCAGTTCAATCTTAGCTTTTTCCAGATCCTCTTGCATCTTTCTCCTATTTTCTTCTTTCTCCCTTTCCCTTTCAGCAGCCCGTGCAAGTCGTTGTTTCAACTTCTCAACCTCTACTTCAAAAGCAATTCTCTTCTCGTTGGTGCGGCTTCAGCACGTGCATGTACTTCAAGGTTCTCTTTCATAAGCTCCTGCGAGTTCGATGCATTTCGCCAAGTATCCATGCCCATGTACTTTGGATGATTTGATTTGTGTGGTTTCTTTGTAGCATGATTGGAAAATCATGTTTTCCTCAGCAATTGTAAGTAATTGTCTATCGAGTTCGACTCCATCTCACACATTTTGAAGGTCGCTTTTTCCTAAATGAAATAACAGAATCCGTTAGAGTTGCTTGATACAACCAGCAGCTTTAAAAAGGCTTGGCAAAAGATTTACTCACATATACTTGGTGACACTGAATTTGACCATTTCCTGTTTTGTGTGAGTGCTCTTCCAAAGAAAAAGATCACTGGCTCTTCACCGTTTCTTTGTCTCTCTAGGATGCCAAAATATAATTCAACACATAAGTATTGCATCATACAATGGAAGGATCAGATTAGTGTATCTCATGATTACTGCTCAAAGCTACACTTTGTGAGAAGTTTTTGAACCCATCGGATGCTTGGTTTTTTGCTGCTGACGGTTGGAGGAGTTCTGGTTGCTAACCTTCTGCAAAATGACAACAAGTGGTATGTAACAATGCAATTTTGGTTGCTAAAGTTTGTTTGACAAAGTAGATTTTACTAGAACTAACCTTGAATTTATCAGATCAAAATACAACAACAAGTAGTGCCACTCAACAAGGTGTAATTCTTGAGCTTATTTTGTATTCTCTCACCATAATTATTATAAGCCTTGTATGTGGCACTCAGAGCTGATCGCCATCCTTTGTACCGCTCCTTGGCAATGTTCCATATTTTATCTTTTGCTTCATCCTCAGTGGCAATGTTGATGAAGTTCCACCTAGTCTGTTTACAATTAAAAAACAATCAAATGGTTTAAGCAGATTAATTTACGCATCACACGAGTAGGAATAAAAATAGTACGCAGCGTACCAGTATGTCTTCTGCAATTACATTTTTGACATCTTCCTTTATATCCTTCCAACTGTTTACTCCAATTAGTGGGGCCCTTTTCCTTGTAAACAGTACAACCTCATCGACAAATGTACGGGCGTTCGGTCCAACCGGCCTCCAAGCCTGGATGAAAATTCGATTTGTAGTTTTGAGTGCGATCCTTAACTCTCTTGGTGGCTGCTGCTAGTCCTTTAACAGTGCCACGACCTCTTTTCTTGCGATGATTGGAGCCATCTCCTTGCAAAAAAGACAATAACGAACTTGATATGTGAATTCTCAATTAAGATATGTGAATACAATATTAAAAGATAACGAACTTATCTAATTCTCAATTAAGATATGTGAATCCAATATTAAAAGTATATGAATGATCACAAACCATTTCCCTCTTCCCTTTTCTTCCTTGCATGGCTTGGCCTATTTGAGGGTGGTGTCGCATTGCTTCCATTACTTTCATCGTCTTCAATTATAATGCCATCAGTGTCACGTTGCTCTACATATGCCACTGCACACAAAGTTAAAAGCTTCAGTTCAAAAAAAATTAGTAGTAAAATAAATTGGTTGAAAAAGGAAAATTAATTACTAATTTCTGGAATGTGCCCTTTCAGCCTTAACCATTCATTGTACGTAATGATTGTTGCATCCCTAAAGTCATCCCTCAAATCTGTTAGTCACCAAAAACATATTAGATAAGTTGTAGTTTATATAAAGTGGCTAAGATTGTAAACAATACGAATCCATATGGAGAAACATAGATGTTATACTTGTGGATTTGTCCTTTGCAACCCCACTAGCCGATCTTTGTATGCATCAAATGGATCATCCATAAGCAGATGCTCATCATCTTCTGGCTGCTGCCTTGGTCGCTTGAGGGGTGTTATGCTCACTTGCTTTGTTGTCTCTTGCTCCTTTGAGAGTACTAATCTGATTTTCCTTTCTTCCTCATGTTCTGTAACATGCGTTACGCATCTGGGGTATAATCAATAGCTGCAGCGTTGCTACATCCGTGCCACATCGCTTCTTGTAGTATAAGTAGTCCCGCCAAAGCATACCCTAGCTGTTCTTTGAAACTTAGCAAGGTCAAAAATTTATATCACCCTTATCAAGTGTGAGGTGGAGGTGTGCTTTGTCTGCAGATTATCCCTTGCACATAAAATGTATTGACCACATCTCTCCGGTTAAATTTGCTCTGCACATTACAAAATTGTGAGTGCAATCAAGAAATACTTCTTAGCTTCCAAGAGCCTTTGACAAAAATGAGAATCCCCATTTTTGACAGCGACCTGAGTTAAAAGTATTGTTGCCTAAGTATTTTCTTCTCAACATTATTTGCCAAATTCCATCTTAATACTCAAGCTTCCAAAGCCATTACACGTAAAGCACTTAACTGAAGACTAATCAGCCAGCAAGGAAAACTATTGGCTCATGTATATATGTATAAACAATTACACGTAATGCAAATTTTTTGTCAATGAACCATCTATCATACATAATTTTTAGCCAAGCAATCAGTTTGTTGCTATGAAAGGCCTCATAATATACCAAAGCTAGTCTTTTCTACATGCATGCCCGGACCAAGGCCTCATAATTTTTAGCCAAGCAATCAGTTTTCTGATTCACTTCAGCCTACCAAAAGAGCACCAGCTGGGCACGAGAATAATGAACATACTCCACGAGTGAACGACTCGTGGTTCAGCAAATGAGACTATTGATTATCTTCGCATTTATAAAAAAACAGATTCTTGAACAAATATTTGTTGGATCATGCATACAAACAGAAAGAGATGTGAAGATGTTATCGAGAGCGTGGTGGGTTCTGACATACTCGGTGAACACTAATCTCATTTGTTCAATTTATACCGGCTTTTACCATTCAATAAAGTTTACGATACTTTAAAAGGCTTGTGGTATTCTGCTGTTATGAATTTCCAAAGTGAAAGTGAGCGCATTAAGCGGGAATCAATTCGAGAGGCAATCAACAATTCTTGTCGTGAGAATAACATCTTGATGATTAACTACCTATACGGTAGGATATGGTTTTCTCTGTTCTTAGAAATCAGAATGAAAAAGTTATTTGATTCTTGTGCCTTACATTAACAATATCAGAATCGCTTTAATCTGTTATCATTTCTCTTAGTGATTGCAGTAGTTTTCTTTCCTATTAGAATAAATGTTTATTCTTCCCTTATTGTGTATTCTGATAAATATGGTTTGACCGCCAAAGGACCATTGAGTTTATTGCATGCTGGAATTGATGGTTTATTCTGCGGTGATCCGTTATCTTGCTATGTACTTTTTGTTTTGATAATTAATATCATACTTACCTATTTAGGAAATAGATATGTAGCTGTTATAGGCTTGCTAATTTTATCGCAGTTTGATTATCATTAAATTATAAACACCCTATATAATTTTTTTTTCAGAGAGGTTGATTCCATGGACCTGAGAAAGAAGCTTCCTTTCTGTGTTGGTCTTCTATTGCGCCTTATAAGGAAAAACTACCGTATATATGTGACTTGTACCACTGGATATGATAGATCACCAGCATGTGTGATTGCATATTTACATTGGGTTCAAGATACACCTCTCCATATTGCTCACAAGTTCATCAACTGGTTTGCACTCTTGTAGACTGACGAGGTAATTTTAGTTTACTGATTTTCTTAATTGAGTGGATTGAACCTATCTAAAAGACCAGCCTGGTTCCTTTAATATGTGGACTGTTGCAGTTGGTGTCATGGTTATTGCTTTGGGAGCTAAAATTTCGTTTAAATATGCAGAACTGCATTTATAAAAAAAACAGATTACTGAACAAATATTTCCAACAAAGACTCACAGCATTTTCAACTTCCTTTCTAATTATAACTTTATTTGTCTATCTTCTGCAGATATACCAAAGACTTCACATTTTTTGTCCAGATGATATAATTGAGACAAGGTTTGTTTTTTGAGAATGTAATAATGGCCCTCTATATTCATATTCCAACCATTTAAATACCTTCTAAGGTAACCTATTTTGCCATCTACCAATGCTCACCTACTCGACAGTTTTGCCTAAAATTAGCAATAAGATCAGCAAAACCCTCTCTTATTAACCAACATAGTTCAAAGCGAAAAATAGGATGATGCACAATCTGACTATCCCCTGTATCCAGCAACAAAGAAACATGATCAGATACAGCTCCTTCCATAGCCTTAACCACCACATTAGGGTATTTTAGCTCCCACTCTGTACTAACTACAACTCTGTAGTTTTTCATAAGTAGGATCATCCAGATTATTGGCACATGTAAAAAGCCTCCACTTAAGTCAATTTCCTTTAGACCATGAGTTTCAATAATGGCATTAAAAATGAAGATTGAAGAGGGGATGAACCAAAACCCTAAACCATTAGCAGCTTAACATGTGAAGAGGGGATGAACCAAAACCCTTGATGGAGGTGCGGCGCGGCTGCATACCTACTCGATGACAGTCCGAAGATCTCTTGATCGACACGAATGTCGGCGTGGGCTTCTCGCTTACGGGCGAGTACCAGCGGCGCGCGGCCTTGTTCATGAGGAGTCGCCGCCGTCGGTGGCGGCGGTAGGGGAAGTCCGCGCCTGGTTGGTGTAGGTGCCATTGCGCGCAGGGGGGGGGGGGGGCAACACGAACCGGCCGCCGTCGTAGCCCTCGTCTATGCGGAGGAATTAGCAAGTAGCGATTATTACGGGTAGTGGATGGTGGAAGGGTTTCTGGAGGGATTAGGGGTAGTGAACCGGCCGGCCGCCTTCGTAGCCCTCGTCCGGATTTTGGATGGTGGAAGGGTTTCGGAGGAAAATATGGCGGGTGTGTAAAAAGGGTTTCGGAGGAAAATATGGCAGCGATTATGCGTAGATTGAAGGATTTGGATTTTCCCCCTTTTTTATTACTGGAATCACTGGCAAAAATTTAATTAAAAAAACGTAAACCTGAAAACATGTCTGCAAAAAATATCCCCCTCGCCGCTCCTCGGCGCCCCTGAAAACATGTCTGCAAAAATATCAAATAAATGCACACAAGTTCACATTTTCCTCTCACTTCTTCCTGGAGCAAATTTTACACAAAAAAATCATCGTCAGAATCTTCTCCCGGAGTATTGTATGGAGGGACGACTCCATCAGCAATGTAAGTGTCATCTGGGTCTTCGTCTTCATCAAACAGGTCATCGTTGTCAGGTTCAGGCATTCTTTGTTGCAAGAGCACGCTCAATAACACAAGCATCAACACTAACCCGTCAAGGCTGACCTACTCCAAGTTGTCACATCTTCATTTTGCTGTTCAAGATTCATATCTTCCACTCCTACAACAAGCGAGTCCAGATCGATCTCGCCCACCTTGTCAATACCTTCTCCTTGGGCATGGCAAACAGGTTTCTAGGCTTCATTCTAAGGACTTTGCACCAATCTGGTTTCTTTGTGTTTTCACATAACACACTTGCTCCGCTTGTGTGCTCGGGATGTAAGGTTCATTTGAATACCGAAACCGAGTGATATCAATATCGATGACCCCATATTGATCCTTATTGTACCCTCTAGATTTACTCCTACTTGCTGCGGGGACATCAAACCGATCGCATTGGAACAACATTACTTCCTTCCGATTAGGAAAATCAAGGCAGATGATTTTCCTAAGCACGCCATCTGATCCATGTTTCACACTGCATCGCCCTTCACAAATACACCACTATTTTGAGTAGTTAAGAAGTTCTCTATGAAAGAGACCGGAAAAGGAAGCCATTCATGAAACACTGTTGAACACACGAGCCCGATGGTCCGGACCGCGAGATAGATAATAAATCATGTCATCTATTTCCCTTGTGCACGCAAGTATCGATCTGCAGTTAGCATCATTTTTAAAATATATTAAGGACTAATAAATTAACAAGTAGCATGTCCAAACTAAACAAAGAAAATATGGATAAATAAATGACTCACTTTACGCTCAAACCATGATACAAACTCCTCCTTGTGTCTTTTATCAACATGCCGAGGTTGGTTGTCTTCACTCATCCATATGCACACTTCCCACATCAATTGAAAATACAGTTCATTAGTTACATATATATTTTACACATTCATGAACACCATAAAAATCAATTTTGAAAAATAGCTTACTTTATCCATGGAATGACCTCGTCACGATTGGTTAATATGTAATGCCTCATCCTCTGCATGTCAATATCGTAAACGTTCTCGATAGTACTTCCTTTCCCATCTGTAGTCAATGCTCCCAAATATACTTAGCCCAGATGGTGGTTCACTAGCAGTGGCGCTTTCATGACGCTCTGGACGATTAAGCTTGGTACTAATATTTTCAAAGAAGCGAGAGCAAAATGTGAGGCACTCCTCAGATATATACCCCTCTGCTATTGAACCTTCAGGGTGCACTTTGTTCCGCACATAGCCTTTAAGAGTACGAAGGTACCTCTCAACTGGATACATCCATCTATAACACACAGGGCCTCCAAGTCTAGCTTCTTCAGCAAGATGAACTGGTAAGTGCATCATAATATCAAAAAAAGCTGGTGGAAAAATCATCTCCAGCCGACAAAGGGTCTCCCTAATCGAAGTGCTCAGCTTTTCAATTTCTGAAAACTCCAACTCCTTTGAACATAGTGAGTTAAAGAACCTACTTAGCTCGATCACTGGGATCACTACATCTTCAGGCAATATGTTGCGTACCACTAAGGGCAAAAGTTTTTGTAAGATTACGTGGAGGTCATGAGTTTTAAGTCCAGAAAGCTTGCAACCATTGACGTCCACACATCTCCTAATATTTGCGGCATAACCATCAGGAAACTTGACACCATGTAAAAATTTGCACAGAACTTCCTTGTCATCCTTACCTAGAGAGTATAACGCTGGTGGCAAGGTGTACTTACCCTTTTCGAGCACTGGATGTTGATCTTTCCTTATACCCAAATGCTGCATATCAAGTCGAGCCTTGTCACTGTCCTTGCATTTACCTTGTAACTCCAGCAAAGCCCCAGTAAGCTCTCACATATGTTCTTCTCAATATGCATGACATCCAAATTATGTCGTACAAGCAATGATTCCCAGTAAGGAAGCTCAAAGAAAATACTCTTTTTCCTCCAGTTGTGCCACCTTTTTTCTTCGTCACGTTGCTTCCTTTTCCTTGTATCCTTTCCAAAAGTCACTTGCTGGAAACTCTCATCTCGCTGCTTCACTGCTCACCAGCGAGCTGCTTTGGAGCTTCCCTGGTTTCAGCCTTGTTATTGAAGCTCACCTTGTTCCTTCGCCACTTGTGGTCCGAGGGCAAAAATCGACGATGTCCCATGTAGCAATGCTTTGAACCATATTTTAACCACAAGTAATCAGTATCCTTGTGACAATAAGGACAGGCAAACTTACCTTTTGTGCTCCAACCAGATAACATCGCATATGCAGGGAAATCATTAATTGTCCATAGCAGAATTGCATGTAGAGTAAAATTCTTCTTCTCCTTCTCATCCCATGTTTCAACTCCTTTAATCCATAGCTCATGTAGCTCATCGATCAGAGGTTGCAAATATACATCAATGTTCACTCCAGGAGATTTAGGCCCAGGTATCAACATCGACATCATCCAATAAGATTGTTTCAAACACAACCAAGGAGGCAGGTTATAAGGAATTAGTATCACAGGCCAACAAGTGTAATTAACATTCAACATCCCAAATGGATTGAAGCCATCGGATGCAAGTCCCAGCCTAACATTACGTGGATCCAAAGCAAATTTCTTATACCTTGTATCCACGTCTTTGCCATGCCAATGAGTCTCTGGGTGACGTATTTTCCCATCACGGACCAATTCTTCCTTGTGCCACCGCATCAATGATGATGTTTTCTCGACATATATAATCGTTGCGATCGAGGAATAAGTGGAAAATACCTTAGAACTTTGCAAGGAGTGCGCTTCTTCTTTGCTCCACCACTTCGCTAGACTCGCCAATCTTATCGAATTTGTGTCATTCTTCCACCTACTCTCACCACATGTTGGACACGTGTCCATATCAGCAAACAACCCACGAAATAACACGCATCATTCACACAAGCATGGATCTTAATGTAGTTGAGGCCAAGTTCACGAATAACCTTCCGTACTTTCTCCATAGTGTCCGGGATACAATGTCACGGGGAGCACATCCGAGAATAGGCTAAGTAGTTGCCACTGTGGAATGGTTACTCCAACCACCCATGCACTTAAGCTGAAAGAGCGACAATGAAAGATACCTTGGTAGCCTCGGTGCAACCTGGATACAAATCTTGCTGCGCATCTTCCAACAAATCAAAGAATTTCTTTGCACTCTCATTTGGTGTTCATTGTTATTACCATCGTTAGCACCCCTTATTATTGCGGACACGATTCTTGGCAAATGATGCATCATCTGCTGTGCCTACATTCAGATCCTATCATCATTCCAAGGTTCAGCATAACCTTTCTCTTTGACGAAATTCTCATCAAACCCTTTAGATAGCAAGTCCATTTGAACCTCGGATTTTGTTTTGTATACGACTCACGACACCTTGAACATGGACATGGTGCAGTTTCGATGCATAGGTGCCTTCAAAAGTAGTATCAATAAATTTCTCGAATCACCTTGCCACTCGGTTGGATCGAGACAACGACATCAACTCCGATCATCATCATGTGCCATTAATTCTATCTTCCAAATGTCACAAGACTTTATTTCTGCGAAGACGTTAATTGAAGGGATCACGAAGCTTCTAAAAACATATGAATCTCTCGTTTTTCATAATTGAACAATTAAAAATCGCAATGCATCAAGAAGCTACTGTAGTAATTAAATTAATAGCAAGTAGATACGTCGTTGTTCCAACCCTAAGAGGATCAAGTAAAAAGCTCTCTCAAAATAATAATAGATCTGCTTTGTGATCTCCCAAACCGCCGCCCCGCCCACCTCTCCGAACCAGGCTCTCCTCCCCTCTGATTTCGCCGCCCCCAAACACCCACCACCCCGCACAGAACCCGTGCGCCTCCTCCCCTCCCTCCTCCCCGCCGCCTCCTCCTCCCCACCCTCCTCCGCCGCCTCCTCCCCGTCGCCTCCTCCTCCCCCACCCCTCCTGCGCCTCCTCCCCTTCCTCCTCCGCCACCGCCACCGGCCTCCCCCACCGAACCCGTGCGCCTCCTCTGCCGCCACTCCGCCCGCACCTCATTTCTCCGTCGCTCCTCCCCTCCCTCCTCCGCGCGCGCCCCTCGCCTGCTCCCCTCCCTCCTCCGCCGCTCCGCCCTCGCCTCCTCCTCCCCACCCCGCGCCGCTGTCGCCTCCCTCGGCCTCCACTCCCTCCGCCTCCCCCGTGCCTATTACCGCAGTGCCCTAGGGGTGAGGTGATAGCAGCCGCAGGAGCCCTAGGGGAGAGGATGCAGCAACCTCACGATGGTGGTGACCGAGGCGCGCTCCCGCCTGTTCCCGGGATCGCAGGCGTCTTGGTGGGAAGCTCGCGGTCGCCCCTCGCCGGCGGTGGCTGGACCGTCGGCTTGACGAGTCGCCGCAGGAGAACGGCAATGAAGCAAAGGTGAGACAATAGATTCTTTATTACTTCTTGATTCCCAACATTGGACCTACAAGCTATATATATATGAGGTGTTTTACAGGAGAGTCCGATCTGACTGCAATCCCAACCCCAACTCGGAAACGGAACTAGAGTCTTTAAGGGTTTGATCTACTCTCAGCTAAGGTAATATTCCTTGTAATATCCTATTTAGCCCATTTTGAGATTGTGACCATGCGAGTTGTTTAGAAATTTGGCGTGTTCTCCCTTCATTTTTGCTATACCATCCGAACTAGTGTATGAGATGAAATAGTTTATGTGCTTTCAAGTTATTTTAACTAAATCCTGCTTTTGTTTCTCATGATTTTGGAACAAAAGACAATTGATAGATACCTGAAATTCAATAGAGGATGACCACGAAAGCTTAGTGAGCACTTCTCTTAAGGCCTCAATTGCTTTTCCTTCTTGCATTTACCCATTCTTTTTTTTTGTCACTGATGTTGCACCAGGTGAAATAGTTCCTTGCCTGTAAGTGATCTACCCAGCAAATTTGTTCAATCTATGCTAGTATTTTACGTTAAAATACAGTATAACTGATATAGAAAAGTTAGCTTGAGCAAACAAATTGTTTGGTATAGAATGTTTGCTATAGAAGTCCCACCTTGCGATGTTATATCAGGCTCAGGGCTCATTTGGTGTGGATGTTCGACTCTGATCAATAAATGACTTGCATCATGAACTTAGCCAACTTTCTATAGAGTTTCAAATTTTGAACTCAATAAGACTCTTGGAACATATCATGTGAAAAGTTGCACACCATATAAATTGAAGGGCTCGTTTTAGTATTCTGCAAGTGCAATTTCATTCTGACCTCATTTAATATGTTCTTTTTTCAATAGAAATGTAGTGCTGTCAAGTTTAAGTATATTACACATTTCATGATTATCTAAATTCTTATTTGACGTAATGTTATTGCAATAAATGAGTGTTTTCTTGTTTAACTCCCATTTCTTTTTGAATGTGTTCCTCCTAGTTTGCCTTAGTTCAGATTTCATTGATATTTTTTTGGGACATATGCATAGCACAACATTAGCAATAAACTTTAGAATTAGAGTTAGCATATGAGGGAACCTCCTTTATAATCTGTATCTATATTTTGTTGTTGCAGGTACAGGTACCTGTGCAGCAGGTGAGCAGGGCTTGGTGTTGTGTTTCTTTGTTGGGGACTTGAAGTGCTGATCTAGAGGCACGGAGTGCAGATCTCATCATTTTGTCAAGATTGATCGGAGGTAAGGAGTGCAGGACACTCTCTTGATGTTGTTCTATGTTTTGATGTCCTTTTATTGTTTTATTATGAAAAATCTAATGTTGTTTACAGGTACTTGGTTATTAGCGTAATTGCCACGTTTCCAAGCGTGATTATAACGAACTTGATTACCATTATCTTTGTTTAGTAAATGCCGTGGACTTGGGGAGTCAGGGTGCCAAAGCGCGTGAATTGTTCAACCATCCTTCTTTTATTCATAAAGTACATTTAAGAAATAGTAGATTGTATGTTGTAACCAATACCGTCCTATGGGAAACGGCACCGAGGCGCTAATTCTAAAGACAACAGTGTTTAATCTTGCGAGAAATGATGCACACCAATTAGTTTATCTTTTGTTACGTCGTGGTAAATCTCAACACATTGATGGCGTTTTTCCTTCTGCCTGTAGTTGCGGAGGATGTCCATTGCTTTACCCTTGCCAGCATTGCCTATGTTGTTTGGGCCTATTCTGCTTTTCGACAACTTGTTGCAGTCCTTATATATTCTCGATATTTCTTGTTGGTTGGTGCAATCTCATCTCTAGGTATACAGATCCGCTTGTCTACCCGGAGGAAGGACTATGCCACCGATGGGCATAAGGGCATGGTGGAAGAGAAGCACCTTGTCTCATGTATTCCCGGAGCATCGAAGTTCTTTGAGGTGCCTATCGCTAGTGTGAGGAAGTTTATTTGCAAAGCTTTGAGCCTTCAACAAGTGAAGCCGGTTGTTCGCGTGGCGAATGTTACCCGAGGATACATTTCGTGCAAGAACAACAAATCCTTCCCCGCCCAAGAGGGCATGCTTTTCCGCCGCGATTATGCAAGTCCAAGAGATTTTGGGTTTAGTCCATGGTCACAGGTGAAAAGGATGGATGACCTGAGGAGTCCGTCTCAACCCTTGCCTCTTCCTCCAGTTCCTGTTGCTAGCTCGCCCCTCCCTACATCTCCCATTGCTTCATCTCAATCCCAATCACAGTGGAGAAAGGGGAAGCTGTTAGGTAGTGGCACATTTGGTCAGGTTTACCTCGGATTCAACACGTATGGAAGTCTTAATATGTCTTAGCTAGGTGTAATCTGGACATACACTCATGAATGTTTGATACTGCTGTGGACCCACATGTTCAACTCAATAGGCTAGTAAAAGGGGACGGGAAATCATAACTATCAGATATATATGGTCCTAATTGCCTCTGAAAAATGCTATCTGTTGCACTTTTTGGGATAACATGAAACAAAATCTTAGAACACTATTTCTGTGGAACTGCTTCACTCTTGACACCTCTATGATTGACATCACTTGGTCAGAAATGGCGTAGTTAAATATTGCAAGCAACCGGAGCTCTGGGATCTGACGATTTCATTCTGGCTTCTGTTTGCCGGTAGTTTTTTTTTAAGAAAAAGAAGAAGCTACTAGTACACGTTAACATTTCAAAATAGACGTCTTGGCTTTTACCGTGGAAAACGCTTCCAAGGTATCGGTTCTATCGGCCAGTCCACGCGTTGAAGTACTATGCAGTTGCCACAAAGGAATACGCATGTTGTTTTGAAAAAAAAAAGTGAATTCTTTGGAGCTAAGAATTGGCTTACTGGAGATTTACGAACGCTTTTCCTAATGGCTGGTTTCATTAACCCTTGTGGAGACATACCTCTGCCTGGTTTCAGCATTAGCAGGGTTGGTTGTCTCATAAGCAGATGTCACATAGGTTGAATGATGTGGGCGGTACACAGCACGAGTGATGAGTTGGTCAGAATGTTCGAGCTCCACACGATCATAACGAGCAGCAATCTCTCCTGGACGGTAGAGCTCCAGACGAGCACCACGGGCGGCAATCTCCCCTGGACGGTAGAGATCCTCCAAATGGGCACCACGGGCAGCAATCTCTCCTGGACGGTAGAGGTCCTCCACACAAGCACCAGCAATCTCCCCAGTCCGATAGAGATCCTCCACACGGTCAGCAAAAGCATATATTTCTCGAGCAAGTCTTTGTGATAAGTCTTTCACGTGCATGACAAATGAAGACCAACTAGATTAGTCTTTCAATTTTTTTCAAATTGCCCATGTGGAAGTTTTAGATAGAAAATATTTGCATCTTTGTGCAATAATAAGTTGGTAACTCGTGGTAAGCAACTGCGATGTTTAATTGACAAGTCATTGGTTCGAGTCCCACTTAGCGTAGCTTAAAATTTTATTTTCCTATGTTTTTATCCTCGAGGCCCCTACAAATTAACTAGATAATTATGCTTCCTACCGAGCACAACTGAAATCTTAATTTTAATTTTCTAAATTTTTATCCTCGAGGCCCCTACACATTAATTAGATAATTGCGCTTCCTACCAAGCACAAATGAAATTTTAATTTTCTAAATTTTTATCCTCTACAAATTAACTAGGTATTTGCGCTTTAGTTACTTTTTATTTTTCTACTAGTATTTTCTTTTATCCCACTAGCTGCTAATACAAATATTTTTCTTTTCAAACAACTAAGTCGTCTTTTTGCAACGAAAGATAGTTTTATATATCAACGACTAACAACTGTGGCAATACAACCCTAGAAGATGCAACGATCTCAAATTTCGTGGCAAGACAACCTTGTTATTGCAACGAAAGATAATCTTCTATACCAACAACTAACAACCATGGCAATACAACCCTAGAAGATGCAACGAACCCAAATTTCGTTGCGATAGATAAAACCCTATTGCAACGCAAGCAACGATTCATGCAACGAATCAAATCCATTGCAAAACTGTCCAGTAATTGCAACCATCAGCAAAAGCGTGGCAATAACATCGACATATTGCAACGCAAATCAACCGAATCACAACGCAAATTCATTACGTGGCAATATTGTCAAGTAATTGCAACCATTGTATAAATGGTGGCGATAGCACCTACCAATTGCAACGAAATGCATGGTAATCGCCACGCAAAAATATCCGTGGCAACATGGTCAACTATCGCAACCAAAAATGAAAATGGTGGCAATAGCCACTACCTATTGCAACCAATTCTGTGTCGTTGCAAAGTTGATCGTGGCATTAGGGTCAAAACCTTGTAGTGATTCTCATCAATCTTCTGGGCTTCCTTGATCTGGTCAGGTAGAGTAGGTTGAATCTCTAAAGCTGTGAGAACACCTTGCTCTACTGGATCTATACTCCGACGGGAGACTCCCTCCTATAGTCAGGTCTGATCTTTTTCTGCTAAAACACACTTCACATAGGACTTTCTACTTAGTGCATCAGCCACAACATTTGCTTTGCCTGGATGATAATGGATTCCAATATCATAATCCTTTATCAACTCTAACCATCTTCTCTGCCTTAAGTTGAGTTCTGCTTGGGTGAAGATATACTTCAAGCTCTTATGATCTGTGTACACTTCACAGCGGTTACCAATGAGATAGTGATGCCAAACTTTCAGGGCATGCACTATGGCTGCTAGTTCCAAGTCATGGGTAGGATAGTTGCATTCATGAGGTCTTAATTAGCGAGATGCATAAGCTATCACTTGGCCTTCTTGCATCAACACACATCCCAGACCTTGACAGGAAGCATCACAGAAAACTTCAAAGTCCTTATGCACATCTGGTAGAACAAGTATTGGTGTTAAGACTAACTTGTTCTTGAGGGTCTGAAAACTTCACTCACAGGCTTTTGTCTATTCGAACTTCTTCTCTTTCTTCAAAAGTTGAGTCATTGGCTTGGCTAACTCTGAAAATCCTGCTATGAAGCGATGATAGTAACCGACAAGTCCGAGGAAACTTCTGACTTTGGTTACTAACTTGGCTTGCTTCCACTCCATCACTACCTCTACTTTAGAAGGATCTACTACAACTCCTTCGGCTGTCACAATATGACCCAGAAATGCGATTTCTTTTAACCAAAATTTACATTTACTAAATTTGGCATAAAGCTGATGCTCTCTAAGCTTTTCCAGAGTTATCCTGAGATGTTTCTCATGCTCTTCTTCATCTTTGGAGTAGATAAGGATGTCATCTATGAAGATTACCATGAACTTATCCAAGTACTCCATGAATACACTGTTCATCATACTCATGAAATAAGCAGGTGCATTTGTTAATCCAAAAGACATGACTGTGAGCTCACACTGTCCATAACGAGTAGGGGCGCAATCGGGTCGGATTCGGATGGATATTTCTCATACCGTATCCTAACCCATATTTTTTTTCTCGGATTCGGGGTCGGATACGGTAAAACCGGATACAAATACGAATTTAGAATATTCGGAATTTCGAATACGGTGCCGTCGGAACGGATACTTGACTGTTTCGGATCAAAAACGGATAATGTAGACGGATAGTACTGTAATACCCCAAATATGATTCGAGAGAGAATGGATTAATTGGGAAGAAAGACCAGATAGAAAAGAGTTTAACAAGGTTTTTAGACGGGGGATTTCTGCAAAAACCCCAGCAACCTGGGCTTGGGCCTTGGCCCAGGTGTTGGAAGGCCATAAGGGGTGGGGAGGCGCCCCTCCCCCCAAACCCTAGCCACCTCCCCCAACCTCCTTTTTCTTTTTTTTTCCTTGCTGGCCGCACCCCCTCTTCCCCCACACAGCCGCCACCAATAGAACTGCTGCCACGGCAAGGTTTGTGGCTGCCGCGCCAGGTTATGGCTGCCGCGCAGAGTTTGTGCTGCCGTGGCAGAAAACAGGAAGAAAGGAGGAAGAGGGAAGGGAAGAAGAAGGAGAAGAGGAAGGGGGAGAGAGCAATTGCGTGGTGTTCATCGTAATCTACATCGGTTCGTCAAGGGTAATCCCCGTTGTTCCCCAATTAGATGCATTTTTACTAGTTGTTGCAAGGTCGGTATTCTGGACTGCTAGGACAGATTTCGTTGGACGGCTGTTTTGGGGTAGTTTCGTGGGGATTCAGATCTGGACTTCTCCTAGATAGTTGTAGAGGACGTCGTTATCGTTCCATGAAGTGCTAGAACGTGTCGATCGGACCTTTGTAACAGAAGTTATGATTTTTCTTGTAAGACTGTTCTGCAGATCGGGAGATTTCTGTCAGATTTTGGTAGATTGGATTGGGAGATTAGAAAAGGGAGAATCAGAGGATCTCCATATTATTAAAGTTGTAGATAATTGTCTTAGATTTCCAGGAAGGTCAAGAAATCATGATTGGAACACTCGGGCTGGAAGTTATGGCATTTTTAGTGTTCTGTCCAGAGAACCCGACGTGAAATTGATGTTTTAGAAAATTCGATGGTGTGGGTAGAAGATGGCCGAATCAGGGAGGCTCACCAACTAGGTTTAGTTAGATAATTTAATTATATTTCCAGAAAGTCTAAGAATACCCTATTCAGACTACTGTACCAACAGATATGAATTTTTGAATTTGACTGTCCACAGAGGGGTGCGGGATGACCTGTAGGATTTGGGAATTGGAGCCAAGTTAGACGAATTTTCTAGTTCGTGATTATTTTTATTTGGGCAAAGGTCCGCTACTGTTATCTTAGCAAATATTATAATTATTCAGGTGGAGGACGGATCCCAGAGGCGGCACCTTCTGCACGTCCCCCGTTTTCTCGCGGTTAAGGCAAGTATAATGATGGTATAAAATTGATAGTGTGGAATGTCGATGTTTGATCTATAATATGAATATATGTGTTCATGGTTGTGGTAAGGATGTATTGGTGCTGTTTATGGGTGATTGCAATTTACAGTGTTCATGAGTATTTCTGGTGCATGGGTAATGTGAATGCAAGATTTATTTTATTGAGACATTCACGCATATGCATAATGTTGATCTATTGAAGTCTTGGTCACGAGATGACTAAGCGCCGAGGTCCCCATCATGTTGATGACATGACGAGCTAAAGGTCCCCATACTTGTGGAGTATGGGCAATTGGTCCCTGTACCAGGTGGTACAGGCATGGGTGTGCATCGACGGATGCACACTTTGCATTACCGGTAAAATGCAAAAGAGAAAGAGATAAAAAGATTTTTGATCATCTTGCATAGCATGGCTTGTTTATATGGTTGATGGATGGATTTGTGAAGTGATGTTCATAAATGTACTTGTTACTATCTATTATATTTGCTGAGTCGTTAGACTCACTCTTACTGTTGTTGTGTTTGTTTTAGGTACCTTTATGTGATCGGCATGCATGGGGAAAGGACAGATTAGTATTATTGCACTTTGCACGATCTATCCACAATGGAAGAGGGGAGAAAATAAAATGCTAATTGCTTGAATTACTTAAGTAGTAGATGATTATTGATTATCGGATTTAAATTGTAATAAAGGATTAGAATTCTGTTATGATGCTTCCGTTCTTTTTCTAAATATTATAACTATGGGTGCTCTAGTAAACTTAAGCCAATTTTGCTTGGACTTGATTATATTACTTGATGTTATTTATTTCTTTTTAATTATGCTTGTTGAAATCCCTGATTTAGACAGTAAACAAGGGAGGTTCTGTCGAAATTTTATGTAGCGTATTTAGTTCAACATTGTTATTCTACTAGTTTGGTAGCATTCTAGGTCATTGCTCGACTGGGGTGTTACAAGTACGTGCATACGGAAAGGAAGATATGCTAAACCATACCATTATCACTTCAAGCCTTAAACTATTAGACATAAGTACATAATAGTGATTATAATTCATCAGCCGAAGATGGTGTGGCGTTTCCCCCAAAATTGCCCATTGGGGTGTTGCGTTTCAAGATGAATCTTGATTTTTGACGGACATCATTTTCTTTTTCTAAGCTAAAGAAATTTTACTAAATTAAGGTAGAGACAATAGACAATTGAGAATAATAGACTTTTGAGAAATTTACCTGTTCATTTACTAAAACATGCCAAAGTTCATCGTTTAATAATACTCTGATTACATGCTTTTCATTCCATTACCTAGGAAGAGTGATCTTAATGAGCAAATTTAGGATTCCAATTGCACAAGTAGCAGAATTAGAAATAAAACACTATTTTAGTATTGTATATTTATAGTTGCCACAACTGAATATCATATTCCTTTTAGAGAACTTAAGCTTGCACGATCCAGGAAATCTTTCTATATACTGCACACCTCAACCAACCCACATGACAAAAAAACAAATACTAGCAAAATAAAAGGTGAATTCTTAGCTCTTACCAGATATCCGACCGAATATCCGACCGGATATCCGACCGAATATCCGACCGAATAATTATCCGGTATCCGAATAACTCCATCACTACCTCTACTTTAGAAGGATCTACTACAACTCCTTCGGCTGTCACAATATGACCCAGAAATGCGATTTCTTTTAACCAAAATTTACATTTACTAAATTTGGCATAAAGCTGATGCTCTCTAAGCTTTTCCAGAGTTATCCTGAGATGTTTCTCATGCTCTTCTTCATCTTTGGAGTAGATAAGGATGTCATCTATGAAGATTACCATGAACTTATCCAAGTACTCCATGAATACACTGTTCATCATAATCATGAAATAAGCAGGTGCATTTGTTAATCCAAAAGACATGACTGTGAGCTCACACTGTCCATAACGAGTAGGGGCGCAATCGGGTCGGATTCGGATGGATATTTCTCATACCGTATCCTAACCCATATTTTTTTCTCGGATTCGGGGTCGGATACGGTAAAACCGGATACAAATACGAATTTAGAATATTCGGAATTTCGAATACGGTGCCGTCGGAACGGATACTTGACTGTTTCGGATCAAAAACGGATAATGTAGACGGATAGTACTGTAATACCCCAAATATGATTCGAGAGAGAATGGATTAATTGGGAAGAAAGACCAGATAGAAAAGAGTTTAACAGGGTTTTTAGACGGGGGATTTCTGCAAAAACCCCAGCAACCTGGGCTTGGGCCTTGGCCCAGGTGTTGGAAGGCCATAAGGGGTGGGGAGGCGCCCCTCCCCCCAAACCCTAGCCACCTCCCCAACCTCCTTTTTCTTTTTTTTCCTTGCTGGCCGCACCCCCTCTTCCCCCACACAGCCGCCACCAATAGAACTGCTGCCACGGCAAGGTTTGTGGCTGCCACGGCCAGGTTATTGGCTGCCGCGGCAGAGTTTGTGCTGCCGTGGCAGAGAAAACAGGGAAGAAAGGAGGAAGAGGGAAGGGAAGAAGAAGGAGAAGAGGAAGGGGGAGAGAGCAATTGCGTGGTGTTCATCGTAATCTACATCGGTTCGTCAAGGGTAATCCCCGTTGTTCCCCAATTAGATGCATTTTTACTAGTTGTTGCAAGGTCGGTATTCTGGACTGCTAGGACAGATTTCGTTGGACGGCTGTTTTGGGGTAGTTTCGTGGGGATTCAGATCTGGACTTCTCCTAGATAGTTGTAGAGGACGTCGTTATCTTTCCATGAAGTGCTAGAACGTGTCGATCGGACCTTTGTAGCAGAAGTTATGATTTTTCTTGTAAGACTGTTCTGCAGATCGGGAGATTTCTGTCAGATTTTGGTAGATTGGATTGGGAGATTAGAAAAGGGAGAATCAGAGGATCTCCATATTATAAAAGTTGTAGATAATTGTCTTAGATTTCCAGGAAGGTCAAGAAATCATGATTGGAACACTCGGGCTGGAAGTTATGGCATTTTTAGTGTTCTGTCCAGAGAACCCGACGTGAAATTGATGTTTTAGAAAATTGGATGGTGTGGGTAGAAGATGGCCGAATCAGGGAGGCTCACCAACTAGGTTTAGTTAGATAATTTAATTATATTTCCAGAAAGTCTAAGAATACCCTATTCAGACTACTGTACCAACAGATATAAATTTTTGAAGTTGACTGTCCACAGAGGGGTGCGGGATGACCTGTAGGATTTGGGGATTGGAGCCAAGTTAGACGAATTTTCTAGTTTGTGATTATTTTTATTTGGGCAAAGGTCCGCTACTGTTATCTTAGCAAATATTATAATTATTCAGGTGGAGGACGGATCCCAGAGGCGGCACCTTCTGCACGTCCCCCGTTTTCTCGCGGTTAAGGCAAGTATAATGATGGTATAAAATTGATAGTGTGGAATGTCGATGTTTGATCTATAATATGAATATATGTGTTCATGGTTGTGGTAAGGATGTATTGGTGCTGTTTATGGGTGATTGCAATTTACAGTGTTCATGAGTATTTCTGGTGCATGGGTAATGTGAATGCAAGATTTATTTTATTGAGACATTCACGCATATGCATAATGTTGATCTATTGAAGTCTTGGTCACGAGATGACTAAGCGCCGAGGTCCCCGTCATGTTGATGACATGACGAGCTAAAGGTCCCCATACTTGTGGAGTATGGGCAATTGGTCCCTGCACTGTGGTACAGCATGGGTGTGCATCGACGGATGCACACTTTGCATTACCGTAAAATGCAAAAGAGAAAGAGATAAAAAGATTTTTGATCATCTTGCATAGCATGGCTTGTTTATATGGTTGATGGATGGATTTGTGAAGTGATGTTCATAAATGTACTTGTTACTATCTATTATATTTGCTGAGTCGTTGGACTCACTCTTACTGTTGTTGTGTTTGTTTTAGGTACCTTTATGTGATCGGCATGCATGGGGAAAGGACAGATTAGTATTATTGCACTTTGCACGATCTATCTACAATGGAAGAGGGGAGAAAATAAAATGCTAATTGCTTGAATTACTTAAGTAGTAGATGATTATTGATTGTCGGATTTAAATTGTAATAAAGGATTAGAATTCTTTTATGATGCTTCCGTTCTTTTTCTAAATATTATAACTATGGGTGCTCTAGTAAACTTAAGCCAATTTTGCTTAGACTTGATTATATTACTTGATGTTATTTATTTCTTTTTAATTATGCTTGTTGAAACCCCTGATTTAGACAGTAAACAAAGGAGGTTCTGCCGAAATTTTATGTAGCGTATTTAGTTCAACATTGTTATTCTACTAGTTTGGTAGCATTCCAGGTCATTGCTCGACTGTGGTGTTACAGTTGGTATCAGAGCGGGCGGTAGGTCCGTGGTTAATGGAATATTAATTTTGACACACTAAGCACTGTATGTGGGAATGAGGTTTGCATTGCTTCTACGTTTCCATTTGTTAGCATAGTTGAATGTGTGCTTAATGTTTGACTTTGTACTTGTTATGAGATGATCTTTTGTACTTATGATTCAATTATATGATTGTTAAGTGTGGTGATAGTTGATGTCGAGAGATAGAGATCGCGGTGTGGCCATTGGCATGGCCAGGTTATATCACTATTCGTGGTATTTGAAATGGTGAAGGATTTTTCCTTGAGCAACTTAGTTTCAGAGGTTAGAAATGATTTCTTTAGAAAAGTTTCTCTCTTTCTTGAGTTGAATTTGGTCAATTCTTATCCTGTGGTGGTGGATGAATTTATCTTGGGCTCGTGGTTCATTGCAGTTGAGGGTTTTCAATTGGTTTCTACCTGTTCTTTGAAACAATTATTGTTTTTCGGACTATTGAGACACTTTTGCTACTTGTGAGCATTGTGGATTTGCATGGTTGGTCCCTTCGTGGGAGTTTTGTCTTGTTGTGAAACATGTCTCATTTGTTTGCTTGGTATTCTTGTTAATGAAAGTTTTATGTTGCAAATTCTTTAACATATGAAAGCTTTGGCTTTATGTAATTCTTTTGGATTATTCTAAGTGTTGAAGTTTAATACCTCTCTTTTCTGAAGGGAGGTGTTAAAAATCCTTTTGTGATGTCTTGTTATGGTTAAGTCAGAGTTTGTAATCAAATAAATTGATATGGTATGAGTATCCTTGGAAGTGAAACTGAATAAGTTGATGTTGTCTTCTTGTAGTTGTTCATGAACTGTGTTTATGAATAGGGTTATTCCTAATGGAATCAATAGAGTTACTAAGAGGCGTGGAACTTTGATGAATTGGTTGATCAATAAGAGAGACAAAAATAGTAAACTTTTGGGATAAATTGGATCAACGGGTCTCAACGGATTAATCTAACCGTTTAGGATAGTTAAATTCAGAAGGTGTTGGATTACTGTATTAGTGGATATTAATCTTAGAGTTATCTTTGTGGATACTTAAATTCGTATGTAATTGCTAAGTGCAACTGTTGTGTAATGAAGTTTGGTGTTGTGCATCAATAAGAGAGCAATGGTTGGGGTTTAAAATGTGATCTATATTTACATGATGGTGGGATTGTCAGATGATATTGTCTTTGATGAAAGAGTTTTGGTAGAATCATTAAAATTGTGTAGTAAATCCCGCTAATTTAAAGCGGTTGTCGTAGTGAGGTTGTAAGGTTTTGAAATACTTTCAAATTGAGGATGAGATGATAAAGTAGCATGGAACTATTTGATGAGATTTTGGAGGGCTTAATAATGGAAGGGTAGACGATAACGATTCTCATTAAGAGTGTATTATTCTTGATGTTAGTAAGATTGTTGCAATCTTATTGAAAAAAATATTTTGAAATAAGTTATTGTGTTCTTTTGGACAGGTTTATGATGCGCTGGTAGGCTATGATGATTCATGCTAAGAATATATAATGATGGGGTTAGTAAAACTGAGTATGAGATGATGAGGGTAGTGTTGATTCTTTTAGAAGTAAAGGAATTTGTTCGTCTTTCGTGATGTCAGTTAAATGAAATGTTTGGAGTTTTGCATTCATGATCCTATGAGAGTTCATGAATTATTGTGGTATCTGAAATTAGTTTGCGCAGAGTGACATATTGGAAGGTTCTATCGGTTCTTAAGTGATTCATGTGATTTGAGCTTAAAGGATCGTTTGCTTGAAGTTGGTAAAGTGATGTTTTCATTAAAGAAAATTATGTCCTTTGTTAAATTGAAGGGTGTGGTAGAGGTATTCGCGGTTGGATTCAAGTTTTGTACCTTGCAGCTTATTGAAGCATGGTTAACCTTGTTGGTTTGCCACAAAGGAATTCCTCAAGTTTCCAAAAGCAGTGCTTTATTTATTTATTTATCTTCGGCTGAAGTTTGATATTCTCTTCTTGTGGGACTTGTGCACTCAACTGTGGTCTCGTCTTCTATTTTTCAAGATCTTGGCTATTTGACTTTTTCCTTGGTCTTGTGTCTCTGGTGAGTGGTAAATGTTTTTCTATGTGCTGAAAATTGTTTCTATCTATATCTTCTTCTGAGAAAGGATTAACCAATCCGTGTTGCAAAGCCTTTTAGGTTGTATAATGGCAACTTGATAGTGGTGGTCAAGTAGACGATTTTGGTGAGATTGTAAGTGTCAAGTTGTTTGAGATTCATTGAGTGATAAATTGATTTCTTGGAATAATTCTCGGTGAGGATTTGATTTAAATAGAATGTTTGTCTTTGGAGCTAACTGATTTCATGGTTGCAATTAGTAGAACCTATAGTAGATTGTGGTTCAAGAAGGTTTCGATCGTTTTGATGGAACATTAGAATTATCAAAAGTATGAGACTCTTGATCAATCTTATTAGAGTATCATGATTGGGCACTTTGCAAGGTTTAGTAGTAGGATTATGGTGGTGTAGTTAATGAGATTATAATTATGAAGAAGTCTAACCGCTATGGGAATTATTGGGATAGTAGGGATTGTTGAATTATTGCCATGCATGACTTGGCTTCAGTGAGTAACCCTCCAGGAGTTAGAATATTCCTAAAGATAATTAGGTTGAGAATATGTTTTCATGTGATTGTCAATGATTGAGCATGTTTGATTGTGGGAATTTTGGTCACCAAATTCGAGAGTCTCGAATTAATTATATCGAAGTACATATATAGGAGCCCTGGAGAAGGAAAATTTTGGTTTGGTGTTCTATGCTAAAACCTTGAAGGCTAATGATGTTGTGTGGGAATATTGGAACAAGTGGATTCTAAATAGTGTGATGCTCCTTGATAGTGTCCTTTGAGTGTGGAAATTGAGTGTGTGCTGAGAATTTCAAGTTGATTATCCTTAAAAAGTTTGTGGTGAAGTGATTGTGGGTGAAAACAAGGATGAGGTGCATTGGAAATTATTTATCAAAGTAACCCTGTTGGTAGAGGAGTTGGCTAGAGTATGTTATTGTGAGGTCAGTAGAGTCTCTCCACAAAGGTGTGGTTGATGCACTCGGTTTGAGCATAGTGTTGATATTGCCAATTTAAGAGTAATGAGTTGGTGTGGTGTGTGATGATTTGGAATCTTGTGATTCAAGAGAAACTTTATTCCTAAAAGAAAAAAAACAATATGTTCTCGGGTAGTAAAATGCTCTCTTGATTCTTGTTTGAGCTTTGTGATGACAGCAAAAGTCTTTTGTGGTTTGAGTTGACTTTATGTTGGCATGTGTGGTTTTTCTGGTTTAGCAAAAAAAGGGTTTGGCATTGGAGTGATTCTCATCTGACTTATGTGTTGTTTATTTTCAAATTACCTATTTGGAATTTGGAGAGGTTCTAATGTTAAATCCTTGATTTTTATATTAGATTCTTTTGGTGGGGAGATGGTGAAGCGTGTTGTGATGAGAATCCTTTGTTTTCAGTTGGATTCTGGTTGTAAAAGAGGTTGTTTACAATGAACACTTTTGTGCATCAGTGGTTAAAGGAGGTGCTCCTTGTTAAGGTAAAGAGATCGATTGAGAGTTGGAACAAGAGTTTCGTTTGATGTGCGGGTTGGTACCAAAGAGAATGATAACCCGAGATATATTTAATCGCATCTGTTAGTTGTGAGGATTTGGAGGGTGGTGTATCGCTAGGATCGCCTCGGATCCTAGAGTGGGGTACACAACGTTATGTATGACCCGGTGTCGAGAAGGTACCTGCGAGATCCGGAGCTTCATATTTCACCAGAACCATTAATACTTGAACAAGATCTGTCCTTTGAGTCCAAGCTAGTGAGAAGCATTAAGGAATAAAACTTTAAAGTATGTCAAGGTGCTTTGGTCGCAGCAGATAGAGAGAGAGGCCACTTGGGAATTGGAGTCTCGCATGGGTGAGCAATATCCAGAATTATTCACATCAGGTGCATGTTAATATGATTAAGAATTAGCTGTGATTATACCTTGGCGTAAGCGTGGAAAGAATTCGGGGTCGAATTCCGTTTAAGGGGGGGGGGTAGAATGTAATACCCCAAATATGATTCGAGAGAGAATAGATTAATTGGGAAGAAAGACTAGATAGAAAAGAGTTTAACAGGGTTTTTAGACGGTGGATTTCTGCAAAAACCCCAGCAACCTGGGCTTGGGCCTTGGCCCAGGTGTTGGAAGGCCATAAGGGGTGGGGAGGCGCCCCTCCCCCAAACCCTAGCCGCCTCCCCCAACCTCCCTTTTCTTTTTTTTCCTTGCTGGCCGCACCCCCTCTTCCCCCACACAGCCGCCACCAATAGAACTGCTGCCACGGCAAGGTTTGTGGCTGCCACGGTGAGGTTATTGGCTGCCGCGGCAGAGTTTGTGCTGCCGTGGCAGAGAAAACAGGGAAGAAAGGAGGAAGAGGGAAGGGAAGAAGAAGGAGAAGAGGAAGGGGGAGAGAGCAATTGCGTGGTGTTCATCGTAATCTGCATCGGTTCGTCAAGGGTAATCCCCGTTGTTCCCCAATTAGATGCATTTTAACTAGTTGTTGCAAGGTCGGTATTCTGGACTGCTAGGACAGATTTTGTTGGACGGCTGTTTTGGGGTAGTTTCGTGGGGATTCAGATCTAGACTTCTCCTAGATAGTTGTAGAGAACGTCGTTATCTTTCCATGAAGTGCTAGAACGTGTCGATCGGACCTTTGTAGCAGAAGTTATGATTTTTCTTGTAAGACTGTTCTGCAGATCGGGAGATTTCTGTCAGATTTTGGTAGATTGGATTGGGAGATTAGAAAACGGGAGAATCAGAGGATCTCCATATTATGAAAGTTGTAGAAAATTGTCTTAGCTTTCCATAAAGGTCAATAAATCATGATTCGAACACTCGGGCTGGAAGTTATGGCATTTTTAGTGCTCTGTCCAGAGAACCCGACGTGAAATTGATGTTTTAGAAAATTGGATGGTGTGGGTAGACGATGGCCGAATCAGGGAGGCTCACCAACTAGGTTTAGTTAGATAATTTAATTATCTTTCCAGAAAGTCTAAGAACACCCTATTCAGACTAATGTACCAACAGATATGAATTTTTGAAGTTGACTGTCTATAGAGGGGGGCGGGATGACCTGTAGGATTTGGGAATTGGAACCAAGTTAGACGAATTTTCTAGTTCGTGATTGTTTTTATTTGGGCAAAGGTCCGCTACTGTTATCTTAGCAAATATTATAATTATTCAGGTGGAGGACGGATCCCAGAGGCGGCACCTTCTGCACGTCCCCCGTTTTCTCGCGGTTAAGGCAAGTATAATGATGGTATAAAATTGATAGTGTGGAATGTCGATGTTTGATCTATAATATGAATATATGTGTTCATGGTTGTGGTAAGGATGTATTGGTGCTGTTTATGGGTGATTGCTATTTACAGTGTTCATGAGTATTTCTGGTGCATGGGTAATGTGAATGCAAGATTTATTTTATTGAGACATTCACGCATATGCATAATGTTGATCTATTGAAGTCTTGGTCACGACATGACTAAGCGTCGAGGTCCCAATCTTGTTGATGATATGACGAGCTAAAGGTCCCCATACTTGTGGAGTATGGGCAATTGGTCCCTGTACCAGGTGGTACAGGCATGGGTGTGCATCGACGGATGCACACTTTGCATTACCGGTAAAATGTAAAAGAGAAATTACTAAATTAAGGTAGAGACAATAGACAATTGAGAATAATAGACTTTTGAGAAATTTACCTGTTCATTTACTAAAACATGCCAAAGTTCATCGTTTAATAATACTCTGATTACATGCTTTTCATTCCATTACCTAGGAAGAGTGATCTTAATGAGCAAATTTAGGATTCCAATTGCACAAGTAGCAGAATTAGAAATAAAACACTATTTTAGTATTGTATATTTATAGTTGCCACAACTGAATATCATATTCCTTTTAGAGAACTTAAGCTTGCACGATCCAGGAAATCTTTCTATATACTGCATACCTCAACCAACCCACATGACAAAAAAACAAATACTAGCAAAATAAAAGGTGAATTCTTAGCTCTTACCAGATATCCGACCGAATATCCGACCGGATATCCGACCGAATATCCGACCGAATAATTATCCGGTATCCGAATACCGATACTATTCGGTCGGATAGCAACTCTCCCGAATTCGAATCCGAATCCGACCAGATACCAAATTCCCTTCCCGAATTTGGTACCGACCGAATTCGGTACCGGATCGGTTGGGATTAACCCAACCCATTTGCACCCCTAATAATGAGTGGAGAAGGCAGTCTTGGGAATGTCTTCAGCTCGAATCTTTAACTGGTGATAACCTGATCTCAAATCTATCTTGGAGAAGATGCTTGCTCCTTTCAGCTGATCAAATAGATCATCAATCCTGGGCAAAGGATACTTGTTCTTAATGGTAACATAATTGAGATCTCGGTAATCCACACACATTCTCAAACTTCCATCCTTTCTCTTAACGAATAAAACAGGTGATCCCCAAGGTGAAGAGTTGGGCGAAGATAACCTTTCTCTTCCAACTCCTGGATTTGCTTCTTTAACTTGGCTAGCTCAGTAGCTGGCATTCTGTATGGTCTCTTGGAGATTGGGGTAGTGTCAGGGACTAGCTCAATCACAATCTCAATTTCCCTATCCGATGGCATTCCTGGTAACTCTTCTGGAAATACATCTGGGTATTCCCGCACCACTGGTACTTCTTCTAAAGCTTGAAGCTGATTAAGAGCACATGCTCCTCTTTCAGGCATCTTAGGAGTGAAGTTTACTTCTATTCCTTGATCATCTGTGAGGGCAATGGATCGGTTAGCGCAATTAATTTGCCCATTTGATGTGGCACCAAGTAGCACTACAACTTTGGTTAGTACTTGCAGTTCCGTGCATAATGTTCAAGAAGCTTTGAATACCAATTCTGAGATTTCTAATGTGCACAAGAGACATATTTGGAAAGCTAATGAAGTCTATTTTCCAACAAATCAAACGGCACTTGATTTGGAGCTTCCTACACAAAGTTATGGCAATTTCATTGGGTGCTGCACGAGCTGTCCGGAGAGACACGCGAGACTTGCCAAACATAAAGAGTTCAAGTATTGCAATGCAAGTAAGAATAAAATCCGACCACACCATGGCTTTATAAAGGTTGAGAAGGACTCCTTTTCAAGTTCCAAACGGATTTGGAAGCCCCTTGAACAAGAAAACAAAACATATAAAGATTTGAAACCGATTCGGACTCGGATTGGGACAGCTGGCAAGACCGATACTAAAACGTCCATAACTTTCACAAACGGAGTCCGATTTGGGTGTTCTTGGACTCGTTGGAAAGATATTTTAAAGCCCCACACAATGGATGAGGTTCCAGCCATGTAATACTCACGGTCAAATCGTAAATTGAGAGAGAAACCAAAGGTAGCAGTTTAGGTATTTCCTTTTTAGTTCGTATTGGAGTTTGTTTCGGCCTTAGGCCAAGTAGTGAGTGAGTTGTAATCAAGGCCGTGCATTGTGCACCAATATAAGACCAGGGCCTTAGCCCCATTGTAACTTAGGTTATGATTTGAGAAATAGAAACCAGAAAATCACCATGGTTTGGTGGCCATTGTTGGCGTGTTCTTGAGATTTCCATCGAGGAATTGCTCTTGGTGTGTTGAATCCAATTGTGGTATTGGATTCTACTCGCTGAAACTTCGGTTTCTCTACCCTTCGTTCACGTGTTGCGGTGTGCGTGGGAGAAGGCTTATCTTGGAGAGGGCATCCAACAAGGCGTATCGTGAAAGATCAGGGCCAAAGCAACGGGGTTCAACTAGCTTGCTAGGTGGATCCGCATCATCTTGGTATCAGAGCGTGGTTGATCACGGTACGAGGTTGCTGAATTTTTTTCTTGATGGCAGGTTCTATGAAGATTGAAGATGGCAAGGCGCGACATAATCATGCCGAGCCAATCGGGGAGGTGCCTCAATATGCGGCGTCTTTGCTGCCCGAGGTGCGACACGGGTTTGAAGTGACACGTGACTACTTCTTAAGTTGTCACCAGAAGTTGAAGGCAAGATTGATGATTTGGGGGCGTGAATTGATGCTTTGCCGGAGGAGATACGCAACCAGCCACCACAATTTCAGCATGCTGAACGGGGATCTCAATATCCCAAACGGCGTGCACCATATGAAGACGACGAACACGAGGAGATCTTTGATGGTGCAGCGGGCTTTACTCCATAATCGCGCCATGCTCGGGACTACCGTGGTGCTGACCATGGTAGGGACATGCGTGGCAGAGGTGCTGCCCATGGTGGAGGTATGCGTGATGGTGTCGGGTTTGCTCAGCGTGTTGCCGTGGATGATGGAATTGGGCGGATAAAAATTTCTATCCCATCATTTAATGGTAAAGCTGAACCGGAGGAGTACATGGATTGGGAGATGCGTGTCGAACAAATTTTTGACAGCCATCACTATACTGAGGATAAGAAGATTCGTTTGGCGACAATTGAGTTCACCGGATATGCTCTTGTTTGGTGGAATCAATTATGACGCGTAGGAGCTCGTCCGAATACTTGGGTACAATTGAAGAATATTTTGAGGCGGCGTTTTGTCCCAGCACACTACACTAGGACCTTGTACAACCGGTTGCAACAACTACACCAAGGTAATTCTGGTGTTGATGAATATTATAAAGAGATAGAGATGTTGATGATCCGTACAGGGACAGAGGAGCATGATGAGGCTACTATGGCACGTTTCTTTAATGGGTTGAATGAGGATGTGCAAGATAGGGTGGAGATGGTCCATTACTACAATATTCAAGACTTGGTGCATCAAGCCGAACATGCTGAACAACAATTGAAGCGCAAACAAGTCAAGGATGGACATGCCAACGCCAAACAAAGTTATGGAGGCGTTCATTACAGCAAGGCAATAATGTGGGTTCACACTCCAAAGTGGCGGCATCAAGCCGTTCAAATGGTGCTCTTTCAAAGGAGGCAAGCAACAGAGGTAAAGAAGCAACTAAAACTGATTCTAGTTTGCCTGCTAATGCTCGTACTAGAGAAATTGAGTATTTCTGTTGGACCGAAATGGCGACAGAGGGGGGGGGTGAATGTCGACTTTAAAATTTGCTCCCCCAAATACTCACGAAACGATTCCTCTCCAATAGCTACAAAACTATCAAGAAGGAGCAACTAGAACTGAGCAAAAAGACTACAAACAATAGCTACTTGTTGGCCACAAACTGCAATTACTAGACTTGAACTAAAACTGAAAAGGGTGCAGAATTATGCAAAACGAAACACCACCAAAACACAAACTAGACAAATACTGCAGGCTGAAATAGCAGATGAAATTTCAGCCAACATTGCTGGCCGAAAACTGCATGACATTAAATACCAAAACTGCACCCAAATGCTGGCTTTTGACTGCTGAAAACTGCACTCGAATTGCTGATTTTGACTGCTGAAAACAGTAGTGCACAAGTGTTAAAAACAGCAGTGAATGGATGATGAAAACAACAGCAATTTTAGCTGAAAACTGCAGTTGGAAGGGGCTGAAAATAGCAGCAAAAAGATGCAAATCAAATATGTTGAACAGCAGCTTGAAAGCTTCAAACAGTGCACTGAATGCAGCAGCTGAAATTCACACAAACAGCAGATTTTGTACACTTCAACCAAAGAGCAATTCAAGGTTTTTCCTTTGACCTTTTTGGCCCAGAATCAAAGGGGAGACAACCTAAATAACATTTGGCACACTGGAAACCAAATATTCACTCGAAGAACAAGAAATTCAGATTTGAGACAAAAACCCAAAAATCTGAATCTTTTGCAGAACATGCACCAAAATCCAAATTGCTCTCCACTCTTTGATCCTTTGCTCATGAGACTTTAAGAGTAGCAAGAGAATAGCATCAAGGATCTGAGACTTAAATTTCAGCACAGCTCTCAAGGGAAAAAAACAAGAGTCACCTCAAACCCTAGAAAATCCAAACTCTGAAAACCTACAGAGGCAACATCAAAAACTCAAATCCTCTTCAATCCTTGAATCTTTGATCATGAGCCTTTGCAGCTAGATTAGCAATGATAACAAGACACTCCAGATCAAATCCTAGGTCATGTCATGAAGGGAAAGAAGAGAAATCAAGAAACCCTAGAAACTGGAATGAAGAACAGAGCAACACAAAATGTGAAAACTGAGATTAAACAAAGTTGGCTCTTTGGGAAATCGATCAAATGATCTTGTGGCACTAACCCATCACAGAGCAACCCATTTTGGCCAATCCTAGCAGGCAAGAACTCAAAACCAAGAAATCTCCAAAAGGGGCATCGATGAACAGAAATAACAGAGAGCTCAAATATGAAACAAACACCATCTCATATTGATCTAGAGGAAGAGAGATACATGATTGATACAAGAGGAATGATTACAAGCTTTCATCTCATCCTCTCCCACTCTCAAACCTCAAGAACACACCTATACATGCTTGAGGAGGGATGAACACACTCTGGAAAGCTACGAAGGGGACAAGCAGGGAGCACACCTCTGCCTCCACCAACAAACCTCAACCACTAAAGCCTAAAGCCAAAACAACCACTAAAGACTCTTTTGACTCTAGCAAACCCTAATTCCCTTTCAAGTGCTCAAGAGGGCATGCAGCCCCTCCATCCTTTTTATAGCCCACGGCTAACGGGTCTCCACCCCGTTACGCCCGCTAAGTCCAACGGAGCCCGCTCCCGCTTGTGCAGCCATGCAAATTTCCCGATTCGCCCCTCGTGCACCTTCCGGGAAGCTTCCGCGCTCCTTGCCTCGCACGCCTCACAACCACCTCGAGTCTACGTCGTCTTCGACACATCCCGACCGTTCTGACCTCAGCGCCACCTGCGCTTAGTCCGGTCCACCGTGTCTCGCCACGACTCCGCCTCGACATCCTGCAGCCACACAGACAAGAAACACATCAAATAGCACCGCTCGATACATGAAAGCGTCAATACCATCATACTTACCATTGATGAAGTCCAAACCTGTCGAATCAAAGAATATGCATCCTAATCCCATACGACCAAGTTTGACCAAGTCCGACCGAGCCCGATTGCGCCATGCAACGACTCGACTCCAAACCATTCAAACCAAACTCGACTATCCTAAACCTTTGTCAATTACTCATCACTCACATGGAGTCACGACCACATGGTCTCTCAATTTCAAGTGCTAGGGAAGAGGTCATATGATGCGTGATTACCCAAATCAATGAAGAGTGCTTCTCACTAAAGATAGCTATGCTTCAACAAGTTCTAGTAGTGATTCTGAAAGTGAAAAATCCGACGATTCCAAGGAGGATGTTGTCTATTGTGATCCAGAATTGAATGGTGTTAATCTTTTGGTCCAAAAGGTGCAAAGTAAAGAAACTAAAACAAAAGGACAGCGGTGGAGCGTTTTTCAAGCGGAGTGCAAGATCAAAGATAAAGCATGCAATTTGATCATAGATGGTGGAAGTTATACCAATGTGATTAGCAAAGATTTGGTGTATGCTTTAGGGCTGTCCACGTGGAGGCATCCTCAACCACATCATGTGGAGTGGCTACACAACTCCGGAAGACTAAAGATAACTCACAAGGTACGTGTTCCGTTTATTGTTGGTGACTATGTTGACAAGGTGGATTGCGACGTAGTTCCAATGGATGCATGTGGGTTATTGTTGGGAAGACCATGGCAATATGATCGCAATGCTACGCATGAGGGCCGGTCCAACACATACACTTTTGTACATGGGGGAAAGAAGCATGTGTTGAAACCAAAATTGGAGAGTGATATTTATGTTGATGAAGAAATTACAACCAAGAAGAAGCAAACTCCCAAGATTACCCCAAAGCTGAGGACAGCTTTGCTTCAAGGAGGGGAGGATGATGTGGCACCAAGTAGCACTACAACTTTGGTTAGTACTTGCAGTTCCGTGCATAATGTTCAAGAAGCTTTGAATACTAATTCTGAGATTTCTAATGTGCACAAGAGAGAAACCAGAGGTAGCAGTTTAGGTATTTCCTTTTTAGTTCATATTGGAGTTTGTTTCGGTCTTAGGCCAAGTAGTGCGTGAGTTGTAATCAAGGCCGTGCATTGTGCACCAATATAAGGCCAGGGCCTTAGCCCCATTGTAACTTAGGTTATGATTTGAGAAATAGAAACCAGAAAATCACCATGGTTTGGTGGCCATTGTTGGCGTGTTCTTGAGATTTCCATCGAGGAATTGCTCTTGGTGTGTTGAATCCAATTGTGGTGTTGGATTCTACTCGCTGAAACTTTGGTTTCTCTACCCTTCGTTCACGTGCTGCGGTGTGCGTGGGAGAAGGCTTATCTTGGAGAGGGCATCCAACAAGGCGTATCGTGAAAGATCAGGGCCAAAGCAACGGAGTTCAACTAGCTTGCTAGGTGGATCTACATCACCATTGTTCTTGGCTAACTAGTTCATTCCAAGAATTACATCCAAACCCTACGATCCCAACACTATGAGATCCAATAGTAATAGAGTCCCATCTATGAGCAACTCTACCTTTGAACACAAAGTGCTTGCTCTCATTTTTGCTCCAAGGGAGTGAACTACCACAGAACTGCCTAGAGGCACCATCCTTACCCCATTCTTAACTATAAAAGCCTTTGAAATGAATGAATGGCAAGCTCCGGAATAAAAAAGAACTAAGGCTGGTACCGAATTTACATGAAATGTACCTAGCACAACGTCTGGTGCAGCCTAAGCTTCTTCAGCTGTGACGTGGTTCACGCGTCCCTTGATAAAGTTCTCCAGCTTCTTAAACTACTGCCTTGGGGTCTGACTTTCGGTTGCACTGGTATTAGCTGCAGCTTGGAGCTTCTTTGGACAAGACTTGGCATAATGTCTTGTTTCCTTGCAATAGAAGCAAGTCACTCCATCAGGTGTAGCAGTACTCTTCTGTACTTGACCATGACTTGCTTGAGGGTTAGGGCGATTAATTTGCAGAGGTGGTCGGCTAACTGTTGGCCTGATGTTACTTGACTGCGGCTTGAAGTTGCTGGAGTGTGCCTTGAACTAGCTGGTCTGCGGTGGAATGCTGCGGGCTTTTGGGAAATCCTCCTGGGTTAACCTTTTGTGTAGCCATCCTTCTTTTCCTATTTTCCATTTCCATAAACTTGCCTTCTTAGCGAATGACCTTGCTAACCAACTGATAAAAATCGGCATAGTCACCTAATATCAACTGGACAACACTGTTGTCATTCAGTCCTTCTAGAAACCTTTCTTGCTTGGCTTCATCAATGGCCACATCTTCTGGTGCATAACACGCCAGTTGGTTGAACTTTTGCAAATATTCATTCACTGTGCGGTTTCCTTGACGCAGAGCTCTAAATTCCTCTTCTTTAGAGTAATGGTGCCAAATGGAATGTGAGCCTTGCGGAAACTCTGCACAAACTCATTCCATGAAATGGCCTGGGGTTGGCATGAGAGGCGGTTAAAGTATCCCACCACTTTGATGTTGGTCCATTCAGTTGGTGAGAAGCAAACAAGACCCTTTCCCGGTTGGTGCATTGCAGAATATCTAGTTTCTTTCCAATAGCATGGAGCCAATCATCAGCATCCATTGGCTCTGCACTGCTTGAGAAGGTTGGAGGCCTTATCCTTAGAAATGCCGACAACCTATTCCCACCACAAAGCACAAAAAATCAAAAGAACTCAAATAACATCCAGTAAAATATCTTCATTTATAATTATAACCTTGAGGCTGTTGACAAAGGAATAACAGCTCACAAGTAGTGTTCTATGACTTTAAACTTAAGCTATGGCTCCTATGAGCTAGTGCTACCACCAGACATCTAGATCCTATGCTTCTTTGGGGGGTGGTCCTGTAACGGATGAACCTTCATCTTCTGCCTGTACTTGGCTAACTCCTCCTCTACGGCCTGAAGTCTCTGTGCCACGGAGCTCAACTCCTCTAAGGTGGCTTGGTACACGTAGTCCAAAGACTTGGTGTACTGCACCTGATGAACGAGTCGTGGGTTACTTTCGAACCTTGTGGAGGAGAAGGTGCTCTAGAGCTAACAGGAAACCGGCTGTGGAAGTATCAAAAGGCGGTGCATTGAAGCTCCTAAGCGTAGATGTCCCTAAGCTGGTGAATTGCTTCACGAGCTGTATTAGATATCGTTAAAGAAGGTTCCTGGGGTAAAGGGGCGTCAAAGGTGTGGAATGCTACATCATCTCCAATGTTGGCGTAGATCAACACTTCTATCCTCCAACGTTCTTGGTCTCCATAGGTGCTCAAATACCCGTACCTGAAATCCCAATTCTCAGAGAAGGTTCCAGAGACAGTCAGCTAGGTGTCCAGCCAGAGTTCCGTGGGTGACTTGGGTAGGACGTTTAGTCATCTACAATTTTGATAAAGGGAAGAAGTTAGTAAACAATTTTTGATGACAGAATATAGTTGAGGGAGAGAGTGAAACATACTAGATTCAGGAATTTATATATATATATATATATATATATATATTTGAAATATATACTTAAGGTTTGCTCATTCTATTCTATCTATAGTCACGTCTTAGGGTCAATATGCTCTGATATCATCTCTGTCGGATCCCAGAGCAGCAACTCTAGGACTCTCTGTGTAAATCGCACTATCCTAGGAAAAGCTAGTGCACACAGGGTTAACAGAAATGCATATCACATAACAACCACACTTTATTATATAGCAAGGTATGGGCCTTATGGCCAAAGTTTACAATAACAGCATAAGGTAGACAGCGGAAGATAGACAAAGCAGCAGCCCGTGCAGACTTCCCACAGGCGAATGACTGTAAGACGTGGTCTATTCGTTGCAATCCTCACCATAGTCATCGAAGGCTTCCACCGGAAAGATGATAAATTGAGCAACGTGAGCACATAAAGTACTCCACAAGTTACACCAGGAGTTTAACAGAGTTAATGCATTCATAAGGAGAATCAAAGGAAAGCATATTATGGTTAATTGCATAAAAGGCAACATTTGAGTAAATATCGTAAAGTTTGAACAAGTGCTGAATTTGATACCATAAATAGAAACAAGATTTTAACAAAAATAATATCGTTAGTGCAGGCTTCAACCAAACACTACCCTAACCACGGGTATCCCACCCGAATCATCGTTCCAAAAGATATCCAAATTTTCCATAAACTAGATTTTTTTTAAATCAAAGTCTAATCTGTCAAAAACCATACTCACCATGTCTTTGACCGTGGACATGGCTATCCAGGATAGTTTGATACTCTGCAGAGGTGTACAACTTTACTCGCAAGACATGTCCTCTCGTAATACCACGCAATTAGCACACTGCCTTAGGTGTGCCGCTGAGAGTTCATCACAAAGCCTTTACAATGTTCCATTGTCAGCTAGATCACACTACCACTAAGGTTTCACCACAACATGAATCCACATGTTGGAGCCCCCTCTTGTGCCATGTGAGACTTCTCGCGGCCTGCGCCACGCTCATATACAGCCTATAGCGAGATCAAGTTGGAAGATCACAAATCATGTGGCTAGGTCTGTCCCATACCAGACTTGTGGTAGTACGGTGTGACTTTGTAAAAGTAGCCCAGAGACCGGTTCTTAACTTGACTTAGGCCTAACCACATACCCCATATGCCTGGCAATCGACATTGAGTTATCAATATCAACGCATGCTAGCAAGCACCCACCACTATACCATTTCCAAAGTCTAAACCAAGTTTTTATATTTTGTTTGAAAAATATTTCATAAACATTCTTGACTGACCAAAGTCAAGAATACACTTCAAAAGTTTATCATTTTATGTGAAAGGTTATCCCAACGTATAATCATTCTAAGCATGGCTAAGCAATTCTGTAAGATTTCTAGTTAATACTGATGTACTAACTAGGTTTTCATCTAGGGTGACAAGGCATAATTGTGTTCAGTGTCAAGTTTGGCTATGCAAAGGATTTAGGCATAACTAGAATTTAAACTAGATTGAATAAAAGTAAGCATGCATAATAATTTAAAATCAACATAAATAATTTAAATTATTGAGATCAACATGATCAAGGGTGTAATTTGCCTTGCTCAAGATCCTGGTGCGAGCCGTCAAAGTCGTGCTTTCCGAGATCGTCGTAATCTACGCATGAAGAACCAAACAAATAAATTCAAATAAAGTTCAAAAATTCAAATTGGTAGTTTATGATTTTAGAAGAATTTAAAATTTTGAACGGGTCAAATCGGAGTTAAAACGAAGAAATATGGGCTTCCGAAAGTTTAAAAAGAGAGAAAATGGAAAAGGCTAATTTCTGGAATTATTTTTATACTGAAAAAGATATTTATGACGTTAGCAGGAATTTTATTTTTTGGCTGAATTATTTTTGAATTGGAATTGCTGACGGGGCGAGGTCGGCTGGCGTGGTGGTCGTGGCATGCCCCTGGGCTGCCACGTGTCTCGGGTCGATGACGTGGCCAGGTTGGTGCGGCGGCGCACGGAGCCGCGTGCTCACCGGAGCTCCGGCGCTCAGCGGCGGTCGGCGAGAGGCGGAGGAGGGAGAGGAGGCGGTGAGGGTTTGGATCCTACCCAGCGCCGGACTCGGGGAAGACCGAAGGTGGTCAGCGGCGGGAGAGGAGCGATGGTGCTCCGGTGGCTTAGGCGCTCTGCCGAGGAGGGGGAAAGAGAGAGCGGAGGGAGGCAGTGCGGAAGAAGGCGCTTGGGGGGAGGGGCATTTGTAGGGGAGGAGGGCGGCGTGGCTCGCCGGACTTCCCAAGGAGGAAGCTGGTTCGGGGGTGCGAACGCGAACTGGGAGGGCCTTTAATGGCCGGTGGGGGTGCGGCGGCAAGTGGGGAACCCGAGGTGGCATCTAGGGAAGAGAAACCGGCCGGAAAGACGGAGATTTGGCGGCGGTAATGGTGCACGGCCGGAGGTAGAAGAAGGGAGAGGTAGAAGACAAAGATGACAGGTGGGGCCCGTGCGTCGGTGAGACAGGAGGGGAGAGGAAGGGGCGGACGGCCGGATGAAGGACACATGGCAAGGAATCAAATCTCGGTGTTGAGGGGAAATGAAGGTGTAAGTGGTGGCGGACGGCCAAGATTAGATCAAGGGGCGGGGTGGATCTAATCTAAGAGTGACACATGTCAACCTGAGATTAATTCGGATTTAAATTTTGTTTTAAATTTTCAGAAATACTAGAAAGCTTCAAAATACTTAGAAAATAGTAAATAATGTCTAACAATTCCAGAAAAATTCATAAAAATTCCTGGAGCTGTTTTAGACTTAGAAAAAAATATTTTTCATTTAAATTTTTCCTTTATATTTTTACAAAAACACCTTTTTGGCTTTTAAAAATCAATTTTTAAATCCAGAAAATTCTTAAAAATTACTATAAATTCAGGAGAGCTCAAGAAAAGCAAAATAATCTCCTTTTCGCTTTAATTAAATACTTAATGTAAATTTTCTTACTCTAGGCTTTGAAATAAAATCCACATAACTCCAAATAAATCCCAGAAAATTAATAAAAAGCAATTAAAATTTTGGGATGTTACAGTGCCAGGTACACCACGTCACCGCATACCCAACATGAGTGCTTCTGGCACGGGCCCATGTTATCATCACCTTCAAAGTGGAGGATGCTTCGGGAATAGACCTTCCCCGCCAAGACCCATTAGTTGTCGTGGACAACATTGTGAGGTGCGAAGTGAGGCATCCTATTCATTGGTGCCTTCGACTAGATGGGCATCTTGTGAAACTTCAGCCACCTAGGATCTCATTGTAGGGCTTTAGTGGAGACTTGGTCAAGGCGCTGGCCCAGTTGATGCTCGAAGTGGCTTTCGGCTGAGGCGAGAAAGGCAGGACGGATGTGGTCAATTTCAATATCATGGACCTTTTGTACCCATACAACACCATACTAGGAAGGGCTACCCTCAACACGTTAGGGGCAGTCTGGCACCACAACTACCTATGCATGGAACTCTCTAGCCTAAAAGCGGCAGTACAGTACTCAATGACTAGGACCTCACATGGCAAATCGAAGTGGGCACACGAAGCCCACACCAGAAGGTGCATGCATTGGGCAAAGGCCTTGCCCCTGCCCTAGAGGATCCACCCCTCCCTGCGTCGTAGGATGGACACCAAAGCTGAAGTCGCATGGCCAAGTCAAGAAAATGCCGCTCACCAACAATGGCATGTCAAGGCAGGTTTTGGTGGGGGTGGCCTAGTATCGAAGGAAGAGTGAAGCCTACTGGAAGTCCTCTAGAGGAATGTAGATGTATTCACATTGTCTATCATTGAGCACAAGCTGGTGGTACGGCCCAATGAGAAGCCCGTCAAGCAGAAGATGTGAAGAATGTCCTTCAACAGGTAGGAGGTTGCTAAGGGAAAGTCACCAAGCTGCTCGCCTCTAGTATCATTTGGGAGGTGGTTCACCCAGATTGGCTTGCTAATCCGTGCTAGTCAACAAAGCTAGTGGGAAGTGGCACATCTGCATTGACTTCACTGCCCTCAACAAGATGTGCCCCAAAACAATTACCCCTTACCCCGTATTGACCAGCTGGTAGACGCCACGACCAGATATGAGATGATGAGCTTCCTTCATGCACACTCCAGATATCATCATATTTGAATGGTTGAAGAAGACAAGGACAAAACCAGCTTCATTGTCCCCGGGTGGGACATTTCGCTACATCATGATGCCCTTTGGGCTAAAGAACGCTAGAGCTATGTTCATCAGGCTCATTGCCCTGGTCTTGGCATCCTCAGTAGGCCAAAACGTCGAAGCCTATGTGAACAATGTGGTCGTAACAAGTAGGCATGCAGCCTCCCACATTAAAGAACTCTAGGAGACCTTTAACAATCTCCGCCAAGCAGGCATCAAGCTCAACCCAAAGAAGTGTGTCTTTGGGGTCCAAGAAGGCAAGTTACTTGGTTTCCTAGTATCCAAGAGGGGTGTCAAAGACAACCTAGACAAAATTGATGCTATATGATCCATGGATGCTCCTAATACTATTAGGGAGGTCTAGAGGCCAGCAGGTTGGTTTACCGTCCTTAGTCAATTCATGTTGAGGGGCATGGAGTAGGCATTCCTATTTTTCAAAACCTTTTGTGGCTCTGATGTTTTGAATGGACTGATGAGGTGATCGCGAGACTTTGAAGAGCTAAAGGCGTACCTCGTAGACCTCCTAAGGTACATGTGCCTAGCACAAGAAGCTCTACTTCTCTTGTACCTTGCAATGACTCCCCAAACCGTTAGCATGGTGTTGGTGCTGGAGGAAGGGAGCACACAACACTCGATGCATTACATGTCGAAGGCACTACAGGGCATGAAACACATGTTACATCGAGCTGGAGAAGCTAGCCTATGCCCTGCTAATGGCCTCGCATAAGTTGAGGAAATATTTCTTAGTGCACAAGATCACTGTGCCTTCATCCTTCCCCCTTAGAGAAATGCTACAAAACAAGGAGCCCATAGGTCGCATTAACCAATGGGATGCTGAATTGGCACCCTTCTCCATCACTTACATAGCCCGCACGCCAATAAAGTCACAAACTTAGAAGACTTCATCACCAAATGGACACCCACATGCTAACCAAACCATCAGCTGTCCCCAGAGCCAGTGTAGACTCTACACTCCAACAGCACATGGGTCAACGTGGGGGCTGGAGTCAGGGTCGTCATCCCATTCAAACCGCTCTTCGGTGATGAGGCCATGACATCCAAAGAACTCAAAGCGAAGTCCCACCGCACGCTGGTCAAGGAACCCTAGGCAGAATGACAGCTATTGCTGGACCTCACGGATGAAACTAGGGTCCAGGTGGCCAACAACATCATGAAATACTTAGGGGTGACCGTGGCTTCATACAACAAGAATGTCAGGCCGTGTCATCTTGTGGTGGGGGACCTCGTCCTCAAAAAGGCTCTCTAGGTTGGCAAAACAAAGAAACTCAAGTCATAGTGGGAGGGCCCATACGTAGTGATGGCCACCTTTAGAACTGGCTTGTATCACCTTTCACCCTCGAGGGGGAACTACTGATACACACTTGGAATGGCGTCTGTGTAGGAGCCCAGATTTTTCAATCTGGATTCCTCTGTGATTACTGCACTATTCCCTGGATCAGTAGATAGTGCTCACAGTTACAGTAATGAATATCCAAATACATATCATGCGGAAGTGTAAATTTAATAGTAGACTTACTCATGAGCCAATTAGGCCGAAATCATTAAATTGCAGCAGCGGAAGAACGAAGCACACCGGTGGGACCTTCAGGACATGCCCACAGGCAGCCAACTGGAGGTTCGCGACCTAGCCCTTGACAGCTTCATCTTCTCTGACAGCTTGTCCCATCTTGTTGCTGAGGCGAGGTGATTTGATTCCTGAATTTTGTCGCAAAAGCGAGCGTGAGCACTCCGACCCCGTGCTCCGCGAGCCAATACACAGAATGCAAATAAATAGTATGCATGGCTTAACAAAGGAGAGGCTCGGGTTATTTTATTTGCCAAAATTCGCTTTTAGTAGCATTATTACTATTATTTAATCAAAGTGTTATTATTGCTACCTAACTCCACACTACAATTGCCAAAATTGACTTAACCACCGAAAATGCACTTTCTTTATTAACTGCTGTCTAAAGCTCCAAACAGCAAGTGTCATCATTTATATAATCCACCTAGCATACTTTGTATTTTGAATTACTAATAATCCAATCCTGTCATTACTATTCATCAGCTCCTCACCTCTGAATTCTAATGATTCTCTAACATAATTACTTTCAAATCCACCGATATCATTTGTATTCAATCCTTTTCGTCATTGATTCAAAACCATAAATCAATAATCAATCTCATTTTCCATTATCTACCACTAGCTAATCCACAAATATACCTCCACCGAAAATTCAATTTACCAAGATTATAATCCACTAATTGTTATGAATCCTTCAATCTTCTCAGAAATTCAATTCATCCCTCTAGTAATTGATCAACTCCTATTAATTCCCATTATCGTCAATATCTTCCAAGAATTTATATTAGTCATTAGTGTAGTAATCCAGCAATTTACCTTTGCACTCCCTAATTCTCCAAAATCGATTCACTATTATATATCCACCAAGAATATCACTAATCAAGAATTATACTCCAATACTTGTATTATTTCTCCAAATCCCTGAAAATTCAATTAGCTCATTTATCTAACCTATCCATTCAGCTGGACCCTACTAATTTATTTCTCTCAGAACCCACACTAGCATTTCCTTTCCATGATCGACCTGAATCCACCAATACCTTTATGCGCATACTAAAAACATCCATCTCTGCGCATACTAAAAACATCCATCTCCTTTACTCACAACCCTGTTTATTCCACCCATATTTTATTTTGTAAGAATAGAAATGCCACTATTTGAAATACAATACATAAAATTTCCTGAGACCTAGCAGCTTTGCAACAAAACATAATGTTCAAGGAATATTAACAAGATTTTCCATACATATGGCATCACACCATATGCCTAATATCACCATAATATTTCCCATTCTTATGGCATCACACCATAATAACATCTTTTAGCGTTATAGCCGCTAAACTTAACACTGGGACGACACCCAGGACAACTCAAATCAGGGCTTTCCACTGCCCTCCACTTTTCCATCCCACCCACAAAACATTTTGAAATAGAACTATATCTGGTTAAGTTCTCATGTCCGCCCTTGACCGTGGGCACGGCTATTCGAATAGTTTTGACTCTGCAGAGTTTGTACACTTTCACCACAAGAGACAATCAACTCATTGCCCCACACGATTCCTTAGAAGTGTGGTTGAGCAGACCATCACAGTGACTTTTCAAAGTATCTAGTCCCTTTTCTCATTCACCTTATGGGAAACTGCCCACTTGCGGTGGGTCCCATCTATGCGCGGGATGTTTCCCACAGCCACTACGCAGCTCGGGCTTCTACTTCCCGCAACGTAGGACAGCTGGGAAACTTCACCCCCCACTGGTGTCCCTTCAGGCCCCCTTGCCATAGCGTAGCCCCTTCAATCCCCTACCAGTGAAATGAGTCCGGAGATTTCGATAAATTTACTTAGCCAAGTTGTATTTTACAGACTTGTGGTTGTACTGTTTTACACAAGAGGTCATGACAAGATTCAGTCCTTATTGGTATCTGGGCGGTCTACCACTAACCCACTTTGTGCATCCACTGCACCACACATACACACCCTCGAACCATCCGCCCAGATAATTAAGCAAGTTGGGGTTTTTGAGAGTATAAAATAATCGTATCAACATATATCAGTCATTACCACCATGACTGCCCAAACCAGTTTCACATGATTGAAAATGACAATGAGGTTTGGGGCATTTCAGCGCCCCCTGAATATCTATGCAGTACTAAGCATAGCATATAATTAGGGACTTATTTTAGAAATGTTACTATTATAATTTTGCTAGGGCGACAAGGTTCACACATTCAAATATTCCAAAGGAGGGTAATATTAATCAAGCAAACAATGGGCATATAACTAGAATCTCAAATTAAACATGTATTTGCATATGAAATAACAGCATGCAAGTTGATAATTTAAAACAAAATAATTTGCAGAAAATGTAGGTTCAACATGATCAAAGTATTGACTCGCCTGGCACGGTTTACCGCAGTCTTGAGCTCACACGATGCTTTCTCTTGAGCTTCTATTCTCTTCCAACTTCTGGATCTTCATCTTGCCGGATCCGTTGATTCTCCAGAATTCCAATCTCTAATTCACGCTAAACAATGGAATGCAAATAACTCAACAAGATTCAAGAAAATCCAAATAAACTCAACTTAAATTTTATTATGAGTTAAAGGGTGATTCCTGGTAGGATTGAATGAGCGCGGAGATTTGACGGAGTCAACGGGGTTGGAGCGGAACGATGAATGGCGAAAAGTGAAAAAGGAAGTATCATGGCAGAGGGAGTGTTTGCCTGAACATTCCGCTTCGAGTTCAATTATGGCTAGGCATAGCCGACTGTAAATTATCATGGTTCGATGTATTTTATTTAATATTCTTCCTTTTATAATTTTATATTTATGAAGGAAGTTCCATGAGTTAAGGTATACATGTATGAATTTGGCTGAACATTATTTTTTTTTCAGGGTTAGCATTTACGAATTAGGGTATGTGTTATATGTTCAATGCATACATTTGTTGATTTATTAAGTTGGCTTTATAGTCTATACTTTTTAGCAAAGGAAAGACACATTATCTTATGCGGGCCTAATATTAACTTGTTTACTAAGGTGTAGGTTAGCAAGATCATTTTTAACGATTAACGACCCATGGGTTTCTTTTATTAGACGTATGAAGTTGTACTTTGGTAGGGGACTTAGTTTATGATGCTCGGAGAACTGAGGGTCACTGGTGCTTCGTATACATATATCTGCATTTATTATCTTTCATGATTTTAGCTTCACTTAGGATCTATTCTTGCGGACCCAACTATACATTTTCACTATCATTCACATCTTCAAATCTATACCTACGACTAGATTATATGCACTTCATTTGAATTTATGCTAATTGAATTGTATTAGCTACTACAAAAAGGGCTTTCACAAATTTTAATTCCAAGGTTCATACAATGTACACCTAAAGTATACTTTAATTTAGGGGGACAAACTGACTAGTCATACTTCTTTTACTTAAGTTCTATTGTCTAAAAATAATAGCTATGATTTATACTTATGTTAGTCATCTATGATTTTTGTAATCTTTACTAATTAGTTCTAATGTCATTTCTATAGTTTTTACTAAATACGGAAGGACTTGTTGTTTCATTCTTGTTGAAATTTCTAAGTTATAATCTCTGTGTTTATGCATGCTAGCTAGTACATCTTCCCTCTGTTTGCAGTTTGCATCAAACCCATTGATTACTAATTAACTTAAGCCAAGAGGGCCCATCTGCCATTGTGAAGAAAGAAGAGACGGATAGGTAGGAACAGGGGGATGGAGGCGCTCGGCCAAACCGACAGAGGAGGCAGCGCATGCTGTTGGGCGCCGGCGTCGACGGCGAGGTAGGGCCGGAGGCTCGACTGCGACGGGTAGAACGACCTTCAGGAGAGGCACTGGACTTGGAGGTGGCGGCGCACCAGCTGGAACAGCACAAGGAGCCATCGAGCGGCGGGGTCAACAGGGAGCGACAGCGCCGACTGAGGAAGGGGAAAAAAGAAAGGAGCACGAGTGGGAGGGAGGCACCATGAAGCTTACCCAACGGTCGGCTGGGGTGGAGAGACTCCGAGGTGGCTTGGCTGCGTGAGCCCGGGGCGGCAGCGAGGAGACTCCCGTGGAGGAGGGAGCTCGGCCGTCGAGGAGGCCGGGCGACGTTTGGGGAAGGTTGAGGGCGTCATGGAGATGCTCTCACCGCATGGAATTGACGCGAGCTGGGTCGAGGAAGAAATGGCGTGGGCGGCGGTGACTTCGGCCGGCGGAGAGGAAGGTCGGCCGTGCGACAAGCCGGGGGCGCCGGAGTTCAATTACCTGAGGGAGGAGGGAGGAGGCCACTTGGGGCGCACCATGACGCTGTCGGACCGGCGGGGGCATCACCGGAGCGGCCAGGGCGGGATGAGGCGGTGGTGGCCGGTGTGGGCGCGGCAAGAGAAGGAGGAAGGGAAGAAGGGATTGGCGTGCGCAATGGGGAGAAATGGGGGAGGGGCCAGCTGCTTCTTGTAGTTGCAGAGGAGCGGGGAGGCGCGGAAGACCGGGCGGAGCGGGGAAAGAACCACCAGGCAAAACACAGCGCAAGGCTCGGCGGAGGCGCGGGGCTCGGCGCGGCGGATGCAACGGTCGAGCAGCGTGTGCAGAGCAGAGGTTGTCAGCAGCGGCAAATCTTGGAGGGATTTAGCACAGAGCTGAGAGAAGGGAGGCGACGTGGAGGGTGCACAGCCATGGAAGGGAGAGGTAAGAAGGAGAAGAAGAAAGAAGGAAGGGGGCAGGCGCGCTGCACTAGGGGGAGCCGCTGGGCAGAGAGAGAGGAAGTAGGGGAAAAAAGAAAAGGAGGAGAGAGGAAAATGAGGGGGCCCACATGGAAGTGAGAGAGAAAAAGAGAAAAATGAAGGGCTCAAGCCAAGATTTGAAACTTAGAATTAATTTAAAATTTTAACTTACATTTGGATTTATTTATTTTGAGTTTTGAGTGATTTTCCAAATTTGAATTCTCAGTTTATTTATTTACATGCGAGCTTTTAATACTTGTTTTGGTCAATTTGATTGAAGGTAGATTTTGCTTTAATTTGATCTCTGAACTTGGGTGCAACTTGGAATTTGTTTAGAATTTGTAATCCATGGTATTACATTATCCCCATTATTTAATATTTAAGTTTTACATTTTGTGTGTATATCCCTGAGTTTCCCATTTCTTTTAATATCTCTATTATTTTTGCTTGGCTATTATTTCTTAGTATATTGCTTTCTATGACACGAAACTCGAGACATTTCAAATAAATGTGCAAAAAGAAATTTTGAACACCAACAAATCGCATGAAATATTTTAACAATTATATATTTTTGAACATCCAAATTTTGGGATGTTACAGTCTGCCTCTGTCGCTACTACACCTAGCCATGCAAAGGGCTATGCCAGTCGCGGTGCAGGTAAGCATCCTGAGTCACTAACCTACATGTCATACCTATAAGAATCTAATGTAAAGCTTACCCATGCAAAACGGGTTGAATAAAGTACTTCCCCCAGCAAAACGAGTCTATAAATGGTTGCATGTGCACTCTATGGAGTCTTAATTAATGCACGGAGGCCATCTAGCCTTGACGTACTCTACGGAGTCTAAATGAATGCCTAGAGGCCACCACGCCTAGTGTACTCTACAGAGTCTAGATGCGCACCCAGGGGCCACTTCAGCCAAGTGTACTCTACAGGGTCTAAATGAACGCCCGGAAGCCATTGCGCCCTAGTGTACTCTATAGAGCCAAAATTAATGCGTGGAGGCAACTATGCCCAGCGTCCTCTATGGAGTCTAAATTAACGCCTAGAGGCCACCACGCCCCAACATACTCTACAGATTCTAAATTAACGCCCGGAGGCCACCGTGGCTTGGCGTACTCTATGGAGTCTAAATGAATGCCTGGACACCACTGTGTCTAGGCATACTCTACGGAGTCTAAATTAATGTCTGGAGGCCACCATAGCCTAGCGTACTTTACAGAGTCTAAATGAACTCCCAGAGGCCACCATGCCCCGTGTACTCTACGAAGTCTAAATGCATGCCTGGAGGCTATTGCGGCCTAGCATACTCTACGGAGTCTAAATGAATGCCTAGAGGCTACCGTGCCATGGCGTACTCTACAGAGTCTAAATTAGTGTCCGAAGGCCACTGTGCCCTGACATACTCTACAGAGTCTAAATTAAAGCACGGAGGATAGCCCAACATACTCCATGTGGTCCTCATTCATGCCTATGGGCTGCCCAGCACCAGCGCCACTAGGGCTTCCTAGAAAAAGAGTGAGAAAATATACAATATGAATAAAAGGGGGCACAAAAACACATTCACTTAGCACATGGGAGGAGGGGATGGTCCACTAGACTGGGGTGTGCGTTAGTAGCTAGCATAACCTCATACCCTATAAGCTTCATACTCACCATTCGAAGGGTAGGGGAAGGAGCACGTGAGCTTACGAAGTTTATTGCCATCTTCAATAATGCCCGTTCAAAGGGTGGGGGACAGAGCTCACAAACCTATGAAGTCTATTGCTGTCTTTGATGACGCCCATTCAAAGGGTGGAGGACGGAGCACACGCAAGCCTATGAAGTCTACCACCATCTTCTATGATGCCTATTAGAAGGGTGGGAGACGGAGCATACATGAGCATATGTAGTCTACCACCATCATCAACGACGCCCGTTCGAAGAGTGGAGGGCAGAGCGCATGTGAGCCTACGAAGTCTACTGTTATCTTTAATGATGCCCGTTCAAAGGGTGGGGAACGGAGCATGTGCGAGTCTACAATCTACCACCATCTTTGACAACGTCCATTCAAAGGGTGGGAGACAGAGCATGCACCAACCTATAGTGTCTACCATCATCTTTGACAACACCTGTTCGAAGGGTGGGGGACAGAGCGCGTGTGAGCCTACGAAGTCTACCGTCATCTTCGATGATGCCCGTTTAAAGGATGGAGGATGGAGCACACACCAACCTATAGGGTCTACTGCCATCGTTGAAGATGCTTGTTTGAAGGGTATGGGACGAAACGCATCTAATCCTACGAATTCTACCGCCATCTTCAAAGATGCCCATTTGAAGGGTGGAAGATGAAGCACACATGAGCCTACAAAGTCTACCATTATCTTTGATGACACTTGTTCAAAGGGTGGGGGACGGAGTGTGCACGAACATATAGTTTACCATTGACCAAATAGAGAAACATTGATTGCGATGGGGCGCATCGAGTCTAAGTTACATCGCTCTTATTGGAGCTCTCTATATTTATATATTAGGTAGGATGAATGTGCGGCTAGGGACAAAAGGTCACTAAAAATTGAAGTGAGTCTTCCTATTGATTCCACTAACAGAGTGTGTGGTCGAGTAAAAGCTTCGTGAAGGGGACCTACCAACCATAAACATAATAATGGGCCAAGCACAAAGAAAGGAGACAAGCGCTAAAAAGAAGGCTTCGCTACACAGCTACAAGAATGCATGGCCGAGGTGTACTCACCCATATGACAAAAAAGACAACAAACAACCTACATACTACATAGTGGGAGAAAGGGCATCAACAGTATCACACCTACTGATCCCCTGTCTGGACAGTGGAGGGTGCCACATCTCCTACGATTCATCGGGGCACGGTGGCTAGCTAGGACCCTACGTCTGTGGTACCACTTAGCTTTTGGTGGAGTGAGACCTTCACTGTGGCCTCACCGAGGTGCAGCCAGATGTGCTCACAGAATGTGCAAACAACCTTTCGAGTCATGTGGATAGAATTCATCCTGGTCATGGCTCCAGAGAGTAACTTTAGGTGGGGGTCCACCAGCTCGCCCATGTGACTGCAGCCTTGTGTATGGAGCATTCTGAGGAGCTACACCATCACCTGGGAGTAGTGTTTACCATAAACCTAAACAACATTGAGGGAGGGTGCAGACGCATTGTGAATGTTAAAAATGCTACTGACGAGGTCTTCGGGGCTGTGTGACCTCATAGAAATTGAAATAGCCAGCACTTCGAGGGTCCCCTCCAGTGCCTCCATTGACTCCCACGTGAAGATGGTCGCCTGGTGGTGACGGCTAGCTCAGATGGTCGAGTGAAGCCTCCAAGGTTAGGTCCTCAGCCGGCATGAAAGACCTGGGGTGTGGAGGCCTCTTACGTCCCTTTAGCCACCACCTTGCCATCGAGGCCATTCCTTGAGCCGCCCTCCTTACTGTTGTCGTCTGTACTTTCCTCGCTACCCCTGTCCCCCTCTACATCCTGGCCTACTTCCTTGTCATCCTCACTGGCTTCCTCTGCATCCACCTTTGTGCCAAGAGAAGGGGCGTCAACGATAGTGGGATCATGGCAAGGAGGCCCCAGGACCTCGTGGATGTGGTTGATGCGAGGGCCATCATGGGAGGGCCAGCATGAAGGTTGTGCTGCTTGGGAATATATGGGCCTAGGAATACGGCCACAGCCCTCTCAGCTTCCTCCGGTGAGGCCATTGAAAGAGAAATTAATGAAGTGAAATCAATGGAGTCAATTGTAGACAAACATTTCGAGCTGGGTTTGCACCTTACCTGGATTGGTAGGTCTCCCAAGCTGGGTCAAGGGCCCTAGATACTGTCGTCACCAAGGGGCATGCTCAGCATCCAACTCTTGGCCAATAGGGCCACATGAAGCATGAAGAATTCCTCGGTGAGGTCCCGCATGTTCATTTGCCGTGCCAGTGCATGAAGCCTCTTTGCATGAACTTTGTCATCCCGATCAAGCTTGACATGTGGTGATGGAATGAAGTCCATGCTCCACCTAGTCCTATGAGGCGGTTGCCCGGTTCAATATTATGGTTGAACCATTGCTGCACCCATTGGACTCCCACTTCGTGAGCATAGATTTGCAGTGGAAATCTTTCTAGCAGCCCAATCAAACCTGAAAGTTTATGCTTGCCAGGTTGAAAAATGGCCCGTCACTTCGGTTGGCACCAGGCATCGTGTAGAGACACAAACATCGTCATGCTTGGCATGGTAGTTTTTGACTGCGTGGCCCATAAGAACATTGTGAGCCTCACGATGGCATTCACAGTTAGCTGATCTAGCTCCAAGTCGTATAGCCAAAGCATGTTGGCCACAAACCGAGCGCACAAAATGTAGAGACCAGCATCAAAGTACATAGTGAAGATAAAAGTCTCACCATCCTTCTACCAAGGGACCACCTCATCCACGTCCGTCTGGTGAACCAGTTATCGATCGGAGACCTTGCCATCTCGAACAAGCATACCCAAGAACTCGTCCTTGACCAATGAATGACTGAGCGTGTTTACAAATGAGCCAACATGCTCAGCCCGTCCCCAGCACTTCTCGGAGGGCACCTCAGACCGCACATCCCTCTGTCTTGCGCACCACAGCACAGTTTGATGAGGTGGTAGTGACATCCGCCCTACCAAACTGCTGTGCGGCGCGGAGTGGCCAGAGCAATCACCGTGGCTCGTATGAGGCATGTGATGCCCTCCTCAGGTCGTGATGGTGGTTGTGCTTGTTTGGCGTGCAGGTAAGTGGGGTGCGGACAACGAGGGTCACCAAAGAATGAAGCCGCTGGGAGAAGCACAAGGCAAGACCTAAGGTGTAGGGCGAGTGAACAAAGTGGGACTAGAAATGAAGAGATGGTATGGTGGGAGGCACAACAAAAATATGGGCCTCCCGTACGCTTTCATATCAGTGGGATAGGCACACCTTTTGAGGAGACATGCGTGCCCCCATACCCGGTGTGACCAACCACATTCCTATAGGCGGATCATCGCCATGTGTCCGACATCGACTTCGTGTAATCAAGGTGGCCGCTACTCGGTCCAACAAATGAGGTAGGCACAGTATCCCAAGCCATGAGATACAAGGGTATGAGTGTGAGGCATGGACTGGACTTAGGGGGAGGTTCACCCACGACCTCTGAAGGTTTTCAGATTAAAGCCAGCAGGTAAGCTCAAGGGTTTCCAAGATAAAGATTGCATGTCATACCCAAGGACTAAGCAGCGAAGGCTACCCATAGCCTCTAGGACAAGAGTGGGAAACCAACAAAGACCAAGTGCAAACCAGATGTGTCGGGAGGAGGGGTCCCTCAGCAAAGCCTACCCCGGCGAATGGACGAGGCCCTCGATGAATAATGATAGCCCCTGAAGTGGTCCAAGGACCTGACCATCGCTCGGACAGTCTGACTAAGGCCATAGAATATCTAACACATTGAAACTGTGAGCTGAGGGGTCAAAGGGGGGGGCCAAATGCGAAGTGCATGGTTTTAACGTATCAGTTGCGAAGCCTTGCCCATGAGAAGCTACTAGTTGGGGAGTGACCCTCACCTTGGCCCAATCGGCCAATCATGAGTAAGCCCAAATATGCACGTAATTAAAAGGTAGGCCCATGTTGGGCGTGCCAAGAAAATAACATGTGTGCCCCCACTAGTAAAGACCCTAAGGGGCATTTGTATAAACACCTTCACCCATGGTTATAAATATGACCCATAAGGCACCATGGGTGGAGGGAACATTTTTGTGATGAAAAGATCGAGTACGAGGCATCCACTCTACAACTCTCACCTCTCTTCGAGTTCTATGCTCCGAGTGCCCTTCTCGGACTTCTCGGAGCTCTGGTATCTACTGTTTAACATGAAACCATAACAATCAACTTCTACATATCATCATCTTAGTCCACATTTCATTAACTTCTTATCAATGAGCAGTGCAGGTGCACATGCACATGGCAAGCATAATATTAAGCTGTAATCTTCCTATGTCATATTACTCACATATCAATAACAATAAGCATTTATGAACATTGCTTTTCTTTTTCTGATGCAATGCAATGCTCATGCACATCTCTACTATTTTCTTTAGCTTATACTGGTATAGTTGAGTGAACACATGTCGATGTACCACCCTCTCATTCTTTCCATGATGTGGCACCAAGTAGCACTACAACTTTGGTTAGTGCTGTTTTGATCCAACAAGATGAAGCCAAGGGGGAGGGAAGTGAGGATGGCGAAAACAGAAAGAATGTAATCACTATGGCACATGAAGAAGACAAGAAGAAGAACCATGCTGGCCACGATGGGAAAACCACAGTTTGGAACCTTGGGTTGAATGGAGTTATGCATATATTATGTGGGCCTAATCATGGTGAAGAGAGAAAGAGAAAGTTCGTTTGGCTCAAGAGGAAGACACAATATCAATCAAGTTTTAGTGCTTGCAGTTCTATGCATAAAGTTCAAGAAGCTTTGAATGCCAATTCTGAGATCTCTAATATAGACAAAATACATATTTGGAAAGTTAATGAAGTCTACTTTCCAACGAATCAAATGGTGCTTGATTTGTGGCTTCCTACACAAAGTTATGGCAACTTCATTGGATGCTTCATGAGCTGTCCAGAGAGACGTGTGAGACTCGCCAAACATAAAGAGTCTGAGTATTGCAATGCAAGTAAGGGTAAAATCCGACCACACCATGGCTTTTAAAAAGTTGAGAAGGATTCCTTTTAGGTTCCAAATGGATTTGAAAGTCTCTTGAACAAGAAAAGAAAACATACAAAGATTTGAAGTCAGTTCGGATTCGGTTCGGGTCAGACAGGAAGTCTAACATTAAAATGCCCATAACTTTCACAAACGGAGTCCAATTTGGATGTTCTTGGACTCGTTGGAAAGCTAATTCAAAGCCCCATACAATGGATGAGGTTCCATCCCTAGAATCCTCATGGTCACATAGCACATTGAGAGAGAATCCGATGGTAGCAGTTTAGATATTTCCTTTTTAGTTCGTATTAGAGTTTATTTCTGCCTTAGGCCAGGTTGTGCGTAAGTTTTAGTCAAGACTGTGCATTGTGCACCTATATAAGGCCAAGGCTTAGCCCCATTATAACTTAGGCTATGATATGATATGAATTGAGAAATAGAAACCAGAAAATCACCATGGTTTGGTGGCCATTGTTGGTGTGTTCTTGAGATTTCATCGAGGAATTGTTCTTGGTGTGTTGAATCCAATTGTGGTGTTGGATTCTACGCGCTGAAACTTCGGTTTCTCTACCCTTTGTTCACGTGCTGTGGTGTGCGTGGGAGAGGGTTTATCTTGGAGGTGTATGCTGTTCTTGGGTGTGCAAGAACCTTAGAACAAGGAGGGCATCCAGGAAGGCGTATCATGAAAGATCAAGGCCAAACCAACGTGGTTCAGCTAGCGTGCTAGGTGGATCCACATCATTCCATCTCGTGGAGGTGCCTACCAAGGTAGGTCTTTCTCTAGAGTACACTGGACTAGTCATATAACTTTCTCACCAATCTGGCCCGTGCACTCTAGACTAGTTATATGACTTTCTCATTGACCTAGCTCAAATGCATTCTTTCATGATGTGAATGCAAGTGATGCAATGTTTTCAAATGATCACTTACCATATTCCATCATGAGCATGTAACCATCAATATGATTCATTCACCAACATCATATAATATCACAAGGCACAAAATAATCATAAATATAGTATGCATGAAATGGAACACTTCTTTGTAGTATTTTTCGTATACCATTAACCTTTATCCATGTATCATGTCATCATCATGTAACCATGTCCTATACCATTATCATTATCCACCATTAGGATATAACTAGCATTACTTACCATATTGCATCAATTTCATTTAACAAATTTCATCACTTAATTAGTGTCTTCGGTTCATCATAGATAATAAAAATAGGAAGGCAATTTCACATAAACAGAGACTTTAAGAACTACCACTGTCTACTGTCTACCAAACATTTGCTTTTCAACCACGAGTAATGGGACGAGGTATAGATGACACTAACCCTGAACCTCCATGTTAACAACCATTACCAAACTCAATAAAACACCACAGCAATACATACACATAAAGAAATGACATCGCTCCTAAAGGCTCTAAAGCCTTATTTGAATTTTATTAGCTTCCACAGATTATCCCTAATTTTTCCTAAGTCTTTCCTTTAATTTAGGAGTAGATTTACAATAAATGCTAAAGGCATACTAATCATACATACATGATAATAACTAATCCATGATTAGACATGTATTAAGCTCATATATATATATATATATATATATATATATATATATATATATATATATATATATATATATATATATATATATATATATATATATATATATATATATATATATATATATATATATATATATATATATATATATATATATATATATATATATATATATATATATATATATATATATATATATATATATATATATATATATATATATATATATATATCCTAATAAATTTTGTACCTTCTATGGATGTATTTTTTAATTAGAAGTTTTATTAACTTTTCACTATACACTAAACCACATTTTATTAATGCCTTTATTTGCTAATTAGCCCTCAAGTAAATATTTAAACTATATTAATTACTTATGTAGCAATTAATCAAGTATTAAGTCCTAATTAACCTTATTTTATATTCTAAGGTATATATAAACTTTATTTTATCTGGACTTAATTATCTTAGCTTCCTGGGACTATTTCTTACTTGATTCCTATTTAAAATGGCCAAAGAAGCAAAACAAAAAAAATATGGCCTAATATGACCGAAGCTTCACTCGAACTCGGGACCTCTCGAGTGATCTGCTCTCTAACGCGCTCAGATAGCCATCCGGCGCGACGGGTGTTTCCTGATTGGAGGAGGGGAAATGATATAGTAGAGGTGACGCGTGAGCAGGGCCAAGCAGAGGAAACCGCCGGCGCATTGGGGCTGCGGCGGCGCCGGCGAAGGGCGGCCAGGAAGGTGCGGGTGTCTACCAAAATGGAAGTCTCAGAGGGTCGGGAAGCCGTGGGTGGCGGTGCATCGGCCGGAACGGCGGCGAGGTGAGCGGGTGGTGGATTGAAGTGGCCGGCGGCGAGGTGGAAAGGGGTGGCAGCGCCGGAGGGGAGGAGAAGGGGGTTTCGAGTTGCGCGGGAGCAGGAGGGAGCTCCGGGGAGTCTCACCTTGCCGTTATTCGCACCGGAGGGGGTTTGAGGTGGGTTGACGGCACGGAGCGGGGTTGGGCGGCGGTGGCATGCGGTGCCGGCGGCGTACCGGCGGTGGTAGCCCCGGTCGGCCGTCAGAGGAGATTCGAGACGCCGAGAGGGTGCTCCCTCCGCGATGAATCGGAGGATGGCCAACCGAGCAGGCGGCGGCGGCTGAGCTCGAGGAAGAAGGCTACTCCGACAAGCTGAGGGTTTTCGAGGGTGATTCGCCGTGGTGGAGCAATGAGAGGGATGAGGCGAGGCTATTGGGGGCGGGCCTTCCCTCTTATGGAGGCGGAGCCGACCGGGCGGCGGGGAGGACTGGGCGACGGGGGAAGATCCGCGGGGCTTTGCCAAGCGCGGGGCTCGGCGCGTGGAGGTGCAGAGCGAGGGGATGGGTCAGCTTGGCACAGAGGGTGGCAGGCGGCACTGCGTAGAGGGCAGAGGAAGACAGCGAGAAAGAGCGACGAAGTGACGGCACAGGAGCAGGGAGCTGCAGGCACGCGCGAGAAAGAAAAAAAGGGAAAAAGGAGCTAGCGCGGGTAGAGAGAGAGAAGGAGGAGCGGGCCCGCGGGGCAGTGTCGGCAGAGAGGGGAGGGAGATGGTCCGGCGTGGTGGGAAGGGGAGTTGGGCTGGGTTGATGGCCGGCCTGACCTCCTTTCCCCCTTTTTTAATTGTTGATTCATTGTATATATATACATATGTATATACAGTATATATATACATATATATATATATATCTTTATTTATTTCTATTTTTATATATGTATATGTATATTTACTTTATTTGTATACACACACACACATATATATTTTATTTATTTGCACATTTGTTTTATATACATGTATATATTTCCTTCATGCCTATCTTTGCCCTTTATAATACTTTTTCAAAATTAAATTCTTATATTTTATTTCAAGTTTCTTCCTCCCTTTGTGGACCATATTTTCAGATTTTAACTTAGAATGTATGGGTTTCCACTATTTGCATATCTCCCTTTATGGTATTATTGATAGTAGTTTTATTTTTCGAAGCTTTCTTAAATTTTGAATCCTCCACCAAAATTCAGAAAATCGCCATAAAATCCAAATTTCAACAGAACATATTGTAAAATAATTTAAGAACTTTATATTTTCAAATTCGAATTTTTCAGGATGTTACAAAGGTAGATTTGACGTGGGCCACGTGGGGAGCCAGTGAGGAGCGGAGGAGGCATGGGCGGCGGGTCTGCGAGTGTCCAAGAGCCGATGGGGCATGATGTATGGGCGGAACCAATTTAGGGGCCCGTTGTCACAACACACTTGGTCCAAAAATTTTTAGCAGGGATCAACACCTTCAATCCATGTGTGAACCTGTAACATCCCAAAAATTTAAAATTTGAAAATATGAATTTTTTTTAATTACTTTTGCAATATATTCTATTTGAATTTGGATTTTATGGTATTTTCCTGAATATGGTTGAGATTCCAAAAAGTTGAATAAATTCATAAAAGACAAAAACAAGCATTAGTGATGCCAAAAAGGAAATGTTCAAATAATAGAGAATTAAAATTTAAAATACGAATATGAAAAGATGATCCATAAAAGATAAGGAAGGAATTGGGTTTAAATATAAAATCTCATTTCTGAAAAAAATATAGTTTAAATAGCACAAAAACAAGCAAGTTAAAAATGCCAACATTCATGGATATATATATATATAGCTACATTTAATAAGAAATTGGCACATATGAAATTAATGTTAAGAAAATAATAAATACAGAAATCTAGGGGGAACAAGAAAAAGAGCAAATAAAACTTGAATTATATATATAGATACATATATGTATATATGTGTACAAATGCTTAAAAAGGAAAAAAATAGGAGGGAGCCAGGCCAACCGAAGTCAGCCCGGCCCAGCTCCATCCCGCACCTCTTCCCTCCTCTGCCGCGCGGGACCGCTTCCCCCTCCCTCTCTTTCTTCCTTTCTTCCCCAGAGCGCTCGCGCCTCCTCTGCTGTGCTCAGCTTCCTCCCTCCACGCGGCATCCATGCACTGCCGTTGCCCACGGTTTTCCCCGCCGTCGCCCCCGGTTTCTCCCACACGCCTGCTCCCGTCCCCTCCATCGCGTCGCGCGCGTCATGCCCCCGCACCGCACGTCGCCTCCGTCGCGTCGTGCCGGCCATGCCGCTGCGCCCGGCCTCATTTTCCCGCGCGCGTGCTCGCATTTAAGAAGACCCGAGCTGTCTCCTCCCACAGCTCCCCGCGCCATTCCCCCTCCATTTCCTCAGTCCCTCCCCAAGCCGAGCGCCCCACGCCCGTGGGCCGCCGTGCCGCCTCCTCGCCATTCCGACCACTCGTCAGAGCTCCGGCCGAGATGACCGCGCCACGGCATGCGCCTGCTCCCCTCTACCTCCTCAAGCTTAATTGGAGAACCGTGCGAGCTCGCCGTATGGCCCTTCTTCCGTCGCCGACCAAAACCGCCGCCCCCGCCTCCGTTTACTGCCCACAGCACCTCGGCTCGATTACCTTCGCCGGGAGCATCCCCAGGTCGCCGCCAAGCCTCCCCGAGCACCATCTAGCTCTCCCCCTCACCGTAGCGAGCCGGCCACGGTGACCTTCCCGCACCGCCGCCGTGCGCGCCGCCCGCCGCCTCGGCTCCCCTCGGGCCACGCCCATCACCTAGGTGAGTTCCATCGCCCCTCTCCCGCTTACGCCTCGCCAATCGCCGCCCTCCTCCCCGCCGGCGTCGCCGCCCCGAGCGCACCTCGCCGCCGGTCGCATCGCACCGTCGCCCGCTCACCTCGCCACCGTTCCGGGCCGCGCCACCTCCCCACAAGCCTCCTCACTTCCTTGCGGTTCCACTTTGCCGGCTGCCCCAGCCTCCCCGGCCGCCGCCTGCCGCCGGCCAGGCCCGCACCGAGCACCGCCAGCCTGCTCTGTTTCGAGCCATCCCCGCGCGCGCACCCTGTAAACAACCCTCACCCCTTCTATTTCGCATGAGGGCCGTTGCCCAGTTGGCTAGCCATCCGCTCGTTAGCCCACAGGTCCCGGGTTCAAATCCGGCCGACAGCACCCTTATTTCCACATTTTATTCTACTTTTTGCAGCTCATTTTAATTGATAAAAATCATGAAAAATTAGGGAATAATTTAGAGAAGCTAATAAAATTCAAGTAGAATGTAAATGAGATTATTTAAATATTTAAATTTGAATTAGCTCATATATGATTAAATTTATGGTTTGATTGATTATTTAAAAGATTTATTATTAATTAAAGATATTGATAAAGGCATTATGACTTTGATTAAATGTCCCAGATTTAATAAAGATTACCCTTGCATGAAAATTAGAATGTATGATTAATAATTGTCATAACCAGCCATTATAGATAAATAAATAAATAAATAAATAAATAAATAAATAAATAAAGCTAAGTTTGACAATAACTAAAGCATAGATAATAAGATAATGGTGCCCGTAAATAAACCCTACAGTAGGTTTAACAACTAATAACGTCAAGCATGGAATAACAAGCTAGGAGTTGTACCCCAAATGAATACTAATTCAAATTGAGCTATGCCATGTAATTAGGGTCACATAAAATGATACATATCAAGCCTTGCGCAAATTGCTAAGCTTAAACTAAAATTAGAAATAAAGTTAAGCGTAATAGTAGCTAAAGTATGAGCAAGCTAATAATAGTGCCATTAATTAAATCTTAACACTAGCTTTAGTAATAGTATTGGGCATAATTGCATATATAACAAGTTAGGACTCATGTGAGTGGATCCTAATTCAACCTAAATTTGGCCTAGCTATGAATGAAGATACATAAAATATGATAATGGGATTATTAGAGATTTAAATTTAATCAACTACCATATATGAATGAATATTGAGCCTTTGCTATTTATCTTAATCTAATTAGTAAGTAAAGGCCTATATCAGAGATTATTCTAAAACTTAATAAAGATGTCCAAGTGTTGTAATACCTTTGACTAAAAGATTTATAGAATAAGTCAGATCTCATCCATCACCCAGTTTGCCTTTATCATAACCTGAGTTGCAAGGAATACATACCCAGTCAGACTCATACTTCGATACATAGGTCTAACCCGACTCATGGAACTTCCTTGATAAATACAAAAAATAATAAAAGAGGTTAGTAATAAAAAGATCGAACATCGCCTTTCTCCAATCGGCTACGCTGGGCCACTTCTTTTCCAAAGTAAATAACTCATGTAGATACTTCCTCCCTTTTGATCTCTTATTATCCTAGAATTTTCCCTCACGGTAAAGCTATTCAGATAACTCGTCCTCTCACTCAAATCCAACCTGCCGCTGTGTTTGCAAAACACTAAACCGAATCATCCTTCTATTCTCAAATCGTAATAAATGAATAAATTAAATTAAATCGGCAATTTGAATTAATCGGATTTATTTGGATCTTTTGAGTTATTTGCTTTTATCTGGGTCAGTTGTTTGTCGCGTAGTTAGAAAGCTGAGTCCCGAAGAATGAATGGATCAAGCGAGATCGAGATCAAGTTGAAGATACTGATGGAAGCTCAAGACCATCAAATGATATAGCTTTGAGTGAGCTCAAGACCATGATAAACCGCGCCAAAGTAGTCAATACTTTGATCATGTTGAACCTACATTTCTGCAAATTACTTTGTTTTAAATTATCAAATTGCATTTGTTAGTTTATATGCAAATACATGTTTAATTTACGATTCTAGTTATATGTCCATTGTTTACCTTGAATAATATTACCCTCCTTTGGAATATTTGAATGTGTGAACCTTGTCACCCTAGCAAAATTATAATGGTAACTTTTGAAAATAAGTCCCTAAATATATGCCATGCTTAGTATTGTTTAGATACTCATGGCGCGAGCGCCAAGCATCACTTTTAATCCTGAGAAAAATTGGTTGGGCAGTCATGGTGGGAATGACTGGTATCCTTTGATATGGTTATTTTATGCTCTCAAAAATCCCAACTTGCTTAAATATCTGAGTGGATGGCTTGGGGGCTGGTATGTGGTGCGGTGGGAGCACAAATCATGGAGTGTGGTAGAACCGCTCGAGATAATACTAAGGACTGAATCTTGTGATGACCTCCGATGTAAAACAGTACAACCACAAGTCTATAATGGGTGCGACCTAGCTGAATAACTTGCAAGGGTTTAGTTCAGATATCACCGAGGAAAGTGGGTGCTGGGTGTCTTGGTTTACTCACAGTGAGGCACGTGGTGTCTTGTGACTTCGCACAGCGCAAGAGGGCTTCGACGTGGTGGTGTAACCCTTCAGCGGTGAAACCTCAGCGTGGGTGGTGTCTAGCTAGATCAGAGTAAGGTAAAGGCTTTGTGATAAATTATCTGGGTCTCATGCCTAAGGAAGCATGTTGGCAACAAAGATAATTCATCTCTTGTGGTGAAAGTGTACAAACTCTGCAGAGTCAAAACTATTCGAATAGCTGTGCCCACGGTCATGGGCGGACATGGGAACTTACTCGAGTTAGTTCTATTTAAAAATGTTTGGAAAATGGGAATGGAAAAGTGAAGGGCGAAGGACTGCCCTGGTTTGGAATTGTCCTGGGCGTCGTCCCAGTGGTAAGTTAAGCGGCTATAACGCTGAAGAAATTGCTATATGGTGCAGATGCCATGTAACGGTGGATGGAATCTGAATCGATATTAATAATGCATTTCCTTGTACATTACGATTTGTTCCAAAATTGCTAAGTCATAGGGCTTTTTAATTAATTGTATTCAAAAGCACTCTACGCAAAAATAAAATAGCCCGAGCCTCCCCTTTGTTAAGCTATGCATACTATTTATTTGCATTCTGTGTATTGGCTCGCGGAGCACGGGGTCGGAGTGCTCACGCTCGCTTTTGCGACAAAATTCAAAATCAGGAATCAAATCACCTCGCCTCAGCAACAAGATTGGACAAGCTGACAGAGAAGATGAAGATGTCAAGGGCTAGATCGCGAACCTCCAGTTGGCTGCCTGTGGGCATGTCCTGAAGGTCCCACCTGTGTGCTTCGTTCTTCCGCTGCTGCAATTTAATGATTTCGGCCTAATCGGCCCATGAGTAAGTCTACTATTAAATTTTACGCTTCCGCATGATATGTATTTTGATATTCATTACTGTAACTATGAGCATTATCTACTGATCCAGGGAATAGTGCAGTAATCACAGAGGAATCCGGATGTTAATATCTGGGGTCCGACAGAACCCCCAGACCAAACTCAGCGTACTTGGTTCCTTCCTTGAAGCCCAATAAGAGAGCACTAGCAGCCTAAATTCTCACTAGCTAGTAACAGTCTACTAGGAGCCTCCACTTCCATCAGCCCCATAAGGCAACTACAGCAGGCTGAGTGTAACATCCCAAAATTTGGATGTTCAAAAATATGGAATTTTTAAAACTTTTTCTTGCATTCTGTTGACATTCAAATTTCTTCTAAATATTTATTTGAAATCTTTTGTGCGTTTGTGGCATGCAAATTAATAATCAAGAATAATCCCATGTGCAAATAATGATCATGTAAATAATAAAAATGGAAAATGACATTACAGATCATGAATTCAAAATACCAAAATCTTGAATTCAAATTCAAGTCAATAAAATGAAACCAAACGAATATTAGAATATATCTCTAAATGATTAAACCAAAAATTCCTTCTTATAATTCAATTAGCATACAAAACACAAGGTTGGATATTCAAAAAGTTATATATACAATTCAGAACAAAATAAATATCAAAATGAAAATCCAAGGGCAAACTAAATAAAATCAAAAATAGAGGAATATTAGATTTTGTATCTAGATATTTGAACCAGGATTTAAATTGAAAATCCAAAAATTGAATACAAAATTTGAGCAAGAATTCAAATTCTGATTTTTTTTTGCTCCCCTTTTCTCCTCTCTTTCTCCTCTCCCCTGTCATTTCCATGTGGGGCCCCTCCTTTTTCTTTTTCTTCTCTCTCTCCCTCTCTCTCTTTCTCCTCTGCCGCGGGCTCGACATCCTCTCTCCTTTTTCTTTTTCTTCTTCCCCCTTCCATTCTTTTCTTCCTCCCTCCTCTTCTTTGCTCTCGTTTTGCCTGACCACTCGGCCCCACTCTCCTTGTTCATTTGTCCCCTCCGTGTTAGCCGCGTCGCCTCCTTCACGTCGCCGAACCTCTCCCGTCACCTCCGTGCCCATCGCCATCGCCCTACACCTCGCACGCCTCCACTGCACATCCTTGGTGCCACTGCGCACGTCGTCGGCTCATGCCACGTACTGCACCTCGGTAGTCAGCAACAGTGGCACCACAGCAACCCCCTCCACCGCTATAAGTAGCCCTGGTTCCTCCCATTGCTCCTTGTGCCTCTCCCCTCTCCTACTGTGCCTGCACCGTTCGCCGCCGCCTTACACTGCCCCGGCCGCTCCGGCAAACCCCGCATCAAATTAACCACGTCACGGTGTTTTCCCAAGGGTCTTCTCCCTCCCCTTCCACCCAATTGGAAATCCATGCACTAGGGCTCATTGCACCGCCATCCCTTCCAATTCCGACCAAAAAGCCACTGCCGATGCCATTCCTCATCAAGAGCACTCTAGTCCAATTCCTCACCATCATAGCATCTCCTCGCCGTCCTCGACATCCCCCAATCGCTGGCTAGTGCAACCTTCTCATGAGAGTTGCTCCCCACGGTGACCCCCTCCGAGCCGCCGCCCGTGCACGATGCCGGCCAGCCTCGGTCCCCCTCTGGCCCTGCCAACTCATCGGTGAGTATCCCTGTGGTCCACGCAAGCTCATGCTCCCCATATCTTCTTCCACATCACCTCCAACTGTCTTCGCCCCATGGCCACCTCGTCGTCGGCCGCTCCAGGCTACCGCCTGCCCGCCTCGCCGCCGCTTTAGTCAATACGACGCCACCCCTAGCTTCCCTATCCTCTGAGCAACCCATTTCAGTGGTCACCAGTGCCACCCTGGCCGTCACTTGCCGGCGACGCCGTCGGCCGTGCGCCGCCCCGAGCTCCTATGTTTTGCCCCAGCCACACTCTTGCTTCTTTTAATTCGATCCTCCCTTCAAATCACAAAAGGGCAAATGCCCAGTTGGTCACCAACGGCCGCTTAAGGCTCCCACTGCAAGGACACGAGTTCAAGTCCCCCTTCTCCGCACATTCTATTTTCATTTTTATTTTTATTTTTATTAACCCATTTCAATTAAAGAAAATTAAGGAAAATTAGAAATTAATCCATGGAAGCTAATAAATTTGATTAAGATATAAATAATACTATTAAAGATTTAATCTTGGGTTAATCATCATATATTGGTAGCTAATGTGCCTTGATTATTTATTTTAAATCTAATTATTAATTAAAGGCATTAATAAAAGATGGCTTTGGTTAATTGTCCAAATTTAATAAAGATCCCAATTAAAAAAGACATCCAAGTTAAAATTAAGGGAAATAAATTGGATATTATGTTTAACTATAAAAGCAAGGCTTTAAATTAAAGATTACCCTTAATTAAAATATATGCCTTAACATTTAACATGCCGCCATTAAATAAATCACAGTGGTAGATTTAATTAAACAACAATATTGAAATATGACCCTGTATAACAAGCTCAGCCCAGGATAGATAAATTTAAACTAAAAATAACGCTAGGCCTAATAATAACTAAAGTATAGATAAAATGATGCCAAATCCAAAGGGAATCTTTAATTAAAGATCATGTTGGCACATCTATTGCAATCCCCGAGTCATCGGTAATTAAAATAATCTCGCTAAATTGAGTTTTAATGGGCAAGGTAATATTAGGACCCCCATAAAATACTACCTCCCAAATTGTTAGAAATATAAACTCTAAGATTAGTCTGGCACACCTCGCGTGTAGAACTCATGCCCTAAATCCTAAATTTAACATCCAACAAATAGTGCTCAGTACCCCCAACCAAACTCCTATAATTGCCCGTAAGTTTAACCTAATTCATGGAACTTCTGAAATAAATATAAAAATAATAAAAGAAGTTATTAAACAAAAGATCGATCCATGGTATTCTAAATTCGGCTATGCCTAGCCATCCTCAAATCCAAAGCGGAATATTCTCATGAATATTCCTCTTGTCATGAAGGCTCGTAGATCTGTATCGGCAGATTTCTCTCCTTCATCCTTCCCTTCACGAAATCTCCTTCATCCTTCCCTTCACTCCAACCCCTTTGACTCCATCAGTACTCCATGTCCAATCAACCCAACCTCAAATCATCCATTTATTCATAATAAAAATTAATCAAGTTCAATTGGATTTATTTGGATCTTTTGAGTTATTTGGATTCAGTCGTTTATCGCATAACTAGAAATTGGAGTCTTGAAGATTCAATGGATCAAGCAAGGTCAAGATCGAGGTGAAGAAAAAGACCAGAAGATCAAGACTAATGAATGAGAAAGCTTGAGTGAGCTCAAGACCGCAGTAAACCGCATAAGGCGAGTCAATACTTTTATCATGTTGTTCCTATATTTTCTGCAAATTATTTCTATTTTAAATTATCAAATTGCATGTTGTTATTTCATATATAAATATATGTTTGTTTTAAGATTCTAGTTATATGCCCATTATTTGACTTGTTAGTATTTGACCTCCTTGGGAACATTTGAATATTTGAGCCTTGTCACCCTAGCAAAATTATAATGGTAACCTTTTAAAAATAAGTCTACAATTACACGCTATGCTTAGTACTTCTTAGATACTCGGGGGCACCAAAATGCCCCAAGCATCACTTTTAACCATGAGAAACTAATTTGGGAAGTCATGGTGGAAATGACTTGTATGTTTTGACATGATTATTTTATGCTCCCAAAAACTCCAACTTGCTTAAATATCTAGGCGGATGGTACGGGGGCTGGTGTGTGGTGCAGTGGAAGCACGGTGTGTGATTGTGGTAGAACCGCCCAGATAACCCTAAGTACGGAATCTTGTCATGATCTTCTATATAAAACTGTACAACCACAAGTCTACAAATTGCAGCTTGGCTAAGTAAATCTATCGAAACCCCCGGACAAATCTCACCGGTAGTGGAAAGGAGTGGAATATTGCAATGGCAAGGGGAGGCCTAAAGGGACACCGAGAGGAGGGTGAACTATCCACTCGTGTTAGCGTTATGGAGAGCGGAGTCCGAATGCACTAGTAGCTATGGCTACATCCCGTGCAACGTATGGGACCTACCGCAAGTGGGAGCAGCCCACAGGGTGAGATGACAAAAGGCACCAGATATTTTGAAAAGTTACTGTGATGGTCTATTCAACCACATGACTAAGGAATCATGTGGAGCAATGAGCGGATTGTCTCTTGTGGGTAAAGTTTACAAACTCTATAGAGTCAAAACTATTTGAATAGTCGTGCCCACGGTCAAGGGCGGACATGGAAACTTAACCAGATATAGTCCTATTTCAAAAACTTTGTGCGTGGAATTGGAATAATGGTGGGCAGTGGAAAGCCCTGATTTATGTTGCCCTGGGTGTTGCCCCAGTAGTAATGTAAGCGGTTATAATACTGAAAGGTTAGCATATGGTGCAGAAGCCATGTAATGGTGGATGGAATCTGGATCGCTATTGCTATTGCATTCTTTCACACATTTATAAAATAGTGTTCTAGTTCAAACTGCTAGGTCTTAGGAAATTTCTATGTATCATAGTGTAAAAGCAATTTATGGCAAATAAAATAACCTGAGCCTTCCCTTCATAAGGCATGCATCTTATCTATTTGCATCCTGTGTATTGGCTCGTGGAGCACAGTGGTTTGTGGTCACCCTCGCTCACTCAATTAATCTAGAACCAGGAGTTAGATCGCTACGCTTCAGCAATACACCTGGACATGATGGTAAAGAAGATGAAGGTGTCAAGAACTAGGTCGTGAACCTCCAGTTGGCTGCTTGTGGGACGTTTTGAGGGTCCCACCTATGTGCTTTGTTTCCGCTGCTACATTTTATTTATTTCGGCCTGATCGGCCCATGAGTAAATCTATTATTATATTTTATGCTTCCTCATGATATGTATTTTGATGTTTAGTACTGTATCTGTGAGCACTATCTATTGATCCTGGGAATAGTGTGGTGGAATCACAAAGGATTGTAGATTGTAAAATTCGAGTCCGACAGGGCTGGTATCAGAGCATATCGACTGTAGGTCATGACCTAGTTAGCCTGGCCGTTAGTTGCATGACTAGAATTATTTCTTCAAAATATATTTCCAAAAATATAAGTAGTATTGCTCATTCTCATCTCTCTTAGATGATTCTCCCACATCTATATGCTGCCCTAGCCATTTTTATTTCTGAAGCTCTCTTGTCCCAAATTCAAAATGACAAAAATCTAGTACTCCTCTTGCAAACTCTCTTTGAAAACCTACTTTGGGCCAAAATCACAAGGCTTAAATTTGAAACTCATTTTTCAAAAATTGTTGTACCCTTGGAGGATCAATTATCAAATTGTTTATAAAATTCATTTACAAACTCATTTCAACAAACCTGATCTTCCGAGAAAATTTTCATAAGTTCAACTACTTACCAAAACTTATTTGAAAATTCACTTTAAGTTCTCAAATAGTCAAAACAAAGTTATTTTTCGAAAATTGTTCCCCAAAAAGGACATTGTTTTTCAAAAATAAAGCCTAAAGGTTAACTTGAGGTGTTCCTTCTGAAAGAGTTATGTTTGTAAAAACATATTTTCTATGTTTGGTTACCCATGGTTAGAAGAGTACTATTTTTCTTACCAATAATAATAATAATAATAATAATAATAATAATAATAATAATAATAATAATAATAATAATAATAAATGGAGAAAAAATAAATAGAGCCGTAAGTAAAGAAGATAGATGTTTGTGGTGAACACACAAAAATGTTGGTGGGTTTCATGTCGATCATCGGAAGGAAATGATAGTATGAATTTTGAAAGAATAAAATTGGTGGAGCTTAAAGGAATAGAAGGACTAGATAAATGAATTAATTGATTCTTGGAGAAATAGAAAGTGTGAAAATAATTAATGGATTACAACATTGATAAATTGTATAATTCCTGGGAGATGTTTATAATAATGGAATAATAGAATATGATCGATTACTACATGGATTAATTGAATTTTTGATAAATTGGAGATGTTATAACAACTATCGGAATATAGATTTGATTAATAACATTATTCCCAAAGGATATTATAATAATGAAATAGCTTGGAGGTAGATAGTAAAGATTTAGATTGGATAATAGAGGAGCAAATTATGATCTTGAATCACCAACACAAGATTGGATTATTAGGAAGCCATGATACAAAAGATATTTGAGGATCTAAAATAAAGGATACTAGATTTTCATTAGAATGAAGAGCTGATTAAATTAGCAAATAATGAACTTGAGATTGGATTTATAAAGATGTGGTGGAAATTCATATTCATATAAGAATTTGGTAACCCCGAATAGATTAATAAAAAAATGTGGATGATACAATGGAAATTATTTGATCGGTCGGTCCAAAGTAAAGGTATTGGATTTCAATTAGATTGTAGAGTCAACAAGTTGGCAAATAGTGGATCTAAGATTAGGATTATAGAATCATAGTGAAATTTGAGATTTGATTTACAAATTTATGGTGGAAGTTAGGATTTATGTGAGAATTAGATACCCATGGCTAGATTAATGAAATGGTGGGTGACACAATAGAAAGTGTATGATCGGTGGATCAAATAAATGATGACACTCATTATTTGGAGTTTTAGATAGCAATAATACCGTGACTAAATAATGAACAAAAATAGCCTAAGTGCAATTTGCAAAAGTGGAAGTTAAATCATCAAAGCCATTGGATTCTAAGTCCTATGTATAGAAATAATATGGGAGTGAATTAGTTCATTGATTGATATTTGAATATTGGAAGAGATTAGAATACCCTGACAAAAAAAGAGAACTCCTTATATATATATATATATATATATATATATATATATATATATATATATATATATATATATATATATATATATTTCAAAGTTCAGTATTTCAAAACAACTACAAAAAAATCCATTTTTACCACAAAGTTTCATTTGCAAAAAAATGATAATACGAAGTGAGTACTGATATCAATCAAATTACGTCCGAATACTTTCCTCTTCCTTCTATTGATTTCAAAAGGAAAATTTTGTTCCCCTTCTCTTACCCTTAGTCCAAAATTTAAGGTTAGGGACGACGAAGATGTGTGTGCCACCCCAGCTTCCGAGGTTTACCCTTTTAAAGTTAGAATGGGTTTAGAATACCATATCTCCATGATTCAATCCTCATCTCATGCTATTCCCTCTCACCTTTTGTTGAAAACACCATCAGATCCACAGAAGCAAAATAACGGATAACCCAAAACCAAGGCAATCAAGAAGTGAAGATTTCGCCGCCTTCCAATATCTAAGAAAAACAATAGCACTGTGAAGACGACTGGAAGCCTCAACCTACACCAGGACCAAGATTTCAATGTGATAGTTGTTGATTGAGTTTTGTTGAATTGTAGAGTTAAGACTTAGGGTTTTGATTTCGATTTTTGGAATATTGTCCTAGCTTGTTGCAACTCTGAGGCAAAATTGTAGTGTTTGATAGCAATATCAAGTAAGTAAGCCACTGGACATATTTTTCTGTTATATTGTTCTTGAACTGTTGAATATACAAATATCTAATTGACTTTTTTAATTAATTGATGATGATTTCATTAATGATATACTTATTTGCTATGTGGAGAAACAAGTATTAACAAAAATTACCAATGATGTTGTAGTTCATTGCTTTATAAACTTTCATTCATTAACTTATATTTGATCATTCTACTATTTTTTACTTGAAATCTTTAAGTAATTTTGTTCTCTTTTAACATGCCATTGAGGTCAGATGATGTATTTTACCAATATCGATCAACTTTTGTCTATAATTTCACCCTTAGTTCCTTCATTTTGCTGCAACTAATTAACAAATATTATTATCAATCTTCTTAATGTTTGTAAGCATTTTGATCACTACTTTATTATCACATATTGTGATCAATTATGTTGAAGTATTGATGCTAAAATTATTGGACACATTACTTTTTAGCATAATATTGCTTGAAAATTATATATGTTGTTATATATATGGGGAGTGGTGAACTCCAATCATTTTTGTTCTAGTTTCGCCCTTGGAAGGAGGTGAGGCATGTAGGGCTGGTGCGCAATGGCTCGGTAGATGATATCATGATAGCATAGGGGGAGCCAAGCCTGGGTGGTACTAAGAAGGAGGGGGAGTAGGGGCAGCACTGACGTTGGGTCTTGGGAGTGGCCGAGTGGGGAGCTGGGGAGCTAAGGCATCATGTCAGCTAAGTTGATGTCGGGATCAGATTTTTTGAATCCGAACCATCTGTGTATTATCGCACTAGTCCCAGATCAAAACTAGGGCGCATAGTCAAACAGTGATGATTACATAACCAACAATATTCAATTTCAATAATAAAGAGTACAGATCTTATGACAATTTTATTACAACCGAGGTTACGAGACCTCTCAAACTTTGAAACATAGTGGAAGCAAAAGAAATATATCCTAAATATAGCTCATCAATATACCACAGGCAATTGACTAGGCAAGCGCAACATAAAACTATGGGGATCATTCGTCAAAGTAGTCTCCTTCTGCATCTTCATACTCCCCTGAGGTAATTTGTAGATTGCAAGGTAAGTACATAGAGTACTCTATAAGTCTTGGGAAAGATGCAATTATATGCAAAGCTTAACAAAGGTTGGATAATATGGTTCTTTTTTACAAAGCAACACTTTTAAGTTTAATTACTATTATAGATTTCTAAAGCATCAAATGAAAACTAACATACATTTTTCTACTGAAGGTTCTAGCCACCTACACTAATAGACAGGCTTTAACTACCAAGGTTTAAGAACTACATGTTCTATCCACCCACATTGGCTCTATACACCAGGACACACACTCGAGAGTTCTAACCACTCTCGAGTTCCCAAAAGATTAAACTTTCAAACCAAAACCAAAGATCTACCATATGAAAGCACACATTGCCCGCCCTTGACCATGAGCACAATTATTTGAATAGTTTTATACTCTGCAGAGGTTGTACAATTTTACCCACAAGACATGATCATCTCATATTGCCACACGATAAGCACACTTCCTTGAGTGTGTGGCGGAGAGATCATAACAAGGCCTTTATAATGCGCTAACTCAACTAGACTCCACCCGCTAAGGTTTCATCACTGAAGGGTTAAATTCACCTAGTTAGAAGCCCCCTCTGGCACCGTGTGGGACAACTATCTACCCTATACCTACTCATACCACTGGCAGATTCTAAGCTAAGCCATTGCAAATTAATTAGCCAGGTTATATCCATTTAGACTTATGGTTGTACAGTAGTGCTCAGTTTCGACAATCACAAGCATCACTCCTTAATTGACTAGGGTGGTACATTCATAATTCAAGATCATATGGTACATCCATACCAACCCAAAATTTACCATCTGTCCAAATCTAAAAGCAGCTTTACTATTTTATTTTACATTAAAAACAGCAGTAATACCTACTGCCACAAAGTTATTGCAATGAAATGATTAAGGCATATGATATCAATTTTCCACCCTAAGGATTATAATGAATGAATAGCTTGTCTAAGCAATTACTTCCATTCTAAAGTTAAAAAATAGCATAATAATATCAATACTGAGACAAAGGAATACTAAGGTGACAAGGTACAGGGATTACAACACCAAATGAGGGTATAACAATGTTGGTACAACTAATGATCTTAAGACAAGTTATCATTTCATCTGAAATAGCAATGCATATAAATTTAAAATAATAAATAAATTTGATAAAACTTGGATCAATATGTTCAAGGAAGACTTGCCTTTAGTGGCTAGGGTCTCTTCTTGCTGGTTGGGAAGATTGTTGATGACGTCAGGTTCTACTTGCAAAATGAGAAAGCATAAATAAATAAATAAATACAAATAGGATCACAAAAATATAAAATATATGCTAGAAGAAATATTAGGATTTTTGGTGAATTTACAAACTTGAATCACTTGATTCGGAGTTCGGACGACAGAGAACGGGCGATCGGAACATCAGTTGGAAAGAAGATTCTAGGAAATTCACAAACAAGGAATGTTCCCTGGTATAGCTTATTTTTGCTAGATTTTAGAGATTATTTGAGAGTATGATGGGTGAGTCCCACTTGTCATTGGATCAAGGAAAAATTAATTGGAGAACTTCACAATGCATGCGGTCCATGGGATTTGAACTCAAGACCTAGGGCAACAGATGAATATCTTTCCTCACCTAACCAACTAAGCCAAAGTGCTCTTGTCTCATATGCTCAAAGAAATGATTAGAGGGCAATTTCTAGAGAAAGACAGAGAGTAGAACTAGCAGCAGCAGGCGCATGGACATGGGCAAGGCGCTGGCGAGGTGAGGGGTGGGAGGCTCAGCTAAGTGGCAAAATGGGTTGCTGGGTACCTGAGGAAGGTATTGGTGGCGATGGCACGGTTTGAGACAAGGCACAGCGATGGTAGTAGTGCTTGGGGCATGGCCAAGTGCGAACTTGCTTGGGCAACAGTGTTCTGATGGAGAACATGGAAAAACATCATAAGCATGGGCTAGAATATGGTATGGTGAAGCTAGGAAAGTGATCGGCTAAGCTGGGGACTAACTGGAGATGACACAATTGACGATTGAACGACGATGGTAGGGAAAAAGGAAAAACTCAGGATCTTGGTGCTTGGTGAAGGAAAACCAAATCTACTTGGAGGGTAGCTATATGGGAAGGTAAAACATGTTTTGACATAAAAAGATTTAAGAAAATTTCACCAGATAGATAGGAATGCGAGGTGTCCTACGTGGCCATGACTAGGTGTCAGAGGTGACAAATTTGTGGTGGGTTTCTGGGGAAAGAGAGGGAAGCACTGCATAGAACGCGGCGAGACAAATCTTATAGTGGTGATGGCATGGGCTAAAACTCACTGAAGGCGACGAATCGATGATGGAAGACGATGTAGATCAGTTTTGGGAAAAACTCGATTTCGGGTGATAGTCTACACAAAGCCAAATTAATTTGACAAGTAGGTGGATGATAGACATGAAAGGATTGTGAAAAAGCTCACCAGAGTGCTCAGAACGCAAGTTGGAGTAACGAACGATTTCAGGAATGAAGGGCTCTCGGTGGCGGCGGTGTTCTAGGGTTTGAGGAGACTTGGCAGGGGTGGGATGGGTTAAGAGGAGTTAAGAAATCACGTACAAAGGCTCGAAAGAGTTGGAAATAGACTCTAATTTGTAGGATTCAGTTAGAGTCAGTTCGGGAAAATATGGGATAAAAGGCAAACGGGTGAACGAATCATGAAGGGTCTAGAAGGAATAGATTCCTTGTAAGATTTGGCATAACTTTCATTTTGGTGAGACGTGGGGATAAGGTCCAGTTTGGAAGGAGGGAAGTTGGAGCCATGGTTTGTTCTGTCTACTGTGTTCGGCTTGACTAGACCTTGAAGATGAACAATAACTATGAACAGTGCATACACGTGAACAGTGCATGTGACAGGAGATAAAAAAAGAGAGAGAAAGGAAAGAAAAGAAAATATAGGCCAAAAAAATAGGTTAGACTCAGAAAACTAGAATAGACATTTTTCTAGATATTTAGATTTTTGGAGATTGAATTTTTCAGAATTTAAATTCAAATTCAGAATTTCGGGTGGAATTGGAATTTTGAGATTTCCTTCCAGAATTACATATAAAATCCAATAAAATCCAAACATTTTAAATAATTAATTTAGAATTAAATTTTTAGAAAAGGTGAATTTTTGGGATGTTACAGTTGAGCTCTAACTATTAAGGAACAGAGGAAGTGCAGTACTAATTAGAAATTTAGAATTGATGTACTTATAATTTCCAAATTCCAATTAATGTTTATTATTTATGAATTATGATGACTCGATATACTTATGAACTTATGTATGCCGTAGGCAATTTACAATTAGAAATTTAGAATTTAGATAGTAATATAGAGTTCTAGCCATCTGGACTGTTAGTTTCCAGTTGTATTTTATATAGAGTTTCCATTGTTATATTGCCTCATCGAATTGATATTGATCCTTCCAATAGGAACGACATAAGTTGAGAGAATATTTTTAGCAGTAAATATTATCAAACCATATTTGCACAACAAGGTAGCTGATAAGTGGCTCAATAACTTGATGGCGTATTGAATGAGAAATATTTATAAGCATTGATGATGATAGAATCATAAGATGCTTCTAAGGCATGGAATCTCGCAAAATGAATTTGCCTCGTGATTTAAGCTAGTGCCTTAGTGGTATGTTTTGTTTATTTTGAATGTTCATCATCATTTATAATTTATTATTGTATCACAAATTTTGCTATTTTTGATACACAGATAACAGATCTTTACTCCCTAGAAGCATGTTTATACATTTTCGGGATGCACTTTCCATTACTGCGGTACTTTTGTTGTATTTCTCTTTTTTGCTTTTTTTTGTTTTATTCATATATGAATTTAGATTGAACAAGAGTAAAAGACTATATTTGTGTTAATTTAGCTTAGTCGTTTGAGCCTACCTTTCATTTTCATCCTGGCTTCACTACTGACCTCGAGCATGATGATCAAGCATGATGATTGAGTACTAAGGGCATATTCTTTTTTGTTTTGGTTTATAGTTTATGGCTGTGGCTTATGTCTTTTAGATTGTTCGTGTGTGTGTGAAAGAGTACAGAGTAACAGAAACTCATATGTGGTTTTGACCAAAATAAATGAAGTCATTACAGTGTATACTACAATTAACTTGTAGACCCCGTCTTGAAAAGACATTCTGTTTAAAAACTAGTTACTGTAGAAAAACCGAAAAGCAGCTTTTAGAAGCTGAAAAGATGAGACCCTAAAAAGCCTCAAGGCTCGAACATATGCCCTTTAGTTAAGGCTTTACGACCATATCTTGCAAGAGATATTTAGCAGACAAAAAATTGATGATTGAGGAAGAATCAACCAAATGGTGCAGGCTAGGAATCAAACGGAATTCCAATTATGATATCGCTTGTGAAAATGGGACAGGAAAGGCAGCAATGTTGCGGCTAAGATAATGTGTAAGGTACTTGACGATAATGGGAAATATATAAACAACAAAAAAGAAAAAGATTCTCCTACAAAATTTTCTTACCGCTCAACATCAATGACTGTTCATTGTTGTTACTAAGGATGGCCTGAAAAAAAAAAAGAAAAGAAAATGGGATAGGACCTTGGAATGAAATATATGTATTGTCCAGAAAAGAATCCATCATTCGCTTGCTTTTTTTAGATGTCCCTTTGTGCATGCAGTAAACGTTGTTTTAGAGAGCTGCACAGTACATGGATATTGCCGTCTTGCATAGTGGGTAGCATATCCTGTGCTGAAAGCTCGTTAAAAACAGGTGCGGAAGTTTTCAAAAATTTTCAGGATTGGCGAATGGACAGCAGTAGTTGATAAGTTCGAAAATTTTCTGGGTTTTAAGAGAGGATATGCAATATAGTAGAGCAGAAGTAACTAGAGCTGCGAGCAGGCTAGTCTTGCAGGTGAACTATTGGCCTTGTTATTGATTTTTTTTTTACAAAAATAGATCCTTTTATCGAGTTGATTATCTGAGAGGGAAATGTTGTAAAATGTTGATCAGAACTTTTAACAGAAACGTGGTTTCCAGATAAGTTGCTTCTAAAGAGGTTATTTACTTAGATACATAGGTAATTAATACATATCTTCAGAAAAATCAGTACCGACGGACTAGCGGTTATGTAAATCAACCAATCCTAGGACAACGCATTTAAGGTTATATGGCAGTTGTTCTCCCTGACATTTCTCTCATTGTGTACGCATATCCATGACGATGACTTATGGATAGAGGAATAATAATTCTATTTTTTGTGCTGCAGTTTATTAGTTTAATAAATAATAATTATTAAAATAAGTTAAAACTAAAAATCAATGGGAAAATAAAAAACGGACCAACATATTGCACCAATAATGGAGATGAAGATAGACAAGGAGAGAGGTCAGCAGGCCCACCATAAAATTCCGTGCTTACGGCCGCATGCATCAGCCAAGCCAAGCTAAGCAAGGCGACCGCACCTGTCACACCACCAACCTCTCATCCACCCGTCCATTCATCCCACTGTTGAAGCCTGACTAGTGAGGTCGACTGATCTTGCAAGTGGGCATCCCATTCCCAATCTGGAAAGCCGGGGGCCTCGGGGAATATTGGTCTCTCTCTTTCCCTTCTTAATTCCCATTTCCCATCCTCTCCCACTATATACATAGCCTCAGCACTGTTGATTATTCTCTAAATTATACGTGGAGTAACCCTTTGTTTCTTCATGTTTTCTCCATTTTTCTTCTATGCATCCCTTTAAAGAAACAAATGCCTGATTAATCGATGCAGTCGTTAGCAACTAAATAAATATCACACATCCTATATAGACCCCGCTCATTTGGACTTAGATTTCTAACTTCTGACTTATTTTTCATTATTTCTAAATTTCATCTTTTTCTGACTTTTCAGTTTTTTGAGCTTTTTTGCCAGTTCGTTTTTCCGTATTGTTTGTATTATACGTGATGGACAAACTCATTGTTCCTATTTTTAAATTTTTAAATTTAATTATGTCAAATAAGTCACCATCAGCTATAGTGTAATTTCAACTAACTATAGTGAAAATTCAGCTATAAACTATCAAAATTCAGCCCGACTGAACACCACCCTAGTCATATGTGTAGTCGGCATCCATGAATAGCGTGGAATTACCAATTTGCCAAGGTGTTTTTGTGAATGTGTTATTGACATGATTTATTTGTTCCGTTTCTTTTTCTAGTATATATACACATGGTTGCGCTATTCTGCACTTGCGTGCACTATGCGCGTTGGAAAATTACTGTCGTGCGTGAGTGAAGTTACTGTCATGTCAAATAAATACAGAGTTACTGCCAGTTGTGTAGTATTACAATTGACAGTAACTATACATGTGTTTGGCAGTAACTTCATTCATACACAGAAATAACTTTCCGGCGCACATTATATACATGTGCGCAGAATAGTAATTATATGTACACACCAAAAAAGAAAAATACTAACAAAAGTTGATAGTTCAAATATGTTAGAATTTTATCTTTTTTTGTACTCTTAATATAGAATGAATTTGGACTTAAAATTTTATATATAGATGGAGTAAACTATGAAGTACATCCAGAATTTTTTAGGAGTTTTTCATGTATTTTTAGTTTGAGTGCATACAGGCGCACACACATATATATATATAATTACTATTTTGCGCGCAGGTGTAGAATGCACGTCGGAAAGTTACTGCTGTGTGTGAGTGAAATTACCGTCAAATACATGTAGAGTTATTGTCGATTGTAACACTACACAACTGGCAGTAACTCTACATGTACTTGACAGTAACTTCACTCACGTATGACGGTAACTTTTCAACGTGCATAATACGCGCAAATGCGCACGTGTGTGTATATATACACACATACTTAGAGGTCAACATTAGATATTGGTACATCGTAAACAAGGAAACCCTGATGGGCATGTGAAAAGAGAAACAAGCTAATCTCCTTTTTGGAGATCACTCCATAAACATACTGTTTTTCTTCTCTCTTTGTGCCCCTATGCATGATCGATCCGCCGCATCCCATGCTCTCCAAAAGCCACACGGCCCACACCTACGAACCTTAAATAAATTGGAGAACAATTTATCTATGATGCATATATAGCCTGGCATGCGTTGGAATCTACATGAGTGCTACGTACTAGGAATTCGACAGGTGGCACACTCATCTGCGTACCTGTGCCATCTGCTATTCCCTAATTGGTTGAGCTCTTAATCTCTTTATCTTTTGTGCATGTTAGTCAGTTTATATATGTTCACCGAATCAAAACTAAAGTCCTCCACTAGAGATGGCAATTGTGCCCGTTTATTCGTATGCTTGTAGGTAAATATTTTAATAGAATCAGGTATGGAATATTTTCTTTACCCACGGTATGAAAATAGGGGAATACTCTACCCGTCGGGTAAACGGGCACGAGTATGGGTAAGCTCCACCCGTACCCACCCCGCCCATTTACCCATGATATAGATTGACAAGTGGCGCAGCCATAGCAATATCTCTAATTTTTATTGATTGTTATAAACTTTTGCATATCCCTAATTGCTATTGATTGTTATAAATATTTTTGATAGCTATTATATTTCCTAACAATAGCTACTGCTTATATGTACCTATCATTAGTTCAACTCTCAAATGCTGACTCACAGTTCGCGGGTAAATCGGTATGCCCACGGGCGATGGGTATGGGCGAGGTTCTTCACCCGTCGTCCTTCGCGGGTATGTCCGTGGGTGTAAATCAGAGTCGCGGGTACGGGTATAAACGAGCAGTACCTGTACCCGCCGTGCCCGATTGCCATCCCTACCCTCCACGCACGTCAAAGTCAGGATCCATCAAATGCTTAGCAGCACCTAACAGAAATATCATATGTGAGTTTTTTAAATGTGATTTATAGTTTTTGAATTCTAACTATTCATGAGAGAGATAGTCGTATGTGATTTTGGCTGGTATAATAGAAGTTGGTATAATGTCTAGTACAATTGATTTGTAAACCCTGTCAAAAAGACGCACCGTTTGAAACCTAGTTACTGTAGCAAAAGTCAAAAGCCATAGGCCTCTTTTTTGAGCTTCTAAAAGCTGCTTTTCAGCTTTTCTACAGTAACTAATTTTCAAATAGAGTGTATTTTGAAGATAAGGCCTACAAGTTTATTATAGTATACACTGTAGCGACTTCATTTATTTCAGCTAAAACCGCATGTGAGTTTCTATTACTCCGCACTCTCTTTCACGAATAACCCAAAAGTCATAAGCCGTACCCATAAACCATAAATCGAGACAAAAAAGAATGAGCCAACATATTCCAATTTTGTGCCCCAAAACTATGGAGCACATAAACTCTCACAGCTACTACCTTTGTTTCATAATAAATGTTAGTTTAAGATCACCGTACATTTAGATAAAGAAAAAAATCAAAAAAATTTATCAGAGATTGATCAAACATGCCCCTATTAAATGAAATATTTCACTACTCTAGTGGGATACGGGTATACTATACTAGCACAGATTAAAATTTTGTTCCATGCAAATTACGAAACCATGTGAGTAAAAGATCATAGATTGTTGCCACTAAACGCGCAATGCAACGAACGTAGAGTTGAAGTGGTTGGTTCAATGTAACATACATCAGTTTAGTGGACATATTCGATCATCCTCTGCCGCAGCCATCTCAACATACATCAGTTTAGTGGACATATTCGATCATCCCTTGCCCAGCCATCTCCACCTTACGATTGTCCTAATCAGCGCCGCAGTCATAGCAGTGTCTCTACTGAGGTACACACGTCCAGAGATGGAACACCATTTATCAGTGTGGTAGCACCAGTGCGCACGGCAAGAGCTTTGAGATGTGGCGGCTAGGTTTTGATGGGTGTGTCTCAAGATATATCTCTCACCCCACGCCTCTTTTAATATATTGCCTTCAATCGGATCCATATTTGATATGATTAGATATCGTATTCAACTCAAAGAGCTTCTGACTAGATCCTTGTCTAATACAAGTAGGGATCATATCCCCATCCGAGAGCCTCCAACTAGATCTTTATCATTCTAATCTGTTAAGTGTGTGACCCTATAGTTTCATGTATATTTGGCCATAGCCCAAAAACTCATTTCTGGTTCATAAGTTGGTAGTAGTCCCTATTAGGACATAGCGACTCCCAAATATGCATAAAGATCATATCGAATGAACCTATATAGTATTTATATACTGATCTCTTTGCCTTATGATGCCAGATAGAACTCAAGACAAGAAGCATACCATCCTATAGAAGCTCGATCCTTCACTTGAACATGTAGTTGATTACTCAATTGTGATTGATTCTTCAACCACATTTAGCACGGACATGCACTTCCTTAATCCAGTCACATTGAGGGGCCCAAAGATATCTCTCCCTGCCAGGACCTGGAATTTGCATTCCAAACCCTATGTGTTTATTGTACTAGTTCCTAATCAGTGGCTAGCACACACGTATAACAATATTTATATCACATCCACACATGATAAATTTAAAATAAGGTAGCACATTTAGATATTAATCAGACATAAGCCTATATGACAAAGTTTACAACGCTAGGGCCGACCAGCAAATAAAACATACAATAACAAAGTTCAATGAAAGTGAAAGATAAAAGAGGCACCAAAATCCAACAAGTATGCCTTATCCCAACTACAAGCAACTGACTGAGACAGAACCCTAGAAATCAGCGTCTTCATCACCAAAACCTGCTGCGCAATAGTAATCTAGAATGAGTCTTCTTTAGCATCCTCTGAATATGTTCAACAAGCAATGGTGAGTACGAAAATCATACTCCGCAAGACTTTTAAGCAAAGTTATATAGTATGCATGCTGAGCCAAGGATAGTTGTCTAGTGTAGTTTAATTTATGAAACATGCTTTCAGTTGAAATAACAAGTAATAAATTGCAAAAAAAAGTTGTAAGAGCATTTATTTTGATAATTAAATTATGGTAAAGTGATAATAGTATAATCTAGAGCAAGAGGCTTGCTGCCTCTAAATTTTGAAATAGCGGCATAACTCGCCGAACCAAATTGTGCATGGATATCCCATCGATACATTCCCTGAATTCATTTTATAAAACACAACACTACTAAGGTGGAGGATTCACCAAGTCGTCTATAACCGTAGGCACGATTATTCAAATAGTTTTACATGCTGCAGAGGTTGCACACTTTACCCCCACAACATAAACATTCCACCTTGTTATACATGTCATGTGATACCATCGGTACCCGATTTGAGAGTTCATGATGAAGCTTTTACATTACCGGTACTGATAACCACCACACTATGATTACGTTCTCAGGATGAGGAGTGCTCTCCAGCGTCCCAAGACTCAAATGGTATGTCAATAAACCTTTTGTTGCAAGAAAGGTTCCTTCAAACATGGAGTCTGCACCATGCCTGCACTAGCCCAAAAATTCATTTATCATCTACCACCTGTGGTGAAGTTACTAGCACCCAGTAACTTATTATGCAAAGGCCTTCCCATAAAGGTACGTGTGGTTGTACATTGTTTCTTAGGTCTAACTACACTATAGTCTCAATCCTTAGTGACCCAGACAAGATATCCACAAATCACATTCTTGTGCCAACCACACCGGTCTCCACAACCACTCGTCTAAGTCCAAAACATGTTTTCTATTTTATTTGCTAACCAAAATAATAGAGGTAACTCCTCCGGACAATTTCTTAAATATCTCCCATTTTTGAACAGTTTGACCCATTTCCAAAGTTGTACCATTATGAGCATGGCTAAGCATTATCTACATCATTTTCAAAGTTCTAAGTTCCACATTTTATCCATTGTGGATATAAGTGTTAGGGTGACAACAACAAGGGTAGCAACTTGTCAAGGCGGGATCGATGCAACAGTGAGTATAGCTATTGTCCATATAAATATAACAGTTTTTATCAAAATTACACACATGCATACTAGTTTCGAATACAAAATATATAACATTAAAATATAGGATCAACATGGTCAAAGGGGGTGCTTGCCTTGCTTGTTGAACTCTTGGTCTTGCTCGGACTCATTGACGAAGTTCTCTGGAATGTTGGTATTTAGTTGGCAAATACCATATATCGCAAATAAAAGTCAAATAAATTCAAATATAGGGGAAATCCAAAAAAATTGTATAATATAAAAGAGCATGATTTTATAAAATTTTAGAGATAAAAATCACTTAATTGGAGTTCATATGCAAACATTGCATGCATTTGAATTTGAGTTTAGGGCGGTGGTAGGCTACAGTGAAGCTTTGTGGCGGCACAAAACAGGGCTACGGTGGAGACAGTAAAAACTACTACTCCAAGCTAAATTAATTAGTGGTAAGCATCAGTAGCTCACCAGGATCATGAAGATGAGGATGGCAACGATGAAGGAGGTCCAAGGTGGCTGGACGGCAATGAGGTATAACAGCAGCGATGGGGTGCACAGTGGTAGCTCCCTATAGCGATGTTCCACTGAAACTGAGGGAGGGAATGAGTTCAGGAGGGAGAGGGGATGCTGAAAATAGCCATGGCATGGGCTGCGTCTTACTGGAGAGGGGGAATCGCTCAGACGTCTATGGTGGTCAGAGCTTGAGAAGATGGTAGAGTCTCGGTGCTGTACTGTAGGAGTTGTGGAATCAAGTAAGAAGGAATCAAATTAGGGCGAAATGGCATGATGTGACGCGGTCAGAAAGTTGAGGACTCGCTGGGATGGGCTTGGGCTAAGGTAGAGCATGTTCACTGGAGCTGGTGGCGATGGCGCGTTTTGGGCAAAGCAGAGGAAGAAAGACCTTGCCAAGGGGAGAAATGGAGACAACATCATATGGTGAAGTGAAAGGTGAGCTTGGACGGGCTTAGATAGGGGTGATGTGTGGCTAACTCGGTGATTCCTTCTAGGTTGCGATAGGGAGAAGGCGGTTCACAGTCGCCCTAGCGACAGGACAGCTTGGGCGATGGCACAAGAGAGCAGAGAACATATGGGGAATGGTGTTTGAGGCATCAGCAAGCATCACAGCTTTGGCGTAGTTGTAGTGCAGAGCTCACAGGCGGGCATCATGGCACCGACGCCAGGTGGAAGGCGATGGCTAATGGGTGGGTCCAGGACCTACGTGACAGAGAGAGGGAGTGGTGGTGAGAGAGAAGGTGAACAACAATATTACGCCTCTGTGCGGATGAAAATGAAAAGGTGAAAGTGACTATGGAAGAAAAGGATTTAAAATTTGGTTTTCCTATTTGATTTAATTGTAGAATTCAAGTTTGAATTTCTAAAATTAGCAAATAGACTCAAAAATTCATGAAAATTTTTGGAGAGGCACTTTAGAATATGAAGAGTTTAGATAAATTATTTTCATGCTCTAATCTAGTTTTAATCATTTTTAGAAATTCCTTTTTGGCTTCCAAAAATGCAAAAAGCATTAAAAAATGTTAGAAAAGTCTAGAAAAAAATCAAAAATCATGAATGATGATTTAAAAATAATTATATATGTTCATCTTGCTTGCTCACATTCCTATGCATGTTTCATAGTAAACCTGAAAGCTACATTTATGACCACCCAATTACGAAGTAGTGTTTGGCAACCCTTAAATCTACTTGTCGATATTTTGGTATTGATCTTATGCATGATTATTTGGATTCAGTGATCTCTCAAAGACTTGAATACACCGAGAAAGACATAGGGATTTTATACAGGTTCGGGCCTTCTCCATGGAGAATAACAGTCCTACTCCTGTGTGACTATATTGAGTCTACTGATTACAATCAAGAGAATCACTATTGTTTGCACTTTCTCCTCTTCTTCTCCCTAATGTCAGCCCTTCTATAGCACACAAATAGATGGTGGTCGATTCATGCCAAAAGACGTCCCACTGTATCGGATAATAAACTATCTTGCGGAAGTTAATGACGGAGACGTGGCACCTCTTCATTGCTAGGTGGTCATCACTGAAGACGGGAAGGAGTTATGAGTAGTTAGCATAGAAAACAACTGCGTACGCTAACTGCCTTGTCTGATAGACCCATAGGGTAACAGGTTGTTGTAGACAAGCTAGTAAAAGTTAGGTTGGTCATAAAAGAGTTTTACGACCACAGGGTGGTCGTGATGAGGACATTTCTATTACACATTCGTCGTCCACTCCAAGTGTGCAAGATAAAGCTAGTGATGAGGCTCCGAAAGGTCCTATGACAAGAGTAAGAGCTAAACTACTTCAACAATAGGTGCTTTTGTTTCTTAGAGGGTCTTCTAATACGTTAGATGAGAATAGCATATTACCTAATGCAAATATGTTGTGCCTTCTCAGATTTGAAGCAATGGAAGATCAAGTGGAGAAGGTTCAACCAGCCACGAGTCAAGAGGATGAGAATCCATGCGAGCAAGGAACTAAGATACATGCGTCCAAGAAAGTCTCAACCAAGTAGCCATCAAATTAATGGAAGGTCACGTGATCATAAATCTCATGGTGTGCACAAGATGTGGCCTGCGTGCCCAAAAGCCGACCGAATCCACCTCAATCTCGGTCTTGTAATAGGATAGGGGCTTAGCCCGAAATTAAAGGAAACAGACTTGCCAAATTTAAGGAATTAGAATAGGAAACCTTGACCGAATTAGAGATTGATTCAGCCAAGGCTTTCCTTGCGTGAGTTCGGGGAAGCACTATAAAACCCCCTTGTATCCCTTTTGTTTGAGACAGACCACGTTTGAGAAAAATCAATCTACTAAAGTTTTCTAGTTCAATAGTGTTGCCGAAGTTCCTAAGGGAATTAGGAGTGTCTTCTTCAATCAAGATCGTTCAGCCTTTCCACTGGGAATTGGGTGCACGATTGATCTTCGCTTGGTGGTTGGTGAAATCAACACGAGTGTGTTTTGGCGGATTAAAGAGTGTTCGTCCCTTGCATTGGCATTGGAGGATCAGTACGATTCATCAAGACTCCCGTGAGTATCCATCCTACGTCGAGAAGATCGGGTGACCCCGTATCAGGTCGTATAGTGGCTTACAACCATGCCATGCTCGTGGAAAGATTTACGATCATAGAGTAGTCGTGGAAAGGCTTATGACCACATAGTTAGGTCTCACCCTTACGAATATAAAGGGTATACTTATGGAGTATAATAACATCATAATGATATTTATAGATAAATAATGAATTAATGATTATTATATCCTCGTCATTTAGCCCTCCAACTTCAAGTAAAAATAACTTACTTGAGAAAGAGATGTCGTAGACAAGTGAAGATCAAAAGTAAAGCCTTTTCAATTTCATTTGACTAGAAATATACTTGGTCAAGAAGGTAATTTTGCTTGAGTTGTAAAGACATATTGGACTCGAATAGACAAATTTTAAGAATTCAAATAGACTCTCACAAACTTGTCTATTGGAACGGTTCCCAAAAAGGTGGGACCATTGAGTTCCCATGATCTTTAACTCAATTGTGTGGCTATAAAAATTTACCATAGGGTAATGTTTAGGGCTCTTACTTTCCTCTTTAGCTTTGTTTTTCTTCGAGTTCTCTGCCGCCAACCCAATCATCTTTTTCCCCCAATTTCTTCCAAATCCAAATCAACCTCCTAGAGAAAATGGTTGGAACCATTTCTAATTGGCCAGTGTCAGAGATGGACGCTATAAACATGAAGGCCTTGGTTGCAGCTGAGAAGATCTCTTTAAGGAAATTTGTGAAATGGATTGAAGCTGCTAGACAGCATTGGCTGTCCAGGGGAATCAAGCAAATCCTAGTATTTCAAGCCTACTGTGAGTGTGGCCTCCGATTACCCGCACATCCCTTTCTCACACTCATACTCGAATAATTTGGACTAGAATTGGTGAACCTTGTTCCCAATTCCATCACAATGCTAAGTGAATTCGTGTACTTGTGTGAAGTTTATCTGGGATACCTCTAGATTGGAGCTCTTTTGATACTACTATGAAATGAGCAAACAGGCTCAGATTACCAAGAACTGTGGTCTAAAGCTCCATCATGGCAAAACAAAGGACTATATTCAGATGTTCACTTGGTCATCATGGCTGTCATGGAAAAAGTGGTTCTACTAGGAAACAATAAGTGAAGATAGCCTTTCTTTTGTGGGGAAGGCTATAGAAAAACATTGTTCCTGGGATTCGGTTCCCAAGGACCTCACTTGATGTTGAACCCTGGAGCAACAACTCCTGGGTCCTCTGTGTTAATCTGACTATTCCAGGATCAGTTAGTGCACATAGTGGACAACAAAGATAAATATCAACCATAATAACATTTATTCATTAACTAAATATGGTCTTAATGGCCAAAGTTTACATCCACGACCCATAGGCCAAACGTAAATAGAAGCAGTGGAAGATAAAACTAAATCAGAAGAAGCCCAACAAGTTTGTCTATAAGCAAACGACAGTAAGATACGACCTACTCGTCCTAATCATCATAGTCGAAGCAATCATAGCAAGGATAGCAAGGATGAGTATAAATTTGTACTCCATAAGTCACATAGGAGAATGCAATATAATGATAAAGGCAACAAGAGAAGGCATATAGGGTTGTTTGAGTGTAAGGTAGCATTTAAAGAAATACAATAAATAGATTAGAAATTGTTGAATTTAATATAGACAATAAAGATAGTAATTTAAGCAAAATAATATTGTTAGTGCAGGCGCTGACCTGACACCAACCTAACCATGGGCATCCCACCCAGACCATCTTTTCCAAAAGATCTCATATGGATTCCATCCATTTATAAGCCTTTGATAAACCATTTTGAAATACAAAGTCTAATCTGTGAAAATCTTTACTCAGCTTGCCCGTAACCATGGGCACGGCTATCTAGGATAGATTATACACTCTACAGAGGTGCTACAACTTTACCCACAAGATGTGATTAACTCATGATGTCGGCCACTACATGTTTCCATAGGAGTGCGACTGAGTAATCATAACAAGGCTTTTACAAAAAAAAACCTTCAACCTAGCCATGCTCCCACTAGATTGGGCCCCCTCTTGTATCATGTGAGACTTCTCATGGCCTACACCACGCTCACATTCAACCTATAGCGAGACTCAGGTTGGGACCTACTAATTAGTCATCCAGGACTGTTCTATACTAGCCTTCTGGTAGTATGATAAGATTTTGTAGCAGTAACTCACAGATCAATTCTTAATTGGCTCAAGCACTTATCCACATACCTCTCATGCCTAGCATCCACGTTGAGCCTCCGAGCAACAACATATGCTAGCAAGCACCCACTACCTAACCATTTGCCTAAGTCTAAACCAAGGTTCATATTTTATTTTGAAATATTCTATAGACCTTCTTGACTCACCGAAGTCAAGAATACATTTTAAAAGCTCATCATTTTATGTGAAAAATATTATCCCAAGACTAAAGTTATAACTATGCAGGTCTAAGCATTTGCTACAAAAATTCTCTAGCCACACTAGTGTACTAACTAGAGTTTTATTCTAGGGTGACAATGTATATAGGGATTCACAAAGCCAAAGATGTCATAACAAATGGGTAATAACTAAAGTAAAACTGGAGTTGAAATACTAGGAATAGAAATTAAGCATTCAACATAATTTAAAAATAATATAATTTTATTTGCAAATTGGGATCAACATGGTCAAGGTGTGTAACCTACCTTGCTCTGTGGATTGATGTGAATCATCGAAGTAGAATTCTTCTGAATCTTCGTAGTCTACACGTGAAAGTAACCCACCAAATTCAAATAAAATTCAAATAAACTCTAGAATTAAAAAGGAGGGTAGAAATATATACAATGGGATTTTTATTAATTTAGAAATTTGAATAGGTTCAATCGGAGCTAGGATGAACGAGATGTGATCATGGAAGTTTTGAAATCTAATGAAAGAATAAATAGAATTTCTTGAATTATTTTTCTACAGAAAAAGTGATTTACGACATCAGCAAAGGAATTTAGAATTTTGGCTGATTTATTTTTCTAAAGGAAATTTAGATTATGACATCATGCTGACTTTAGCCCTAGGTTTGACTTTTTGGGCTTAAGGCCGACATGTGGGCACGGTCTATCGTGGACCTGGTCCATGGACCAACGATCAACTGTGGTGGCAAGGGGAAATGGCATGGCACTTACATGGCGGATAACAATGCAAAATTCTCTAGCGTGTCATGCCAGATGGTTGACATGTGGAACACACGTGGTGCTGATGTGGCACCAATGGGATTCTATGCTGATGTGGCTCACCACATGGTTGACCGGTGGCACTGACTCGGACCCGTGCCGTGATGTGGCTAAACACATGGTTTCCATGTGGGCCAATGCGGTGATCTGGCCGCTAGTGTGGCATGCTTGAGCGGAGGTGGCGCTGAGGTGGCATGCTGTGTGGCACCATGTGGCGGACACGTTGGACCAGCCATTGAGGTGGCTCACTAGTGGTTGTGGTGCATGGGATCCTAAGGCTCGCTGATGGTGCGGTCCATGGCTATCACAATCCAAATTCTAGGGCATGCAAAAATGAGAAAAATCTTAAACTTTTTGAATGCATTTCGTTTCCTTGGCTCTTTATTGGTGTTTCTTTGAAAAGTTTGAACTCCAAAACAAAAGCACTTAGAATGCAATTCAAATTATAACTCAAAAATCTTAGTAAAAAGATGGTTAAAGGTTGGCATGAGAAAACTCATGGTGGAAACCATCCTAAAAGGCCATGAGTATAATCTGGGCACTAAAAATAAAAATTGAAGCAAGTTCTAAAATTATCTAAATCAATAAAGTATATTTAAATTCAACTAGAAGTCTTCTTAGATTTTCTAAAAAATCAAGAGAAGATAAAACTCTGAAAAACTTACACAACTATTAACTCTATATCAAGAGTATTCGCAATGGATTTCATAATCTTTCGAGCACATATGATGTGTCTAACTTTTGTTCAAACCTCTCAGCTTATCCCTTTCTCCTACTCTCTCACTGCTGAGTGTGGCCCACTTGCAATACCTTTCTTCCACCTCTAGCCTGCATGAACACAGGCCACTGGTTTTGACACCATGCTCATTGTTTCGAATACCATGTCTGTTGTTTCTCCTCTCTACTGACAGCCCATGTGCAACGTGCCATGCCATCTCGCCACTTTGCTGCGATGATGTGGCCATGCCATGCGCTACACCTTTCCTCTGCGCATCCTAGCCTTGAGCCTCACAACTGCTATGTTGGCCCTCGAGAGCTTCAACCAGTTTGCTCTTGCTCAAGAAACTTAGACCATCTAGCAAACTCTGTCACGAGTATGCAAAAACACAAGTATTTGAATACATGGCTCCTAAGCCCTTTGCATGTTAAGACAAATCTCATTAGGCCACCTCTTTGCGCTCCCTGACGCATCAGGCCTGTTTACAGGGTTCGTCTTCCATCTCACGAGCTTGTTCTAGCTCCGCCAAGGTCATAGCTTTGAGCTACCCCTAGTTTAGATGCTGCGCCCATAGTTTTTCCTCTGCTGTTGCCAACTCCGCCTACTCGTCGCCTCGTACGCGATGCATATCTCCCCCTTGTCCTTGACCGCGCCTCGTGTTCCACGATAAGTTTTTGACTGCACTCATGAGAACTCACGCTCAGCCCTCAGCCTCTCCGCACCTATAAAGCCCCTATTTATGCCTTTCTCTTCAGCTCGCCCTCTTGATCTCTTGCGCATAATCCTTGAGAACTCCACTCTCTGGAACATAGAGAAATCAAAGTCATACATGACGCTAGTGAGCACACAACCGTGTGTCAGCTTCTCTAGTGAGCTTCTCTCCTCCCAAACTCCATCTCAATGTGCCTTATCTCTTCCTTAAGCACCCTACTCATTTGATCAACCTTTCATGCAGTGGAGCTCTCGGGCTACCACTTGAGCTAGGCCTTCTTCTCCATCTCTGACTAGGATGCCACCACAAGACTTCCTCTCTCTAGTGAGCCGTACATTGATTCCTTTCACCCATACCTCCACATGCATGCATGCAAGCTCATGTGTACCCCATTTGTAGCCTCTCTATTGTCGGACATTGTTGTCACCATGAACCCCTTTGCTGCCAATGAGGTCTCCGATGCCAGCCTCCTCGTCTCCTTCTTGAGTGTTGTCATTATCTTTGGTGAGTTTCTCCTTCCCCTTGGAAGCTCCCCTAGCACCCAATCGAGCCTTAGTAGCTCATAGCCCCGTAGGGCCTTTCCCCTGCCTCCGCCATTGCAGGAGCACACCGCTGACTGCCCTATCCTCTGGGTCGAGCCTTGATTCTTCACCAGGCATGTGGACTGAGGTATTGGCTCCATTTTAGCTCACGCCTCATCTACCGAGGAGTCCCTCCATGGTGACAAGTCGTGGCTCTCTCGATAGATAGGAGTACCGTAGTGGTTGAAGTGAATAAAAGAACTAAAAGCAATCAAAGTCTAAAAGAGAACTAAACTAGTTAAACTCGAAAAGAAAATCATAGTAGTTGTAGTCAAGAAGAGAACCATAGCAGTCGAAGTTGAAATCTTTGATGGCTGGCATGGTTGTGATGTTTGACCGCTAGCATGGTCATGATCTTCGACTACTTGCATAATCAAGATGTTCGACTGCTGTCGTGTTGAAATCTTTGACCACAACCGTGTCAAGATCTTTGACCACTGCCATGTCGAGATTTTTGACCACAGTCAGGCGTTAAAATCTTCGACAGCTGTTCTATTGAAATCTTTGACCACTGTTGTTGTTGAAACCTTCGACTGCAGCCGTAGTCAAAATCTTTGACCACAGACATAGTCAAAATCTTCAACTGTAGTTTTAGTCAAAATCTTCAACTGCTGTTGTTGTCAAAACCTTTGATCATGCTGTAGTCGAGATCTTCGACCGCTGTCGTGTTGAAATCTTCGACCACAGTCGTGTCAAGATCTGCAACCACTGTAGTGTTAGGATTTCTGACCGCAGCCAGCCATCGAAATCATCAACTATTATTGTGTTGAAATCTTCAACCGCAGCAGGTCCAAGATCTTTGACCGTAGTCATTGTCAAAATCTTTGACCGCAACCATAGTCAAAATCTTTAACTGTTGCCATTGTCGAAATCTTTGACCATAGATGTATTCGAAATCTTTGACCACAGCCATGTCAAGATCATCAGCCGCTGCCATGTCAAGATTTTCAACTATAGCCGGGCGTCAAAATCTTTGACCACTGCTGTGTTGAAATCTTCGACCATAGTAGGTCCAAGATCTTCCACTGCTATTGTTGTCAAAATCTTTGATCGTAGCCGTAGTCAAAATCATTGACCACTAGCCAAAAGGCCTCAGTTAGTGAAGGCTGTAGATAAGCAAAGCAAAAGCTCGAGTGCTGCTCCTCCCACGACTAGTCCCATTAAGTAGTTCTCTGTAGATGTGACTACTGCAGAGGAAAAAAGGGCTAGTCGTATTGGAGCCAAAAGCCCCCAAGATCAAGATACCTTACTATTATATGATAAAACTTTTTCAGTAGGTGCTTCTCACGGCTTTGTTAAGCAACTTAAAGAATAGAACTAGAAAATCTTTGTATCTTTTGTGGAGAGGACTGCTGCACCAGCAGAACCTATGGTAGAGAAGGAAGTTGTTTTTCAGGTGGTCGAAACTAGTTTCGACCATTAGGGGACAAGAATCACAAGAAGCAGCAACACTTTCTCAGGACCTACATCTAGACGTGGTCACAGAAGGCCCTATTCCTCAATGACCAAACATGGTCATAGAGAAGAAGTCAAAGAAATCTTTCTTATGGAAGGTTTCTTCTAAATTTAAGGTTAAGGCTAAGAAAACAAGGTATGAAAACAAAAGCATAAGAATAGCATTTTACCCTTTCGTCTTCTACAATGCCAATTTATTTCTCGTCTTGTGATTTTAGCCTAGCTCATCCATTTTTTGAGGACACTCATATTGAGGAGTCCGCTGGCACTCTTCTCATGATCGAAGATATGACAGAGAAGATGGTCAAAGAATCAACCACCATGCTGGTGGCGGAAGCTGCCATCGGAACTAAAGTGACTATGACCACAGAAGTGGTCGTAGAAGCAGAAACAAAGGTTGCAGAACTGACTACGGTTGCTTCATGCCAAAAGATGCCCCAACATATAGGATAATAAACTATCTGGTGGAAATTAATGTCAGAGACATGGCACTTCTTCGTCGCTAGGCGGTTATCACTGAAGGTGGGAAGGAGTTATGAGTAGTTATTATTGAAAACATCTGCGTATGCAATTGCCTTGTCAGACAGACCCGCAAGGTAACAGGTTGTCGTAGAAGAGTTTACGACCACAGGGTGGTCGTATAGCGGCTTATGATTATGTCGTGCTTATGGAAAGACTTACGATCATGGAGTAGTTATGGAAAGGCTTACGACCACATGGTTAGGTTTACGACCATAATCTGTAAAATATGATCATCAATCAATACATGTAATGATCTATATATCATAATTATCCTACATAATGATATAAGATCAAGGATAATTTAGAATAACATCAAAACATAAATAAAGAGTTGCACAAACAAGTCAAATACCTATTGATCACTATGAAAGACATTTATTCAAGGGACAACATAACATATTATTCAAAAGATCATAAACATCTCCATGATTGCCTCTAGGGCATGTCACTAACATACTCAACATTCTCTCTTAGTGTTACAATCATGGGCAAACATAGGAAATTTTAAATAACTGCACCTAGATTACAATAATGGCTACCATCGTCAAATGGTTATTCACAAGAAAATGAAACTAACATTGCAAAACTAAGGGAGGACAATCAAAATGGCACATAGGAGTATCTTAGAAACTACCAACTGCAATCATCTAGATATAGAATTATAACCATTCAAATAATTGGATATTTGTTTCTTGTGCCTATTAATTATTGATGTGTTGTTTTGTGCTGCGTTGTGGAATTTAGTTGAGTATATCCTTTTATACCTTATTTAAGTGTGTTGGTTAATTAGCCAATCCATTCCCTACCATGCCCTAGGATGCAATTTTCTCATGATTGGGTGGATGCACATTCCCTGATCAGATGCGGAGTCCGCTGAGGTTGCGGGGGGACTCAAGGAGAAGCTCATGAATGATCAAGTGTATTCAATATGAGTGTCTAGGATAACCAATGGCCTCCCTCTCCTGTTACATGGTGTCCTATTTATAGAGTGGGAGGAGAAGGCAAGTGAAGTTACAAGTTTGCCATCGTGGCCTAGCTTACAACTAAGGGTATTTCTGTCCTTCCCACCAAGTGGTTCCTGCCATGTCCGAGAGCCTTCGGGGTAGGTCTATGGACCTCGCCCAGGGTTGCTCCTAGACCTCGACCAATGTTAGCCTTTGGACCCCACCCTAGGTTGGCCTCCGGTGTGGGACTCCAAACTCCACCTGAGGTTGGCCTCTAAACTTCGTCTTAGTTAGCCCCCGAACCCCATCTGGGGTGTCGCGGACTCCGTCTGGGGGGACTCCGAACATCGTCTGGGGTGGACTTTGAATCTAGGCCGAGGTCAATCTTCGGATTCCGTCTTGATTTCCTGGACCTCATCTGGGGTGACACGGATTCCATTCAGGGCAGAATCCAAACTCCACCTGGGGTTAGTCCACGTACCTCGTTTGGGGTAGATTCCCTGATGTGTGTTATCACGCTGAAGTCATCATGGGCCCGAGGTAGTACGGGGACCCTCCCTTAATAGTAGCCCCTTGTTGATACTTATTATCATCAATTTCCTGCCCAGGCTAGCACACCGACTTGTAGAAGGGGTCAGCATGCGGCCTCAGGTCAACGATCCCATCGGTAGCCTGCAATGCATGCCGACAACATGTTAAAATACCTTAGTCCTCATGCAAACTTCAGATGATAGGTCATGCTTGTGCCTCCAAGTTGGGTTCCCTTGGTGTTCACCAAAGGGTTGTTGCTCTGCTTGGCCGATTTTGGGTCATATTAGGGAGTTCACCATCACACAGAAGGGGTGTGGGGTTGTGAACAACTATAGAGTTAAGCGTCGACCACCTAGATGTCAAAGTTAGGTAGAGGCACGGGGTTAGGACTTAACCCAAAGAAGCACCTTATAAAGTCAATTCTTGACCCATGGCGTTCAAGAGGCGAATGTACACATGGGAGTGCTAAGCTCAACTCGTCTAGGCATGGCCACGGGAAAAAGACAGAACCCAGGAGTGCGAAAGGTTGACCCATGTGAACACGTAGAAATATGCACCTGACTTGTTATATCAAGACACGTAGAGTCCTTGGGTAATTGGGTCATTGTGTGAACTCATCGGGATAGGCATGGATGTACCACTAGTACAAGGGTGATAGAGCTTCAAGGCGCATGAAACTGGCAAGGGCATGTGCATCCCTATGCACAAGCTCAGTTGGCAATACTAAGTTTAAAGACATATCGAGACATGATCGATCGATGCATGTTCTAGGTCAGTAAGCATACCTGAAACTAGCCTGATGAGGTTCGACATTCAATGAGAAGGGATACAAGCTAAGCCATTGTCTGCTCAATCTGTTAAGGCACAATGCTAGAAGCTTGGAAGCGTGCCATGTGCTTGGCTCATGGAGGCGTGGCCACGAAGCAAGGAGTGCCCAACATGAAGCTACGATCTATCGAGGGATGGCCCTACGAGGCTAATCACACCATGGTAAGGTGATGTGCTGGTGCTTGCTGATGTAAAGCGATCAACCCAACAGGCACACTTAACCAAGGAGATGTCAATAGGTCGAGTTGAGCTTGGTTGAGAGAATGCCCTATATGTCGAGTCATATCATACAGAGGTGAAGCCATTGCAGGGTGTCGACCCTTGCTAGGTAAACTAACCTGATGATTAGGAGCATGTTTGGCGCAGGACTGATGAGTTACTTGTGAGGCAAGAAGATGTCTACTAAAGTGCCTATTAACCTACGCCTAGAGGGGTTGCTCACAGTGTGAGTGGGTGTGCACAGAAGTGTCGAATACTCAACTAACCTTAGATGTGACCTTACGAGGAGTTCTCGACTCACTAAGGGTCAGCCTTTGAGGTAAGGAGATATGCATCCGAATGCAAGGTGGCCGATTCGTTGATGCTTATGTGGTCGACTCATCGAGGTATTAACTGTGAGGCATAGAGTACTCAACAAACCATTGCATGGCCCTAGACGAAAGATGATTTGGTTATCCATAGAGCTAGAGAAAGTCCACGGTAGGGGAGACCAATCGAGGCAAAGCAAAGTTCGGCTGAGGGGAGGCCATCAATACTGATCAAACCACGTTGAGGTCAAGCCATCGCTCTTGAGATGCTCAAAAAGCTTCGTCAACATGCTAGATTGACCAAGGCAGTGGGTGCAATGAATCATCTTCTCGGGAGTGACATCGACCTTATCCATGGCACAACATGGTCCTGATCTAGGGGTGGCGTCCTAGAGGATAGGGAAGGAAATGACACCACAGCTAGATCTATTATCCATAGCCTAGACTTGCACCTAATGCATGATAGGGTTGAAGCTGAGGTGGTGCCCAAGACTGTCGTGGGAGGGTCGTGCTAGGTTAAACCCAAATAGCAGTAGCGACGGTGGAATTGATGTGAGCAGAGATGGTAGCGCATAGCAGAGATCAAGCCCAAACAACGGCGCACATCTTCTAGCCGGAAAAGCTTGGCACTCGGCATTCATTTTTGCATGAGGTATGATGTTGGCTTAGACATCGACCAAGGTGGCACAACGTTGGGACACCTTTGCATCATCTAGCAGCCGCACGGTGTTCTTCGGCAAAGGTGCTAAGGGAATGCAGTTGCTTGTACCGTTTACTAGGCTTGTGCTATTGTTGCTTGCCTAATGTTGAAACGAAGCACATCCACTGCTCCTAACTAGGGGGTATTCTGTTACCCCATCCCCCATCGAAAAAACTCAGTGCTCGTGACAAAGCTTGCAAGTGGCAAGTCACTTGGTGAGAAGAGAAGGTCGCCATCTCCCATTGGAAAAAACTTGGCACTCATTGTGAAGCTCTCGAGTGGCTAATTGATTGGGGAGGTGAGAAGGTCGTTGTCTCCCATCAAAAAAATTTGTACTCATGACAAAGCTCATGAGCGGCTAATCACTTGGGGAAGCAAGAAGGCCACCGTCTCCCATCGAAAAAAAACTTGGCGCTCGTGATGAATCTCACAAGTAGCTAATCACTTGGGGAGGCGAGAAAGTCACCGTCTCTCATATGAAAAAACTTGGTGCTCATGATGAAGCTCATGATTAGCTAATCGCTTGGGAAGGTGAAAGGTCGCTATCTCCTATCGAAAAAATTGGCGCTCATGACGAAGCCAAAAGACGAAGCAAAAAAGAACTGCTCTCTTGCTAGGTATTGTTTTTTGCTTGCACAGTACATCATAAGCAAGCCAGGATCTTTGGGAAGGAGGAATTTTTAATGGAAAATTAAGTTTGGTTCCCTGACGGCGAGGTCCATTCCTATCTGTTACGTGCAAACCTTGAGGGCTGATGACATTTTCTCTATCGGTTTAACAATAACCATCAGGGATTCATGCTTTCCTGACTTGAGAGCCATGGAGCCGTCAGAAATTACTCTGGTTATCAGAGAAAAATTGGATTACGGTAGTATCGCGAGGTTTATAAGTCTCCTTAGGACGCAGGAATATTGAAACATAGGAATAAAAATGCAGTATTTTGATAAGAATGCAAGTGCAAAACAGAGAATTGGAAAACATATGAAAATTGCAAGAATGGCCATCTGGATAGGGCGTAACAAAAACACTCGTAAACTGCCTCGGTCCTATGCGAATGAGTAAAAAAGGAGGTCGGATTCCCCCCCCCCCAATGAAATTCCTATAGAATTGTAGGAAAGCTACATTAATCCTATAGAATATTATCACCTTCATTCTTGCGTTCCAAAATGGTAGGATAGGATCAAATTTCATAGGAATTGGTTTCCTCCAAAAATCCTATGAAATTCCTTCAATCTAAAGAGGCCCTAAGTATATTGAGTTGCACCCATATTAAGGTTGTAGAATCGTGGCCGATGATTAGAGGGGGTGAATAGGAGCCAGAAAATTTTTTCCTTAAAGATTTCCTTCTATTAGCTATAAGAACCTGCAAAAGTCAGATCAGGACACAAGGTGGAAACCAACACAAAAATAGTAATCAAAAGCCACCAAAGGCTACTGAAACACATAAGGCAGATAATCGAGGTCAAGGTGGATTATCTGGGTCACACAGTGAGAAAAACAGCAAGACATCCCAAGACAAACACACACACACACACACTTCTAAACCAAAGTTCCAAAATACTTGAAATTTTGCATGCAACAATATGAACACCTTAGGAACCTAGAATAATTGGAGATGTAACAAAATCAAACCAAAGTAGTGGCCTTTCTTCAATCCAAGCCAAAAACAAAAGCAATGATCAAGACTTGCTCTTGGGTTCTTGATAATCAAGATGACCTTGGATCATCTCCCGCATGTTCTAGCAAGCTTAAACACAGCAAGAACGAATCCAATCCTCTTGAAATCAAGAAACCCTCAAATCACTTTATCGTGAACCAAAAACCAAGAAACTGAAAGAACTTGCAAAGAAAGCTCCCTAGATGGATGGATATGATCACCTAGAGTCTATCCTATCACTTACTCATCACGGAGAACAAGCAAGATCAAGACGAGAGGAAGAAGAGGTAAAAACCCAAAAAAAATTAAGAAATCAACAACACAAACCTAAGCACAAGCACTTGAATTTTGAAATTTTACTGATACTTGGAGATGAATATTTATAGCCACTACCTTGGGAGGACATCACTACGGTAGTGCGCACACATAAGTGTTCTCATCTCTATTCTCTCTCAAGTCCTCTCTCTGTTATCTATACCTGGATTCCTCAAATCCTAAGCCATCTCTTCTTCTTCTTTATATAGTAGAGGATCCTCACCTCACACCTAAACCCTAAAACTAGCCACTTAATGGATACTATCGACTAATTCTTTGGCAAAACCAACAGCATAATGGCTTTTTTGACTCAACACACTCACACACGTAATTTAAAGTGATGCCTTCATCTTAAGTTCCAAAAGCCCGAATCCATCATGCCTTGCCCTCCGTGGAGTATCCTTGACCTAATCCACTTTGACCATCACCGTGATTTCACACACCACCACTTTTCTGATATTAGGAAATCTACCAAAATGCCCCTCTACTGACATTTTCTTATTCTTTCTCCTCGAAGCATCATCGGTGTTTCATCATCTTCCATGTGGTCCCAATGACTCATTGTCAAGCCTCTCACATGTCCGAATCGCATCAAACCATGCTTGCTCGGAAACGGACCCAAGTAACTTGGTGCATCACATGCCTTACCCTGTACCATGACTACAACAGGCTTTCTTGACCATTCTGGACCTCAATACCTCCCTGAGCTCAGTCCCGGTCTACCTTGCCATTGCACGTTATGTCCACCACTCCAAATTCATTGATCATCTTCCGACAACACCTTGACCATTCTGGACCTTAGCTCTCCTAGCTAAGTCTTGGTCTCCTCCACCTCACGATGACGTAGCTTCGAAGTCCTACAACCATCACCGATAAGCAAACCTATCACATAACACCGCCCAATACATATAAACATCAATGGACACAATTGTTGAACAAAGGATACATACATACCTTCATGCTTCACTCCCAAAAGCATCACCACGCCACAAAGCCATCTCATGGCTCACAACGTACAAACTTAGTTCAAGCCATGTTCTTGTCCACCTTGTGCCTTGCTTGAGTCCAACCATCTCACCCAATATCTATGACCATTCTAGACCTTGGTTCCCCCAACCAAGTCCCGATCCTCCTTGCTGATGACCACAGTTGGCTCTAAGCCTCCTACACACATATAGACAAAGAAACAATATCCAAACATAGTTTTTTTATCCACTTGACCTATATTAGTCCAAACATGCAATGTGCAACACATATGTGATGACCGCAAGGCACCCAAACCTTGTTGAGACCTCACACTAACTCATCTAAAGCATCGCCATGCTCATCCACTCAAATCCACCATGGTTGGATCAACTATTGCTAAAGTCGGCTATCGCTTCTAACTATTGGAAAGCTAGTTGGAGAATTGTAAACAAGACTAATCACTGGAAAATAAGAAATAAAGAAATATAATCAAAGCGAAGAGTTTCACCCATAGGTTGGGATCACTTGCACATAACTAATGGACTGATCTACGCATTTGTCCAAAGCTAGCTCTCACCCTACATGCTTGATCAGCCTTTTCACCATGTTCTTCCTATCACAAGGGGTGATCAATCACCAAACAAGCATGTACTACTGAATTTAAGTTAGCTTACTAGATCTAAACACCATGATCTAGGGCTAAGATAATCTATAACTACAATTGATCATTACCAATAAAGGTATAAAGCATGTATCAAATAGACAAGCATAGCACAAGCATGGAATAATAGATCAAAACATTATTTACATAGAAAATCACCACACTCGAGGGAGGAATAGAGGATTACCCCTATTGGACATCATAGATGTGTAGGAGAGTGTGGGGGAAGAAGATGACGGTCGGCAAGGCTATTGCTAGGGGTGGTGCCCATAGGCGCCAGTTGTGGCGTTGCCCTTGGGCTGGCTCGATGACTTCTCCTTAGCCTCTTGTTCTTTTCTATGACTTGCTTTCACTGGCTTCGACTTTTCTCTCTCTTAGTTTAGTAGTTTTCATCGACTTTCAGCCCCTCTAGTGTGAGGTAACCCGAGGGACTTATATAGGCGTGGTGGGGGAAATGTCCTTGACGTGTTCGGCAAGTCCAGGGGCAACTCTAGGGATGGTGCCCACAGGTGCCTAGATTGGTGCTGCCTAAATAATGCACAGAAAATAGAGACAAGAGACACAATTTTTACATGGAAAAACCATGGGCGCTCAAAGGCAAATCACTATAATGAGGAGAGTTTACAATGGAGCACTTGCTCTTCCTATGGGCTACTAGGTACATATTTATAGCTTGAGGGAAAAGAGTCCCACATGGAGAGGAAACCGAATCAGAGTCGGTTGCTATAGATTGACACCACGTCTAATACAGCCTATGCATACACCTACCATGCCACATCTGGCATGACGTAGTAAAGTGTCCTACATGGACACGATACAAATTTGGATCAACTTTAACAATCTCCACCTTGAGCCGAATTCCTTCCAGTAGTTGAAGAATATGATAGACTCACCCAATAAAATTATCATGTATACCTTGAGTGCCGAAAGTCCAAAAGACTAGTGAGTAATACCAACTAAGTCTGAGCATAGTCACACTTAGATGCAGGAACTAGCTTTGTCAATATATCAGCTAGATTATCATGAGTACTTATCTTGTTGACTTTAATATCACCTTGAGTAATGTCACCTCGAATGTAGTGATACCTGATATCAATGTGCTTTGTTCTCTCATAGAACATTTGATCTTTTGTAAGGAAAATAGCACTCTAACTATCATAAAATATTGTAGTGCAAGATGTACTTCCACAAAGCTCAGTAAATAAACCTCTTAGCCAAATAGCTTCTTTGCTAGTTTCTGAAATAGCCATATACTCAACTTCTGTAGTAGACAAGGCAACGGTAGCTTGCAAACTTGCTTTCCAGCTAACGGCACTCCCTCCAACAGTGAACACTTAACTAGTGAGAGATCTTCTTTTATCCAAATCTCCAGTAAAATCAGAATCTACATAACCAACGAGTCCATCTCTAATCTTCCCAAATTATAAACAAGCATTAGATATGCCCCGCAAATATTTGAAAATCCATTGAACTGCTTTCCAATGCTCTTTTACAGGATTAGCCATGTATCTACTAACCACACTTAATGATTGAGATAAATCGGGGCGAGAACATACCATAGCATACATAAGAGAACCAACTGCACTCACATATGGAACTTTAGACATGTACTCAATTTCATCATTTGATTGTGGACATGAAGTTGAAGAAAATCTGAAATGTGCAGCTAAGAGAGTATTCACAGGTTTGGCCTTATGCATGTTGAAACGACGAAGAACTTTATCAATATATCCCTTTTGACTTAGATATAATTTGCCAAACTGTCTGTCTCTAATAATTTCCATACCAAGAATCTTCTTTGCTGCACCAAGATCTTTCATCTCAAATTCACTATTTAATTGTGCCTTCAACTTTGAAATTTCAGCATTGTCTTTTGCAGCAATCAACATATCATCAACATATAGGAGCAAATAAATAACTGAACCATTAACAGTCTTCAAGTAAACACAGCTATCATAATTAGATCTTTTAAAATTCTGAGATATCATAAAAGAGTCAAATCTCTTATACGATTGTCTAGGTGATTGCTTCAAACCATAAAGAGATTTCTCAATTTGCAAACAAAATTCTCCTTTCCTGGACTGACGAAACCTTCCGGTTGCTCCACATAAATGTCTTCTTCTAAGTCTCCATGTAAGAATGCGGTTTTCACATCCAATTGTTCAAGCTCATAATCATGCATAGCCACAATGTTGAATAAAGTGCGAATAGAACTATGCTTCACAACAGGGAAAAGACATATGTAAAATCAATACCTGGAATTTGGCTGTATCCTTTTGCAACTAACCTTACTTTGTACCTTACCTCTTCGGTTGATGAAACTCCTTCTTTCTTCTTGAAGATCCATTTGCAGCGAATAGGCTTCTTCTCAATTGGCAACTTGACCAGCTCCCAAGTGCCATTCTTGTCAAGAGATTCTATCTCATCATGCATGGCAGTCATCCATCTTTCTGAATCGCTAGAAGAGATAGCCTCTGAATAAGATGAAGGTTCTTCAATACCTTCAATTTCTTCTGCCATATTTAAACAATAAACCACAACATTAGCTATTCAACCAATCACTTAGGAGGCTGAAAGTTCCTCCTCTGTCTATCAACTATACTAGTACCCGCCTTGTATAGCGTCATGGGTTCACATCGTTAGGTAGAATACGATTCTACGTCTAACTTGTTTTTGCAGAGAATGATGTGAATGGTATGGCCCTATATCTTATTGGAATGTATGAGATGTATGTGATGCATGTAACATTCGTTCATGGCCTGCGTGTCATGATTATTTCAGCTATTGTTAGCTGTCTATATTGTATTTAACGACCTGCATGTCGACCTTAATGCTTGAATCTATCTTTGTAATCTTCAATTTCTAGCTATTATAGGTAGTAGCCTAGTTTTGAGGTTACAAGCTTTCAAGCATGGTGGCCTAAAGGAGTGATGTGGAGGATGGAGATCGTCTACACCTACATGGAGATGGATATCACCATTTTTTGGGCCATACTACTTCACAGTTAAATGTGTTTATCTGTGATATTATCTATCTTATTCTTATGCAATGTTTTTGTGATATGTTGCTTTGGTAGGATAGAATTCCTCATAAAATTAGGTGTTCATGCCCTTCCATATGTTGCACCAAAAGATAATGATCACCGCATGGTAGGTCTACCAAAGTAGAGTGCCGTCGATTATCATCATTATTTGGGGTAGATGTCGGACATCTACATGCGGAAGCATTTGGTTTACTTAACAAGGTTATCAAAACAGTTTTGGACCTTGGGGCATAGGTTGGGGCCGGGGCATATTGATGTCACCCAACAAGCAAGAGTCACATAGAGATGTGATTAGCAAGGTGTTGCTTACCCATGTCACTAGTTTTCTAGCCGTGATGCCAAAGCTCACTAGGAATTTGTGAAATGAGGATCTTGACCCACTATGTGACTTAGAGGAGTTTTGTTGCAAAACACATAGTGGGAGTCTTTTGTTAAATAGTTTAATAAAAGATGAACATAAACATAGTGCTAAACTTTGCATATTCTTTGTTGTAGATCATGTCAACTAATGCCGCATCTAGTTCTTTTAATTTGCGATCTATTCTTGAGAAAGAAAAACTCAATGGAACGAACTTTATGGATTGGTATCGCAACTTGAGAATTGTTCTCAAGCAAGAGCGCAAGGAGTATGTCCTTGAGTCTCATTATCCCGATGACTTGCTGATAATGCTCTGCTGCTGCACGAAGAGCTTATGAGAAGCAAACGAATGATTACCTTGATGTGAGTGTCTCATGCTTGCCACAATGTCCTCTCGAGCTTGAAGCAATATGAGAACACAGATGCCTACAATATCATTGTGGGGTTGCGTGGTATGTTTGAGAACCAAGCAAGGGTGAGAGGTTCAACACTTCAAAGTCCTTGTTTGCGTGCAAGCTTGCGAAGGAATCCGTCACCCTCATGTGATTAAGATGATTGGCTACATTGAGAGTCCGGAAAAGCTTGATTTTCCCCTTAGCCAAGAGTTGGCTACGATGTGATTCTCGATCGCTCCCCGAGCTTTGAGCCATTCATATTGAACTATCACATGAACAACATGGATAAGACCTTGGCGAGTTGCATGGGATGCTAAAAGTGCCGAGGAAAGCATTAAGAAAAGCAGCAATCATGTGATGATGATGCAGAAAGGCAAGGCAAGCCCAATGTCAAGAAAGCGCGGTCAAAGAAGTTAGCTCGATGAGATCGCGAGCAGTTCTAAGGCCAAGCAAGTCAAGAAGGGCGCTGCTCTAATGCGATTGTTACTCGTAAGCAATCGGTCATTGGAAAAGGAACCGCCCAAAGTACTTGGAGGATCTTGAGAAGAAGAAGGAAGTACGACTTCCTCTCCGGTATAAATGTTATGGAGATCAATCTTGCTACTTCATCCACTGATTCTTGGGTATTTGATACGGATCGGTTGCTCACCTTTGCAAATCGTTGCGGGGCTAAGAAGAAGTAGAAGTTTGAGGAGGAGCGAAGTGGATCTTCGCGTTGGCAATGGAGCAAAAGTTGCTGCGGTCATTGTTGGCACCATGCCATTGTCTTTACCTTCAGGATTAGTTTTGGAATTTAATAATTGTTATTGTGTTCCATCTCTTTCCAAGAACATTATTTCGCTTCATGTTTGCAAGCGAAGGTTATGACTTTAGATCTGTGAACAATGGTTGTTCTCTTTATTTCAAAGATATGTTCTATTGTCATACTCCATTGGTGAATGGGTTATATGTTCTTACTCTTGAAGAGTCACCGGTCTATAACATTAATGCAAAGAGGCAACGTTCGAATGATTTAAATCCCACGTTTATTTGGCACCGTCGCTTAGGTCACATAAATGAGAAACGCATGGAGAAGCTCCATAGAGATGGTATTCTGCACTCATTTGATTTTGAATCATTTGAGACATGCGAATCTTGTTTACTTGGCAAGATGACAAAGGCACCTTTCACCGGTCAAGGTGAGCGGGCAAGTGACTTATTGGCACTCGTACATTCGATGTATGTGGACCAATGAGCTCAATAGCCGAGGGGATTTTCAGTACTTCATAACTTTATCGATGACTTTAGTAGATATGGGTATATCTACGATGAAGCATAAATCTGAATCCTTTGAAAAGTTCAAAGAATTCCAAAATGAAGTGCAAAATCATTTAGGCAAGACAATCAAGTTTCTACGATCGATCGTAGAGGCGAGTATTTGAGCCATGAGTTTGGCAATCATCGAAGGATTGTGGAATTGTTCCACAATTGACTCGCCAGAACACCTCAATGGAATGGGGTATCCGAACGGAGAAATCGCACCTTATTAGATATGGTGCGCTCCATGATGAGCCAAAGTGATCTTCCGTTGTCTTTTTGGGGTACGCTCTTGAAACAATTGCTTTCACACTAAACAGAGGTTCCATCAAAATCGTAGAAAAGACACCATATGAGATGTGGACAGGACAACGTCCTAGCTTGTCTTTTCTTAAGATTTGGGGATGTGAGGCTTATGTAAAACGTTTACAATCTGATAAGCTCGGTCCTAAATCGATAAATGCTTCTTTATCGGGTATCCTAAGGAAACAAAAGGATATTACTTCTATAATCAAGGAGAAGGCAAAGTGTTTGTCGCCGGCATGGTGTCTTCTTAGAGAAAGAGTTTCTCTCAAGAAGGGATAGTGGGAGCACGGTGCAACTTGAAGAAATTCGAGAAACACCAAAACGTTTCAGCTCCTACATAACCACAACAGGATGAACAAACTGTTGAAGAACTTTGTTGTGGACACACCGCACCACGTAGGTCGAGAGGTCACGTCGTGCACTGAGAGGTACATGTTCTTGACTACTCAACAACGGGACATATTGTTGTTAGACAACGATGAGCCTAAGACCTATGAAGAAGCGATGGTGGGACCGGACTCGAGAAATGGCTTGAAGCCATGAGATCCGAAATTGAATCCATGCACGATAATCAAGTTTGGAACTTGGTTGATCCACCGATGGTGTTAAAACCATTGAGTGCAAATGGATTTTCAAGAAAAGATAGACATAGATGGAAATGTTCACATCTATAAAGCGCGACAGGCCAAAGGTTTCAAACAAATTCAAGGTGTTGATTATGATGAAACTTTTTCGCCGTCGCAATGCTAAAGTCTATTCGGATCATTCTAGCGATTGCTGCATATTTCGACTATGAAATATGGCAAATGGATGTCAAAACAACTTTCCTTAATGGAAATCTGAGTGAGGATGTGTACATGACACAGCCCATGGGTTTTTATCGATCCGCAATCACCGAAAGATATGCAAGCGCAAAGATCCATTTATGGATTAAAGCAGCATCTCGGAGTTGGAACATTCGTTTTGATGAAGTAATCAAAGGGTTTGGTTTCATCAAGAACGAAGAAGAGCCTTGTGTTTACAAAAGGCTAATGGGAGCACACTCGTGTTTTCGGTCTTATATGTGGATGACATATTATCGATCGGAAATGACATTCCTATGCTCGAATCTGTTAAGTCTTCATTGAAAAATAGTTTCTCTATGAAAGACTTAGGAGAGGCGGCATATATTCTGGGCATCAAGATCTATAGGGATAGATCAAGAAGGCTAATTGGATTAAGCCAAGATACGTACATTGACAAGGTATTGAAAAGGTTCAACATGCGGATTCCAAGAAAGGCTTCCTACCTATGTCACATGGTATAAATCTTAGCAAGAGTCGGTGTCCTAGTACACCGATGAGCGGGATAAAATGAATGCGATTCCATATGCTTCGGCTATGGGATCCATTATGTATGCCATGCTTTGTACACGTCCGATGTCTCGTATGCTTTAAGTGCTACAAGTAGATACCGGTCAGATCCAGTGAAAGTCACTGGATTGCCGTAAAGAACATCTTGAAGTACTTGAGAAGAACTAAAGATGTGTTCCTCGTCTATGGGGTGAGGAAGAGCTCGTTGTAAATGGTTACACCGATGCTAGCTTCCAAACCGACAAAGATGATTTTAGATTGCAATCTGGATTTGTGTTCTGCTGAATGGCGGTGCGGTGAGTGGAAGAGTTCCAAGCAGGAGACGGTTGCTGATTCTACAACGAAGCCGAGTACATAGCAGCTTCAAGTCGCTAAAGAGGCTGTTTGGATCAAGAAATTTGTTTCGAGCTTGGTGTGGTGGCTAGTGCCTCCAGCCCAATGGACCTCATTGTGACAATAGTGGGGCCATTGCGCAAGCCAAGGAGCCTAGATCGCACCAAAAGTCCAAGCACATTCTACTGCGATTTCATCTCATCCGCGAGATTGTGAGAGAGGCGATGTGAAGATATGCAAAGTACAAACGGATTTGAACATTGCAGATCCGTTGACAAAGCCGCTTCCCACCAAAGCATGAGGCTCACACTAGGGCAATGGGTATTAGATACCTACATGGTTGACTCTAGTGCAAGTGGGAGATGTTGGTGATATGCCCTAGAGGCAACATGGAGATGTTGAATATATCACATACTATGTTTATGATACATTGCTTTGTTCCTTGAAATAGACATTATCATTATTGATCAATGAGTATGTGACTTATTCATGAGACTCTTAATGCCAAAATGTTGCTATTTCTAAATGATCCCGATCATATATCATATGAGGAACAAATATGATTCAAAGATCAGCATATGTATTGATTGATGATCATGTCTCATGGATCATGGTATGGAGATACCAAATCAATAATATGGACATGTGTTAGTGAACATATGTTGGATAGACCCGCCATGAGACACTGCAGAGATTCCATGTGTCATTAGTTGGTCTCAAGTAGTGTTTATGTAGAATCCTTAGACTTGAGATCATCATGGTTCCCAATATGCGTAGTAGCCTATTTTGGGACTACTAACCACTACTCCGTAACTGGGTAGTCATAAAAGTAGTCTTCGGGTTTGCTATGAAACATGTAGTGGGATGTGAATGATCAAGATAGAATTTGCCCTCCTTATGGGAGAGATATCTCGGGCCTCTCGATGTAATGGATTATGAAAGTGCATGGCCATGCCAATGTGATTGAGGAGTCAATCACAAGTTTATAATCTATCACGGAATCGAGAGAGTGATTGAGCTATTAAGAGGATGACACAGTCTCGCCTTGAGCTTAATCTATATCGTGAGGCAAAGGGATTCGTACATGAGAACATTACGAGTTCAGCCGATATGATCTTTACGTATACTTTGGGGTTAATATGTCTTGCTAGAGGCCGCTATTAACAGGTGACCGGAAAGGTGTTTCCGGTCGCGACCAAGTATACGTGAACCTCAGTGGTCGCACACTTAACGGGTTGGAACACTAATTCGAATGTGATTCGGATGTGGGCTCAATTCGGATAGAGATCCGGATAGACTCCTATTGGGCCTCGGTCCACGAGGCCCAAGTGAGGAGGTCTATATATTTGGAGGCGGGGCTGAGGATGTACGCTCGTTCCTCCCGAGCAAAACCCTAGCCGCCACCTCCCGAGCCAAACCCTAGCCGCTCGCGAGTGCTGGTACACTCGCGATCGGCGTTCCAGCCCCGGACGTGTGGATACCGGTGGAGGCGCTGCTCGTTGCGGCATTGATCGGCATCAACAAACTACAGATTGGATCTGCTCGTGGTGTGGTTGATCGCGTGGAGGAGACGATCTGTTCGGGACGATCGGCTACTTCCACTACTACCTCGACGCGCGTGGTTGGATCGGCTTCTCCAACTCTTCTTCCGCTGCGCTGCGCGTCTAGTGGTAACGATCTATGATCCCTTCTTAGCATGATGTCCTGGTGTGCGCGGTAGAAATTTTTTATTTTCTGCTATCGTAGCCTACGCGTGTTCCTTCAACATGCATTGGATGAACGAGGGAGAGGGAAGTTGGACTGTTGGAGGGACATGTTTTCCAGAAAGATATATTGCCTCAGTTCGGGTTGTTCTTTGCAATTTGAGAGCATGAAGTTGACATGACTAGCTAGTAATCGCAGGTCAGAATGTTGCGGCCGGTGAATCTATGTTGAACTGTGGCTCTATACAAACCGCTCGTCATACCCTATGTTTCATCTAGAGAATTGTGTCATTGACATGATATATATTCCTAATTACTACCAGATAAATAGTTGGACGTACATAAATTTAACTATATATAGACCAGGCGAGTGGAGAGTGGGCCCCACACTAGGTGCACACACTATAAACACAATTTTTTACCATGTAATTTAAACAAAATTTTCATTTGGCCACTGGGGTGATTTATCTCTTCGTACTGGCCTCTCGTGTAAATTTTCTGGCTCCGCCCAGCCAAGCGGTGTCCAGTCCAGATTGAACTTTTGAATCCCAGCCTCACAAATGAATGCCCAATCCTACATCAACAACTCCCTTCGGTATATCATCTAATGACCTCATCGAGGTCTTTTTTCAATCGGCATGCGGCAAGAATCTACGCATATAGCGTGGGGTGAATGAAGCGGTCGTACACGAAGTGGCTTGTTTGAACTTTAAATTATGGAGTGGGGGCAAACAAATTGGCTCTAAGGAAAAAAAGATAGTGATCGATCTATCAATCTCTTCTCTCCGACAGGCAGAGCGGAAAGATTTGATTCCTTGACATACACGCAGCATGGTGTCATGTGAGATGCCAATGTCTACATGAGCGAACGAGTGAGCGAAACGAATGAGAATGCTGCAGGGGCGCTTTAATCAATGTGACGGATCGACACAGCAGGCAGGAGAGCGTATAGCCGTCTACACTACTAGACTCGCATGAAAAGGATGTAACCCTCAATTTGCCAATGTGAAATAGACAATGGCAGAGGGTATAGTTTGTGCTGTGCCATTCCCTCCATGTATTTTGGATTGTCTGATCAACAACGTAATTCTCTAGATTAATACAGAACTACATATAAACTACAATAATAATAACAGGCAGCAGCAGCAATAATAAAGACGATGTAAAGAGTGTTCTTTTGGTGTTCCTTTTTGATCGAACGGTAACGTGAGATATATACATACATATATAACACAATCAATGTCCATGTATGCCGTTGTATCCTTCGCAATGGCAGAGGATACGAATCCATAGAAGACAGATATCGATCGATCAGCGGCACGCATGCACTCGGGTGTGCGTGAATCTTACATACTAGCTAGGGGATTAAATTATGTGGACATTACAGGACGGAATGGGCATCTAAACCACGATGGCTGGCTGGGGCGGCCATGGAGCTGGACCTGCATGATTGTGAGTAGAGAGAATAAGCAATCCCCACATAAGACCTTCCTTGCATAGTCTCGCCTATATAGCTTTCCTGCTGCATTACAACATTTTGACACTATAGCGCGCAGCTCCCCGTCCATCAGGGCCCTTTCCGGCAAAGGGGAAAGGATATGGAGTTCTGGAATCACATAAAGCCACCGGTATAATTTGGGGGGCTCATCATCTCACCAGCATCAATTGTTATACTATACCACGTGTTCTACGCCATCTCTGTCGCCTCATCGGTTTTAGCTACTGCTGGCTGGATGGCCGCCTGCCGGCCACATCGCCGCCGGCTGGGCGGTTCTTAAAAATCACGCCGCCAGTGTGGGTAATAATTGACTTGCTTTGACAAGGATTTTTTCCCTCTCGCTGAAGAGTATGGGACATCGATCAGATCAGAGATATGTGCTATATTCGAACTGAATGCATGCACTCATGTCTCTGGATATTTTTAGCTAGTGTGTGATCCTATTAGCGATATCATGATTTTCGTGTGTGAATCAACAATTAGTTTTGCGGGTTTGCCACCCGTGCGCCATGTAATACATATTAGCTACGTAAACGTGGCGTCACACCGCGCTAGCTACTGTGTGGACCGAAGTAAAAGAGACAATAATTCGTGGGGAGTTTCTTAAAAAAAATCGAGGACGCATGCATAATTTTGGAAAAACCAAATGGCTTTTTGGCAAAAAAAACCAAGAACCTGCAAGGACTTGTACGTAACTAAACAAGGACCTATACGTAATTTTGAAAACCGCGGGGTGCTATCGGTGAAGTGGAGGGTGCTTTCCGAAAAAACCTGATAGGGACCTGTTTGGGAGAACTGACTCCGCGCTAGCTACCGTGTAGACCGAAGTAAAAGAGATGATAATTCGTGGGGAGTTTCTTAAAAAATCGAGGACGCATGCGTAATTTCGGAAAAACCAAGGGGCTTTTTCGCAAAAAAAACCGAGGACCTGCAAGAACCTGTACGTAACTAAACAAGGATCTATACGTAATTTTAGAAACCACAGGGGTGCTATCGGTGAAGTGGAGGGTGCTTTCCAAAAAAAACCTAGCAGGGATATGTTTGCGAGAAGTAGGGAACTGTTTGCGAGAATAGTCTCTACGCGATTTCGCAAAACGCAAAGAATTTTTCGTATAGATGCTGACGTGGCACGCCTCCCCGGCCGGAGAGTCCGTCATTTTTATTATACGGAGTATATGCATGCAGCGTGCATGCATGAGAATGGTCATATATAATAAATTTGGGTAGATTAATTGCCCACGTGGAAAAACCTTTTTGTACATGCATGCATAGTTATTCCGTAATCCAGTTCCATGAATAAACAAAGCAAGTTCTAGAATGAACTTATCTTGTGCTGTTAATTCATTGGTACAACATCACTAATTACGATTTATAGCTAAACATAAGTAGAGCATATAAGAGAATATACAATAGTATAGACAATTCTGGTTTATAATATCCTTTGTATTAACTATAGACGTCACTAAAATCAGCTTCTACAATAGTTTATTTTTTATATATCTCTATAGACAATTTTTTTATGTACAATGTGTTTTGTTTCTTGTGTTATAATCGACTACTGTATGAGAGATGGCCCAATTCTCTATGCTCTCTCTGTCTCTTCTATAACATCTCGTGTTTTACGTGTTAAGGTTTACAGATATCTGACGTTACAATATTATACATTCTCAGCTAGCATCTAAGCTGACGTGAGGTAATTAGCTAGCACTTATTGGGAAATTATGGAATTTGAACAGGATAACACTTTGCAAAATGTTTTGTTTTGCCTAGAAGCTAGCTTCCAGGGTTGTTGTGTTTGATAGCACCTATATGACACCACTACTATAAGAGAGGTTAAACTGGACGCTTACATCATAGACGGTTCCTAGGAATCGTCTATGTTGCAAGTATCATAGACGGTTCATACGGATAACTGTCTGTGGTATTTTCATAGATGGTTTTTAATACAAACCGTCTATGATAACTTCATTATTACAGACGGTTTTTAATACAAATCGCCTGTGAAGTATCACAGACGGTTCTAGATAAGAATCGTCTGTGATAATGGCAGATATCACAGACGGTTCTGTACTTCACAGGTGATTTGTATTAAAAATCATCTGCGATAATGAAGTTATCATAGACAGCTTATATTAAAAATCGTCTGTGGTATGTTTCCCGCCTCACAATCCTCCAAAATTTCATAATCTCTCGTCTGAGTCCTAGTAGGATTCCGTTCTGAGACATTTTTAGTAAAACGGGTATAACTTTTGCATACGGTGTTCGTTTTCGATGTTTTTGTACTTATTGGAAAGCTAACGATGAGCCCGATCCATAAAAATGATTGGCTTGTGCCAGTCACCCTCTAAGACCTTCAAAATCGGCCATCTTTAGCTCCAAATTTGCGTTATAAGTTTTTGGTTTCTATTTTTGCCCTTTTTCTTAGTCTTCCCTTCGGAATTTGAATTTTGCTTCAACTAAAAAGTTGTAGATCTCATCGAAACCTTTCAAATGAGTATATATAATCCATATAAAACTTTGATGTTTTATCTTTTGAGACTAGTTGTTTATATTGCATTGATATATAAAACTTTGTGTTCTAATTCACAGACAGTTGGTATATATAACCGTCTATGATATCATAGCCAATTCTAGTTACCAACTGTCTGTGATAGAGAGTATCACAGATGATTTGTATGTAGAATCTTCTATAATAATTTGACTGCTGGGCCCGTCGATCCTCCCCAACCCAATCCTAGTCAATAGAAATCCACCAACTCTCACCTCACGGATCGTAACTCCATCTCTCCGTCCCTGCGCCAAAAATTTTCGCACTCCTGCCTCTCCCTCCCCTATAAATAATCACCCAAACCCAGCCTCCTTACCATTCTCGTCCTTGACCCTTACTATAAGAGCCTGCACGAAGCAAACGATGCACAAGTCTATGGGAGGCAAGACACCACAGAAGCAACTAGCTACCAAGACGACGCTCAATCAACGCCGATGATGGTGGGCATCAAAAACATCCAGCTCGTGCGCTGCATCAGGGGCGAGAAGGCCTAGGCATAGAGGATCTTTACTTTTTCTTTGATCTTGTTGTGTTAGCTAGATGGGTAACCTGCTCGTTGTTTTGGGATATTGTAATGGTAGGCTTTAATCTTAATAAAAATAGAATGTATACTGTGTTTCTTACTATATTTGCCTGTTTTCATATGGCATAGTTAACATTTTCTGAGGCTAGCCGAAAAAAAAAGAAAACAATTAGGTATAGAATGAACTATCACAGACGATTTTGTGATATAAACCGTCTGTGAAGGATTATCACAGACGGCTCAAACCAAAAACCGTCTGTGATACTAGCACATCACAAACGGTTCTATCTACCACCCATCTGTGATAAAAAAAAATCACAAATGGTTCTAGCTACCAACCGTCTGTGATACTCATCCATTACAGACGGTTGGTAACTAGAACCGTCTATGATGTGTAAGTATGATAGACGGTTTTTGATTCGAGCTATATGTGATAGTGTTCTTCATAGACGATTCTAGTTACAAACCGTCTGATTTGTGATTATCATAGATGGCTCACAAACCATCTGTGATAACCTCTGATTATCACTGACCCATAAATTCAGACGGTTTAGAAAACCATATGTGATGACGGTTCTGAACCATCTATGATGATTCTTTTTTTGTAGTAGTGCACAACAAGTACGGTGTAAACACGTTCGCAAATTGGGTTCTTGTCCTCTCTGCAACTAAAAGAAATGGCTAAAGTGCGGTTGTATCTCCACTCTCCACAGCATTGTACATACATACCAGACTCATCTTACGGCCATCGCATGTATGAGAATAAATCCATTCTCCATTAGGCTTTGTTCGGCCAAACTAAGCCATGGCATATTGCACTCAATATACTAACATACACCATATAAAAACCCAGAGTTTCAGAGAGTTTAAATAAACAATTTTATCTCTTTGGAAACTAGAATAAAAAATAAATCCTACAATTAAAACTACCAAAATGCAAACCATTTGTTAAACAGTGAAAGAGTTTATATAACTAAATACATTTCGAATTGATAGAATTATAAATGTTATTGCTATAGTACTTCAATCAAGATGTCGTATTAGTTTTGAAAAAGATGTAATGCACTAATTAGAATTTCGTACGTCTTGTGAATAATTAAAAATACATAAAAAATAAGTAGCACCAGGTTATTCATCCCTTATTTATAATTTTTTATTAGTAATTGGATATATCATTTTATTTTTATGCTGCAACAATTAATTTCCTACGACTTAAAAAATATTTTCCAGAACCAGTTAAATATTATTGCAAATTAGAATAGTGAAAAGTAAAAAAGCATATAGATTTAATTGCACAAACTACATTCCAGTTTCATCATTAGTTTACAAAAATTTACAATAACTTTCGCAAATGCTTGAATTAATGTTGAAACAGAGTTCACTATTTAACCTTTCTCTAAAAAAAATGCTTTAGTACAAAAGGGATTTAATTATTATCATTTTTGTTGGACGGCGATGACATGTTAGCTTTACTTCATGTACATTTTGTTGTGGTTGTGTTACCATATAATACAAATGATAAGTTTTGAATTACTAACTCAAAACTTGTCTTGTGACTACCAGAAATCAGATGTTTCGAGACGGTCACCACTTTTCCTAATGGTGTCACAATGAACCTTCAGAATATATATTTTTCTTTGATGGGCTTTATAATTCCTAAAGGAAAGATCTAATTTTTTTCCTGATAGTTTTGTTTTGAAATAGTGGTAGGAGCGTTACCTTGAACTTAAGAAGGAGTGGACACACCAATATAATTCAATTTTCACTTATGCAGCTGGAAACCCGCAAGGAAATTCAATTTTCTCTGATGGTTGGTAACCGAGAGGAAAATAGTTTGGAAAACAAAAGAATACGAAAAGGGCAACCCTGCCCTAAAATCCCCAAATCTCACACCCACACTACACCCCCAAACCCTCCTGTCACCGCCGCCCGGCGTCCGCCCTTCTGCCGCCGTCTCCACTGTACATATAATATTAATGAGGTGGTTATGTTATCATACAATACAAATGAAAAGTTCTGATGCACGTACTAACTCAAAACTTGCCTTGTACGGTGTATAAATAAGACCATGTAATTGATTCTTTGCTCAGTTTTTTTATTCAAACCAGCACTATACATATGCGTAGAAATTTCTTTGGGCTTTCATTCTCGCTTCACCCAAAAGAATAACAAAATTACTATGTTTTGATTCACAAGCATTATATTCTATCACTACTTACTTTAGGCCATGTTTTTCTGTGCTGCGGCTGATAGTTTTATCTGTATTTTTTAAGACGATAATAAACAATATATACGTCGACATAAATGGTGTATACAGTTTTAGGCTTGTAAAGCTATTTGGCTAATTCATTTAAAAAACCGGTTTTTTTATTTTGACTTTTGAAGAAATTAAAAACAAAAAGTCCAAAACAACGTGGCCTCAAACTTCCAATGTACGGACGTTGGCCAACCAGTACTACAGCACTTGGGCCACACGGGTCATCTCCAAACGAGGCCGCGCGTTACATGAATAGTGCAGAGGCGCGCGCATCCCGTAATTGAACACAAGATATTGCCTAATGAAGCTGGAGACCGGAGGAGGCAGGAACTCCTTGCTCACACACCTCAGTGCATGATCTCTTGCAGAGTGTGTAGAGGTCCCATCAATCCTGGAGATTCCCAGTTATGAGAACTGAAAAGGGGTGCATGATAAGCCCGACAGGGAGCACACATACTGACACGTACACCCGCACAACACAGCAGCAGCAGCAGCAAGATGCACGCTTCCTTTCCGGCTTTACTTGGGCCCCAACTAACTGGCCTAGCTAGCTACTCCATCACCACCTCTCTCTCCTCACGGCGCTGCACCAAACCCTATATAAAAGCCCGCGCCACCTCCCTCTCCAAACCAAGCCATCCATCGAGCACAACACAAGCACCTGGCTAGCTAGCTAGAGCTTTCCGTCTGCTACAGCTAGCTCAGCTCGCTTGCTTCCTCTCATCTCCTACATCTCGCGACCGATCGACCGTCGCATATATAGCTAGATAGATAGATTGCTAGGTAAGTTTTTTTGATAGCTAGCAAAATGGAGAAGGGGAACGTGATGAGCAGGAAGCCGGGCGACTGGAGTTGCCGGTCGTGCCAGTACGTCAACTTCTGCAAGAGGGAGGCGTGCCAGCGGTGCGGCGAGGCGAAGCTCGGCGTGGAGCGGACGGACTACACGGCGATGAGCGGCAACTGGGAGGTGAAGCCCGGCGACTGGTACTGCTGCTGCTGCGGCGTCAACAACTACGCTAGCCGCGGCAACTGCTTCAAGTGCGGCGCCGCCAAGATCGACTCCGGCGCCGTCGCCCAGAACTGGGGCTTCACCGTGGCCGGCCAGGCCGGTTGGAAGTCCGGCGACTGGATTTGCCCAAGGTCCGGTGCCCCCTGAACTAATTATCCTAGCTAGATTCTTTTCAGCTTCTCGATCAGGATGCAGATATATGCATGCATGATGCATGCAGCAGCCATCAGCTTAGTGGAAGTAACTGATTAGGACATCTGTAGTGTATATAACTCAAAGAATCTTAAGGTGGGTCCCATCTAAACCTTAAGACCAACTCCATAGTGGGCCTTAAAACGGTCCCACTTGGCAGATAAAGAAAAATTGTATTTTAATGCTTATGGCCAGGTCTTTAGCTTGAGGACCAGCCTTAAGCTTTTTTTTGCTTAGGGTCTGCTTAAGGTCACTCATGTAATGTATAAGGTTGACCTTAAGGTGGCTTAAGACCTCCTCTTTTCATACACTACAGATGCCCTTAGTAACTAACATTGGCAAAAATGCACAAACACCCCCTCCACTTTGCATAAATGTCATGCAGAAAAAACTACTGCTTGTCAATATATGTCTGTAAAATGTCAAGTCAGGTCCTCGGAATGATTCTGCCTAGAAGAATCCTGAGCTACCGGATGGAATCTCTAGACGTGTCAGCTCAGCATTCCTTCTAGCTAGTTACCAGGACAGAGGCTCAAATAATTGCTCAAATGTTTAATCTAAACAAACCATAGGGCAATCTGCGCATCTTTGCCACTGTTATTTTATTAACATTGGAAGCCAACAACTCTTGCCGCGTGCATGTTTTGGCGCTGCAGGCCGGATTGCAACGTGCAAAACTACGCCAACAGAACCGAGTGCTTCCGGTGCAATGCACCCAGATCATACTACGGTATGCATGTCAACTCAACCCGGACATATGGCACATTTACGCTTGGGTGTGACGAACTGATCTAGTGCTGTATATGATATCATCTGATCCAATTTTCTCCCTTTTCCCTTCGTTTTTTCAGGTTGAGCTTGCGGACACATGCATTGAAAAAGAAGAAGAAAAAAAATAAAAGCACGAGATCGAAGAGCAACGAGATGAGATTGATCAGTCAACGATCGCGTCTCGAGGATTTTTCCTTTTTTATTTATTTTCCTTTTCTTTAGAAAATAACCCTCTACACAGCTCGAGGGTTAGTAAGCAATGCTAAGAAAAGAGAGGTAAGTGGCACAAAAGTGTGGCTAGTGACTGACCAGCCTTCCTTTTTCCTCAATAAAAGAACAGATTAAGAAAGGAAAATGCGAGTTCTCTTGATTTGCCGACCAACTTTCCCTTTTTCAGTTAACTCCTGCTCTACTTTGCGACAAAAAAAGGCTGATCGTTGTATGTGGATGGAGCATGACATGGATTATTCCTAATCTTTTGACTGTTACTGCAATTCGGGTGGCGCATAAGCTCACCAATCTGTCCATAAATAGATGCCTTCCTTCCTTGTTAATTGCTTTGTAGCATATGCAAAGCGGAATGCTCTATTCTATTGCTGGGAGCAGAGAGGCAACAGCGAATTCACCCAGCCACAACCGTATGATTCAATCGGAATTTGGAAAGACGTGACGACGTCTTCAGGGGCCTCCCTCAGTCTCTTTCGAATTTTTTAAATAATACATTTTCATTAATATTAAATTAATATATCATTATTTAAAAATTACATAAATAACCTTCTGTCATCATTTGAAATGGCGACAGAGCCTCTATCACCATTTGAGCTTAGGACAAAGCTCACTGTCAAACGAATGGACGACAGAGTGCTACGTTGATGACACGGTATCTGTCACCATTTCAATTGGTGACAGAGAGACGAATCATCAATTAAAATGGCAACAGAAGCCTAAGCAGTTTCAATCGTCATTTCAAATGGTGACAGAGGCCCCCCACCCTCTGTCACCGTTTGAAATGGCGACAAAAACCATGCATAAAAGGGCCAGAAACTAGTTAAAATTCATTGTAAATCGGTAAAAAAGAAAGAGAAGGAAAGGAGAGGGGAGGGGAGGGAAGGGGAAGAGGAGAAGAGAGCGGGAGAATGAATGGATTTTTGCATCGTAGATGTGAGTTTTCTATTTTGTATAGATTTTATTTTGAACTACAGTAGATTAGTAAATAAAATGATTAGATATGTAGTTATATTGGATAATGGGTAGATGTATAAATAGTGTGGTTATAGATGTGTAGTTATTTAGAGTAGTTTATGTCGGATAAATTCTTGTAGAACTATTAATTTCTCATAGTCGTAAGTTATAGTGCATTGATTAATTTTAGAATATTAGATCTGCTATTTAGGTCTATTCGAAACATGAAGAGTATAATGTGTGTAAGATCCATTATTAACTATGTGCGCTACATAGATGAAGCATGCATGCCAATTTAAATTTTTACATGACATATACAATTGCTTGCCTTTTTTTAGGGTGTTGTGCGTTAGAGAAATTTCCTTCTATACAAGTTTATTAGTGACTAATAGATTTGTTGTTATGTCTATCTTGCGTCTATTTAATCGCATAAGCAGTTGTCGTTAACATCAGATTAGTTGTTGAAATGATCGACGGGTATGACTGAACGAATAACTTTCAAAATAGAGTATGGAGGAGTTTCACGGATGAGTGCAGAAGGAGTCAATTTTCATGATTTTCTATCTATGATGGCCAGTTTGTCAAATGCAGAGTAGTGTCTATGGGGCACTGTTATGAGATAGTTACATCAGTTATTTTCGATCATGCGTTGCATGACCTGAAGTTGCATGGTGTTGCCACCCAAGCACAACAATGCATGAACTGGGAGTTAGTGAAAATAAAGGGGTAAAATCCATGGAGCTCATACGTGAGATTGGTGAAGAAGCATGGATTCTAGTCTTGCTGGCCTAAGCATATGAGGAAGTCCCTCTGACTTATGTGACGTAGGAAGATGGCATAGGTGGTAATACAAAAGAAGTTGAGGTGTCCAGCCAAAGTGCGCCATATTATTTGAGCCAAGGTGGGTGGTACAAACTCAGTTAAAGCTAAGACTGTAGGCCTTCTCCAATGGCAGAGGCGTAAGAATCCATGGGGATTGCAGATGAAGGTAAGGACATTGAAACCTTGGTGGAACGGATAGAGCTTGAAGACTGTGACTACAAGGCAATGTCAGATGATGAAGGTTCTGATGATGAGCAAGGTGAAGGTGATCAGGCCATTCCTTTGGAGTCAAATGCACACCAATTCGACAAACTAGTAGTTAGTAAAGGTGAGCTGGTAGGCTGGGAGTACCAGCAAAATGAGGTTAGGCAAGGAGCATTTTACAAACGTAAGGAGGAAATGTAGGAACTAGTCAAGTTCTAGGCAGTATCATTGAGGAGGATATTTAAGTTAGTGAAGTTCAACCCATGTGTATATGATATGAAGTGTGAGATAGAGGAATGCCCTTGGTGAGTCTATGCATACCAGCTTATGTGAGACACCCATTGGAAGTGCTCCATAGTCGTTCCACACACTTGTGTTGTGACAGAGTCTATGTAATCCCACAGAAATATGTTTTCAGGCTTTGTTACAAATATCATGTACGGAGAGATTATGGACAACCTAGATTGTGAGCTACGTTCCATTATTCTTGCAGTAGAGCAGATGTTCTAGTACACAATAAGCTATGTTAAGATTTGAAGGGCGAGCAAAAGGCACTTGAAGCAAGGTTCGATACATTTGAAGGCTCTTACCACAACCTATCCGGTCTACTCCAAGTCATACAACAAAGGAATCCTGAGACCTATGTTAATATTCTGGATCAAGCCTCCAAGTAGTTCCCTAAAAGAACGATACTTAAGCGAGTATTCTTCACTTTTGGTGTGTGCATCGATGCATTCAGACACTGTCATCCCTTGTTTTGCACAGATGCACCTTCTTCACTGGGAAGTATAAGGAACAAATATTGACTGCAACTACAGTGGATGGCAACAACCAGGTTCTTCTAGTTGCACTTGCATTCATTAAGAGTGAGAACACCGATAGTTGGTTGTGCTTTCTAAAGAACGTGAAAACTAGTGTCATGGGTGACCGCCTACTAGTTTGCATCATACATGATCGACATGTTAGATCATTAAAAGCAATTATGCAGTGCAACAAGGGAAAGATAGGCCATAGTCCCATGATCATTAGTTAGTACACACATTCACAACATTGAGGTCACATCCATATATTTAACTTATGACAAAGGGGTGAATTACAGTAAGGTTTTACAGCATATGGCCGACCGGCCAAGAGAATACCAGAGTCAAGAGTGAATTGCAGCGGAAGACAAATAAATAGCAAAAGCATCCAGTGGGATGCCACCATAGCTACAGGCAACTAACTAGTGATTAGGCTCTAGAGAAAACCCATAGTCGAACTCCCCATTTTTGGGGGCAAAGTACACGTCGTCTGGCACATATATTTCTTCATTTTCTGATCAACAATTATTTAACACAAGGTTGAATACATTTGTACTCAACAAGACTTGTAGTGTATCATAATATTTTATATATATGCAAGGCTATCAAAGGGATGAGGCTCTATACTAAGCTATTTTCAGCATGAAGTAAATTTTATTTGCAATATCAATAAGCAGTAATTTGCAACGGAATAGTAAAGATCATTTGACATGTAATGAAATAATGTTTATACAACTTCCATAACAGTAGATCAAATCTATTCATGGCCTTCCTTGGCTGTGAACATCGTATAATTCCCACCTATGAGCATGGCACATGATTAGACATTCCTGCCATCCTATATGTTTAGTGAAACAGTTTTGAAAAGGAAAACTACACATATTACAGCTACATCCAAGCATGCTCATGACCGTGAGTACGACTATTTAATAGTTTTTAACACTCTACAGAGGTTGTATAGCTTTACCCACACGAAATAATCAATTTTACTATCAGCAACTGCACGCTTCTTTTGGCGTGTGACAAAAATTGATTATCATATTCATATAGTCTTTAGGTTACCTAGTCCTAACCTTGCACCAGCCAGATAAATGGGCAATCCCTGTAACACCCCAGCCAAATAATGACCTGGAATGCTACCCAACTAGAAGTAAAGCAATGTTAACAAATTGCGTTATACAAAATTTCGGCATAGCCTCCTTTGTTTATCTATCTAAATCAGAGGTTTCACAAGCAGTATCAATTATAATAGACAATTCTCAAGTAATAAGTTCAACTAGCCACGTAGGCGTGGCGCCACGCCACGCCAGCCACCGTGTGGATCGAAGTAAAAGAGGCGAAAATTCGCAGAAAAAGAAAGCATATGGGTTTTTTGGCAAAAAATCAAGGGTCTTTTCGCAATAAAAGAAGGCGAAAATTCGCAGAAAAAGAAAACGTAGGGGTTTTTTGGCAAAAAATCAAGGGCATTTTCGCAATAAAAGAAGAGTGGAGAGGCTTCTTAACAAAAAAGATCGAGGGTCTTTTCGGAAGAAATAAGGGCCCGCTCGTAAAAATTTGGAGCTAAAGAAAAGCGTAGGGGCTTTGAAAAAAAAGCGGGGTGTTTTCGCAATAAAAGGAGATCAGAGGGTTGTCTTTGCAAAAATCAGGGGTTGTTTTGAAGAAATCAGAGGTTGTTTTGAAAGAACCAAGGGCCTGTACGTAATTTTCAAAGCGCAGGTCTTTTTGAAAAATCCAGGACCTTTTCGCGAGGAAAAAGGACTTGTTTTGAAAGAACCGAGGGCCTGACGTAATTTTGAAACTACGGGTTGCTACCAACGAAAAATAAATACGCAGGTGTTTTTTAAAATCCGGGGACCTTTTCGCGAGAAAAAGGACCTCTACGTAATTTTCAGAAAACCGGAGGAAAACACCTCCCAAGCCGTGCAAACGCCTTCGCCACCACGCCACGGACGGCGCGAAGGGCGGCGTGGCTGCGGTGGGAGCGATTCCCCCGGCTTTGATACGGGATCGATGCTAAGCAAATATATTAAAGATTACTAAACCATTCATGGATATAATGCCTAGAGAAAGAACATGAGCATCATAAATATTCTAAACTCTTATTACAATTAAAATCCAAGGGTAATAAACAAATGGTACTTAAATAGTCCTTGCGTCTTATATTTAATTTTTCTTCCTTTATTTCCGTTATGGGTGGAACGTGCAAGTGCAACAAAACTAATCCCTCCTTTTCCCCATGCATGCCGACCTCATAACGGTACCTAAAAAAACAACAACAACAAGAGTGAGTCCAACGACTCAGCAATTATAATAGATAGTAACAAGAACATTCATGAACATCACTTCACACATTCATCCATCAACCATATGAATAAGCCATGCTATGCAAGATGATAAAAAATCTCTTTATCTCTTTCTCTTTTGCATTTTACTGGTAATGCAAAGTGTGCATCCGTCGATGCACACCCATACCTGTACCATCTGGTACAGGGACCAATTGCCCATACTCCACAAGTATGGGGACCTTTAGCCCGTCATGTCATCAACATGACGGGGACCTCGGCGCTTAGTCATCTCGTGACCAAGACTTCAATAGATCAACATGATACATATGCGTGAATGTCTCAAATAAATAAATCTTGCATTCACATTATCCATGCACCAGAAATACTCATGAACATTGTAAATTGCAATCACCCATAAACAGCAACAATACATCCTTACCACAACCATGAACACATATATTCATATTATAGATCAAACATCGGCATTCCACACTATCAATTTTTTAAACCATCATTATACTTGCCTTAACCGCGAGAAATCGGGGGACGTGCAGAAGGTGCCGCCTCTAGGATCCGTCCTCCACCTGAGTAATAATTATAATATTTCCTAAGATAACAGTAGTGGACCTTTGCCCAAATAAAAACAATCATGAACTAATAAATTTGTCTAACTTGGTTCCAATTCCCAAATCCTACAGGTCATCCCACCTACCTCTGTGGATAGTCAAGTTCAAAAATTCATATCTATTGGTATAGGAGTCTGAATAGGGTGTTCTTAGACTTGCTGGAAATATAATTAAATTATCTAACTAAACCTAGTTGGTGAGCCTCCCTGATTCGGCCATCTCCCACCCGCACCATCCAATTTTCTAAAACATCAATTTCACGTTGGGTCCTCTGGACAGAGCACTAAAAATGCCATAACTTCCAGACCGAGTGTCTGAATCATGATTTCTTTACCTTCCTGAAAATCTAAGACAATTATATACAACTTTCATAATATGAAGATCCTCTGATTCTCCCGTTTTCTAATCGCCCAATCCAATCTACCATAATCTGACAGAAATCTCCCGATCTGCAGAACAGTCTTACAAGAAAAATCATAACTTCTGCTACAAAGGTCCGATCGACACGTTCTAGCACTTCATGGAAAGATAAAGATGTCCTCTACAACTCTCTAGGAGAAGTCCAGATCTGATTTCCCACAAAACTACCCCAAAAAAGCCGTCCAACGAAATCTGTTCTAGCAGTCCAGAATACCGACATTGAGACAACTAGTAAAAAAATGCATCTAATTGGGGAACAACGGGGATTACCCTTGATGAACCACTGTAGATTACGATGAACACCCTACGAACTCCTCCACTTCTCCTTTTCCCCTTTTTCCCTTCCTCTTCCCTTCCTTGGGATCCAATCGCCTCGGTGCGCTTGATCTCCCTTCTCCGTTCGACCGGCAGCCAAAGGAAGATTTTTCCCACCGGTAGAAGAGCTTCAATGAGGGAGGGAGAGGGGGAGGAACTGCTGGAGGGGGCGCACAAGGGGCAGGGAGGGGCGGCGCAATGGGGGCAGGGAGGGGCGGCTAGGGTTGGAGGGGGGTGGGCGCCTCTCCCCTCTTTGGTGGTTTCCCCACGGGCCTTGGCCGAGCCAGTGCCGGAAAATTCAGAAACCCCCCAAACATTATTTTATTCTTTCCTTTAAGGTTCCCCCTCTCCAATTAAACAATTATTTCCCGAAAGACTTTTGGGATATTACAATCCCTCACTTGAGCGTGTCCTTCCCCCAAGTGAGCTGACTGATAGGACCCTCACTTAGGCGTATCCTTCCGCTAAGTGAGCTTTCACCATTGTATTAATAAGCTTTGGTCCCATCACCGTAGTGTGGGAGCCTCTATGAGCCAGATCTTCACTCGGAATGCCCTTACTACTTCTGTGCCTATCACAATGCAATGTTAGACTTAGACAACTTTAATCAGCTAAATGCCAGAGCCCATATAGCACATGTGATTGTACGGTGTGACTTAGATGTGTGGCAATAGCGTTCGATTTTTAATTGACCAAGGCGAGAATCTCCCCTATCTACATGCGAGGTTCCTCCTCACATTTGACATATTATCATATAACTCGCTCGTGTCCAAAAAAACTAGATTTTCATTTTGTTTGTACCAAACTAGCAGAGATTCCTCCTCTAGTCCAACATTTTGAAATCATCATTCCCACATGTAAACTTGTTCGAAAGTTCAAACTTAACAGAAACTAGTATTTGGCTAAGCATCTAGAACATATATCAGTGTAGCATTCCCAGTTTGACAATACATATATTGTCTAAACCATGTCCTAGAGGTTACAACAGTGAGGGTATCAAATTTTCAAAGAGGTTCAATGCATACGAGCGGTCGTAGCTACCATCACCCATAGTATAGCAAATTTTAACAGAACATACACACATGCATAATAGATTTTTATAAACAATGTGCAAAAATTGAAATAGTAGGATCAGCATGGTCAAAGGCGGTGCTTGCCTTAATTTACCGTGGTCTTGATCTTACTCAAGACCTTCTTAGTCAATGATCTTGAAACTGTTAATCTTCATCTCTGTCTTGATCTTGCTTGAGTTGGTGCTCCTTTGGGACTTTGACTTCTAATTACGCGATAAGCGATTGAAAGACCAAATAAATCCAAAAGACTGTAAAAGATCCAAATAAATACAAAGAGAATTTCATTAAGTTTTATTATGATTGAGTTCAGTGATGTAAGAGAAGGTTTAGAGGGTGAGGGATGTTTGACATGGTCGAACGGAGTTTGATTGAATAAGGGGATGGCGGGGAAGCTTTGCTGGGAAGGAAAACAAGGATGGATCAAAAGTGAAGGAATATTCATAGGAATACTCTGCTTCTTAACTCAAAGAGGGATAGGAATAGCCGATCGTAGAGTACCTCGGATTGGTTTGAATTGTTTCTTCTCGATTGGTATACTACTCTTTACGACTACTAACGTTCTTGGGCCGCTATGAAGTTCTACTGATTTCTAACACTTCAGCCGCTACATAACTCTATCTACGGCTACTGAAGCCTACGATCGTTATAGCTTGCGACCACTATGGCTTATGATCTTATCTTGTGACCACCAAAGCTACCCACCATTGTGGCTTACGACCACTGTAGCTACCGACAATTGTGGCTTACGACCACTGTAGCTACCGACAATTGTGGCTTACGACCACTATAGCTACCGACCACTGTGGCTTATGACCACTATAGCTACCAACAACTATGGCTACCAATCTTACGAGTACTACTAATGACTACTTTGACACTTCGAACATTCCAACCACTATGGCACTCGATCGCTCTAACAACCTACTAACAATCACAGCACTTCGACTACACAGGTCTTCGATTACGTCGATCCTACCGCAACTCCAGTCGTACCATTCACACAGAGCTGGTACTACCGATCTTCATTCATGCTGGTCTTCCGAGCATCGATCGGGTTCTGTAACTTACGACTACCGACTGGGTACTGTAACTTAATTCTATTGACCGGGTACTATTCCACACGACTACCGCCTAGGTTATGAAGCTTAAGACTATTGACTATGTTCTGATGGTTTTGACTACTGACCACATTCTGTAGGTTTTGACTACTGACTTACTTACTAGGATCTGCAGTTTACGACCGATTTACTATACTTACGACTGATCTACTATAGTTACGACCAATCTACTCTACCTATGACCGATCTACTCTAGTTACGACCGATCTACTCTAGTTACGACTGATCTACAGTACTTATGACCGATCTAATATATCTTACAACACATCTACTGCACTTACGACCGATCTACTCTACTTACGACCGATCTACTCTACTTACGACCGATCTACTCTACTTACGACTAATCTACTATACTTACGACTGACCTAATGTATCTTAAAACCCATCTCTGCACTTACGACCGATCTACTCTACTTACGACCGATCTACTCTACTTATGACCGATCTACTATAGGTTTTGATTACCAACTACTGATTATGGCACTTCAACCACACAGGTCTTCGACCACGTCAGTTCTATCTTAACACCAGTCGTACGGCTCATACAGAGCTGGTACCATGGTTTACGACTATGGCTAGAGGTCAAAGATTATGAGTGCAGCTGCGGTCGAAGGTCACAACTACGTCAATGATCAAAAATGTTGACTTCATCTACAGTCGAAGATCTCAACTACATCTGTGGTCGAAGACCTTGACAATAGCAGTGTTTGAAGATTTCGACTACGTCTGTGGTCAAAGATTTCAATAACAGCAATGGTTGAAGATTTTGACAACGATAATGGTCGACGACTTCGACAATGGCAGCGGTCAAAGGGTTTTGACAACAATAGTGGTCGACGATTTTGACAATCATACGGTGGCCTCATGCTCCGGTATACTCTACAGAGTATCAAAATTGCATGATGGCTTTGGCCCCAACATACTCTGGCTCCCCACCAGGGAGTCCCAATCACTAGCGATAATCCTGGTGAGCCTTGCATGCTTCACGCATCTCACCAGGGAGTTTGCTGTGCAAATAGCATCAAGTGAAAGTTTCACCCCTGAGCGAAAGCTGCGTCTGACCACCTCGAGGTCGAGACTTTGTCGAAGCCTGTCCGACCGTCACGTGGTCGTGACTTTATCGATGCCCTCATCTGACCACCGCGTGGCCATGACTTTGTTGTGACCTCATCGACGCCCATCTGACCGCCTCGGGGTTGAGATTTCACCGACGCTCATCCGACCGCCTCGGGGTCGAGACTTCACTGACACTTGTTCAACCGCATTGCGGTTGTGACTTTATCGACGCTCGTATGACCTCCTCGTGGTTGACACTTCATTGATGCTCGTCCGATCACCTCGCGGTTGTGACTTCGTCGACGCTCGTCCAATTGCCTCAAGGTTGAGACTTCACCGACGCTTGTCTGACCTCATCACAATCATGACTTTATTGATGCTCATCCGACCCCGTCGTGGTTGGGACTTTGTCGATGCTCGCTCGACCATCTTGTGGTCGTGGCTTCATCGATAATCGTTTGACTGCCTCGGGGTCAAGACTTCGTCGACGCTCGACCACCTCGTGGTCGTGCCTTCATCAACACTCATCCGACCACCTCGTGGTCATAACTTCGTCAACGCTCGTCCGACTGCCTCGGGGTCATGACTTTATCAACATCTATGACTACCTCATGGTCAAAACTTTGTCGTCGCTTGTCTGACTCCATCATGGTCGTGACCTCATTGACACCTATTTGACCACCCCGTGGTCGTGACTTTGTCAACGCTCATCCGACCGTCTCGTGGTCGTGACTTCCATCAAAACTTCGTCAATGCCAGTCTGAAGCATAGAGACGGAGCGCGTGCTTCAAGACTTCATTTCATTGCCAACTTTGTCGATGCCAGTCTAAAGGGTAGGGGACAAAGTGCATGCACAACTCTTTGTCCCGCCGCTGACTTCATTGATGCCCACGACCACATCTTCATTGACGTAGTCGTGAGGCACTTCTATTGCCACCTTGTGGTCGGCTCTTCGTCGACACCTACGACCACCTTGTGGTTGCATCTTCGTCGATGTCTACAACCACCTCATGGTCAAGCCTCCGTCGATGACAGTCCAAGGATGGGGGACAGAGCACATGCTTCAAAGCATTCGTCCTGCTACTGACTTCATCGACACCTGCGACCACCTCATGGTCGCAACTTCATCGATGTCTACGACTACCTCATGGTCGTGACTTCATCGACGGCTAGCTGACCACCTCGTGGTTGTGACTCCATCGACGTCTATGACTGTCTCGTTGTCTGAACATCATCGACACTCGTATGACTGCCTCATGGTTGAGACTTCGGTGACGCTGATATGATGACCACCTCGCGGTCGCAACATCATCGATGCTCATTCAACTGGCTCGAGGTCATGACTTCATCGATGCCTGTCCGACCCCTCATGGTCGTGACCTCGTCAACGCCCATCCGACTATCTCATGGTCGTGACTTTGTCGACACTCATCTGGTGGCCTCGGGATCGAGACTTCACCGACATTTGTCCAACTACATCACGGTTGTGACTTCGACACTCGTCCAACCCCTCATGGTCAGGACTCTGTTGATGCTCGCTTGACCATCTTGTGGTCGTGGCTTCGTCAACGCTCAACCACCTCATGGTCACGTCTTCACCTCATTGTCGGACCTTTGTCAATGACAGTCGAAGGGTGGGGGCTGGAGCGTGCAATTTAAGACTTCGTCCCACTGCCAACGGCGTTGTTGTTAGTTTGAAGGGTAGAGGATGGAGTGCGCACTTCAAGACTTTATCCCACCGCCAACTTTGTTGATGCCAGTCTGAAGGGTGGGGATGGAGCACACGCGCAAGTCTTCGCTCGCCACCGACTTCATCAACACCCATGACCATGTTTTCATCGACGTAGTCATGAGGTATTTTACGACCACCTTCTGGTTGGGTCTGCGTCAACAACTGTCTGACCACCTAATGGTTGGGACTTTGTCGACGCTCGCTCAACCACCGTGTGGCCACAACATCGTCCAACTGCCTCGTGGTCGGGACTTTGCCGATGCCCACGACAACGTCATGATTGATGTAGTCATGAGGCATTCTATGATCACCTTGTGGTTGCCCACTTCGTTGAAGCCGATGACCACATTTTCATTGATGTAGTTGTGAATCACTTTATGACCACCTTGTGGTCATCTTCATCGACACCTACGACCACCTTATGGTTGAGACTTCATCGACACCTATGACCACCTCATGGTCGAGCCTTCATTGACACCTATGACTACCTTATGGTCGCATCTTCATCAACACCTATGAGCCGACCGGGGCATGACCACGAGTGGGCCGTCGATGCTCATGACCGCCACCTGATTGAGCCTTCGTCCATGCTTGTTCGACTATTGTAGTCCACGTCTACGAGTTGACCACATCGGAGGCAGCACCCCAACAGGACACCCATGCCTTCGGCGTGGGACTTCGTTGCCCGCACCTATGCGTTGCCCAAGTCCGAGGCATGACCTCCACACACTGACTCAGGCTCTGCCAGGAGATTCCATGACCACGTCATGATCAGTGAAAGAACCCTGTTCCAGGAGGCTTAGAGCATCCTCAACCTTGGGGGCTGCGGCTACTAGTTGCATCAGCTCGCCTATCGGCACCTGCGTGCTTGCTGTCGAGGGATGGGGGGTTGGACCAATTGGTCATGTCAACTCGCCCCTCAGGACCTCCACATTTGCTATCAAAGGTGTACTGTTGTGGGTGTAGCCCAGCCCCAAACGACTAGGCCTTGCAACAGGCACAATAATATAAGGGAATGTACCAATATACCATAATTAATCTTTTGTAATTATCAAGGAGTAGAATAGGAATTTCCCATCCTACCCCATTCATGTATATATAAACCCCCCAACAGGGGGCGAGAGGACCAGAGCCACTCATTTCTACTAGCCCTTTCTCTCTCTGTCGGTCGTCTCTCTAGCCTCAGTCCATATCCCCCAAGGGGAAATAGGTACCCTATATCCACTATTGTGCTCATACGACAACACAAACATATGCCCCTAATCAAACTCTAGGCACTATGTAATTCGCAACTTCATTATGAAATGTTATGTCAGAATTAAAATGGTTTATTTAAACAAAAGTATTAATGCAACCTGATGCGCACTAGTCAAATTTTCTCTTTAGTAGTTAGCCATTATTTTGAAACTACTAAAGCCAAAAAATGCAAGTTTTTTTTATAAATAATGCATTTTTTATTAAGAGAAAAATGTATTGTTAAAAATTCAAATTTAATTCTATCATCATTTCAATTGCCATCGGACTTGTTGCCAGTTCAATTGACGACACGACCTCTGTTGCTAATCCAATTAGGAATAGAGACTTTGTTGTCAATTCAGTTAATGACAGAACCTCAATCGCCAGTTAAATTGACGACAGAATCTCTGTCATTCATTTGGCGACAGAGATCTGTAAACTACCACGCGTGATTCCACGAAGAATTATCGTTATTCCAAATGGTGACAGAGTGATGTTGCCATTTAGAATAGCGACTATAGATTATTTATGGTTTTTTAGTGATTGCATATCTATGTAATATAATAAATTATATATTATTTACAAATCCAGTCTTTCTCTATCGCTTCAGTGATCACATTCCAATCGAAAGCAAAGCTTCTCCCAGAGAGAGAGAGAGAGAGAGAGAGAGAGAGAGAGAGAGTGTATGTAGCTATAGATAAGATTCCGGGAATAATCGTGGCCCTGCTTTATTCATAACAGCGAGCCGAGATGCAGAGAATTATTACTACTTTGGGCATCAATCACAGCTTAGGACTTGAATGGCACGTAACATATCTATGCATTTAAGTTTAGATACATTCATAGTGTATTATAACAAAAAAAAATCACGACATTTAACATTTGTATGTTAAGAACAATAGAAAAAGAAAATTATGACAAATTTGAACCTTTAACATTTGTCAGATTTTTTTCTTTTTTATTACCGCTAATATATAATGAATTTGAACTTGAAATTTTATGCATAGTTAAAGTAAGTTTATAAATACATGTAGAAATTTTATCAGAATTTTTTGTGATATTTTAATTAAGGTGCTTTATGAGTACATTAAATTTGAGTGCATAGGATATGTTGTCGGAATGGTAGCAGCACATAATCATAGTCTTGTTTATTGCTTAGCATGAACAGGGGTTGGTTGGTTGGTCTTAGCCTTAGTGCCTTCCTTACCCTGAACACAGGTTAGCCAATTGGTGTTGCAGCTTCTGCCTCGCCTGTGTTGGTTGCTTCTTTTTTATCTCTGGTTCCTGCAATGGGAGGAAGAGAGCAGCAGCCACTTGTTTGGTGGGAATAAGTCTGCTTTACTTTTTGAACTCTTGTATCAATACTATTTTATTTTACCGCTGAGGCCGATTGCCGATTGAAGATGATTTTAGCTTATGTGGCTCCTACATATTGCCAATGTGGAAGCAATTTTGACATATGAGCTTCTTTGGGTGATATGGTAGCTCTATCAGCATGATCACCATAGCGGACTCACCCGTCAGTCTCAATATCTCCTTCTCTTTCTCTTCTTCCTCTTCTTGTAGTACTCCACTGTCCTCTGCCTAGCCTTCGCCTTCCCACTCCTCTCCCTTCACCTCCCATCCGTCGTGGCCACGGCCTCTCAGGTAAGCTCCCTGTGGCCCCAAGATCCTTTTCCGCTGGTTTATGTTGGCCCAAGTCTTGGTCTTTGCCACCACCGTAGCAGTGTTATTGCCGCTGCTTTTCTTTGCTGTCAGCACAACGCCAGTGACCATAGGTCTTTGTGCCAGTGCCGCCTCGCATCGCAATAGCCCCCTCTAGCTCGCTGTGCGCCTAGTTGCTTTTCTTCCTTCAGTCCAGCGCCGAGTTCATCACATAGCCATAGCCACCTCGTAGCTCATCGCCGCCGCGCCACGCTCCGGTGCACCATTCTGGTCGCTGCTACCACCATTAGGTTCCCCACACCTAGGCCGTTCCGTTTTTCCTACCGCCAATGCTCCACCACCATCCCTCCGCCAGCGGCGAGCTCGCCAAAACCGAGTGCCACCATCTACCCTGTTTCCCTCTCTCTTTCTCCCTTTTCTCTCTTATCGGCATGCAGCTCCACAGAGAAATAGTTAGTTAGTGCTAATGACATGTTTAAGGTTAATAAGTCAATCACATGTGGGACCAGGTAAATAGTTAGTTAGTGCTAATGATATGTTTAAGGTTAATAAGTCAATCACATGTGGGACCAGGTAATTAGGTTAATCAAAATTTTAATTTAAACCAATTTTAGAGTCGCTTCACTGACATCTTGGCCCCACCTATGAACAGCCAGCGGGAGAGAAGATATAGAGGAAAACGTTTTGAGGATGACATACAGGTCCCACTCCCATCATTTTTTTATTTGCTTACTCGCTGATTGGGCTACCATGTCATCTTAAAACCATCTTACATGTCAAAACCACCATCACGTCGGTGCCACGTAGGATTAAAACCAGGGTGGAGTGGCTTGAGGGAGTATGTTATCTGGTTTTGACACTTGAGTGGGGTAAAACATCTGGTTTTGCGGTTGATGATTGAAATTTAAACTATCACAAGAGTTCATGGGTAAAGTAGACTTATTCCTACTTGGTGCAGGGCCTGCAGACAGCCTGAATCATTGCTCACTCATCATGCACACCTTTTGCAACCCCACCTCTGCACAGAACATTCATGTCCTCCCCCCACACCAATGGGCAGATTCTTTGGAATACCAATGAGCAGGCCCCACACACCTTTCCCAAGTCAGATGGGAACATCATCACTGTTGCAACTCCTGAGCACACTGATAGTTGTGTTACATGCTCTGGGATGCAGTAGTAATGAAAGATGGATTGCAGGTGTTGTCTGAATGATTTTCTGCAGGGTTTGCAATGGCTGCAGCTGTTGCCTGATATTTACCAGAATATGAGGCTACATTCTTTCTAATTAGGATGACAATATGACAAAGAAGGATATTATTACTAGCTATGCTTTCATATATCAAGGAAGTTGCTACTTATCTACAAAAAAAAAGTGTGCATCTTCTGCGCAGTTTAGATTCGGCGATGTCTTCATTTGTTCTATCTACAATCTGATCCAGCGAAACATCACATCAGCTATTTGATTTCTAGATTCTTGTTCGAAAATTTCAATGGAGTAGCCATGCCACAGAAAAAAAAACTGACTTCATCTGAACTCACAAGTGTAGCCAGCATCTTTGTTGGCTTAGCAGCAAAGCATAACGCATACCCATATCACAATGCATACTGCATTGAACTACTGATGATATTGACATGACGAATCTCTCTCTCGATCTTAAAATTTACATGTGTGCTCATCGGCACTCAAAAGTGCAAACAGCTACTGCTGGCAAACTATACGAGGGACCAGAATATTCTTGAGGCATATCATGGTCTCAGTGTTCTTGCGCACATAATGGTCTCTCTAACCAAAGCATCCATTGGGTCGATACATTTCTTGAGCAGCGGGTCATCATCAGGTAAGATACCAACAAAGTCATCAGATGCAAGGACTATTGTATTGACAGCCCTCACTAGCATAACCTGGAGTGCTATTCGCAATAGATTTCTCGCGCCTTCCATGTCCCCCCTCCTAAATGCACTGACAGCTGGTAACACCGTGTGCTCCATGGAAGCTTTATCTGGAAAAAGTACCTCAAAACCCTGACAGGAAATTTAAACAAAATAAATTTAACCATATGCTAGCAATTGGATTAGTGAAGAATAATACTAAAGAAAATGTTAACTAAAATGTTTCAAGGTATCTCACTAGCATGACAAATTGGCAATGGCCAAGTTAACATGGGACTGGCAAATTGGGAATGGACAAGCTACAATAGGACATAAAACCAGCAGTTGTCAATCTTTATGTAACCTGAGCTTTCAGATAAAGGAATGTATCACAATGCAAAGCGGGTGAAAAAAATCTGACCATCCATTACTGATATAGGAGCTGACTTGTCTAACTTATGGAAAACGCATATGTAGTGTTGTGGTTGTTGCCATACAGGAGTTTTTGAAGACAGGCCATGATTGCACGAAAATGTTAAATGCCTAAGCAGAGCAGCAAGGTAGAAAACAAACATTCCATCTACATCCTTCTCTTTAATTTTTCGAGAAATATATCTACTTATGGAGCATATATACTTAATATTTATTTAAAGAGGAAAAATAGATAAATATATCATTAAACAAACAATGATCGATGAAATAAACAGTTGGCGTACCTGCCTCTCCAACTTATCTAGATAACAGTTAGTGGCCAAGGTATTGTCTGTAGCTAAAACTCCTACACACACATTACTTCCATACTCAACAGGTTTGAAGTTTGCAACTTTCAGTTCCTTTACAATGCAATCACCAACATGGAGGAAAGGAACCGAGCAACCCTGTGAAACTTCATCATGCCAGGCATGTAAGAACTGGCATGGCATAACAATGCAGCATGCTCCGGATTTCTCCAAGAAGCGCCTCTTCTGCCTTAACTTCCCAAGAGCAGTGTTACAGTCAGAAGTGAGTTGGGAATTTTGAGATGACAGTAACTCTTTCTTGATGAGCGGATCGTTGGAAATGACAAAGGGAGGTGTCTCTTCTCCATCTCAGGTACTCCAACACACGAGTTTCTCTAAAATTCTGAGGGAGGATGTGCCAGATGTTCCCATTACTCCAATTGTGCCTGATAGATGACTAGTTGCACTATATGGTCCAGTTCTTGAAGCAGATGAAGTCGCATCCAAATTCTTCGGGTCAGAGGGATCCACAACACTGTCGGTCTTGAAAACGATTGGAGATGGTCTTGCACCATGTGAAAAGCATGAATACTGGGATCTACATGAGGTCCATCTTCTACTTGAACCACCCACACGATGCAATGGATACGATAAGGAGCAACGAGGTGACATGGTTTTGATGGTTACAGTCCTGTAGAAACAAGTTTTAAGCCCTTGTGTCACTATTGTGGCGATCTGGATATATGCTAGTAAATGCTAAGCTGAATTTCAAGAAGTAGCAGAAGCAGGTAGCAACTGACCTCTGTAAAGAAATCTCAACCATGGCAGTAGAAGTCTGTGAAGTCTGAACACCACAGTGTGTAGGAAGGCAGGGGAAGAATATGAACCGGAAAGGAAGAGCTGACATTTGGAGACTTATGCCTCTTTGTGAGATTATGTGGAGGTCACTCCATAGTTGTGATGAGTAATTGACTCTTGATCTAGAGAGATTGAGTTTGGTTTTCGAGGTTTGAGAAGAGAATGACTTTCTCTGTAAGCTCTTCAGCCCATGCGACTTGCTCGGTAGTGGCATTTACAACCACTGTGTGCGACCGCTGCTATGAGTGGTCGGCACTGGCTTTTCGAGTTGAGAGTCGGCAGTGGTTCTCTGGGTCTACGACTTTGTGATCGATGTCGATCGCTTGGTGGTCGTAAAGGCCTTACGACTTGTTAGTTGTAGATGGCTTACGACCTTGTGGTCGGCACTACGACTTGGTAGTCGTAGGTATCGTACGACTTGGTAGTCATAGGTGGTCTACGACTTGGGGGTCGGCACTACGACTGGGTAGTCGTATGTGATCGATTTGCGGTCGGCTGAAGCCCCTTCGACTTGGTGGTCGTAGGAGATCGATTGGTGGTCGTAAAGACTCTCACGACTTGGTGATCGGCTCTACGACTTGATAGTCGTAGGAGCTGGTATGACTTTGTGGTCGTAGCGATCTGCTGATGTAGTCATAAGTCATAGCGACCAGGTTTGGTAGTCATAGCGATCAGGTGCAAAAGTCGAAACCTGTGTGATCGGTGATTGTAGCTATCGGCTGCGCTAGTCGTAGCCGCTATCTGCAGTAGTCATAGCTTGTGCTGCATGGTCGTAGCAAGCTATGTGGTGATCGTAGCAGCCTTGTGTGTGGTCGTAGGCTGCTAGCACTTCATGTCTTGTGCATTCGAGTGGTCGTAAGTAGTTTATGACTAGCTGGGTTGATCTTCGAGTACTCGTAGGTGGTGAAAGACCAGTGGTTTTGCTGGAAAACCTATTGGGTGTGCCAATTGATGGTCTATATGTCTGGTGCGGTGCTATGTGATGGTTTGCTTGTTTGTGTGATTGCAGGACTTTGGAGCTAGGTCATGGTGAGGCGTGGGAGGACCGGGACTAGGCACAGGAGGTGCTGAGGTCCAGAATGGTCGGAGATGCCGAAGATGATTGAGGCTGGTGAGGTGATTGCAAGCCGAGATGACGAGGAACCGGAGCAGGAGCAGCTGAAGTGGAAGCCAGTGGCTGAGGTTGTGCGGCCACTCTCTCGAGTGGTCAAGTCGGCGCAGTGAGTAGTCGCAGGTGTTGGCACAGGGAAGCGTGAGTGACACAGACGATATCTGGTCGTCGATGGTGACCGACACAGCAGCAGCGATCGCCGAGCTCGGTTGGGCAGCGATTGCGGTGGCATCAGAGCGATTGTCATAGCTCTGATTGGGTAGCGGTTGCGGTGGAGCACTACAACGGACTTCTGAGCTAGGTCATGGTGAGGGGTAAATGGACCGAGACTAGGCACAGGAGGTGTTGAGGTCCAGAACGGTCAGGGAGACACCAAAGATGATTGAGGCTGGTGAGGTGGTTGCATGTCGAGACGATGAGGAACCGAAGCTAGAGCTGTCGGAGGTGAACATGACATGCAACGGCGAGGTGGACCGGGACTAGGCTTAGGGAGGAGTCGAGATCCAAACAGTCAGGATACCGGGTGCGGTCGTGTGCAACGAGTGGACTGGGACTAGGCTCAGGGAGGAGTCAAGGTCCAGTCAGTTGGAAGCCAGGTGCGGTCGTGCGAGAATAGGAAGCTTCTGGGAAGGTGCTTGATGGGCAATTCAGTGAATTGACTCAAGGCCTACAAAAGGGGAGCTGGTCTGTTAAAGCAGCTGTGTCTTGTTGGTGTTAACGGGTTGTCACGAGTGTGCGCGTGTGTAAAACTCGGTGTTAGTTGGGGTTAACGAGTCATGCCCTGGTCCGTTTGTGAGTCTATAAAAGGGACAGGGGAGGCAAGAGATAGGGTTGAGACGGTTGGCCAAGCCCTGGCGGCTGGCGCCTCTCCCTCCCATGGGAGTCTATCTGAGAGTTGGTGTGTCTCTAGGGTTAGAGACTTGTCCTCCCGAGGGGAGTGGCTGTGTGAAAGTGTGAGTTGGCTCTAGGGATTAGAGCTTGGTCCTCCCGAGGGGAGTGTCTGTGAAATCATTCATCTGAGCAATACATTTCCCTTAGACTTCGTGTCTTGTGTACCTCTTCTGTTTGAGTTTGCTTGGCTAGATTTGATTTCTTCTCTATTCTTCCTTTCTCTGTGTTCGCGGTGACATGTGGGTTGTGATCCAAACCATCTTGGCTACCCTAGACCCACGAGCGGTTTTGTTACTCTCTTGGATTTGGTTTTGGGCGTTCTCGGTGAAATCTAGTCAAACTCTCATTTTGGTTGCTAAGTTTTCAATTAAAGATCAGAGCAACCTCCTGAGGCCCTAACCATGTTATTTGCAAAGTTTCATGGCCAGTTAAACTCTTAATCGAAAGTTATTTGAAGCCTGGTTCTTGCGGTCGTGCGCTTCGCTGGCCTCCTTTGTTCTGCCGAGAAGCTTACGACCACGTTCTATTTGACCACTTCTCTTTCGACCAGTCAAGACTCAGATCGTTTGTTTTCATTTGCATTGGTTTCCGAGTACTTGATGGTCGTAGATCTCATGGTTGTGTGTCCCCACTGCTTCACGAGTTGTCTGCGACCGCAGTCGGCTACGAGTGTTCGATGGCCTTCGACCACGTTGATCGTACAACCATGCCATTGGCTTACGACCATATCGGTTCCGACCGCACTCATATTTCGATCTCGTTTGTCTTCATATTGGTGGTTATCGACTACAGTGTCTTCTACTTGGTAGTCAATTTCCAACCAAGTTGTGTTTTGGTCGAGTGGTCGAATTTATGACCACTGTGCAAGCCATTGACCACGTTGTCAAGCTTACAACTACGGTGTAATCTTCGATCATGTTGTCGATCTTGATTTGATTTCTCGATGCTACTACTTGCTGTGACATGTGGGATAATACTCAAAGTCATTTTCGTTACTCTCTTCCCACGAGCAAAGATCAAGCATCATTCTTGTTTTCAGTTCTGGTAGTCGTGCGCCTCCTCTGGTACTTCTAGTCGCTTTCGACCACACTTACCTTCTATCGCTCAATGATTCCAAGTCGTGTGCTCGCTCGACTTTTCTGCCTTCTTGGGACATCGACTACTGTGCTGTCGACCACACAATGATCTTCGACTGCGTAGTCTAAGAGCACGTCGGTCTTCGACAATGCTGGCGCTTCGACCACGTTGGTCTGACCATGTTAGGCCACGTTGGCTTTGGCCACGTTGGTTTCGACCACACGTTGATTCGACCACATGTTGTTCGACCACGTTGATTTCGACCATGCTGGTTCGACTACGTTGGTTTCGACCACGTTGTCGGTTTCGACCACGCTGTTGGTTTTGACCACGTTGTCAATTTCGACCACGTAGTCTGTTTCGACCACGTCGATTTCGATCACGTAGTCTGTTTCGACCACGTAGTTGGTTTCGACCACGTTGTCTATCTCGACTACGTTGTCTGTTATGACCATGTTGTATCTCTACTTAGTGGTCGTATTCGACCACATTGTGCTTCCGCCGAGTGGTCGTAATTTGACCACACAGTGCTCAGATCTGGTCGTACGGTGCTCTGTGTTCCTTTGTTTTCTAGTAGATCTCATATCATAATCTTCATAGCTTTGTTGTTATGGGAGAAAAAGGAATATGTGAATATTTGGAGGAAAAATCTTTTGGCACTATTCACCCCCTCCCCTCTGTTGCTTCACCCGGTCCTACACTCTTCTTCCTGGCAGATAGATTAGGCTAGCAGAAGCCAAAGGTATTTTGTTGGTGGAACGGTGGTCTTAGATCTTAAGCAATCACTTGCTAGTAAACAAGAGCCACATCAAAGGCACATGTATAACCTGGAGTCTTCGACAGGCTAACAATAACAATCATTATAACAACAGGGAGAAGGAACATAGACAAAGGGGTCAATAACAATTAGTGAAGTGGAATGAAGATGCCTTGTTTTATCTTCTGTGAGTAGGTAAATCTAACCAAGAGAAAAGCACTGTAGAAAACTATGACTGATGATATTATCTCTTCAGCCCCTTACATCCATCAAATCCATCATCTCCTTGGCATTGTTCGCTTGTTTATACTAATTAATCAGCTTTAGGCTTCAACTGTTAAAGAGGGTAGATGAAAAGAATTACAGCTCTAGTTTTCACCAAAAGAAAATGCAAGCAAAAAGCGTATAAAAATACAAAGCCCTAAGGGACAAAACTCACATGGGGTCTCGATGCGGCTCAGCTCATGTAACAGCCCAATTTTGACTTCCAATAAACATGAATGAATTTCCATGCATTTCAAAATTTTAGGTGCATTTTCAAAAAAATTCCAAAAGCTTGGTTGATGTTTGACATTTTTAAAATAAAATCCTTAGCACAAAAATGTGAAAGCAAAATTTCTAAAATTAATTGGATGCTGAGGATTTTTTTCATAAACATTTCCTGTGCAAATTCCCATGGGAATTCAAATTAAAATTTTGAACTTAAATTCAAACTGAAAATAAAGTTTAAATCGGATTTAATTCCCTCCAAGGCCATTGGGCCGAATCTCAACTGCCGGTCCAACCCGTGCCCGCTTCCCCTCCTGCATCGCGGCTCACATGCGCCACCCAACTCGCCGCTCCCCTCACTCATGCCAATGACTTGTGAGTCTGGTCCCACCTGCCAAAACTGTTTATCTTCTTCCTTCATCCCTTCTTCCTCGCGCACACCCGACCTCATCTATTTGCCTATTTCTGCGCACCAACAAGCAATGAATGCTCCGTGCCTTGAGCCAAGAGCGCCATGACTTAGTCTCATAGTCCCATTGGCCATTGAACTCTCACTCTCCCTCTCTCACCACCTCTCTCAAGCTCAGTGCCCTAGGTCAGTCATGGTGCACAAGTTGTTCTCCTTCTTCCCCGCTATAAAAAGCCAAAGCCACCCGTGTCTCTAAATGTGCCTCACTTCACTCTTCTTCCCCGCACTCTCCCACTCTCTTCGCCTCCAGCTGAAGCTAATCATGCCTTGTTCTTCAATTCCGACCGTCGGCTTCCATTGCCAAATTACTTCTCTCTGGTGAGTCTCCAACCTCTCCATTGTGCTTTCTGAGCTTGCCTCATCTTCATCTACCCCATGCTCACTCTTTCGTGCACAATTGCCCCAAGGAACGCCAAACTTGAAGACCTTGTTGTGCGCCGTCCTTGCCGTTGACACTACCACCGTCGATCTCCCCTTCCGCGCCATCTTATGGTAAGCCCTCTCGTTCCCATATACTTCCAAGTAGAATCAACAAGTTGAACTAGTTTAGCAACCACCTAGCTCGCCATAGCTCGTCCTCACCTAGCTTGCCGCCGCCCCATAGTGCTAATGCACTCACTAGAATCACAACTTCACCCAAAGCTAAACTCCACCCTTAATTCAAGTTTGACGCTTGCACTCACCATTGCCATTCTCGCCGTCACAATTGTTGTCGTCCTCACCATTGTGCCGCCACCTCACGCCGTCTCCAACCTTGCTGTCACTGCCAGTAGAGCCGTAGTAGCCATTGCATTCCATTTTGCCCCTCACGCCAGCATGCCACTGCCCTCACTGCCGATGCCAAGCTCGACCATGGCTGAGTAGAGGTAGAAGATGACCAGAGCCATCGATCGTTGGGCCCCTGAGCCATTAACTAAACTGTTGGTTAGTCACCGTTTTTGACATAGGTAATGATCGTATGACATGTGGGCCCATGAGATTAGAATTTCTAATTAACTCAGGATTTAAACCATGAACCACTAACATACAAGCCCCACGTCCCTTAACCTGTTGCATAGACCTATCTGTTGGACCACTATCACTGACTAGTGGGCCCCACCTTTCGGTATATGACCGCATGAGCCTGGTCTATATGAGCCGTGACCCCACCTGTCAACCTCACCTAAATTCCCAAATTAAAATAAATAGAAAATATAAATAAAACCCCTGGACCCTACCTATCATCCCCTTAAGGATTTCCTTAAGAAAAATAATTAGAAAAGACCCTCAACCAAACCCACCTATCAGCAAGAGAATATTTTCTTCAAAAAAAAACAATTCAAAAATATTAAGAAAATCAGAATGGCCCCATCTGTCTGAATTTTATGAATTTTCTTTCTGTTTAAACTAAAAAAGCCATAACTTCTTCATCTCAAAGCCAAATCTAGTGATTTTATTTCTAAATTCATATAAATTCAAAACCTTTCCAAAAATACAAAAATTATAATTTGTAGAATTCCTTTGAATTTTTGTTTGAATGTTTGATTGAATGCGGACAATTTCATGTGTATAGACTTCGACGCTTCAAACGCCCCCGTCGTTGACCAGCGAGATCCCACCTTGGCCACATTTGATCATGGTAAGTCATTATAATTGATTATGTTGAATCTAGTTTTCCTATGCAATATTTTGCTTTCAAATCTACATGCATGCTTATTATGGTAATTGCTAAAATACTATGTTAAAGGTTGAAATTCTAGTTATACCACGCATTTGATACTAGTATTCCCCTCCTTAACTATTGATGTTTCCTTGCCATGTCACCCTACGATATTTACAAATAATGATAACTCCACCATTGATTGAACTTTAGCAGATTATGATTGTGCTTAGAAATACTGTAGTGGTAAAATGAAATACGACACAAACATTGCTAATTGAACTTTAAAACATGATAATAATGGTAACATGGGTCACCACTAGAAATAAAAAATGTTTTCTAAAATGGTGGAGACTCGGACGAGTGGTTGGTTGGAGACTGGTGCAAGGGTTGCATATATTGGATTGGTCGTACAGGGATTGCACATGATATTTTTGGATTGGCCACGTAGGGATTGCACTTGTCATATTTGGATGGGTCGTGCAGGGATTGCACATGTACTTTCTGGAATAGCTATGTAGGGATTGCATGAGTTAGGTTTGTGGTTGGTCTCTCCTAAGTCGTTTAAGAACCAAATTCTTGTGCTCATCTTTTCTACACACAAATCATGTAACATAAGTCTGGTTATGGGATTGACCTAGCCCATTAATTTTCCTAGCTTTGGTGTGAATCCTATGCAAATATTAGTTCGTGGATTTCAGCTATGATTGGTGGGAGTGACTCGTAATGGTCACCGCCCTTGTGGATTTGTCGAGAAGGGGCGTAGGCACCCTAACAACTAGTTCCATCATTGAAAACGTAACCTAAGAAGATAACGTTCTGGAGATGAGGCGTAACTTGGGAAGGTACTAGTCACTATCGCCAGTGTTGAGGATTAACCTTGGCGTGATAGTAAGCACCATAGTTAAACATTGTAAAAGCCTTGTTATAATTTTCTCAGTCGCACGCCTACAGAAGCGTATAGTGGCTGATATTATGAGTTAATTATATCTTATGGATAAAGTTGTACAATCTCTGTAGTGTAAAAAACCTATTCAAATAGTTGTGCCCTCGAACATGGGCAAAAGTGTAGAAATGTTGTACTTGCGTAGTTTTTTATAAACAAATAACAAACTGGAAATGGTTGTGATGACCAACAAAAAATGGAAGTAGAAGTGGAGGGATTTCGTTCTCACATTAATGGAAGTGTAAGCAGAGAGATTTTGCTCTCATGATAATATTTGACTAAAAAATGAATATTGGTTTTAATGTAAAAATGGCTAAGTTATAGGTTTGAAATCTAACTAAACTAGTATATTTGACAAATTTGTTTTATGCTAAAAGAGACATAAAACCTTCAATTGGATAACCCTTGCATATAGTTATATATATAGTTGCATTCTACTATAGGACTTGCTGAGTATTTTTATACTCATTGTTGCCTAATACGTGGTTTTAGATGATGAAAGTGATGATCTGGTGTATGGATTCACCCATGCTCTAGCTATGACATGGAAGACGAAGGTCAGGACTAGGTTTATCCCTAGTTGATTACCTGCGGTAAGATATGGAGGCCCTTTTAGTTTACGTACTATTTCGTTGCTTTACTATGAACGATGCTATTTGGTCAGTCGGCCCATTATGTAAAACTTAGTTATAAGACCTATTTACGATTGCCTATGAAATATGAAGTACCCTTCTATTTACTCGTATGTATGGATGTGATGTCTGTCAGTGTTATTGTGCGAGCGAGCTACTAATCCAGGGACTAGCTCAGAATACACTAAAGATTCAGATTATCAAATTCGAGTCCCCACTGTTCATCTCCTTTCCTCTATTCTCATCATCAACCAAACATTAAAAGAGAGCAAGAGATAGGGGAAGAGCCTCATGCATATTGTCAAGACCCGAATATGCAAATTCGAACTCTCCTGTATATTCTGCACTAGTCCAGGATTACGCTAGTGCACATAGTGGAAACATCAATGAAATATAGACCATGATCACTGGGCCAAGGGAGTTGGTGGGATGGCTGGCACGGGAAGAAGACTTGGGCTTCGGCAGGGAAAAGGTGGGCTGGCAAGACAGGCTGCCAAGGAAGATGTGCCAAGCAGTGGGCTATGGGGGCGGAGTCAGCTAGGCCACACAAGGTGAAAAAGGTGATGGGCTAGAGCAAGGAAAAGGGCTAGGAGAAGAAATTTAGCCCAAATGTTTTTGCAGAATTTCTAGGGATTTTGGAATTTCAAAAAAGGGATTAAATCAAATTGAGCTCTAGAAAATAGCAAATAAATCCAAAACATTCCTTGCAACACAAGAAACCCAACAAAAATTGATTTTAGTTTAATTGTTTTAAATTTTATTCATATTAAAGCTTTTAATTTCGAAAATTCAAATTAAACTTTAATTAATTCAAGGAAAATCCAAATTGTTACTTTTATTTTAAAAGATTAAAAAAAGACTCTACAAACTAGGATATTACAAACCTTCCCCCCTAAACGGAATCTCGACCTCGAGATTCAAGCTCACTAAAGGAATAGGTTACCAGGTATGATGTTGGAGATGATTTTGTTCAGGTTTCTTCTTGCAATGCTCGGAGATATCTGATTGCCTTGAGCTAACTGTGTTCCACGGCTTACTCTTAGGGAAAAGTCTTAGCAGAGGTACTTCCAAGGTTGAACAGTATTGGCGTAATTGGTTGACGCTTCTGCAAACATTTATGAGCAAAATGACCTAGCTCTTGGCACTTGAAACAAGAAGGTGAAGCTGTAGGGCTTGCATTCATCTGAGGCAGATTGCTAATGTTGATAGGGCACGGTTTTGAGATATCGTGACGAGGCACTAGAGCTGGAGTCCTGAAACATATCTGCTAAGACACATGGGCTAGCTGGTATTATTGTATCTGGCTTTTTGTGACTATTGCAATTGAGCTCCTGTTAAATCATCTTTCTCTTGCGAGATTATTCCATCTTATGATGAGATTCCTCAATAAGTATGGTCTTATCTACCATGTTTTGAAAACTAGCATAGTTATTGCCAATAACTTGAACCTTCAGTCTAGGGTTGACTCCCTTCTTAAAGTGCTTCTGACGTGGCATGTTCCCTTACTAAAGCTCATGGAACTCTTCTGATGCGATTGTCTGAGTAGAGTATGAGGGCATAGAAGAGCCGCAGTTCGAGGAACTCAAGATTTTCAAGACCAACCCGCTTATGAACCAAACGAGTCAATGTTTTGATCATATTGAACACACATTTTATGCAAATTTATATTCATTTAAATTATCAATTTGCATGCTTTGTTTATTATGCAAATATATGTTCGCTTAGGTTGTAGATACATTCCTAGTTGACATTATATTGCTATTACACCATACTTTGGACACTTGAATCACATAATTCTTGTCATCATAGAACCTTAATGGTAACCTTACTAACTATAAATCGTACTTAAACGTCATGTTAGCCTTGCTTAAGTTCTCAGGGTGTTAAATTACCCTCTCATCATCTTTTAATCATGAAATTAATTTTGGGTAGTCATTGGAGGGAAATGACTAGAATATTTTGGATAACTTAGTTTTGTGCTTCTCAAAACCCTAAAACTCATTACCATATATGGACGGATGGTATGATGGTTGGTGCGGATGTAGCATGAGAAATTATGGTTTGTGGTAGCACCATCCAGATAATTTTAAGGATTGAATCATGTAATGACCTCCCAATATAAAACAATATAGCCACAAGTCTATAATGGGTACAGCCTGGCTAACTAATTTGCATCCACCCATGCGGGTTGCACCATTAGAGTGACCCATGAGTTGTGTCATTGGCTTTAAAATATCGTGGACACGGGTCGTGTTGCTAGTGTAAGTCACCATGTGGCGCGAGAGGGGGTCTAGATGGGGTGGACCTAACCTCACTCAAATGAAACCTTAGCAGGTATAATTTATATTGGGTGATGCATTATAAATGCCTTGTGGTGATCTTATTTATCCACATGTCTAAGGAAATTGGTGATACATAACAAGTTGATTATCTCTTTTAGGTAAAGTATACAATTTCTGCAGAGTGTAAACTATTCGAACAGTTCTGTCCATAGTCATGGGTGAGCATCGGAACTTACTCGAATTAGTATCTTTTATAAAACTTTATGGGTGGAATAAAAATTTGTCAGGTGTATGAAACCCTAATTTTGGTTTGCCCAGGTGGATGTAACCTAATGATGAATATGGGTGGATGTAACCCTAATAGCAAAAACTAATATATAGTGGATGGAATTATTTAATAGGTTGATGGAACCTACACCATCATAAATATTGCACGCTTTTACTCTCTTTAATAAAAATATAATTTAGTTAAAATATAAGTGATAGGACACGACTACAAAAAGGGTCATTATAGACGGTTTGGAACTGCCATCACAGACGGTTTTCTGAACCGTCTGTATTTATGCCGTCTGTGATAAAGATAACACAGACAATTTGCAATTAGAACCGTCTGTGAAGAAAACTATTACAGACAGCTCAAAACAAAAACCGTCTATGATACTCACACATCACAGACGGTTCTATTTACCAACCGTCTGTGAATCACAGACGGTTAGTAAATAGAACCGTCTGTGAATCACAGACGGTTGGTAAATAGAACCGTCTATGATAGTCCTTCATAGACAGTTTATAGCACAAACCGTCTGTGATAGTTCATCCTATACCTATGCCCTTTGAAAACAAGCAAATACAGTGGCAAACACAACAGCACATTCCATTTCCATTATAATTAGAATCCACCATTACAGCATAACAAGATAATGAACCCAACTCTTTAACACGGCAAGAATATATAAGAAGCAGATATCCTAGCAGACAGTAGAAGCTGGATGTATCCGATGGTGGCCGGATATCACCGGCAATGGAGAGGAGACGGTAGCACCACTTTTGTCGATCGGCGCCGTTGAAGGGAGGACACTATATAGTGGATGAACTCACGCATGACTGCCGGTGGAAAGGTAGATGGGGAGTAGTTAATAAGGACTGAGCGGTGGGAAGGTAGATGGGAAATAATTAATAAGGGCCGAGCGGTAGAAGGAACCGGTGCCTGCCATCCGATGTGGAGAGAATGGATGGGTGAGATCGAAATCATGGGAGATATGCCACGGATCGGTGACGTGTCATTATCAGAGATGGTTTGTTACACGAACCCTCTGTGATAATGCACATATCAGAGACGGTTTGTTATACGAATCTTCTGTGATAGTTTCATAGACGGTTCTATTTAAAAACCATCTGTGATAATGCGTATATCACAGACGGCTTTTAAACCCAACCGTCTGTGATAGTTTCAGAGACGGTTTTAGCCATGAACCGTCTATAATAATTAAAGCACAGACGGCTCCACATGAACCGTCTGTGATGAAACATTCAGTATAGTTTGTTTTGTAGTAGTGGGAATTACTAATGATTATAGCTTTCAAATATTACATTTAGCAAATAAAAGAATCTGAACATACCATTGTTAAACATTGCATGTATACTATTGCATTCTATGTGTTAGCTCGTGGCCCTCGCTCACAAAATCCCTCCGAACATGTGGACCAAGGACACTACACATACTACGACGCTCTAGGAGCTGATGGTGAAGAAGATGGAAGATATTAGGATACTCTCTAGTAGTCTAGATCTTATCCAGTCATGCTGACTAAGTTGGTGTTTACGTGTACCAATATTATCCATGTTCTTGGTTAATATCGCTCGCACACGTTTTACTCTAGTTGTTTGCCTGTGACGAAATGTGCCTTCCCCTTTTATTTTCGCTTCTACTTCCTCATTTATGTATTGTATCTATTTAGCCTGATTGGCTCTTATTGTAAATAACCCAATGTGATCTATTTAAACTCTGATTCTGTAATATTAATGTATGGTATAGTTTATATCATGTATGAAATAATTCAGTAATATATCTGTAAGTATTATCTACTGATTCAGGGAATAGGATAATGATTTTACATAGGACTCTAGATTGATTAAATCTGGATCTAACAAGGTGGAATACGAAGAACTATCAGTTAGTTAAGGAATTTCGTATGTAAAAGGAACGACGTTGTGTGACAGTTGTTACATGGAACCGTTGCCAAATTTCTTCGTCCTGTCCAGTGTTGAACACAGGAAAGCAAACATTTTAATTACATGCACGACTTTAGAATGGCCCTCACTAAGACATGCATCTGCTAATTAGGAATCTTACAACGTGATCTTGACAGTGATTATTGTACCCTGTCAGACCTGTCAACAGAACAGTACACCGAAACAACAGTTCATTGTCGCTTTCTACTGTTAATTTAACACAGGAAGAGAGGAGCAGTACGGTCCCATGTTCAGTTGTTCACCCTGCTTTCCGTTGGTGCTAATCATGAACACCTTAGCATTTTCCAGTTGCAAACTTGCAACTCACAAGCAACTATCATTGAGGTTGGCTCTTCTGTTCCAAGCTCCAACCTCACAAAATTAGACTAACCACGCATGATGGAAGTGTATCAGACGAAGACAAGTCATCTTATTACAAAGCTTAAGATGATAACACTTTTCTAATCTTGGTCTTGAACAGCATCACAATGATTTTGTCCATGGAAAAGTAGAGGAAACAACCTCTGGAATGCGTCACGAAAGAATCGTAGCTTGTACCAACGATGCAATGCCATGCAGGTCCATAAACTTTATCAAACTCCTGTTGGATATCAAGAAGAATCCATTAGAAGCTAAGACATGCAGTGTCCTTTCAAACAGGGGCGGAACCAGTCCAAGCCTAAGCCCTGGGTTGGACCAGCTGCTATTGGACCGACTCTTAAGTTAACTCTGTTTTTTTGTAATTTTTTTTATAAATTTTGCATGTACTTTGGTTGCTAGGCTTCGAGCTACAGCCTAGGTAGCCCAAGGCCTAATTTCGCCACTGCTTTCAAACACAACACAACGTAGGAAAATGGAATATCAATAATTGAAATCATTGAAAAAGAAGAAAGGATATTTAGGTTTATGCTGCCCAGACCGAAGTGCCAATATAGCACATGATGACTATTGATTTCAACACTACCAGCTGGTTACAGCCTGCTTAATTTGGCAGTTTCTAAAATTTCATTTCACAAAGAACTCATTTGAATGAAAAAGGAAAGAAAGGTAGACAATGAATGGAATAGATGCTTTTCAGAATATAAAACAAGCGAAAGATCACAATTTGCACGCAGCTCACCTTCTTCACATCATGGGCCAGCTGCCTTGAGCTGAACTTGTCCAAGCTATCATGCGATCGCTTAGCACACCGGAATGCATGCAACTGCATGAATGGCGGCATGTCTGCGGCCATCACCCTCACCCCGAGCACCGCAACAACCTCTTTCATGTTGATCTCCATCTCTGGCATCGATTTCCTCCCAGGCGCAACATCGATGATCTCCCTCTGTCCCAGACTAGGCAGATGCACTCTAGACTTCTCAAGGCAGATATCCTCATCCTTCTGAATGGTGGTGGGATTTGGGGGCTTAACCTCAGAGGCAGCAGGATGCTTTGTCTCTTTGACAATTCCCCTCCATTTCCCACCAAACAGCCACTGCTCTTAGTCCGCCTTCTACCATGACGGCCGCCATTGCTCGCTAGTTAATATCTCTCCTCCTCTACTGCTGATTAGTTCTGAATCTGTCTGGGTCCTCCTAAATCCATTATATAGCAGTGTGGAGAATGGCACAGCCAAGCGGAATCCTATATGTTGTAAATAATCTTGTTTAGAAGTCGTACACAAGTTTTGGAAGTAATCGAATCCAAAACGAGTAAGAAATCTGAAGTCGTAACCGAGTCGAAGTCGTATAAGACTGAGTCGAGTAGTGTTGAGAACCCGTGTTAAAGTAGGACAACCGGGTATAAAAAGAGGCTTAGAGCCATGTATTCGTTGGACCAAGCCATTGAGAAAATACAAAAAGAGGGAAAGACACAAAGTATTGTGTTATCGCGTGATTGCGCAAGACGTGGTCGGAAGGACTCACGATCACGACAACCGTGATCGGAAGGAGTTACGACCACGGCAAAGTTCCAGCAGACATGATCGACAGGTGCTACGATCACGGCAAAGAAACAGTGTTGTTCCGACTACGTTGAAAGAGTCCACAACGTGGTCGTAAAGGGTTCGACCATGTTGAGAAGGCTACGACTATGATGAAGGTGGTCGTAAGGAGCAGCGACTACGCCGAGAAGGTTAGTACGTGATCGGAAGCGACTCCGATCACGTTGAAGGAAGTGAACGTAGTCGAAAGGGTGTTCGACTACGGTGAACGGTGATCGCCAAGATCATCGCTGCGTGTTCGTAAAAGTTTACGATCACGGTATTTTCGAGCGGTGGAGGAAGGCGGCGCTCGATAAGGAGTGGTCGTAATTGCTACGTTGTTTTTACGACTACGAAGAAAAGTTGATCGATAGAGTTTGAAGCGATCGAATCGGTCGTAAGCATCCGGGACCGGTCGTACTCAATTTATCGGTCGAAACGACTCTAACAAGTCGTAAAGGATTACGGGAGGTCGTAAGACCTTACAACGATTGGTATCGAGCCTCGGTGAACCATGGCGGAGGCTTCAAAGATGAAGGAAAGCGTGTCGCCGCAGATTCGATCCTCGGTTCGGATAATTACCCGATCGGGCGATGAAGATGAAGGTCAACATGATCGCATTGTGAGAGTCTCAGTGCGGTTGAACCGAAGGAGAAGGACAAGGTCCTCGATGATCGTCTCGACAAGATGGCGATGGCGGCAATCTATCAAGGCGTGCCCGACTCGATGATGCGACGGTGGTCGGCAAGGAGACGGCGAAGACGCCCGGACTACTCTGCAGATAATGCACCAAGGAGTAGATCGAGTGAAGGAAGTTCGACTTCAAACATTGAGGAGTGAGTTTGAATCATTGAAGATGGGAAGAGACCGATGCGGTGGAAGAATTCTCAGGAAGTTTAATGAAGTAAAACGAGATCAAATCTCTCGCGACGACTTGAAAGATGAGGTGGCGGTGAAGAAGTATCTACGAGCATCGCCGAGAAGTTTCTCGGTCGTAACTACGATCACGTACTCACAAGACCTCTCGAAGATGAAGGTGGAGAAATAATCGGGCGCCAGAGCACACGGCGGCTTACGAAAAGTTACCAAGCCGACAATGAAGGAAAAGGGCCTTACAACCAACAAGCATTGTTTGTAAAGGATGACACGAGGAACCGAGGAGAATCGTCATCAAGGCGATGCGTGGGCGTGGTCGTACGCGCGCGCCTCATGGCGAGGACAAGGGCGAGGCTATGGCCGAGTGGCCGTGGAAGAGGTGGTCGAGGAGGTCGTGGTGGCGTGGAGATAGCAATCACCGCATGCACAAGTCTGATATCGATGCTACACATGCGAGAAATTCGGACATTACGCCGAATGTCGGAGCCACATCGATGCCATAAGCGCAAGAAGTATGGTCACTATGTCGCGAATTGCCGAGTAAGAAGAAAGTAGAGGAAGCAAACTCGCTCAAACGGATGAGCACAAAGAGTCGACATTCTCGTTGTCGCTCAGACCGCAGATTTAACCGACAATGGTTCTATTAAACGAGAGAAAGTGTTTCCAGTGCCGTTGGAGAAAGGAGAGCGGACTCAAGAGCGGACGGCGATGGTATCTCGACAACAGAGCCGGCAACCACATGACAGTGCGTACTCAATGTTTTACGAATTAAATAAGAATGTGCTTGGAAGAGTACAGTTCGGAGACGGCTCGACCATTCAGATAAAAGGGAGAGGCACGATCCTGATGCAGTGCAAGGATGGAAGCCAAAGGAGATTGTCGAATGTATATTACATACCGAGTCTACGAAGCAACATTATAAGCCTTGGAGAATTGACTGAAGAAGGTTGTCGGATTGAACTCAAAGACACCTATCTAAAGATGTACGACTACACTGAGCGACTGCTGATGAAAGTACAGAGAACGGTAAACCGTCTGTACAAAATTCAAATTGAAGCTTGCAAGCGAAGTGTATGAAGACTACAACCGATGATGCGGCACGCTATGGCACGCAAGATTCGGACATCCAATTTCGAGTCTCAACACGATGGCGGGAAAAGAGATGGTGGTCGGATTACCGACAATCGACCACCCGAGCAAGTCTACGAAGGTATTCGTGGCGAAACAAACTCGTAGCGAGTTTCCACAAGCAGACGAGTTTGAGCTTCGCAACCACTCGAATCGGTTCACGTGGATGCATGCGGACCAATCACACCTCGCATGATGCCGGAATCAATACTTCATGTTGATCGTGGATGACTATTCAAGAGCCATGTGGGTGTACATGCAGAAGAGCAAAGATGAGGCAAAGACGAACTTTCAGAAGTTCATAACTCTTGTCGAAAACGAAGTCGACAAAAAGGTGAAGTCGGTCAGGTCAGATCGAGGAGGAGAATTCCTCGAGAAAGAGTTCGACTCGATTTGTGAAGAGAAGGGTATTGCAAGACTCTTCACGGCTCTGTATTCACCTCAACAAAACGGAGTCGTAGAAAGAAGAAACCGGATCGTGGTCGAAACGGCACGAAGTCTGTTGAAGAGCCGATTCCTGCCGAGACTTTGGGCGAAGCGATGCGACATCTTTGTCTATCGCTAAATCGTGCGACCACGCGATCATCGGATGGAGCCACTCCATATGAGCGATGGTCGGAAGAAAACCCAATGTCGAGCATCTAAGGGTCTTGGATGCTTAGCCCATGTGAAGCCATCCACTTATCTCAAGAAGCTAGACGGCCGAGCCGACGGATGATCTATCTTGGCTCGGAACCGTGCACCAAGGCATACAGTGCTATGATCAGTAGAGAGAAGATTCATGTGAGCAGAGACGTGGTCTTCAAGAGAACAAACATTGGGAGTGGGAAGAACACGAGGACATTGAGAAAGACATGTCGAAGTGGGTAACCTTCGAAGTCGAAGTAGTCAATGCTGACAATACGGAAGAAGCTACGACCACATCTCAAAGCCAAAATTCGATCGGTGCTGATGATCAGGAAGTCTCACCTAATGAAGAAGAGTCTGATGAAGAAGATTCGAACGATAGAATACCGAAGATGAGAAGCATAAGTGAGATTTATGCACAAATCGAACGAGGCGAATGAAGAGCTCTTGCTTTACACGATCAGAAGAACACGAAGCTATGCACGAAGCAAAGGAGATGCTTCTTGGAGAGCGACTATGCGAGAAGAGTTGAAGTCAATTGAAGAGAATGACACATGGGAACTCACCGATTTGCCAAAGGGTCATCGAGCAATCGGTTTAAAGTGGATCTTCAAGGTAAAGAAGGATTCCAAGGAGAAGTCGTAAAACACAAAGCACGACTTGTGGCGAAAGGGTATGTTCAAAAGCGAGGCATCGACTACGAAGAAGTCTTTGCCCGATGAGCTCGTATGGAGACTATCGACTACTTCTTGCATTGGCGACAAGCGGTGGATGGGAGATTCACCACATGGATGTGAAAACGGCGTTTTGAGCGGAGACATTAAGGAGGAAGTTTATGTCTCTCAACCATCGGGTTTTCAATCCAAGGAGCAAGCCGAGAAAGTCTTGAAGCTGAACAAAGCTCTCTACGGACTTAAGCAAGCACCACGAGCATGGAATTTGAAGCTTGACAAAGTCTAACAAAGACTCGGGTCGGAAGAAGCAACTCGAACATTGTGTACACAAGGGAGATGCGAAGAACAGATCGATCGTGGGCGTTTACGTGGATGACTTGATCATTCATGGATCGAGTTGAAGGAGATTATGAGGTTTAAAGAAGAGATGAAGAGGCTGTTCAAAATGACCGATTTGGGACTTCTGTGCTACTACCTCGGCATTGAAGTAAATCAAACCGACAACGGTATAACACTTTGTCAGTCGGGATATGCTCGAAAGATTCTGGAGAAGTCAGGTATGGAAGAGTGCAATCCATGTCAAACCCCAATGGAGAATCATCTGAAGTTAAGTAAGACAGGCCTAGGATCACCAGTTGATGCCACGACTTATAGAAGCATTGTCGGAAGTCTACGGTATCTGGTGCACACCCAACCAGACATCTCGCTTGCGGTCGGATCGTAAGTCGTTTCATGGAGAAACCGACTCAGAGCATATGAATGCCGTGAAACACATCCCGAGATACATCAAAGGTACTTTGAATCTCGGATTGATACAAGAGAGGAGGTGGAAAGTCGTTGCGGTGGCGGGCTCTGATGATAGCGACATGGCGGGAGATGTCGACGATCGAAAGAGCACGACGGGCATAATGTTTGTGCTTGGGAGAGTCCGATCAGGTGGCAATCTCGAAGCAAAGGTAGTTGCATTATCTTCGTGTGAAGCCGAGTACATCGCAGCAAGCGCAAAGATCTTGCCAAGGAGTCGGCTCGCTCGATCGTTGAGTGAATTGTCGGATGAAGAAATTCGAAGGTAACGCTCGGGGTTGATAACAAATCGGCTATTTCATCGAGCAAGAATCGATTCTACATGATAGAAGCAAACACATAGACACAAGATATCATTATATCGAGATTGTGTCGAAGAGGAAGATCGCTATCAACTATATCGAACCAAGAAAACGAAGCGGACATATTGACAAAGTCATTGGGTGGATAAAGTTCTCGGAGATGAGGAGAAAGATCGGCATGATTGAAGTCGAAACAAGATTAGGGAGAGAATGTTGTAAATAATCTTGTTTAGAAGTCGTACACAAGTTTTGGAAGTAATCGAATCCAAAACGAGTAAGAAATCTGAAGTCGTAACCGAGTCGAAGTCGTATAAGACTCGGAGTCGGAGTAGGTGTTGAGAACCCGTGTTAAAGTAGGACAACCGGGTATAAAAAGAGGCTTAGAGCCATGTATTCGTTGGACCAAGCCATTGAGAAAATACAAAAAGAGGGAAAGACAAAGTATTGTGTTATCGCGTGATTGCGCAAGACGTGGTCGGAAGGACTCACGATCACGACAACCGTGATCGGAAGGAGTTACGACCACGGCAAAGTTCCAGCAGACATGATCGACAGGTGCTACGATCACGGCAAAGGAACAGTGTTGTTCCGACTACGTTGAAAGAGTCCACAACGTGGTCGTAAAGGGTTCGACCATGTTGAGAAGGCTACGACTATGATGAAGGTGGTCGTAAGGAGCAGCGACTACGCCGAGAAGGTTAGTACGTGATCGGAAGCGACTCCGATCACGTTGAAGGAAGTGAACGTAGTCGAAAGGGTGTTCGACTACGGTGAACGGTGATCGCCAGCATCACTGCGTGTTCGTAAAAGTTTACGATCACGGTATTTTCGAGAGCGGCTGGAGGAGCGGCTGGAGGAAGACAACGCTCGATAAGGAGGAGTGGTCGTAATTGCTACAGTGTTTTTACGACTACGAAGAAAAGTTGATCGATAGAGTTTGAAGCGATCGGAACTGGTCGTAAGCATCCAGGACCGGTCGTACTCAATTCTATCTGGTCGTAAACGACTCTAACAAGTCGTAAAGGATTCTGGGAGGTCGTAAGACCTTACAACACTATAGACCAGGTACTAACTAATTAATGGAGTATGAGTTTGGATTCTCTGCAACGAGCGGGTGGGGCAAGGGACAAAATTTTCTCTACTTTGAAAAGGAGAACAAACATATAGAAAACCGCAGACCAGGTGCAGGTTGCCTTGTTCTGCGGTATGGTGCCCTGTATGAAGGAAAAAAGCTAGTGCATAGGTTAGTTGCTGCATTAAGGTCAGATTTGAAGGATCCCGATGACTAATCTTTATGACAAAAACGAACTTCACGTCCTCAACCACCTCACTATGCCGCTCAGTTAGTGTATTGTGGGTGTCAATAGGATCTGCTTATGTGAGGTTTCTGACAGTCGTTTCATTTTCCATGACAAGCTTCATTTCTCCAGGTAATGGATCGGAAATGTTGTTGTTTACAGATCAAACAAAAAACAAAAAAGCTGCGCGGGGGGGGGCGCCTTGAAGGGGCTACCCGGAGCTGTAGATATCGTGGGAAATATATATAAGATACTTTTATAGAACATAGGTATCTTTTCCTAAAAACTAAGTCGTTCCTTTCCCCATAGCGTCCTAAGACATGTACTTATAGTCATGGGAAGGCTTATTACATAATTATCCTTACCTGGGTCTATACTTACAGAGGTAAACCTGCTATTTCTCCCACTTGAAGTTACATGAATGCTCCTACCTAGGTTTATACACATAGGGGTAAACATGTCATTTTCCTCGCCTATATTCCTTACCAATCCAGGCACTGGCGTATTGGCATGATGGACCGATTGGGCTAAAGTGGGGCCTCTCCCCCAACAGGAAACTGTCTCAAATTTGGAAAATGCCTGATGTGATAAATGGTTGTCTCACCCTTGAGCCTTCCCTTACCAAGAAGATTGGAGATTTTGTTAGACACCAACTTAATATCTACAGCACTCAATTTCATGCAGTCCAACCTAATTTTGCAATCCTAGCTCAATGATGGGACCATAGAACAGAAACCAATCAGAACAAATTATTAGACAGGTAGCCCCTATATCGCAAGGCAAAATAAATAGAAGAGGCAAATGTATAAAAATGAAATAAGATGTCTATTTTTAACTGAAAAGTGTAAGACATATGCGTATCGCATCATCCTCCCCTTCTTCAAGAAAAGCCGTCCTCGGCTTTTGATAACCTGAAATTATACTAAACAAAGAATACAACGTGTATGCATGGTATATATATTTATCGTCAACACTTCTCCTGTTTAGTACATCATAAATATTTGAAGGCGTAGTAAACAAAAAGAATAGCACATGTGCATGGTATATGTATGAATCAATTATTGTGTCATTCTCATTGTTTTGTACAAACCAATTAGTACAACAGCAACCATAAGATGTATATATTGCAATATTGTCATTCACATCATTCTCCCTTCCATGAGAAAAAGTTGTCATCGACTTTGCTAAGTACATGGACAAGTCATTAACGGGCCAAACCAAATTAAGTTGTTCAAATATGGGGGAGAAAATTTTTAGTGCCTTCCATGCTTCAACTGCGCTACTCTGATTATTTATACATGATTGTATATTAAAGGATGAACAAGTAGGCTTAAGAAATCTTTTAAAACATGAAGCACTATTGTTGAAACTCTTCTCATTGTGATCATGATATGGCACAAAAGATTGTTTATCCAAAATATGCAATTTCAATTCAGCAAGCTTATCATATGTGATGCATATTCGGTAAACATAAAACATATCATCTACACCATAATCTCCAATTAAATTGAACTTATATGTGTAGGCATAGATACTAATTAGTGAGTTTAAACATGAAATTTCAGCAACATTCTCAATTACACTAGATAGCTCTCTAGGATCATCAAACATGATCTAGTACAAAGAATCATCAGGAGATATCCTCGTACAAACTTCCTTATGAGTAATCAATTCCACATTATGTAAATTGAACAAAGAAATTTTAGATCATGTAATTTTCATTCGCATATATGAGTTCTCACAATTACTCATCGTTTCACAATTAATTTCAACACCAATATTGTTACCTTTATCGTTCTCCTCAGTTGATGTAGGTGTTGTAGGTATTAAATCATTATGATGTAACAACGAGGCAGAAAGTACTTCATCTTTAATTGTGGTTATCTCCTCATCGCTTATCTGCAATGGTGTTGGTTGTTGAACATTTGGCTCCTCTTCTTTAATATCGATCTGCATAATGGGAAAAACAACACTAGAAATAGATATTAATGTGTTAATTTCAAAATCAACCTCACTTTGTCTAATATCTACCTCTCTCTTTTTTTAGTGTATCTCTCACACACTCAATTTGGATGCCATCAAACTCACATATGGTGGGATCACACAGCTCACTCTTTTTAACACTCTCACTCAATTTGGCTATGTGGCTCTCATTCTCACATGAGTTTTGATGCATCTCAAATGTTGTATGTGTCATTGGGGCAGCACAAGATGTCTCCTTGACCAAAGGGAAAGTCCCATGCTCGGTCATCTTCTCCTCCTCAATAGCACAATTCACAAGATCATGCACGCTGCTAAAATATTTGTGTTGAAGTGCAGCGGTGATCTTAGAATTTAAGCCACCCCCAAAGTATGCCTTCACCCTTGATGGACTAGTGACATCAGCTCGACGCATCGCATCTTGCAGTTCAAAATAGTAATCTTGGACAGTATTACTCCCTTGTATGATATTCTTCAAATGGTAAAGCAATTCCTGCGCATAATAGGATGGCACAAACTCGCTTCTCATGATCACCTTCAAATCTGACCAAGATTTAATGAATTGTTTTCCAATTAGTTGTTGCCACCAACTATAAGCATAGCCTGCAAACTCCCTTGTGGCACACATAACCTCGTGGTCTTTGGAAAGTTTCTGAAATCTAAACACTTTCTCCATTCGCCATTCCCACTCAAGATACTCCTCTGAATCATCACTGCCATAGAAAGGAATAAAGCAATCTTCTTCTTGTTGTGGACGAAGTGCTTGCACAATATCATTCACGATGTTTTTGTGTAACACCTTCATTTGTTGATTGAGCTCAATGCGGAAATCCTGCATATCCGTCTTGAGTTGTACATGCTTAGAAGTGGTGCCTGATTGGAGCTCTTGTTGCAATGTACTTCTCAATGCCTGATGTTGAAATCGAGTCACCGGAGCATTAAGATTAACTTTATGCTCTTCACCATAGTTATCTTCTCCACCTGACATCGTTAGACTGTGCAAAGAAAACACAAAGCAGTAACAAGATATATGGATGATTAGTATAAATCACTCGATCTCACTTTTTTCTCTCACAAGTAAAGTTCTCACCTTTCCGAAGTGAATTAAGACCAATAAAAACTTACACTTGGTAGAAGCTATAATAGCGACGTGATGATCAAGCGAATTTAAAAGTGTTCACAATTGCACAACAACGGATATTTAGTAGAGCTTGGTATGGAGTGTATGTCCTATGCAATCTGAAATTCTTGATGTTGTAAAGTTAAGTAATAGTCCAAACTAGAATATTTCGCTTAAGTGCTGATCCAAAAAAAATTAAGTGAAGTGTATGAATGCACACCCAAAGATTAATGTGACTCGATGCAACAAAGGAATGAGCTAAATGGAAATAATCTGAAATTGAGGATTAATTAGCTCGTTTTGCACCAAGTACTAGGAGAGACGCTAGCCAATTGCAAAAATATGAATATAAGGGCACAAGATTGCTCGAGAAAATAAATTACACAATCTGAATTTTATGGACAAGAACTCACCCAAATTCGGCCAATGCTCTTTTTTTCTTTCTCTGTTTTTTTTCTTTTTTTTCTCCTTTTTTTACTCAAGCCGTGGCTTCTTTTTTTGTTTTCTCTTTTTTTTTTACTCAAAGGCCGAACTAGAGTTTCGTTGTTCCTTGAATTTGCACAAGTCACAAATATTCAGCAAGGTGTAAGATACTCAAGAGCAGCCCTAAACGTAATATTCAATAGTTAGTCTCAAGTTTCAAAAGAAGGTAGATATAAGTGAAGCTCATAATACTAATCAAGGTGTTGTAGTTGGGTGTAGGGGTGCAAATGGGTTGGGTTAATCCCGACCGATCCCGTACCGTATCCGGTCGGTACCGGATTCGGCAAGGGAATTTGGTATCCGGTCGGATTCGGATAATTCATGTCGGATTCGGATTCAAATTCTGGAGAGTTGTTATCCGACCGAGTAGTATTGGTATTCGGATACCGGATAATTATTCGGTCGGATATCTGGTAAGAGCTAAGAATTCACCTTTTATTTTGTTAGTATTTGTTTTTTTTTGTCATGTTGGTTGGTTGAGGTGTGCAGTGTATAGAAAGGTTTCCTGGATCGTGCAAGCTTAAGTTCTCTAAAAGGAATATGACATACAGTTGTGGCAACTATAAATATACAATACTAAAATAGTATTTTATTTCTAATTCTACTGCTTGTGCAATTGGAATCCTAAATTTGCTCATTAAGATCACTCTTCCTAGGTAATGGAATGAAAAGCATGTAATCAGAGTATTATTAAACGATGAACTTTGCCATGCTTCAGTAAATGAACAGGTAAATTTGTCAAAAGTCTATTATCCCCAATTGTCTACTGTCTCTACCTTAATTTAGTAAAAAAAATTTAGCCTAGAAAAAGAAAATGTTGTCCGTCAAGAATCAAGATTCATCTTGAAACGCCACACCTCAATGGGCAATTTTGGGGGAAATACCACACCATATTCGGCTGATGAATTATAATCACTATTATGTATTTATGTCTAACAGTTTAAGCCTTGAAGTGATGGTGGTATGGTTTAGCATATGTTCCTTTCCGTATGCACATACTATCCGTCTACATTATCCGTTTTCGATCCGAAACCGTCAAGTATCCGTTCCGGCGGCACCGTATTTGAAATTCCGAATACTCCGAATTCGTATTCATATCCGGTTTTACCATATCCGACCCCGAATCCGAGAAAAAATATGAGTTAGAATACGATATGAGCAATATCCATCTGAATCCGACCCGATTGCACCCCTACTTGGGTGCAGCCTGATGACAGAGCGGTTGGAAAGTTGTTCGGTTAGGAGAAATAACAAGCAATTTGGAACGGACAGCAGGCATTCACAGAGGACTAGAAAATTCGGCTAGGATGGAGACTGCTGTTTGGATGGAACAAACCAGCCTAAATCAGCTCTTGCACGCTGAAACCGAACACAATTCTCCCAATGGAATTCAGATCTAATCACAGCAGGGCACTCAGGCTAATCACGGCTCAGGGTGTGTTTGGTTGAGCTGTGGCTTCAAAAGCCTGCTTTGTGGTGTCAGGTGTGGAAAAGCTGCAGAGGTTGTGGGTCGTGGAAAAGTCAGAAGTCGTTTGGTTCAAACAAGTATAAAACTTACCTCCTATCTCTATTTTCCTTGAAACAATGTGAAATGACTCTCTATTTTCACCATTTGAAAGCGTAAAGCCAAAAGCCAAAAGCGTGGTCCAAGGTGCTTTCAAATCAGACTACCCAAAAGTAGCTACTTCTGAAAAGCAGCTTTTGGTTTCCACCCCTTTGGTTGGCTTTTGGCTTTTTGGAAGCAAAAGCAGCTCCCAAAAACTCAACCAAACACACCCTCAATTCGGCCACCAACCATTGCACGTGGGAATTCAGTTTGGACAACAAGGTAATACAATCTGAACCCATGTGTGATCTGCTGGTTTGTCTTGGCCTACCCCCAAACTAGCAAAGTGGACGCAATGCATAAGTTGGGGATCAAACACAGATCGATCCGGCAAAGTTTCAGAACAGTAATTTTGACGCAAAAGGATCTGGACGGCAAAGATTAATGATTCAAGAATCAAGCTACGCAAAAGTACACAAACGATCAGCACTTAAACAAATTTTCTAATGGATTAAAACTTAACAAAACTCACAAAATTAACAGATGCAAAAACTAGGATTTGGATTTTTTTTTCGGTTTATGAACTATAGAAAATTAAATAAAAACAGCAAGGATGATCAATCTAAAAGCTAGGGTAAATAATCCTACCAAGTAAACCGCGCTCTGATACCAAGATGATACGGGGTCGCCCGATCTTCTCGACGTAGGATTGGATACTCATGTGCAGCCTCTCGAATCGTAGTGATTCTCCGTTGCCAATGTAAGAACGAACGCTCTTTAATTCGCAAGATCACACGCGCCGGGCTTCACGACCACCAAGCGAAAGCCCTATCGCACTCCTAATTTCCAGCGAAAAGGTTGAACGATCTCAATTTGCAAGAACTCGCAAATCTTTTATTAAATTTTGATGGCTATCACAAAATCCAAAAACGTGTACAAAGTTCATCCTCCATTATCTAGTCTCATCCTCACGTCACGTGTACTGTTTTTCTCTAGTCCCCATTCTGATCGATCTCTCGAGTATATATATGGCGGCTGGTCCTCGTACGCACTCGCACGTGATGGATCAAACAAAGCCCTATTCTATTCGGTTGGATGGGCCGAATTAATCACTAATAAAAATTAAAAAAATAAAATTGGTTGGTTGGATTGGTTGAATTGGGCTGGACCGACGTAGCTGCTTCCTTGCTTCTGCTTGTATACTTAGATTTCCTTCTGTACTGGTGATTCCAAAGTCTTCAATTCGTTCAAGCCTCAGAATGCATAAAGAACTTGCATGAGGTAGTATAAAGTTCTCATCAATACAAGGAAATTCGTTAAGAAACAAATTCACCTGATAATATTTAATGCGGCTCAATAATTCCTTCCAGTCAAATAATATTTTTAACTAAAAAGTGTAAGACATATACGTATCCGCATGAGGAACAAGACGCGTGGGGGTGGACGATCCGGGGGGCAAAGAGACCCTTCCTTCACAGGAGGACAGACCAGCTTGTCAAGTTCTCAGCGAGGTGACTCTGTTCAGCAGTTCTACCAGGCTCTACTTCAGCTCTCTCATAGCTCAGCAAGTTTTGTCAGTCTAGTTCAGACGTCTCCTCTAGGTAGCTCTTGGGTTCTAGATTCTAGTGCCTCTTTCCATATGATACCGGACTCCACATCTGTCATTTTAGTAGGACCTCTTGCTTTTCCTATCTCTGTTCATACAGCTGATGGTACTTTCTTGTCTGTCGGCTGTCAAGGTACTTTTTTGTTCATTGATTTTTCTCTTCCAGCTGTTTCCTATGTTCCCAACTTACCATGCAGCTTCTTTCCGTGGGACAATTAACTGATCTTGGTTGTAGGGTTGGTTTTGACTCTCACACCTGTTTTGTCTAGGATCGACAGACAGTGACAGTACTTAGGAGTGACCGGCGCTATAGGGATTGTTAGGGTCTTTACATTCTCAACCGCCTCCACCTTCCGTCCACTTCAGTTATTCCTACCATGTCTACCTCCACTGCCACTGGTGCCAGCACCTTTAGAGCTTTTGCGCATTGGCATCACCATTTAGGTCACCTGTATAGGTCCCGTCTTTCTTTATTAGTTCGTCAGGACGTTCTTAGACATGTTAGTGTTGACACGTCCATGTTTTGTAACAATTTTCTTATCATTCTAGTGAGTGCTTGTCTTCTCGTCCTTTTGATTTAGTTCATTCCGATGTATGGGGACCTGTGCCTATTATCTCTAAAGGCGGACATAATTTCTATGCAATTTTCATTGATGATTATTTCCAAATAAACCATTTTACTTAGGTTTTCCCTATATCTAATCGTAGTCAGTTTCTTGCGTTCTATCATAACTTTGTCACGATAGCTCGTACTCAGTTTGAGTCCTCTATCCATACTTTTCGCTGTGATTTTGCTGGCGAGTACTGTTCTAGCGCTTTCCGACAATTTCTTTCTAAGCAGGGCATTCTTTACGAGTCTTCTTGTCCTAGTGCCCATGCTCAAAATGGGGTTGCTGAGTGCAAGTATCATCATCTGATTGAGACTGTTTGCACACCTCTCCTTGCCTCTTACATTCCATCACAGTTCTGGGCTGAGACTGTTTTTACGGCTGTATATCTCATCAATATGCAGCCTTCCACTGCTCTTAATGTTGTCAGTCCTATAGAGCGTCTCTACTCTGGAGGCCCCCAGTACACTCACCTTCATTTTTTGCTGCACCTATTTTGTCCTACTACAGCCTCATGAGCGCACCAAACTGTCAGCCTAGTCAGTTGAGTGTATGTTTCTTGGTTATAGTTCTGAGCATAAGGGGTATTGTTGGTATGATCCTTCCGCTCAACGGATCAGGATCTCAGAGACGTTGTTTTTGACGAATCTCGACCCTTCTTCTATCGAGATTTGGCTCCTTGTTATGTTTCCACCATTGAGACAATCTCCTAGTTGTCTCAACCGGAGTCTTCACCCATTTTTCCCCGTTCTCAGCCTTCCTCTATTTTGTCTCCAATGGTTCCTTCTATGCCCCCACCTTCTGTGCTGCCTCTTGCAGCACCGCCTTTTGTTCCTACAGCACTACCATCTCGTTTCTCTAGGGTACACTACTTCAGACATCCTTGTCCTTCATCAAACTCATCTTTTGGTATCTTGCTGACACCGACGTATAATTCCTCTGATGATGCTCTTTGTTACACCCTTCGTAACCAGACATCCCTTCGGTCTCCTAGTTGTCATGGTTTTTCTTCAACTCATGCTATCTCTGTCACTGAGCCTAATTCGTATCGTCAGGTTGTTTCTCATTTTGAGTGACAGCTTGTTATGGCAGATGAGCTTGATGCTCTTCGATGTATGAAGACCTAGGATATTGTACCACGTCCTATCTGGTGCAAGTGGGTGTACAAGATTAAGACCAGGTCTGATGGTACTATCGAATGCTACAAGGCTCGTCTTGTGGCTCGTGGCTTCCAACTGGGTTACGGTCATGATAACAATGAGACGTTTGCCCCTGTTGCTCATATGACCATTGTTCGCACTCTTGTTACAGTTTCTTCTGTCCGCCGATAGTCTATCTCTCAATTAGATATTAGGAATGCATTTCTTAATGGTGTTTTGCATTAAGATTTACATGCAGGCACAGCCTGGATATTCTGTTCTAGATAGACATGTATGTCGTCTTCGTTGTGCTCTTTATGGCCTCAAACAGGCTCCTCATGCTTGGTTTGTGCGTTTTACCTCAATAATTACCGTTGTCGGTTTCATTATTAGTAACCACAATCCTACTCCTTTTGCCCATATCTCACCTAGTAGTAGGACACTGCTTCTTCTTTATGTGGATGACATGCTCATCACTGATGATGATTCCTCATTTATCACATGTGAAGAAGCATCTCAATGAGCAGTTTCTGATTATTGATATTAGTTTACTTACGTACTTCCTTGTATTGAGATTTCTTCCACGTCTAAGGGCTACTACCTCTCCCAACAAAAGTATGTTTAGGATCTACTTGATCGATCTAGTCTGATTGATACTCGCATTGTTGCGACTCCCATGGATATTTCTCTTCAGTTTCGCACTATTGATAGTGATCTTCTTGAGGATCCTACTCGATATCACATCTTGTTGGGAGTTTGGTGTACCTTGTGAGCACTCGTCTTGATATTGCTCATGTTGTCCATATCTTAAGTCAGTTCATAGTTTATCTTACTCATCTTCACTACAGTTATCTTCTTCATGTTCTTCACTACTTGCGTAGGACAATCTCTCATCGTTTGTTTTTCTCTAGCTCCAACTCACTACAGCCTCAGGCGTACTTCGATGCGACCTGGGCTAGTAATCCTTCTGATTGTTGTTCTCTTTCTCCTTACTGTGTTTTTCTTGGCTTTTCCTTGATTGCCCGGAAGACAAAGGAGACTGCAGTTTTTTGTTCGAGTGTAGAAGCTGAGTTGAGAGCTATGGCAGCAGTGACAATAGAGATTACTTAGTCGAGGTGGCTACTTGCAAATTTTGGAGTACCTGTGAGGAGATCGACGACCCTTATGTCTGATAGTACAAGTGCTATCAATATTACTCGTGATCCAATGAAGCATGAGCTCACCAAACACATTGGTGTAGATGCTTCATACACTCGCTTATAGGTGTAGGAGGGAATACTCACTTTACAGTTTGTGCCCTCAGAGTTACAGCTTGCTGACTTCTTCACAAAGCCACAAACTAAAGCACAACATTTATATTTTCTCTCCAAACTCAGTGTGTGTGATCCACTATGTGTTTGAAGGGGATGTTAAGGATAGGATATGATTGTTTTATTTGTTTCCTTATATGCCTTGGTGTTCTTATTTGTGTACGGTATATTCTTTTGTATATCCCATTGTACTCGCTATATATTGCCATTTGGGTCTCATGAAAATACACACAATATTTAGGGGGTGTTTGGGACTGCTCCACTCCACGTTTTTCAGCTCCGCTCGATGTTTTTTAGCCAAACAGGTTCAGCTCCACGCACTCTGTTCGAGGAAAAAAAAGGTGGAGTTGTGAGAGCACCTAAAGGGGTGCTCCACAAACTCTAGGTTTTTTGTGGAGCTGCTCCACGATAGAATTCGTGGAGCAGAGTTTGTGGAGCAGTCCCAAACACCTCCTTATAACATTTATACATATCTGTAGAAGACACTAGGAGAAATCTTATATATTTAGTACACGCTATCATCAACGCAAGTGTTCATACAACTTTTCTTTTTGTAAACTTCTATCAGTGCTCATTTTCCGTATTCTCCCTTCATATCAAAACCTCCTTTTTTTTCTAGAAGGCCCTCTCCGTACCTCTTTTCTTATTGTAAACTTCTATTAGTGCTCACTTTCCTCATTCTCTCTTCATATCAAAACTTTCGTTTTCTTTTCTTGAAGGCCCTTCCCGTACCTAACATTTCCGAAAGTTTAAATTCCATGTGGATCACCTTTGACCACCCATCAATCTATCTAGAATTGATAAACAAAGGTACTGAATTTAATATATTGGAGAGAATATTGTATTATAAAAATGTTACATACTCAAATTAGTTCTGGAGCCATGAACAGCACAACATAATGATGTTACTTTCAGCATGCATCAATGTTTACCAAGACGCTAGGCGCTAGTCGGGTGGCAGACCGGCACATAACGCCTAATCGCTGCCTAGGCAGGCTAGACGGCTGCCTAGGCGGGTAAGGCGTGAGGGTGGCGCCTAGCACCTAGGCGCCGTCTAGGGGGGCTAGGCGGTCGCCTTGGGGAACAAAGGCATGCATAAGATTTCTTTTGCTAGGCTGGTTTAGGTATTAAACCTTCATGCTAAATTGCTAACAGAAGGGGACAGACCATAGTAAGCCAAATTACTAAACCACACATCCTAGTCCATGAAAAAAATAACACAACCAAACTACCAAAAGTGTTATGAACAATTGAACTAACCACAATATTTTACAGTAATTTCATGAATCTCTGTTATCTACAACCCAAACAGATCAAAATTTAACTCGTAAGAAATACAGAGAAGTTCAAGGATATCAGAAATATGATGAAAAGCTCGAGCATCAAATCCATGTGTACAGTCTTGCAAATTGTGGAAACAACAAATTCCAATTCTACCAAACAAAATGCCAAATACTTGTTCTAAAAGGGAACTGTAAAAATCATGTAGTGATCATCCCATTTAACAAGAAATGGTACCATGGGTTGAAAATTCGACATACAAGGCCGCAATTCTTCACATGCATATCAGCGTATGACCACATAATGTATCAAAAAATCAATTCATGGCATTTGAATAAATGTTTTGTTATGAAGACCAAGCACCTCTACTTGAAAAGAAAATTTGGAATGCTATCCACATTATCGCGCACCTAGTGGAGGACATCCAACAGGAAGTGGCAGATCCAAGTTATCAACAATCCTGAATGTCCTCGGGACCATCTTGTCAACATAGAGTGTGCCTTCAAGATGATCACATTCGTGCTGCAGGATGCGTGCCTGCCATCCCGAAGCCTCAACCTTAATGGGACGTCCATTTCGGTCCAAACCCGAAACCTCAACATCTAGATGCCGCTCAACAACCGCCCTATATCCATCAACACTGCCATCGCCAGAATTCAAGTATGAGAACAAACATGATACAATTCAGACAAAGCAATGCAGTTTTCATATCCTCAATGTCTTCATAGATGAACTACAAGTAATAATATTGCATAAAAGAACTACCTCAGACATCCCTCGAAGAAAAGTGTGGTTCTTTCGCTTGTCTTCTTAAGCTTGGGATTGATAATAACCTGGCTTCCAGGGGGGAAAAGAAGGAAAAGAAAAGGGCATGAGAAGCTGCTAGTGCCTAACGACAATGGGTGGTGAACACAGTTCCATGCGGCAAAATGTACTGACAAGAAGATCGAAAGGACGGCGATCCTGTGATTCGATATCTTTCTTGGGAGCATAGCTGATGTATTCTTGGGTGTCCTCCAGAACAATAATCTGGCATTGATGAATTTAACAGGTTGAACAATGTTGCCATGGTCTTATACGAATTACGATTGAACATAAGCAAGTGGAGTGGTAAGTGCTAAGGCAAGAAACCGGAGAGAATGCAATGCAACGCAAGAGCGATCGTACAAATCGTGTTCTTGACTACGCAAACCTTCAAGGGGACGCCGATCTGTGGGGCGGCGAGGCCGACGCCGGGTGCCTTGCGCATGACGGCGATCATCCGGTCGATGACGCCCTGGACATTCTCGGAGGGGACGTCCCCCGGGGACACCTCCTGAGCCGGCTCGTGCAGCACGGGGTCGCCGGCCTTCACGGTCCCCGGCGTCACCGTCATCGCCGTGGGCGCGCCGCCGCCGCCCTTCCCTCGAAGCAGCCCCGATAGCCAGCCCCCGCCGCCCGCGCTGGCCCTCACGCTGCTCCACCGCCTGCAGCTCACGTCTCTCCCAGTAGAAATGGCGCTAGGAATCGGCGCGGCGGGGGAGAGGAGGAGCGCCACAACGGCGGTTGTGGAGAGCGGCCGGAGGAGCGCTTCCATCTTCTTTCGTCTAGTCGTCTGCGGCTCGATGGAGTGGATTGGAATATTGGATGGCTGGTTAGCTGACGTGGCAGTTCGGCCGGGCTGGAGGAGTGGTTGGGCCTACCCCAGCCGACTACGGGATAGACCAGCGGCCCGCTAAGGGCACCTACGATGAGATAACGGATCACTTTTTTTTAGCTTTCAAAAACTTCTTTTAAGTAACTTTCAAATAAAATATTTTTTTAAAATAAGATCTATAACTTAATTATAGTAAATAATGCAGTAATTTTATTTAAATCACTCAAAATCACACATGAGTCTACCTCTTCGTACACTCTCGCGAATAGTAAAAAACCATAAGCCGCAGCCAAAAACTATAAACCAAAGTTAAAAAGAACAGGCCTAACATCTATCTACAACCTTTACCACGTATAATTTCTCACCATGTTGTTGACAAGGGAGAACGAGAAAAGAGCAAGATACCATCTAGTAGATGGTCTACATACAGAAATAAGCCTCTTGCACATGTTTTTCTTGCTGTTGTATGGAGAGGTGGTCTATACCTACGTATTTTCTTACCGTTATATAGATACCCTTAATAGATGGGTCTACATACAATTTAGAAACAAAGCATTATAGGGATTGTCTTTAATGATATGAAAAAGCTTTATAGACAGATATTGTGTTTGACGAATCTCGACCATTCTTCTATCGAGATTCAACTACTCGTTCTGTTTCCACAATTGAGACGATTCCTGGTTGTCTCTCCCTTACTCTTCACCCATTTCCCCCCTTTCACAACCTTCCTCTAGCCTGTCTCCGGTAGTTCCTTCTGTGTCCCCACCTGTGCTGCCTCCTATAGCATCGCCTTTTGTTCCTGCAACACCACTGTCTCGTTTCTCTAGGGTACACTACTCCAAGCGTCCTTAGCCTTCATCAAACTCATCTTTCGGTATCTTGCCGACATCGATGCCTGATTCCTCTGATGATACTCCTCGCTATGCCCTTCGTGATCGGACATCCCTTCAGCCTCCTGATCGTCTTGGCTTTTCTTCGACAGCTCATGCTCTCTCTATCACTAAGCCTAACTCTTATCATGAGGCTGCTTCTCATTCTGAGTGGTAGCTTGCTATGGTAGAGGAGCCAATGCTCTTCGACATACGGAGACCTGGGATATTGTATCGACACCTGTGCATGCTCGTCTATCACGTGTAAGTGGGTGTACAAGATTAAGACTAGGTCTGATGGTTCTAATGCTACAAGGCTTGTCTTGTGGTTCACAGCTTCCAGCAGGAGGATGGTCGTGATTACAATGAGTTTATCCTTGTTGCTCATATGACCTTTGTTCGCACTCTTGTTGCAGTTGCTTCTATTCGCCGGTGATCTATCTCTCAACTGGATGTTAAGAATGCATTTCTTAATAGTGTTTTGCATATGAGGTTTACATGCAGCCACAACATGGGTATTCTATTCCATATGGACATGTCTGTCGTCTTCGTCATGCCCTTTATGGTTTCAAACAGGCTCCTCATGACTAGGTTTACCTCAATGATTATCACTGTCAGTGACCATGATCCTGCTCTTTTTGTCCATGTCTCACCTCGAGGTAGGACACTGCTTCTTCTCTATGTGGATGACATGCTCATCACTGGTGACGATTCCTCGTTTATCACATGTGAAGAAGCATCTCAATGAGTAGTTTCTGATGACTGATCTTGGTTTACTTACGTACTTCTATAGGATTGAGATTTCTTCCATGCTTGAGGGCTACTACCTCTTCCAACAGAAACATGTTCAGGATCTACTTGATCAGTTTGGTCTGACTGACACTCGCACTGTTGCAAGTCCCATGGAGTTTTCTCTTCAGCTTCGCATTATTGACAGTGATCTTCTTGAGGATCCTACTCGATATCGCATCTTGTTGGGAGTTTGATGTACCTTGTGAGCACTCATCATGATATTGCTCATGTTGTCCATATCTTGAGTCAGTTCATAGCTCATCCTACTCATCTTCACTACAGTCACCTTTTTCGTGTTCTTCACTACTTGCGTAGGATAATCTCTGGTCGTTTGTTTTTCCCTAGCTCCAACTCATTACAGCTTCAGGCATACTCCGATGCGACCTGGGCTAGTGATCCTTCTGATCGTCGTTCTTTTTTTGCTTACTGTGTTTTTCACTATTCTAAAAGGCACCCTAGGTGCTGCCTAGGCACTGGGCGGTGACCCGGCGCCTCGCCTAGGGGTGTTGGGCCGGGGAGGAACCGTCGAGGCGGAGGCAGCCGCTCAGGAGGCAAGGCGGCGTGAGGCGCTGGGGCAGCGTGAGGCGTCCCAGGAGCCCAGAGCAGAGTACTGAAGATAAGAGAGGTCACACCGTCACTGGACCATAAGCCACTACAATACTACACACTTCCACAAGACAAGAGCGGGAAACGAGAACGGGCTAGGGTTTCTCAGCGACGCCGCCTCCGCGCCGTCGCCGCGACCAGAGGAGCTAGCAGGGAGGAGCTACCAAACTAGTACAAGAACAAGAGCCAAGAGAAGAGCTAGTACCTCAGCTGCGGGGAGGAGGTAGCGGGGAGGAGCACCGGCCTGCGGGGCGCTACGCCGATCTGCGGGGAGCTGCGTCAGCCTGCGCCCTGCGGTGGGAGGAGCGTCGGCCTGCGGGGAGGAGCCCTGGCCTGAGGGGAGCTGCGCCGGCCTGCGGGGGGAGGAGTCTGCGGCCTACGGGGGTTGGAGCTGCGGGGGGAGGAGCCTGGCCGCTGCAGGGGGAGGAGGCGACTTAGGCGATGCCGTGATGAGCTCGTGAGGAGGGAGTGAGGCGGAAGTGGGGAGGAGCGCCAGCTGCGGTGGGACGTGTGCCGGCGAGGCGGCAATTGGTGGGGAGGCGAGGACGCTGAGGCAAGGCGGCGATTGGCGAGGAGGCGAGGACGCTGTGTAGCGGCTTGCAGAGAAGGAATCAAGGAGTGGAGTGTGCCATTGCGCCGGCTTCATCGCTTCATCACGCCGAGTCGTCGACCGCCGACACGTCGTCACCTCTAGCCTCTGCAGCACTGGACAGGTTATTACAGTATTACTAATTCCTAATGGACTACAATGGCATAGAGGTAGTAGTTTCTTGTATTTATATAATCTACTAATTTGTGTATGAATAAATATGTATATCTAAACTAGGATGTCATCCACCATGTTAGCTCCTGAGGTGGGCACCAAAGATAGCCTCAAGAGAAAGTCGGGTGACGTAGGGGTGGGAATATGAGGTGTTAGTGAACCCAAATAATTTGGACAAGGTGAAATGTATCTTGGGCGAAAAAGTTGTTTCCGGAGGCATCTATAGGATCAAGCAACATATTGCATATATTCATGGAAATGTTATAAGATGTCCCAAATCTACAAAAGAAGACCAAGCAAAGTGCCGTAATTCTATTATTTGTTCATTTAAACATCAAATACATATATATGATTGCTTATCTTTGCCTGTTGTCCTCATTTTTTTATTTAACCGCCTAGGCCCCCTAGGAGCTAGGCCCCACCTCGCCGTCCGCCTAGCGCCTTCTTGAACATTGGTGTTTTTCTTGGCTCTTCCTTGATTGCCTAGAAAACAAAAAAAGCAGACTGTAGTTTCCTGTTCGAGCGCAGAGGCTGAGTTGATGGCTATAGCAGTAGTGACAACAGAGATTACTTAGTTGAGGTGACTACTTGCAGACTTGGAGTACCTGTGAGGGTACCGACGACCCCTATGTCTGATAGTACGGGTGCTATAGTATTGCTCGTGACTCAGTGAAGCATGAGCTTACCAAACACATTGGTATGGGTGCTTTATATACTCGCTCACACGTGCAGGACAGAGTACTCACGTTACAGCTTGCGACCCTAGAAATACAGCTTGCTGACTTCTTCATGAAGCCATATACTAAGACACAACATTTGTATTTTCTCTCCAAACTCAGTTATGTGATCCACCATGAGTTTAACAGGGTGTTAAGGATAGGATATGATTGTCTTATTTGTTTTCTTATATACCTTGGTTTTCTTATTTGTGTACAGTATATTCTTTTTTATATCCCCTTGTACTTCCTCTATATATTGCTCTTTGGACCTCATGAATATACACATAATATTCATAACATTTATAAATGCCGGTAGAAGACACTAGGAGAAATGTTATATATTTAATACAAGCTATCATCAACGCAAGTGTTCGTACAACTTTTCTTATTGTAAACTTCTATCAGTGCTCATTTTCCATATTCTCTCTTCATATCAAAACTTTTTTTTAGAAGGCCCTCTCCGTACCTCTTTTCTTATTGTAAACTTCTATTAGTGCTCACTTTCCTCATTCTCTCTTCATATCAAGACTTTCATTTTCTGTTGTTTAAGGCCCTCTCCGTACCTAACATTTCTGAAAGTTTAAATTCCATGTGGATCGCCTTTGACCACCCATCAATCTATCTTGAATTGATAAACAAAGGTACTGAATTTAATATATTGGATAGAATATTGTATCATAAAAATGTTACATACTCAAATTAGTTCTGTAGCCATTAACAGCACAACATAATGATGTTACTTCCAGCATGCATAAGATTTCTTTTGCTAGGTTAGTTTAGGTACTAAACCTTTATGCTAAATTGCTAGCAGAAGGGGACAGACCATAGTAAGCCAAATTACTAAACCACACGTCCTAGTCAATGAAAAAAACACAACCAAACAACCAGAAGTGTTATGAACAATTGAACTAACCACAATATTTTACAGTAATTTCATGAATCTCTGTCATCTACAACCCAAACAGATCGAAATTTAAGTCGTAAGAAATACAGAGAAGTTGAAGGATATCAGAAATATGATGAAAAGCGCTAGCATCAAATTCATGTGTACAGTCTTGTAAATTGTGGAAACAACAAATTCCAATTCTACCAGACAAAATGCCAAATACTTGTTCTAAAAGGGAACTGTAAAAATCATGTGGTGATCATCCCATTTAACAAGAAATGTTACCATGGGTTGAAAATTTGACAGGCCGCAATTCTTCACATGCATATCAGCGTATGACCACATAATGTATGAAAGAAATCAATTCATGGCATTTCAATAAATGTTTTGTTATGAAGGCCAAGTACCTCTACTTGAAAGAAAATTTGGATGCTATCCACATTATCGTGCACCTAGTGGAGGACATCCAAAAGGAAGTGGCAGATGCAAGTTATCAACAATCCTGAATGTCCCTGGGACCATCTTGTCAACATAGACTGTGCCTTCAAGATGATCACATTCGTGCTGCAGGATGCGTGCCTGCCATCCCGAAGCCTCAGCCTTAATGGGACGTCCATTTCGGTCCTAACCAGAAACCTCAACATCTAGATGCCGCTCAACAACCGCCCCATATCCATCAACACTGCCATCGCCAGAATTCAAGTATGAGAACAAACATAATACAATTCAGACAAAGCAATGCAGTTGTCATATCCTCAATGTCTTCATAGATGAACTACTAGTAATAATATTGCATAAAAGAACTACCTCAGACATCCCTCGAAGAAAAGTGCGGTTCTTTCGCTTGTCTTCTTAAGCTTGGGATTGATAATAACCTGGCTTCCAGGGGAGGAAAAGAAAAGGGCATGAGAAGGTGCTAGTGCCTAACGACAATGGGTGGTGAGCACAGTTCCATGCGGCAAAATGTACTGACAAGAAGATCGAAAGGACGGCGATCCTGTGATTCGATATCCTTCTTGGGAGCATAGCTGATGTATTCTTGGGTGTCCTCCAGAACAATAATCTGGCTGAGAGACCGTGTGTTAGTGATCCCATGTGTATGATGAGTGATTGACATCAGTTTATGGGAGTCGAGTTTGGTTTGAGTGGTTCGGAGTCGAGTCGTTGCATGGTGCGACGGGCTCGGTCGGACTTGGCCATTCCTGGTCAAACGGGTTAGGATGCATATTCTGATATTTTGACAGGTTTGGACTTCAGTGTGTGTAAGTATGGTGTGTTTATACCATTTACACTTTCATGTATCGAGCGGTGCTATTTGATGTGTTTCTTGTCTGTGTGGCTGCAGGACATCGGGCGGAGTCGTGGCGAGACACGGTGGACCGGACTAGGATGAGGGTTCAAGTAGGGGCCCTGCTGGAGGTACTCTTAGCTATCTACAACCTTTACCACGTATAATTTCTCACCATGTTGACAAGGGAGAACGAGAAAAGAGCAAGATACCATCTAATAGATGGTCTACATACAGAAATAAGCCTCTTGCACATGTTTTTCTTGCTGTTGTATGGAGATGTGGTCTACTGGTCTATACCTACGTGTTTTCTTGCCGTTATATAGATACCCTTAATAGATGGGTCTACATACAATTTAGAAACAAAGCATTATAGGGATTATCTTTAATGACATGAAAAAGCTTTATAGACAGATATTGTCTATATTATTGTACATTTGTACATGCTCTAACTGGCAAAAAAACCCTGATTCCATTAATGCTGCCTTTTCATAATGGCGAACCTGTGTTCGACACTTTGAATGCATAAGTTCTAGCCTGGGACCCAAGAATTTCACTGGAAATTTGCAGAAATTCTATATGAATCAATACAATGCCCGTAGGATTCCTTCAAAACTCGTGCATTCTAAGTTGGGCCTTCTTTTTATACACTAATCTTGAATATTTAATCTCTATTATTCCTTGAAACAAATGTCTTAATATGTACTAATGTGTTAAATTTGAGTGTAAAATATGAGGCAAAAAAAGCACCACATCACAATATATTTTTCTCATCTTGCTTATTTCATATCATATGGACACAAGATGTAGATAAATGGTGTGTTCTGTTTTGCTGCAGTTGATGGCTTTTGGTCATAGCGTGAGTACAGACTAGGAGTGCTACAATATGTTTGATTTCTGAGTGTTCTAAGCTGGGTAATAGTAATTTCTGAGTACTTGTGTTTTCAACTACTCGATGAGCTAACAACCAGACTTTGCCTGGAGGGCATAACCGGTCATAATGAGTAGTATAAGGTTGATTTCTGGTAAGCGATAGAATTTATGGTTATGGCAAACCTGTTTGGTGCTGATGGATGATTATGAGTGTGATTTGCGTGTGTGGACTAATGTCAGTCAAGTTGTGATGAACTTATACTAAGAAAAATATTCTTTGGTCTTTGCATGTGCAGGTGGGCGTGGAGATAGTCATGGTCAGTGATGAGGAGGACCAGGACTAGGATGGGGAAATCTAGGGTCCAAGTTGTTGAGGATATCACGCGAGGTGGTTGGGCTCATGCTGGAACACGTGGAGATCAAAGGTGGTGATGTGTGGAGAGGCTACAGGAGGTGCTATCATGGAGGCTTTGATACATGAGGTGATAGAGCATGATAAAGATATAGGAGGTGCTCTCCTGGAGGCTTCATCATGTGGTGAGTTAGGAGTAGTGGATAGAGTCCATAACTGAGAAGATTTAGAGTTTGAATAAAATCTGTGTTCAAAAGGGTTTCGGGTCCCTTGATTTTTGGAAGAGATAAAGTTTTGAGCCCGTGTTTGAGGTAGACATGGTTTATGACGTTAACATATAAATGCAGGGAGATGCTATGGGTAAATGTAGTGGTTTTTGGTGGGTATTGAGAGGGCTTTTGTCGAGAAGGCTTTTGGTAAGGTTTTGGCTTTATTTTTTGTTTAGGGATTTTAGTGTTAATTGTGAGGGCATTTTGTAAATCCATAGAAATCCAATAATAAAGTGATTTTCTTGAAGAGTGTTGGTAATCACTGGTGGATTGGATCTTCCAACTACGTGCAAAAGTGTCAAAATCGCTCTCTAAACAGAGGATTTCAACAACGTGTGAAGGTGTTGATTTTCTGAAGGCTAAAGCGGTTGAAACCTTCGTCAATCATTAGGAGACTCCAAAAAGCGGTGACAATCCTTCATCCCCCCATTGCAGTATTTGATGCTACAAGTAGTATTAGATCAAGTAACGATGGAATTAGAGAGGTATGTAAAGATTTTGCTTTTAGCTAGTGTTGTATACAAGCTTACATTGAGGCTAAAGGTGGTGATGTCTGGAAAAGAGTTTCCCAACCTTATATCGTTCCTGCTGATGTTACTACTGAAAATAAAATTGATGTTGATTTAAATGCTCTTGCCCGTAACTTACTGTTTCAAGGAATTTTTCACAAAGAATTTGATTGAGTAACTCATATTAACTTTGCCCACTTAATATGGAAAACTCTCTACGATTATCATGAAGGAACCACTAAAATAAAAAAGGTGCACAAGAATTTGTATCAAAAAGAGTATTCTAATTTTGCTACATAGCCTGGTGAATCTATGGACGACCTTTTTGCTTATTTTGAGAAGATTTTGAGTAAATTGTGCACTGTTAGTGTTATTCCTGCTGATGGAGATAATGCAACTAAAATTTTGAGGTCTTTAGGTTCAGAGTGGTTGATGGTCGTCACGACTATTAATCAAACTATCAATCTAGATACTTTAATCATGGATGATCTGTACTCTAGATTGAAAACCTATGAGATGGAACCTTTGCCATCTAAGCCTGATAAATCTTCATCTTTAGCACTTGTGACTAACCCTAAGTAGGCTGCTTCGTCGAGTTCTTTGTCTCGTATTTCTTTGTCTATTTTATTTTCTTTTTCAGAGGAATAGTTTGAGCAACTTCCTGAAGAGGACTTGGTGTTGATCTCCTCATGAGCATATAAGGTACTCAACCATGTGAGGATGACAAAGTGATGTGGTGTGTCAAGTTCGATCAGGTGCTATGAATGTGGCGAGTCATGCCACGACTCGCCACATTAAAATGGATTGCCCCAAGCTCAAAGGGAAGCTGATCAAGGAAAATAAGAATTATCGTCGTCGGCCATCCAAGAACAACAACATCAAGGGTGGCAATTTCCGTCGCAAGGATCCTGAAAAAGTCTTATCAGCCATTGAATGCCTTGACTTGAGTGACGAAGATATTGAGAGCTGTGACAATGATGACCACGACTGTGATGATGCTAAAGGCAAGAAGAACAGTACCGACGACTTCACGGGCATGTGCTTTATGGCAAGCAATAGCAACGATGACAACTACAGTGATCTTGATGAGGTAAGACCGTCATACGATGAGCTTGAAGATGGTATTGTCAAACTTGCTATTGATTTAAAAAAGACTAAAAAGAAATTGAAAGAAAACAACTTTGTAGTCAAAAGCTTTACTTCTGATATTAATAGACTTACAACATCTATTCTTAAAGATGATTCTTGTGAATCCTATCAAGTCTTACATTCTAAGTTGGGAACTTCTAGATCAGTTAATGCAACTAACCTAGTTCAACTTAGAGATGCAACTGATTGATTTGATTAACTAAGAATGATACATCATTCTTATGATGGAAAACTTAAACTTGTTAATGATGAAATTGAAAAGATTAAATCTAATTCTTCTAGAGTATGTTCTAAGTGTGATTTACTGTAAGCTAAAATTAATTTATCTCAGAAATCAATTCAACAAATGCTCTATCATGAAAACTGTTCTTGCTTTAACTGTCCTAAATTAAATATTGAAATTGATGCTCTCCAGGCAGTTGAAGGAGTTTGTTGAGAAAGAAAGATTGGCTCAATCTAGTAATTCCAATAATCCTATTATAGAATTTGCTAATGCACAATTTATTCCTCACTGGCTAGAGGAAATGAATACCTTAAGAACACTTAAGAGAGGTTTTCCTTTGAAAAAAGAATTTGAATATGATTCTAGACAAATCAAAAACTAGTGTAAAAATCATGGTCTAGAATTTAATTTCATTGAGCATGCTAAGAACAATACTCTTAAAGTTGTCAAGGTACATGAACCAAGAAAATTTTGAAGTAGAGTCTAAACCAAAACAAGTTGTCATTAGATCTGTTAGTATTGCAAAAGAGTTCTTTACCAAACTGAATACTGTAAAATCAACTGATACGACCACTCATGAAATCAAGTATTAGTGCACTCATTGTGGTAAAGATGTTCATTCGTTCAATTTTGCTTTAGAAAAGCAAAGAAAGAAGAAAGACAGGATGAAGAAGTATTTTTGATTAGCTGCTTCCCATGGTTGAACAAGCGAGGATGGATCAGACGTTTGACTAGTTGTTCCTCATGGTCGGACTAGCGTGCTGAACAAGATTTTTGACTAGTTGTTTTCTTTGATTGAACCAGCTTCTCAAGAAACTTTTGACTAGCTTTTTTAGCTTGGTCGGCGGTCAGAACAGCTCTGTTGAGAAGGTCAGACTGCCCTATGGTCGAACCGACTAGTTGAAATATGTCAAATGCTAATGCTTCATTTAAATCTTTATTAGTGCAAGCTTTTTCTCCTAGTCGTTGAGTATCTCAGTACTGGATACCTAAATCTTTATTGTCTAACCCCAGTACTATGGTACCTACGATTGTTCATGCTCTGTAGACTCATCATAAAAGGAAGGAGAACATATGGTTCATTGACTTCGGTTGCTCTCGCCACATGACCAGAGACTCATAATAGTTCTCCTCCCTCACTCGTGCCCCCGGTGATAAGATGATCACTTTTGGCGACAACTCTCAAGGATGAGTTCTTGCTAAAGGCACCATACACATCAATAACAAATTCATCTTAAAGGACATCGCTCTTGTCAGTAAGTTGAACTATAATTTGCTTTCAGTTTCATAGTTGGTAGATGACCAATGATAATCTTGAATTTTAAAAAGCATTCGTGATGTATTTTGGATTCATCTGGTGATCTTGTATGCAAAATTAGTCAAGTTGGTCGCTTGTTTAAGGGTGACTTTTCGTATTCAACTTCTTCTAATTTTATGTGTCTTATTTCTTCAAACTCTAAAGATTTGTTCTTCTATCACCGTAGATTAGGTCATATTGACTTTGATCATCTTGTTAGGCTTAGTAGGATGAATCTGGTTAGAGGGATTTCTAGTCTTAAAATTAAAAAGTCAATGGATCTAATTTGTTCACCCTGTCGATATGGTAAGATAGTCTCATCGTCACATCCTCCACTTACTCTTGTCATGACTAATCTTCCAGGTCAATTGTTGCATATGGACATAGTACATCCTATTAGGGTTCAGTCGGTTGGAGGTAAATGGTATGTTCTTGTTATTGTTGATGACTACTCTACATACTATTGGGTGTATTTTATGGCCTCTAAGGACGAAGCTTTCAGTCACTTTCAAGAGCTAGACCTTAGACTTGCTAATGAACTTCCAGGAGTACTTAGAGCAATTATCAGTGATAATAGAACTGAATTCAAGAATATATCATTTGCTTCTTTTTGTGCTGAAAAGGGTTTAGACAATCAATTCTCGTCAACTCGAGTGCCTCACCAGAATGGTATGGTCGAACGCAAAATAGAATTTTGGTCAAGATAGCTAGAACAATGTTAAATGAACATGCTACTCCTAAGAAGTATTTGGTTGAAACTGTTTCGACTGCCTGTTACATATCAAATAGAGTATTCTTATGTGCTAAATTGCATAAGACCTCCTATGAGCTTCGATTTGGTTATTCTCCTAATGTTTCTCACTTAAGGGTTTTTAGATATCAATGCTTCATACTTAAATATGGCAATCTTGATAAATTTGAATCTATATCCTCATATGCATCTTTCTTAGTTATGCAGTTCACACTCAAGGCTATTGTGTACTCAACTTATAAACTAACAAAATCATTGAGACCTACGAGATCACTTTTGATGAGGCAAGTCCTAGAACTAAACCTGATAATGCAGACATACAATTCTCTAACACGCTCGAGGACAACTTCTATGACTCTGACGACGACAACAGTGAGTTTCCGAGAGTCACACCACGACACCTACGACCACCTCTATGACTAGGGGTGGACAAATGGCTCGAGGCTCGTGGCTCAGCTCGTGGCATTTACGAGCCGAGCCGAGCCGGAGGTTGAGCTCGGCTTCTTAATGAGCAGGAGGAGCTGCTGGACCCAGAGGAGGTGGACGTGGTGCCGGCGACGGACCAGGAGCAAGGCATCACGCCCGAGGATTTCCGCCTCGTCAAGATCCACATGTCCTTCCGTGAGCTCCTCCTGCGCCCTCTGCATCCCTTTTTCTTCTAGTTTATTTCCGTGATGCAAATTAGTTTAGTTTCTTAACCCGTGTGCAGTCTGATTACATGTGGGATGTGGATTTTTGGAATTGGGATACTGGTACGTAGCATAAAAGGTTTGAATGCCTTTAAGAACTAGCATACAAGTGGCGTTAAGCTCAGTGCACATTGTTAGATGTTAAGGGAACATTTTAGCCTTAGATGGGCAATTGTGGATTGGTTTGAAGTGTGGATATAACTGCAACAAATTGACTTGTCGTATGATATGTAATTTTGTTTGTGCTCAAAACATATTTCTGTATTTTGTAATTCTGCTGACTGCTTTTAAGCACTACTTGATGATTGCAATTTGCAACGGGTGAAAAATTGATAACGAGCCTATCGAGCTAAGCTAAGCCGAGCTTTTTACCGAGCCGAGCCGAGCCTGTTTTTTAGCTTGTTAGTCTAACGAGCCGAGCTGAACTGAGCCGCTTTTTAAACGAGCCTTACCGAGCCGAGCCGAGCCGGCTCGATATCCACCCCTATCTACGACCACTCCGCAGGTATAACTCCAATGCCTCACATACTCATTCTACATTCGTCTACTCTTTTGAACCCTAAGATGTCACACTCTATCTGATAAGTCTTGGATTAATTCCATGCATGGGGAATTAGAAAACTTTGAGCGTAATCAAGTTTGGTCTTTGGTTTCACCTCCTCATGGTCATAATATTATTGGAACTAGATAGGTCTTTAAGAACATACAAAGTGAGAATGGTGTTGTTGTTCGAAATAAAGCTAGACTTGTGGCTCAAGGATTCACCCAGGTAGAAGGTCTTGACTTTGGTGAAACATTTACTCCTTTTGCTCGATTAGAAGCCATTAGAATTCTGTTAGCATTTGCTGCATCAGAGGGTTTTAGACTATATCAAATGAGTGTGAAAAGTGCTTTTTCTTATTGGCTATATTGAGGAGGAAGTTTATGTTAAACAACCACCTAGTTTTGAGAATTTTAATTTTCCTGGTCATGTCTACAAATTTTCTAAAGCTTTATATAGTTTAAAACAAGCACCCAGAGCATGGTATGATAGGCTTAAATTATATTTACTAAAAAATGACTTTCAAATGGGCAAGGTAGATAAGACTTTGTTTTCTCTCAAGTGTAGCGATTATGTTTTACTCATTCAGATTTATGTGGATAATATTATTTTTGGTGGTTCCTCTCGTGCTCTTGTTTCTAAGTTTTCAGATATTATGCAGCAAAAAAATTTGAGATGAGCATGATAGGAGAGCTCACATTCTTCCTAGGCTTTCAGATTAACCAATTAAAGTTGGGTACTTTTGTTCATCAAACTAAGTATAGCAAGGATTTATTTCGTCACTTTGACATGGGGGCAATCAAACCAATTTTCACACCGATATTGACGAAGATGGAGTGCCTGTTGATCAAAAGGAATATAGAAGCATAATTGGTTCTCTTTTGTATCTCACTGTTTCAAGGCCAAACATACACTTTGTCGTATGTTTATGTACTTACTTGCAAACTTCCCCACATGCTTCACATCGTTAAGCAGTAAAGAAGATTTTCAGGTATCTTCAGTCAACTTTGAAATTTGGCTTATGCTACTCTTCTTCCTATGTCTTACCCTTAGAGCTTTATTTAGATGTTGATTTTGGGGGTTGTCGAATTCATAGAAAGAGTACTTTTGGCACATGTTACTTTTTATGCACATCTCTTATTTCATGGGCTTCTAGGAAATAGGTGTCTGTTGCACTTTCCACTGTTGAGACTGAATATGTAACTACTGCTTCTTGTTGCTCTCAATTGCTTTGGATGATAGCTACTCTTGAGGATTTTGGCTTTGAATTTGGTAGTGTTCTACTTTTCTGTGATAACACTAGTGCCACTACTATTGCTAAAAATACTGTGCAACATTCCAGAACCAAACACATTGATATTCGCTATTATGTTCTTAGAGACCATGTGCAAAAGGGAGAGGTTGTCTTGCATTTCATTGATTCCGATTCTCAAGTTGTTGATATTTTCACCAAATCATTTGATTCCTCTTGTTTTGCTCGATTGCAAAGTGAGTTGGGTGTGTTGCATCCTATGAGATTATTCTGAGGGTTAGCTTAGTGTTCAGATGTTTCCAAAGTTTTGTTTATTATACGTGTCAAATAATACGTCAAGTCCAAGTCTTTGAAATCAAATGAGTAATAAAGCTATCTTTATCATATTTACTCATTTGCTTTGCGTCATAGTCGTAACAAGTTGTAATCAATTTTGATGAGGCGATGGGGTCCCGATCTTCCGATAGGATGATAACTATCGATTTTGGTGGAGATGACCCTTGCGATCCGACTACAACCGAACGACGTCGCTTACGCCTTAGCAATCGCTGAACCACACTCCAAGTTGTTATCAACCGTGCCAAGAACGCGGTTGATCTGACCACGAAGGTCTATTCCGGCATGCAATCGAAGAACATGCAAGAACAAGATAACAAGCAATCTGAAATTGCAAATATGGATATTGAGTTCAAAAGGTGGGATTCCGACGGCTATCTTGACAGGTGGTCGTCCGACACAACTGAAGAACAGAAATTTGCATAATAGCTAAACTTAAACTCAACCAAATCCATTGGAAAGAGGATGATAAAAGTTTTCCAACAAATACTCGTGGACCTCAAACGGACTTCATATGTGAAAGTTATGCACATTTGAAGTTGGGCCTGTTAGGCTAAATTCCAAATTGATCTGGAGGCCGAATTGGATTACAAAACGTGTCCATCTTGAACTCTTGCTTGAATTGGTGTAAAAGTGACGTGGTGCTGTAAAAATATATATTTTCATCATTAGGTAGCATCATATTATCATTTAAAATATGTTGAGTCTGAAGAAACGAATTCACCTTTAGTTCAATCTTGATATTGGACGCTATTGTCGTATGTGTTTGTGGCGTGGTCACATCATCCTCCCCTTCTTGACAGAAAACCGTCCTCGGTTTTAACATATGTGTAGCCTCACGTATTGCATGATCTTGATCATAAATCTCGGTATATGATAACAAACGCAACAAACCCTCATTATGTAATATCATAAGTTCTTTATCAAGCAAAGTAAAACCTCTTTGAAACGAGCTCACCTGATAATTTAAGCGATGCGTAGGAGCTCTTGTAATTGGGACAACAAGTATAGCAAATATGGTTGTATCCATAGGGGTCATGTCCTCATCATCCTCCCCTTCTTGAAAACAAAGCCGTCCTCGGCTTTTGATAAACTGAAAGCATGGTAACAAAGAAGCCAAGGTGTATGCATGGTATATGTATATGTCATCCGTTTTAACAGTTCTTCGTTGTTGCACAATTATTGTTATAACATAGTAGCAATCATAAAAGCTCATTGTATTATTAACCCAAAAGTAATCATATATGTTAATGAACAAATCAAAATTTCTCACACAGTAATTATTGTAACTTGTTTTGCAAATGTAAGTGAAGCATTTATGCAATTCAAATCTTTGAAGTTGTATACTTGCGGTGGTGGCACATATGGGCAAAGCTACAACTTTTGAAATCAAGTAAAGTTCATCTATGTAATCATATCTCAATTGAGCAATAGCAAATTTATCTAGCAAGGGTCAAAAGATTTGTAAGTTCTTCCATAATTCATCATCTTTATTCAGATTGTCCATATTAGATGGTGCAAAAAGAGATGAACACATAGGCATTAGATGAGTACAAAATTTTACTTCCCTCTCATATTGAACAAGATTCAACACACAAGAATTGTTGTCCAAAACAGTAAGCTTCAATTCATCCATGTGATTACAAGTTATGCATATTCGATATACAAAAAATTGATTTTCTACACCATAATCTCCAATCAAATTAAACTTATACTCAGGGGTGTAGGCACTAAACAAGAATTTTGAACATGCAAGTTCAGAAACTTTCTCCATGGCACAATCCAAACTAACGGCCTCATTAAGCATGATATAGTATAATGCATCAGCAGGGGATATTCTATCAAATACTTCCTTATGTGTAATTAATTCGACATGTGCAAAATTATGAGAATTTATATCAACACATGGTTCATTTAATCAACACAAGGAATATCAAAAGATTGCACTACAGCAGGTATATACTCACAAGGTTGCTCTATGTCTTGTTGTAGCACCAAATCAGTACCTTTGTCATTATCGTCCTCATCAGATACTGTTGGTACCTCAAACTTCACCACTAATGGCATAAGATGCACCAGATCATCCTTCACCTCTTCAAGTTTCTCGGTGGTATCTGTAGATGGAGTAGGAACCAAAATAATATCAACATTTTCAGTTACCTCAGGTTGCACCTCGCTTGTGACCGTAGGTGCTGGAGGTACAAAACGATGTCGCAATTTCTTTTTCATCTGCTCCCATGTGTATATATAGTGGTACTCGAGATTTGACCACCAATGTTGAACATCATCAATCAGCGCCGTCCTTGCCATGCTCATCTTCTCAACAGAATCAAGATCCTGTCTTTCAAAGTAGCTATCCAACATAGTAACCCACAAGAAGTAGTCCGACGACGTACTCTCAGCGGTAAGTGGCAAGATATATACCGGTAATTGTTTCTCATCGAGTTCAAATTTGCCCGCGATGACATCATAATCTACCCATTTACTCAATCCTGTCATTGTTAGTAGAAAACAAGGAAACAAATCACAAGTAAATGTTCCTCTCAACTACTAGGATATGGAGGCTCAAATCAAGTCACGCATCTCTCAAGCTCTTACCAAATTCTTACGAGTTCTTACCAAAGCAAACAGGTGGTGCAACCGGTGGCTGGTTCATGATAAATCTAACTCAAGTGATGAGAAAGCGATTGCAAGGTACAGCGAGACCTGTTCGGTTAGTAGAAAAGTGGAGCTTGGATAGGCTATGTATTTTGTAGCAAAGGAAAACAATCAATTAATTTTAGAAATTGCACACTTAGCCTATGTTGCTGATCAACCAAAGATGGAAGAAGGCTAAAAAACTGTATGGCAATGTATGGGAGTGGTAAATATAAGATAATTCAATTGAATGCAATCTAGAATTGAAGAACACAAGGATTGACCCAAAACTTGGAAACTGAAGATTTCTGTCCACAGGACAGCACATCGGTATTTCTGCCGTAACTTTTTGTCAGTTGCCTTTTTTTCAATGATTCTTTTTTTTCGTTTCCTGACGGCGTTTTCTACAAATTTTGTTTTGGGGCAAAGTTCTGGAAACCGACCGAAAAATTCGCACAAAATTCACAAGTGCCAATTGTTGCACATTCAATCTGGAATTTTAGGTCAACTTCCACCGCAGATATCTCTTAACTGCCTTGCTGGAATGATGTGAAATTTTACAGATGGATGGACAATGAAGTTTTGAATCTAATGGCGGTGGTCTCACTCAAACATAATGTCAGAATCCAACGTTATGGCTTTTTTGGTGGCGGCTGCAGAGAAAGGAAAAATCAGCCGAAATTGGAATTAGGGTTTGGGGTGGGGGAATTTTTTTTGTTTGGATTTTTAATGGAACAAAGATATTACCAGCAACTAGACAATGCTAAGACGGACACAAATTCAATTTAGCAAACAAAACTAATAAACTGAAAGGCACAACGGGGTTTGGACAGCGGAAATTAACTCTTTTTGTGGGGCAATTTTTTTTCTGGACTATAGGAAATAAAAACCAATCTACTAACAAGGGATACAAGAAATTCCTACCGGTCAACTGAAGCTCTGATACCAACTGATGAGGCGATACGGTCCCGATCTTCCGATAGGATGATAACTATTGATTTTGGTGAAGATGACCCTTGCGATCCGACTACAACCGAACGACGTCGCTTGCGCCTTAGAAATCGCTGAACCACACTCCAAGTTGTTATCAACCGTGCCAAGAACGCGGTTGACCTGACCACGAAGGTCTATTCCTACATGCAATCGAAGAGCACGCAAGAACAAGATAACAAGCAATCTAAAATTGCAAATATTGATATTGAGTTCAAAAGGTGGGATTCCGACGGCTGTCTTGACAGGTGATCATTTGACACAACTGAAGAACAGAAGTTTACATAATAGCTAAACCTAAACTCAACCAAATCCATTGGAAAGAGGATGAGAAAAGCTTTCCAATAAATACTCGTGGACCTCAAACGGACTTCATATGTGAAAGTTATGCACATTTGAAGTTGGGCCTGTCAGGCTGAATTCCAAATTGATCTGGAGGCCGAATTGGATTCCAAAACGTGTCCATCTTGAACTCTTGCTTGAATTGGTGTAAAAGTGACGTGGTGCTGTAAAAATATATATTTTCATCATTAGGTAGCATCATATTATCATTTAAAATATGTTGAGTCTGAAGAAACAATTCACCTTTAGTTCAATCTTAATATTGGACGCTATTGTCGTATGTGTTTGTGGCGTGGTCACATCAAATTTGCTATGCTTGAACTAAAAATGGCATGGATGAAGACTTTGACTAGATTGATTGTAAATAGAACCTTGTGATGTTCATCTAAAAGAATTAGCTTAATTGTGAGTTCCCTTTTAAATCTTGGTCATGAGGCTTGTTGTATGTTTCATATTGCAATCTTTTATGCTTACTCAAGGTGGCATGTTATGATAAAAGTGAAAATAAGAAAGAGAAGATTAAAAATATGTATGCTTCAAGCATGCCATGGTTAAACAAAAGAAAAAGCATAAAACATGCTCGACAGAAAAGAAGTATGCTTCAAGCATGCCACCATTTAAAAGAAGTTTGCTACAAAAATAGCATCATGAAAAGAAGTATGCTACAAGCATGCCACCTACTTAAAAAGTGAGTGTGGAGCCATAGGTTGTTATATAAGACTGCTAGTTCGACTAGATTTAAAACTTGCTTCACTTTTAGGTTTACTCTTTTAGGTATGATATCTCTTTGTGCTCTTTATAGATCAATTTGGTTATGGTCGAGATGCCTATCATTAATCTAATTTGATTAATCATGCTAAAGACCTGTTTAGACTTGCTATATGGTGTATAACTTTATATGATCTTGGGAGCTCTACTCTAAAAGGATGGCTTGGACACACTCTTAATTCAATACAATGTAATTTGGATAATTTACAAAGCTTCTGGATGTTTCCTCTCATTGCTTCTTTTTAGAATTATCCTCTTTCTGGAACTCTTCATAATTTCATTGCCAACGAGGGAGGATTTAGTAGAAAGGGGGAGAATTTTCTGAGAGTTTGAACAAAAATTAAATAATCTCTTTGATGCTGAGAGGGAGTTTTCTGAGCTTTCTGCACTTCCTGCCGTGGTCTGTGCTCTCTATGCTCTTTCGGCTGTGGTCCGCAGTTTTGAATTTTTCTTTTTGTAGAATTTCTCATTCAAGAGTTTTTGAGGTGTTGTCAATGTATTCATCAAGGGGGAGATTGTTAGGCCATGTGATGGTCGTGCAGATTGATGATGAATAATTGACATTTGGGTTTTGTTGGAATTTATGCTTGTAAAAGGTCTAGTCAATGCGCTTGTGTTGTTGGAGTTTTTAGGGTGACAGTTGACCATAGCAGATGGTCAAGGTCCAATGACCATGACAAACAACAAAGGTGGGATGGCAATGGCAGCCAACCATGGTAGTCGCTCAAGGTAGATCGTCCATGACATGTCGAGCAAGGCGAACTAGTCATGCTGAAGAGTGAAACGGTCGTATGACCTAATGAACAAAATACAATGGACTAAGGTAGGTATTCAATAGGCTTCAGCTAGGATGGTTGGGGTCATGAGCTTCAGTGGACTCGATGATCGATGCTACAGTATCCGATAGGTACTCGATAGATGTTGCTATAGTACGTAGTCATAATGGGTAGATATAGACTTTGTGATTAGTAGTCATAGACCGGGAGTGCTATGATACGTGTAATTTTTAAGTGTTCTGAGCTGAACAATAGTAATTCCTAAGTACATGTGTTTTTGAGTACTCAATGAGCTAACGACTGGACTTTGCATGGAGGGCATAACCGGCGTAATGAGTAGTATAAGGTTGATTTCTGGTAAGCAACAGAATTTATGGTCGTGGTTGACCTTTGCTGCTGATGGATGATTATGAGTGTGATTTGCGTGTGTGGACTAATGTCGGTCAAGTTGTGAAGAACTTGTGCTGGAAAAAATATTCTTTAGTCTTTGCATGTGCAAATGGGCGTGGCGATAGTCATGATCAGTAACGAGGAGGACCAGGACTAGGATGGGGAAATCTAAGGTTCAGGCAATCGAGGATGTCACGTGTGGTGGTCGGGTTCACGCTGGAGCACATGGAGATCAAAGGTGGTGATGCGTGGAGAGGCTATAGGAGGTGCTATCCTGGAGGCTATGATATGTAAGGTGATGGAGCATGATGAAGATATAGGAGGTGTTGTCCTAGAGGCTTTATCATGTGGTGAGTTAGGAGTTATGGATGGAGTCCATAGCTGAGAAGATTTAGAGTTTGAATAAAACCTTTGTTCAGACAAGTTTCGGGTCCCTTGGTTTTCAGAAGAGATTAGGTTTTGAGTCCATATTTGAGGTAGACATGGTTTATGATGTTAACTTATAAAAGTAGGGAGAGACCATGGGTTAGTGTGGTGGTTTTTGGTGGGTATTAAGAGGGCTTTTACCGAGAAGGCTTTTGTTAAGGTTTTGGCTTTAGATTTTGTCTAGGTCTAGGGGTGCTTGTGATGGCACTTTGTAAATCCATGGAAATCCAGCAATAAAGATCATCTTGAATCAAATTGGTTTGTAATTTGCTTGAGAGCCCTGGTAATCGCTGGTGGATTAGATCTTCCAACTGTGGTAAAAGTGTTGAATCGATATTTGAAAATAGTGGATTTCGACTACATGCGAAGGTGTTGATTTTTCGAAGGTTGAAGCGATCGAAAACTTCGTTGATCATCAGGAGACTCCAAAAAGCGACGACAATTATTCACCCCTCCTCTGATTGCAATATTCGATCCTAGATGTTCGAATTCAAAATCCAGTCCCAACATTCTGTTACTGAGGTATGCCCATGCTGTTTTTAGGTTCATGGTCTTGATTTTGCTATAGAGATAATTGGATCAGAAATACTGCAAGAAACTGATGGTCTTGCTATGAGCTCTTGCAATGTGCACCTATTGCATGAGGAAAGGAAGAAGGTTTGCTTATGATTGAAACTTGCAAAATATATCCGTAAACCAATCTTCTGACTATTTAAGGTTTCAATTACAAGAGACAAAGAAGTTTGTTAGTGTCTTAGCATTTATTATTGCCTTATTGTGCATTGTTACCTTTCTTCCGCATCGATTTGTTATAATTGGTGACCCATCTATTGAACAAACTTGTGATGTGGTTTATTTGCTGCTTTGCCTAATCATTGAAATTCTTATAGCAATTTTTATGCATTAGGCCTTGTGCAAAATCAACCAACATTGTTTTGAATTTCTCGATTCAATCTAGCTATTAAGTTGTATAGAAGTAAATTTCTAGGAGGAACTTGTAGAAGCTCAGATTGAATATTTTTCACTTGCTTGGCTCATACTACTTTTGTAAACATTCTTTGTTCCTTTTCACCATAAACCTGCCTTTGATTGTGGTTATTTCTTTTGTATTCATTATTCGTCAGTAGATCGCTAGGAAATGCTAGAGCTGCTGCCTTGAATGGTAACAATGATTGCAAACAACTAAAAAATCAAATAGTACACACACTGACTAAAGCTAGCGGTCAGGTTGACTATGTTGAGGATGAAGGAGGCTTTATCCTTTGTTGTTCAAGTGCTCTCGGTGTTGTTCTTAAGCAATCTGGTGCTTGAACATTTTATCTATTGACTAAATTATCTATTATCTCATTTTTGTTTATTTCTTCTTATTTTTGTTGTGATACTCATGTTTCCTAGAGAACATTTGAAATCTATCATGGCATATTTGTGTACTTTCAAATTTGTCTCTACCCATTCTTGTGTTTGCATTACCCTTTCACAAGTTTTTTGGTTTCTGCCCTGAACTCTTTAGACATATATCGTAAACTTATATTCCCAGCTTTCCATCTGAAAACCGCTGCTTTAGCCATATACGCGTATTCACTGGACTTGAGAGTGATATATGCACCTAATTTGTAACAATAGATGAGAAAAACACCTCTCTCTCTCTCTCTCTTGTTCCAGCGAACCAGTATGAGTGGGTGGGCCCAAACAGCCCAATACAACACAACTGGTGGGCTTCTAAACAAAACACCTCCAGCCAACTAGGCCTGATGGGCCAATCCAACGGTTGGTGTCCGTCTAAAATGATAATACAAAGTAGTTCAAAGGGTTCTCAAGCATGATGTTCCCCAGTGTACTTCTGTCTGCCTCAATCTCCACCGTGTGATCTCTATCTTTTCCATTCATTTTTGTGTTAGCCTTCGGTACCTTTTGTTGGTCATGGTAGGATTAGTAACCATTTGTTCTTTGCTGTTGCATTAACATTGGAACATGGAAACTTTGAACAATTTTAAGCTCAGTAAACACTTTCACCCATAAGCCATAATGTGTGAGTTCTTTATGTTAGTTTTAAAAATGCATGTGTTCTGCTAGCTAACTTTGATTATTACCCTTACCATATGCATCGTTGAATGCACTCAGTTAATTTGCTTAATTGGCAATAAAAATGGTTTCAAATCTGATCGAGCAGCCTTTACAACAGTTTTTGTGACAATGGTCAATGGTGTAAAGAGCATAATGTAGTACAATAGATTTTGTCATGGTGTTCAATGGTGTAAATAGCTTGATGCAGTAGTTTGAAAAAAAAATAAAGATTTGGGTTTTAAAGAGGAACCAAATTACCATTTATGCAAATTTATTTTTTCTTATCTTTTTTTCCATTACAATGTGTTACCTTCGTTATTGAGCAATGTGTTACTTCCATTGCCTGAATTTGCCAAAGTTAGTTATTCCTTTAATGCTCAATTGTTCATACTGATTTTGTATTTTTTGCTTCACGATGCTAGATAAATTTAAGCACTAATTGTACGTGTTTTTCCAATAGTAAGATGAGCCAGTTACAACACACAAAATATGAATAATATTTGACGCCAATTGATTGAGAATACACACCAAATGTTTTTGTAGCAACGCATGAACATTTGACTAGTATTTGTAATAAAGCACGACCTCAATAAAGGCTTGGCCTAATGGAGTTATTGGGCTTAAGGAATTGCTTTTTAGGGGTAGATGAAGGCGTGAAAGTTGGACTCACGTTAGTACGAAAGAATGCATGCACATAGACGTGGATTGTGCAAGCGAGGCACTCGGGCGTGAAAGTTGGACTCGCGTTTGTAGGAAAGTATTCTTGCACATAGACGTGGATTATGCGTAGGGCTGGAAAATTAGCTCATGGCTCATAGCTCAGCTCGAACTCACTGCGAGCCGAGCCGGCTTGGCTCAAGCTCGTAAAATTTCGAGCTGAGCCTCCTTTGCGGCTCACAAAAAAATCGAGTCAAGCTCAAGCCACTCAAGAGCCAGCTTGGCTCGAGCACATAAAATTTCGAGCTAAGCCTCCTTCGCAGCTCACAAAAAAATCGAGCCAAGCTCGAGCCACTCGCGAGCTGGCTTGCGAGCCGGCTATGGCTTGTGTGTGCAGTGCAGCAGCCCACAGTTAGGGACTCAAGAGTTGGCCATGCGGTGTGGCTGTCCGATCTTCAACGGACCGCCCGATCGCCTTAGAGATGTTTGGACCACTCCGAATGTTCTTTCATTCTGCGCTGTTCGATCGGTTTTGGATATTCTATGGCGATGGTGACTTTCGGACCAAGCTGAATGATCCCGCCGTTGGATTGGCTAGAGACACTTGCAGCCACTTGGTTGACTTGGAGGTGAGGTTGCGGGTGAGTCGATCCCCTAACCTAACCCTAACCCTTCGGCCGCCACGCCCAAATTTTTGATCTTCATTCAATCGATCCCCCTCCACCGTGCTGTCCGCCACACCGCTTGCCCCTCCCACTGCATGGCCCGCCCCAACCACCGCGCGCCTGCCCCTCCCACCTTGCCACTGTGCCCCATCCTCCCCTGGTCACGTGCACTCCCTGTCGACCCGTCCTCCCCCAAGGCCCTAGCCCTGTCCCCGTGTTATCCCCCCAGCCTCGTTGTGCTTCCCCTACTCCTCCGTCCAACTCCCATACCATGGATCGCCAACAGAGCATGGAGTCTCGTACATGAGGGAAGAAGTCAGTCGACTCCAAGGCCTACGCATCTACACATGTTGGACCCCGGAGCAACAACTCCGAAACCCTTTGTGTAATTCACAGTAGTCCAGGATCAGCTAGTGCACACAGTGTAACAGGGATACATATCAAGCACCAATGACAAACTTAATTAAATAAAAGAGTATGACCTTATGGCTAGAGTTTACATCAATGCTCATTGGCAACAATAATAGAGGCAAATAACTGCGGAAGTAAACTGATAAAAGCGAAGCCCAAGCCTGCCCATAGGCAAACGACAGTAAGACGTGGCATGCTCATCCAGATCTTCACCGTAGTCAAAGTTGTCCTCCTCTGAGATAAGATAGCAAGGTGAGTACAAACTTATACTCCGCAAATCACACGGAATATGTAGTATAATGATAAAGGTAACAAAGGAAGGCATATATGGTTATTTAAGCATAAAATAGCACTTAAGAAAATACAGTAAATAAATTGAAAATGTTGAATTTAATACAGTAAGTAAAAATAGTATTGTATATGAAGTTAATATCGTTAGTGCAGGCTCTGACCAAACACTAACCTACCCATGGGCATCCCACCCAGACCATCTTTTCCAAAAGATCCCGTATGGATTTCATCCATCCATACACTTTCAATCACTCATGGATTCCATCCATCCATAAGGTTTTCATAAACCATTTTTAAAAACAAAGTCTAATCTGTGAAAAACTTTACTCAGCATACCCATGACTGTGGGCACAGCTATCCAGGATAGATTATACACTCTGCAGAGGTTGTACTGCTTTACCCACAAGACATGATCATCTCTTATTGCTATGTGATTAACACACTTCCTTAGATGTGCGGTGAAGAGATCATGATAAGACCTTTACATTGCAAAGCCTTCAACTTGGCAACGCCAATTGTAAGGTTTCACCCCAGTAAGGAATCCACCAGACCGGGACCCCCTCTTAAGACGAGTGAGACTTCTCATGGCACATGCCATGCTCACTTTCAACCTACGACGAGACTCAAGTTGGGACTCACAAATTAATCAGTCAGAATTGTCCTATACCAGCCTTGTGGTAGTACGATAAGGCTTTGCAATAGTAGCTCACAGATCGATCATTAAATGACTTAGGCTCAACCACATACCCCTTGTGCCCAACAATCAATACTATGTCACGGAACAACAGTGCATGCCTACACCCACCACCTAACCATTACCCTAAGTGTAAACCAGATTTTAGATTTTATTTCAAAACATTTCATAATTCTTACTTTTCAAAAGCTTATCATTTTATGTGAAAAGGTATCAGAAAACAAATATTATGTCCAAGTAGGTCTAAGAATTTGATATAAAATTCTCTAGCCCATACTAGCATACTACCTAGAGTTTTATTCTAGGGTGATAAGGTATCGAGGAATTCAATGTCAATGGAGGAATTAACAAGTAGGCAATAACTAAATTTAAAACTGAATTGAAATAAATTGAATAAAAATATGCATGCAGAATAATTTAAAACAACATAATTTTATTTCACAAACTGAGATTAACATGATCAAGGTGTGTGACTTGTCTTGCTCTGCAGTTTGGTGTGAATCGTCGTTGTAGAATTCTCCAGAATCTTCGCAGTCTACACGTGAAACTAACCCATCAAATTCAAATAAAATTTAAATAAATTCAAAAAAAATAAAATGAGAGTTGAAATGGATAGATTGGAATTTTTGATGAATTTAGGAATTGAACGAGTTTAATTGGAGTTAGGATGAAGGAGAACGGACTCTTAGAAGTTTAAAATTAGAGAAAAAGAATAAAAGGAATTTCTAGAATTATTTTTCTAAAGGAAATTGGAATTATGACGTCAGCACTGGATTTTATTTTCGTCTGAATTATTTTTATAAAGGAAAATCCGGTTTATGATGTCAGCATGGTGTCAGCCTTGGGGTTTTCTTTTTGGCCGAATTATTTTTCTACTGAAAAATATGGGTGAGAGGCTGACATATGGGCCCGGCTTTCATGGACCAGGTCCACGGACCCGAGGGGAGGTTGAGGTGGTAGGGGTGGGGTGTGGCGCTAACGTGGCTGGGGTGGCGCACACGCGGTGCATGGTGGCGGCCACGTCACCTGCCACGTCGACTCGGCTACTGACATGGCCATGCCGGACGGTGGCAGCGCCCAGCTCCCGATGGTCGCCGGCGAACGGGGGCGCGGCGGTGGCCGGTGAGGGGTGCAAAGGAGAGAGGGAAGCGAGGGGAACTCGGGGGTGGGCACGGCTTTACCGAAGATGGCCAGAGGTGGGCCGGCGGCGAGAAGAGGCTGCAGCGTCATTTGAGGCTCTGGTGTGACGGCACTCTGACGGCGAATTCAACTGGCGGAGGGGTGGTGGATGATCACGCGGACACCAGGATGCCGAGGATGGCGACTACGAGGTGCGAGGACGCCCAAGACGGTGGGAATTGCTCATTGGGCTCTGGTGTGACGGCACTCTGACGGCGAATTGAACTGGCGGAGGGGCGTAGTATGACATATCATAGCTATCATGTATTCACTGTTTTATGAATGATTTTATGAACTTTTTATCACAGTCATCGAGTGAGGATGTGGATTAGGAGGATATGCGTATGAGTGATGATGATCACAATGTTGTACCATCTACTGAGGAGGGGGAACAAGGACATGTTTATATGGATTCTTCAAGTTTGAATGATGGTGAACACATAGCTGTGGCTTTAACAGAAGATGGTATAGTTTTTCAAGGAAGAATAAAGAGGAGGGCAAAAAGGTGGAAGGGGTCTCCAAAGGCAACTGGGAGACAAAAACAAAGATGAGATTTTTGGAAGATTTTTGAGGTGGTGACTATTCCATCGAAGACAAAGAAAGGGGAGACCGATACAAAGGCAAAGTGTAGGTTTTGCTACAAGATCATGTCTTACAAACAAGGGCGTGCTACTTCACATTTGACGAGGTACATACCAAAGTGTATGCCATATATGAACAAGGTGGTTAAGATGAAAGATCAAGTTAAGCTCAACTTTGGTCCTGTCAAGGTAGGTGAGACTAGTTTATGTCTTGTTGCCACTCCTAGGGAATATGATCGTGATGAAACTCGTTGAATTATTGCTAAGATGATAATTTTCCATGAGTATCCTTATAGAATGGTCGAGCACACTTGGTTTAATGTTTTGATGAGTTACTTAAATCTGTCATATCAATTCATTAGTAGAAAGACGATAAGAAGTGAGTGCATTAAGATCTATGAATTAGAGAGGGAAGCCCGTAGGAAGAGTCTCAGAAGTGTGTCTCATATAAGTTTAACTTGTGATTTGTGGACCTCTAACCAAAACTTTTTCTACATAAGTTTGGTAGCACATTACATAGATAAAAATGGGTCATGTTCTTGTATATCCCAGTGTGTTTTGTGCGGCTCGCGAGCTGGCTCGAGCCAGCTCGAGCCAAGTCGGGCATTTTAGCTCGTTTCTTAAATGAGCCGAGCCACAGCTTCGAGCGAGCTCGGCCGAGCCTGGTTCAAGCCAACTCGGCTCGGCTCGTTTCCACCCCTAATTATGCGAGCGAGGCACTCGGTGTGCATGCATGGTAGTACTTGTGTATCCAACACTGTAATTAAGAGAAACAATTAGAATTTCCTAGAAAGAAAAACAAATAGAGGTGTTCGAAATCTTGGCTTAGACTGCGCTTGTTCCGATTAATCGTGCCGAACCAAGGCATAATACCATTGGTCTGGCCTAGACATAACAGAGCACAAATAGTAAAATGGGTCATGCTGGCCCTGCCCAACTGGGCATGACATGTTTGGGTCGGCACCTCGGCATGACACAAATAATAACTCTCCTATGGCAGCACAATAAAATTGCATATGGTTGTCACTAAAATTGCTTGTGTTAAGGTTGCTGTACTTTTTTGAGCGCGGACAGGTAACTTGGCATGAAATCACTTATGATTGACAGTAAAATTACTTATAATTGACAGTAAAAAAACTTGCGACTTAATGGCTGATAGTAGTTTTACTTGTGACTGGCAGTAAAATTACTTACAATTGATAGTAAAATCAACGGACCATCAGTATCCTGTTTGACTAAACATGCCTAGGCCGCCCAACAGCCCGAACCCTCTTCGTGCTGTGTCTACATCGGAGGGTAGACCGTAGACTGACATGGCACTCACGATAATCTATTTAGGCCAATCATACCAGATCTAATCAGACTGTGTTCTGCCTGGCCTGTGTCGTGGTGTGACCGGTGGCTCATTTGGCTAGGACTGGGCTAACAATGCGCTGCACTCTTTCGCCTAAGGCTGTAAAAAAAGCTCGAGGCTCACAAGCTACTTGAGTTCGGCTCATTTTAGGCTCAATTCGAGCTCAACTCGAACTTTAAATGAGTCAAACTCGAACTTGATCTCAAGCTCGTGAGCTTCACTGAACTGAGCTCGAATAGTTCGCGAGCCTCAATTCGAGCTTAAATAGTGATACATATTAACTTACCGAGCTTACCTGAGCTAAACTCGAGCTTGAGATTTTCTTATTGTTGAAAACTAGTGTATATTTGAATTATTTTGATTATTATTGAGCTTACTTGAGCCAAGCTCAAGCTCGAACTTTTCTTATTATTAAAAATTAGTGTATAATAAATTATTTTAATTGTTATCGAGGTTTAACAAATCAAGCTTGAGTCTACTCAAGCTTAGACTGAGCCAAACTCAAATTTAGGCTTGGTTTTAGACCCCAACTTAAATTTGGCTCGAGGTTCTATCGAGATCGATTATGAAAGGCTAGACTTGCTGAGTTTACTAGTTTTTACAGCCCTACTTTCCGCCTTTTTTGAGAAATTTGATTATTTGCCCCACCTTTGTTTACAAATAGCTTATTTGCCCCACAGATGATATCAATTGATTATTTGCCCCATCTTTGAATTTTCATTTGATCATTTGCCCTCTTTGCATTTCCAAAACGTTTTCTATTTTTAATGCTAAATTACCTTAGAAAATGACTAAATTACCCTTTGAGTCAAAAATGTTGAATCCACCTCCCATTCCCTTGTTCTTGAGGTATCCTGCGCTCGGAGCAACCATGAGTCGACGCCCTAACGCCGCCGAGCCTTGCACTCGTCGCATTTCATCCTCGGCGCCGCTTGGCCGCACCGCGCACGGCAACTCCGTGTATGCCAGGGTCGTGGACAGTGCGACTCCGTGCACGGCTGTGGCAACGAGCACAACTTCGAGGCGCCCTGCGACAACAACATCGTCGATGCTTCGCCGACGGTGTGGAACGCCTTGGGGCTCGACCAAAACGTCGGCATGGAGCACATCACCTGGTCTGACAAGTGAGCACCGAGCAGCAGTTGATGATTCGTGATTGTGCTCGTATTATTTGTTGGTTTATGTTACGTATACAAATTACAATAAACAGAGATGTCTGTGCGTACATTTAGTAATAGCCTTAGGGGAGTTCATGGTTCTGTATGTTGAGGAACCATCGCTGGCGACCAGTCCGATCGATTCCTCTGCTTAGAACAAGAACGAATCAATCATAGAATCATAGAACAATAGATTGAACACAGAGAGGTAGAGAGAACTCCTGGTCTTTCTTTATTGCTTTCAATTGCATCTGGTGTACATAATGAGGGGGGATAGGTCCCTATTTATAGCCTACGGTGGGGTGCCCAAATATGTCAGGACTCTGGCCGTGGGCCCAGTTTCCTAACACTCCCCCTTGGGAACTCACCCAACATGCTCATGCCTCGTCAAAACCTTGGTCGAGAAATTTCATGGAAAACTCGTCAAGGGAAAAAGAGTACAATCCACCCAATTCTATTTGGTCTTCAAGACTTTATTCTTTGGGTACTTAATCTTCATGATCAAGATTTATTAGCGGGCTTGTGAGAATTCTCCTCCTGAATTTTGCACTTCTCTAAGTCTCATCATTCCAATTCCACGCACGCACCTTTCAAAGCTAGATGCGGGGAGTGACTTAGTGAATAAATCTGTGAGATTTTCACATGACTTAGTATGCAGTACTTTAATCTCGTCCATCTTTTGCAATTCATGTGCATAGAAGAACTTGGGGTTGATATGCTTTGTGAGATGACTCTTCACATAGCCTATTTGTACTTGTGCAACGCAAGCGGCATTATCTTCATAGATAATAGTGGGGGTTTGCACAATGTTCATCCCACATGACTGCTGGATGTGGTGAACCATTCGGCGGAGCCAAGCGCACTCTCGTGCGGCTTCATCTGATGCTATAATTTCTGAGTGGTTCGTCGAAGTAGCTACCAGGCTTTGCTTAGACGATTTATATGAAATTGTAGTTCCACCACACAGGAATACATAGCCTGTTTGTGACTTTACGGTATGCGGATCCAATAGGTACCTAGCATCTGCATAGCCAATCAAGTTCAAATCTTGATTCTTTCTATAGAACAATCCAAGGTCCTTGGATCCTTGGAGATATCGGAAGATGTCCTTTATGCCCTGCCAATGCCTTTTGGTGGGCTCTGCACTGTACCTTGCTAAGAGGTTTACGGCAAATATAATGTCCGGTCTAGTGCAGTTTGCTAAGTACATGAGTGCTCCCACTGCACTCAAGTATGGGAATTCTGGTCCCAGGACTTCCTCCCCCTCTTCCCTAGGTCGGAAAGGATCTTTTTCTTGCTGTAAAGACCTACCGATCATCGGTACTTTCGAGGGAAATGCTTTCTCGAAGCCAAACCTTTCTAGCACCTTCTGGGTGTAGGTCGACTGATGTACCAAGATTCCTTCAGGGATATGCTCAAGTTGTAGGCCTAAACAAAACTTGGTCTTGCCCAAATCTTTCATTTCAAATTCTAACTCCAAGTAGGAGCTTGCTTCTTTTATGTCTTTGGCTGTCCCGATGATATTCAGATCATCTACATACACAGAGATTATACAGAATCCATTCTGGGATCACCGTATAAATACACAAGGACAGTCTTCATTATTCGTGTAGCCTTTCTTGTAGAGAAAGTCGCTTAAGCGATTATACCACATTCTTTCAGATTGTTACATCCATCTGTTGACTTTACGAGTTTCACCTTTGCTGATTTCTATTTGCTCTATCTTGGTTCGGAGAGGATTCCTTCAGGACTTTCATATAAATTTCCGAATCCAAGTTACCGTAAAGGTATGCTGATCACAACATCCATCAATTTCATTTCTAAGTTCAAGTTCGCTGCCATTGAGATCAAATATCTAAAGGTGATTCCACTCATGACTGGGGAGTAGGTTTCTTCATAATCAACTCCAGGACGTTGGGTGAAACCTTGTGCCACCAGCCTTGCTTTGTATCTCACTACTTCGTTTCTTTCATTTCTCTTTCGAACAAATACCCACTTGTGCCCAACAGGGTGTATGTGGGGAGGTGTGCGACATACGGGCCCAAATACCTCTCTTTTGTTTAGAGATAACAATTCAGTTGCTATTGCTTTCTTCCAATCTTCCCAATCTGATCTTTCCTTACATTCAGCGAGTGATGCAGGCTCGGGATCAAGATCGATGATTGTGGCAATTTTCTTTGCGAAGTAGATATCGATATTGGCTATTGTCCTATTCAAGGACTCTCCCATGTGCACATAATTTATAGCTATTTGCTCATAAGTTGCTTCTTCTGGAGCGATTGCTTCTGCTGGAGCTTCACCTTGCGCATCGCTTCTTTCAATTGTGGTGGCAAGTCCCTTTAGTTTTTCGGCTCCGATGTGTGCGCACACATCCATGCCGATGGGGATATTCAGATCCGGTATGCCCTTTTCTGAAGGTGTCATACTTGTGCCAGGTCTCCACTGGCTCCCCTTCTCATTCTGGGGGACTTCAATGATCGGCTGTGATAAATCTCTCTTATCCTTTTTCGCCGGGCGTCCCCGGTTACTTTAGACTCGAGGAACCGAAGTTCTCGTCCTTTTATTCTAAGGCCTCTAGACGGGATTAGGGATACCTTCAATTTTCTTTGGTATTTCAACCCACTCCGGTGCATTGCGTGCAGGCACATGCGACTTAATCACGCTCTTCAAATCACTAAAGTGATCGGGCAGTTCATTTGCTAATGCTTGCAAATCGATGATCTTCTGGACCTCTTTTTCAGTTTCACTAGTGCGCGGGTCATGTGCATGAATTCCCGTGGCTTCCCACGTAATTTCCCGACATTTTTCATCAACGGGTTGATTTCCTCCCCCTAATGATGGGAAATTATCCTCATAAAAAATGCAATCAGCGAAGCGGGCAGTATGCAAATCTCCCGTCATGGGTTCCAAATACCTGATTATGGATGCAGTCTCATAACCAACGTATATCCCAGGTGCGGAGTGGGCCCATTGCAGTACGCTGCGGAGGTGGTATCGGTACATAAACTTTGCATCCGAACCTCCTAAGATGAGAAATTTTCGGTGGTGACCCTTGCGCTAGTTGCATAGGTGAATGGATGTTGTAGGCCGAAGGTCTAAGGTTGATGAGATTCGCTGCATGAAGGATTGCGTGTCCCCAACATGTAGCTGGCAAATTACTTTTATGCAAGAGGGGTCGGGCAATAAATTTAATTCTTTTAATTAAAGCCTCTGCCAAACCATTCTGGGTATGGACATGCGGTACCGAATGCTCAACTGCAATTCCCATCGCCATGCAATAATCATCAAATACCTTTGAAGTAAATTCGCCGGCATTGTCCATTCTGATGGACTTGATGTGATGATCAGGAAACACATTTTCTGATGCGAATGATCTGCGAAATCAATTTTGCAAAGGTGTGGTTTCTTGTGGACAGCAAACTCACATGTGACCACTTCGAAGAAGCGTCAATGAGCACCATAAAATACTTAAACGGCCTTGAGACGGGCTGAATGGAACCGCAAATGTCTCCCTGGATGCGTTCCAGGGATGCAGGGACTTCATCCTTCACTTTCAGAGTGGAGGGTCTAGTAATTAGTTTCCCGGTGGCACATGCAGGGCACACAAAATCTTCATGATTCGAAAAATTCTTCACATTAATATTATGCCCATGCAAATTGTTTATTATGTTTCTCATCATTCTAAGACTTGGGTGGCCTAATCTGTCATGCCAGAGACAGAAGAGTTCAGAGCTTCTAAATACTGTCTTCAGAACAGTGTACGCTGCAGGCGCCTTAATGTTGGTATAATATACCCAGTTTCAAGTGAAGGAAGTTTTTGTAATACCCTTTTGCCATTCTCTTCGCGCTTCGTGATGAGCAGGTATTCCTTACCGTACTCTTCGTCAGTCTCTACGTGGAAACCATTGGCGCGAATATCCTTAAAACCTAGGAGAGTTCTAGTCGATTCTTGGTACAATAAGGCTTCTTCAGTGACCAAAGTTGTGCCCATTGGAAGTATAATTGTGGCTCTTCCGGAATCGATTATACATGCATCGCTTCCGGCGATTGTCGTAAGGCTGCCAGTGCTCTTACGGATCGACTGGAAATACTTAGTCTCTCTTAAAATGGTATTCGTTGTGCCGCTGTCGGCAAGGCATACTTCCTCCATAGGGCGCCACACGTGTTCTAATATAACATATTGAATTACATGTATTAGAAGACATTCAACACATAAATAAAATACGCCAATATCAGACCATATAATGTCATTATAAACTGAATAAATGAATGTTTTATTCCAAAATCATCCAACCATTACGAGAAAGCAAAATCCTAAAGCACTAACCATGCAAGTTCTAAACTTGTCCATTTAACACAAAATAAATGGCAATTAACATTTTATGCATTCTGTGTATCAGACGGAATCAACTAGAAAATCATCGACTTCTTCGGCTATTTTCTCAGCAGTGACATTCTCTTCAAGAGAGATCATGGCGGTGGCTGCCTCTAAGTCGTAAGGGGGTGCTGCTGCCAGGATGGACTCAACCTCCATCATCTCCAGCAGTTGTTCAGGCTGCTCTCCCTCAATGGCTGCAAAGTGGGCTTCAGGTTGCCCTTTGCCATTCTTCTTTTGGGCTTGGTGGGCATCAATGACATGTTGCGGTTCTTTGCATATCCGCGACCAATGCCCCCAGTTGCCATATTTGTAGCAACCTTGGTTCTGCTGGCCATAGGTCTTGCCACTCTTCTTAGCCTTTTTGTCGTTTGGAGCATCTGACTTGCCTTTCTGGGCAACAATCTTACCTTTCTTCCCCCTTCTCTTCATCAAGGACTTTCGCACCTTGTAACTACTGGTGTTGGCTTCACGGCCAGCGGAGCTGCCTGGTGGCTGAGAGACGTAATTCTTGCGGAGAAGTCCGTCCTGAGCCTCTGCCACCTGCATCATATCAATCAATTCGGCGTACTTCTTGTAGCCGTCTTGACGATAGTTGCGGGCTGTTTGTACAGCACTGGGGTGAAAAGTGGACAGGGTCTTCTCGATCTTCTGCTCATCTGTGATCTCTTTGCCACAGAGTTGAAGATTAGTACAAATCCTGTGCAAGGAAGAATTGTATTCCCCGATCGTCTTAAAGTCGGCAAACCTCAGTCTGATCCACTCCTGCTCTGCTTGAAGAAGAATGGTGTACTTGAGCCTCTCAAACCGCTTCTTGAGTGCCGTCCAGAGTGCTAGCGCATTTCTTTCCGCCATATATTCATTCTTGAGAGTCGGGCAAAGGTGGTGCCTGAGAAAATGAAGTGCCTGAGCATTTTCCTCAGGTGTGGGTCGGGCGTCTTTCTGTCCACTTAACCCAATAGCTACGTTGAGCTTCTGACCCCCAAGCACAATCTCGACATCGGATGCCCATGTCAGATAGTTTTGGCCATTCTGGGCCAGCTCCTTGAACTCCCGGTTCGAAATTCTAGTTATCTACATGTGTATGAACGAAAAATAAGTTTACTGTAGGTAAACATGCATGGAAAATTTACTACAGGTAAATAAATGGTACAAAAGGTTCTCATAATGTTTCATAATTTTCTATGCATTTTCTATAATTTTACAGCTAATTTTAATGATTAAAAGCAATTTTCAGCAATTACAATTAACCAAAACAGTAAATAGATACAGAAAACACATAAAACAGTAATGGCATAAATAAATAAGCTTCAAATGCTAAAAATAATGCAAAATTCGGATTCCCGAGGCCCTTTTATGCGAAAATATGAAATTTCAGCAAATTCTGCAATTCCAGAGGGTTTTAACGCAAATTTTCAATTCTGAGAAAATTCACGCAATTTTCTGATCCACCGAGGGGTTTTCTACAAAATTCTGTACCCGCTCGTAAATTTAAGGACCTTTTTGTAATTTCCAGAACTACGAAAGCTTTTCTTCGAAAGATTAGGACTGAAATGCAAAATTAAGGGTGCATCGACAATATTCATAAAGGAGGGGAGTTTTCTGCAATTTCGCACCTTTCCCGCACGACCCCCCTTTTTTCTCTGTCGGCCTGCTTTTGGCCGAAAAAAGGCCCATTGGTTGGCCCATGTGCTTTTGGCCGAAAAAAGGCCCATTGGTTGGCCCATGAGCCAGCCGGCCCATATCGCTGGTTAAAACCCCGGTTAGGGTTTCCTTCTTCCGGTTTTTGTGGCGGCGGCGGCTCCCAGCCCAAGCGGTTGGCCGGGCGGCGTGTTGGGGATAGCCGGCGCAGGCGGTGCCAGGCGAGCTCGGGTGGAGGGCGACCGGATCGGGTCAACAGGCAATGGCGGCGCGGCGCCATGGGGCGGCGGCCGGCGGAATCGGGATGGCGGTGCGCGGCCGGGTAGGGCCGATTCGGCGGCGATGACGGCGAGGCGAGTGCGCAGACTAGCCTCGGGTGGCTGCGGCCGTGCGCATGCGGCGCAAGCAAGCCAAGCGGCGCCCGCCCGGCGAGGCGTCTGCAGCGCGACACGTGTAGCGCGGCCGATGGCGGTGGCGGGCCGGGAAATGGCGAGGCGGCGCATGCGGACAACCGGAGGGTTTCGGGGGGGGCGGCATGCTTTGGGAGCTGAGGCGCGGTTTGGCCGCGCGGTGCATGCGGACGCAGGCCGGCGATTCAGCGAATGGCCGCCGATGGCATGGCAGCGTTCGAACGCACGGATCTGGCGGCGTGCCAACTGTAGGCCGGTAGCATGCGGCTCAGGCAGCAGCGCTCGGCTGCGGGCCAAGGGGAATTCGGGCGGCTCTTCCGGAGGCTTAGGGCGGTGCGCATCCTGCGGGGAAGCGAGCCATGCCCAGGTGGCCATGGTTCCATGCCGGCGGTCAGCGGCTTTAGGTCGGCACCCTGATTTTGTTGTTGTGTTTTTTTTTCTCATTCTATGCAGCAACCATGCAATTCAATGCGCAGAGACCGAACAGAAAACAATCTCTTTTCTAATGCAATGATCGTGCAGAAACAAACAAAACCATGCAAAATTTCGTTTCAAATCTACGATGCAATCAACATCTACCCCGTTTCGCAATCTACCGATCGACATTGTGTTGGTGATTTCAGATCTGCTCGCGGTAGATTTGGGGCGGATTTGCATCGTTTCTAATCTACAGTGCAATCAACATCTACCCCGTTTCACAATCTACCGATCGGCATTGTGCCGGCGACTTCAAGTCTGCTCGCGGTAGATTAGGGTGGATTTGCACTGTACAGATTCAATCTAGAACGCGGAAAGAAAATACATATTCAAAAGCGATCTAAAAAATTCAATCTGTGCTTCGATGATTACCTCGTTCACCGGAGCGAAGTCGTGCTGATAACGTGTTGAGGAACCATCGCTGGTGACCAGTTCGATCGATTCATCTGCTTAGAACAAGAACGAATCAATCATATAATCACAGAACAATAGATTGAACACAGAGAGGTAGAGAGAACTCCTGGTCTTTCTTTATTGCTTTCAATTGCATCCGGTGTACATAATGAGGGGGATATGTCCCTATTTATAGCCTACGGTGGGGTGCCCAAATATGTCAGGACTCTGGCCGTGGGCCCAGTTTCCTAACACTGTATACGATGTCCTTGTTGTTGTTTACAAATAAATAGTATATTGTCGTGCAGAAAGCACTGGGGCTTGACAGTTGAGACACAAGTATTAACCACCGAAATTTAACAAAGCAGTGAATAAATTTGCATTCGCAGTTTCAGGAGTAATTCAAGTGGTTTTCACACAGAAGATACCAAAAGACAGTTGAATTCCTATAGAAAATCTTATGTTGACTTCCATCTTGATACACTTGAAGCCATCATTTTGCAATTGGTGCAAATAAGTTAGTTGGCAAAGCAGGCAACAGATAGTACAAACTAAGTAGGGACTCTGATGGATTGGTAGAGCCAGGAACTTACGAATTCGGCAGCAGCAGCAAGGCCATTCCCATTACCACCGCCATTAGTTGCAATTTGCTCTGCTCGGGCAGCAGATTTCAGCGGCCAGTCCTCAGGGTTTTGCGCAGCACCAGCAACGTATTCAAGACCATTGCGATTGTAGTACTCCTTGAGATAGTTGGTATAGATGGACCAATCGACGAAACCGTGCGACGGCACTAGCCTGTCCCATCCCCATGCTTTGTCCAAAAGATCTTGTTGAATATGAGCAGGGCATTAGGGCACAGAGGCAGCAAGGAGAAATTACTACCAAATATCACGAACAAGACAGATCTAAGGAAGCAAAGAAGGGAGCATAGCAGTCTAGATTGACTCAAAGGGCAATTTGATCATTTTTTTAAGGTAATTTAGCATTAAAAAAATAGAAATGGTTTGGAAATGCAAAAAGGGCAAATGATCAAATGAAAATTCAAAGATATGGCAAATAATTAATTAATATCAACTGTAGGGCAAATGAGCTATTTGCAAATAAAGGTGGGGCAAATCATCAAATTTTTCTTTTTTTTTATGTGTGGAAAAGGAACAAACCTGAGGAAAGGAAAGCACTGAGCCACCGAAGCGCAGAGAGAGGGAATAGAGCTTCCCTATCCCCCTCTCCCTATTCTCTCAATCTAAACCACTCAAATCTCATCCAATGGCTAGTTTTTTTTATATTTTCACCATTTGCCCATCCATCATAAATAATAAAAAAATACATAAAAATAAAATTTATTTTTTTATTATAATCTTTTTACAGAAATTATAATTTTATTTTTTTCTGTAAAAAAATTATAATAAAAAATTTTATTTTTTCTGTATTTTTTATTATTATTTATGATGGATAGGCAAATGATGAAAATATATAAAAAAAACTAACTATTGGATGAAATGTGAGTGGTTTAGATTGAGAGAATAGAGAGGGGAATAGGGAGAGGGGATAGGGAAGCCCCCATTCAGAGAGGGAGGGAGTTGGGGAAAAATTCGGTTTGCGGAGGTCGTCGCGTCGGCGTCGCCATATCTACTCTCCTTTACCCTCCCACGGTCCCACCCCGACTCCCTCCTACTCAGCCGTCGCCGATACGGCCTCCAGTCCAACTCCGGCGAGGTAAGCATGCGGTACAGATTCGGTCTTGCGATGCAGCTAGTCTACGGTTTGTTCGGAATTTGCTTCCCCCTTCTTACGCTTTCTCTTCGGAACTACTTCGCAGATTGGATTGGATTGGATTAGGGTGGATTGGAGTGGAGCCGATCTGATCTGATCGGCTTGTGCTGGCGTTCGAAGAAGCTTTGAGGAGGGGCTAACTCGCCGTCGCGCGGCCAGATCTGTCTTCCTGCGGCTGCGCGCCTGCCCGCCATGGAGGGCAACAAAGACGACGCGGCTAAGTGCCTGCGCATCGGCAAGGGCGCCCTCGATGCCGGCGACACCGCCCGCGCCGTCAAGTTCCTCTCCAAGGCCAAGCGCCTCGACCCTTCCCTCTCCATCGACAACCTCCTCGACCCCCTCCTCAACCAAGACGACCCGTCCCCCTCGTCCACCTCGTCATCATCGTCTTCATCCCCACAACCCCCGCCGCCGCCGCCTCGTCCTGCAGCAGCAGCAGCTGCAGAAGAGGCGTCGCAGACTGATGGCTTGAGAGTGAGGAAGCAGAAGGGTAAGAAGAAAGAGGACGAGGAGGAGGAGAGCGGTGGTGATGCTGCTGGTGCGAGGACGTACACGGAGGAACAGCTGGAGGTAGTGCGCCAGATCAAGAAGAAGAACAGGGATTACTATCAGATACTCGGCCTTGAAAAGGACTGCACTGTTGAGGACGTGCGTAAGGCCTACCGCAAGCTCTCCCTAAAGGTGCACCCAGATAAGAACAAGGCCCCTGGCGCTGAGGACGCTTTCAAGGCCGTCTCCAAGGCCTTCCAGTGCCTCACCGATGCGGAGAGCCGCAAGCGCTATGATCTTGTTGGTTCTGATGAGCCGCCGACGTACAACAGGAGGGCGGCATCCAATGCCCATGGGTACAATGGATTCTACAAGGATGACTTTGACCCGGATGAGATATTCAGGAGCTTCTTTGGCGGGATGGCACCTGCCTCCACCAGGCAGTTTGGACAGTTCGGGACGTTCCACTTCAGGACTGGCGGGATGCAGAACTCTGGTGGCTCTACTGTCCGAATGCTTGTTCAGCTGTTGCCTGTCCTACTGCTTCTGCTGCTCAGCTTGCTGCCACCCTCTGAGCCTGTGTACTCGCTGTCTCACTCCTATCCTTATGAGCACAAGTTCCAAACCCCACGCGGAGTCCCGTACTATGTCAAGTTGCCTAATTTCGAGGAACAGTATCCACACCAGAGCACTGAGCGTGCGACACTGGAGCGGCATGTTGAGAGGGATTACTTCTCAATACTCACGCAGAATTGCAGGGCTGAGATACAGCGTCGCCATTGGGGTCTGTCCCACCAGACACCGTACTGCGATATGCTTCAGAAATTTGAGGCGACAGCACAGTCATTCGTCCAATAGTGCAAGGTGTGGTTCAACTTTCTGTGCACATAATTTTGCGGTAGCAATATATTTCTACGGCATGGATTTTTTTTTTGTAGTGCTTTGCAACTTATCTGCCTTGTATCATGAGTCCCTTTCCTTTCTAATGCAACATAATGCACTTAAAGCCCTAATTCCTACTTCAATTTCGTCCTTTATTACATCCTAAGGGCGCATATGCATGGCAAGCGAGTTATGCTTTCCACCTGAATATTGGTCCATTTTGTTTTGATTGTGAAAGAAAGGAAGTAGAAGGCGCCATTTTCTTTTTTCTTTTTTGAATATTTGAATTCTGCAGTGAGATTTGAATTCACTGATGCATCATGCACATCATAACCCTTGATCATCTTTTTCATATTTTCCTTTGTGGATTGGCTATCACTTAAATATCATTGGTAGCACTAGCTAGTATGCCAATGTTCGTAAGTATTGTGTTTGTTAGTTAATGGAAATGCATGTCCATGTTGTGAGCCTTAGCTCTGGATCTCAGGTTTTAGGGATGGATGGGCTGGGGATTGTTGGCTTCTTCCCAGCGAGGGCCTCCTTGCCTCGCCGTGGTTGTCGCCTTTTCCAGAGATTAGGGATTGGAAGAAGAGAATACTTTATTTCTTGTCCAATCCCTCCGCTCAAACGCAGGAAGGTATTTATAACTCTTACAATCCCAGCCTCCTTTAGAGACCGACTCCTAAACAACTCCTTAGCTAAAGCAATCTGTAAGGATGTGTTTGGTTGCTGGGATGGAGTGGGATGGGATGGGATGGGGATGGGATGAGATGGTTCCACAAAAAAAGTGGAACCACATGGTCCAGCATCTAAGGAGAATATTCTCTAAATTTGCACAGGCTCATCCCACTTTGGACCATTCCATCCCACCCCATCCCTCAAACCAAACACATGGATAGATTTGGTCAAAGGAATCATCTCATTCCATCCCAGCAACCAAACACACCCTAAAGGACTTCCCTAATGCACGCAAGAAATAAAATAGGAATCCGAACCGAAGTCGAACTGCTAATTCGGATTGGGTTTGCCAGGCAGTTTGGAACGTCTGCCATAATGCTTTCCCCAATAAGAATCCGTAACAGTCCAACACATTAATTATGTTGAGGGAGGGTCTCCGCGCTAACTCGGGCCCACAACAACTTCGACATGGCATCACACATTGGGGAATCCACCTCAAACAGGTCCGTGGATCAACCCCGGACGTGGACTAGTCCACCCCGGATGAGGTCCGTGGGCCAACCTCGGGCGAGGCCCACTTGGCATAAAGGACGAAAATACCCTGAGAAGTAAGTTAGGTCTTGAGGCGAACTTATAATTTCACTCGCCTTCTCCTCCCACTCTATAAATAGGATCCCTTGTGGGTGGAGAGGGGGAGGCTATTTGGAGAAAATTGATCATTTGCCACTTTGAAGAGTGGGCTTCGCAAAATTGCCACTTTCAAAATTGTCTTGGCAAAAATACCATGCAGTACATTTAACTCTTGATTACCATGCCATTTGAGCTATTTAACTCATTTAATAATTTTTTTCTAATTTCAGGGGCTAGGAAATGAACTGTCTTCTTTGAAATTCCTACGTTCCACGTGCTAACAATGAAAGTTTTCCGTCAAATTACAAGTGGCATTTGTAAAACCCATCATTTCAAGCAAGTATATTAATGGCCTATTTGGAACGCCGAAATTTTATAGAAATTTAGAGAAAACAGTTTAATTCTTATATGAATGAGGAAAAATCCTTGTGTTCCAAACGAGTTCCAAATTACTATCGAAGGGTAGGAGAACACAAGCCTAATTTATGTAGGAGGACGAGAATAGAAAGCACAATCGTGTGAGAATTAGGCGTACACTTTCTGAAGTGGTATAAAAGTTCTAATGCTTCTTCATTTTTAAACCTAACATGCAAGTTTAATTATCTCTGCCAACATTATCCAAGCCTAATGAACGTAGGAACTTAGTAAGGGTAGAAAGGTCTTTTCCAGCCCGTGAAATTAGAAAAAAAATATTAAATGAGTTAAATGACTCAAATGGCATGGTAATCAAGAGGTAAATGTACTGCATGACATTTTTGCGAAGCCAATTTTGAAAGTGGCAATTTTGCGAAGCCCACTCTTCAAAGTGGCAAATGATCAATTTTCTCGGCTATTTGTAACCCTAGACACCTATATACAATACACTTGTTCATTCATTCGTGTGTAATTCTCGTTCGGTCCCTTCTCATCCTTGGTGGTCTTCGAATCCGACCGGAGGTGCTTACAAGTGTACTTTCTGATCCCATATCGATGACAAATTATATTTAGTATGTCCTTATTACTAGGCATGTTTAGTTGCAATACATAAATAGGCTCGGATGTACCAATTAGCTATAGGATGGGTAATAATAACTTGCCCTGACAGCTAGCAGTGTGCATAGCATAAAGAGAACCGAAAATCACCCTACAATCTTCTACTGATCAAGTATCATATGGTCTTAAGTCTTAACTTAATTGTTCTGCTATGCCACCATCTTTCTGTGCTGCATTGTATGGATTTCAAGGATGAAATTTTGTAGCCATGCTAATCCATGGCAGATGTCCCATTCCCAATGCCTTGGTGTTGATTTTGCTCATTTTAAAGAATCAACGTGTTACAGCCCCTGGATCGCAGGGGGTAACGATGGCTAGATGGAAGGGGGAGCTCACCCTGGCGACCGCCAGGACCCTCCTTTCCCGTCGTCGCCAGTAGGGGAACCGAACAGAGGTATGTAAGATAGTAAACCCTAATATTATTCTTGCTTGTTCCTGAGTGCGAGATTACAAACTATATATAAGATGCTATTACAATCCAAACCAACTCCAACTCTAAAGCGAGTCCGACTCTATTTGGAGTGCAAACCAACTCCAACACGAGTCTTACTTGACGAGCATATAAGCTATAATCTATTAGCAATCATACTGCATTAAGAACTCTTCTAATCAGCCTAAGGCTTAGATCGACGTTTATAGACTATAACATCTCTCCCTTCCTCGCGAAGCAGCTCGTCCTCGAGCTGAAAATTTGGATAAATCTCCTGGAACTGGGACAGCGAAATCCAAGAGGCATCAGCAACAGTAGTACCCTCCCATTGTACCAGGACCTGGTGCTGCCCCTGCCGGCTGGCGGACTTCAAGACACGCAGAGGAGTAGGAATGACACGGCCCTGATGGATTGGCGGCAAGGGTGGTGGAGTGGACGGAGGGTCACCCTGAAACTTTTTTAATAAGCCCACATGAAAAACATCGTGAAGTTTAGCAGCCGGTGGTAATTCCAAGCGATAGGCGACCGTCCCAATACGTTCAAGAATCTTGTAAGGTCCAAAATATTTGGGCCCCAATTTGCCACCGATGGACACTCCGAGAGAGGCTGCTGGGCGATGAAGAAGACGCAGCCAGACCAAATCGCCCACATCAAAAGAAATGTCACGATGATGGCGATCGTAGTGCTTCTTGGCATACTCTTGGGCTTGAAGAAGGCGGGCACGAATGTCCTTCAGAAATTGATCACGAGCCAATAAAGAAACTTCCACTGCTTGGACGGTGGCTTCCCCTTTTTCGTAAGAGCGCAAAGAAGGTGGATCCCGTCCATAAACCACCTTAAAGGGGGTTTCGCGCAGGGCGGAGTGAAAGGATGTGTTATAGCAATACTCGGCCCATGGGAGCCATTCTAACCACTGACGAGGTCGATCGCCTGTTAAGCAGCGCAAATACATGGCAATCACCTTATTAACAGCCTCAGTTTGGCCATCAGATTGCGGGTGGTATGCCGAACTGAGGTGAAGCCGAATCCCCGCTAGACGGAACAAGTCTTGCCAAAAATTGCTTGTAAAAACAGGGTCGCGGTCGCTGACAATGGAGGAGGGTATCCCGTGGAGTCTCACAATCTCATCAAAGAAAACTCTAGCAACTTTTGTAGCTGAGTAAGGATGAGCCAATGCAATAAAATGTGCGTACTTGGAGAACCGATCGATGACGGAGAGGATGACCGTTTTTCCATTAACACGCGGAAGTCCTTCGACGAAATCCATTGCAATATCTGACCAGGGCTGTGCAGGGACATCCAAGGATTGCAGAAGGCCGGCGGGGTGTAAGTGTTCAACTTTGTTGCGCTGACACACCATGCAGTTCCGCACAAAGTCCCGCACCAAGCGCTTAGCTCCTGGGATGTAGAAATCGTGACGCAGACGGCATAAAGTCTTCTGGATGCCCTCATGGGCTGCATGAGCCGAAGTGAGAATGGTCGGCAAGGACGGCGATGCTGCAGGCACATATACACGTCCGGAATAAAAGATCAGGCCATCTTTGACAGACCATTTAGCGCCCAGTGTGCCCTCGTCAATCTCAGACTTCAGACGTTGCAAAACTGAGTCAGTCAACACTGCGTTGCGCAATTCTGGAAAGAGGGCAAAGGCTGGTGATGATATAGCCATGAGACAGGTCGCAGGGCATTCGCGGCGCGATAAGGCATCGGCGACTGTATTGAGGCGACCCGGCCGGAACTCCACAGTGAAATCATATCCAAATAGTTTGCTCACCCAGTGGTGCTGTGGGATTGTGGACAGTCGCTGGTCCAGCAAGAATTTTAAGCTATAATGATCAGTACGAATAAGAAAGGTGCGGCCCCATAAATAAGGTCTCCAATGACGGACAGCTTGGACGAGCCCGATCAATTCGCGCTCATAAGCTGGCAGCTTCATACTATGTTGCCCAGATACCCCAATACGGATACGGATACGCGATACGGCGATACCGCGATTCGCCATTTTCCTAAAAACATCGATACGATCGTGTATATATATATATATATATATATATATATATATATATATATATAAAGATAAAAATAAGAAATTCATGAATTCTTATAAGGAATTGAGAAACCGAGAATACCTTAATATTCATGGAGCAACTTGCTTGATACTTCAGTTCTCCCTCCTGATTATTAGACTAATATAAGGAATCATCTGCGAAGAATAATAGAATAGATAAGTACATATACACAAATAATGAAGTAAATAGCATAATCACAAGTCATGAATCATGATTGATAGTTGGTAGTAAATTAAGTATTCGACAGACCACTCGAGCCTCCAAATACACCACCAGATGCCATGATTTAATCTAAGCAACAGGACAACAAATAGCAAATAAACAAGCTAATGACAACAAACAACATGACCACTGATGGGTGACAAATACATTGATTCATCCAATACATTGTCATCCAATACATTGTCAACAAATAGCAACAAATAGCAAGCAGTGAGCAGAGCAGTAGAGCACATACTGGAGTGGAGGCCACGGGCGGAGGCGACGACCAAGGCGCCAAAGCGTCGGCGGCGAGGGATGGCGGAGGCGGCCGGAGGCGAGGAGAGGATAGCAGGCGGCGACCGGAGGGGGCGGACAGAGTCGTCGGCCGAGGCGACGGAGGACGGCGAGGCGCAGGCGAGCGAGGCGCCAGCGTCGGCGGCGGGAGAGGATGGCGGCGGCAATGAGGCGATGGGGAGGGAGGCAGGCGGCGGCCGGAGGACGGACGGAGAGAGCAGCGGCGGCGACGGAGGAGGCAAGGCGGCGGCCGGAGGACGGACGGAGGCGCTGGGCCGAGGCAACGGAGGGATGGGCAAGGCAGCGAGCGGCGGCGGCGAAAGCGGCAGGAGGCGGCAGGCGAGGCGGCGGCCGGAGGACGGACAACGCGATGAGCGAGGCGGCGCGGCAGCGAGGCGATGGCGGCCGAGGCGCTGGCCGGGCGGCGCAGCGGCGCGAGGCGGCGCGAGTTGAGGCCGCGGCGGCGAGGCGGGCGCGGAGACGACGGGGAAGCGATGGGCGTCGAATGCGTGGAAGCGGCGGGGATCTGGATCTGGATCGAGGCTCGCCGTGGGTTGGGGTATTAGGTTAAGTATCGAAAAGTATCGGAGTATCGAGAAGTATCGGAATTAATTTCTTTTTGAATAATCAATAAATTCGGATACTTACAGGATACGTATCCGGGCTTATCGGGGCAGTATCCGTATCCGGTACAGTATCCGATACCGGTACGTGACTTTTGTTAAGTATCCGCGTAACATAGGCTTCATATGGCGAGGCACGATTGGTCGACTGAAGAATGCAATGGGGCCGGAACCTTGATGGAGAACAGCCCCAATTCCTGTGCCAGACGCATCACATTCCACAACAAAGTGTTGTGTGAAATCGGGCATGTGTAATACCGGTGCCCTTGTCAAAGCCGCTTTGAGAGCTTCAAAAGCTTGTTGAGCGGCGGGGGACCACCCAAATGCTTCCTTTTTCAAGAGGTGGGTGAGGGGTGTTGCTATTTTCCGAAATCCCGAATGAATTTGCGATAGTAGCCGGCAAGACCCAAGAATCCTCGCAAGGCTTTGACTGTCATGGGTTGGGGCCAAGCAGAAATTGCTTGTACTTTGGATGGGTCCATGGCCACACCACCTGCGGAGATCACATGGCCCAGATATGAAACCGAAGTTAAGCCGAAAGAACACTTTGATTCTTTGAGGAACAGCTCGTGCTGACGGAGGAGTTTGAAAACCAGTTGGATGTGCTGTAAGTGTTCATCCCAAGTGGAGCTGTAGATTAATATGTCATCGAAAAAAACCAAGACAAAATGTCGCAAATAGGGCCGGAGAATATCTTGCATCAAGGCCTGAAATGTGGCTGGGGCGTTAGACAGCCCAAATGGCATAACCAAGAATTCAAAAAGTCCTTCATGCGTGCGGAATGCAGTTTTGAAGACATCGTCGGGGTGCATACGGACTTGGTGGTATCCAGATCGAAGATCTAATTTGGTGAAAAACCGAGCACCCTGCAGCTCATCCAATAATTCGTCGACCACCGGAATTGGAAACTTGTCCTTAATGGTCAGTTCATTTAGGGCGCGATAATCAACACAAAATCGCCAGGTGTTGTCGTGCTTCTTGACCAGTAAGACCGGCGACGAAAAACAAGAATGACTTCGCCGAATAATGCCACGAGTGAGCATGTCGCTGAACTGGCGTTCCAACTCATCCTTCTGGTGGTGTGGGTACCGGTATGGTCGGACGGAAACAGGGGAAGCTCCTGGGCGCAAGCGAATCTGGTGATCCTGAGGGCGAGCTGGAGGCAATCCCATAGGTTCGGCAAAGAGATCCCCATATTCGAGCAAGACTGGTTGCAGCAAATCCTGTCCTGTTTGAACCAACACTTGCATGGGCCGATTCTTGGAGAGGCCCTACCACCGGACCTGGCTGCCCTTCAACCAAAACGCCATTGTCAATTCATCAAAATTCCAAAGAATAGGGCCTAACGTCTTCAGCCAGTGGACTCCAAGAACAATATCAAATCCGTCCAGAGGGATAGCATATGCTGGGATGGTGAACGGTATTTGATGGATCATGAGTTGTAGAGAGTTGCAGAATCCAGCACAGTCCAGCTGATCGCCGTTGGCAATCTTGACGCGCAGGCCCTGGCAAGGGCGCAGCTGCAGGGCAGCCTGCTGGACCACGCGCGCACTGACAAAGTTATGCGTAGATCCTGAGTCCACGAGTGCGACGAACTGCTGTGCACCAATAGTTACTGCCAGCTGCATGGTGCCCCCTGTGGACACTCTCGTGACAGCATGGAGGGAAATTTCCGGGGCTGCATCCTCAATCTCCAGTGCATGCAGGTCCAGCGGAACCTCCCCTGACTCACCTTCTTCATTGACATCAATATATGTGAGAAAGGGTTGCTTACAACGGTGTCCCGGCTGAAATTTGTCATCGCAATTGTAGCACAATCCTTTTGCGCGACGATCCGCTAATTCAGTCGGTGTCAGGCGCCGAAATGGTTTTGGAGGACGATGCCCGGGTGGCGCAGCATGTGGCGCCATCTCCTGGGTTCGGCCTGATGTAGGTACTGGCAGAGATGGCCGCTGTGGTGGCCGCCCAGGTCTAGTATGTGGTGTGGAGTCAGCAGCCACGGTTTGTGCGCGGCGTTCGTAAGCTCGGGCCAAACTCATCGCCACCGCAGTTGCACGGTTGTTGCGATTCCACATCGATGCGAGAGGTTCCGGAGGCGTTGTGAAGATCCGAACTTGTTGAGCGGCGATGTCGATCGGCGCGACAAAGCAGAGCCAGGAACTTGTTCTGATACTCATTGACGGACCCGGTCTGCTGTAAGCGCGTCAATTCTCCCAATGGATTACTCCGGATCGGTGGTCCAAACCGCATGTGGCAGAGTTCCTTGAATTGTCCCCACGTCGGTTGGCCGTCGTCTCTTTCAAGCTGAAAGTACCATTGTTGAGCAATTCCCGTGAGATGGTATGACGCTAGCCATACTTTATCTCCTTCCTCGGTGTGCTGCCCACGGAAGAACTGGTCACAGCGGTTCAGCCAGGGCAGGGGATCGTCTACCCCATCAAAAGTTGGGAATTCGAGCCTGTGATAGCGCGGTGCATTGGAGTATGGATTGGGAGCGATATGGTAGCGAGGGGGTAGGGCGGCATGCTGCGGGAAAGGTGGGTGCGGAAGGAATTGTGGCATGGTAGGGAGCGGATGCGATTGGTGAAAGATTTGATAGTTGGCGGAATCCTCCAGGCTGGGAGCGGAGGTGGTTGGTGGTCTAAAGCCGCTGGTGACGGCATCCGCCGGTGGAGCCGACGAAGCGGCGAGGACCGAGGGAGCGGCTCCTGGCGGGATCGGCAAATTCCCTGGTACAGGGACAGCCCCAACGCCCCCGGGCTCCAGCGCTGCGATCTTGATGTTGGTGGAGATGCTCTGTCTCTTCAAATCCGCCATTGTCGACTGCATCTCGGCGTTCTGCTTTGCGAGGCCGGCCATCTGCTCCTGGATCGCCTTGAGTATTGCGCCGACTGAGGTGGCCTCCTCGCTGGAATCGGAACCGGCCATAACTGATACCAAGTTGTTACAGCCCCTGGATCGCAGGGGGTAACGATGGCTAGATGGAAGGGGGAGCTCACCCTGGCGGCCGCCAGGACCCTCCTTTCCCGTCGTCGCCAGCAGGGGAACCGAACAGAGGTATGTAAGATAGTAAACCCTAATATTATTCTTGCTTGTTCCCAGAATTCTGAGATTACAAACTATATATAAGATGCTATTACAATCCAAACCAACTCCAACTCTAAAACTGAGTCCGACTCCTATTTGGAGTCTGAAACCAACTCCAACCTGGAGTCTTACTTGACGAGCATATAAGCTATAATCTATTAGCAATCATACTGCATTAAGAATTCTTCTAATCAGCCTAAGGCTTAGATCGACGTTTATAGACTATAACACAACGTAGTTCTGCACATTCTATGATTTCCTTCGATTTCTTCCTGGCTAGATCCATTGACAAATTTTAAGTCCTTTGTTTGGTTTGTGTAACCAATAGCACACTCATAGGGGATAGAGTTGTGTTAACATTTTATCGGAATTGGATTTTTACACTGGAGGTTGGTTCTGGTTGTATTTTATGATTTTCTCACACAGTCACACCTCTGCAAGATGGCATGTTTGAGTCCCTGTTCTTCTGACTCTTAACATACTAACGTACCCCCAACACTTGGCATGTGTCCAAGCATTGTAGGAAGGCGTGTTGGAGCCATGCGGAAAGCGTTAGTGTATCCATGCTTTTCGAATTTCGAACAATAACTAATACTGCAACGGCACAGCACTGACAAGTGATAGCCTTATGTATTTGGTCTATAAACTAGCCTGTGGTTTATATGGAAAGACAATTTAGAGAATAGAGGTTGAATAAAATTTCATCTTTCAAAAAATAATGCCTTTAGCATGTAAATATAAACCTTCTAAGGCCCCGCTCGGTTGGGTTGAAAAGCTGTGGCTTATAACTGAAATTGCATTGTAACAGCTGAAATTTCACTGTAGCTGAAGGTGGTTTATTTGGCGTAATTAAATTTAAAAATAGAAAAATATGCTAGCTTGGAAATTTTATGCAGCCATAATGTTAAGCTGAACTATGTAATAAATAGTGTAACAGCGTTTGTTTTGTGACGCATCACTGGTTGCTATCGGTGTCATTATCTTAAAAAATCTAACAAACTCAAGTTGTGGAAGGGTTGTTTTTCTATTACATGCTATTGTTGGGAAAGGCAAATGGTCCGTCTGTTGACCATAACGATATGGGTGAAGTGTGATATTCATGTGCTCTTTGTTGTTGTTGACTTGCTGGCTTAATGAACACTGATGTAAATATGTAATTGTGAAGAAGAGTTGTGCAAATTTTTTGATCAACATGTGTTCTGTATAATGTGCTTTGGTCATGACACAAAATATAGAGTTATCAAGTTCTGTTCAACTTCGGTCCGTGTAGATTTTATGAGTAGAACCTGATGTCTTTGAAACTAATAGAAGGGTGCAAAACCTATGTTTACCCAAACGGCTTTATAACTTGTTCAATAAGCTGGCTCATGGGATTTCTAGTAGGAGCTTGAGCTTTGCAAGCGTGCCCAACTGTGTGCATTTTGAAATCCATATGGTTCTTTGACACCTAGATATACTATGAGTTGATCCCACATGTGTTGTCAGGCAGCTTGTCTAAGTAAAATATCTTGTGCCCCATCAATTTGCACAATAAACAAGCAACGCTGATACAAAAATAGTGAACATAGCACAGTTCAATGAACTACATGAGATTAATGTGTAGGCGAGCATTGAATTCTTAACTAAGATGATGGTACAGAAACGTAATGGCTTTCAAGTGTAAATTAGTTTTGAGAGCACTGCGCACCAACACAGCGTTAGCACCATAGAAAAGGAAATTGTCATTACCACCTCATTGAATTGCATGTTGTGTACTCTGTCAACACCGTTGGATGTATTTGATCAATAACTTTAACTCGCTGGTGTTCACAATAGAAAAGGAAATTGACAGACCTGACTATAATTTTGGACTGTTTGTTCTTGAATATCTAATGGATAGGACAGAAGTGGGTACACAAAGGTGGGAGGTACTTTATATAGTACTACATGGTATATAATCTATAGACTACTATGCCTTTTTAACTATTAGCAGCATTATTTGGCTTTTTAATGATTTTGTTAGTTTTGACAGTCCTTTTGGTACTCCATTGTAGGTTGGCAGGGAAACAGGAAATTCGGCCATGGTGTAAAGGTTTCCAATACTTGCTCCGATGATTACCAGCTTCAAATTGGAGGGAACATGTTAGTTTGGACTAGTAGTAAATTTTGTGGCTTAAGTGCCTTATGATGACTATACACACTGCCTTGATGGTAATGACTATACACACTGCCTTGATGGTATCTTAGTAGTGTTGAGGTGTGTGCAACCGTAGCTACTTAAAAGGGATATGTAATTTGTCAAGTTTCATAGGGGTTGATCACATGCAGACATGTGTATGTATATCAAGCATATATATTTTGCTTTTTTATTCTATTCTTGGAGAATACTTGACAGACATAACAATTTACAATGCAATTAAAAAAAGTGGGTCTGCATTTTTATAATTGTCCAGTCGCTGAGATGCCCATACATGATGCAAGTAAACTAGCACTGAGCATACTACCAAATGGTTTGTATTTCTTTTGGGAACCATGTATATTATTACGCACCATGCATTTGGTGATTGAAGGAGATCTTCCCCCTTTTTGTTGCTGTTTATGTTGTGGTGGCTTTGTTGTGATCTTCTCTTTTTATCCTTTTTTTTTGTGGTGTGCGTGTTTATCATGTGCATACGAGTATATGAAACTTGGCCTGATGGCTGATGAAGTCTCCAATTGGCCTCCTTGGTGTCTCTCACAGGATTGCCACTGACACCGATCATCTGTCAGGGCAAGAGATGTGACACGAGTTGAAGCACGAACTATTTTGTAGTCAAGGTTTGTATGTTGGTAAATCTTGGTTTTGGATCATCTGTTGGCTGTTGTTGGATCTGGTTGATTCCGGAATCGAGCTTACTGCTGGCGGTTGGCCAGATGCGCAGATTTTTGCCTCACTACCTTGCATGGTTCTCGCCTCTCGATGGTTTGTATCTTTTCGGTTGGTATCTCATTGAAGATGACGAGGTTCTCCAGCATCGTCTTACATGGATACAACCAAGATAGGATACATGATACGATCAAAATTATTTTAAAAGCTATGAACTTTGTAAGCAAATGATCCATTAAAACTATACATATTACAGGCCCTGCATCAATCAGTTCTCCCTCGTTGGAGAGAATTATTGCTGCTTATTTCACCGTTATGGGCAAGCACTACCGAGTAGTAGTAACCATATCAAGATCGAGTTGCTATTGGAGGATACCATAGTGCGCTCCTTTTGATTTGTGTCATCCAGGAATGCAACCTCCATAGGTCTGCGACGAGCAGTTGTAGTGCAGTTAGTTGCTTCTGCGCTTGTCTAGAATAGAATCTCCCCTTTCCTACCTTCCACAAGCACACCAATGCTCAATCCCTTCCAACATTTTCCATGCAAAACAAATTGAAGAAAGGCGGCAAAGTAAAAGGTAAAGAATTGCGTCAGCTGACAAGCTCTGAAAGTAGCTTGACATGAGGCAGCTCATCATGGGACAAAATAATATGCATGCTGTTGGCGACCATGACCCTTGAATTGGCTAGCTCGAGATCGACCCCCCATCTCTGCACTTTATTTGCCCTTTCAGAATCACCACGCACACCTTTTGTTATCTTAGATAAAGAATGGTGCCGATTAATGTGTAAAGAAAGAGAATGGTGTTGATAGCACAAGGTTTTGCACATTCCCTTCTATTCCCAGAATAACTTGAGAATATGCCTCATTAATTTCATGTATGCCTAACTCTAGAGATAAATTTAGTTTCTCATTTTTAGGAATGTGAACTAGTTCTGGATGCAAATTAACCTGTAGGTTCTTTTTTTTTTGTTGGTAGAAATCCTCTCTTATGAAGATTTATCTAAAGTTCATCCAAGTCTAAAAGTTTAAAAGAAATTACCCAGTTGCAATAGGCAAGAGGCAATGCTAAATAACTATAGCTGGCTATGCAAGTACTCCTTGATCCGCCAGTGTCAGTGTGTCACTCTACACTCAAGATGGCAATGTATACATAGGACCAGAAGATATTGACATGCTTTTACTTTTGTCACCACAAGGGTACACTCCAGTACACCAATAATTGAGCAAGCGATTGACCTGGACACGCACGTTGACCACGTACAAGAGATCTGGGGGTGGGGCATACTAACAAGGATGGGTTTAGGCTTGAGAGCACAGAAAAGTGACGGGCCAGGAGATAGGTGACGTTATTTTAGCATGTAGCTGAAGATTTTTATCTGTATTTTTTGAAATGAGGACATATGATAGAGATATCAATATAGACGACGTACATAATTTTAAACTCACGAGCTGTTTAGAGAAGTAGCTTCAACAAACCACTTGAAGAAGCTACCCTTTTTATTTCAGTTTTTAAAGAAGTCGAAGTCAAAAACCACAAAAAAGCCAAAAAAGAAAAACCCATAATGGAGGATGTGCATGGTGAGCAAAGGTATAAAGACAAGGGATTTGCTAGCGCCCGGACGTCCGATCTGGGCGTTAGCCTCGTACGCTCGATTGCAACATTTCGATTTCATGTATACAACATTTTGATTTCATGTATGCAACAAAAACAACTGATAAAAAAATCTCAATTTGCACCCATGGAATCGAAATATTGTATAGATGGAATCTATGTTGCACCCACGAAATGAAAAATGTTGCACATCTGAAATAAAAAAGTTGCACACATGAAATCAAATGTTATAGGATCATATGGCGCAATCAAGGGGGTAAATGATTGTCTCCACTTTTTAAAACATGAAACTAAAAACTCAAAATGGAAGAAAAACAATCTAAATTACTGGATGTAGATTTCAATCGCAATCCATTCGACCGCTCGCTCGACTGCTTGCTACGATTATTTTTGTACGTAGTCGAAATCTCTCTTTGCTTGAAAAGCTTCGACTGCTCGAACGAGTATAAGCCGAAGATAACACCGTGCTCATAGCACGCTGGCGAGCACACAAAAACAAACAATGCCCAGGAAAACACGCCGTCGATGAACTTTTCTTGGAATAGATCTGATCTATTATTTTTATCATGTCTGTAGTTACAACGCGCCCTCACGACACCCTAAAAACTCTAGCACAAAAAGCTTCACCAAAGTCACACTAAAACCCTTAGCCTACCCTTCTTTTATATGCTAGAACCCTAAATAGTGTTCGACTCAAACACGAACACAACATCTTATCTCTTTCTCAAATCAAGGGACTCAAAACCTTTCCTAACACGGGTTTTAGTTAAACTCTATCTCTTCCTAGTTATGGACTACATCCACAACTCCTAACCCAACACGCGACGAAGCCTCTAGGAACACACCTCCCGAAGCTCCATCTTGTATCACTATCTCACATGTTGAAGCCTCCAGAACCGCATTGCCTGTAACTTCTCCATGCAACACCATTACGTGTTGAAGCATCCAGGACCACACCGTCCCGTAGATTCAAAAGGGTTGTTAGAGAATGATGACTCCTTACCTTTTTGAGGTCGTATTTAAGAAATTAGGGGCTCTCTTGACCTAGGCGTTGGGACCAAAACTTATTAATACAATGATGAATACTCACTTGGGGGAATGATACTCCTAAGTAAGGGTTTGTCATTCATCGAGCTAGGGCAAGGTTAGGACTAGGTGATGTAAAGGCTTTTTGATAATCACTTTGTTGCACGCTTACGGAAGTATGTAGCGGCCGACATTGTATTTTATTATCTTATATAAGTAAAGTTGTACAACCTGTCAAGATTGTTAAAACTATTTAAATAGACATGCTCACACTCATGAGCATGCTTGGATGCAGCCACAATAGGTCTAGCTTTTATTTGACAAAATGGTTTCATTGAAATGATGGGATGGCATGAATGTGTCGCATATGCCATATTTGTGGTTGGGATTTGTTTGATGTTCGCATGCAAGGAGGGCTATGAATCGCTATGATTTACTCATATTAAAGTTACATAAATATTATTTTATGGGAAATTTTGATATATATGCCACTCAGAAAGTACCACTTTGAGATATACCACTCAGTTTCCTGAAATTCAAATTTTGCCACTCCAGTTTCTTCCTTTTTTTGAAATATGCCATTATCACTCATTTTCTCCCATTTTCTTTTCTATTATCTAATTTTTCATATATTTAAAAGATGAACTACCGGTTTTTCCCCTTGTCTATTCCTCTCATCCCTTCGTTCTTCCCGCTGGAGCTCCTCCCTCCTCCCTGGCACCGCCCCCGGCTCCCTTCTCGGCTTCCCCCAGCACCGCCCTCCCAAGCCACGCTGCTCCCTCCTCGATGGCCCCTCCTCGCTGCCCCCTCTGCCCTGCTCCCCTCCTTGCTGCGGTCGTGGTCGAAGGTGGCCATGGTCGTGGAGGCTGTGGTCGAAGGTGGTTGCGGTCATGGTGGCCATAGTTGAAGGTGGCTGTGGTTGTGGTTGAAGGCAGCCGTGGTTATGGCAGCTGTGGTTGTGGTTGAAGGTGGCTGTTGTCGTGGCGGCCATGGTCATGGTCATGGTCGAAGGCGACTGTGGTCAAAGGCAGCTATGGTCGTGGTCGAAGGTGGCTATCATCATGGTCAAAGAAGGCCATGGTCAAAGGTGACTGTGGTCATGATGACTGTGGTCGTAGCAGTCATAGTCAAATCGGCGAGGAAGGGTGGAGTTCGGGGCAACAGGGAGGCCAGATCAGCTCCGAGGAGGTCAGGGAAGAGGGAGGAGCTCGTGGCAGGAGGTTGGAGCTCGAGGGTGGTGAGGAGGTCGAATCTAGTGCTGATGGGGGTGGGGAGGTTCCACTGCTGAAGGGTTAAATCCACCTAGTCAGAAGCCCCCTTTGACGCCATGTGGGACAATAATCTACCCGACACCTACTCATACCACTGGCAGATTTCAAGCTAAGTCATTGCAAATTTGTTAATTAGGTCATACCCATATAGACATGTGGTTGTACGGTAATGCTCAATTTGAACAATCACAATACAAGATCTCATGCTCCATCTGCACTAACCCAATTTTACCATCCGCCCATGTCTAAAACAATTTTTGCGATTTTATTTTATTTTAAAACAGCAACAATACCTGTTGCCACTAAGTTATTTGAATAAAATGATTAAATCATACTCTATCAATTTTTCACCTGTAGGGTTACACTGACTAACTAGCTTGTCTAAGTAATTACTACTATTCTAAAATTATCAAATAACATTATAATCTCAATACTGAGAAAAGGAAAGTCTAGGACGATAAAGGTGCATGGTTGTCATCATCAAATGAGGTTATAGCATTTATTGGATTAATTAATGTCCTTAAGACAAAAGTTACCATTTTATCTAACATAGCAATGCATTTAAATTTAAAATAATAAAATAATTTTGGTAAACATAGGTACAAAATTATTGAAGGATACTTGTCTTCTTAGATATTGGCAGGGAAATCTTGCTGTTGAATGGAAATGTCTTTGGCGACATCGGGTCCTACGCGCAAGACAAGAAACAAAAGTAAATAAATATAAATAAAATCATAAAAATATAAAATATATACTTGAATAAATATTAGGATTTTAGATAAATTTAAAAACATGAATTACTGGATCTAGAGTTTGGACGACAGAGAATGGGCTTTCGAAATATTGAATGGAATAGAAATTCTAGAAAATGCAAAATGGGGAATATGCAAGGGAATATTATTTTTGCTTGAATTTTGGGAATTTAGCTAGTTTGTGACATGTGGGGCCTGCTTGTCATTAGCTAGGAAAAAATAATTGGAAAACCACATAGTGCATGTGGGAATGGAATGTTCTTACATTTGTTGTGCGTAGTACTATTCGAAGGCTTGTACCTGGGGAGTCAGAAATGCAGACGATGAACCTTGGCCTTGATGTTCGAGTTGCTCTATTCAGACCTGCGGATTTTGTGCGTTGTGTTAGTATGGAGGGAGGTGCGGAGGGAGGCACGGAGGGTGTTGTGGGTGGAGGTTGTCCTCGGTGTCTGCCTCGCTATATGGCAACATTGCTATGCTGACCACAACTGATGGCCCTCATTCTTGCCATCGTGTCATCATAGATGGCACATATAGAGTCTAGGAGATGATTGACGGTGTTTGTCCTTTGACGCCATAGAGTGTCAGCATCCTTGGTGTGGATATGGTGAAGGCGGTCGTATTGCAAAGGAATAGAGTTTGAGTTAGAGATATGTAGGTGTGGAAGCAAGTTGTGAAAAATATTTTACTGTCCGTCCTGATGTGCTGACAGGTGCCGATTAGGACCTGCTCGTACAATGGCCTCTTGCATGACGTCCTCTAGACGCTGTGGTGCCGACCCTACCAGCCTGCACCTCGTGCGCAGGACATACCACCGCAAGTATTTAGCATAGGTATCGATGTCATATGGTTGTGCCTCATGTACAACCTCCGTCACCACCCTCTCATCCCACAGTTGCATCCACAATAGCTGTGTCTGCCTCCAGTCATTTCTCCTCCGCCCTTTCATCGTTTGCCTACAAGTGAACTCAATAACACAAAAAAGAGGTGCACATAATAGGTAAACGGATTTAACAAATGGCAACATACCGGTGGGTTTGTGGTGCAAGATGTAGTCCTAGTGGTGCTGGCACATACTGGTATAGACCAAACTATCTCATTACCTGCTGCGAAGAGTAAGGCTCAACCATATAGGAGAACACCAAGTAGCAAGTTGTACGTGATGCCCCCTAGAGGCTGTGTCATCTCCTGAGGAACATACGAGAGTTAGTCTGCAATGAAAACACAGGGAGCAATAAGCAAAAAGAAAGTGAAGCATACACCATGAGATCAGAGCATGCCTATCGTAAGTGAAAAAACCATGGACATGTTTGATGCATTTCAACATGACAACAAATAACATGAGTACATATAAACGTATTACAACATCTGGAGAATATGACATAATATGCAATACAACATGGTCACTATAGGGCATTGCTCGAACTAGCTCTATTTGAGCAATTTGCCTATGGAGTGATCGACTGTCTTGCACAGTCTGCATTGAGGGCACCTAACCCGTTGTCCATGCTAATTTCATCCATGGCTTCCATCATAAATACGGATGTGATGGGAGTGTCATCTTCCATGGCTTGACTGCTTCAGTGCATCATTCGGCAGCCACTTCACCTCTCCTAGCCAGAGGTCCCTGTAGTGCATGTCCAGCCTGTACGAAATAAAATCAGCACTCCATGTGTCGTACAGGTGGTGGATGTCATAATACTCAGAGATGTAAGGTGCCAAGGCCTACCACCACGCCGCACATGCTACATACACATGGGAGCATGGCTTGTGAAGAAGCTATGGTATGTTGCACATGTGGGATGCTTCGTCATCTATCATGCAGACTTGCTCCGATCCCCCTCTAGCTTGACCCATGACATACTTCGCCCTCAGATGGATCTAGAATATCTTCGTGATCCCGTACAAGGGCCGAGCACTATGGGAATAAGCCTTGTTGATCTTCTTGTCCATGCACACCTGCATCACTTCGGAGAATTGCTTGCCTTCCTCCAGATACTTCTTCACCATCATGGCTTTGTTAACGAAGTACTCGATGATATTGTTCCAGGTCTCCTCAATAAGTGTGGTGATCGGTAGGGATCGGATACCCTTGAGGACACCGTTGTACATTTCTAACATGTTGCTCATCATTATTCCATATCTTGCACCACCGGAGTCATGGAGGAGAGACCATTTCACCAAGTCAAGGGCATGTGAGTGAACCCACTACGTGACCTCCCCAACTCTCACAGACCCTCTCGTCGGTTCTCCTTGTCTGGTGTCAGAATGCCGTACATGCTTATCGGTCTCCCCATCGAGCTACCTCCACATGGCCTGGAACTTTCTCCTTTGATTCTGCATGCACAACTTTGTTAGTTCCTTGTTTTGAAACCTTGTGTGGAAGTTAGCTGTGAGATGCCTTACTACAATGGCGGCTCTGTCCTATTCTGCATCGTGGCCAACACGGACAATAACTTAGCATTACGGTCCAAGATGACACAAACATCTGACCGATCATGAATGATCACTTGCTTCACATTGGCTAGGAATCACAACCAGCTATCCACGTTGTCATTCTCAACAAGTGCATAAGCCATGGGGAGTAACTGGTCGTTAGCATCGGCTGCAATCGTGGTGAGGATCGTACCCTTGTACTTGCTAGGGAGGAAGGTGCCGTCCATCTTCAACACGAGATGGCAGTACTTGAATCCTTCAATTGTCTGGCGAAAGGCCCAGAAGACTCTATCAAGAACAAAGCAATTAGGCCACTTTGTAGGATTCGGTCACTCCTACTTATTAATGTATGTGCTGGGGTTCGATTCTGCAATTTGATGTAGCATTCTTAGGACTAGGTCATGTCCCTCTTCATACATGCCATACATAAGCTCTAGGACCTTTTATTTTGCCCGCCATGCCTTGTGGTGGCTGAGCTAGAACCCGACCATATTGGCAACATCTTCCAATAGAAGGTTTGGTGAAACAGAAACATCTTCCATGATGAGGTGGCTTATCAGACTCGCAACATACGATGATATCATAATTGCAATGCCTATGAAGTGGCTTAGCAAACACGCATGTGTGATCCTTCAGTACCATTATCCAGAAGTCTATGGTCACACCCCTCGACCACTATGCACGGACCATGCCAGGACAAGATTTGTCCACACACTTGATGATGTAGGTGTCTCGATTCGACCTTCGCACCCAATACATATGGCTACCTTGCTGGGCAACGCTCTTGTTAGGGAAGCACTATCCTAAGAGAAGAGTGTCTTCATCGAAGCCCCCTATACCGCCTCTGTCTATGGAAGGACCAGAGATGCCACTGCGATGTCGTCCAGTTTAGACAAGACATAAGCAATGTCGGTGCTGACAACTATAGGATCGGATATGGCAACAGAGGGGGGGGGGTGAATGGTGCCTCTTTTAAAATCGACCCCTCAAAAGTATCCACATGCAATTCACCTCTCCGATAGCTACGTAAAGCTATGAAGTGGAAAGTACATGCTCTCTGGAAGATCAACTGAGCAACACAGAAAGGAAACAGGGAGATCAAAACCAAAGAAGAAAACAGCACAAAGAATTACTGGAATCAGCACATGCTTTGAGGGGCGGTCGATCCGACTTTAAAGTCGATCGAGCGCGGCTCTTGACCGATCGGCCGGTGGCTCACGGCCGGTCGACCGCGCCGAGCGGTCGACTAGTTAATGGCGCGGTCGGACCGCCAAGTCGCCGGCCAGCAGAGGCGGTTGCCGAATGTGGTTGGGGCCACCACACTCGAAGCAAATCACTCGTCCTCCTCTTTCTCTCTCTAGCCCTCTTGTAAGCATGAGAAAATTTTCGGCCAAGAGAGCTAGTTGGGTCTCCGAAAGCTGATCTAGATGCTCATCATCAATATCACACAGAGCAGCTAAGGAAAAGCCCGAGAGAGTGTCAACAGAAGAACTAGAGGCAGGACTGGGATCAGCGACCAACGCCATCGATTATAACTTCGACTTGTGAGAGACAATGTCAATCTCGTGAGTCTTGAGGCGTGAGTACAACACATCAAGAGTCAAAGTCGAGAGGTCCGTGGTGTCCTTGATGGTGGTCACCTTCATCTCCCACACACGCAAATCCAAGGCCGAAAGCATTTGACGAGCGTTGTCCGAGTCGGGGTATGTGAGACCGACCGCCTGGAGGTTGCTCAAAATCTTATGAAATCTCGCAAAGCACTCATCAAGGGACTCTCCAGTGAGCATTTCAAACTTGTTGTAATCTCGCTTGAACTGGTCCTGTTGTACCGTCTTTATTTGAGTGGTGCCCTCATGGTAAGCATTGAGAGTCTCCCAAATATCAAAGGTAGACGAAAGGTGAGAAATGCGATCAAACTCATTTCGACTCAAACCTTGGATGATGATGTTCCTTGCCTTAGCATTTGCCTCAACATCTGCCATGTTTCCGGCATTGATGTTCTCATTGACAGGAACAGCAAAGCGAATTTTGACCTTGCGCCAAATCGCATAGCCCTGAGCCTGAATATACGTCCCCATCCGACTCTTCCAAAAGGGATAGTCCATCCCATCGAAGATTGGGGGCTTGGTGGAATACTTATCGGTTGCCATGGCTCACAGACCGGTTAAAGATCTATCAGGAAGAGCTAACCAGCTCTGATACCAATTGTAGGATCGGAAATGGCAACAGAGGGGGGTGAATGGTGCCTCTTTTAAAATCGACCCCTCAAAAGTATCCACATGCAATTCACCTCTCGGATAGCTACATAAAGCTATGAAGTGGAAAGTACATGCTCTCTGGAAGATCAACTGAGCAACACAGAAAGGAAACAGGGAGATCAAAACCAAAGAAGAAAACAGCACAAAGAATTACTGGAATCAGCACATGCTGCTGAGGGGGCCGGTCTGACCGCAGCTTTGAAGCCGGTCAGACCGCAGCTCTTCGGCCGGTCAGACCGGTGGCTCACGGCCGATCTGACCGCCAGGGCCGGTCTGACCGGTTAATGGCCGCCGGTCAGACCGCAAACCGTCGGCCAATCTGACCGCAATGCTCAGTCTAGTCAGACCGGCCCAAACCCTAAAACCCGAGCTCTTCTGTTGAAAACAGGGCTGAAAACTGCAGACTTTTGAAATATGAGAAATTGAGATATTTGCTTCTAATACTTTCAGCCCAAAACAATGAGACTACCTCCTAAATAGCAAGAGTAGCCTTAGGAACCAGAGAATGCAACCAGAAAAGCCTGGATTCAAGATTTGGACACAAATCTGATAAGGTTTGAGAGTGAGGATTGTTTTTTTCAGATTACTCATCAAACTTTAAATCTTTGGCCAAGATCTTGGGAAACTCAACTGGAGGTGAACTCACTATATCCCAACATAAGTTTGAAACCTTCCAATGAAGAGAAATAACAAGATTCCAATATGCTCTGGAAGGAAACCCTAGCTACAGGGAAAAGCAGAGGAAAATGAGTGCAGGGAATCTTTAGAAGAATCATGGCTATTGAGGTTTGTTCTCAGAGATATACTAGCCAAATGGCTTTTAGATCATCCCTTGTTCAAAGAAAACTCATTTAGCATTCTTCAACCAAAGAAATAGCTTCACATATTAAAAGAGCAAGAAGGAACTGAGCAAAACAGCAAAAACTCATTCAAGGCACAGAGGGACAAGAAAACAGGTAGCTCAACTAAAGAACATTTCAAATAGATACAGAGACATGAACGATTACAAGAAAGTGTTCTACGCCCCCATACGCGATTGATACAAATTTATCCCACTACATGCTTGAGTCTGCTCACGCAGGAGCTCTCAAAGCACAAACACGCTCACTACACTTGAGCTCTTAACTCTCCAGTGGAATGAGCTCTCTCAGCTCTCTTTCTTACTACCAGAATGCACTCATTTCTTACAATGGATGAGCTACCTCCATCTCCTCTTTTGAAGGCAAAGCCTCACTCCCATATGGAAAATCAAGAAGTGTCATACCATGCCCACTCCAACCTTTCATCCACATGGGGCAAGAAAGTCAAACACTCTTTTGGAGGGAAAGAACCAGCCCTCCACCTCATTGCTTGGGTCAAATGTCCATTTTGCCCCTCAAGCACCTTCCCGGAAGCTTCCCGCATCTGGCGCCTTTGACCGACTGGACCTCGACTCCTCCCTAAGCCTAGTCCCGGTCTGTTCCGTCACGCACGACCGCAACCGTTCTGGACCTCCGACTCCTCCCTGAGCCTAGTCCCGGTTCTCTCGTCGTCGCTCGTCGTGTCCGTCACCGGTAGCTCCAGCTCCGGTTCCTCGTCTCTCGACTCGCAGCCACCTCACCAGCCTCGATCATCTTTGGCATCACCGACCGTCTGGACCTCAACACCTCCTATGCCTAGTCCCGGTCCTCCTCGCCTTACCATGACCTAGCTCCGAAGTCCTGTAGTCACACAGACAAGCAAACCGTCACATAGCACCGCACGAAACAACATAATCCATAATAGCACAAGTAAAGGTACTCAACCCTAGAATACCTGAAACAAACTCAAACTCACTAAACCACCGTCAATTACTCATCACCAACATGGGGATACCTCCACATGGTCTCTCAATCTCCCCCTTGATGAGTATATTGACAAACACCGAAAAAGTATAGAATTGAGTTTGTTTAGAAGTCAAACATGGTCCAAGAGAAAGAGAATGAAGCTAATGACCATGTTGACACAAGGAGCAAAAGAAAGAGCAAGTTTTCCGCAAAGCTCCCAAAATGTGGCTTTTTCTCCAACTATTTTCCCCCCTTTTGGCAATAAAGTCATCAAGTTACTTGGAGGAAAAAATAAAGCATGGCATGGCTGAAATTTATTCAATGCTAAGCAATTAGAGCCATGAAGATTATCCAAAATGAATATCAAGTATTATACCAAGCCATAAAGCATATGAAAGCTATCAATATCATGAAAACATATGCATAATCAAGCCAAGCCCATAAGCATGAATCTGAATATTAGATGAAATTTTGAGCATGTCAAGCCATTCAAGATCAAAGTCTAGCTAGAGGTATCCAAAGATGATGCAAACCATGTCAATAGTCTAAATGGAACCAAGAAGCTAGAATTGAGCCATTTAAGAGTGCTACAAGTTCAAGAATGAATCATTTGTTCAAGCACTTTAGTTCTTTTGAAATTAAGCAAATTGAGCACAATTGACATTTTTCTTTGAAAACTCATGGTCGTTTCCAACCAACATTTTTGTCATGTGCTAGATCTCAAGCCTTATGCGACCATTCCAAGCAAGAAGCTTAAGGAGATGATCTTGGTCATCCAAAACTCCCTCTGAGTTCATGCCTAGTGCAATGGCAAGTAGTCTTATGAGAAAGAATTGGTGAGATCAGTTTTTCCGCACATAAAAAGAGATCATTTTGCTTTAAAGTTGTACTAACTCATGATTTATCAAGAAACTAGCATAGCTCAATCTAAGGCTTAATAAAGATTCAAAGCTCAACTTAGCCTATTTGACATGGCATGAATCATAAGAGGATAACTAAAGACATACTAACCTCAAGAGCTAACATGACATGTCTTAATTCAAGTTGTGCAATTTTAATTAACTCATTATGGCAAAGGCTTGACGATACATGTAAAGTCATGATAAATCTAGCAATTAAGCACAAATCATGGCATGATGTAAAGCATTGTAAACATGTCAACTAAGGATAATAGTCAAGGCTCCATGCAATTATATTACAATGCTAAAATGCAGAAAATCCAACTTCTCCTCAACATTAGATGCACTTTTAGTTCAAGTTGAGTTATGTCAATATTAAGCTCTAGAAGCTCCCAAATGAACTCCCCCTGAACTAAAGCTATAAGCCGAGAAGCTGGGAAAAGAAACAGAAAGGCAGTCCTTAAGGCATATGAGAGACCATGTGGTTGTGACCCCACGTGAGTGATGAGTAATTGACTCTGGTTTAGGTCAGTCGAGTTTGGTTTGTGTGGTTCGGACCATGTCGTTGCTCAGTGCAATGGACTCAATTGGACTTGGTCATTCCTGGTCAAAGGGTTTAGGTTGCATATTCTGATGTTTTGACAGGTTGGACTTCATCATGAGTAAGTATGATTTGTTGATGCTTATTATGCTTTGATGTATCGAGCGGTGCTATTTGATGTGTTTCTTGGTTGTGATGACTGCAGGATCTCGAAGCAGAGTCGTGGTGAGACACGAGGTGACCGGACTAGACACAGGGAGGTGTCGAGGTCAGAATGGTCGGATGTGTCGAAGACGGCGGAGATTCGATGTGGTTGCGAGTCGTGGACGACAAGGAACGCGGAAGCTTCCCGGAAGGTGCAGGAGGGGCGAAACGGGAATTTCGCAAGGATGCACAGGTGGAGGTGGTTCCGTTCGGGTTTAGCCGATGTAACGGGTTGGAGATCCGTTAGCAAAGGGCTATAAATAGATGTGAGGGGCTGCATGCCCAAGTATGGTTGTTGGAGGGTATTAGGGTTTACTCTAGTCAAAAGAGGCTTTGGAGAGGTTGTTTGCTTTGTGTCTTTAGTGGTTGAGGGCAGCAAAGCATGTCTCCTTAGTGCTTCTCACGTTCATTCCCCTCCCTATGTGTTGTCTCCTTAGCAAGCATGTATGGGTAGTGTTCTTGAGAGGGATTGAGAGGGAGAGGATTGAGTGGTGAATTCTTGTAACCCAACCTTGTTCTAATGTCCATGCGTATGGGGACTTAGTTCTCGGTAATCATTGTGATTGGAAATGGAAATCTGAAGTTTCTTGTTCCCTGTTCGTGGCTCTGTTCTTCCTTCGTGCCTCTTTTGGCTTGATTTTGAGTTTTGTGATTTCTTGTTGTTTGTTGTTGGGGAGTGCCAAAATGGGTTGCTTTATGATGGGATAGTGCCTCAAGGTCATTTGATTGAGTTTTCCCGAGAGCAAATCGAACGAATCAAAGATTCTCCTTTTTCAGTTTTCCTGTTCTTCAGTTCGCTTCTAGGGTTTTGGTGCTGTTCATGATTCCCTTGTTGAGATGGCTTGAAATTTGGCATGGAGAGTCCAGAGGCTATCTAATAGCTATCCTCAAAGATTCATAGCCAAAGGATAACAATTAGGGAGTAATTTGATTTTTGGCTCAGCTCGAGCAAAATTTCATATTTTTGTCAAAATCTGAAATTCTTGGTTCTTTGTTTGATTTCCTTGTCTCCCTAGCCCTCCTTCCTATTTGGAATATAGTTGTGGTGCTAAGGGACAAAAAGAATGGAAGAAAACCATCAATTCTTCAGTTCATTGAAGATCTGAACTTTTGCCCGAAAATCAGTTTTTTGAAATTGCTCTTGGGTGGCCTGGGGACAGGGGACCGGCTATTACCTAGCGGTCAGACCGGCTATTACCCAGCGGTCAGACCGGCTATACCAATGGTCGACCGGGCTTTACCATGGTCGACCGGCCCTGTGGGTTTTTTGTTGAAATTTTCTTTGTTTGCAGTGTTGGTTCTCCTTTCTGTTGCAGTGGCTATTTCCTCTATTTGTTCGAGTTTCCAGAGAGTCTTGCTTTCCTCTTCATAGCTTGTCGTAGCCATTTGGAGAGGTAAAATTGCTTGTGAGTACTTGGGGGCAAGTTTTAAAAGTCAACATTCACCCCCCTCTGTCGCCATTTCGGTCCTACAGCATAGAGAAAATATAGAGGATACTATGGCACAGACAGAATCTCATCTACCCTATATGACACTAGGACTATCAACTGCTCTACTAACCCACTAAGGAGCAAACACGTTCCCTGTCTACCCAAGGGTGGCACGACTCTTGCTAGAACCTATAAGAAGTGAGTAAGCTCAACCTAATGAGAAGAGAAATAGCTAATAAGCAGCATCCTAGATCACAAGATGAGAGGAAGAAATCTGAGCCACTGAACAAGAGAAACACTCTAATGTATGCTGAGAGGACTAACCCAAATACACCCCGAATGCAAAAGCACAGAAACTCCCCCTCACTACAGTCCATAAGGACAAACCACCCCAAGCTCTCCCCACAAGGCTGAAAACCTAGAGCTATCCAAAGGCTTGGTAAAGATATCAGCCAACTGGTGGTCACTCTCTACAAACTGGAGCACTATGTCACCCTTCTCCACATGGTCTCAAAGGAAGTGATAACGAATATCAATATGCTTGGTTCAGGAATGCTGCACTGGGTTCTTAGCAATGTTAATAGCACTAGTGTTATCACAAAAGAGTGGAACACTGTCTATAACTAACCCAAAGTCCCGCAAGGTCGAAGCTATCCAAAGTACCTGGCTGCAGCAACTGGCTGCGGCAATGTACTTGGCCTCTGCGGTGGACTGTGCAACGTCGGACTGCTTCCTAGAGGACCAAGAGACAAGAGAAGTGCCAATGAATTGGCAGGTGCCAGAAGTGCTCTTCCTATCTATCCTACAACCGACAAAGTCTGCATCTGAGAAGGCTCTGAGGGAAAGACAGGAAGAGGAAGAGTACCAGATACCATAGTCAATGGTAGCTCAAAGGTACCGAAGAATGCGCTTCACCGCCTGGTGGTGAGATACGCGAGGAGATGCTTGAAACCGAGCACAAAGACACACAGAAAAATGTTTGTCCGGTCTCGAGGCAGTGAGGTACAAAAGGGAGCCGATCATGCTTCTGTACTCTTTCTGATCAACTGGCTCGCCATCCTCATCTGGGTCAAGTGAAGCTGTAGAAGCCATAGGAGTTGATACCGGCTTACCATTGCTCGTGTCAAAGCGTCTCAGGAGGTCACGAGTGTACTTTCCCTGATGCAAGAAAGTACCCTCCCGAGTCTGCTTGATCTGGAAGCTAAGGAAGAAGGTCAACTCACCCATCATGCTCATCTCAAACTCGGTGCTCATGACATCCGAGAATTGTGAAACGAGAGCATGAGAAGAGCCGCCAAAGATGATGGCATCCACGTAAATCTGGACGAGCAGAAGATCAGTGCCATGCCAGCGAATGAACAAGGTCTTATCAACTTTACCCATCTCAAAACCATGACTAAGCAAGTAGGACTTAAGCCTCTCATACCAATCTCTAGGGGCCTGCTTAAGTCCATACAAAGCTTTGGAAAGCTTTTAGACATGGTTGGGTATTTGGGGTTTTCGAAACCTGGAGGCTGTCTGACATAGACTTCTTCCTCAATAAAGCCATTGAGAAAGGCACTCTTGACATCCATCTGGTAGAGCTTGAAACTCTTAGAAGCTGCAAAGGCAAGCAGGATTCTAATGGCCTCAAGTCTAGCTACAGGGGCAAAGGTCTCCTCAAAATCTAGACCCTCCACCTGGGAGAAGCCCTGAGCTACCAGTCTAGCCTTGTTTCGAACAACCACCCCATCCTCACTCTGCTTGTTCTTGAACACCCACTTAGTCCCAATAATATTGTGACCTCGAGGAGGCTCAACAAGCGACCAGACCTTGTTTCTCTCGAAATTCTCTAATTCCTCATGCATGGCATTGACCCAAGACTCATCAGATAGTGCATGACTAACATCCTTCGGCTCAAATGAGGCAATGAAGGCAGAATGGAGACAGAATTGAGACAGTCCAGACTTTGAGCATGTGACACGCTCAAAAAGGTCTCTAATAATTTGCTCAGAAGGATGGTCCTTTTGGATGTTTCGGGGAGGTCCAATGTCACATCCTGAATTTTGGATGTCTGAAATTTTGAGTAATTTAAAACTTTTAATTGCATCTTACTGGCTTTTGAATTTTGGTTCAACATCTTATTTGGGTTTTCCTGAGTTTTGTGTTGCGCAAATAATATCTGAAAATAATTCTCGAGCACAAAATAGCAATCATAAAAAAAATATAATTAGATAAATGAATACAAATAATTTAAATAGTATTTAACCCTAAGAAACCCCAAAATTCTATCTACGAAGTCAAAATCTGGTTTAAAATTAGTTAAAGGGAAATAGCTGAATTAAAAGTACAACTCAAATATATACATACATAAACTATACAATTAAATTCAAGAATAGTCTTGACACTAGAGTTAGGATTCAAATATCAAAAATCGTGCACAAATTAAAATTAACAAATCCTAATGAGAACTAAAGTTTAAATTGAAAATCCAAAATTATAAATTTTGCTCAAGCCCCTCTCTTTTCTTTTCTTTCATTTCCTTCTTCCTCTCTATTACATGTGGGCCCCTTCTTTTTCTCACTCCCTCTCTCTTTCCTTCTTTTCTCCCTGCCCGCTGGGCCCTGGCTTCACCCGTCTCCTCCTTTCTTTTACTCCTCCTCTCTTCCTCCTTCGCTTGGCTGAGCTTGTGCCGCGTCTCCCTCTTCCTTCTCTCTCCTGCACCGAGGCTCTGCTCAGCGGTCGCCCTGCCTGCTCCGTCGCGTCACGCGTGCCCGCCTCGTCCTGTCGCCGCCCCTGCCACGCGCTGACCCGTCTCCTCACCCTGCACCGCCGCGCGCCGAGCCCCGCGCCGGGCAAAGCCCCGTGGTTCTTTTCCCCTCCGCCCGGTCCTCTGCAGCCGCCCGTTGCCAGCCCACCCGTCCGCGACTATAAGTGGCCTTGGCCCTTCCTCACTCCCTTCACGACCCCAATGCTCTCTCTTGGCTCCATCCCTTCCTCCCCTGCTTCTTCCCTGTCTGCGCCCGTGAGCCCGCCGTTGCCGCCTTCTCGCCGCCCCGGCCGTTCCGGCGAACCTCCACCACTCCGACCACATCCCGGCGTCCCTCCGCTCCCCGTGTACATCCCCTCCATGTTAATCGGACTGCGGAGCCCCCGACTCGCCGCACGGCCGGTTTTCCTCACCGCCGGCCGAATGCGCCTCCAACGTCGCCGCTTCTTTTCTGGAGCACCATCACCCGATTCCACGCTCTAGGAGCAACTCCCCGCCGCCACGAACCTCCTCCAACCGACGCCGGAGCTCCTCCCCCACCCCAACTCGCCAGCACCGCGAGCCTACCCGCGTCGACGCAGGTCGTCGTCGCTAGCTCGCCTCAGCCCCTTCCCCGCTCGGCCAACCTCGTGGTAAGCATGCCCCCACCTCCCTTATGCTCATGCGCACCTCACTTTCCCCTCTCCTTCACTCCGGCTCCGCCGCCCCGCTCCACCTTCGCCGCCGGCCGCTCTTGGCGCCGTCGATCTCTCCTGGCGCCACCCCGGGCCGCGGCACCTCCCCCATTAGCCTCCCCACCTCCGCCGGAACTCGTTTTCCCGGTTGCCCCAGCCTCTCCGGCCACCGCCTACCGCCGGCACAGCCAGGCCCGAGTGCCGCCGGCATGCTCTGTTTTGGTCCCCATCCACTTGTTTGCTTTTCTACGTTACTCCCTCCAGTAAAACCGATAAGAGCCAAACGCCCAGCTGGCTAGCCAAGAGAGCACTAAACCCACAAGTCCCATGTTCGATTCCCTGCCAGTGCATTCCTTTTTCATTTACATTTTCATTTTATTAATCCGTTTCAATTAAGAGAAATCAAGGGAAAGTTTGAAACTAATCCATGGAAGCTAATGAAATCTTACAAGGATTATTAAGATTTCATATTGGATTAATTATCATATATATGACTTGAATATTTAAGTAAAGACTAGCTATTAATTAAAGTCACCAATAAAAGATGACTTTAGTTGAGTATTCAAATGTAATTTAAAAAGATATTCCAGATAAAGTTAAAGAGAAATAAATTGGATATTATGCATAACTATAAAAGCAGGACCTTAAAAGTAAAGATTATCCTTACTTACAATTAAAAATTTATGCCCTAATATTTAACATGCAGCCATTAATCTCAGTGGTAGAGTTACTGAAAGGACAAAATCAAAGAGCATCATTAAATTAATGAAACAATAGGCCAAAACCATTTAAAAAGAAATACACATTTAAGTTAGAAGGTCATGATTTATAATATAAACCCCATCCTTAGTACATCACCGATAAATCAATCTCAATGCTAGGTTTAGTTAATAAAGGCAGTAAAATAAGAATTGGTATTTAGATTAACATTCCACATAAAATGACTAGGAATGAATATTGACATATGCCGGTAGAATATATGGTAGAAACTATTTGCACAACAAAAAGCATTGTATAATTAAATGATACAAAATTTAACCACCTAAAGTATGACTGTCGTTCCTATATCTTTAAAACGTTATGGAGATACTTTCACAAATAACCATGAGATAAATTGAGGCGTTAGGCTGTTACTAGCTAAACTATAGGTACGTGACTTGTATAGAAGACCATAATAAATATAACTATCAGAAGAATAAGGCTGAAAATTGTTAACAAATCGACTATGCCCAGCCATCCTCGAGTTCTAATCAGAAATATATCCGTGAATATTACTTCACTATAAACCTTCCTCGGTACCCGTCCTGATAGATTTTTCCTAGCCATTTATCACTTCACTCCATGAATACTCCGCATCCATTCAACCTTATCTCAAATTACCTGTGTAATCATAATAAAAATTAATCGAGATCAACTGAGTTTACTTGGACTTATTTGGATCTCTTGAGTTATTTGCTTTTATTTGGATTCAGTCGCTTATCGCGTAATTAGAAATTGGGAGTTGTGAAGATTCAGTGGATCCAGTGAGATTAAGCTTGAAGTGAAGATAGAGGCCAGAAGCTCAAGAGCAAGCATTGTGTGAGCTCAAGACCGCGGTAAACCGCCCAGGCGAGTCAATACTTTGATCATGTTGAACCTACATTTTTGCAAATTACTTTGTTTTAAATCATCAAATTGGATGCTGTTATTTGATATGCAAATACATGTTTAATTTAATATTCTAGTTATGTGCCCATTGTTTACCTTGAATAATATTACCCCTCCTTTGGAATATTTGAATGTGTGAACCTTGTCGTCCTAGCAAAATTATACTAGTAACATTTCAAAAATAAGTCCCTAATTATATGCTATGCTTAGTACTGCATAGATAATCCGGGGGCGCTGAAATGCCCCAAACATCATTGTCATTTTTAATAATGAGAAACTAGTTTGGGAAGTCATGGTGGTAATGACTGGTATATTTGATATGAATATTTTACACTCCCAAAATCCCCAACTTGCTTAAATATCTGGGTGGATTGGTTCGAGGGTGTGTATGTGTGGTGCGGTGGAAGCACAAAGTGGGTTAGTGGTAGACCGCCCAGATAACCCTAAGGACCGAATCTCGTGATGACCTCCCAGTGTACAACAAGTACAACCACAAGCTGGAAAAATGTAGGCAGGGCTAACTAATTTGCATCGACTTAGTAAGAGTTGCGCCGGTGTGACCACGGGCGGGTAGAGGATGGCCACATCCTCCGACGTGACGGCGCAAGAGGGGGCTTCTGGAAGGGTGGTCGTACCCCGAAGGAAGTGGAAACTTTAGCGGACGTAACTCTGCTAGGAAAATGCATTGTAAAGGTCCTGTGATAGTCTACTCAACCGCATGGCTAAGGAATCATGTGGGGCAACGAGTGGATTTATCTCTTGTGGGTAAAGTGTGCAAACTCTGCAGAGTCAAAAACTATTCGAATAGCCGTGCCCACGGTCAAGGGCAGACATAGGAACTTAACTAGATATAGTTCTATTTCAAAAACTTTGTGGGTGGTAATGGAAAAAGTCGAGGGCAGTGGAAAGCCCTGATTTGAATTGTCCTGGGTGTCGTCCTAGTGGTAAGTTAAGCGGCTATAACGCTGAAAGATGCTATATGGTGCGGATGCCATATAACAGTGGATGGAATCTGGATCACTATTATCATTGCATTTTCTTGAACATTATGTTTTTCTTCAAAACTGCTAGGTCTTAGGAAATTTTTATGTATCATATTGCAAAAGTAAAATGTTTTCTCTTCTCGCAAAGTAAAATACATAGGAAATAAGTAGAGTCGGGAGTAACGAAGATGGAAGTTTGTGGTAAAAACATAAATATATTGGTGGACTCATGTCGATTATAAAAAGAAAACAATAGTGTGGATTCTGGGAGAAATGAGCCCAAATGGATATCTAGACTAGATAGATGATTTATATGATCTTTGGAGTATTAGGGAGTGTAAGGGTATTGGTTGGATTACAACACTGATATTTGATATAAATTCTTGGAAGATGTTGACAATATTGGGATTAATAGGATTTGAACAAGTTCTGGATGGATGAATTGATCTTGGGAGTTTGGAGTATGATAACAATTCCTGGAGTATAAACTTGATCAATGATATTATTGGTGGATGTATACTCATGAATTAGTTAGAGATAGATAATGGAAAAATAAGATTGATTATTGAAGAATTATGGTTGTGGATCAATAACGAAAGGATTGTTAAGAACTTAGAATGCAAAAGATACTGGTGGATTAAATAAATGATGTCGCTAGCTATTTAGAGTTATAGGCGGTAATTGATCAGTGGACTATATAAGTTATGATACCCGCTATGTGGGGATTTAGGCAGCAATGAAGGTAAGATTGGTGGATTGCATAATTGATGATAATCGCTGTTTAGAGTCATAGATAGCAATCAATATGGAAAGAGCATGATCGGTGAACTGATTAAATGATGTCATTCGCTGTTTGGAGTCTTAGACAGCAATCAATAAAGGAAGTGTATTTTGGTGGATTAAGTCGATTATGGTAGACGCTAGGTGGAGTATAGGTAGTAACAATAACACTATGATTAAATAAAAACAATGCTACTAAAAGTGATTTTTGGCAAATAAAAATAACCGAGCCTCTCCTTTGTTAAGCCATGCATACTATTTATTTGCATTCTGTGTATTGGCTCACGGAGCACGGGGTTGGAGTGCTCACACTCGCTTTTGCGATAAAATTCAGAATCAGGAATCAAATCACCTCGCCTCAGCAACAAGATTGGACAAGCTGGTAGAGAAGATAAAGAGGTCAAGGGCTAGGTCGCGCACCTCCAATTGGCTGCCTGTGGGCATGTCCTGAAGGTCCCACCTGTGTGCTTCGTTCTTCCGCTGCTGCAATTTAATGATTTCGGCCTAATCGGCCCATGAGTAAGTCTACTATTATATTTACGCTTCCGCATAATATGAACTTTGATATTCAGAACTGTAATCTGTGAGCACTATCTACTGATCCAGGGAATAGTGCGGTGGAATCACAGAGGAATCCGGATTGTAAAATCTGGGTCTAACAGGGATGGTATCAGAGCATATTGACTGCAGGTCGTGACTTAGTTAGCCTGGTCGTTAGTTTCATGACTAGAAATAATTCTTTAAAATACTATTTCCAAAGGTATAGGTTATACTGCTCATTCTTATCTCTCTTAGATGATTCTTTCTCATCCAAATGCTGCCTTAGCCATTTTTACTTCTAGAGCTCTCTTATCCCGAATTCAAAACAATAACACAAATTACCCCAAATACTTCCCTCTTCGTTCTATTGATTTCAAAAGAAAGATTTTGCTCCTCTTCTCGTACCTTCACTCCAAATATTTAAGGCTAGGGACGTCAAAGGTGTTCATGAAGATAAGGTGGTTTCGTTTTAAACGAACTATGCAGATAAACTCTATGCCCCTTATGTGTGCTTTCCCGAGTAGACGTTGAATTGTCGCAAGATTTTCATTGGTCCCTGTGCACTATCTTCTTGCCCTCGGGCATCCTATTTTGCAGTCACAGGAAAAACTTGTTATTAAAAATTTATATGCTTCTGGGTCACCCCAGCTTCCGGGGTATACTCTTCCAAGATCTAAATGGGTTTAGATTACCTTATGTCCCACGATTCTATCCTTACCTCATGCTATTCCCTCTCACCTTTTGCTGAAAACCCCATCGGATCCAAAGTAACGAAATAACAAGTAACCCAAAACCAGGGCAATCAAGAAGGAGCAAAGACTTTTCAACCTTCCAGTATTTAAGGAAAACAACATCACTATGAAGAAGACCACCCGCCAGGAGAGAGCCCACAGAGCAAGGTCACCTGTTTCTGCGGAGGACAAGACCCATGCCCCATGAATTGCTTCTCAAATCTGTTATTGATCAAGACAGCTAAGAGTACAATAGATGAATAATGACAATCATCATTTATTTAAGGGGGGTAGCATTAAGAGACAAAAAAATGTTGAAGAAATACTACGATGTATGTTTTGGAGGTGCAACAACCTAGACTCAGAGCTAACCGAACCAGTACAAGAAGATTTGCAAGACCAGAAGTCTTAGAGTGATAAGGACAAAAGATCGCCCTATAGATGTATCTGTCCTTGTATCGACATTCTTTGGACCATCTACTCCTTAGGGCATAGGCCAATACAACCCATCCATCAGTATGAATTCTATGACCATCATACGCCCAAGAGACAATGCGACCACTCCACTCTACGAAGGTGAGAGGACAACAACATCAAGAGCAAGTATTTGGAAGTCTACGGCCTATCCAGGAGAACAAGGTATCTCTCTTCCCTTTTGATTTCTCCAAGTGTTAACCCCTATTGTGCAGATTTTCACCCCTCGGTGGAGCAAAGGAACTATACATCGAGCAATACCTCGAAACCCATTGCTAGCCAATACCTCGAAAGGAAGCAGAAGGCATGGGCAGATCTCCCCGAGGTGCGGTGGAAGAAGGCACCTCGGGGGGTGGAGGATGAGGAGCTGGATTGGGTAGACAACCCTCATCTCCGTCGTCCTCATCATCCACAAAGATGGTCTCGGACTGCTCTAAAGAACCTGAGATATCAGACCTAGTCCCCGGACTGGCCTCGTCGAAGGTCACCTCACAGGTCTCTACCATTTTACTAGTCTCAGCGATTGGACCCTATAAGCCCGCGAAGAAGGCGAGTAACCTAGAAAGATCCCATCACAAGAACGTGACTCGAACTTATCTAGGTTTCCGGACTTCAAGATAAAACACTTGCATCCAAACACACGAAAATGAGATATACTGGGCTTTCGCCCATATCTCAACTCATAAGAGGTGCGATGCAAGTGTGCCCTGAGAAAAACTCGATTCAAAACATGGCACGCGGTGGCTATAGCCTCAGCCCAAAACTTCCTCGGTGTAGAGTACTCATCAAGCATCGTCCTGACCATCTCAACCAGGGTACGATTCTTCCTCTCCACAACGCCATTCTGCTGAGGGACGTATGGAGAAGAGAACTGGTGCTCTACACCGGTCTCACCGCAAAACCTCTCAAAGTAAGAATTCTTGAACTCCATGCCATTGTCACTGCAGATCGCTCGTAACGCACCCGGGAGCTCAACTGAAAGCTTACTAACAAACCCCCAAAGTGGGTATACGTCTCATCCTTCGAGGCCAAGAAAAACACCCAAGAATACCTCGAGAAGTCATCGACCACGACAAGGACATACCACTTCCCTCCTGCTGACTGCACTCGAGCTGGTCCAACTGTGTCCATATGGAGCAGCTGTCCCGGTGCATCGGTCATAGTCACTGTGACCGGAGGGTGAGAAGCGGCAACCATCTTGCCATGCCGGCATGGAGCGCAAACAAGATCTTCGACCATCTTGAGTTTCGGCAGACCACGAATGAGATCGTGGCCGCTAACTCGGGTCAAATGGTCAAATCCGATATGACCAAGTCTCCTATGCCAGAAAGTAAGGTCGTGGGACTCAGAAGCAACTAAACACCTGAGAGGATCACCAGAAGACTCAACAAAATCAGCACGAAAGATCCTCCCATAACGAGAAATCCCGCAAACTAGACTACCCAAAGAATAAAAAATTTTGCAATTGTTTTTCTTGAAGCTCACCTCATAACCGTCATCGGTAAGCTGAGAGACTGAAAGCAAATTGTACTGCAGCTTACTAACCAAGGCAACATCTTTCAAAATAAACGAATCATTAACGCGCACAGTACCTTTCGCGATGACGCGCCCAGATGAAGCATCTCCAAAGTGATAGTCTCATCACCTGGAGCATGAGCTAGGGAAGAGAACCAACGAAAGTCTCCGGTCATATGACGAGAACAACCGGAGTCAACAAGCCAAACCTTTCCCTTCCCAGCCCGGCGAACCTGAGTCAAGCAAAGAGTAAGGTCTCAGTAATGGGATAAATCAAGAGTGATTTTGGCACCCAATACTGAGTAACACGTGGAGCAGAAGAAGCAGCCACACACGATTGACCTCTATCTACCCTACGCTCTCTGTCGCTCAAAGAAGCAGAAGGTCTAAGTGTAGACCTGAAGCTGTTGCTGGGTCCGACTGCTACGGGGGAGTGAGTTGGAGCACCAACAACATGCTGATCACGCCGCGGGTACGCATCTCGACGGGGGAAACGAGATCTACCCTCAGAACAGCGGAAGTCACGACCAGGGGCATATCGAGGACGAAAACCAGACAACTCAGTAAAACCAAGTCCTCGATGCTGCCCAAACCCATCAGAAGCAACTCTAGACCTTGTGTTGGTTTTAGATGCACTCAAGGTCTGGAGCTGACCCTGAATACGCCTAAGAGCGTCAACACGGTCTCTACGCGCAATCTTGGCGCACCTGAAGCATCTCTCGACCGAGTGTCCATCGTTCTGACAGAAAGTGCAGTGATACTTCACCTTCTGAGAGGTTGAAGTAGCACGATGAGGCTTCGCCTTCCGCGAGGTCGAAGCGACAGGTGGAATCACCTTGCTGTCAGAGATCCCTTGGACAAAGCTCGCTGATTTGAATTGAATTTTCTCATATCTGGGCTCTACTTCGATCACACCCGCTGCAATGGGTCTAAGAATAGCAGGTGGATGTTTCTTCATATCCTCAGAAAAATCGTATCCTAGACCTTGATTGAATTTGTAAATCTTTGAATGGTTTAGAATAAGATTAAGCTTCTTCTTGCCTCCTACAAACCTCTCTAGAGTGTTCATAAGGTACTGACACTCACGAAAGAGAGAGGTGCAAGAAGAGCAGGGGGAAGAAGAGACAACAGAAGGTAAGGGAGTAGAAGAAGAACCAATAGCAGAGGAACGGATGGCTTGTGCACGCACAGCCGACTCAGAAGGGACAGTCCTACTACTAGCCAATTGGTCCACGTCACTAGGCATCTCTACCAAACCTTCATGCTTCTTCCCAACACACACATCACAAGCAACTGATGGTGGCTTCTCTAGTAGGTCCTTAGTTAACTTCACGTATTTTTCATCCAATGCAACCAAGTCAGATTTTAATTTGTTACAATTATTGCATGGTGAGCTAACAGGGTCCTTAGAAGCAAACTTAGCCAATTTGTTATTGTCATCAACCAATTCTTGAAACTGCTTAGAGACAGATTCAAGCTCAGCATTCAGCTTAAGACAATTCACACATGAAGCAATAGGCTCAAGTAAAAAAGCTTGTAATTCAACAATTTTATTATCTGCCCGTTTTAGGTTCATCTTTAAATTATTACAACTTTCACAAGTCTCGGGCAGATCGAGAAGCACGGTATAAAGACCTCTAAAAGCATTCTCCTTGTCCTCACATGAGGTGCAAGAAAGTAGTCTCAACAATAGAAGATAAAATAGCAACAGTCCTACTCATCTCTAGTTCAGCTAAAAGACTAACATTCTCCACCTTAAGCAAATCAATCTCAGAAGACAGACTATCATGAGAGGTCCTTAGCTTCTCCATATCACCAAGCAAAGCACAGCATGTATCACATTCGACACGGGAGGGAGCAGATATAAGTGAAGTAAGCTCCCATGATAATCTCTCTACTTCCTTCTCTAACTCGCTACACCTAGCTCTAGATCTAGCATGAAATCCTCCTAGCTTAAGAAAAGCTTCATTAAGTTGATCATAGGAGGGATATACCTCATCGGAGTCGGAGTAGAGCTTGCTGTCGCTGACGTCGCTGATCTCGCCCTCAAGGGCCATGAAGCACATGCCGCTAAAGTCCTCGCCATCCTTGGGATCTTGCTCGTCCTTCCCATCGTCGTCACTCCACCCCTCCACCTCGCTGAGGTCGAGGTCGTCGAAGGCGGTGAGGACGCGATGGAAGAGCTTCTTGGCTTTGCCAAGGTTGCGGAACTTCTTCCCTTTGCTTGGGGGCTTCTTGAAGCGGTTCTTGTCGGTATAGACGTTCTTGCTCGAACCGTCGACGCCGTTCTTGCCCTCCAGCTTGGGGCAATTTGCCCGAATGTGGTTGTGCCACCACGCTCGAAGCAAACCACTCGTCCTCCTCTCTTTCTCTCTCTAGCCCTCTTGTAAGCATGAGAAAATTTTCTGGCCAAGAGAGCTAGTTGGGTCTCCGAAAGCTGATCTAGATGATCATCATCAATATCACACAGAGCAGCTAAGGAAAAACCCGAGAAAGTGTCAGCAGAAGAACTAGAAGAACTAGGCAGACGAAAGATGAGAAATGCGATCAAACTCATTTCGAATCAAACCATGGATGATGATGTTCCTTGCCTTAGCATTTGCCTCAACATCAGCCATGTTTCCGGCATTGATGTTCTCATCGGCAGGAACAGCAAAGCGAACTTTGACCTTGCGTCAAATCGCATAGCCCTGAGCCTGAATATACGTCCCCATCCGACTCTTCCAAAAGGGATAGTCCATCCCATCGAAGATTGGGGGCTTGGTGGAATACGTATCGGTTGCCATGGCTCACAGACCAGTTAAAGATCTATCAGGAAGAGCTAACCAGCTCTGATACCAATTGTAGGATCGGAAATGGCAACAGAGGGGGGTGAATGGTGCCTCTTTTAAAATCGACCCCTCAAAAGTATCCACATGCAATTCACCTCTCCGATAGCTACATAAAGCTATGAAGTGGAAAGTACATGCTCTCTCGAAGATCAACTGAGCAACACAGAAAGGAAACAGGGAGATCAAAACCAAAGAAGAAAACAGCACAAAGAATTACTGGAATCAGCACACATCGCTGAGGGGGCGGTCGACCGCGACTTTAAAGCCGTCGGACCGCGCTCTTCGCCGGTCGGGCCGGTGGCTCACGGCGATCGACCGTCGGGCGGTCGACCGATTAATGGCCGCCAGTCAGACCGCAAGCCGCCGGCCGGTCAGACCGCAATGCTCAGTCGGTCAGACCGGCCCAACCCTAAAACCCGAGCTCTTCTGTTGAAAACAGGGCTGAAAACTACAGACTTTTGAAATCTGAGAAATTGAGATATTTGCTTCTAATACTTTCAGCCCAAAACAATGAGACTACCTCCTAAATAGCAAGAGTAGCCTCAGGAACCAGAGAATGCAACCAGAAAAGCCTGGATTCAAGATTTGGACACAAATCTGATAAGGTTTGAGAGTGAGGATTGTTTTTTTCAGATTACTCATCAAACTTTAAATCTTTGGCCAAGATCTTGGGAAACTCAACTGGAGGTGAACTCACTATATCCCAACATAAGTTTGAAACCTTCCAATGAAGAGAAATAACAAGATTCCAATATGCTCTGGAAGGAAACCCTAGCTACAGGGAAAAGCAGAGGAAAATGAGTGCAGGGAATCTTTAGAAGAATCATGGCTATTGAGGTTTGTTCTCAGAGATATACTAGCCAAATGGCTTTTAGATCATCCCTTGTTCAAAGAAAACTCATTTAGCATTCTTCAACCAAAGAAATAGCTTCACATATTAAAAGAGCAAGAAGGAACTGAGCAAAACAGCAAAAACTCATTCAAGGCACAGAGGGACAAGAAAACAGGTAGCTCAACTAAAGAACATTTCAAATAGATACAGAGACATGAACGATTACAAGAAAGTGTTCTACGTCCCCATACGCGATTGATACAATTTTATCCCACTACATGCTTAAGTCTGCTCACGCAGGAGCTCTCAAAGCACAAACACGCTCACTACATTGAGCTCTTAACTCTCCAGTGGAATGAGCTCTCTCAGCTCTCTTTCTTACTACCAGAATGCACTCATTTATTACAATGGATGAGCTGCCTCCATCTCCTCTTTTGAAGGCAAAGCCTCACCCCCCATATGGAAAATCAAGAAGTGTCATACCATGCCCACTCCAAACCTTTCATCCACATGGGGCAAGAAAGTCAAACACTCTTTTGGAGGGAAAGAACCAGCCCTCCACCTCATTGCTTGGGTCAAATGTCCATTTTGCCCCTCAAGCACCTTCCCGGAAGCTTCCCGCATCCAGCGCCTTTGACCGACTGAACCTCGACTCCTCCCTGAGCCTAGTCCCGGTCTGTTCCGTCACGCACGACCGCAACCGACCGCAACCGTTCTGGACCTCCGACTCCTCCCTGAGCCTAGTCCTGGTTCTCTCTTCATCGCTCATCGTGTCCGTCACCGGTAGCTCCGGTTCCTCGTCTCCCGACTCGCAGCCACCTCACCAGCCTCGATCATCTTTGGCATCACCGACCGTCTGGACCTCAACACCTCCTGTGCCTAGTCCCGGTCGATCCTCCTCGCCTCACCATGACCTAGCTCCGAAGTCCTGTAGTCACATAGACAAGCAAACCGTCACATAGCACCGCACGAAACAGCATAATCCATAATAGCACAAGTAAAGGTACTCAACCCTAGAATACCCGAAACAAACTCAAACTCACTAAACCACCGTCAATTACTCATCACCAACATGGGGATAGCTCCACATGGTCTCTCAACAACACCACCTACCACACCCCCAAAGTAGCATCTCCATCTTCCTCACGTCCAGAGCTAGCCGTCTCCACATCCTCCTCCTCCTCACTTTCCATTTCTCCCACCTGGTCGGTAATGTACTCATGGCAATAAATATTGATAGCCCACCATCTCCTGATGCCTTCATTCTCCTCAAAACCCACAGCATTCCTCCGTAGGTCTTTGTCATCAGCTAGCTCATCGGCGCTGTTCTAACCCCAGTGTTTACACTAGCATTGGAGCCCAACTCAAGCACTTCATTAGCAGGAGCACCACTAGAAGCACCTATCCAAATGATTTCGTCCTATCCACAAACCATGTATATACCATCGGCCTAGCATAATTGGCCCACGACGTGTCACCTTCACAAGTTGGCAAAAGTTGCCCCCTATAGCACTCAGCGTCGAGGCATACACCATCTTGATGCATAGCTTCTTCCTTACAACGGCACAATCAAACACGCAACACACATACATCCGTAGCTCTGGCAGGCCCATGTCCTTCAAACCCAATGCCTGGATCATGGTCCGATCATAATTGGATAGGTCTGCCCCGTACGATCTGTCACATACAAGATAATCCCTATAGAACACAAACAGATCTTGAATGTCTGACAAGGCGCACCTGAAACCGATGCAAATGAAAAAATTAATAGATGACACGCACCGATCGTGCCGTTGAACAACTCATATCATGCGTCATACGGTGCGATTGCAAATTATTCAAATAATTACTTTACTGAATTATTAGTTTCAGTGCTCATTAAGGATAAACTTTACTTTACCAACTATTTACTAATGTGCCATGACTAATATTTAATCATGCAGTTGAACTACTTTTCAAACATCATGCACCTCTTAGCTTGCTTTCCTTACACATGCATTAAGGATTAAATGCTACACATATTTTATGTACTCTTACTTATTATGTTGCACACCTTTGTTTAAATTAAATTCTATTTATGCGTGTCTGGATTGTTATATACAATTATATTTGACTACTATTATTAACTACATGTACCATCAAGATTTAGTTAACTGTGCCATGTGAATGTTAGATATTTCAACTTTAATAAGGCCTTCAATTGGCATACAAATTTCTAAGGGAATTTTTCATTACTTTTACATATATATGACTTTTGTTTCCATCCAGATCATCCTCCAATAAATATTGCTAACTAATGTGCATAGTTCAATTCAAAGCCTGGTAGCATGTTAATTAATCTGTTTATTGTAGCTAGCCATTACTTACCTTAAGTTTAACATCCCAAATATGGGAAGTAATGTAATTGCAAAAATTGTAAAACCTTTTTTTGTCGCTTTTCAATATATTGTAAAATTTTGGCTTTTATTCGAGCTCTTGTTTTGGTTTTGCGAGCAAAGCAAAACAAAAAAATCTAGGATCAAGAGCCAATTATCTGGAAAATTAAGTTGAGCAAAAACTTGAATTTAAAATTTCAAATCAAAACTAAAATTTGAGATCTCAAATTTGTTAAAGTTCAAAATCAAACATTATTAAAAAATCTGCCTTCGAATTAATTAAACCCAGAATTCAAATCCTATTTTGAATTTGAATTTAATCTTGAAATTTTGGATTATGCAATTGAAAACCAAATCCTAGCAGCTGTCTATCTCTCTCTTCCTTTCTCCCTTTACCAGGTGCCCCACTCTTTCTCTCTCTTCTTTCTCTCTCCCCATCTCCCTGCACTGCTCACAACTGGGTCCTCCCAACCGGCACACGTCGAGCGCACTGGCTCCACTCCCACGTGACGAGCCCGCGTGCTACACCAACTACCCGTCAGCCGCCTGCCACTTCGCACGCTGCTCATGTCACCCCCGAATCACGCCGACCTCGCTTGTGCATGCACAGTGTTGTGCCGCCTCCCACTATGGCCCATCAATGTCACACCACTCGCCACTCCACTTCCCCCTGCTCTAAATGGCCATGAAACCCACCATGCTAACCCCCATTCTTCCTTCTTCACGCCAAATCAGACTTGCACCGTGCCCGCCGGCCATCATGAACCTTCGCCATTCCTCCTCACTGGTGAAGCTCCCGCTAATCCAACCACATCATGACATGTTCCCAGGCTTCATCTCCATGTCCTCTGAGAGACCATGTGGAGGTATCCCCATGTTTGTGATGAGTAATTGACGATTGTGTTAAAGTGTTTGAGTTTGTTTTGGGTATTCTAGGGTTGAGTACCTTTACTTGTGCTAATATTGATTATACTATTCTGTGCGATGCTATGTGACGGTTTGCTTGTCTGTGTGACTGCAGGACTTCGGAGCTAGGTCATGGTGAGGCGAGGAGGACCAGGACTAGGCACAGGAGGTGTTGAGGTCCAAATGGTCGGTGATGCCGAAGATGATCGAGGCTGGTGAGGTGGTTACGAGTCGAGAGATGAGGAACCGGAACTGGAGCTACCAGTGACGGACACGACGGGCAACGACGAGAGAACCGGGACTAGGCTCAGGGAGGAGTCGGAGGTCCATCACTGTAGTATGTCAGTTGCGGTCGTGCGCGACGAAACAGACCAGGACTAGACTCAGGTGGAATCGGAGGTCTCGGTTGGTGTCGGGTGGACACGACGGGCAGCGGCGAGTGGACCAGGACTAGGCTTAGGGAGGAGTCGGAGGTCCAGACGGTCAGGATGTCGGGTGCGGTCGTGTACAGTGGAGCAGACCGGGACTAGACTCATGGAGGAGTCGAGGTCCAGATGGTCAAGGTACCGGACGCGGGAAGCTTCCGGGAAGGCGCTTGAGGGGCAAATTGGAGATTTGACTCAAGCAATGTGAGGAGGGGCTGGTTTTCCCTCCAAATCCTGGTCATGTTGACTTTGACCTTTGCCTCATATGGTGTGTGAGGTGGAGGAGTGGATGTTGTATGACATTTCTTGTTTTGCTTCCTTGGGGTGAGCTCTTGCCTTCAAAATGTGGAGAGGGAGGCAACAGTTGGTACTCATTCATGCAAGCAAGAAATGGGTGTGTAGCATTCTGGAGAAAAATGAGAGTGAGCAGGAGTATGCTCTGTGTGTGTACGTGAGATTCCCTTTCAAGCATGTAGTGAGAGGGTAGCATTTCTCCTCAACTATGTATGGGGACGTAGTTGGTTGTATCTCCTGTGTAATCCTTCATGGAAATGAGTCCATTTAAGAAATCTTGAGATGGAGATGATATGAGTTTTTGCCTCTCTGTGGATTTTCAGCTCCAGTGTGTTGTCTTTTGCTTTCTCTGTCTTTTGAGTGATTCTTTGATTGTAGAATGCTAAATGAGTTTGCTCTAAGATGGGGAACATGTCTCAAGACCATTTGGTCAATTAGTTCCCAGAGCAAACTGATTGAATCAAAGAATCCCTTTTTCACTCTTGCTCAGATTCCTCTGTTCCTCAATTTCAAGGGTTTCATGTCAGGGCATGCTTGGATCTTTGGATTCTCAGAGAAATACTCATTTCAAGTGTATGCTTTAGTGTCCTCATGCCATTGCTTAACTAAATGCAAAGTTTCATGAACATAGAATGAATGAATCTCAAGAAATCTGGAAATTAGTCTTTTCTCTATCAGTTTTCAGACTTTAGCTCAATCTTTTGTTATTTGCTCTTCTTGTCTGCAAAACCTTCTCCATGAGGTCTCTATGCTATTTAGATTGAAGCCTAGCACCTTTGGCCTGAGAAGAATAGAAGCTTGTCACAAATTTTATTGAAATCAGCAAGTTCATGTAACCTCTGTTCCGTTTTCAGGCTGTGCAATCTTTTCGGGTTCCTGCTGGGGGTGCAACCGGTCAGACCGGACAGAGAAAGGCGGTCAAACCGCTCCCCTCATGGCGGACAGACCGCTAGGGTTAGCGGTCTGACCGCTCGAGCATTGCAAGTCAGACTGGGGAAGGAGGTGCGGTCAAACCGGACCTCGAGCGGTCAGACCGGCCACATAAGGTCGGTCAGACCGACGGCTAGGTTGCGGTCTAACCAGCTGTAAGATCGAGGAGGCCGACAAGAGGGGGGTGAATAGGCGGTTTAAAAATTCTCTACAAATTAATACTAATCAACACAAAACCTTTTCTATTTGCCTAAACCAAGGAAACAATGCGGAAGCTAAATTCAAGTTAGTTTAGTACAAATAGTGCCTAAGTCAAGCAAATTCGCCTAAGTGCACCAACAATGCTATCCTAGGTCAAGATTTGCAATCCTAGGTTTACAAGCAATCAAATTGAGTCTATGAATGTAAATCGCTTGAATATAAAGTAAGTTCAAGGAAACAAACCACACTTGACACAACGATGTTTTGCTGTGGTGTTCAGAGACTCGTCGGTCTCCCCTAATCCACGTTGAGGTTAGCCCGAACAAATCGGACCGGCTCCACGAATTAAGCCGAAACACCTCGTATCCACTAGTGGTAGCTCTTTCCCGCTCCGGGTAGGTGAGCTCCGACCTTCACAAATTCGTCGGGTCGTCTCACAACCTTCTTGAGAAGATCACAGCGCACGACGCCTCCAACGCTGTCTAGGAGTTGGCAAACTCCAAGAGTAACAAGCCAAGTCTCTCACTTGACTCTCACCACGTGCAACGAATGCACAAGCTCAATTGGACACTAAGTTCACCTCTAGATGCAACACATGCAGTCTAGAACCTCTCTCGCTTCTCACAAAGTGCAACACACACACAATTGAGTGGGGAGCCTCACTCTAGCTCAAGAACACAAGAATGAATGAAGCAACACCATCTCCAACCGGCCACAAGGAGGTATTTATACCCCACACAAGAAAACTAGCTGTTGGAGCCAAACCCATGAAAAAATTAGGAAAATCGGCGGTACTTCCGATTTCCTCACCAACGGTCAGAAAAATAGCCGTTGGAGCCAAAATCGGAACTACCGCAGTTCAAATTGCGGAACTACCAATTTTTCCGAGGCTAAGTCATTCAAAAAGTCGCTCTCTGGAAAAAATGTTCCGCTCAGAAATCGGAACTACCGGAAAAATCGGAACTACCGCAGTTCAAATTGCGGTACTTCCATGTCGGGACCCGGAGCAACAACTCCAGAACCCACTGTGTAAAACGCACTATCCCAGGAAAAGCTAGTGCACACAGGTTGAACAGTGATACATATCATGCATGATAACCAAACTTTATTATAAGATAAAAGTACGGCCTTATGGCCGAGTTTACAATAAGGTGGCTTCATGGCCAAACATAAAAGTAAATAGCGGAAGATAAATAAAAGGAGCAGCCCATCCTGCCTTCCCACAAGGCGAATTGACTGTAAGACGTGGCCTATTCGTCGCAATCCTCAACAATGTCGACGTCGTCGTCCTCTGGCAACATTGTTTATAGCAAGGTGAGCATATAAAGTACTCCACAAGTTACACCAGGAGATATAACAGATTCGATGCATGCATAAGGAGTTACAAAGGAAGGCATAATATGGTTCATTTGCATAAACAACATTATTGAATTAAATACAATAATGTAAGTGCAAAAGCTGAATTTGATACAATATATGAAAACAAGATTTAACAGAATAATAACGTTAGTGCCGGCAACAACCTAACACTAACCTATCCACGGGTATCCCACCCGGACCATCTTTCCAAAAGATTCACAAACTTCCATAAACCAATTTTTATGAAAACCAAAGTCTAATCCGTGAAAAACCATACTAAGCATGTCCTTGACCGTGGACACGGCTATCCAGGATAGTTTGTTATTCTGCAGAGGTGTACAACTTTACCCACAAGACATGTCCTCTCGTTTTGCCACGCGATTTACACACTGCCTTAGGTGTGCGGCTGAGAGTTCATGACAAGGCGGTTCCAATGTTCCATTGCCAAATTAGTTACGCCACCACTAAGGTTTCACCACAACATGAATCCACATGTTGGAGCCCCCTCTTGTGCCATGTGAGACTTCCCATGGCTTACGCCACGCTCACATTCAGCCTATAGCGAAAACTAAAATGGAACTTCACAAATTACTTAGCCAAGTCTGTCCCATACCAGACTTGTGGTAGTACGGTGTGACTTTGTATTAGTAGTTCACAGACTGGTCCTTAATTTGACTTAGGCCTACCCGCATACCCCTTGTGCCTGGCAGTCAGCAACGAGTCAACGAACTACGATGCATGCCAGCAAGCACCCACCACCATACCAATGCCTAAGTCTAAGAACAGGTTTTATAATTTGTTTGAAAACATCTCAGTATCATTCTTGACTCACCAAAGTCAAGAATACATTCGAAAACTTTATCATTTTATGTGAAACAATTCTTCCCACCCGAATTATTCTAAGCATGGCTAAGCAATTCCATAAAATGTTCTAGTTAATACTAATGTACCAACTAGGTTTTCATCTAAGGTGACAAGGTATGATCGTTCAATATCAAGATTGGCCATACAAAGGAAATTGGGTGTAACTAAAGTTTTAAGCACATTTGAACTAATTTGAATAAAAGTACGCATGCATAATAATTTTAAAAACATCGTAAATAATTTAAATTACTGGGAGCAATATGATCAAAGGTGTAACTTGCCTTGCTCGAAGTCTTGCTGCGATTCGTCGAAGAAATACTCTCCGGATTCGTCGTAATCTACACGCGAAGAACCAAAAGAAAATTCAAATAAAATTCAAATAAAATTCAAAAATTCAAAAAGGAGTTAAATCGGAGTTAAGATGAGAAAGTTATGGCTTTCGGAAGATTAACAGGAGGGAAAAAGGAAAAAGTTGGTTTCGGGAATTATTTTTATACTGAAAAATGCTATTTATGATGTCAGCCAATTTTGAATTTTCCAAGCGGGAAAATAATTTGAATGACCGGTGGGCCCGGTCTACCGTGGACCAAATCCACGGACCACGAGCCTTGCCGACGTGGCACACCGGCCACATGGTGCCAAGCGGGCGCGAGGTGGCGGCCACATGGGCGAGGCCGGCCACACGGGCGGCGCGCGCGGGTGGCTCGGAGGCCGGCGGCGGCGGCCGGCGGCGGCCGGGCCGAGGCGGGTGCGAGCGGCGGCGGGAGAGGAGGGGCAGCGCGCACTCACCGGCGGCGGCGGGGAGGCGGGCGGCCGGTGGTGGTGCAAGGAGGAGGCGGGCGGCCGTGGGGTTTGGGCGGCGGGGTGACGGCCGAATGGGAGGGAAAGGGCGGCGGGGTGGGAGAGGCCGAATGGGAGGGAAAGGGCGGCGGGGTGGGAGAGGCCGAATGGGAGAAGGACCACCGGAGCTTTGGGCTTTTATAGATGAAGAAAGAGAGATGAATGGCCGGCGGTTTAGAGAGGATTAAAGGGAGGAGGCGGCCGGGCGTGAGTGGGGAGTGATGAGGGGGCTTAAACGCACGCTTAAACGGGGATTAAAGTGGTAGTAACGGCCGGGATTAAAAGCTTTTATTTGCCATTCATGGTGGAAGAGAGAGAAGGCTAGAGGAAGAACAAAGGGGAGGAAGAAGAAACATATGACAAGTGGGTCCCATGCGTCGGTGAGAGAGAGGAGAATGAAGGTGTACGGGCCGTCGGATTGTTGACACATGGCAAGTGAGTGTTTCATGGTCTTTGGATGGAGATGAAGGGGCAAGTGATCATGTGTGGCTAGGATTAAATCGTGGAGAGAGAGTGATTCAATCTGAGAGCGACACGTGGCGGGCTTGGAATAATTTGATTTTTATTTTCGGAATACAATTCAGAAAATTACTAGAAGCTTTGTAAATACTTAGAAAAATAATATTTAATGTCTAAAAATTCCAGAAAAATTATAGAATATTTCTGGAGCTCTTTTAGACTAGGAAAAAAATATTTTTAATTTCAGATTTGCATTTAATAATTTTATTAAATACTTTTTAACCTTTCAAATTGATTTTTAATTCCAGAAAATTCTCAAAAATTAACTAAAAATTTAGGGAACGCTAGGAAAAATAAAATAAACTCTTTTTGGCTTTACTAAAATATTTAAAATACATTTTCTTGCTTTACGCTTTGAAATAAAATCCAGATAAATCCAAATAAACTCCAAAAAAATCAATAAAATGCAAATAAAATTTTTGGGATGTTACATTCCATTTTCTGTTTTTCAGCACAGGCGACACTCGGAAAAACGGTCATAACTTTTGACTCCGATATCGGAATTGAGTGATCTTGGACTCTATGGAAAACTTATTCAGAGGGCTACACAACCTATCTATTTTCATGAACTCAAACACATTAGATCAATACAAAAATCAAAATACATCCAAAGAATCACTACCATGGTATAATGTCAAAGGAAATAGCGACAAACAATTTTAGACCATGCCAAAGGATAATGCATGATCTCCAACTTTTGCAAAGCACATTTGCAAACTTAGAGCATGCTACAACGATTAGGTACATGGACTTCTCACATTTGCAAAACACATTCGCAAACCTAAGTCACATGCCACAAGATTATATATGAGTTTCAACCATTTGCAAAACACATTTGCAAATATAAGTCTCATATCACAAAGAATGAAAATATGGACCTCAAGCACTTGCAAAACACATTTGCAATGCATAGTCCCATGTAGTAAAGATTCACCACATGAGCTTCAACTATTTGCAAAACACATTCGCAAATATAGGCCTCATGTCGAGATGAGCTAGAGCAAATGAGGTTTGAGCTATCAACACATGATGAGACTCAAACTACTAGACATGACCCCTCTTAATAGTACGGCAATCTATGCTAACAATCCGGTCTTCCAACCAAACACCAAGACCGGTAAAAGACTAGGAACACATTCTTAGCCCTAGCTAGCCATACCTTTGCCTTGGGTCATCGTCTCGATATGCATCAACTCATGATGCATTCCTTTCTGCAACTCCATCAACACATGATGGTCTTCCTTGACTTGATGATCAACACATGATCATTCCTCATGCATCAACTCATGACGCATCTTCTTCTCGACGGTCTTCAACACATGAAGCCTTCTTCTCAATCTTGACTTGATGATCTTCAACAAATGAAGTCATCCCACGTCGTTCTCATTTGTGGAACCTAACCTGTGCATCCAACTCATGGAAATCGTTAGTCCACAAAACAATTGTCATCAATTACCAAACTTCACCATTAACACATAATAGAGGGACTAGATTCAACAATCTTTCCTTTTTGGTAATTCATGACAATCTCAACAAATAATGAGATATAGAAGTTGATTTGCGAGTATACAACTTGTACACAACAAATGTATACTCTAAGATAAGCTTTAAACAAAGCTTGCTTATCCGGTTGTCATTAATCATTCAACCATTAACACATAATGGAGAAGTTAGATGACAACCCGATTAATCATTCAACCATTAACACATAATGGAGAAGTTAGATACTCAAGAATGTATTTCAAAGAAAAGATCCCAAATTTGCATATTGAAAGAAGCATGGATCAATACTCATGAAACTCCAAAATATATAGAGAGCTCCCACTAAATGTGTGCACACAAGTGTATATAAAGAAAGACATATGCACATATTCATTTTAGACTAATTGAGGAGTTCAATCTATATTTTGGATCTAAGTAATGCATTTGCAAATGAAAAAGCGATTTTGAATGCATACCTCTTTGATTTCACCTTTCCATCCAAATGAGACTAAGCATAAATAAACTCAAACAAACATATTAGTCTCATATGTGCATTTGTCATTATCACCAAAATATTATAAAAGTATTTGTCATTAATATCAAGATCTCATAAAGGTATTTGTCATTAACACCAAAACCAATTTAATCGGGTTTTGATCTTTCAATCTCCCCTTTAATCAATTTAATCGGAGCTTGATCTTTCACCGGCCCATATATGGCGGTCTGACCGGCCCCTCCTGATGGTGCTAGTCTTAGGGTTCTCTGCTGCTGTATTTCTTGTTTCGCTGTGATTTTTCCTTGCTTCTTTCTCGTGCTTGCTCAGTATGATTTTCCAGAGAGCATGTCCTCTTTCTTTTCATAGCTTCTAATAGCTATTGGAGAGAAACTTGTTGTGGATACTTTTAGGGGACGTGATTTTAAAGGCACCATTCATCCCCCTCTGTTGCCATATCCGATCCTACATCCTCTGGTTTAATTGAAGCTCTGCGCCTCGGAGTTCCCCGCGTCGGCATTTCTTCCCCACCGTCGGCCAATGACACCTCTATTGCCGCCATTGAACCTCAGTCGCGCCTCCCTCCAATTCCCTTCCTCGGGAGCATCACCAAGCTGTCCTAGAGCTTCCCCAACTACTACTCAGTGTTCTCCCTCACCTCACCTCGTCGCCCATGGTGGCCTCTCTATGCCGTGCTTGGCTCCAGCCGCCAGCCACCCCAGTCGCACCAAACGCCTTGGTACATTCCCTGTGGTCCACACTTGCTCATGTATCCCTTAGTGCTCTCCCTCTTTCCCTCGGCTGATGTCACCCCGATCTTGCCCCACCGATGACCATCGAGCACCGCTGCCCAAGCTGCCCAACTCCTTGGCTTGCCCTGCCACCTCCCCGAGCTTCCTTGATGCCCCAACAACCCATTCTAGCCATCCTGGCCACCACCTCCCTGGCCGCCCACTACCGGCATGCCGCCATCGGCTGGCTGCCCTCAGCCTCCCTTATTTCCGGTCACCCTCTCTAATCTCTCCCTCTCTTTGTCTGTAGTTTTATGACAAGTGGCACCATCACTTCTTTGACCCCCACTTGTGACTCTCCTATTTTGTTTCAGTTGGAAAATAATTCTGAGCGATATAAAATGATTAGATAAAAGAAAAAATGATTGAATGATGAATTCCTGCTAAAAAATAAAATGAAATAAAATAAACTTAATTAGGAAATTTTGAATGGCATTCCATGCTAATTAAGATTATTAAATAAAAAATAAAAATATGACTAACTATAAATTGTTTTATGAATAAAAGCAAGAATAAAATTGAACCATAAAAGATCCATGCAAGAATTTAAATTTTTGCAGTTTATCTGGAAATCGAATTTACAGCTATTCAAGGATATTTGCATTGATCTAAATCCTTGCTCTAGAAACTCAAAAACTATTTGTAAATTCTATTAAAGCACAAGTGGTCCAAATATCGTTATCATATCTTTATTCCTAGATTTGAAGTTATCAATGCAAATTAAAGATAATTGGTGTAACAAAATTTTGCAACATGAAACATTAGAATTTACTCTTGGACTAATTTCGTGCCACTAAAGATTGACAAATTAACCTTCATATGGGAATAATTAATATTTTAGCCATGTAAGTTTAATCATAATTACTTCCATGTCTCGAAACCATGTGTGCTCTTTCCAAATAATGCTTTACTAATCTAAGTAATTAATAGGGATATGGAGCCCCAAATATTTAAATCATAAATACTTGCCTTGGAGTAAAAATGGCTTGATTAATCCTCGAAATTAATTCAATGTCCTGTTAATATCTATCTCAAAAGTCTTAGAGCCTCTCTCTCTCTCTTAGTTAATGCTTAAATAATTTTAGTAAATCATTCTCTTTTTCAATCGTAATATTTATTTGTAAAATGCTAAGATTTAAATCAAGGATTACCTTATATTTGTTTAAAAACATTCTCAAAATAACTGGAGCATTAGTAACCTTTATCTCAGATCCCATCACTAATCAAATGGCTCTCAAAAATAATTGTAAGCCACTAATGTTTTATCTTAAACCTAAATCTTGCAAAAAAAAAGATGCATAAAATAACATTTCATGTGCAAATAACATCTCTAATTATAGAACCCTGTGAAAAATGCAATCTTGCCTAATTAGTAATCAACCAATCATTATCTTGGGATTTAAATACACCAATAATGATTGAGAATAATTATTAATGTAAGGTGTAGCTTTATCAAGAAAACCCTATTAATTCATAACTCATCCTTCCAATAAAATGTGGATCATTGATCATTAATAAATAAAGTTGTTAATCAACAAAATAATCAACTTTGCTCATAATAACAATTGGACAAAATAACCAACTCCATACTATAATTAAGTTATTGAATTAATGGTTCAATTATTCTGGCAATTGCAATCTTAGATAACATTTCATCTCCAGTTAACAGTATACACTTCACATGTAAAACCCATATCCTAAATCACCAAGTCTTATCATTCCATAAATAATACTCAGTATCCCAGATAATCTCTCTCATCTATCTGTAGGTCCCACCTAACCTATGGAACTTTTTTAATAAGTATAAATAAATTAAAAAGCTATTAAATTAAAGATCAAGTTTTGATATCTTGCAATTGGCGATATCTAGTCATGCTCCAATCTAAAGTTGAATATTCCCGTAAGTATTCCTTCAAACATCGATCCTTCTTTTATACCCTTCTCGGCAAAGTACTCCATCGCTTCGCTTTTACTTGAATTCATTTGACTCTGTCTCTATCCCACAGCTTGTTGAATCCTCTCTCATATCCTCAATCATAGCAAAATATAAATGAACTCAATTAAACTCATTTGGACTTTTGTTGGTTCTTTGGATTTATTCGGTTTGTTGATCATTTGTCGTGTAAATAGAAATTGAAGATCAAAGAGGTGACACATTCAAGCGAGATCAAGATTAAGGTAAAAGACAAAAACTAGGAGTTCAAACCACTGACTAAAAAGGCTTGGACCAAGATCAGGGCCATGGTAAATTGAGTAAGGCAAGTCATTATTTTGATCATATTGACCCTACATTTTATGTGAATTATGTTCATTTAAATTAACAAATTGCACACTTAATTTAATATGCAAATGTTTGTCTAAATTTAAGATAGTTACATGCCTACTTGATGATGTACTATTATTATGCCACCTTTGACACTTGAATCATTTGATCCTTGTCACCCTAGTTATTAGTGGTAACTTTACTAACTATAAGTCATATTTAAATGCCACGCTAGTCTTGTATAAGTCTAGGGCATTAATTTACCCTAATCATCATTCTTCAAACATGAAAATTTATTTTGGGATAGTCACGGGATGTAAGTGGCTGCTAATTTGAGGCAACCTAATTTATGATTCTCAAAACCCAAAAAACTTGCTAAACCTATTTGGGTAGATGGTAAGAGAGGTTGGTGCCGATGTCACATGAAAACTTGTGTTTTCCGGTATCAACCATCAAGATAAATTAAGGACTTAATCATATGATGACCTCCTATTGTAAAACAGTACAACCACAAGTATGCAAAATGCAACTGGGCCAAGTAGGGTTACTAGACCTCAGGGTCATTTCACTGGTGGGGAAGTAGAGGAATCGTGTAGAGGTATTAGGTTGATTGTCTCTTGTGGGTAAAGATGTACAGTCTCTGTAGAGTATAAACTGTTCGAACAGCCATGCCCACAGTTAAGGGCGAACATAGGAACTTACTCGAGTTAGTTCTATTTAAAAAATCTTTATAGGCAGCATAAAAGCCGTCAGGTGGAGGTAACCCCAACTTTGGCTTTTCCTAGAGGGACGTACTCTGGTGGTGACAATGATCAAAACTAGCATTCAGTGGAGGTAACCATACACTATAAAAGGTGGATGTAACCTGCACTACTGTTATTACTGCATTCTCTCAATCAACTTTAGAAAATCTGGATTAGTTAAAAATTAATAAGTCTCAGGAGCTTTCCTATTTACTGTACTTTCAAAACAATGCCTTTAGGAACTAAAAGAACCTCAAGCCTTCTTTGACAGCATTGCATATATTATTATTTCATTCTATGTGGTGGCTTACTGAGTACCGTTGTACTCACTCTTACTCAATGACCATTATTCAATCAGTAAGAAAAAGAAGGTCAAGCCCTACGGTGCTTTAAAGGGATCGACAGAGTTAGAAGATAATAAGGCCAAAAACTAGGTCACGAACCCTAGTTAGTTGCCTATGGGCATGTCCTGGGGGCCCCACCTGTGTGAAGTTTTCACAACTATTTTTTTTGTTTTAGCCTGATCGGCCCAAGAGTAAGTCATTACTGCATTATCTACACTTCTGCAAGATATGTTTTTGGTATACAATGATGTATCTGTAAGCACTATCTATTATTCCAGGGAATAGTATGGTGAAATTACACAGAATTTTGGATTGATCAAATCTGGGTCCAACAGAGCTGGCATCAGAGCATATTGACTATAGATCATAACCTTAGCTAGCATGACCGTTAGCTTCATGACAAGAATTACTTCTTCAAAACTTATTTACAAAATATAGGTATTATTGCTTCTTCTCATCCCTCCTAGATAATCTCCTCTTATCTATGTCTTGCCCTGGCCAATTGTACAATTTGAAACTCTCTTGCATCAAAATTCAAAATTTCAAGTTTCCAGGACTTCTATAAAACCCTCTTTGTAGGCATCCTGAAAACCTATTTTGGTCAACAATTTCAAAGCCTAAACTTAAAAAATAAATTTCAAAAAGTTGCTTTTACCTCGAGGATTTTGCTTACTAAATTGCAAAACTTATTTACAAAACTCCTTCACAAAATCTTTACAATAAAAGGGGAATTTTATTATAAATATGTTCTGAGGGTAAAAACTTATTTCCCATGCTTGGTTTCACCACCCATGGCTCAAAACTATTTTACTCTTTATTCTTGATTTACATATTTTTGAAGCATACTTTCAAGTGGTAATTCCAAACTTGTTCCTGAGAGTTTTGTAACTACATTTTTCCTAGTGAAAGTCTATTAATGAAAAGTTTCTATCAGAAATTCCTTCCAAAATGAAATTGCCCTTAAAATCATTTTTGCCTATAAACTCACTTTTGAAAATTTTAAACAGGCACCCAGAATCTCAAAAGAAAACCTAAAATTCCACATTTGGTTTTCCAAAATTCATGCCTTTAAAACCCAGTTTCAAAGAAGTCTTGCAAAATACTCAGATTTCCAAAATCTTTGTCACCAGACTCCAGTATTTGTTGTCAAGGTTTGCATCCAAAATTTTGTTTTCAAAAGCACATTTGAGAACCACTTTGCCGAAACACCCTATTTCAAAAATAGTAATACCCCCGTAAGTATTACTATCAAATTGGCACTGGAGGCTCCTTTTTCATTTCATTTGACTTCGAGAGATAACTAATCCTTCTTTTCCTTACCCCTACCTCAAAACCTTTACAAAGGATCTTGATTTCAAAAAAATCGCCCTGAAATCTAGACCTCAAAAATTACTTTTCAATTTCATTTTCAAGAACTTGTTTTCAAACCAAGATTTTGAAATTGTCGTAGGGGTGGCCCCCACCTAAGCCCAGCAGGCCTGTTAGGAGGTTATGAGAACCAGAGTAACATGTGTAATGACATAAGTGCCCCTAATAGGGAGGTACGGATGTAAGGGCATAACTGTAAAAGCATACTCCATGTGAATATATATATCAGGATGAGGGGGAGGATGAGGCAGAACACTCCCACCTCTCCACCACCATCTCTCTCTCTGTTTGGTCTGTAACCACAACAGTTGGCGCCGTCCGTGGGGAGGACAAGGACAAGCCTGAAGACCGAAGAAGAAGGATGGCACCAAAAAAAGCTTCATCAGCGGCGGCGAAGGGGAAGAAGGCGGTTGGGTTGGAGCGACGCGTGAATACCAGGGCTTCGGCATCGGCCGTCGAAGGAGCTGGCGGCGGCGTAGGCGTAAGGGTCGCGGGCGTCGACGCTCGCACTACAACGACCGACCTTGCCGCGCCGCTACAATGACATCCAACCCCGCCGCTGAATCGCAGCGGTAGCCCCGCCACCCTCGCCGCGCATGGATCGAGCGGCGGGGATAGCCGCAATGAAGCATCCGGCGGATCTAGAGATCTTGAGGCGGCCCCGACAGCACATGCGGGGGAAAGCACCCTACTAGCAGCCCTCGACGCGTTCCAACGGGAACTAGGGGACCTTCGCGGAGCTGTCCGAGATATGCAAGAGGCTCGGAGCCAGCAGGCCGCGCCAATAACTGCGCCCGACCCTCTCGCGAAGCCCCCAAGTCTAGCCGTGTGCCGCGGCGGCGCGTAGACCCGCAGTTCCCGCTTTCGGCGGGGCTGCAGCAGGCGGCATGGACCGAAGACTTCAAGTTTCCTAGCGTCATCGACCCGTACAAATGCGACACGAACCCCCGCGAGTTCGTGCGCGTGTACGAAACCGCGATCGAGGCCGCGGGCGGAGACGACACCACGAAGGCGAAGGGACTCCCCCTCGCGCTGCAAGGAGTGGCGCTCTCTTGGTTCTTTACCATAGAGCCGGGCTCCATCTACGCGTGGGAGCAGCTCCGCGACCGCCTTCACAACAACTTCCAAGGAAACTATGTCGAGCGAGTCGACGCGGACCAACTCTTCGCTGTGAAGCAAAGACCCTCGGAGACGCTCCGGGACTACTTCAAGCGCTTCGCCAAGACTCGATGCCAGGTAACAAACGTTAATGAAATCACCGTCGTTAAGGCAGCCATACAGGGCCTTCGTCCGGGCCCGATGGCCGAGTACAACGCGCGGAGGCCAATCAAGACAGTCGCCAAGCTCTTCAACAAAATGGATGAGTATGCGCGGGTGGAGGAGGATGCGCGAAGACGGAGCATTACCGCCCTCGACCTCGCCCATGAGGAGCGCCCCCCGCGCGAAGTGGGGGCGGGTGGTCCCTCCTCGAAGCAGGGCCGCGGCCGAGAGCCCCGGGGAGGCCCTCCCCGAGGCAGCGACACAAGGGTGTAGGAAGGCTCTTCAAGGAGCAGGCACAAACCTCGGCGCCGCCAGCGCAGGTCACAGGCGGCCCATCATGTCCTCGACACCGAGAGCGCCCGCCAAGGACCCGACCCCGCCTCATGGAGGGGGGACCGGGGATCGGAAGGCGGACTTGATTGCGGTGGCCAACCCCACGCAGAACAAGAGCTCCTACACTATGTCAAGTGGTGCGAGGTACACGGCTACGGTGATCATTACACAAGGGCATGCACCGCAGTTATGGAGCTGCGGAGGGTGACGGCCGGGTCTCGAGCTCTGCCTCCTCGGCCCCCCGCGGAGCCCACGTGGGGCACCCAAGGGGTAGCCCCATACGAGCCGCCGCAACGGAGGGCGCGCAGCATCGCACCGTTAGCGTCATCACCGGAGGCTCCTCCTCAAGGGCCCCCGGGGAGCAGCCGCAATTGTGGATGCCGCCTCGCAACATCACCTTCGACGTGAACGACACCAGGGGTGTGGAGTACCCTCACCAAGACCCTCTAGTCATCCAGGCCCACATAGCACGCTGTGACGTCAGGCGTGTCCTTGTCGACGGGGGAAGCTCCGCGAATATCTTGTTCGCCGAAGCCCTCGATCGCATGGGGATCCCCCGAAGCCGGCTAGAGCAGCCAGGAGCTCCACTTCAAGGCTTCGGGGGTCAACCGCTGCAGGCCTTGGGGCACGTGCCCCTTCCGATCACGTTCCGTCAGGAGGGCAACAAGGGTAACATCCGCACCGAGCAGGTCATCTTCGACGTCGTAGATATCCCACATCCCTACAACGCCATACTGGGTCGACCCGCTATCAATTCTTTCGAGGCGATCCCGCACTACGCGTTTTTGTGTGTGAAGCTCCGGCCCGGAGGGTGTTATCACCGTCTTCGCGATCGGACACGGCGGGACGTGCCGAGGTCGGCGGCGCGTTCCGCATCGTCCGGTGCACGCCTCTCAAAGACACTCGGCGATGGGCCTCCGCCCCGGTGGGCGCCCAAGCCTCGGCCGAGGGCGAGTCAAGAAGGTGCCGCTCAAGCGGAGGGGCGGTTGTGTCCATCGGCGAGGGCTCCCCCGGGTCGAGCGGGATCCGCTCCGAGTGCTTGAACAACGTTGACATTTTCGCATGGTCCCGGAGGACATCAAGGCGCGACCGGCGATGTCGAGCATCGCTTGGCGGTCCGCCCGACGCCAAACCGGTCAAGCAAAGGCTTCGGCGTATGTCGATGGATCGGCAGCAGGCGGCCAAGATAGAGGTGGCAAAGCTTCTTCGCGCCGGGGTCATCCGCGAGGTCCACCATCCAGAGTGGCTCGCTAACCCGGTGCTAGTCAAAAAGGTCAGTGGGGCCTGGCGTATGTGCATCGACTTCACGGCACTCAACAAGGCGTGCCCAAAGGACAATTACCCCTTGCCGCGCATCGATCAGCTGGTCGACGCCACCGCGGGGTGCGAACTCATGAGTTTCCTGGACGCCTATTCCGGCTACCACCAGGTGTACATGGCCGAAGATGACGAGGAGAAGACCAGTTTCATCACACCACTTGGGACGTTCTGCTTCATCAGAATGCCCTTTGGCTTGAAGAATGCAGGCGCTACCTTTACCCGTCTCGTCGCTATTGCCCTGGCCGCCCAGCTCGGGAGGAACGTCGAAGCTTACGTCGATGATGTGGTGGTCAAAACCCGGCAGCTTGCTCTGCACGGTCGGGACCTCCAGGAGACCTTCGACAACCTCCGGAAGGTGGGCATCAAGCTCAACCCCGACAAATGTGTCTTCGGGGTGCAGGAGGGCAAGCTCCTAGGTTTCCTCGTGTCCGGACGGGGCATCCAGGCGAACCCCGACAAAGTAGACGCCATCCTCGGTATGGAGCCTCCCAAGACAACGAGGGAGGTCCAGAGGCTGGCGGGCCGCATGGCAGCGCTAAGCCACTTCCTATCCAGGGCGGCGGAGCGGGGCCTGCCATTTTTCAAGACACTCCGCGGGTGCGATGGATTTCGTTGGGACGGAGATTGCGCGAAGGCCTTCAACGAGCTCAAGGAGCACCTGGCAAGCCTTCCCACTTTGGTCGCCCCAGCACCAGAGGCTCCCCTCTTGCTCTATCTGGCTGTGTCAGCCACCGCAGTCAGCGCCGTCCTCGTCTTAGAGGAAGACGCCATGCAGCGGCCCGTCTACTTTGTCTCTGAAGCCCTCCAAGGCGCCAAGACAAGATACACGGAGCTTAAGAAGCTCGCCTACGCGCTGGTCATGGCCTCCAGGAAACTTCGGCATTACTTTCTAGCCCACCCAATCACAGTGCCTTCCTCATTCCCCCCGGCAGAGATGTTACACAACAAGGAGTCCACAGGGCGCATCGGCAAATGGGCTGCCGAGCTCGCCCCCTTCTCCTTGACGTATGCTTCACGAACGGCAATCAAATCCCAAGTCCTGGCGGATTTTCTCGCCGAGTGGACCCCGCCGGCCCAACCCGTCCAGACGCACGACGACCCCGTCTGGACGCTCACCATTGACGGAGCTTACGGCGTCGCGTGCGCAGGCGTAGGTGCGGTGATCGTCACGCCCGAAGGACAGCGTTTGCTATACTCGGCGCGCCTTGCCTTCCCCGCCACCAACAACACGGCTGAATACAAGGTGCTGCTCTTTGGCCTGGCGAAGCTCAAGGCAGTCGGCGCGAGATGGGTGCTAGTCCGCACCGACTTGCGCTTGGTGGCTGGCCATGTGGACAAGTCATATCAAGCCAAGGACCCTGAGTTGGCCAAGTACCTTGCGGCTGTGAGGGCGAGGGAAAGGCACTTTTTGGGCGTTACCGTCAAGGCCATCCCCCGCGCGGAGAACGAGCAGGCCGATGCCCTCGCTAAGGCGGCCAGCCAGCAAATGCCCCCCTGATGGGGCGTTTTACGAGATATTAGTGCAGGCGGCCATCACGCAGGACAACCGGGACGCGGTACTCGTCCACAACATTGATCGGCCAGGTGATTGGCGAGAGCCCATCTTCAATTTCTTGCAAGGCATCGCCGAGCCGGAGGACCCCGCCGAGCTTCGGCGCTTGCAGCACCGCGCAAGGTCCTTCCAGGTGTTCGAAGGGATACTCTACAAGAGAGGGGTTTGCGCACCGCTCCTGCGCTGCCTCTCGACTGAAGGGGGAAAAGAGCTCCTTGCGGAGATCCACGCGGGCGCGTGCGGATCCCACCTGGCACCGAGATCATTAGTTGGCAAGGCATTCAGGCAAGGCTTCTACTGGCCAACTTCCATCACCGACGCCCAGAACCTCGTCCGTCGGTGCCAAGGGTGTCAGTGGATGGCGCGCATCATCCGCAGGCCCCCGACGAGCCTCAACCCTATTCCTCCGGTGTGGCCACTGGCATGCTGGGGCGTCGACATAGTAGGACCGCTTGCCCGAGCTCCAGGGGACCTCCGGTTCGTGGTGGTCGCTACCGAGTATTTCTCCGGATGGCGGAAGCGGCCGCCTCGCTAAAGTAACTTCTGCGGCCATACAGGGCTTCCTCTGGCAAAACATCATATGTCGCTTCGGCGTGCCCCGGGAGCTCACGGTTGACAATGGCCTGCAGTTCGACGCCACCTTATTCAAAGACTATTGTGACAACATGGGCATCACCCTCCGATTCGCCTCGGTAGGGCATCCCCAGTCCAACGGGGCGGTCGAACAGGCGAATGGCGCCATCTCCGCTGCCATCAAAAAGCGCCTGGTCGGGTTGCTGAAGGGCAAGTGGCCAAGCAAGCTTCACAGCGTTCTTTGGTCGCTTCGCACAACGGTAACGCGCCCGACGGGATTCACACCGTTCAAGCTCCTTTTCGGCGACGAAGCGGTGACGCCAGAGGAAATCAAGGCCGGCTCGCGGAGGGTCCTTGTCCAAGCACCCCAAGAGGAGCGTCGTGTGTCCTTGGACCTCCTCGACGGGCTGCGTGCAGATGCAGCCCACCATGTCGAGAAGTATGCGCGGCAGACAAGGCGTACTCGGGACTGCTCTGTATGCCCGCGGGGATTCAAGCCTGGGAATCTCGTTCTCAGAGTGGCGCTCCAGGCGGAGACCGCTGGCAAGCTGGAGTCCAAGTGGGAAGGCTCGTACATTGTGATGGAGGCATTGCCGAAGGGGGCGTACCGCCTCGCCACGCTCGAAGGACAAGCCCTCCGGCACACATGGAATGCGGACAGGTTGCGGCGATACTACGCCTAGGAGTAAGACAACAAGCGTAGAGCCGCCAGTCCTTTGTTAAACGATGCTCGCCCGCGCAAACGGGAGTTCAATAAAGATTGCTGTTCCCAGAGCATTCTCTACCCACGCTGAGCAGGACAAAGTCCACGGACTCTAATAAGACGTAGCGTCGAGGTCCGCCTCTGCACGCGCGAGTCTCCGGACTATAAAGGAAGTCGTAGCATCGAGGTCCGCCTCTGCACGCGCGAGTCTCCGGACTATAAAGGAAGTCGTAGCATCGAGGTCCGCCTCCGCACGCACTAGTCTACGGACTCTAAATAAGACGTAGCGTCGAGGTCCGCCTCCGCACGCGCGAGTCTCCGGACTATAAAGGAAGTCGTAGCGTCGAGGTCCGCCTCCGCACGCACTAGTCTACGGACTCTAAATAAGACGTAGCGTCGAGGTCCGCCTCCGCACGCGCGAGTCTCCGGACTATAAAGGAAGTCGTAGCGTCGAGGTCCTCCTCCGCACGCACTAGTCTACGGACTCTAAATAAGACGTAGCGTCGAGGTCTGCCTCCGCACGCATGAGTCTCCGGACTATAAAGGAAGTCGTAGCGTCGAGGTCCGCCTCCGCACGCACTAGTCCACGGACTCTAAATAAGACGTAACGTCGAGGTCTGCCTCCGCACGCGCGAGTCTCCGGACTATAAAGGAAGTCGTAGCGTCGAGGTCCGTCTCCGCACGCACTAGTCTATGGACTCTAAATAAGACGTAGCGTCGAGGTCTACCTCCGCACGCGCGAGTCTCCGGACTATAAAGGAAGTCGTAGCGTCGAGGTCCGCCTCCGCACGCACTAGTCTACGGACTCTAAATAAGACGTAGCGTCGAGGTCCGCCTCCGCACGCACCAGTCTACGGACTCTAAATAAGACGTAGCGTCGAGGTCCACCTCCGCACGCACCAGTCTACGGACTCTAAATAAGACGCAACGGGGGGACGCCCTCGCGCGCACCAGTCTACGGACTCTAAATAAGACGTAGCGTCGAGGTCCGCCTCCGCACGCACCAGTCTGCGGACTCTAAACAAGACGTAGCGTCGAGGTCCGCCTCCGCACGCGCGAGTCTCCGGACTATAAAGAAAGTCGTAGCGTCGAGGTCCGCCTCCGCACGCACCAGTCTACGGACTCTAAATAAGACGTAGCGTCGAGGTCCACCTCCGCACGCGCGAGTCTCCGGACTATAAAGAAAATCGTAGCGTCAAGGTTCACCTCCACGCGCGCCAGTCTACGGAGTCCAAACAAGACGTGAACTCCGCAGCGGATTTTTAGACGTGAACTCCGTGAACTCCACGCGCGCCAGTCCATAATGAGTTTGTTTGACTTTTAGTTTTACGATTTGAATTGATTTGTTTAAGGATGATGAATGCGGTAGAGGTATGCTACACGGCAGCGGCGAGGTGGAGGAGACGATGAGGCGCCGCCGTGCTCGCCATGCTGGGCCGGCTTACCAAACTCAGCCGGTCCACCGTTCGTGTCGTGCCAGCACGACTCATCACGCGTCGAGCTGTGTCGTGCTTGAGCCGTGCCGGGCCTCGGACTAATCCGAAAGAGCACGGTCCAACTCCCACCTCTAGGCACAAGAGGTATTCGTCAATCTCACAACAAGTATCTTTCAGCCATACACAAGCCAAGCCAAATGCAAAGATTCTATATGAATCTCACAAGAACTGTCTTCTTTCCGAGGGAATCCAATAAAATGGTTTTGCTATTACACAGTCGACTAAATTTTTTTATCTCTCGGTCATCTGAAGTGCATTCTCAATCATCTAAAGTTACAATGTACTAATTCACCCTCTTCTGAAATTGCACTCGGAGTTACCTAAAATTACATTGTAAAAAGTGATTGAAGATAAAGAAAAAAAATAGTCGTCTGTGTACTAGTCACTCCCTAAAATACTCCCCCTATAAAAATCCCTTATTGCAAACGTCTTCTACAATTTTTTTTGTCGACCAAACAGAGTTGCAACGGCAGATCTTCAATTGCTCGCCTCCGCAGCCGCCTGTAGCTCGGCTAGCCTCTTCTTGCCCATCTCGACCAGGCGATCGACCGGCGGCATGGCCGCCTTGGCCGGGTCGAGCGCGCAGAACCGCTCCTTCCACGCGACCAGCAGCGGCGTCCTGGCGGGGTCGACGATCTTGAACCCAGATGTCCGCTCTGACGCGTTCATCCCCGGCACGAACCCACCGAGCGCGATGTCCACGAACCCCACGTCGTCGCCGCCGAACCACCCCTTCCCCCGGGAGCACTCCCTGAACGCCCCCTCCAGCGTCTCCACCGCCGCGAGCGTCTGCGCCATCGCCTCCGCCTTCTCCTCCTCCGTCTTCGCCGCGAAGATCCCCACCCAAGAGCTTAGCAGCTGCACGACGATCAAATCAACACACACGAGGGCAATTCCTTCTGGCACGATCGATCTGGTCAAGAATTAGTCAACTGGACGGACGCGTGCGTACGTACCTTGTCGTCGACGTAGGCGGCCCAAAAGCGGGCGACGGAGCGGTCGTAGGGGTCGGCGGAGAGGAAGGCGGGGCCGGCGCCCGGGAAGGCCTCGTCGAGGTACTGCACGATGAGCATGGACTCGCAGACGGGGCGGCCATCGTGGATGAGCACGGGGACCTTCTTGTGCACGGGGTTGGAGGCGAGGAGGAGGTCGCTCTTGTTCTTAAGGTCCACCTCCACGTACTCGTACTCCAGGCCCTTGAGGTGCAAAGCGACGCGCACCCGGACAAGGAAAGGGCTCGCCCACGCGCCCAGCACCTTCAGTTCGCCGGTTCCTTCTCCAGCTCCGGCTGCGGCCATCGGTCCCCTTCTTTCCGGTGAAACTAATCAAGCCTTTTCTTTCCTGAGACTGATGTGTCGGTGGGTATGGCCAAAGATTGAAGGATGAGGAGTCAAGGACCGGATATTTGTGGATCCTGGAACGAACTTGGAAGTGTTTGGGTTTGGATTTGCTTTGGCTTCGTGGCATGCACGGTGATCACTGATGAGTTGAATAGTCTATGCGCCATGTCGTCTGAATTTTATGCGCTAATACATCCACCCAAAAATCTAAGCTAATAAACAAAATCGAGTAATTTATTTATACTTCAATACCTCACTCAACTCTAACAGGTGAAATAGAAGTTGGATGTAATAATTTTTTTAATTGTACCAATCGGGTCTTCAAGTCAAGACCTCTTACCATATTGAGTTGCAAGTACCAATCAGTTCATCCAAAAATCTAAGTCGGCACAATTAAAAAAATAATTGTAACACATTCTTATTATACATCTTAAGTCTAAGAAGTCTATACGTGAAAGAAGGTATTGAAATATAAGTAAATTATCTATTTCTTTATTGGTTTTTTGGTAAACTAATTGAAGTATGCAATTTAATACATGCATGTAGCCTGCTGACTCACGAGACCATGACAACCTAGGTAATGAAGTTTCTTGCTATTGCCAACCGTCATGTTTCTTCTTCTCATCTTTCTTCTCAGTACAATACAATAATTTGGTTGTTGTTGACCATGGACTACGAATGCCAAAAAAATCCATTTTATGCTTCAGCAAAAGAAACTGAGCAATTGAATATCAGGCGGAGGCAAAGCGCAGGTCTAGTCACATCGATCGACCTACGCAATATTAGGCATTTTTCTTGTTTTGCTTTCATTTTTACTCTATCCATTATCTTCAGCTGAAGTCGCAAAATTGTTTCTCTAGAGAGGTTTTTGAGAGGAAACTGCAACCTTTCCAAGGGTACACTTTTCTTTGCACGGTTGCACCGTGTTCAGAACGAGAAAATTGGATTTTTGCCGGCCGAAATATTGGGCTTCACAATTTTGCCATCCCAAACATTGGTTTCGCAAATATGCCACCCAAAACATGTGCTTCTTGATTTCTTTACCATTTTCTCTATTTCTCTCCTTTTTTTCTCTTTTTCTTTTTTTCTCCTGGACTCAGCGGACAGTATTGCCCCTACTAGGCAAATCCACGTACTGGAACCGAATCAACAAGTTCCTCTCGCCGCTATGCCTTCGTCGAGACGCTTCGACTCCCGTCGCTTGCCCCCGCCGCCCAGAGGATCGCTGACCACCCAACCCCATGGAGGACGGCCGGCGGGCTCAGCCCGGCCCGGCCGATGATCCCCCGCCGCCCGATCCTCCCCCGCCTCTTCCCGACGTCGCGCCCCCTCCGCTTGATGCGCCGGCTCCCATGAAGGATGGCCGCCAGGCGCAGCCCCGCCCGGCTGATGCTCCCCCGCCTCTTCCCGATGTCCCCGATGTCGCGCCCCATCCGCTCGATGCGTCGGCTTCCATCATCATGCCCCCTCCACTCGACGCGCCGGCGTCGGTCCTGCAGCATGACGAGACCATGGTGCCTGATAGGGACCCAATTGCCCTGGTGAGATTCCTGTTTTCCGTCGCCCCGGTTGCGGCCTTTCTGCACGACGCACCGGCTCCGGCCCTCATGCACGACGTCAACAGGTACGCGCCGGCTGTGCACCTATTTTCAAGTTGTGTGTACAGTAATAGTATCCAGAAGCTTTTGACAGTACGAAAAGCTACTAGCCATAGTTGATCTGATTTGATGTATGCTGCATGTAGTTCAATTTAATCGATGCTTACAAATTGCATTTGTTTTAGGTCTAATTTAGAGCTTGCGGATATCCCAAGAGTCGATTGGGATAGCTTACAGATCGTAGAGACACATGATGAGGAAGGAAGAATTGAACTTTTGAGTGAAAATCAGATATATGTGCTTTTAGGCTTGAGAGATGAGGAGATAGGAAAAGTGGCTGCATCAAATGATTGTGGAATGGTTGAGGAGGGTGTTGATAATGATGTTGCTGCCATACCTACTAGTGATGCCATACCAAATGAGTTGGTTATTTCATATGATAAGGACCACCCAGTAATGGATCTTGGCACTATCTACCCATCAATGGACGAGTTCAGGATGGCAGTGCGGCAATTTGCCATCAATGAGGAGTTTGCTCTAGGGACAGAAAAGTCAGATAAGGAGAGATTTAGAGGTTTCTGCAAGTCCAGTGATGATTGCCCTTGGAAAATAAATGCCAGCAAACATAAAGGTCAAAGCACTGTATAGGTGAATATAGCTAACTATCTGATTCCATACTTGTGTCATTTTCATAAATTTATCTAGTTTTATCTAATTCTCATTACTTGTGTAATTTGCAGGTCACAGCTTTAACTGATCACCATACGTGTGTTTCTACCATGAGGGTGAAAACAATAACACCATCTCAGAAGTGGGTAGCTAGCAAGGCTGTGAGTATCCTTAGGGATTCTCCAAATATGGGTCCTAAAGAATTGCAGGACAAGTTACAGAAAGAACACTCTGTCACAATTTCATATGACACGGTTTGGAGGGGTAGAGAAAGAGCTCTCGCGGAGGTTTATGGTAAATGGGAAGAGAGTTTTGAGCTGCTGTTCAGATGGAAGGCCGAGGTACTGAAGAGGTCACCTAGAAGTGTCGTGGAGATTGAAGTACTTGAAGTCGATGGTAATGTATATTTCCATCGGTTTTTCTGTGCTCTTAAACCATGCATTGATGGTTTCTTGGAAGGATGTAGGCCTTACTTGAGCATAGATTCTACAGCACTTAATGGAAGGTGGAATCGCCATTTAGCCTCAGCTATAGCAGTTGATGGCCATAATTGGATGTACCCACTGGCTTATGGGTTCATAGCTTCTGAAACAGAAAACAATTGACTTGGTTTATGAATCAACTAAATAAGGCAATAGGCGATCCTCCCCTCCTTGCAGTGTGCACAGATGCATGCAAGGGCTTAGAGAATGCAGTGAAGAATGTCTTTCCCAATGCAGAGCAAAGAGAATGCTTTCTTCACCTTATGAAAAATTTTCAGAAAAGGTTCAGAGGGTTTGGCAAGATGTATCCTGCGGCAAGGGCTTATAGGGAAGACATATTCATAGAGCATATGGCTGCAATCCTTAGTGAATCAGAAGAAGTGTTGAAATGGTTAAATGATTACCATAAGCTCAAGTGGTATAGGTGTGCCTTTAATCCAGAAATCAAGTGTGACTACATCACTAATAATATAGTAGAGGTTTTCAATAACTGGATACGAGACATTAAGGACTTACCTGTTGCTGAACTTGCTGATAAGGTTAGAGAGATGATCATGAAATTGTGGAACAAGAGAAGAAGTTTGGAGATAGACTACCAGTTGGAAAGATACTTCCAGGTATTATGGTTCAGCTAAAGGCAAATACTAGAGGATTGGGACACTTGAAAATTGTGCCATCTGCTAATTGGAGTGCGGAGGTTTGGGACAATAGCAAAAAATGTGAAAGGCATATTGTGAAGTTAAATCAAAGGACTTGTACTTGTCTTGAATGGCAGCACACTGGTAAGCCATGTCAGCATGTATTGGCCTTTGTAACCACACAGCGGGGAATTGACCTTGAACAATTTGTGCATGAGTACTACTCGGTGGATAGATTCAAGGCTGCTTATGGTAGAGAGATTGAGCCAATGACAGATAAATCACAATGGCCATAAGTGGAGCTGCCATTTGTTGTTGGTGCACCTCTTACTAAAGGAAAGAGTGGAAGACGAAGAAAACTTAGGATTAAAGGATGTCTTGAAGGTGGCCACAAGAAGAAAGGTGCCAATGAAGGTAGCAATGATGGTGAAGGTGCCAATAATGGTACCAATGGAGGTGGGAATGACACTGCTCCAACCAATGGTAAGGGGAAGAAAATGATTAGAGGCCCAATGACTTGCAAGAGATGCGGTGAAAAGCGTCACAGGCAAGCTAGTTCCAAGTGTCCACTCAATGGGACTAAAAAAGAGAGGCAAGTATTGTCTTTTTTTTCATTCAAAGCTTGAATTACCATGTCATTACAAACTTTAATTTTTTTTATACTTGTAGAAAGAGGCAGCCTAGAAAGAACATTACAAAAGCTAAGCCAGGTGAACTTAGCACACCACAAATGCCAACTAGAGAACAAATACTACAAGATAGTCCAGGAAGGGTGACTAGAAGGTAAGAAACAGTAACACATATAGCCTATGCTATTTGATGTACAAACCTGAAATCTAATTTTTTTATAACATATATGTGTGCAGCCGTCTTGCTTTCTTGCTAAGAGAGGGCAGTTCTTCACAAGTTGTGGCCACTACTCCTGAGAGGATGCCTACTGCAGCTGCAACAAAGAAACTGACTCCAAAGAGAAAGCTACATATTGGATGAATGATATTTTGTGACATGTGAACACTTTTTGAGATGTTTCCTATTTGTGAGATGAACTTGTTTTATTCTCAAACTATTTGAGTGTTCATTTGATTGGGGAGGTTGTGATCCTTTGAGTGTTCATTCTCTTTGCAAGCTATAGTGAAGTGCTATGAGATACCCATCCAGTTTAGGTTAATTTGAAAAATTGGGAAAAATCCTTGATGTGATACTTTTAGTGATTCCAAAATAGTTTAACCTGGCAAGTTGTTTATGTTGTTCTGGGTGAGTATTCAATTTTTATTGAAAGTTTTCTCATTGTGTTTATCACTATAAGAAGCTACACCAGCATCCAGGTGTACATAGCAGAATTGTATGGTATCTGAAATCAGCGGTGCTGATGCCATTATTTTGTAATGTCCTATGCATTGGTGGTGTAGTGAAGGTTGAACTGTTGGGCAGAGTACAGAAACAAGCAACAGATGATAGGTATTACATATGGTGAGTTGTTCTCAATGCTCAGCCTTTTAATGTTGATTGGTCTCCTGATATGTGTTCTTATAGTCCACTTCAACAAAATTGAAAATGGCATGGTTTCCTTTTGCGAAAAAAATAGCAAGATGAAGTATGCAAATTTGGAGATTCGAAATACCTCCACTCTCTGTCTAGAAGTCTAGAACTAGGAGCGCACGGCTTACTATTGTTGACTGCACCTTGAAGAACAAAGTTGTGCACATCAGGATCCTAGGGGCATGCAGGCGGCAAGCTCCCAGCGACTAGAGAGCATGCACGTACACGTGCAATTGCTTAGGGCACATCTTGTCCTTTCCGGTGGTGAGTCCAGAGAAAAAGAAAAAGGAGAGAAATAGAGAAAATGGCAAAGAAATCAAGAAGCACATGTTTTGAGTGGCATATTTGCGAAACCAGTGTTTGGGATGGCAAAACTGCGAAGCCCAATGTTTCGGCTGGCAAAAATCCAATTTTCTCGTTCAGAACTTAGTAGTATTGACTTTTTTTCTCTAGAACAGGATCAATTTGACTTTCTCATACATTCCATCCCAATTTGTACGATCAGAAATGTAAAGATGATGTTGATTAAGAAAGCTCAGGAGAGTTGGCAGCACAGTGAAGTGGATAATAACACAACAGAATAATAACTTCGTTAATTCAATCTGATGATTACAAGTAGAGGACCAATTGGCCTAGCGGTCTCACCGGTGCAGGCGAAACCGACGGCGGTGTTGAGGCGAGGTAGCGGTCGAGTGTGTGCTTCCAAAGTGTGATTAGAAGTTGTGTGGTACTTCACAGGGCTAAGCCTTGGCTTTCAAGCGACCAAAGGGCGGTGGGAGCACTGGAGGGGTGTCGACGGCTTCGATGCGTGGAGGAAACGGTGGCACCAGATGCAGTCAGCAAGGAAAATGGTAGCTAAGGTGGTAGTGAGAGCAGTATTATCAGACTCGAAGACCTGGACCGACTATTGACTCAGCCGAGCTCTCGGGTCACAAATCTGGTGGTCGAACGACCAGGTCGGACTATTGAGTCACTGGTTAGACCACGTGTGTTTAAATTAAATTTCATAAATATATACATCTCAAAAAATAAAAAAACAATATAATAATAGCAATAAAAATTAAGAAAGTGAATGACAAATAACAAATAGCAGGTAATGCTCATAGAAACAACCATGAGGTCCATGATCATTAAGCAATAAAGTTATGTATAAGTCCATAAGATAAAATTAAACAAGAACATAGAGAAATCACAACAACCTAAAATCTCGTATACATATTCTGCTAACAAATTTGTAGGCAAATAACCACTAAAAGTCAAGTAAAAAAATCTTTACTTTGAGGGCAATTTTGTCTTTTGGCCTCACGAACAAAACTTGGTCAAGTCGATGCAAACCAGCCGGGTCAATCGGGTTAATGAAAAACCGATCGGGTCGACCAAAGTCAATTACATCTCCAGTCTTATGAGTGTGATTGGCCCAACGTAGCTTCTGAGTCTAGGTTTTTCTGGTTCAACCACCAAACCTATCTAGGTCTGATAACTATGGTAGTGAGAACTACAGCTCTGGTAGAGTTATGGTGGATGATAGAGGCGGTACGGGTGAGCGCGCATGTCGGCCGCGAGGCGCGCTAAGTTGCGACGGGGTTCAGAGGTCAACGCGCGGCATGCAACACGAGACGGCAAGGGCAGCACGCAAGTGATGGGAAGTAAAAGCGCGAGATCTAAGCAGGCAGGGTCAGGTGTGAACACCGGGGCGGTTTGGCTGGAAATGGCGGCGCGGGGAGGGCCAGCTCTGTTGGGTTCTTTTTCAAACCCTAGATTAATTCCGTGGAGGTTTACGGTCTACCATCTATTCCTCTGCCTTATCCGTGGTGCCGCTCAAAATGCATCATGTGGCTAGTGGGTAGGGACCTATTTATAAACTCCACTTCCAGGTGTTCCAAAATGACCCACCTGTTACCGGTATCCCGTGAGACTCCTGAACCATGTTACCAACCACGATTAGACATGCTAGTTTTATGAGTCTAAAATATATTAGTCCCAAGCACACATGTGTGAGTCACGTGCCATGATCAGATTGTTTATGAGATCAATTCCAATCTGATCATATGGGTCAACAGCCTGCACAGCCGATCCTGCAAAACAAACCCATCTATTCCGCCCTGTGTTGTGCCCGGGTTAAACAAATGCATGCATATCAAATTCCAGTAGACTTGATCTCAATAAATATGTCTACCATATTCTAGCACAGCCGTCCTTGGCACCTCGAGTATTAATTCCTCGAGTTAAATTATGCATCAAATATTTTCTATCACTTGCATCAATAATATGAATAATTCCACATTGAGTAAAGTAGACAATACCATAATAAATATTGAAAGCCACATAAAATTCCCAACATCTCCCACTTGGCTGAAATATTTCAATCAATAAACTGAAGTCCGATGACTTAATCATGCTTAAAAATAATAATAATTCCTGACTAACTAATTTAGTCAGTAGATCTTCTTTCAATATGCTTACTTTTACTTTGAAATAAGTGATAGGTTGTGATGCACTTTCCACGACCTTAAATGATACATGATATTTCCTTAGTCATGTAATTTCCTTTGCTACTTCAGATGAAGCAATGTATTCAGTTTCCATGGTAGAATGAGCAACTGTATCTTGTTTCCTGTTGCAATAAGAAACAACACTTCCTGCCAAAGTAAATAGATAACCAGGAGCCATTTGCCAATCAGCATCAAAATAACCTTGCAGTTGAAGATTATGGCCATTAAAACATAATGAATAACCCATATGTTCCTTTGACATATGCAATACATATTTGAGTTGTTTCCATTGCTCTTCCCCATGTTTCTTTTGATATTCACTAAGGATTCCAACGACATGGCTAAGATCAGATCATGTGAATAACATAGTATACATAAGACATTCCAAAGCTGAAGAATAAAGAATTCCATTCATTCTAGCTTTTTCCTCAGGAGTGTTGAACATAATTCCTCACTGAGTTTAGTTCCCTTCACAATAGGTATTTTAACAGGTTTGCTATTTTCCATAGAGAATCATTTTAAAACATTTCTAAGGTAAGCCTTTTGGGACAACCCAAGAATCATTTTATTCCGATCTCTATATATTTCCACTTCCAAAACATAAAAAGCTTCTCCCATATCTTTCATATCAAATTTAGAAGATAACCAAACTTTCACTTCCATCAAAGTATTTTTGTCATTAGAAGCAATGAGAATATCATCAACATATAAAGACAGTAAGACAAAATATTTACCCATAACTTTTGTATATATGCAATGATCACCTTCCGTCATTGAAAACCCATATGACGTGATAGCATTATCAAATAAAATGTACCATTGACGTGAAGCTTGTTTAAGACTATAAATTGATCTATTCAACTTGCAAACCTTTTTTTCATTTTCTTTTTCTCCAAAACCTTCCAGCTGTTTCACATTGTGTAAAGTTCCACAAAGTCAATATGTTTCCTTTGTGTAAAGCCTTCAACAACAAGTCTAGTATTATAATTTTCCACTAAACTCGCTGCATTCAATTTTCTTAAAAAATATTTACAACATATGGGCTTACGGTTGTTTGGTGGATCAACAAGCTATCAAACTTTATCCCTCTTCATCGAGTTTAATTCTTCACGCACTGCTTTCACCCATAGTTTTTGTTCTTCCTCTAAATCTGAAATTTTTAGAGTGAACTTCCCCCAAAAAAAATTATAATCATCTAGATACTGGGGTGTACTTAAATTCCTCCCATTTTCCTAAGCATGTTAGTGTTGGAAGTTTGATTTGTATTTCCTTCAGGAGCAGAATCTCCTTTAGTGTAAGAATTAATACCAGATGTATCCATTTGTGTTTTCATGGAGTTGCCAACAATTACACCCTTGCCTGTATAGCACGGCGAGGTGTGTTTAAATATAAAAGAATTACATTCCTGCTTTCCCACTAGTTTATCCTTTTTCTGTATCATAAAACTTGAACTCTTTAAATTCCAAAGAATAACTGATAACAAATTCCTGGCGTGCTTTTAGGCTATAATTTTTCTTCCAGTTCACAACTCATTAGAAGTGACTATTACAGCCTTAGATGATGAATGATTTAATAAATAAACAGCAGTATATAAGACTTCCTCCAAAAGACAAAGGAAGATCTGAATAAGCTACCATAGACCTAGCCATATCCATAAGTGTTCTATTCCTCCATTCAGCGACAATACCTTGTTCCGGAGTGTAAGATAAAGTATATTGATGAATAATTCCATGCTTTTAAAAAAACATTTAATATTCGTGAAGTGTATTCTCCTCCACGACCAGTTCTCAAAATTTTGATCTTTCTATTTAATTGATTTTCCACTTCAGTTTTAAATGTGTTGAACATATCAAAACCTTCCGACTTTTGTTTAAGAAGATACACATATCCAAATCTAGAATAACCATCAATGAATGTGATAAAATAAATCTTTTGACCTCTAGTGGAAGTAGACATTTCACCACAAATATCAGAATGAATAATGGCTAGAGGCTCATTAGATCTTTTCGCCTTTAGAAAAAAGTGTACGGGTCATCTTACCCATTATACAAGCCTCACAAATACCAAAATCATCTCACTTAAAGTGCAGAATTCTAGAATTAATAAGCCTCTTAATTCTGTTTTTAGATATGTGACCAAGTCGTAAATGCCATAAATATGACTCTGAGCATGTGTTCCTATTGTTTGAATTTCTCACTATGTAGTTATTTTCACCAACTAAGCAATCAATATTGTCATCATTTGATAATTCATCAAAAAATAAAGACCATTATGACGAGTTCCAGTATGCACTAATTTTCCATTGAGTAATATTTTAACTCTTTGTTTTCCAAATAGCATGTCATAACTAATAGATTCTAACTCGGCAACGGAGATTAAATTCCTTCTTATACTAGGTGAATATAAAGTGTCCTATAATAATAATTTTCCTCCATTGGGGAGTTTTAGGACATAATTTCCAATTCCAAGTACATCAGCTTTAGCATTAGTGCCTAAGAAGATATATCTATTTTTCCTTGGAATTGTATGCATAGAAGTGAAATCTCTATTATCTCTAGTAATATGAGAAGTAGCACCAAAATCGACAATCCAACTATTTGGAAAAGTAGTAGTAAGTAAAGATTCAGTGCATACAAAAATATTAGACATACTGTTAGGCGAAGAATTGCCTTTACGCTCAGCTGGTTGATTGTTTTGATTCCCTTGCTCATTCTGCTTCTTCTTTTTCCTACAGTCAGCCCTAAAATGCCCATACTGACCACAGTTGTGACACTTGAAATTCTTGTACTTTTCATTCATCTGAACTGAGTTATAATTTCCACGATCATCTCGACCGCGTTTCTTGTTAAACTTTTCTCTCAAATCATCATTAGACGTCATTTTTTACCAATTGCTTTTATTATTATCTTTTTCCACTCTAAGGTTAACTCAGAGTTGTGAGTATTTGATAAAGAGTGTAGAGAAATTATTACCGAACGACTGCTTCTCTGGTTGATGGTACGCTGAACGAGGAAACTGGCGCGCGCGTCTGAAGGTGGTGATCGGTTCGGCTTAAAAGCTCATGGCTTATGGCTGAAAACATCAGAGTGGTGAAAAAAGCATCAGGTGCGAGAGGCTTATTTCGTATAATTAAATTTAAAAAATTTTAAAAATATAAAAAAAATATGTTAGCCCATTACGTATAATACAAACATATACGGGAAAAAAAGAACCGGCAAAAAAGCTCAACAAAAAGCCAAAAGTTAAAAAAATTAAATTTATAAATAGTAAAAAAATAAGCCAGAAACTGAAGCCGAATTGCTCAGGGCTCTGATCGAGATTCCGCGCCGCCGTGCCGATAGCAGTGCGTGACCGAGACACAAACCAACCGAGACTAGGACTGTGCATTCGGTTTTTTCGGTTTATACGGTTCGGTAAATACGGTTTGATCGGTAAATACGGTTTTAGTATTTCGGTAAATACGGTATTTTCTAGAATACGGTGTGGTATCGGTAAATACCATTTTATTTCGGTTCGGTATCGGTTAATACCAATTTTACCAAAGTTTACACGAATTGCTAAATATTAATCTCATCCCTAAGACTCCAATTCTCCATTCTATAGTAACAGCACACCGCACACGCCTCACACTCTCAGTCTCTCACAGTCACGGTCACAGTCTCACACTCTTTGACTCTTCGTGAAGATGAACTCTATGGATGCCTTAATCGGATGTTCAGGTCTTTACACTTCAACAAATATAAAGCCTTGTAAGATATCCATGTACTTTACAGCCATGTTGCTCTATTGTCAGTCCTAAAGAAAAGTGCATTGCAAATCTGAAAAAAATTAAAGAATGTAATCATATAGCCCTGAAGATAAAGGCATGATAAATCTGAATACATGACAGATTTGAGCATCAATTTCAGAGAATACTTGCACATATTAGAGTTGAACATATTAGATTTGAGCACAAATAATTAGCACACAATCACACATGAGGAAAACTGAATCAACCAAATAAAATGAATGTAGGAATACATCGTCACTTAAATAGGAAGGAGGTGAAAACATGGCAGACCTGATCAGAATGCAGAATGATCGCAATTCATGATCAAATCTTTTGAAAATCTTAGTTTATACCATCAACTGCAGGCTGCATTCAACAAAATATAAGAAATTGGATCAGTAGCTATTATTAGTCTCATTGTGATCAGTAGGCGAAAGCCAAATAAAAACCATGGAACAACAGTCCTGCAGGTGTGAACAAAACGGGCCGGAGGTGGCGGAGGCGCGGAGCACCGGAGGTGGCGGTCTGGCGGAGGCGCGCCGTGGAGAACCAGAGGTGGCGGTCTGGCGGAGGCGCGCGCGGAGCACCGGAGGTGGCGGTCTGGTGGAGGCGCGGAGGCGGAGGCGCGGAGCAGTGGAGGTGGCGGCACACCGCGGAGCACCGGAGGTGGCAGTCTGGCGGAGGCGCCGAGGTGGCGGAGGCGCGGAGCAGTGAAGCACCGAAGGAGGCGGAGGCGGAGCCTGGGACTGCGGGAACACCGGCAGCGCAGCGGATCTGGTGAGCCAAGCGGCGAGGCGGCAGCGGATCTGGATCTTGCGACTGGCGAGGCGAGGGCCGCCGAGGGGCGTCGGTGTGTGGCTGTGCTGAATCGCTAATGCGGCTAGGGTTGATCGGTCTGCCCTCTGCCGCATGCGACCATGCGTGGGCCTGTCGGGCCGAGACTGAGACCGCAGAGCGCACGCGCAGAGCTGAGCCGCAGACGTGAGACTGAGACGGTTCGGTTTTTTCGGGAAAATCGGTTTTTCCTCAGTTTTTACCGAAAAAACCGAATCGAAGAAATGCCAGTTTTCTAGCTACCGAACCGAATACCAAAAACCGGTCAAACCGAGTTGACCGGTCCGGTTCGATTTTTTCGGTACGGTTTTTCAGTTCGGTTTAAAACTGCACAGCCCTAACCGAGACGATCTGGAGAAGTAATGCACAGCAGGAAAAAAAACAATCTCGCACATGCACAGAAATCGAGATCTGATGGCAAGAAACTTTGCTTCTCTTGTTACTTGATGAGTGATTGAGTGTGTTGAAAACGTGATGGTTTGATGGCAAGTGGCAACGCTTCTTCTGCTGGACGTCACGGAAGTACTTCTTGTTTCTTCTGCTGGACGCCGCTTTGAAACGCTATCAGGCTGAGCCTTCCCGCGCGAAGCTTTTTTACGCATGCGCGACCGGGCCAAAACGATGGCACGCCGCCCGATGAAACACGGAGTCGCAGAGAGGAGAAGCTTCGCCCAAGGAAACCGAAGACGTCGAGAGGAGACGCGACGCCAGAGAAGTACGAAAGAAAACCTTCCGCGCGGACGGACTTCTCCGAGTCGCCTTCGAACCTTGTTTTGATACCAATATTAGGTTCTTTTTTAAACTCTAAATTAATTTTGTGGAGATTTTTCGTCTACCCTCTATTCCTCTGCCTTATCCGTGGTGTTGCTCACAATGTATCATGAGGCTAGAGGGTAGGGACCTATTTATAGACTCCACTTCCAGGTGTTCCAAAATGACTCACCTGTTTCCGGTATCCCATGAGACTCCTGAACCATGTCACCAACCACGATCAGACAGGTCAATTTTATGAGTCTAAAATATATTAGTCCCAAGCACACATGTGTGAGTCACGTGCCATGATCAGATTGTTTATGAGATCAATTCCAATATGATCATGTGGGTCAACAGCCTGCAGAGCCGATCTTGCAAAACAAACCCAGCTATTCTGCCATATGTTGTGCCCGGGTTAAACAAATGCATGCATATCAAATTCCAGTAGACTTGATCTCAATAAATATGTCTACCATATTCCAGTACAGCCGTCCTCGGCACCTCGAGTATTAATTCCTCGAGTTAAATTCCGCATCAAATATTCCCTATCACTTGCATCAATAATATGAATAATTCCACATTGAGTAAAGTAGACAATAACCATAATAAATATTGAAAGCCACATAAAATTCTGTAACATCTTGAAATTTTAAATTTGAAAATATGAAGCCCTTGAGTTATTTTGTTCAATGTTCTATTTGAGTTTAGATTTTCATGGTGTTCTTAAATTTTGATTGAGATTCCAAAAGTTAAAGAAGTTCAAGAAAGACCAAAAACAAAATCAATATTAGTAATGCCATACATGGGAATATGCAAATATAGGAAATTCAAAATTTTAAATTCGAATCTGAAAAGATGATCCATCATAAGGGAGAAACCTGAGCTAAAATATAAAATTTATTCTGGAAATAAAGACATAAATAGCAATAAAAAATGAATGAATAAAATATAAACACATATGTATGTATATACAAATATGCGCATATACAAATTGTGCAAGGAGGAGTTTAGCAATACAGGAAATAATAATAAAAATATATATGCAATAATACATATACATAGGCAAAAAGGAAATATATACTTGTGTACAAAATGAAGGTGCAAATAAATAAATACATAAATAAGAAAGAGTACATATATAGGTATGTATATGAATAAAATAAATATATATGTGCACATAAAAGAAAATAGAAATAAATAAAAACATACCTACTATATATGTGTATATATATATACTTGTATATACATATGTATATATACACACTAAACAAACAAAAAAATAGAGAAAAAGGGGAAATATATGTATATATGAACATATGCAATAGATATGTAAAATGGAAATACAAATAATAAAAAGAATTGGAGGTCAGGCCGGCCAGAGGCCCGGCCCAACCCCCTCTCCCCTTCTCCTTCCCGCGCGGCCCAACCCGCCTGTCTCCCACTGCGCCGCGGGCCCTCCTCCATTCTGCCTCCTCTCACTGGTCCCGCAGGTCCACCTCCACTCCGTGTGCTCCTCCCTCTGCCGCGTGGCCCGGGCGCACTCCTCCCCTTTCTCCCCTACCGACCGAGTGCACTCCCCCCATTTCTCCTTTTTCTTCTCATCCTTCTCCTTTCCCCATTTCTTTCTCGCGCGTGCCCTGCTGCCAGCTCACCCGTGCACGCCTTGTCTCGTCGCCGCTCCCTGCTACCTGCCGCGTCGCCAGGCTCCGCCCGGTCACCTCAGCGCGATTGAGCCCCGCGCCGGGCAAGACCTTGCGGTCCCCCGTCGCCACCGCCCGGTCCGCCGCCCCCGACCGGTCCTCCGCCACCGCACCTCTACCGCCCTCTACGCCTACAAAAGCTTCGGCCCCTTTCCCTTTGCCCCGCGCTGTTCTTTCCTCCTCCCCCACTTTCCTCCTTCTTCCCCCAAACCTCCGGCCGCCACTGCCATTCTCACCACCGCCGCCCCCTCAGCGAGTCTCCTTTCAATTCCTCGCCGGGGAAGCGTCGTCTCGATGCCCTCAACCGGCCCCACCCATTAGTTGGACCTTCCCGCTGCTCTCGCTCGCTGGCGCCGCGCGCTCGCCTGCGCCCCGTGGATCCTCGCCGCCCGGACTACCGCACCGCCTCCCAATACTTCCTCTTCTTCCCCACGGCGCATTTCTCTGGTTCCTACCCCCTCCCAGGCCACCAGCCACCGCCGGCGAGTCCACCACCGAGGGCAGCCGGAGGTGCTCTGTTTTGCCCCCCAGCTAAGTGATGTATATAATCACTGGTTCCCTTCATGCAATTGGTAAAGGGGCAATAGCACAGCGGACAACCGAGCCGTGCGTAGCCTGCAGGTCCTGTGTTCGATCCCTCATCTCAGCGCATTACTTTCTTTCTTTTTATTCTATTTTTAGTGACCATTTCAATTAAGGAAAAATTTAGAAAAATACATGGAAGTTAATAAATTTCATTAGTATGTAAAATAAGGTTAATTAAGACTTAATACTTGATTAATTGCTACATAAGTAATTAATATGGTTTAAATATTTATTTGAGGCCTAGTTAACAATCCAAGGCATTAATAAAATATAGTTGTGCTTAAATGTCCAAACTTAATAAGGGCCTTAATTAAAAGTATATCCAAGTTAAAGTTAAATAATTTAGGGAAGCTAATAAAATTCAAATAAGGCATTAGAGAGGAGAAGTGGCTTGGATAAATGTCTATATTCAATAAGGATGGCCCTTAATTAACATGTCAACATATATGCCCAATATTCACCATGCCACCATTAAACAAACCTCAGTAACATATTTTAATAGCCCTAGGTCATCAAGATTCAGAATAATCTCACAGACTTAGCTATTCTAAAATCGAACAAGTAACCACTAGCATAGGTAAATAAGGTCACATAAAATGATACATACCAAGCCTTGCTCAGATAGCTAAGTGCAAACTAAGATTTGAAATGAAGCCAAGCCTAACAGTAGCTAAAGTATAAGCCAGGTAAAAATAGTGTTAGTAACTAAATCTTAACACTAGCTTTAGTACATAGTAATATTGAGCATAATCGTACGTATAGCAAGCTTGAGCCCATACAAATAGGCCCTAAATTAAATTAAACTTAGCCCAGCGATAATAGAAGTTACATAAAATATCACACCACTGGATGCTATAAACTCACACTAAGACTAAATTGATAAGCTAAAGATTTTATACATCGCGTATATAGTGTATGCCCTGAGTATTAACACTCAACAAAGTACGCCAATTCATAGGTTTAACCTAACTCATGGAACTTCCTTGATGAATATAAAAAATAATGGAAGAAGATCGTAATAGAAAGATCAAGTTATCATATGCTATTACCAACCTTGCCACAAATCACCAAATCACCCATTATCTCACAATAGAACTCAATCGAGTTTATTCGGATTTATTTGGATCTTTTGAGTTATTTGCTTTTATTTGGATTCAGTCGTTTACCGCGTAATTAGAAACTGGAGCCTAAAGATTCTACGGATCAAGCGGGAACGAGATCGATGAAGACCAGAAATTAAAGATCATCGCCTGAGGCAACTTTGTGTGAGCTCAAGACCGCGGTAAACCGCGCTAGGCGAGTCAATACTTTGATCATGTTGAACCTACATTTTCCGCAAATTACTTTTGTTTAAAATATCAAACTGCATGCTGTTATTTTATATGCAAATACATGTTTAATTTACGATTCTAGTTATATGCCCATTGTTACCTTTGTTAATATTACACCTTCTTTTGAATACTTGATTTCGTGAACCTTGTCACCCTAGTAAAATTATACTAGTAACTTTTGGAAATAAGTCCGTAATTATACGTCATGCTTAGTACTGCTTAGATACTTGGGGGCGCTGAAATGCCCCAAGCATCATTATCATTTTTAATCATGAGAAACTGGTTTGGGCAGTCATGGTGAGAATGACTGATATATTTTGACATGGTTATTTTATGCTCCAAAAAATCCCAACTTGCTTAAATATCTGAGCGGATGGTTTAGGGGCTGGTATGTGGTGCAGTGGAAGCACAAATTATGGAGTGTGGTAGAACCGCTCAGGTAATCCTAAGGACCGAATCTTGTCATGAAATCCTATGTAAAACCGTACAACCACAAGTCTGTAAAATACAAATTGGCTAAGTAAATGTATCGAAATCCCGGACTCATCTCACTGGTAGTGGATAGAAGTGGATACGCAAGGGCAAGAGAAGGCCTAAAGGGACACCGAGTGGAGGGTGAAGTTCCCCAGTCGTACTAGCACTGAGGGGAGTGGAGCCCGAATAGCACTAGTAGCCGTGAGGAACATCCCGTGCATAGATGGGACTCACCGCAAGTGGGCAGTTTCCCATAAGGTGAGTGACAGAAGGGACTAGATACTTTGAAAAGTCACTGTGATGGTCTGCTCAACCACATGACTAAGGAATCGTGTGGGGCAACGAGTTGATTGTCTCTTGTGGTGAAAGTGTATAAACTCTGCAGAGTCAAAAACTATTCGAATAGTCGTGCCCACGGTCAAGGGCGGACATGGGAACTTAACTAGATATAGTTCTATTTCAAAAACTTTGTGGGTGGAAAATGGAAAAGTGAAGGGCAGTGGAAAGCCCTGATTTGAATTGTCCTAGGTGTCGTCCCAGTGGTAAGTTAAGCGGCTATAACGCTGAAAGATGTTGTATGGTGCAGATGCCATGTAACGGTGGATGGAATCTGGATCGCTATTATTATTGCATTTTCTTGAACATTATGCTTTTGTTCAAAACTGTTAGGTCTCAGGAAATTTCTACGTATTATATTTTTAAATAATGGTAACATTTCTCACAAATAAAATGTCAGGAAGAATAAATAGAGTCATAAGAATGGAAGATGGCTGTTTATGGTAACCACATAAAGAAGTTGGTGGATTCATGATTGATCATAAGAGGGATAATGATAGTGTGGAGTCTAGGAGAAATAAATTGGTGGAGCGTAAATGAATATACAGGCTAGATAGATGATTTAAATGATTTTTGGAGAATTAGGGAGTGCAAAGGTATTTGCTGGATTATGACACTAATAATTTAAAATTCTTGGGAGATATTGGCGATAATGGAATTAATAGGATTGGATTATACACTAGATGGATGAATTGAATTTCTGAGAATATTGGAGGAATCATAACAAGTAGTGGATTATAATCTTGATAAGTGTATTCTCGGTGGATGTATACTAGTGAATCGTAGATTTGATCATTAATGTAATTGGTGGAGGTATACTAGTGAATTAGTTAGTGATAGATAATGGAAAATGAGATTGATTATTAGAAGAATGAATTTATGGTTTTGGATCAATAACAAAAAGGATTGAATATGAATGATTTCGGTGGATTTAAAATCAATGGTGTTAATTAATCAAGGGAAGATGAATAGAAATTTCAAGATTGGATTATTAGGAATTTAGAACACAGAAGATATTGGTGGATTCAAAATGATTAATGATACTCGCTGTTTGGAATTTTAGACAGCACTCAATATGGAAAGTATGTGTTCGGTGGATTAATTAAATAATATTAGGTAAATGATGTCACTAGCTGTTCGGATATTTAGGCAACAATTGATTGGTGGATCGTATAATTGATGTTACTCGTTGTTTGGAGTCTTAGACAGCAATCAATAAAAAAGTGTGTTTTGGTGGATTAAGTCGATTATGGTAGTCACTAGGTGGTGTATAGGCAGTAACAATAACACAATGATTAAATAATAGCAAAGCTGCTAAAAGCGATTTTTGGCAAATAAAATAACCCGAGCCTCTCCTTTGTTAAGCCATGCATACTATTTATTTGCATTCTGTGTATTGGCTCGTGGAGCACGGGGTTGGAGTGCTCACACTCGCTTTTGCGACAAAATTCAGAATCAGGAATCAAATCACCTCGCCTCAGCAACAAGGTTGGACAAGCTAGCAGAGAAGATAAAGATGTCAAGGGCTAGGTCGCGAACCTCCAGTTGGCTGCCTGTGGGCATGTCCTGAAGGTCCACCTGTGTTCTTCATTCTTCCGCTGCTGCAATTTAATGATTTCAGCCTAATCGGCCCATGAGTAAGTCTATCATTTTATTTATGCTTCCGTATGATATGTAATTTGATATCCATTACTGTAACTGTGTGCACTATATACTGATCCAGGGAATAGTGCAGCTAAACACAGTAGATTCCGGATTATAAAATCTGGGTCCCTACAAATTCCCAACACGCTCGGCACACCACTGCAAGGGAGGAGACAGGCTGGAGGAAGATGTGTGTAGTTGGGATGGCTACCAAATCGGGAAAGTCTGGGAATTCAAGCAAACTCAAACTAAATTCAAAAATTTTGAAGGATGTTTCAAATCGTCTTTTGAGAGCTCGGCGAGGCAGCTTTTCGTGCCCAGTTCGAGCGGCCTTTTTCATTTATAAGAGCAATCTCAGACCTGTTTGGTGCAGATCCGGAAAATTCCAGCGTTGCTGGCAGAGTCTGGTTGAGTTGCTGCCTACATTGACACATGCTGTGTAGGTATAAACAAGTTCTCTACACATATCCTCGGCATCCCCTCCACCTTACCTCTGTTGCACTGGGAGAAGTTTGGGTCATGGTGGACTCCAGTACGGCAATGATAACCAGATTCGATGTCAAGAAGTTTGATGCATGGTAAGCGTCACACACCGGTAAATGTCTTAACAACACGAGGAGGATTGGTATCAAAATGGACGAGGAGGGCGAGGAAACAAAGGCACGTGTTGTTCAAGGCTCCTTACGAGAAGAAGAAGAAAGAGAACAAAGAGAGAGGACTGAGAAAGATATCCATGATGTGGGCGTCAACATTCTTCTGTTGGATCCTCATCAAAGGGGTACGAGCTAGCGATTTACCGAAACCAAATACCAATGACCTTTATCTCTCGAAGCAATCGGCTGCATGACACCATACTGGGAACAACAGTTACTTTATTACAAATTTACAATAATCTCTCGTCGAACTATAGGCACAGAGGTATTCGTCAGTCTCACAAGAAGTATCTTTCAGCCATACACAAGCCGAATGCAAAGATTCTATAAGTATCCTCGTCGGGACTGTTTTATTTCCACGGGAATCATATAAAATTCCCTTATTCCAAACGTCTTCTACAAATTTTTTTGTCGACCAAACAGAGTTGCTGCAACGGCAGATCTTCAATTGCTCGCCTCCGCCGCCGCCTGCAGCTCGGCTAACCTCTTCTTGCTCACCTCGACCAGGCGGTCGACCGGAGCCATGGCCGCCTTGGCCGCGTCGAGCGCGCAGAACCGCTCCTTCCACGCGGCCAGCAGCGGCGTCCTGGCGGGGTCGACGATCTTGAGCCCAAACGCCCGCTCCGACGCGTCCATCCCCGGCACGAACCCACCGAGCGCGATGTCCACGAACCCTACGTCGTCGCCGCCGAACCACCCCTTCCCCCGGGAGCACTCCCTGAACGCCCCCTCCAGCGTCTCCACCGCCGCGAGCGTCTGCGCCATCGCCTCCGCCTTCTCCTCCTCCGTCTTCGCCGCGAAGATCCCCACCCAAGAGCTTAGCAGCTGCACGACGATCAAATCAACACACACGAGGGCAATTCCTTCTGGCACGATCGATCTGGTCAAGAATTAGTCAACTGGACGGACGCGTGCGTACGTACCTTGTCGTCGACGTAGGCAGCCCAAAAGCGGGCGACGGAGCGGTCGTAGGGGTCGGCCGGGAGGGTGGCGGCGCCGGCGCCCGGGAAGGCCTCCTCGAGGTACTGCACGATGAGCATGGACTCGCAGACAGGACGGTGATCGTGGATGAGCACGGGGACCTTCTTGTGCACAGGGTTGGAGGCGAGGAGGAGGTCGCTCTTGTTCTTGAGGTCCACCTCCACGTACTCGTACTCCAGGCCAGCGCGACGCGCACCCGGACAAGGAAAGGGCTCGCCCACGCGCCGAGCACCTTCAGCTCGCCGGTTCCTTCTCCAGCTCCGGCTGCGGCCATCGGTCCCCTTCTTTCCGGTGAAACTAATAAAGCCTTTTCTTTCCTGAGACTGATGTGTCGGTGGGTATGGCCAAAGATTGAAGGATGAGGAGTCAAGGACCGGATATTTGTGGATCCTGGAACGAACTTGGAAGTGTTTGGGTTTGGATTTGCTTTGGCTTCTAGGCATGCACAGTGATCCCTGATGAGTTGAATAGTCTATGCGCCTTGTCGTCTGAATTTTACGCACTGACACATCCAACAAATCTAAGCTAATAAAAAAATCGAGTAATACATTTATACTTTAATGCTTCTACTCACATGTAGAGACTCATGTGGAATAGAAATTGGATATAATAATTTTTCTAATTGTACCAACCGGGTCTTGAAGTCAAAACCTTTTAACTGTGGTACCATATTGAGTTGCACGTACCAACCATTTCATCTAAAAATTTAAGTCGGTTCAATTATAAAATAATTATAACACATTTTTATTATACATCTTAAGCCTAAGAAGTCTATACGTGAAAGAAAATATTAAAATATAAGTAAATTATCTATTTTTTATTGGTTTTTTGGTAAACTGATTAATGTATGTAATTTAACACATGCATGTAGGCCTGCTGACTCGTGAGACCATGACAACCTGCGTTTCTTGCTGTTGCCAGCCGTCATGTTTCTTCTTCTCCTCTTTCTTCTCTAGGGCTGAAAACGGTCGGAAACGATCGGTAGGAGATCAAATCATTTTCAGTTTCACATTATTTTCTCAAAGCGAAATCGATACGATATTGTCGGAAACGAACGACATCGATATCCCGTAAATTCGAAACGAAACTATTCGATCAAAAGTGCATCGATAACGATCGAAAATCATGAAAGCGATATCTAAAATACAATAAACACATTACACACCAATCTGCAGCATGACAATAGCTGTATGTAGGATCGTCGATGACAATCGAGAGAGGGTGAATGATTGCGACCTATAGCGAAGCTCGTCTCACAATTCCACTGCTTTTTATTTATCTAAACCTGCAGATCACGAAAGAACACAAAAATATAGCAAAAGAAGAAATAAAAATAATACTTTTACCTTGCTCTTTTCACTTTGCTAAATAGTAATTTTCCTTAGTGCTATGCTGACGTTTCCCAGTTGGATGCTCCTAGTGTATGCAAAAGGTGGAAAACATTACTAGTTGTGTACGTCTCCTGTACACATGAAAAGCAAACCGATTCTTGGACCAAAGATGCAGCACGAGGACCGAGAAACAAAAGCTCTTGCTGCTCGCTCTCCGTTGTGCTTCACGATACGAAATCTTTTGTTTAGCACAACAATCGAGATGCAGCGATTCAGCCCGAGGACATGAAGCTCTTGCTCTGCAAAATCAAATCATGTGATGCATGTACAGGAACAGCGGACTGCCATCGCGTGAACCGAAATCTTCTAGCAGCACTGCACGCGGACGAGAACCGAAGAACAAGGCGTCGCCAAATTGTCTTCAGGATAAAATATGGAACGAGCTGTCGCACCTTTTCTCTGAAAGATAGCAGGCGTTCGCGTGGTCCGCTACTGCTCTGTGCTCAGTCGGCGACTCCGCGTGGGGATGACTGATGAGGGATCGGTAATTATCGACGGTATATTATCGGATAAATACGGTATTTTTCGAAAACGATCGGAAGAGAGCTAAATCGTTTTCGTTTTCATTTTCGGATTTTTTTACCATTTTCGTTTCCGTTTTATCGGTTACCGTCACCGTTTTCGTTTAGGGGAAAAAATCGGTAATATCTCAAAAACGATTTTCGGTAACCGAGAATTACCGTTTTCGTTTTCAGCCCTATTCTTCTCAGTACAATACAATAATTTGGTTGTTGTTGACCATGGACTACGAATGCCAAAAAAATCCATTTTATGCTTCAGCAAAAGAAACTGAGCAATTGAATATCAGGCGAAGGCAAAGCGCAGGTCTAGTCACATCGATCGACGTACGCAATATTAGGCATTTTTCTTGTTTTGCTTTCATTTTTACTCTATACATTATCTTCAGCTGAAGTCACAAAGTTGTCTCGAGAGGTTTTTGAGGGAAACTGCCACCTTTCCAAGGGTACACTTTTCTTTGCACGGTTGCACCGTGTTCAGAACTTAGTAGTATTGACTTTTTTTTTCTCCTGAACAGGATCAATTTGACTTTCTCATACATTTTATCCCAATTTGTACGATCAGAAATGTAAAGATGACGTTGATTACCGCTCAAAACAGCTTAGTCTTCTAATTTCTGGTTTATTTTTCACTATTCAACAATTTTATTTTTTTGGTTTTTGTTTTTTTGAACTTTTTTGTTGGTTTTTTTCCATATTCGTTTTTACTGTTTGTGATGGACTAACCTGTTATTTATTTTTATTTTTTTTAAATTTAATTACGTCAAATAAGCCACCATCAGCTACAATGTAATTTTAGCCAACTACAGTATTTTTCAATCACAATCCACTCAAAAAAGCCATTTTGAGCACCCCCTTAAGCTCAGGAGAGTTAGCCGCACAGTGAAGTGGATAATAACACAACAGAATAATAACTTTGTTAATTCAATCTGATGATTAGAATCAGAGGAGCAATTGGCCTAGTGGTCTCACCGGTGCAGGCGAAACCGACGGCGGTGTTGAGGCGAGGTGGCGGTAGAGCGGGTTCTTCCAAAGTGTGATTAGGAGTTGTGCGGTACTTCACGGAGCTAAGCCTTGGCTTTAAAGTGACCAAAGGGTGGTGGGAGTAGTGGAGGCGCGTCGCGGCTTCGACGCGTGGAGGCAGCGGTGGCATCGGACGCAGCCGGCGAGGAAAATGGTAGCCGAGGTAGCATTGAGAGCAGTGTTATCAGACTCGAAGACCCGGACCAGCCATTGATCCGGCTGAGTTCTCAGGTTACTAACCTAGTGGTCGAACGACCAGGTCGGACCATTGGGTCATTGGTCGGACCACGTGTTGTTTAAATTAAATTTTCATAAATATATACATATCAAAAAATAGAAAAAAAAACAATACAATAATAGCAATAGAAATTAAAGAAAGTCAATAACAAATAACAAATGTCCGGTGATGCTCATAGAAACAATCATGAGGTTCATGACCATTAAGCAATAAAGTCATGTATAAGTCCATAAAATAAAATTAAGTAAGAACGTGGAACCTATCTAGGTCTGATAACTATTGTTGTGAGTACTACAGCTATGGCACTGGCAGAGTTATGGTGGATGACGGAGGTGGTACAGGTGAGTGAGCGCATCGGCCATGAGGCGTGGTAAGTTGCGACGGGTTTGGAGGTCAGCGCGCGGCATACAACACGAGACGGCGAGGGCAGCGCGCAAGTGATGGGAAGTAAAAGCGCGGGCTCTGAGCAGGCAGGGTCAATTGTGAACGCCGGGCGGTTTGGCTGGAAATGGCGGCGCGGGGAGGGCCAGCTCGGCACGCCACTACAAGGGAGGAGATAGGCTGGAGGAAGATGTCGACGGAAGAAGGAAGGTGTGAAGGAAAGCGCGTAGGCTACGATAGCAGAAAATAAAAAATTTCTACCGCGCACACCAGGACATCATGCTAAGGAGGGATCATAGATCGTTACCACTAGACGCGCAGCGCAGCGGAAGAAGAGTTGGAGAAGCCGATCCAACCACGCGCGTCGAGGTAGTAGTGAAAGTAGCCGATCGTCCCAACAGATCGTCTCCTCCACGCGATCAGCCACACCACGAGCAGATCCAATCAGAGATTGTTGATGCCGATCAACGCCGCAACGAGCGGCGCCTCCACCGTATCCACACGCCCGGGGTGGAACGCCGATCGCGAGTGTACCAAAGACTCGCGAGCGGCTAGGGTTTGGCTCGGGAGGTGGCGGCTAGGGTTTTGCTCGGGAGGAAGCAAGCGTGTGTACATCCTCGGCCCCACCTCCATATATATAGACCTCCTCACTTGGGACTCGTGGACCGAGGCCCAATAGGAGTCTATCCGGATCTTTATCCGAATTGAGCCCACATCCGAATCACATTCGAATTAGTGTTCCAACCCATTAAGTGTGCGACCAGAGGTTCACGTATACTTGGTCGCGACCCGAAACGCCTTTCCGGTCACCACGTTAATAGCGGCCTCTAGCAAGACATATTAACCCCAAAGTATACGTAAAGATCATATCGGCTGAACCTGTAATGTTCTCATGTACGAATCCCTTTGCCTCACGATATAGATTAAGCTCAAGGCGAGACCTGTGTCATCCTCTTAATTGCTCAATCACTCTCTCGATTCCGTGATGGATTATAAACTCGTGATTGACTCCTCAATCACCTTGGCATGGCCATGCACTTTCATAATCCATTACATCGAGGGGCCCAGAGATATCTCTCCCATAAGGAGGGGCAAATTCTATCTTGATCATTCACATCCCACTACATGTTTCATAGCAAACCCGAAGACTACTTTTATGACTACCCAGTTACGGAGTAGTGTTTAGTAGTCCCAAAATAAGCTACTATGCATGTTGGGAACCATGATGATCTCAAGTCTAAGGATTCCACATAAACTACTTGAGACCAACTGATGACATATGGAATCTCTGCAGTGTCTCATGGCGGGTCTATCCAACATATGTTCACTAACACATGTCCATATTATTGATTTGGTATCTCCATAGCATGATCCATGAGACATGATCATCAATCAATACATATGCTGATCTTTGAATCATATTTGTTCCTCATATGATATATAATCAGGGATCATTTAGAAATAGCAATATTTTAGCATTAAGAGTCTCATGAATAAGTCACATACTCATTGATCAATAATAATAATGTCTATTTCAAGGAACAAACTAATGCATCATAAACATAGTATGTGATATATATAACATCTCCATGTTGCCTCTAGGGCATATCACTAACAGTCTCCCACTTGCACTAGAGTCAACCATGTAGGTATCTAATACCCATTGCTCTAGTGTGAGCCTCATGCTTTGGCTGGGGAAGCGGCTTTGTCAACGGATCTGCAATGTTCAAATCCGTTTGTACTTTGCATATCTTCACATCGCCTCTCTCCACAATCTCGCGGATGAGATGAAATCGCCGTAGAATGTGCTTGGACTTCAGTGCGATCTAGGCTCCTTGGCTTGCGCAATGGCCCCACTATTGTCACAGAGAGGTCCATTGGGCTGGAGGCACTAGCCACCACACCAAGCTCGAAACAAATTTCTTGATCCAACAGCCTCTTTAGCGGCTTGAAGCTGCTATGTACTCGGCTTCGTTGTAGAATCAGCAACCGTCTCCCGCTTGGAACTCTTCCACTCACCGCACCGCCATTCAGTGAGAACACAAATCCAGATTGCGATCTAAAATCATCTTTGTCGGTTTGGAAGCTAGCACCGGTGTAACCATTTACAACGAGCTCTTCCTCACCCCATAGACGAGGAACACATCTTTAGTTCTTCTCAAGTACTTCAAGATGTTCTTACGGCAATCCAGTGACTTTCACCGATCTCGATCGGTATCTACTTGTAGCACTTAAAGCATACGAGACATCCGGACGTGTACAAAGCATGGCATACATAATGGACCCCATAGCCGAAGCATATGGAATCGCATTCATTTTATCCTGCTCATCGGTGTACTAGGACACCGACTCTTGCTAAGATTTATACCATGTGACATAGGTAGAAAGCCTTTCTTGGAATCTGCATGTTGAACCTTTTCAACACCTTGTCAATGTACGTATCTTGGCTTAATCCAATCAGCCTTTTGATCTATCTCTATAGATCTTGATGCCTGAATATATGCCGCCTCTCCTAAGTCTTTCATAGAGAAACTATTTTTCAATGAAGACTTAACAGATTCGAGCATAGGAATGTCATTTCCGATCAGTAATATGTCATCCACATATAAGACCGTAAATACGAGTGCGCTCCCACTAGCCTTTTTGTAAACACAAGGCTCTTCTTCGTTCTTGATGAAACCAAACCCTTTGATTACTTCATCAAAACGAATGTTCCAACTCCGAGATGCTCGCTTAATCCATAAATGGATCTTTGCAGCTTGCATATCTTTTCAATTGATTGCGGATTGACAAAACCCGTGGGCTGTGTCATGTACACATCCTCACTCAGATTTCCATTAAGGAAAGCTGTTTTGACTTCCATTTGCCATATTTCATAGTAGAAATATGCAACAATCACTAGAATGATCCGAATAGACTTTAGCATTGCGACGCTAAAAGTTTCATCATAATCAACACCTTGAATTTGTTTGAAACCTTTGGCCACTAATCGCGCTTTATAGATGTGAACATTTCCATCTATGTCTATCTTTTCCTTGAAAACCCATTTGCACTCAATGGTTTTAACACCATCAGTGGATCAACCAAGTTCCAAACTTGATTATCGTGCATGGATTCAATTTCGATCTCATGGCTTCAAGCCATTTCTCGTAGTCCGGTCCCACCATCGCTTCTTCATAGGTCTTAGGCTCATCGTTGTCTAACAACAATATGTCCCGTTGTTGAGTAGTCAAGAACATGTACCTCTCAGTGCACGACGTGACCTCTCGACCTACGTGGTGCGGTGTGTCCACACACAGTTCTTCAACAGATTGTTCATCTGTTGTGGTTCTCAGAGGAGCTGAAACGCTTTCAGTGTTTCTCGAATTTCTTCAAGTTGCACCATGCTCCCACTATCCCTTCTTGAGAGAAACTCTTTCTCTAAGAAGACACCATGCCGGGCGACAAGCACTTTGCCTTCTTCTCGATTATAGAAGTAATATCCTTTTGTTTCCTTAGGATACCCGATAAAGAAGTATTTATCAGATTTAGGACTGAGCTTATCAGATTGTAAACGTTTTACATAAGCCTCACATCCCCAAATCTTAAGAAAAGACAAGCTAGGACGTGGTCCTGTCCACATCTCATATGGTGTCTTTTCTACTGATTTTGATGGAACCTGTTTAGTGTGAAAGCGGCGTTTCAAGAGCGTACTTCAAAAAGACAACGAAAGATCACTTTGGCTCATCATGGAGCGCACCATATCTAATAAGGTGCGATTTCTCCGCTCAGATACCCCATTCCATTGAGGTGTTCTCGGAGTCAATTGTGGAACAATTCCACAATTCTTCGATGATTGCCAAACTCATGGCTCAAATACTCGCCTCCACGATCGATCGTAGAAACTTGATTGTCTTGCCTAAATGATTTTGCACTTCATTTTGGAATTCTTTGAACTTTTCAAAGGATTGGACATATGCTTCATCGTAGATATACCCATATCTACTAAAGTCATCGATAAAAGTTATGAAGTACTGAAAACCACCTCTGTCGTTGAGCTCATTGGTCCACATACATCGAATGTACGAGTGCCAATAAGTCACTTGCCCGCTCACCTTGACGGTGAAAGGTGCCTTTGTCATCTTGCCAAGTAAACAAGATTCGCATGTCTCAAATGATTCAAAATCAATGAGTGCAAAATGCCATCTCTATGGAGCTTCTCCATGCGTTTCTCATTTATGTGACCTAAGCGGCGATGCCAAATAAACGTGGGATTCAAATCATTCGAACGTTGCCTCTTTGCATTAATGTTATAGACCGTGACTCTTCAAGAGTAAGAACATATAACCCATTCACCAATGGAGTATGACAATAGAACATATCTTTGAAATAAAGAGAACAACCATTGTTCACAAATCTAAAGTCATAACCTTCTCGCTTGCAAACATGAAGCGTAAATAATGTTCTTGGAAAGAGATAGAACACAATAACAATTATTCAATTCCAAAACTAATCCTCGAAGGTAAAGACAATGGCATGGTGCCAACACCACCGCAGAAACTTTTGCTCCATTGCCAACGCCAAGATCCACTTCGCTCCTCCTCAAACTTCTACTTCTTCTTAGCCCCGCAACGATTTGCAAATGTGAGCAACCGATCCGTATCAAATACACAAGAATCAGTGGATGAAGTAGTAAGATTGATCTCTATAACATTTATACCGGAGGGAAGTCGTACTTCCTTCTTCTTCTCAAGATCCTCCAAGTACTTTGGGCGCCTTTTCCAATGTCCCGATTGCTTACAGAGTAACAATCGCATTAGGAGCAGCGCCCTTCTTGACTTGCTTGGCCTTAGAACCGCCGCGATCTCATCGGGAGCTAACTTTCTTTGACCGCGCCTTTCTTGACATTGGGCTTGCCCTTGCCTTTCTGCATCATCATCACATGATTGCTGCTTTTCTTAATGCTTTCTCGGCAGCTTTTAGCATCCCATGCAACTCACCAAGGTCTTATCCATGTTGTTCATGTGATAGTTCAGTATGAATGGCTCAAAGCTCGGGGAGCGACTGGAGAATCACATCGAGCCAACTCTTGGCTAAGGGAAAACCAAGCTTTTCCAGACTCTCAATGTAGCCAATCATCTTAATCACATGAGGGTCGACGGATTCCTTCGCAAGCCTCGCACGCAAACAAGGACTTTGAAGTGTTGAATCTCTCACCCTTGCTTGGTTCTCAAACATACCACGCAACCCCACAATGATATTGTAGGCATCTGTGTTCTCATATTGCTTCAAACTCAGAGGACATTGTGGCAAGCATAAGACAGCTCACATCAAGGCAATCATTCGCTTGCTTCTCATAAGCTCTCCGTGCAGCCGTAGTAGCATTATCGTGCAAGTCATCGGGATAAGGAGACTCAAGGACATACTCCTTGCGCTCTTGCTTGAGAACAATTCTCAAGTTGCGATACCAATCCATAAAGTTCGCTCCATTGAGTTTTTCTTTCTCAAGAATAGATCGCAAATTAAAAGAACTGGATGCGGCATTAGTTGACATGATCTACAACAAAGAATATGCAAAGTTTAGCACTATGTTTATGTTCATCTTTTATTAAACTATTTAACAAAAGACTCCCACTATGTGTTTTGCAACAAAACTCCCTCTAAGTTACATAGTGGGTCAAGATCCTCATTTCACTAATTCCTAGTGAGCTTTGGCATCACGGCTAGAAAACTAGTGACATGGGTAAGCAACACCTTGCTAATCACATCCCTATGTGACTCTTGCTTGTTGGGTGACATCAATATGCCCCGGCCCCAACCTATGCCCCAAGGTCCAAAACTGTTTTGATAACCTTGTTAAGTAAACCAAATGCTTCCGCATGTAGATGTCCGACATCTACCCCAAATAATGATGATAACCGACGGCACTCTACTTTGGTAGACCTACCATGCGGTGATCATTATCTTTTGGTGCAACATATGGAAGGGCATGAACACCAAATTTTTATGAGGGATTCTATCCTACCAAAGCAACATATCATAAATATCATTGCATAAGAATAAGATAGATAATATCACAGATAAACATATTTAACTGTGAAGTAGTATGGCCCAAAAAATGGTGATCTCCATCTCCATGTAGGTGTAGACGATCTCCATCCTCCACATCACTCCTTTAGGCCACCATGCTTGAAAGCTTGTAACCTTAAAACTAGGCTACTACCTATAATAGCTAGAAATTGAAGATTACAAAAATAGATTCAAGCATTAAGGTCGACACGCAGGTCGTTAAATACAATATAGACAGCTAACAATAACTGAAATAATCATGACACGCAGGCCATGAACGAATGTTACATGCATCACATACATCTCATACATTCCAATAAGATATAGGGCCATAGTATTCACATCATTCCCTGCAAAAACAAGTTAGACGTAGAATCGTATTCTACCTAACGATGTGAACCCATGACGCTATACAAGGTGGGTGCAGGCGAAACCGACGGCGGTGTTGAGGCGAGGTGGCGGTAGAGCGGGTGCTTCCAAAGTGTGATTAGGAGTTGTGCAGTACTTCACGGAGCTAAGCCTTGGCTTTAAAGTGACCAAAGGGTGGTGGGAGTAGTGGAGGCGCGTCGCGGCTTCGACGCGTGGAGGCAGCGGTGGCATCGGACGCAGCCGGCGAGGAAAATGGTAGCCGAGGTAGTATTGAGAGCAGTGTTATCAGACTCGAAGACCCGGACCAGCCATTGATCCGGCCAAGTTCTCAGGTTACTAACCTAGTGGTCGAACGACCAGGTCGGACCATTGGGTCATTGGTCGGACCACGTGTTGTTTAAATTAAATTTTCATAAATATATACATATCAAAAAAATAGAAAAAAACAATACAATAATAGCAATAGAAATTAAAGAAAGTCAATAACAAATAACAAATGTCCGGTGATGCTCATAGAAACAATCATGAGGTTCATGACCATTAAGCAATAAAGTCATGTATAAGTCCATAAAATAAAATTAAGTAAGAACGTGGATCATGTTTTTTGGTTCAACCGGTGAACCTATCTAGGTCTGATAACTATTGTTGTGAGTACTACAGCTATGGCACTGGCATAGTTATGGTGGATGACGGAGGTGGTACAGGTGAGTGAGCGCATCGGCCATGAGGCGTGGTAAGTTGCGACGGTTTGGAGGTCGCCGCGCGCATGCAACACGAGACGGCGAGGCAGCGCAAGTGATGGGAAGTAAAAGCGCGGGCTCTGAGCAGGCAGGGTCAATTGTGAACGCCGGGCGGTTTGGCTGGAAATGGCGACGCGGGGAGGGCCAGCTCGGCACGCCACTACAAGGGAGGAGATAGGCTGGAGGAAGATGTCGACGGAAGAAGGAAGGTGTGAAGGAAAGCGCGTAGTCTACGATAGCAGAAAATAAAAAATTTCTACCGCGCACACCAGGACATCATGCTAAGGAGGGATCATAGATCGTTACCACTAGACGCGCAGCGCAGCGGAAGAAGAGTTGGAGAAGCCGATCCAACCACGCGCGTCGAGGTAGTAGTGGAAGTAGCCGATCGTCCCGAACAGATCGTCTCCTCCACGCGATCAGCCACACCACGAGCAGATCCAATCTGTAGATTGTTGATGCCGATCAACGCCGCAACGAGCGGCGCCTCCACCGTATCCACACGCCCGGTGGAACGCCGATCGCGAGTGTACCAAAGACTCGCGAGCGGCTAGGGTTTGGCTCGGGAGGTGGCGGCTAGGTTTTGCTCGGGAGGAACAGAAGCGTGTGTACATCCTCACCCCACCTCCATATATATAGACCTCCTCACTTGGGACTCGTGGACCGAGGCCCAATAGGAGTCTATCCGATCTTTATCCGAATTGAGCCCACATCCGAATCACATTCGAATTAGTGTTCCAACCCATTAAGTGTGCGACCACAGAGGTTCACGATACTTGGTCGCGACCGGAAACGCCTTTCCGGTCACCACATTAATAGCGGCCTCTAGCAAGACATATTAACCCCAAAGTATACGTAAAGATCATATCGGCTGAACTCGTAATGTTCTCATGTACGAATCCCTTTGCCTCACGATATAGATTAAGCTCAAGGCGAGACTGTGTCATCCTCTTAATTGCTCAATCACTCTCTCGATTCCGTGATGGATTATAAACTCGTGATTGACTCCTCAATCACCTTGGCATGGCCATGCACTTTCATAATCCATTACATCGAGGCCCAGAGATATCTCTCCCATAAGGAGGGGCAAATTCTATCTTGATCATTCACATCCCACTACATGTTTCATAGCAAACCCGAAGACTACTTTTATGACTACCCGCCATTGAGTAGTGTTTAGTAATCCCAAAATAAGCTACTATGCATGTTGGGAACCATGATGATCTCAAGTCTAAGGATTCCACATAAACACTACTTGAGACCAAGCGATGACATATGGAATCTCCGCAGTTGTCTCATGGCGGGTCTATCCAACATATGTTCACTAACACATGTCCATATTATTGATTTGGTATCTCCATAGCATGATCCATGAGACATGATCATCAATCAATACATATCTTGATCTTTGATTCATATTTGTTCCTCATATGATATATAATCGAGGATCGTTTAGAAATAGCAACATTTTAGCATTAAGAGTCTCATGAATAAGTCACATACTCATTGATCAATAATGATAATGTCTATTTCAAGGAACAAACTAATGCATCATAAACATAGTATGTGATATATATATATATATATATATATATATATATATATATATATATATATATATATATATATATATATATATATATATATATATATATATATATATATATATATATATATATATATATATATATATATATATATATATATATATATATATATATATATATATATATATATATATATATATATATATATATATATATATATATATATAGGAAAATTACATAGGCACCATGGTGCCTAGGCACCAACATCAAATACACGTGTATGATTGATAATTTTTTGAGTTTGGGTATGAAAATGTTTTATACCCTTGATATATTTATGGTAAGTAAGTTTTGAACTCAGTTCAAATTAGTTTGAACTACTTTTGAGTTCAATGCAACTACAATGAGTATATACCATAAAAATAGTTCAAACTAATTAAGCAAGTTGAATTTAAATTTTTCGAGTTTGACATCTCAAATATACTTTTTATGGGTATATGAAGATACCCACATCAAGCGTATATATATATATATATATATATATATATATATATATATATATATATATATATATATATATATATATATATATATATATATATATATATATATATATATATATATATATATATATAACATCTCCATGTTGCCTATAGGGCATATCACTAACAAGGTGTAGTTGGGGTGGCTACCAAATCGAGAAAGTCTGGGAATTCAAGCAAACTCAAACTAACTTCAAAAATTTTGAATTTCAAGGATGTTTGAAATCGTCTTTTGAGAGCTCGGCGAGGCAGCTTTTTGTGTGCAGATTGAGCGGCCTTTTTCATTTGTAAGAGCAATCTCAGGCCTGTTTGGTGCAGATATGGAAAATTCCAGCGTTGCTGGCGGAGTTTGGTTGAGTTGCTGCCTACATTGACACATGTTGTGTAGCCATGTAGGTATAAACAAGTTCTCTATACATATCCTCGTCATCCCCTCCACCTTACCTCTGTTGCATCGGGAGAAGTTTGGGTAGCTGGTCAGTGTGGACTCTAGTACGGCAATGCCAACCAGATTCGATGTCAGGAAGTTTGATGCATGGTAAGCGTCACGTACTGGTAAATGTCTTTAACAACACGAGGAGGATTGGTATCAAAAGGGACGAGGAGGGCGACGAAACAAAGGCACATGTTGTTCAAGGCTCCTTACGAGAAGAAGAAAGAGAACGAAGAGAGAGGACTGAGAAAGATATCGATGATGTCAACATTCGTCTGTTGGATCCTCATCAAAGGGGTACGCGCTAACAATTTATCGAAACCAAATACCAATGACCTTTATCCCTCGAAGCAATCGGCTGCATGACACTGTACTGGGAACAACAGTTCACTTTATTACAAATTTACAATAATCTCTCGTCGAACTATAGGCACAGAGGTATTCATCAGTCTCACAAGAAGTATCTTTCAACCATACACAAGCCGAATGCAAAGATTCTATAAGTATCCTCGTCGGGGACTGTTTTATTTCCACGGGAATCATATAAAGGCCTTGTTTGGATACGCTTATCTGAGGATCGATTTTAATTTGATCAGGATTTTCTGATAAGTCGCGGTCTGAAGAATCTGCAGTCTGAAGAATCGTCGCGGTGGAAGAAACGGCCCCTTGGGCTCGCGGTACAGGATTTTGGATTCCCAGTGCAAATACCGATCTTTTGCACCGCGGCGGTTGAAAGAATCGAAAAATAATCAAAGTGTTTGGGTGGGATTATCGCTTAATTCTACCAGAATCGGATTTTAAGCGTATCCAAACAGGGCCTTTAAAATTCCCTTATTCCAAACGTCTTCTACAAATTTTTTTGTCGACCAAACAGAGTTGCTGCAACGGCAGATCTTCAATTGCTCGCCCCCGCCGCCGCCTGCAGCTCGGCTAGCCTCTTCTTGCTCACCTCGACCAGGCGGTCGACCGGAGGCATGGCCGCCTTGGCCGCGTCGAGCGCGCAGTACCGCTCCTTCCACGCGGCCAGCAGCGGCGTCCTGGCGGGGTCGACGATCTTGAGCCCAAACGTCCGCTCCAACGCGTCCATCCCCGGCAAGAACCCGCCGAGCGCTACGTCCACGAACCCCACGTCGTCGCCGCCGAACCACCCCATCCTCCCGGAGCACTTCCTGAACGCCCCCTCCAGCGTCTCCACCGCCTCGAGTATCTGCGCCATCGCCTCCCCCTTCTCCTCCTCCGTCTTCGCCGCGAAGATCCCCACAAAAGAGCTCAGCAGCTGCACGACGATCAAATCAACACACATGAGGGCAATTCCTTTTGGCACGATCGATCTGGTCAAGAATTAGTCAACTGGACGGACGGGTGCGTACGTACCTTGTCGTCAACGTAGGCGGCCCAAAAGCGGGCGACGGAGCGGTCGTAGGGGTCGGCGGGGAGGAAGGCGGGGCCGGCGCCCGGGAAGGCCTCGTCGAGGTACTGCACGATGAGCATAGACTCGCATACAGGGCGGCCATCGTGGATGAGCACGGGGACCTTCTTGTGCACGGGGTTGGAGGCGAGGAGCAGGTCACCCTTGTTCTTGAGGTCCACCTCCACGTACTCGTACTCCAGGCCCTTGAGGTGCAGCGCGATGCGCACCCGGACAACGAAAGGGCTCGCCCACGTGCCCAGCACCTTTAGCTCGCCAGTTCCTCCTCCAGCTCCGGCGGCGGCCATCGGTTCCCTTCTTTCCGGTGAAACTAATCAAGCCTTTTCTTTCCTGAGACTGATGTGTCGGTGGGTATGGCCAAAGATTGAAGGATGAGGAGTCAAGGACCGGATATTTGTGGATCCTGGAACGAACTTGGAAGTGTTTGAGTTTGGATTTGCTTTGGCTTCTTGGCATGCACAGAGATCACTGATGAGTTGAATAGTCTATACGCCTTGTCGTCTGAATTTTATGCACTAATACATCCACCCAAAAATCTAAGCTAATAAAAAAAATCGAGTAATTCATTTATACTTCAAAACTTCTACTCACATGTAGACTCACTCAACACTAACACGTGAAATAGAAGTTGGATGAAATAATTTTTCTAATTATACCAACTGGGTCTTAAAATCCAAATTTCTTGGCTATGATATTATATTAAGTTGTAATACCAACCAGTTCATCTAAAAATTTAAGTCGACATAATTAAAAAATAATTGTAACACATTTTTATTATACGTCTTAAGTCTAAGAAGCCTACATGTGAAAGAAAGTATTGAAATATAAGTAAATTATCTATTTTTTATTGGCTTTTTGGTAAATTGATTGTTGTATGTAACTTAATACATGCATGTAGCCCTGCTGACTCACGAGACCATGACAACCTAGGTAATGAGGTTTCTTGCTATTGCCAACCGTCATGTTTCTTCTTCTCATCTTTCTTCTTAGTACAATACAATTATTTGGTTGTTGTTGACGTTGGACTATGAATGCCAAAAAAAATCAATTTTATGCTTCAGCCAAAGAAACTGAGCAATTGAATATCAGGCGAAGGCAAAGCGCAGGTCTAGTCACATCGATCGACGTACGCAATATTAGGCATTTTTCTTGTTTTGCTTTCATTTTTACTCTATACATTATCTTCAGCTGAAGTCACAAAGTTGTTTCTCTAGAGAGGTTTTTGAGAGGAAACTGCAACCTTTCCAAGGGTACACTTTCCTTTGCACGGTTGCACCGTGTTCAGAACTTAGTAGTATTGACTTTTTTTTTCTTCTCCAGAACAGGATCGATTTGACTTTCTCATACATTCCATCCCAATTTGTACGATCAGAAATGTAAAGATGATGTTGATTAAGAAAGCTCAGGAGAATTAGCCGCACAGTGAAGTGGATAATAACACAACAGAATAATAACTTCGTTAATTCAATCTGATGATTAGAAGCAGAGGAGCAATTGGCCTAGCGGTCTCACCGGTGCAGGTGAAACCGACGGCGGTGTTGAAGCGAGGTAGCGGTCGAGCGGGTGCTTCCGAAGTGTGATTAGAAGTTGTGCGGTACATCGCAGGGCGGTGGGAGCAGTGGACGCGTGGAGGCAGCGGTGCCACCGGATGCAGTCAGCAAGGAAAATGGTAGCCGAGGTGGCATTGAGAGCCGTGTTATCAGACTCAAAAACCTGGACTATCGATCCGGTCGAGTTCTCGGGTCATTACTCTGATGGTTAGACGACCAGATCGAGCCGTTGAGTCACTGGTTAGACCACGTGTGTTTAAATTAAATTTTCATAAATATATATGTTGTAGGGGTGGCCTCCACCTGAGCCCAGCAGGCCTGTTAGAGGAACGTGAGGCCCAAAATGGGACATGTGTAATGATATAAGTGCCCCTGAGGGGAATACTCGGATGCAAGGGTATAATTGTAAAAGCACTCCCCATATAGATATATATATACAACACAGGCCATGGGGAGAAACCCTAAGCCATTGCTCACCTAACTCCACTACCATACTCTCTCTCTCTGTTTGGTCTGTAACCACAACAGTTGGCGCCGTCCATGAGGAGGACAAGAGCAAGCCTCCAGATCCGAAGGAGGATGGCACCAAAGAAAGCTCCATCATCGGCAGCGAGGAAGAAGAAGGTGGGAGCGGTGGAATCTCGTGTCAATACCAGGGCTTCGACGTTGGCAGCCGCAGGTGTGGGTGGCGATGCGGGTGTGACGGTCGTGAACACCGACGTTCACGACGCGACGCCCGACCCCGCCACCACCGCCGCGACGACCAACCCCGCCACCACCGCCACGACAACCAACCCTGCCACCGCCGCTACGGCAGTCGAAACCGCCCCACACGTGGTAGGTAACCCCACAGCAGGTACCGCGACAATCGCCGGCAGCGCCGCCCGGGTGGTCGGAGGTGGCAATGCAGGTGCCCACGCCGGCACGGCGTCTACTCTCCTACCCGGCGCAGGAACGGTGAGCGGTTCCGGCGACAATACGGGCTTCGTCACCGGCTCCAGAGTCCTTCACGACAGCGCTGCGGGCAGCCCGGGAGCGCAGGCCGTGGTCGCCGCCGCTCCGGTTGCGCCGCCAAGTGCACCGACGGCCCTAACCACGTCCACGGTGGAGAACGCCCTGCTGGCGGCCCTCAGCGCGTTTCAGCGGGAGCTAACGGATCTCCGCGGGGCTGTGCGGGACATACAAGAGGCCTGAAGCCAACAGGCCCCACCGGTGGTCGCATCGGAGCCCACACCGGAGAGGGTGGATAGCCGCGACGCCCCCACGTCCAGCCATGTCCCGCTACGATGTGTGGACCCGGAGTCCCCGTTCTCAGCGGGCCTGTAGCAGGCGGCATGGCTGAAGTACTTCAAGTTCCTGAGTGTCATGGAGACATACAAAGGTGTGAGAGACCATGTGGTACCATATGCTTGTGATGAGTAATTGACAAGTGTCTTGGAAAGTTTGAGTTTGATTTGTGCTTTTCGTGCCTTGTTGGCATTTGGCTCTGTCCGGGTTGGTTAGTCGGACATATTGCATATTATTTCTCCCGATTGGTCGTTTGGGCAATTTCGTGCCTGAGTATGGTTTATTAATACTATTTATGATTACATGTGTCGAGCGGTGCTATTTGATGTCTTGTCTGTGATGGCTGCAGGACGTCGAGGCGGAGTCGTGGCGAGGCACGAGGTGACCGGACTAGGCACAGGCGGTGTCGAGGTCAGAACGGTCGGATGTGTCGAAGACGGCGGTGACTCGAGGTGGTTGCGAGGCTTGGATGACAAGGAACGCGAAAGCTTCCCGGAAGGTGCAGGAGGGGCGTTTTGGTAAAAGCGCAAAGCTGCACAGGTGGAAGCGGTTCCGTTCGGGTTTAGCAGGCATAACGGGTTGGAGACCCGTTAGCCGGAGCCTATATAAGGAGGGGATGTCTCCTTATGGCTGCATGTATTCTAGGGTTTCAAGGAGTTGTTAGGGTTTGCTTTAGTCAAAATAGCTTTTGGAGAGGTTGTTTTGGCTTTAAGCTTTAATTGGTAGGAGAGAGCAGGGGTTGTCTCCCGTAACTTCTCTGTTCTTATTGTCTCCTTCGTGTGTTCTTGAGAGATAGAGAGAGGAGTTCTTGATTTCTCCAAGCATGTATGGGATTGTAGGGATGATATGAGTTGATACTCCTTGTAATCATGTATCTCTCATCCTCAATATCAATCTGAGATGGTTTTGTTTGAGTTTTAAATCTCTGGCTCTCTTTTGGTTTTTGTCTCTCGATGTCCCTATGCATGATTTCTTGTTTTTCAGTTTTTGAGTTGATTCATGCTGAGGGGTACCAAAATGGGTTGCTGTGATCTAGAAGATGCCCCAAAACCATTTGGCTAGTCAATCCTAAGAGCAAACCACGTTTGATTTCAGATTTTGCTTCTTGGGCTCCTCTGCTCTTCTTCTTCATTTCTAGGGTTTTGATGAGATTCTTGTTTCCCTTCTTGAGGTGGCTTGAAACTTGGCATGTTAAGTCCCAAGGCTATTATTTAGCTACTCTCAAAATTTCTTGGCCAAAGGATCAAAGTTGAGATGGCAATTTGAGTTTTAGTGTTGGTCCCTTTAGTTTTTCAGACTTTGGGCAAAATCTCAATTTCTTGCTCAAATGATAAAATCCTTTGTACCTAAAGTGCTTGATGTTGTTTAAAATAGGTTCCTGATCTCTTTGGCCAGTGGGAACCAACAGCAATCCTATACGCCAGAATCGAAGTTTGTGTCTTCTTTGTTTTGTAGTTTTCAGTCTACACCCCTCTCTAGAATTTCTGCTCCTGCTGAGAATCGTGGCCCGGTCAGACCGCCAAATGACCTGCGGTCAGACCGGAGAAGAGCCGGCGGTCAGACCGGCAAGCACAAGGCGGTCAGACCGGCCTTGCGCATGCGGTCTGACCGGCCCCTCCTTTAATGACTGTGCTGAGTTTGTTTGCCTGGTTCCTTTCAGTTGTTTCTTGCCTAAGCTTTCCTCTCTGTTAGTGTAGGGTTTCAGGGACCTTTTGAACTCAGCTTCATAGCTCTCGTAGCTATTGAAGAGGAGTTTCATCCGGGGTTCGTTTTGGGGGCAAGTTTTTAAAGTTGACATTCACCCCCTCTGTCGCCATTTCGGTCCAACAAGGTGACACATACCCATGGGAATTCGTGCGTGTGTATGAAACCGCCATCGAAGCCGCGGGCGGAGATGACACCACGAAGGCAAAGGGACTCCCCCTCGCGTTGCAGGGGGTGGCGCTCTCTTGGTTCTTCACCATCGAGCCCCATTCCATCTATGCGTGGGAGCAGATCCGCGATCGACTCTACAACAACTTCCAGGGAAACTACGTTGAGCACATAGATACGGACCAGCTCTTCGCAGTCAAGCAAAAACCTTCAGAGAGGCTTCGGGATTACTTCAAGCGCTTCGCGAAGATGCACTGCCAAGTTAAGGACGTCAATGAAACAACCGTCATTAATGCAGCAATATAAGGCCTCCGCCCGGGACCGATGGCCGAATACAACGCGCGGAAACCCATCAAGACGGTGGCGAAGCTCTTCGACAAGATGGAAGAGTACGCCAGAGCGGAAGAGGACGCGAGGCGGCGACATGGCGATGACTTCGACACCAATCAGGCGGAGGGCTCAGCAAAAAACGATGGCTCGCCAAAGGAGGGCTCCTTGAAAGGCAAGCGCAAGCAGGAGCCATCGAAGGACGCCTCCGAGCGCAAGGATACCCAGCACAAAGACTCGTCAGGAGACAGGCCCAAAAGCGACCAACGCAAATCTCGGAAACCTCGCTACGTCTTTGACATCGAGGGTGGCTCCGAAGATAACGCCCCTGCTGGTCGTGGCGGCAGAGGGCGCAGTGGCCAGGGACAGGGCCGTGGGCGGGGTCGCGACGACAGAGCCCGCGAAGAATACAATGACCAGCACCACGGGCAGTGGTGCGAAGTCCACGGTCGGGGCAGCCACGACACGCGTGCGTGCACCACCATCATAGCACTCCGGCAGAGCGTCGCCAGAGACAGAAACCCTGAGGCGTGCGCGCCCGTCATGGCTCACGTCCAACACCCCCAGGACCAAGGAATACAACCCCAGGAAGGCCCCCTGCGGTTTCAGGCCCACGTGCAACAACCTCAGGAGGGCCTCCTGCAGTTGCAAGCCCTGGAAGGAGCCCAGCGCAGGGTCATAAACGTCATCTCCGGGGGCTCCTCTTTGGGGTTCGCCTCGGCACGACAGCGGAAGGCTTATGCGAGGAGGCTGCACCACGTCGTGGCATACCCAGCGCAGGCGCCGCCGGAGTGGGCACAACATGATATCACCTTCACGCCCACTGACGCTGAAGGCGTGGAATTCCCCCACCAAGATCCCCTGGTTGTCCAGGTCCTCATCGCAGGATGCGAGGTCAGGCGCGTCCTGGTCGATGGAGGAAGCTCCGCGAACATCTTGTTCACAGCAGCCTTCGATCAGATGGGGATCCCCCGAAGTCGATTGGGCCCTTCAGGCATCCCATTGCAGGGCTTCGGAGGGCAACCCCTGCGGGCATTGGGCTAGATATGCCTCCAATCTCCTTCGGCCGAGACGACAATGTGAGGAGTGAGGACACCACCTTCAACGTCATCGACATTTCGTACCCCTACAACGCTATATTGGGGCGGCCAACCTTAAACTCTCTCGGGGCAGTCCCACACCACGTCTTCCTATGTATGAAGCTCCCTGGACCGCGGGCCATCATCACCATCCACAGCAATCAGGATATGGCTCGGCGCATAGAGCTCGGCACCAGAGGTCCGTACTACGAGGCTCGAAGAAACACCTAGGCCAGATGTGCAAGTGCGAAGATCCTTGGCGGCTCCTCGCATAAGCCTTCCGCTGTCGCGCCGAGGCGAACCCCAAAGAGGAGCCCCCGGAGATGACGTTTATGACCCTGCGCTGGGCTCCTTCCGGGGCTTGCAACTGCAGGAGGCCCTCCTGAGGTTGTTGCACGTGGGCCTGAATCCGCAGGGGGCCCCCCGTCGGGCCCCCGCGTGGGTTACCCCAGCAGCACAGGCTCCCACCGTGCCCGCCTCATCATCGGGCGACGACAGCTGCGGCCGTTCCCATCCTTAAGCGGTCAGTGGTCAATAACCCACCTTTTGTAATCGCTCACCCGCGTAAATGGAAATTTAATAAAGTTCACCGTTTGCACAAATTTTCTTGTTTCCCGCAAAAAGCGCGCGAAGGATTACCTTGCGCACTCTTCACGAGTATAAACAAAGACACGCGTTCGCGCGCGCACTCTCCGTGAAAAACACAGGCATGAGTATAAACAAAGACACGTGTTCGCGCGCGCATTCTCCGTGAAAAGCACGGGCATGAGTATAAACAAAGATACGCGTTCGCGCGCGCACTCTCTGTGAAAAACATGGGCATGAGTATAAACAAAGACACGCGTTCGCGCGCGCACTCTCTGTCAAAAACACGGGCATGAGTATAAACAAAGACACGCGTTCGCGCGCGCACTCTCCGTGAAAAACACGGGTATGAGTATAAACAAAGACGCGTGGGGGGACGCCTCCGCGCGCACTCTACGGAGTATAAATAAGACGTAGCGTCGAGGTCCGCCTCCGAACGCAACTTCACCGCCCGCAACGCGCGGAGGCTTGCCACCGCGCACAGTCCACGGACTCTAAATAAGACGTAGCGCCGAGGTCCGCCTCCGCGCGCACTCTACGGAGTATAAATAAGAAGTAGCGTCGAGGTCCGCCTCCACACGCAACTTCACTGCCCGCAACGCGCGGAGGCTTGCCTCCGCGCGCACTCTACGGACTCTAAATAGGACGTAGCGCCGAGGTCCGCCTCCGCACGTACTCTACAGAGTATAAATACGATGCGGATGTTGTCCCTGCGCACTCTACTGAGTATAAACAAGACGCGGATGCTCCCGCGCACACATAGGTATTATCTCTATGCGTACTCTACGGAGTATAAATAAGGCATGGTTGATTGTCTCACACACTCTACGGAGTATAAACAAGATGCGGATGCTCCCGCGCACGCATAGGTATTCTCTATGCGTACTCTCCGGAGTATAAACAGCGCGTGATCAACGATCCCTGCACCATGAGTCCCGATAAGATGCACTAGAGGCTGGCCTCTGCGAGCACTTCGCAGCGATCGTACAAAAGGCAGCAGAGGCTCGCCTCCGTATGTGCCTCGCAGCGATCGCGCAAAAGGCACTCAAGGCTCGCCTCCGCATGCGCCTTGTAAAGTCGGCGTGAGACATGGCGGCAGCTTACATCCACAAGCATCACGCGGAGCACAGACATGCCTTAACAGAGGCTAACCGCGGTGCGGGTCCCGTGGAGAGCAGGTTACTCACGCGGACCCCAACCTCGCGCACCGACTTCGGCTAGACCCAGATTGCCGCGTACAAGCGAGCGTGGTGTAGCTTCCTGAATCTGGCACGGGACTACATGGTCGTAAACAAGGATGGAGGCACGGGCGTTATTTTTTAACTAAAACCCTTCCCTCCTATTTATATTCATCGAAAGATGTTTACAAAGGCATGAAATAGAAATGTACAAACAGCCTCGGGGGCTCGAAGCCGCTACTCGGTCGGCTCCTCCTTAATGCGCGTTCGCACCAAAGCTTCACGCGAAGAAGCACGGCTTGCCCAAAAGTCCAACGACTCCTCGGCCCTCCGCCACTGCCGAAGACGTCGTCGGGTCACGTGGTCAGAAACTAGTAGCCGGCCCGGGTCGGGTAGTTGCTCAGGACATGCGGGCACACAAGTCAGAACACCGGTAAGACAATTTGTACTTTATTCATAAGACGAAGGGCTCGTGTTTTACAACGCGCACCAACGCATGGAGACCATGCCGTCACACCTGAGGGTTTGCGTTGCCCCCCGAATCCGCGGGGCTGCCCTCGTCGCGACGCGGGACTTCATCCAGCCCCAGGCCGAGGTTCCCCTCGTTGTACAGGCTGTTCCGCAGCTCGACCCTCGCCGCAGCCTCCCCGATGTACTCCCAAATCCTCTCATGGAAAAATTGCACGGGGCGGTGAACAGCGTGCACTGCATTAGACATCACCTCGGCCCCGGTCGGCAACTCCAACAGGGATCAGCCAGCTCGCTGACATGCTAGCAGCCCCGGTGTCGCAGGAGCGCGCATACCAGGCATGAGGTCACGTAGGAGCAGTGGTCGCCGAAAGTTGTCGCAGAGCTGCGGGAAATGTTGGCCGCATCCCCGATCCGCCGAAGCGTCCGCGACAGCTCCTCAGGCCCGAAGGAGCGGGGCGGTACTTCGGCGATGGGACCTTCAAGGGTGACCTCACGCCAAAGATGGCATCCCACGCGCCACCGGCACGCCGTGGTCCGGTCCCGCTTCGCTAGAGATTTAGCAAGCTCGCCCTTCTCCTTCTCTAGCGCAGCGATTTGCTGGAGTAAGCCATCTCGCTCCTCCGCAACCTCTCGTCGCGCCACCGCCACGAGCGCCTCGGCGTGCGACTTCGTCTCTGCGCACTCTGCTTCTAAGTCACGGATATGATCGTCCTTGGTGGAGTGCGTCCCTTGGCCACGTGCAGAGCCTCCTTGGTGACTCGCAACCGCTCTTCTAGCGCCCCCTTCTCGCGGGTGTGAGCCGCTTGCAACGCCTGGGCCAATACAAGGGTCTGCGCGACAAAGGGTCAGCGAACTGCTACACGACCGCGTATCGTCATAAGGTCGGATACTTACCCTCACTCCCGATACCTCCAGTGCGTCCCCAAGGCGCGTCGTCCCGTAGTTTGACAGCGCCTGCCGGTCCATGCTGGCGGCCGCGTCATCTACGATCCCGCGCCACGCCCCCAACGCTTCCGGGGGAGGGACGAAGTCCGCTAAGTTTGGGGGAGTGGGGTTCGCGTTGGCGGACTCGGGTGCGCTGGACACCCTTCTCAAAGGAACGCCCCTGCGCCCTGGGGATCGCCCGTCCTCGGGGATGAGTTCTGCTGCAAGAAGATGTGCTAGTCAATCCTACGAGAACGCTGAAAAGCTACGCCAAGGTGCGGCAGGGTAACATACCGCGGGAGGGTTAACAGGGGCGCCAGTCCCCCAGACGGAGTCGGCCCTGGGGGCCGGGGAGTCTCCGTATCGGGGCCTAATGCCGGCAACCCCCCCGGCTGCAGCAGCCCGCGAGGGGGCCGAAGGGACGCCGCATACGAGGGCTTCGGCGTCGGAGTCGGAGTCCCATAAGCTCCCAACACGGGTCGCCACGGCAAACCCCCTCGAAGTCCGATGAAGGGGGATCGCAGGCGTGGCTGCTTCGCCCGGGGAAGAGAATGTGAGGGCCCTACCTCGGCAACCACCGCAGAAGGTTCCACGGTAGCAACATTCACGGGCGGGGGCCCCCACCCTAGTAACCTCCACGGGGTCCACCTCCATCTCGGCCACCGGTGTCGGTAGAGACCTCGTTCCACCGGCCCCCGAAGAGGGCGGCGCCGACACTGTCGCTGCCACAGGTGGTGACGTCACTCCGGTGCCGACAGCAGGCGGTAGCTCCACCTCCGCGACCGCCGCGGGTGGCGTGACTTCTCCCACCCGGCCGTCCAGGGCGCACTCTCGGTCCCTAGCGCCGCCCGAAGACCTTTCGCCCCCATCATCCGCGCCCATCTCCAGGTCTGAATCGGCATACTTCGCCGAATCAAACTCCGCACCCGCTGCATCAATGGGGGCAACGGTAGCCACCGCGTCGGCCGCGGTCGCAGAAGTCCGAGTCTTCCCGCGAGACGGCGCCCTTTTTCCTTGGGCGCCGTCATCTTGGTGTCGCGACTGGCTCGGGGCCGGAGGGGCGCGCTCTGGCACGCGAATGCCCAGGGCCTCGCACACGCGGTTTATCCGCCCCAGCCCCGCCTCCGCGGTCACAGCCGTGCGTTGCTCGTGCTCCCTAGCCGTATATGGACCGAGGAACGTGTTCACCGCACGTTCCGCGTCCCCCAAGCGCGTTCCTAGGCGAGACAAGAAGCAGGGTTAAACGCGATGCAGCGAGCACGAATGCAAAGGAGGACACGGCCGAGGCTTACGAAGTCCGGAGGGCGCTGGGAGCGAGCAAACGGACGGGCGAACATTGTCGTCCCAGAGTTTCCCGGCAGGGAGGCGCCACTCATGGGCGAGCGGCGCCACGCCGTACATAATGTACTCTTAGGCGAGGTCGCGCATGTTGAAGCGGGCAGTGACCCCCACGAGTCTTCGCGCCCTTCGCCTGTCCTCGGGGTTGAGCGTTATGCTGGGCGTGATGTTGAACGCCATCGGCTGGCCCGTGCACTCAAGGCCGCTGCCGCTCTCCACACGGTGGTAGAACCACCGTCTTGCCCAACTTGATTCCCACTTCGCTCGAGTGGAGTTCGCAGGGAAGAGATTTTCGCACGGCGACCGCAGTATGAAGTTGAAGCTGCCGAAGTTCGACAGCGTCCCATCCTTCCGCTCCTTCGGCTGGCACCGTGCATCGTGCATATAGGCGAACATCGAGGCGCTGGGCCAGCACGCCTCCAAGGGCAAGGCCTAGCTGTACACGGCAAGGCGAGCCAGCGCGTTCGGAGTCAGTTGCGCCAGCTCTGGCCTGAAGGTTCGCAACACATCGCCGACAACCATCGCGGCCGGGATGCGAAGCCCGCTTCAAAGTAGGTGACGAAAACAATCGCCTCCGACTCCTCAGGTCGCGGTTCCACCTCGTCATCGGTGGGTAGCCGCACCGCCTGGCAGTCCGATAGCTTCCCCTCGCGCAGCAGTGTACGGATCGTCTCTTCCATCACGAGCATCGTATCCAAGACGCTGGAATAAGGGCCATCATTCCTCTCCGTCACCACCCACCACTTATCTGCCGCCGCCGGGTCGCGCCCCTCGAGCTTGTACTCCACCTCAAGCGGCGAGGACCGACGGCGGATGGTGTACTTGCCGACCGTTTGAGCATGCTCGCCGCCGGGCGCCATCGTTACCCGGGAGCTAGATGACGGCGAAAGGGAAGCGCGGTGGCAAGAAAATCACAGAGCAGGAGACGAGAAGGGCAATCAGAAAGCGTGTGGAGGCGCAGACGTGGTACCACGGGGGTATTTAAAGACCCCTCGCCTCCCGCACCACCGGTAAGCGTAACCGGCGGAAGACAAACCGCTTGGCTCCCCACGACCGGAGCCGAAGCGTCGCGACCGAAGCCAAAGCGTCGTGACCGCCCATGCGGCCAATCAGCGCACGACGCGTCCACAGCGTCCCGCCACGTGTCGGCCCCCACAAGGCGTAAATGCAGGTCATGCGACACGGTGCAGCCCCCGGCGCGTGTCGGCGTGATTCTCGAAACCAACCAACCCCTGCAGGGAGGCCCTGGCTTTGACTTCGGCAGCCTAAGAGCGGCGACTCTCCGCTTTAGCGGACGAATTCTGCCCCTCACCTCAGCTCGGCCCCATGCTTCGGCCCTGCGCCGGGGTGTAACAGCAAGCGAGGACCGGCGACTCTCCGCTTTAACGGACAGCAGCCTCGACGGGAGCTTCGCCTCAGCAGCAAGACTCTGGTGTCGTGCCCGGCCCCACTTTCGCGGGGAAGTACCTTCCCTCGACGCCGCAGATCTGCGCGACAAGGCCAAAGCTCACCCCGCCCCTGGCACTTCCGCGCGAACGCCCAATTTGGCCTACATTTCTGGGATCCAGCCGGGCCCCCAACTCAACACCACGCGTCGGAGGTCTGGCTTCCCCTTGGCGGGGCGTCCCGGGTGAAGCAGAGGGCGAAGGCGAGTGAACGCCGGTCTAGCCCACAATGCACCCAACTACCACCCTTGAGCCGTGGGGTACAGTTCGGCCTTTCGACCCATAGCCCGCACGAAGACCCTGTGTCTAGCTCTAACGAACCCGCAGAGCAGCGCAGGTCGCCACCTCGGCTTCAGAGTCCATGCGGCAACCTCACAGCCCAAACCGGTGGGATCCAGCCGCTGGGGTTCCCCATAATTCGGGAACGCGAAGGCTAATTTACGGCAGGTTTTGACTTGTTCTCCTAAGCAGATACGCTTCAGTACATCAACATTCCCTGATGGCAACGCTGGTTGGCACAATCAGAGAATGCAGATGGACTCAAGTATATCTGCCTACAAGAACAGGTCAGACTTTGCCATTTCTGTACGGGAGCACGGTGCGCGAGCAGGAGGCCACCTATCTGACTATACAATGCAGGTACAACGCAGCACCAGGGGAATATATATACCTGATCAGTTGGGGAGCCCAACCGACAGAAGCCCAACCGACAGGAGCCCAACCGGAGGAAGCTCAACCGGTGGGAACCCAGCGATTCGGCTCCCCACGATCGGGAAGCGCAACCGCTGGCAACTGGGGGCGCGCGCTGGTAGGTGGGCAGACGGCGCACGACGCGCCCATAACGCCCCGCCACGTGTCCCGCCCTTCTAGGGAAGGGGCGAACGGTCGCGGTCGAGCGACCGCTGACAACCCACGACGCGCCAATCATGGCCCGCCGCGTGTACACCCCGAGTGGAAAAGCATGTATGCCTGCGGCAGCCTGCTCCTGCCATCACAGGGGTCGGTGCAATTCCAGGAGCCATTAAGGCGCACTACCAGACTGCGGAGCCGTACCCACCTCGCGCCCAGGAAAAGCTATTGGCGCGAGGTCTACCCCGCTCCAACTTCGACTTCGTCCGCAGCTGAGGGCGGCCCGGGCAACTATCGACCCTGCCAAGGCGGACGCGATTTCGACTTCGGCCCCGACCCCGACTTTGACTCCGACTACTACGCCCACGACGGCCCCCGGTCTCGATGTCGAACGCAACTCCGATCTTCGGCCCAAAGGGCAACCTCGACCCAACTACTGCAGGGCCCGGTGGACGACGAAGACTTCGCCAATCCGCCAAGCGCCATACCCTTGCGGTAGGGCGAACACTACACCAAGCAATAAGGCTCCGCCAAATGTTGGGAAAGCTCACAGGCCGCAGGGACGGAGGGGGCCAAAGGGCTCGGCAACATGGCTTCGGCCCGTGAAGCCCTTCACCATGAGAGGCTCCTGTTGTAGGGGTGGCCCCCACCTGAGCCCAGCAGGCCTGTTAGAGGAACGTGAGGCCCAAAATGGGACATGTGTAATGACATAAGTGCCCCTAAGGGGAATACTCGGATGTAAGGGTATAATTGTAAAAGCACTCCCCATATGGATATATATACACAACACAGACCATGGGGAGAAACCCTAAGTCATTGCTCACCTAACTCTCCACTACCATACTCTCTCTCTGTTTGGTGTGTAACCACAACAATATACATCTGAAAAAACAACAATACAATAATAGCAATAGAATTAAAGAAAGTGAATGATAAATAACAAATAGCCGGTAATGCTCATAGAAACAACTATGAGATCTATGATCATTAAGCAATAAAGTTTCGTATAAGTCCATAAGATAAAATTAAGCGAGAACATGGAGAAATCATAACAACCTAAAATCTCATATACATTATTCTACCTAACAAATTTGTAGGCAAATAACCACTAAAAGTCAAGTAAAAGTTCTTTAATTTGACGGTAATTTTGTCTTTTGGCTTCATGAACAAAACCTGGTCAGGTCGATGCAAACCGGCCGGGTCAACCGGGTCAATGAAAAACCGGTCGGGTCGACCAGGTTCAATTACATCTCCAGTCATGTGAGTGTGATCAGCCTGATGTAGCTTCTGGGTCTAGGTTTTTCTGGTTCAACTACCAGACCTGTCTGCGTCTAATAACTATAGTCGTGAGTGCTACAGCTCTAGCAAATTTACGGTGGATGACAGGCGGTACGGGTGAGCGCTCGCGTCGGCCGCGAGGCGCGCTAAGTTGCGGCGGGGTTCGGAGGTCAGCGCGCGGCATGCAACACGAGACGGCGAGGGCAGCGTGCAAGTGATGGGAAGTAAAAGCGCACGCGAGCTCTGAGCAGGCAGGGTTAGGTTTGAACGTCGGGGCTGTTTGGCTGGAAATGGCGACGCGGGGAGGGCCAGCTCGGCACGCCACTACAAGGCAGGAGACAGGCTGGAGGAAGATGTCGACGGAAGAAGGAAGGTGTAGTTGGGATGGCTACCAAATCGGGAAAGTCTCAGAATTCAAGCAAACTCAAACTAAATTCAAAAATTTTGAATTTCAAGGATGATTCAAATCGTCTTTTGAGAGCTCGGCGAGGCAGCTTTTCGTGCCCAGATCGAGCGGCCTTTTTCATTTGTAAGAGCAATCTCAGGCCTGTTCGGTGCAGATCCGGAAAATTCCAGCGTTGCTGGCGGAGTCTGGTCGAGTTGCTGCCTACATTGACACATGCTGTGTAGGTATAAACAAGTTCTCTGTACATATCCTCGTCATCCCCTCCACCTTACCTCTGTTGCACCGGGAGAAGTTTGGGTAGCTGGTCATGGTGGACTCCAGTACGGCAATGATAACCAGATTCAATGTCAGGAAGTTTGATGCATGGTAAGCGTCACGCACCGGTAAATGTCTTAACAACACGAGGAGGAATGGTATCAAAATGGACGAGGAGGGCGAGGAAACGAAGGCACGTGTTGTTCAAGGCTCCTTACGAGGAGAAGAAGAAAGAGAACGAAGAGAGAGGACTGAGAAAGATATCGATGATGTGGGTGTCAACATTCTTCTGTTGGATCCTCATCAAAGGGGTATGCACTAACAATTTACTAAAACAAAATACCAATGACCTTTTTCTCTCGAAGCAATCGGCTGCATGACACTGTACTGGGAACAACAGTTTACTTTATTACAAGTTTACAATAATCTCTCATCGAATTATAGGCACCGAGGTATTCGTCAGTCTCACAAGAAGTATCTTTCAGCCATACACAAGCCGAATGCAAAGATTCTATAAGTATCTCGTCGGGACTGTCTTATTTCCACGGGAATCATATAAAATTCCCTTATTCCAAACGTCTTCTACAAATTTTTTTGTCGACCAAACAGAGTTGCTGCAACGGCAGATCTTCAATTGCTCGCCTCCGCGGCCGCCTGCAGCTCGGCTAGCCTCTTCTTGCTCACCTCGACCAGGCGGTCGACCGGAGGCATGGCCGCCTGGGCCGCGTCGAGCGCGCAGTACCGCTCCTTCCACGCGGCCAGCAGCGGCGTCCTGGCGGGGTCGACGATCTTGAGCCCAAACGTCCGCTCCAACGCGTCCATCCCCGGCAAGAACCCGCCGAGCGCTACGTCCACGAACCCCACGTCGTCGCCGCCGAACCACCCCATCCTCCCGGAGCACTTCCTGAACGCCCTCCAGCGTCTCCACCGCCTCGAGTATCTGCGCCATCGCCTCCCCTTCTCCTCCTCCGTCTTCGCCGCGAAGATCCCCACAAAAGAGCTCAGCAGCTGCACGACGATCAAATCAACACACATGAGGGCAATTCCTTTTGGCACGATCGATCTGGTCAAGAATTAGTCAACTGGACGGACGGGTGCGTACGTACCTTGTCGTCAACGTAGGCGGCCCAAAAGCGGGCGACGGAGCGGTCGTAGGGGTCGGCGGGGAGGAAGGCGGGGCCGGCGCCCGGGAAGGCCTCGTCGAGGTACTGCACGATGAGCATAGACTCGCATACAGGGCGGCCATCGTGGATGAGCACGGGGACCTTCTTGTGCACGGGGTTGGAGGCGAGGAGCAGGTCACCCTTGTTCTTGAGGTCCACCTCCACGTACTCGTACTCCAGGCCCTTGAGGTGCAGCGCGATGCGCACCCGGACAACGAAAGGGCTCGCCCACGTGCCCAGCACCTTTAGCTCGCCAGTTCCTCCTCCAGCTCCGGCGGCGGCCATCGGTTCCCTTCTTTCCGGTGAAACTAATCAAGCCTTTTCTTTCCTGAGACTGATGTGTCGGTGGGTATGGCCAAAGATTGAAGGATGAGGAGTCAAGGACCGGATATCTATGGATCCTGGAACGAAATTGGAAGTGTTTTGAGTTGAATAGTCTGTGCGTCTTGTCGTCCATGCATCGAGCCCTGGTGACTCATGTGACCATGACAACCTAGGTAATGAAGTTTCTTGGTATTTGGATTGTTGTTGACTATGGACTATGAATGCCAAAAAAAAAAGTCCATTTTATGCTTCAACAAAAGAAAATATCAGGCGAAGGCAAGCGCAGGTCTAGTCACATCGACGTACGCAATATCAGGCATTTGGTTCTCTGGTTGCCATTCATTGAGAACACATACATATTTCGCACTATCAGGCATTTGATTGTTCTCTGGTTGCCGTTCGTTGAGAACACGTGCATATTCTACCTTTCTTGTTTGCTTTCATTTTTACTATGTACATTTTCGCAGCGTTTGCATTGATTTTGCTGTGGTTAATAACTTTTGATTAAAAATAAATAGTAACAGTTAAAAGAAGTAGCTTTCAAAAGAAAAAGATGAGTGATGTAAAAAGTGAGAGAGAGAGAGATATACGTTTGCAAGATAAGAGTGAGAGAAATGGTTTTCACGATGTGTTTGTAACCATCTAACTTATCAGTCACTTACATCCCATACTGTCCCAAAATAAAATTTTCATGTTTAAATATTAATGATCAGGGCAAACTAATGCCCTGGACTTGACAAGACTAGCATGGCATTTAATGTGACTTATAGCTAGTAAAGTTATCATTAACATCTATGGTGATGAGGATCAGGTGATTTAAGTGTCAAAGATGGCATATCAAAATTATTTCAATATCAAGTAGGCATGTAGCTACCTTAAGCTTTGTTGCATAATAAATTAAGCATGCAATTTGATAATTTAAAAAACATAATTTTGAATAAAATATAGTATCAATATGATCAAAGCAATGACTTGCCTTGCTCGATTTACGATGGCCTTAGTCTTACTCAAACAATTCTCAGTCAGTGGTCTTGAATTCCTGGTCTTTGTTTTTTTACCTAAATCTTTATCGCGCTCAAACTTGTCATCTCTTTGCGACAATCGACTAACAACCAAATAAAACCATGAACACAAAAAACTCCAATTAAATTCCATTGAGTTTATTTATAATTTGCTATGATTAAGGATATGAGAGAAGATTTGGCAAGTTGTAGGATAGGGACGGAGTCAAATGAATTTTTGAGTGGAAGCGAAGTGACGAAGTAACTTCGTCGGAAAGGATAAAAAGAGAGATTGATGCCAAAGGAATATTCACAAGAATATTCCGCTTAGATTGGAGTATGGCTAAACATAGCTGATTGCAAAATACTGAGGCTCGATCTTGCTTTAATTAATTTATGTTTATTAAGAAAGCTCCATAGGTTAAGCAAGGCCTACGAATGGATGGGAGAGATTAACCGGAATATTGAGTAATACTTGCTGAGGGTTAAAAACTTAGTGTTTTTGGGATACAGGTTCCACAAATGATGTTTATAATGCGAATTGGTTGATTTAACTTGATAGTTCAAGATACAATATTATCTGATATTGCAATTGCCAACTTAATGAACCATTATTTTTAATAACTAAATTAAAGTATGGAGTTGGTCATTTTAGCCAAATTGTTATTATGAACAAAGTTGATTGTTTAGGTGATTGACAAATTTATTAGAAATGACCAATGGTTGTGATTTATTGGAAAGGTGAGTTATGAATTAACAGGGTTCCTCTTGATAAAGCTACTGTAGGATCAAGGATACTGACTAGAGGGGGTGAATAGAAGGTTTTTAAATTTTTCTTGCTTACTAAATTAATTCTCTACAATTTTAATTGCAAGAATGTAAAGCAATTAAGCCTACACAATTCTAGTCAAGCAAATAACTCTACTAGCTCTAAATCAAGCAAATGATCACAATAAAGTAACAAGTAAAAGTTATAGTGAAGCAAGAGAGAAATGTACACAATCGATATTTTTACCGTGGTATTCGGAAACTTGCTGGTTTCCCCTAATCCACGTTGAGGTTAGCCCAAACGAATTGGACCAGCTCCACGAATTAAGCCGAAGCACATCGATCACTAGTGGTAGCTCTTCCCCGCTCCGGGTAGGTGAGCTCCAACCTTCACACAAACGTCGTGTCTTCCCACAATCGCCTTTGAGAAGATCACCGATCAACCACCTCCCAATCGTCCAGGTGCCGGCAAACACCAAGAGTAATAGACCTGGGCTTCACTTGATTTGCAAACTAGTGCCAAGGATCAACTAATGAATGCAATGCACTAAATTTGCCCAACCACCTCAAATTGAATACACAAGAGGGAACAAGGGGTGGAATGAATGCTATATGCTCAAGAAATATTCAATGGGTCTCTTCTTACTGTCCTTGAGCAGTGGTACGGGTATTTATACCCTCCACCAACCAAAACTAGCCGTTTTGAATAAATTCCAGAAAAATTCAGGGTGAGCAGTACTACCGCTGTTATGGGGCTGGTACTACCGCTCCTATTTCTGGCGCGTCAGAACGGCTATGTCAGAGCTCTGCAGTGACCGTTGGAATGTCGGCGCGGTACTACTGCCGTTGAAACTTGCGGTACTGCCGCTCTCCGGTAGTTCCGCAAAGTCAGCGCAGTATTGCCACTTGAGCCGAACTTCCAAAAGTCCTAAATTGGCACTCTCTGGAAAATGGCTCCGCTCTGCCTCCGGAGCTTCCGGGCTCCAGAAGTACCGCTCTGAGTAGCGGAACTACCGCACCTTGCGGTAGTTCGGCGTTGAAATCACCGGTACTTCCGCTCCGCGAAATCTCAGAATGCATTTGGAGGTGACCTCTGGAAAAAAAGGTTCCGCTCATCCTCCGGAGCTTCCGGGCTCCAGATGTACCGCTTCAAAATGCGGAACTACCGCAACCTGCGGTAGTTCCAGCGTTGAAAGCACCGGTACTTTTGATCCCGCAAAGACTCAGGTACCCCCGGAGGGTGCTCTCTGGAAAAAGGCTCCGCTCGGGTTCCGGAGCTTCTGGTCGTCGGTAGTTCCGATTTTACCAGGGGAACTATCGCTCTACGGTAGTTCCGACGTTGTAAACTGCGGTACTACCGCTCTTCCAGACATAGCACAATTTTAGTTTAAAATCTGATTTTTGATGAATACATGCTTCTAATTTGATCCAAATGGAACATAAAATTTGCTATCAAGCTACTTGCCATGATCCCTCTTTATGGTACGATTATTTATCCTATAATCCGGTTTTCCACCTTTTCTCCTTAAGACCTGTAAAAGTAAAAGGGATCCTATTCTAAGTTTACCTTTGCCTCGAGCCATCTTTGGGTCTTCACATTTATCCTTTGGCTTGCATCTTATCACCAACATATGGACTTATCCTTTGCATACTCATTAAATACGTTAGTTTCATATTCACATAAATTCATTAATTACCAAAACCATTTTTAGGGGCCTAGATGCTTTCAATCTCCCCCCTTTTTCGTAATTGATGACAACACAAATTTTATGTGGAAAATAATGTTTTTGAATATACCACTTGTTTGGCAACTAGTTGTATATTCCATTTTAACTTTAAATGAGAACAATTCTTGCAACAAATTTTGTCTTGGCATTAGGTGAATTGTTTCCATTTTAAAGTTCAAGAGAGAGGATACTCCCCCTAAATATGTGCATGAAAAGAGAATAAAAATTTTCGCATATGAGACAAGATGCACATGACAAAGAGATATTATATTAAGGAATTAAGCAATATGATAAACATCCACGAGCATAAAGTTCTACAACCAATCATCCAAAGGAAATAAAGCATACTGTTATAATGTCATTACATCCAAAAGCACACTTAACGAAGAAAAGTTCATTACATCCCAAGGCAAAACGTAAATAGATAGATATGAAGTAAAAGCATCCTAGCCCAACCCAACTATCCACTCTTCTCCCCCTTTGGCATCAAGTACCAAAAAGATCACTCGTAAGGTCCGGAGGGAGAAGGACCACGACGGCGGCGTCGAGTGTAGCACTGAGGCGACGGAGGCGGCTGAAACAGGGACTGCTCTAGATCTGTGACTCTGTCGTCCAGTGAGCTCATCCGGCCGTCCAGAGAGTCCAACCTCCCATCGACAGTATCCATCCGAGAGTTCAGGGTGGAGAAACCCTGAAGGATGGCCGAGTAGACCTGGGAGAGGGAAGGCTGGCCTGCCTCCTCGGGTTGTGCTGATGCTGCTCCTGCTACTCCGGCTGCTGCTGCTGCTGAGGACCCTGGTGCTGTCGGATCTGACTGTCGGGCTCGAGCAGCTGTAGGAATGCGAGGCTCAGGTCTGGGCTTGTAAGGCTTATGCACTCCTCCACATCCTCCCCTAAACTCCATCTTTGTCTTGATCAATGCCATAATATAAGGCGCATAGTTGATGTGCTTAATCCGATCATTCTTGGAAGAGGCTATCTCCCGAATGATCACATCAACCACATCGAACTTCTGCCCCTTCATGATGTAGTCCATGAGGTTCCAGGCATGTCCTCTAATAGCATCAAAATTACCGCTGTTTGGGAAGATGGTATGGTTAACAATTCTATTAACCAAGCTAGGAATGGGGGAGCAGACCTACCAGTTTCCCTGGTATGAACCGCTCAGCAGTGTTGTAGTAGATCGCCATGTTAGGAATATCAAAGGCAGGCTTGTCATAGACCTTCTCATAAGCGCTCAGCTCTGCCCTCAATGCCAGCTCAAAATCATGCTTGGTCGCTTCTAATTTCTGGCACACTAACATCCAAGTGAGCTGCTGAAAGTCGGGCGAGATGTATACTGTGGCATAGAATTGACGGATAAGCTCCTCATTATAATCACATGGTAATGCCACCAGCTGATGTATACCTGCCCTCTGGAACAGCCTGTATGTCCCCTCATACTTGTCGATGGAATCCAGATGATCCCAATCGCATACTTGTGGTCTGCGAAATGTCGGTCCTTCCCATACAGCTGATCAAATATCTGCTACTGGAATCTTGTGTGGAACTTGGGGTTGACTGAGTTGCAAGGAAGCTCAAATTGGTTCCTGTGTCTCAATCTTGCAAACTCATCGGTAGTGATTTTCTTAAGATCAATTTCTGGCTTCTCCCTTTCTGTCAAGTCCTCCTCAGATTCCTCCATTGGGGAGCTCACTGCCTGTTCAGACTCTATCTCGGAGTCTGACTCAGATGCCAGGGCCTTCCCCTTGTCTTGAGCAGCTTTCTGGACTGCCTCAGGGGATGGGAGAGCTGGGGCGCCAGAAGAATCCCTAGAAATGGATGAATACATCCTCCAGCTCGCGGCTCTTGTTCTAAGCATCTAGGAACAAGATTAAACTGTATTAGGATCAAGGGAGAAAGGAGCAACTTAGATTGAAAAATAATAGAATGAAGTTGATGTGCTGTCAGGCAAATCGGAAGTAGCGCCATTCTGGGCCGGTAGTACCGCGCCAGTCGAGCGGCAGTTCCGCTCCCCTGACCGATTCTAGATCTAGACAATGTGCATAAATTTTTGGTGTTTTCTTGGATTGAATCCATGAAATAGATGTGCAAACACCTTTAAATACCAAATCTACTCATTTGTCCTAGATCTTTGCACAAAATCATCTACATTTTAATCCAATCTAAAATTTTAACCTAGGGCTCAAAAGAGATCAAAAAGAGAGTTTTGATTCGAAATACCTTGAGGATCGGAGGAGTTGAACCCTTTGAAGATGAGAAGACTTGAAAAATCGAAGAAAACTCCGCTAGATTCAAGGATCTAGGGGCGGTTTTTGGTGGAGTTTGTGAGGGAGAGAGAGAGGAGAGGGAAGGTGTACGGGCTCAAATGGAGGTATGGCTGGAAGGACCGGATGAGGAGAGAGAGAGAGGCCATACATATGCCCTTGGGCTCAGGCAGTTTTTCCCTCTCAAGTCACATGCGGTAGTACCGCCGATATGGGCGGTAGTTCCGCTCAGCGGAAGTACCGCTTCCATGGCCGGTAGTTCCGCTTACCGGAAGTACCGCAAGAAAACAGCGGTAGTTCCGATTGTTCTGAAACTTGAAGGAAAAGGATTGGAATGAAAGTAGATACAAATGATCCCTAGTTTTTGCACTCAACTAGAATCATTAAGGATCATTATGCATTAAATATACCAAAATAATATCTTTAAATAGTTTTTGCAATTTATCAAAATCAAAAACCTTTTTGCATAGAATCTTTTGCACACAAACTCTCAAGCTACTTCAAGTGAGCATGCATTTAAATGTGCCTAAATTTATGCAACATTACAATAATCTATGACATTTAATTCATTCCTTAATTTGCAAAAGCGGCTTTCATCTAAGGGTTTGGTGAAAATATCCGATAATTGGTCTTCGGCCCGGATGTGGCTAATGTAAATATCTCCTTCGCTAACATGGTCCCTCAAGAAATGGTGGCGTATATCTATATGCTTGGTTCTTGAGTGTTGGACTAGGTTATTAGAGATTTTGACTGCACTATCATTATCACACAAAAAAGACACTTTATCAAAATTAATTCCATAATCCATTAAAGTTTGCCTCATCCATAATAATTGAGCACAACAACTCCCGACAGAAATATATTCGGCTTCAGCAGTTGAAAGTGCTACAGAATTTTGTTTCTTTGAGGACCAAGACACTAAGGACCTACCTAAGAATTGACAACTTTCCGAGGTGCTTTTTCTATCTACTTTGCAACCTGCGTAATCAGAATCCGAATATCCAATTAATTCAAATTTAGCACCTTTAGAATACCAAAGCCCTATGTTATAGGAATGTTTTAAATATCTCAAAATTCTTTTTACGGCCTTTAAATGACACTCTTTTGGAGAAGTTTGAAAGCGAGCACACATGCATACACTAAACATGATATCGGGTCTAGATGCGGTAAGATAAAACAAACTACCAATCATGGATCTATAAATTTTTGAATCTACCGACTTACCTCCTTCGTCAAGGTCTAGATGCACGTTTGTTACCATTGGTGTCTTGATGAGTTTTGCATCTTCCATGCCAGATGTTGTGGCTACTGGCCAAATAGAGAGAGAGATGGTAGTGGAGAGGTGGGAGTGTTCTGGCTCACCTTCCCCCTAATCCTGATATATATATTCACATGGGGTATGCTTTTACAGTTATGCCCTTACATCCGTACCTCCCCATTAGGGGCACTTATGTCATTACACATGTTACTCTGGTTCTTATAACCTCCTACAGAACTCGCTGGCCGAGGTGGGGCCACCCTACAACAGAGCCTCTCATGGTGAAGGGCTTCACAGGCCGGTCATGTCGCGGGTCCTTTGGCCCTCCGTCCCCCTGCGGCTCGTGAATTTTGCCAAGCTTGTGGTTGGGAGCCCGAGGTGCGGGATGGACGGTGCCTAGTTGAGGCAGCGCGCGCGCTCAGTCCCGCCCCCCTCGAGCGGGTGGCGGCGAGGCGGCGCCTCGCCGGCCGAGGCCGCGCTCCGCCCCTACCTTCGAGCGGGTGGCGGCGGAGGCCGACGCCACGCCGGCCGAGGCGCGCGCCCGCCCCTACCCTTCGAACGGGTGGCGGGTGGCGCGCGGCCGGCGGGCCTACGCCACGTGGCGGCGGCCGCGCTAAGCGCGCGCCGCTCCCCTACCCGGGTGGAACGGTGGTCGGCCGAGGCGCGCGCTCCATCCCTACGCCAGAGCAGGTGGCGTCGAGGTGGCGCCTAAGTCGGCGAGCGCGCGCCCATCCCCTACGGGTGGCGCGAACGGTGGCGGCGCGACGGCCGATGCCGCCGAGCGGGTGGCGGCGAGGCGCCTAAGTCGGCCGAGGCGCGCGCTCCATCCCCTACCCCAGAACGGGTGGCGCGAGGCCGGCGCCTAAGTCGGCCGAGGCGCGCGCGCTCCGCCCCTACCTTCGAACGGGTGGCGAGGTGGCGCCTAAGTCGGCCGAGGCGCGCGCGCTCCGCGAGCGGGTGGCGGCGAGGCGGCGCCGCGACGCGCGCGCTCCATCCCCTACCCTTCGAACGGGTGGCGCGAGGGCGGTACCTTGGTCGGCCGAGGCGCGACGCGCTCCATCCCCTACCCTCGAACGGGTGGCGCGAGGCCGACGCTAAGTCGGCCGAGGCGCGCGCGCTCCGCCCCTACCCTTCGAACGGTGGCGGCGAGGCCGACGCCTAAGTCGGCCGAGGCACGCGCGCCCGTCCCCTACCCTCGAACGGGTGGCAGCGGAGGCTGGCGCCTAAGTCAAAGCCGAGGCACGCACGCTCCGTCCCCTACCCTTCGAACGGGTGGCAGTGGAGGCTGACGCCTAAGTCAAAGCCGGGGCGCGCACGCTCCGCCCCCTACCCTTCGAACGGGTGGCAGCGGAGGCTGACGCCTAAGTCGAAGCCGAGGCGCGCGCGCTCCGTCCCCTACCCTTCGAACGGGTGGCAGCGGAGGCTGACGCCTAAGTCGAAGCCGAGGCGCGCGCACTCCGTCCCCTACCCCTCGAACGGGTGGCAGCGGAGGCTGGTGCTCTGCTCGAAGTAGACGCGCGCGCGCTCCGTCCCCTACCCTTCGAACGGGTGGCAGCGGTGGCTGGCGCCTTGGTCGAAGCCGAGCCGCGTGCGCTCCGTCCCCTACCCCTCGAACGGGTGGCAGCGGATGCTGATGCCTAAGTCGAAGTAGACGCGCGCGCACCCCGTCCCCGCGCTAAGATTGGAGCTTGGCGCCGATACTGTTGTGCTTTGGAGCTGTTGTGACCTTGCGACCAGTAGTGCGCTTTTAATGGCGGCTAGAATCACGCCAACACTGGCCCGGCAGGGTTAGGCCATCACGTCGTCGCGATCCGCCATCTGCTTGTGGGACACGCGCGACTCGCGATCGTGCGTCGTGGGATGTGAGCGTTGCGTGATCGCGCCGTCGCCTCTTCCCGGGGAGTTGGACGCGAGTTGAGGCGTGGAGGCGTTGTGTGTTGTTTGTCACCTACGCACGGCCTCTAAGCCCGGCGTTCTTCTTTCCAAATCATAGGCACCAACCGCGCAAGTTGGATCTGCTCGCACTTCGAGTCACATGAGAGGCGAGCGGCCTTTATAAGGTGCCGCGTGGAGGTGGAGGCACCTTGCTTGTTTTTGTGATCGCCGCTTGCTTCCGCCGCGCTAATCGTAACGCCGATTCTTGCTTTCCTCGCTTCTTTCTCCCTGGTCGCAAAGAGCGATGGCTAGTCATGACGGCGCCACCCACCATCCCTGCAGCGGTTCCTTGCCTAGCCAGGGCGAGGTGTGCCGTTCGGCCATGGAGTACGAACTGGTGCCGCGGGGGAGCTCGCGCGCCAACAAGTGGTGGGACGCCATGGAGCACTCGGGAGGCTGTTGTTCCCGTGTGTTGGGGAAGAGCCGCGTGACCGAAGGGACGCTGCAGCGACGGGCTATGGAGGCAATTGTTTTTGTCACGTTCTTCGACGCCAGCCTTCGAATGCCCTCCACGTTGTTCATGGGCGAAGTCCTGCTGGCCTACAAGCTGGAGCTAGCCCAACTGATGCCCCACGCAATACTCCGCCTAGCTGTCTTCGCGTGGGCAATGCGGACAGAGGGGTGGTGTCCCAGCGCGAGCTTATTCGCCACGCTGCACGATGCGCGTTGTCGACCCAGAAAAGTTGACGGGGCGGTGTCCAACTTCGGCGGTGTGGACTTCGTGCTCCGGGCGTCGTGCGCAACGTTGTTCCCCGCGCCAGCCTCGCCGGGGCAATGGAAGTCCGGCTCGACTCGGCAGTGGTTCTACTACACCGTGACCGACAAGAGCGGACTGCAATGCCGAGGTGGGCCGATCTCGCTCAACAGTACGCCGAGTCTGAAGGTGGAGATTGACGACACTCAAAGGCTACAGAGTCTTGTCGGTGTCGCTCGTCGAATGAGCTTGCGCGACCTAGCCGAGGAGTTCACAATGTATGGGGTGGCGCCACTCTCCTCCCGGGAAGTATGTTGGCAGGCGGCCCCGCGAGGACGGGTTCAGCCCCCCCGTATCTCGCCTGCTTCCACCTTACGCTCCTCGTAAGTCGCCCAGCACATTGTACGCGTACCAGGCGCGCGAGGCCGCAGTCAAGGCGGCTAAGCAAGGGTAGGTAAACCGCACATGCGAGGCCCTGGGCATTATTGTGCCCGAGCGCGTGGTGCCGGGAGCTTCCGCGGGACTCGGCGCCAGACGGTGATAGCCTGCGGGTGTTATCTTCGCGACGCCGCCCGCTCCCGCCATCGATGCGACTTCGCAGCGCCGGCGGTTAGCACAGCTGAGACGGGACGTGCGACTGGCGGTGGGCCCAGCCACACTGCTTCAGAGGAGCGCGCCCCCTCGAATCCCCCGGCACCGTCTGCTGACGCCAACGAACCCGTGCTTGCGGCCATCGTCGAGCTGGAACTCGCCGACCCGGGGGGAGTACCGTTCCCGGCGAGAAAACCACGGTTGATGGTGTGCTATCAACCACAGCGGCCGACGAGGGCCCGCCCCCTACGGAGGAAACCGTGGGGGTGATGGGAACCGCAGCCGGTGTTGCCGCGGAAGACTCGCTTGCGCGCCGCAGGAAACGCCGACGCATCCCCGCCCGCCGAGGGGTCGATACGCCATTGCGGGGCCTGCCGCGGGATTACGCTGCTCGCACGGCCGAGCAGACCTCCTCGCCGACCACGGAGGCGCCCGCCTCCCACTTGGCAGTCGAATCGGTGCCACCTCGTACCGCTACGAGTGGCGCAGGAGGTAGGCGTGAGTCCCTCTCTTCACCTGACTTCGCGAGGCTCTCTCCGATCTGCTCGCTCATTCTGCCAACATCAGGCGAGACGAAGTCTCCCAGGACGTGGCGAAGGATCGAGCAACGGAGGTGTGCGCGAAGTCGAAAGCCTTGTGCAGGGTGCCCCGCAGGTATCTGTTGCTATTGATGTAGCCGCGGCCTCGGTGAATCCTGGCACGTTGGGGCCGGGGCTCGCTCGCTCGAACTTCCTCCCCCGCCCGGAGACACTTCGCGTTCTCACCGCAGCCGCAGAGCGTGCCGACAACGGCCTTGACCGAAAGATGTTGTCGTCATGCGAGGGGGAACTCCTAGCGCTCGCGCTGCAGGCCTCCGAGATGAGGGTAAATATGTGCACTTCGGCTTGCAAGGTACTGCTGGGCGCCTGCTAACTTGTTGTTTTTGCCAGACGCTTGCCCTCAGCCGGGCCTTTGACGAGGCCCGTGTTCGGGAGCGGAGGGTTCTGGAAGCCAGCCTTCGTGAAGCAAACAATGCTCTCGCAGCGAAGGATGAAGAGCTTCGTGCGCTGGAGGGCGCCATGGCGGCCACGCAACTCGAGGCCACGGAAGCCAAATGCGCCGCGGCTGAGGAGCGCGCTGCCTTCCTGCAGCAGATCGCCGTCCTAGAAGGGGAGAAAGCCCAGCTGACGGAGTCTGCTGCGGGGAATAGCCGCGTCTTGGAAAATGCGTCCACGTCGGTGTGGCGGGCCATGGAGTCTCTGAACCAGGCCCTCCGGGATCTGTGCGTCAGAGTGCCGGACACTATGCATAGGCCGGAGGCCCTGTCGGAGACGCTCGAGTTGATCGAGGAGGGGCGGGCGTTGCTCTTCGTGGCGCCAGAACCATTGGCGAGCACTGCGGCTATCTTGGTGCGTGCTTCGCCCTCGCCATGCTTCACACTCGTGGGTGTAGACATACCCATGAGTGGCGAATCCTCAATCGACCTTCGGCCGACCACAAAGTTATGTCGACGCCATTCGCCCGTCGGGCCTAGCCTGCAGAACTTCCACCAACGGATCTGGGGCCGCTTCGGGGAAGATGCAGCGAGGGTCGCCGTGCAGCAGACGCTGCATGGGGAGGGGGACCTCCTCCGGTGGCTCGAAGGAGTCATCCAACAGCACGACGACGTCGGCACGGGTTTGTCCGCACCGCGCCAAGACTGAGCTGTTGGTCGGGTAGGGCGGGGGATGATGTATTGGCTCTCATGCTTGTAACCATGTAACCCCCCTTTTGCTCTTGCAATGAAACCAAGTTGCACTTTATTCTTGGTGTTACCTACCGCCGAGTGCGAGGGGGAGACCTCCGCCTTTTAGCGGGCGCGAGGGCGTCCCCCACTATGTCGTGTTTAGAGTCCGTAGACTGGCGCGTGTGGAGGCGAACCGCGACGCTACGACTTTCTTTATAGTCCGGAGACTCGCACGTGCGGAGGCGGACCTCGACACGATGTCTTATTTAGTGTCCGTGGACTGGCGCGTGCGGAGGCGAACCTCGACGCTACGACTTCCTTTATAGTCCGGAGACTCGCGCGTGTGGAGGCCGACCTCGACGCTACGCCTTATTTAGAGTCCGTGGACTGGCGCGTGCGGAGGTGAACCTCAACGCTACGACTTCATTTAGAGTCCGTAGACTGGTGCGCGCGAGGGCGTCCCCCCGTTGCGTCTTATTTAGAGTCCGTGGACTGGTGCGTGCGGAGACGGACCTCGACGCTACGTCTTATTTAGAGTCCGTAGACTGGTGCGTGCGGAGGCGGATCTCGACGCTACGTCTTATTTATAGTCCGTAGATCGTGCGTGCGAGGCGACTCGATGCTACGCCTTATTTAGAGTCCGTGAGATCGAGTGCGTGCGAGGCGGACTCGACGCCACGCCTTATTTATAGTCCGTAGATCGGTGCGTGCGAGGCGACCTCGACGCCACGTCTTATTTAGAGTCCGTAGATCGGTGCGTGCGAGGCGACCTCGACGCCACGCCTTATTTATAGTCCGTAGATCGGTGCGTGCGAGGCGGACTCGACGCCACGCCTTATTTAGAGTCCGTAGATCGTGCGTGCGCGAGGCGGACCTCGACGCCACGCCTTATTTAGAGTCCGTAGACGGTGCGCGGCGGAAGCGAGCTCAACACTACGCCTTATTTATAGTCCGTAGACTCGCGCGCGGAAGCCGAGCTCAACGCCACGCCTTATTTATAGTCCGTAGACTCTCGCGCGGAAGCCGAGGTCAACGCCACGCCTTATTTATAGTCCGTAGACTCGCGCGCGAAGCCGAGCTCAACGCCACGCCTTATTTATAGTCCGTAGACACTCGCGTGCGGAAGCCGAGCTCAACGCCACGCCTTATTTATAGTCCGTAGACTCTCGCAAGCGCGAAGCCGAGCTCAACGCCACGCCTTATTTAGAGTCCGTAGACTTTGTTCTTCTCAGCATGGATAGACAATGCTCTGGGAACAGCAATCTTTATTGACCTCCCGTTTGCACGGGCGAGCATCGTATAACAAGGGGCTGGCGGCTCTACACTTGTCATCCTAATTCTAGGCGTAGTACCGCCGCAGCCTGTCCGCATTCCATGTGTGCCGGAGGGCTTGTCCTTCGAGCGTGGCGAGGCGGTATGCCCCCTTCGGCAATGCCTCCATCACGATGTACGGGCCTTCCCACTTGGACTCTAGCTTGCCGGCGGTCTCCGCCTGGAGCGCCACTCTGAGAACGAGATCCCCAGGCTTGAATCCCCGCGGGCATATAGAGCGGTCCCGAGTACGCATTGTCTGCCGCGCATACTTCTCGACATGGTGGGCTGCATCTGCGCGCAGCCCGTCAAGGAGGTCCAAGGACACACGGCGCTCCTCTTCGGGTGCTTGGACGAGGACCCTCCGCGAGCCGGCCCTGATTTCCTCGGGCGTCACTGCTTCGTCGCCGAAAAGGAGCTTGAACGGCGTGAACCCCGTCGGACGCGTTACCGTTGTGCGAAGCGACCAAAGAACGCTGTGAAGCTCGCTTGGCCACTTGCCCTTCGGCAACCCGACCAGGCGCTTTTTGATGGCAGCGGAGATGGCGCCATTCGCCTGCTCGACCGCCCGTTGGATCGGGATGCCCTACCGAGGCGAATCGGAGGGTGATGCCCATGCTATCACAATAGTCTTTGAAGAGGTGGCGTCGAATCGCATGCCATTGTCAACCGTGAGCTCTCGGGCACGCCGGCGACATATGATATTTTGTCGAGGAAGCGCCAGATGGCGCAGGTTACTTTAGCCGTGGCAACCGCTTCCACCATCCGAGAAATACTCCAACGTGACTACCACGAACCGAGGTCCCCCGAGCTCGGGCAAGTGGTCCTACTATGTCGACGCCCAGCGTGCGCTGACCACCGGAGGAATGAGGTTGAGGCTCGTCGGGGCTGCGGATGATGCGCGCCATCCACCGGCACCCTTGGCACCGACGACGAGGTCTGGCGCCGGTGATGGCGGTTGGCGATGAAGCCTTGCTCAACGCCTTGCCGACTAATGACCTCGGTGCTAGATGGGATCCGCGACGCGTGCGCGTGGATCTCCGCAAGGAGCTCCTTTCCCCGCCGTCGAGAGGCGCGCAGAGCGGTGCGCAAACCCTTTCTTGTAGAGTATCCTTCAACACTGGAAGGACCTTGCGCGGTGCCGCAAACGCCGGTTCGGCGGTCCTCCGGCCAGCGATGCCTTGCAGAAATTGAAAATGGGCTCGCCAATCGCTCGCCGGCCGACGTGGTGGACGGTGCCACGCCCGGTTGTCTGCGCGATGGCCACCGCACTAACGTCTCAGAAACGCCCCATCCGGGGCGATTCTTGGGGCCGCCTTAGCGAGGGTGTCGGCCCGCTCGTTCTCCGCGCGAGGTTGGCCTTGACGATTACGCCCAAAGTGCCTTTCCTCGCCCTCACGGCGCAGGTACTTGGCCAACTCAGATCCTTGGCTTGATATGACTTGTCCACATGACCCGGCCACCAAGCGCGAGTCGGTGCGGACTAGCACCGTCTCGCGCCGATCGCCTTGAGCCGCCAGCCAAAGAGCGGCGCCTCGTATTCAGCCGTGTTGTTGGTGGCGGGAAGGCAAGGCGCGCAGAGTATAGCAAACGTTGTCCCTGGGCGTGGCGATCACCGCACCTACGCCGCGCGCGCGGCGCGTAAGCTCGTCAATGGTGAGCGTCGACGGGTCATCGTGCGTCGACGGGCGGGTTGGGCGGCGGGGTCCATTCGCGAGGAAATCCGCAGGACTTGGGATTTGATTGCCGTTCGTGAAGCATACATCAAGGAGAAGGGAGCGAGTTCGGCAGCCCATTTGCCGATGCGCCCTGTGGACTCCCTGTTGTGTAACATCTCTGCCAGGGGGAATGAGGAAGGCACTTTGATCGGGTGGGCCAGAAAATAATGCCGAAGTTTCCTGGAGGCCATGACCAGCGCGTAGGCGAGCTTTTCAAGCTCCGTGTATCTTGTCTTGGCACCTTGGAGGGCTTTAGAGACAAAGTATACAGGCCGCTGCATGGCGCCTTCCTCTAAGACGAGGATGGCGCTGACCGCGGTGGCTGACGCGGCCAGATAGAGCAGGAGGGGAGCCTCTGGTGCTGGGGCGACCAGAGTGGGGAGGCTTGCCAAGTGCTCCTTGAGCTCATTGAAGACCTTCGCGCAATCTTCGTCCCAACGAAATCCATCGCACCCGCCGAGTGTCTTGAAAAATGGCAGGCCCCGCTCCGCCACCCTGGATAGGAAGCGGCTTAGTGTTTCCATGCGCCCGCCCGACCTCTGGACCTCCTCGTTGTCTTGGCGGCTCCATACCGTGATGGCGTCTACTTTGTCGGGGTTCGCTGGATGCCCCGTCCGAACACGAGGAAACCTAGGAGTTTGCCCGCCGCACTCAAGACGCATTTGTCGGGGTTGAGCTTGATGCGCCTTCGGAGGTTGTCGAAGGTCTCTCGAGGTCCCGGCCATGCGAGCAAGCTGCGGGTTTTGACCACCACGCCATCGACGTAAGCTTCGACGTTCCTCCCGAGCCGGGGGCGGCGGGGCAATAGCGACGAGGCGGGTAAAGGTAGCGCTGCGTTCTTCAAGCCAAAGGGCATTCGACGGCGTAACGTCCCAAGTGGTGTGATGAAACCGGTCTTCTCCTCGCCGTCTTCGCCATGTATACCGGTGGTAGCGGAATAGGCGTCAGAAACTCATTAGTTCGCACAATTGAGCAAGGGTAATTGTGGCGCCTTGTTGACGTGAAGTCAACTAATTGCCCGTTGGCTTTTGACTAGTACTGGGTTAGCGAGTCGATGGTGGACTCGCGAATGACCCCGACTTGTTGCTTTGGCCGCACGCCGATCCATCGACATACGCCAAGCCTTTGCTTGACCGGCTTGGCGCCGGGCGAAAATGTCATCGCCGCTCACGCCTTGATGTCCTCCGACCATGCGAAATGTCAACGTTGTTCAAGGAGCAGATCCCGTTCGACCCCGTAGGAGCCCTCGCCGATGGACACAAACTACCCCTCCGCCGAGCGGCACCTTCTTGACTCGCCCCGGGCGGGGGCTGGGGCGCCACCGGGGTGGAGGCCCATCGCCGAGCGTCTTGGAAGGGCATGCACCGGCGATGCGAACACGGTGCCGACCTCGCACGTCCGCCAGTCCGAGCGCCAAGACGGTGATCACATCCTCCGGCCCGGAGCTTCACACATAAAACGCGTAGTGTGGGACCGCCTCGAAAGAGTTGATGGCGGTCGCCCAAGTATGGCGTTGTAGGGATGTGGGATATCCACGACGTCGAAGATGACATGCTCGGTCCGGATGTTACCCTTGTTGCCCTCCTAACGGAAAGTGACCGGAAGGGACACGTGCCCCAAGGCCTGCAGTGGTTGACCCCAAAGCCCCGGTGGAGCTCCGGCCGCTCTAGGCGGCCGGGGATCCCCATACGATCGAGGGCCTCTGCGTACAAGATATTCGCGGAGCTTCCCCCGTCAACAAGGATGCGCCTGACGTCACAGCGTGCTATGTGGGCCTGGATGACTAGAGGGTCTTGGTGAGGGTACTCCACACCCCTGGCGTCGCTCAAGTCGAAGGTGATGTTGCGGGGCGGCATCCATACTTGCGGCTGCTCCCTGGGGGCCCTTGAGGAGGAACCTCCAGTGATGATGCTGACGGTGCGATGCTGCGCGCCCTCCGTTGCGGTGGCTCGTATGGGAGGCAGAGCCCGAGACCCGGCTGTCACCATCCGCAGCTCCATAACTGCGGTGCATGCCCTTGTGTAATGATCACCGTAGCCGTGTACCTCGCACCACTTGCCATAATGTAGGAGTTCTTGTTCTGCGTGGGGTTGGCCGCCGCAACCGAGTCCGCCTTCCGACCCCCGATCTCCCCTCCATGAGGCGGGTCGGGTCCTGGCGCGCCGGTGTCGAGGACATGATGGGCCGCTGTGACCTGTTGGCGCGCCGAGGTTTATGCTCGCTCCTTGAAGAGCCTTCCGCACCCGATATCATCGCCTCGGGAGGGCCTCCTCGGGGCTCTCGGTGTGGCCCGGCCGAGGAGGGATCGCCCGCCCCAGCCGTGCGGGGCGCCTCATGGGCGAGGTCGAGGCGATAACGCCGCATCTTCGCGCGTCCTCCTCGCGCGTGCATACTCGCCCATTTTGTCGAAGAGCTTGGCGATCGTCTTGATTGGCCTCGCGCGTTGTACTCGGCCATTGGGCCCGGACGAAGGCCTGTATGGCTGCATTAACGACGGTGGTTTCATTAACGTCTTTCACTTGGCATCGAATCTTGGCGGCGCTGAAGTAGTTCCGAGCTTCTCGAGGGTCTTTGCTTTACAAACAAGAGTTGGTCCGCATCAACTCGCTCAACATAGTTTCCTTGGAAGTTGTTGTGAAGGCGATCGCGAGCTGCTCCCATGCGTAGATGGAGCCGGCTCTATGGTAAAAAACAAGAGAGCGCCACTCCTTACAGCCGCGAGCGGAGTCCCTTTGCTTCAGAGTGTCGCTCTCGCCGCGGCCTCGATCGCGGTTTCGACACGCGCACGAACTCGCGAGGATCCGTGTCGCCTTTGTACGGTCGATGACTCTAGGAACTTGAAGCCTTCGCCACGCCGCTGCTGCAACCCCGCCAAAGGGGACTCGGATCACGCATCTCGGCGCACGCGGCTAGACGTGGGGCTTCGCGGTGTCCGCCTCTCGGCGTGGGCTCGAGCACGACATCGGCGCGCGCTGCGGCTCCGAGCCTCTTGTATATCTCGGACGGCCCGCGAAGGTCCCTAGTTCCCGCCGAACGCGCGTTGAGGGCTGCTAGTAGGCGCTTTCCACCGCAGTGCCGCCGGGCCGGAACACCCCGCGTACATGTCGGTGCGAGGACCATCGCCTCACGATCCCGGATCCGCCGGATGCCGTTGCGGCTACCCCGGCCGCTTGATCGCGGCTGCCGGCGGGGTGGCGGGGCTGTCGTTGCGATGCAGCGCCGACGGGTTGGATGTCATTAGCGGCGGCGGCGGGTCGGTTGATGTAGCGCGAGCGCCGACGCCGCGACCATCGCGCTTACGCCACCGCCGGCTCCTTCGGCGCCGATGCCGGCCTTGGTATTCACGCGCCGCTCCGACCCACCGTCTTCTTTCTCTTCGCGCACGATGAAGCTTTTTGGTGCCATCCTTCTTCTTTGGTCTTGAGCTTGTTCATCCTCCCCACGGACGGCGCCAAGCGTTGTGGCTACCGCCAAACAGAGAGAGAGATGGTAGTGGAGAGGTGGGAGTGTTCTGGCTCACCTTCCCCCTCATCCTGATATATATATATTCACATGGTGTATGCTTTTACAGTTATGCCCTTACATCCGTACCTCCCCATTAGGGGCACTTATGTCATTACACATGTTACTCTAGTTCTTATAACCTCCTAACAGGCCTGCTGGGCTGAGGTGGGGGCCACCCCTACAACACCAGACTTCTTGAAAAGGTTTTTAATGTACTTTGTTTAGCTTATGAAGGTCCCATCTTTGAGTTGTTTGATTTGGAGTCCAAGGAAGTAGCTCAATTCTCCTATCATGGACATCTCAAATTCCCTAGACATCATTTCACCAAACTCTTCGCAAAAATCTTGGTTAGTAGAACCAAATATAATGTCGTCAACATAAATTTGGCATACGAAGAAGTCATCACCAATGATTTTTGTGAATAATGTTGTATCTAATTTTCCAATTTTAAATCCTTTTGAACCAAGAAAATTTCTAAGGCGCTCATACCATGCTCTAGGAGCTTGTTTTAAATCATATAGCACCTTTGAAAGTTTATAAACATGATTAGGGTATTTAGAATCTTCGAACCCCAGTGGTTGCTCAACAAATACAAGTTCGGAGATAGTTTCATTTGAAAAGGCACTTTTAACATCCATTTGAAATAATTTAATATCAAAACTAGATGCAAAAGCAAGCAAGATTCTAATGGACTCAAGTTTAGCAATGGGTGCAAATATCTCATCATAATCTAAACCCTCGACTTGAGTGTAACCTTGAGCAACTAACCTTGTTTTGTTTCTTACCATAACTCCGTTTTCATCTTGTTTATTCCGAAAGACCCATTTTGTACCAATAAAGTTGTGCTCCTTGGGTCTTTCCACCAAAGTCCAAACTTCATTTTGAGTGAAGTTATTCAACTCTTCATGCATGGCATTAACCCAATCCGGGTCATCTAGAGCTTCATCTACACGCTTAGGTTCAAGTGAAGACACAAAAGAATAATGTTCACAAAATAAAGCTACTCTAGAGCGAGTTTGAACACCCTTACTCACGTCACCCAATATTTGATCTATTGGATGATCCTTGGCGATTGCATTGTGAATCTTGAAGGTGTTTGGTTGTTGATCCTTTTCTTCATCTTCTATGACTTGAACATTGCTTGTTGTAGAAGAGGTTGGAGGTTCCACTTGTCTTGATGAGTTAGGTGATGTTGGGTCTTCTTTTGGCTTGATGTCACCAATTTGCATGTTTTTCATAGCCTTGCGTAATCCTTCATCACCTACATCATCTAACTTTTCTTGCTCTTCTTGAGAGCCATTAGTCTCATCAAATTGAACATCACATGATTCTTCTACTAATCCCGAATTTTTATTAAAAACTCTATATGATTTGCTATTCGAAGAATATCCTAATAAAAATCCTTCATCACATCGACTTTGAAATTTAGAGAGTCGAACACCCTTTCTTAAGATATAGCATTTGCAACCAAATACTCTAAAGTAGGATATGTTCGATTTTCTTCCAATGAGAAGCTCATAGAAAATCTTTTTCAAAAGACGATGTAGATAAAAGCGATTTATGGCATGACAAGCGGTGTTAATAGCTTCCGCCCAAAATTTATTGGAAGTATTATATTCATCAAGCATTGTCCTCGCCATTTCAATTAATGTACAAATTTTCCTTTCTACAACTCCATTTTGCTCCGGAGTGTAGGTTGTGGAAAGTTCATGTTTTATTCCCAATTCATCACAAAAATCTTCAATTTTAGTGTTTTTGAACTCGGAACCATTACCACTCCAAATTTTCTTTATTTTAAAATCAAATTCATTTTGGGCCCTTTTTGCAAAACTTTTGAAAATCCCGAGGTTTCGCTTTTCTCATTTAAGAAGAATACTCATGTAAATCTAGAGTAATCATCTACAATGACTAAACAATAGCTATTTCCCTTGATACTCTTATAGGTTGTTGGCCCAAACAAATCCATATGTAAGAGCTTTAATGGCCTAGATGTTGACATGATACTTTTGGAAGGATGAGAATTTGCGACTTGTTTTCCGGCTTGACAAGCACTACAAAGTTTATTTTTCTCAAACTTCATATCTTTCAAGCCAACAACTAAGTCATATTTCAAAAGCTTTTTAAGTTGAACCATGCCCACATGACTTAGTCTCCAATGCCATAACCAATCCAAAGAAGTTTTTGCAATTAAACAAGTTTTTAAACAAGACTCATTTAAAGAAAAATCTACTAAATAGAGATTTCCAAATCTAAAACCTTTGAAAACAAGTTCATTACCATTTTCTTTTGAAATAATTACATTTCTTTAGAGAAGGAGCAAGTTAAGCCTAAATCACATAATTGAGCAATGGATAGCAAATTAAAATTCAATGTTTCTACTAAAGATACATTGGAAATGGAAAGGTCATTTGAGATAGCAATTTTACCCAAATCAAGTACCTTTCCTTTGCTATTGTCCCCAAAGGTGATTTTCTCATTGCTCCCGCGTTCAAAGGTGGTGAACATTTTCCGGTCTCCGGTCATGTGTTGAGTGCATCTACTATCCAATACCCAATACCTTCCACCGGTTTTGTAGTTCACCTACAAAAGAAAATCAAGTTCTTTTAGGTACCCAAATTTGTTTGGGTTCTTGGAGGTTAGTAACCAAGGTTTTGGGCACCCAAATAGATTTCTTTTTAGTACCCAAAATTGAGGTGCCAACGAAATGAGCAATAATATTTCCATTTTTAGATTTTTTTTGAGCATGTAGCATGAATCATACAAACCAATGGGTTGAATTTTATTTTTAGGGCAATTATCTTGCACATGTCCTAAATCTCGGCATTTAAAGCAATATTTACCATTTTCTTTTACAAACCTTGTGGGCTTGTATGCTGGCTTCTTACCTTTCTTGGGAATGTACCCAAGACTCTATTTGTTAAATGAGCATATTTGATCACTCAACAATTTGTCAAGGGTGGCCATTCCCCTGTATGCTCTTTATAAACTCTTGTTTAATTTTAGCACTTGTTCCTTTAAATTCTTATTTTCATTAACAAGTACATTATCATTAGCAAGAGTTAAAGTATTTTTGGAATCAATATTAGAAGAGCATGCCATGGCAAGAAGATCATCACAAGATGTAGACGTGCTAGATTTTGATATCTCTATACTAGGCATTTCATCTAAAATATCACCTGTAATTCCAATGCTAGTGCAAGATTTTTTATTTTTTGGACAAGTAAATCATGAGCTTCCTTTAGCTCCTCATAAGATTCTTGGAGAGATATGTATTCTCTCTTCAAGACCTTAAATTATGATTTTTCTTTTCCATGAAATTCATTTAGTTCAATGAGCATATCCATAAGATCATCATATGAGGGTTCATCGTCATCATGGAATTTTATCTTCTCTCCTTTAGCCATAAGGCATGTAGGAGTGAAGAATAGTGATGAAGCTTTCTTGATGGCGATGCCCACAAGCTCCTTCTTCTTGGATGACTCGTCTTCACTTGAGTCGGAGTCAGAATACTCATCCTCGGAATCCCACTCGCCAATCTGAGCTTCGTTCTTGTCATCTTTGTGAAGCTTCTTGAAGAGCTTCTTCTTGCCGTGGTAGCTCTTCTTCTTTGATGACTTCTCCTTGTCATCTTTCATGTTGGAGTATTGTGAAGCGATGTGTCCCTTCTCATCGCATTCATAGCAACGGATGTTGCTATACCTCTTGTTGGAGTAGGAGTGCCCCTTCTTGGCCTTTTCTTGACTTGCGCTTCGGTTTGAGCGCCTCCTCATGAATTTATTTATCCTTCTTACTAGAAGGGCCAACTCCTCTTCGGAATCCTCCTCTTCATCTTCGGATTCCTCGCTCACCACCGCTTTGGCTTTGAAAGCGGTGATCTTTTCCCTTTGGAGGTGAATTGCTCCAAAAGCTCCTCCTTATCCTTCTTGTACAACTCATTGGTAATGAGATTACCCAAGAGTTGTGTTGGTATCATTCTTAAATATCTTTGCACTTGGATTACCCACTTAAGGACTTACCCTTTTAAACACTTGTCAAACACATTAGTCCCATTTTCACATAAATTCATTAATTATCAAAACCATTTTTAGGGGTCTAGATGCTTTCAGACTCTGACTACCCTCGACACTCGACTACGACCACTCGAATGCTCGAGTGCTACAGACAATTAGTCGAACACGAGTACTCGAACATATGATTTTTTATCACAACCACTCACGACCACTACAATTTACGACCACTGCCACTCATGACCACTGTAGTTTATGACTACATCCACTCACGACTACCACACGAATACTTGACTGCCATGAGTACTCGCAGTGGCGGAGGACGGAAAAAAAATGAGGTGGGGCGGATCGAAAGCAATACTATTTAAGCTATAATATTAATCAAATCCATCAACAATAATCCAAGTGCAAAGATATTTAATAATGCAAAACATTGAAAAGTACCTCCAAAAATTGAAGAATCACAATAATATATCACCAATTTAACATATAACCTTGTAGAGCATAGTAATGAAAATAATCTGCCAAAGAAAGAGCAAACATAGTTAATATTGTTATGTATAGTGTAGACAAATAAATTGACCTATGAATTTGCAAAATGTAAATTGACAAATAAAAACTGCATATCAATTATCAAATATCAATGACACTCCTAATATATGCCTCACCTCTCTGTGATTTTCCCTTTCCCCTTCTATCCATTGCTCAAGCCTCAAATCAAATGCTAGTATGCCACAATATATGCCGGCCTCAAGCCTCAAATCAAATGCCACAAATCCACAAGTCAGCAGAGCTGCAGAGAGCAGACAAATCCACAAACTCCTAAATGGCTAAATCCTAATATATGCTGCCAGCCTGTTGCCACAACACAAATCCACAAATCCTAATATATGCAGAGGCTGAGAGAGCAGAGAGCGGTGCTCGCTCGCCGCCCGCCCGCGCCCTCCCGCCTCCGCCTCCGCCGCCCGCCGAGCCGCGCCGCCTCCCGAGTCTCCCGCCCGGAGCCCGCCCGCCTCCCGAGCTTCTGGAGACTGGAGTTGCTCTCGGTCGCCGTCGCCGATGGAGGACAAGCAGTCGGCAGCTGAGGCCTGAGGGTGAAGTGCCACAAAGAGACTAGGGTTACATTATTGGGCTATTGCTATTGGATAGAGGGGTATATAGGAGTCTATTGCAAAAATTTGAGGTATGGCCCATGCCACACCTTGCCCTATCGGGCCCTCCGCCCCTGAGTACTCGCACACATATTGCTAAACAACTTACATGTCAAGATTATAACCAACAGCAGCGGTTCTTCGGGTGAGGGGAGGACGACCCACCTAGGAATTTACGGCGGCGCTGCTTCTTTGACGGTGACTCCCGCGCTATCACCACAACATTGGGGTTGATCCATGCATTCTTCTTCGCGATCGGCGGTGGTGGTGCGTCAAAATGGAGGAACTTACACGGATCACGCATGCAGCGGCACAGCCTCCCGTACCTACACACCACTAGTGGTGCATTGCAGGCATGAGCGCTGCAGTGCACAATCCATAGTGCGCGCAGAGTGGGTAGAAAGGGCGAAGTGTGCAAATAGCCATGGTTAGGAAGAAAGCTTGAGATGCAAGCAAAAGGCGGGATCGAACGGCGTCGTGGGCTTAGCGGCGAGTCGCGGAGAACGATCTTAGCCGTTCAAGGCAAACCGACGTCCCACGATTTGTCGGTAGAGTTCCGTGCGATGAACCGTTCGAGGTGAACCAACGGTCGTGATTCGCTGGACCGCTCGGCTAGTTCGTACCTTGTCCGAACGCTAGCCCTCGACTCGAGCAGCGGCCGCCCCGGCAGTTTCTCCTCGACCTCGCCGACCACCGTCTCCGCGGCCCCGCGCGCCCAGATCAACGCCCTCCTCGACCCATCTCTCCACGGACACCGGTGCACGGGCCGTGGTGCCCAATTCCCCAAACCGTATTGCCAAATTCCCCGTTTGGTCGCGCCTATTGGGGCCAGATTTGCGCGGCTCGGGCTGGTACGAGCGGCGAATCGAGTCTCCCGGCGTTGCCCCGCATGGTGCGGCGCAGGCGCGCATGAACTCGGCCATGGACGAGATCAACCTGCTGCGGCAGGCGCAGCGGCAGCACCAGCACCACCTGGTGGTGCGCGGCATCGGCGAGGAGATCGACCTGGAGATCGGCCCGGGCGACGACCCCTCCTTCTCCGGCGCGTCCCTCGTCGGCGTCGCCTCCGCCCACGACCCCGTCGTCCCCGCCGACGACCACAAGAGCCTCCTGCTCCCGTGCTCGCGGCCCGGCGCCGACGGGCAGGCGCAGCCGGCGCCGACGCACGGGGAGGAGCACGAGGGGATGCTGAGGCTGCCGGCGCATACGAAGAAGAAGAAGAAGAAGGTGGTGAAGAAATGGCGAGAGGAGTGGGCGGACACGTACAGGTGGGCCTACGTGGCCGTGCACGATAACACCAGCAGGATCTTCTGTACTGTGTGCAAGGAGTACGGCCGGAAGCACCGCCGGAACCCCTACGGGAACGAGGGGAGCAGGAACATGCAGATGAGCGCGCTGGAGGAGCACAACAACAGCTTGCTGCATAAGGAGGCTCTCCGGCTGCAGATGGCGTCCAAGGAGAAGCTGCAGCCCCCCGAGATCGAGAGGCCAGTCTATGTCAAAGGTTGGTCTTGTTGGCTCGGCTCCTGCGATTATGCTGCTGGTTTGCTTGTGGACGTTTGTAGGAATTAGGAAAATGTGTACCAAATTTGTGCGTAGAATCAGTACTGTGTTGTTTAAATATTTGGGGAAATGTCTTTACTTTCAGTGTTAATAATGTAAATTGCACTGTGAGAAGTACATAACATGATTTTCAGTTTCTAGTTTTATGTCATATGTTGTTATTTAACGTTATCTATGACGTATTTAAGTGCAATCATCAAGAAATATTTTGATATTTGTTACTTCATCCTGTGTCGCCAGTACAGTGTACAAGTGCTTCTGTGCTCCCTACAAGAAAATGAACATAGCCTATAGCAAATAATAAGTTGGAATGGTTAATTTCCAGTCTTCCACCAAACCGTTCGCACTATAGATGCTGCAGAAACAAGTTAATTTCCTGCAGGATCTCAATGCACTCCATTTTCTATCAAATTGAAATAAGTTAACAACATACTTACCTTAAATTCCAGGGTTTTATCTCAATTGTGGCATTTTCCATGTCAGCTTTGTCGAAAACAGCAGCGGCTTCAATACTTGAATCTGTCTTAAAGAGGGACCCTCATGAAGCTGAATTTTTACAGTCTATCCAGGAGGTGGTTCATTCCTTAGAACCAGTTTTGGTGAAGAACTCCCAGTAATTCTCCCTCCCTCCCCTTCCTGAGGAACAGTATGCCTATACACATCAACTATAACATGATTTCTAATGGTGATTTTTCAGATATGTTCAAATTTTGGAGCGTTTATTGGAACCTGAGAGATGCTTTATCTTCAGAGTGCCATGGGTTGGTGACAGAGGCGAAGCACATGAAAATAGAGGTTTCCGTGTGCAGTTCAGTCAGGCATTAGGTCCGTGCAGGGGTGGTCTTCGTTTCCACCCTTCCATGAACTTAAGCGTGGCAAAGTTTCTAGCTTTTGAGCAGGTAATAGTATACTTGGCCTAGATGCATTTTTCATGCAAACAAATTTGCTGTTACAACCTGTCTTTTCATTCCTGTACCATTTGTGCTCGTAGTACACTAAGTGATTGCATTTATTTTTCTGTTTTTATGTCACACTACCTTTTGATTAAATCAACATAATGATCGATGTCATGCACAGAAATACCACTCAAGAAATGAACTGTGCAACAACTTCGACTTCAATGTATACTGTAATGTAAACTTGGAACTTTTCTTTCTTCCACACTGGATGCTGAAGCCAGTGGCATAATTTGCCTGAGAACATTCTTCCATTTTTTTACTTGGGGGATTTGCGCGCATACACAGGGGTTGGTGGGTTTTGTGGGTGGGTGGGTGGGGTTGCTTGCCTGCACTCAATTTACTGCTGCTGCCAAAAGCAGATAAATGTCAAATAGTGTGCAAATGGAGCCAAGTTATATAAAATTTTGATGTTTGTAGTGCTATATGATGATTTGGGACTTCAATAGTTAGTATAATGGTACTGACCACTAGACCAAGAGAATGTTTTTAATGAATGTTGAAATTAGAAACCTATATGAGACTTAGTGTAGCATTCTAAGCTGATTTTCCTTTTACACAGACTTTGAAGAATGCTCTGTCGCTATATAAACTTGGAGGTGCCGCTGGAGGGAGTGATTTTGATCCAAAGGGTAAAAGTGAAAGTGAGGTATTTGTGCTGTATTTTATTTCCTTTGGACAATAATATTTTGCTGCATGTAAATTTGGAAATGTTCTGTTCCCTGCCAGATAATGCGTTTTTGTCAAAGTTTCATGGATGAGCTGTATAGATATTTGGGCCCTGATCAGGTACTTCCCAATCAGATACTCCATCTGAGACTTCAAGTTATTTATTTCTAAATTAGTTAAATGGAATCAAACCGTTTTAATCAAATTGGAAGTTCGTACTTCAATCTTTGCTGCAGGATTTTCCTGCTGAAAATGTTGGTGTTGGTCCAAGGGAAATGGGTTACCTTTTTGGGCAGTATAGACGCCTTTCTGGTCATTTTCAGGTATACTATACATGTTATCCGAAATAATGTTTTTGATCCTCAGCAGGTGTCTTTTATTTTGAGAGTACTATGGTTCTTGCTGTCAGTACTCATTAAGAAGTAAGGGCTAATGACCAAAGAGAGAATTTGAAGGGACTGGCCTTCCCAATTTAGAATATTATAACATTCTTTTAAACTTGCTTTTGATCGTAAAGTCCTACTGGACAATGCTATATTCTCATGGTAGTTGTCTAATCAAGAATTTGTTTCATGAAGTCTGAATGTAGTCGTATTCAGTTGCATGCTCCAAGAAAACAAAGTAATGTTCCATGATAATTCGTTATAACTTGATGCGTCTGTCCTGTATGCTGAACTTGTCTCTTAATTCCACTAGTCCCTTTTGTCTACTTAAAAACTATTAGTTTGGTTTCTACTTTCACTTCTTTGGTTCATCAGTCTTTGCTCTTTTCTGTAGATTTCATTGCCATGCTTATGCAGGGAAATTTTACAGGGCCTAAAATCTTCTGGTCTGGTTCTAGTTTCCGAACAGAAGCTACTGGATACGGGCTGGTAAAGTGGTATCTTAATATTTCTTTTGAGCAGCAACTAGTCTATATCTTATCGTGTGCCACAGCTCTCACAATGTAATACTTTGCTGCATGTGTTAACTAGACCCTTTTTCCTGTTGAAAAGGATGTCGCATAATTTGTTGCAGGTATTTTTTGCACGTGTTGTACTTGCTGATATGAACAAGGAGCTCAAAGGATTAAGGTTTTTGACAGAGATCCATTTGGTTTATTAGTGTTGTATTTTAACCATTTGGGAACTTCCTAATGTGTATGGTTTCTGCAGATGTGTGATAAGTGGTTCTGGAAAGATAGCAATGCATGTCTTGGAAAAGCTTCTGTCATGCGAAGCTATTCCTGTTACAGTTTCAGGTATACAGATTTAAAGTATAGCTTGGATTATTTAGACAGGAAATAGCATCAGGTACCATGATTGGCCGGAGCATGATAAAAAATCTACAATCATAAAACAAGGCTGTTGGCATGCCGAGGCACCTTGTATTTGGTGAATTGATCATGATTCATCCTTATGTGTTTGCCTATCCCCAAGACCCACAATGATGCATATCATTATTTCTACTTATGAGTTAACCTAGCTGATATCTGATTTTTGAAAAGAGCCTTCATTGTCAACTCCTATGGGGCACATATTTGTACATTGTTATGATAGGTTTCCACCCTTCTGGTTAGTTTTCCTATAATAACGGCATAAAGGACTTTAAAGTTTCATTTGGTTTTGTTGAAGGAAATTTTCTTTCTTACCAAACCAGCAGTTGTATTGTGGGCGCCACCATCTGAATCAAAATAATTGTTGTACTTGTGCAGTAGCTATATCAATTCTAACCAGTGAAGGCCTGAAGGGCTAATGTCATAAATTGTTGCAGATTCAAAGGGCTATCTGTTAGATGGAGATGGGTTTGATTATGTGAAATATTCACTTCTAAGGAACATTAAGGCTCAGCAAAGGAGCCTCAAGTGGGTACCTGCCTTTCCCTTATTTTTAGTTTGTAAGTATTGAGTTTTGACATGCTATTTTCCATTTAACCAAACAGGGAGTACTTGAAATCATATCCACATGCCAAGTATATAGATGATGCAAAGCCATGGAGTGAGCAGTGTGATGTTGCATTCCCTTGTGCATCAGAAAATGAGATTGACCAGGGAGAGGCTCTTGCAATAATTAACTCTGGTTGCCGCGTTCTTATAGAATGTATGAAGTCTTGAATTTTGTCCTTTGGGTTGCTTTCTCAGTATTTACCATCTGTTGATTAAAACTCATTGCCAACTCCAGGTTCAAATATGCCATGCACTGTTCAGGCAGTTGATATCCTAAGAAAGGGAAAAGTCCTTGTTGCTCCAGCAAAGGCAACTGCTGCTGGTGGGGTAATACTCTGCTTGAACTTCTTGCCAATCCTTGCGTTGTTCTGAAACAATATGGTCCTAGAAGAATTGAATAGTTTGTTTTTGCAATGTTGGAAATTTTTATGCGCACCACTTTCTAGGTATGGCTGCTGTATTTTGCAACTGAGCACCTAGACTTCACACATTACCTTAATAAAAAGTACTTAAAACGGATTGAGGTCATTATATACATGTTCTCTAGGGTAGACCACGAGACAATTACATGTTGCCCCGTGTTCATGTTTTTGTTTCTCTAACAGGTAGCAGTCGGAGAACTTGAACTGAATCCTGAGTTTAGTTTGATGCAGTGGTCGGTGGAGGATTTTGAGAACAAAATACAGGTATAGTCTGCTGCTCCTGTCTGGTGGTGGCTACTCTTTCAGCAACAACAACAACAAAGCTTTTTATCCCCAACAAGTTAAGATAGGCTAGAAATAAAATCTCCTCGAGGTCAAAGAGCCGAGAGTCTTGAAATAAAATCTACAAAGCTAAAACCATAAGCCGTACATACTGTCATCTAAGCCAAGAGCCTGAAACATCACCCCTAACCCTTTTTATGGTTCCGGTACGTGGATTGCTAACTTTCATATGCTCTTTTCCAAAGCTAATTCTTTATATTCATTTCAATCCCTTAAGTTTCTTTTACCTGTTTTCTCCCACATCAGTTCTAATCGACCTCTGTCTCTTCTTACATTTTTAGTACGTCTTAAAATTTCACTACGTACACATGTCTTAGGAGGCCTCCATTGGTAATGTCTAAACTATCTCAAGAGATGTTGAACAAGCTTCTCTTCAATTAGTGTTACCCTCACCCTATCACATATATCAACATTGCGGATTCGATCTCGTCTTGTGTGACCACAGATCCATATATGTTGTATTTTAGTCGCCCCATATAGCATCGCAGGTCTGATCGCCGTCCTATGGAACTTACCTTTTAACTTTTGAGAGATTTTTTTACATAGGACACCTGATGTTTGGCGCCGTTTCACGCACCCTGCTCTTATCCTATGGTTCACGTCTTCATCAATCTCGTTGCTTCACTGTAGCATCGATCCCAAAAAACGAAACGTGTCTTTTCTAGGCACCACTTTTTTTTACGACAAACAGTAGGAGAGGCTCCTACTGCATTATATCTTTTTAGACACTACTTGTTCGTCCAACTTAACATCATCATCTACCATGGCACCGCTGAAATCACACCTCATATACTCAGTTTTAGTCCTACGAAGTCTAAAGCCCCTCGATTTTAAGGTATTCTTCCACAACTCCAGTTTCTTATCGATGCTATCTTACTCTCATTAACTAGCACTATATCATCAGTGAAAAATATACACCAAGGATACCTCCTTGTATGTCCCACGTGATCTCGTCCATCACTAGGGCAAAAATGTCTGAGCTCAATGCTGACCGTTGGCGTAGTCTTATCTTAATAGGGAAGTCATTAGTATCACTACCACATATTCTGACATTAGTCACAACACGTACATATCCTTAATTAGGGCGATATACTTTGTTGGGACTTTTTTCCTTTGGAGTACCCATCACATGACATTTCTTGGCACTTTTTGTCATAGACTTTCTCTAAGTCGATAAACACCATGTGAAGGTCTTTGTTTTGCTCCCTATACCTCTGTATCAACTGTCTTATCAAAAAAATCGCCTCTATGGTTAACCTCCCAGGCATAAAATTAAATTGGTTTGTCGTTACGCTAATCACTCTTCTTAAACGGTGTTCAATCACTCGCTTCAAAAACTTCATTGTGTGGCTCATGATTTAAATTTCTCTATAATTAGTTCAACTTTGAATGTCTCCTTTATTTTTAAAAATTGGTAGTAATGTGCTCCTCCGTCACTCGTTAGGCATCTTGTGCGACTTAAAAATGCTATTAAACAAATTAGTTAGCCAAATAATTGCAACTTCTCGTAGTCATTTCCACATCTCGATAGGAATGTTATCAGGCCCCAACGCCTTATCCATCTTCATCCTTTTTAAGACCTCTCTTATTTCCGACTCTTGGATTCTTCGAACAAACCGTCTATCGGTGTCGTCAAAAGTATCGTCCAGTTCAATCATACTATTATCGTTGTCATGATTGTACAGCTTGTCGAAGTAATCTCTCCACCTATCATTGATCTCATCGTCTTTCGTCTTTCACCAAAAGTCTATTACCGTCGTCTTTGATGCATTTAACTTGGTAGCAATCTCCCTTCCTTTCTCTAAATTTAACCATCTTGTAGGCATCCTTCTCTCTCTCCTTTGTACTTAGCTTCTGATAAATTTCCTTATAGGTCTTGCCTCATGCCTCACCACTTTCTTTGCATTCTTTTTTGCTACTTTATATTTCTGTTGTCTTCACTTGTATTATGATGCATGTGCTTGTAGCATGTCTTCTTCTCCTTGATAGCCTTTTGCACTTTCTCATTCCACCACCACATGCCTTTAGGTTCGCATCTTGTCCCTCGGGTCACTCCAAGTACCTTCGTAGCCACCATTCTAATATGAGATGTCATCGATGTCCACATGCTATTTGCTTCTCCCACATTCTATATCCCTTCAGCAATCATCCTCTCCTCAAACGCCTATGAGGCCTCCCCTTTGAGTTTCCACTACTTTGTTCTCGTGGCTCTAGTGACCTTAGCCTATTAAACCAGTATCCAAAAACGAAAGTTGGTGACTACCAACTTATGTTGCTGGACAACACACTCTTTAGGTATAATCTTACAATCTATATAGACTCGTTTGCCCTCCCTCCTAACAAGAACAAAATCGATTTGGCTAGAATACTGATCACTGCTAAATGTAATCAAATGGAAATATCTCTTTCTAAAAAAAGTACTAGCTATCATGAGATCATAGGCTACGACAAAGTTTAAGACATCTTCTTTCTCTTGGTTCATAATATCATAACCAAAACCTCTATACACCCTTTGAAACCCCCACTAGTTGTATCGACATGACCATTGAAATCACCTTATAAGAAAAGCTTCTTACTGTTAGGCACACTTCAAATCATATTATCTAGATCTTCTCAAAATTACCTCTTAGAGGTCTCATCCGGACCTACTTGTGGAGTATATGCGCTAACAACATTTAAAACAAAGTCACCAAAAATTAGCTTAACTAAGATAATCCTATCCCCTGTCTCCTCACGTCAACAACTCCGCTTTTGAGGCGCTTATTGATTAAGATGCCCACTTCATTTCTGTTTCGTTCTGTTCCAGTATACTACAACTTAAAGTCAGTATACTTCCTCCTTCACCTTTTGACCTATCTATTTAGTCTTTTGAACGCACAAGATATTGATGTTATGAATAGCGCAGGTGTATCTGGAAAGGTCAAGAAAGACAGAGACTCCACAGAGGAAACCGAAGGAGAGGCAGGACGTGGGTAGAATGGACGAGACTCGTCGAAAGTCACATCTCGAGAAACCCGCATCCGACGACCAACAGGATCCCAACACCGATAGCCCTTGTGCTCGGCACTGTATCCCAGAAAGACACTCAACAGACTGAGCGGTCAGTTTGGTGCGTTCTCGAGGGGCGAGGAGAACGTAGCAAACGCAGCCAAGCAGATGAAGGCGAGTAGTCGGGAAGAAGACCACGAGACGCTCAACAGGATCGCACCCTTAAGAGCGTAAGAGGTGGATGTTGACGAGATAGGTGGCGGTGGAAACGACCTCGGCCCAAAAGTGAGGTGGAATAGAGGCGGCGATCATCGAGCACGAGCCGTCTCAAGGAGGTGCCGATGCTTGCGCTCAACGACACCATTCTGAGCATGAGCACCGGGACAAGAGGCGAGCGAGAGTGCCTCGCTCGGCAAGGAAGCTGCGCAAGTGACGAGAGAGGTACTCGCCAGCAGAGTCGCACGAAAGACACGAATAGGAGTGGAGAAGCGTGTGTGTATCATAGTGGCAAATTGTTTATAGATAGGCAAGGCCTCACTACGAAGACATGAAATATATCCAAGTGTGGCGAGAGAAATCATCTATGAAAATAATATAATAACGATGACCCCTTTCAAACAAAGGAGCCGGACTCAAACGCTCGAATGAACAAGATCAAAAGGACGCTGAGACACAGACTCACTATGAGGATAAGGAAGTCTGAATCTGTTTACCTAACTTACGTACGACAATCTAAAGATACGTCTCTCGAGACGCACTTAAGACCACGACGAACTAAGGACGGCAGGACGGATCCACATAGATGGCCAAGACGGTGATGCCACCGCTGGAAAGAGCCGGTGAGACGGTGGCGGCGAGAGAGGCGGCGGCGGTGGTGGCGGCGGAAGGAAGGTGAAGCGGTCAAGCTCCCGAGACGCGTGAGTCACACGCGCCGAGGCCGTAACCAACTAGAGCTCCGTGTGGCGATCCCGAACACAACAAGAGTCGAGTCGAGAATGACCCGATAACCAAGGTCGATGAATCGCCCAAAGAGAAAGAAGTCGTAAGGTAAGGCGAGGAACATGAGCAATGAAGGAACATGAAAGGATGAGTTGCTAAGAGATCCTCGACTGCAGACGAAAGAGATGTACCATCGCAGTAAGAACTCGGCGGGAGAATCAAGAGGTGTAATAGAAGACATAGTGGAAGGATCAGAGTCATGTGAAAAGATGCTCCGTAATCAAGAATCCACGGGAGGTGCTCGATGTGTAGGAGGTGGTCTCTCGGTGCCGAAGAGTCGGGCGTAACTCGCAGAACTGTCAAGGAGAACACAGGCGACAAGCGGCGTCGAAGTCGGCTATCTCTCGCTCGGTGAGAGAAATCGCTGAAGGAGTCGATGCAAACGCCGTCGTAGAAGCACTAGTGCTCGCAGAACCGCAGGAAGAACACTCGGCGGCAAGCAAGCGCCGGGTCGGCTATCTCTCGCTCGGTGAGAGAAACTGCGAAGGAGTCGATGCGACGCCGTCGTAGAAGCACTAGTGCCGAGAAGAACGGCGTGCAAGATGCCGCTTCTTCTTATAGCATGGACTCAATGTGGCCGACCTTGTCGCAAAGAGGAACAGTGAGGACGCCACCACCACTGTGGTAGCGAGGAGGAAGCGATGTAGCAGCGGACGGCGGCGAGCACGAGAGGAGTGGCATCGCACCAGCACCACTCGACGATCAAAGATCACCGGCAGCGAGCGAGGGAAGCGGTGCCCATTGGTAGGCGGCTACCGGCGCGCGGCGACCAAGGCAACGAAGTCTAACAGCGCGGGCGGCGCGGCGTTAGAACGACGTTTTTACAACCGACGAGCCCAACCCTAGAACAGGGCGGAGCGGAGACGGCCTGCGGCGCGGCGGCGCGGCGGCGGGCGGCAGCGCGCGGACAGCGGGCGAGCAGAGGCGGCGAGGCCCGCCTCGATGGCGGTGGCGACCTCGCGATCGGCGGCCGGGAGGCGGAGGCGAGGCGCGTCGAGGACGAGCGCGAACCGCGCGGCGGCCGGAGAGATGAGATCTGCGCGCAATGCGGCGGCGGTTTTTTTGCTTTTTTTCTTTTTTGGTCAAACGAACCGACCGACCGAACGCCTAAAACCGGCCGAGGCGGCCGGATCGGCCTCGGGCGAACGACGGCCGGTGGGGCGGAATGGCGGCCGACGACGGCGGCTCTCGCGGCGACCTCGGGCAGAGGAGGCGGAGCGGCGGCCGGGCGTGGAGAGCGGCCGACGGCGGCGACTCAAGCGGCGGCCTTCCTCGGCGCGGCGCGACTCGAGCGCGGCTACCTCGGTAGGAGCAGAGATGACGGCGGCGGACGGGTAGGAGGAGGAGGCGGCGGATGACGGCGGCGCCGGAAGGGAGCGGAGGAGGCGCAGAACTGACGGCCGGGTGGGAGCAGAGGAGGCCGACGGAGGCCGAGCGGGACGCAGCGGCAGAGGTGGCGAGGCCGGCGGCGACGGCGCCGAGGCAACCGGAGCGCGCGGCGCGGTCTGTCGGGAGTCGGCTGGCCGACGGGGAGTCGTCGGCGCGGCGACGACGCGGAGCGGCGGAGCCGACAATGACGGCGACGGCAATGGCGACGGGAAGTCACGCGGAGTCGACGACGGCGGCGGAGTCGCGACGGCAAGACGGAACCTAGGTAAGCCAAAACCCTAGATTTGGCTCGATACCATGTTATGAATAGCGCATGTATTCAATATGAGGCCAATGGGCCGGTATATATACACAAAGTACAGGTGGCAAATATGCAAAGAACCCCTCATAACAATGGGGAATAACAAACTATACATATATCTCTAACAATTGACACGTCTCTTAATCCCCGTATCAACTAACTCTCTTAATTAATCTGTTAAGGACCCTACATTCCAATTATCCAGATGGATCCTATTCTCCTCGGCTAGCTTTCTTGCCCCTCGCACTCGTTGAGTAAAGTGTGAAGACCTTTACACATTTTCCACTACATCTGAACGCCGACGTAGCGCGTCACTAACGGAGTGACGCCTCGGCCTTTGCTCATTTATCACCACATCCGGGTTTTGATACGGTGCATCACAAAAAGGGTTACACCCCACCAAGTTATCAATTTTGGGTTTCATTCTATGAAAAGGTGGTTTGGTTTTTATGTTGGCTCGCTGAGCCTAACACAACCCTCCTCTTTTTTCCTAGCTTGGAACAGGCTATGTAGAAAACTACACAGACGGAGTTGGTGGCTACTCTTTCATATTTTCTAATTTCAATACCTGCTAACTTTTTTCTTTTGCTTTAAACAGGATGCAGTAAAACAAACATATGACAGGTCGATCGAAGCTGCTCAAGATTATGGAATCATGAAAGAGAACCCAGAGTTAGTTTTGTTTGTACTTTGAAATGACGGGCTTATGCATTTCTGATGATATCCTCTTCCTTTGCTTCCACCTGGTTTCAATCCCGCAGTTGATCTCTCTCTCTCTCTCTCTCTCTCTCTCTCTCTCTCTCTCTCTCTCCAGGTCTTTGGTGCATGGTGCAAACATATGTGCCTTCCTTAATATTGTGCAAGCCATGACTGATCAAGGATGTGTTTAATCAAGCGTTTAGTTCTGTCAAGAAGCAGAATTGGACAATACTGCAGCGATATCTCTCGCGGAAACGAATGCTACAGCCATTTCATGTGAGGAAACATAGGTTTTTGTTTATACTTGGCCTCACAGATCAATTTAGCCTTGGCCCTTGTGAAAGCATTCCTGTGGTAGGATGGATAGCTTGGGTCCGTTGTAGAATATAGAAGAGCCTTCTGTTGTAGATCACTGATGTATTATTCATTATTGCCTACATCAATGCCAATGGAAAAGGGAAATAGAATCATTCTTTTGTATGTTACATGATGACTAGTGTCTGACAATAGTGTATTGGCTGTAAATCGTAAGCAGTTCAAATAATGCACTGAATGAATCTGCAGAACTCCAGCTGACCCACAAGCTTTATGCAACAGAGGTACAATCCCCATGAAAAAGCAAACAGAACTTTAAGAAACTAGTTATCACAAGCACGAATCTGAAAGAAATAACAGTGAATTTTAGCTAAAAGTGCCAAGTTTACAGGCTTGTTTAAAGAGTAGCAATCCATACATATTGCCAGCAAGAGGCGCGAAAAGGCAAAGTGTACATGTTCAACCAAACATGATAAATTACACAGCTAAGTACATTATGCAGGTGCAGTTTGATCTTTAACACAGTCGACTTAGATCAATGAGGGAGCTCACAGCTGCCTTACCTTGGATAAACCTCTTGAAGGTATTCACCAGGAGGCAGGAGGCAACCAAATGATGGGAAAACACACAAAATAGTGGGCTTCGCCTATAACATATAACCACATTGGGCTTCCCTAAAATAAATTTTGCCCAAAATGTCCCCTTCTATGGTCTTGAAGCCTAAGCTGATGACTTCCCTGACTGTTCTGCTAAATAATGCTCAAGCATGTCCTCTTCATCATCTGTACGTACATAAGGACACCAGGTTTTTGTAAGGTAGGTTTCACTACCAAACTCCACAAAAAATTCTACTGTAGGCAAGAAGAATAAATGAAGTTGAGAGGACGTTTACCTTCAAAATCATCATCAAATTCGATGTCTTCCTCATCTTCCTCCTCTTCTTCAGCAACTGTACTTGCTCCTTTCTGAAAAGACAGTTTCATGTACTGTGAAACTTGATACAATATGTACAGAGAACATTGGATAAATAAAAGTATAAGTGGGGTAACAGTAGTTAGGCATATCCTTAACTATGCTGTACTATAGGCATAAAACACAGGCAAGAGAAATCGTCTTATCTAGGATAAAGTACCATTGCATGCCTTCCACTTTCAAAATACTATCTTCCGGTGAGCTTCTTTTCCTTTGGGGCCGTAAGAGCTGACTCTGGCATAAGCCTGCACATCATGAAAGTTCAAAAGATTATCTATATGCGCATATTTTGGCACTTCAAAAAGTTGGGAATCAAATGACATCAAAAGGAAACATGTCATGTGTGAACAAGATTCCATGAGGTCATCAAGAGCAAGCTAATTTAGAGAGAGAGAAAAATGAATGCTTACTTAGCACGCTGTAGTGCCAATTCAGCTTCAAAACGTTCTCTCCAAGCTAGAAAGCTCTCTACAGTAACAACTTCGCCATGGGGTACAATGACCTAACATGTAAGTAAATGTTTTTAAAAAGTATACTGCACGAAAATTATATATGCTAAAGGGGAACAGGATAGCAAATGTCTAGATTCCATGATTCGATAATACAACACGCATGTCTAATACTTAAATTTGCTAATGTAAGTGGCTCAGTAGGACAAGCACAAGAACCACTTCAAAACATGCATCCTAGGGCTGCCAGTGTCCATAAATTTTAAAATATGTACTCTTAGTCAGGAAAAGATATTGATTTTGTGCAACTGCACCGCTATATATAGCCATAGTCACAGCTTTATTTCACCCTCTGTCCTCTGATTATGGATAGTTACAAAGAAGCAACCCTTGCCACTTTGCCAACAATAGCTGAACCCAGTTCCTACACATTCATAGTAACGAAGATACAAAACAGATAAGGGAACTATACCTCCTCTTCTGCTTCTTCAGTTTCTTCAGGTTCCTCATCTCCAACGTTTTGTCCATATTTCTCGCTTAACCACTCTTTAGCTGATGTGACAAGAGTATATACCATAGCCATGCCAAGATTCTCAGTTGCCTAAATGATGGGAATGTTCAACAGAACATGAGATGACATCAGGTGACTGATAATGAATATACCTCACAACCAATAATAGGCTCCTAAGATGTCCTGGTGATATTTGAGCACAATATATTAAAAGACTAACTCTGACATTTTTGCGAAACCTAGAAAGGCATGACAGTGTAACAAAATACAAGTCGACAACAAAAAAAGTTTTCTACCCGAAGAATAATAAAATAACTGCCCACATTTATTTGGCTCGTTTTAATTATTTAACTTCAGAAGCATTCAGCTTCAATTGTTGCATGCACTTTCACAATTTTAGCCATGTGAGACAGGCACTGAACTTGGAGCCAAGTACTTACATACCTCTTGGTCAAGCTTTTCTTTCAAGGATGCAAGGTCTTCTGATTTAATTCCCCGTACACTGCATGAATGTGTTTGCAATTCAATGGTAAGAGTTAGAAATACAATAGGCACACATCTTGCACCAAAAGTACCATGAAATTTAACTCACAACTAAAAACTATCAATAGGCACAATGCTTGCTTCCAGGCATGCTGGACTATCAAGTTAAATAACACAACCTTTTGACATTCAAAAGCGGAGGCTCATCTGGGTATTTCTTGGTGTGTGCAAAAATCAGAGCCAGTTGAACTGTAAATCAGGGTCAGAAAACACGAGTACATGAAATCTGATATGAATCCATCATTACAAAATATTTGCAAGTTTGTTTCTGTACAAAGCAGTTTTACCTGGCACATGAGCCGACTCGTCAAAATCATCATCCTAGCCAATATAAAACCGGAAAAGATCACTAATTCATCAAACGAATTGCAAACACAGTAAGAACTGTAATTGGCACTGCAATTTCCAGAGCTTAAAAGTACGGTGCTCGATGTCGCCACCTAGGTCACTGGAGTATGCAGGATTCAAGAAAGTGTTATAATGATATAGACAACGGATTCCTTTCAAAGTACCTGAGGGGAGAGCAGGATCTGGAAGCACCGGGCGGCGGTGCCGAGTCCGCTCTCGCTGGGGTCAATCTCTGCATCAGTTCACACACAAGCGGATGGTTAAAAATCCGGTAAGAAACATCAAACTTGAGCTAGAGGAAGCGAAGAACCAAAGATAGGGGAAGGAAAGAAAGGAATTAAGGAAGAGAACAACCCTACCCTTGATGTCGTCCATGAGGATGGCCTGCAGGGCCTCCACCTCCATCTCCTGCTCCTGCTCGTAGTCTTCCATGCCACCCATCGTAACCAAACACAGAGACACAAAGATGCTGTGAGCAGCAGCCCGACACAGCAGGAAGGATACAGAACTCGGTGAAGAAGAGAAGGTGGGGTTTCAGGGTTCTACCAGCCATGATCGATGCCTGTAACTACGGAGGATTGGCAGTGGAGACACGACACGACGGCTGCGGCTGCGTGCGTCGTCGGAAGAGATGGGCTACGGGTGGGTTGGACCAACTAATGGGCCTGGGCCTATAGGATAGCGAGGTGTTTATTTCTCGAGTAAGTTTCAGAATTTCCACGTTTTATGTCCATAGTACAGGAAACACTAAAATTATTGGGTAGCAGTCACAGAAATCACTTCGTCATTCCCTTAACTTCACAACCAACCAAGACTGGAGAGTGTGTGTCAAGTCAAAATGTGTTTTTCTTCTAGCTCAACTGGCAAACGGCATTGGTGTAACCAACGTGGCAAAACCTTTCCTTGAGATATCTACGGTGGCAATATCACCTCGACAACCCATGTTATTTGCTCCAATATTTAAAAGGAATAGGATATCCGGCCTTGTAATTCTTAGGGTAAGTAACTTATTTTTTAAACGAGGGCTATTACCAACATTATTCTATTGAACCTCAATCCAACAGGATAGTTGCCTAGCTGCTCTCCCTCCCCTTCCTCTCATCGTCGCTCCCCAGCCTCCCTCCCAGTTGCTCCACCGCTGCCGCTCCCCCTCCCTCCTCTTTTCTCCAGCGTGAGCAACTCCACACCTCTCCTCTGCCTCCTCCCCCGCCACTAGTAGCCTACGGCGATCTCACCGCCGTGCCAATGTCTCCCCCTCCCCTGCCGTCACCGCCCTGCCCAATCTAATATTCACAATACCGCCGTCTCACCCGTTCCTCCTTCCACCACCACTCACCATCACGGCACCGCCTCCTTGGCCTCCCTCGACATACAGGGGGCGTGGTGAATGCGTCATCGACGTGGCGCTTCGCTAGATCCAGAGCTGCGCTATGCCGTCAACAAAGGAAGAAATGGTACATCGTTCATAAGTTTTTCTCTTTTGAAATCTACAGGGGTGAAGTAATTGAAGCCCTATAGTTCAAGGGTAATATAAAGTTATTCCTTAGGCGTCGTTCCAAGCTGCGTTGACTTCTGGCTTTCGGCTTTCGAAAGCTAGAAGCGGGTTGGAACAGGTGGGCTGTTGCAGCGATTTCTGAGAAGCCACTTTCTGTGCGATTATAGCCGCTGTAGACTGAAAGGATAAGGTTGAGCACCAACACTTCATGCGCATTCTAGCTCTCTCATCACCTTTCCCCACTCCTCGATTTCACTCTCTCCCCCACAACCCTCCACTCTCAATCTGGTCGTGCTCGCTGGCATCGTCACCGCGTAGGCTCGACAACTTGCCATCGTCATCCGCAACCTCTGCCTCTCCAGCTCTGAGTGGGATTTTGCCCCTCCTCATCTGCAGCCTCCACCTTCATCGCTCTCGGTGTCGTCGCCGCTGTCCCCACCTCCGGCTAGCCCGCCTCCACCGGATCCGGCTAGGAAGCTCTCATAGTGTGTTGTTGCACGCCTCATTTGCCTGCCATCCTGCTGGATCGAGTGGCCCTATCATCGGATGCCATTTCTTCCTCTGATTTGTTGAAGGTGGCATTTGTTGTTGGTTTCTTCATTTCTTGCTCATATTTTCTTCTTCCGCATCAGCGCAGATGGACAAGGCCATGTCTATTGGGCACGGACAGCATGTGCGTTTTCTTGAAGATTTGTGTAAAGGAGGTTGTCGTGCACAACCGGTCTCTTGGGTGTCTCAACACAAAGGGTTATGACATTTTTTGCTAGAAATTCGTTGAGCGCACCTACTAGACATACTTGCAAAAACAAATGAAGAACATGTGAGATAGCCTTAAAAGGGATTATGCTTCATGGAAGACCTTGAAGTAGTGCACTACGGCCTTGGCGTTGATCCAAAGGCTGGCTCCATCGCCACCAATGACCATTGGTGGGCACAGGTAGGGATGGCAACGAGGCAGGGGCAGCCCCGCACCCCACCCCTATCCCCGCCAAGCTCCCCTAGCCTGGCCCATGAAAGTTGATGTGGGACAATGCGCCCCCGCCCCATGGGGATCCCCACGAGGATTGAAAAATAGTGTTTATGTATATTTAAAAATATTAGAATGGCTTTATTAATTACTTTATAAGTATTTGATGTAAACTTTTTCATGAAAATATAGCTTCAAAACATAAATCATAATGTATCAATGCATATTTTGTCCAAATATATGCAAAAAGAATACACATTTCATATTAAAAATCTACATTGTACAAATAAAATAATACTTTTTTATATCTTTATCGGTTCCTGTGGGCCCTATGGGGGTCTTCAGCCCCTGTCAACTAACAAGGCCCCGTCCCCACGGGGGGAGTTTGCCCCTCGCCCCCACCCCCATGCGGATTATCCCTACGGGCCCCCGCCCCCAAGGGGGAAATTTCCATCCCTAGGTACAAACAGTCGCGGTGAGTGTCATGTGTTACCATCATGTGTTATTACATGCATTTGCTTCACACAACACCATCTTTCTCATTTTTCTGGTTTTTGCAGGGGAAGGCCGTTGTGCTCAAGTTCAAGAAATGTCCTCTTGAAAATGAGGACATGATGGAAATCATGTTCGCCACTGCAACCTATACGAGCGAGCACTTGTTCGTACCTGGTGCCAACACGATAGACTCAAACAAAAAAGAGGACATCCCTTGACTTGCATGATAGCAGCGCTGGATTGTCTCGAGGCAAGCAGTGGCAACTGTCCCCACCTCCGCCCATCGATAGCATGAAGGTGAAGGCCATTGTTTGTGACACTAAACTGAAGTGCCTCATCAACCTATACGAGAAGACACACACCATAGGCACATGTGCATCGAGTATATGCACTACTTCCCTTATGCGCGACCCCATGAGGGAATAAATGGTGTGGCTAATGACAATAGCCAAGAAGGCCAGTGCTAGCGAGGACACAGACGAACACTACTACACTAGTCAACTCTTCATAAAGAAACAAAGCCGTGACAGCTTCCTTACCATAAAAATGAATGACAACTATGGTGGATCGAGAGGATATGGGACCGGCTTAAGATCCAGCCTTAAGCAATGTTGTTTATGTTTTTGCCATCGTGCCATGTTGCACATTTTAGCCTTGAATGTTACATTGAGTTGGTTTTTCGCACTGCATAAACTACATTTCGTACTTGTGTCATGCACTATGTAATGTTATGCACTATTTGTTTCGGTTCATTCACGTTATTTAATAAATTGCATGATGTCATTAAGTCAACATTTGGGGTTAAATTTAATAACTGAACGCCCCTCATAAAATTCGACAAACGAACATCCATTGGTTACTCATTTCATGTAGGGATGAGCAGGACAGGGGATGACAGTGGAGGTAGCGATAACAAAGAAGGTTCCACTGGTTCTTTCATGTTGTTAACCTATGCCACGTTCGCATGTCTAGATGATGATGTGACTTCGTTATCTTTGCCTCCGTCGAGAATTCCTGTCATGATCAGAATTCAATGGGTAGAACTGCAACTAGAAAGTGATCAGTGATGCTATGATATGTTCAAAATGCATAGGTTAGTATTTGATAGGCTGCACGACACTCTTGTTGCCAGCTTTGGCCTGCATTGTTCTTATAGACATGTGGAGCGCCTCAGTCTAACAGATAGGCTGTTAACCAATTAGAGCACTTAGCAGGAACTATTAGCAAAAAGTTCTCACAAGTGCTAAAGTGCGTAACAGTTTGGCTGCTGCGAACATTGCACCTATTGATCTAACATTCTAGAGTATGCATCTGAGGCTACTATAGCAAAGATTCTATCCATACTTCCGTAATTGCATCGGGACGATCGTTGGGATCCATATGCAAGTCATGGTTCCATTCGATGAGCGTGCTAGGCATTTCAACAGGCATGAGTATACCAGTTAGAATGTGCTTGTAGTCTATGACTTCGACACCTGGTTCACTTTTGTGTGTGTCGGATAGCCCGGATATGTGCACAACACATGTGTACTGCAGGAAACAATGATGAAATACGAAGATCGGTTCCTGCATCCACCTTTAAGTACGGTCGTTGAATGTACAATCTGTCATGTATTGCTACACGTACATAATACAAAAATGACATTTCTCATATGGTTCTTGCAGGCAAGTATGGGTACCAAGCTCTGTATGACTGTATCGAAACCATAGATATCATATTTCAGAGCTCCAAAATAGCATCACTCTGATGGGATGCAGGAGCTCTTCAACTTCCATCACTCATCCCTACGCAACATCGTCGAGCACACATTTGGTATGTGTAAGATGAAGTGGTGTATTTTGGATAATATTCCTATCTACGACACATGAAAGCAAAAGACAATAATTGTTGCAATGATAGCATTGCATAATTCCATTTTTGATTGTGAATTGCTTGACTTAGATTTTGCTAACATAGCAGGACAAGATCGAGAGAACATAGGTTTAGGATAAGGCTTTGTATCCCAAGTTGCATATGGTGTGCATTCTGTCTATATGGACATGGTGTGATGCGATTGTAACATCGTTGGTGGCTTAACGTAGGTAACGTCATGGCCTCCTAAGATTACTCTTCTATATATGTTACAAATGTCCACGTACCACATGCAATATTTGTAATCCACTCTGTATGTGAGCATGTACCCAATATTCTTTAATGGTTTCGTTACATACTACATCCTGAAGTGTTAGATACAATCCTTCAAAAAATCATCTTAGCAAAAAGTCAAAAGCTAACAGCTAAATTGAACACCCCTTTATTCAGTCACGACTTCTTACAGCTACTATAATACTATTTCAACCAAAAAGCCAAAAGCAACCGACACACCTGCTTAGAGCATGCCTTAGGTTGTGTTTGGTTGCAAGGACAAGGTGGGATGGGATGGACCCATTTTTGTAGGTGTTTGGATGGGAGACAAGCAGAGTCAAGGACATCCCACTAGGAATATTCTCTGTAGATCTGGGATGGAGCGATCCCCTTTTTTTCACGGGACAGAGTCATCCCACCGAAAAAATCACGCGCGCGAGCCATTCCTCTCACCCCCCACCGAAAAAATCATCGCTCGCCTCTCTCTCAGCTTCGCGCACGCCTCTCTGTCAGCGCTCTCTCGCGCGCACCAGCGAAAAAAATCCCGTGCCTCTCGGATCTGGCGGGCGGCGCTCGGATCTTCCAAGCGGCGGCGCGGCGGATCTTCCAAGCGGCGGCTCTCGGATCTGGCGGGCGGCGCTCGGATCTTCCAAATGGCGGCGCGGCGGATCTTCACGGCGGGCGGCGCGGCGGATCTTCCAAGCGGGCGGCGCGGCGGATCTTCACGGCGGGCCGCGCGGCGGGTCTTCACGGCGGGCGGCGCGGCGGGTTTCACAGCGGGCGGCGCGGCAAGCCGACGGGTCCAGATCATCCTCACACCCCCTCCCTCCTCCTCCGACTGACACCCTCATCTCACCAGCAACTGATTGACTACTATTCTCTTTTGTTGACTCGTATCACAGGTTACAGCAAAGGCCATCTTCTCCTCCGGCTGACACCATTCTCCCCCTACCATTCTCCTCCGACGGGTCCAGATCTGTGGTTTGCCCAAGGTAAGGAAACCTTAGCTCCATGGCAATATTGTGGTTGAGCATGATCTGTGGATATGATTATTGTGGTTGAGCATGATCTGTGGATATGATTTCTTGATTCGAATGTTGTATTGTAGATGGATCAGAAGACCAAGGTTCTAATTTGTTCTGCTGCTGCGTATATGTTTTTGTCGATGGTGGCCATGATTATTGAGTCTAGAAAAAGAAAAAGACGTGCTAGTAGAGTCGGTATTACTTATGGGCCAATTGAGGAAAGAGATAGAATAAGACTAGAATACCTAAACACAAAAATTTGGAGAGATGATACAACTTGTGTGAACATGCTTAGACTTAATAGAGCATGTTTCTTTCGGTTTTGTAACCTTTTTAGGAATCGTGGGTTGTTTCAAGATACCATTCATATGTGTGTTGAGCAACAAGTTGCTATGTTTCTAAATACAGTGAGGCACAACCTTAGGAATAGGTTAGTTGGCACTAATTATGATAGGTCAGGAGAAACAGTAAGCCGCTATTTCAACAAGGTACTTCGTGCAATTGGTGAGCTACAAGTGGAACTAATTAGGCCCCCGTCATTACAAACTCCAGCCAAAATAGCAGGAAACCCCCGGTGGGATCCTTATTTTAAGGTGTGAGGTTCATCCCTACCTTTTCACATTTAAATTATGTAACCTTGTCTTAGTCCCTAATCTTTTTATGATTGTACTGAACATAAATTAGGATTGTGTTGGAGCTATGGATGGCACACATGTAAGAGCATCTGTTCCTAAGGATATGGAGCATTCCTTTCGTGGTAGAAAGTCCTATCCAACTCAAAATGTAATGGCAGACGTAGATTTTGATCTACGGTTTACTTATGTTTTGGTTGGTTGGGAAGGCACTGCACATGATGCTCTAGTTTTACGGGATGCTTTAGAACATGAAAATGGCCTTCGTGTGCCACAAGGTAAATAGAATAATCACTAACTCAATTTTGTCATGGCAATTGTTGATATCTTGAAATGTGATCACCTTGTCCATAATATGTTAGGCAAATTCTACCTAGTTGATGCCGGATATGGAGCCAAATCGGGATTCTTGCCTCCCTTTCGTGGAGTACGGTACCATTTGAATGAGTGGGGGAATAATCTGGTGCAAAATGAGAAGGAGTTGTTCAACCTTAGGCACTCATCTCTTCGTGTGACGGTAGAGCGTGCATTTGGGTCACTTAAGAGGAGATTCAAAATTCTTGATGATGCCACTCCTTTCTTCCCTTTCCCGACTCAAGTAGATATTGTTGTAGCTTGCTGCATAATTCATAATTTTGTCATACAAGATGAGAATGATGAGTTTATTATACAAGATTCTAATTGGCCAATTCAAAATCATGCTACCTCGTCAACTGGCCAAGCAATTGAGCATGCTGCAATGGTTGGTTTTAGGCAAGAAATTGCTTATCAGATGTGGGTAGACCGTCAAAACCATTATGCCAATTAATATGTACTACTTCTATGTATTTGTATGTTGCTGGAATTAATTTGTATGGACATATTATGTACTGAAATTCATTTGTATGGACATGTTTGTTGCTGGAATTAATTTGTATGGACATATAATGTGTTGAAATTCATTTGTATGGACACATTTGTTGCTGAAATTAAGTTGTATGGAGATATTGGTTGCTAAAATTCATTTGTATGGACATGTTTGTTGCTGGAATTAATTTGTATGGACATATAATGTGTTGAAATTAAGTTGTATGGAGATATTGGTTGCTAAAATTCATTTTTTGGTAGGCCATGGCTGAACCATATGAGGTAGTGGGGGGAACAAATGGTCATGCTATATGGACAGCACCACAGTCTGCTTTCATGCTCACTCACCTAGCCAATCTAGTGGCTGGTGGCACTAGGACATCTTCTGGCTTTAAGAAAGTCCATTTGAACACATGTGCTAGAGCTATCAATGAAAAGTTCAATACAATGAAAACTGGTGAGCAAGTCAAAAATCATTTGAAGACATGGCAAAGAAGGTTTGCAAAGATATCAAGGCTTAGGAGATTGAGTACTACTGGTTGGGATGAAAACAATTGCATAATCACTCTTGAAGATGAGCACTATAATAGCTATGTTTAGGTATAATTGCAACAACTTTAGCAATATGTTGTCTTCTCATTTTTTGCCCACTATATAACTTATGTGCCATTATAGGATCACAAGGCTGATGCTGAATTTTTGAACAAGCCTCTTCTCCACTATTTGAGATGCAAACCATCTTTGGGAACAACATGGCTACAGAAAGTTTGCTAAGGATTCCATTCTGCATTAGGTACGTAAGATGTTGACAATGAAAGTGGGGGTGAGATGAATGGAAATGGTGTGAGTGAGATGAATGGAAATGGTGAAAGTGATGCCACTGGATCTCCTACTAATCATGGGGCTACATCATCGGCAAGCAAGGCAAAGAAAGCCAAGACTAGTGTAGATGAAGAGGAGGGGTTGATTGGTGCAATCAATCGTGTTGGTGACAAATTTGCTTGAGCTATAGAGAAGGTTGCTACTCAACCCCCTCCCAATGATGACTTGCCAGAAGATCTATTTGACATTGTGAATAGCCTTCCAGGATTTGATTCCACTGACATATCTATTTATTATGCGTATTTGGTGGCCAACCCTCGCATGGGTAGACATTTTACAAGCTTCCCTTTGAGCATAAGTTAAATTGGCTTGCTATGTTTATTGCTAACAAGTTTCCAGGACAGTGAAAGGGTGTAGTGGATGGTCCTTTTGATTGCACCACATGAAACAATTTAACTGTGGTCTAACTATTTGTATGCCTCTGTGTTAGCCTTGAACTTTATATTATGTGTAAGGCTACTATTTAATGCAACTTTTGTGTGTAAGCTAGAACTTGGCATTAGCTGAAGTGTAAGCCATGATTTGCTTGTAAGTGTTGGATGTCAAATTATGTGTAAGCCTTGGATTTGCATATGGACAATTATGTTTAAGCCTTGCATTTATATATGAATGTCATTATCTTGCTATGTTCCTTGGTTTGTTTTTTTTAAGTACTGTTTTGTTTAATTTTTTTTAAAAAAACTCAAAGGCTTATGTGTACAAATATATCAATAATAGGAAGTATGGTAGGAGGAGTAGGTAACCTCACCTTGCTTGATAGGAGAGTAATCATACACACATGTCCCACCTTCATCCTTCTATCCAAACAAAGGATGGGACCATTCCATTCCACTTTATCCTTCCAACCAAACAAAAAACAGGGATGACTCTATCCCCCCAACCAAACAAAAAATGGGATCATCCCTTCCCAAAACCAGGGACAGGACCATCCCATCCCACCTTGTCCTTAAACCAAACACAACCTTAAGGTAGTAGACTGCCCTAAGTCCCACCCCGGAGGCGACCGAAATGGGCTTTCGGCTTATAGAGCCCAACTGCCTGCGGCCCAACAACACGCCCACACATGAGTTTTTTTGCTATTATAGTACTCCCTAAGTATGGCTTCGACAAAATGGTATCCACGTCGTGGGCTTCTCCAAAACGATACCTATTTCGTGTACTCCTCTCTATAATAGTATTCCCAGGGATTTGAACTCAAATTATTTTGATTTTCGAATTTTATCTTCTCTAAATGACTAAACTACCCTTCCTAAATTTGTTTAGACCTAATCCTTTTTCTTTTCTTCCCACACGACACAGTACAGGCGCATCACTTTTCCTCTGGCGGTGGTGGCGCACGAACTACGCACGCAGGCAACGCGCTCGCTCGCGGGCCGCGGCGCACGCCCACACGGCAAGCAACGATCTTGCGGCAGACCTCGCGCGGCAGGGTGATCATGCACAGAGGGCAGTGGAGGAGCCGCCGCCATGGGAGGAAAAAGAAGAGCTCGAAAAAGAAATGGACCAGAGTTCGTACGATTGGGTCTAATCAAAGAACTGAGGGGCTGTTTAGTCATATGGAGGAGATAAAATTCGAAAATCAAAATAATTTGAGTTCAAATCCCTGGAAATACTATTATAGAGAAGAGTACACGAAATAGATATTATTTTGGAGAAGCCCACGATGTGGATACCGTTTTATCGAAGTCATACTTAGAGGAGTACTGTAATAGCAAAAAACTCCCCACACATACCCAAACCCCCAGTCCCTTCTTCCTCCTCCCCAGTCCCCACCTCCTCCCTTTTCCATTTCTTCTCCCACCTGCGCGCACACGGGCACGGAGACCTCCCACCTCCGCGGAGAAGCAGCCGCCGATGCCGCCGCGCTGTCTCTGGATTCATCCGCGCCCTGCCTCGCGTTCTTGGACAAGAAAGGCGATCTTGACTTGATCAGTTTCGGGGGAGGTGATGGTGCTGGGGCAGTGAGGGCGACGAGGCTAACGGGATGGGGAGCTGCGGGGGAGAGGGGAGTGGCCCGGCGGCGTGACGGGCGCGGACGCGGAGGTGGGGGCGCTCGTCTGGGTGCGCCGCCGCAACGGATCCTGGTGGCCCGGCCGGATCCTCGGCCAAGACGAGCTGCCCGACAACTGCGTCATCCCGCCGCGCTCCGCCGGCACGCCCATCAAACTCCTTGGCCGCCCCGACGGCAGCATGTCCGTACAAACCCCCCGTCCCCAAGATTCCAACGCCCTCCATGTCTTTCTAATTAATAGCCTCTGTTTCTGTTTCTTTCTTGCGCTTATGCATGCATAGATTCGATTGGTTCAGATGATCCGTGCTGAAGATGGTTCTTGGCCTTGTTGTCATGGGGTCATTAGACCTCTGTATGTGTTCACTATCAATTTGGAAAATGGGCAAAGAAAAACCGGTGCTGTGCTTCTTGATTTTCGTAGAATGGAAAGGGAGCATGCTGTATTTGTTGTGCAACGCGTTTGGCGCACGACACTTTCCGGCTGTGTCTAGCTATCCCAAGCTATCCAAGCATAGAACTAGGTATGTTAACGATTAGCGGCAGATGTTGTTCTTGCTACCATGATGGCATAGAGTAATACTGGTATCTGTCTCAGACTCAGTAATAGTGAAAACTAGGAACATCGATGGGATATTGGAATGTATCTCTAAACCTCTATTTGCCCCCACTTCGTAAGCATAAAAATTAGGAAAGGTATTGGAAGGATCAATTATGTGATAAGCATATTGCTTTTCTCTGTATACCGAAGAAAAATAATTGTCATGTATTTCTTGAAAAATAAGAAACAATATTGGATTCAATTCTTTTTTGGAGTTGGTGATGTGTTTTCTTGATCTCAGTGTGATCTCTGAGCATGTGCTCAAAGTGTCTTGTATAGATTGAAAATACACTAATATTAAGCCCGTCATTGCCCCCCTGAAATGGGTTCTGAAGCTTGGTTTAGAATTTAGAGCAAGGGTTCTTGTATATAGTGAACTGATGATTTCATATTGTCTGCGTGTTTTACACTGTAATGGTTAGATGGATTGTTCTTAACTGCCCAAGCATGTTTGTAAAAATTAATGTTTGTTCACGTCCTTTGCCATTGCACCATTTCTTAGAACATTGTTTCGGAACACATTTAACACCAGTTTTGTTTACCTAGTTTCCCTTTTTCTATTTGGCATGAATTGTTATGTTGTGTACTTCCTGCATCGTAAGTATGAAAATGTTTATCTTATTTGCTCTCTTGAACTTTGCCACAGTGACTGGTATAATCTCGAGAAGTCTAAGCGTGTAAAAGCATTCCGGTGTGGAGAGTATGAAGAGTGTATAGAAAAAGCAAAGGCTCTAGCTCGCCAGCAAAAGAGGTCGTACAATGAAGGGAAGTATGTTCGCAGAGAGGATGCCATTATGCATGCTCTTGAAATCGAAAAGGCTCACTTTCCAGATGAAGATGAGATGAACGATGCTGTGGGTGCATCCAAGAACAGCTATTCTACAAAATCTAAAAACATAAATGGGCTCAACAAAAGATCTTCTCGCACTGCAAGGGATCTGTATGACATTGAAGAAAACTCAGCTCAAGGTTTATCTCAAGCCTTGACATTGTTTAAACAGCCACAAAATATATCCTCTTCAAGCACTAGGTACGCTTCATCGTCAAAGAAGAAACGCAAAGCAACAAAGAAATTTGAGGATGATACAGTTCAAGGATCCTGGCGTATGAGAGACCTTAGGGAGATCGGATCAAACAAGGTTCCCAAACAGAAGGCTAGTGCAGGCCTCTTTTCAAATGGGCATGAGGATCTACCTCTTCTTGAAAGTGGACCAAGCTTTGGCTATGATTTGTCTGGTGCCAATGGGATAAAAAAGAGTAAGCAATCTCATTCATCGACAAAAAGGAAACGTTCCAATATTGGGCAAGCTTACGAAAATTCGAGGAAGAAAGATAGGCGCCGTCCTCTATCAAAGTTATGTAACGATCCAGCAATGACAGTTCCAACATATTGTCACTGGGACCCTTCAGGGCAGTCTTCTGTCCAGTACCCTGGACGCAAACTGTCCAATGTGTTTGAACCAATTAGGGGAAAACCTACTTTTTCAATGGATGTGAATAATTGTTCCTACAGCTCAGGCACTTCAAGTGTGGAGACATTAGTAGATGCATCATGCACCAATCACAACGGTGCTGCCAAAGCTATTCAAGTCAAAAACGCTGAAGTCTCATTCATGACTGGGTTTCTCAATGACGACTGCTCTGATGGTGCTGAATTTTTTGATCCTCCCCTTACCATAGGAGATGATGTCCTGGAGGAAGGTAAACTCATAGTAGTACTTAACTTATTTTCAGTTGCACTGTATTTTTAAGCATGCTGTATTCAGCAACGATGGCCATTACATAGGTCAGGCAAATAGATGTACAAAGAACAGTGTATTTGGTTGTCATACTCTTTGAACAATTCTTGAAAAAGGTTTCACAGCGTTAGTGTAGTGTTATTATAACCTGCCCCATGCTTTGTCATCAAGTAGGCCATGGGTTATCAGATGAATTACTGTTCTCACAGATGAATTACTGTTCTCACTGGCAAGTTTCTTTTACAGCATGGTTCTTTCAGATTTCTAGCATACAGCTATGAAGATTTATCTCATTTAGTTTGATATGCATATTGTTATTTTTTCGAATCCTGTATTTTGATGCAAGTTTCACATTCAAATGGGTGAATGTATGCACATTCAAATGGGTGAATGTATGTGTGTTTTGACATCTTTCACTCTCTGAACTATCAGAGAATGCATTGCTTAATGCTTGTCAACTGATCCTTTGTCAGGCCATTTGCATACACATGGATCTTTTGCATCCGTAAAGGATCAGATGTCAAAACCCAAGAAGCAAACTACTGACTATAGCAAAGAGCGCATACCCTCAATTCATGATCATAGAAGTTCCAAGAAGAAAAGCATAAGGTCTGTTAATTGGGTAACTCAAGAAAGCCACAACAGGGATAAGAATTTGCTGGTGCGACAATATGAAGGAACAATAAAAAGCCTGGGACTAGACAGAGATGTTGGGTTGGATGCAAGGGTGGGAAATGCTTCTTTCTGTAGGCGCAATGAACTTGAGAATACTATGCAACTTGCAATAGTTCCTGCCGATGGTTGTGTCAGTTTTATGGGGCAACAATATTATGAAAGCGTACCTGAGCATGATGAGTCATCTGAAACTATAAGCAACCATTCACACACACAGAAGGGTGCAGCAGCATCCCCATATTATGGGCAGCCACTTCAAGTAATACCGCCTGAACAGGAACCTGATCTTAAACCTGCAAGATGCCATGTAGTGAAGCCAATCAAGAGTATGCGTGCAGACTATAAACTTTATGATGTTGAGTTGGCTGTTCAAGGAACCTACAAGGGCCATCGTGTGCCTCTTGTTTCTCTCATGAGTAAATGGAATGGTAAACCCATTGTGGGTTACCCTGTACCTGTGGAGGTTTTGGATGATAGTCATCCTGCGGCAAGTACAGATGATCACTGTCCAGCAAGAAGCAGTCTTAACCACTTACTGGAGAGTAGCGAAGTTGCAGAACCGCGGCAAGCAAGATCAAGATCAAAACCCAGTGGTCGGAAAAAGATGTCGGAGCATGATATGGATAAGTCCTGGCGGCCACATAGCAAGAAATCAGCATGTTCACCAAGGAAAATGCGCAGGCTCTCATCTTTTGCCAGCAATCGTAGAGCGCGCGCAAACAGGAAGCCTGTGGTTGGGAGAATTGGTGGACCTACGATTGCGTGCATTCCGCTTCGACTTGTTTTCAGTAGGATCAATGAAGCATTAAGCTTTCCAGTGAGATCAGAAAACCCCAGCTGAGGTGGGCTGCCAGGACTTCGTTGAAGAGAGCCTGCGAGCATGCATTAATAGCTTTTCATGTACATTAGTTGCCATCAAGGCTGTTAAAATCTTGATCCTAATCGTAGAATCGAATGATTTTACGATCTCACGAAACCAATCCGACTTCAATCGCATCTTGAGTTGTAATAGATAGAATCAAGATCTTAGTTGTAGAATTATGTAGAATTGCAATAGAATCGTGTAGAATTACGTATCATCTAAAACTATGAAAGATTTAGATGTTTGATTGTATCATATGTCTCAATTCAAATTATATGTTAAGTACTGAGTGGTTTAATAGTTAAACATTAATATTTCGATGTTTGGAATAATAAAAATTAATTTGATTATTTATTTATTGTACTTATTTAAGTAAAATGATCAAAAGTGATAATATTGTTAATATCACTTTTTTAGTCATAGCTCTCAATGATATAGTTATGAATAAGATATATTTATTAATCAAATTATATGCTAAATGACTAAATAAATACCAATGTCACTCTTGGAATACATGGGTAAATTGAAAAAAAAAGTGATTTTTGGTTGAATTAGATAGGATTTTAGATTCTACAATTTGATCTTAGAATACGTTTCTATCAGTCTCTAATTCGATTTAATGACAGGCATGTTAATATGACTATATTATGTACTTGTAATTCGTAATTGCAGTAGGCAGTTGCTATTTACCCATCTTGATAATATTGCTTATCATCACAACACCATCATCAGCACTTTTCAAAGGATGGCTGTGCAAACGGAATTAATCGAATAAGGTTGGAACATCAACACCTCTTGAAACAACGAAATATAAACAGGCAATTAAAACAGGCCACATCATCTGCTTAAGTGTTGAAGTTAGGATACATAGACTTCTTCCAATATCCGACACAGAACATCAAGTTTTTTTTTTGACAGTAATAGACTAAATTTACAGGATAGAGCAACCAATTAGGTTTTGCTTGCTGTACAAGCACACTATTTGTGATCTAGATTGAAGATCAAGAGCAGCAGCTGCTTTGCTGAGCAACAGGTTGACCTCGCATTTGCACACCTGCAGGCTTACTTGCATTTGCAGCCGGTTGGCTTGCCATCCTATTCAAGAAAAAGAGAACAAAGTATCAGTTAATTATTCACAAGAGAATAAAGTATCAGTCAATTATTCACAAGTGCAGGTGAATGATTAGCAAAATTAGTAATCATAGTCTCACGTCCGCTTTAAATCAGATGACACCAACATTATCTTGTACAATCAATTTAACTGCTGCTACTTTGAACATGAACCCCAAAAAAATGGGGGAAAAACCAAACAAAAAATGGTTATACTGCTGGGCCAACGAGAAAAAACAAGGCGGTCTGTACAAGCAGACATCCAACAATGCACACATAGAGAGACGGTCAAAGAAAGAAGAATATGTGGCCCAGCATAGCATGTTTGCCGTAAATATAGAAATGCATTTCTATGCATTCTTTCCTATGTAGTTCTATTAACCTTGATGAGTCAGAGTGACTGAAAGCACAAAGCAGCTGCCTTATAAAAGTCTAGAGAATGAATTATTTGGAAACCTGTTCTTTATCTCTGCAGCCATGGTCATGAATGCCTTCTCCACATTTGTTGCATCCTTGGCACTGGTCTCCAGGAATGGTATTCCAATCTCATCAGCAAGGGCCTGTGATGGTCATATGTATGCCAATTTAACAACAAGGTGTACCATCCATAGGAACTAGAACAGTATTTGTGCAGGGGTAATGGAGGCACCAAAAAATTACCTTGCCAGCCTCGTAAGAAACCACTCTGTTCTCAGCCAGGTCACATTTGTTCCCCACCAAAAGCTTGTTTACATTTTCACTGGCATACCTGTCAATTTCGTTTAGCCACTGCTTGACATTGTTGAAGCTCTCCTGGTCAGTCACATCATACACCACCTATGGCACGTACAGGACATTGTTATCAAGATCTAGAGGAGAATAAGAGAGAGTTAATGACAAATTTGAAGAGAGCTCACAATGATTCCATGGGCACCACGATAGTAGCTGCTTGTGATAGTCCTAAACCGCTCTTGGCCAGCAGTATCCCACTAAAGGAGAAGAATGTGTGGAAATATCAGATCTGAAGCTTCTCAATGGTATGGAGTGCACAGTTTGCAGATTACTATTTACAGGGTTACTTACAATTTGCAGCTTTATTGTCTTCCCATCTTGCTCAACAGTGCGGATTTTCTAGCAAGTCAAAGGCAGAGTGAAAAGGCTAAACACGAGAAACAAGGCATGTGCGTGCACAGGTGCTACACAGAAAATCAACTTTATTGAAGCTCACAGAGCAATTAACTTACAAAATCAACACCGATAGTACTGATGTAGCTCTCCAGATATGAATCATCCTGTGAAGTGAAGGAGAAGATAGATCCCCACATCAAAAAAGGATGAGCTAGTTGATAAAATTATGATGAAGAATAGCAAAACAGCTGCCATAACATGTTGTCTAGAAGGTACTGTACTATTCAGATATGAGAATGGGAACTTGGCCAGAAACCTGTTGGTTTTGTTTAGTTTCTTGCTACTACCTAGACATGCTAGACTCTGCATGCTTTACAATATTCCACTAAAAAGTGCTGTAAAATAATGTACTTAATGGAGAGAATGATATGAAACTTGATAAAATCATAAGAAAAACCCAACATAAATCATCTCAAATTGTTCACAAAAACTACCATAGCTAGGCCAATTTTTAGGAAAATGACCTAAGACCACATTTGAGTTAGTAGTTCTCTTTAATCCTGCAGGGAGATCAAAGTCTCATCTGTACGATATGCTTTCTGATTCTGGTCAAAGTGTGGTTTGGGTAACTGTTCCCCTGGGAACAATCCTAGAGAAATCCAGAAAATAATCTCGGGTGATGATTTCTACAAACCCCCAGAAGATACCACGTAGTTCCCCCACAACTACATAAGCCAGAGAGAGACAAGAGAATTATCTTCACACCCTAGAGCAGAATTTCTCCCACAAATCCAAGTCTGTTACGATTCTCACAGCATTTTTCTTGTTTGGATATCCAAACACATTCAAAGTAGTAAACCAGTCACTGTCTGTTTTGCGAACCTTGCTCATGTGAGGCCATCCTTACAAAGCAGTAAACCATTTGGCGCAACAGTGACTACTCTAACAGCATGCCTTGGGAGAAAATTGAGTTACTTTCTAGTCCATTATTTTATGCACCTTTTATCTTCGCTGTTACAAATTCTACATTTGAAAGCTTGTGCCCAATGGAAATTTTTGCTTAGTGTTGTCATATGAGCTGCATTCAAGCAAAACAAAAGACTAGCCTTTTTTCTCCAGGCCTTAGGCGTACTCTATACAAGCAAACAACTTAGTCAAGAGATGGTAGTAACGAAGCTATTCTCACCGCAAACCTCAGCAGCAGGCAAGACTTCCCGACGCCCGAGTCCCCGATGAGCAGCAGCTTGAAGAGGTAGTCACTGCACAATCACCCAAGCATCACATCACATCGTTATGTGCACAACCGCCAAGGAAAAAGAGAGCATTGCGCATAAACGACACATCTACAACTACACAAAAACCGTAGATTCAGAGGCTCCCAGCGTACTGCAGGAGCAGCACGACCGAGTCAATCTAAGACGTAGCAAAACGAAATGAATCTGCGCGGCTAGGCTAGGACGAGCAGCGCCGCCAGTAATCTGCTATTCCTGGCACCACGCCGCAACCAGACTAGACTCGCGGCAACTAGCAAGTAAACGGCAGCGGGGCCGTCGAATCTACGATCGGGGCACAAATCGGCGGGCACCGGACACTCGACGGCGAGATCGACCGCCTCCCAGAGCCAATACACCTCCACCCACGACAGATTTCACAATTCCACCACCAACAAATCACAAGCGAAAACGTGAGCAAAGCAGATAGACAGGGGGAGAAGGGCCGTACTATTCGGGATTCATGGCGGCGGCTGCTCCTCGGGGAGGCGAGGGGGTGGCAGGCGACGACCGAGGAGGAGGGGAAGAGAAGAGGCAAAGAATTGAGGGAGTGGAGGAACACGGGACGGAGGGAGAGACACGGCACCGCACGAGGGGGAAAGGAAAGGGAGCGGAATAAAATAAGGTGTGTGGGGCGACCGGTGGTTTGGGTTGTCGAGGGCCACTTCTTCAGCGGGTGGGTTCGGGGTCTCCGCTTTGGGCCCCCTGCCCGGCAGCACATGGTGTCGGCCAGACCTGATGAAAAGGCCATTGGGCTGGGTCCTTGCCAGGCTAGGCCAGGTAGGACTAGGTCACAATGTTCGTATTGACTTTAACTTTTTAGCTATAATTGATAGTTTTGACTAAAAATAAATAGTAGTGATTAAAAGAAGTAATTTTTTATAGTGGACGAGTGACACAAAAAGTGAGGGTGAGATATGTACGCAAGATGGGAGCGAAAAAATGAGGTGCATAATGCGTCTGTGACCTCTTACCTGATTCTCGGAGCGAGATAGGAACGAAAAGAGTGAAGAAAATGCTTCAAAAAGTCATATATTCATATTAGGTTGTGACTTCTCTAAACAGAAGTTAGTAGCAGAAAGAAATACAGACACCTCTTAATGGCTCCTCCAGTATTTCCCTTGGCTCTACCAGTATTTCCCTTCTCAAAATGACAAGGAAAATCTTTAGCTTGCTCTTCTTATGCTCATGACCAATCTGTTGCTATCCTCCTTGTTTTCAATATTTTATGTATTGACCCACTACCTATCTATGGTCTTTGATGAAGCCTTATCTATCGATACTTCCATGAATCTTTGCTTCCGGGGTACTCTTGGTTGCATCCACATCAAACCTTGAGGCATGAGTGGGTCTATTTTTTTAGCTTTTAAAAGTTGTTTTTCGGTTTTTCTACAGTAACTAGTTTTCAAACGGAATATCTTTTCAAAACGGGATCTACAAGTTGATTGTAGCACACGCTGTAGCGACTTTATTTATATCAACCAAAACAATACATGAGTTTCTATTACTCCATACTCTCTTTCATGAACAATCTAAAACCATAAGTTATAGCCAAAAGCTATAAGACGAAGCTAAAAAGAATAGGCCTAGTGACTTCTCCCCGTTCCTCACTCGATTACACAGCTACATAGATCAAACCTGGCTTACACAAAAGTGAGGCATGATGCTAATACTTTTTTTAGGGAGCGTGATGCTGATATAGACATGGGAACCACATTTTAATGGGATGGTGGAGTTGTGAGAATTAGTATTCAAATTCTACTGCTCACCTTTATGCATGTACAAGTACGTTTCAGTAGAAATTTTATGATGTCACAAATTTATCACTGAGCTCCATCTTTCTAAGTTCGTGCTAAGGAGGCGTACTTGCGCATGCACATATTTGGTGTGCTTGTGTGTCTTGTTTGTAATAAAAAAATTGCCGATACTGATGCATGCACTCCTTGCGTACGTGTTGCTTGCTGAGGGAATGGCTCGGTACAAGGCTCACGGCCTCAGCTATGGGCGCAGCTTTCATGCACCCAACTGGGCCATGTCGCCCAGCCTAGCCCCCAAAAAGCACGATCTGGGTTGTTGAACCAACCTGAAGCATCCCATCCTACTCGTCCATGCTCATATCATTACCACCCTCTCCTTCCTCTATTTCCCCTTTTGGCCTCGGCATTTCAACAATGACGGTGTCTACAAAACCCTACCACCCCTGCACGTGGAGCCCAACCCGAGACTAGCAGTGAGCGGCGCGATAGCGATGGAAGTGAAGAGGAAGCAAGGGTAAGGAAGAAGGTGGACGAGGGGATCCACACGCTAATCGACAACAATATGCGGCAGTGCCACCACTCCACAGGGATGGATTTAGGCCCATGGCAAGGTAGGCTTCAGCCCAGGGTATAGAAAATTTGCTAATGTATAGCCCAGGTAATTTTAGCTTAGTTCAAGTAGTAGTTTAGTGGTCCAACCTGTGTAGGCAAGTGGCCCACCCATTTCTCTGGTCCTCTCCTCGGCTTGTCACCTGAGCGGCCCAAACCATGCTGCTAGGCTCGCGCAAATCCAATCGCATTGCTTGGCCGCACATCACGCATCGCCAAGTGGCCAACTCTACCTCACCCAGTCACTTGGCACCTCCCTCGTAGCCTCCCTAATCATCTCACGCCGCCCCATGTCACGCGCAGTAGCTTGCATGTCGCACCACTGCCCTCCCGCCCAACTCCCTCCCCAATACTGCCCCTCCTGGCTCCCCGCATTGCATCCTCCTGCCCAGCTCCTACACTGCATTGCCCCTCCCACCCTGCTCCCTCCCCACGCCGCCCCCTCCCGTCGGTGCCCACCTTCCATGCACGCCGCACCCCTCCCACCCTGCTCCCTCCCCACGCCGCCCCCTCCCGTCGGTGCCCACCTTCCATGCACGCCGCACCCCTCTCACCCAGCTCCCTCCACGTGCCACCCCCTCCCACTGAAGCATCGGATGAACCGACGTACCCTAACTTGTATCCTGGTATGTGAAGTTGTTTTTTCTTCTTTACTTTGAGTAGAAATTTTGGAAAGTTTGTTGTGATGTGTGAGGCTCTTGTTGTAATATGTAGAATTTTTTAGGATGGGAAATTTCTAGGCAAGTTGAACAACTAAAATTTCTAGGCATGTATGATCTATGAGAGGGGAAATTAAGAGATCAGAGTCTTGCAATTTGGGTTGTAAAATTTGTCCCACTACTACATGGTAAACATTAGGTTTGTTCTGAACTAAAATTTGTCCAACTAAATATTTTTTAGCATCTGATACGCTAGAGTTGTGGAGCATATGTTGCGAAACTTATGTGATTCTATTCAACTTGTTTGATTTTATGCCACTTGTAGAGAGTTGTGATTGCAAAATTGTGGGTTACCAAAGCTCTAGAACGGTTGGCTATTTTGGAGCTTGTTGTGTGATTGTGTCAAGCGATAGACAAAATGTGAGATAATATTCTAGCATCTTAGTTTTACTTTGGTTAGTTTGTGCAGTGGTACTAGATAATAGTTTATTAGATATGCAGTAGAGAGTTATTGTCTTTTTTGTGTCACTACATTTTGGAATAGAACAAAATCATTCTTTCTATATGGCTATCTAATATTATCTACTCTAGTGTGTGTGTGTGTGTGTGTCTTTTTCCCCTTTAGATTCGGTTGAAGGCTTCACAATACTTTTTTCTCTTCTTGATTATTAGTGAATAATGTTGTTTACTAAATATTCTTGATTTCCTGCTATTTACTATGCTTAGTTATTAGTGATTATTGAATTTGTGTTTATTGTGGGAGTTATAACATTTATAAATACAAAATGAAGAGGGCCAAAACATTGCATCTTATTTTTCAACATAAATACAATCCCACCAATCCCTCCAGCTCTAGAAACATGAGCTAGTAACACAAATCAAAACATTCCTTGTTTTGTACTTAGCCCAAATGAGATTGTTGCTGATCCTGGGCTTCGAAAACCAATTAATGATTTGGATGTGAATACCAGAGATGTTGCTAAAAGAGAGTATTTACAAATGGGTCAATGCCAACCAATTGGTCATAAATTCACATAAAAGTATGGGAACCAGAGGAGGAGCTTTCATGAATCATTGTTTGAAAAGTATAATTGTTTGGAATATAGTGTTACTAAAGATGCAGCCTTTTATTTTTACTGCTTCTTTTTTAAGTGTCTAAGAGTTGAGAACTATGGTACTAAATCCTTCACAAGGGTAGGGTTTGTTAATTGGAAGAATGCAATTAAAAGTTTTGATAAACATGTTGGTAAACTCTGTAGTTATCACAATAAATCAATAAAACATTGCGAGAAGATTATGTGATGGCCGTTGCCACCAAGAATCAGAGGCAAAGTGTGGATTATGTGATGGCTGTTGCCATCAAGAAGAACAAGGAAGAATATAAATCATGTCTTACTATTATGTTAGGCATTGAAAAATTTCTTCTATTGCTAGCTTTTGTTTTTCGTGGACATAATGGGTCTTCTAGCTCAAACAATAGGGGGGACTATTTAGAAATGGTGAAATGTTATAAAGAAAAGGATGAAAATGATGTAAAGTTGCTTGACAATGCTCCTGCGAACCATTTAATGACTTCACACTATATACAAAAGTAGTTGTGGAAAGCTTGTGCAGAAGAGACCACCAAAGCCATTATTGATGATATTGGGGATAGAAATTTGTTGACAAGGCCCGCGATGCATCTATCAAAGAGTAAATGGTTGTGGTTTTGATGTTAGTAGATACAATTTTTTATGTCTTAGTAAGTCTAAACTATATTAACTATGCTTTCTTGCTCTAACGTTAATAACAAATGGCAGGTGGTAAGAGGTTTCTTGAGGTTCAACATATTTCTGACACGACATCGTCTTTACTAAAGCTAGCATTGGATGGTATGTTATAGTTTTATGGTTTATCAATCTCTAGATTGTGAGGACAAGAATATGATTGAACATCAAACATGATAAGATAATTTCATGGGTTGCAAAGACGCATATTGGATGAAAATCCATATGTGTTTTACATCTATTGCTTTGCTCATCAATTGCAAATAATGGTTATTTTTATTGCCAAGTATTGCTCTTCTATCTTAGATTTGTTTAACTACACCATGACAGTTAACACTGTTAATGCTTCTTGTAATAGAAGAGATCAATTGGCCCAAGATTACCATGATAAAGTTGTGAACAAATTAGAGACCGGTGAAACTTTCATGTAAGAGGGAAAAACCAATAGACTAACCTTGCAAGACCCGATGATACACATTGGGGCTCACATTATAAATTTTGTGTGATCTTCTTCTCATGTGGGATTCAGTCCTAGAGATATTAGAGAATTTGAGTGATGATGCCATTAATGCAACGCAGAAAACCACAACTTCGTATTTATTGAAAAGTAGAGAACTTTGAATTTGTACTTATAATGCATCTTATGATTAGAATTTTGGGCAATACTAATGATCTATCGTGATGCTTGCAAAAGAAAGATCAAAACCTTGTTTGTACTATAGGGCTGATTAGGACCACATTGAAGACAGTTGAGGTAATAAGAAATGATGGTTAGGATGAGCTTTTCGAAGAGGCAAATGCCTTTAGTCTCCAACATAATATCATTACGCCAAAGATGTATAATATAATACCGGTTAGAAGTTGTTCAAGGGGGTCATGGTGGCCAAATAGTAATTTACTATGATCATTTTCATCATGAAATATTTATTGTAGTGTATGACCAAATTATTGTTGAGTTGAATAATCACTTTGTTGAAAGATCAATTTGGTTATTGTAATGCATTGCTTGTCTTGATTCAAGAATTCTTTTGCCAATTTTGATGAAGATAGATTGTTGAACTTGCTAGGATATATGCTGCTGACTTCTCCCAATATGATTGTGTAATCTTTAAAGACCAATATGGCACATTTATTGATCTAGATTTTACAAAATGCACTAACCTCGGAAATGTTGATGTGGAGATAGTTTAGACTGATAGACATAAAGTTTTTCCATTGGTATATCATCTCATTGAATTGGTCTTGATTTTGATGGTGGCAATAGCAATTGTAGAAAGAGCCTTCTTGGCTATGAAGTTTATTAAGACCAATTTACAAAATAAGATGAATGATGAGTGGATGAATCATAGCATGGTATGCTATATTGAGTGAGATATATTGGCAAGCATTAATGATGATAAGATTTTAGAGCGTTTTCAAGGGATGAGGCCACGTAAGAAATAACTATCCCATGCTAGTGGTAAGCTAGCTTCTTATAAATATAAACTCCATGTTTTCTTTATATTTATTCATATACCTATTTGATCTACTCTCATATGTTATCTTTATATGTTCTGGTTCTTGTCCTACTACCAATGAAGAAATTGTGGGATAGTATAGAGAGCAAATCTTTGTTATTTAGGTACTCAAATTGTGTCTCTACTATACTACATTATTTAGTTTTTGTCATGTTTTTTTATTATGTTTTATGTTGAAGAATTGGGCTAAATTTTCATATCAATGATGCATTTATAATGTACTCAAATTGGTGTTAGTTCTATGATGTTAGCTTGCTAAAGTTCAACCTAGAACACAACAAAATTCTTGATCTGCTACTGCTGGTCCATTCATCATCATCGTCGACAAGTCACGTGGCCATATCATCAACCTCAACTACATGCTCGCCAAGTCCCACGTCAAGTCGCGCCCATCTGTCCTAGGTGCTATCGTGACAGGCTCGAGATCAGCTAGCATGCTTGCTTTGTCATTGCAGCTAAATTGCGTTGGAGAGGAATTGGAGATGATTGGCAATGCTATTATAGTTACTTAATGTTTTCCTGTATGGCCACAAGATGAAGTGTGCCAAGCAGATGAAGAAACTCATGCAGCGGGGGCTCATGGACCACGAGAAGGCCGACCCCTTCTCTCTCATCTTGGAGACATCGAACATCACCTATTGCCTCTACAGGGACTCCGAGAGGGTTCTTGGCAACACATTCGGTATGTGCATCCTGCATGTCTTGCTCTAGGCTTTATTTTTTGTGCTTTGGTGGGGATGTTGGTATGGTACTGGCTTGTTCTTGCCTAGTACTGAAATTTTGTGTTGGTGTGGCAGGACTACAAGGCGTTGACACCAAACCTTCTGGCAAGGACCATCGAGACAATCGAGGGTGGTGGTTTGATCATCCTACTGCTCCGCTCGCTCTCCTCGCTCACTAGTCATGGTGAGCTCAGCTTTCTATTCCACTTCCCTTCCCTTTTACTCATACATACATGATCCAATTTTACCAACAAATAAACATAGTTTTGGATTACAATGCTGTCAGTTAGCTTTTGTGCCCCCCTCTCCATCCTGCTCAGTTAAACTTGACTAAGTTGGGATGTTCCTGTGCCAACTGGATGTCCACGAAAGGTTCAGATCTGAGAACAATACAAAGAAATCAAGAAACCCAACCAGCACCTTCTTGCCACTATTTATATCTGAGAAGAATGGAAATAATTAAAAAACCCAACCAGCAAAAGAACATGAGAGCTGATGGGTGTAGCATGCACTATGGCGACGGTGAGTGCAATGCAATTTAGCTGATGGCAAGAGGAGGATGGTGAACGGCGGTTCCGGCAGTGGTAACCAGCAGCAGCTTGCCTTCCCTCTCTTCTCTCCTGTGTATATGCATGTGTATTTTTCACATTTTTAGTGGCGGCACTGGTCACTTGCTTGGATGCGTGCCCAATCTTTCTCTCCAATGCGTGTGAGTGTGACCAAGCTGAGTTAATTGGGTTGTTGAGGTTGGCATCTTGGGCCAGCTGAAGAATCTAGACCCGTCATTATGAGTTAATGACATGTTTTGGTAATTAATGAAAATCGACTTGTGGGACTAATAATTTTATTGAGATGAATGAACAGGATATGTCTCACGGTGATGGATGACTTAAGATGAGTTCATGTAGTTGATTATTCTCAAGCAATGTAAAGACTTCACATGTGTTGAAAAGTCATGACCCAAACTTGGAGTTGAAATATACGTTGTCAAGCTTCAAGTGGATGCGTAAGGCAAAGGTATGACTAGTTAGGGCTAAGGATATGTTCCTAGTCTTTTACTGGTCTTGGTGTTTGGTTGAAACATTGAGTTGCTAGTATAGGATGCCATACTATTAAGGGTCGCGACAAGTAACTTGAACATAACAAATGTTGATAGCTCACTGAATTGCTCTAGCTCTCTCCGTAGTATGATGCTAATATTTTTGAATGAGATTTGAAAATGTTGTAGCTCATGCATAAGTCCTTTCTAACATGTGACTTAATATTTGCGAATGTATTTTGCAACATGTTCAAGTCCATACTATTTCCCCTCTTTGAGGCATGATGCTAATATTTGATGTGTCTCTCAAATGATTGTAGCTCATACAAATGTTGTTTCTACATGTGACTTAAGTTTGAAAAGGCAAATTTAAATTTGATTAAGTCCATGTCGTCTTTCGGTGATGTGATTCCAAAAGATACTTGCGGATATGTTCTATGATCTATTGAAAGTCACTTGTTAATATTAAATGTGTATTTCTATAATTTGCAAAGATTTTGTGCAAAGTGGCTAAGAAATATGCATTGTATTGTAATCTCCAAAGACTGTCCTCAAGATGGCGTTCTGGCCGGCTTGTACATGTAGTTAGATCGGCCTAATCAGTTTCACCCGAGCCAAAAGGGCAGTCTGACCGTGGAGCGGTTAGACCGGAGTATACTCGATGGTCTGACTGGTATATACTCAATGGTCTGACTAGAATATACATGGTGGTCAGACCGGCATGCGCTAGGTGGTCAGACCGGCATATAGGTAGTGGTCTGACCAGTCTGCGGAACTACCGTTCCTTCTCGTGGTATATTTTTTTTCCAGAGATTGACTTTGCTAATTTCTCTGAAAGCGGTCTGATAGGTGCATTTGCGGTCTGACCAAACCTGGTGATCAGACGGGTCCCTGTGTGGGTGGTCTGACCGGCTTTTTAGACTAACGGCTAATTTTGTAGCCATTGGGAGGGCAGAAGTACCCACCATCTGTTGGCGGTAGTTCCAAACCTCGGGCTGATTCCTGTCTTCTCTATTCCCAATGGTTAGTTTGTGAGATAAGTGTATAAATACCTCCTCAAGGGCTGTTGAGAGAAGCTTGCTGGTGCTATTTTTCCATTCCTTGAGCTAAGAGCAAGTCTTCTCTTTCTATGTGTATGTGATGCACTTAGAGAGTGAGGAGAGTATAACCTAGTGCATGTGCTACACTTGGTAGTGGACTTTGTATCCGTTGAGCTACGATTCTTGATTCGTTCAAGTGAGAGTCTCCGACTTATTGCTTTTAGAGTTTGACGACTCCTAGAGGGCATTGGAGGCGTTGTGCGCGGTATCTTCTCAAAGAAGGTTGTGAGAAGATCCGGCAAAGTTGTTTATGTTGGAGCTCACCTACCTGGAGTGGGAAAGAGCTACCACTAGTGGATTTGAGGTGTTTCGGCTAAATTCGTGGAGCCGGTCCAATTCGTTTGGGCTAATCTCAACGTGGACTAGGGGAAACCGGCAAGTTTCCAAACACCATGATAAAAACATCAAGTGTCACTGTGGTTTGTCATCTTGCGCTCAATTTACCTTCTAGGAATTCATATTCAAGTATTTATATTTATTGAATTAATTAGAATACTTATCTTCCTACGATTGCTTATATTGATTGGGATTATTTCGTTGGTGCACTTAGTCAAACTTAGATGTTTTAGGCTTACTTGTGAAAACCAAATAGTTCACGCTTCCACAATTATAAATTTGGTAGTAACCTAAAAGAATTTGTAAAAACCGCCTATTCACCCCCTCTAGTCGGCCTCCTCGATCTTACACCAGCCCAACTAACCGATTATTTAGGTTTTAAACTTATTAGGTAGTAGAGTGACTCTCTAAAAAATTAGTATGGTTAACATTTAGTTTTATCTTTATATATACTCATAAATTTTATTTTATTATATTATACTATGGAATGGTACGTCGGAATGGACTGGTGTCGGAATAATCCATTCCAATAGCCAAATCGAAAATGTCCTCCAAAATGAATTTGATAACTCTTATGAGGCATCTCCATCCCTTACACGTTCTTAGAACCAGCAAGATCAAAAGGGAAGAAGAGAGGGCAAAGACATCAATCAAAATAAGAGCAAAACCAAGAAGATCAAGACATACACTATGAGAGATGAACAAAATTGATATTTTGCAACTTGTAAAGGTTTGATTTATATCCACTCCACCATAGAGGGTACAACTCTCTTACCCCAAGAGCACTCACCCCACAAACCTCCTCTCCAAGGAAGCATCTCTCAATCCTTAGAAAATGATATGGTTGATTGGATCTCACTAACCCCTCCTACTCATAAAGATGGAGCAATCAGTCCATACCTAACCCTAATGGATACTATCTATTAGCACAACAGGGGAAAACCGTTAATCCCACACACATCGGGTTTTACACACAAGACTTGTGCACACTTCTCAAAGCGCCCAAGCTCAAGCCCGTTAAAAAGCAAACTTCCATCCACTTGGCCTTCTCAACACCTTCTTGACCAAAACCGCTCTCCAAACGCCCTCCTAGCACCACGGTTTTGGTCCCTTCACCATTTTCGGTATTTTGACTTCCTCGCCAAAATACATTCGCCTTAACCGTGGACCTTACCTCTTCCCCGAGCTTAGTTCATGGTCATCTCCTCCTTTGCAAACAAGTGATATAAAAGGTTTGAAGCAGAGGGACATTCTACTAAGAAGGGGTGCGGTTAGCTTATGTGGAGTTAAGCTTGTTCCTTTCATAGAAGAAAGAGCACTTGCAACATTCAAGAAGATGAAGCAACTCACTGTGAAATTCATGGGTGAGTTCACCACATGCGTAGATGACGTCAAACATGCTCTAAAGCTTCTAGATGAAGACCCTCTCGGTGATTATGATCTTCTTTTTGGTAGTGCTGCATGGACGACGACTCTTAGTAGGTGCCACCTACATAAAGACCTCCACAGTGAACCCAAACACTGCCTCTTAGCAGATAACCAGCCCAAGTTCACCCATGGATGGGATCGAATATGTGTTAGTAAATTCTTTTTGTGCTGTTAGAGAATTTAGCTAGCCAATGGCCTTTTTGCATAAAAAAAAGAAAGGGACGAGTGGGTACATAAGCAAGTTGACAATGTTGAGAAACTGGGCCCAGGACCAAGAGTCCTAGTCCAATATGGGCACCCCACCGTAGGCTATAAATAGGGACATATACCCCCTCATTATGTACACCTGAAGCAATCGAAAGCAATAAAGAAAGACCAAGAGTTCTCTCTACCTCTCTGTGTTCAATCTATTGTTCTGTGATTCTGTGATTGATTCGTTCTTGTCTTAAGCAGAGGAATCGATCGGACTGGTCGCCAGCGACGGTTCCTCAACACGTTATCAGCACGACTTCACTCCGGTGAACGAGGTAATCATCGAAGCACAGATTGAATTTTCTAGATCGCTTTTGAATCTGTATTTTCTTTTTGCGTTCTCGATTGAATCTCTACAGTGCAAATCCGCCCTAATCTACCGTGAGCCGACCTAAAGTCGCCGACACAATGTCAATGGTAGATTGTGAAACGGGGTAGATGTTGATTGCACTGTAGATTAGAAACGATGTAAATCCACCCCAAAATCTACCGCGAGTAGATCTGAAATCGCCGGCACAATGTCGATTGGTAGATCGTGAAAAGGGGTAGATGTTGATTGCATCGTAGATTAATTTTATGCATCGTTTTTCTGTTTGGAGACTGCATGAGAAAAGATTGCATGAAAAATTTTCAGCATCTCTATTTCAGTTTACGCATGGCATCACAGAAAAGAAAAAAAGGGAGGGCACTGTCGCCTCATGCGACCGCTGGAGGCCGGCCAGAAGCCAGCCGTGAAGCACCACCGGCCGATTGCCGCCCCGGCATGGGGCGCCGCCGCTGCCCAGCTTCTCCCCGCGTTCATCGCTGGCCTAGCCGCCCCCACCGCAGTCGTGCACCGCCCGGCTAGTTGAAGCTCGGCCCGCAGCCGGCTTGCCGCTACTCGAAGGTGCTGCGCCTGAAGCACCTAGCCACCGCCGCACGGGGGGGAGGGGAGTCACTACTTGTGCGCCGCCGGCACTACCGCTCCCGCAACTCTCGCCGCCTCTGTGCCGCTCGCCCGACCCGCGTGCCGCTCTCACCACCTCGTCGGCCTCCTGCGCCACCGGCGCCCGAGCGCCTCGGCCTCATCACACACCTGACACGCGCCGCATGCGCCGCCGCCGGTAGCCCGCCGTGCCGCCGCCTCGGCCGCCGCCGCCGCCGCATGTGGTCGCCGCCCGGCCGCCACCGCCGCGCCGTGCATTGCTGCCCGAAGCCGCCGCCGCCGAAACCCATACCCTACTCGGGCGTCGCCGACACCTCCCGGCCTGCAGCCGCCCCCCTGGCCCGCGCCTGCCCGACCGCCTCCGAACCCTTTTGCGCCGCCGCCGCCCCAAGTGAGGGGAGGGAAACTCTAGGACCTTCTCCCCTCCTGTTGTATGGACCGGGCAGGCCAAATGGGCCGGGGGCAAAGGGAAAGGCTAGATGGGCCGCGGGTGGGGGGAGAAGGGAGATGGGCCGCGAGGGGAGAGAGGAGATGGGCCGCGGGTGGGGAAAAGAAAGAGATGGGCCGGGAGAAAAGGGCCCGGCCGGTGGGGGGGTCATGACGAAATTGAAGAAAAGGCCTCGAATTCTTATATATTACCGAAAGGCCCTTAGTTATTTAAGTCCTGATTTTTGTAGAACAGGCCTCGTAGTTCCGAAAATTGCGAATAAGCACTCAAATTTACGAGCAGGTCCTGAATTTTGCAGAAAACCCCTCTGTAAATCAGAAAATTGCGCGAATTTTTCTCTGAACTGAAATTTTGCGTAGAACCCTCAGAAAGTGCAAAATCGTTGAAAATTAATATTCTTACATAAAAGGGCCTCGGGAATCCGAATTTTGCATTGTTTTTAACATTTGAAGCTTATTTATTTATGCCATTATCATTCTCTGTATTTTCTGTATTTATTTACTATTTTGATTAATTGTAATTATTTTAATTGCTTTTAATCACTGGAATTAGCAGTACGATTATAGAAAATGCACAAAAAATTATGAAACATTATGGGAACCTATTGTACCACTTTATTTACATGTAGTAAATTTTCCATGCATGTTTACCTGAAGTAAACTTATTTTATTTTCGTTCATACACATGTAGATGATTGGAATTTTGAACCGGGAGTTCGAGGAGCTAGCCCAGCATGGCCAAAACTATCTAACATGGGCATCCGATGTCGAAATTGTGCTTAGGGGCCGGAAGCTTGGTGCAGCTATTGGGTTAAGCGGACAGAACGACGCCCGACCCACACCTGAGGAGAATGCTCAGGCACTTCATTTTCTCAGGCACCACCTCTGCCCGACTCTCAAGAATGAGTATATGGTGGAAAGAAACGTGCTAGCACTCTGGACCGCACTCAAGAAGCGGTTTGAGAGGCTCAAGTACACCATTCTTCCTTAAGTAGAGCAGGAGTGAATCAGACTGAGGTTTGCCGACTTTAAGAGGGTCGGGGAGTACAATTCTGTCTTGCACAGGATTTGTACTAATCTTCAACTCTGTGGCAAGGAGATAACAGATGAGCAGAAGATTGAGAAGACCCTGTCCACATTTCACCCCAATGCTGTATAGACTGCCCACAACTATCGTCAAGACGGCTACAAGGAGTACGCCGAATTGATTGATATGATGCAGGTGGCAGAGGCTCAGGATGAACTTCTCCGCAAGAATTACGTCTCACAGCCACCAGGCAGCTCCGCTGGCCGCGAAGCCAACGCTAGCAGCTACAAGGTGCGAAAGCCCCTGATGAAGAGAAGGGGGAACATCACTCCTGAGAAAATAGCCGAAGAAGTCGATGATTTTCTAGTTGATTCCGTATGATGCACAGAATGCATAAGACGTTAATTGTCATTTATTTTGTGTTAATGGACAGGTTTAGAACTTGCATGGTTGGTGCTTTAGGATTTGTTTTCCTCATAATGGTTGGATGATTTTGGAATAAAATATTCATTTATTCAGTTTATAATGGCATTATATGTTCTGATATTGGCGTATTTTATTTATGTGTTGAATGCCTTCTAATACATGTTGATTAAATACGTTATATTAGAACACGTGTGGCTCCCTATGGAGGAAGTATGCCTTGCCGATAGTGTTACAACGAATACCATCTTAAAAGAGACTAAATATTTTCAGTCGATCCGTAAGAGCACCGGCAGCCTTACGACAATCGCCAGAAGCGATGCATGTATAATTGGTTCTGGAAGAGCCACTATTATACTTTCAATGGGCACAATGTTAGTCATTGAAGAAGCCTTATTGTACTCAGAATCGACTAGAACCCTCCTAAGTTTTGAGGATATTCGCGCCAATGGTTTCCACGTTGAGACTGACAAAGAGTACGATAAGGAATACCTGCTCATCACGAAGCGCGAAGAGAATGGCAAAAGGGTATTAGAAAAACTTCCTTCACTTGAAACTGGGCTATATTATACCAACATTAAAGCGTCTGTAGTGTACACTGTTCTGAAGACAGTGTTTAGAAGCTCTGAACTCTTCTATCTCTGGCATGACAGATTAGGCCACCCAGGTCTTAGGATGATGAGAAACATAATAAATAACTCGCATGGGCATAATATTAATGTGAAGAATTTCCCGAATCATGAAGATTTTGTGTGCCCTGCATGTGCCACCGGGAAACTAATAACTAGACCCTCCACTCTGAAAGTGAAGGATGAAGTCCCTGCATTCCTGGAACACATCCAAGGAGACATTGTGGTCCCATTCAGCCCATTTTAGGGCCATTTAAGTATTTCATAGTGCTCATTGACGCTTCATCGAAGTGGTCGTATGTGGGTTTGTTGTCCACAAGAAACCATGCCTTTGCAAAATTGATCTCGCAGATCATTCACATCAGAAATATGTTTCCAGATCATCATATTAAGTCCATCAGAATGGACAACGCCGGAGAATTTACTTCGAAGGCATTTGATGATTATTGCATGGCAATGAGAATTGCAGTTGAGCATTCGGTACCGCATGTTCATATCCAGAATGGTTTGGCAGAGGCTTTAATTAAAAGAATTAAATATATTGCTCGACCTCTCTTACATAAAAGTAATTTGCCAGCTACATGTTGGGGACACGCAGACCTTCATGCATCGAATCTCATCAACCTTAGACTTCGGCCTACAACATCCATTCACCTATGCAACTAGCGCAAGGGTCACTACCAAAAATTTCTCATCTTATGAGGTTTGGATGCAAGGTTTATGTACCTATACCACCTCCGCAGCGTACTGCAATGGGCCCTCTCCGTAAGATTGGGATATATGTTGGTTATGAGACTGCATCCATAATCAGGTATTTGGAACCCATGATGGGAAATTTGCATACTACCCGCTTCCCTGATTGCATTTTTGATGAGGATAATTTCCCGTCATTAGGGGAGGAAATCAACCTATTGATGAAAAATATCGGGAAATTACGTGGGAAGCCATGGGAATTCATGCACATGACCCACGCACTAGTGAAACTGAAAAAGAGGTCCAGAAGATCATCGACTTGCAAGCATTAGCAAACCAACTGCCCGATCACTTTAGTGATTTGAAGAGCGTAATTAAGTCGCATGTGCCTGCACGCAATGCACCGGAGAGGGTTGAAATACCAAAGAAAATTGAAGGTATCCCTAATCCTGTCTAGAGGCCTCAGAATAAAAGGACGAGAACTCCGGCTCCTCGAGTCCAAAGTAACCGGGGACGCCCGGCGAAAAAGGATAAGAAGGGCTTATCACAACCAATCATTGAAGTCCCCCAGAACGAGAAGGGGAGCCAGTTGAGACCTGGCACAAGTATGACACCTTTAGAAAAGAGCATACCAGATCTGAATATCCCCATCAGCATAGATGTGTGCGCACACATCGAAGCCGAAAAACTAAAGGGACTTGTCACCGCAATTGAAAGAAGCGATGCGCAAGGTGAAGCTCCAGAAGAAGCAACTCATGAAGAAATAGTTATAAATTATGTGCACACGGGAGAGTCCCTGAATAGGACAACAGCCAATATCGATATCTACTTCGCAAAGAAAATTGCCACAATCATCGATCTTGATCCCGAGCCTGCATCGCTTGCTGAATGTAAGAAAAGATCAGATTGGGAAGATTAGAAAAAGGCAATAGCAACTGAATTGCTATCTTTGAATAAAAGAGAGGTGTTTGGGCCCGTATGCCGCACACCTCCCCACATACACCCCGTTGGGCACAAGTGGGTATTTGTTCGAAAGAGGAATGAAAAAAACGAAGTAGTGAGATACAAAGCAAGGCTGGTAGCACAAGGTTTCACTCAACGTCCTGGAGTTGATTATGAAGAAACCTACTCCCCAGTCATGAGTGGAATTACCTTTAGATATTTGATCTCAATGGCAGTGAACTTGAACTTAGAAATGAAATTGATGGATGTTGTGATAGCATACCTTTACGGTAACTTGGATTTGGAGATTTATATGAAAGTCCCTGAAGGAATCCCTCTCCCGACCTAAGACAGAGCAAATAGAAATCTGTACAGTGTGAAACTCAGAAAGTCACTGTATGGACTGAAACAATCTGGAAGAATGTGGTATAATCGCTTAAGCGACTTTCTCTGCAAGAAAGGCTACATGAACAATGAAGACTGTCCTTGTGTATTTATACGGCGATCCCAGAATGGATTCTGTATAATCTCTGTGTATGTGGATGATCTGAACATCATCGGGACAGCCGAAGACATAAAAGAAGCAAGCTCCTACTTGGAGTCAGAATTTGAAATGAAAGATTTGGGCAAGACCAAGTTTTACTTAGGCATGCAGCTTGAGCATGTCCTTGAAGGAATCTTGGTACATCAATCGACCTACACTCAGAAGGTGCTTGAAAGGTTTGGCTTTGAGAAGGCATTTCCCTCGAAAGTATCGATGATCGGGAGGTCTTTACAGCAAGAAAAAGATCCTTTCCGACCTAGGGAAGAGGGGGAGGAAATCTTGGAACCGGAATTCCTATACTTGAGTGCAGTGGGAGCACTCATGTATTTAATAAACTGCACTAGACCGGACATTGCATTTGCCGTTAACCTGTTGGCAAGGTACAGTGCAGAGCCCACCAAAAGGCATTGGCAGGGCATAAAGGACACTTCCGATACCTTCAAGGAAGTAAGGACCTTGGATTGTTTTACAGAAAGAATCAAAATCTGAACTTGATTGGCTATGCAGATGCCGGGTACCTGTCGGACCCACATACCGCAAAGTCACAAACAGGCTATGTATTCCTGTGTGGTGGGACTGCAATTTCCTGGAAATCATCCAAGCAAAGCCTGGTAGCTACTTCGACGAACCACTCAGAAATTATAGCATTGTATGAAGCCGCACGAGAATGCGCTTGGCTCCGTCGAATGGTTCACCACATCCAGCAGTCATGTGGGATGAACATTGTGCAAACCCCCACGATTATCTATGAAGATAATGCAGCTTGCGTCGCACAAGTACAAACGGGCTATGTGAAGAGTCATCTCACAAAGCATATCAACCCCAAGTTCTTCTATGCACATGAATTGCAAAAGATGGAGGAGATTAAAGTACTGTATACTAAGTCATGTGAAAATCTCGCAGATTTATTCACTAAGTCACTCCCCTCATCTAGTTTTGAAAGGTGCGTGCGTGGAATTGGAATGATGAGACTTAGAGAAGTGCAGAATTCAGGGGGAGAATTCTCACTAGCCTGCTAGTAAATCTTAATCAGGAAGATTAAGTACCCAAAAAATAAAGTCCTGAAGACCAAATGAAATTGGGTGAATTGTACTCTTTTTCCCTTGACGAGTTTTCCGTGAAGTTTCTCGACCAAGGTTTTTAATGAGTCAATTCGTGCATCGCAGTATTACATATATCATGCACTTTTTCTCCAAATTTTTTCCACTGGGTTTTTATGGAGTTTTAACGAAGCATGAGTATGTCGGGTGAGTGCCCAAGGGGAGTGTTGAGAAACAGGACCAAGAGTCCTGGTCCAATATGGGCACCCCACCGTAGGCTATAAATAGGGACCTATACCCCCTCATTATGTACACCTGATGATGCGGACCAACTAAGGATTAGTTGATGCGTAGGGATGGCCCGATCTTTCCCGGTACGATCAGCGAGGTTTCTTCTCCTCGGATAGAGTCTTCTCATTGTCTTGATGCAGCAAACAATATTGATAAGGGCAATTTCCACTAGTATGCAAGGCGCACACTAGAAGCAATCCGCCGAACTCCCCAAACCGTGAATTCAGCAAGATGACACGAATTAGAAGAGATGAACCTTGTAGATTCAATGGGCAATCTCAAGAATCTCCTATTCTTGCCTTGCACCAACTCCGCAAACTCCAAACGAGAAAACCTTGCAATCACGCAATCTGGCCGCCACCAACCATCATGGCAATTTTCTCCTTTATTTCACGAGTCTAAAAACTTATCATATCATAGCTTGAGTTACCATGGGGCTAAGGCCCTGGCCTTATATTGGTGCACAATGCACGGCCTTGACTAAAACTCACGCACAACTTGGCCTAAGGACGAAACAAACTCCAATACGAACTAAAAAGGAAATACCTAAACTGCTACCTCTGAATTCTCTCTCAATTTGCGACATGACCATGAGGATTCCGTGGCTGGAACCTTGTCCATTATGTGGGGCTTTGAAATATCTTTCCAACGAGTCCAAGAACGCCTAAATCGGACTCCGTTTGTGAAAGTTATGGACGTTTTAGTATCGGTCTTGCCAACTGTCCCAATCCGAGTCTGAATCGGTTTCAAATCTTTATATGTTTTGTTTTCTTGTTCAAGGGGCTTCCAAATCTGTTTGGAACCTGAAAAGGGGTCCTTCTCAACCTTTAGAAAGCCATGGTGTGGTCAGATTTACCCTTATTTGCATTGCAATACTCGAACTCTTTATGTTTGGCAAGTCTCGCGCGTCTCTCTGGACAGCCCGTGCAGCATCCAATAAAGTTGCCATAACTTTGTGTAGGAAACTCCAATCAAGTGTTGTTTGATTCGTTGGAAAGTAGACTTCATTAACTTTCCAAATATATATTTTGTGTGCATTAAAAACCTCAGAATTGGCGTTGAGAACTTCATGAACATTATGGACAGAACTGCAATCACGAGAACTTGATTGATCTTGTGTCTTCCTTTTTAGCCAAACTAACTTTCTTTCTCCTCCATCCAGACCTCTAATTCCATGCATTGTTGTGTTATTTGCACCGCGCAAAGGAGGAATCACGTAAGCATCCGCACGAACTAGGATATTCTTCTCTCTCCCATAACCGATTGATTCTTTCTCCTTGCGCAATTCAGCATTAGTAAGCCTTGTAACTTTAGATTGCATAGATGAAGCACAAATCAATGTAGCATTCACACTCTTGGCCACATCACCTGAAGCAATCGAAAGCAATAAAGAAAGACCAGGAGTTCTCTCTACTTCTCTGTGTTCAATCTATTGTTCTGTGATTGATTCGTTCTTGTCTTAAGCAGAGGAATCGATCGGACTGGTCGCCAGCGACGGTTCCTCAATAGACAAGATAAAGCTTGAGCTCACGAATCCAACAGAAGCACGGTACTTACGTGTAACATCCTGACAATTTTAAATTCTAAAACTATGGGGTTTCTAATTATTTTGCAATGTATTTCCATTTGTAATTGGAGTTATAATGTTTTCCTTAAAAATTGGCAAAAGGTTTTAAGAGTTAAAAAGGATCAAAAAGAAATATATAAGTTTGAATAGTAGAGATTTGAAAATCTAAATAAGAATCTGAAAAGATGATCCATAAAATACCAAGGGAGAAATGTAATTAAGCATGAAATCTCATCCCTAAAAATAATGGCAAGCAAATTAAAAGAGGCCAACATATACATATATGTAAACACATATGAATAACTATATATATAAATATGCAAATAAACATATCCATACAAAATAAGAATAGAGCATATGTTGGAATAAACCAGTGAATGTGGGAATGACATATATATATGTGCCAATAATAATAATAGCAAAGGGTTTGATAATAAAAATAAATAAAAAAAATTTGGGAGGGGAGTCAGGTTAGGTCGGCCATCAGCCCGGCCCAACCCCCGCCTGCCCCTTTCCCGCTCCGGCCGAACGGCCCAAACCCCCGCGGCCCAACCCCCCAACCCCTTTTCCTTCCCAATCCGGCGCGGCCCACCTCTCTACCTCACTCGCTGCCCGAGCGCCTGGCCACTGTTCTTCTTCTCCACCCCCAACTGATGAGGCGACGGGGTCCCGATCTTCCGATAGGATGATAACTTCGATTTGGAGGAGAACGACTTTGACGATGCGGCTACTAACCGGTCACGACGAACGCCAAGCAATCGCTAAACCACATCGCAAGTCGTTATCAACCGTGCAAGAACGCGGTTGACGACCACGAAGGTCTATTCTCGCATGCAACCAAGAACACGCAAGAACAAGATAACAAGCAATCTGAAATTGCAAATATTTATATTAAGCTCAAAAGGTGGGATTCCGCAGAAGGTTCTTTACGGTTGGTCTAGCCGACACAAGCGAAGAACAAAAGTTTTCACCATGGAAAAACTAATCAAACGAAATCCCAGAAAACTACAGGGGTGCGGCCTACTTAAATAGGGGAGTGGAAGCCACACAAAACTAAGAAACAAAGGGGTGGTACTATTTTACTGTTCATGTGAACAGTTCTCGGCCATGAATAGTGGGGTTAGCACCTTCCTCTTAGGCCCATGCATTACAAGGCCCAATTTGGCCCAAACAGGTGGTGTAGCAACTTCTTTTGATGATTGCGGGCCGTACAGAAGGAATTTGCAAGTATGGCTGGATCCATTGGAAAGAGGACGTGAAAAGCTTTCCATCAAGTACTCATGGACCTCGAACGGACTCCGTATGTGAATGTTATGCTCGTTTGAAGTTGGACCTGTCAAGCTGAATCCGAACTGATCTGGAGGCCGAATTTGATTCCAAAACGTGTCCCACTTGAACTCTTGCTTGAATTGATCCAAAAGTGACGTTGTGACCTTGAGCAAGAGTTTGGAAAGGCGTTGACTTGGTCTTGATATATTATTTGGCTTCCCTTTAGGTGGACCCCAGCCACGAGCGCGTAGCGTTAATGCAATCCTCCTTATATAGCTAGACAAATATACATTTTCATCTTTAGATAGCATCATATTCTTATTTAAAATAAATTGAAACCGAAGAAATGAATTCACCTTTTGTTTATTCTTGGGAACTTTGGTCGTATGTATATGTGGCGTGGTGACATCATCCTCTCCTTCTTGACAGAAAACCGTCCTCGGTTTTAATAAATGTGTGGTCTCACGTATTGCATGATCTTGATCATAAATCTCGGTACATGATAAAGAATGCAACAAATTCGTATTATGTAATATCATAAGTTCTTTATCAAACAAAGTAAAACCTCTTAGAAACGATTGTACCTGGTTGGTAGTGTTATCAATGGATGGTGTATGTGCTTCATCTTGCTCCCATTCTTTAGAAACGGTTGTATTGGACTGTGACTTGATATTGATGATCTCAATGAGAGGCAAATTCTTTTTCCGCGCAAATAGAGAGTTGGTTGTGGTGTATGGAAGCAACCCACAACACTCCCCTTCTTGAAAGGTTTCCTGTAGCTCACAAATAGCAATAGATAAACTAGAAATGATAATGTTAATGCCATTAGTTTCCTCTACATGATAGTGTTCCTCCTCCAAAGTTGAACCTTTCAGTTTTGAATTTATCCAAATTCGATGAACCATGTAATTTCCCTTTTCATCATACTCCCATATTAGGAAAAAATTATAACGAAACAAAGAAAGTGAATTGGGAATCTCAAATAACTTCTTCTCTAAACAACACAGTTCACAAGGATGATTAATCTCAATATAACCTAAATTGTTCGAAGAAGAAATTTCATTCGGCTCATCTCTAGCATGTATCAATTGCACATAGGTAGAATCAAATGCATTTATTTCAGCACATAGATTTGGAATTAAAACAGAAGAATTAGGTTTAACTTTTGGTTGTGCCAAAGATTTATGCAAGGAATTGACACACAACTCATTCTCAATACTTAAATCAATGCAGTCGGAATTTTGTACTTGAAACATGTGCATATCAAAATTGTTTTCCACTAATTTTTGCTCTAAAGTAGCATTAATAGTGGACAATTGTAGTTCTTCACAGGCATACTCACCTTGAGTGATGATAGCACTATTGTCTTTATCTTTTTGGCTCTCCTCACATGATGTAGGGGCATCCATCACCTCATCTTCCTTCTCAAGTAATGGAGTTGGTAGCTCAAGTAACTCATTCTTCTCTTCAGCATAGTTTTCAACTTGCTGCAAGTTGTTAGTTACAGAAAAAGGCACAACCACAGGTTTGCTCTCATGTGTCCTATTATAAAGTATTCTCAATTCTTTCTCAATCTGACTTTCAACCTTACAAGCAAGTATAAACAAATCATAGAGAGAATTATATTCATTGTGGACGAGAATGTTCTTAATTTCTTGATTAAGCCCACCTAAGATTCTATTCTCTATAGCTTCTGCATGTTCCTCTAAATCACAACGCAACAAAAGAGCTTTCAATTCTTCATAGTATTCACTTACAGTTTTCCTACCTTGTTCTAAACGTTGCAATCTTTTTAACAAGTCACGTGAATAATATGAAGGAACAAATGTAGATCTCATGATTCGTTTCAAAGCATTCCAAGTTTTAGGTACATGTGGTAGTCTACATTGTTTCCTCCACCAAAATAATGCGAAATCAGTGAATTCACTTGTAGCACCCTAACTCTTTATCATCGGAAAATCATAGCACGTAAAATTTTGATCTAATTGTATTTCCCATTCAAGATAAGCTTCAGGGTCATATCTACCAGCAAATGGAGGAATTGTAAACTTGGCATCATCATCACATACCTCTCTTGTTAACCTACCTGTACCTTGTCGATTATGTCGAAGTCGACAACGGTCGCGATCATTAGAGCCCTCAATTCTGTTGTTGATGGTGGTGAGGGTCTCATTAACACGATCCAACAAGTTGTTGGTCTCACAAAAATTGCTACAATGTGATCTTGAACCTGTCATGGTTAGTAGAAAACAAGGAAATACACAAGAATTATGTAAGTCCCTATAAACTACTAGAAGGTGGAGCTTCACAAGTCACACATCTCTCAAACTCCTACCAAGCTCTTACAAGTTCTTACCAATGCAAAACAGGTGGTGTAACCGGTGGCTGGTTCGTGATAACTTGACTCAAGTGATGTGTATAGCGATTGCAAGGGTCGGTTCGACGTGATCTGCTCGGTTAGTAAAAGGTGTAGCTTGGAAGGCTAGATATGTAGCAATGGAGAACAATCAATTAATTTCAGAAATTGCACAGAATTGAATTATAGTTCGTACCTAGCACTTAGCCTATGTTGCTGATCAACCAAAGATGGAAGAAGGCTAAAATAAGTGTATGGCAATGTATGAGAGTGATGAACACAAGATAATTCAATAGAATGCAATCTGGAATTGAAAAGCACAAGGATTGACCCAATTCTGAGAATGGCAGATTTCTGTTCATTGGACAAGACGTCGGTATTTTGGCTGTAACTTTTTTTAGTTGCCTTTTTTTTCAATGATTCTTTTTTTCCTGTTTCCTGAAGGATTTTTCTACAACTTTTCTTTTGGGGCCATGTTCTAGAAACCGACAGATAAAATCGAACAAAAATCACAAGCGCAGACTGTTACAGATTCAGTCCGGAAATTTGGGTCAACTTGCACCGCAGATATCTTTTAACTGCCTTAATGGAATGAAGCGAAATTTTAGGGGAAGTTATATAAGGAAGTTATGGATCTTGTGGCGGTGGTTTCACTCAAAAAATATGTCGGAAACAAAAGATATAGCATTTTTGGTGTCGGCTGCACAAGAGAGAGTCTTCTGGCCGAAATTGGAAATTAGGGTTTGATGTGTTTTTTTTATGGTTTTGGATGTGGGGATTTTTTTGGGAGTTTTATGGAACCAAACATATGACCAGCAACAAGACAATGCTAAGACGGACACAAACTCAATTTAGCAAACCAAAATTAACAGATCTAAAAGCACAATGAGGCTTGGACTGCGGAAATAAACTCTTTTTGTAGGGCAATTTTTTTTCTGGACTATAGGACATAAAAAATCAATCTACTAACTAGGGATACAAGAAATCCTACCGGTCAACTGAAGCTCTGATACCACTTGATGAGGCGACGGGGTCCCGATCTTCCGATAGGATGATAACCGATTTGGAGGAGAACGACTTTGACGATGCGGCTACTAACCGGTCACGACGTAACGCCAAGCAATCGCTAAACCACACTCCAAGTCGTTATCAACCATGCCAAGAACGCGTTGACGACCACGAAGGTCTATTCTCGCATGCAACCGAAGAACACGCAAGAACAAGATAACAAGCAATCTGAAATTGCAAATATTTATATTAAGCTCAAAAGGTGGGATTCCGCAGAAGGTTCTTTACGGTTGGTCTAGCCGACACAAGCGAAGAACAAAAGTTTTCACCATGGAAAAACTAATCAAACGAAATCCCAGAAAACTACAGGGGTGCGGCCTCCTTAAATAGGGGAGTGGAAGCCACACAAAACTAAGAAACAAAGGGGTGGTACTATTTTACTATTCACATGAACAGTACTCAGCCATGAATAGTGGGGTTAGCACCTTCCTCTTAGGCCCATGCATTACAAGGCCCAATTTGGCCCAAACAGGTGGTGTAGCAACTTCTTTTGATGATTGCGGGCCGTACAGAAGGAATTTGCAAGCATGGCTGGATCCATTGGAAAGAGGACATGAAAAGCTTTCCATCAAGTACTCATGGACCTCGAACGGACTCCGTATGTGAATGTTATGCTCGTTTGAAGTTGGACCTGTCAAGCTGAATCCGAACTGATCTGGAGGCCGAATTGGATTCCAAAACGTGTCCCACTTGAACTCTTGCTTGAATTGATCCAAAAGTGATGTGGTGACCTTGAGCAAGAGTTTGGAAAGGCGTTGACTTGGTCTTGATATATTATTTGGCTTCCCTTTAGGTGGACCCCAGCCACGAGCGCGTAGCGTTAATGCAATCCTCCTTATATAGCTAGACAAATATACATTTTCATCTTTAGATAGCATCATATTCTTATTTAAAATAAATTGAAACCAAAGAAATGAATTCACCTTTTGTTTATTCTTGGGAACTTTGGTCGTATGTATATGTGGCGTGGTCACATCACCACCCGTTCTCCTTCTCTCTCCAGGCCGAAGTTCCCTCGCGCGCGCCCCGCAGCCCAGCCCGCCTCCTCCCCCTTCGGACCATTGGTTGGCCGCCCTCGGACCTTCGGACAACGCTGCCTCCGCCCGAAGGACCGCTGCGCCAAAAGGGCTCGCCACGCCTCTTTTTCTTCCCGTGCTGCCAACTTTGTCTACTCGCGCGCGGCTCAAGCTCGCGAGCTCTCGGCATGTGCGCACAGGAGCATGATGCCAAATCCCGCAAGATCTTATCCCCGCCTCGCCACTGCTCCGCGCGACGGACATGACCGAGCGAGTAGCCGCCGTTGCCCGGCTCCGCACGGCCGACTATAAGAGCAACCGGCCGCCATCATCTTCCCGCAAACCACACTCCCTTCTCCTCCCGGCAATCGGGTTCTAGTGCCTCTCCTTCGCCGGCGCCACCCTCCTTCCCCAACTCCGACCACGCGCTCCCGCCAAATCCCGCCGCCAAAATACAATTCCTTCCTCCCGCGTCATCTCCGGCGTACCATGAGCTCATCTCCGGCCTTCCCCAAGCTCCCCGTGAACCGTACCTCGCCGACGTCGAAGTTCCCTCCCAAGCCGCCGCTGCCACACGCCGCCGGTCCGCCTCGGAGCTCCCCGGTCTCCGCCGACACTACCATCAGGTCCACCTCGGCGCTGGGAACCCGTTTGGCTCACCTCCCGCTCCTCTCCGGCCGCCCCTCACCGCCGGCGACGCCGCCTCCGAGCCTCCTCTGTCCCAGGCGCCTCCACCGTCGGCTTAACTAGTTTCCCCTGCTTCCTTCCGTCAGGTAACACCCCCGAACCCACTGGCTTGTAGCGCGAGCATCCGGTTACGAGACCCAAGTTCGATTCCCCCAGGCCGCAGTATTTAAATGTTAGGTTTTTGACCATTTTGCCAGCGACTCCAGTGAAGAAAAATCAAGGAAAAATCAGAAATAAATTTATAAAAGATGCTAAAATTGATTAGGATATACATGAGCTTCTTTAATGTTCAGTCATAGACTAATCAATAAATGTGAACGAATAATGTGCCTTCAATATTTATTTTAAAAGCTTATTTATTGCTCAAAGGCATAGTGTGGAATTTAGCCATAATCTTGTTTAGGTTATGCTCACAAGAGGATGGTCTAAGGAAATAAATCCTAAACCGTGGCATACTAGTGAATGTTATAGAATTAACAATAGCATGGTTTAAAACATAACCATCATCTCTATGTCCCAAGCAATTAGAAGAACTCTTTTTGACCATTAGATGATTTGGATATTAAGCCACTAATATTTAGACTAGTTCATGTATGCATGATTAATATGGTTTGAACAATCATCTCAAAGGCTAATTATTAATGGAAAGCAATAATAAATAAATATGGCTTTGGTTAAATACTCAAAAAGATTACCCTTAATCATAATATATGCACTAAAATTTAACAAACCAATCTCCTTGGTAGATTTAATTAAGAAGCTATATTAATATATGAACCTGTATGACAAGCTTTACGAGATAAATAAATTTAAACTAAAAATAAAGCTAAGCCTAATAATAACTAAAGTAAAGACAAAACGATAAGGGTACCATTAATTAAATCTTAACGTTAGATTAGTAAGTAATAATGAGCATAATTGTATATATAGCAAGCTGGAACTTGTATAAATAGACCCTAATCCAAATTAAACCTAGTCTAGCGATAACTGGAGGTACATAAAATATCATACCACAAATGCTATAAACATAGACTATAAGATTAACTCGGTAAGCTAAGATTTGCCAACATTACTTATATATGAATATCATATGCCCTAAAAATTAACTCCCGACAAAATAATACCTAGCTAGACTTGTACCCCGATTCATAGGTCCATCCCAACTCATCGAATTTCCTTGATAAATACAAAAATAATAAAACAAGCTATTCATAAAGGGGCCGAGTCATCGCATTCTACCACCGGCCATGCCTCACATCACTCAAAACCCCTATTAACTCATAATAAAACTAAATTGAGTTTATTCGGGTTTATTTGGATCTTTTGAGTTATTTGCTTTTATTTGGATTATCAAATTGCATGCTGTTACTTTATATGCAAATACATGTTAATTTAAGATTCTAGATATATGCCCATTGTTTGCCTTGAATAATATTACACCTCCTTTAGAGTATCTGAATGTGTGAGCCTTGTCGCCCTAGCAAAATTATAATAGTAACCTTTCGAAAATAAGTCTGTAATTTATATGCCATGCTTAGTATTGCTTAGGTATTCATGGGCGCGAGAACGCCCAAACATCACTTTAATCATGAGAAAATTTGGTTGGGCAGTCATGGTGGTAATGACTGGTATATGTTGGCTATGATTATTTTATGTTTCCAAAATCCCCAACTTGCTTAAATATCTGGGCGGATGGTTTGAGGGTGTGTGTGTGGTGGTGCAGTGGAAGCACAAAGTGGGTTAGTGGTAGACCGCCCAGATACCAATAAGGACTGAATCTTGTCATAACCTCCTGTGTAAAACAATACAACCACAAGTCTGTAAAATACAACTTGGCTAAGTAAATCTATCGAAATCCCCGGACTCATCTCACTGGTAGGGGATTGATGGGGCTACGCTATGGCAAGGGGGCCTGAAGGGACACCAGTGGGGGGGTGAAGTTTCCCAGCTGTCCTACGTTGCGGGAAGTAGAAGCCCGAGCTGCGTTAGTGGATGTGGGAAACATCCCGCGCATAGATAGGACCCACCGCAAGTGGGAGAAGCCCATAAAGTGAGATGACAAAAGGGACTAGATACTTTAAAAAGTCACTGTGATGGTCTGCTCAATCACACTTCTAAGGAATCGTGTGGGGCAATGAGTTGATTGTCTCTTGTGGTGAAAGTGTACAAACTCTGCAGAGTCAAAAACTATTCGAATAGCCGTGCTCACGGTCAAGGGCGGACATGGGAACTTAACTAGATATAGTTCTATTTAAAAATGTTTGGAAAATGGGAATGGAAAAGTGGAGGGCAGTGGAAGCCCTGATTTGAGTTGTCCTGGGTGTCGTCCCAGTGGTAAGTTAAGCGGCTATAACACTAAAAGATGTTATACGGTGTGATGCCGTATGTATAGAGAGATTATGGTGATATTAGCCATATGGTGCGATGCCATATGTATGGAAAATCATGTTAATATTCCTTGAACATTATGTTTTGTTCCAAAGCTGCTAGGTCTCAGGAAATTTTATATTGTATTTCAAATAGTGGCATTTCTATTCTTACAAAATAAAATATGGGAAGAATAAATAGAGTCGTAAGAAAAGAAGATGGCTGTTTATGGTAATTGCATAAAGAAGTTGGTGGATTTATGTTGATCATAATAGGGATAATGATAGTGTGAATTCTGGGAAAAATAAATTGGTGGAGTCAAAAATGAATATATAGGCTAGATAGATGATTTAAATGATCTTTGGAGAATTAGGGAGTATAAAGGTAATTGTTGGATTACAACACTAATACTTAGTATAAATTCTTGGAAGATGTTGACAATGATGGGATTAATATGATTTGATCAAATATTAGATGGATAATTTGAACCTTGGGAATTTGGAGGTATGAAAATAACTATGGGAGATTAATCTTGATCAATGATAATCTTGGTGGATATATATTAGTGAATCATAGACCTGATCAAGGATATTCTTGGTGGATATTTATTAAAGAATTCTAGATCTGATCAATGACATTTTGGGTGGATGTATACTAGCGATTCGTAGACTTGATCAATGATATTCTTGGTGGAGGTACAATAGTGAAGTAGTTAGAGATGGATTATAAGGTGATAACTGGAAGAGCAAATTATGGTTGTGGATCAGTAACAAAAAGGATTGGACTGTTAGGGATTAGAATACAAAAGATATTGGTGGATTAAATAAGTGATATTAGATAAATAATGTCACTAGCTGCTTGGAGTTTTAGGCAGTACTTGCTCGATGGATTATATAGACGATGACACTCGCTGTTTGGAGTCTTAGACATCAATCAGTAAGGAAAGTGTTGACATGCGTCATTTTTATATAGATTTAGCCCTCATTTTACCCTCATTCTCTTCGCATTTTGGGACCATTTATCATCAGTTACACGCTTTTCTAAAATTAATTGCTCAAATTGGACCCTTTTACATTTTTTTATGCTTTTCCACAGGCCGACGCGATCGAGGCGCATAAACGACAATTCTGGACCTTCGGGACTGCTCCATACAGATGTGCGCGTTGTCACGGACGCGTAGGATCTTTCCGCGATGAAATCGGAGTTTCCAAGGGCCAGAAGGGAAGAAATCAATGGGAAAAGGACTTTGCTGTAAATACCGGAAACATGGAGGACTAAAATGCAAAATACCGAAATCCCCATCCGGCCAAAAACCCTAGCCGCCGCCTGTGGAATCCCTGAGCCCGGCTTCTTCTACCTAGCCCCTTTTTTGCTCTCCTTCCCCTTCTTCTACTCGGCCGGCGGCGAGGCCAGGCCAACTCTCGCCACCGCCACCTCTAATCCGCCTTGCTCCCTCTCTCTCTCTGCCGCTTCCCCTTTTTGCTCTTCCGCCGGCGACCGCCCCGCAGCTCTCCCGTGCTCCACCACCTCTCGGCCGCCTCTTCCTCACCTCTCCCTTGCCGCCTCGCTCCTGTGCAGCCGCCTCACTTCTCCTCCTTGCTTCTCCGCACATCCATCGCCACCACGCGCCACCAGCTCCTCCCCTTGCTCTTCCTCTCCGGCCGCCCCTCTATTCCGCCTGCTCTCGCCACCCGCAGCTCGCTGTGCCCCCTTGCGCCCTCACCACTCTCCTCTCGCCGCCACCACTTCACCTCACCACCGCGCCACCCTTGCTCCCTTCTCCATTCCTCCTCCTACGCCGCAATCCCTTCTTCTCCCCACAACCGAAACCCCCATCTTCCTTCTCCTCCCTGCGTCTCTCCCCTTCCTTCCAAACCCCAACCCCTTCTTCTCCTTCATCCCAAGCCACCTCCACAGCCTCAATCTCCCTTTCTTCCCCTTTCTGCGCCTCTCTCCCTGTCTAGCTGCCTCTCCACTTTCTCCCATCCCCACCGACATCAGCTCCTCCGTCGCTCCATCCCGATCCACTGCGCATCTTGGCCACCGCCGCCTCACATCTCATCCCTCTACACCTCCCGCCGCTCCTCCACCTCACCTCTGCCGCGCCGTCCACAGCTTCCTTGACGCCGGCGACTTCATCTTCCACCACCACGGCGCCGCCACCTTCTTCACCGGCATCTCCCTCATCGCCGACCGCCTGCTTCCTCTACGGCGCCGCCGGCAGCCTTGCCTCCTCTGCGCCCTCTGCTCTGCTTCTTCTGGTCTACTCGGTTAAATTCCATTTCCTCACCCTTTGCTCTCTCAGTTCTTAATTACAGTTCAAGTACTTACTGTTAATCTGAATTTGTGATTGGTGATCTATGATGATGAATTATGAATGTTATTTGTGATGTGGGCATGAGATCAGTGGATATTCTGTTATTGTGAGATGTTCATGTGATTTTGCAATTTGTTCTGTTAAGTATTATTTTCGGTAGTGCAGTAGTTCTATTTGTTATCTGTGATGGTGAATTATGTGCTGTGAATGCTAGGACGGCACATGTTATTTGTGTTCTCTTATGTGATCAGTGCATCGTGTAGGTTTGCCCTGTGTTAGTGTAGTTGTTATTGATTATTTTGTATTAGTGTTAGTTGTCTTGCGCGAACTAGCTAGCCGGCGGCCGTTTTCTCCCCTCATGCTGTCTCAACCTCCCCTTGCTTCTAGACTCTCTCTTTTCTTCTCCGCGGTATGTCGATAGTTAGGTCGAGCATTAGTAGTTCTGTGTTTGTTGTGTTGTCGTGTGCCGTCGTCGTCTAGTTAGCCGTCGACCGTTTTCTCCCTCGTTCCCTCTCAACCCACCTAGTGCTTCTAAACCCTCCCTCAGTGCTTCTCGACTACCTCTTTCTTTCTTGCGGTCGATAGTTATTTAGGTCGTCAGTCGGTAGTTGTTTTTGTCGTGTAGTCGTCATTGTTCGTTCGTTTGGTAGTCGTGTTATCGTTTAGTCGCCGGTCGCTCGCGCGCCGCTCGTCTAGTCTTCGTCGTTTAGTTCGTTCGGTCGCACGACGCCCATTCGCATCGATCGTTCGTCCCGTCGTCTTTCGATTGTTTGGTTCGTTTGTCGTTTCGTTTGAGCGAGTGAGAATTCGTTTAGTAGTTTAGCTTTCACCCCCTGTTTTGATTGACCTAGCTTTAGCGGAGCATCGGTAGTCTCAGTCTAGTCCCTGTGGAGAACACGACACTTGCCGCTATTTCAGTGGCAACCCGTGCACTTGCGGGTGTGCTATTTTTGCACGACCAAGTGTGTCTTTGGTGGATTAAGTCAATTATGGCAATCACCGTGTGGAGTTTAGGTAGGAATAATAACATTATGATGTGATAACAATAATGCTACTAAAAGCGATTTTTGGCAAATAAAATAACTCGAGCCTCTCCTTTGATAAGCCATGCATACTATTTATTTGCATTCTGTGTATTGGCTCGCGGAGCACGGGGTTAGAGTGCTCACGCTCGCTTTTGCGACAAAATTCAGCATCAGGAATCAAATCACCTCGCCTCAGCAAAAAGGTTGGACAAGCTGGCAGAAAATATGAAGATGTCAAGGGCTAGGTCGCGCACCTCCAGTTGGCTGCCTGTGGGCATGTCCTGAAGGTCCCACCTGTGTGCTTCGTTTTTCTGCTGCTGCAATTTATTGATTTTGGCCCAATCGGCCTATGAGTAAGTTTACTATTATATTTATACTTCCGTATGATATGTACTTTGATATTCATAACTGTAATCTGTTAGCACTATCTACTGATCCAGGGAATAGTGCGATGGAATCACAGAAGATTTCGGATTGTAAAATCTGGATACTACATTACGGAAGTCAAGCGAGTCTACAGCATGCTACCGTTCATTTTGCCAGATTGTACGAAAGAGGTAACTTGTTTCCTTCCCCTCCCTCTTATACTCAATTGATTTTTGCTATTGTACAACAAAGCCTTTTGCCGATGCCCCCAAAAAAACATGGTGATGAGAGGATCTAAATCAAGATTAGGTTAAGTAGATTAGCTGTCATTATATTCGAGAGTTAGGATTGTGCTAAAGATTAGATCTATCAGAAATTATGAAATCCTCATACTGTCCCATGATATGTTTTAGACAGTTGTGAAGTAATTAAGCTACAGTCAGTAGCGGTTTACCTTCGTATTGAACTTCATCTCAATCTCATATCGATATAAGGTACTGGCGAATGTAAATACTAAAACGGAGATGATTTCTTGTTGCAGGCTTTTTACTCTGTTTTGACGGGAGGGCTTAAAATATCGAATCTAGACGTGGTAAATATGATTTAAGATCTTCACATATTGATAGTTCGGTATCTTTTGTGGAAATTAAAATGTTTAGCCGGTTGCAAGTGCAGCCCAAATCTGTACCATTGGAGTAGGTCTATGCTTTATATGGTATTTGCATGTGTATGAACGTTGTTAAGTCGCTGTATTTTGGTGTATTTAGATGGTGATTTGATATGTGGTGGGACCAACGGTTGTAGATAATTAACTGCACCTCTCTAACTCTGATTCAAATTTTGAATTTTGTATTTGTAGTTTTATACCATATACTGTGCCATCTAACCAACAGTTATACTTTCGTATTGTGCTCACACTATATACACAACCTCTACACGTACAATATACAATACACTTCAAGAGTTAAAAACTAAGAATTTTGCATACAAAAAAAATCCTTCTCCAAGAACCAAATGTGTTGTACATATTTATGCCACATACTATACTACCAATAGTTATACTTTTGTATTGTTTCTTTTAGGGCTAAAGTGCCCACCTGAACTCAGTAAAAATTGCAAAACTCGTATATTAACAGTTAATGGGTGATGATACCCTATGAAAGTTCTTAGAAAAAATAATTAAGGACAGTAAAGATATGCATTTGAGAATTTATCACTCCATGTATTACTGATATATGGTCTTATATCAAGTGATAAATACTTAAATGCACATCTTTTACAATGGTAAATCCTCAAATCTTCCCTTAGAAAACCCTCTGGCACCACCATGCGCCAGTTCTGATGTATCATTTTTTTTCAACTTCTGTATCCTGACTGTAGTAACTTTTTTGGAGGAAAAAAAGCCAGTTGCTTGTTCGATCAACTAAGGGAATTATCTTAGTTAATCGCTGTTACCTTACAGAATTCTAGATTGCTTGCACCTTGTGGATTAAGCAATGGCCATTTATACTTGGAAAACGTCCTTGTTTTTATTTTTGTAAGATTCTCAAAGAAACAAACAACTGTATGCAGTATGGTCATTTAAATATGTAATTGTGTGGCTTAGACATTTCCGGGAGTAAAGAGGGCTGACCAAATCAAACACAATACTTGGAAGCTAATTGATACCAGAGCTGCGCTGGCATTCCTGGAAGCATCAGTTGATCCATTCGTGCGGATTACTTCCTCCCCCCATGGCACTAAGCCCTCTCCCAGTCGGAATGGGCTCAAGTGCAGGGCCCTGCACATAGCGCCGTGGAGGGACCGTTTAAAACGCGACACGTGTTTCAAAAATTCAAAGAAATACTTAAAAAATCTAAAAAAAATATTTTTTTAAGTACTTAAAAAAATACATTTTAGCGCGACACGATGTCCAAAAAAATACTTAAAAATCCAACAAATACTTAAAGAAATTTTAAAAGTATTATTGGATACTTAAAAAGCATTTTTAAGTACTTAAAAAATACTTTTATTTTTTGGATTTTTAAGCATTTGTTTAAATTTTTTGAGACACGTCTCGCGTTTTGAACGCCTTGCACGGCGCTATGTGCAGGAGCCCCTGCACCTGAGCCCATTCCCTCCCAGTCTAGTGCATTTCTGTGGCGAACGTACTCTATTGTTCGGTGCTGTGCCTTCTCCGTACAGCCTAATGTGTTTTCTCAATGGACAAAAGGTAAAATGCGTGGAAAATGTGATTTTGTTACTAAATGTACATTTGAAAAGGGAGAGAGAAAAAATAAACCACCCATAACTTGTTTCAAGAATAGGCTTCTACTTACCGTTCAGCAACCGAGAGGTCACATGATCAAATGATGGGAAAATTCACAATTAAACCTATCTAACGTGTAGTTAGTGACTAGTGAGACTCAAAAACCGTGGCATTTAACCATAAAACAAGGATGCTATACTAGTTGGACTAACCATCAGTTGGCAGCATATACTCTATTTTCAAGCAAAACGTAAAAATTAATAAGGCACTGCATGCTTGCAGGGGCGGGGAAATGGGAACGGGTATGAATTATGCAAATTACCTTACTATCAAATTCGATTGGATGCTGATATCGCTTAGATTTGTTTTTGAGACCATGCTTAGATTTTTAACCTGGGTGTAAATTATCACCCTTGACTCTCTTATAGAATCCACATGATTTTATTCAGTGGAGTTCTCACCGTTTATACCTCATTTTTTAAAAAGGAATTTCTTCATGAATTTGTAAAATGGGGATTTATTCCTGATCTATATCAGCAACCCGACCAAGCAAGGAAATTATTTCTTTCAAATTTATTCCACAGCATGATTTCAATCCAATGTCCATGAATTCTCCCTTCTCTTGAATTCTACCCCCTCCCTTTTGAAAAAAAAAACCCAACACAAGGGGCCCTTTAATCTGTAATCCAAAAGTCATAAATTTGGATGATAATTAGAAAGAAAACATCCGGGTAATGTCTATACACTCAAAAAAAAAACCACAGCATAAAAAATTGGATTGGAATCATATGGCTGAAAATTAAAATCGGACTCCACCTGGTGGATTTTCTCTGTATCTCACAGCAAGTTAAAATTTCCCTCGCCCCAACTTTGCTGACCACGGGATTACGGGAGGGTCGGCAGCAGAGGATGGCGTTGTGCCCGCCCACTCCTCCCGCCTCCGTTCGAAACCTCAAACCCGGTTAATATTAAGCATCGACAAGACGACAACAACGCGGTGGAAGAACAATGCAATTGGAATTAGCGTTCTCTCGCTACATGTTACATATATCCAATTAGAGTTCTTGTTGGCCTGTAGCTTCATTGCATAAGGATGGCGACCCGTTTCAAGCAAAGGTTATTTGGAAAAAAAAAAGGAGCCATCAAATTTTCATGCTTAGCAATGATGCGGTCACCCTTTTTATCATTTGCAAGATCACAGTGCTTGAAGCCCTTGTGAGGTGCGCGATTCAGGAACCTGACGTTGAATTCGCACTGTAGCTAAACCAGTAGCTTCTGCAATTGCAGGATGAGCTTTCTAGATTTTGTGGACACTATATCCAGCTTCTTCCGTTTTCAAGTTCTCATTCCAGTTCTCAAACTCTAACCCTCCAAGTTGTACTTGCTTAATACCCACATGACTGCAGAGAAGGAAACAAAATTGAATGAGATTGTACTGTTCCATACATGAATACCATAGTAAACACTTTATAAGGTTGAGAAATGCAAGGCAGCAGTGTCATTCTGGAAAAAGAACCCCCAAATTAACCAAAAAAAAAGTTGAATCCCCTTTCCTGAAATATTGTTTGCCATGTCATGTCATGATGAGTGATGAATTTTTTTTTTGTCACTAACGATGCACCTTATGGTGAGTGCTTTCAGATGAGACCACACCCAGCACCTTACACTGCAAGTGGAATGCTTACCACATGGATTGCATTCACTCATTTATATCATGCACTCCATCAACATCAGTTTCCAAATCATTAGTTATTGCTTACTACATGCCAGGTCCACTAATCTGTTGAATAGGTTTAAGAATCAACCACCTGGGGATCTGACAGCCAGGTGAATGATTTAGCATATACAGACAAACAAGAATTAAGACACCCGCTTGCTGTCAGTCAGATGATACCATCATGAGTGCCACGTTAGCAAAGAAACAAATCAATTAATATAGGTTGCATTGTCAGGTGGTGTAAGATAGTTGCTCCATCAGCAATTCAGCATAGCACCCTCATGGATTACTTCCAGGCAGTGCACAATACAATGGTAGAAGGCCAGAATGAGCAAAATATTAACACTTGACAGAAGCTGCTGCAGTATTCCACAATTCATGACTTATGCAACTAATGGAATTTCAATTTAGATTGGTTCCTCTGAAAAAAAAGTTGAGAATGGTTCCTCCTGGTAATTTAACAACCATACCATTGCTTCTCGGGCAAACATACAAAGATGACATTTGGACAAAACATACAGTGTTCTAGTGGGACAGGTTATAAGGATTATACAAAGGTAACTAGGTAAGAACTATTGCCGTTTGTTCCATTTCAATTAGTTCAACGGAAAATGATGTCACAGTGCATGTTTCCAAGTTAATATTTTTCAGACTTCACTTTACGCATGCCAAACAGAAAAAACAGAGGGAATACACATAACGTGAACAATATCTAAGTATACAACTGCATCACCCTATTAACCGGACCCCGATGAATTGAAATTACATTATATGAGGTTAATGACAAAATACCGACAAGTTGAAAGTTCAGGTTCTTACTCTGAATTTATGGCAGTTAATGCATTAAGCAGGATGTCCAAAAGCAATGGTTCGTGAATACCAATGTCTACCCTGTGGAAATCAATAATATGAAAGCAAAGAGTCATGGTTGGTGTCAATGTGATTTAACTTGAACAAGTATAAGATGTGCAATACTTTCTGTTCGAATTAAGTATTTTTTCGAAAGCAACCGAGATTTCTGACACATGCACCACAAGATGCCCAAGCAAAAATGGTATCAGCGTTCCAGTAGATGTTGCACAAAGGTATAATAACACAAAAAGAGTTACTACTCTCCAGAAAAAATATAATTAAAAAATGTTTGTTTAAATGGCGGTAGTAGTAGTTATTTTTTTAGTTAAAGTGGTATAGCAGGCTTATTGCTCCATCAAATCTGGTCACAAGTCACAAGTCACAACAACTAGTTATTCACAATTAAACCCAGGTTGCACGGTCTTTATATTGAGGATGCTATGTTTACATTTCATGGTAATGTTTCATAAGCTTGCTTACGAAAACAGTTGATAGTGTCAGTAATCAAGAATGATCTGAGGCCAGATAATACAAATCATAAAGGAGGACTGGGCAACAATACCATTGTTCAATAAGTTACTGTGTGATAATTCACATGTCTGCACGAAAAGTAATCGAAAGTTTTTGTAAAAATGGGCGAGGAGAGAAAGAATACATACCAAACACGTGCTAGATTATCTTGAATCTCAAAATCACCAATGTTGTAAAAGGATGTTGGGGTGATGTTTGCTCCTTCAAGAGCATCATAACTTGGTCTTTTACAATCCAAAGGCAACTGTGATAACTGTAAAAGAACAAGCATTTTTAAAATCCCTTGATGCAAAGTACAAAACTCCAATCAAAGTATTTAAGCTACCACAATATGCAAACAGTGGTTAGTTATATTCTGTTTGTGTTCGTTATTGCCATGAACACCATAGGATAGTGAACATTACGAATTAATAGGCTGGTGAGCCACATAAGGTCTTTTACCAGTTCCAACATGGCCATAGTAGATCTATAATCCCTCAAATCCTTAGAATTAGCCCATGTAAGGATTACCATACCTTAGAATTAGCCCATGTAAGGATTACCATACCCTAGTATCACGGTATTTGAAGGATATGACCAAGAAAACAAAGGACATTTGTCCACTATAAGCTTCAAAAGGGGTCTAGTACATCTGGTGCAACAAGTTTACCTGCATATTCATAGAATTGCACCCACCAAGGCGCCCAACTATATGCCATGCCCGCAGAGCCTGCAAGCACAATAAATGAAAAAATTGCAACATCCTGACTAAACCTGTGAATATATCTGATATATACTTTGTTTTTGTAGAAACCATGATGCAAACTTTCTTTTGGGGGAAAAAGGAGAACAACTCACATCACAAATTAAGGTGACATGTTTCGGCAATGGAGCGTGGTAGAACGCGAACCATATATATGAATTGGAGAAGTCAAACCTAGCACAGGCAACAACCACAAATTACTTACACAATTTAAGAACACCTCCCAAAGATTTCAATTATCAAGTATCAGTAGCTAACTAATTTCATCTTGTACACGTCCTACGTATGACAGCACGAGAGTAACATTACTTGTTGAAGACGACCTTCATGGAGTTGGGCGAGCCGGTCTTGGCCTGCACGATCTTGTTTCGCTTCTTCCTTATCCTCTCCTCCATCTACCCGACCCAAGAAACACCAAAACAAATCAAACATTAGACGGAATGGCAGAGAAGAAGGGGGAGGAGAGAAAGAACAAGTGCTGACGCGCGACTGGGCTTTGTTGGGGTCGTCGAAGTACTCCCCCATTATGTCCGCGATCTCCGGGTCATGGTCGTAGTCATCCTCCTCGTCAACCCCCCGCCTCGGGAACCCCTCCTCGACCTCCTCCTCTGTGGCGTCTTCCTCGGAGGCCGCTGCTGCGCGTGCCGACTCCCCGGGACCCGCGCTTCGGTGGGCAACGAGGCGGGAGGGGGGCCTGAGGCGAGGGGGGAGGAGGGACGTCGGGAGGCGTGTGCTCGGGGTCGCGGTTGGGGGCGGTGGTGGGGAGGCGGTGAGGTAGCCGCCGAGGAGGGTAGGGAGCATCCTGGTGCTGCCGGTAGGAGAAAGCGGGTTCGCTTGCTCGCTGCTAATGTCGCAGTGGTTGTGCACGCTGCGCCGGCGAGACGACCGGCGGGACGTCGGCGTTGAGGACTGCGAAGTGTACCAGTGTAGTGGACGAGGAAGCGGAGCAGAAAGATGCGGAGTGGCGGAGGGCCGGCGGTAGTGGGCCGTTTGCGGGGAATAATGGGCGGCCACCGGGAGGGAAGAGGCTTCCAACTGTGGGCTATGCTGGAGCGGGCTCGGGCTCCGTCCAGCCCAGGAAAAGCGAAAACGAAAAGCAGCCGTACAACCCCTCGCACCGCATCCCACGTGTCTTTTTTCAGCTTTTCAACTCATTGTTTATAACCATTTTTAACAATAAATAAGATGTTTTTTCCGTTATCATTTTGAAGTGATTTATCGATACCAGATCTGTTCTTTTTGACTTTATTTTATAGGTTTTGGCAATAACTTATGACTTTTGAACTGTTCATGATAGAAAATATGGAGTAACATAAATTTACGTATAGTTTTGACCGATATAAATAAATTTGATATAGTGTGTACTATAATTAATTTATAAAATTAATATTAAAAAATTCTTTATTTAAAAATTAATTATTGTAAAAAATAAAAAAATAGCTCGTAGACACCGAAAAAAAATCAAACTCATTCGGGTAACTTGCACTAGCCGTAAGCCATGCGAATAGCCACATCCGCACCCGACTCGACTCGACCGTCCGTCCCGTCCCATCCCTCCCACTCCCGCTGCCTCTCGCGCGCCAGGCAGCAGCCAATGGATCTGCTACCGCCGGCGACGGAGGCACCGGCCGGCCGCGGCGCGGGGGTGGCGCGGGGGCTGCGGCGCGGGGGCGGGTTCCGGTCGCTCAAGCTGGTGACCGTGGCCATGGACGAGGCGTTACCCGCGGAGCCCGTCGGCGTCGCCTACGGCCGCCTCGCCAACGGCCTCACATACTACGTCCGCTGCAACCCCAAGCCCCGCATGCGCGCCGCGCTCTCCCTCGCCGTCAAGGTCGGGTCAGTACTCACTACCGCGCCCCCCTCAATTTCATGCGCTTGCTGATTTGGTGTGCCAGTGCGATGCGCTTGGTGGCTGATTGGTTGGTTCGCGCGTGGCAGGTCGGTGGTGGAGGAGGAGGACGAGCGCGGGGTGGCGCACATCATCGAGCACCTCGCCTTCAGCGCCACGGCGCGCTACACCAACCACGACATCGTCAAGTTCCTCGAGAGCATTGGGGCGGAGTTCGGCGCCTGCCAGAACGCGCTCACCTCCTCCGACGAGACCATCTACGAGCTGCTCGTGCCCGTCGACAAGCCCGGCCTGCTCTCCCAGGCCATCTCCGTACTCGCCGAGTTCAGCTCCGAGGTTAGAGTGGGATTTCGGCTTGCCGTTGCAATGAGCGTGCCTTTTCTAAACTAGTTTGACAAGGGTGTGACTGATTGACGCTCGTCAATTTTGGTCAAAAGGTTCGTGCGTCGGCGGAGGATCTGGAGAAAGAGAGGGGTGCTGTAATGGAGGAGTACAGGGGCGGACGCAATGCCGCCGGGCGGATGCAGGACTCCCACTGGGCATTGTTGTTAGAGGGTTCTAAGGTATTGGTCTCTGTCCTCATTTAAACGGAAAATGCTATGATAAGATCACTTGTTCCATCATATCATGTGTGCGCTCAATAGGGATATGTTATGTGTAGTTTTAAGTAGTAAAGTCTTCTCATGGAGGGTATTATCTGTGAGGTGGTGGGTTTCCTGCTTGTTAACTTTGGGTTATACTTTTTGACTTTTTGGTGGTGTTACGTTTGGAGCTGCAAGTATCTAAATGGTATTGCTTGTTAATGTTCTTTGTCTCAGTATGCAGACCACCTGCCGATAGGTACTGAGAAGGTGATACGGACTGTTACACACAAGACTGTTGGGCAGTTTTATCACAAGTGGTACCACCTAAGCAATATGGCTGTCTTCGCTGTGGGAGACTTCCCGGATACGCAGGTTTGGATTTGCTTTAACTTAGCAGTTAGCATTCTTGAATTTACCATGTATCTGTATATTTACCGTCTTTTGTGTGTCATGACTTACTGCAGGCTGTTGTTGAGTTGATAAAGGAACATTTTGGCCAGAAAGTCCCAGCCTCCAGTCCTCCACCTGTTATACCAGAATTTCCAGTTCCATCGCATATTGAACCTCGATTTTCATGCTTTGTGGAATCTGAAGCTGCAGGGGTTTGTAATTTATAATCTGTGGATATATTTTGTGAGTAATTGTGAATGTTTTTAATAAGACACTGTAATTTGTTTTGTTGTTTCTCTTGTACACACACAAAAACAGTCAGCAGTTGTTGTTAGCTGCAAGATGCCTGCTGGTGGAATCAAAACAGTGAAGGATTACAGGGATTCACTGGCAGAGTCAATGTTTCATTGTGCTCTGAACCAGAGGCTCTTCAAAATATCTCGTAGGAAGGATCCTCCATACTTCTCTTGCTCTTCATGTGCAGATGCTCTTGTCCGTCCAGTGAAGGCGTATATCATGACATCCAGTTGTCGTGAAAGGGGAACAGTTGAGGCTCTTGAGTCTATGCTGCTTGAGGTACTTTGTAACTTTTGATCTCGTAAGTGAAAGAGATTTATTTCTTGCTATAGCACTCTGCATTATTCAAAGGCTGTGGTCCTTAAGGGAGACATTTATTCAAAGGCTGTACTAGCTTAATGTTCGTGTGTTGCTACAGTGTAAAGAGAGAATCATATTACATGCTACTATGAGTGTGCAAGAGGAAAATAGCTGACTCGAGTGTGGGACATCATGGCCCCACCTGTCGGTGTGGAGATAGACAGAGAGACAGACCATCGCAATATCTTCACATACTTGAAAGTCTCCATAGGAACACCATAAAATGTGGAGCTCAGTTGCTTAGGTGGTATTGTCTTGTCTACGTGTGCTAACCAAGGGGTGGCGAGTTGGAACCTCAAGTCTGGCTATTGGATTAATATTTTGCCAAATTTTCCAAGTTGTCGCACTTGTTAGTATTCAAGTGAACGGGTGGTGGGATGGCAGGCGAACCATCACCACCACCAACTCAAATATTTATAGGAGTGAAGATCTTCGTTTTTATAAATATTTGAGTTGGCGGTGCTGATGGCTTCACCTTGAGGATCTTCTGTGGATGGATCTGTGTACATGTGCATGTGCCTTACAGGATCCTTTGCGAAGCATGTGATCATCTACGCATATGTGTATGCATGTTACTCGTGGCATGATTCGACTTGCTTATAGGATGGTAGTTTATATGCAGTTTCCAAATTTAAGGTTATTATTTGTGCATGATGGATTTCATATGGTTGCTTTGGTATGTTGATTTAGTGAAAATGTCGAGTCTCATGGGCAACCAACTCATGGATGCAGGGAAACTCGCTTTCTTTTGGGGGGGGGGGGGGTTGAGAGTTTAGTATTTATGGTATTAATTATTTGAGATCCGTTGCAATACATGTGCACTCGGCTAGTAATAACAAAGAATCTAGTGGACCATCAACTGATTAGATATAGTAGAATATCATGGGAAGTTCCAGTGACATTAAAAAAATATGTAAATTGTTATGGCCTAGGATCTCGGCGTACACGCAGAAGGCGAGCAAACAGTAACGCGTGCATTTTAGCAAACATGAACAGGACCGCCGGGTACTGTAGTGACGTGTAAACAGTACCCGTGGATACTGTAGCACGTACGGATTTGGGTGGTTCGCCAATATATCGCGGATTAGAAATATAACAATTAGTTTCCTTACTATTTAGACTTATTTCCTTCTAGATTATTTCTATGTATTATAGATAAGTTTCCTATTATTAGGGATTAGTTTTTTTTAATATAGAGATATATTTCTTAGAGATCAAATTTAGCTATCCCTATAAAAGGAACATCATTGTATCTATTATCATTAAGCAATAAAGCAGTTAAGTTCTAAACCGATTGGTCTCTAGATCAAAGCCACCGCAAGGAGGGCGATCCTAAGCCATCCTGTCCTAACCCCTACCATATCATTTTGGTATCAAAGCCACTCTCCGTCTTCCTCTCTTGGACTCTCCGTCTCCCCCGACTTCCTCTCTCTCAGACTCTCCGTCTCCCCCGTCCGTCGACTCGACTCCTCTCCCCGCCGCCGCCTCCCCCGTCCGCCGCATCCTCTCCCCGCTGCCGCCTCCCCCGTCCGCCGCATCCTCTCCCCATCGCCGCCTCCCCTCGCCTCCTCCCCCCACCGCCTCCAGCTCCCGCGCTCGACCGCTAACCCTAGCCGTGCCGCCGGTGGGAGGAGGAGGCGCGCGCGGTGGAGGCGCCGTCGCCGCGCGGGAGGAGGAGGCGCGCGCCGAGCGCGCGCCAAGAAGACAGGGGCGGACAGCGTACCTGGGCAAGGCGAGGCGATCCTCCCCAGCGCCTGGACGCCAAGGCATCGCCTAGGCGATGACAAGGCGACGCCGTGACAACCATGTAAACAGTACACGCGGATGCTATAGCACGTACGGATTTGGGTGGTTTGCCAGTATATCATGGATCAGGAATATAACAAATAGTTTCCTTGTTATTTAGGCTTATTTTCTTCTAGATTATTTCTATGTGTTAGAGATAAGTTTCCTATGATTAAGGATTAATTTTTTTAATATAGAGATATATTTTTTAGAGATCAAGTTTAGCCATCTCTATAAAAGAGCCAGTATTGTACCTATTATCATTAAGCAATAAGCAGTCAAGTTCTAAATCGGTTGGTCTCCACATCAGAGCCTTCGCAAGGAGGGAGATCATGAGCCATCCTGGTTTATCCCCTACCATATCACAAATATATCAGGCTTACTCGATTTATATGATTATATCCTCTTAGTGGAGCCAATGATATGCACATTGACAAACATAGGTAAAAATAGAGATTTACATTTTATGACCTTCTGACATGTTTTAAAGGTTGCTAGGGTACGGCTTCATGGATTTTCTGAATGTGAGATATCCATTGTACGTGCTTTAATGATGTCAGAGATTGAGTCTGCATATTTGGAGCGTGATCAAATGCAGTCAACCAACCTACAGGACGAGTTTTTACAGGTTCTTACAATTTTATCTCTCAGTACTACCGTAGTTTATGTCTGTAGAATTTTCTCTCATTTGCATGTTGGGGATCCTTTTTCTTAACCAGTTTAGCCAAGTGTTCTGTGTTCTATGAAGTTGCTCTTCAACATTTAGTGTAGATCATTGTAACACCTTGGCCCAAAATCCACTTAATACCCACCCACTGTGGGGGCTGACCTGTGCACACATAGCACCCTACTTACACTTTTATTCTCACTTTGTGTAAAAGGGTTACACTAGAGGTGCTACGTTTGGATCAAATAGGCATTATATGTTACTATAACTCACTTTAGACAACCAATATGGGACTAATCCCAACACCACAACTTCACATGGGCCACATGGCTCATACTACGAATGTGCAGGGTATTACAGTCATAATATATTGCAGCTCCTGTATTTTTTTCCATCATGTTTCTTTTGAAATCAATTTCTATAGTGATATGCCAACGGGTCTTTCTAATATCTCAATTAAGTTACATGATCTTCATCATCTACAACTTCGTAAGCACACTAGTGCCATTTGTCCCTTTCATTGCAGCATTTTCTTCGTGAGGAGCCTGTTGTCGGGATTGAATATGAAGCACAGATGCAGAAGACTCTTCTTCCCTGTAAGTGCAATTGCATGCTACCTAGTAACAGAGCTCATGTTTTAAATTCTGATGCCATTTACCTTTCCTTTACAACGAATTCATTGCTTATTAATGTACAGTCAGTATGATTATTACATTACTTGCTTGAGCGTCACAACAGTTATTCAATTGTCTCTATACTTATTTCTGTTTAATTTCAACTAGATATTTCTTCTGCGGAAGTGGCGATGTTTGCAGCAAACTTTTCAACAACGAGTAGCTGTGTTATCAAGATAGTTGAACCTCGAGCTCATGCTACTTTGGAGGATCTGAAAGCAGTTGCATTGAAAGTTGACGCCCTGGAAGAAGGAAAGGCTATTCCTCCATGGGATGAAGAGCAAGTCCCTGAAGAAATTGTTGGCCAAAGTCCAGAGCCAGGGTATTATCACAGATATCCTTTCCTCTTTATCTAAATTGACCATCATGATGAACTGTCCTTTTAAACTACTATGCGTCTGTTATGAGCATTTGCACATTTTATATGCCACACATTCTTATTGTTGTACTCTGCAAAATTCATTGCAGGAGTATTCTTGATAAAGTGGAGCACCCAGGCATAGGTGCCACTGAGATGATACTTTCGAATGGCATGCGGATTTGCTTCAAGTGTACTGACTTTCTTGATGATCAAGTCAGTAGTATTTATTGATCAAATACCACTTGGCTATTTCCAGGCCTTTCTATCTTAATTTTGTTTGTGGGAATACTTAGTGCACGCACATCTGAATTTTCTATTGTACATTTTCTCAATTATTTGTCATTTATTCTTTCTGAAAAACTCTCCAACATTTACTATAAATGATCAAGTGCCTACCACTCCATATCAGGTTTTACTACAAGCTTGCTAGGTATAGATCGAATGGAGAATAACTGTAACCTATAAATATTCTAGAATTATGAGGAATAAAAGGATAGCTTTCTTTGTCCTTGAGTGTTTTGAGGTGGTGCGATTTTGTCCACATGAATCCATTTGTCAGTCTTTTAGTAAAATTTTGTCTTATTGACATAGTCCTTGATGACTGTTATGAAATACCTGGCTTTCAGTTTCATTACTTGAGAAGTGCAGAGGGTAGTAATTGCATCCGCACAATGAAGTTGTGAATATCTGACATACTGCTTGTCCTTCCCATCAATCTATTTCCTTCCAAATTGGACCATTACTGCAATGAGAAGTAACTGTGCATAGCTGGGATCTGGCTACAGTTGAAAGCTGTTCCTTTTTTCTTTCGAGTTCTAGAGACAGTGACACTTTTTATACTTTACTCCCTGTTTGATGTTGATAAATAAGAAAGGGAATACAAGATATGTAGAAGGGGAAAAACATAAGTCAGCATTTAATTCAAACTCAAAGAAAATAGCTAAGTAAACTATTATCGAATTACTATGTGAGCTTATGGACTCTACCATGGCGGATGCAAGGCCCAGGTGAGCCTGGGCTAGGATCTCCCTTGGCACAGCCTACCAAGAGAAGATCCACTTCCGCGACCTGCTAAGCAATGCTTCTGAGCACACCGAAGCAGGAGTAATCAATATAGCTGCGTGCATGTATGTTGTATTTGTGCGTACTCAACATACAATACTTGGATGTAGATATTTCTCATGATAATTCTTGAGTATATATACGTTGAGTTGATTATTGCGTATCCGCCATGGCTTATGAGCTCCCCCTTCCATGAACTCCTTTGTCTGCCATTGAACTCTACTACCGTACTGTATATAGGGTGCGGCAATATTACAGTATACACAAACTATGACAGTAACCACCTTTTGTTTGTTCTGTCTCAATTAAATGGCATAATTCGTTCTGCCTTAGTTAAAGAAAAGTGCAGCTGGTATTGTCGTTTTAACTCTTTCGTTTTGCATTTTGTGGTCTATTATTATGAAATGAGATAATTGTGGACAAGGATCAAAAAACCGTTACCGGGGAGAATCCCGGCCGCCGGGCGGTACCGGTAACCGGCCGGTTACCGCCCGGTAACCGGTAATCCCGGTATAAAACCGGATGAAATTTATCAAACATTTTTTTTGTTCGGGGCGGGAGGCGGCCGGTAACCGGACCGGTTACCGGTTTTACCGGTGAGAAAACCGGAAAAACCGGATTTGGTTGCTATTCTCTATCTGCTTGATGATTTTCAGCTGTTGTTAGTTGGTTATTTTCAGTTTTGTTAGGCTGAATAGGTTTTTCAGCTGTGCCTTAGTTCCTGTGGAACTTTGTATGTCACTATGTAAACTATTTTATATTATACACACACACACATAATATATAATATATATTTCAGGAGGGCTCTCCCTACTGTTCTCAAAAAATTGCAACTAAAGTCTAACTGCTGTCTAATTTAGAATACTGAAATGAATATGAATTAAATAGTCTAGCACTACAGAATCTTGACAGAGCAGCACTCTACCACAATCTTACATCAACACAAGAGCAGCCAAGACATCATTTAACATTACAGATTGGAAAGGGTATAAGCACAACTATATTTTACATGCATTCTTTTGTTCGGCATTGTCCCATATGTCCATATATGGTAACCTTGGCCTTTGGTATATTTGAAATTCACTCAAATATCTTACATGTGAAGTCATGAAGATGTAACCATTAGAAATTTATATAAGCATCTCAAGCCTTTTGTCTCCCACATGCAGATTATTTCTTAAAGTAGTTCATCTATCTAGTACGTAATCTTCATAACACATTTTCACCCAAATATCTTACATGGGAAGTAATGAAGATGTAACCATTACTTTGTTTCTTCACATGCAAATGATGCAATAGACAAAATCACAAAAGTCTCATGCCCATGGGCCCAACATGTTCCTAAACATATGCTTAGCCATCCAAAGTAGCTACAAATGCCCCCTGGAACCCATTCCACCATCTACAAATTCAAAAATTTCAAATTTCCATCTCGGCCGGTTTTTTAATCCCGGTCGCCGCCGGGAAGAACGGTTACCGGCGGTTACCGGCCGGTAACCGCCGGTATTCCGAACCTTGATTGTGGATTCAGAAAGTTAATTTATTAATTATTAAATATATCAAATGGAAGTTTGAGTCATAGTTCTTATTCATATTGCAGTTATCATTTAGCTTCTGTCGCTCTGTCTCGTGATACGTTTCAAGTTTTTTATCTGTTGAACTATGTGCAGGTTGTTTTTACTGGGTTTGCCTATGGTGGTTTGTCTGAATTGTCTGAAGATGAGTATACTTCATGCTCAATGGGCTCGATGATAGCAGGAGAAATTGGCATTTTTGGCTACAGACCTTCTGTCTTGATGGACATGCTTGCTGGTAAGAGAGCTGAAGTTGGTACAAAAGTTGGGGCGTACATGAGATCATTTTCTGGCGATTGCTCACCCTCAGATCTTGAGACTGCTTTGCAGGTTTGCTTACATTCGATCATTCTTAAATGTACATGTTTAACACACAGAAACATGCTGGTGGCATTATATCATGCATAGCAACAATATCACCTGTAACTGCCAAATATTGACCTATGCTTATGCTTGACTGCCTTCTTAAATATAGCTTGTCTACCAACTATTTGCAACAAAGGTGGAACCAAGGGAGGAAGAAGTAAAAATAGTGATGCAAATGGCAGAGGAAGCTATCTATGCTCAAGAAAGAGATCCTTTCACTGCATTTGCAAATTGTGCACGGGAAATAAATTACGGGAACTCATACTTTTTTAAGGTACCTTTACAGGGTGAACATCAATAAGTTTCAGTGCTTTCTTCATATCATTGCTTAAAAGTTTACTCGAGTTCCATTATGCAGCCAATTAGAATAAATGACTTGAAGAAAGTAGATCCAATCAGAGCATGTGAATATTTCAACAATTGCTTCAAGGATCCGTCAGCTTTTACTGTTGTAATAGTTGGAAACATAGACCTAGCTATCTCAGTTCCACTGATTTTGCAGTACTTGGTATGTTCTGTTCCCTTTTTTATTGCTCTAAATTAAAGAAGGAACTTGTAATGCTGATTAAGTTTACTTTTTGTAGGGTGGGATACCTAAGGTAAGGGATGCAGTTCAGCCACTTAGTCGTGATGATCTAAAAGGATTGCCATTCAAGTTTCCAGAAACCATTATTAGGTTTGCTTCTGTTCTTTTTCCACTAATATGTCTTGGTGATTTGCCCGTATGCATTCAGTTGCGTTGTGTGCATGCAGAGCTAAGCAACTATGCAATTCCTGTTCTTTGTCTAAATTTGCCACTGGTAATCTTACCCTGGAGTGTGTTCCTTAATTGCAGAGAAGTTGTCCGCAGCCCTATGGTTGAAGCTCAGTGCTTCGTCCAACTAGGATTTCCTGTAGTTCTCAAGAGCACAACAATGGTATGTAAGAAATAATATAATTTTGTAATAGCATGTTGCAAAAGTTAACCACCACATTTAACATGTATTCTGCTGTATGCGAAGATGGAGGATATTCACTATGCTGGGTTTCTATGTAAACTTCTGGAAACAAAAATCATGCAAGTGCTTCGCTTCAAATATGGGCAGGTAGAATATCTTGATCGTACACACCATCTGGATTGGTTATTCCTTTAACTTGGAGTGTAGCATTTAGTGTTCATTAAATATGTTCTTTTGTTTTGCAGATTTACTCAGTTAATGTAGGTGTCTTCTTAGGTGGCAACAAGCCTTCGAGAAGTGGAGATGTTCGTGGAGACATAAGTGTGAATTTCTCATGCAATCCTGACATGTCATCTAAACTCGTATGCTTTATTGCCTTTCTCGCTAAGACGATTGCATTTTGGTTATAAACAGCTATGGTTTTGATCCACTCAGAATTTCGTTAGGTTGATTTTGTTCTGGAAGAGATATCATATCTACAGACTGAAGGCCCTTCTGAAGAAGATGTATTGACCATCCTAGAAATTGAACAAAGAGCGTATGAAAATGGATTACAGGTTTAGTAGGATGTCTTGATCAAATTAGTGCTGATATAGTTTGGCACTTCAATGTTTACAGGCCTTCAAATCTTTGAGAAATTGCAGGAAAATTACTACTGGTTGGATCAAATTCTACGGAGCTATCAATCAAGGGTTTATTTCGGAGATGTTGGATCCACCTTCGAAGTAATACTGTGATGTTTTTCATATGGTTCAGTACTATCAAGTTCTTGTTTTTCTCCAGTTAATTGCTGACTTGTCACTGTGAGGTGACAAAACATACATCAGCACAGCCATACTTTTGTAGGTTTTTAGATGCATTATTGACCAATGCAGTTGTAGATATTTGGCAGTCTTCCTTTTTTTTCCCTGTATAAATTATATATTTGAAATGACCTTTGTGTTGCTGAGTACTTCCATTTCTTTCTTTTTGAAGGTCCAAGATGAGGGACGTCTAAAAGTTAGGGAGGCTTTGACACCGCAGGCCATGCAATTGGCCTTGCAAAGAGTTATACCTTTCCCTTGCAGAAAACAGTACACCGTAGTTATTCTTATGCCGAAATCGTCTTGTTGGAATTCGTTGAAATCATTGCTTAGTTGGAGTTCTGGTGGGTTTAGCAGAGATGCCAAGGTGAGACGTTGTATTTGCCATACCATTGTTTCAATTCAATCTTTACCCGATTACCACATCAGCATTTTGAGATCCATCCACTTCCTGCAGATTTTGGCTGGCATGGCTGGTGCACTGGTCTTAACAGTCAGTTTGTGGAGATACTCGCGGAGCGCATTGAGATCATAGAGCGTGGCACAATCCGTCATGTTCGAGTAAGATCCATAAAATGGATATATCGACAATCAGCTGTGTAAGTACCGGTACATGAATGAGCTTGTCAGTCGATCTTTGTTTGCACCTGAGCATCAACCTGGTGGGTGTGGTGATAGTTCGTCACAGAAGAAGTTATGCAATATTTTGATGGTTAACACATTCGTTGCCGCATGTGTGCGTGTAAGTTTGTAACAACATTGGTTATGTTGCCGCATGCGCGCCTATAAGAGTCGCTGATGTATATTGGCTCCTCCCATTTGATTCGCTAGACTGAAGTAGGAAAACGGTAAGATTGTATACCAGTTCCAGTTTTGTCGAGAGCCTTGTACTTTGACTTCTTGTATGTGTTTTCGGGCACCCAGAATGACAAAAAAAAGAAAAAAAAAAGACATAGCCGTTCTTATGTATGTGTGGCCCTCTTGCGCTCTTCTACTTTCTTGTGATCTTCGTAATTACTAGCTTGCATCCAAATTGGATTTCTGATTTCGTTTCTTTTCGTCGTTCTTCTAATACAGAAAGGTCAGATGCGCTGTAGAATCGAAAATGAAGGTGCGCTGTTGGCTTTGCTCGTTTGGGCTTAGTTACTGGTTCCGATTTTTCTATTCCTAAATTTTATTTTATTTTCTAACTTTTCGGGTTTTTTGAATTTTTTGTCGATTCTTTTTTTCCTGTATTAGTTTGTATTATGCATGATGGGCTAACCTTTTTTATATTTTTAAATTTAATTATATCAAATAAGCCACCATTAGTTACAGTATAATTTTAGCCAGTTACATTGAAAATTCAGCTACAAACCACTAAAATTCAGCCTAACTAAGCACTACTTAGGCTTGGTTTGATATTGTGGTGTGGTTTTTCGAAACTAGAAATTCGGATATATCAGTTTAAAACATATTATGTTTGAAGTCACAACTGTAAGATTTTATTCGCATGAGTGAAGATTTCAATCTAACTAAATTCCACGTCACCGCAAATGTAAAGAGGTCCTTTGCGCACTATACACGATTTGGATCAGGAGGAGCAGGGCGACTTGGATAAGGAGGTGAAAAAGGTGTACGGCCTACCGATGCCTTTGTATGGTCGAAGGCTGAGAGAGGTACACGGTACCATGCCTTGGGCTATTCTTGACCTTTGGATCTAACGAACAGCAAAGAAGAGAGAGAGAGAGAGAGGTGAGAAGAACAGGGAAGCAAACAAGCCCTACGTGGTCGCAGCCGGCAAAGAGCAAATCAAGGAGCACCGCTGCTGCATTCCTAGCGAGAGCGCGAAAGGTAGAGGAAGAGGGAGGATGGCGTGCCTGCACGATCACAGCTGCGAGGATCACAACTGCGCCGCCGATTGGTCGCTCTACAACCACATCGACATCCCCAAGGTCCCCTCCCTATCCCTTTCTTGTCTTACCAGTCAGATTGGGTTCTCCTTGCGAGTGGTCGTGAGCTGTGAACTCCTCTTTGTTCTTCTGCGGTTCCGTAGATCGTCACTAGTTTATCACTAGTACGCAATCTTTTGCTAGTACAATGTTTTCGGGGAGGCAGCTTATTGGGTTGTGCAAAAATTCAAGAAACGGTCGATTAGGGCGGTGACCTTTCCTTTTTTCGCGTTTCTTCATGTTGGTTCCCCTTTGCCCTACATGCAGGTGGTGGCTCTGAACGAATCTGTGGCTGGGAGCGTCAAGTCGGTCTTCAAGCCGTGGGAGCAGCGCCTCGAGACTTCTGGGGTATGTGGCAATCTCGCTGCCTCTCTATGTTGCCGTGATTTAAGCAAGTGTAGTGTAGGGTTTCAGTTAAAGATGTGAAATGTGGCGAAGCTTGCTTGTTATCTAGTTCAGTAACCACTAACCTGTAACCAGTAACAACCATAACCCTTATGATGATTGCTAAATGTACTCGGCCGGGTTTTTCTGGATAATCTGTTAGACAGCCTCCAGTAGGAATTATGTTCTCATAATCTTTTCTTTTTCCGAGAATGCATCTTGTCATGATCTAACATCTCATAAGGAAGAGGTATTGCGTCAGTTCTTGTTGTCTGCAAAATATGTCATGGGTTTAAGGCATTTGTAGTTTAACTGTCACTGCCACAGACTTTGTTTCAGTATCGATTGTTGTGTTCAGGTGTGGATGATCGTCTTCTCCTTTGATATTACATTTCGTAATTTCAATGAATGACATCGTCAGCTTTCCTTAAATTACTAGCTACTAGTTAGTTGTGAACATATTTGCACATAGAAAGACAGGGTAATAAATTTACAGAAATCAGAACATAATACTATTGCAGACACTATTATTCTACCAAGGATTTCAATTGTTTCTTAACAAATATTTTAAAAGTTTGTAAAGCTCTAATGAGATTAGCTACATAAGACATAGGCGACATGACCAAAAATGTTAGGCAGCAAAACAGCAGGCCAGTGGGGTGGGTATGGAAACATTCTCACATGTACGTTTTTTATTGTATGGTATAGAAAAATCACTTTGTTCTGTGTGAGCTCTTGTATATTAATATGCTGGTTGTATCGGGCTTCATTAATTAATCCTGTAAACTACATGGTAGTGAGATGGAAATGTTGATGCTGTGTTTTCATTGTTTATTTATGATGAGTGATTTTTCAGCACAGATCCCATTCCTTGAGTTTCCTTTCATATCTGTTACCTGCACTCTTATGAGCATCCTTGCTGCACCAGGGTTTTCTGGAGAGTAATGAGGGTGACCCTGAGTTACTTATTTTCATCCCGTAAGTAGCTCAAGTCACTTGCTAATTAGTTATATAGGTGTGTGTGTTCCCCTCCGTTTTTTATACTAATTCTGTTGGTGCTTTAAGCTACCTTACAACCTCAAAAAGAAACCATAGCCATGCGTGGAACTATTTTTACACCTTCTTCAAATTCAGGATTGACATGACATAGTGTTTAGGATACAGAAATATGGAATTTTTAGTTTTTATCCTTTGCACGCTCCAGGCTAGTGCTTGTGGATGTTGTATTGATTGGTTTATGTTCTTATTTTTCCCGATATATCAAATCATACTTCTTTCAGTGGTTCAATACCCAGCTATCATTCATTAAACTGGTGTCTGCGAAAGACATATTAGTCTGCTTACACTTTCTAGTCTCTGAATCAGGTCCTTTTTCCACCAACCCCCTTCCATCAATTATTTGAAATATCCTGAGAAAGTGAGAATTCTTTGTTAGTGTCTGTATGCTGGTTCCACATTAACCTCCTCAAGGTAGTATGGCAAAAGGTGAAATGGACATCATAGACTCATAGTGCAAGATATTTTTTTCTCCTTCCATTAAGGTTCTCTTAACAAAAAACAGCAACTTATTTGCATTCTATTTTGCACTGCTTTTTTGGTCCTTATTATTGCATCAAATTCATGATACATATGCATTTCATTTTGTTGATGTTACCTTTTAGTGGAATATACCTTGCTTCTTAGACTTGTGTTAACAGTTAAGGCATTTTTTTGTTTGTAATTCTCATTTAAGATTTGTTAAACCTGTGTCCTGTGTTCCCTTTGGTTGTAGGTTTACATCAGACGTTAAGATCAAGAGCATTTCTGTTGTTGGTGGTGCTGAGGGAACAAGTCCTTCAAGAATGAGAGCGTTAGCTTTAGAGCTCCAGCTTTTCTTTTCCTTACTCATCCAGTTCTCTCTATCTCATCGAACCATAATGGCATGAAATTTATGAATAGTACCTTGACATGTTGCAGGTTTATCAATAGAGAAGGTATTGACTTTTCTGATGCTCAAAACATGCAGCCTGTGCAGGTGTGTATTTAATTTGCTTCTTTTCTTATGCATGCCATAAGAAGAAACACCAGTTATAATTTGAGATGTATTACTTCTGCTAGGAATGGGAACTGGCAGAGAATTTGCAGGGAGTTCTTGAGTACCAAACAAGGTATTTTTTGTAATTATTTGTTCTGCTTGTGCATGTTGGTGTTGCTAACATTCACGTATTGTTCAGTTAAATTATAATGTTCAAGCTCCGGCCTCTCAAAAAAAATCTTCATGCTTCAATTTGTTTTTGGAAGATATGTTTCATTAGATAAACTGCCTTTTACTCATACTGCTCTGCTGCTTGATAGGCTGAACTTCATTACATACATGCACAGATGTTGTATAAATCAATAGTAATCATTTTGCAAGGTGTTAGATTTAAACACTAGGTTGCTTTTTTTTTCTAACACTGGGTTGCTTTTGTTTTTTTTGCTGTTTGTTGAATTGCTTCTAACTACTAAGTTTTTAAGTTCTGTTTGTACTTTGTAATTCAGTAGCTTGTCTCATTAGCAGCTCTCCTTACCTTTTTTCCTTCACTTTTTGTGATTTTGCTGTTTTTATCAGATATTCAAGTTTCCAAGGTGTGGCTAACCTGACTCTGCATTTTCCTGAGAACTTTGGTGGTGATACAACTAAGATATATTACATTGGGTTACGTGGTGAAGCTACTCAGGTACCAGAGGTTTGGTTGTTCAGTCTGAAAAGATAGTTGAATGTCATGCTGATGCTTGACTGCCCCATACCGCCTATTGCAGAACAAAAGGGATGTTGTGGCCACAATTGTGTATGAAGTAATGCCCAGTCCTTCTGATCACAAGTAAGTTTCGTTAAGGTTTGAGCTATTGCTTGTTATTGTTATACACCATTTCTGGAATTATTGCAGGGCTGCATGTAGTTATACTTGCCTTAACATATTGTAGTACTTCAAGTCTTCAATAGTTCCATCAGAGTGCTTTAGGTCCTCGTCGCTTTGGTCTCTTTTTCCCTTTTGGTTTTACTGAATCCCCAAGGTTGTGATTTAACTTAGCCCACGATAGGAAGATATTACGTACCCAAGATTGTTCCAGCCTTCCTGGAGATAGGTAATCATATGTTGCTTGAATTACAAATGGACCTTACATCTCCTGTGTGACGGTGGTTCCTTTCTAAATTTGCATTTAACTTGGCTGAATTTTATTGGTTTGACTATACTAACTGTAATACTGGTGCTTAGGAAATAAACAAGGAGTTTTTATCTTTAGCCCATCTAATTACCGAGTGCTAACTCACAGTTTTTCCATGCAAATGACTTATGTCAGCCATTATTGTTGTTTTCATGTTAATGCTTTAGCATCTATTACTAGCAATTCAGGACAGCTGTGATATCTCACTCTTTGCCATGCAGAACAAAATCTGAGAATGGAGGTGGTTTTACGCATGTTGAGTAGACGTGTCAGGTGAGAATGATTTTTCTAGTGTTGATGCTGTTGACAGCATTCCAAAGCATACAAATTAAACTACTACTGTTTCTGTTTGGCCGTTACCAATTAACTTATTTTCCATTCGTACACCATGCTTCCTCGGCAGAGCTCAAGAAACAGATCGGTGTTGGGTGCTTCTGTCGGCTGGAGGCAAATGTGACCTGACCTCTGTAAAGTTCTATTAATAAAACGATCCAGCCCTTAGCCTTGTATAGAACCAGTGTACTTGTGGATGCTGTAACTTTGTCGCGAATGCTATCATCAAAGTTGATAACTTACATGATTTTACTGATCTCTAATTGCCGGTGCTCTTCTTCCGTTTAGCATTGGAGTTCTGAAGTGATGAGGTAGACGTTTAGTACGGTGACTTATGTCGTAGTCTTTTATGATTTAAAAAGGTGTGTCTTAGATAAATTTTAATAGAATTAGGATTTTACTGTTTTAGAGTAAAATTTCTATTCTATTTTAGAGAAGGGGTAGGGAACTATATAAAGCCATAGGGGTTGATGAGAATTGAATAAATCTCTAAATACAATTTTAATATTTAATTAAGGTTAAGTGACCTCGTGTTTGTAAACCTCTTGAGGTTGCCCTTGGGGTACCCTGGTCGGAGAGACACTATGTGTTGCCTGACCAAATGACCACCCAGAGAGTCTATGAATTGGTATCTGGATCGGCTTCTAGGATATTTCGTCGAAGAGACACTATGTGTTGCCTGACCAGATGACCACCCAGAGAGTCTATGAATTGGTATCTAGATCGGATTCTAGGATATTTCTTCCGTACGGTGGATAAAACAGGTACTTTATCCACACTATACAACACAACCTTTCAATCTTAGTCTCTGACTAACATGTAGTTGTTTTCTACGTTCGTCTCCTGCTGACAACAACCAGCAATGAAGTGTTCTCTCTCTAACAATAACTGTCTCTTTGATTGGGCGCATTGATTTCATAAGGCGCCTTTTTCGGTGGATAATTAACGTCTCTTTATTGGCATTTAAGGCTGAACGAGATGAGAGAAGGAAGGAGCAATTCAATAATTTGGTTCACATCTCATTCAATTCAATATAATTAGGGCTAGTTTAATGCCTTGTTAAAAGCACCTTATAACTAGTTTACAGCAATAAAAAGCATACTTATTCTCACTTAAGAATTTCAGTCATCTTTCTTATATTATTTCGTAAGATTGGCGACTCGCTTATCGATAGCTGACGCCGTCTGTAGGGAAGAAGGCATTGAATCCTTAAATTTTTCTTCACTCAGCAGTCCTCATCCTTCTCTGTTCCCTGCTGTTATCGCTCATACGATTATGGTAGGAACTTAGGACAAGAAGAATTGGTTCGACTTGGTAGACTATACCAACCTCAACATGGACACATGCATCTACGCTATGGAACATGATACCTCGTCATCATTCTCTTCTATTCTAGGCTCACCGCTTGTTGAGACCGGTGAGATCGACTGGATGGAAGAAAATTCGTCACCCCCGTCAACAACGCTCCTAGAGGAATCGGTTGTTCCAACCAGATCAGAGTGCCCAAGTGCCTATGCAAGCCTGATGCTTGTAACACCCCGGCCCTATCCTCTGAGCCCAAAGTGCTACCACCTACTCTCTGATGCTACCGACTCTAACTTTTACCGCTGATCTTGTGAAGCAATTCCTTTATTTAAATATCAACCAAACGACAAATCGATATACTTGACACTAAGCACAACAGAGGTATAAATTTGCTAATTACCAAAAAGGTACTTAGACTATTCAATGCTAAATATGTCAACTGTAGATGACATGTGAAATACTGTTGCATGTGAAACAACTGTGTTACTCCCACCCGTACATGTCGCCTTTAACAGATACCTAAAATTAACAACAAAGCAAGGGTGAGTCCGAAGACTCAGTAAGCACACGATAAAACAGTGGGGTTGGTACAGTGATCATTCGATCACATATTTATCAACTGTAACCCGGAATCTCTAGATTTTCTCCCTGTCTCCTATTCATTTCCTATAAATGCAATGCGATGCAATACACCTCAATATGCAGCTTATATTGGTATAGTGGAGTTTCTTCACTCGTTGGTGAAACCCCTTTGCCTCCATTTCTAGATGTGCCTATCGAAGTAGGTCTTGATTTCTCCACCATCGTGGGAGGCTTACCGTCGTAGGACTTTCATGATTCTCATGATGCTATTCAAACATAATATTCTTCCAATGTTGACATTGATCATAAGCATCTCTAATCACAGCATAATCAACAGACAAGTAGGGATATCATTTCATGACTAAGCATAAATCATGGCATAAAACAATACCCGGCATCATCACAATCCACTATTCTACCATGCACTTGCCTGGTTATTCTTGTGGACGATGTGTGGAGAAGCGTCAAACCAAAATCTCCACCTGAAAGCATCACCCGAACACTCAATTCAATATCGCAATTCACACAAACATACAAACAACATCGGTTCTATGTATATAGGCAACCAACAGCGTTCCTACATGCAAACCCGATACTGATAACCTTTCACCAGACACCTTTCCGATGCCCCGATGCCAAACAATCATAATTTAATGATCACATCGACACCCTTTGAGCGCTGGATGATGATGTTGTTGGTTTTTACATGGCTTTTCTTTTTCTTGACTATTCCATTTCACCTCTGGCTTACTCAGATGTAATTAACTTATTTACTATGGCTGGTAAATCCTTGAAATCCATAGCTGAGATATGATATTTTGAGGACTTTTGCAAGCCCTCTCTGAACTTTTCTATCTTTTTAGCTTCATTCCTGACATCATCAAGAGCATATCTTGCCAGTTGATTGAATTAGTGTAAATATTCCATGATGGTTTTTCCTTCTTGTTTGAGTGCTAAAAACTCTCGGCATTTTGCCTGGATAATACCGTCAGGAACATGTGCTTGTCAGAAGGACTCCTCAAATTCCTTCCAAGATATCTCCCAGTCGGAATGCATGGTTTGGAAATTTATCCACCATGTAGCAGCTTGCCCTTGGAGTTGATGTGATGTGTATAGTACTTTCTCTTTTTCATCACATTGTACTGTTTTTAATTTTTCTCTCAATATCCATCAACCAGTCCTCCGCTGCTATAGGATCTGGTGAGGTAGAAAATACAGGAGGCCTGGTCTTTTGAAAGTCAGCCCATTTTGATGTAACTTGTGTTCCTCCTGTAGCTATTCCTATTGAACCACTTGGAGAAGCGGTTCGCATGGCAATTTGTTCCAGTAATTCTGAGTGTTGTTCCATAAGCATAGATTGGTTCATTTCCGCCTGATGTCGGTTCTGTTCCATCATGGCTAATATATTGGCAAGAGCATTCTGATTTGTTGTGACATTGTCTTGATTTGCTGGTTGGTTGCTGGGATTTTGTTCCATTCCGTCTATTGTATTTCTGCGTTGTAGAACTTGGGGTTAGCTTCACAGCGGCTTTTTAGGAACTTCAGATAGATAAGTAAGAGGTTGAATTTTGAGGTGAGTTTAAAGCGAACGAGATAAGAACTAGAGCGAATAGGAAGGAGAACACTTTGAAGACAGGAACATATAGATACTATTGACAAACAAATTAAAGGAGATAATTAAACATATTTTACTTAATGTACAAGCTGAAAGTAAACTGCTTAGTGTTCACAGTACAACTTGTTTTACAACCAAAAGCCTGACATTGGGTCTAACTATACTACTGCTACTAGGCTATCTCAGCTGCTGCACCAAAAGTCCGACTGCTACATCAAAGCCTACAAAAGGAGCTTGACCTTGGATTTTCACCATCCGCTGGATGGTGGGTTGCTTGATGTGTACTTGATCACCTCCTCAGGATCCTCTTCCTCGTCGTCATCAGTATCTTGCGCAGGTCCCTTCCCCTTGTCATCATTCCCAACCGGCGGCTTTGGGTAGCGGGCCGGTCGGAAAAGCTGACGGTATCCTCGAGCGGTGAGGAGTCGGCGGGGCTAGGACGGAACTGGATCCGCAGGTACATCTGGAGATTCTTCGCAATTAGACATTTCACCATCTTCTACCATATTCTGCCTTCGAATTTCTTGCCTCAGTATGCGGATCTCCTTCTGGGCTTGGTGAAGTTGGTTATGCAGCTCAAATGACCCTTGAACAGCTCTGGAGTCTACTGTCTCCTGATGGATGATGTACTTGGAGACCACCCTCAAACGAGGGTCATCTTCAGCTCTTGGTTCTGGAGTTGTGCACGCCTTTCCCCTATGAATGCTTTGGGGAACCATGTCATACATAGTCTCATCAAATTTGGCATCATAATACCTCCTTCAATGCAACACTGCATGTCTTGCCGCATCCTGTACAGCATCCCATTCCTTTATCCTTCTGCCAAAGAACATTCTCTACCTGTCCGGACGGATAGGAAGGGGAATCAGATCTACCCAGGCTTTCCAATCGTACTGCTCTTCATCAACATAATTGGTCACAGCATGAAACACCGGCTTGTGCCAATTGTCTGCTCCAAGGAATTGCTGCATTTCCCACAACTGGCATGGCCACCCCACCATACTTTCTGGCTTTGAATGGACAAAGTGCACCATCTGCTTAGCAGCGAAAATTTTGAGATTAGACAAAATTTGACATAATTATTTGCAAAAAGCAAAACTTAAGCAGGAATTAAACTAAGACAGATAAGGCAGCATTAAGGAAGGAAAAGATAGCAATAATACTTATATTTTATGTAAATTCTTTTTGCCTTTTAACTTAGGTTTTGCTATAAAATAGCTCTCCTATTTCTCCTTAGGTCTCAACCTACAGTCAAGCAAGCCTGCTCTGATACCACTATGTAACACCCCCATTTCTGGAGACACTACGAAACCCCGTAACCGTACAAAAATGAACAGTTACGACGTTCTGAACCTGAGTGATTATCACAACAGCATAAGTTTATAACAAAAGAACCAACTTTTATTGCAATATATGGTTTGTTAACCAGTTTTCACTAGCGGACGCGCAAGCCCACAAACCATAGTACAATACAAAAGATCCCAAGCGGCCTGAGCGAGGCTAAGACCTAAGACCAATCGTCCTCAGAGAAGACTGGTTCTTCAGGAGCTTCTTGCTCAGCTGGCTCTTCTTGGCTTCATTGGCCTTCTGTTGTTGTTTTAGCAAGTAATGAGTACAACTGTACCCAGCAAGTTACAAGGGTAAACCCTAATTTACTATTTGCAAGGATAATCAAGGGTGGGAATATATTGGTTTTATTACTTTGAGTGGATGCAGTTTTATTTGCAAAAAAATAAAATTAAAACATTTCTTCTTAAGATAGGGGTTTTTCTGTTATCAGATAAAGTTTCACCATTAATCAGATTAACAACACCATAAACTCTACTTAACGAGTCACCCAATTAACACAGCTTCATTAACCGAAAGCACAACGTATTCGAATACCATTAGTTTCACTCTGTAGAGTTGCTCAACTTTACCCACATGATTCCTTAACTCCCGCGACAAAGTTAAGAAAGTCAGGTCGTTTCACTGCTCAATTCTTTATATAGGCTTTACCCGATAGGATCACTCAGTCACGGCCAAAAACTAAACCTAAACTCCCCTTACTGTTTTAAGTGATCATTACCGTTACCTACAGCATACCTAACTCCCCGGCATCCTGTCATCTCACATCCTGTAGAGTTTCAATCGAGTTGAGCAGTTACTAAACCAGTATTGACAAATCAACTCCTATAGTTGAGCGTTCACTATGTCTTTTACTTGGCATAAGGTTCTTGTCCTTTGTAGGATTAGATATGGCAACAAAGGGGGGTGAATGGTGCCGCTTTAAAAATGCCCCCAAGTATCCACTCCAAAGACACTCTTCTCCGATAGCTACAGAGCTATGAAGGAGGGTGACTCATATTCTCTGGAAGACTTTATTGGACAGACATGAGAGCAAAAACAAAAAGAACAGAGAAAATCAGAGAACTCCCTTCAAAAAACCTGAAGGCCGGTCTGACCGCTTGTCTGGGCTGGTCTGACCGCCTTTATTGGACCGGTCTGACCGCCTGGCCGGTCTGACCGCCCGGGGTAGGCCAGTCTAACCGCTCGGCCAAGGCCGGTCTGACCGCTAGGGAGCGGTCTGACCACCGGCTATCAGCCGGTCCGACCGCCTTATAAGAACCGGTCTGACCGGGTTCATTTCCAGCAAAGCGCAGAGAGCAGAACACAAAGCAACCTGAACCCGAAAATATTCAGATCTTTAGAAAACAGGTAAACTGATGAAATTCTTCTTTTCTTTTCAGACCATCAGGTCAAGGCCTTAGACTAAATAGCATAGAGACTAGAGAAATCAAAGAAATTCATAACAAGAGAAAGAATCAAGGATTTTCACTGAAATCTGAAAATAGAATTGGGAATAAGGAAAATTCCCAAATTACTCATCATTCTCAAATCCTTTGCTCATGAGCTTTTGCAATCTACTTAGCAATCATCTCAGGACTTGAGAACCCAAATCTCAAGCCATCATATGAAGGAAAATAGGAGATTCAACCTTGCTCTGCCATGAAACCCTAATTTTTGGGGGAACAGAGGAAATTTTGCGAAGGGTTGAGAGAAGACAGAAATCAATGATTCTTTCATTTGCTCTTGGGAATGGAATGGCCAAATGGCCTTGAGTATCTCCCCATCACAGAGCACAAGATTAAAGGATACTCTCTCAAGAATTCATCTCAAAGGCATAAAGAGATAGAGAAAAATAGGTAGAACTCAACCAAATCATCTCAATCACAGCATTTCTCATATTGATTTGAGGAAGAGAGATGAATGATTACAAATGGTTTTTAACCCCTCACTACGTCCCCATACGCAGTTGGGAGAAATCACTACATGCTTGCTCACTCAAAGAGATACACACGCAGGAGCTCTCACAGAACACACCACTGCACTCTCCTGCTCTATCTACTGGGATGGATGAGCTCCCTCCAGCTGCACCCTTTGCTAAATAGAAGGTCCTCACCTCCTCAATTAGCAAATCAAGAAGTGTCACACCTCTCCCACTCCATGCCTCTCATCCACATGGGGAAAGGGTCAAAGTCAACACACTTTTGGAGGGAAAACCAGCCTCCAAACCATTACTTGAGTCAAATCTCTAATTTGCCCCTCAAGCGCCTTCCCGGAAGCTTCCTGCGTCCGGTACCTTGACCGTCTAGACCTCGACTCCTCCCTGAGTCTAGTCTCGATCCACTTTCTGCTGCCCGTCGTGTCCACCTGACACCGACTGAGACCTCCGACTCCACCTGAGTCTAGTCCTGGTCTTCGCCTCACCATGACCTAGCTCCGAAGTCCTGCAGTCACACAGACAAGTAAACCGTCACATAGCACCGCACGAAACAACATATCAATAATATCATAACTGAAAGGTACTCAACCCTAGAATACCCAAAACAAACTTAAACTCTCTAACACAACCGTCAATTACTCATCACCAACATGGGGATACCTCCACATGGTCTCTCATCCTTATATTTTTCACCTGAGGCATCAGCCACAACTTCCACTGTGCTCAACAGTACTAACCACCACCATTCCAAACCAGCCTCCACCCTAGGAGATCACATCTTGATTTTCCACAGCACACCCTTACCCTATTACCAGTTTTCAAATTCTACTGGCCAACGGCCAAAATCACTTAGTAGTACAAAATGTTGAGTGAGATGATCTATGAATATTTATACAATATTTTAATTGATACTAAGGCTGTCAAGGTGAATGTGGCCACAAATTAAACATGGCATTTATCAGTGGTAGGATCTATCTAAGTAGCATGCCATTCTAAACATTTTATTTTAAGCAATTAATATTTCACAATTATCAATAATGGAAATACATCAATTAAATAATGCAGGAATATATGGGCTTCAATATGATCAAAAACTTGCAACTTGTCTTGCTGCTCGGGAATTTCAACGATCTCGTACAATTGAGCGGCTGGCTCTGGCTCTTGAACTGCAACCTCGGTGAAGTCGGAGACTAACATAAACACATAAAATAACACATAAGTCCATACTTAATTATAATAAAGCTAGGAAAAATAATCTAATTAAAAAGGAGTAAAATGCATAAAATTTCAAATGGAGGAATTTGAATTTATTGGAGATGAATTTGGTGGAAAGGAGGCCAAATTTGGATTCAGAACGTCAAGCTGATCAAAATGGTGTATTTTTGGGATTTTTGGAATTTTCTAGATTTTGTTAGGATTTTTAATAATTTTTTTGGATTTTTAAATTGGGTGAACAGTGTTGGGTCGGCCCGGTGAACAGTGTGGCCCGACCGGCTCTTTCCCGCACGGCCGAACAGGCCGACCGGCCTGCGGCCCAAGCCGAGCACGCGGCCAAGCAAGCCGACTAGCCTGTGGTCCACGCGAGCGCGCGGCAGAAGCCCAGGACGCGCGCACGCTCGCCCGATGGACGACACGCGGACGACGCAGACGGACATGATGCGACTAGCGCAAGCGCTCGGATGGGAGGTGGTAACGGACGCTAACGGCTAGGATTTAAACGGAAGTGGATGTGCAAATGAAATGGCACCGATGGCTGTGTGAGAACACATTGCCCCAGGAGGTCATCTTCAACCTCTGGATTTCCTCCCGGCGGGAAAACAGAGTTCGCCGACTTCGGCGAACCAGCGACTTCAGCGCACCTGGGAGGGAATGGGTTTCATAGAGGGGTGCGCTTTGGGCCTAGGATTCCATTTTAGGGCTTTAGGGAGGGTGGGGTGAACGGTGATGGCTGGCGACAGCCTGGAAGGCGACGTCCCTCACAGTGGTGCCATGGAGTTCCAGTAGGTTTCCGGCTGAATTGAGAGCTTTTTAACCATTTACAGAACATCAGGATCATGGTTAAGGTGGTGATTTGTGTCGGGAGAGGCTCAAGCAAGCTGGCCACGAAGAAGGTTTTTCGGTCGACGGCGACTTCAGTCGCTAGAGTTCTAGACGTACGCTCGTGCTTAGGCAATTTCCCCACCATGTTCAGGAAGTAAAAGAGAGCATGTCAGCAAGAGGAATCAAAATGTAATTGACAAAATCACGAGATTGAGTCTAGGGTTCCCTAGGCGCAGGGAAGACGATCGACGGTGCTACAGTGAACTCAAGCTGAAATCGATGGCTTTGCGAGGTATGTGGGAGTGACAGGAGGCGTTATGCAGTGGCCATTGGGCTTTATACCTCGCGTAAGGCAGTGGCCACTTGAGGCGGTTCGGGAAGGAGCTTCCAGCGCAAGGAGAGGGCGATGAGATGGTTCTGGCACTGTGCAGGGAGGTAGAGAGGGAGGTGGCACTACAACTCTGCAGGAATGAGTGGCAATTTGACTTAAGCACTTAGTTTGAGAGAGAGAGAGAGCGCGCTGTGGTGAGGAGAATGAGCGAGGAGGAGGCGGCGCGTGGAGCAAGAGAGGGCAGAGGGACTGTGGCTGACCAGTGGGACCACTTGCGTAGGGGATGGGGATGAGCTGGGAGCGATGGCCATAAATTGGGCGAGGAGAGATCGACGCGTGAGTCGGTGGTCGAGCAAAGGCGGTGGAGAGGCGCTACACGCACGGCGCCAGAGAGAGGGAGGAGGCGGAAAGGCCAGAAAAGGAAAGTGCCTTTCCAAGGAAATTTCCAAATTGGGAAAGGAAGGAGAACTCAAGCAAAATTCAGGAAAAATTCAAAAATTTTGAATTTTTGGGTTGTTTCAGCACTGATGTGCTTCACGACTGGGTCCTTGCAAAACGTCCTCTCTTTGCTGAGATCTCAGGTGGGGGCTGCCCGTGGTCGTCGGTGGACGGGACCTTGCAGGAGCAGAGGTGGTCGAGGGTGTTAGTGTCGCTAGAAAGCCCGTCCCAGTTGTGGCGACCCATATCATTATTGATGGATAATAACACTAGTCAACATATTATCATTTGTTTATTCGGTAGAACACTGTTTTTAACAAATAACAAGTGTATTAGGGTAGTTGCAGTGGAATAATAATTGGAGACTAAAAGTAATTCATTAATTACAAGCCACGCATGGCTGAAGGTCTGTACATATGGATGCCTTGGGTTATTATAATATTTATTGTTCACCACTGCACATGACACTAAACAGAAGTAAGCATATATACATATATTATAATACATGTCTGACTCTGTACGATGAGCTACAGGTCACCTAGTCCTTCTAGTTGTCATGTACAGCCTCCACCTTGTCGTACACCCAGTCAATCCCGACCTCAAATCCCTAGGTGTCCTCATTATCAACTCCACCCTCATCAATTTTCAAGTATTCCCCAACTGAATATGGCTATGAAAGGGAGAGATTTAGTAGCAAGAGTGAGTACGAAGTACTCAACAAGTTTTTAAATAATGATGCACATTTATCTGGTTCTTACTTGATCTATTATTCAGAAAAACTCATTAACATTTTGAAAGGTTTGCAAGATTTTAACTTCTGAAATTAGTCTAACAATCATTCTAGGGAAGAGTAAAACCCTAGCGGTTTTCGTGGACTCTTATCCAAGAGACTGACATGAATTTATGATTTATTAAGTACTGCACAGACTTGTATCACTTTACCCAAATCTATTCTGAATTCTTATGGACACTGGGTCTTTCACATTACCTTTGATGCAATCCCAAATTTAGAATACAGAATATTTTCTCGACACTTATTACTATATCTCTATCTAACTAGTTAGATAGCCATTGGTCGTCCGTGGGGATCTTCTTCCAAACTCCAGTAATTCCTCGTCGGCATGTTCTCTTCTTTCTGATGTCCTTATGGCAGGGAAATGGAATGAGGAGAATTGGTTCGACCTGACTGACTACATAGAACTCAACATGGATGCCTGCTATGACTACGAGCAAACCATGTTTTCATTGTACGGTGAGGCTATCCCTGGAGATCCATCGTGAGATCATGGAGATTGCACCACAGCTAAGGCTGAGGAGGGATCCTTATCCCCTGTAGCATTACACTCAACGGAGGAACGAGTTTCCCCAAAGGGCAATAGTCAATCCGACCACAAACAGGACTGGCAACATGACAAGGGGCCTCTACCCAAGTGTTCGAGTCCCTCAGCGGCCGTCCGATCGGGCTCAACGAGTCCTAGAATTCCATATTCTGGGATTCCAATGACATCTGGTGGTCATAACTCTTTGGTTGTCCCCATAGAGAGTGTGGGTGGGCTCCCTACAAGTTCACCTGTTGTGGTTACAGACCAAACAGAAAGAGAGTATGGTAGTGGAGAGTTAGGTGAGTGAGTGGCTCCGCCCCTCCCTCATGGCTGATATTGTACTCACATACCCTCTTGGGGAGTGCTTTTACAATAGTACCCTTACATTTGAGTATCCCCCTTGGGGGTACTTATGTCATTATACATGTCCCGTTTTGGGTCTTACAACCTTCTAACAGGCCTATTGGGCTTAGGTAGGGGCCACCCCTACAACAGGAGCCTCTCATGGTGAAGGGCTTCACGGGCCGAAGCCATGCCGCTGAGCCCTTTGGCCCCCTCTGTCCCATTGGCCTGTGACCCTCGATGGACTGGATACACTTTGCTTCGTGCTGATGTGGCGAGAGCCGGCTTGTCTTCCATTCCCGGAGCTGCGCGGCCTCGAGGTCGAGGATATCCGGCAGGCCGAAGGCCTCGACGGGGCCGAAGGCCTCGACGGGGCCGAAGGCAGGGCCTCGACGGGGCCGAAGGCAGGGCCTCGACGGGGCCGAAGTCAAGGTGTGACATGCCTGGCGTGTCGGACGTTTGCAGGCGCGAAGTAAAGCTTGGGTGGCTGCCCCGGGAGGTGGCTGCGTGGCCTGTTAGTGCGCTTTAATGACGCCCGGAATCGCACCGGCCCTTGTCAGGGGCAGGCTGTCGCGGCTGCTCTATTTTTTCCATGCTGGGCGGGTGAGGGGCACGCGGCAGGCCGTGATTCAAGCGTCGTGGGATGTCAGCGGTCATACGACCGCGGCCGTTTGCCCCTTCCCCAAGGAAAGTGGCCACGCGGCAGGAATGCATTAGCGCATTACGCGCTGATCGCCCACCTACCGCCGCCTGCCGCGGCTGTCGACGGTTGCGCTGCCCGATCGTGGGTAGCCGAACCGCTGTAATTCTGCCGCTTGATCTTCTGCTTGCAGGGAGACGGGGGACTTTATAAGTCATCACCATGGGCATGCAAACACTCCCCTTGACTGCCTGCTGCTTGTGCTTGCGCTTTCCTTTCCGTTTTCTTGCGCACCCCGCTGCCACTTCCGCATCCACTCCTGCTTGTCGCCGTAGTGGGGAGGGAGGAATGGCTGCGCGCGACGAGCGCCCCGCTGCCAGCGGCGCCGCCTTAGCGAGAGCGCGTCGTCGAGCCAGCGCTGCCTGACGCCACCACCGGCGGAGTATCGCCTGGTTCTACGCGACAAAAAGCAAACCAACCATCGTTGGGATGCCATGAAGAAGTCAAAGGGCCACTGCTCCCGTGTGCTAGGGCAGAGTCGCGTCACAGAGGAGACCCTCCAAACCCTTCTTCGGGAGAAGAAGCTGGAGGACCGTGCCGGGGCTCGTTTGGCTAGGCCTAACGAGACGGAGCCGAACCCGGGGGAATCGGAGGCAATCGTCTTCGTGGCGTTCTTCGTTGCCAGGCTCCGAATCCCGTCGACATTGTTTGTTCGCGAAGTGCTGTGGGCCTATGGGTTGGAACTGGCGCAGCTGACTCCGACCGCGATCGTCCGGTTGGCCATCTTCACTTGGGCGATGCGGACGGAAGGTACCCTCCCCAGCACCGATTTGTTCGCCATCCTGCACGATGCACGGTGCCAACCGAAGAAACTGGAAGGGGAGGCATACTCGAACTTCGGCAGCGTGGACTTCGTGTTGAGGACGGATTGTGCGCATTTGTTCCCCGCGTTGGCTACAAAGGGAAGGTGGGAGTCTGGTTGGACACGGCGGTGGTTCTACCACCTCGTGACGAGCACGAGCGGTCTTCGAAGCCAGGGGAGCCGATATCATTCAACCGCTGCCCGGATGTAAGGCCTCGATCCGGCGACGAACAACAGGCGCGAAGACTTGCTGGCATCGCCCTCCGGTTCAACATGTGTGACCTCACCGAGGAGTTCACCATGTACGGATATCTCCGCTTTGTAATGGCGGAAGTACGCGGCGGGGACCCGATCGGAATGACGGCATCCATCCGGGGGTGTCTTCGCTCCATAAGCCCTCCACGCCCTGTAAGTATCGCTGCCATAGGCCCCGGCCTGCCTGCGTGGTTGCAAGCCCTTACGTATGGCATTCCGTTTTCGCGTGCAGTGTGCCGGTTAGAAGATGTGGAGCGCACGGTAGTTACGATTCTTGGGTCGTACACGGCGAAGGAGCACAAGGCCCGTGAGTCCGCAACTTCCTTGGCAAAGCAAGGGCGGATTAACCGGGTATGCGAGGTTCTGGGGATTCCCGTTCTGGAACGCCCAATGCCTATGGAACCGCCGAGCGACGCGACGGCGGTGGCGCCGCCCTCTCGAGGCGAGGTCCGATCAGAGATCGTTGTCTTCAGCTCGCCGGACGTGCCACCGGTCGAGACCGTGGAGACGGGGGGCGAAACGGGCGCTGAGCTCGAACCGATCGGTTCGGAGAGGCACCCTACCCTTGACGAGGCTTCACACGGTGGCGAGGCGGTGGGCCCGAGCCTCGTTGTTCTTGAAGACGATGCCTCGTCGCCCCCAGCGGCAGTCGCAGCCTTGTCGCTGACGACGACCACTGCGGCTACTGGGGTAACCACGGAAGCATCGCCTGTATCTCCGAGGGCGAAACGCCCTCGGGTGCGGTCACCGCCGCCTTCGAAGGGCGGTTGGCGTGGCGTGCCCCGGTGACCGAGGTCTTGACACCCGAGGATGTTTCGGCCGAGAGGGCCGCCGCTCCTCGTGCCGCCGAGGTGATCATGACCCAGGTGGAGGCCCGGCAAAGTACCGCGGCCGAGGGTACTCGAGGTAGGTGTGATTCGTTTTCCTCCCGCGACTTCACGAAACTCTCTCCGATTTGCTCGCTTATTCCGTCGACATCAGGCGAGACAAGGTCTCCCATACGAGGACAAGAATCAAGCAACGGGGGTGCCCGCGATGTCTCTGGCCTAGTTGAGCGAGGGGATCGTGCGCCCAACTGCCGAAGGCGGCGGCGGGGCTCTAGGGCTTGGCGTCTGCGACTTCGTCCCTCGGTGGGAGACACTTCGCACCTTGAGCGAGGTGGCGGAGTACGCTAGCGGCCAGCTAGATCAGCAGGCGCTGTAGTCCTGTGGGGGCGACCTTTTAGCACTTGAGCTGGGTGCCACGGAGATGAGGGTAACGATCTCTGCTCTCGCTGCATGTCCTGTGCTTATCTGATGGGTAACCTTTGTTCTTGCGCCCGTGTAGACGCTTGCGATCAGCAAAGCCCTCGAGGAGACTCGCGTGCGTGAACGAGGGCGCTGGAGGACCACTGCGTGTCGCCGACGACGCCACGCCGCCAACGACGAGCGCATTCGGGTGCTGATGGCGGAACGGGACGAGGCTATCTCCGACGCGCAGTTGGTAGGCGCGAACGCGAAGAGCGCGGCACTAGCCGCACAACGCGCGATGGAGGAGGCTCAGCCCGTCACGACGGAGGAGCGGACCGCCCTTCTACAGCGAATCTCCGCGCTAGAGGCGGAGAAGGAGCAGCTTACTGCCTCCCTTGCAGAGAAGGCCTTATCCTGGGACAACGCGTCTGCCACCGCGTGGGGGGCGATGGGGTCTTTGGAGCAGGCCCTCCGGGGGCTTTCCGTGCACATGGAGGACGCCACTCATAGCCGTCAAGACCTGATGGAGACGCTTGGGCGAATCGAGGAGGGCTCTAGCGTCGCCCTTCGCGGCGCCAAGGCCTTCGGCACCCACTGTGGCTACATGAGTGCTGGCCTTGCCCTTGCCTTGCTGCACGCTGGTGGGTGTGAGCATTTCAATGAGCTGGCGAACCCCCAGCTTGACTTGCCCGTCCAGCCCAGGATGATATTTGATGTGGTTCGCGCTGCCCAGCCCGCCATCTGAAACTTCCACAATCGGATTTGGAATTACATCGGGGAGGGGCCGCCACGGTTGCTTTGCAACAGACGCTGCACGACGAGGGGGATGAGCTCCGCTGGCTCGAAGAGGTTCCTCGGCGCAGCGAAGGCAGTGCGGGCACTCGTCGCGGCGAAGATGGCGCAGACTTGTAGGAATAATGCTGGGTTTTGGTGCGCACCGCGTCGTGTGTATGTCTGCTACTGTAATGCAACTTCTGTCTAACACGAGCTAAGCGACAACTCTCCTGTGCTCCTTTTGTTATGTAATATGCTGTGAGCTGGGGTGTCATGTAAGGTGCGGGTCCTCGGGCTTGACATCGTTCCTCGTGCTGATAGTAGAGAGCAGACTGGCGAACGCCTTGCGCCGCGGACCCCAAGCTTCGGAAGTAGTCGCGCGAGCGCTCCGTCCCCTATCGTCTGAAGTGGTGGCAGCGGAGCCGGCACCTAGTCGAAGTAGACGCACGAGCGCTCCATCCCCTACCCTTCGAAGTGGTGGCAGCGGAGCTGGCGCCTAGTCAAAGTAGACGCGTGAGCGCTCCGTCCCCTACCCTTCGAAGTGGTGGCAGCGGAGCTGGCGCCTAGTCGAAGTCGACGCGCGAGCGCTCCGTCCCCTACCCTTCGAAGTGGTGGCAGCGTAGCTGGCGCCTTAGTGGTTACATGCGTGGGAACTTCGACCACATCTTATTTATACTTCGGGGAGTACGCACAAGGACAGTGCTTGCACGTGCGTGGGGGTACCCACGTCTTGTTTATACTTTGTAGAGTGCGCAGGGACAACATCCGCGTCTTATTTATACTCCGTAGAGTGCGCGCGGAGACGTCCCTCCGCTGCGTCTTGTTTATACTCCGTAGAGTACGTGCGGAGGCAGACCTCGACGCTACGCCTTATTTAGAGTCCGTAGACTGCGCACGGAGGCGAGCCTCTGTGTGTTGCGGGTGGTGAAATTGCGTGGAGGTGAACCTCGACGCTACGTCTTATTTATACTCCGTAGAGTGCATGCGGAGTCGGACCTCAACGCTATGTCTTGTTTAGAGTCCGTAGAATGCGCGCGGAGGCGAGCCTCCACGCGTTGCGGGCGGTGAAATTGCGTGCGGAGGCGAACCTCGATGCTACGTCTTATTTATACTCCATAGAGTGCGTGCGGAGGCGGACCTCAACGCTACGTCTTGTTTAGAGTCCGTAGACTGCGCGCGGAGGCGAGCCTCTGCGTGTTGCGGGCGGTGAAATTGCGTGCGGAGGCGAACCTCGATGCTACGTCTTATTTATACTCCGTAGAGTGCGTGCAGAAGTGGACCTCAACGCTACGTCTTGTTTAGAGTCCGTAGACTACGCGCGGAGGCTCGCCTCCGCGCGTTGCGGGCAGTGAAATTGCGTGCAGAGGCGAACCTCGACGCTACATCTTATTTATACTCCGCAGAGTGCGTGCGGAGGCGGACCTCAACGCTACGTCTTGTTTAGAGTCCGTAGACTGCGCGCGGAGTCGAGCCTCCGCGCGTTGCGGGCGGTGAAATTGCGTGCGGAGGCGCACTCGACGCCACGCCTTATTTATACTCCGTAGAGTGCGTGCGGAGGCGCACCTCAACGCCACGTCTTTTTAGAGTCTCAGATCGCGCGCGAGGCGAGCCTCCGCGCGTTGCGGCGATGAAATTGCGTGCGAGGCGGACCTCGACGCCACGTCTTATTTATACTCCGTGAGTGCGTGCGGAGGCGACCTCAATGCTACGCCTTGTTTAGAGTCAGATCGCGCGCGAGGCGAGCCTCCGCGCGTCTTTATTTATGCTCATGCATAATGCACACGAAGGTGACCCTTTGCACGCTTTTGGTATGAAACGAGAAAATTTGCATGAACGGTGCACTTTATTAAATTCTCGCTTTGCGGGTGAGCGGTTACAAGAGGTAAGGCACTAACCGCGGCGCTTGCGCCCGCCGGCCGTGGAAGGTCCTTGCGCCGCATACCGACTTAGGCGTAATACCGCCGATGATCGCTCGCATTCCACGTGTGGCGGAGCGTCTGCCCTTCCAAGGTGGCTAAGCGGTATGCTCCCTTCTGTAGGGCTTCCGCGACGATGTACGGGCCTTCCCACCTGGATTCGAGCTTGCCTACCATCTCGGCGTGGAGTGCCATCTTAAGGACGAGGTCTCCTGGTCTGAATTCGCGTGGGTACAACGAACGATCGCGACCGCGCACCATCTGTCACGCGTACTTTATAACGTGCTGTGTTGCGCTTACCCGGTCCCCGTCAAGGAGGTCCATGGACAATTGGCGCTCCTCGTCTGGTGCTTGGACGAGGACCCGTCGCGAGCCAGCCTTTATTTCTTCAGGTGTGACCACCTCGTCACCAAAGAGGAGCTTGAATGGCGTGAACCCTGTTGGGCGTGTGACCGTTGTACGAAGGGACCAGAGGACGCTATGGAGCTCGCCCGGCCACTTCCCCTTTGGTAGCCCGACAAGGCGCTTCTTGATTGTGGTGGAGATGGCGCCATTCGCCGCTTCCACCGCCCGTTGGGTTGTGGGTGTCCAACCGAGGCGAATCAGAGGGTGATGCCCATGTTGTCGTGAGAATTCTTTGAATGGGATCGCATCGAGTGCGCACCATTGTCGATGGTGATCTCCACGGCACGCCGAATCGGCATATGATGTTCTGCCAGAGGAAGCATTGTATAGCTGCCGAGGTAATCTTGGCCAGGGCTACCGCCTCCGGCCACCTAGAGAAGTATTCCAGAGCGACCGCTATGAATCGCAGGTCACCTGGGGCCCTGGGAAGCGGTCCCACGACGTCTATGCCCCATCACACAATGCCATACCGGGTATGGGATGGAGGTTGTCGGGGCTGCGGATGGCCCTTCCCATCCACCGCAACCTTGACAACGGCGCACGAGATCCTGGGCGTCTGCGACAGCTGTTGGCCAATAAAAACCCTACCTGAATGCCTTGCCCACCAGAGACCTTGGTTGGAGGTGCGAGCCGCAGAGCCCCGCATGAATTTCTACGAGGAGGCGATTTCCTTCTTCGCGCGGGAGGCATCGCAGGAGCGGTCGCAGACCCCTTTTTGTAGAGCACCCGCCGAGCACTGGAAGGACCTAGCGCGGTTGTAAACGCCGAGCTTGGAGGGTCATCGGCCGCGATGCCCGCGAAAGCGAAAAGGGGTTCCCGCCAGTCACCTTGCTGGGTGATCTGGTGGATGAGGGCCGCATCACGGTTATCCTGCTCGATGGCCGCCGCTAGCAGGACTTCGTAAAATGCCCCTTCGGGAGTTGGGAGCTGCTGACTGGCAGCATTGGCGAGGACATCGGCTTGCTCGTTGTCTGCTCGAGGGATGGCCTTCACCGTGACACCCAAAAAGTGACGTTCCTTCGCTCGTACGGCTGCTAGGTACTTAGCTAGCTCCGGGTCCTTGGCCTGGTATGACTTGTCCACATGGCCCGCCACTAACCGTGAATCAGTGCAGACGAGGACTCGCCTCGCTCCCATCGCTTTGAGCTTCCCGAGGCCGAAGAGTAACACCTCGTATTCGGCCGTGTTGTTCGTAGCCGAAAACGCTAGGCGCGCTGAGTACAACAGACGCTTCCCCTCAGGTGTGGTAATAACTGCGCCCACTCCTGCGCCCGCAACGCCATAAGCTCCGTCCGTGTTAAGCATCCACACCGGGTCTTCGACCTGGAGGACAGGTTGAGCTGGAGGGGTCCATTCCGCGAGGAAGTCCGCCAGAACTTGAGACTTGATCGCCGTTCGGGAGACGTATGTTAGGGAGAATGGGGCAAGCTCGGCCGCCCATTTGCCGATTCGCCCCGTGGACTCCTTGTTGTGCAAAGATCTCGCCGAGGAACGAGGATGGCACCGTTATCGGGTGCGCCAGGAAGTAATGCCGGAGCTTTCTTGAGGCCATGACCAGCGCGTAAACAAGCTTCTCGAGCTCGGTATATCGCGTCTTGGCGCCCTGGAGGGCTTCGGAGACAAAGTACACTGGTCGCTGGAGAGCGCCCTCTTCGAGGACGAGGATGGCGCTGACCGCCGTTGCCGAGGCGGCGAGGTAGAGTAGGAGGGGAGCCTCTGGCGCTGGGGCCACCAGAGTGGGAAGGGTTGCGAGGTGTTTCTTGAGGTCGTCGAAGGCCTTTGCGCAGTCATCGTCCCAATGAAACCCATCGCAACCGCGGAGAGTCTTGAAAAATGGCAAGCCCAGCTCCACTGCCCTGGAGAGGAAACGACTCAGGGCCGCCATGCGGCCAGCCAGCCTCTGGACCTCCCGCGTCGTCTTGGGCGGTTCCATGCCCAGGATAGCGTCGACCTTGTCGGGGTTCGCTTGAATGCCTCGCCCGGATACGAGGAAGCCCAAGAGCTTGCCCGCCTGCACGCCGAAAACACATTTGTCCGGATTAAGCTTAATGCCCGCCTTCCTGAGGTTGTCGAAGGTCTCCTGAAGATCCCGACCATGGGAGGCGAGCTGCCTGGTTTTTACTACCACGTCATCCACGTAGGCCTCCACATTCCTCCCTAGCTGAACGGCTAGGGCCAGTGCGACGAGGCGGGTGAAGGTTGCGCCCACGTTCTTCAAGCCGAAGGGCATCCTGACAAAGCAAAAGGTCCCCACCGGCGTAATGAAGCTGGTTTTGTCCTCGTTGTCTTTGGCCATGTAGACCTGATGGTAGCCGGAGTAAGCGTCCAAGAAGCTCATGAGCTCGCATCCGGCGGTGGCGTCGACCAGCTGATCTATGCGCGGTAGAGGGTAATCGTCTTTCGGGCATGCCTTGTTGAGGGCGGTAAAGTCGATGCACATGCGCCAGGCGCCGCTGGCCTTTTTGACCAACACCGGATTGGCGAGCCAGTCCGGATATTGGACCTCGCGGATGACCCCCGCCCGAAGGAGCTTCGCCACCTCCACCTTGGCCGTTTGCTGCCGGTCCATGGACATACGGCGAAGTTTCTGCATGACTGGCTTGGCGTCAGGGCGGATCGCGAGGTTATGTTCGATGAGGGCGCGGTCCACACCTTTGATATCCTCCGGGGACCATACGAAGACATCTATGTTGGCCCGAAGAACTCAGAGCAAGTCTTGCTCGACGTCCGGAGGGAGGCCCTCGCCTATGGATACGAGCTGCCCCTCTGCCTAGAGTGGCACCCTCTTCACTCTGCCCTCCGGGTGGGGCTTAGGTGTCCATCCTGGGGCGGATGGCGTGTTCGCCTGGTACTTGTCGGCGAGGACGTGCACCTTACGGTGCAGGCTTCCAGCTCCGATTTCAATACTCCTGGCCATATCCTGATCGCTGAAGACGGTGATGACGCCCCGCCGGCCTAGGAGCTTCATGCATAGGAAAGCGTAGTGTGGGACCGCTTCTAAGGAGTTGATGGCAGGCCGGCCCAGTATGGCATTATACGGATACGAGACGTCCGCGACGTCGAAGACGACATCTTCCGTCCTGGCGTTGTCGGCCTGGCACAAGGAGACTTGGAGGCGTACCTGACCCAAAGCCTTCAGTGGCTGCCCTCCAAGGCCCTGGAGGGGGGCTTCCAAAGCTTTTAGTAGGCTCCGAGGTACTCCCATACGATCAAGGGCCTCCGCGAACAAGATGTTTGCGGAGCTCCCTCCGTCAATGAGGATACGCCTGACGTCGCAACCTGCGATGTCGTCCTGGATGACCAAGGGATCTTGGTGGGGGAATTCCACGCCTTGGGCATCGGCTGACGTGAAGGTGATGCTGCGATGGGATGCCCGCAGAGGTGGTTGTGCTGGGGAAGTGCTCGACGAAGAGCCTCCAGTGATGAAGTTAACAACACGGCACCGGGTTTCTCCGGGGGGCCTAGCACGCAAGGGACTGCCTTGCGCACGCTGTACGTGGGCTATTGCGGGGGTCAGTGTCTCCGAGGCCCGTACGTGGGCTATCGCTTGTCGCAACGCCGCGATTTTGGTGCATGCCCGTGTGAAATGGCCCCCGTAGCTGTGCACTTCGCACCATCTGCCGTATTCTAGGATTTCCTGCTCCGCACGCGGCTTCCTTCACGTTCCCCTCCGGCGCACGAGGTTAAAGCGGCTTCCCAGGGAACGCCTTGCGCAGCGAGGACGTGGCGGCCTTTTGGGGTCTTCGCCGGTTACGCCGGGGCTTGCGCCTGTTGTATGGCGAGTTTTGGGGCACCCCGTCGTCGACGCGCTCACGAGTGTCACTCGCGGATGCTTGCTTGTATTTTGTCCTCGGGTTGTCTCTTGTGCTTCTCCTTTGCGACAACCCCTCCGCTTGCCCGGCATCGGAGCTGTCGCCGCTGCGCCTCCGCGCGTCCTCCTCGGCTCGGGCGTACGCTTCCATTTTGTCGAAGAGCTCTGCCACCGACTTGAGTGGCTTCCACACGTTATATTCAGCGAGTGGTCCCGGGCGGAGACCTTGCATCGCTGCATTGATGATGCTTGCCTCGTTAACGTCCCTGACTTTGCAGCGTACCTTGGCGAAGCGTTTGAAGTAAGTCCGGAGCCCCTCCTCGGGTTTCTGCTTGACTGCGAAGAGCTGGTCCGCATCGACACGCTCGATGTAGTTTCCCTGGAAGTTGTTGTAGAGTCGATCGCGGATCTGTTCCCACGCGTAGATGGACTGTGGTTCGATAGTGAAGAACCAGGACAGCGCCACCCCTTGTAATGCGAGGGGGAGTCCTTTTGCCTTCGTGGTGTCGTCTCCGCCAGCGGCTTCGATAGCGGTCTCATACATGCGCACAAACTCTCGCAAGTCGGAGTCACCCTTGTACGCCTCGATGGCACCCGGGAACTTAAAGTCCTCGGGCCATGCCACTTGCTGCAGGCCCGCGGAGAGCGGGGACTCCAGGTCTACGCGCCGTAGTGGGACGCGACTGGACGCAAGAGCGTCGCGGCTATTCGCCCTTTCCGAGGTGGGCTCAGACGCAACCACCAGCGTGGCGCGTTGGCTCCGAGCCTCTTGTATGTCTCGCACGGCCCCGCGGGGATCTGATAGCTCCCGCTGGAACGTGTTGAGGGCCGCCAGCAGGGCGGTCTCCACTGCCGACATGGCTGGGGCCGTCGGTGTGCCCGACGGTACGATCGGCACAGCGGTGACCACGGCCTGCGCGCCCAGGCTACACTCCGCGTTGTCCTGGAGGACCCTGGAGCCGGTGATGAGGTCCACGTCGTCGCCGGGACCATTCACCGCTTCTATGCCGAGTGGGAAAGTGGACGCGCCTGCGTTGCCACCGCCGGGGTTGGTGGTCGGGGTGGTGGTGGCGGGGTCGGGCGGCGCGGCGACGACGGCGGGGTCGGGCGTTGTGTCGCTGGTGGTGGGATTGGCCGTCGCGGCGATGACGGGGTCAGGCGCCGCGTCATGAACATCGGTGCTCACGGTCGTCACACCCACGCCGCCACCCGTACCTGCAGCTGCTAAAGCCAAAGCCCTGGTATTAACGCGAGATTTCGCCGCCTCCGCCTTCTTCTTCATCACCAACGGTGAAGCTTTCTTTGGTGCCATCCTCCTTCAGATCTGGAGGCTTGCTCTTGTCCTCCCCACGGACGGCGCCAACTGTTGTGGTTACAGACCAAACAGAGAGAGAGAGAGAGAGTTTGGTAGTGGAGAGTTAGGTGAGTAAGTGGCTTCGCCCCTCCCTCATGGCTGATATTGTACTCACATACCCTCTTGGGGAGTGCTTTTACAATAGTACCCTTACATTTGAGTATCCCCTTGGGGGTACTTATGTCATTATACATGTCCCGTTTTGGGCCTTACAACCTTCTAACAGGCCTATTGGGCTTAGGTGGGGGGCCACCCCTACAACATCACCCATACTTCCACAGGGTTTAGCTCCAACATTAGATAGTTATAACCCAGAATTCTCCTTCCTGGTGGGGGTTTACTCCAGGTCGCGATGCGCTCTCGTTGGACGACTCTTCAAGCGAGGGGGCCTTTGACGGAAGTGGAGATTATCGACAAGTGGTCTTCACCCTCCCCGCAAATACTGATCGCTCTCTCGAAGGAGGGGTTGACAATGCTCCCCGGTGATCACACATTGCGACCCCTTATGGTGATGGTGAGGAGACCTCCACTGATGAACCAGGTGAGTATTCTAATGAGCGTGGGAGAAATCCTTGAAATATCACTCTCCTTTAAGGCAGCCTCAACTAGCCTCAGATATTGAGGATCCCGAGACCATTCGAAGGAGAAGATTGGCTGCCCAGAGGTCTTTGCCTAGGCACATCTAGTACTAGTCTAAAGAGGCAGAGAGCTTCAACGCATAAATGATCTGCTCGAGAATCTAACTCAAGAGCTTGCTCGAGCACCAGGCTATGACCACTTCGATGAAGGGATTGCACGAAGACTCTGCGAGTCGAATAGGTATGATTATGTCTAGTCATTTGTAGAACCCACCTCGAGAAAACCAATATGATGATAGGTCACGTCGTTCTTCCAATCACAACTCCAGTCATAGAAGAGTTCCTCGAACGACCCCGGACCGATGAGCTTATGGAGGAGGTGATCGATCACCACTTCGAGCAATAAATCTATAACAACAGATAGGATATAAGGAGTATTACCTTCAAATGGACAAGACCTATTACAGGTCGGATCCATCGACTGCCGGACATCACCGAATACGGTTGCCTGGAAACACCAATAATCCATTCCTGCAAAAGAGACATCATGATCTTGTTATTAGATGTCTGGCATCACACCTGAACCCCGAGCATTATGCTAGCCACCGCAGTTTCGATCATTAAACATGGAGAAGTTCGATGGGTCCTAAAATCCCATCGAGTTCCTTCAAATTTACACGACCGCAGTTCAAGCAGCAGGAGGAGAGCATGTCGTGGTGAACTACCTTTCAACTGTGCTCGAGGGATTCGCTCGATCATGATTGCTGAATCAACCACTAGAGTCGATCCATTTGTGGCAGCATCTTTGTGATCTTCTAGCCAATTTTCAGGGCTCATACAATTGCCCCGGGAAGGAAGACGACCTGCACCGGATTAGACAGAGCAGCAATGAGACCCTACAATAATTCATTAGGTGTTTCAGTCAAGTTCATAATTCTATTCCAGAGGTTTCTGATACTTCTGTTATCAGAGCATTTAAGCAAGGAGTCCACAATAGAAGGTTCACAGAAGATATCACTTTGAATCCTTCAACTACTGTCAAAACTGCTTTAGATGGTTGATCAGATATCTGAAGCAGTTTTGAGATGGTTGATCATTATGCGACTGCCACAAAAGCAGTCAAGTGGAGTAAGACCATCAACCAAGCCAATCGAAGTACCAAAGAGGTAGGCGAAGGTAGCAAAAGGAAGGAGAAGGTCAAGAAATCCAAAAACATGGCAAAAGGTTAGAAGCCTCAAAGCCAGAAGTTCCAAGGAGATCTTGGTTGTGGGCGATAAGGAGCCATAGAATTCTAAGCAGTACTCTTATCAGGGCAAGGGCAAAATCTCGCTCGAAAGGATAACAAGCCAAGGTGGTCTCCTCACCACAAAAAGAAAGGGCACAACCTTCGTAATTGCCGAGTTTTCCAGCGAAAGCTCGAGGATTACTACGTCGGCAAAGGACCACTTCCCACACTCGACGAGGTGGGACAAACGAGTGGTCAAAAGCAGTCAGATAAGGATGAGGAGATACCATTTCAGGATCCATAGCACACCATTGAGCACATCTACAGAGAATCATTAGCATACGAGTCAAAACAATAGTATAAAGCTGTCAAACATGAGGTAAACTCTATTGACCATTCCTTTGTTAATCATCTACCTAAGTGGTTGGAAGTCACTATCTCTTTCGAGAAAAGTGATTGTCCGATCCCTTCAAGTCAACCAGGTCAGTTTTCAATTATGGTTGAGCCCACCATCAATAACTATTGAATAAATTGAATGTTGATTGATGGCGGTAGTTCTTTAAATATTTTGTTTGTAAGTGCTCTGGACGAGATGCAAGTCCCTCAAACAAGAATAAAGCCTGTATGATACTCATTCCATGGGATCGTACCAGGATCTTTAGCTAAGCCAATTGGACAGGTTTCTCTACCTGTTACGTTTGGTTCTCCAGGCAACCTCAGAACAGAGAAAATCTCTTTTGATGTGGGCGATTTTGACACGATGTATAACACAATACTCGGTCGACCAACTCTGGCACATTTCCTAATTGTTGCTCACTATGCATATCAATGTCTTAAAATGCCAGGTCCCAAAGGAGTGATCACAGTCCGATGTAACAAAAAGATGGCGCTTACATGTGACCGCAAGTCCCTTGAGGTGGTCAGTCAGTTACCAACTCAAAAAGCAAGTAAGGCATAGCCTTCGACCAAGCACTCGAAGTCTAAAGCTACGCTGAAACTGAACGAGCAAGTCAATGAGCCTTCGAAGACCGTTTGCATTGTGGTTACTTCTGACCCTACATAGGAAGAGGCTCTCATCACCTTCCTTCGGACAAACACAGATGTATTTCATGGTAATCATCTGACATGCCCGAGGTCCCCAGGGAGGTGCTCGAGCATAGGTTAGCTCTATAGCCCGATAAGCAGCTCATAAAGAAAAAATTGCAGAGATTTACACTTGATTGAAGGAATGCTATTAGGTCTAAATTGAATAAACTACTGAAAGCAGGCTTTATAAGAGAAAGTAATCACTCAGAGTGGTTGGCCAACCTTGTAATGGTTAAGAAGTCTAATAGTATGTGGCGTATGTGTATAGCCTATATTGATCTTAATAAAGCTTGCCCAGAAGATGATTTCCCTCTTCCTCGTATCGATCAATTGGTTGACTCTACTGTTGGTTGTGAAACATTAATTTTTCTAGATGCATACTCTGGGTATCATCAGATTAATATGTGTTCGAAAGATGAAGAGAAGACCGTATTTATTATACCATATGGGATATTTTGCTATGTCAAAATTCCATTTAGGCTCTATTGTGATTGATTCAGCACTTATTGAGAAAAGGTCTTACTAAATTTTTTGTTTTTAGAAGACTATTTTACCCTCCTTGATTTTAATTCTTGTTAATATGCCTTCTATTTAGCAAATTAAACTAAAGAAAGAAATACTTGCAATTAAAAACCAACCCTAGATTCTTGTACCAGGAACACTCAAGAACCTGCTCTCGAGGTCACCCAAACTACATGCTTGGGGAATGCTCAGGGCTTCACCACCTGAGTACGCTCGAGTATGCCACAAACCACTCGTCCAAGAAATATTGGTTTAGAAATGTTGTTTACTAAGTTTTTTTTTTGTGGTTCGCTATATTATGAGATAGACGCATCTCTTTTCTTTCTTGGAGGTTAGAAGGGATAAGTGAAGAAGATCTTATAGGAAGGATCCAATTTAAAGCTATTTGAATCCAAGGTAAGATATAATTATGTACCTTAATATTTATTTTACTCATAGTTGGCTTGAATTGTCACTTGTATACTCAATCATGTTCGAGAAGCAAACTAAATTATCAATATAAGAAGGAAATGACAATAACATGCTAGACATCAACAGGAGTGTACATGAGAATAAATAACACTGTGAACATGGCATTTAATTAGAATATCATACTCAAATTGTAAGTACAAAAATATGAGAGTACAACATCTAAAAATGATAGCACCACATAGAAATAATAGAATAGTAGTTTAGACCAACAGGTACCTAATCCATGATACATAAAATGAAAGTAGTGCTACAATTGAATTACAATGACTTAAAGAAATAAATAAACCAAGACATAAACTGATGCAATCCCTGGGAAGTTACTACTACTACTCATTATCCTATGCATGCATCTCCCTCCTGCTGGGTCTCCCCTCCTATGCCTACACTACCTCCTGCCTCAGGAAAAGATGGCTGATCACCACAAAGGTGACTAAAGTGAGTGTGGAATAGGGTGACAGTAGTGCTGGCATCCTAGACTGCTCCTGGGTGTATGGAGATATGTGCCCCATAGGTCCCCAAATCAGCTATAATGGGGGATGGGAATACTGAGTGATAGGATAATTTGATTGGCTGTCATTGGGGAAAATGGGGAAGAAGTCGATGGGTGTAGGTGAGACATAAAGTGGTATGTAGGCTGAAGGGGTGGAGAAAAAGTAGTGGGAAACTCCAAGGAACTAATTGATGGGTGGACCTTGGGTGCATCAGCTCCGGTGTCCCAGGGAGGAAAGATCTGGGATGCCGGACTGGCTAAGGCATTCTACTGGTATGTAAAGATAAGAACAATACGGTCTAGATCGGCCTCCAAATATTGCTCTCTCCAGTGGGAAGTAGATGCCTCTGCCCTGTTGAGAACCCTTGTGAGGGAGTACTGCAACAGTGTGTCAGCCATCGTAAGGGTGCTGAGAGTCTCTCTCTGGGCTCTCCAAGATAGAAGGTGTGACCTCAATGGTTGGGCCGGTTCCACTCTGGGTTGGGCCATACTCCTCTCCCAGGCTACTTAGGGCTATGAATAGAACCTCCCGAACTGGGTAGTCCAAAGGAAATCCCGAAAATGCACCCTCAATGTAGTAAGGGCCCGCCTAGCTACAGTCTGCAGGGTGTTATAACAAGAAAATAAAAAATGGTCCTCAAAGTACTCTATCCTATAATCCGGAGCTAGGGGAATGCCCGTAACTACTACTACTACTCGTCGGGGTAGTCTCCTGCTGTTGGCTCCTCCAAGTACTCGAGGAAGGGTCCTAGTGCCTGCACCATACATCGTAAAAGCGTGACATGGTCTCCGTGAACCTCGCTCATGGGGATTGAAAATCGAACCATCCTGCAATTAGAGTTTCTGTCAGTTGTGATTGTCTAACTTACAGAAGAAATAAGTTTTTAGAAAGATAAATTTTTGGGACTAAACTATATAAGTGACATTAGGTAAATATTTATAGATAGTATTTTAGTGCAATATATCAAGAAGGTAAAGTTCACTTAAGTTTCTAGTAGTCTCTAATTATAGGGGTGGTCATCGAACCATCGTTTTGATACCACCTATGGCGACCCATGTCATTATTGATGGGTGATAATACTACTCAATGGATTTTCATTCGTTTATTCGGTAAAACACCATTTTTAACAAATAACAAGCATATTAGAGTAGTTGTAGTGGAATAATAATTAGAGACTAAAAGTAATTCATTAATTACAAGCCACGCATGGCACAAGGTCTGTACATGCAGATGCCTTGGGTTATTATAATATTTATTGTTCATCACCGCACATGACACTAAACAGAAGTAAGCATATATACATATATTATAATACATGTCCAACTCTGAACAATGAGCTACAGTCGTCTAGTCCTCCAAGCTATCATGTACGGCCTCCACCTTGTCGTACTCCAGGTCAACCCCAGCCTCAAATCCTTGGATGTCCTCATTATCAACCTCACCCTCGTCAATTTCCAGGTATTTCCCAACTGAATATGGCTTTGAAAGGGAGACATTTAGTAGAAAGAGTGAGTACGAAGTACTCAGCAAGTTTTTAAATAATAATGCACATTTGTCCTCACATTTATCCGGTTCTTACCTAATTTGTTATTCAGAAAAATCTATCAAAGTTTTGAAGACTATGCAAGATTTTGACTTTCAAAATTACTCTATCAATCATTCTACGGAAGAGTAAAGCCCCAGTAGTTTCTGTGGACTCTTGTCTAAAAGATTGGCATGAATTCATGATTTATTAAGTACTGCACAGACTTATATCACTTTACCCATAGCTATTCTGAATTCTTATGGACATTGAGTCTTTCGCATTACCTTTGATGCAATCCCAAATTCGGAATACAAAATGTTTTCTCAACTCTTATTACTATTTCTCCATCCGATTATTTAGATAGCCGCTGGTCAAGCGGATCTGAATACTCGACGCTCCACCTTTGCTAGTATAAGAGCCTTAGAACTCTTGGGTTCTCTACCAGTCCTGAGTTCCTCTCCTAGTTGATTACTTACCCATTATGGAGATATTAGCATAAAAATAGAGTAACATGTTTCGCCCACCAGAGATGGGAAATATAGTTGATACTGTTTCACGGCTTATTTCAGAATGAAGATTATTTTCTAGTCCTTATATTATATTCGTATGTAGCCAGTTTCACCTACCTTTGAAATCTCTACCATAGCACCATCTACCCTTCTTTACTATCTTTTCATTGCAGGCCACTGCTCCTTCCGCAGTTCTACTCCCTTTATCTTCTTATCATGTTCCGTTTCTTTTGGTCACTTTCCTTTTTCTTTTAGAAATTACTTTTGATGCATGATGATCATAGAAAATAACTGTATTGAAATATTTCATGTACCACAGCATGCTTACAAAGCCTACTTTACTTGCCTGACTGATAGGTAGTAGTCTCAGTGGTGGTCTAGACAATCTCCTCCCCTGGAACCAAAACCTCTCCTAAATTATTTTAGGCTAGAATTCATTTTCAATTTTTTTAGTTATATTTTAGACGAAGCAACAACCCTTGTTGAGCATTTATATTCCTTTGTTATTATTCTGGAAGTTATGTTTTGCTACGTCACTTAGTAATAACTATCATTTTTATCAGCTTTCTCATGTATATTATCTTTTTTGTGAGGGCTTAGATTTATTTATACCTTTTTATTCAGGTTTTTTACTTTCCTTTTTGTTTCTTGACTTGACCCAAAGGTCCAATCACTATGCACGCAGTCTTGGCCCATTTCTGCTCATCCACCGTATGAGGCCGACCGATCTCTCCTTATCCCTTTCTTTTTTCGGTTCTATAGCTGCTCCTGAATCCCCTCGTCTCTAGGGATGCAAACGGATCGAATACGGACGGATAATATCTTTACCATATTTGTTTTCATTTTTTTTTCTCGGATGCGGATATGAATACGGATACCTCGGATACGAATACAAATACGAATAATATCGAATACAGATACGGAGCGAATACGAATCGAAACGAATATTGTCACGAATATTTATCGAAACATGAAAAACCCCTTAAACTATACATCCAAAATCAATGAAAACGCATAAATAGTTTATATTGTCAAAACATTCATGAAATCTAAACAAGCATAAGTATTTTTATCCACAATAGTCATACCGTTATACAGATTTTAAATCTTCAAGTGGCAGTTAATTTTTTTCTAAAGTTCTAAATAATTCTTAATGGATTTCTACCATTTACATGTGACTAATAAATTAATTAAGTATTTAAATTTGCATCAAAATGATTTAAACAGGAGTACATTAATTTAATCGGTACAAAATTTAATCCACTAACAATATTAAATTTATTTTTTAATAAATATAAATATTTGCTAGTGGTGTTTGTAATTTAATATGATTAAGGAACCTAATGCCTAATGGTAATGGAGGCTTATGGCTTGGTTGGGCTAGTGAGCTGGTGACAAGGGAGATGAGAGAGGCTGACTTGGACTGGGCAATGTTGGGCTGAAATCCCGGATATTCGTATTCATATTCGATCCGAGAATTATCCGAAGAAAATCCGATCCGACACAATCCGTATCCGTTTTCATCGGGATCAGTCAGAAACTATCTGATCCGTTTTCACCCCTACTCATCTCCCTTCTTCTTTCTTGGTGACTCTACCTAGCTCAGCCTCACCGGCCAAGGCACTGCCAACGGCGAGTTGCCCCCTCACATAGTGCCTAGTTCACCACGCCTCCTCTTCATGCCCCCCTCGGGCGCCACCATGTTTCGACTCACCTGGTGTTCTCGCCACCTCCCTGTTTGCCACCGATCCAGATCTAGCCGGTTCCCTCAATTGTTTTGAGGGTTCAACTCCATGGATTTGGTCCAAGGTGAGTAGATATTGGTATTTTCCTAACTATATTCATTTTCCCCTCCATTCCCATTTCTCTTTTATGCATCTCGTCGTGATTCTTCGGTGTATCGTACCTCCCAGGGTTCTTTAGCCTGCTGGTGCTACGCACCCAACCATTGTCACCAGTACCTCCCTGCTCCGTTGCCAAGAGCCTCTGCAAAGCTGCAACCCCGTGAGCTTCCCTTGGCTCATCCTCCACCGAGCCGTGCGTCACAGCGATGGTGAGCCACCGACGCATGGCATCTTGGTACCTGCTGGCTCAACTTTCAGTCACCTCCCATTGGCACTGTGCGCCTTGGTAGCCACCAGTCACCGACGTACGACCCTTGCTTCACGACTCTCTCAGTCACTTCCTATTCTTTAGTCCTTCCTTACAGCATTCTTTCTAGTTCTACTTTGTTTATGCTCATTCTAACTCTAGCTTGTCTATGGAGTGTGGTGCATTACTTATGGGTTACTCGTAGGAGTGATTTGAGGTTTTGGGCAGTGGTAGGTGAGCAACCATGTAACTTAGGGTTTGCTATTTGTGGGTGAGCAACCACGTGGGTGTTGGGGTCTTGGCATGAGCCGGGGAGCAATGACCATGGCCCCAGGAGTTCATAGATGGCCACCTATGTGTTCCTCTCCAATGCCATGAGCTAGAGGTAGTGCCCCGCTGTGCCTCTATTGGACCTCTAGATTTGGTGATAATGGAATGGTGGGGGCATCGAGATTACCTTGCTGGTGCTGTCGGGCTTTATTTGCATTAGCTTGTGGTGTGTACATGGGTGGGCCTTCCTAAAAGGGGTAGTGCTTGCTGTGGCTGCTTGTGGCTACCATCCTGTGGTACTCTCCTCCTCTGGTGGCCTTTGGTATTGGCTCCTTCTTCTTTGCTCTCACACTAGGTTGTGATTTGGGCTCTGTTTGTGGTGGTGTTAAATGGTGAGCTTGCCTTACTCTCTCTGGCTATCAGCTCACTGGTGTGGTGGCTTATGCATGCTCTGTGTTGTGTGTATGGTGGTGCAGTGGGCAATGACTACTTGTGTTGTCTATGATGCCTCAATAGGGGTGATAGGTAGTAGCTGTCGTGAGTGCAGTGGGTGCTTCTACCTTGCCTCTACCTTACTGGTAGCTATGGGTGGTGGCTTTGTTGCTTTGCTCCCTCCCTCTCTACTGGTGTTGCTTCATAACCTTGGGGTAATACAGTTGGGACTTGTGGCTTCATACGTGTCTTGTGCATGTATAAGGAGATGGTGACTCACTAGAGAAAGGTAAAAAGGTAAGGTAAAGGTAAGATTGGGAACTACCACTAGATGATGAAAACCCAATACGCGAGAGGTACCACCAATTGGCCCCGGACAATCCTGGCATCTCAGTGAGCGATTGACTTTATGCATTATTATTTGAAATTGGGTTCTGACAACAATTTATTTATAAGCTTTACTTTAGCTTTTTCTAGTTGTGCTTTGAGTGAATTGCGGGTGTCTTCAATTTATGCCAGCCGTAAGAATTAACAGTACTCATGTGTAATGTGCTTTGGTGAAATCTTATTCTTGTAAAACTCCAAATGTGTAACTTTGTAATATTTAATTATAAGATTTTATTCTGTAAATCTAGAATTGTAAATTTTAATATTGGACTTGTGGCTTTGTAAATTGTATGTATGGTTTATTCTTATAATTAGATTGATGTAATTGGACTCTTGTAATTAGATTCTTCATTCACTTAATTCTTGTGTATATGATTAAATTTTTAACCTCTTTAATTAGTGTATTTATTACTTCTCAATTGCATGATTTGATTTAGTCGAACTGAGGGTTATCACACTAGCCGTCCAGATCGCGGTCTCCATTCATGACGCCTTTGAACGGCACAAACAGGGCAGGGCACAATGAAGCGTGGCGTGTCACTACGAAGGGGAGGAGGGGCTGTTTGGGGGAGAGGGTTGCTTTGAGATTAGTAGGTACATGTAGTAGAAATCAAGAATAAGGCATTATGGCCCGTTCATAAGTATTGTGGCTTTTAGTAGTGGTTTTTGGCTTTTAGCTGTAATAACACTATAGCGGCTATTAATTTTATATGAGTTATTCAATTAAAGAAAAATAAAAATAAAAAACACCGTTATACCTCCATGGATAATGCAAAGAAAAAAGAGGAAAAAGAAAAGTCGTGTTAAAAAGCCAACGAGTTCCACAAGAGCTGATCTTAATCAACAATTTCTTAAAAACTCTCCTCTTTCCAACAAAAGGATCTCGAAGAGGGTTTAAGGCCCAATCCAGAGAATTTTTTTCATACACCAGAACCGTTACACTATGGCTCTATTCATATTGGCTTTTGTTTCTGGCTTTGTTGTAGCAAATGGTTTTTCTACAGTATCTAGTTTTAAACAGAGTGTCTTTTCAAAGCAAATTTACTAGTCAATTGTGGTACATACTGTAATGACTTCATTTATATCAACCAAAACAACACATAATTTTTTCTCTATGTATCGTTCTCTATAAACTATTACTATTTATAAGCTAAATCTAAAAACCAGCAGAAATTAATATGACCGACCCTACAAGTCCTTTATAAGGCCCAGCTCACTGCTGTCACGTAGGCTTTTTGAGGGAGCGGCAGAGTATGGGCCTGTTCTTTTTAGCTGCGGTTTGTGACTTTTGGACTATTTATACGAGAGATTACAAAGTAACAGAAACTCGCGTGCGGTTTTTGCCGATATAAATAAAGTCAGTAAAGTATACACTACAATTAACTAGTAAACTCTATTTTAAAAAAATACTCCGTTTAAAAGTTAGTTACTATAGAAAAGTTGAAAAGTAGTTTTTAGAAGTTAGAAAAGGTTAGGGGTATGGCTCGCGGTGTTAGGCCCCAAACCCAGCAATACTTGAGTGGGCCCAAGCCCACGAGGCCCGAGACCAAAAGGTCTACCCATATTGAGCACGTCTTTCCTTCCCTCGCCGCCGCTTGCGCTCCCCGAGACCAAAAAGGGTAGAGGAGGGGAGGGGAGGGGAGAGTGGCGAGAGCGCGAGACTCCACTGCTGCTAGTGACTGGCCGCGGCGGGGAGGGGGTCGACATGAAGGGAGGCGAGAGTATCCTGGACGCCGTGCTCGATGAAGAAACCCTAAACTTTGACGGCGATGACGTCGAGATGGCCGACGCGGACGCGGAGGAGACCCCCGTCGCTGACGCCGGCGCCCCTGCCGGAGGAGGAGGCGATGGCGGCGGGGAGCAGGCGGAGAGGGGAGGACCGGCTGGCAAGAACAAGAAGAAGAAGAAGAGAAAGTCCGGGAAGAAGAGGAAGGGGAGGTCCGATGGGCCGCCCAAGATCGCGGACATTAATCGGTAAAAACCCTCGCACTACTCACCTAGGGTTTATGTTATGCGCAAGATACAGATGTTCGATTAGATACCACTTGACAGGCTTGTTATGTGATTGTGTGTTTTGCTTTCCCACAATCGGGAGCAATAAACCCGAATCGCCTAGTGCCGAAATTAGATTATGCTCCAACCCAATAAGTGAATATGAGCAGTGGTCTGAACGGACTTGAATACTTGATACCTTTGGTTTGATGGTTCTGTTCATTGATTGGCAATGTTAATAGCTTTGTGTGAAATTGTTGTAGGGTGGAAAATGTTCAATTCGATCACAATAATTCCTAAGTACCACACTACTGCTCTTATGGTTAACAAAAGCTTTACATGTTGATAGAATTAATTAATAATTCTGTTTTCTACTCATCTGTCCGTGTTTAATTGGTATAAAATGAATTCAAAATAATACTGGCATTTTTGGATGGTTATTGTCATGGAAGAGGCCTATGTCAATGTGATTTTTCTGCCAAGACTTCTGTTTTATCAGAAGAGGCTTACATAGAGTTTAGTCGCTGCATTGTCTTGTAATTCATTAATCCAACTGTAGTCTAGAATAACCGCCCGTTTTTTGCCCAACCAGCTGAAGTAGATCTTGATAGATACCTGAGTTATTGCTAGTCTTATCATTGTTTCTGGCTAAGTCAGATTTTTCTTGCTTCTTTTGTTGTCTACATTAGGTTGCTAACTGCCTTATCCTTTATGCTTTTGCAGATTTGTTCTCGACACTTGCAAGCGCTTGAAGGAAAAGAAGTCATACCTTGTTTGGAACGCTGTTGGGTGCCTTGGTGTTTCTGCTGTCAGTGATCTAGTCAGAGAGGTATATATTTCTTATGTTGAACAGTACTAAAGAAAAGTTCAGTTGATCAATTGAGAGGCTTATTAAAATTTTAATGTAACATAATAGATCAATTCTTATTACCAAAGAACAACACATTTCATAAATTTTGAACTGTAAGCTATTGTCTTGGACCTATCTGTTTCCATCATGCCTCAGTGGTAGACTGGTAGGTATGTTGCCAAATGGCCTTACATAGCCCTTCATAGGAGATATGTTGCCCATTGTTCTTACAAACATCACTGCCTTGATCCTTTGCAGTTCCATGGATTAGTTTGTTTTGTGTACTTGAGAAGTTTGGAGTTGTCTCAGAGGAGTCTCTGAATAATATTACCATCTACCTACTTGATTGGTGACAAATCCAATTGCAGTTAAGTTTCTTTCATAGCTATGTATATGATAACTCTTATTATGTATATAGGCACACGAATTCTATATAATGAAAAATTAATTCTAGAAGTGAATGATTGTTGTAGGTGATGTTAAATCACAAATATGTTCTATGAAATATTTTGCTTGTAATTTTCTAAAGGTTACTCTTCTGGAGTTTTTGTCCGTCACTAATGACGTTAGATTCCAGATTGAGGCCATTCAGAAGTGTGGTGGGCAGACGATTGCTGATGGAAGTCGCTTCCGCACTGGTGGTGGAATTCTCTGGAACATCTTGAAGTCACGAGAGCCAAAGGCATACAAGGAAATTATGGCAAAGGGAAAGGAACTTGAGGTATAACACTGTTATGACTGCTAGTTTTTGTAGAACTATTCCTCAGATATGGATATTTAGTGCTTTAGCCATCATATGCACAATAGACAAGCAGTAAATTGGTCTTATCCAAGTTAACCATGTTGATTATGAGTTATTTCTACAACTCCCCTTTTTCAAAAAACAAAATCATGTACATTATCACAAAAAATAGGGGGTAATAATAGAGCTTCAAACACTTTGATTCTTTTTTTGGGGGGGGGGGGGGGTATGCCTAGATAAGCCAAGCTGAGTGAGCTAGAATTCAGGTCGAGATCAAGTGTGTTCATTAATGGAAATGAGTTGAAAATATATTTGTGATTAATTGCTGAAATTACAATTAGGAACTTTATGATAAATCAAGTAAACATAGTAGCCACGTCTCAAACTCAACACACTATGTAGACAATCGAATTTTAAGCTACTTTCTTTTTTTCCATACAGACATTGTAATTGATGGTGTTGTTTCGGTATTGTGAGCTGAGTTACAAGTTCTCTAGATCTCTTGTTTACTGATCTCTGCTACCACTACTGCCACTGCTTTATTATGTCTAATTGATTTTCCTACTTCCTCCTTTCAGAAGCAGTTTACGTATACGAAAGTCAGACCTCAAACGAGCAGAAATGAAGATGCAAGCTCACAGGGAAGTGCGTTAGTTGATGCGGAAATTGAAGCACAGGATGAAAAGGAAGTACTTGATGACCCTGAGCAGTTAGCCCATGTGGAGAAGGCACCCCTGTCTGATCACAAAGCTGAACGCAAACCAGTAGCAGACAGAATTCGTGTGCCTGTTGTTTATGATGATCTATTTGAAGACGGAGAGATACAGGAAGGAGAACCTCAAAATTGAAGTATTTCGATGGTTTTGCCTTGTTACGATTTGTGAACTTTAATTCTGCTCAGAAAGCAACAGCACAGAGTGGAGGGAGGGGAGATGTATAAATCAATATTGCAGTGAAGCAATTTTTCCAAATATGTCCCCCTTGTGCTTGAGCAGTAATGCATGCAACGGATGAGTTTTTGTTGCGCAGAGTAGAAGTGTAGAACCAATGTTGGGCCTAAATTCAATGCTCAATGGAAGTTGTGGTTATACATATGCCGATGCATCTGTAGTTTGCCCCTCCTTAAGAGAGAATATTAAGGAAGAAAGAATGGTGTGACTTAGGCCTGAGCATCGTCATGGCCTTTCGGGGTTTAGCAAGTAGGATCTGATCGCTGGTCACAGAAATCAGTTTTTGTGTGTGTGTGTGTGTGGAAATTTTCAGTTCTTGTGTAACTTTGTTCTGCCATAGAGCATCCAACTCCTGTGATGAACTGATTTACATTACACCCAATACGCCCTGGTTTGCTGACCGCTTTTTTATCAAACCGAACTTAAAACATGTATGACTAAACAAATCATGGTCAATTTTAGAGCTCCAATATAATTATATTATTTTCGGTGTATTTTTTTACAATAAATTGCATTTGTTCTATTAGTCATGCGTAACCCAAGTCAAACCAAATCTCCATCACATACACGCACCAACGCATACCCTCGCTAAGCACAAATAAAGGTAGCTCTGACGGTCCAATTGCCCGAGGCAGAGTGCATTCTTCAGTAATGTATTTTTTTATTTTATTTTTTTGAGGGAGGGAAATGTATTGTTAACCCTGTTTCGGTGTGAAGTTGTTCGGAGCTATTCAGAAACTGTATATGCCACGTTTAGAACGTATAAATTTTCGCAAATACCATAGAAATTGAACAAATTTTCACAAATACCTACAAAAATTGAACTTTTCGTGTGAAATTTACGTGCCAAGCAGGCTCTCGCTTTGTCCCATTTCTTTATTTCCCGTCTCTCCCTGTGTCTGCGGTTAGTCGAGTTTTTTGCTATTATGGTACCCTCTAAGTTGGGTTTCGCTGAAACGGTACTTATACCGTGGGCTTCTCTCAAATAGTACCCTTGTTGTTAACACCTCTCCAAAATAGTATTCTCAGGGATTTAAACTAATTTTCATTTGATTTTTGAATTTTAACTCCTTCATATGACTAAACTGCCCCTGCTCATTTTGTCCTGGGCTCCTACGCCGGATTCCTGTGGGACGCTGAGGAAGACGACGACAACGATACGTGGGTGGTGACTGGTGTGTGTTTGCTCTGTATCGGAAGTTCTCTCCAAAATTGATTTCAGAAGAGTAGTGCTAGATTGCCAGTTGATGAGTTAAAGTTTGCTTTCTCATTTAGCAGCCTCCATCATAGTCTGTTTACACCAATTTGATACGCATTTTCACCTCAAATCCAATCAACCATGTTACGGGTAACAATGATCATACCATCATGGCAAACAACCCAAATGCAAATAACAAAACAAACAGAGACAGCACCCCTCTTTAACAGATTAAATTGGTAGAAATCGAATTCATTTTCTGGGGGCTAAATTTAACAGGAACAACCTTGAAGCATTTCAAATTATGCTAAATACCATCTCATTTCGGCAACTTACAACAGATCTTCAACCGAGACTTCAATTATGCATTTCAAATTCTAAACATCTACAGTAGAGATTTGGGATTTTAGATACGAACCTCTCACCAAATTTCAGTACCATATCACTTGTTCCAATGTTCAGTAGCAACTGTGATCGTCCACGCTTAAGGCGTCACAGCTGCATCCTGGAGCTCAAAACCCCTCTCCACCGCGTAGTCCACGAAGCTGTACAAGGGCAGCACCCGATCGCCGTACTTATCGGCGAACCTTTCGGCCTCCGTCTTGGCCTGCGCCTTGAGCTCCTCCACGATGCCGAGCGCGCGGTCCATGCCCAGCGCACGCAGGACGCTGGCGTTGCTCCTCATCTTGCCATTCCCCGACGCGCTCCGCACGTCGTCGGCGAGCTCGTAGAGGACGCCGATGGTGCGGCCGTAGCGCCGCAGCGCGGCCTCCTCGTCGGGGCCCGCGCCTCCGAGCATGGCGCCGCAGGCGGCCGAGCACTCGGCCATCTCGCCGAACTTCTTGGTCAGGACCTGCATGACCTCGGCCTCGCCGAGGGCGGTGGCGCCGGCGAGATCGAGGAACTGACCGGCGGCCATGCCGGTAGATCCCACGGCGCGCGCCAGCTCAGCGAGGACGCGGAGAAGGACGGCGTGGGGCACGGGGTTGGGGGAGGGGGTGCGGGAGATAACGTGGGTGTAGACCAGAGGGAAAAGAGCGTCGCCGGCAAGGACGGCCATGTCGGTGCCGTAGGCGGCGTGAGTGGACGGGCGTCCGCGGCGGGTGGGCGCGGCGTCGAAGCAGGGAAGGTCGTCGTGCACGAGCGACGCCGCGTGGAGCATCTCGAGCGCGACAGCGGCTGGGAGCACGGCGGCGCGCGGCGCGCCGAGGAGCTCGCAGGCGGCGACGCAGAGCACCGGAGGCGCGCGCTTGACGGCGCCCTCATTGCCGGCACCCGGGAGTACGGCATGGCGCATGGCGGAGTGGATGCTCTCCGGCGGACGGATGGGCATAGCGGCGTCGAGCTCGGCCTCCACCTCAGCGATCAGTGAGGTCCAGTAACGGCGCAGGTCAAAAGAAGGGGAGGCGGCGGCGGCGGAGGCCCGGATGGGGAGGAAGCGGCTGGGTTTGGAGGTAGAGGCGTCGTGTATCGTTGTCGTCGTCTTCCTCAAAACGTCCGAATCCGGCGTAGGAGCCCAGCACAAAATGAGCAGGGGCAGTTTAGTCATATGAAAAAGTTAAAATTCAAAAATCAAATAAAAATTAGCTCAAATCTCTGAGAATACTATTTTGGAGAGGTGTTAACAACAAGGGTACTATTTAGGAGAAGCCCACGGTATAAGTACCGTTTCAGCGAAACCCAACTTAGAGGGTACCATAATAGCAAAATACTCATCACGCGCAGGTAGATGATTCACGGAGATGCAATGCCGCTCTTCACTTCTCAGCCGCAACCAAGAAACGAAGTCGAGGTTCAGAGATATGCCGCACAAGACCACAAAGCACTCCGGCCAAGAGTACTCAATCACAGGAGGAGAACGTCGCCGCCTCTTTGTCTCGGGTAGACCTCCGACTCCGAATCCTCACACGTGAGAGGCGCACGGAACCAGAGCAGAAAGCCTCAATCGGAAGTGAAGCCGAAGCACCAATCCCCGCTCACACCAAGAACCGAGTCGAGAAGGAGGATCAAGAGAGGAAACCGGATCGGAAAACTCGAGCTCCAACCGTGGAGAGCTTGGGAATAAGAAAGGAGACGAGGGCGCAAGGAGGTGGCGTGGGCGGCCGGCTCAGGAACCGGGCCAGCCCGCGCTCCGTTGCTCGCCTCTCGCGTCGCCTCCACGCTCCGCCAAGAATCGGCCAAGCCCAACCGCCCAAAAGCCATCGCAAGACGATCCGCCTCGCTGGGAGAAGAGGAGACATAGTCTCCTCCTTATCCTTCCGTGGCTCACCGGCAGTGGGTCCCGCCTTTTTTCCTTTCTTTTATTCAATTGGGAAATTCCCAATATGCCTCTCATGTACATGATCCCCACCAATTTACCAATTGGTAAAAGGTGTCAAAGTCTTGTTTAATATACAGCTGTTCGACTATGGGTACCTTACGGGTTTGAACCCAAAGTCTAGCGATATGAACTACGACTCTGCACAGACAAAGGAGGACTACGCCTTGATCCAATGCCTTGGTGTGAGAATTTTCGCCCAAATCACATACTGTACTGGGCGGCTTGCCATTTCCCTCTCGGGTTGGGACGTTCCGGTCATGTCCCCGTATCTATCTCATGAGTGTTCAAGAAAGTATACCCTTATCTTTCTTTGATTGCGACCTCACAATCACACTCACGTAGGTGAACTCTTCTAGGAATCCTGTAGGACAATTCCATAAGTGATATAGACCTAGAGTTCATTAAAAGCTAACGCTCAACCTTCCATACAGAAAGAGCACAACAGCTAATGGGACCCGTTAGATGTGCTCTCTAATCTCACACAGTTTGTTGTCCTAGAGCCTAGTTCACGGGATCTCCGATCTCCTAGGATAGGTTACCACCAATGTGAGCCTTTATACGGGTATAAGCCCCATTTCTTGTGACGTTGCTTGGATGACCTTTCGCGCCAATTCTTTAGTGAAAGGATCTGCCAAGTTCCTTTCAGACTAGATGTATTCTACAGTAATAACACCCGTCTCTCTGGCATGCCTTACCGACTTAAATCGGCGCTTTATATGTTTTGAGGACTTCATATTGTCCTTCCTACTCTTTGCCTTAACCAGAACAGTTTGGTTATCGCAGTAGGTCAAGATTGCTGGAATTGGCTTTTCCAGCACAGGTAGGTCAGAAAGGAGTTCACGAATCCATTCTGCCTCTACAGCCGCTGAATCAAGCGCTACCAATTCAGCCTCCATGGTGGACCGTAAGAATAGTCTGCTTAGAAGACTTCCACGACACGGCCCCACCGCTAGAGTGAAAACGTAACCACTCGTAGCCTTCATGTCATCCGAGTCACCGATCCAGCTTAGTATCATCGAATCCTTCCAAGATCGACGGATGACCGAGTAATGTATTCCCAAATTAGGATTTCCTTCAAGTATCTCAAGACTCTTTCTAGTGCTATCCAATGATCATCTCTGGATTGGACGATAACGACTCAATCTGCATACAAAGATATGAGATGTCTCGCCTTATTGCACTTGTTAAGTACATCAGGGATCCTATGATCTGAGAATATTTAAGTTGATCCTTCCCATGCCCAGTGTTCTTATGTAGTTTTGCATTTGGATCATAGGGTGTAGTCTGTGCTTACATCCTTAAACCCAAACTCGTTAGGACTTTATCTACATAATGGGATTGCGAAAGAGTAATCTCATTCTCACCCTTTATAAGCTTAATGTTTAAGATAACATCAGCTTCACCCAGATCTTTCATATCAAACCTCTGGGAAAGGAAAGACTTTGTACTATTGATCATATCTATGTTGGTCCCAAATAACAATATGTCATCTACGTAAAGACATAGAATGACACCTTTGCCCCCATTAAACCGATAGTAGACACATTTATCGGCTTCATTTACACAAAAGCCGGCCGACGTCAACGTACTATCAAATTTCTCATGCCATTGCTTGGGAGCTTGCTTTAGACCATACAAAGATTTAATCAATCGACATACTTTCCTTTCTTGCCCCTCAACCACAAATCCTTCAGGCTGTTGCATATAAATCTCCTCATCCAACTCTCCGTTTAGGAAAGCGGTCTTTACATCCATTTGATGTACTAGGAGTTTGTATGCAGCAGCTAGCGCTAAAAGCACTCGAATTGTGGGTAGACGAGTCACAGGAGAGTATGTATCAAAGTAGTCTTCTCCTTCTTTCTGCGTGAAACCTTTAGCCACTAAACGGGCCTTGTACTTTTTAATAGTACCATCAGGTCTCGTTTTCTTTTAAAGATCCATTTGCAACCTCGGCTTACAACCAAAGCGGAGATATGCAATTTCCCAAGTTCCGTTAGCTATGATGGAATCCATCTCGCTACGGACTGCCTCCTTCCAGTAATCCACATCCGGAGATGCGTATGCCTCTTGAAAGGGTTCGTGGTTCATCATCCATGACATAGGTGACAAAGTCATCCCCAAGTGACTTCTCGGTCCTCTGTCTCTTACTCCTCCTCAACTCCAAATCTGGAGCGGTGTTATCCACTAGGAAGAATAGAGAGATCATCTTCACCGATATGTCCACTGTCATCATTCGGTCTCATAGGAAACACATGCTCAAAGAATGTCGCATCACGAGACTCCATCACTATATTAGTAGCGATGTCACTCACCTCAGATTTGACCACTAAAAATCTATAAGCCGTGCTATTAATAGCATATCCTAGAAAGACACAATTGACGGTCTTAGGACCAAGCTTCCTTTTCTTCGACAACGGCACATGCACTTTTGCAAGGCATCCCCACGTTCGAAAATAGGATAAGTTGGGTTTTCTCCCCTTCCATCCTTCATAGGGTGTTTCTTCCTGATTGCGAGGCGGAACCCTATTCAGGACATAGTTAGCTGTGAGAACTGCCTCACCCCACCAATAGTCCGACATACCTGAACTCTGAAGCATGGCGTTAACCAAGTCGCAAAGAGTTCGGTTCTTTCTTTCGGCTATTCCATTATATTGGGGTGAGTATGGTGGAGTAACTTCGTGAATTATTCCACTTTAGAATTGGGAGAATTCATGTGAGACGTACTCACCGCCTCGGTCAGATCTTAACCGTTTGATTTTCTTTTCTAGTTGATTTTCAACTTCAGCTTTGTAGATTTTAAAGTATTCAAGTGCTTCATCTTTCGACTTAAGTAGATAAATATAACAATACTTAGTCGCATCATCTATGAGAGTTAAGAAGTATCGTTTGCCACCTTTAGTCAATATTCCATTCATCTCACACAGATCAGAACGAATTAGTTCAAGTGGAGAAGTGCTCCGCCCTTCAACACTATGAAAAGGTTTGCGGGGCTGCTTAGCTTGCACGCACACTTCACACTTTGAACCCTTCTTGTAATTATAGCTTGGAATTAAACTCATCTTACTTAACCGCGTAATGGCTTCAAAATTAACATGACACAACCGTGAATGCCAAATATCATGAACTTTATTGCAATGGGAAACATTGTAAACGTTTACATTATTCAAATCAAGAATGGATAAGCGGAACATGCCTCCGCTATCATAGCCTTTGCCCACAAAATTACCAAACTTAGTCAAAATGACCTTATTTGATTCAAATACAAGTTTTATTCCTTGCCTACATAACATTGACCCGCTAAGAAGATTGCGTGTCATCGCAGGCACGTACATCACGTCTCTTAGGATGAGTGTTTTGCCCGAAGTAAGCTTCAGGCAAACCTGTCCAATCCCACGCCATCGTTGCGCGCTCCGCTGCCCATTAGGACGGATCCACCACCTTCACCCTGAAATGAAGAAAAATAAAATCGATCAGCACATATATGTCTAGTAGCACCTGTATCAATCTACCAATCAATAGATGGACTTGCCATAAAGGCCATAGGTACGCATCGATCGAAGTGGTACTCGCCGGTGCGACATGAACCTCACCTTGTGGCTCTTGTGCCGACCGGAGATGGACCCTTGCCCTTCCGAGGTGCGGCAATGATTGGCCTTATGGCCACCTCACCGCAAAGCGCGCACGATGTGCTCCTCCTTCTTCATTTTCTTAGGTGTAGCTTGACTTGGGGTGACTCTTGAACTTGGGTTTCCCGGTCTTCCACCATTCTTAAGTTGAACTTGATAAGCTGAACTTGAGCCTTTCCGAGCCATCACCGGCTCTAGCACGCTCCTCGACATTAATAGCGGTGACGACTCATTGAGCGTCAAGCGCTCCTTTATATGCCTCCGAGCGGTCACAAAGTCACGCCACGAAGCGGTAACTTAGCCAAATGACATTGACTTGAAACTTCTCGAGCAGAGCGCGATCGTCGATATAAGTCACGTACATGGAGTTGAAGCTCATGGAGCTGCTCCATCACCGACCGGCCATCAACCATCTTATAGTTCAAGTAATTGGCTGTAATAAAGGACTCATTTCCATTATCTCCCTCAGAGTATTTCTCCTCGAGCTCATCCCAAAGTTGTTTGGCATTAGTGAAGTTGACATAGACGTCAAACAAGCGATTAGGCGGGATGGCGACAAGCGGGCTAAGGCGCATTATTAGTATCTTCCCATTTCATCGTCTCAGGGATCTCCAGCGGAAACGCCGGTGGATTTGAGATGACCCAGAAGAGCTTAAGGTCAGTCAGCCAAAGTTTTGCCTTTGCCTTGAAATTGACTCCGTCAAACACTTCAGGTTTCATGACATCAGATGAGGAAGCCATTTCTTTCAATATAGATTTTCTGGATTGTTGTAAATATTGCGGTATAAGCATATTTGCACATTTAATTCCAGCCAACATTAAATAAACAATATATTTCCAGCATAAGAAGAATGACATTAATTGCATATAAACATGGAATTCTAACATGTCATTCAACTCCACATATATATTCAAAGAATATAACTTACATGTTGCTGAAAATAACATAATAAATAGATCCTAAGAACATAGAAACAACTAATTCCAGCATATAACAAATTAATTGTTTCATTATTGCTCTCAGAACAGAGTTGCGCAAAATCATAGATTTTGACCTTCTCATGCAAGTATCCATTTTAATCACAAATGATCTAATAACCAAAATCAGGATTTGAGCTCACAATCAAGTTTTCATCACACCGATCAAAATAGAAAACAAAGAAGATATAACTTTCAGTTCAAATGTTCACAGTCAAGGATATTATTCAGCAATAGACAGGCAATCCCAGATTAAATATAAAGCATCTACCAGAAGGAGATCATGCAATATATATAGCAGAACCGAAAGTAACAATAGAGGGATCCTTCACTAGAATAACTAAAAGGCTATTGTACAGCAATAAATCAATGGCATATGAACACAGATAATCAGCTGAGAGACAACATATACATGGACAGTAGAAGACTAAACCCTAGAGCTCAAATTCCTAATTCAGTCCAGATCAATTCAAAGATACAAATTCATCACTGAGTTAAAGTCAGAGCCCACAAGCATTCACAGCAATCTTCAAATTCTTGAGTGAAATAACAGATCAAGAAATACTGCTGTAAATGTGCAAAAGGATAAATATACTCACAACACGCATAAGACTCAAAAGCGTCCGTAAGCCGACAAACCGAAGATGAAATCAATCAGCGCGGCAAGGCACGATGAATCGCTCACCCAGAAAATCTATCAACCCACTATCACGCGCAGATAGATGATTCACGGAGATACAATGCCGCTCTTCACTTCTCAGCCGCAACCAAGAAACGAAGTCGAGGTTCAGAGATATGCCGCACAAGACCACAAAGCACTCCGGCCAAGAGTACTCAATCACAGTAGGAGAACGTCGCCGCCTCTTTGTCTCCCTCGGGTAGACCTCCGACTTCCGAATCCCCTCACACCAGGAGAGGCGCACGGGAACCAGAGCAGGAAAGCCTCAATCGGAGGTGAAGCCGAAGCACCAATCCCCCGCTCACACCAAGAACCGAGTCAGAGAAGGAGGATCAAGAGAGGAAAACCAGATCGGAAAAACTCAGAGCTCCAACCGTGGAGAGCTCGGGAATAAGAAGGGGAGACGAGGGCTGCAAGGAGGTGGCGTGGGCGGCCGGCTCCGAGGAACCCGGGCCAGCTCGCGCCTCCGTTGCCCGCCTCTCCGCGTCGCCTCCACGCTCCGCCGAAGAATCGGCCGAAGCCCAACCGCCCCAAAAGCCATCGCGCACGATCCGCTCGCTCGGGAGAAGAGGAGACATAGTCTCCTCCTTATCCCTTCGCGTGGCTCACCGACAGGTGGGTCCCGCCTTTTTTTTTCCTTTCTTTTATTCAATTGGGAAATTCCCAATATGCCCTCTCATGTACAACAGTAGGTTGCCTGTAGCTATCCTTACTAGTCATCACTGCTTGCCTTTGATTGGCGTAACGGCATAAGATTTGTAATTGGCAATTGGCAGTATTCATCTGGATTCGGTGTGCACTGGATTAGGGTCATAATTACCTGTTGAGGATTGCACAGGGTAAAATAACAGAGTTTTTTCATCACTACATGTGACATTGCTGTGCACTACACTTTTCCCTTTGTCGATTGTGGAATGCGAAACATTCACCGTTACAGCTTTAACCATACAAGCTTCCCAGTCACAGTAAAAAAAGCCTCCCAGTTAGTGTTGGGTGGTGTATGTTCTTCCTATTGGTGGATTTTATATGGGATGATTATGTCTTGCTATTTTGTTTGCCTTCACCATTGTGTTGTTACTTGACTTGGGCTTCTCCAATGAACAGCGGTATCATGCTTACTTCATGGAAGATTTGCCTGCACCAGTGGTCATAATTGCAGGTAAGTGTGCTTTACACAATATTTGCATTGGATGCCGTAAAAAAGTCAGAGCTTCTCTTTTTTGCAAAAAAAAAATTTGTTTGTAGATACAAACAGAATAAGCAACAAATTTTCTTAATGTTACTTGGATTCAACTTTAGGTGCTTAGGCAGTTGTCTATTTCTTATTTGCTCAAGTTGGTAACTTCATGTGCCAGTTCTTCTTAGTTTGTTGGAGGGCTTTCTTCCATGGGAAAGTTGGAATGCTATGCCCTATTTTAACTATCTGAAAATGTTTTCTCATGAGGGTTTTAGGGAGCAGCTCACTAGAATGGATGATATTTGGCAAGATGGCATTTACTGCCCCTGTTAGTATCGTCATCATTTAAATCAATCCTTTTGACTTCTTATTTTATTTTACCCCCCAAAACAAATAGAACAATATGGTACCGGCATGCACCAAATGTGTCAGCTAACTCAAAACTGATCCTTTCCTTTTGATCTGATAGATACATGACCTTGAATATCGCAGATTGGATAGCTTCCCTAGCATGTTTACTCGCAGTTAAGGGACTACTACAGGTTTCAAGCTCCTCCAAAAAGTGGATGTGGTATTCATGCTATGTCGGCATACTTGTAGCTATCTTCTGGACATACTACATCTTGAGGTGTATTATCTTACCCTAGTATTCTTTTGTTTATCTTTGTTGTCAAAGCATGGCATTTCAAGCAAGTCAATTCATGCTAACGCTATTCTAGCCGTGACACCTGAAACAATACTAATCAACAACAGCTAGAGCTTATTATTTTGATTGTTATTTCTTCTGCGCTTCAGGTTACCAAGAATCCGATGGGATGTGTTGTGGCTCCCATTTGGCCCTTTGATGTATGCTTTCTTGCTCCCTTCATTTGCTTTTCACAGACCAAGTGATCGTTGATTAATAATAACATTGTTTCCTATGCTGTGTTATTGGGCAAGTGCTGCTGCATTGAGCCTCTATGTGGACCATGTGCTGCTGCAGTCGATGCAAGATATCAACACGTTGAGGAGCTATATGTATAACTACAAGGCCTTGTAGTGTCGAATATGTTGCTTGTTTTCCTCTTGCTCTTTCTAGCTATGCATGGAATAGGTTGAAGACTCTCTCCTTTTTCCCACTTTCTTGCAACTGCCGCTCTCTCCTATCTAACTCACCACCCGGTCCAGTCAAAATTTTGCAACAGAGCCCAGAGGTCATGTATGTGTGAATTGTGGAGGCACCTCATTAGTCATTGCATGGGATATTACATATCTTCTACGTTTTAATGGCTACTTGTTCATCATTTCCTTATCCGCATTGCACTTTACATGAAAGAGCATTGCACTTTACATGAAAGAGCATTGCAATTTTCTTTTTGGAGTTTTTTTTAATTTGAGTGAGAGAGAGAGGAGACAGGAATATCACTATCATGTGGATAAATCAGTCCACAAAATTAGATGGATACATTATCATGCCTTTTTCATCCATGGCCGCCTTAAAAGATCTCGGTGAAGGCAGCTCAATGCTCTCTGCACTTAGAGATGGCAATGGGTACCCGATACCTGAATACCCGACGGGTTTTACCCGATAAAGAGATGGGTATGAAAAATTTTATGTACCCATGGGTACGTTATTGGGCGAAATCCTCTACCCGCCGGGTAGGCGGGTGCGGGTGTGGGTATATACTACTCATACCCGCCTACTGTGAGTAATGAATACCGCATTAGACAACTAGACATCCCACTCAAATGTTAATTTTATTATCTACTTGTTGTTGATTGTTTATTTGTTTGTCATATGTTGATATGGTCATGTCAAGTATGTTTATGTGATGTACTAATTTTGATCATTAGACTCTTTTGTGCTTGGCATGTATGATTAATGAATGTCTAAATTGATGATATTCTTATGTGTTGAACCGGGTATGCTTGTGGGTACGGGTTACCCGTCGGGTAGTAATACCCGCGCGGGTACGGGTATGGGTAAATTTTCCTACCCGCGTGCGGATACGGGTAACCCGACGGGTAAATTTATACCTAGCAGGTACGGGTATGGAATGGCAATATCCGATGGGTATTTACCCGTTGCCATCTCTATCTGCACTCACATTTTTTTTTTTTGTGTGTTCCATGGGACTTGCTTCATTGTCAGGCTCACTCAGTCCATGGTAGGCCTCATGGCGATTCCTCTAAAATGGAGAATTACGTACATGTCGTAAAAAAAGGAGAATTCATAAGAAGATGTATTTTACTTGGTATAGAACTCAGGCCCGCCGCGCGCGCGCGAGCGCGGCCAGTCCCAGGTGCAGCATGACATGACATGCTCGTCCGCATCTTCAGCCTGCTGGAAATCCCGGAACTCTCTGCTCGGGCTCCGTCTGCACGTCCGCGAGCTCCCGGCGAAAACACAAAACAGAGTAAATAGTGTTTAAATCATATTTATATTTATATTTTTTTCTCATATTCGAATATGAATCGAAAAAACGTCGCATACGAATATAGATCGGACAAATATCAGATACGAATTCAAATCGAATATCTACTTAATTTGATCGGATCCGAATATTCTTATAACATATATAGTATGAAGACATTAATAATATTTTATCCTCATACAATTACGTTTAATCATTCTAATTCATTTAAAGAAATACAAATTCACGTTCAATTAAAAAAATTGTCCAACTAATTAGTCATATTGTAATAAAATATGCGTATTTGCTTCGTTGAATACGAATATGGATATGAATAGTTCGGATAAATAATATTTCGAATGGTAAAAATCCATACCATATTCGCATCCATATTTTTTTATGTGAATTTGAATACGAATATGAATATGATAAAAATTGTTTAATCAGATAAAAAAAGTATATACCATATCCGCGTCCTATCGAATACGATAACCAAATAATATGGATAATTTCACCACTTCCCCAACCAGAGCCCCTACCTCGTCTACTCCGTCGCGGACCGCGAGATGACAACACAGCCACTCTGCACAGCCTTAGCACCGGTAAGATCTACAACGTCTCCCTCCCGAACCCCCCGTTTCGAAGCCGCTACATCGTCGGCTCCTCCCACCGCTGGCAGGTCACCGTCGGCGAGCTCTCCAATCTCCACCTCCTTAGCCCCATCACCGGCGCCCAACTGGCTCTGCTGCCAGCCAAAGCCGTTAAGCATGTAAAGTTGTTTATCGCCTGGATCAAACTCGATTGCATTTGGAAAAAGATATGAAAAAGGACAAATTTACATGCGTAGTCATTTTTATTGTTTATCACTATTTAGGGTCTGTTCTTTGTGGCTATGACTTGTGGCTTTTACCTGAAATTTTTTATTTTTAGCTATTTACGACAGAAATTACGAAGAAAGAGATATTCGCTTATAATTTTAGATGGTACAGATGTTAGGCTTTTAATGTGTATTATAATTAATTTGTAGACCACATCTTTGAAAAATATTCCATTTAAAAGTTAGCTACTGTAGCATAAGCCAAAAGTCAATTTTAAAAGCCGAAAGAACAGACCCTTATCTTCGCTGCTTGTCAATTTCATATATTCTAAATGCGATCGAGTTTAATATTAAAATATTACATGGCTCTAGAATCTGTCTTCCTCTACATCTCCTAATATTTTTTGGGAATTATAATAACTTTTATATATAGATAATACAAAAATAACACCGTAAGAGGGGGTAGACAAAATATTTCATGTCTACTGCAATCATAATTTCTGCGTGTTCCATGGTGGTTGCTTCGTGTTCATGGCGATTCTTCTAATCCAGCAGCCATGCTTTGTAGTGAAAAGCCTCAAAAATTTCAAACCAAAATTTTCCTTGATTTTTGCTGGATTTTTGAATGAATTCCGGAAACTTTCCCTTTTTGCGGACGCCGTCTCCTTCCCGTTGGCGCCGCTCTCCTCCCCGTCTCCCTCCCTTCCCGGGCGCCCGCGCCTTCCCCTCCTCTTTGGCGCCCCGCCCCTCTCCCGTTTTCTCTTCCTCCCTGGCGCCGCCCCGCTCCCCCTCTCCCGCTGGCACCTCCCTCCCTCTCCGCCTCCACCCTCGCGCACGCGTGCGCGCTGGCGCCACGGCCGCACCGCCTCTACGCCCGCAGACAGCGCCCCGGTTTGGACCGCCTCCGCCGTGCTGACGCCAGCCGGTCCGAAGCCGATAGAGCTCCCGCGCCACGCGTCGCTGCCCTCCTACACCCGACCCCACCTGTCAGCCGCCGCTTGTCCCCTCCGCCGCGCGGGAGCGCGCCCTCGCCCATGCCGCAGCTCCACCTGCTCCCGTGGAAAATATAAGGTCTAGACCCTTACGCTGAGCAAATGACATAGTGACCGCTCAACCGCAGGTGTTGACTTGTCAACTCTGGTTTAGTACCTGCTCAACTTAAGTGAAACTCCGCATTGGGAGTCGGTGCAGATCGCGAATCCGGACTAAGACAACGATAGGTCCCCACAACTCGAGCCCGGCGTTCCGCGATAGCCAGCGGACACCCGAGGATGTGCGGGTTTCTCACCTATCGGGTGGAGTGTATACCAAGGGTTGAGCAGCGAAAAGACCCGGTTCCTTAACTCAGTCATGAGGGTTAAGGGTGCGTGTGGGTAAAGTTGGGCAACTCTGCAGAGTCAAATAAATGATATTCGAATACGCCGTGCTCCCGGTTAATGGAGCTGTGTCACTTGGGTGATTCCAGCCGCGAAGCTTAAGCAGTTTTGTACATGCTTTAACTTGATTAGTTGGTTAATTAACTCTTTATGAAAAACCCCTGAAATCTTAAGAAGTAGTTTTGGGTCCGTTTTATCAAAATAATTGCAAATAAAATTGCATCCACCAAAGTTAATAAACCAAATATACTCCCTTCCATTGTCAATCCGTGCATGTAGTAAGATAGAGTCCCTTTGGGATTTGCTGAGCCGGTTGTTTGGCTCACGGCTTGCTAAATCCCCTCTTTAGAGGATCAAGACGAAGATGAAGGTCTCCCCGTTGAGGAAGTCCCGGAGGATCTCTTCTTCGACGAGGACCCGTGGCTTTAGGTCTTCGCCGCGCTCAAGCAGATCTTGGAGTCTTTTGTAATGTAATTATACTTTTGGCTTGCACGCCCCGCTGTTGAAAACTGGATGTTATTCCGTATGTGAAATATATGCCGGACTTTTATTGTAAGCATGTAATGGTATACTCTTGCGCGACACTCCATAACTGTTCATGCGTGAATAGTTGCGGAATGCCGTGTCCGTACGCGCCCCTGGAAACGGGGGCGTTACATGTAGGAAATTCTGCTTCATGTTATTAAATTGTTTGCATGATTCTTTTTTTTTTGAGAAAATATTCGGTGGTGTTGTGCTGCTAAAAATAAGAATGCTGCTAGTGACGCTATACCGTTGGGGAAGCTCTAACAGCATAGCAATGTTTCATCACGTTTCAACCAAGTTTCAAAACAACGTTAAGAGTTCAAACTAGATTCAGGCAAGTTTCAGAGTTTCAAACATATCAGTGGAAATCACAAGGATTTTGGTTATATACTAGTATTATTTCTTGAACTCCCAACTGCACAAAAACAGCCCCTTTGTTTTCTTTTGATTGGCGTCCTCATGAAGCCAAATAAGCTTGGTTCTGAACAAGGAAAATTGTTAAAAAAGCTGTTATAATAAGCATGACAAAGCATATAATACAATTTGAATTTAAAAACCAACTTTTAAAAAAGAATAGAGGGAATCAAAAAACACTATAATACATCAGAAGAATAAGCATCTATCCATGTCATCTGGGCTTTGTGTAGTAAAAGACTAATTCGTCCATAATAGCTTGTCGTGGGATGCTATGGCCTATAATTAAATATTGAGTATCGGTACAATATTCATGCAAAATATATAGAATTCATAAAGTAAGCAACATGTGCTGCCATGCATCACTAAACTACTTATTGTGATTAGGAGATAAGATGTTGCTCTGAAAGTTTTGACTTTACATACAGGCAAACTATGAAATGGATGCACAAGGAAAACAGGAGTTTGGAGTAGACTCGATCAGCAAGACTGCACTGCTTAGCACTGACTAGATACTGCCAGTTTTCATATTTTAAATTTGTGATCAGGATTTAGCTAATGGAGAGTATTCTTCTAAATAATGAATAACAATAGAGAAGATTCATAACTTGCTTTTTTATATATAGGAATAAGGGGAGTATAACTTGCTATTTTGCCTTGCTTTGCTCCAAAGAACTGGTTTACTTCCATTTGAATACCAGCAAGGCAGGTGATGGTAAACTGTACCTAGCTGGAAACACAGGATACTAGCTCGAAATTGGTATCGCTGGCTCACACAAAACCAAGTTTGGAACAATTTTTATAGCCTTGTTTAGAAGATCAATGGTTATAGCCCAGTTATTGTAGGATTGTCATGTGAAATTATAGCCTCCTAATGTGCTGTTGTTTGTGTGGCCTCAGTAAATTATAATCGTATATTCATACTGAGAAATTTATTGAATGTTTATATTTAAACTTCTTTTTCACTTCACAGGGCGTGCATCACTCAGTCAGTGTCAGTGTCGAGGTAAACTTGGAGAGCAGATTGTTCTTCTGTTTGACAAAGCTTAAGTTTGGCCGACGGACACTTAAGATGTCATTTTTAGAGATGCGTCCATGGCACGAATTGATAAACAGCGATGTAAAATAATAGCCCAATTTTTTTAGCTTCAAGATTGAGGCAGAGTATCTGGCTATTTGCTTATTCATACGTCCCTTTCATTGTGAGATATTCTACTCATGCTAAGCTGAATGGAGGGTACTCTATGATTGGCCTTACACTAACCGCCAGCTACAAGATCTTTTGGTAGAAAGTGTCCCATCAATTTGAGTCCACATATATTCGTGTACATAAGATTCTTTCATATATATTGTTAACCAGTTCAATAGATTCTTGTTGCATACCTAGGCTTTAGAATTTTGCGCCATGTATTTGTCCTCTCTCTGCTATGAGCCTATCAAGAATTCCTTGTCGTACTCAGGTTCCTTGCAAGCAGCACCAACAAATCAAGTTCATTGCATCTAGACAGATTTCCAGTGCAGACAATTGTCGTACTCGATGGATTCATTCGAGTGGGCCATCTTTTCTGTGCTGCAGGCAACAGGAATTCCAACCATCATATTGGGTTACTATGCTTTAGTCATTTTGTCCAGCCTGCATGTGTCATTGACCGTGCATGAGCTGTTCGATCAGAAATCAGACGCATGAAGTTCAGATAACTTTTCAACTGCTAAAGAAAAGAACTCGTGTATTTTTTTTTTTGGACAGTGGCGGCTCTCTGGTCATGATAAGATAGACTACTCAAAACATCATTTTCAGAGTGTACAAATCACCAAAAAGAAATGGAATACAGGATGGCAGGTATGCAGGGAAGATTAGTACAACTCAAAAGAGGCCAAGGCGTTTGCAATCAGTCAGGGGTCCATGACAGCTCGTCCACTTCTAATTTTTCAATGGACGGCTTCCCCTTACGCCACCATTGTTACCATCTCTCTTATCTAATTTGTTTTTCTTCCAGTATATCATTGTCGATTGCTTTCATATCTCTATTCACTGTCCAGTCTGCCGCCAAGTGGAGGAATCTAGCAAGCAATCCCTTACATCCATGAAGATGAAATGTTAGCCACTGGAAGTCTGGAAGCATCTTATTGCCTGACTGCCTTGTGTGGCCTAGTGCATATTACTCTTGAGGAGAATCTCACTGGGAATTTTTCACTCTGTACAATGACACCCAATCCTGAAATCAAGCCATTGTTATTACTGAACAAGGACGTGCTTAGGCAACGTACAATGGTGTGCTAGCTGAATCTGACTCTGATCCCACCAATGCAAAGCGGTAGGCAACAAAGCATGGAAGTGAATCCATTCCCCCATTGTTTCTTTGACGTGCGACAATGAGAGTATTAAAGGATGTAGTTCTTTTGAGCTAGCGGGCCTAGGATTTTCGGGATAGGTGTTCGGAATTAATATAAAATATTATTTAATAGAAAAGTAGAGATCCATAGTAGCAAAAAATCAAAGTGTAAATTGTTTGTAGTAGAGACAGCATCCCAACTAATTTAGCAAAATTACAAAACAATTAAGAAAAATTATTGAATTGGGAATATGGGATTTGGAACCTAAAAATAGAGATGCATTTGTGCTGTTATTGACATGCGCGGCCTGCCTTGCCGGCCCCAGTGGCACAACCACTGCCACACGCTCCCTCCTGGGACCGGCTATAGGTGATCTGGCTAACCCATGCTTAGCGCTCGTCGCCACATACTTGCTACCTTGAATTTAATTCTGCATAAAACTTGATTTTCGCCCCAAAAAAATTTAATTGTCTATTCACCCACCCTCTCTAGTCAATCTTCTTGAACCTTCAGCTAGGTTCTAGTTTTTTAGATGAATTGGAGAGGAGATGTGTGAGTAGGCTAAAATCTATTAGGGGTATAAAGTATAAATATAAAATATTTGGACCAATTATCAATATATATATATATATATTGATAATTGGTCCAAATATTTTATATTCATACCCCTAATAGATTATTTCATTATTTCGTTAAAAATTTGGGTGTTTAACTGAACACCCATGAATTACGTGCGATCCGTCCATGGCTACTGAAGTACTGAAGCTAGCCCATGAATTCTTTACTGTTCTAGCCCCCCGTGTCCTATTTTTGATAGATATAGCACTTGGTGCCTGTTTTTGTGAGATTGGCCCCTTCCCGACCATGGATCAACAGGCGAGCTGCACATAGTATTTCCAGGGGGGCGGATCCGCGGCCGGCGAGCGTGGAAATCTGACTGGCCTCGACACACGTGTCAAGAGCAGGTATAAAGTAATCGGTGGTCGATACTACAATCAATGGTTGATGCTACAATAGCTGATTGATGGTCAATGCTACAATAGCTGATTGATTGTCAATGCTATAGTATCTGGTCGGTGGTCGATGCTACAATAGCTAGTCGGTGGTTAGAGAGTGGTCAATAGCTAAATGTGGTAGATGGTCGAAACTGCAAAGTGGTTGGAAGTCGAAGTCTATAATGTGGTTGGGCGGTCAAAGTCTAAAGAGTGGTCGGAGCGATCGAAAGTTATATAGTAGTCGGGGCAAGCAGAAATTATAAAGTGGTCGGGACGGTTCGAAGTTATGAAGTGGTCGGTAGTGCGGCAGCGGTTGGAACGCGCCCCCAACCACAGGATTTGGTGGCCTCGGTGAAAGCATCTAGGCCCCTAAAAATATTAGTTTTGGTAATTAATGACATTATGTGATCATGGGACTAATTTGTGTATTGAGAGTTTGCAAGAATTAGTCTCAAGGGCAAAGAAGAAGGTACATAAAAAGATGTTGAAGATTCAAAGATCTCAAGGGCGACAAGGTAAATAGTTTAGGGATCTATTTTACTTTTACCGGTCTTGGAGATAGGTTGCAAGACTGGATTATAGGATAGACGCCGTACTATTAAGAGGGATCACGGTCATTTGCTTGATCATATGCTAATATGCCCTATGGATCAATCTAGGATCATGCATGCACTCAGAAATTAAAATTCAATCAAAACTGTGCTTTGCCAGAAAATCCGGTAGTACCGGCGTTCTACGGGCGGAACTACCGCATGGCCGGAAGTACCGGGCCTCTGAGCGGATCGTTTATTCCAGAGAGCGCCCGGAGGTTGAGTTAGTCTCTCGGAAATCGGAAGTACCGCAGGTCCAACTGCGGAACTACCGCATGTGCGGAAGTTCTGGGGTCCCGAGCGGAACTTCAATTCCAGAGAGCGCCCGGAGTTTAACTTAGCCTCTCGGAAAACGGAAGTACCGCGGTTTGAACTGTGGAACTACCGCAGGCCGGTAGTTCCGGACTTAAGAGCGGAACTTCATTTCCAGAGAGCGCCCTGAGTTGGAGTTAACCGCGCTGAAATCGGAAGTACCGGGGCAAGGAGCGGAAGTTCCGGTTTTACGGAAGTACCGTGTTTTTAACGGCGGTAGTACCGCGCTCATTTGTCCAACGGTCACTTCTGACTACCTGACATAGCCGTTCTGTTCCGACGGCGGAAATCCGGTAGTACCGCCCATATAACGGCGGTAGTTCCAGTTTTCCTGAAAATTCAGAATTGTTTATTGCAACGGCTATTTGAGGTTGGTGAGGGTACAAATACACCCCCACCAGAACTTGTACAGTTTGTTGAACCCATATTGAACATCTTTGAGCCTAGAGCAACTTCTCACACCTCTCTTTCACTCTTGTGCATTCAATAGAGGTAGTTGAGCCCAATTCAAGTGCATTGCATTCTAGATTGATCCAATTGGCACTTGTGTGTGATCAAGCCGCTGTGGTTCATTTCTCTTGGTGCTTGCCGGCACCTAGACGGCTTGGCGGAGGTTCCGGTGATCTTCTCAAGAAGATTGTGAGAAGGCCCGGAGGACTGTGAAGGCTCGGAGCTCGCCTACCCGGAGAGGGAAAGGGCTACCGCTAGTGATCGAGGTGTTTAGGCTCAATTCGTGGAGCCAGTCCGATTTGTTCAGGCTTACCTCAACGTGGACTAGGGGAGACCGGCAAGTCTCCGATCACCACGGTAAAAAGTAATTGTGTCAAATTGTGGTTTGCTCTCTTGCATTTACTTTCATTCAAGCAACGTTCTTAATTCATATTAATTGATTGCTTGTTTAGTTAGAGTAGCAACCTTAGACTTAGACTACTTGATTTTGCTATTGGTCAATTACTTGTGCTAGTGTTATCTTGAGCCTTTCTAGGTTGTTTAGGTGTACTATTGTTGACTTGTTCTAGTAAATTCATTAAGTTTAAAATTGCCAATTGAATTTAGACGAAACTTGTAAAACCGCCTATTCACCCCCCTCTAGTCGGCCTCCTCGATCTTAAAAGTGGTATCAGAGCTTGGTCTCTCATTTTTAGACTTAACCATCTAGAGAGAAAAGGATGGCTAGTGAGGGTATAGCAAATAGGAAAGGCACCTTTCTTTGATGGCTCAAATTATGCTTATTGGAAAATTAGAATGTCTATTTATTTGAAGGCCATGAGTCCTCATATTTGGAAAGTCGTAAATGAGGGTTATGTTATGGCTCTTGATCCGGATCACCCAACAGAACAAGACGGACGTAACTCTCATTTAGATGCCCAAGCTATGAATGCTTTATTTGGAGCTTTGAACGCGGATGAGTTCAATAGAGTGAGCAATCTTGAGACGGCTCACGCTATTGGAACTACCCTTTCGGAAATACACGAAGGGACATCCACGGTCAAGGAGGCCAAATTGCATCGACTTAGGATCAAATATGAGACATTCACAATGTTGCCCCATGAAGACATCAATGAGATGTACTCAAGGCTCAACAACATTGTGAATGAGCTAAAGGGTCTTGGAACTAACCTTTTCGATCTTGATATTGTTCGAAAGATGCTTAGGGCCTTGCCGGAGAAATATGAAGTGTTGGTGACACTCTTTCTCAACTCACCAGAGTTGGCAAGAATGACACCAACTCAATTGTTGGGCAACCTCATCACCAACGAGCTTTACAAGAAGGACAAAGAAGAGCTCTTGGAGCAATCCACTTCCAAGAGCAAGAAGATCACGGCCTTCAAGGCTAAAGCGGTGATAAGTGAAGAATCCGAAGATGAGGAGGAGGAGGACTCCGAAGAAGAATTGGCACTTCTAGTGAGAAGAATGAAGAAGTTCATGAGGAGACGGCCAAACCGAGGTACAAGCTATGAGAAGAACAAGAAGGGACATTCCTCCTCCAACAAGAGGTATAGCAACATTCGGAGCTATGAGTGTGATGAAAAGGGGCATATCGCCTCTCAATGCCCTACAAAGAAAGATGACAAGGAGAAGTCATCAAAGAAGAAGAATTACAACGGCAAGAAGAAACTCTTCAAGAAACTTCACAAGGATGGCAAGAACGAAGCCCATATTGGTGAGTGGGACTCTGAGAAGGAGTATTCCGACTCCGACTCAAGCGAGGATGAATCTCCCAAGAAGAAGGGGATTGTGGGCATCGCCATCAAGGAGGCTCCATCACTATTCTCCACTCCTACATGCCTTATGGCTAAGGGAGAAAAGGTAAAATTGTTTGATGATGATGAACCTTCATATGATGATTTAATGGATATGTTAGTTGAATTGAATGAGTTTCTTGGAAAAGAAAAATCAAAGTTTAAGGTCTTGAAGAAAGAACATATTTCTCTTAAAGATGCTTATGAGGAGCTAAAGGAAGCTCATGATTTACTTCTCCAAGAAAATAATAAATCTAGCACTAGCATTGGAGTTACTTGTGATATCTTGAATGAAATGTCTAGTATAGAAATTTCAAAGTCTAGCATATCTACTTGTTGTGATGATTTACTTGTCATGCCTTGTTCATCTAGTGTTGACTCTGGAAATGCTTTAAATCTTGTTCATGATAATATGCTTACTAATGAAAACAAGAATTTAAAGGAATAAGTGCTAAAATTGAACAAAAGCTTAGAAAGAGCTTACAAGGGAAAAGAAACTCTTGATAAGTTGCTAAGCAATCAAAGATGCTCCTTTAACAAGGAGGGACTTGGATATGTCCCCAAAAAGGGTAAGAAGCCGGTATACAAGCCACCAAGGTTTGTAAAGGAGAATGATAAGTTTTGCACAAAATGCCAATGTGTTGGACATACTCAAAATAATTGTTCTAAGAATAACATTCATTCCATTGGTATATATGATTCTTGCTATATGCTTAAGAAATCTAAGAATGGAAATGTAATTGCTCACTTCATTGGTACCTCGATTTTGGGTACTAAAAAGAAATCCATTTGGGTACCCAAAACCTTGGTCACTAACCTCCAAGGACCCAAACAAATTTGGGTACCTAAAAGAACTTGATTTCTTTTGTAGGCGAACTATAAAACCGGTGGAAGACATTGGGTGTTAGATAGCGGTTGCACTCAACACATGACCGGAGACCGGAAAATGTTCACTAACTTTGAGAGTGGAAGCAATGACAAGATCACATTTGGAGATAATAGCAAAGGAAAGGTATTGGATTTGGGTAAAATTGCTATCTCAAACGACCTTTCAATTTCTAATGTGTCACTTGTTGAAACATTAAATTTCAATTTACTTTCTATTGCTCAATTATGTGATCTAGGCCTAACTTGCTCATTCTCAAAAGAAAATGTTGTAATATCAAAGGAAAATAATAATGAACTTGTCTTTAAGGGCTTTAGATTTGGAAATCTCTATTTGGTAGATTTTTCTTCAAATGAGTCTTGTTTAAAAACTTGTTTAATTGAGAAAACTTCCTTGGGTTGGTTGTGGCATAGAAGGCTAGGTCATGTGGGAATGGTTCAACTCAAAAAGCTTGTTCAGCATGACTTAGTGGTTGGCTTGAAGGATGTGAAGTTTGAGAAAAATCGACTTTGTAGTGCTTGTCAAGCCGGAAAACAAGTCGCTAATTCTCACCCTTCCAAAAGTATCATGTCAACTTCTAGGCCATTAGAGCTCTTACATATGGATTTGTTCGGGCCAACAACCTATAAGAGCATTGGATGTAATAGCTATTGTCTAGTCATTGTGGATGATCACTTTAGATATACATGGGTATTCTTCCTAAATGACAAAAGTGAAACCTCCGGGATTTTCAAAAGTTTTTCAAAAAGGGCCCAAAATGAATTTGATTTTAAAATAAAGAAAATTAGAAGTGACAATGGTTCCGAGTTCAAGAATACAAAAGTTGAAGATTTTTGTGATGAACTCAGAATAAAGCACGAGCTTTCCACAACCTACACTCCGGAGCAAAATAGAGTTGTAGAGAGGAAAAATCGTACATTAATAGAAATGGCTAGGACAATGCTTGATGAATATAATACTTCCGATAAGTTTTGGGCGGAAGCTATTAACACCGCATGTCATGCCATAAATCGCCTCTATTTGCATCGACTTTTGAAAAAGACTTCCTATGAGCTTCTCGTTGGAAGAAAACCGAACATATCTTACTTTAGGGTATTTGGTTGCAAATGCTATATACTAAGAAAAGGTGTTCGGCTCTCTAAATTTCAAAGTCGGTGTGATGAAGGCTTTCTTTTAGGTTATTCTTCAAATAGCAAAGCTTATAGGGTCTTTAATAAAAACTCAGGTTTAGTAGAAGAATCTTGTGATGTCCAATTTGATGAAACTAACGGCTCTCAAGAAGGGCATGAGAACTTGGATGATGTAGGAGATGAAGATCTTCGCAAGGCAATGGAGAATATGCAAATTGGAGACATCAAGCCAAAAGAGGATCCAACATCACCAAGCTCATCAAGACAAGTGGAACCACCCTCCTCTTCTACAACAAACGACGTTCAAGTCATAGAGGATGAAGAAAAGGATCAACCGCAAAATACTTTTAAGATTCACAATGCAATAGCCAAAGATCATCCAATCGATCAAATATTGGGTGACGTGAGTAAGGGTGTTCAAACTCGCTCTAGAGTAGCTTCATTTTGTGAACACTATTCTTTTGTATCTTCACTTGAACCTAAGCGTGTAGAAGAAGCATTAGATGACCCGGATTGGATAAATGCTATGCATGAAGAGTTGAATAATTTTGCTCAAAATGATGTTTGGAATTTGGTGGAGAGACCCAAGGAGCACAATGTCATTGGTACAAAATGGGTCTTTCGGAACAAACAAGATGAGAACGGAATTGTGGTAAGAAATAAAGCAAGGTTAGTAGCTCAAGGTTATACTCAAGTCGAGAGATTAGATTATGATGAGACATTTGCACCCGTTGCTAGACTTGAATCAATTAGAATCTTGCTTGCTTTGGCATCATGCTTTGATATTAAATTGTTTCAAATGGATGTCAAAAGTGCATTTCTTAATGGAACTATTTCCGAATTAGTATTTGTAGAACAACCCCCGGGATTTGAAGATGCTAAATATCCTAATCATGTGTATAAATTATCAAAGGCACTATATGGTTTAAAGCAAGCTCCTAGAGCTTGGTATGAACGCCTTCGTAACTTTCTTGTGTCAAAAGGTTTTAAAATTGGTAAAGTAGAGACAACTCTATTCACAAAAATTATTGAAGATGATTTCTTTGTATGTCAAGTCTATGTTGATGATATTATATTTGGTTCTACTAATCAAGACTTTTGCAAAGAATTTGGTGAGATGATGTCTAGGGAATTTGAGATGTCAATGATTGGTGAGCTAAGCTACTTTCTTGGACTTCAAATCAAACAACTTAAAGATGGAACGTTTATAAGCCAAATGAAGTACGTCAAAGATTTACTCAAGAAATTCGGAATGGAAGAAGCTAAACCCATCAAGACATCCATGGCAACCAACGGGCATCTAGACCTCAACGAAGGAGGTAAGTTAGTAGATTTAAAGCTTTATAGATCAATGATTGGAAGTTTACTTTTTCTTACCGCATCTAGGCCCGCCATTATGTTTAGTGTTTGCATGTGTGCTCGTTTTCAAGCTTCTCCAAAAAAAAGTGTCATTTAGTGGACGTAAAGAGGATTCTAAGATATTTAAAACATTCCTCAAGTATAGGAGTTTGGTATCCCAAAGGTGCAAAATTTGAGTTAATTGGATATTCGGATTCCGATTATGCAGGTTGTAAAGTGGATAGAAAAAGCACCTCGGGTAGTTGCCAATTGCTAGGAAGGTCTCTAGTATGTTGGTCATCCAAGAAACAAAATTCCGTAGCCCTTTCAACCGCCAAAGCCGAATATATTTCCGCGGGTAGTTGTTGTGCTCAATTACTTTGAATGAGGCAAACATTGTTGGATTATGGGATTAAATTTGATAAAATGCCTCTTTTGTGTGATAATGATAGTGCAATCAAAATATCCAACAATCCCGTTCAACACTCAAGAACCAAGCATATAGATATACACCACCATTTCTTGAGAGATCATGTGAGCAAGGGAGACATTGAAATTAGCCACGTCCGAACCGAAGATCAACTAGCGGACATTTTCACCAAACCATTAGATGAAAACCGTTTTTGCAAATTGAGGAATGAATTAAATGTCATAGACTACTCAAATGTAGCTTGAAATCAAATTTCATTCTTTTCTGCTCATTTGATGCACTTGTGTGGAATTTCAATGAATTTTTCCTTATTTTTGATCAAAATGTGATTATTTTCATAAAAACTAATTTCAAAGTATAGCAATAGCTCAATTGATGCATAATGATCCTAAATGACTTTTATTGAGTGCAAAACTAGGGATCATTTGTATAATTCCAAGTTCTAAAGTTCAATTCCTGAGAAGTTCCAGAAAATCCGGAACTACCGCAGTACATTTTGCGGTACTTCCGCTCCTGACAGAAAAATCGGAACTACCGCTGTTGTTTCTACGGTACTTCCGAAATTTCTGTGAAAACGGAACTACCGGCATGTAAACCGCGGAACTTCCGTTTTCTGCGGGATTCAATGCGGTTTCCAAAACCGCCAACCCTCCTGCCGTTACTCCTCCCTCTTTACTCTTTTCTCCTTCTCTCTCACCTATTCCTCTCCAGAACCGCGCCGTCTCTCTTCTTCCTCTCCTCCACTCTTTCTCTCTCTCTCTCCCAAGAACCTCCCTCCTCTCCCGATCTTTGAATCCGAGGGGAGTTCTTCGTTTTTGGGTAATTCCTTGCACAACTGGGGTTTTCCTCCTTCGACTCCACAAGGTAAATTGGATCAAAATCCTCTTTTTATCTTGTTCTTAGAACCCTAGGTTAAGTTTAGACTAAATTTGAAAATGTGACGATGTTTGCTGGAGAATCTTAGGGCAAATTAGTATATTTGGGGTATTACCATGTTTTTTCATACATGCATTGAATTCAAACCAAAAATACCCCAAAAAGATAGAAGATTGAACTTGCCTAAAATTGCTCGAAAATTGGAACTACCGCTTAACAGGCGGAACTACCGTGGTTCCGGAAGTTCCGCATGTTTAATGCCAGAACTACCGGATTTCCCGGAAGTACCGCAGATTTAGCGCAAGATTCGATTTTCCGACACAAACAAGCGATCAATTGCTCTTTCAAATCTAGCTTATTCCTTTTGCATCCTTTATCACTCCTCATTGTTGTATCACCTGTTTGAAGATGCCGAGGATGAAGAATGTCTCCCACAAGACTTATGGAGGAACTGCAGGACAATCCTCGTCCCCGACTCCCGCCCTTCCGATGGCAGAGCATGAGGATAGGGGCAAGGGGCCCGCCTCCGACTCCGAGAGTGAGTTAGAGGGCTCCCATGAGAGCGGGTCCGAGGCCTCTCATGAGAGTGAGGAGTATGAGGTTTCTGATGAGGAGATGTCTGCGGCAGCTACAGATGAAGAAGTAGACCTTTCAAAGATCACCAGTGATGACTATGCCATCTTGCGTCGTCGCAGTCAGTATGTCCGCCCTCGAAATTCTCAGAACCCGAAGTTCCATACCAAGTTTCAGGAGCAAGTATGTAATGAGATGTATGGGCCTTCTCGTAAGTTTGCTGCACACAAATTTGTCGACTGGGATCACTTGTCACAGATTGACAAGTTTAATGGTGCATATCGGCTTTTTCAGCAAGCCGGAATCCATCATCTTGTTGCGTTCCAATGCAACTACATGGAGGAGATGATACGGCAGTTCTACGCCACTTTGCATATCTCTCCTAATTTTGAGCATCTCTGCTGGATGACAGGAACGCAGGTTATTGAGTGCACCAAGCACGAGTTCGAGCTAGCACTTGGTACCGAATCCAGCTCTTATGAGAAGGTGTTCAGTAGACCGGCACTTCCCATTGCTGCGTATACTGATTACTATAACCAGGCAGCTGATCGAGTGCCAGGGACAATAATTGGACTGCTACCCATTCCTAGTCTTGTCAACAGGATCATCAACCACAGGGACAATATTAGTTTTGGTAATTAATGACATTATGTGATCATGGGACTAATTTTTGTATTGAGAGTTTGCAAGAATTAGTCTCAAGGGCAAAGAAGAAGGTACATAAAAAGATGTTGAAGATTCAAAGATCTCAAGGGTGACAAGGTAAATAGTTTAGGGATCTATTTTAGTTTTACCGGTCTTGGAGATAGGTTGGAAGACCGGATTATAGGATAGACGCCGTACTATTAAGAGGGATCACGGTCATTTGCTTGATCATATGCTAATATGCCCTATGGATCAATCTAGGATCATTCATGCACTTAAAATTAAAATTCAATCAAAACTGTGCTTTGTCAAAAAATCCGGTAGTACCGGCGTTCTACGGGTGGAACTACCGCATGGCCGGAAGTACGGGGCCTCTGAGCGGATCGTTTATTCCAGAGAGCGTCCGGAGGTTAAGTTATTCTCTCGGAAATCGGAAGTACCGCAGGTCCAACTGCGGAACTACCGCATGTGTGGAAGTTCCGGGGTCCCGAGCGGAACTTCAATTCCAGAGAGCGCTCGGAGTTTAACTTAGCCTCTCGGAAAACGGAAGTACCGCGGTTTGAACTGCGGAACTACCGCAGGCCGGTAGTTCCGGACTTAAGAGCGAACTTCATTTCGAGAGCGCCACGAGTTGGAGTTAACGCGCTGAAATCGAAATACCGGGCAAGGAGCGGAAGTTCGGTTTTCCGAATCAGTGTTTTTAACGGCGGTAGTACCGCACTCATTTGTCCAACGGTCACCGACTACGACATAGCCGTTCTATTGCGACGGCAGAAATCCGGTAGTACCGCCCATATAACGCGCAGAGTTCCGGTTTTCTGAAAATTCAGAATTGTTTATTGCAACGGCTATTTGAGGTTGGTGAGGGTATAAATACACCCCACCGAACATGCAGTTTGTTGAACCCATATTAAACATCTTTGAGCCTAGAGCAACTTCTCACACCTCTCTTTCACTCTTGTGCATTCAATAGAGGTAGTTGAGCCCAATTCAAGTGCATTGCATTCTAGATTGATCCAATTGGCGCTTGTGTGTGATCAAGCCGCTGTGGTTCATTTCTCTTGGTGCTTGCCGGCACCTAGACGGCTTGGCGGAGGTTCCGGTGATCTTCTCAAGAAGATTGTGAGAAGGCCCGGAGGACTGTGAAGGCTCGGAGCTCGCCTACCCGGAGAGGGAAAGGGCTACCGCTAGTGATCGAGGTGTTTAGGCTCAATTCGTGGAGCCGGTCCGATTTGTTCGGGCTTACCTCAACGTGGACTAGGGGAGACCGGCAAGTCTCCGATCACCACGGTAAAAAGTAATTGTGTCAAATTGTGGTTTGCTCTCTTGCATTTACTTTCATTCAAGCAACGTTCTTAATTCATATTAATTGATTGCTTGTTTAGTTAGAGTAGCAACCTTAGACTTAGACTACTTGATTTTGCTATTGGTCAATTACTTGTGCTAGTGTTATTTTGAGCCTTTCTAGGTTGTTTAGGTGTACTATTGTTGACTTGTTCTAGTAAATTTATTAAGTTTAAAATTGTCAATTGAATTTAGACGAAACTTGTAAAACCGCCTATTCACCCCCCCTCTAGTCGGCCTCCTCGATCTTAAACTCGGCAGTTCGCGCTCGCGCAGAGGGAGGGCAGAAGCCCGAGGCCGCCGACCGCTTGTCCACACTTGCTCGGCTGTGGAATTGCCACGTGTTGCCCGCCGGTGGTTCTATAGTTGGGAGAGGACTAAAACACAAAAACGCCACTCTAAATACCATATCTGCCAAAAAAATACCACATGGACCAAAAAGGAAAAAATCCTAGCCCATAGAATATTAGTCAACATAGCCGGGCTTGGGCAGCTGTGACCATCTCTTGCCATGATTTTCAAAGTGAAACCAGCCATCTAGTGGGTGGGTGTGTGTTCCATTTCCTCTATAGTTTCCATAGATTTCCCATGATCTAATAGGGCCTAAATCTAGGTCTGTTTGGGATGTAGACATCGGAAATTTCACAGGAAACATTTTTTGGTAATACAGGTGTTGTGGTTACAGACCAAACAGAGAGAGAGATGGTAGTGGGGAATGGGAGGATGTGGCGTGTCTTCCCCCTCATCCTGATATATATATTCATGCAGGGTATACTTTTACAATCGTGCCCTTACATCCGTATATCCCTCCTAGGGGTATTTGAGTCATTGCACATGTTCTACTCTGGTCTTTATAGTCTTCTATCAGGCCTGCTGGGTTTAGGTGGGGGCCACCCCTACAACAACATAAATCTAGGAAAATTCAGGCGGGACCTAAGTACGGTGGTATGGTCCTCGTGAAATTTTCAACTTACACAAAAGATTAGTGCTACAGGAGGGGTGCTTACTGCTCCAGGAGGGGTGCACGCCGGTGCGGTGCAGAAAAGGAACCAATGTCACCATCGTCAAAAGCTGTGACTCCTGAATGACGTCGCAGGTGACGTTTGAGATCCTATACTATAGCAACTATTTTTAAATGATGTATCTTTTAAAGGCGGAATTTATAGATAAATTATAGTAGATATTGTATCGAATTTAATTATACCGATTAAAATTACAAACGAATATTTCTCTCTCTATATATTATCTCTTATAAATAGTTAAAATTTAAAAATCATCAACTAAAAGTAACTGACCGCGTGTGACGTTTTGAGAGCCCCCAAACCGACACATTCGTCTATTCATTCATAGCGTGGAAAGGCGGAATAATAAAGGCCACACCTCCCCCGTTCTGATGCCTGCACACTGCGCTGGAAACTGCCGCCGTAGGCGGGGCCCACATGTCAGAGGACTGCACAACCCGCGTGTATACTGTGCTTTGTTATCTGAGCTTCAGCTTCCAGGGGCGGAGCCAGGATCCAGACAAAGGGGGAGCCGACCCGCCAAACCGCCAAGGCGTCGGCGTCATGGGCCCTGGGCGCCGTGTGTCGGTAAAATTAAACATACACATATATAATTAAACATATGTATATATATTGTCATATAAATTCAATCATAACACATATGGCAAAATAATGTAGCATACGTCTAGTAACATAAAAGAAATGTGCTTTCATTACATCTCCACAAACTTGAATTTGTTACATCTCCACTAACTTGAATTTAGCACGACGATTACCAACTAGATCATAAGATTTGATAATATCATTGGAACTAATCTTGGCTGCCAATTCCTTTTCAATATAAAAAAAACTATCGATCGTTCTTAATCTCTTCATCTTGAATTCTTGATCAAATGTTAAATGCCTAAATTGAAGGTAAAAATTGAAAAGGAAATTAACCATAGAATTAACAGCGATTTGTGATCTATGATTGTGAAACAGTGAAAGGAATAAATAAATAAACTACTAAACATAGTGGACTGTAGAGACGTACTGTACGTCTGTACCTTGGCACCTTTGGCTTGCCCGCTTTGGATCTTTGCCCGCCCGCTCGGCACTCGCCACTCGCGCTCTGCGCCTCTGCCTGACTGCCTCTGCAGCTCTGCTCACCTTTGCCGGCTTGCGGCACCTCCGCAGTCCGCACTGGTCTCATACGGCGTGAGATGGGATGGGATCATGGATTCATGGGAGATGGAGATGGGATCGCAGTATCACACCCAGGCGGCCAGGCCCCAGCACGCCGCGCGGAATACGGGAGGTCAGGAGCAGTCTGTCGATTCGCATTCTGGTTCCGTTTCCTATTTTGTTTCCGTTTCCGTTTCCGGTTTCCGTTTCCTATTTTGCTGGTGGACTATTGGGGGAACTGGTGGACCGTGGACCATTGGGGGGGCAGGCCCCTGCCCGCCCCCCTCTCTCCGCCCCTCTCAGCTTCCGTCTGACGGACGGTGGCGGTCGCATCACCAGTGGTAATCTGCGTTTCACGTGTAATATAGGTCACCGAATGTAATGTGCGCGTGCACCTGTGTGATCCCTGTGCGACACTCATGCAGAAACCAGGGCGGGTCCATGCATGCATCGATCGATCGTGCGTGTCGCTGACATGCATCTGTGCATCATGTATATGCATGCTAGTCGTGGAGGGAATCACAAGACGTTCCAAACGGCTGGAACTTCTGCATTTTCTTTCGACCTTTTGGCTTTGGAATATTAGTGGTTAGATATAGGTGTTCATTTGGTTTGAATATTTAATTTTTCTCTGAGCTGATTTGATAAATATCTAAATCGATGATTTGATAAATGATATCTTATTTACATTAGTAAATCTTAACAACAATCATCACTGATTCTCTTTTTGTAATCTTCCAAAATTCATCTCCATTCCTGATCCTCTTCCCAAATTGATCTTTCCTCCTGCACCCTTGCAAGTCCATTTCTCCCTTCCTCCTTTATCCTCATTGCCAGAACGCCTCCATCAGCTAGCTTTGCGGGTCTCTCACCGCGCAAGTTGACCCGTCGCCTTCGTGCATCTCGATGGGACTATGCAGCGAGATGTAGCTCATGAGGGGTGAAGTGTGTGGCGGTACCGTTGACCAGCGGGCAGACTACATGGTGGTGCGGTATGGTGAGAGAAGTGTGGAGAAGCCGCTTCCAGAAGGCCGATGTTTGATTTAGCTTTGAAGCCATTTCAAACGTCCCTTAATGCTTTAAGGCTCTGTTTTGTTTGGGGTTAAAGGTTTAGGGTTAAGAGGTTGGTTAGGAATTTAACCTGCCAAATAACATTGGATTAGGAAGGATTAACTTAAATCAATCAAAATGTTTTAACACTTCTAACCAACGATTAAGTTAACCCTCCTAAAGTTTGTTTTTCTAGTGCTAACACAGTGAACCCACCTAATATAGCCAAACATTAATTAGATTAACAAGATGTATTGCTAAACACAAAATCTGAGTTAAGCTAACATAATTAAGTTAAAGTTAGTTTACTCGGTTATTTTAATCTCAAACCAAATAAAGCCTAAGAGGCTACGCACGAGTTTGATGGATCAACTCCATACCAGGGATGCATGCAACGCAATATATTCACCATACATATGAACAAATTAATACACATCGATCGCCCCTGTAAAGAAGCAAAATTTGCAGATAAATCGTTACAAAATTAAGCTAGCAGGTGAATGTATGATTGGCCACTTTATATGCTTGATCCCTTGTTGATGCGGACCAACTAAGAATTAGTTGATGCGTATGACCCGATCTTTCCCGGTACGATTAACTAGGTTCCTTCTCCTTGGATAGAGTTTTCTCCTTGTCTTGATGTAGCAAACAATATTGATAAGGGCAATTTGCACTAGTATGCAAGGCGCACACTAGAAGCAATCCGTCGAACTCCCCAAACCGTGAATTCAGCAAGAAAACACGAATTAGAAGAGATGAACCTTATAGATTCGATGAGCAATCTCAAGAATCTCCTATTCTTGCCTTGCACCAACTCCGCAAACTCCAAACGAGAAAACCTTGCAATCACGCATTCTGGCCGCCACCAACCATCATGGCGATTTTCTCCTTTATTTCACGAGTCTAAAAATTTATCATATCATAGCCTAAGTTACAATGGGGCTAAGGCCCTGGCCTTATATTGGTGCACAATGCACGGCCTTGACTAAAATTCACGCACAACTTGGCCTAAAGCCGAAACAAACTCCAATACGAATTAAAAAGGAAATACCTAAACTACTACCTCTGAATTCTCTCTCAATTTGCGACATGACCATGAGGATTCCGTGGCTGGCACCTTGTCCATTGTGTGGGGCTTCGAAATAGCTTTCCAACGAGTCCAAGAACGCCCAAATCGGACTCTGTTTATGAAAGTTATGGACGTTTTAGTATCGGTCTTGCCAGCTGTCCCAATCCGAGTCCAGATCGGTTTTAAATCTTTATATGTTTTGTTTTCTTGTTCAAGGGGCTTCCAAATCCGTTTGGAACCTGAAAAGGAGTCATTCTCAACCTTTAGAAAGCCATGGTGTGGTCGAATTTTACCCTTACTTGCATTGCAATACTCGAACTCTTTATGTTTGGCAAGTTTCACGCGTCTCTCCGGACAGCCCGTGCAGCATCCAATAAAGTTGTCATAACTTTGTGTAGGAAACTCCAATCAAGTGATGTTTGATTCGTTGGAAAGTAGACTTCATTAGCTTTCCAAATATGTATTTTGTGTGCATTAGAAACCTCAGAATTGGCATTGAGAATTTCATGAACATTATGGACAAAACTACAATTACGAGAACCTGATTGATCTTGTGTCTTCCTCTTTAGCCAAACTAACTTTCTTTCTTCTCCATCCACACCTCTAATTCCATGCATTGTTGTGTTATTTGCACCGCGCAAAGGAGGAATCACGTAAGCATCCGCACGAATTAGGATATTTTTCTCTCTCCCATAACCGATTGCTTCTTTCTCCTTGCGCAATTCAGCATTACTAAGACTTGTAACTTTAGATTGCATAGATGAAGCACAAATCAATATAGCATTCACACTCTTGGCCACATCACTTGTGGAAGCTACGGAGAAGAGAATATACTTATGTTGAGCTGTGAGACAGAGACAACTTGTCTTTGAAAGAGATACATTGTCTGCTAGGTCGATCATAGTACTGTAGCCGAGATACGTTGCATCACGTATCCAAAATAAGTCAGTAAGAGTGCATAATGGGATAATACTAAGGTCATGTTTCAAATGATTTTAAATTCTAAATTTTTGATTTTATTTAGTTTTTGATTTTTATTTTTTACATTGTTCTAATAGATATAGCGATATTTTTTATTTTTAAAATACTAACAGTCACTTAAGTAAAAAAAGAAGTCCACAAAAAAGCAAAAAAAACCAAGGCTTTTAACCCTTTGGAGCGAAGCCTGTTCATCACGTGGTCTGGCACGATGGTTATAGCAAGTAATGTACGTGGAGTGTGAGAACACGTGTGCATGGAATGCTTCGAACGAGCTGATCGATCTGTTCAAATTAAGGTTCTGTTTGGATCAGTTTTGAGATTCTTAAAAACCAGTTATTACTTCTAATTTTTAGAGCAAAAATTGGTGAGGTGTTTGGATCCCCTAGTTTTTAAAAGCTGATTTCATTTATGATTGGTGCTAATAGACTATTATACGCTTACATTTATTGCTCTTGAACAGCACATTAAACAGCCATGCGTGGTCTTTAATGAGGGTAAATGGGTATTTATACAAAAAAAACTGGCAAAAGCTGGGTATCAACAGCTTCTTGGTTTTTAAAAATTTGGGTAGGTAGATTTTAAAAGTTGCTACAAAAACTGGTCTGTTTGGATCCTATCCAGTTTCCAAAAGCCAAATTCTTAAAACTGGGTGGATCCAAATAGGCCCTAACACTGCTGATAGGTTCATCACGGATGACTCACGAGGACAGGTGGTCAATCGATCTGCGTATTCTAGTATTATACTCACTGATTTATCATGCCTGACACGTCCATTACCAAACCGGAAACGTACTAGTAGTACCATAGGAGTACGACCTTCGAGTTTCGAAGCGCAACGGATATTCTTCGCGACCAGGCGAGAAGAAGCTTCGAAGGTAGGGCAGTGGTCAGCAAAATGTCAGAATCCAGCTGGTGATTGGGCGTCGTACGGTTGCTGCAACGACCACGGCCCCCTGACTCGGTGGGCCCTCCCGTCAGCATCCCCGGCCCACCAAGATCCCACACAGGCAGGAGACGAGGGGAGCACGGACAACGGATCGAATACATCACTGTTTTCGCGCTGCAGCACTCTTTTTTTCGAATGGGAAAATTGAATATATAGGATCAAGTTGAGAGTGCTTTTATGAAATAGGATTAAGTTATTTGGACTTGTAAATATAGGACTGAGTTGAGCACATTCTTGCAAATATAAGATTTTTCCCATATTAATTTTATTTTTATTTTTCAGCCCTTTTTCTCTACGCGAAATGACTCTTTTGCCCTTACTTCCTCCTCTTTGGCGCGCCGCTCGCCGCCGCCTCGCTGGCGCGCGCTCGCTCCCTCGCCCCGCGCCACCGCTCGGCGGCGAAGAAGCGAGGCGGCGCGGCAGCAGGCAGGGCACGGCGGCAGCAGCCAGCGAGGCAATGGCGGCAGCGCGGTCGAGCGAGGAGGAAGGAAGGGCAAAAGAGTCATTTCGCGTAGAGAAAAAGGGCTGAAAAATAAAAATGAAATTAAAATGGGAAAATCCTATATTTGCAAGAAGGTGCTCAACTCAGTCCTATATTTACAAGTCCAAATAACTTGGTCCTATTTCACAAAAGCACTCTCAACTTGATCCTATATATTCAATTTTCCCTTTTCGAATCTACTCTCCTACTACGTGGAATTGTATTTCTGGTCCCTTCTATGACCATGACAACAACGATGAATGACACATGTGATCTACAATATTATATTAGCGCAACACGTCGGTCCATACGTTACATGAAAGGGAGCGCGGCAGACGGTGGGCCCTACCGACCTGGCACAGTGCCTGAGCCTGACAAGAGGTGCTACTACGCCACGGTAGGTGCTGTTGCAGTCAGAAAGTGCAGCAGACCGACGGCCCCACGTCTGCCACGCTTACTTTTCGCATATTATGCTGGACCAATATATCACCGTAGGATAGTATGACAGGTAACCTGCGTTGTTCAAAGCTGTTATCATGATCACTAAGGTTGTGTTTGGTTTAGAGACAAGGTGGGATGGGATGGTCCTGTCCCTGATTTTGGGATGGGATGATCCCATTTTTTGTTTGGTTAGGGGGATAGAGTCATCCCTATTTTTTTGTTTGGTTGGAAGGATAAAGTGGGATGGAATGGTCACATCCTTTGTTTGGATGGAAGGATGAAGGTGGGATATGTGTGGCCTTTGAGTTTTTTTTAAAAAAAATTGGAGGCTATTGTTGACATGTTTGTATACATAAGCCTTTGAGTTTTTTTTTAAAAAATTTAAACAAAATAGTACTTAAAAAAACAAAGAGGTGGGATGACTCTATCCCACGTGGGATGACTATGTCTCATGAAAAAAAGAGGATTGCAGTGGATCTACAAGGAATATTCCTAGTGGGATGTCCTTGACTCTGCTTGTCCCGGAAGCAAACACCACCCCAAGGTGGGATATCCCACCTGGGACGTCCCCGTCCCTCGAACCAAACACTGCCTAAGAGAACCAAAATACAAATTTGAGCGTAGGGCTGCATTTGGAAAAAAATGCTACGGGCTAGATATGCATTGGACTCCAAGATCTAGGAGAAACAAACGAATTAGTTGAGCAATCAAAGGGCACAGCTCAGCACTGCACACCAGGGTCCTAGTCCTACGTTACAAAATCAATATTTATATTATCTTCTAACTTCTCTTAAAGATAATGACATCAGGTGCACTTGAAAAACTCCCTCGATTTTGTTGGCGTTTTGGAAAGCTTCGCAAGGGGAAAAAAAGCACTGACTACCGGGCCCCACCTACGCGCCGTATAGCGCTAAGTTATTCAGAAAAGATCCCCTGCGGCGCCGGTGCGGTGCACAATAAAAGGAGACGTTGGCTGGAGCCTTTCCCCAACCCGAATTAAACCCCAGGCCCAACAAACAAACTCTCCACCACTTCACATTCCATTCGCCTCCTTCCTCCTCTCCACGGAAACCAAACCAAAATCCATGGCGTCCATCCGCCTTCTCCCTCTCGCGCTGCTGCTCTCCGCGCTCTCCGTGGCGCAGGCGCAGTGGCCGACCATCCGGCTGCCGTCGGAGCGCGCGCCGGACGGGGAGGACGACTCCGTCGGGACCAGGTGGGCCGTCCTCATCGCCGGCTCCAACGGGTACTACAACTACCGCCACCAGGTGCGCGCTCTACTGCTCAAACTAATTCTCGGTGCTAGTAATGGCCTCACATAATGGTTCGGCCATTCGGGTACGTGTTCGTGATCCTCGGTTCGCTCGATTTCGTTCCTGTTTTTTTGGGTCCCTCGCGTGCATCGCCGTATAAACAGAAGAACTCTGTTCCGTTTGTGGTATTGCGGCGCATTCCGGAAATCTACCTCCCGTTTGATACGATTAATAGGTCGAGCATCTCTCCATAATTAAACAAAAAATTTTGCGCAACTGCTTGGTATAATATTGGCACATTGCCGTATCGCAGTGAAGCAAGGACTTGATCGACGGGAAATTTTCCATTATTTTTTTCCTTTTCCGCAAAGTGGATCGAAGATTTTGTGTGCAGCTCATTTGGCGTATGAACTGGATGGCGTTCTTGTTCCACTTTATCGTTTTTGTCGAAATGGGAAAAATGAAAGGACGGGTAGATGATGGTATTTGACTGACTTTTGGGTCCTACGATCCGCGTTCGTATGTTGCGTTGCGCCCTCTGCACGACGCGCGCAGGGCCAGCAGCCACTGATAAAGGCCGGCCAATCCTGTGTAACACCTGTGAAAGCTAATTCTACTACTAATAAGTAAGGCTCCTGATGCTATGTCACTGTACGCAGAAACATACTGTACTACTGTAACATGAGGTGTTGAAGCCAGAAGCCAGGTCAGGCTCCTTGGAACGAATTTTCATTCTTCTCGCTCTAAGGATAATACAGAGTGTTGCGGACGTATCATATACTTTATTTCTTTCGCTCTCGTCTCACACATCTTTTTGTCACTTTTTACACCACTCACTTTTCACACATATATAATACAGAGAGTTACGGACGTATCATATACCTTGTTACGAACACCTCATATTTCTCATTAATTGCACTATTCGGCTAACACGGCGTGAACAATATTTATTGTTGCTGCTCTGTGCTGGCTGTCTTTCCTGCGGTATGAGCATGATTTTCTGATTGTTTATTGTACTTTGACACACTGTGTGTTTCCAAAATGCTACTGACATAGTGGTTGGTGGAACTGGGAATGGTTAATGACTGAGAATTGCTGTGTTTTGTTGACTGCAACTTGCAGGCGGATATCTGCCACGCCTACCAGATCATGAAGAAGGGCGGGCTCAAGGACGAGAACATCATCGTCTTCATGTATGACGACATCGCGCACAGCCCGGAGAATCCCAGGCCTGGAGTCATCATCAACCATCCCCAGGGTGGCGATGTCTACGCTGGGGTCCCAAAGGTAACCATCCATATTCTTCATGGAAATTTTACAGTGGTGTAGGTCTGTAGGAACTTCTAAGAAAGATTACCTTGCTACTTCCTGCACAATGTTCCAATGGTTGTAGAAAAAAGTGATAGTGTGATAATGTAGAATTAAACCCCAAAAAACCCCAAAGAATTCAAAAGCAGCTAGTACCTCATTGAAAATGACTGAATGCCTAAATTTTCATCAGTCTTGACGTCTTTTGCCAATTTGTTGTGAACAAGAAAAGCAGGATTGGTCCACACAATTAAGAGGCGAACAGACTTAATTAATATAATCTCAAATTTTTAATAAGACGTCAGCATCTTAGTTGAACCAACTTCCTTAGGAAGTACTAATGGTCAGGGATGTTACTGATGGTCACGCATCCCTGTCCGTAATTTTCCTTCTGTTGGACTTAATCTCCTCTATTTTTCACTGTAGGATTACACCGGGAAGGAGGTTAATGTCAAGAACTTCTTCGCTGTTCTGCTCGGCAACAAAACCGCTGTCAGTGGTGGGAGCGGCAAAGTCGTGGACAGTGGCCCCAATGATCATATTTTCATTTTCTACAGTGACCATGGAGGTCCTGGTGTCCTTGGTCAGTACTCGGAACCAACTATTCTTGGCTTCTTGCACTTCTGTCTGTATATGTCTGGAACCAATCAGATTAGATATTGTATACACATGCATGCGAAATTGGACATGGACAACTAACTTCGTTCGTATCCCACAGTTTTTTTATTCTGTATAAATTTTCAGGGATGCCTACCTATCAGTACCTCTACGGTGACGACCTCGTAGATGTTCTGAAGAAGAAGCACGCTGCTGGAACCTACAAAAGCTTGGTATCAGATCAGTTCTTCGATCATTTTTTGCTCTGTGATGGTCTGCTGCTTGAAGGAATGACTTGAGGTGTATGGTTCTCTCCTTTTGCAGGTCTTTTACCTTGAAGCCTGCGAATCCGGTAGCATCTTTGAGGGCCTTCTGCCAAATAACATCAATGTCTACGCGACCACCGCGTCGAACGCAGAGGAGAACAGTTGGGGGACGTACTGCCCCGGCGAGTACCCGAGCCCTCCTCCGGAGTACGACACCTGCTTGGGGGACTTGTACAGCGTTTCTTGGATGGAAGACAGGTACTTGATTCCTCTCTCTCTCTCTCTGTGTGTGTGTGTGTTTTTTTTTCACTACATTTATTTTTGGCACGGTAAAATCCTGTTCTGATCCTGTCAGTTCCAACTCACATGTGGCACCATGTCAACTTTTGGCTGCAGCCTCGCCAGTTAGAGCAAGTCCAATAATAGAGTCAAGTGTTTGGCTATAAGTCAAGTTATAAGAGCCAAGTTATACAATAATCTGTCTTCTATTTGTCTACAAAAGATTTTTTTATTATTATGTGGTACCATATCTCACATTCTCTTTCCTACTCCTCCTCACATACATTTATTATCTGGACCCACCACTGCATAGGCTTCCGTGTGTAGCTTGTTGCTTGCATGAGAGTCAAGCTCTCCTCTCTCTCCTCTCTTCTCTCCTCCACATCAGCAAAAATGCTGACTAGCTTGGCTATAAGACCATTGTTGTACTTGCTCTTAGTACTTTCGGTACCGTACAGGCGTGTTATTTCGAAATGATTAACCAATTAGTACGGCGCTACCTGCTATCTGTGTTAATTTAAGTAAGACGGTAGTGATATGCGTGTGTTGCTTTACTTTTAGGTGCACATGCTTGGCCGCACGACGATAACTCATTCCATAGCATGTGGCGTGATCTTTGCTGAACATTTTTTAAAGCATATGCTGAATATGGTATTGTTGTTCAACCCCTTAACTACTAACATGAGAAAAGAAAAGAAATAACATGGAATCAAAATTAAAATCCGCTATTCTGTTCAGCTGGGCCTGGCCAGCTCACAGTCTACTCTTTGAGATGGACGAAACCCTGTTAAGGCTACGCCCAAACATAGCCCGTATACTATTGCTGCAGGCTGCGGTTCGGCTGAATACCATGCATTTAACTGGGCCGACCTGGAGCTGTTCTCCTGTTGGCTGTAGGCTGTAGCCAACAAACAAGGATTGCAAGGCGGATCCGATGGCCATGGAGTTTTGGGACTTCTTACATTTTTAGTGCTCCACGTTGTAGCATGCCTCTGAATGTTGCATCCAATCGAATTCATGTGAAACTGAAACAGATGGTCCCTAACATATTCTCCTGTAGCTGTCATGGTACTACTTGTTTGACTAGCAGTTTCCCATGTTAAGAGTTGAACCTGGAATCAAAATCCTTGGGTCATTTGTTTGAAGTGAAAGCACAACTTTCCTTGTTGCAGTTCTTAGCCATTTCAATTGTACTGTAATAGTTTGTAATTTTCAATGTTGACAGCGATGGCCACAACCTGCGAACTGAATCTCTCAAGCAGCAGTACAAGCTGGTAAGTTTTTCAGACTTCAATTTCTTTTAATTTAACCTTACAGTAGTGCTTCGATGTGCCTAATGTAACTTATTGGTTGAGCAGGTCAAGGAGAGGACATCGATTCAGAACACATACAGTTATGGTTCCCATGTGATGCAATACGGTTCTTTGGACCTGAATGTTCAGCATCTGTTCTTGTACATCGGATCAAATCCTGCTAACGACAACGCCACATTTGTGGAAGATAACTCATTGTCGTCATTCTCAAGAGCTGTTAATCAGCGGGATGCTGATCTTGTTTACTTCTGGCAGAAGGTTTTTAATTTATATCGTGTGAAATCTACTGACCTTGATTGTTGTCACATGATCTCTTGATTATTGTCATGCCTTATTCACAACAATTCATTATTTCAATGGATAAACCAACTGATTGCTTTCTTTTATCTCACATGTAGTACCAGAAATTGGCCGAGGGCTCCCCTGAGAAAAACGATGCTCGGAAGCAATTGCTTGAAGTGATGGCCCATAGATCTCATGTTGACAACAGTGTCGAGCTGATTGGAAACCTTCTGTTTGGCTCTGAGGATGGTCCAAGGGTTCTGAAGACTGTTCGCACAGCTGGTGGACCTCTGGTTGATGACTGGGCCTGCCTCAAGTCTATGGTAAGCCTCCATTTGACTTTGGTTGGTCATGTATCAGCATCTCTATGTTCTGTTTCTGTTGTGTTCTGCTATTGTTTTAAGTGTTGCTTGTCTGGGCCTAAGAGCAAATTCTGAAGCTTCACTTTCAGTTGTATAATAATAGTTTAATTCTTGCAGATTTCTTTGAAAATCGGTGCCATTTGTTGTCTAACAAATAGAATTGAGTTTGTCATCTGGTTGATTTGACATATGAAATTAGGTCAGGGTTTTACTCAGAGGTGAATAAATAATTTACGTGTTATGAAATGCCTAAACCATAGAATAATTCTACTTAATCACTACAAAGGGAGGAGTAAAAGCGAGAAAAAAGATCATTTCCTCTCAATTTTTGGTTTATATAATTATCAAGGCCTCTGTTTAGTTGTACAGGTTGTGTTCTCCTAAGTCCTAACAGCCAAACCGTAAGAGCAAGGTTACTTAACCTGTTCTTTTGGGCTGCGGATTATTAGCCTAATGAATAGAAATTTTTGAAAGAAACTAAAAGTCAAAAGCTGCTGAAAAGCCAAAAAGAACAGTGCCTAAGCTTTTCGAGATGATTATGTTCAGTTTGAGTGCTCTAGCTAGTTCCTTCAGTTCCATATATTGCCAGCTCTTAACTACCGAATATGCAGGTGTTAGCTGGCATCTGCTGCAGTTAGGGTATGGAATAATTTCTGTTGTCCCTGCACACCTAATATGCTTCTGCCTTTTATTCAGGTTCGTGCTTTTGAAGCGCAATGTGGCTCGTTGGCGCAGTATGGAATGAAGCACATGCGGTCCTTTGCAAACATCTGCAATGCTGGCATCCGTGCTGAAGCAATGGCAAAGGTTGCCGCGCAGGCTTGCACGAGCATTCCCTCCAACCCCTGGAGTTCCATCCACAAGGGTTTCAGTGCTTAAACCATAGGTGAAGCGAACTTGATCAATACTTCAGCTATTGCACCGTACCAATTTTCCTTCCTTTTCGCACAGCGGTAGTAGTGCTTGAACCATAGGTGAAGAAGAATTATGCCACTATTTCAGCTATTCCACAATACCGAATTACCTTAGTTAGATCGATTTATGATGTACATACCATAGCAGAAAGTGATTTGGCAATGTTACCTGTCATCACTGTACATACTTGTAGTTTGTACTTCCTTATATGAAGAATGCATCGCTGCTATTTTTACATTGCCAAGTGAAGCTCACTAGTCAGTAATCTCAAGTTCAATCGGAACTGCTTGTTTGTCTTCCATTTTAAACCCCGGGTGTGTTCAGTTGTAGCTAGTGATCTCCTTTTCAAACGAAACAAAGGGATTTCGACCAGGGATTGCATGTATCACTTTCTGGTTGTAAAGTATAAACCAACAATACATATTAGAGACTGATGAAAATTAAACATATCAGCAAATAATCCTAGTACCTGCTGTTCAATTGCAGCAACTCCAATTTCTTCCCTAATGATGCTGGGGGTCATGTCTACCTAGGAATCCAGAACTATTGTCGCTGTCAAAGACGAACTATAGTTCACAAAACTTTCTACACCAGCTATTACATGTCTGAATACTGGCGCCTGGAGAACTATTTAGCATAGAATGGCACCTGGAGAAGGTTTCCCACATAATTCTGCTTCAACTAACCTGAATGTTTGCCTGTTTCTTCAAAGGAGGAAAGAAACACGAAACACGACTGTCAGCTTTATTACAGGCCTATACAAGTGCACTAATTCAGCAGTACTGCAAATGCAATTAGATTGTGATTGCGGTTACCTTACAAGTAGTAACGGCCATGCTATCAACCAAACAGAGAAGCAGGTTTGTTTACCCATTCTCTGCTTTTGTTTCCTTTGGCAAGGCAAAGCAAGAGAGTACCATACCAATACAGGTAAAGTGTATGTAGGCCATAGTAGCAACACTGCTTTACTATGCTCTTTGGCGCGCACATGCAATGCAATATATGCAACAAAGCGGCTGGCTCCATCCAGCTGATCCAAGTGGGGAAAAAAAAGAAATTATAATAAACCCTATCTGTACAAAAGAAAATATGTATCAAGTTTCAAAGATGATGCCATGGATTGTAGGGGACCCTCGCACCAAACAAGGAGACATCCACAGAATGTTGAGATGCTGTGAATTCTAAACATTAGTACCGTATATTAAGCATTAATTTTTAAAGGTGGAGTACTAGCTAGTAGAGTAGTTGAAGTATCGGTTTTCTTGAGCACAAATCATACTATTATTTTGCACTCGAAAGGATCTCGGCGGCTGCAGATGATTATTATTAACATCTATCATGTGAAGCATAATGCGACAGTCTGAAAGGTTTCAATAATTTAGATTTGTGGGCTGGAAATCTAGCCGCGATTCTTACATGGACCATCGTTGCCTAATAGTTATTAACAACGTATCATGTAGGCCCATACCAAACGACGTAACGTCCGCGACAATGGCTCTGTTCCAAAGTGCCGTCATCTTTAGCTAAAATGATACTATAATAGCTATTAATTTTTTTTAAAGATATTTAATTAAAGAAAAAGAAAAAAAATAAAAGCATTGTTATATTTATCAGATAATGTAAAGGAAAAAAGAGAGAAAAAATCGTGTTAAAAAACCAACGTGTTTTAAACAGTTTATGACTTCTGAAAACTAGAAACATCGTTGTTTGGAATGGGCCAATCTCTCCTGACGATCACTAAGTATCAAATCGAGAAATATGTAGTGGGAACACTAGCAAATTAGCAATGCTTTTGCCTTCACTGATGCTAGTGTGTAGGGGTGCAATCGAGTCGGATTTACATAGATATTGTTTATACCATATTCTAACCCATATTTTTTTTGGATTCGGAGTCAGATACGATAAGACTAGATATGAATACGAATGCAAAGTATTCAAAGTTTCAGATACGGTACCATTGAGACGGATATATGACAGATTCGCATCAAAAACGGATAATATGTGTATACATAAAGGAATAATACACTGAACCATACAACCATCACTTTAAACCTTCAACTAGCAATAAATTCATCTAGATTACTTAAGTATAATAGCCGACACAACACAAGTTTAATATAAGCGAAAACTTTATACATAAGTTCAAAAACCAATAAATTCATACATAAATTCAAAAACTGATAAATTCATATGCAAGTTCAACATAAACAGGAATGATTGGTGGCGATAGGCTAGAGTGACTGAACTCTAAAGTTTGGTTAGGACTTAAGTAAAATCTAAGCTGGTTGGTATCAATGATGGTTATTGAGCTGGACCGGTTGAGCACTAACTTGCTTGCCGGATATCCGGTCGGATAGTATCCGGTTTATCATTTACCACGCTATTCAGTTAGATTTTAGTTTTTCCATTTTCGCTATCGTATCTGGCAACAACTATTCGGTACTGATCAGATTCGGTACCGGATTGATCGAGATTAACCTGTACTGTTTGCATCCCTGCTAGTGTATGTGTGTTTTTTTTCTGCAGGAGATTTGATTTCTTGGAGTGCATTCACACATCCTCTTCTGTAAAATGAAAGCATTGAAACCTTGAGGAAGAAGGATCAAATGTGTCCCAAGAAAGGTGAAAGCTACAGGTACAAGGCAATGTGCAAGTTTGAGTGTATGGTCGCCAGAAGTAATTATGATTGGTGAGGACCACGGGTCACTGTGTCTGTGTTTGTGGCTAGGCTTGGTTTGACAGCTACTGTGACACCAAAGGTGCAACCACCCCTGCAAATGACGGACTTTCCAGGGAGACCAAGATCACACCGTTTGGGCCCAATTCTTCGCCGTGGGAGACCTGGGTTGTTTTGGGCCATATCTTTAGTTTTTGTTTATAATTTTTAAATTCTATCTATCTGTAAGAGACTGTATATAGAAAAAAATTGTCGTATATGATTTTAACCCATATAGCTGAACTCGGTGCAGCGTCTACTATAATCTACATGTAAATCACACCTTAAAAGACGTACCGTTTAAAATTAGTTAATGTATCAGGAAGTGATAAACTAAAACCTAAGCCAATGGCAGATCTAGAACAAAAATAACGCGGAGGCGTCATGCTTCATCTATGTACTTATCAATGTATCCATCAATAATATAGTCGATAGTAATGCATTCTAAATTTTGTAACATCAACTAACTTTATGACAAAGTTCAATGGCAAATAATTATTTGTCAGACAACATACCAAAATTAAGAAACGTACTATTAGTGAATGATCTAGAATGAATCCAAGAACAAAAGATGGTTAGCTATTGAAACATACTGAATTAGAAAGTGAAACACATTGAAAAATTTCCTAATTCAATTGTTGCAAAAATAAAATAAAATAGGGCATTCTAATATTAAAACCCTAACCCACAAATATTTCAAAGATCATAGAATTACAACCTTAAAATATAAATCACAAAATTTAATATCTATTTTAGTCGACTGATCATTACTTCGTTAGTTATGAAGATCATTGAACTTTGAATCAATGAGCCAGCCATTTGCATGCGCGCGTAATGAGATTAACATAATGAGAAATCTAACCATACCAACCGAGTCCGATGCACGTAGGCATAGGCGAGAAACAGCCTGTGCACTCCTAGACGACGGCAGCTTTGGCGCGGGGCCCGTCGCCGCTGTAGACGAAAGGACTAACTTATCAAAGGTTGTGTGCGTGGTGTGGGAATAGGGGAAGGTAGGTAAGACACCGTCTGGCCCTGGCGTTGCCTACTTAGTTGGCTTGGGGCTGGTGGTGGCTTGGATGCTTGGGCTTTGGGTTGGCATTGGCTTGAACCCAATCGGCTAGTGGACCACGCTCGATCGGTTCAAGTAGCACATGTTATTTTATTCTATTTTTGCTGTTGGTTGATATTCTATGTCGTGCCAACTTCAACTTACACGTAAGCATATTGCGTATTTTTCTTTTCTTTTCTCCCCCCTATTTGTTAACATGTTTAGACTTTCTTTCTTTTAAATAGATGTAATTTTTGACATGTGGGGTACTAATTTTTAGCATGTGGGAGTATACGCTGTGTAAGTTTGAACCCTAAGTAATAAAAATTAAAATCGACGTGAGGCATATGCCCCCACATTTAAGAGTGTGCATATGCCCGTGACTGAAGTGTAGCAGAACTCACCCCAAGTTTCTAGCTCTCATTTTGCATGGTTTGTTTTTCCTGAGAGAGCAACACATTGCTTTCGAACACAGGTGTGCGCGTTCGCCTTATCAACGGCTTTTTTTCCCCTACGGCTAATAGTTTTTAGTTATAATGGATAGTTTTTGTATACTTTTTTAAGATGGCAGCTAACGGTGAGCATCGTGCACACGATTTTTAAATTTAAAAGGCAATTTAGAAAAGTTACTTTCAAAACTGTCTAATTTAACTCGACTTTCCAAAAAGTAAAAGGCGAAAATAAAAAAGAAAGGGCCAACAAGCTGTCGTTACCATGATGCGAGCCATAGAATAATTGTCCGCTGGCTTGTTGCATCCATCCGTCTCCTTTTTATCTGTGCCCATCGTCTCATCGCGCATACTCCCCGCCAACGGCCGCGTGCCACTTGTGTAGACGACGCATCACCAAAATTACTCTGCTCCTCACCAAAAAGCACGGCGTTTTTTCTGCGTGTCATGCTGGCCTGGCCGTGCCCAGCGTAGGCGGCGGCAGTGCGCGCGCGTGCCTTCGCCGCGAAGCAACGCAAGGCGAAGGCGGGAAGATATTCGGAGCGAGCTATTGCCGAACGTACGCGTAGCAGCTAGCACGCACTCATCAGATATCAGGATCGGAATCAAGCACAGATTAGCATCGAGAAATGCAGGAGAAAATGGGGAGAAAGTATTGAAGTAAAGCATATATCAAAAGGCAAAGAATGAAAGAAAGAAAGCATAGGGCTGAAATTCCAAACCTCCTGAAGAAGGTGTCAGTTAATAATAGCACAGTCTACTCTTTTCCCACCTCCAAATTTCCCAAAATTTTTGTTTCCTAAAAGGAAAAAAAAAATTTCGCAACCTCTCCTAGCCAGGCCAGCTGTCACCACCGAACCCGTTAACCCGCGACTACGCCAAATAAATACGCTCCCCTCGAACCGTTCCCCAACGCCACAGAGGATCTCTCCGCTCTAGCCGTCGCCACCACTACAAACCTTCTCCTTTTCCAGAACCTTCTCGGCTCGCCACCACCAACCCAAGCAATGGCCGCCGCCGGATCGAAGGCCCTCGCCGTCGTGGCCGTCGTGGCCGTCGCCGCCCTCTCCGTCGTCTCCGCCGCCGACGCGCCAGCGCCCAGCCCCGTCGCCGCCGCCGGCGTCGCGGCGCCGCCCCTCGCCGCGGCCCTCGTCGCCTCCGCCGCCGCCTTCCTCTTCGCCGCCGCCCGCCGCTGAACTGGCGGGCGCCTCCGGCTCCCGTCCATGGCGCTCTACCTAGTACCACCGCCTAGACCTATCTACTATTATTGTTGTCGCTAGCGATTTGTTCGTTATTCGTGTTGCATTTTGCCCAGATCTGCCGCTACTGCTAGTTGATGCGGATGCTGATGATATCGTTGGTGGAGATTTGTACCCGTGTGCTTGTAGATACTCTCTTTCCGTTCGTTCTCTAGTGCTGTTTGCTTTTGTTGCTACTGATGATGCCATGTTTCTAGTTTCTACTCTTGTTTGGTCCGTAGTTTGATCATGAGTCTTCACTATTCCGCGATTAATCTGTTCGGAGTGTTCGTAACAAACGTTTCAGTAGTTACACCAGCGCTGTGATTTCTGAATTCTGATGCGTATGATAATTGTTCTGCGCGTCGCGACAGTACACGAAATTGTTTCCCATTTTTTTTTTCCATTTGCGATCTCAGGTAACGCGTCCTCAGATCTATGCTGCTGTTGTCTGCTCATTTTGTCGCACACAATTGCGTTCTCGTTCCCTTTTTACGGATATAATCTTATTCAAGAGAACAATCTAATGTGTACCACTGATGGAATGATCGGCCAAGAGCTAGTGAACATCCATCAACTGGATTGCGCCACTTTTTTTTTTCGGTGCGAAAGAACAAAATGGTGTTGATGTGAACATGGAATCTTTGTACCGCGGAATCCGTGAATCCATGGTTTTGCACCCAATGTTCTGCTTCTACTCTTTTTTTAGAACTAGATCAGTCAGTCTGTTCCGCATGTAATCCTTGCTGGTTCTGGATGTATGATTTCCAGCGGTGGTCACATTTAGCATTCTTTGTCGTGCGAATGCCAAATTTAATTCCTAAATCACCTTAATTGTATTTGTATCCCCTTCTTAAGCGTGGGACTACACGAGTACGATACTTGTGCAGTGGTACTATCGGGAAGTGCATGACTCAAACCGTGGTCGTGAGTGTGGTCATAAACTATAGTTTACGACCACGTCTTAGGACCGCGACCATAGCTTTTATGATAACGCTCACGACTATGACTTACGATTATGCTCGTGAACACGGCTTATGATTACTCATGACCATGCCTTACGATCACCACCACAATCCCGCCATACAATCACAAGTATGCCTTACAACTATGACTACGGCTTATACGATCCCGCCATACAATCACAAGCATGCCTTACAACTATGACTACGGTTTATATGATCACGCTCACGACTAGTACACGGTTTGAGTTATACGTTCTTTGATCGCATCACTGTAGACATCACTGTAGATGTGTTATACTTGCGTAGCGTAGTCTCATGCTTGGGAGGAGGCTTTAAGCTTTAAATGGAATTACGGTAATTCAAGAGCTAAATTTAGTATTTATGTGATAAATAATGTTAAATCTGATCCAAGTTCTATGATTTCTAGGATATCTCTGTCGGACAAATGGATTGAGCAATGTCCAATTTGTTTAATACTAGATTAAATCGAAAAACGCTGGGGAGAAAAGAAAGAACCGTAATAATTGTACTCTCGAGCTTGCACTTTGCGCATGAGTGACCAGGACTGACTGGTCGTTTGGACGGATTAGTTGACTTTGACCGGGCCTGCCTCTTGCATGCTGCTCCTGCTCTTTTCTTGGTTCAATGCACAGTAACTAACATTGTTGCCCTCTGGTATCGTCGTAGAGCAAGTTCAATAATAAAGCTAAGTGTTTGGCTATAAGTTAAATTATAAGAACCAAGTTATACAATAATTTATCTATAAAAAGTTTTTTTTTATTATTATGTGGTACCATATCTCACATTCTCTTTCCTATTCCTCCTCACATATATTTATTATCTAGGTCCACCACTGCATAGGCTCCCGTGTCCAGCTTGTTGCTTGCATGAGAGCCAAGCTCTCATCTCTCTCCTCCACATCAGCAAAAATGCTGACTAACTTGACTATAAGAGCAGGTACAATAAGGCTTAGTCAGCAGGCTATAGTAAATATAATATCAACAAAATCTTACGTGGCAGAGAGAGAAAGGAAGAGAGAGAAGGAAGCTGGCTACTAAGGGGGTGTTTGGGACTGCTCCACAAACTCCACCGTGGAGCAGCTCCACAAAAAACTGGAGTTTGTGAAGTACCTCTTTAAGTGCTCTCACAACTCCACCTTTTTTTCTCGAACAGCGTGCGTGGAGCTGAAACCGTTTGGCTAAAAAACGTGGAGCGGAGCTGAAAAACGTGGAGCGGAGCAGTTCCAAACACCCCCTAAATTACAGCTAGCTATAGCACGTAAAAATATGCATTTCACTCTCTTACACGCAGGACCAAATAGTTATTGTAATAGCTACCTTATTGTATGAACTATTTTTTTGAAGGCTATAGATGAAATTGACAAGTGTTATAGCTATTAATTGGCTATACTATTATACTTGCTCTAAGACCATTATTGGACTTGCTCTGAGCATCTCACACTCAGTGGGTGCTAAGCTTTTTTTGTTATCACTCTTAAAAGAGCATCTTCAATGTTCACTTTTAGCGAGTACCAAACCAAGCTAGTGTTAAGTGTCTGTTAGTTTGGAACATTGGAGACGTGTATGCTCTAATCCAGCCTTTTCTTTTTCCCTTCTCAGAGGCCAAGAGAAGGTAACATGAATGGTCTGACAATAGTGATCAACAGACCAGATAGGTCTACTATGTAAATGTGACCAACGGATGGCTTAGGTGTGTGGTGGATCATTTGCTATTTCGCCTTTGGCTAAGCAAATAGGCCCATGCTCCCACGTAACAACTTGTTTTAACAGAGAGAAGAAAGCAACACAAATCAAAAGGAAATGCTTGGTCAGGACAACAGGTAAGATCTGAAATGTACATGGAACCAACGGTCTAGGCTCCGCTTGGAAGTTGGAACGCCAGAATTCTTGCGGGATTCCTATGGGATCTGTACCGTTTCATGTGAAGTTCATGCGAAATTCCTATCGAAATTTTGCGTTCCAAACAGAAAGTGTTTCAAGTGACGTGTCTTCGCCTCTTTGGATCATTGCTAGCTAGAGCCGGGACTGGCGGACGCGTTTGGCCAACCAATAGATGCATGCATTCCCATGGGGACAAGCACACCAAAGGAGTGGGAAGGGAGAAAGAGAAAGCAACCACAGGACAGGAAACCATCATGCCTGTGCTTGCGAGGCTTGATCCAGGGAGCCGATGGACCTGCATGCATGTGCTGTCTGTGTGTGCGCCTTGCCTTTGCATTTCCATTGTCTTTACCGCAAGCCTTTTTTTTTGGTGTTGGTTTCTTTCTTCCCGTGTTCGCGTCAGCACATATTGTTACATTGCTTCTTAAGGGCCTGTCAGGAACATAGAAAATTCACATAAATTTAGCAGAATTTCAGATGAAACAGTTTAATCCATGCAAAAATCTAGGGAAAAAACCAACTTCCATACGTGAAGTGTCAATTCTCTCTCTCTCTCCCCCTCCCTCCACGCTTCATTACTGGCGCGTCTGAGATGAGCAAACACACATGTAAGAAGAAAGAAGGTTACTGCACAAATGGGCAGCGTTTTGTTACGAAATCTGGTTAGACCAGGTGAGGTGAGAATTACCGAGCGGGATTCTCTGACGTAGCTTCGGCTACGTCACGATGACTTTGGGAGGATCTGGGCTGTTCATCTCTGGATGAACGGTCCAGATTATTCCTACCTTTATTTCTTAGCTTTTGATTTTTTTGATTTTTAGTTTTTAGTTTTTTTACTTTTATATTTTTATAGCTAAAAAGATAAAAGTAAAAAAACTAAAAATTAAAAATAAAAAAAAAATCAAAAGCTAAAAAATAAAGGTAGGAATAATCTGGACCGTTCATCCAAAGATGAACAGCTCAGATCCTCCCAAAGTCACCATGACGTAGCCGAAGCTACGTCAGAGAATACGTGCCGGAGAATTACAAGGTCACGAGGATAACAGGTGGCAAAAAGTTAGTCAATGAAGACCATTTCATTCCTCAACACCATTGGTCTGCTGATGCGAGTAAGAAAGCAAAGCCTATCTCTCTCATGATGGGCCTACTGGAAGTAAATCTTGTCTATTCTTCTTCTCCATTATACTATTAGACAGGGACAGAGTCGACAGCGTAGTGAAAACTGAGTAGGACAGCTGGTGAATGACTGACTGAATGCTATGTTACCCAGATACCTCGATACGGATACGGATACGTGATACGGCGATACCGTGATTCGCCATTTTCCTAAACACACCGATACGACGATACGTGGATATATATATATATATATGTCTATATATATATATAAAAGATAAAAAAAAAATAAGAAAGTGGCTTCTTTTCATTGTCATTTGGAGGTACCACATGAGCAGCATTTAGGATGCTCCTAGCCGAGGCGGATCCACTAGATGAGCCAGGACATGCACTAGTACCAGTGCTACACGACGCACTCGAACCTCCAAATCCACCACCAGATGCCATGACAACAAACAACCTACTCACTGCCCCTACTGAATCATCCAATACATTCAGATTTTAGTCAACAAATAGCAACTAAATAGCACTAGCAGTAGCAGCAATAGCAACTAAATAGCACTAGCAATAGAAGCAGGACTTACTGGAGCAGTTGAACCCACGGGAGGCGGCGAGGGCCGAGGACCCGAGGTGCCAGGCGGAGGCGGCGACGGCCGAGGTGCCAGGCTGGAGTCGACGGTCGGAGGCAACAGCCGGATGTGACGGGCAGAGGAGTCGGGCGCGGCGACGAGCGAGGCGACGGTCGAATGCGACGGCGAGCGGCGAGACAGCAGCGAGCGAGGCGGCGGCGAAGCGGAGGCGCCGGCGAGCCGAGAGCTGGGCGAGCGGAGGCGCGGTCGAGCGGAGGAGCGAGGCGAGGCGGCGGCGGCGGGCGGCGTAGATCGGATCGCGGCGGGGTTTTTTTCGTGCAGGCGGCGTGGTGGGGGGAGCATATCGGATCTGGGGGTGGGGGTGGGGAATATTAGGTCAGAAGTATCAGAGAAGTATCGAAGTAGTATCGGAGAAGTATCGGGAATTATTTTCTTTTTGAATAATCGATAAATCGGGATCGTGCGGGATCGTATCCGGCGTGTCGAGGCGATATCGTATCGATGCGAGATCCGATACCGGTACGCGACTTTTGTGAAGTATCCGTGCCATTGGTCTGCTGATGCGAGTAAGAAAGCAAAGCCTATCTCTCTCATGATGGGCCTACTGGAAGTAAATCTTGTCTATTCTTCTTCCCCATTATACTACTAGACAGGGACAGAGTCGACAACGTAGTGAAAACTGAGTAGGACAGCTGGTGAATGACTAACTGAATGCTATGTTACCCAGATACCCCGATACGGATACAGATACGTGATATGGCGATACCGTGATTCGCCATTTTCCTAAAAACACCGATACGACGATACGTGGATATATTTATAAAGATAAAAAATAAGAAAGTGGCTTCTTTTCATTGTCATTTGGAGGTACCACATGAGCAGCATTTAGGATGCTCCTAGCCGAGGCGGATCCACTAGATGAGCCAGGACATGCACTAGTACCAGTGCTACACGACGCACTCGAACCTCCAAATCCACCACCAGATGCCATGACAACAAACAACCTACTCACTGCCCCTACTGAATCATCCAATACATTCAGATTTTAGTCAACAAATAGCAACTAAATAGCACTAGCAGTAGCAGCAATAGCAACAAAATAGCACTAGCAGTAGAAGTAGGACTTACTGGAGCAGTTGAACCCACGGGAGGAGGCGACGGCCGAGGACTCGAGTGCGAGCGAGGCGGCGGCGGCCGAGTGCGGTGAGTCGACGGTCGGAGGCAACAGCCGGATGTGACGGGCGGAGGCGTCGGGCGCGGTGATGAGCGAGGCGACAGTCGAATGCGACGGGCGAGCCGAGGAGACGAGTGAGCGGAGGCGGCGGGCGAGCGGAGGAGCCGGGCGAGGCGGGGGGCGAGTGGAGGCGGCGTAGATCGGATCGGCGGCGGGGTTTTTTCGTGTAGGCGGCGTGGTGGGGAGCGGTCGGATCCGGGGTGGGGTGGGAATATTAGGTCAGAAGTATCAGAGAAGTATCGGGAATTATTTTCTTTTTTGAATAATCGATGAAATCGGGATACGTGCGGGATCGTATCTGGCGTATCGGGGTAGTATCCGTATCCGATGCGATGATCCGATCCGATGCGCGACTTTTGTGAAGTATCGCGCCATTGGTGCTGCGATGCGAGTAAGAAAGCAAAGCCTATCTCTCTCATGATGGGCCTCTTTGGAAGTAAATCTTGTCTATTCTTCTTCTCCATTATACTACTAGACGGGGACAAAGTCGGCGGCGTAGTGGCCCGAGTAGGACGGTGGTGAATGGTGATGAATGCTATGTTACCCAGATACCCCGATACGGATACGGATACGTAATATGGCGATACCGTGATTCACTATTTTCCTAAAAACACCGATACGACGATACGTGGATATATGTATAAAGATAAAAAAAAAGAAAGTGGCTTGTTTTCATTGTCATTTGGAGGTACCACATGGCGGCATTTAGGATGCTCCTAGCGAAGCGGATCCACTAGATGAGCAGGACATGCACTAGTACGGTGCTACACGGCGCTTTCGAACCTCCAAATCCACCACCGGATGCCATGACAACAAACAACCTACTCACGCCCCTCTTGAATCATCAATACATTGGACTTGATCAACAAATAGCAACTAAATAGCACTAGCAGTAGCAGCAATAGCAACAAAATAGCACTAGCAGTAGAAGTAGGACTTACTGGAGCAGTTGAACCCACGGGAGGCGGCGACGGCCGAGGACCCGAGGTGTCAGGCGGAGGCGGCGACGGCCGAGGTGCCAGGCTGGAGTCGACGGTCGGAGGCAACAGCCGGATGTGACGGGCGGAGGTGTCGGGCGCGGCGACGAGCGAGGCGACGGTCGAATGCGACGGGCGAGCCGAGGAGACGAGCGAGGAGGCGGCGGGCGAGTGGGGGCGGCGTAGAAGCGGCGGGCGAGCCGAGGAGCCGGGCGAGCGGAGGCGGCGGGCGAGCGGAGGCGGCGTAGATCGGATCGGCGGTGTGGTTTTTTTCGTGCAGGCGGCGTGGTGGGAAGCGGATCGATCCGGGGTGGGGTGGGAATATTAGGTCAGAAGTATCGGAGAAGTATCGAAGTAGTATCGGAGAAGTATCGGGAATTACTTTCTTTTTGAATAATCGATGAAATCGGGATACGTGCGGATACGTATCCGGGCGTATCGGGCGATATCCGTATCGATGCGAAGATCCGATACCGGTACGCGACTTTTGTGAAGTATCCGCGCCATTGGTCTGCTGATGCGAGTAAGAAAGCAAAGCCTATCTCTCTCATGATGGGCCTACTGGAAGTAAATCTTGTCTATTCTTCTTCTTCATTATACTACTAGTCAGGGACAGAGTCAACAGCGTAGTGAAAACTGAGTAGGACAGCTGGTGAATGACTGACTGAATGTATCGGTTAAGCTTGAATTGACTCTCGCTCGTAATTTTCTTTAAAGAAGACGCAATCGATCATTCGCCCACAAAAATATTGGGGTCCATCAAATGGAAAGCTCCATTTGATAAGAACATCCCAACACTGCTACATACTCCATGTCTCCGAAGTGTGCATGAGGATCTTTTTTATGATGTGTCTATATGTGTCTAAAGGTCCGATGATAAGAACTAGAGCTAAATTGTTAAACCAACAGGTACATTTGTTTCTTAATGAGTTTTCTTATGATTTACATGAGAATTAGATACTACAAATACTTTGTGTATTATCAAGTTTAACAAAATTGAAGTTTTTGGAACCGAGAGGGAGGACGGGGCTAATGCAATGGAGGAGCACAAAAAAGTAGCAGCAACACATGTGGCCAAGCGCATATGAGAACGAGAGGAGATGATGGCATGCGGCCAGGAGGAGGGCATTGCCCATGTGCCTGGGCACATGAAGGGATAAGCCCATGCGGCTGGGCGCATGGAGAGAAGCCAAGGTGCATGGAGGAAGCCCACGGCACTTGGGCTCAATCCGAACTAGACGTTGACATGCACAGCAAGAAAGAGGCTCGGTTTTAGGGAGATCTCTCAAGAACCAGGCTGGTTTTTCCAAGGGAACTCACAAAAAATGAGTGTCTCACATGTGAGCAATCCGAAGGCCCATGTATCGAATTCTAGACCGAAACCACTTTGATTTGGTCATGTAATTCCATTTTTGTAGTTGAGTCCGAACTCTTTTGCTTGAGATAGAAAGTCCGAATAGAATAGGGTTGAGTTTAGGAGATTGATTCGGTCTCATGATCGAATCGTGTTAGAGTTGGCCTTAGGCCACTTGTGCGTGAGATGAAAATAAATACTACACCCCCATTGTAAACACCAGACCATGAATAATAGATTGATTTTTAGAAAAGAGCTATGCTACTTGTTCTTCTCCTAGGCTTGCGTAGCAACTAGAAAGGGGATTTGGGTGTTCTCTTTCCCATGTTCTTGTTGTTCCCTTGTGCCAATTGCAAGAATGTCTTCCATTTCCTTATGGTCAGATGGAAGAATAATCAAGTGTGTGATTTGGTGAGTTCATACGTCGCAGGTCGTTACACAGGCAGCGGTTGGCCACACCAGACTCATTAGGTCGCACAAGTTATCCTTGATCCTACGTCGAGAAGGTTGCACAATTTCTTTGCTATTCTTTAATTCCTAGAGTCCATAAACCAAAAATTTTGAACCCCTAGTTTAATCTGTTCTTGTGAGTTTGTTTAGGTTTTAGTCCATTAGAATTTTATTTAGTTGCTGATCTTAGTATTTGCTGTAGGGGTGGCCCCCACCTAAACCCAGCCGGCCTGTTAGAAGGTTGTAAAGCCCAAAACGGGACATGTGTAATGACATAAATACCCTTGAGAGGGACACTTGGGTGTAAAGACAAAATTGTAAAATACCCCCCATGAGAATATATATAGAGCCCTCCGGGCCATGGGGAAGCCCTCAAGCATTGCTCACCTAACTCTTTACTACCATACTATCATCTCTCTATTTGGTCTGTAATCACAACAGTTGGTGCCGTCCGTGGGGAAGACAAGAGCAAGCTCCAAGATCTGAAGAAGGATGGCACCAAAGAAGGCTTCATCATCGGCGGCAAGGAAGAAGAGGAGTACGACGGAAGCCCTCGTCGACGCCAGGGCTTCGGCATTGATTGCGAGCGCAAACGGCAACACCGGTTCTGCGGCTGCCGACACCGACGCTCGTGACGCGGCGGTCGACCTCGCCGCTGGCGTGACGGTCGGTACTGGTAGTGCCGATGGAAGCAAGGACGTCAAAAGCAAGGACGCCGATACCCACATTGCGGGCACGGCTACTACCCCCGCACCCAGTGCAGGAGTGACAAGTGGCTTCGGCGGCGACATCGGTAGCACTGGCCTCATCACCGACTCCAATGCCCGTCGCACCGAGGCGCCGAGGAGTCCCGGGGGCGCAAGCCATGGTTGCCGTCAGTCCGACGGAGCAGCCCGCTGCCCCAACCACTACAACCACGTCGATGGTGGAGAACGCTCTGCTAACAGCCCTCGGCACGCTGCAACGGGAGCTGGCGGACCTCTGTGGAGCCGTGCGGGATATACAAGAGGCTCGGAGCCAGCAAGTCCCGCCGGTGGCCGTGCCGGAGCCCACGCCAGAGCGAGCGGACAGCCGCGATGCCCCAACTTCCAGTCGTGTCCCGCTGTGGCGCGTGGACTCGGAGTCCCCCCTCTCCTCGGGTCTGCAGCAATCGGCATGGCCGGAGGACTTCAAGTTCCCCAACGCCATCGAGCCGTACAAGGGCGACACGGACCCTCGGGAGTTCGTGCGCGTGTACAAGACTGCTATTGAAGCTGCAGGCGGAGATGACACCACCAAGGCGAAGGAGCTCCCCTCGCGCTGCAAGGAGTGGTGCTCTCTTGGTTCTACACCATAGAGCAAAACTCTATCTACGCGTGGGAGCAGATTCGCGACCGCCTCTACAACAACTTCCAGGGGAACTACGTCGAGCGTGTCGACGTGGACCAGCTCTTCGTCGTCAAGCAAGAACCCTCGGAGAAACTCCGAGAGTACTTCAAGCACTTCGCGAAGGTCCACTGTCAGGTCAAGGACATCAACAAGACAACCATTATCAACGCAGCGATACAAGGCCTCCGCTCGGGGCTGCTGGCTGAGTACAATGCGCGTAAGCCGATCAAAACGGTCGCGAAGCTCTTCAATAAGATGGAAGAGTATGCGAGGTCGGCGGACACTAATCAAGTGGAGGACTCATCGAAGAACGAAGACCCATCAAGGAGGGAGTACTCCTCGAAGGGCAAGCACAAGCAAGAGTTTTCAAAGGACGCCCCTGAGTGCAGGGACGCCAAGCACAAGCAGGACCCGTCGAGCGGCAAGCCCAGGCCCAAGCACAATCAGCGTAGATCTCAGAGGGCCCGCTATGTCCTCGATGTTAAAGGCGGCTCCGAAGACGCTGCCCCCCACCTTTCGCGAATGAGGTTGCAGAGGCCGGGACCAGGGGCGCGGCCGGGGGCCGCAACTAAAGACCCCGCGCAGAGTAGGAGACCCAGGACTACGGCATGTGGTGCGAGGTGCATGGTCGTGGTGATCATTTCACGCGAACATGCACCGCCATCGCGGCACTATGACAGAGCGTCGTCAAGGATAGAGCCCTGGAAGCGGTGTCTCCCGTCGTAGCCCATGTGCAGCAGCCACAAGAGGGCCCCCTACAGATTCAGGCCCCAGAGGGGGCCCAACGCCCGACCATCCACGTCATCTCCGGGGGCTCTTCGCTGGAGTTCTCGACGCGGCATCAGAAGGCCCACGCGCGAAGGCCACACCATGTGGCAGCGTCCTTGGTGCAAGCACCATTGGGGTGGGCGCAGCACGAAATCACATTCACGCCTGCTGATGCCGAGGGCGTGAAGTTCCCCCACCAAGATCCCCTGGTCATCCAGGTCGCCATCGCAGGCTGCGATGTCAAGCGCGTCATGGTCGACAGGGGTAGCTCCGCAGACATTCTGTTCGCAGCGGCCTTCGACCAAATGGGGATCCCCCAGAGTCACTTGAACCCCTCGGGAATCCCATTGCAGGGCTTCGGGAGTCAACCGCTGAAGGCATTGGGTCAGATACGCCTCCAAGTGTCCTTTGGCCAAGGCGACAACGCGAGGAGCGAAGACGTCACCTTCGACGTCATCGGCATCCCGTATCCCTACAATGCCATATTGGGACGCCCAACCCTCAACTCCTTCGGGGTGGTCCCACACCACGGCTTCTTATGCATGAAGCTCCCAGGCCTGCAAGGCATCATCACCACCTTCGGCGACCAAGACCTCGCTCGGCGCATAGAGCTTGCTGCGCGGGGCCCAGACCGCAATGTGCATGTCCTCACTGAGGATCCAAAGGCGGACACGCCCTCCGTCCCGGGGTGGACGCCTAAGCCCCAGCCAGAGGGCGAAGTTAAGAGGGTGCCCCTGCATGCGGACGGACACTGTGTGTCCATCGGCGAAGGCCTCCCTCCCGAAGTCGAACAAGACCTTTTTCGGGTACTTTGGGACAACGCGGACGTCTTCGCGTGGTCTCCGGAAGAATCAAAGGCGTGGACCGCGCCCTCATTGAACACAAGTTAGCGGTCTGCCCCGATGCTAAGCCGGTCAAGTAGAGGCTGCGGCGCATGTCTATGGACCAGCAGCACGCGGCGAAGGTGGAGGTAGCGAAGTTTCTCCAGACCGGAGTCATCCGCGAGGTCCAGTATCCGGACTGGCTTGCCAACTCGGTGCTAGTGAAGAAGGCCAGTGGCGCCTGGCGTATGTGCATTGACTTCACCGCCCTTAACAAGTCATGCCCGAAGGATGACCACCCATTGCCGCGCATAGATCAGCTGGTGGATGCCACGGCGGGGTGCGAGCTTATGAGCTTTTTGGATGCATACTCCGGCTACCACCAGGTCTACATGGCCAAGGATGATGAAGACAAGACCAGCTTCATCACGCCGGTAGGGACGTACTGCTTTATTAGGATGCCCTTTGGCCTAAAGAATGCGAGGACAACATTTACCCGCCTCGTCATGTTGGTGTTGGCCTCCCAACTCGGGAGGAACGTGGAGGCGTACATCAATGACGTGGTCGTCAAAACCAGGCAACTCGCCGCCCATGGTCAGGATCTCCAAGAGACCTTCGACAATCTCAGGAGAGCTAGCATTAAGCTCAATCCGGACAAGTGCGTCTTCGGCGTGCAAGCGGGGAAGCTCCTGGGCTTCCTCGTGTCTGGACGAGGCATCTAGGTGAACCCTGACAAGGTCGACGCCATCCTCGCTATGGAGCCACCAAAACGACGAGAAAGGTCCAGAGGCTAATGGGCTGCATGGAGTCGTTTCTTATCCAGGGCAGCAGAGCGGGGCCTGCCATTCTTCAAGACCCTTCGCGGCTGTGACGGGTTCCATTGGGATGACGATTGCGCAAGGGCTTTTGACGATCTCAAAAAGCACCTCGCAAGCCTTCCCACATTGGTTGCCCCGGCACCAGAGGCTCCCCTCCTGCTCTACCTTGCCACTACAGCAACAGTGGTCAGCGCCGTCCTTGCCCTCGAGGAGGGCGCCCTTCCGCGGCCCGTGTACTTCTTCTCCGAAGCCCTCCAGGGCGCCAAGATGTGGTACACAGACTTCCTCGCAGAGTGGACTCCGCCTGCTCAGCAAGTGCAGCAACCAGAGGACCCGGTATGGATGCTCAACACCGATGGGGCTTACGGCGCCCTAGGCGCTGGCGTCGGCGCAGTGGTCACCACGCTGGAGGGTCACCGCCTGATGTACTCGGCGCGCCTTGCATTCCCGGCCACCAACAATACGGCTGAGTACGAGGCGCTACTCTTCAGCCTTACGAAGCTTAAAGCTCTTGGTGCGCGAAGGGTCCTTGTTCGCACAGACTCTCGTCTGGTAGCGGGCCATGTTGACAAATCCTACCAAGCCAAGGACCTCGAGCTGGCTAAGTACCTGGTGGAGGTGAGAGCGAAGGAGCGTCACTTCTTGGGAGTCACGGTTAAAGCCATCTCTCGCGCGGACAACAAACAAGCCGACGCGCTTGCGAAGGCCGCCAGCCAGTAGCTCCCCCTCCTGAGGGAGCATTTCATGAGGTCTTGCCCGCAGCAGCCATCGCTCAGGACAATCGTGATGCGGCTCTCATCCACTAATTTGCTCAACAGGGCGACTGGCGGGAGCCCATTTACGATTTCCTGCAAGGCATGGCGAACGGATGACCCCCTCGAGTGCGGCGCCTCAAAGATCGCTGCGTCGAGATCCTTCCAGTGCTTGGGCGGTGTCCTCTACAAGAAGGAAGTATGTGCCCCACTTCTGCGATGTCTCTCACGGAACGAAGGAAAGCACCTCCTCGCGGGAATTCATGCGGGGCTCTGCGACTCGCACATCGCGCCAAGGTCTCTGGTCGGCAAGGCTTCTATTGGCCAACTGCCGTTGCCGATGCGCAAGACCTCGTGCGTCGGTGCTAAGGCTACCAATGGATGCGGCGGATCATCTGCAGGCCCCCAACGAGCTTGCAACCCATCCCCCCAGTCTGGCCGTTGGCACGGTGGGGCATCAACGTCGTTGGGCCACTTCCAAGGGCCCTGGGAGACCTTCGGTTCATTGTGGTCGCCTTGGAATATTTCTCCAGGTAGCCCAAAGCTGTCGCTCTGGCTAGGATAACCTCCGTGGCCATGCAGCGCTTCCTGTGGCAGAACATCATATGCCACTTCGGAGTGCCTAGGGAACTTACTGTGGACAATGGCCTGCAATTCAACTCTGCTCCATTTAAGGAGTTTTGTGATAACATGGGCATCACGCTACGATTCGCTTCGGTTGGGCACCCACAGTCCAACGGAGCCGTCGAGCGGGCGAATGATGCCATTTCCGCCGAAGTCAAAAAGCGTCTCGTCGAGCTGCCAAAGGGCAAGTGGCCAGACGAGCTCCACAGCGTACTCTGGTCCCTTCGCGTGCACTCTACAGAGTATAAATAGGATGCGCGGAGGCTCGACTCCGTGCGCACTCTACGGAGTATAAATAGCACGCGTGGAGGCTCGCCTCCGCTCGCACTCTACGGAGTATAAACAAGACGCGCAGCTTCCACACACTCTGAAGTATAGGCCAAAGGCGCTAGGGGACGGAGCGCTCGAGCGTCTACTTCGACTAGGCACCAGCTCCGCTGCCACCACTTCGAAGGGTAGGGGACGGAGCACTCGAGCGTCTACTTCGACTAGGCGCCAGCTCCGCTGCCACCACTTTGAAGGGTAGGGGACGGAGCGCTCAAGCGTATACTTTGACTAGGTGTCAGCTCCGCCGCCACCACCGAAGGTAGGGGCGGGCGCTCGGCGTCTGCGCCGACTGGCGCGGCTCGCTACCACCACTCGAAGGTAGGGGCGGGCGCTCGAGCCTCACGCCGACTAGGCGCGGCTCGCTGCCACCACTTTGAAGGGTAGGGGACGGATCGCTCGAGCGTCTACTGTGACTAGGCGCCAGCTCTGCTGCCACCACTTCGAAGGGTAGGGGACGGAGCGCTCGAGCGTCTACTTGGCGCTTGCACGTTTAAGGAGCACAAAATCCTATGGGTTGATCGAAGGTAGGCGCGATCACGAAGAGCGACAACGACATGTACCCCAACCAAAGCCGTCATTACATTCATAAAAGGATGGTTACAGAGACCCGGCATTACATTTGCGAGGGGGCTAATGTGTACAAGTGCCTTCGAGTGCCTAAGGTCGCTACTCGTCTGGCTCCACCTTAATGTACCTCCACGCCGAGGTGTCACCCGCTGAAGTCCGGGTCGCCCAGAAGTTCCAGGCTTCTTCCACCCACGCCCAACGCTGAAGTCGCCATCGAATCATGCGGTCCGAAAGTAGTAATAGGCCCTATCAAATATCTGCCCGGAGCAAAAACAGCGCATGTCATAAGAACCCCCTGGTCAATTCCGCTTTATTCACACAAGAGGGCGGCGACCATGGGGCGCCAGTTTACAAAAGAGCAGATACATTGCAATGCACACCTGCACGCTACACCCCGGCATCACACTTGTGGGTTTGCGCCAATCCCTGGGACGGTGGCACCGCCTTTGTTGCGCCATGGAACTTTGTCGAGCCATTCGTTGAAGTTCGCCTCGCGGTGCAGAGTCCGCCGCAGAGCCACCTTCGCTGCGGCCTCCCCGATGTAGTCCCTGATTCGGTCGTGGAAGGCCCAAATGGCGGGGCGGACGGTGCGCACTACTTCCGACATCGCCCTGGCTCGACTGGCAACTCCAACTAGGGGTTGGCCAGTGCATCGACGTGCTGGCATCCACAGTGGTGGAGCAGGGCGAAGGTGATGCGGGAGGTGGCGAACGAGTAGTGGTCATCGAAGGCCTTGGCGGCGCGGAGGGCAAGGTCGGAACCTTCTTCGATCTGCCGAAGCATCCGCGTCAGGTCCTCGAGACCGAACGCCAGGGGTGGCACGTCCACGGAGAGGTCCTTGAGGGCGTCCTCCAGAGACTGCATGGCGTCCCATGCCACCACAGAGGCGTCACCAAGAGTCCGGTCCCTCTCTCCAAGGGACGCGGTGAGCTGGGCCTTCTCCTCCTCCAGTGTTGCAATCTACTGGAGCAAGCCATCCCGCTCTTCGGCTGCTGCCCGCTGAGCCTCTGCCGCCACACGTTGTGCCTCCGCCGCTGAGTACTGTCCTGGAGACTGCCTTCGCAACCAGAAGCTCGAAGCCGTGGCGGTGTGGGCCTCTTCGGAAGCTCGAAGCCGGCCCTCTAACACCCTCTGCTGGCAGACCCGTGCCTCCTGTAGGGCTCGGCTGAGGGCAAGGGTCTGCGTAGTGCGGCTATTAGCAAAGTCCTAGACAATGGCATAAATCGTGAAGTCAAGCACTTACCCTCATCTCTGAGGCCTCCAGCGCACCTTTCAACAGCGCCCGTCGGTCCACGAGAGAGTCGGTGTACTCTGCAGCCCCTTGGAGAACCTGCAGCATCTCCGGCCGGGGAATAAAATTGGAGAGATTGGACCGCTGAGCCTCCGCGCCAGCGGCTTTGAGAGCACCAGGCGGTGACATCACGTCCTGGGCAGGAAGCCCGGGGACTTTGCGGCCATCTCCGTTGCTCGATCCTTGGCCGCGTCCAAGAGACCGTGTCTCGCCTGATGTTGACGATGGAATGAGCCAGCAGATCGGAGAAAGCTTTGCGAAGTCGCGGGGGGAGAAAGAGTTGCGCTTACCTTTGGTACGCTCATGAGAGACACGGGGAGGCGTTCGCTCCGCCTCAGTCCGGACCGTGGGGGCTTCATCTGTGTCGGGGGCGGCGAGTTCCCCCTCGGGCTGAAGGGCCTCCCTATCAAACCCCGAATCCTCTACGACCCCGACCGCCAAGCCGAACCCCTCTTTGGACCAGGAGGGCGATTGTATCCGGGGATGCTTTGCCTTGAAGGCTGGGGCGATGCTTCCTCGGCTTCCGCGGCCGGTGCGAGCAACGAGGCCTTGGCGGCCGGTGCGGGCGATGAGACCTCGCACTCCTGCATGTCGGCGCCACAACCTGTTTCTTCGACGCCGCCCAGGGCCCCCTCTCGAGTGCAATGTGCTCCGCCTCGGTCTCCAAGTCCGAGATAGTGTACTCCGCCATGTTGGACCCAGTGACGGTCGTGCCCTCGGCTTCGGTAGCAATCACTGGAGACGCGCCCGGCGGGCTCGGTACAATGGTAGGAGATTGGGCCTTGCACCGACCAGGGGACACCGTCCCCAGCCATCACCGCGGCGATGGGTCTGGCCCGACAACGGCGCTGCGCGCTCCGGCACGGGGATGCCTAGAGCCCGGGGCGGTCGCGGATTCGCGCAGCTCGTGCTCCTTGGCCGTATATGGCCCAAGGAATGCAACCGCGCGTTCCGCATCCTCCAGAAGGAACCCTGTAGACAGAGCAAGGCATCGTATACAAGAAGTTACATGTATATATGTGTACACAGCCTATGGCCGAAGAACTCACGAGGATTGGAGGGCCTCGGAAGAGAAGACATTGTTGGCCGAACGCCATCCTGCCGGATGGGACCACGCTGATGCTTCCACTGGTAGGAAAGCGGCGCCACTCCGTACATGACGAACTCCTCGGCAAGGTTGCGCATATTGAACCGGAGAGTAGTACCGACAAGCCTGCGCCCGATGCTAGTCGTCGCCGTTGGGCTCTACACTCGGCGAAGTGTTGAAGGACATTGGTCGTCCCCTACATCGGAGGCCGCTGGTGCTCATCACGCGGTGGTAGAACCATCGCTGTGTCCAGCTGGACTCCCACTTCCCTTGTGTCGAGTTGGCAGGAAAGTTCTTCGTGCATTGCGACCTCAGCACGAAGTTGATGCTGCCGAAGTTTGAGACTGCCCCCCTGCAAGCGTCTTCGGCTGGCAGCGCGCATCGTGAAGAAAGGCGAATAGGTTCGCGCTGGGATGAGTACCTTATGTCCACGCCGCCCAGGTATAGACAGCCAGGTGAACTATCACATCCGGAGTCAGCTGCACTAACTCCAGCCTATAAGCCCACAGGACCTTACCGACGAAGAGCGTTGCTGGTATCCAGAGCCCGGCCTCAAAATACACGACAAAGACGATCGCCTCCGCTTCCTCCAGGTGCGGCTCCATCTTGTCACTAGCAGGCAGGCGAACCGCAGCTTCTCCCGAAGGAGAGACTGGATCGTCTCCTCCGTCACGAGACTTGGCCCTAGCAAACGGGAGCAGTGGTCTCCCACTTTCTCCCTGGACTCCCATCGTTTGTTGGCCTGCGATGGCTCGCGAGCCACCAGAGAGTACTCCACCAAGATCGACGATGAACCACGCTGGCTAGGCGAGGCACCATCGCGGGGCCACCGAGGATGTTCTTCGCGGCCGGTCATTCTCCCCACACAAGCGCAGGGTCGAATGAGTAGGAGCAGGGGTAGATCGCGCCAACAAGTGAGGAGAAAAGAGAGCAAAAGAACAACGAGAGAGCAAATGAACGAATGGAAAGAAACCTCGTGTGTCGGTGACAAGGGTATATAAAGCCCTAACACCTCCCCCACGATCGGGAAGCGCAACCGGCCCACGACGCACTAATAGCGTCCCCCCACGCGTCCCCCCTCTCGGGAAGGAACGCATGACCACGATCGTGCGACCGCTGACAGCGCATGACGTGCCAATCGCGTCCCGACATGTGTGCATTTCTGTCAAAAAGGCGCATACGACCACAGTCGTGTGACCCTAACACCTCAGAGGTCGGCGCGATTCTTGCCACCATTAAGACATCGGCTTCGGGCTACGACCTTAGCGGCGTGACCGCTCCAGACTCGTCTCCGCAGGACGAGCCCGCCCTCGCCTCCGACCTCACACACATCGGCAACACGTCCGCAGAATGAGACCGACCTCGCCTCGGCTTCGATTCGGTGAGTCAGCTCCGCCGGCATCTTCGACTCCACGGTTGAAGGACTCCGCGGCCGAAGACAGCTTCGGCAACCAGTTCGACTCTGTATCTTCAGCGCAAAGTAGGGCTGCGCCGGCAAGTGCATTTCTACCCAAGATCACAAGTCACAGGCCGCAGGGACGGAGGGGGCCAAATGGCTGAGCAACATGGCTTCGGCCTGTGAAGCCCTTTACCATGAGAGGCTCCTGTTGTAGGGGTGGCCCCCACCTAAGCCCAGCCGGCCTGTTAGAAGGTTGTAAAGCCGAAAACGGGACATGTGTTAGACATAAATACCCTTGAGAGGGACACTTGGGTGTAAGAACATAATTGTAAAATACTGATGGACCATGTGGAGGTGACCCCAAGTGTGTGATGAGTAATTGACAATGATTTTAGGAAAGTCGAGTTTGATTTGTGAGGTTCGTGCCTTATCATTGCGTGGTGCAATCGGTTTGGTCGGACTTGGTCAAACTTGGTCGTATGGGCTTAGGATGCTTAATCTCTTATTGCGACAGGTTTGGGCTTTTACTTACTTAAGATTACTTTTAATGCTTCTGTTGATTACATGTTATCGAGCGGTGTTATGTGCTGTGTTTCTTGTCTGTGATGGCTGCAGGACGTCGAGGCGGAGTCGTGGCGAGGCACGGGGTGACCGGACTAGACACAGGTGGTGTCGAGGTTAGAACGGCCGGAGGTGTCGAAGACGGCGGAGACTCGAAGTGGTTGCGAGGCTTGGACGACAAGGAACGCGGAAGCTTCCCGGAAGGTGCAGGAGGGGCGTTTCGGTAAAAGCGCAAAGCTGCACAGGTGGAAGCAGTTCCGTTCGGGGTTTAGCGGGCGTAATGGGTTGGAGACCGTTAGCCATGGGCTATAAATAGGAGAGGATGTCTCCTTGTGGTTGCATGGATTCAATGCATTCAAGGGGTTGTTAGGGTTTGCTTTAGTCAAAATGGCCTTTGGAGAGGTTGTTTGGCTTTAGGCTTTAGTGGTTGGGAGAGGCAGAGAGCTGTTGGTTCATGTCTCCTTCGTTGTCTTCTCTGTGTGTGTGCATGTGAGTTCTTGGTGTTTTTGAGATTGGGGGAGAGAGGGAAGGAATTGATTCCTCACGTAATCATTCCTCTTATATCAATCATGTATGGGGACTCATATGTAATCCTTGTTTGATTGGGAATGAAGTTTCTGAAGTTTTTCTCTCGTGCTGGCCTGTCAGTTCTTCGTTCTCTTTTTGGTTGATTTCTTGGCTTTTTGAGATTTGCGTTGTTTTTTGCTGGGTTGGCCCAAAATGGGTTGCTCTATGTTGGGATGATGCCTCAAGATCATTTGATCGATTTTTCCCAAGAGCAAATTGAATGAATCAAAGATTCTCCATTTTCAGTTTCTCTGTTCTTCTTTTTCTTTTCTAGGATTCTCCACAAGGCATCGGTCAGACCGGCCGACTCCTATTACTTGATGATTTTTGCTATCTCTTTTCGGTGTTAAGTCCTTTGATGATTGGGTTTTATCTTGCCTCTCCACTGAGCATTTGAACTAATTCTCTCCTTAGTTTCTCATAGCTATCGGAGAGAATAGTCTTTTTGTAGATACTTTTGGGGGCAAATTTTTATAGTTGACATTCACCCCCCTCTGTTGCCAACCTCGATCCAACAAATACTCCCCTATGAGAATATATATATAGAGCCCTCCGGGCTGTGGGGAAGCCCCCAAGCATTGCTCACCTAACTCTTCGCTACCATACTACCATCTCTCTGTTTGGTCTGTAACCACAACAGAATTTTTTTATGTTGCTTGATCATAGTGTATAGTCAAAACCCTAAGAAAATTCATCGATTGAGTCCCTCAATTCAGTACCAAAGAAAACCCTAGTGTTGTTTGGTTGCCAACCCTAAGTTCAAAATTTGGCCTCATTGGTGCCTTGCACCACCACTGAAAGTTTGCTATGCTTGTGGCTTGGCCAAACCAATCCAATGGACCTCTAGTGGAGTTGGAAACAAAATCTGAGTTCATTCTGAATAGGTTGCTAGAGTTCTATCCGATTCCATTTGGGGAGGAGTTGAAGTTCGAAACCAACTCTCAATTCTGAAACTAACGGTTGCGGTTTGTGTGAGTCCTAGTGGTTGCACCTAAAATTTTGTATCCTAGGGTTGCATATGCACTCAAACCAAGCACCTTATTCAAGTTTGAGCGTCACTTATATCAATTCATGTTTTGAGACTAGCTGCTGATAATTGCATCTAGGGCTACTCTTAGAATTGTTTTGCACTTCCTGAAATTTGGCTTGTGGGTGAAGGGGGGAAAGAAACCCTAATTGTGCCGGCCGAATAAAGAAGAAAAGGCAGCCGCATGAATGCAAGAGCCGTGGCACGGAAATAGTAGAACCATGTGATTCATGTTGGACCCCAAATTGACACTTTCGGATCCTCTATATTAATCGCACTAGTCCAGTATTAGCTAGTGCACACAGTGGTAACAGAGATACATATTAAGCATAATGATAAACTTTTATTAAATAAAGAGTACGATCTTATGGCTAAGTTTTACATCAATTGCTCATTGGCTTAAATAAATAAAAGGGGATAATAGTGGAAACAAGTAAATAAAGCAGCGAAGACCGAAGAGCCTGCCCACAAGCAGATGACAGTAAAACACAACCTACTCATCTTGGTCCTCACCGTAGTCGAAGTCGTCCTCCTTTGACTAGAGATAGCAAGAGTGAACACAAAGTTATACTCCATAAGTTACACGAGAAATGCAATAATAATGTAAGGCTAACAAGTGAAGGCATACAGAGTTATTTGAGCGTAAAGCAGAATTTAAAGAAATACAATAAATAGATAGAAAATTACTAATTTTAATACAGTAAGTAAAAATAGTAACTTAAACAAATTAGTACTGTTAGTGCAGGCAATGACCTGACACCAACCTAACGACAAACATTCCACCCGTTTTCATGTACTGTTAGTCGCACGTCTACGAAAGCGTGTGATCTCCGAAAAGATTCCATCATTTTCATGTACACCAATTTTTTTGGAAAATAAAGTCTAATCTATAAAAAACTTTACTCAGCATATTCATGACCGTAGGCACGGCTATCTAGGATAGTTTGTGCACTCTACAGAGATGGTACAACTTTACCCACAAGGTACAATTAGCTCATGATGTCGGTTATCACACGCTTTCGTAGACGTGCGACTGAGTAATCATAACAAGACCTTTACAAAGCAAAGCCATCAACCTATCCACACCTCCACAAAAGTTTCACCTCAATAAGGAATCCACCAGATCAAGGCCCCCTCTTGTACCATGTAAGACTTCTCGTGGCCTACACTATGCTCACATTCAACCTGTAGCGAGACTCAAGTTGGGACTCGCTAATTAGTCAGTAGGAATATCCCATTCCAACTTTGTGGTAGTTCGATAGGGCTTTGTAGCAGTATCTCATAGGCCGGTTCTTAATTGACTTAGACAAACTTTCCACATACCCCTTGTGCCTAGCCCCAGCGTTGAGCCACCGAGCATCAACGTATGCTAGCAAACATCCATCACCTAACCATTTGTCCAAGTTAAGAAGGTCTATGAAATATTTTAAAATAAAATATAAAACTAGGATCAACATGGTCAAGGTGTATAACTTGCAAACTAGGATCAACATGGTCAAAGTGTATAACTTGCCTTGCTCTGCAGATTGGTGTGAATCGTCGTAGTAGAATTCTTCAAAATCATCGCAGTCTACATATGAAAATAACCAAGCAAACTCAAATAATATTTGAATAAACTTCAAAAATTTTAAAACATGGCAGATTTGAATAGATCATGATTATAGATGATTTTGAAATTTTGAATGGGCTCAATCGAAGCTAGGATGGAGAACAAGCTCCTGAAAGTTTTAATTCTAAATAAATGGATTAAAATGAATTTTTGGAATTATTTTTCTAAAGGAAAAGATGATTATGATGTCAGCAAGGGATTTATATTTTTGGCTAAATTATTTTCTTAAAGAAAAATTGGGATTATGACGCCAAGCTGACATCAGCAAATATTTGAATGTTCGGTGTGAGGCCAACATGTGGGCCTAGGTCTTCATGGATCGGGCCCATGGACTCTAATCAGCTGAGGTGGCAAGAGGGTGTGGCGTGGTGCCTACGTGGCCTTTGTGTGCTGGTGCAGCGTGCACGTGGTGCTAGGTGGCGTCCATGTCAATTGCCACTTCACTCCCTCACGTTGACGTGGCACGCTGGCAAAGGGAGGCGCATGGGAATCGATGGTCATTGGTGATTCTGTGGGTGGCGGTAGCAAGTGAGGGGTTCAAAAGAGAGAGAAAAGCATGGGGAATAGAATGGTGTGCATGGAATTTACCAGGGAAGGGCAGAGAGCAGTCAGCGATAAGGATTGCGGTGGTGCGGCTTAGGTCCTTGGCGAGGAGATGGCTTCGGTGACACTCGGGCATGGAGGAGGGGTGACCGACGAAGGTGACGGTGCAAGTAAGGCGATGATGCCAATGCCGATGCTCAGGCAGGGTCGAGGCGGCCGAGATTCCTCATTAGAGATGCTCACTAGCACGAAAGAGGGATGAAAATGGTGCAGGAATGGCTCAAAGCTCGAGAGAGGAAATTGAGAGTAGGGCAGAATGGTGCGGAGTGAGGTGGAGCCAGAGGTTATTTATAGGGAGAAGGGTGTGCGAATGGATTGCTTGTCGGAGGAGGCGATGGCCATCGGTGGTTGCAGGAGGATAAGGGGTGAGGTGGGCATGAAAAGAGCGAGGCCGACGTAAGGCATGTGGGAGGAGGGGAATGGGGAGGGGTGGCGCACGCAGGAGGAAGAGGCAGTTGAAAGGGTGGGGACGGCCAACGGTTGAGGCGGCGTAGTGAGGAGAGAGGTAGAAGAGGGAGATGGCAGCCAAGGAAGAAGAAGAGGGGGCGACTGACCCATGGGCCCAAGGTGGCAGTGGGGAGAGGGAGCCTAGCAGGTGGGCCCATGGGTGCAAGTGAAGAGAGAGAGAGAGAGCGCAACGGGAGCGGGGCAAGGGGATGGTGACACGTGGTGGCTCGTGGCGATCCGGGCTGTCGCGAGAAGGAGAGAAAGAGAGAGAGAAAGAAAGGGGCGCGGGTGCACGGATACGGCCACATGGCACGAGGAAAACCGAGCCAGCCACATGTCAGCCCAGGAGGGGTTTGGGAAATTTAAAACCTTTTTGATTTTCATAAACACCCAAAAATTAAATAAAGGCCTAGAAAATAGCAGAAAAGCTCCAAAAAATCCAGGAAAATTCTCAAAAATACAACAACTCACATGGAACTCAGCAAAAATAAAATCAACTTAATTTGGCTATAATTAACATAAATTTTAATAGATCTATCTAGGCTAAAATAAAAGGAAAAAGGGAAAAGGAAGAGAAAATCCAGGAAACTCTAATTAAATCCAACAAAAAATTTAAAATTTTGGGATGTGACAATTCATGTGGTAGAAAGATAAAAGAGAGAGAGAGAGAGAGAGAGAGAGAGAAAATAGAGAACCACATAATGGCCACCGTATAACTTCCTCTCGGTTGCCCTAGAGCCAAAGGGGGAAATCGAGTGAAGCTTTCATGCGGTGAGAAAGAAAGGAGAGAAAAAAGGAGTAGGCCGCATAACTTTGTGAATCACCCTAGTCATAATTTTCAGATTGTGTAATTAATTTCTTGGAGCAATCTTATGCCATAATATTTACTTCTTGCAATTGGCTAGCGTGTCTCCTAGTACTTGGTACAAAATAAGCTAATTCAATCTCAATTTCATATGGCATCTCAATTGCTCATTCCTTTGTTTGCATTATGCCACATTTATCTTTACATGTGTTCATATACTTCACTTAAATCTTTTGGATCAACACCTAGGCAATATATTCTAGTTTGGATTACTACCTAACTTTACAATAACTAGAATTTTAGATTGCATTGGAAATACTCTCTACCTACCAAGCTCCACTTATAACCATTGTTTGTGCAATTACTCGACATTAAACTCACTTGATCATCACCTTGTGTTAACCTTACTACTTGGAGTGCAAGCTAGTCCTCAATTCTAGCAAAGGGAAAGTAAGAACTTCAGTGATAAGAGAAGGTGAGGTTGAGAGAGTTCCACACACACACATACAAACATACACACACACACACACACACTTATATCTTATATGCCTTGCTGTTTTTGCACAACTAGCCATGTCAGGAGGAGATGATACCTTTGGTGGAGAGCATGGAGATGATAACTTACGAGATATGTTGCACCAAGAACTTAATGAACCACGGCATTGGAAGAGAAGCATGAACAACTCAAGAAGGAGGTGAACAACTCGGTAAGAGACCTTCAGATTGAGATGAATCAACAACTAAATGTTCTATGTGTGAACATTGTTATTGATTTCATACGAGAACTTTGGCCTTAACCTGAAGATGATAGTGTGTATCAACTGACACAACTACCTCCACTTGATGAGGCCGATGAGGAGGCCGCTGCATGTGTCGCCCGAGAAGCTCAACAATGGCGACACAGAGTAGTGGCCAATGCCATTTGGCCACCCCCACTTGGGAGAGGTGGAGGGGACAGTGATCATGGTCCAGGGAGGGACCGTGGTCGAGGAGGACGCGGTGTTGCTGCACAAGACGTCGATAATGACTTGATGCACCGCAATGACAAGTACCGCTACTAGGACCGCAACAACGACGATCGGCCTGAGGAGGAGAAATTTGGTAAACTTAAGTTTTCTATGCCTAAGTTTGTAGGTGTATAGATTCCTAGGAGTATCTCACTTGGGAGTTCAAGGTGGATAAGGTGTTTCACATGCAAACTACACTGAAGACAAGAAGCTAGCAATGGCATCGCTTGAATTCAATAATTATGCATTGATTTGGTGGTAACAAATTCAGAACCAAACGAGAGATCATGATGAACTTTTCATTGCATCGTGGGTTGAGATGAAGCATGAAATGCTGCCACAGTTTGTTCCTAAACACTATAAACACGATCTCTTTGATAAATTGCAAAACTTGAAATAAGGCATGGAGAGTATTACAAGGAGATGGAGATGGCCATGATACAAGCTAATGTGTATGAGCAAGAAAACCAAACTATGGCATGATTCTTGGCTAGATTGCACAACCCCATCAAGCATGTTACCGAATTTCAGCCCTACAACAAGGCGGTGGAGTTGGTGCATCAAGCTACCAAAGCGGAGAGGCAAGTACAGCAAGATGCTAGTATCCAAAACATCATCTTTCACACCCTATTCAACATGTGCAGGAGGTAAAACTACATCCTGATTCAATTCCAATAGAGCTAATCAATCTAGTGGAAGTTTTGCTCCTGGTACACATGCTGCACCAAGCGGAAAGAAAGCATCTATTCCAATTGCAAACAAGGGTCCAGCAGCTAGTGCCACTATTTCCATAGGCTCTATGGCTAAGAGTAGTGCTATTCAATGCTTCAAGTGTTTGGAACGTGGACACATGGCCAAGGAGTGCCCAAATAACCATACTATGCTCATTATCGAGGAAGGAAAGTATGATTCCACAAGTAAAGATGAGGCTGGCCAAAATCTAGATTTGGAGAAATATGATGATGATGATGATGCTGAAGATGAAGATGATAGACATGCTATCTATTGTGATTTTGAGACCAGTTCGTCTCTCATTGTCACAAAGAAAGTATTGAATGTTCAGCCAAAGAATGATAATGATCAGCGTTGCACTTTGTTTCAAACTAGGGCAAAGGTTGGTCATTGTGTGTGCAAGGTGATCATCGATGGTGCAAGTTTCATAACTTGACCAGCAAAGAGTTATGTGACAAACTTGGTTTGGTATGTCAACAATATCCCTATCCATGTCATGTGCAATTGTTGAGTGATTGTGAAAAAGTGAATGTGCAATCTTTAGCGAAGGTTACTTTTCATATTGGTGAGTATGTTGACACCGTTGAGTGTGATGTGGTGCTCATGACGGTGTGCCACTTGCTGTTGGGGCGACCATGGCAATTTGATAGAAGGGTTCAACATAATGGTCACAACAATAGATATTTGTTCAAGTGGAAGAATGAGTATATTAAACTCCGTCCTATGTCTCTCGCTCAAATTGTAGCTAATGCTATGCAAAAGAATGAGGTGATCATTGAGGGTGTAAAAGAGCAAGAGGAAAAGAATGTGAGTGAGCCACAAGCCAAACATGAGTGAAAAAAAAGAAAGAATGAGTGAAATAAGCTAGTGATGATAGCTTCCAAATATGAGATAAGAGAGAACCCCATAATTAGTGCACCTTGTACTTTTGTACAAAGATACATTGCTTTTCACTAACGACTTAACCTTTCTTCCTAGTGTTGTTTCATATATTTTGTAGGTTTACCAAGATGTGTTTTCGAAGGAGATACCTGCTGGCCCACTTGTCAAGACCCGAATATGCAAATTTGAACTCTCTGTGTATTTTGCACTAGTCCAAGATCACGCTAGTACGCACGGTAGAAACATAGATGAAATATTGACAATGATCATGATTAACTAAGAAAGACTCAAATATTATTAATTATCAGAGTTACGATCTTATAGCCAAGCTTACAAATAATACCCGGAAGGGCTTAAGAAACTTAGCAGCGGAAACAAAGATAAGCATAGTGGCCATTCCATATGCCCACAGGCAACCTGATGAGGACATCACTTCTTCGGATACATACAACACTCCTCCACTTGACATTCAAGGACCAATCACTAGAGCTCGCGCCCGACAATTGAATTTACAGGTGAGCTCGTTCCTAAGTACTTCCTTTTGTTCATTCGAGAATAGATTGCTACCTAATGATTTAATTATGATTAGGAACCATGGAGAGGACCTGGAAGTATTTGGAGAAGGGCTAAGCACAAGTCCAGCAAGGGCGGTCGATTCATGTTGGAGGCCCAACTCAAACCGACTTCGCCATTCGGAGTCCACTAAAACGGACGCCCAGATCGCATCCGGACTCCGTTTTGGACGTTCCACATATGTATGGAAAGCTGAGAAGACCACCTTTCCAATGGCTTTGGTCCCATGTCAAAATTCCTTCTGAGTCAACGGGAATCGTCGAAACAAGTGGGCGTTCAGAATCTGTCAGGGTGCTGCGCCACCGTCTTTTGGGCCGATCGGCTTTGTATCGTGTTGGAGCCCATTAGGGGTGCGTCCAGGGGTTTTGCACGCCCCTAACTCCTTTATATCCAGCCGCCACCCCCACCATTAGGGTTGGGTTTTGCTTAGATTAATTCTGTCTTTGAACAGTTTCGCCGTTCATCGGTTTGTAAGACCCCAACTTTCGAGTGCTACATCAATACATCCGCAATTCAGTTGTGTTCTTCCTTGTTCTTGCTTGTGTTCTTCGATTCGCAGGCGAGGATTAGCCTTCTTGGCGAGGTCAACCGCTGCGCACGGTTGATAACCCGAGGAGACGTGGTGCTGCGATTGCGGGTTCGAACGTGTCGCTCGAAGCCGGATCGATTTGTGTCGCGCCTCCACCAAATCGAACATACCGAAACTGTTGGAAGATCGGGACCCGTTCCCATCAAGTGGTAATCGAGCTTGGTGTTCCTTCAGTTCGCGTTACCCCTCCTTTGTTGTTTCGGTTTCGTCCTAGAGTCCATGAAAAGCCCTACAAAAAATTGTAGTCATAGGTTGTTTCCTATCCTAGATCTCGTTTAGCCTTTGCACAATTTAATTTCAGAGTCCGTAGTGTTGAGTTTGTGTCCTTAGTCGAGTTGTGTTGCTGGTTTAGATCGTGTTTTATTTCGGATTGTCTTGCTTCCGCTTCATCCCATACAAACCCTAGCCGTCATCCATCGCATATTCCACCCTCTGTTTGAGTCATCCTTCGCATCTCGTGATCATATAGTATCATCCCCCACCTTTCCCCGAGCTTCCGCCACCAAATTCCATCAAATTTCCTCCACCCGATTTCGTTTCGGCCTCCACAGAAACCATAACTCGGAGCCTCAACTTCAAACGGCCATAACTTTTGCATACGGACTAAATCAGCGATTTTTTTGAAATTGGGTGAAATTAAATTTTGCATCTGAAACCGACCTGACTCAGTTGGGTTTCGCGAATTTATTTGCCCAAATTCGGCCTGGAAAGTGCAGTACTCGAGATCCGAAATTGAATCACCGAATTTATAGCACATTCATTATTTTCTGTAGGCCACACCTTACATCGGATTGAGGTGAAACTTTGTGTGATTCCTATTTCTGTGCTCTGCTTTGTGAAAAAAATAACAGAAAAAAGAAACAAAAAAGAAAAATTTCGGCTCCTGGTTTTGCCTGAGAGCAAAGGCACCCGAGTTCTGTGCCTAAAAAAAAGGAAAAAAAAAAGAAAAGCAAAGAAAAAAAAAAGAAAAAAAAAGAGAGCACAGTTTTAGGTGACAGAGCTTCATTTGTTTTGTGCTTATGCTGAATTAAGTCTCTTTCCTTGGCCATCTTTGTTGCTGTCTTCGCTTACTTTCTGGCTGTGATTCCTTGTTCATCATATCCTAACACTGATATAGGACACATTTAGGCCAGCAACTACGACCAGTGCTTTGGACATTTATTCAGCATTACTATCTGTTATTGATTTGTGTTCCACGATATATTTGGCCTTCCAAGCTCCATATATCTACTGGATAGCACGCTTTGACCCTTGCAATCGTACCACGCTCGACATGGTTTCACGAACCAGCCACCGGTTGTACCACTGCTGCTTTGGTAAGAACACTTGTAAGAGCTTGGTAAGCCACTTCCTTTGCGAGATTCCACGCCCTTCATTTGTAGTTGATAGGGATAATCCTTTTGTTTTCCTGTGTTTCCACTAACCATGGCGGAGATGAAGGACACGGGTCACCGGTCGATTTCAACGAGTATGTTAGTCGTGGCGGCTACAAGCTGCGCCGACAAACAAAATGCTTCACTCGGCGCGAGAATGGACACCATCGCCGCGCCATTGCCAAGTTGAACACCACGGAAGGCATTGAGCGGGTGGAGCGGCGGTTGGTCGACCTCACCGGTCGGATGGACAAATTGGAGGCACGTCGCCACTGTCAATGACGGACATCGTCCGATGATGACATAGTGTATGATGCGATGGCAACATTGATCGGCGACACAAGATGCACGACTACGCCGGCGTCTTCACAAAACCGACAAGGTATGGGAGGTAATAACCGAACCGACATGGTATGGAAGGTAATAACCGGACTCGTCATGGTACCGACGACCCTTTGCTAAAGTTAAGTTTACCATTCCATCTTTTTCGGTCTTTATGATGCTGAAATATATCTTGATTGGGAGATGACGGTAGAGCAAAAATTTAATTCTCACTTGGTTCCTGAACAACATAGAGTTAGACAAGCTACTAGTGAGTTTAAGGACTTTGCTATTATCCGTGGAATGAACTAAGTAACATGCGCTACAACTTTGATACATGGGAGCGATTAAAAGAAGATATGCGTACTCGTTTTGTTCCTCCCACATATAAACTTGAATTGAGAAAAAATTGCAGCGCTTAGAACAAGGTGATCGTTACATTCAGGACTATTATGCTGAGCTTCAAAAGGGTATGATGCGTTGTGGGGTTGTTGAGGACACAGAGGATAAGATTTGTCGTTTCTACGGGGTTACGGCGTGAAATTCAGGATATTGTTGATTATAAAGAATTTACTATCACAACCGCTTGTTCCACCTTGCTATGCTTGCAGAAAAAGAATTGCGAGGACGCAAGGAATCAGCGAAGGCACGACCGAACGACCCTTCTATACGCCGCGAACGACTACATCGGGCGGATCGCCCAAGTCTTCTTCGAATTTTCGTTCTCCTCCACCACCGTGAACAAGATTGCAGCAGCGCCACGAAGCCACCTTCAAAAATTCCTTGCAGGTTCCAGCCAAGAGTAGTTCTTCTTCCGTGGCTTCAACGGGCGCTCCTCCGACATCGGTGCCATCGCTGCCATGGGCTTGGTCATGTGCGGAAGAATTGCCCTAGCCAACGGGCATACATCGCCACGAAGATGGAGGCTACATCAGCACTTCGGATGTCGAGGAGGATGATGATGTTTGCTGCCGCCACGGACGACAATGGCGGTGGTGATGACGATCTAGTCCTTGGTGGGGCGCCCACGGCGGCGCTACGAGCATCATTGTGCAGCGAGTCCTCAGCACACGTGTACAACAAACCGACAAGCTTCAACGCCATAATTTGTTTCAGACTTTCTTCGCAATCAACAACCGGCGTGCACGTGTCATCATTGATGGAGGAAGCTGCAACAACTTGGTGAGTTCGATTTGGTCAAGAAGCTTGGCTTGACCACGCGACCACATCCACATCCATACCATATTCAGTGGTTAAATGATTCGGGAAAGCTAAGGTAACGCAAACATGCCGAGTACATTTTTCCATTGGTGGTTATGCCGATCATGTTGATTGTGATGTGGTTCCCATGCAAGCATGCTCTCTTTTATTGGGTCGACCTTGGGAATTTGATAATGATGCTTTACACCATGGTAGTAGTAACAAATACACTTTTATGCATAAGGGAAAGAAAGTTACTTTACCGCCTTTGACCCAACTGAGATTATAGAGGCCGATAGGGAGAGAGATGCTGCTGCTAATGATGCAAAGGAACATGATAAATCTGAAAAACAGCAAGTAATTCATTTGAAAAATTCTGTTATGCTTGCCACAAAATCAGACCTTGCTGAAATTGATGATGTTAATGATACATGCTATGCTTTTGTGTGCAAAGATGCTTTATTTTCCCTTGATAATATGCCTTGCACTTTGCCTGCTCTGTCACTAACCTTTGCAGGAGTTTAGAGATGTTTTCCACGATGAGATACCTCCGGGACTTCCACCCATTAGAGGGATTGAACACCAGATTGACTTAATCCTGGAGCGAGTTTGCCAAACCGTGCGCGCGCAGGACCAATCCCGAAGAGACTAAGGAGATTCAGCGACAAGTCCAAGACCTTTTGGACCGTGGGTACGTGCGTGAGAGCCTTAGTCCTTGTGTTGTTCTGTTCTTTTGGTTCCCAAAAAGATGGTTCTTGGCGTATGTGTGTAGATTGTAGAGCCATTAACAACATTACTATAAGGTATCGTCATCCTATTCCTAGGCTAGACGACATGCTTGATGAGTTGTGTGGTGCTATAATTTTCACAAAGATTGACTTGCGTAGTGGATACCACCAAATAAGAATGAAACTTGGCGATGAATGGAAAATCGCTTTTAAAACTAAGTTCGGCTTGTATGAGTGGTTAGTCATGCCTTTTGGTTTAACTAATGCACCTAGCACTTTCATGAGATTAATGCACGAGGTTTTACGTCCTTTCATTGGCAAATTTGTGGTTGTTTACTTTGATGATATCTTGATTTATAGCAAGTCCATGGATGAACATTTGAATCACTTACGTGCTGTTTTTAATGCTTTGAAAGATGCGCATTTGTTTGGTAACCTTGACAAGTGCACGTTTGCACGGATCGAGTCTCTTTTCTTGGCTATGTTGTGACTCCACAGGAATTGAGGTTGATAGAGCCAAGGTGGAGGCGATATGGAGTTGGCCCACGCCACGCACGGCCTCCCAAGTGCGGAGTTTTCTTGGCCTTGCAGGATTTTATCGCCGCTTTGTCAAAGAATTCAGCACCATTGCGACACCGTTGATTGAGTTGACAAAGAAAGCCGTCGTGTTCCATTGGGGCCATCACAAGAGGAGTCCTTTAATCTTTTGAAGGACAAGCTTACACACGCACCATTGCTCCAACTTCCGGATTTTGGTAAGACTTTTGAGCTCGAATGTGATGCTAGCGGAATTGGTATTGGTGGTGTTTTGATGCAAGAAGGCAAAACTGTTGCCTACTTTAGTGAAAAATTGAATGGTCCTGCTCTTAATTATTCCACGTATGATAAAGAATTGTATGCTCTTGTTCGTTCTTTAGAGACGTGGCAACACTATTTATGGCCTAAAGAATTTGTCATTCACTCGATCATGAATCACTTAAGCATATTCGTAGTCAAACCAATTTGAATCGTAGACATGCTAAGTGGGTTGAATTTATTGAATCTTTTCCTTATGTCATTAAACACAAGAAAGGGAAGGATAATGTGATTCTTGATGCTTTGTCTCGCCGTTATACCATGTTGTCTCAACTTGATTGTCGCATTTTGGTCTTGAAACTATTAAAGGACAATATGCTCTTGATGCTGATTTTAAGGATGTGTTGTTGCATTGTAAAGAGGGACAAGCATGGAATAAATTCATGATCAATGATGGTTTTTGTTTAGAGCTAACCGTCTATGCATTCCATTGGATCCGTTCGTCTTTTGTTGTTGCAGGAGGCACATGGAGGCGGTTTGATGGGACATTTTGGTGCTAAAAGACGGAGGACGTTTGGCCACACACTTCTTTGGCCGAAGATGAGGCGAGATGTTGAGCGGTTTGTAGCTCGCTGCACTACATGTCAAAAGCTAAGTCTCGCTTGAATCCACATGGTTTATATATGCCTCTTCCTGTTCCTTCTATTCCGTAGGCAGATATTTCTATGGACTTTGTTTTAGGATTGCCCAGGACTAAGAGGGGAGGATAGCATTTTGTTATTGTGGATCGCTTTTCTAAGATGGCTCACTTTATACCATGTCATAAAACCGATGATGCCGTTCATATTGCTGATCTCTTTTCAAAGAGATAGTTCGTTTGCATGGTATGCCTTCTACTATTGTTTCAGATCGTGATGTCAAGTTCTTGAGTCACTTTTGGCGTACTCTATGGAACAAGTTGGGTACAAAGTTGTTGTTCTCTACAACATGTCACCCACAAACCTGATGGCCAAACCGAGGTAGTGAACCGCACATTGTCTACCATGTTGAGAGCTATTTTGAAAAACAATTTGAAGTTGTGGGAAGAGTGTTTGCCGCATGTTGAGTTCGCATATAATCGAGCGGAACACTCCACCACTAAGGTAAGTCCTTTTCGGGTAGTGTATGGATTCAATCCCCGTGCCCCTATTGATATTTTACCTTTGCCTACTAGTGAGAGAGTTCATAATGATGCTAAGGAGCGTGCTGATTTTATTGTCAAAATGCATGAGACTACTAAGGCAAACATTGAAAAGATGAATGAAAAATATAGGATTGCTGGTAGTAAAGGTCGAAAGGAAGTTAAACTTGAACCGGGTGATTTTGTTTGGTTGCACTTGAGAAAGGATCGATTTCCTGAGTTACGAAAATCAAAATTGATGCCTAGAGCTGCTGGTCCTTTTAAGATAATTGAGACGATAAATGATAATGCATACAAACTTGAGTTGCCTCCCGAGTTTGGGGTTAGTCCCACCTTTAACATTTCAGATTTGAAGCCATACTTGGGAGAAGAAGATGAGGTGAGTTGAGGACAACTCCGCTTCAAGAGGGGAGGATGATGAGGACATCACTTCTTCGGATACATACAACACTCCTCCACTTGACATTCAAGGACCAATCACTAGAGCTCGCGCCGACAATTGAATTTACTGGTGAGCTTGTTCCTAAGTACTTCCTTTTGTTCATTCGAGAATAGATTGCTACCTAATGATTTAATTATGATTAGGAACCATGGAGAGGACCTGGAAGTATTTGGAGAAGGGCTACAAGGCGCACAAGTCCAGCAAGGGCGGTCGATTCATGTTGGAGGCCCAACTCAAACCGACTTCGAATCCAATTCGGAGTCCAGGACCAGACCGCACTAAAACGGACGCCCAGATCGCATCCGACTCCGTTTTGGACGTTCCACATATGTATGGAAAGCTGAGAAGACCACCTTTCCAATGGCTTTGGTCCCATGTCAAAATTCCTTCTGAGTCAACGGGAATCGTCGAAACAAGTGGGCGTTCAGAATCTGTCAGGGTGCTGCGCCACCGTCTTTTGGGCCGATCGGCTTTGTATCGTGTTGGAGCCCATTAGGGGTGCGTCCAGGGGTTTTGCACGCCCCTAACTCCTTTATATCCAGCCGCCACCCCCACCATTAGGGTTGGGTTTTGCTTAGATTAATTCTGTCTTTGAACAGTTTCGCCGTTCATCGGTTTGTAAGACCCCAACTTTCGAGTGCTACATCAATACATCCGCAATTCAGTTGTGTTCTTCCTTGTTCTTGCTTGTGTTCTTCGATTCGCAGGCGAGGATTAGCCTTCTTGGCGAGGTCAACCGGCTGCGCACGGTTGATAACCTGAGGAGACGTGGTGCTGCGATTGCGGGGTTCGGAACGTGTCGTTCGGAAGCCGGATCGATTTGTGTCGCGCCTCCACCAAATCGAACATACCCAGAACCTGTTGGAAGATCGGGACCCCGTTCCCATCACAACCGACTGGAAAGCAAAGTCCTACTCCGAGATGTCATCGAAAAATTCCTCTCCAAGTACCTCGGTCTGATATGACTCTTCTTCAGCAACTAAGAAAATATGAATATAGCTGTAAGTACATAGAGTACTAAGTAAGTCATTTGTAATAAGATGTAATATAATTATGCAAGGCTTAACAAACGATAGCTGAGTGATTATTTTATAGAAAACAATAATTTAGGTAAATACAATAAATAGATTAGAAACACATTTGTAAGTATGACGTAAATAAATAAGTAAAGAATCAAGTATTGAATAAATCATAAGTGAACTTACCATTCACTTCCCATCCAACCTACTTTCTAGCCAAACCAAGATTTAGGAAAAACCAAACTCTCTATGAAATCACCGAGCATTGTCCATGATCGGGGACACGACTATCCGAATAGTTTTATACTCTACAAAGGTTACACAACTTTACCCACATGATATGACTATTTTGTAATATCACCATTATAAAATGCTTTCTCAGGCATGCTAATCAAGAAGATCACAACAAGGCTTTTACAATGTGCAATCTCAAATTGATCTTACCTGCTAAGCTTTCACTGCTAAGTAGGCTAACCACCTAGTCAGTAAAAGGCTCCTCTTGCGCCAACAGAATATCTCAATGGCAAAATCTATGTTGAAACATTAAAAATTAATTAGCCAAGTCTATCCCATACTAGACATGTGGTTGTACAATGAGGTTCAGATTAATGGCGCATAAAGTTAAGTCCTTAGACATTACTCAGGCTAGACATCCACATCCCAAAAAGTGTTGACCAAACTCACTTTACTGCGTGATCACTCGTCTAAGTGGAAACTATTTTATATAACCAACACCAATGACACTACTCATACTATGGTACACAAATTTTATAACTATGGTTAACACCATGATTTAATATCTCATTAAGTCAAAATTAATTAATTAATTAATCAACATGTGATGATGAGCCCAACGTACTACAAGCATGGCTAAGCATATTAAATATACAACCCATGTAAAAACTAGTATTGTATCGCTAGATAATTATCCATCCTATGGTGACAATGGAATCATGGCATTCAAATTATCAATTGAGGGATTAAGCAAATTTGGTCGATAACTACCAGTTACAATGGTTTATAATAAATTAGCAATGTATAATAACTTAAAACAAAATAATAAATAATAGATTTAAATCAATAGGTTCAACATAATCAAAGGTCATGACTTACTTTGGCTTTACCCAATTATCAATGCTTGATCTTCTGATCATGCTTCAACTCCTTTGAAAACATTATCTAATGAGAGAGAAAATGAGGAAAACATAAATACAATTAAATAAAGTCCAAAAACTAACAGAACCAAAACCAAAAGACAGAACTCAATTTTAGATGAATTTAGGAAGAATAATATGGTCAATTGGAGCTAGGACGAAAAAGAACAGGCTCTTGGAAACTAATTAGCTGAGGAAATACTAAAAATTGAAAAAGGCTATTGTGCTATGGACCGGGTCTATGGAATAGTGGCTGCCTACCATGGACTCGGTGCATGGAACAGTGCACATGCGGCAGCTTGGTTGACATGGCGGATACATGGCATGACATCTGGGCAATATTTGACGAGGTGGCAGTGACACGTAGACCTAGGGCTGACGTGGACTGATGACATGGTTGTTGATGTGGATTGCTAACATGGTTTGGCTCACGGTCTACGGAACAGTGCTACTAACATATGGGACCCATGTGTCAGTGACTTGGCTTACAATGGATAGGGTTCATGGACAAACTCCAATGGTGACATGGCACATGTTGATATCATTCATGATGCATGGGCTAGCGTAAGCACAACGCATGAACTAAAGCGACGATGCGCGAATCGAGGGATCATGTGGCACGGGTGGAGCAAGGTGACATGGCCGAATGGCAGAGTGCGATGGACAGCGGAGGGAAGATGGGGCTCAGCGAAGGGCTCACTGGCGGCGAGGTCGATGGCGATGATGTGAAGACAAATAGGCAATGAGGACAGATTAACGTCATGGAAGACAAAGACAATGGAGACGGACCTTGGCGACCACGGCATGGAAGACGAGAACTCGAGGTGCTCGGAGATGCGGGGAAACAAGGAGGGGCTAAGCTCGGTATTTAAGGTGCAGATGTCAAGAAGACTGACACGGTGATGACTTGGACTCCAAAGTGGGGATGACATGGTTGCCGAGGTAGAGATCGAAGCGAACACGCGTGAGACAGTGGCGAAACTCGGAGAAGATGAACAATGCATCTGACATGTGGGCCCTACACGTTAGTGAATTTAGGCAAGTGAAGCGACAGACTGAGAAATGGTGATGCGTGGCACTACGCGAATCGAACGGTTGGGCGAGTGATGGCTCGGATGGGTGACACATGGCAAACAAGCGCGCAATGACTGATGCGGGCTGCCGAGTTGGGCTGGGCTGAGACGTGGGATTTGGTGGATCGGGCTTGGGGTTTCGACCCGAAAGGGGCTTAAAATTTTTAGCATTTTCCAAATTCAGAAAATGAGAAAAAGAAGATTGAGCCCTAAAAAAATAGCAAATAAAATCAAAAAATTCGAGAAAATGCAAAAAAATTCCTTGCATCACAAGGAACCAAAATAAAATTGATTTTAATTTAATTTTATTCAAATTAAATCTTTTTATTTTAGGAAAAATTCATATTAAGCTTTTTTTTAATTCGAGAAAAATCTAAATAATTAGTTTTATTTTAAAAGCTTCAAAAAGGCACTAAAAATAGGATGTTACAGTACCTCTCATTCGTGGCATTGAGCATCAAATTAACTTGGTACCAGGTGCATCCCTCCCAAACTGGCCACCATACTGTACTAACGCTGAGGAGACAAAGAAAATTAAGCAGCAAATGCAAGAGCTTCTTGACAAAGAGTATATACGTGAAAGTCTTAGTTCTTGTGTCATTCTTGTCATTCTTATTCCTAAGGAAGATGGTACATAGAGAATGTGTGTAGATTGTAGAGCTATCGTTAATATTGCTGTTAGATATCATCATACTATCATTAGATAATATACTTGATGAATTGAATGGCTCTATTATCTTTTTTAAATTTGATTTGCATAGTGGCTATTATCAAATTAGAATGAAACATGGTAATGAATGGAAAATAACCTTTGAAACTAAATTTGGTTTATACGAATGGTTAGTGACGCCTTTGGGTTTATCTAATGCTCCTAGTACAATCATACGCTTAATAAACCATGTTTTGAGAGCTTTCATAAGTAAATTCATGGTGGTCTAATTTGATGATATTTTGATATATAATTGAACCTTGAGTGAACATGTTGAACACATTAGACAAGTGTTAGAAGTGCTTAAAACTTAAAAGTTGTGTGCAAATATTGAGAAATGTACTTTTTGCACTAATAAAGTGGTGTTCTTAGGCTATATTATTTCAACACATGAATAGAGGTAGATGAATCAAAAGTTAAAGCTATATAAAATTGGCCTACCCCTGTTAATATTAATCAGATAAGAAGTTTTCATGGGCTTGCTGGTTTCTATCATCGTTTTGTTAAAGATTTCATTGGCCTACCCTTGTTACTACAGTATGCTGCTCCATTGAATGAATGAACTAAAAAAAGTTGTTTTTGAATGGGGAGAACCATAAGAGAAAGCTTTTGTAGAATTGAAGAAGTGTTTGACCGAAGCACCATTGCTTGTTTTACCTGATTTCACTAAAACTTTTAAAATTGAATGTGATGCTAGCAGAATAGGTATTGGTGGTGTTTTAATGCAAGAAAGAAAACCCGTAGCATACTGTAGTAAGAAACTTAATGGTGATCAATTGAACTATATATTTATGATAAAGAATTGTGTGCTCTTGTGCTTATCTTAAAAATATGACAACATTATCTTTGACCTAAACAATTTATCATTCATTCTGATAATAAAGTTTTAAAATACTTAAAAGGTCAAGACAAGTTGAATTGTAGACATGCCAAGTGGGTTGAATTCATTGAAACCTTTCCATGGAATATGGTAACTGATGCATTGTCTAGCAAAAATGTGCTTTTAACTTAATTAGAAGTAAATGTTCCAGGTTTAGAGGGTTTGAAAGAATTATCTATTTTTTATCATGAATTTTCATAACAATATTCTAAGTGTAAAGATGAGAAAGGTTGGGACAAGTATATCATACATGATGGGTTTTTATTTCGTGCTAACAAGCCATGTGTTCCAGATTCATCCGTGTGTTTGCTATTTTTACAAGAATCTCATGTAGGGGGATTGATGGGACATTTTGAAAGAGAGGAAACCTACATGATGTTGACCGACCACTTTTATTAGCCAAGAATGAGACGTGACATTGAGTAGTTTGTACAAAGTTGTGTAACATGCCACAAAGCTAAGTTGAAACTTAATTCACGTGGTTTGTATACTTCCCTTCTAGTTCCTAGTGCACCTTGGGAACATATTAGTATGAATTTTGTGTTAGGATTGCCTAGGAGTAAGAAGGGGAGGGATTCTATTTTTTATTGTAGTGGATAGGTTCTCTAAGATGACACACTTTATTCCTTGTCATAAGAGTGATGATACATTGCATGTAGCTAACTTGTTTTTTAGAAAATTATGAGATAGTATGGCATGTCAAGGACAATCGTTTCATGTCATAACGTAAGTTCATGAGCTACTTTTGGAATACTTTGTAGGCAAAACTTGGGATAAAGTTATTGTTTTCAACAACTTATCACCCATAAACAGATGGGCAAATGAAGGTGGCGAACCGTACACTTTTATGTTGATGTGAACAATTGATAAAGAACTTAAAAGAGTAGGAAGATTATTTACCGCATGTGAAGTTTGCATATAATAGGACGATACTCTCTAGTACTGAATTATGTCCATTCGAGATGGTGTATGGTTTCAAACCAAGCATGCCACTTGATTCGTTGCCACTTCCATTACACGAGTGTGCTAATATGGAGGTGTCAAAGCGTGTTGATTTTGAAAAGAAATTCCATGAAAAAACTAAAGAGGTAGTTGAGAAGAAGGGACGCTCTTATGCTGAAAAGGTGAATAAATCTAGAAAGAAAATGTTGTTTGAACCCAGTGACTTGGTTTGGGTTCATCTTTACAAAGAACTTTTTCCAGAAAAGCGTAAATCCAAGTTGATGCCTCGTGATGGTGGTCCTTTCAAAGTGCTTGCCAAGATTAATGGTAATACTTATAAGATTAAACTTCCAGAGGATGATTATGGGGTAAGTACTATTTTTAATGTTACTGATTTATCACCATTCATTGGGCAAGATGATACAGAGTCAAGGATGACTCCTTTCAAGAGGGGAAAGATGATGAGGACATCCCCAACACTACTACATCTTTCATCTCTCCAAGTGTGCATGAGGACATTGTTTGTGATGTGTCTATAGGTCCAATGACAATAGCTAGAGCCAAATTATTAAACCAACAGGTGCATTTGTTTCTTAATGAGTTTCCTTATGATTTACATGAGAATTGAATACTACCTCATGCAAATACTTTGTGCATTCTCTGGTTTGACAAGATTGAAGTTTTTGGAACTGAGAGACAGGAGAGGGGGGCTGGGGCCAAAGCAATGCAGAAGCACAAGGAAGGAGTAGCAACACATGTGACCAAGCGCATGGGAGAACAACAGGAGATGATGGCATGCGGCTAGGAGGAGGGCTTTGCCTACGCGCCTAGGAGCATGAAGAGAGAAGTACATGTGACTGGGAGCATGAAGAGAAGCCAAGGTGCATGGAGGAAGCCCACGACACTTGGGCCCAATCTGAACAAGACGCTGATGTGCACAACAAGAAAAAGGCTCGGTTTTGGGGAGATCTCTCAAGAACCGAACTATTTTTTCAAGGCAACTCACAAAAACCGAGTGCCTCACATGTGATCAATCCGAAGGCTTGTGTACCAAATTCTAGACCAAAACTACTTTGATTCGATCATATAATTCTGTTTTGCTAGTTGAGTCCGAACTTTTTTGTTTGAAATAAAATGTCTAAACAGAATAGGGTTGAGTTTAGGATATTGATCCAGTCTCTTGATCGAATTGTGTTAGAGTCGGCCTTAGGCCACCCGTGCGTGAGATGAGAATAAAATATCGCACCCCATGGTAAACACCAAACCACGAATAATAGATTGATTTCCATAAAAGAGCTACGTCACTTGTTCTTCTCCTAAGCTTGCGCAGCAACTAGCGAGGGTAATTGGATGTTCTCTTCCCCGTGTTCTCGCTGTTCCCTTGTGGCAATTGCAGGCACGTCTTCCACTTTCTCGTGGTTCGGTGAAAGAACAATCAAGTGTGTGGTTGGGTAAGTTCATACGTCACAGGCTGTTGCACGGGCATCGGTTGGCCACACTAGACTCATCGGGTTGCACAAGTTATCCTTGATTCTACGTCGAGAAGATCGGACATCCCCCGTATCACCATTCCTACTACAACACTGCTGATATAGCACTGTAGCATTTTTTCCCCCAAATCTAGCCTCCTCGAGCTCAAAATTGCAAATCTGGCCCCTCAGTGACTGTGATAGTAATTGCAGGCGACATGTGTCACCTGTCGCGCTACTGCGCCACGGCAAGAGGTCCACACGGTAGGCGACGAAAGAGCGTGACAGGTAGTGGGCCCTACTAGCCTACCATACCTGTGCACCATGGCAAGAGTTGGTGTCGAGCTCGGGTGGCGCAATAGGTCGGTGGAGCCCACTGCCTACTGCGCTCGTTCGTCACCTACCACGCTAGAACGAGTTGTCACGGTGCCCATCTCCTTTCGTGTTCACGGAGGGGATGAGATTTGCAAATTCACATGCAACGGGGTTAGATTTGAAAAATGTGTGCTACATGAACCATATATGCAATGGATTCTGTTTATACGTACACTTGCTTGGAATGGATCAAGGAAACTGTCGTAGGGGTGGCCCCCACCTAAGCCCAGCAGGCCTGTCAGGAGGTTATAAGAACCAGAGTAACATGTGCAATGACATAAGTGCCCCTAATGAGGAGATATGGGTGTAAGGGCATAATTGTAAAAGCATACTTCATGTGAATATATATATACAGGATGAGGGGGAGGGTGAAGGAGAACACTCCCACCTCTCCACTACCATCTCTCTCTGTTTGGTCTGTAACCACAACAGTTGGCGCCGTCCGTGGGGAGGACGAGGACAAGCCTAAAGACCGAAGAAGAAGGATGGCACCGAAAAAAACTTCACCAGCGGCGGCGAAGGGAAAGACGACGGTGGGCCGGCGCGCGTGAATGCGAGGCCGGCATCGGCGCCGAAGGAGTCGGCGGTGGCGTAGGCGCGATGGTCGCGGGCATCGGACGCTCGCGCTACAACGGCCGCCCCGCCAAAGATCGCTGCGACATCCAACCCGTCGCGAACGCTGCGGCGGCGACCCCGCCACCCTCGCGGCGGCAGATGGATCGACGGCGGGGTAGCCGCAACGAACCACCGGCGGATCTGGAGTTCGCGAGGCGATGGCCCCTGCACCGACCCGTCCGCTAGGCGTTCCGGCGGACCCGACAGCAGCTGTGGTGGAAAGCGCCCTACTAGCAGCCCTCAACGCGTTCCAGTGGGAACTAGGGGACCTTCGCGAGTCGTCGCGATATACAAAGGCTCGAGCAGCAGAGCGCGCCGATGTCGCGCCCGAGCCCGCGCCGGAGAAGGCGGACAGCCGCGAAGCCCCCACGTCCAGCCGCGTGCCGTTGAGGCGTGTAGATCTGGAGTCCCCACTTTCGGCGGGGCTGCAGCAGGCGGCGTGGCCCGCAGACTTCAAGTTCCCTAGCGTCACCAACCCGTACAAAGGCGACACGGATCCTCGCGAGTTCGTGCGCGTGTACGAAACCGCGATCGAGGCCGCGGGCGGAGACGACACCACGAAGGCGAAGGGACTCCCCCTCGCGCTGCAAGGAGTGGCACTCTCTTGGTTTTTTACCATAGAGCCGGGCTCCATCTACGCGTGGGAGCAGCTTCGCGACCGCCTTAACAGCAACTTCCAAGGAAACTATATCGGCGAGTCGATGCGGACCAACTCTTGTTTGTGAAGCAAGGACCCTGAGAAGCTCGGGACTACTTCGGTAGCCGACAAGATTCGATGCGGTGAAAGACATCAATGAAACCACCGTCGTTAATGCAGCCATACAGGGCCTTTGTCCGGGCCCGATGGCCGAGTACAACGCGCGGAGGCCAATCAAGACAGTCGTCAAACTCTTTGACAAAATGGACGAGTATGCGCGGGCGGAGGAGGATGCGCGAAGACGCAGCATCACCGCCCTCGACCTCGCCTAGGGGGAGCGCCCCCCGCGCGAAGCAGGGGCGGGTGGTCCCTCCTCGAAGCAGGGCCGCGACCGAGAGCCTCGCGGAGGCCCTCCCCGAGGCGGCGACACCGAGCTACAGGAAGGCTCTTCAAGGAGCGGGCGTAAGCCTCGGCGCCGCCAGCGCAGGACACAGGCGGCCCATCATGTCCGCGACACCGAGGGCACCCGCCAAGGACCCGACCCCGCCTCATGGAGGGGAGACCGGGGATCGGAAGGCGGACTCGATTACGGCGGCCAACCCCACGCAGAACAAGAGCTCCTGCACTATGGCAAGTGGTGCGAGGTACACGGCTACGGTGATCATTACACAAGGGCATGCGCTGCAGTTATGGAGCTGCGGAGGGTGACGGCCGGGTCTCGGGCTCCGCCCCTAACGGAGGGCGTGCAACATCGCACCGTCAGCATCATCACCGGAGGCTCGTCCTTAAAAGCTCCCGGGAGCGGCCGAAGCGTGGATGCCGCCCCGCAACATCACATTCGACTTGAACGACGCCAGGGGTGTGGAGTACCCTCACCAAGACCCCCTAGTCATCCAGGCCCACATAGCACGCTGTGACATCAGACGCGTCCTCGTCGACGGGGGAAGCTCCACGAATATCTTGTTCGCAGAGGCCCTCGACTGTATGGGGATCCCCCGAAGCCGGCTAGAGCAGCCAGGAGCTCCACTTCAAGGCTTCGGGGGTCAACCGCTGCAGGCCTTGGGGCACGTGTCCCTTCCGGTCACTTTCCGTCAGGAGGGCAACAAGGGTAACATCCAGACCGAGCATGTCATCTTCGACGTCGTCGATATCTCGCATCCCTACAACGCCATACTTGGTCGGCCCGCCATCAACTCTTTCGAGGCGATCCCACACTATGCATTTTTGTGTGTGAAGCTCCTAGGCCCAGAGGGTGTTATCACCGTCTTCGGCGATCAGGACCTGGCCAGACGGGCCGAGGTCCGCAGCCGCGTTCCGCATCGCCCGGTGCATGCCCTCTCCGGCACGCGCAGCGACGTGCCCTCCGCCCCCGGATGGACGCCCAAGCCTCGGCCCGAGGGCGGAGTCAAGAAGGTGCTACTCCAAGCGGAGGGGCAGTTTGTATCCATCGGCGAGGGGCTCCCACCGGGTCGAGCGGATCCGCTCGAGTGCTTGAACAACGTTGACATTTTCGCATGGTCCCGGAGGACATCAAGGGCGTAGATCGGCGATGTCGAGCATCGCTTGGCGGTTCGCCCGACGCCAAGCCGGTCAAGCAAAGGCCGGCGTATGTCAATGGATCGGCGATGGCGGCCAAAAGCAGAGGTCGCGAAGCTTCTTGCGCCGGGGTCATCCGCGAGTCCACCACCCGCAGTGGCTCGCTAACCCGGTGCTAGTCAAAAGGCGGCGGGGCTCGGCGTATGTGCATCGACTTCACAAAGACTCAACAAGGCGTGCGAGGACAATTACCCCTTGCCGCGCATCGATCAGCTGGTCGACGCCACTGCTGGGTGCGAACTCATGAGTTTCCTGGACGCCTATTCTGGCTATCACCAGGTATATATGGCCGAAGACGACGAGGAGAAGACCAGTTTCATCACACCACTTGGGACGTTCTGCTTCGTCAGAATGCCCTTTGGCTTGAAGAACACCGGCGCTACCTTCACCCGCCTCGTCGCTATTGCGCTGGCCGCCCAGCTCGGGAGGAACGTCGAAGCTTATGTCGATGATGTGGCGGGCATCAAACTCAACCCCGACAAATGTGTCTTCGGGGTGCAGGCGGGCAAGCTCCTGGGTTTCCTCGTCTCTCGACGGGGCATCCAGGTGAACCCCGACAAAGTAGACGCCATCCTGGGTATGGAGCCGCCCAAGACTACGAGGGAGGTCCAGAGGCTGGCGGGCCGCATGGCAGCACTAAGCCGCTTCCTATCCAGGGCGGCGGAGCGGGCTTGCCATTTTCAAGACGCTCACGTGGTGCGATGGATTTCGTTGGGGCGAGATTGCGCGAAGGCCTTCAACGAGCTCAAGGAGCACTGGCCGCCTCCCACGCTGGTCGCCCGGCGCCGAGCTCCCCTCCTACTCTATCGCGCGTCGACCACCGCGTCGAGCCGCCCTCGTCTTAGAGGAAGGCGCCATGCGCGCCCGTCTACTTTGTCTCGAAGCCCTCCAAGGCGCCAAGACAAGATACACGGAGCTTGAGAAGCTCGCCACGCGCTGGTCATGGCCTCCGTGAAGCTTCGGCATTATTTCTGGCCCACCCGATCACGATGCCTTCCTCATTCCCCGGCGAGATGCCGCACAATAAGGAGTCCACAGGCGCATCGGCAAATGGGCCGCCGAGCTCGCTCCCTTCTCCTTGACGCGTATGCCGCGAACGGCAATCAAATCCCAAGTCCTGCGGATTTTCTCGCCGAATGGACCCGCCGCCCAACCCGTCGAGACGCACGATGACCCGTCTGGGCGCTTCGCGATCGGCGGCGCTTACGGCGTCGCCGCCGCGCGGCGTAGGGGCGGTGGTAAATCACGCCCGAGGGGCAGCGTTTGCTATACTCGGCGTGCCTTGCCTTCCCGCCACCAACAACACGGCTGAATACGAGGCGCTGCTCTTGGCCCGCGCGGCTCAAGGCGATTGGCGCGAGACGGTGCTAGTCCGCACCGACTTCGCGCTTGGTGGCTGGTCATGTGGACAAGTCATATCAAGCCAAGGACCCCGAGTTGGCCAAGTACCTCGCAGCGGTGAGGCGAGGAAAGGCACTTTTGGGCATCACCGTCAAGGCCATTCCCGCGAGAACGAGCGGCCGACGCCCTCGCTAAGGCGGCCACCAAGAATCGCCCCGACGGGGCGTTTTACGAGGTACTAGCGCAGGCGGCCATCGCGCAAGACAACCGGGACGCGGCACTCGTTCACCGCATTGACCGGCCAGGTGATTGGCAAGAGCCCATCTTCAATTTCTTGCAAGGCATCGCCGAGCCCGACGACCCCGCCGAGCTTCGGCGCTTGCAGCACCGCGCAAGGTCCTTCCAGGTGTTCGAAGGGATACTCTACAAGAGGGGGGTTTGCGCACCGCTCCTACGCTGCCTCTCGACGGAGGGGGGAAAGGAGCTCCTGGCGGAGATCCACGCGGGCGTGTGCGGATCCCACCTGGCGCCGAGGTCGTTGGTCGGCAAGGCATTCAAGCAAGGCTTCTACTGGCCAACCGCCACCACCGACGCCCACGACCTCGTCCGTCGGTGCCAAGGGTGCCAGTGGATGGCGCGCATCATACGCAGGCCCCCGACGAGCCTCAACCCCATTCCCCCGGTGTGGCCACTGGCACGCTGGGGCCTCGACATAGTAGGACCACTTGCCCGAGCTCCAGGGGACCTCCGGTTCGTGGTAGTCGCTACCGAGTATTTCTCGGATGGCGGAAGCGGTTGCCACGGCCAAAGTAACTTCGCGCCATCTGGCGCTTCCTATGGCAAAACATCATATGTCGCTTCGGCGTGCCCCGGGAGCTCATGGTTGACAATGGCCTGCAGTTCGACACCACCCTTTTCAAAGACTATTGTGACAGCATGGGCATCACCCTCCGATTCGCCTCGGTAGGGCATCCCCAGTCCAACGGGGCGGTCGAACAGGCGAATGGCGCCATCTCCGCCGCCATCAAAAAGCGCCTGGTCGAATTGCCGAAGGGCAAGTGGCCAAGCGAGCTTCACAACATTCTGTGGTCGCTTCGCACAACGGTAACGCGCCCGACGGGATTCACGCCGTTCAGGCTCCTTTTCGGTGATGAGGCGGTGACGCCCGAGGAAATCAAGGCCGGCTCGCGGAGGGTCCTCGTCCAAGCACCCGAAGAGGAGCGCCGTGTGTCGCCGACCTCCTCGGCGGGATACGGGCGGATGCAGCCCACCATGTTGAGAAGTACGCGCGGCGGACAATGCGTACTCGGGCCGCTCTATATGCGCGGGGTTCAAGCACGGGATCTCGTTCTCGAGTAGCGCTCGGCGGAGCGTTGGCAAGCTGAGTCAAGTGGGAAGGCCCGTACATCGTGATGGAGGCATTGCCGAAGGGGCGTGCCGCCTCGCCACACTCGAGGACAAGCCCTCCGGCACACATGGAACGCGGACAAAGTTGCGGCGATACTACGCCTAGAAGCGGGGACAGCAAGCGAGAGCCACCACCCTTTGTTATGCGATGCCCGCCGCGCAAACGGGAGTTCAATAAAGGTTGTTGTTCCCAAACCATCCCTATCCGCGCTGAGCGTAACAAAGTCTACGGACTATAAATAAGGCGTGGCGTTGAGCCTAGCTCGCACGCACTAGTCCACGGACTTTAAATAAGGCGTAGCGTTGAGCTCGGCTTCGCACGCGAGAGTCTACGGACTATAAATAAGGCGTAGCGTTGAGCCTAGCTCGCACGCACCGATCCACGGACTTTAAATAAGGCGTAGCGTTGAGCTCGGCTTCCGCGCGAGTCTACGGACTATAAATAAGGCGTAGCGTTGAGCCTAGCTCGCACGCACGATCCACGGACTTTAAATAAGACGTAGCGTTGAGCTCAGCTTCCGCACGCGAGAGTCTACGGACTATAAATAAGACGTAGCGTTGAGCCTAGCTCCGCACGCACCAGTCCACGGACTTTAAATAAGACATAGCGTTGAGCCTAGCTCCGCACGCACCAGTCTACGGACTTTAAATAAGACGCAACGGGGGGACGCCTCCGCGCGCACCAGTCCACGGACTTTAAACAAGACGTAACGTCGAGGCCCGCCTCCGCACGCGCGAGTCTCCGGACTATAAAGGAAGTCGTAGCGTCGAGGTCCGCCTCCGCGCGCACCAGTCCACGGACTTTAAACAAGACGTAGCGACGAGGCCCGCCTCCGCACGCGCGAGTCTCCGGACTATAAAGGAAGTCGTAGCGTCGAGGTCCGCCTCCGCACGCGCGAGTCTCCGGACTATAAAGGAAGTTGTAGCGTCGAGGTCCGCCTCCGCACGCACCAGTCCACGGACTTTAAATAAGACGTAGCGTCGAGGTTCGCCACCGCACGCGCCACTCCACGGAGTATAAACAAGATGCTCAGATCTTCCCTTCGCGTTCGGTGGCAGGTAACACCAAGTATGAGGTATTACTTGGTTTCGTTATAAAAGCAAAGGGGTTACATGCTTACAAGCATAAGAACCAGTACATCACCCCCCCGACCTACTCGACCAACTGCTCAACCTTGGCGCGGTGCGGACGAACCCGTGCCGTCGTCACCGTGACGCTGAAAGACTCCTTCGAGCCACTGGAGGAGGTCCCCCTTCCCATGCAGCGTCTGCTGAACGGCGACCCTCGCTGCATCTTCCCGGCGACCCGCATCCGTTGATGGAAGTTCTGCGAGCTAGGCCCGATGGAGCGAATGGCGTCGACATGACCGGCGGTGGCGGGTGGATCCGATTGAGGATTCGGCACCATGGGTATGTCTACACCCACGAGTGTGAAGCAGGGCGAGGGCGAAGCACGCACCAAGATAGCCGCAGTGCTCGCCAAACGTTTTGGCGCCATGAAGAGCAACGCCTGCCCCCTCCTCGATCAACCCGAGCGTCTCCGATAGGGCCTCCGGCCCGTGCGTAGGGTCCGACACTCTGACGCACAGATCCCGGAGGGCCTGGTTCAGAGACTCTATGGCCCGCCACGCTGACACGGACGCATTTTCCAAGACGCGGCTGTTCTCGGCAGCAGACTCCGCCAGCTGGGCGTTCTCCCCTTCTAGGACGGTGATCTCGCCGCGACGGCGGCGCTCCTCGCCGCGTGCACTTGGCTTCCGTGGCCTCGAGTTGTCGCGGCGCCATGGCGCCTCCAGCGCGAAGTTCTTCATCCTTCGCAAGGAGAGCATTGTTTGCTTCACGAAGGTGGCTTCCGAGCCCTCCGCCTCGAACACGGGCCTCGTCAAAGGATCCGCGAGGCAAGCGCCCGCAAAACAACAAATCAAGAAAGCGCCGGCGGAGCACTACAAGCTGAAGCGCACATATTTACCCTCATCTCGAGGCTGCAGCCGCGAAGCGCTAGAGTTCCCCTCGCATGACGACAACATCTCTCGGTTGAGGCCGTTGTCGGCACGCTCTGCGGCTGCGGTAAGGTCGCAAAATATCTCCGGGCGAGGGAGGAAGTCCGAGCGAGCGAGCCTCGGCCCCAACGTGCCAGGATGCATCGAGGCCACGCCCACGCCAACAAAGAATGACACTGCGGGGCACCCGCGCAAGGCTTCGGACTTCGCGCATACCTCCGCTGCTCGATCCTTCGCCACGTCCGGGAGACTTCGTCTCGCCTGATGTCGGCAGAATGAGCGAGCAGATCGGAGAGAGTCTCGCGAAGTCAAGTGAAGAAAGGGACTCACGCCTACCTCCTGTGCCCCTCGTCGCGGTAGGAAGTGGCGCGTTCGATCGCCAAGGGGAGGCGGGCGCCTCGGCCGATCGATGAGGTCTTCTGCCGCGCTGAGACGCCGTAATCCCGAGGCAAGGCCCCGCAACGGCGACGACCCCTCGCGCGGCGACGGGACCGAGTCCGAGGCGTTCGCCTCGGCGGCCACAGCGATTCTTCCGTGGCGACATCAGCTACGTTTACTGTCGCCCCCACGGTTTCCTCTATAGGGGGCGCGCCCTCGCCGGCCGCTGCGGTGGTTTCCTCGCCAGGAACGACGCCACCCCCCGGGTTGGCGAGTTCCAGCTCAACGAGGGCCGCAAGCGCGGGCTCGTGGGCGTCGGCAGAAGGTGCCGGGGGATCCGAGGCGGCACGCTCCTCCGAAGCAATATGGCCAGGCCCACCGCCGGTCGCACGCCCGCCTCGGTGTGTTAGCGGCCGAAGGCTGCCCGTCGCATACGGCAGCCGGGGAACGGGCCCGGCGTCGCGAGGATAACACCCCCGCAGGGCTATCACCCTCCTGCGCGCTCGGAGTCCCGGTGCGCCAGTAATGCCCAAGGCCTCGCATGTGCGATTTACCCGCCCTTGCTTAGCCGCCTTAACTGCGGCCTCGCGAGCCTGGTGCTCCTTAAGCGTGTACGGGCCGAGGAGCGCCGCAACCGCACACTCCGCATCTTCTAGCCGAGCCGCTGCGCAGAGATCACGTCTACCAAAGCGGAGACCAAACGGATACAATAGCACGTGTGAAACGACCGAGTGACTTACAAGGAGCGGAGGGCGGAAGCAAAGTAGATACGGATGGGTGAACCCGTCCTCGCGGGGCCGTTCGTCCAACATACTTCCGGGAGGAGAGTGGCGCCGCCCCATACATTGTGAACTCCTCGGCTAGGTCGCGCAGGCTCATTCGACAGGCGACACCGACAAGACTCTGTAGCTTTCGCGTGTCGTCAATCTCCGCCTTCAGACTCGGCGTACTGTTAAACGCGATCGGCCCACCTCGGCATTGCATTCTGCTCTTGTCGGTCACGGTGTAGTAGAACCACCACCTAGTCCAGCCGGACTCCCATTGCCCCGACGGGGCTGGCGCGGGGAACAACGTTACGCACGACGCCCAGAGCACAAAGTCCACACCGCCGAAGTTGGACACCGCCCCGCCCACCTTTCTAGGTCGACAGTGCGCGTCGTGTAGGGTGGCGAATAAGCTCACGCTAGGACTCCACCCCGCTGTCCACATCGCCCACGTGAAGACAGCTAGGCGGAGTATTGCGTGGGGCGTCAATTGGGCTAGCTCCAACTTGTAGGCCCGCAGGACTTCGCCCACGAACAACGTGGAGGGCATTCGAAGGCCGGCGTCGAAGAACGCGGCAAAAACAATCGCCTCCATTGCCCGGGGCTTCGGCTCCGTCTCGTCCCGACGGGGTAGGCAAGCCCCATCACGATCCACGATCTTCCTCTCATCCACGAGACGCTGCAGCGTCCCTTCGGTCATGTGGCTCTTCCCCAGCACACGGGAACAGCAGCCTCCCGAGTGCTCCATGGCGTCCCACCATTTGTTGGCGCGCGAGCTCCCCCGCGGCACCAGCTTGTACTCCTTGGAAGGATGGGACACCTCGCCCTGGCTAGGCAAGGAACCACTGCGGGGATGGTAGGTGGCATCGTCATGGCTAGCCATCGCTCTTCGTGACCAGGGAGGAAGAAGCAGGGAAAGGAGCAACTGGCGTGACAATTAGCACGGGCGGAAGCAAAGCGGCAGATCAAAAGGAAGAGCAAGAAAGCGTGCCTCCACCTCAACACTAGCACCTTGTAAAGGCCGCTCGCCTCTCATATGGTTCGAAGCGCAGACAGATCAAACTCGCTGCGATTCGGCTGCCCAAGATTTGGAAAGAGGAACCGCGGGACCTAGAGGCCGTGCGGGTAGGTGATCAGCAAAGACACAACGCCTACACGCCTTCAACACGCGCCCAACTTCCCTAGGGAAAGGCGAACGGCGCGGTCACGCAATCGCCACATCCCACGACGCACCAGTCGTGAGGCGCCATGTGTCCCACCTCCAGAATAGCAGACTGCACGACGCGACAACCTGACTTCTGCCAGGCCAGGCGTCGGCGCGATTCCAGCCGCCATTAAAAGCGCACTACCAGGCTGCAAGGTCACAACAGCTCTGAAGCGCCACAATATCGGCGCCAAGCTTCAATCTTAGCGCGGGGACGCAGCGCGCGCGCGTCGCCGACCAGGCGCCACCTCCGCCACCCGCTCGAAGGGTAGGGGACGGCGCGCGCGCGTTTCGCCGACAGCGCCGGCCTCGCGCCACCCGCTCAAGGGTAGGGGACGGAGCGCGCGCGCGTCTACTTCGACTAGGCGCCAGCCTCCGCTGCCACCCGTTCGAAGGGTAGGGGACGGAGTGCGCGCGCGCCTACTTCGACTAGGCGCCAGCCTCCGCTGCCACCCGTTCGAAGGGTAGGGGCGCGCAGCGCGCGCGTCTACTTCGATTAGGCGCCAGCCGCTGCCACCCGTTCGAAGGGTAGGGGACGGAGAGCGCGCGCGTCTACCTCGACCAGGCGCCAGCCTCCGCTGCCACCCGTTCGAAGGGTAGGGGACGGAGCGCGCGCGCCTACTTCGACAGGCGCCGGCCTCGCGCCACCCGCTCAAGGGTAGGGGACGGAGAGCGCGCGTCTACCTCGACCAGCGCCGGCCTCGCGCCACCCGCTCAAGGGTAGGGGACGAGAGCGTGCGCGTCTACCTCGACCAGCGCCGCCGCCGCCGCCACCCGTTCGAAGGGTAGGGGACGGGCGACGCGCGCCACGCCAGTGGCGCCGCCTCGCCGCCACCCGCTCGAAGGGTAGGGGACGAGAGCGCGCGTCTACGCCGACCAGCGCCAGCCTCCGCTGCCACCCGTTCGAAGGGTAGGGGACGGAGAGCGCGCGCGTCTACCTCGACTAGGCGCCAGCCTCCGCTGCCACCCGTTCGAAGGGTAGGGGACGGAGAGCGCGCGCGTCTACCTCGACCAGGCGCCAGCCTCCGCTGCCACCCGTTCGAAGGGTAGGGGACGGAGCGCGCGCGTCTGCCGACAGGCGCCCCTCCGCCGCCACCCGCTCAATGGTAGGAGACGAGCGCGCGCGTCGCTTTCAAGAAGCCACCTTCCATCCCAAACCTCGGGCTCCCCAACCACGAGCCTGGAGAAGTTCACAGGCCGCAGGGGACGGAGGGGGCCAAAGGACTCGGCGGCATGACTTCGGCCCTGTGAAGCCCTTCACCATGAGAGGCTCCTGTCGTAGGGGTGGCCCCCACCTAAGCCCAGCAGGCCTGTCAGGAGGTTATAAGAACCAGAGTAACATGTGCAATGACATAAGTGCCCCCAATGAGGAGATATGGGTGTAAGGGTATAATTGTAAAAGCATACTTCATGTGAATATATATATATATACAGGATGAGGGGGAGGGTGAAGGAGAACACTCCCACCTCTCCACTACCATCTCTCTCTGTTTGGTCTGTAACCACAACAGAAACAAATGTCACTCTACCTATTTTTTTCAAATTTGATTTTTGAATGTTCGTTTTTGCAAATCTAGCTTACTGTAGTTTGGCAGGGTCACCTATCGAGCTCCCATAGCTTGGTAGGTGTCTACTGCGCGCGGAGGTGCCTATAAGAGACTAGATTTGTAAAAACAGATGTTCAGATGTTATATTTGAAAAAAAAAAGCTAGAATGATACTTTAGTCTCAATTCCTCGGAATGCAACGCAACATTGTTTCCTTTCGCTTTTTCTTTTTTGGCGCAGAAGTATCAGATGGAATGACTTAAAAGCGATAGCATGTAAACAACCACGGGGTATCAAACCAAGTTTCGTTGATACCAAGCCACGTACATAAACACACACAAATGGATCCCCTTCCTTCAAGGCAAAAACAGAGACCTTGTCTTTGCCTTCAGTCCTATATTGCCCATTCGAAAGCTAGAGTTCCAAGTTGATATGACACAGTTTTGTGCCACGTAGCGCAAAATCGCTGACCCATGGTAAAACTAGAAACCAATGTACTTTGGTGCATTATCAAAGAGAAGGGAAATCAAATCAGGACAAGGTCATGCATAGACGGATAGACCTGTCTGCCTAGTTTATGGGAAGAAAAAGCTAGGCTCCAAATTGAGCTCCCCGTTCCAAACGGCATTGGATCGTCGTTAATTTTGATGTTCCACGGTACTTTGTATTGGAGCTCTTGGATAGCGCCGGGAATGGCGAAACCTACAAGGACTGATCATTGAGGGGAAAAAAGTACACCAATTCTTCATCGACACTTCATCCACAGGGGTCGGATGACATCAGAGGCAGAACTAGAAAATTTATACTAGGGTATACTATTGATGCTCAAACGTGAAGCTATTAAGGTCCATTTATTTTAATTTGAGTTTCTCATTTCTAATTTATATTTCATTAGTACTAAATTTCATCTTTTTTTAGTTTTTTTTGGTGTTTTTGAGCTTTTTGCCATTTTTCCTATTTATTTGCATTGTTCGTGATTAACTAACTTTTTTTTTTTAATTTAATTATGTCAAATAAGTTATTATTAGTTACAGTATAATTTCAATTAAATACAATATAATTTTAACTATAAATTACTTTTTTTGGTCCAACTGAGTGGACTGTAAGTCTTGGTTAATTTCTGAGGGCATCTGTAGTGTATAAAAAGAGAGGGTTTTAAGCCACCTTAAGGTTAACCTTATACATTACAGGGGTGGCCTTAAGCAGGCTATAAGCAAGAAAGGCTTGAGGCTGATCCTCAAGTTAAAGACCTGGCCATAAGCATTAAAATACAATTTTTCTTTATCTGCTGAGTGGGATTATTTTAAGACCCCTTAGATTATATACATTAAAACATCGACTTTAAGGTTTATATAGAATCCAACTTAAGATCTATTAGGTTATATATATTATGGATGCCCTGAGTCGAAACGAAGCGCCCTAAAATTACCGAAGAAAAGGCACCATCGCCTAGCTTGACCTCAACTTTTCAAGATCCACGCGGCAGAGGCGCAGATTTACCAAGGGGAACAGCAGCAGCGGCAAACACGGCTCGCCGTGGTAGGCGGCCATCCTTTTCCAGCACCAAACCCTTGCCGCCTCTCCAGCTCATCTTGTAAGATGTGGGCCCCTTGTCACACTCCATCAAACCCTAATTAATTACACGCAAGTCCCCAGGAAAACCGGAATTAAAACGCAGCTTGCGCTGGAGTATTATGCAGATCAAGACAGGCTGTTAATTACCGACCTTTGCCCTTCCCCTATAAAAGCACCTCGAATCCCCCAACTCCGTTCCTCGCCGCCTCCAATCCTCCCAGCCTCCCCGCATTTCCCTCCCCCGAATCAGTCCGGAGCAATGGCCAGGGTCCCCGCCGTCGTGATCGCAGCCTTCGTCGCCGTGGCCGTGGCCGCGCTCGCCGCCGTCTCCTCCGCCGCCGAGGCGCCGGCCCCCGCCCCGACCTCCGGCGCGGTCGCCGCGGCCGTCTCCGCGCCGCTCTCCGTGTGCTGCCTCGCCGGCCTCTTCCTCGCCTTCCTCCGCCACTGAGATGCGCGCTCGTCCATACGCCGTCTCCAGATCCAGTAGTACGGTAGTAGTAGTAGGAGTGTAGTGGTTTCATGGCTCGATTTGGGGAGGTTTTTGGTTTGGGCTTGGGTTGATGGTTTGGTTTGGGGTCTGATTATCTATGCGCTCTTCTCACGTACGTCGTTCCCCTGTTCTGTTCTGAGAGGATTATGGATTTATGTTATATTATTGCGTTTATACGCTTGCCCCGTTACTATTATCTTGCAGCTCTTGTGCGTTCCAAATTGATTTTGCCTTGTGTTTTGCCGATTCATGCCACGCGAGATCGGAGCAGATCGATCGATGCTGGGTTGATTGCCAATCACTGTGTGCAGAATGGGAAAGATGGCCTCACAATCCACAGAATCCAGATTGATTAGAATGTTTTTTTTAAACCTCACACACACCTCTCACGTGCGCACGCACGCGTCTACGGATGTGTTTGGCGAGAACGCTCGTCGAATCCGAGGTGCTGTTTGTGCGTGCCTGCGTGTGTGGTTGGGTTTTTTGTGTGTCCCGGCAGGAAAGTGGAAGCGTACGAGGCCAGCTTAAAGGCTAAGGCCATGTTTGGATCCTTCAACTAAAGTTTAGATCTAAAATTTTCAAACAGATGATCTAAAGTTAGATTTAAATTTTAGCTAACCTCTAAAAAACACTTTAGACCACAAAACTGAGCTAAAGTGGTCTAAAGTTTTGGTTTCTCCCGGCTCCTGCACGCAAAAGACGTTTTTGCCCCCGTGAAATATCTGTTCCTCCCGGCTCCCGCACGAGAAAACTTCGCGAAATCCATCGGGCGGCATCTTCCCCGCCCGGACTCCCGAAGCCCCCGTTAATTACCGACCTTTGCCCTTCCCCTATAAAAAGCACCTCGCCTCCCCCAACTCCGTTCCTCGCCGCCTCCAATCCTCCCAGCCTCCCCATTTCCCTCCCCGAATCAGTCCGGAGCAATGGCCAGGGTCCCCGCCGTCGTGATCGCAGCCTTCGTCGCCGTGGCCGTGGCCGCGCTCGCCGCCGTCTCCTCCGCCGCCGAGGCGCCGGCCCCCGCCCCGACCTCCGGCGCGGTCGCCTGCAAGATAATGATGGTTTGGTTTGGGGTCTGATTATCTATGCGCTCTTCTCACGTACGTCGTTCCCCTGTTCTGTTCTGAGAGGATTATGGATTTATGTTATATTATTGCGTTTATACGCTTGCCCCGTTACTATTATCTTGCAGCTCTTGTTCGTTCCAAATTGATTTTGCCTTGTGTTTTGCCGATTCATGCCATGCGAGATCGGAGCAGATCGATCGATGCTGGGTTGATTGCCAATCACTGTGTGCAGAATGGGAAAGATGGCCTCACAATCCACAGAATCCAGATTGATTAGAATGTTTTTTTTAAACCTCACACACACCTCTCACGCGCGCACGCACGCGTCTACGGATGTGTTTGGCGAGAACGCTCGTCGAATCCGAGGTGCTGTTTGTGCGTGCCTGCGTGTGTGGTTGGGTTTTATTTGTGTCCCGGCAGGAAAGGGGAAGCGTACGAGGCAAGCTTAAACGCTAAGGCCCTGTTTGGATCCCTTCATTTAAAATTTAGTCACTAAAGTTTAGATCTAAAGTCTTCAAACAGATGGTCTAAAGTTAGATCTAAATTTTAACTAACCCCTAAAAAACACTTTAGACCATTAGACCACAAAACTGAGCTAAAGTGGTCTAAAGTTTTGGTTTCTCCCGGCTCCCGCACGCAAAAGACGTTTTTGCCCCCGTGAAATATCTGTTCCTCCTGGCTCCCGCACGAGAAAACTTTGCGAAATCCATCGGGCGGCATCTTCCCCGCCTGGACTCCCGAAGCCCCCGCCGAACCAGCCATCCCACCGCCGCCAGCCTTCACACCGCCGCCCCCACCACGCATTCCACCACCGCCGCCCCCGCCGCGCATCCCACCACCACCGACGATTGAAGAAGTAGCGCCGCCGCGTCGAGGATTGAAGAAGCCACGCCGCGCCGAGAATTGAAGAAGCAGCTCCGCCGTGCCTTTCCCCGCCTTCCTCTCATGGATCCCGTCAACGATGCGTCCATGCGCCCCCCAAGATCCCCTCCCCTATGATTTCTTCTCCCAAACCGATCCCGTGCCCTCCAGTCAAGACGACATGTTCGGTGTTGACCTCAACTCATCCGCAGTTGGGCATCGCCAATGACGCCGCGGCGTCTGTCGCACGAGCACGGTGCGCGACAAAGATCGCCGCCACGACGACGCAGAGCGAGACCCACTACTCGAACCCGCCGCGAGCCATCGATGCCATCGTGGACGTTCGGTGGCTCAAAATCCTGTGGATACAAAAGTCCGTTTATTGAACCAGAACTAAACTTTAGTCTATGATCCAAACAGTCCTGTGGTCTAAAGTTTAGTGGCTAAAGTTTAGTTATCTAAAGTTTAGTCCTGAACTTTAGCCAACTAAACTTTAGATCTGAGAATCCAAACAGAGCCTAAGCAGGCACATGTTGTTTGTGCTGAGAGAGGAGAGAGCTTGTGGTGCGGTGGTCCTCAAGCCTGTTTCTTTTGTTGTTTTTGGCCTTTTGCTTTTTAAATCTAAAACTATATACGATATCTGTATCGATATTTTTATCATCTGCTGCTACGTCGAAAAAGCACAGATAATACTTGTTCCACTCGCGTGGGCAGCAGTTGGGGTTTCGTTGTGACCACCTGGCCTACGCTCGCTTATCAGTGAAAGAATTGCAATTGTGATAGCAACTCCCAAAAGGCTAATGGCGATGGGATGAGTAAGTCATAAACAGCTGCTTTATGTTAACCGCACTGTTCTGTCAGAGGAATTGCTCTACCGCAATTCTTGTTCTCTAAATAGACCGAGAGTCAAAGAGTTGCGATGCAGCTACAGTCTGATTCATGTCGTTAGTTCACGCAATTCAGGCTGTTTTGAGCATCCTATGTTGTCTCAGCATTGCTCTGAAGATTACTCGTGGCCATGTTATTTTGGATTTTTGACTTTCGGCTTCTCCAAAAGTTAAAACACACAGGTAACTTCTTGAGATGTATTCTCCAAACGGCTTCCTGAATTTAAAATCGTATGTGTCGTTTATGTCAGCATATATGTTGTCCGCTACTTCCTGAAAAGCACAGACAAAAACTTCAACCGTAGCCCAAAAGAACAGATACATCAACCTTAACCTAAAAAAACATAAATTATCGTAGGTAAAGGGCACTGGATGGCATTAATTATCCTTCCCTCTAGTCGCTGCATCTATCGTTCGTTTTGTTCTGTAAAGGAAAGAATATATGCACTCCCCGTTAAGCTGATGCCAAATACTGACCCAAAGGTCCCAAACGAACGAGACCAAGGAATCATATGCTCCAGTTGAGCACAACAGAAACTATACTAGATAATCGTGAATAAACAGCTTGTCTTCTTTTGAATCGACTATTCTGCCTAAACTGAAGAGTCTCAGCCACCAAAACAGGACGGTACTTCTCACGTTGCTCAGCGAAGACTGTAATAGTCAATCCATCTGCGACAGGACATATGTAATCACAGTCAATCAGGCATGTAAATATGGGAATAAGTATGTCCAGGATTGTACAAATATGACTTCCAGATTGTATGGCAACATTCCACTGAACAATGCTTGAATGCACAATCAAAGGATGTATGCTCATTTGCAGTGCGCAGAAATAAGGAAATATATGTACAGCTGCTGAATATTGATTCACAACAGAGAAATCAACAAGCAAATAACCTTGATTTGGGATGATCTAGTTTATCAATTATCATTCGCGTTTAACCGTAAATTGATTGAAGAGAAACGGTATCTACAGCTCGTCGTGGGCTTGCACGTCATCAGTGGCAGGGGGCTTGTGCTCAAGCAGATAGCGAGCAGCCAACGATGCTTGCATGGCTGCACCGTACGGCAGAGCGTCCTCGTTGATGGTGAAGTAGGGGGAGTGATGAGGCGGCTGCGGTCCACGGGTCTCGTTGTACATGCCCACGAAGTAGTAGTATGTAGCAGGAACTGCCTCAGTGTAGAAGGCGAAGTCCTCGGCACCCATCAGTGGCTGCCTGTCTCTCACATTCTTGGGGCCAACCATCTCGCTAGCCACCTTGACAAAGAAATCGTGGAGCTCAGGGCTGTTGCTTGTTGGGGGGAAGACAGGGCGATCTTTGTCGAGGAAGTCCACAACAGCATTGCACCGCTGCACAGATGCTTGAGACACAATGACCTGAGACAAGAAATGCAACGTGCATTCTGATTTATCAATGAATTCAAGTTGTAAGAATTCTGACTTGCGAGCAGTACTAGCCAGACACACACTCTGCCCCCATCAATGAGCAATCTTTTTTTATAGACGCCATCAATGAGGAATCTTGTTTCAATAGTGAAGTAAAACGATTTGTTATCGTGCAAACTACAGCCATAATTTTCATCTGAAGTTATAGAAAACATGACTAGACTTGTGGGTGTAAGTGCAAACTACAGCCATAATTTTCATCTGAAGTTATAGAAAACATGACTAGACTTGTGGGTGTAAGACTTCAGAGTTTTGACATTGCATTATGTAGAGACTTTAGGCCTTTACTCTATATTCCAGACTGGTGTATCCGTTTTGAGTTTGTATCCAAATAAGCTGCATATCATTTTTTTAAGAATCTCAGCTTATCCATTCATGATAAAATAAGCACCAAGAACCACTTTCATTCCTACACATGCTAACAGCACACTAATAATTAATAGCAAAGATCAAACAATACAGGAATACAACAATTTTCTGATATCCTCATATCCACCGGCTCATTTGTTTATTATCCTTGGTCGCAATGTGAATTTGACATAAGTGATGGGCCAGAGGCTGAGGTGCTCTAGAGTGGTCCATGCTGAGCAAATTGCACTGTTCAATCATTCACGTTGGACTCAGATATAGTGACTGCTCATTATCGTTGGATTCACATGTAGTGACTGCCTGAGTGGCCAAGCTTAACTATAATAAATTTAAGCCAAGATGTCAAGCACCAACAGCATTCATTTAAGTCAACTTTGTTTCCTTTCCTTTTCAAGAGAACATAATGCCAAGTTGAGAATTCAGAAATTGATGGCCAGAAAAACAACAGAAATTTCCCCAAGTTGCTGTTACCTCTTCGATTCGCTGCTTCAATTGATTAAAACTCTCCTTCAAAAAGGCTCGGAAGGTGCCACCTATTGTTACAGAATCAGGGATGACATTGAAGGCTCCACCACCTTGAAACTTTCCAACTGTTACTACCTGCAGAACAAAGCCACCCAAAGGGGAAAATGACATGCTGGAGTACACGGGAATGACTACGACAACCCCCAACCCACATGGCAATGCTAGAGGAACGATTAGGATTATCACCATTTGCCAAAGCCACAAAAATCTATAGCCAGCTGAAGAAGCTGATGACTGATGAGGAACATGGGCATCGGGAGTAACATATTGAATAGATAATCAATATTATCAGCTGTAAGACTGTGATGCGCATAAAATCATTTCATGCATGAAATGATGAATGCCTAGGTAGGACAGTTCAAAAGCGTAAGTCATAAAACTAGAATTATGAATTTAGATGATACAAAGAAATATTCTGTGTTTGTTATAATCATAACTATGGGTATATTAAGAGTGGACAGCTTTCATGTTAGGATGTGATTAGCCAGTCTGCAGTAAATTCTCTCTCTGCAGAGACATGGTATTGTTGGTATTGGGATCCTGACAGTTTTTTTTATTAAAAAATGGGTCTGGTGATACACGCTTAATTTCCCTGGCAAAATTCTAAGCACACATGCACAATTCTTTCCCTGGTTGGACCTATAGAACACAATTATAGCAAAATGATCTATGCAAACTCCACCAAAATGAACTATGTAAATCACATAAAAATATATACAGCAAAGGTCAATCAAGAGCTATGCAAATCACATAAAAAAATGTATGCTTCATTGCTTAGAAATCTAGGCACAGAAATAAATAAAGTAGCTCAAGGATGGAATAGCACCTGTGAGTCCAAGGGATCAGCTTCCCTGGAAACAAGTTGCTGAAGGCTTACAATAACATTGGATGCAGCCAGTATCGGATCTATAGTGTGATGAGGAAGTGCAGCATGCCCTCCCTTTCCACTTATTACTGCCTCAAAGAATCCACTCCCTGCCATAATAGGCCCCGGCCTGGATGCCACCACACCAATAGGCACAATGTCAGCTACATGAATCCCAAACATGGCCTCTATGTTTTCCACCGCTCCATCTTCTATCATTTTCTTTGCCCCGCCACCACCTTCCTCAGCTGGTTGGAAAACAAGGACTACAGTACCCTACAATAAACAACAAGACACTTGTAACAAGAAAATCTGCAAGTAATTGAAATTCCACGGTTACGATGTTTTTTTGGGGAGCATTACAAGATCTTGATAATACTGATACTGAGGCAACCATGTGGTTCAATTTGTGTAGCACTGCACAGAGACCTAAGTGGCTACCAAACCCCACTTAGACTTACTGTATGTTGTCTAAACACTACACTGAGTTACATAATCAATTATTGACCAACCAAATGCACATGCGCTTTTCCCACAAAGAGCGTCACAAGAAATTCATATTGTTGCTAAATCCAAAGCGGAACGTTGATTTCAAACATGAAATGAGGAATACACCCAAAAAAGTAAAAACAACAACAAGAAGAAGATGCCGTATTGCATTTAGCAGCAACTGAATAAACTTAAACCAGTTTTGTCATAATTGTCCCAAGAACAAACTGGATGGCTTTCTTAGACTAAAAGATGCTATTTCTACATAATATAGGGGACTGCTCTCAGTACAAGCTAAACAAAGATGTATTCTGTTATTCTTTCAGTAAATATCAGTAAACAACAGTCACTCTGACAGTCTGATTTCAGGGATCAGGAAAAATAAATAAATTTGGCAAATAATCACCAAAATTATGCATCTCTTGAAGACAAGTGTTGAGGAAAGGCAAAACAAAAATCATTGTACTTATCATTTGCCCAAAGCCCCAAATCTTCGAAACAGTTCAGGAAATATTGCTTGGTGGAGCAGAAGTAAAGAAAATACCAAAACTTAGAAAACTCTACAATTTTATGCATGAGAACCTATAGTTCTTGTCCTTTACCAAGGCAGGACATACAGTATCAGGCCAACACTAGACATACAGAATGAGGCACTAGCTGAAGACTGAACCACGAAAGTTGATATATACCACCAAAAATACAACATCACATTCTTTGACATGAACATCTAATTGTTGCCATCAAAGTTTAACATCAAGTGAACATGCAATTAATTTATACCAAAAGGGTAAAAAAATGAAAGAAGAAGCCTGTGGGGGTTAAGATAGGACAATCTTACGACTACAGTTGAACCTCAGTAATTCAAAACCAAATAAAATGATGTTGTCACATGCTAGAATTACTAGTCACACGCACTATTCATGCGTGTAAACAACACCCTCCGTACTGTAGCATCTGAGTATGGCAGTACTTGATTTGTGAGGATTAAGATAAGCTTAGTTTCCTTTAGATAAGATTAGTTGTTTGGCATCATATATATTAGTTAGAAAAGATATTATTTAGATTGATCTTATCCATAATTGTTAGGAGAGCTCTTTTTATAAGGAGGCCTATTGTAATCATTATTCTCAAGCAATGGAGTAATAAAGAAAGAATTAGTCTAGTCTCTCTTCCCAAGGTTCTTCAACCTAATCTATAGTCAGCCCCTCATTCTACCAAGACAACGCCGCCCAACCTTCCTCCCAACGATGTTTACCCCGATGAACTAAGATTCATCACATTTGGTGTCAGAGCAGTTGATCCTACCCATGACTCCTATTGCCAAGTCGTTGGCCACGATAAAGGCTAACGCCAACAAGATGGCCACTAGTACCAACGACATTAACAAGAAGATAGCGACCATCTTTCTCAACATGCATGCTACGTTAGAGAAGATCGTGAATTAGAAAAAGACGCAACAAGAGGCGGCAGCGGCACTATGCCCAACAGCCACCACGGCGTCGCCAAAACATGTCGTGGCAACCACGGTTCTACCGACTCCTATCGCAACCCTGCCACGTCCTGCCGTGGCAACCGTATTGCCGCCAAAGCTTGCTGTAGTAACCATGTCGCTGTTGCGACCTGCTGGGGTACTACCGACGCCCGCTGCAACCTTGCCATGTCCTATCGTGGTGTTGTCGAAGGCTGCTATGGTCCTACAAAAGCCTGCCTCGGCAATCGCATCATGGAAGCCTATCACAACGCTGCTGTGGCGATCGCAGATGCCATCAATGTTGCTGCACTTGTACGTGGAGGCCATAGTCTTTAAGATCACCAGTAAACGTCGCAGTCTCTTGTCAACTTGGGATCTTATAAGGATACAACTATGGCCACCACCACAGCTCAAAGCCGAGCTGTCGTCGAAGGAGGGGAGAAGTTGTCACGTGCTGGAATTACTATTCACGCGCATTGTTCGTGCGTGTGAACAAAACCCTCCGTACTGTAGCATCCGAGTATGGCAGTATTTGATTGGTTAGGATTGAGATAAGATTAGTTTTCTTTAAATAAGATTAGTTGTTTGGCATCATATCTATTAATTAGGAAAGATATTATTTAAATTGATCTTATCCATAATTGTTAGGAGAGCCCTCTATATAAAGAGGCCTATTGTAATCATTATTATCACGCAATGAAGCAATGAAGAAAGAATTAGTCTAGTCTCTTTTCCAAGGTTCTTTTCCCTCATCTATAGCCAGCCCCTCATCCTACCAAGCCGACGCCGCTCGGCCTTTCTCCCGACGGTGTTTACCTCGATGAACTAAGGTTCATCAAAAGTGTACCCATCATTAACTCTCAATTTCCATTCTCCAAACATCCTTCAGTGTTAAAAGAGAAAAATTCAAATCATTCGCAACTTTCATTGTAAAATGAGAAATAAACAATCCTTTATAAATACAGAAAAAAACCTTCTTAACCAACCTGCAACTCATCACGGTGCTCCTGAAGAAGCTTGGCAGAGCCCAATAGCATAGCAACATGTGCATCGTGGCCACATCCATGCATCTTCCCAGGCACTTTGCTCTTGTGCTCCCATTCCACGCTTTCCTGAAGACGACACAACAGGTTAACTTAACATGACTCTTTCAAATAGATAAGAGTGATAGACAAATACAACCTAATCATGCTTCAGTTTTACCAGAGGAGGCTTACCACACGTAACTTATCAGTTATAACTAACATAGTTCAAAAGAACACTACAATTGTCCAACAACTGGGATTATAAATTATGTTATTCCCTACAAAACAATATATCTAGTACAAACTAAAAGCAGGTTGTCCAGAAATTCGAAAGTTATTATATGTAATTATGTATTTCTATACTACCCAAGAGAAAGAAAAATCATGATTATGTGTAAATCATAATCAAATTACAGTGACCAAGTTCTCATTTAAGCAGATAATAAATCATGTTACCGATTGATATTTCCTTATATAATAATATCACATATTTGTATCATCACCAATCGTGACAAGATTCAAGCCTAGCTTTATTATTACACATGCACATAGGCCACTCATGTGATTCATCCCACAATAAGCAAAAACCTATCCTTGTACTGTGCTCCTAGTCAGAAGGCTAGGAAACTAACTATGGTTAGGTTAGTGTATGTTCCTCCTTTTTCTTACGAAAATGAGTGTTTGCCTCAAGCCATCTATCCAGACTCCATTTTCTAATATACCATTTTCATATCCAACCTGATGACCCGTTGTTTGCATTGCCCTGCTCCCAATTTCAACGATATACATCCTTCTGACTTCAAATACTGCACGCCCCTGAGATTTTGAATGCTTCCTGTTATACCGTTCAAGAGTCCAACACACGTTCTCTAAATTTTCGCTGTTCCTCTCCCCTTATCTAAATCCTCCAAATTCGAAACATGACATCTCAAACACAAGTCTTCACAAGCCGTACTGGAACTAGCAGAGTTCGTTTAGATTAAAAACAGATTAAAATTTTAGTCAAGAGAACTTGCAGTTTTGAGCTCACAAATAACAAACTGTGATGGATTCGATAGACCGACCAAGAAAATTTCCTCTTCTCACAGCAAAGCAAAGACGCGATGGCCCAACACAACATCAGAACCAATCCAAATAGTAACGCAGCAGCAAGAAAGGAGAGGGGAAGAAGAAGGTAGCGACCTGCATGGAGAGCGCGTCCATGTCGGCCCGGAGCGCGACGAAGGGCGGGCCGCCGGTGCCGACGGTGGCGACGACGCCGGTGACGGCAAAGGGGTGCCTGTAGGGGATACCCATGGCGTCGAGCTCCCGGCGCACGAGCTCGCTGGTGGCGAACTCCTCGTACCCAAGCTCCGGGTTCTCGTGGATCCGCCGCCGCAGCCCCACCATCCAGTCCATGAACCCCGCCTCCTTCGCCCGCCGCAGGAGCCCCGCCGGGTCGTCTAGCGCCGCGGAGCTCGCCGCCGCGGCCGCGGCGAGGACGGCCGTGACGAGGAGGAGGAGAGGTGAAGCCACGGCGGCCATGGTCAACAACAATTTCTTGGGTTGTTTTGTTTGGTTCGCTTACGGACTCCTCTTCAGTCAGGCGAGGAGCCTGTTTTTTAATCAGCGAATCGCTCACGAGGGAGATACAACAGAGCCACAGAGTGGTCTGGATTTTTTAGGCTGTGCTCTATTAGGCTTAAAGAAGACTTATTTTGAAACTGTATGATATTATAGCTATTATTAGCTTTTTCAGTATAAATAAATTTAAAGAAATAAAAAAATTATATCATCACAGACAATGCAAAGTATTAAGAAAAAAAGGAAAGAAAAAACCAGAAAAAATAAAATTAAGAAACTAAAAGTAAGGTAGTGCTCATTTGATCTTCTAGTTTAAAGCTTATAGCTTTTTGGCACTGTTTTGCACTGTTACGAGCTTATTTGGCATCGTACTTGTTACAAGCTTTTTTTGATGTAATTAAATTTAGAAAAGGAAAAAAATGTTACATAATCATAGATAATGCAAAGGAATAAATGAAAAAAAAGAAAAGACAAAAAAGCCTAAAAGTTAAAAAGTAAAAAAACAAAATTAAGAAACTAGAAGCTTAAGTCCAGCAGAGGAGGGAAGCTTAAGCTTGAAGCCCAATAGAGCGGGCCCGCCGGCGCTCCAAATAGCTTGAGCATCTGAAAGTCAGAAATAACTTCAAACACATTAGCTTCTTATTTACTTTTTTGCCTTTTATTTTTTAAGTTTTTGTTTCTTCTTCTTTAGTCCTTTACATTGTCCATAAAGATATAACATCATTTTTTTTTGCTTTTTTTATTTTTAATTGAATGACTTAGAAAAAACTATCAGTCACTATAGTACAATTTCAATCAAAAGTTAACAGCCATAGCCGAAAGTGAAAGCTAAAGCCAGTTGAAGTAGCGCCATAGCTATGGTTTTTAGTAGGTTCTTTTGAGCTTAAGGCTTGTGACTTTTGGTTTGTACTACAGTAACTATCTTTTAAACGGTACATTTTTTAAAATCGTATCGACTTTTCCCGGCCAAAATGTACATGAATGGGGTCTACAAGAATATTATAGTAGACACTGTACTGAGTTCAGATGTACCGGTCAAAATCACATATGCCTTTTTCTCTCTTTATATTGTCTCTCGCGAATAGCCAGAATTCAAAAGTCATAAACCAAAATCCAAAACCACAGCCCAAAAGAACTCACCCTAGTGCGAGCGTTCATATGAACGAACCAAAAACCGATAAACACATAAGCCACTTATTCAAGGCTATTCTAATAAGTCACTTCGAAATGGTGGCAGAGAAACCGTTTTATTTGTTTATTCGGGGAAAGGCATAAGCCATATGTTGAAAAGGTTGGTTATTGATTTCCACAACTTTTTTCTTTTCTTTTTTTTTTTATGTTTCGTGCATGTCTGCGTCAGTCTGCTGATGTAGTATGGATTTATTTCTCTTTTTTCCTTTAGCTTTTTTGTGTAGTCTTCTGTCTTGAGGCGTTCTGGTTGATTTGGTACATGGAATTTCATTTCATTCAACGCATGTGGTTTGGTAGTTATTTTTTACAACCCGTTTGCAGAAAATATGGGCTAGTTGTTAGAAACTGAAGCTGCTAGGAGCGGGACTCATGTCCTTTGCCGTTTGCATTATTCCACAACAGCAAACGAAAAGTTGGTGAAGATTTTGGGTCTCTCACAGTCCTACTAAAACCGTGTACTTGTATGGTTTTCTGGCATCAATATCATGCGGGAAACACCCTTTCCGTCTCGTGTAAACTCCACTGAAACCACATGTAAATGTTTCCAAAAATTCTAAAAGAAATACCATATGCAGGGGAGATGATGTTTTATAACCGTTATATAACCTTGTAAAATTTTAAGAGCAAACTTAGTCGCACTTGGAAGATATGAAATTGATGAGCAGCAAAATGAATAGCGATGAACAATGAAAAATCACTATTCATGCTGAATTTGCCATTTTCACATCGTGCAGATGCGATTAAGTTTGTTCTTGGAATTTTTTAGTTATATATAATAACCACTCACCTACCAGTCGTAATTTTTGAGAATTTATAAAAACTTTTACATGCCGTTTCCACAGAGTTTACACAGGGAGTGTTATTTCCACATGATATTTAGCCATTTTTATGTCGTTATGTTTGTTGCTTTTATTTGGTACATGAACCCTAGTTTCTAACTTGGTATCAGTGACAACTTAAATGTGTAAGACCACGTAAGTTTCAAATGTTGTGAAGAGTAACTGACACCTCGAATTAATTGAGTCACGGACCACGAATTTCTGACAAAACAGTTCATGCAAACGCTAACGGTTGCATCGAGTTAAACCCAGCTGACGCATTTCACTAGAAGTTAAAGACAACATTCTGGATGGTAAACTTCTGTGAAAGATCATGTGAGATGGTCCAGCTTAATATTGTGATGAATCATTATAATGTTTATGGAGTAGTCAATTGACTTTGCAAAGATTATTCTCTATCAGAATTGGTTTGGGCAGAAATTGAGAATTTGGGATTTGAGTCATAGATTTAGTTAGGTTAACATGAGTTGTTGGATTAAGATTGCATAATACATGTCTTGGCTAATATAGGTCAAGTTATGAAGAACTTGTGTCTAGAAACAAATTCTTTGTCTTTAGATGTGCAGGGTCGCTTGGAGTCAACTGTGGTCAACAGCGGTGATCGAGGCTAGACTCATAGAGGAGTCGAGGCCCAGAACGATCAAGGATGCCAGGTGAGACTTGAGCTCAAGCATAACACGAGAAAGGCGGGAATGTTGAATGCGAGTTCGAACGACAAGATGACGCCAGGTGGCTTGCACGGGCCAAGTGAGCCGTGATTCGGTGGAACTGGAATGAGAGAGATTTGGCGGCATGTGGCAAGCTAGTGGTATACCTACACGTGACAAGCATAGCGATTGCTTGCAAATGATGGGGCATTTTCGTATTTTGACCAAAATATCCAAACCATCTTGGATTAAAACCGCGGCGTATGGACGATGCGTTGGAGAGTAGTTTAGGTCAAAATGGAGCTAGTTTGATTAAGGCGGATCAAGGCTAAGGATTTAGTGGATGCACACTTATACGCTTTGAAAAGTGTGCATAAGTAAACTTAAGTAAAACCCGTGTGTGGGGGGTTAACGGATTTCCTCCATTGTAATAGTGGATATGATCCAATTTTGGGGTGTAGTTGGCTGGTTGCCCACCTATAAAAGGGGATGGGATGGAGACATGTATGGTTATTCTTGTTTAGGATTAGGATTTCAGAGTAGAGCACATGGTATGCTCTTTATCCTCTAAGGTAGAGTGGCTGTAGCTTCAACCTTCTCAAGTGAGCAATACATCAATCTTTGCATATTTCATGAATTCATCTTGATTTGGTTGTTTTGCTCTTGATTTGGCATCAAAGTGTGATCTCGATCCAAGGGTTTTTAGTCAATTTCTTTGGTGTTCTAACTTGCAATGACATATGGAAATACATCTAGACTTATCTTGGTCATCATCCTTCCACTAGCTAGTTATATTCCCCAATTTTGATTGACTCAGTTTTGATGTAATCTTCCAACAAAATGAAAAAGGTCTCATCTTTGGCCATGATTTTTATGATCGTTTGTTAGAATAGATACACAATACCCTAGAGATGATATCTATAAAGTTTCATTTCATTTGGATCTACGGATCAAAAGTTCTATCTATTTTCGATTTGAATCAGAGCTGAAACAGTTGTGTCGGACCCCAAGTTTACTAACCTGGAACCCTCTGTGAATCACTGCATTATTCCCTGGATCAGTAGATAATGCTCACAGATACAACACTGCATCATTTCATACACGATAAAACCATACATTACAATACCAGAGTTCAAATAGACCACGTCGAGCCAGGGTTACAATAGGGCCGTCAGGCCAAATGTCTTACAATACATAAAGAGTGAAAACGGAAGCGTACATAGCGTAGGGGCACAACAAGCCACAGGCAAGCGACTGGGTCAACCTGAGTACCTCTGCTATTAATCAGGGACCTGACTAATAACGGATGCACCCATCAAAACTAGCCTGGTCAACCGGACTGAGGCGAGCGATAAGACTATCGAGGCCTAATCTAATATCCATCATCTCCATTTCCTTCGGCAACCTGATCCTCATGGTAGGCGTAGTGCTCTTGATTCACACCTTCTGAATGGGGGGTTTAAGAGCGAGGGTGAGCATACTATCCACCGTGCTCCGCGAGCCAACACACAGAATGCATGTATATTTAGTGATGCAAGGCTTAATCAAGGGTGGCTCAGGTTCTTTTATTTGCATAAAGCAACGTTTGAAATAATCATAATTCAAAAGTTCCTATGACCTAGCAATTTTTTAGAAACTCAAGTTTAGATAATTTTTGAATGTGTGCAACAATTTATGACAGGGTAGGTTACATCCACCGTTGTTATTGGTTCATCCACCAATGTCTACTTTTATTTAGACAGTTACCTCCACCTTATTACCAACACTGGAGTACATCCCTTCAGGACAAATTACTAAAGCTAGATTACATCCACCTAACAAATTATTATTCCCAACCTCAAAAGTTTTGAAATAGAACTAACTCAAGGAGGATTTCCATGTCTGCCCTTGACCGTGGGCACGACTATTCGAATAGTTTGTGTATGTACTCTGCAGAGACTGTACATCTTTACCCACAAGAAATAATCGTCTCAATGGTTCTACATGATTCCTTGGACATGCACATCGAGAGAATATCACGAGGCCTTTACAATACCTCACACTTTAGCATATCACTCCTATGGGGTTACTTCCATAGGTTGCGAGGGATGTCCACCATAGGTTAGCGTAGTCGGACTCCACTCTCCACATACGCTATCCTAGGCAACGTCACCTACATCCGGTGTCCCGTTCCAAGTGGGGCTTTCATTACCCACCTACACACGTTCTCCGTGAAATGACTAGAGAGTTCAGTAAATTATTCAGCCAAGCCTACAATATGCCAGCTTGTGGTTGTACTGTTATACACGGAGGGTCCACATTGGATTAATCCTTAATTTGTCTGGGCGATTCAGTCCACATCCCCTGTGTTACATCCACACCCACCACACTCACCACCCGCCCAAACAGGTTTAGCAGATTTTTAGGGTTTTGAGAAGCATAACACAAATTAACATAATTATTCAACCATGTGCATCCCATGGCTGTCCCAAAACTAGTTTCCATGTTTAGAGAATGGCTATCAGGGTTACTAGAACCCTGGACTTGACAAATTTAGCATGGCAATAATAAGACATATAACTACCTTAACTAGTGTTTATATCTAGGGCGACAATGATCATGTGAGTCAAATGTTACTGGTGGGGTATCTTATTATTAGGTGGAGATAGGGTTGTTAGCTACCTTAAGAGTGACATACTTTTGCATATAAAGTAAAACATGCAGATTTTCATAATTTAAATGAACATAGTTTCATATGAAATATAGGCGCAAAATGATCAAAGTATTGACTCACCTGGATCAAGAGCTTGGGGGTCTTGTGCTGCTTCAAGCAGGGGCTCGTTCGCGCCTTCGAACTCTACTCGGGAGATCGAACCGGAAAAACAACACAAATGAGAACGGAAGCAAATAAATACCAAATAAAATAAAACAAAACACAAATGAACTCAAAACTGAACCAAACCAGAGCCATCAAGTAGATCTTGATTTTAGAAAATTTTAGAATTTGGTTTCATCAAATTTGGAGTTATGGTTAAGAAGTTATAGCATTTCAAAGTTTTAGAATCCTGAAAAAATCCGAAAAAGATAAAAGAGGAGGGAAATTGTATAGCTGACAGGTGGGTCCATATTAATAGGGTTATTGACTATTTAGTGGAGGCTTAGGATAGCATCATTAAATTCAATGGCTGGTTAAGACATCAATTAATTGGCCGGTTAGGGCAGTAATCATTTAGCAGACTTAATGAGCCGGTTGCGGTCTCCTCTGGCTTGTCCCGGCCATGGAGGGGGCGGAGCTCACCCTCTCCGGCGCGCACCTCGGGGAGGAGGGAATCGGCCGGGTTCGGCGGGACGGCGGGCAATGCGGCGGCGGAGACAAGGGAAATGGGCGCCGGCGGTCTGGGCCGTGGAAGTTCAATTCTTTGGTGGTGAAGCATCTCCAAGGGGTCTCGAGCTCACCTAGGGTCCAAGCGGCGGCCGAGGTGAAGCGGGGAGGGCCGGCGGCGGGGGAGGTTTTGACGGTGAGGAGGACGAGGGTGGCGGCTTGCTGGGGAAGACGGCGGGGTCCGGCGAGATGGTGAGGGGGCTCACGGGGCCGAAGTGAAGCTCCAAACGCGGGGAATCGACCCGGGGCTCCGTGGTTCACTGGGGAGATCCGACGCCGGCGGTGGTGAAGAAACGCGTCGCCGGCGGCCTGCAAGGGAAGAGGGGTCGATTAAACTGGGTGGAAGGGAGAGGGAGCAAGGGTGAACACGAGGAGAGGCTCATAAGCCCTGGTGTTGACCGTGGAGCTCGGCGGCGAGGTTCGGCCGAAGGCGAGCGCACGACAGAGAAGGCAGCAGTTAAGGTTCTTGGGTGGGCATGGTGGGGCATTGCAGGGAGGCCTTGGCACCTTTTATAGTGCCGGGGAAGGAGGCGTGACGCCGTGCACACGGGCGGCGTCAGCGCCGTGCGGCCATAGTGTGCGCGAAGCGACCTAGTGGTGGTTGGGCGCCATTGAAGGCGAGAGCTTCGCTCTGCCCGGTGACCGCGAGATGGGGCGACATGACTTGCACGAGGGGGCGGCAGAGGAGTACTACGGCAGCTCTTGGAGTAGGGAGATGGTGCACGGCCGGGCGCAAGCCGAAGCAATCGGGGATGCGCGGGAGGTGACTTCGCGATTGGGCGCTGAAGGCGAGGGCGGCGCTGAAGACGAGGCTGTCGGCATAGCATTCAATCGCCGGGCAGATGGTTGAGGGGAGGATGGCGACGAGCTGCGGCAGACGGAGGAAGAGGAGGCGCTGCGGGTGTGAAGGGGGGAGAAGGTTGCTGCGCCAGAGAGAAGAAGGAAGAGAGGAGCGGCCGAGATTGGATGAGAAGGGAGGATGGACGGCTGGGAAGGCTTGGGGAGAAATCCTTCAATTAGCATATATACATATGTATATATATGTACATATGTATATGTGTGTATATATATATATATATATATATATATATATATATATATATATATATATATATTCTTCACAATCTTAGTCTCCTGAATCCTTTAATCCTTGAAGTATGTTTCAAATTCTAGATTTACAATATTAATTCGATTTATTTCTTTGGAGATAAAACAATGCTTTACTTTTCAAATGACCATTTCTTTAAAAAGAAATCACCAACTGGAAATAGAGTCTTGCAATTCCTTGAACATAGTTTGAAATTTACATTGCCACCGAGGCTTGAAAACGGGATGTTACAAGTTGGTGCAGTTCTCTGTCTGGAACGTCGACCAGATTTACGACCACGTTGGTTTTGACCACGGTCAAATTCTAGATCGCATCGCATCGTTTTCAACCTCTCTCAATCTACTGACCACTTTGTGTGTTTCCCTACCATGTGGGATTTTCGACCGCTTGCTGATCGTTGATTTCACTGGTTTGCTTTTGAACTGAATCGACCATGTCAGTTGCAGATCACTCGTTGGCTTTCGACCACGTTGATTGTTCGACCACTCATTGGCTTACGACCACGTTGGTTATGATCGTGTTTATCACTTTGGTTATCGATTGGTTCTGACCATGTTGGTTGTTCGACCACTCGTTGGCTTAAGACTACGTTGATCACTTTGGTTGCCGATTGGTTACGACCACGTTAGTTGTTTGATCACTCGTTGGCTTACGACCATGTTGGTTACGACCACGTTGATCACTTTGGTTGCTGACTAGTTACGACCACGTTAGTTGTTCGATCACTCGTTGGCTTACGACCATGTTGGTTATGACCACGTTGATCACTTTGGTTGTTCGACCAATAGTTGGCGTTTGACCACGTTGTTTATGACCACGTTGGCTTCGATTATATCCATTTTCGATCATGTTGGTTTTGGTCTCGGTGGTCATCGACTACACTGGTTTTTGATCGCTCCTTCGACCGCAAGAGGAGATTTCCAACCACACTGGTTTTTGATGTATTATGAGTTCTCGACTACGGCGATTTTTGTTCAGTGGTCAATTTCTGACCACATTGAACTTCCGACTAGTAGTCGAATTTATGATCACATTGTCAGCTTTTGACCACGTTGTCAGTTTTCAATCACGTTGTTTTCCCCACTGTCTAGTTGTGTTTGACTCTGCTTTTTTGGTTTTCAAGTGGGATTTCAACCCTAATCTTCATAGCTTTGTAGCTATAAGAGAAAAGGGATAAGTGAATACTTGGGGGAGAAATTGAAAGGCACCATTCACCCCTCTGTTGCCTGTCCAGTGCTACAAGTGGTATCAGAGCCCGATTAGCTCTTTTCAATAGATCTTAACTAGTCTTAGGAGCCATGACAGCGGACAAGTATTCCACCAAGCCTCCTATTTTCGATGGGGTCGACTATCTCTTTTGGAAGAGTAGGATGGAGTCTTATATGCAGACTCAAGGCTATGTGATCTGGAGAAAGGTTAAGACTCAGTTTGTTGTTCCTGCCGATGAGCACATCACAGTGATAAATACGCCAGATGTGGAGGCAAATGCTAAGGCAAGGAACATCATCATCTAGGGTCTTAGTAGATATGAGTTTGATCACATCTCTCATCTCTTGCCAGCTTGTGATGTTTGGGTGACCCTCGATGTATACCATGAGGGCACCATCTAACTCAAGACTGTCCGACATGACCAGTACAAGTGAGAGTATAACAAGTTTGAGATGCTTGCTGGTGAGTCCTTAGATGAGTGCTTGGGCAGATTTTACAAGATTATAAGCAACCTCCGAGCTGTTGGTCTTACATACTCAAACTCGGACAATGCTCACCAGATGCTTTCTGTCTTGGACCTCAGGGTTTGGGAGGTGAAACTGACCACCATCAAGGACATGACTAACTTGTCAACCCTAACTCTTGATGCATTGTACTCATGCCTCAAGACTCATGAGATTGGCATCGTCTCTCGCAAGTCAAAATCACAGTCAATGGCATTGGTCACCGATCCCAGTTCTGCTTCTGGAGCATCTTCTAATGGTGCTTCTGGTTTCTCTTTGGTTGCTTTGTGTAAGATGAACGATGACCAATTTGAGCAGTTCCTAGAGAGTGAGCTAGCCCTCTAAACCAGAAAATTCTCACATGCATACAAGAGTGTTAGAGAAAGAAAGAGATGTGATCCAGTGATCTACTTCGAGTGTGGTGGCCCCAATCACATTCGAGCGAATTGCCCCAAGTGAACTGTCGGAGCGAGAATTTTTTTGCGAGCACGTCAGCTGGCCGGTACAAAATTATTTTTGGGAAAATAAATTTGAAATTTTTATAAATTTTAGATATAGGAAATGAGGTTGAAAATTATAATTTTTCAATGGAGCCTTGTAACATAGTTTAGTTGGTTGTATAATTATTTTGTAATTTTAAACATTGAGATTTTTTGTCTATATTTATTTATATGTACTATCTACACGAATTTGTAATATAGAAAATGAGGTCGAAATACTCCTTACACAAAGTAGTTGCTTGTGTATTTTATTTGGAATTTTATATGTTATGAAATTGTCTCAAAAATTGAGGGTTTATGTCTTAGAAATTAGGACATTACATTTTGAAAACTAGGGTTTCATCATTTCATGTAAGTTGGAATGTGGGAGTTACATTTGACTAATTTTGTCTGGTACCTATTTAGCTAGTTTAGGCAGTTTTGTTTGGTCTTGTCACTGCAGAAAGCTGTCGCATCCGGTTGATGTAATTTTGCATCTACGAGGTAGTGGGCCTGAGGAGATATCGTCATGTCATTTCATGCACATGGTCGTCATTTTGTGTGTGTGGCCGGCGAAGTGGGTGAGGGCAACCAACTTGCTGTGGTTGGGGAGCGCCGGTGTACAAAGTAAAACTGCTTACTATAAAGTATAAAGTGGGACTTGAAATAGACTTTATAATAAAAATGGTAATAACAGGGCGCATAGGGTTTCATTACGTGCATAATAAACAACATAATGCACGATGCAACAAACCGAAGTACTCCTGTGATACACATGCGCCTTTTTGGAATGGAAATAAATTCGACCTTCGGAAGACTAGTTCGGAATGGCCCAAACTACTATGGGTCTCCGCCTATTGCTTCATCATCTTGTTACATTGCTTCTTCTTCCTCTTGTCCACCCCAACGTGTTGAAGCAAGCTCTGGTGTAGTGTTGGGTTTGGTTGTGTAGTGTTCTCTCCCAAATCTATTTGACCTCAATTTATAAGCCAAAAGGTTGGTATGGTGTGGTTAATTTCATGTGGCTAGCCACCGATGCGGAGTATTGCCTTCTTTCTGAAAAGTACCTGACAAGGCAGAGTGTTGTTAGTACGCGAAGCTGTCCCTGTTTGGTTTTGTCACTGTGCAAAGCTGCCCCCCTTTGGTCTTGTCACTGCGCGAAACTGCCCTGTCTGGTCTTGTCATTATGCAAAGCTGCCCCGTTTGGTCTGGCCACTAAGCAAAGCTGCCCCGTCTGGTCTTGTCACTGTGCAAAACTGTCATGTTTGGTCTTATCACTGCACAAAGCTGCCCCTTTTGGTCTTCTCACTGCGCAAAGCTGCCCCTTTTGGTCTTCTCACTGCGCAAAGTTGCACTCTTTGGTCTTGTCATTGGGCAAAGCTGCCCCGTCTGGTCCTGTCACTGCGCATAGCTATCCCTTTTGGTCTTGTTACTATGCAAAACTACACCTTTGGTCTTATCATTGTGCAAAGCTGCCATTTGGTGTTGTCACTGCAAAGCTGCCCCCGTCTGCTCTTGTCACTGCTCAAAGCTATCCCATTTGCTATAAAATGCACGCCCCACACCATGAAAGTAGGAGCATTCAACCCTGTGAACCACACGAAAAACTACCTCCTCCATCGTACGGTAACATACCATGGTAGACGTCGAGGGGCCAGTCGGAGCATAGCCACTAAAGGAAGACCTTCCCTTGGAAAGAAGGGAGGACTTCGGCCCTAACTACCGGTTGATGCCATACAGGCGTGCTGAACCGGTATGGCCGAAATGCAAACACAGAGAGGACGCGGTCGTGTAGGTCACAAAAGGCCATTTCGATGACGCCCGATGTTTCTTCCGATGCCCATACTCTGGGATATAATTTGCTAATAATTTACTTTCTCTTACTGGTAATAGAGCTTCCATGTTAATCGGCCTTTCTAGCAGATAGCAAAATGTGACTTCGTCCGCTGGATCGATCCTCCTCATGAAAGGTATCTTGTGAGGTACGTGGATATATTATGGGAGCGAATCTTAGAGTTGGAGGTGTGGATCAATAGTCTCAATGAGGAGAACAATGACATCCAGCAACAGATGCAGTGCGAGAGGGGCAACGAGGAGGTCATCAACATAGCAAGTTCGTATGATCCCACATGCTGCTACGCGATAGCTGCATATGTTCATGCCACTACAATGACGGCCAGCCATGTCCGAGGCGGCCCCCTCTGCAACACTCCATGTGGATAGCGCGAGACACCTTTTACCAGTAGCCCCGCTCGGAGAAGCTTGTACCACGGTACTCTCCCCTGTTATACACGGTTATGTTCAATCTCCTAAAGTATGTAACTAAATGGTGGACGCGTCGCTGCAATTGGTATTTATTGTGTGGACTGTTGTAGCATTGTGTCACGTGCTTCGTTTGGTCTTATGTCATGCAAGTTTGCATTTTGCGATGAATCTTTTAGTAAAGATGTTATGTATAAGAAATGACATCATTTTATGTTGGGTGTATTTCAATGATGTCCTTTTTATTGGCAAAAGAATTTGAGAAGCATATTCCAATGAGAACATTATTATTTATATGCATTATACACACGTACATTATACAAAGGAGTGTAGGTAACAGCGCGATGCTACCGAACACAAAATATATTAACTCATTGTGCATCTAGCCAGCGCTTCCTCTGACGGCATATGTGATCCTCAGAGAAGGTGAACCTAACAGGGGAGCATGGTGTCTCAGAGGTCATACTGCAAGGGCTACGTTGGAGGAAAGGATGTGGACAACTCTGTGGAGAGTTACGACAGATGGCCAAAAATGGAGGTCACCCAGTTTGTTGAAGAGGGGTCCACATCCTGTTCAGGTGGTACAGTTGCGTTAGGCCAGACATTGCAACATTTATGATGCGTAGTACTATTGGAAGACATGTACCTGCAGAGTCAGAATTGCAGACGATGGACCCTGATCTTCGTGTCTGAGTTGCTCTGTGCAAACCTGCAGATTTTATGCGATGCGTTAGTGTGTGGTAGCATACACACATGTTCTGTTGACTATGTTACAGCGTACTGGTGTATACGACCGTGCAAATAATGATCTTGTAGGCAAATCGCCTATGTACTGCTGCACGATGTATCCTAGGTACGTCTGGCCAAACCACTCCTGTTGCTGATGCAGGCCGGACTGAACACCATGCGCGAATGGGGGGAACACATCCTCCAAACGATGGGGTGAGTCAATGTCACTATCAGCAGTCAGCCCCCGTCGGGCCGATGAGGATGTTCGGTCCTAGGTCGCCCACCATGACGATGACAGCTAAAGCAAGCTGTTATCCCGTTGCAAGTACTGTAAGAAAAATCGGTACTGAGAGATATGTCTCAATGGAGTGAATGAACAAATAGCTAAGAACTATCATACTACTGGGCCAAGGCATGTGGAGGATGAGCGACAGTAGCTGGGACAACTCCTGGACTACGATGGATGTGCCAAGGGAGGTGCAGAGGGAGGTGTGAAGGGAGGCTGCCCTCGCTGCACGACAACGTCGTCGTGGCAACCGCAACTGATGGTCCTCATTTTTGCCAGCACGTCATCGTACATGGCACATATGGAGTCCAGGAGGTGACCGATGGTGTTTGTCCTTCCACGCCGTAGAGTATCACCACCTCATTGTGGATACGGCGAAAACGATCATACTGCAAGGGAACCAATACTGAGTTAGAGATGTGGAGGTGTGGAATTAAGTTGCATAAAATATTTTACCGTCTCATCCTAGCGTATGGCTTGGTGTCGGTTAGGACTTGCTCGCACAATGACCTCCTACGTGATGTCCTCTGGACACTGACACTGCAGTGTCAAGCTTGTCAGCTTGCTCTTCGTGCGTGACATGTACCACTGCAAGTACGTTGGCATCGTATGGTCGTGCCTCATAGACAACCTCTATCATCACCTTGTCGGCCCGCAGTTGCATCCATGGTAGCTATGTCTGCTTCCAATCATCGCCCCTACACCCTCTCCTTATTTGCCTGCAAGTAAACTAGTATGTTACACAGGTGAAAATAGATGTGCACGTGATACGTAAATGGATTAAACGAGATGGCGACATACCAATGTGCCTATGATGCAAATGGCCATCCTAGTGGTACTGGAACCTCCTAATACAGGCCAAACTGTCTCATTACCCGCTGTGGAGAGTAAGGCTCGACCATAAAGGAGAACACCAGGTGGCATGTCATTATCCAATACGCGTGGTCCTGTCTACACTGAGAGGACAATCCGAAGGGGGCGGTGTGTTCAATCAACTCTGCAGTCCGTGGCCACCAAACGATCTCATTCTTATGTAGAGTCTTGAACTGGTTGTGGAACTCGGGATACACACACCTCAGCCTCTCTCCGGCCCACCGTAGCTGACCACATGTCCAATGGGTACCCATTGTGGGCCTGTCAACTACGTCTACACCAGATAACTTGAGAGTGAGCTAAAAAGGGTGCATGATGCTCCGGAAGTACGGCCTACCCACCAGGAGGTGCTCCCATGACCACAACTGTACAAGGATATAACACACCGCGAGGACTGGCTCCTTGCCAATACTGTGCTACAAGGTGTTGCACAATCCTCGGTACGTGGCATAGAAAACTGTGGATATGTACGCCTCAGCAAGATGGATGTAACCAAGGTACACCCAATCTCCTTGGGTGGTAGAAAACAAGACCCACCTGATCAGAAACAACAAGTAAGCAAGGTAGTGTGTCCACACTAACTCCTCCATCGCATCCACGGGGCAGGTCATCTACTGTCGTTGCCACTAATGTGGAGCACCTGATATGTTCTCGGGGAGTGGCTGACCAAACCTGTATTCCATACGCACCCTCCAATCTGCTCGCCTGGGAGGTGGCACTACCACAATACCCCGCAGCGGTAGACCGATGAGCATACTGACATCCAACAGAGTATTTACTACTACAGAAAGGCTCATCACAGACGGTTCAGAACTGTCATCACAGACAGTTTTTGAACCGTCTGAATTTATGTGTTTGTGATAATAGGTGGTTATCACAGACAAATTTCAAACCGTCTATGAAAATTACAATACAGACGATTTTTTGAAAAAAAAACTGTCTATGATATATCAAGTATCACAGATGGTTCTTTAATATTGCCGTCTGTGATATATCAAGTATCACAGACGACTAATACTAAAAACCGTTTGTGATATATCATATATCATAGATGGTTCTCGAACATAGCTGTGTGATATCTTAAATATCACAGATGAATAATACTAAAAACGCTGTGATAGCTATTTAAATACTTATATTATTTCCTATTGTCCGGCTAGCCTCAGGAAATGCTAGCCATGCCCTCTAAAAATAAGAAAACGGATCACATATATAGCACACAACAATCATTACGCAGATCTCAACTAAATGATATACTTTTGAATGAATTATTTGATTAAGCACAATTGAGTGATTACAATTGTGCTTAATCAAATAATTCATTCAAATGTACATATTGTGGCAAACATAGAAGCCAAATACATTGCCCTATAGCTGCTGATGGCACTGAAAAAAATAGAACTATATACATAGATATTGTTAGTTCTAGAGGCATTATAACGAAGTGCGATATAGGATTGTTGTGTTGTAGCTGGTACCAAAAATTATGTCCTGTGTCATAATGTGATGCTGGATTCCTTGTGTCTCCCTCCCTGAGCAACGTAAGCACTGAACGACCTACGCGATTCCAAAAAGTTAACCTCGGCCATTGCAAATGAAGGAAGGACTACAATAGAGTTGTGTATGGGGAAATGAGTTTACCTGTCAATTGTTTGTTACACACGGGTGAAGTCGTGCTTGCTCTTAAGTAGAGAATCAAGGTATATTACCTTACTCCACTTTGGTACAATCACAATATGAATCTAGTGACCCCTAGTCATGTATGACGCCATAATGATTAATCCTAAGTTCATATTGTGTATAAAGTACAAATGAAACTTGTTTGGCAATTAGTGAAGCATTTACCCCTAGTTGAAGAATACCATGATATAGTCCTTGTCATTGTGAGCAAGTAATCCACTTATTATGTAATCTTAGACGAATGATCCATTATTGCTGAATGTTGATGGATTGCTCGAAGAACAAGTGTGGGTCGAGGAAACCCACTGGTTCTCACCATCGCTGGACTTGTTGGATCATGGATCTATACATAAACAATGAGTTATGATATTTATCGGTGTTACGTGAATGTAGAATTTGATTATATACTACACTTATAGTGTCCAGTATCGTAGAAGTGAGATGTCGAGTTTGTCGAGATTGAATAGTAAGAATAAGACTTCATAGCCCGAGTCGTGGAGGAAATGCGCCTCCGTATATCTCATGGTGAATCCATTGTGCTTGTTTAGCTTCATGTTGGACCTCTGCATGTACCAGATATGCAAAGTTCCACAAACTAGTCCAAGACTGGGTAATTGTAACTCGGGGACCAGCGACACTTGGAGTATGAACTTCCATTCCCTATGAGGCGCCTTAATCTTCTTCGATTTGGCCTTGGTGCCTCACTTACGATACATTTTTGGCATCGCCTTCACGGAAGCCGATGCGTTGGCCTTCTGAAGAGAAGCTTGAGGTGGAGTCATAGAGCGTTCTGTTTGATAGGCATGGTCGTATGAAGATCATGACATAGATGGGTCTAGGGTGATGTACCTCTAGAGTCATTGGACGAATGTGTGAACGACATCTCCTAGTGTCATGATTTCTCTATTTGGGGGCCTCTCTAGCAGGATGGCCCTGAAATGTCATTAATCAGTCCACCCTGGACCTTCACGAAACCGGTCCTTAGCTGGGCACCGTACACCAACACCCTTGGCAGGCATGGATACGCTAACCCCCACCCAGCGTCAACGGGAATGGAGCCAACAACCCTGATTCTGAGGATGCACGGTGTGACCTCCTACATAACGATACACGATAAGTTAAAATATCTACCAGGTCTATCTATATAGTATTCTAAAGATGTACATCACCTAGATTTCATCAATAGTAAGTGAACGTCGCTATGTCTAGAAAGTGGCGCATACACACAGCTACTCTGATATTGAGAGGGACTAGGTATCGTAATAACGAGGGTGGCTTGTGACTAGTTGCGAACTTCTCTTAGTTCATTCCTCAATGCATCTCTCCATCCATGCTGCACATATGTTTGTTGTTAGGGGACCAATGCTAGTTAAGCACTAATCCTTCAAGTTAGCTTTGAACCATGGGGGGCCAGCCCGTCAGCCACCCCTTCTCCCCGCCGCTCGGTAATCGTATGGTAGAGGATCGAAGGCCAGTTTGGGCAAGAGAAGCCAGTACTGCAGTAGCAAAATGGTCAAGGTTAATGCCACTGATATGATGGCAAAATATACGATGGCTCCTAACATTTGGCCATAACAGGCCTATTCTTTTGGACTATTGCTTATAAATTTTAGCCACAACTTATTAATATAATAAATGGTGATTGTTGAGAGAAGTCAAAAGAAAAATACCGCTGAAAAGACAAAAAGAATAGAATAGGGCTAATGGTAGCCCAACCAAAGTCATGGCAGCACCACCAAATCAATAAAAGGATGTCAGATATGTCACGATCTAGTTCAAATATACGAGATGAACAGCGAGGTTTCGTTTTGTAAACGCACTTTATACATCTGCAGTTCCAATGTTTGAAGACCCCAGAAGACACTTCTAGACATACCTAGTCTTCCCATACCTCTCTTGCTTCTTCACCTGTAATCATGTACAAAGACATCAAAAATTGACGGGTACAAAGACGTCAACTATGATGAAGTGAGTGCGTGCTTACCACTTTGAATGCTGACTGCAGCTTGCCTAAACCTACAGGGCACTCTCCCTTCTCATCGTACTCAGCAAACTCCCCTTCAGAGCAGTCAATGTCAAATGGAGTCCCATCCACCTTTAAAAAAAGATGATGGACTGTTAGCGCATCATATAACATAGAAACCGAACAAAATCTGACAGTGAGGTACAGAAAACATTGGCAAATATTATCTTTCAGGTAATGCTTCTATGTTCTCTCCTAAACTAAATCCACATATTCTAAAGCAATACAGTTAGTATGGAGTATTGGGTAGCTGCAAATCAAGCTCTGAATTTGTTTTATAATTATGTTCTTCACTTTTGGGAGAGCAATGAAGAACTTTATATCTTTTTTAATACTACATACAAACCAACAAAATGTACATTTTCCAAATGGCCCCAAAAGAACATGAAGAATCCATAAAGTTGTTAATGCTAAAGAAACAAGGCTTGTTGTTTTTCCTTCCTTCATAAATAGAGTCAATAGATATGTAAATTTCAAGGAATAGCTTTGCGCCTTTTTAATACTACATACAAACGAACAAAACGTACATTTTCCAAATGGCCCCAAAAGAACATGAAGAATTCATAAAGTTGTTAATGCTAAAGAAACAAGGCTTGTTGTTTATCCTTCCTTCATAAATAGAGTCAATAGATGTGTAAATTTCAAGGAATAGCTTTGCGCCTTTAGATGCAATACAAGCAGAGATATCTTTCTAATGTAACACACGATATTAAACATAAAAACATGAATGACACAGCAACACAAAAAATACAGAAGCAACCTTGAATTAAACAAACGTAAGTGTACTAGTATTTTCCTTTCTTCATAGGATAGAGAAGCATAGAACAGAATGAAAAGACAGGGCTCACTTCTAGCATATGTAAGCAGCAAACAAACACAATCCAGTACTAGAATAAAAAACAAACTGAAAACAACAGTACAAAACTATTAAAATACTCGCGATGGAATACCAAGAAATACTTACAGATTCAGCCTTCCAGCCATCACCAAAAGCAAAGTCAACAGGTTCATAGCCTCTGCAGTCAAACACCATCAAACAAGTTTTCTCTTCTTTCTGGCTCTGCTCAATAGTCAGTGGTGTTCCCTGCCCAGGAATCATCACAATTGATCCCTCCCTCCCACAAAGCTTGCACTGAGAGAAAACCAAAACAGCATATAAATACATGGTACAACAAAACATATGACAACTAAGCAGATCATGGAGAATTTATTGAAACAAGTTTTTTGCTACTTTACACCTCCCCAAGTTTTTTGCTACTTTACACCTCCCCTAGAAACCTCAAGGGAAAACTCGGACAAAGAATCTTTAAAATGCCATTCAACAATATAATCTTGCATCAGGTAGTGAAAAAAGTTGTAAATCATAACAAAGTGGATCGCCAAAAAATTCGATATTATTTTGCAAAGAAATAGTATGGATTCTATGAAGCCCCTCAAAGCAGAAAATAAAAAATGCTTAAGCTTCCAAGTAAAAAAAATTACGCAGCGGAATTATGAGGTCTCCCTCTCCCACGTCCCTTCTGTGACCATCCTCTCCTTAAACACCTGTGCGATATCTCCTTTGAGTTTCCACCACTTTGTCCTCGTGGCTCTGGCGACCTTAACTTGTCGGGCCCGTAACCTAAAACGAAAGTCAGAGACTACCAACTTATGTTACTGGACAACACACTCTTCAGGTACTTTGCCATAGCCTATGATCTCATGATAGCTAACACCTTCTTTAGAAAGAGACATTCTCATTTAGTTACATTTAGCAGTGGTCAGCATTCTAGCCAAATCGATTTGTTCTTGTTAGGAAGGAGAACAAATGAGCCTGCATAGACTGTAAGGTTATACCTGTAGAGTATATTATGCAGCAACATAAGTTGGTAGTCTCTGACTTTCGTTTTAGGTAAGGTCGCCAGTGAAAGCAAATGAGAATGTGTGGAAAAGGATTGATAGATTGATTTGGGAGACCTAGTGTACATATATAGGGGTGAGGAGATCTGTGGTTTATGGAAACAACACCAAAACAGATCTCCTCAAATCTCTCTAACCAAATCAACTCCGGCCGGCGCGGATGATGCCAGCGCAGACCCATACACACGCAGCCATATACGGCTGTCTAACACGCCCGCAATCAAATCGCTTCGCTGAACGAACGCTTAGATCGGATCGAACTCCGTGAAGACCGATGACGGCAGATCCTTTGGTGAAAATGTCGCGAACCGGGATGTCGTGGGGACATGAAGAACGCGGATATCACCAAGTGCAACACGCCCCGAACGGTGTAGATCGATCTCTACATGTTTGTGCGCTGTGCTGAACGGGTTCAAGACATGTAGATCGATCGATGTTGTCACAATACACCAACGTTGTCTTGCGCAAGGGAGTGTGCGGCTCGCATAATAGTTGGCGAACAGTGGCTTCGCAACGGCGTTGGCAACGGCTCGGTATTCAGCCTCAGATCGAGCGGAGATCAGATTCGACGCTTGACGACCAGAGACTAGGTTGTCACCAAGAAAGACCGCATAACCGAGGTTGACTTTCGTATCGTGACAACCGCCCAATCATCATCGAGTAGACCACCAAGTCGGACCGAGGCGGGAGCCGAGGACCAAACCCATGTGGAGGGTGCCACGACGTAGCGCAGATGCGCTTAAGGGCGCAAGATGTGGTTCCCGGGATCATGCATGTGTAGAGACTTGCCGGATCGCATAAGAGATGTCCGCCCGTGAACGCCGACATCAAGGGCACCGCAAGGCTTCTAAGTCCGTGGGATCACCACGTGGTCGCCATCTGCAGAGAGTTTTGATTGACATCAACAGCGCCGAACATGGTTTGCGATCAGCCACCATGCCAAAGACGCCAAGGATCTCACCATGTATTGTCGCTGGGAGAGAAAAAGACCCGAGGGCGTGTGCTGAACATGCATACCCAGAAAGTTATGGAGGACGCCGAGATCTTTCATAGGGAACTCTTGCTGAAGAGTTGCAATGGTACGCCGGAGTAAAGCGATGGAAGAAGCCATCGATACAATGTCGCCAACATATAGCAGAGGTAAACCGTGTTCGCGCTCCACGGCGATAGACGAACAGAGACGTGTCGACGGCTTCAACAAAACCAAGCCGCGAAGATGGGAAGCAAACCTGCTGTGCCAAGTGCGAGGTGCCTGCTTAAGTCCATAAAGTGAGCGACTGAGGCGGCACCCATATTCTGGATGAGCAACATCTTCAAAACCAGAGGGCTGAGCGCAGTAGACTGTCTCTGACAAGGTACCATGCAGAAAGGCGTTATCGACATCGAGCTGATGAATGGGCCAGACCGTGAAAGAGCCAAAGAGAGAATATCCAACAAAGAGCGGGCTTGACGACCGGATCAATGTTTCAAAGAAAATCAACACCGGACACCGGGTGAAGCCCGAAGAACCCAACGCGCTTGTAGCGCCAAAGGACCCATCAGCCCGGAATTTGTGTTTGAACACCCATTTGCCGGTGACCACATTGGACCGAGGCGGCCGAGGAAGAAGATCCCATGTGTGGTTGGACAGCAGAGCAGAGTGTTCAGCTTCCATAGCAGCTCGCCAATGTGGATCAGCAAGAGCAGCACGGTAAGTTCTGGGAACCGGAGACAGTGGCGTGGCTGCGAACAGCGCTGGCTGACGAAAACCGAGCTTTCCTCGAGTGACCATGACGTGCTGATTGGCCACGGGGGAAACGGGAACAGCGCCCGTAGGGAGGGGCGCAGGCGCCGGAGATGGCACGGGCCCGGGCGGCTGGACCTGTGCCGTGGGATGGCGCCGGGTGTAGACGGCGCCGAAACGCCGATCGGAGTGGCTAGAGCCGGGGGTTGCCGCCGGGGCGTTGGGACTACGCGAGGCGGTGGCGGCGCGGCCGGGCGCCATTGGCGAGCACGGCGGTGGCCCAGACAAGCTCGACCCACCAGGGGCCGTAGGCGGCCCACCAACCGGGCGCGGGCGCAGAACAGGGAGCCGTGATGGCTGCATCCTGCCCGGCAGGGACGCCAGGGGTAGAGAATCCGGTGTGCCAGGTGCTGCACGTGGCCGTGCGGTGGTGGCGGAGGCCGTAGGAGGCTGGGCAATCGGAGCTGATCCTGCAGGCAACAAACATGGTGTCGGTACAATAGGAACCGACACAAGATTAGTAAACTCCTCCAGGAAATCAAAGGCCGCTCGAGTGGGAGGTGAAGGATCCTCGGAAAAAGGGAAGGAGGACTCTTCAAAAACCACATGGCGGGAGATGATGATACGATTTGTGTGACGGTCAAGGCAGAGATAGCCCTTGTGGAGGGAGTAGCCTAGAAATACACACAAGGCGGAGCGAGGAGCGAGTTTGTGAGCGACGGTGGCAGAAAGGTTGGGATAGCACTTGCAACCAAAAACGCGGAGATGCTCATACGATGGCTGTGTCCCAAAAAGGGAGAGATGTGGCGTAGAAAAATTTAGCGTTTTGGTGGGAAGAATGTTCAGAAGATAGGTGGCAGTGCTAAGAGCCGCAGCCCAGAAGGTGGGAGGAATGCTTGCCTGGAATAGGAGGGAGCGAACGACATTGTTTGTGGTGCGGATAATGCGTTCAGCTTTACCGTTTTGAGGCGATGTGTAGGGACAAGACATGCGCAGGTGTATGCCATGGGAGAGGAAGAACATGCGGGCGCTGGAGTTATCAAATTCGCGGCCGTTGTCGCATTGAATCCCCTTTATGGTGACACCGAACTGGGTGCGAACATAGGCGAAAAAATTAGAAAGAGTGGAGAAAGTGTCAGACTTGAGCCGTAGCGGAAACGTCCAAAGGTAATGCGAGCAGTCATCAAGAATAATCAAATAATACTTATGACCAGAGACACTAGGAATCGGTGAGGTCCAAAGATCACAATGTATTAATTGAAAATTATGAATGGCACGTGAGGACGATGCATGAAAAGGAAGACGTGTATGACGACCAAGTTGACATGCATGACAAAGAGAGTCACTAGCATTTTTATTACAAGGGAGACCAAAACTTTGTGCTAGCTTAGATAGAACTTCATGACCAGGATGTCCGAGACGCTGATGCCAAAGCGAGGAGGAGGTGGTGGCATGGAAGGTGGATGCCGCAAGTGCAATGGGTAGAGGGGACCGAGTCGCCACACTGGCGATCTCTCCGAGAGGAAGAGCCTTCACGAAACGACCAAAGGGTCAAATTCCACGACGCTTATTGTCGGAAGTGAATCGCGAACGGAAATAAGATTCTTAATAAGGTTCGGGAAACGAACATTATTAAGATGAAGGTTATGAGGTAAATGAGCGACGCCGATGGTGGTAACAGGAAGAAGATGCCCGTTGTCGACAATAATGTGAGGTGGAAAAGAATGAGAACGAGTGGGAGTAAGTATACCGGCGCCGGCGGTCATATGATGTGTGGCACCGAATCAAAATACCACTCGCTCATTGCGCCGCGGATGGACATCGTCCGAAGTTTGCGGCGAGGGTGCGTTGATCCCAACCGCTGGTGGAGGCACACCCCATCGCCGCCCATCGCCCTTGAGGCCCGCCGGCAGAGCATGCGTGGCTGTCCGTGCGGCGTGAGTCCTCGGTCCAGTGCCACATATGAATGGAACCGACCGGGGTTGTAGGGGTTGGCCATCGAGCACCGTGACGTGGTCAGCAGAGGAGGTCGCGCCGCGCCGGAGTTGAGGCCGCCGCCTGGTTGGGAGCCGCCACCGCCACCGCGCTTGCCCCCGCGTTTGCCGCGCTTGGGTGCGCGCCTCGTTGCGCGCTACCGCCGCTAGGGTTTCTGGGGAGGCGGTGCAGCAGGGGCGGCGGGTACAATGGAGGGCGCGGGGCCGCCGTGGCTCGTGGCGGCGGCGAGAGCCACGGCGGAAGCCGTTTTCTCCGTGGTCAGCTCCTCGAGATGGAGGTCGTCCCGCACTTGGAGAAAAGTGGGGAGGGGGTTGTTGCGCCAGAGGTGAAGGCCGAGGGCGGTGAAGCGCTCGTTTAGGCCGCGGATGATGTTGAGGACGAGCGTGCGGTCGGAGATGGGCTCGCCGAGGTCGCGGAGGTCCTCCGCCATGCGCTTGTAGCGCCGGCAGTACTCGGAGACCAAGAGGTCGCCTTGGGAAAAGAGCGGAACTCCTGGTCGGCGAAAAGCGCGCGCGTCGCGCGATTCCCAAGGAATTGGGATTCAATGGCGAGCCAGGTGGTGCGAGCGGTGGCACCGCGCTCGGAGATGGCATCGGCAAGATCGTCGGAGATGGTGCCGAGGAGCCATGTCCGGACGACGCAGTCCATGCGAGCCCAATCTGGAGAGTGGGGTGCGGCGTCGTCGGAGAGGACGTGCTGCTGCAAGGAAAATTTTCCGACGGTGAGGAAGGACTCACGCCAGCGGGCGAAGAAGACGGAGTTGATGTCGAGGACGAGGGGCACGAGGGCGCGGATGTTACGCGACGCCACTACCGTGGCGTGCGATTGAGAAGCGCAGCAGCCTCGTGATGAAGAAGGGCCTCGAGGAGAGGGGGGTCGCTGGCGCGAGGGCTAGCGTTGATGGCGTCGTCGCCGGCGGCGTGGTCATCTGGCTGGCTCGCCGCCGCACACGACACGGCAGCGCGGCGAAGCGCGCCCGGCGCGCCGTCCGCGCGCGCGCTCTGTTGGCGAGGTAGCCTCGCGCTCGGCCTCCTAGGCGCGGACGAGAGCAGCGTTGCGGATCGCGCACTCGCTGGCCTCTTTGGCGGCGCGGGCATCCTCCGCGCGCTTGAGGGCAGCAGCAGCAGCATCGGCATAAGCGGCATCGGGAGGGACGGCGGCGCCAGAAAGAGGAGTGCCAGGAGGAGTGGCCATGGAGCAGCAGCGCCGGGAGGGGGCGTTCGCTAGAGGAGCAGCAGCGCCGGGTAAGGGCGTGCGCTAGATGCGGAAGAAGAATCAGGTTGAACCTAGACTCGTGATACCATGAAAGCAAATGAGAATGCGTGGAAAAGGATTGATAGATTGATTTGGGAGACCTAGTGTACATATATAGGGGTGAGGAGATCTGTGGTTTATGGAAACAACACCAAAACAAATCTCCTCAAATCTCTCTAACCAAATCAACTCCGGGCCAGCCGGCGGATGATGCCAGGCGCAGGACCCATACACACGCAGGCCATATACGGCTGTCTAACAGCCAGAGCCACGAGGACGAAGTAGTGGAAACTCAAAGGAGATACCGCACAGGCATTTAAGAAGAGGATGGTCACGGAAGGGACGTGGGAGAAGCGAATAGCGAAACAAATAGTATGTGGACAGAGATGGCAACTCGCATTAGGAAGGTGGTTATGGAGGTGCTTGGAGTGACCTAAGGGATAAGAGAACCAAAAGACACATGGTGGTGGAACGAGAAAGTGCAAAAGGCTATTGAGGAGAAGAAAATATGATACAAGTACATGTATCATGATAGGAGCGATGACAACGTACAGAAATACAAAGCAGTAAAAAAGAACGTGAAGAAAACGCTGAGGCACGAGGCAAAGCATATGAGGAAATTTATCAGAAACTAAGTACAAAGGAGGGAGAGAAGGATATCTACAAGATGGCTAAAATTCGAGAAAGGAAGATGAGAGATTTCAACCAAGTTAAATGCATCAAAGACGACACTAATAGACTTTTGGTGAAAGACGAGGAGATCAAGGATAGGTGGAGAGATTACTTCGACAAATTGTTCAATCACGATAATGATGATAGTATGATTGAACTAGATGATGTTTTTGACGACTCCGATAAGTAGTTTATTCGAAAAATCCAGAAGTCGGAAGTTAAAGAGGCCTTAAAAAGGATGAAAGTGGGTAAGGCGTTCGAGCCTGATAACATCCTTATTGAGGTGTGGAAATACCTAGAAGAAGTAGCGATTGTTTGGCTAACTAAGTTGTTCAATAACATTTTTAGGTTGAACAAAATGCCAAACGAGTGACGGAGGAGCACATTAATACCAATTTTCAAAAATAAAGGAGACATTCAAAATTGTACTAATTATAGAGGAATTAAGCTCATGAGCCACACAATGAAGCACTGGGAACGAGTGATTGAGCGTCGTTTAAGAAAAGTGACTAGTGTGATGATAAATCAATTTGGTTTTATGCCTAGGAGGTGACCACGGAGGCGATTTTCTTGCTACGATAGTTGATAGAGATATAGGGAGCAAAAGAAGAACATTCACATGATATTTATTGACTTGGAGAAAACCTATGACAAAGTGCCAAGAAAAGTCATGTGATAAGCGCTTCAAAAGAAAAGTCCCAATAAAATATATTACCCTAATTAAGGACATACGAAAATGTTGTGACTAATGTCAGAACATGTGGTAGTGTTACTAATGACTTTCCTATTAAGATAGGACTACACCAAGGGACAGCATTGAATCCATACATTTTTGCCCTAGTGGTGGACAAGGTCACACGAGACATAAAGAAGATATCCCTTCGTGTATGCTTTTCGCTGATGATGTGGTGCTAGTTGATGAGTAGGATAGGTGTTGATAGGAAGTTTGAGTTGTAGAGGAAGACCTTAAAATTGAAGGGTTTTAGACTTAGTAGGACTAAAACTGAGTATATGAGGTGTGATTTCAGTGGTGCTATGGCAGATAATGGAGATGTTAGATTGGATGGACAAGTAGTGCCTAAGAAGGACACATTTCGTTATTTGGGATCGATGCTACAGTGGGATGATGAGATTGATAAAGACATGAGCCACAAGATAAGAGCGGAGTGGGTGAAATGGCGCCACTAGTGTCTTGTGTGACAAAAAAAGTTTCTCAAAAGTTAAAGGGTAAATTCTATAAGACGGCGATCAGACTCGTAATGCTATATGGAGCAGAATGTTGGGCGACTAAAAGACAAACATATATAGAAAATGAGCGTCGGAGGTGAGGATGCTGCGGTGGATCTGTGGTCATATAAGGCGGGATCGCATCCACAATGATGATATACGTAATAGGGTGAGAGGCAGCACAAATTGAAGAGAAGCTTGTCCAACATCGCTTGAAATGGTATGGACATCTCCAACGACGACCTCTTGAGGCACCGGTACGTAGTGGAATTTTAAAGGGAATTTGGTGTTTCTGCCCCTCTTCTGGACTTCAAATGTGATTTTACCTCTACTTTTTTTAACTTTGTGATTTTGCCCTCGCGATTTTGAAATGAAGACTCCGTTTACCCCTGTTTTTGACACCGTTAAGACTGAAGGATTAATTGGTAAAGAAAAAAAAAAGAAAACAAAAGATGCCCACGCGAAAAGACAAGAATACCCCTCTTACCTTATCCTTTCCACTGGAGGGCACACCCACGCCCGATCCCTCGGTCTCTCGGTTTGGCCACCGACGCAAAACGCTAGGGTTAGGGTTTGCCTCGTGAGCGCGCGGCGGCTCTCAGCGGCGGCCTCGAGAGCGGCGCAGCAGCGCCCTCAGAGCGCGCGCGCAGCGCGCGCGGCGGCCGTCCTCCAGCGCGAGCGCGCCTCCCAGCGCGGCGCGGCGGCCTCAGAGAGCGCGCGGCACCCCAGAGCGGGTTGCGCCGCCCCAGCGTGGCTTACGGCCGCCCAGCGCGCGCGCGCCCTCCCCGTGTTGTTTTGTAAGACCTTGGTTGACATTCGAACTACAATGCATGGATCCTTGGTTGACATTTGTTTTGTAAGACATTATGATGAAGACAATCATTTATGTTCAAGAAACTGCTTATGTCATCCATTGAGCGCAATCTTTGTTTTGGGTGTGCTTCCGATTCTTGAAAGAATTTGAAATCATACTTATTTCATGAGTTAGTGTGTGAACTTCAATCAAGTTTGTCCGAAATACAAGATCGCAATTGCTTCTTGTAATTATGTAGAATTTCAACAAAGTTTCTTTCCAATAGGTCCAATATCATGTATAAGAAATTCACCAATCATGATAGCCTTGTTCTTTGCATGATAAAGAGGCATCATCTACAAATAGCGATAAAGGACACTTAATGCCTGCTTTGCTTGTTAATGGAGTGTTGCACCAATTGACAAATTTGCATGAGGGTCTATGATGATCAATGACCCTAGAAAAAAATTGATCTATTGTTCATGAGTCACGATCGCACGCTTTGTGCATCCAATTATCTTGAATCATTCATGCATCGTGTGGTGCTGATTTACGATTTATACAGACAATTCACCATCGCTAATGTAACTCAGATTGGCATATCAATATCCCGCAATGTTCGGGCCATGTTGTGCTCATACATAATGAATTGCCTGTAAAGGCCAGTAAATAGTAATACTGATGGCTAAGCTGGCGATATGCTAAACACATTGTTATGCGTAGCACATCTCTTATTTCACACTGCATCCCTCTGTTACTTTACTGATGTATACGGTAGGAGTCATGGCAGTCATTCCCGCATTGAGTTTAGTATAGTATTCAAGTGTGCAAGGAACGATAGCTGGCACATATGTTAAGTTGGCCTTCTAAGTAGGTTAGGTGGAAGCAAGGTTGTCACGGTGCTCCGGCAAGTTGCGGCGAGACCGGGGTGCTAGTTGCTACTTTTGTTTGACATATCATGCGGACCTATATGTTGCCATGTCATATGAATATGTTGGTGTGTCATCTAGACATTAATGTGACGTGTACATGTGTGGTATGATATCTCTTGGTTATTCCTTATTCTCTTTAATGTTTACATGTAAGTTGTGTGATAAAAAATTGTGTTTCTCTGAATTTTGGCATAAATGCTGTCCAAATTTTGCAATATTTGACAACTTTATCCAGATTTATATTAATAAAACAAATGCATAAATTTGTGTCTAATTCTGTTGACAACACCCCTACCAAATATGTCAAAACTTCAATTTCGAAATAGGGGTAAAATCACAAAGTTCTCTAACAAAACATGGGTAAAATTACATGGGCAAACTTGTCTATTCGTGCAAAAGTTAACACCGTTAACTGGCTTTAACGGAATAGGGGCAGACTCACCCTTCAGTTCAAAAACACAGGGGTAAAATCACAAAGTTTAAAAAAATGAGGGCAAAATCACCATTTCGCTTGAAAACGAGGGCATGAACGCTTAAGCCCCAATTTTAAAACGTACTGAAAACGTAAGAAGAGGCAGAGGTCAACCAAAACTGACGTAGAAGGAAGCAGTTAAAAGAGACTTGAGGAATTGAAATGTATCTAAAGAATTAGCTTTGGATAGGAGCACATGGAAGTTAGCAATCCACGTACCGGAACCATAAGAAAGTTAGGGGCAGTGTTTTAGGCTCTCAGCTCAGATAGCAGGTTGTACGGCTTAGGGTTTTAGCATTGTAGGTTTTTTCAAAGCTCTCATCTCTTTGATTTTGAGAAGGTTTTATTTCTAGCCTACCCCAACTTGTTTAGGACAAAAGACTTTGTTGTTGTTGTTGTTGGAATTATGAGGCCTCCCGCATATTGATATGTGCAGATGTAAGTAGTGATGTAGCAAGGTGCATGCATAATGATACCAAGAAAAGAGTGGTGTCCCTAGCCGTTGCATTTGATCATTGAATAATAATAATAAAATGAGATCCTTTATATTTGGCAAAGTTAAATGTCCTTAGTCTTATAGATACAAAGAGGGTTCATGCAAAACAGTCATGATAATACATATATTCACCAATATGAGGGGGGAACCTATCGGGCAAGTATACTTGTTGTCCTCTGCATGGTTGTTATGGCGTCCTCATATCGTTGCCATGTCATCGCTATATTGGTATGGCGGCTGGGCACCACTCGGCATGCGAATGACATGGGCACTGGGCGTATGGCGTCCGCCAAATAGGTATGCCATCCGCCATAGCGATGCCACGGCACTATGGGACGCTGTGGTGGCGTGTGGTAGACGGCATAAGTTTACGGGGGGAGGTGTGGTTTAAGAACCTAAAATCCCGAAGGCCAGAGGGCAAGAGACAGCCGCCATACCAAGAGGAGAAACCGAGAAAGGGCTCCAGCCGCCATCTTCGATCTCCTCCACCGGCCAAATCGGGCCCCCTCCAGCGCGACTCCGGCGGATCTAGCCTCGAGCCTCCTCCGCCTCTAGCCTGCGGCTCCTCCCCTGCGACTCTGCCTCCTCTGCCTCAGGCCTGCGGCTCCGCCGTGCTCCTCCCCCGCCGGGGTGGACGCGCAGGGGCGCCAACCGGAAGCAAGCAGGACCAAGGCAACGCGGGGGCGAGGTGTGGCCCGAGGCGGCTCAACGGAGGCGGTGCCAGTCGGAGGCGAGCCGAGCTGACGCAGGAGGCTGGCTAGAGCCAGGGAATGCGAGTTGGAGGCGGGCATGACGCATGCGAGCTGGTGTCTAGCCAGGAGGAAGTAGCAACAAGAGCTTCAGTGGGAAAGGAGAAAAGAGTAAGGAAGAAAGAAGAGAAGAGGAAGAAGTAGGCTCGGCAGTGGAGAAAAAAGAAATAGAGAGAGAAGGGGAGAAATGAGGAAGAGAGGAGGGCTGGAGTGTGGCTGTTGGATGGAGAAGAGAAATAGGGAAGAAAGAGAGGAGAGCCAGTGTGGCTGTTGGTGGAGAAAAGAAAAAAGTAGAGAGAGAGCTAGAGTGGCTTTACGACTCTATGCTTGTGGAGTTGGTTATGTCATGTTTATCATGTTGCTTATTGTTCACTTCATGTAATTGTATATTTTAATTCTTAGTTGTTCACTTCATATTGACCTATTTTTATGTAGCTTGTTGGTGTCATAGAGGTGGGCCTTGGGCCTAGTCGGGTTATTATTAGGAAATAGAGATTGATTCCTATTTGAGTTAGAGATTAGATTCCTTTTATTAGAGATATAGTTAGAGATATGATATTAGTTACTATATTTGTAGAGATATAATTGGGATTAGATTCCATCTGTTAGGGGGAGCCATCTATATAAGGAGGCTACCGCATGTTATTGTAATCAAGCAGAGAAATACCAAAATCTTCCCCGTCTAAATCTCTCCCTCTCTACGCCGACACCATCCGGCCCTCTTCTTGGTGGTGTTTATCCCGCATGAACCCCGGTTCATGACAACTTGGTATCAGAGCAGTCGATCCCTTCCCACGACTTCTGCTATCATGGTTCCTGCGATTCGTCCTATTGCCGAGTCATTGGCCACGATAAAAGCTAACACTAAGGAGATGGCCAACATCGACAAAAAGATGGCGGACATTTTTCTCAACATGCATGCCATCCTTGAGAGGATGGAGAAGAGGAAGGAGCAATAAGAAACAAAGAGCAAGACACATCATGATACAACACCAAAAGCTCATCCTGATACAGCATCAAATGTGTTGGGAGCCGTATCGCTGACATCCAAAGCCAAAACCTTCAACACCACGTCCAAACCCAGGTTCCCAAAAGCCGCCGAAGTCATCTGCTCGGTGAAGCCGTCGAAATCAACCGTCAGCCTGCTTCATGCCGTCTCACCCGTCGTCGCCCGGCGTTTGCTGCTGCCGCCGCGACATCTTTGTCGCCGCCATCCTCCATGCCGCGCCGCCGCCGCTCGGCACCGCAGACGTGTGTGGCGCCGTCGGACGACGGCGGCGCCGACGCAAAAGCAAGGCGACGTAGATAGCCGTCGGCCGCCAGATCCGTCGCCGCGATCCTCGCCGCCGCCGACGCCGCTCGAGCCGCCGCCGATCGGCGGTCGGCGCGCCAAGTGCCGATTCGTCGCCGCCAGTTATCGCCCGTCGGCCGCCGCCGTCGCCGCCGCCGCCTCGGCCTCCGCTGCTGCTCCTCGGCCGCCGGCCGTCTCCATCCGCTGCAGACTCGCTGCCGACCACCGTCAACGCCGCCACTCGCCGATCCGCCACAACCGGTTCGCCACCTAAGCCTCGGCCGAGCCGCGGCCGGCCCACCTCCGCCGGCCGTCTCGCCCGGCAACCGCCGCCGGTCGGCCCGCTCGCTCGCGCCGCTGGCCGAGCCGCCGCGACCGTCCGCTCGCTGAAGTCGCCGCCGTCGGTCCGTCTTCGTCGAGCCGCCGCCGCCATAGCCCGGGCTCTCTCCGCCCATTCGCAGCCGCTCATTGGCGGGCCATCAGCCAGAACCGCCGCCGCCGTGGCCGCCGGAGCCGCCGCCTGGTCCGCACCGCCGAATCGCCGTCGCCGCTCCGACCGCGGGTCCCCACCGACCGGTCTTTGGCTTTGCGATGCGTTGTGGGTCGTGGTCGGTTTAGAAACCGACCGATCACTTAAGACCAAAAAAAATAAAAAAAAATAAAAAATGGCAAAAAAAATTCAAAAAAATTAATAATAATAATAATAATTTGCAGGCATCGTTTAGGCTTGTTCCGCTAGGATCTGGCCGGCTGTCTCCATCCATTGCAGGACCCCGCCACCGACCATCTTCTACACCAGCGTCAGAGGTTTTCCATTGGCGCCATGACCGCCGCCTAGCAGCTCGAGGATGAGCTGCATGTCCGAGAGGGGTGTAATGTCATAGAGGTGGGCCTTGGGCCTAGTCGGGTTATTATTAAGAAATAGAGATTGGTTCCTATTTGAGTTAGAGATTAGATTCCTTTTATTAGAGATATAGTTAGAGATATGATATTAGTTACTATATTTGTAGAGATATAATTGGGATTAGATTCCATCTGTTAGGGGGAGCCATCTATATAAGGAGGCTACCGCATGCTATTGTAATCAAGCAGAGAAATACCAAAGTCTTTCCCGTCTAAATCTCTCCCTCTCTACGCCGACGCCATCCGGCCCTCTTCTTGGTGGTGTTTATCCCGCATGAACCCCGGTTCATGACAGTTGGTTACGAAAAGATATGACATATTATCATCAAGTATGAACAAGGTATGCCATTCAATCCATATTTACTCAATTAAATGTAATATCAAATATGCATTATTGTAATGTATTGTAACAAGCTACATGTTGTAACTTGCAAGTTACAAGAGGATGGGTGCTATATTGGAGAAGGATACATTGGTAGATGATGGTGCTACAGACTTAAGAATAGAGAAAATTAAGATATGCATGTTCTACACTTCCACTACATTGGCAATTTAATTTGCTACTGAACTAGATTAAGATGTGTGTATGGCATCGCCACACCGCACGCTATAAGCGATATTGTTGTGTAAAAGCGGTGAGTCGCAGCACCTAGCCGCACCGCCTTAATAACCATGGTCCTGCGTTACAACAAACAAAAGAGGTTGTGGTAGCAATAATGATAATGGAGAAATAAAGAGGTTGTGGTATCAATAATGATAACGGAGAAATGGGGGAATAACCCACAGGCCATGTTCTTTTCAGCTTCTAAAAGCTGCTTTTCTTTCTGCAGTAACTAACTTTTAAATGAAGTATTTTTTAAAGATAGAGTCTACTAATTAATTGTAGTATATACTTTACTGAATTCATTTATATTGACAAAAACCGTATGTGAGTTTCTGTTACTCTGTAATATCTCGTACAAACAGCCCAAAAACCATAAGCCGCAGCCAAAAGCCATAAGCCGCAAAAAAGAACAGGCCCTAAAACAGAATCCGCACAGAAAAATAACTGTTTAAAGGGAAATCCAAGCAATGCAGCTGAACTATTTTCACCAGATAACAGGTCAGAAGGGTAAGACAATAATTATCACTTAGAGAAGTGGATTAACAGGAGACTATGATAGAAATTGATTATCAAGCATGATGACACATATATGCAAGAGATAATATACTATAATAAAACTGACATAAGAAAACAAAGCACCAATCATGAAATATCCATGTGCATAAACACAGACACAAGATATAGTTATGCTTACAATGTTGCACCCAGATAGACTACAGAAAACTATTTTTTTTTCTAATGGAAAGGAATAATAATACAGAAACACAAGATCAACAAATTAACTACAGGAAAACTGTAAAGAAGCCTAGACAACACAGATGCAGAAAGAAACCAGAATGGCAACATATGGAAGTCCCAAAGTTGAAAAAGCACTTGTCCCGTTATGAGCACTTGACAGTGGAGCCACCTTATGTTCAATGGGCTCACAGGACCCCACTGGAATTTCCACATCTCAGCATATCGATTGTAGGATACACAAAGTAAAGACCCAAAAAAGTCCATTTTAATATAGAGAGGGACCTCATTGGAAAAATTATATTATAGCAAAGGACCTGCCTAAGAAAAATTCATTAGTCTTTCAATGATCACAAGTTCATACTTAAACCAATTTCTAGCCAAAGGGGAGAGACCTATGTCTATCCACTAATCACTGGTTCAATGAAGGTCCAGAGCAAATAAGGGAGGGAGGGGGGAGCCAGGAAAAACAAAGTCTCATGCAACCCACAAAGGGGTGAAGATCACACAAAAAGACAGAAATCACAGTTCTTAACTTAATACAACAATATAAACAGTCCTTCTTGGAACAAACCAAAATGGTTGTTCCATGTTGTCAATTCATCTGGAAAATATTTTCACCTATATGAGTGTAAAATTTTGTAAAAACGCAACTTATCCCCAGTGTATGGATGAAAATTTCCCATTTATAGTGCTGCTAAGTGCCACGATTTATCTCAATATGGACAGGAGCATTTGAACACTATCTCAACAAAATTCAAAACATCTACTTGCTATAAGCGTTAAGACATTGAAGCCCCTGTAAAACACTTTTAACTATTTTCACATGAACATACCTACAAAACAGGGGAAAAACTCCAGCAGACCAAGATGACATTCCCAAGGGTAAAACTAGTACTAAAACTGGAATTGTCTGGTCTTCAGTTACCAAACTACATAAGAGTAACATTACTTGCTACCCCATAAGCATATATTTACACGGGCATAACCAAGTTCACACACAAAATAACAAGATTCTTCACAATCTAAATGAATCCTAGAAGACAACACACCCTCCACATTTTAACCAAACCAAAAACCCTTCATCAAACCTCACATTAAACAATGTAAACAAGGAGGAAATAGATGCAGGCGCAATGGAAGCATCGCAATTTAATCATGTCATGATTTTTTTTCCTCAAAAAACCCAGCTAGTTCCTGCCAACCCCAGAAACAACACACTAACAAGCCGATCGATCTCATCAACCACAACAAGCACTTTGACGGTTCGACTTCCCGTCTCATCGACCATAGGAACACTACCGGGCATGATCCCCCCCCCCCCCCCCCCCCACATATAGAAAGCCACAAAGACACAGAGGGGAGGAGACATGTGATGGCATGATACGGTACCTTCTGGACGAGGTTAGCGGTGCCGCGGCCGGTGGGCAGGTCGACGACCTCGCCGAGGGAGACGCAGGTGGCCTTGGCGCTCGCCTCCCCGCAGTTCTCGCACCGCAGCTGCGATCCGCCACAGAGAGACGCACGCACCCCCATCAGCACCATCCGAATCGAGAGGTCGAGATGTGGGAAGCGATCGGGCTAAGAGAAGCAGGCGACAAACGAACGAACCTTAAAGTAGTAGGGGTAGTCGGGGTCGTCGCAGCCGCCGCGGGGCTGCAGGTTGGTGAGGCCGTCCAGCTCCGCCCCCACGTATAGCGCGTAGAACACCATCTTCCCTCGAATCCTCGCTAGGGTTAGGGTTTTCGGTTCGCGTCGATCGGCGGCGAAGACGAAGAGGAGGAATGGACCAAGGGGGAGCTGTTTCGCCCTGGGAAAGGAAATAGTAGGAATGGAGCAGGACGTCTGTTGCGAGATGCACATTGCCGTTGTAAAAGCTTTGGACAGAAATGCCCCTGGGTTTGGCTGTGCTCTCTTGCGATTCGCTGGGTTTCTGTGGGCATTCTAGTCATGGGAGAACTGGCCCAGTGGTTGGCAACGTCCAGCCGTAACTAACAGTGTGGGCCATTTATTTCCACAGCTAGATTTATTTTAAAATTTTTAGTATCAAACGATATAATTTAGATATTTAATAATATATTTACATATCTTATAGTTATTTAAATTTTTAAACATCATAAACATTATAAATGATAATAGAATCTTGAAAGAAAATACAACTTGAAGAATGTAATCGAAGCATGAGCTTAGTAGAAGAAAATCATTGAGTATACTAAGTTGTTGAGATTCTTAAAAACGTAAGCACTCTCTATTATGCATGGATTATATAACTGCATGTCCTTATTCTTCCTTTATTAGTTATGTCTTTCAAAAAAAATTATATACATACATATGTACCTCTATTTAATCTGAAAGCAATACGTTCATTACATGTGCGACAAATTATCTTATTAGTTTACATGGAATTAGAGTATATAGCTCACGCATACATCGATACACTATAGGTGACCTACCTTAAGTTTATAATCCCTCACACACTGGCTACCTACCGAACCATGTGTCTTGTATCACTTCTCGTCACTACAATTTTTCTACCTCAACCTCCAACATCGCGTCCAATTCTTGATCAGGTCCCTCTTAGCTGTTACCCATTTCAATATAATCTATTCCCTGCTACCTATTCTAACACAATACTCCACCATATAGTTATCCTCTATTTTTCTCTAATTATTGCTTAATGCAAAACAGTTGCAACATCAAACATGCATAAATGTACAACCGTCGTTGATTCCTACCAAGGACACCGGTCACGCTTCCGTGTGTATCCCTAAGCCTATTCCGTATGGTTGCACCATCTCTACTTCTGTATATCTATGCTTCTATTTGTACAAATGCATGCATGCATAAACACACGTATGATGTTATATATGTTTAATGTCTCTCTTCTCTTATATCGATCATTCCTCTTATTCGACATTAGCCACCTCAATGTTATGGTGTCCTCACTAACCATAATGACTTCATATTTTTACTGATGCTAGCATATTTACTTTAGTCGTTGTCTAACGATATGAAGAATCTTCTTGCCATCATTGATGATGTCATCCTCACCAATGATGGTACGCTTGTAGCTACCTGATGACCTCATATCGTTATAGCTTATATTTAATGTAAAGTTTCATGTCCTCTCCGTCGAAGCTTTTCTATTATTAAGCTTATTTAGACATTGACTTCTTGAATAATGCTGATGCTAACCACTCGTCGTCTTGGCCTTGACTTCTTTGACTCTAGCGGTTTTCCTCAACAACTTTGGCTAGTAGTATGACATTTTTCTTGTTGGATGGCTAAGTAGGCAGCATAACATTGTCCTCATCTCCCCTGCCATCGCCTCTGCTCTTCGTCTCCTGATGGGTCAATGTCTTCTTGTTAGATAAATCAACACCATTGTACTATTTGTGGTCTTTTCTGATACTATTCATGATATCCTTGTTACAATTTTTATTTTTACTAAAAAAAATTATTTGTTTTTTATTGGAGGTCGTATACAAATCAAATTGCTAATTTTATTTAAATTATTTTCAATTGTAGTTATTCAGGGATTTTACTTTGCAATTGCATGAAAATAAAAATTGAAATTTTCTTTTATTTTTACACTGAATTTCAATTATTTTTGTTGAAATTTGTATACAAACCCAATTGCTAATTTTTTATTTTTATTTGGAATTATAATTATTTAGGCATTTAACTTTGGATTTCATATCAAAATCAAATTGATGTTTTTTATATTGTTCTGAATTTCGAATATTTTTTGAATATTTATTATAAATTATCTTTATTTAGGGATTTTACTTAGTAATTCATGTGGAAAACAAATTGCTAATTTTATATAGTTTATTCTATTTTTTTCTAATTTGAGGTTTTTACTTCAAAATTGTATGGAAATTAAATTACAAATTTTATTTTTTTATCTATTTCAATTTTTAGTTGAAATTCGCATGCAAATGCAATTGCCAATTTTTGTTTTAATTTTTGTCTGATTTACAGTTATTTAGAGATTTTACTTTGGAATTTATATCAAAATCAAATTACTAATTTTATTTTATTTTTATTCAGAATTTCAGTTATTTTTTATTAGAATTCATATACAAATTCATTTGCTAATTTTTTGTTAAAATTTTATTTTGAATTATTTTATTTAGATATTTTACTTAGGAATTCACATGGAAATTAAATTGCTAATTTTATTTGTTGTTTATTCCAAATTTTAGTTATTATTTGGGTTGCACTTGACATGAACTTTTTTCTTTTAATCTAGACCGTTATAATTTGGATCCACCATGATCAACGGTGTAGATCTTTCTCTTTTTTTCTCCAATTAATGTATAAATTTTTACCTTTTAAGAGCGAACGCGTTGGCTCCTTTTGTCTTTGCTTTAATAATATAATAAATTTGGTGGCATCCATGGAGCATCAAGTAGTGTTGCTTACGTAGAAGCTTGAGGTTTACTAGTTAATTGTAATACATACTGTAGTGACTTCGGTCTTATTCTTTTTCAGCTTTTAGCTTCTGCTTTTGACTTTTCTATAGTAACTAGTTTTAAAACGGAGTGTTTTTTTTCAAGATGAGGTCTATTAGTTAATTGTAGTACATACTGTACCGACTTTATTTATATCGGCAAAAATTGCATGTGAGTTTCTGTTACTCTGTAATCTCTCGTACGAACCGCCCAAAAACCACAAACTGCAGCCAGAAGCCATAAGCCTTAGCCAAAAAGAGCAGACACTTTATTTATATTGGTCAAAATCATACACAAGTGTCTCGCTACATGTTTCTTTATAAGTTATTACTGTTCATATAAAGTCAAAAACTAATATGAATGTGCCCTTAGAAATCGTGGCATAAACAATTAGAGATAAAAACAAGTTGTAGCATAAACATTGACACAAGTTTTGGCTTTAAATTCCAACTACTAACAGCTCGTGTACTTAGTTTCGCACTCCGTCAAGTTCAGTTGTCTTTTCCACTATGATTTTAGTACTTAGGGCATGTTTGGGACTGCTCCGCTCCAGTTTTTCCAACTCCGCTCCCAACTTTGCTAGCCAAACACGTCAACTCCACAAACTCCACTCCAGAAAAAAGGTGGAGCTAAGTGCCTGTTTGGCAGAGCTTCACCAACTTCAGATCCATCAAAAACAGTTCCACTCCACGAATTTTTACCCAAACGCTCTAGCTCCACGAAATCTGGATCCACCAAAATACCGAATCTAGCTCCAGATTCATGAAATCCATGGAGCACCTCAAGGGGTGCTCCACGAAACCTTGTTTCGTACCTACTCGTGGAGTTGGGTGGTAATTACCCACCTTTTGTCACTGGTTACACACCCCATCCCATACCACCATAAAACCTATGGGCAAAACATGTCATTCCCACCAAAAACTCGGCCGTGGATCCGAGTCGCTGTGCAAGCCAAACAGTTTTGTCTAGCTCCATGGTGGGATCCCAGATTCACGGTGGAGCTGTTTTTGGTGGATCTGCTGCTCCAGATTCATTTTATCAGTGGTGGAGCTCTGCCAAACAGATCCTAAGGGCCAACTCCACGTTTTTTGTGGAACTCTTCAAGGGGTACTCCAGAAACAAGACTTATGTACCTCCTCGTGGAGTTGGTGAGAAATTAGAGCATCTCCAAGAGAGGCTCAATATTTTATCCTCTAAAATCTCATATTGGGAGTTTTCCTAAAAAAAATTGTCCTCTAAATCTTTCCCCTCCTTCAGCAGCTTCTCTAAACTTGGATCCCTAAAATTACTATCTAGGCACTGTATATTTGATGGTGATCCACCTCAATTTTAGAGTACTAAAATTATTGGGTGTGTTTTAGAGTATCTGTTGGAGTTTATTTTTAGTTTTCATATCCAATATTTTAAAATAGGGGTGAGAAAGTGGAGATGCTCTTAGTCACCACTGCAATTCCTCCGTACCGATTCGACTCTTCTTTTCCGCCCGACGTTTCTTCTCCGAGAGCGAAAATGGCGGAAATATTCCAGCTCTCGAGAGCGCGACCGTCTTGTCTCGATCTCTCCGATCTGTTTCGCCCTTCTTCCCCACCGTCTCGAACCTCCCGACCCCTCCTCCGCTCGCCCATCGCGCCAGGTGAGCCCAAACCGCGATCCTTTCCTAATTCTTTTACACTCCTCGTCCGAATCGCTCGCCCGCGTCGGTTCCGCCGTGCCGCCGCACCATGCGATTTTTGTTTTTTTGCTGCGGGGTTCCATTGCTTCGATCGGATCCACGAGCGGAGAAAGGGGCGTTTGATCTGATCCCGGGTGTGGATGGTTTGGCTTTGCAGGTGGGTGCCGGGTGGTGTTTGACCTGCTGCGATGGATCGCGCCGAGCTCACCACCGAGCAGGTCAGTGCTTGGGATTTATTTACCTGCCCGACAAATTTAGTTGTACTGTGCTGAAACCTGTTCTAGTGTTGGTGCTTGCTAGGTTCTGCGTGTTCAAGTCATTACGATTTGTTCGGTGTGCGCTTTGCGATTAAACAGGGAATCCGGGTAAAAGTAGATGCTGTTGTAATGGTGTTTGGAAGTTAGCAGATTTTTCATAGTCGATTTTTATGTGTATGCATTTGAGCGGAGCAAAGGATCGCAGAATTCATGTACATACATGTTCTGCTGTAATTGATTTTAGGAAGTAGATAAGTTTTTTCACCTCCGTGCATGCTTTTGTTGCAACTTACGTTGACATTTTACGGTGATCCGGTCCCAATGTTACTCTGCGTTCTGTCCAAACTACAACCAGCTATCATGGTGGGCATTCTGTTTAGCTAAAAAGATAAATGTCGTTGCTGTTTCTCTATATAGTTGAAGCACAATCTAGGACAGAATCAACTATCATTATGTCGAAAGGATGGATTCCTAAACTGCATGGCTAGTGAAGTATTATATGAGTCCATACTAACATCTTATGGGAATCTGTCCTTGTTCAGTGGAGATTGAAACATATATGCCTGCTTGTTATGGATGCCTGAAAATAGCAAGCTTACATCAACTCATGATGTGTTAAGAGGTTTGGTTGATTGCTGAGGCCCTTCATCATATAAAATGGTAATAAGCAAATTGTTTTATGTCAAGAGCCTAAGTTGAACTTCTGTGCTCAAATTGTTCACGCTTTCCTTGTTAGATTTTTTGGATGCATGCATGTCCCCAAGCCACTTTTTGAGCACCAATGAGCTAATTTAATTTACAGGGAAATTATCTTTGTGGAGATGTCTCATTTTTATCAAGATTCTAAGCAGTCCAATTATAGATAACAAGCATAACTGTTTCCTCTTTTCAGTCTTTTGTAATTTGGGGTCGAGGAGGTGCCGATGTGCGGCGACGTGGCGCCGGTGGCCATGGCGCCGGCGGTGAACGAGGAGAGGGCGATCGTGGTGTACAAGCCCGTCGAAGCCGCGCAGTCCCGATTGGATCAGCTCGCGACCGGCGGCGCCGCGCAGGGTGAGGCGCTCCACCAGTGGCCGCAGCACTGTATAGTACCGCAGCCGCTCCCGGCGGCGAGCTACCAGCCCACCCCGGTGACATGGTCATGGTGAAGTGCATGGGCACCGCGCCTTTACCATGTAACACCACAAGAGCGCGAGATGGTTGTAGTGGTAGGAGAAATGCAGGTGTTAATAGTAGTTTACTTCCATGGTGGCCTGGCCTTGGTTTGCCGTCCTGCCCGTGCTGCCATTTCTTGTTTTGGCGACGAGGCCTCGAGCAGGAGAGGGATTTTAGATGAGATGATGCCGTCCATTTTAGCAGGAGGCAGTGGAGTTCTTGTGCATGGGCATTCGCCTCCATTTTGATCTCAAGCATGTGGTGTTCTGGCACCGACCAATGGAAAGGACATGGTGGTAATAAGATTCCTTCTATTTTGTTTTTTGATTTTCTCGAATAAATTAATTGTGATTATAATATTTTACATCATATTTCAATTGACAACAAAAAATATTCAGTTACATATGCTCTGCAGATATCAAAGTATACACCAAACATCATTCAGGGGCACATTGAACCTTTCTCAGGGAAATCTCACATTCCTGGAGCTGGAGCTAGGTTGCGTGCCAAACAGGACCACCTGCTCAGGAACTCCACAGTGGGCTGCTTCATGGTGGAGTTGGTGAAGTAGAGCTAAAAAAACTGGAGCAGAGCAGTCCCAAACAGGCCCTTAGTTTCTAATCTAGTTAATATCTGCTTAAGGTTTCACTCCTTATGTCCATGTAGTACAAATAAATGAGGAACTTGGGTATCACGCGGGTGGTGTTTGCATGCACGGTGGGATTGTGATAGGAACGAAAGATGGTATATGAAGCGGTGGACTTGGGATAGGGATATATGAAATTTTAGTACCATTGCCACGTTTGGATACGTTGCGTTTTGGATTGGGATTAAATATTTATTGGACCAAATTGCCCTTTGTCATTTTTTTAAAAACCCCACTATGCAGCACAGCAATATCATGAGTAGTCTCCGGATGTATACAATACCATTCTAGCCCCTCTCCGAGCGCGAGACTCCGGCTGGTCGATACGTGAGCAGTCCTACACCCCAGCACCGCAGCACCTAAGTCATGCGGTCCAGGAGGCTACTGCTGGTATTGTTGTGCTGCACAGGGCCAAAAATGCCCAAACATCATAATCTGGGTCTGTTCTTTGCGGCTTTTAAAAGCAGCTTTTAGCTTTTGTTACAGTAACTAGCTTTCAAAAGGAGTGTTTTTCAAAATAGGGTCTACAAGTTGATTATAGTATACATTATAGTAACTTCATTTATATCGACCAAAATCGTACTCGAGTTTCTATTACTTTGTATTCTCTCTCACGAACAGCCTAAAAGCTATAAGTTGCAGCCAAAAGACATAAGCCATAGACAATGGCGGAGCCAGAATTTTATTCGCTCCGGGCTCAGTGGTAGAATGATCTAGGCTATTTAGGCTGGAGTATGAAAATGTTACCCAGACTGAACTAAATTTACCCAGGCTATACACTAGATATTTTTCCACACCCCGGGTTGAAGCCTACCCTGCCCGGGGTGTGGATCCGCCCCTGACCATAGAGCCTGTTTTTTAACGGCTTCTAAAAACGGCTTTTAACTTTTGCTACAGTACCTAACTTTTAACAGAGTATTTTCTCAAGATAGGTTATACAAGTTAATTATAGTACATGTTAAAAACCTAACCTCTGCATCAACCAAAATCACAAACGAGTATAATCTCTGTCATAAACAGCTAAAACTTAAAATTTTCAATTCAAAACTATAAGCCCAATCATATCAAACATTAAGCCCAACCATATCAAACATATCTTACTAGTGGTTCTCTGGATAATCTGGTTTTCTTGCCCCATTTCGTTACTCCCCCATAAATCATCCAAATCGGTCTAAAAAAACCCAAATCGAGTAGCAGCAACAGCCTCTAGGGATCATCGAGTTACAGCAGCGTCGAGAGTTAAAGATCGAGTCTTGGCAAAATCCAAGAGAAAGAATTCAAGATCGATCGAGTAGCAGTAGCAGCGTACCCTATTCTGAAAAGCTCCTCTTGGTCCCTCCCATCGGGGTGACGGACATGGGAAGCGGCGCAGATCAAGTAGTTGCGGACGGTGCGCGGCGAGCGGCGGCGGGTCCGACGGCAGGGACGAACAACGACGGGAGGACGGAGGGTAAGAACACAGCATCGTCGAGGGTGCGGTGGTGACAGATCCCGGAAGGAATCCGACCAAGAGGTGGAGAAATACCAGAAATCTGGAGCCTGGGAAAAGGGGAAAACTAAGAGAAGAAGAGTAAAGCTACAGCTACAGCTAGGGCAAATAGAAATATCGGCAAAGGCATGTTCTATTTCTTTTTTCCTAGCGTATATGAGTACAGACCAACAGATTACATGCCCACACTGAGATTACATCAAGCAAAACACCACATTAACTATAAGTAAAGTAAGTTCATTAACTACTTAAGCAAGCAATTAACAGGACAGATGTAGACCGTTGATATAATTCCCAAAGGTATAAAATAATCCTGGGCATTGGATGAATAAGCTGAAATTGATGAAACGGTATCCTTTCCAAAACAAACAATGAGCGTCCAGCAGGGGTTTTACCAGTTTCTAACATTGCCTCCTCCCTTATCAAAAAAAAAACATTGCCTCCTCCTCAACAGCACACTTGTCCTCAAGTGTTAGAGTCAGGAAACCAACAGCGAATGGTATGAGAATAGAACTCAGGAAATGTGCTTTTAATGAAATCTGCATCAGCATCTTCTGGTGGTAAGTTCTCCCATTGAATTAACCACTGAGTTACTAACCGATCTCTACGAGGTAAGGCTCTGGTTTCCAGCACCTCAATTGGCTCAGTCTTGATCTTTCCATCTGGGCTGACGAGAGGAAGATCTGGACTGGGCACAGCGGTTCGTCCACAATGTCTTTTGAGCTGACTCACATAGAAGACTGGATGAATACCGACCCCTTCTGGTAGTTGAAGCTTGTATGCTAGATTCCCAACCTTCTGCATTATGTGAAATGGGCCGTAGAACCTGCTGGTGAGCTTCAAAGCTTGTCTGAGTCCAAATGCAGTCATTCAGTACGGTTGCAACTTCAAATACACCATATCACCCACTGCAAATTGCCTCTCACTGCGGTTCTGATCTGCATACTTTTTCATACGAGATTGAGCTTGAGCAAGGTTGTCTTTCAACCTCCTGAGCATGGTCTGTTTCTCCTGCAGAAAATCTTTGACTTCCTCTTCTTTAGGGCCAGGAATACCAACTTCATTGATTAGAGGTGGTGGAAATCCATAGAGTGCTTGGAATGGAGATACCTTGAGGGATGTGTGTGTTGGACCGAAATGGCGACAGAGGGGGGGGTGAATGGCGCCTTCAAAAATTAAATTCGCCCCTCAAATATCCACGCTTATGCTTCGTCTCCAGTGGCTATGGAAGCTATGAAGAAAAAAAGAAAGGCACTACTGGAAGTCACAACAACAAGGCTAAACTAGATCCAGAAAGAAACAGCCAAGGAAAAAAATTCAGAGCAAGTCTGACTGCAAGCGGTAGTACCGCTGAGCCGAGCTGTAGTACCACTGAGCGGTAGTACCTCTCGAGGAGCGGTAGTACCTCTCCAGAAAAACAGCAAACAGGATTTTTAGAAATCTGAGGAAATCGCAAAGATTCTTGGATTCTTGGCTTGGGAAACTTTGAGGATAGCTAGGGAATACTCCTAGAAGAGTAAGCCAAGAGCCAATTTTAAGAAACCACTGGAAAAACAAAAGAATTTCATATTCATGCCCAAAAACTGAAAATATTCAGAGAGCTGCGCAAAAACTCAAATTCCCGTCGAATCTTTGATCCTTTGGCAATGAAACTTTGAGGATAGCTTACTCAATAGCCTCTGGACTCTCCATGCCAAATTTCAAGCCATCTCGCGAAGGGAATCAAGATTTGCATAAAACCCTAAAAGGAGAAAATGAAGAACAGGGAGGCTCAAAAACCCAAATCTGAGATTAAACGAAGTTTGCTCTTGGGAAACTTGATTAAATGATCTTGAGGCATCATCCCAACATAGAGCAACCCATTTTGGGCCTTCCCAGCAAGAAACAACAAGAATCTCAAAAAGGCAAGAATTCAACAGAGAGGAGCATCGAAGAGAAAAATGAACAGAGTGACAATAACTGAATCAATCTCAAACTCCACCATCTCATATTGATAAAAAATGAACAGAGTGACAAGAACTGAATCAATCTCAAACTCCACCATCTTATATTGATAAAGAGGAAAGGAGATACATGATTGATACAAGAGAAATGATTACAAGCCACTCAATCCATCCTCTCCCTCTCCCCAACTCAAGAACACACCACACTACATGCTTGGTGAGGGATGAACACACACAGAGAGAGGAGATGATCGTGGGAAACACTCCCTGCTGCCCACACCAACTCTCCAACCACTAAAACCTAAAGCCAAAACAAACTCACAAAACCTCTTTTGACTCTACCAAACCCTAACTCTCTCCCAAAGCCATACATGGGCATGCAGCCCCTCACATCTATTTATAGCCCTTTGCTAACGGGTCTCTAACCCGTTACGCCGGCTAAACCCAAACGGAACCACCTCCACCTGTGCAGCCTTGCGAAATTCCCGTTTCGCCCCTCCTGCACCTTCCGGGAAGCTTCCGCGTTCCTTGTCGTCCACGACTCGCAACCACATCGAATCTCCGCCGTCTTCGACACATCCAACCGTTCTGACCTCGACACCTCCCTGTGTCTAGTCCGGTCACCTCGTATCTCACCACGACTCCGCTTCGACATCCTGCAGTCATCACAACCAAGAAACACATCAAATAGCACCGCTCGATACATCAAAGCATAATAGCATCAACAAATCATACTTACTCATGACGAAGTCCAAACCTGTCAAAACATCAGAATATGCAACCTAACCCTTGACCAGGAATGACCAAGTCCGACCGAGTCCATTGCACTAAGCAACGACATGGTCCGAACCACACAAACCAAACTCGACTAACCCAAACCGAAGTCAATTACTCATCACCCACATAGGGTCACGACCACATGGTCTCTCAGTATGGAAGGTGGTATTATACCACCATTCGGCAAAAGACAACCAGGAAATCCATCTTCTTGGCTCTTGAAATGCCATACACCTCAAATATGTCTCCACACATTGATTAACACGCTCGGTTTGCCCATCCGTTTGAGGATGGTATGCAGTACTAAACCTCAACTCCACCTTTAGGGACTTGAAAAGCTCTTGCCACAATTTACTAGTGAAGATCATGTCTCTGTCAGTGATAATCGCCAGAGGAAAACCATGCAACTTGAAAACATTATCAATGAAGGCTTGTGCAACAGATTGAACGGTATATGGATGAATCAAAGGAACAAAGCGTGCATATTTTGTAAATCTGTCTACCACTACAAGGATTACCTCATACCCCTTTGATTTTGGCATTCCATCAATAAAATTCATTGTAATGTGGGTACAAGCCATGTCTGGAATGGGCAGTGGCTCCAAGAGACCGGGGTATTGACAGTGCTCTGACTTAGACCGCTGGCAAACTGCGCAGTTTTGCACAAACAAGTGCACTTCCTTCTTCATTCTAGGCCAGTAGAACAGGTTCTTCACACGCTGGTACGTGGCCACCATACCCGAATGTCTCCCAACAGCCGAGGAATGGAGCGAATGAATAATGTTCTGCCTTAACTCAGCATCACTCCCTACATAGATCCTTCCCTTATATCGTAATACTCCGGATTGAAAAGTATAGTCGGACTCAGGATCTGGTGCTAATGCTAGACGCTCCATCAACTTTTTACAATGTATATCAGCGGTATAGCTGCTCTCAATGGCCTCCACCCAAGCAGGAACTGCCATAGTGATGGCCGATAGCTCACAGCTTCTTCTGGACAGAGCATCGGCCACTCGATTCTCTTTCCCCTTCTTATATTCAATTGAATAATCAAATTCGAGCAGCCTTAACATAAGCTTATGCTGAATCCCTTCTCCAATCTTTTGTTCCGACATGAATTTAAGGCTTTGCTGGTCAGTTTTGATTACCAACTTGGTTCCCAAGAAGTAGTGTCTCCACCTCTTTAAAGATTCGACTATAGCCAAAGCTTCTTTGTCGTACGTGGAGAGTGCAGCAGATTTCACTCCCAAAGCTTTACTGAAATAGGCAATGGGTCTTCCTTTTTGCATGAGAACAGCCCCAATCCCCTTGGCACTAGCATTTGTCTCTAGTGTAAATGACTCATTGAAATCGGGAAGAGCCAATACTGGCGCAGTAGTCAACTTGAGCTTTAATTCCTCGAAAGCATCATCCTGAGCCTTTCACCAACTAAAGCCCTCCTTCTTCAACATATCATGTAGTGGTCGACAAATGAGTCCATAATTTTTGATGAATCGCCGGTAATACCCGTTCATCCCCAAAAAGCTCCTCAACTGTGACACATCAAGAGGTTTGGGCCACTCCCGAATAGCACTGACCTTCTTTGGATCCGTGGCGACCCCTTCTCCGGAGATGATGTGTCCCAAGTATTCCACATAAGTTGCTGCTATAACACATTTGTTGAAGTTGGCAAATAATTTCTGCTGCCTCAAAATGTCCAGTACAATAGTCAGATGCTCCCAGTGATCTTCCTCATTACGACTGTACACTAGTATGTCATCAAAGAAGACTAAAATGAATTTCCTCAAATATCTAGCAAAAATGGTGTTCATGAGTGACTGGAAGGTGGCGGGAGCGTTTGTTAAGCCGAATGGCATGACCAAATACTCAAAATGACCCAAATAAGTTCTAAAAGCTGTTTTACAAATGTCTTCTGGCCTCATTCTTATCTGATGGTACCCAGACTTCAAATCTAACTCGCTGAAAATTGTGGCCCCATGCAGCTCATCTAGCAAGTCCTCAATAACTGGAATTGGGTATTTGTTTTTGGCTGTCAGTGCATTTAACTTCCTATAATCTACACATAGCCTCCAGGAGCCATCCTTTTTCTTGACTAATATGGCCGGTGAAGCAAAAGGACTTGAGCTAGGTCTAATGACAGAAGATTCCAAGAGCTTGTGGACTTGTTGCTCCATTTCAGTCTTCAACTGATGTGGGACTCTGTATGGACGGATGTTGGGAGGATCTGCCCCATCCTTTAGTGGGATTGAATGGTCACAATCTCGTTCAGGTGGTAGTCCTTGAGGGTCGTGGAATATGTCTTGGTAGGAGTTGAGCAGGGGTTGGAATCGAGCATTCATGGGTGCAGTTTCTGTAGTTGGCTTGTGGTGCTGTAGGTCGATTACATATCCACATATACTCCCTGCCACTACCTTGTCCCAACTCTTCGGATTAATCATCCTCACCAAAGGAGTCGGCTGCTCCTCCTCAAAAACTATTTCAGTGACCCCATATTTCTTAATGGTCAATCTCCTGATCTTCAAATCCAAACTCACTGGGCTGTGTTGATACATCCAGTCACACCCTAGCACAATGTCATAACCCTTCAATGGTAATACCTTAAAAGAATTACTGAACTTTTCTCCCCTAATGACGTAATCTGCATCTGCTATGTAAGATCCAGTCAACAGAGTGCCCCCCCAGCTACAGTGACCTTTTTCAAGGGTGTCAATTGAATTTTACAAGTGGTATGAGTAGCAAACGTCAAATCAATGAAAGTATGAGAGCTACCACTGTCCACTAGTGCTACTCCCTTCTTACCCCCTATATTGACTTCAAGTGTATAAGTGGTTACCCCCATTAATCCACTTACTGCTTGTAGGGAGATTTGCATCAATTGCTCTTCAGTATCTGAATGAGTTGAAGGCTTCTCTGTACTGTCCAATGATACCCCTTCTTGTTCAGGTTCAGCAGGTATTGCCTCATCACTCTCGCTGGCCATCAAATTAACCTGCTGATATTGCTTACATTTATGTCCTAAAAACCATTTGCCACCACAGTACCGACACACTCCAGGCTTTTCAGTTCGAACATGGTCAATCATGTGTTTTCCTTGCATTGCTGGCTCAAGAACAGCCCTCTGCACAGAGACACAAGGTAAAACCATCACTATAACAAACGAAAAAAATAAAATAAAATAACTAGGCTAGCTAAGTAGCATGAAGCAAGTCATATTGCAAATTTGTGAGAATCACGAAAAAGCATCTTCTCAGTTCGGTGACACAAACTAACGATTCCATGACATATAGCTCTTCTTATTCTAATCTTGCACATTACTTAGTAATTGCACGAGTGATCTCTTACAATTTCTTGTACACAAGTCAAGACATTAATTTCTCATGAAGACAATCCACATGTTCCTTTGTCAAGCAAGAAGGATTCTTAAGACCAACTCCTCGGTCGGACCGGTTATCAATTGGCATCGGGCTAGACACCAAATGGTTACGGCGATTCGATGGCACTTAAGAACTTCAATGATTTATGAATTCCATTTAGTTGTTAAATGTTGTGAAGCTACATATGCAAGTGAAAGAACATAACCGTCGAATCAATAGACCTCGTTCATAGCTCTTACTAAATTGGCACAACAAGATTACATTCATTGAATTTTAACTAGATAGTTCCAAGCAACGTTCTCGATTTCAATCCGAATTGCCAATAACGCATAACTAAACCTTCCTTTTTGTCCATATTTGCAAACATATTTCTATTGATTTCTCATCTGGCCACAAGCATTTCCTCGGAACAATTCTACCCATTCCAATCAAAACTGTACCAAATTCATCAAACCCTCTGGGCCTGCAGCTTCGAATTATTTAGTACGCAGCGAGCACTACCTGGATGGGGAAGAGCCTGGTGATGCCCCGTGCGGCGAGCCTCTGGATGATCCGGCCCGAGATCCCCAGCCACGAGATCTCCAGCCCGCCGTCCCCCACGGCCACGCCGGGTTCCGGCTGGCCCACGACGCCGGGGTGGCCCTGAACCCAGGGGGGCTGGGAGAGGCGTGAAACGCTCGCCTCGGTGGCTTCGGCGGCGCGGGGCCCGGTATGGGCCGGAAGGTCTCGCCGAACGCGAGAGGAGCGCGGTGAGGAGTGCCCTCCGTGGTTCCGCCGGTGACAAGGAGGAGGACGCGGAGAGCGCGCGGTGGACCAACGAGATCATGGCAGCGGTTGAGGCTCAGGAGGGAGCCGACGAACGTTGGTGGGCTGGGCCCCAGGGTATGCCGTGGTCCACCCGGCATACCCTGTGGGTCCGCCCCTGGGTTCTGGTTGGGGGAGCAGAGGCCGAGCCAGGAGACGGCGCCGGTGGTGAAGAGGTTCGGGATCTCGAGAAGGCCGAGCACGTTGACAAGGAGGTCTGGCGGGATGTGGGACCGTCGCACTGCGGGCGGGCTCGGATTCGGAGCGGCCTCCCGCGTCGCCTCCGTCGATGTCAGATCCCAAGTATTCAGAAGACTGGAGAAATGAGGTTTTGTTAAACGTCATTCGGATGTTTTCTTCCTAATTATCATCCAGATTTATGACCATTAGATTAGAGATCCAATGGTCATGAATTCTCCCCCTCCCCTTGAATTCTACTCCTCCCCCTTGAAAAAAATCTTCCCCCTTTAAAAACAAGGGATTCCTTCATCTCTAATCCAAATGTTACAAATTTAGATGATAATTAAAAAGAAAATATCCGAATGATATCTATACACTCCCGGAGAAATGTTCGCGAGTCTTAAGACTTGGTTTCATTCTGAAGAAGAAGTCGGCAGGAGAGGTAACGCTTTGACGATTTCGTTGCTTGACTGATCGGACGGCTGTAAGCTATGGAGGACAGCGTTCGCAGCATTGCAGAATTTTTTGTACGGATAATCCATTTTTATTCGAAATTACAGAAATATACCCGTGAGAAAATTTTTTACAAAAATAGGCTCAAGTCGCCCAATGGGAAGGCGATCGAGCCTATCGCCAACCGAGCCGATTCATTCTCCTCGCCTCAACCATTGGGCATCGCATCCATCGCCAAGTCGCCCTCCCATTGGGCGACTTTAATGCAGTCGCCCAATGGTTGAGCTATAGATATCAAACCTTCGTCAAAAATAGTGAAAATTGGTGGGGCTATTCTTCATACATCTAAAAGCCTTCAGAAAAAAATTTGAGCAATTTCGGCTACGGGATCAAAGTTATAGCAGTTTCAATCGAGGCCGAAATGAATTTGAGCCTGTTTCCGAGGGTATTACTTTTGATCCCGTAGCCGAAATTGCTCAAATTTTTTTCTGAAGACTTTTGGATGTATGAAGAATAGCTCCACCAATTTTCACTATTTTTGGCGAAGGTTTGATACCTATAGCTCAACCATTGGGCGACTGCATTAAAGTCGCCCAATAGGAGAGCGACTGGATGCAGTCGCCCAATGGTTGAGCGACAGGAACAGAATCGACTTCTGATTGGGTGATAGGCTCCAGTCGCCCTCTCATTGGGCGACTTGAGCCTATTTTTGTAAAAAATTTTCCCGCGGGTATATTTCTGTAATTTCAAATAAAAAATGGATTATCCGTACCAAAAATTCCAGCATTGCACGGCTTGCGAAGGTTTCAGTAAACACTGTGGGGCCACTGTTGCATGTCATTATTCAGAGTTAGTTTTCACTGCTATACTCGAGCTGTAAACTTCAGTTGCTGTAATATTTCTCTCCGGGCTTTATAACCCAGCGATGGCTTGAATGAGAAGTAAGAAAGAGCTACATGTTAGTGTCTACTTTAGTTAGAAGTAGTATAGACCTCTAGAATGTTGTTCTTCATTCCTAATTTATTCCGAAATCCAATTGAATTTACAGTTGTTTGAGTGGTTCAGATCTCTGAATATTTAGGGTCGGACTGCCAAGGAGGGAAGGAATCCGTTTCCAGGGATGGACATGGTCCAGGGCCGGTCCTGGAATTTTAGGGGCCCGGGGCGAAACTAGAAATAGGGGTCATAATATAAATATCTAAATATAAATACACACACACACACACACACACATATATATATATATATATATATATATATATATATATATATATATATATATATATATATATATATATATATATATATATATATATATATATATATATATATATATATATATATATATATATATATATATATATATATATATATATAATTTACCAACAAACACTTAAAATCGTTATGTATTAAAGAAAAATTCATATCAAAAGTTTATAGATATTATCTTTAATTACGGACTTCAAAGCTCCAATGCTCTCAATTGAAGTTGAAACATCAATGGCAAAGTCGATGGTGTCATACATGTTAGGGCTTCGATAAAAGTTCTTGATTGGCTTTGTAGACAATACTGAGTTTGGATAATATATCTTCTCATTGTCATGCTTCAAGAAAACAGTGGTTAATATATTCATTTCTTCAACAGCCATCTATCAACAGTGTAGATACATGTCAGCATCATAACTTAACATGAAAGATCAACAAAAACAGGTAATGAAAACATGGTGGTCTAGAATTGACCTGTACTCCATCGATGACACAGCGGTCACCCACATCAAACGGGTGCATGATGAATACAAATATAAGAGCAACTCCAAAAGGTTAGCTAAAAATAAATGCTAAATCCCTTAATTTAGCCATCATGTAAAATAGAAAACTCCCCAAAAAAGAAGAGTGCTACAACAGCCTAGCTAAAAAAATTTTCTTGTCTATATTTAAATGGGCCACATCATCAAAACGGGATCAAAGTGCTACGTTTGATTTCCGAAAGAGTTAAGTACACGGAGATATTAAACAGTTTGGTCATGTTCCCGTACACGGAGATAAGTACTGAAGGAGCATCGCTTTGTTTCCGAAAGCGTTGATCCGGTTTTGTTCATTTTCCCGTTTCCGATTCCGTTCAGTACTTTTGTCTCTGATTCCGGTTCCGATTCTTAGTTGATACTATAAATTGAAGAGAAAACGGTGAACCAAATCGCCCCAACCAAAAAGCTTCAGGCTATTGCAGGTGAGCTTCAGGCTTCAGCGCTCTCGGTTGCGCTCTCGATGTGTAATGGATTCTGAAGATGAGTTCCACCTATTGAATGAAGTGATGGATTCATCGTCTTCGGACGATGATGATGAATTATATATTGCTGCTGCCCACATAGTAGCAACAGACATTGGCAATGAACCATATCATTGTGGTTCTGTTGAGGGACATCGCGTATTGAATCGTGATAGGCAGTCAGGGCACTTGAGACTATATCAAGACTATTTTTCGGATGATCCTACGTACGGGCCAAACTATTTCAGGCGCAGGTTTGTACGTACCCCATATTTGTTTTCACTTATATTTTGTATATGCGCTCAATTTTGCATAATTAATTTGTCTTATGGCACAGATTTCGAATGAGGCGTCACGTGTTTGTCCGCATAATGAATGCTGTTGAGGAGCATGACATATATTTTGTGCAGAAGAGGAATGCAGCTGGTACCCTAAAATAGTAGAGGCAGGTAGAAGAAATTAAGAAAAATACTAACTTGGTCTGCATTTTCATCAGATGCTAAAACAATAATAGCACGCGCTTTAGAAATAGAAACCTGTGAAAAGAAGATAACATGTGAGGTCTACATGTCTAATATATGAGGTATTTACATAGTATGAGAAGAAATCATCGAAAGGAGCGCGTTTTCCTTGTGCAAGGACTAGAAGATCAGATAAATTGCTTGAGTTGCTACCTTCTTTAAATCTGCTAGAATTAGAGGATTGCCACTTCTACATATTACAGATGTTCCCATGAAGTCAAATTCTAGCTTTCCTATGTCCATCTCCATCTCTTCCTTGTCCCTTTCTGCCAGAACAACAACTACACCACCACCAATACTCTTATTTGCTATAGCTAGCTGCTTCAGAAGAGAGCCCTGGTCCACATGGTGCAAATGATATTGCATCTGACACAAGCCCGAGCATCGTGGCAAACACCAGCATGCCCCCAGAACTAATCCAAGAAAGTCCAAGAACAAAGGCCAGATAATTTATTTGCAACTTACTTCCTTTCTCTCCTGCAGGTCATGCGATTGCTTATATATTTTACCGGAAGAACTACATCTCAGCATAAACATACTGTTATGAAATCGACAAGATAATGCATGAGTTATTTTACCGGCACACCAACAACTACTACCATCATGTAGTTCAATGTGCAGTTAAGTTCACCAAAACTCACCAATACTGAGTTATTTACTGCAGCAAAACTGAGTACTGCTTTAAGCAAAAAAACTCATCCATATCATCCATATCATGTTAATTATTAGCAAAACATAGTGCAGTTCAATTAAGCAAAAAACTCATCCATATCAATGTATTGCAAATGGATTTCTTCCACTATCTAGCTAGGCATTGGTTGAGATGAAAACATCGATCGAGAGCAAAGGTCGGTTTGAGTGATTTCCAATCTCCATTATATAAAAATTGCATCTGGGTATTTGGAACTCACCGGAGTACATACGGACAAGGGGCCGGCGCGTGGTGGCAAAGATTGGGAGGAAGGACTGACGCGCAGCCCGGTACCCCACATTTTCTAACCAAGGCAACGACGCTAATCGCTGTTGCTCCCACCCGCCGGCGGCGGGAAGATGGGCAACGAGTAGCGCGCAGAAGAATTGGGGTCCCCGTGGCCGTGGCTCGAGGACAGCGGATCCCCTTCCGATGGAGCTTGCGACATGGTGCCTCGGCACGATTCCGATAACCTCGAAGGGATCCGCGTGGTGGGGGAGAGGAAGACCACGGCGGCCGCGGCGCGAAGAGCGGCGCCGTGCGGACCGGATCCGGCGGTGGAGGCGGAGCGGCGGCGGTGGCGGCCGGTGCGGACCGGATCCGGCGGTGGAGGCGGAGCGGCGATCGCGTAGCGGCTTTCGGGCGAGGCGGACCCGGCGGTGGATGCGGCGACGACGCGGCAACGTCTGTGCGAGAGGGGAAAAGGGGAAAAGGCGAGAAGAAGCAGCGCGGATGGGAAGGAAAAGGAGCACGGAAGGGGCGACGCGGAGAGGGCGCGCGCGAGAAGAAATCTAGCGCGGAGAGGAAAAGCTCGCGCTGTGAGTCCATGGGCGCCATGGATAGCACGCCGATGTCGCTCGGGAAACATAGCAAGCGAGAAGAACGGGATAGCTCGCGGGGAATAATAGGAAACGAGATAGATATACTGTTGGACTGTTTTTTTTAGGTAAAATAGCTACAATGGGTTTTATAAATGTATTTAGCTAACCTTTTGGAGTTGCTCTAAGGGCCTCAAATACAGTCTTGCAGGCATTTCCAAATATGAATACCACAACTAGAAGTGAGATGAGATGACAACAAGAATCTTGGTTGTCGCAATTCCCATCAACAGTGAGTGGTGACGCGATTACAATAATGACTAGAACTCGATGAGGTTGTGAAGTTGCATAAGCTGCTGTTTTGTGTCATTCGGAGAATGCGCTAGTGATTTGCGGTCAAGGTATGCCTTTACAGGAGTAAAATAACAATCGGGCAAGCAAACAGACAACTTTCAAATACAAATCAAGTTCATCTATGTTGGGCATCAAAATAGAACACACATCAGCTCTTGCTATTTTGCAAGAGCATGTATTGCTTTCAACAATTAAATGATTTACCGAGAAAAGAATTAAATATGACTAGTTACTTGTTAGATGCCAAAGGAAAACTACACAACGTGATCATAAAGAAGCAACCATAATGTTTAGACTCAGTAACTTCAAGTTATGGTTGCATGTGTTACTCAATTCTAGATTTCCACTATCACAAAGGACACATCACATCCACAATTCGATCTCTGGTGAAGTGAAACTAAAATGCAAACATGAAACATTTGAACAAACCTACAAATGCACCCTATGACTTCTGAAATAGAACAAGAATGAAACTGTGGTTGTGTTTGAGCTTTCCATTACCACCCAATTCTTCAAAGCGGACTTTTTTATCTTCCCAGGGCCGGTCCTAAGATTTTAGGGGCCCGGGGCGAAACTAGAAATAGGGGCCTTAGTATAAATATCTAAATATAAATCTACACACACATATATATATATATATATATATCTCTAATTTTACCAACAAACACTTAATTAAAGAAAAATTCACATCAAAGAGTTCATAGATATTACCTTAAAATTTCTTCTAACATTTCTAGATGCGAAGTCATTGATGATGGTATTGATATCAATCTCATCCAATAATTTCTTCTCAATACATAAAGTTGTCAAACCGTTTAACCTCTCTTGAGACATTGTTGACCTTAAATGATTCTTCAACAATTTCAACTTTGAAAAACTTCTTTCGGTGATGCCACGGTCAGATCATAGTAAATAAAATCCGATAAGCAATAGAAATATTAGGATAACAATCCGCTTCTCGACAAACTCAAAGATCTCCATAGCAGACATTGGTTTATCGATAAAGTCAATTGCATAACACTTAACTCAGAAATTAGATCATTTAACTCAACATCGGAGGAACCATCTAGAGAGAAAGTTTACGCAAATTTTGTACAATATTCTTTTAATTGATTCGATCCAATGACTTCAATTTTGTTGAACTCATTAAAAATCCAAATATACTTCCGAATGTTTGGAGTTCTTGAAATCTACTTTTCAATGAATTGATTGCCATATCAACCATAACAAAAAAATAATTAACTTCAAATTCCTTCTCAGCTTGCAAAACTGCTTCATCACAATCAATTTCATCAAACTGTTTCTTCCTAAGAACACGCCGCTTAACTGGAAATGATAGCTCTACATTCATTTGAGCTGCAATATCTTTGGCAATGATCATACTCAAAGCAAACCCTTCATTTCTATAAGTATTAAAATATTTAACCATGCCTTCTATTTGTTACATGTATATACTCTACATAGTATATGGGGGGCCCCTGGATTTTAGGGGCCCGGGGCGACCGCCCCTCTCGCCCCCCCTCAGGGCCGGCCCTGTATCTTCCCCGTCTCTGACGCCCCCTCAAACATCGGAAGCACCAAGCTCACCTCCTCTTTGGTGAAAAATCTCAGCAGATCCACCTCCTCAATGTACCTTCACCAATGAAACATGGGGCATATTGAAAGATGTATACAAAGAATAGACTAGTGAGCAATCATAATCCTTCTCACTTGTAGCCGGGCGTCTCCGTGCTCGCCCTCGCGGCCTCCGGCATGGTGCGCGACGCAGTGGCAGATGCTCAGTATTTGCTGCGGTCATGAGAAGACGAGAAGTCGACGGATGTGTAATATACTCTACATAGTATATGTATATGGGGGGCCCCTGGATTTTAGGGACCCGGGGCGGCCGCCCCGCTCGCCCCCCCAGGGCCGGCCCTGACATGGTCACCGCCAGCAAGGAGAGAAGTCGACATTTTTTCTTTTCTTTTCTCTTGAGAAAGAAGACCTCATTTCTTTAGGAGAGAATTCGGAATGCGATATATATATTGGTCAAGAATTCAGAACGGGGTATATATTGGTTAGCAAAGAGGTGAAAGGAAGAGCTGTTCTTAACTTCTTATGAGGTACGAAGCACTGGTGGTTTGGTGTCATCTCCATAATTTGGTAATTTGTTTTTAAGGACCTGTCCGTATTGGCTTTTAAAAGCTGTTCCTCTACAGTAAATGACTATTCTATAGTACATAACTTTAAAATAGATGCAATCTTTTTGGTTTGCATATTGGGCATTTATCTTGTTACCTGGATGGTTTGACATACAACAAGAGGTTGCTGTGTAATTGAGTAGGGAAATAATCAAATAATAATATGTATTAAAGCCCTGTTTGGCAAATTGTGGCTTCATTGCTGAAGTAAAAGCTACTAGGCCTAATGAGTTGAATACAAAATATGGCTTCAGAGGAGCCAAAATGCTCAGTATAAATTGTCAAAATGACTTTTTAAAAACAACTTATCGAATCATAATTCATTCACACATATACTCGTACTAAAATAAAAATCATAATTAGTAACAGAAATTAACAAACTACTTTCCGTTCCGCCTTGGCGCGCGCGGGCCGGGCTCCCAGGATCCGGTAACCAATCCAACGGCCCGTATCGGCGGCTCGTGACGCGTCCTAACTAATCAGATCACGCGAGCCTAGATATCAGGGCACGGCCTGATTTGGACGGGGAGAAGCATTCTGCATTCAGATTGGACAAGACCAAGAACCGCGAGGGCGAATTCATCAGGTGCGCGCAATCCTCCTTCCCATCTCTCAAATCACCCGTATGTACCTTTCGATTCGGTTGCGCCTTGTTGATTTCATCCGCGTTCTTGCTGAATCCATGCATCTCTGTACTATATAGAACAGGGGTTTTCTTGGTGTTTCTCGTTAGATCGCGTCGCCTGTTGTTGTGCTGAATGTTTGGCCGGTTAGAATTCACAAGTAGGGAGGGGTGCTTTGTTCAAGATCCAGTTGTTCAGAATTCAGATCTGGCGCCATCTTGATGCGATCTTGGTTGGGTTCTGCGGGGATTCGATTTACTTCTGGGATTTTTTTTTTCCAAAACAGTACTATTCTAGCGTTCTGCGAGAGGAGTTAAAATGTCACACATCACTTCTGAGGATGGACCTCGATAGGATGGTCTGTGTTTCAGGATTTGCCTGATAGATTACTGACACCCATGGCCTGCCCTGCTCCATGTTGTTCGGTGTGAACTTCCCTTCTTGCTTGCGGGGGATTGCGTCATTACAACTATAATCTATATTGTTGTTAAGAGCAACTCCAACCGGTTCTTTATCCTGCTCTTCATTGTATATTTACCTAATATAACTCAAGAAATGGACTCCAACCGGTTCTTTATCCTCCTCTTCATTTTTATCGAGTCGCTATTTTCTCCCGGCCGCTAGCTAGATTTGGCGAGCGCCTCCTCACTCGCTTCTCAAATAGCTAGGCCATTGGAATGCTAACTCAAATAGAGAGCTGAAAATAATAGCTAGCCTCTTCATCCCAGGAAATAGAGAGGGAGAAATGACTAATAGGATAAGTTGCTCTTAGGCTTTCACACAAGCAATTGTTGTCATGTGATGAAACCGTGTATTGCAATGTATGCTGTTGTGCCATGCCAGAGCTTGTCTAATGTTAGTCCATGCTTCTGCATGCGCACGCGTACTAGTATTTTAGTAGATTAGGATCTTTTATAGTTTTACATAGGCAGCATATCAGGTCAATGGGTGTTTTGGCCAATCCCCCAAGAACGAGGCTTTTTTCCAATACAGGTTTGGTGCTAATTTCGGTTTAGGTCTGGCAGTGGTAAATTTATCTTTATCTATTTCAGTTAATGTTGTATAGCACTCAGGAATCAAAATAAGAACTTATGGACTGTATTACGGGCATAAACAACAAAAACCGTTGCTTTTTTCTTGGTTCTGCAATGCAAAGTCAATTCTGAAAAGTAAACTTGGGATACCAATGTAGATTTCCAAGATGTGCACTTCTGTGAGATTTTGCGTTTTGGTTACATATTGCACAGAGAAGAAACTCGTGCTTATGAAATAGCATGTTTAGCAATTACCTTTTACTAGTGAATTAATTTGTCAATATTTTCATAGCATGTATCCGTCTCTTTCAAAACAAAAGACATAATTATTCTTTCCTGTCTATGCTCCCTTATTTATGTATACCCCTATAGTTCTGATGAACTTACTGATGATACCTTCTTCTTGATCAATGATCATTGAACTGTGTGTATGTTGTGGTCTTTCACAATACTAGTGTTGCAAGTCTTATACTTGAACCTCATGTTGCCATGCAGAGAGCTAAAACAAGATGGTGGCCAATGGTGACGCACCCGCTAGGGGGAGTGCAGCAGCAGCTGCAAGCTTGCGCAGGCGTAGAACCACCAGCAGTGCTGCCGCCGGAAGTGGCGCCAGTACAATGCTCCAGTTCTACACCGATGAGACTGCTGGGCGCAAGATGTCCCCGAACGCTGTTCTGATCATGAGCATAGGGTTTATTGCGGTCGTTGCTCTTTTGCATGTTTTCGGCAAGCTGTACCGCACCTCCAACTAGGTTGACATTACCATATATCCGTGCATGCAAAGTCTATCAACAGAGGAGCCCGTAGACTGATTATAATGGATAGCAAGTGAATATCAGATTATGAAAAGATTTTGTTGTTATAGAATTTTATATACCTTACAATGCTGAGATCTTCTGGCTGAATCCTTGCAAGTCTTGTTCGGTCATTGCTTCCTTATTCCAGTTATTCTTGCTTATGTTAGTTTCCAGGGGTGGAGCTAGGATTGGAACATAGGGGGCAAGAAGAGACATGAGTTTACAATGATCCTATAAAGTATTGATAAAAGTACAATTTTGTATTGATGCTTCCAAAAATAAGCTATGTTTAAAACTTTGATGGACCTTCGTGTATGAACCGTGAGGTTGCATCGTTTAATCTCTACTATTTAAAAAGGGAAGTTAATGATAATTCATTCTACTTTGTAGTTCATCTGTCTTCTAAACCCATCGAATCCACACCATCCATCATTAATTCAAATCAAAGGTCTAAAACCCACAAGGGGCCGCACCCCTGCACAAGTCCCACCCACGCTCCTCCGGTACCCTACTTCACCGCAACTCTCGCGCCCACCGCCCCCCTCACATGATCCTTCGCCTCGATCCCCCACTATCCCCATCTATCTCCCTCCTCGCCACACTGCGCCGCCACCTCCTCCTTCCCACCTCGGGCGGCCTTCTCCTCGCCACCCCGCACCGCCTCCTCCCCCACTCATGTAGCACCCGTCCCCCTCCCCCCGTGCCACCTTTTCCTTCCTAGCATCGCCCCTCCTCCAACTTATCACTCCTGCCTCTGATGCGCCTCCTGCTCCTCCGCCCCTGCAGGCCACCGCGGCTCCATGTTGGTTACAATCCTGATATGTAAGTAGTTCAGCAGTGTGTGTTCGAGTGCTCATGGTTGTAATCAAGTATTCGTGGTCGTAAACGAGTATCCAATACTCGTAGTTGTGTGTGTGTGGTCGTAGGTGCTAGTACTTGTAGTCGTGTGTGCGGTTGTAAGTAGCTGTGGTCGAAAGTTGTCGGACCTCAGGTTAGCAAACCCTGATCCTCTGTGATTCCACCGCATTATTCCCTGGATCAGTAGATAGTGCTCACAGATACATTACTGTATATCAAAATATATTATGCGGAAGCGTAAATAATACAGTAATACTTACTAATGGGCCGATTAGGCCGAAAACGATAGAATGCAGCAGCGGAAACTTCACGCAAGTGGGACCCGCAGGACTTGCCCACAGGCAGCCAACTGGGGTTCGCGACCTAGTCCATGGCCTCATCGTCTTCCAGCTCTGTCGACCCTTTTTGAGCATCGCAGGGCTTGACATTCCTGTTCTTTCCGACTGAGTGATGGCAGTTAAGCAAGAATGAGTACGATGATACTCAGCAAGCCACCACACAGGATGCAATAATAATAGATGCAAGACTGTCAAAGGAGGCTTGAGGCTCTTTTATTTGCTTAATGCGACATTTGCAATAATCATAATTAAAATTCCTATGACTTGGCATTTTATAAACATGCTTTAAAGAGTTTGGAATTGTGCAATATTTATAGCGGTGTAGGTTCCATCCACCGATTACATGGTTCCATCCACCTATGCTAGCTTTTGATCATTATGCCATTTCCATATTATCAACCACGCTGGAGTACGTCCCTCTAGGAAAAATTCAAAGTCAGAGTACATCCCTTTGATAGGTTTTGGTCCCACCCACAAAGGTTTGTGAAATAGAACTAACTCGAGTAAGTTCCCATGTCCGCCCTTGACCGTGGGCACGGCTGCTCGAACAGTTTTACACTCTGCAGAGGTTGTACACTTTCACCACAAGAGATAAGTCATCTTAATAGCCAACATGCTTCCTTAGGCATGAGACCCAGATGGTTTATCACAAAGCCTTTACCTTACTCCGATTTAGCTAGATACCACCCCGCTGAGGTTTCCCGCTGAAGGGTTACATCCGCCACAATAAGCCCCTCTTGCGCCGTATGAGTAAACCAAAGACTCGCACCCATCTTCCGTGATGATATCTGAACTAAACCTTTGCAAGTTAATCAGCTAGGTCGTACCCATATAGACTTGTGGTTGTACTGTTTTACACCAGGAGGTCATCACAAGATTCAGTCCTTAATTCGTCCGGGCGGTCCTTTCCACAAACCTCAAGTTCTCATGCGACATCAGCACCATCCACTCTCACCAACCGTCCGAACAGGTATAGCAGGTTTTTAGGGTTTTGAGAAGCATAAAATAAGTAATCATAAAGTATTCAGCCACGTACATCCCGTGACTGCCCCAAAACAAGTTCTTATGTTTTTGAAGATTGATGATCATGGCGACTAGCGCCCTGGACTTTGACACGACTAGCATGGCATTTAATGCGACTTATAGCTAGTAAGATTATCATTAATTTCTATGGTGACAAGGATCAGGTAATTCAAGTATCAAGGGATGGCATAATAAATTTAATACAACATCAAGTGGGCATGTAGCTACCTTAAGCTTTGACATATATTTGCATAATAAATTAAGCATGCAAGTTAATATTTTAAAAGAACATAATTTTGCATAAAATGTAGGATCAATATGATCAAAGTGATGACTTGCCTTGCTTGTTTTACCACAGCCTTGATTGCTCTAATTCAAAGCCTTCTCAGTCATTGATCTTAATTTTACTAGTCCTCACTTTTACCCGAGTCTTGGTCTTGTTCGAATCCGTCGTCCTGTTGAGTCTTCAGATTCTAATACGCGGCAAAGAAAAGAAAGACCAAATAAATCCAAACACTTTAAATGCCCAAGTTAATTTAAATTATACATTTATTACGATTTGAGAATAGAAGGATGATTCGGGTTAGTGTGCCGTAAGTAAGCTGTGATAGATGAATTAGGCGAAGGAATGAGGTGGCAGAATAGCTTTACCGTGAGGGAAAATTTAGAATAAGGAGGGACCAAAATGAAGAAGTATCTACAGGAATATACCCCCTTTTGAAAAGGTAGAGGTCAAAACATAGCTGATCGGGGCAATGCGAGGTTCGACCATTTATTGGATAACCTTCTCATTATTAATTTTATATTTATCAAGGAAGTCCCGTGAGTCAGGCAGGACTTACGGACAGATAAAAGGGGCTAGCGAAGATAGTGAAGAGCAATTGAACTTTGTATTTTTAGGATGCGGGAGCTTTACAGGAGATGAGTAAGTTTAATTATTTAATGAAATTTGATATTTCATGAGGCGATATTTATCTGAGATTGCAGTAGCCAGCTTAACAAATCATTATGTTAATGGCTTAATCAAATGATGGGTTAGCCATTTCAGTCTAGTCGTTATTAGGAGCAAAGTTAATCAGCCAGCTTATTATCAATTATTATTAGATATGGCCAACGATTATGTTTTACTAAAAGAGATGCTATGACTTTATAGGGATATTTTTAATAAAGCTATTCCTTTTATTATTAATTGCTCTCGACTATCGAATTTAAATCCTGAGATAATGATTGGAGATTTGGATGCTAGACAAAAATTAAGGATTGCCCTCTCTTGTTTAAGAATTCTTAATCGTGAGCATATGTTATTTTAAATCTTAGCATTTTAAGATAAATGTTGAAGTTTGTGCCACAATTATTTTAAGCACTTTTGAAAAGATAGCTTTCATGATTGTAGAGACGAGTAAACCACACTTGATATTTTATGTGGCTTGCCAAAGATTATTTCAAGCACTAATAAGAGAGATGGCATGATTTTAAAGATGAACAATTTATGGTCAATATTTTATGTGGCATAATCTTGTTAAATCGATTTACTTAGTTAGCATAGACTTGGACAAGATCATATGGGTATGGATCTTTTATCAAGTTTCAAAACTAAATCCTTTGTCCAAGATGTTGTTATCATTATTATTATTATTACTTTATTAACTTTATGTTAGTTTCTTAGTATTAGAAAAATAGTTCATGCCAGGAGCTTACTTTAATTAACTTTAACTTATTAATCTGGCATACAATTGACCCATGCTTAGTTTTTTGTTTAATCGCATTAATCTTCTTCATTAGTAATTTATAAATAATTCTTATTCTTACTCTCATTCACAATGTATCTTTATATGCAATTTAATCAAATTTAAGTCTTTAATTCCATTTCATAACCCTTTTAGTGCAATCTCACAATTGAATTTCATTCTCATTTTTATTTGCAATTTATAATTTGAGATGCCTGCTACCACTGAGATGAGAGGATGCAAGTGATACATATTTACCAGGTGCTAATCTTTAATGGGTCCACATGTAATAAGAGAAGGAGACAGAAAAAGGGTCGTGTCGGTGAGGCAGAGCGTAACCGAAGCAGAGGAGGGAGGCACCGGAGCTGGGCGACGCCGACGCCGGCCAGAAGCGGCCGGAGGGGGGCGACGACCGGCGAAACGGAACGCCCCGGCGACGAGGAGGCTCTGGTGGCGGTGGCTTGGCCGGGCGGTGCCAAGGCGGGCGGGCGGCGCCCAGCGGCCGGCGGTGAGGGAGAAGAGAGGCGCCGGCGGCCGAGCGCGAGGGGGGAGGAAATGAGGCGCGCCCGAGCACGAGGGGAGTATGGGTAGCTCACCTGGGCGACTGAACCGGCCGGAGAGAGGCTGCAGTGGACCGGCGACGAGCACAGGCGGCGGCGCGGGGAGACGACCGTGGTGGGGTCGCGTCGGCGGGGGAGAGCGCAGGCCGTCGGCTTGGGAAGCCTCGGGGTGCCGAGGTGCTACTCCCACCGCGCGGAATCGGCCCAGGGCCAATCGAGGAGGCGGCGGTGGCGAAGACGGCGGCGGCCGGCCGGAAGCGGGGAAGAAGTGCGTGTGGTGTGCTTGGGCGACGGTTTTGCAATTAACCGCGTGGGGAGGCCGGAGACGACCCGAGGCTTGATGTGACGCGGTCGATTGGTGGAGGGGTGGCTGGAGCGGCGGAATCGGCGTGAGGTGGCGGTGGCCGCGCAAGCTGGGTAAAGGGAAGGAAGGAAGCGGGCAATGGGGAGGAGGTGAGTCCAGATCCTTTATAGCCGGGGAGAGACGGCGAGCGAGCGATGCGGGCATGGGCGGGTATGCTTGGCGGCATGGCAAGGAGTACCGTCGGCATGGCGCTGCTGCGTCAGCGGCATGGCGCAGCTGCGTGCCGGCATGGGCGACGGGGAAACCAGGGCAGCTAGGCGCGGCCGGGGCGGCTAGCGCGCGGGTGGGCCGGGCAAAGCAAGCATGGAGGGGCGAGCGGCTTGGCGCGAGAGAAGAGGGAGGAGGAAGAAGGAAGAAGAGAGGAGAGCGTGGGGTGGGCTGCAGCCAAAGGACAGAGGAAAAAGAAAGGAGCGGGCGAACTGGCCTGGCGAGAAAAGAAGTGGACTGGGCCTGGAGGGGATTTTAAGGATTTTCCTAACTTGGATTTCTAGATTTTATTTTGCAGTTGGATTTTCAATTTTGAAAACTTGGTTCAAAATTTTGAATTTGACAATTAGATTTTAGGATTGGCAGATTTCGGACAAATAATTCTCTTAGTTTTCAGAATTTGAAATCCTGGATAATTAAATTGGATGGAAGCATTTTATGGCAAATTATCAAATTCCGCTCTTGGTTTTTTTGGAGTATCTCGATTTCAATTTAAATTTGTAATGGAGACTCCCGGGTAAGGTTGGATCTTCTAAAATTTTAAATTTTGATATCTTGATTCCCAGGTTTGAATTTTATTAGTCGGGCTTTCGACTAGAAATCAATTCAAGAAATTCGAGTACACCAAAAACTTTTTGAGAAACTCGGGAGAAACAAATAAAATATTTTATGATTTTTGCAATTACAGCAGTCCCCTTTTTGGGATGTTACAAAAGTCATATGTCCGAGTACTCGTGTCTAGTACTCATCTGCAGCTAGTCGGGGTCGAGTGGTCGTGTTCGAGTCTGTAGCAGTCAGAGTCTGTAGCGTGTGGTCTTAATACTCTACGTGATTGTAAGACTGTGTTTTGCGGTTGTAGTTGAAGAAGTAATCGACTGAGTGATGGTCATAGTAGTGGTTACAGCCTGAGTCAATAAGTAGTTAAGAGGATCCAGTCGTGCAGATCATGGAGGAATTTCAGGACTTAAGCGCATGATTGTAGGTAATGGGTGGTCTGCATAAGCGATCGGTTGTTTCTATTTAAAGCATCTCAATCGAATATAATAACTGAGCCATTTGCAGTAGTCATTTGTCTCCTGAAAACTTGTATTTGTTTCTTGAGAGAAATAAAAAATACAAGAGAGAGCGAGTGAGAAGTCTCGAGAGATCTCCAACAGTTGGTATCAGAGCGTGGTACGGCCCCAAGTGATGCCGAAGATGATGCCGCATGGTGATGGCTCGTCAAGTGGCGCCGCTGCGAATGGCGGCTTTGACGACGTAGCGACAGCGAGGTTCCACTGCTACGCGGCATGACGAGGATGAAGATCCTCATGAAAGCTCATGGCGTATGGGATGTGGTCGATCCCAAGAGCTCGACCAAGGTGGTCGATGAGAAGAAGGATCAAATGGCCTTAGCGATTATCTCCCAAGGACTCAATGATGAAACGTTGATGCAGGTTGTAGAGAAGGACACCTCCCTTGAGGTCTGGACAACGTTGTGTTCCATAAACGTGGGCGCTGAGTGCGTCAGGGAGGCAAGGATCCAAACTCTGTGCTGGAAGTTTGAAAACCTCAACATGCGTGATGCGGATTTGGTGGCCGACTCCGCTGTAAAGATCACGCTGCTTGTTGGCCAGATCTGAGAGCTTGGAGAGAAGATGGAAGAGAAGTACATCGTGAAGATGCTGCTACGAGCGGTGTCCAACAAGTTTATCAATATTGCTTCATCCATGGAGCTATTTGATGAGATTAATAGCATGACCTTGGAAGAGGCCATCGGGTCCCTAAAGGCGCACGAGGAGCACCTCAAGGGACGTGAAACACACATGGAAGAGCATGTTTTCATGCCAAGAGAAGGTGGCTCATCACGAGGGCAAGGGCGTGGCTGCGGTCGAGGATGCAGAGAAGCTGGGCGCAGAGATACAAGCAAGGTGCATTGCTTCGATTGTGGAGAGTTTGGGCATTACTCGTTGATGAGGACATGACCCCTATGGATACAACCATATTTGCTATGCTTGTTGTCCTAATTACAAGATTTCCTACGCATCGCATAAATTATAACGTGAGCTCGTTTCAAAGAGGTTTCACTTTGTTTGACAAAGAACTTATGATATTGCATAATGAGACTTTGTTGCGTTTGTTATTAGGTACCGACATTTATGATGAAGATCATGCAATACGTGAGGCTACACATATGCTAAAACCGAGGACGGTTTTCTATCAAGAAGGGGAGGATGATGTGACCACGCCACAAACACATACGACAATAGCGCCCAATATCAAGATTGAACTAAAGGTGAATTCGTTTCTTCAGCCTTCAGATGTTACTAAGAATAGACCGCTACCTAATGCAAGTGATTTAATTGTGCTTAGGAACTTGGGAAAGGATGAAGGAAAGGGACATGGAGTCCTGGACATGCATGGAAGGAATAATGGAGGTCACCACGTCACTTTGGGACCAAGTCAAGCACGAATTCGAGTTGGACACGTTTTGGAATCAGACTCGGACTGCTGTGATGGTACCAAGTTCAAACGGGCATAACTTCCTCATACGGACTCCGTTTGGGACGTTCTTGTACTTCATGGAAAGCTTATGAAGTCTACTTTCCAAAGGATTCAACCTCATCTTCAAATTCTATCCGAGCCGGCCGCAATCGTCAAAAGAGTCCACGTTGGTCACGTACTGGAATCGGATTCGGACTGCTGCAATGGTGCAAGTTTAAACGGACATAACTTCCTCATACGGACTCCGTTTGGGACGTTCTTGTACTTCATGGAAAGCTTATCAAGTCTACTTTCCAATGGATCCAATCTCATCTTCAAATTCCATCCGACCCGGCCGTAATCATCAAAATAATTCACGTAGGTTTCTGAGTCCGAGTCAAAAGGTGCTGCGCCACCTCCACTTGGGCCCATGGGCCTTGTAACCTAGGGTGTACCCTTTGGGACGCCTCCTGGTTGTTTTCACTATATAGGAGCCGCCGTCTCCGTTTCTAGGACTTAGGTTTTGTTTAGATCAGTTTAGCCCTTGTGCAAACTCCACGTTCTCTTGTGTCGGCTAGACCAACAGATTCGTGTTACGTAACCTCAACTATCCTTGTGCGACTTTTATATCTAGCAAGTTTCAGGTTGCTCACTATCCTTGTTCTTGCGTGTTCTTCGGTTGCATGCAGGAATAGACCTCGTGGTCAGGTCAACCATGTTCTTGGCACGGTTGATAACATCTTGGGGTTGGTTCAGCGATTGCTAAGGCGCAAGTGACGTCTCGTCACGGTTGTAGTCGGATCGCAAGAGTCATCTCCACCAAAATCGATAGTTATCATCCTATCGGAAGATCGACCCCATCGCCTCATCAGTTGGTATCGAGCTTCAGTTGGCGGTAGGAATTTCTTGTATCCTTAGTTAGTAGATTGATTTTTATTTCCCATAGTCCAGAAAAATTGCCCCACAAAAAGAGTTAATTTCCGCTGTCCAAACCCCGTTGTGCTTTTCAATCTGTTAGTTTTGGTTTGCTAAATTGAATTTGTGTCCGTTTTAGCTTTGTCTAGTTGCTGGTCATATCTTTGTTCCAAGAAAAATCCAAATAAAAAAAAATTCCCCCACCCCAAACCCTAATTCCAATTTCGGCTGATCTGTCCTTTCTCTGCAGCCGCCACCAAAAATGCCATATCTTTTGATTCCGAGATTATTTTTGAGTGAGACCACCGCCATTAGATTCAAAATTTATCATCCATCTATCTGCAAAATTTCACGTCATTCCAGCAAGGCAGTTAAGAGATATCTGCGGTGCAAGTTCACCTAAAAATTCAGATTGAATCTGCAACAGCCGGCACTTGTGAATTTTGTGCGAATTTGTCGGTCGGTTTACAGAACTTGGCCCCAAAACAAAAGTTGTAGAAAAAGCCGTCAGGAAACGGAGAAAAAAAGAATCATTGAAAAAAAGGCAACTGACAAAAAGTTACGGCCGAAATACCGACTTGCTGTCTAGTGGACAGAAATCTTCAGTTTCCAAGTTTTGGGTCAATCCTTGTGCCCTTCAATTCCAGATTGCATTCAATTGAATTATCTTGTATTTACCACTCCTATACATTACCATACACATATTTTAGCCTTCTTCCATCCTTGGTTGATCAGCAACATAGGCTAAGTGCTAGATACGAACTATAATTCAATTCTGTGCAATTTCTGAAATTAATTGATTGTTTTCCTTTGCTACAAAATACATAGCCTATCCAAGCTCCACTTTTCTACTAACCGAACAGGTCTCGCTGTGCCTTGCAATCTCTTTACTCATCACTTGAGTTAGATTTATCACGAACCAGCCACCGGTTGCACCACCTGCTTGTTTTGGTAAGAACTTGTAAGAATTTGGTAAGAGCTTGAGAGATGCGTGACTTGATTTGAGCCTCCATAACCTAGTAGTTGATAGGAACATTTACTTGTGATTTGTTTCCTTGTTTTCTACTAACAATGACAGCTTGAGAAAATTGGTAGATTATGATGTCATCGCGGGCAGATTTGAACTTGAAGGGAAACAATTACTGTATATATCTTGCCACTCACCGCCGAGTACGTCGTCGACTACTTCTTGTGGGTTACTATGATGGATAGCTACTTTGAAAGACAAGATCTTGATCCTTATGAGAAGATGAGCTTGGCAAGGACGGCGCTGATTGGTGATGTTCAACATTGGTGGTCAAATCTCGAGTTCCACTATATATACACATGGGAGGAGATGAAAAGAAATTACGACATCGTTTTGTACCTCCAGCACTCACGGTCACAAGCGAGGTGGAACCTGAGGTAATTGAAAATGTTGATATTGTTTTGGTTCCTACTCCATCTACAGATACCACCGAGATACTCGAAGAGGTGAAGGATGATCCGTGCATCTTATGCCATTAGAGGAGAAGTTTGAGGTACCTACACTATCCGATGAGGACGATAATGACAAAGGTATCGATTTGGTGCTACAACAAGACATAGATCAACCTTGTGAGTATATACCGCTGTAGTGCAATTTTTGATATTCCTTGTGTTGACTTGAACGAACCATATGCTGATCTAAATGCTCATAATTTTGCACATGTTGAATTAATTACACATAAGGAAGTATTTGATAGAATATCTCCTGCTGATGCATTGTGCTATATCATGCTTAATGAGGCCGTTAGTTTGGATTGTGCTATGGAGAAAGTTTCTGAACTTGCATGTTCAAATTCTTGTTTAGTGCCTACACCCTGGTATAAGTTTAATTTGATTGAGATTATGGTGTAGACAATCAATTTTTGTATATCGAATATGCATAACTTGTGATCACATGGATGAATTGAAGCTTGCTGTTTTAGACAACAATTCTTGTGTGTTGAATCTTGTTCAATATGAGAGGAGTAAAATTTAGTATGCATCCAATGCCTATGTGTTCATCTCTTTTGCATCATCTAGTATGGACAATCTGAATAAAGATGATGAATTATGGAAGAACACACAAATCTCTTCACCCTTGCTGGATAAATTTGCTATTGCTCCATTGGGATATGATTATATGGATGAACTATGCTTAATTCCAAAAGTTGTAGCTTTGCCCATATGTGCCACCACTTCAAGTTTACAACTTCAGATATTTCAATTGCATAAATGCTTCACTTACATTTGCAAATCTAGTTGCAATAATTGTTGTGTGAGAAATTTTAATTTGGTCATTGACATATATGATTACTTTTGGGTTAATAATACAATGAGCTTTTATGATTCCTGCTGTGTTATAGCATTAATTGTGCAACAACGAAGAACCGTTAAAACGGATGACATATACATATACCATGCATACACCTTGGCTTCTTTGTTACCATACTTTCAGTTTATCAAAAGCCGAGGACGGCTTTGTTTTCAAGAAGGGGAGGATGATGAGGACATGACCCCTATGGATACAACCATATTTGCTATGCTTGTTGTCCTAATTACAAGATTTCCTACGCATCGCATAAATTATAACGTGAGCTCGTTTCAAAGAGGTTTCACTTTGTTTGACAAAGAACTTATGATATTGCATAATGAGACTTTGTTGCGTTTGTTATTAGGTACCGACATTTATGATGAAGATCATGCAATACGTGAGGCTACACATATGCTAAAACCGAGGACGGTTTTCTATCAAGAAGGGGAGGATGATGTGACCACGCCACAAACACATACGACAATAGCGCCCAATATCAAGATTGAACTAAAGGTGAATTCGTTTCTTCAGCCTTCGTATGTTACTAAGAATAGACCGCTACCTAATGCAAGTGATTTAATTGTGCTTAGGAACTTGGGAAAGGATGAAGGAAAGGGACATGGAGTCCTGGACATGCATGGAAGGAATAATGGAGGTCACCACGTCACTTTGGGACCAAGTCAAGCACGAATTCGAGTTGGACACGTTTTGGAATCAGACTCGGACTGCTGTGATGGTACCAAGTTCAAACGGGCATAACTTCCTCATACGGACTCCGTTTGGGACGTTCTTGTACTTCATGGAAAGCTTATGAAGTCTACTTTCCAAAGGATTCAACCTCATCTTCAAATTCTATCCGAGCCGGCCGCAATCGTCAAAAGAGTCCACGTTGGTCACGTACTGGAATCGGATTCGGACTGCTGCAATGGTGCAAGTTTAAACGGACATAACTTCCTCATACGGACTCCGTTTGGGACGTTCTTGTACTTCATGGAAAGCTTATCAAGTCTACTTTCCAATGGATCCAATCTCATCTTCAAATTCCATCCGACCCGGCCGTAATCATCAAAATAATTCACGTAGGTTTCTGAGTCCGAGTCAAAAGGGTGCTGCGCCACCTCCACTTGGGCCCATGGGCCTTGTAACCCTAGGGTGTACCCTTTGGGACGCCTCCCCTGGTTGTTTTCACTATATAGGAGCCGCCGTCTCCGTTTCTAGGACTTAGGTTTTGTTTAGATCAGTTTAGCCCCTTGTGCAAACTCCACGTTCTCTTGTGTCGGCTAGACCAACAGATTCGTGTTACAGAACCTCAACTATCCTTGTGCGACTTTTATATCTAGCAAGTTTCAGGTTGCTCACTATCCTTGTTCTTGCGTGTTCTTCGGTTGCATGCAGGAATAGACCTTCGTGGTCAGGTCAACCATGTTCTTGGCACGGTTGATAACATCTTGGGGTTGGTTCAGCGATTGCTAAGGCGCAAGTGACGTCTCGTACGGTTGTAGTCGGATCGCAAGAGTCATCTCCACCAAAATCGATAGTTATCATCCTATCGGAAGATCGGGACCCCATCGCCTCATCACTCGTATGAGTGTCCTGCGAAAGAGAAGGAGAAGAAAGCACTTCTGTGTGAAGCACAAAGCGATGACAAACCAGCTCTTCTCTAAAGACTTGTGGAGCAGGACGTGTCAAGATTAGGGGGAAAATTGTTGGTTATAATCTTGACAAGTAGTTCAACAGTGTGTGTTCGAGTGCTCGTGGTCGTAATCAAGTACTCGTGGTCGTAAACGAGTATCCATCACTCGTGGTTGTGTGTGTGATCGTAGGTGCTTTATCTTAGCAAAGAAAGTTCTAAACTAGGAGCCATCCACAACTATCTCCTAAGCTTCAACTATTTTTCATAATTCTTATTTTCTTAGCCATGTGCTAGACATCAAATCGTGCTACGACCATCCCAAGCAATATGCTTAAGAGAGTGGTCTAGGTCATTTAAAACTCCCCTTGAGAAAGAATTGGTGAAATTAGTTTTCCCACGAAAAGATTATTTTGAATTTTCTTGACTTAGTTCAAGAACAAAAGAGCTAATACTAACTCACGTTTCAATAAAGAACTAGTATAGCTTAGTCTAGAGCTAAATTTAGGTTTAAGACTCAACTTAGCCTATTTGACATTGCATTAATCATAGGAGGGTCTCTAGAGCAAAATTAGTCATAAGATCTAACAAGATATGATTTAATTCAAGTTTATCATATTTAATAAAGCTAGCATGCTAAAAGTTAAGCTATACATAGAAGGATATGATAAATCTAGCAAACTAACATCAGACATGGCAAGATGTAAAGTAAGACATCATGTTACATAAGGATAATAGTAAAAACTATATGTATTTACACTACATTGCCATTTGTTGAATTTAAAATGCAACATGATATAATGGATGCAAAAGAGTCAAAATCCCCCTTAAAATAGGTCAAAAGAACTAATAACCCCTAACTCTCCTCGCAAAGAAGCAAAACGGGAAGAATCAAGAGGCTTAGTGAAAATATCCTCAACCTGCTGCTCGGACTCTACAAAGTGAAGCACAATATTATCCTTCTCTACATGGTCTCTAAGGAAATTGTATCAAATATCAATATGCTTAAGCCTAGAGTGTTGCACTAGGTTTTTAGCAATGTTTATGGCACTAGTGCTGTCACAGAAGAGAGAAACACTATCTAAGGCTAACCCATAGTTCCATAAAGTAGATAAGATCCAGAGAATCTGAGAACAGCTACTAGCAGTAGCTATATACTCCGCCTTGGTAGTGGATTGTGCAACAAAGGACTGCTTCCTAGATGACCAAGAGATAAGGGATGTGCCTAAGAAGTGACAAGTTCTAGAAGTACTCTTCCTATCTACTCTACACCTCGCAAAATTAACATCAGAAAAGCCCGAATCGATAGTGCAGAATTAGAAGAATATCAGAGTCTAAAATCAAGAGTGCTCTAAAGATACATGAAGATGCGATGCACTGCTTGACAATAAGAGATACAAATGAAAGCCTGAAATCAAGCGCACAGACACATAGCAATATGTCCGGCCTCGATGATGTGAGGTAGAGGAGAGAGCCGATCATGCTGAGGTACTCTTTCTGGTCCACGAGCATCCTTATCAGGATCCAATACGGTAGAAGTGGTAATGGGAGTAGACATAGGTTTACTACTTCCAATATAGAAGCGCTGAAGAAGATCCTTTGTGTACTTGCTTTGATAAATGAAGGTCCCTTTTTTCAGTTGTTTGACTTAAAGACCAAGGAAGAAGGTTGGGTCGCCCATCATACTCATCTCGAATTCTCTGCTCACAGGATCTGAAAATCTGGATACCAAAGTATGAGAAGGACCACTGAATATGATGTTATCTGCATAAATCTGAACAAGCAAGAAGTCACTACCATGTCTGAGAATAAACAAGGTTTTATCAGAGTAAACAAGGTTTTATCTACCATTCCCATTTTAAAATCATTCTTAATCAAGAAACTCTTAAGTCTATCAAACCGAGCTCTACAAGTTTGCTTTAATCCATACAAGGCTTTGGAGAACTTACACATATGATTTGAGAACTTGGGATTTTCAAAATCAGGAGGTTGCTTGACATAGATCTATTCTTTTACGAAACCATTAAGAAAAGCACTCTTGGCATCTATTTGAGCTTAAAGCCCTTAGACACCACGAATGCTAGCAATATACGAATGGCTTCTAATATAACTACAGGTACAAAAGTCTTTTCAAGTCTAAGCCCTCTAAGTGGGAATAATCTTGAGCTACAAACCTAACCTTATTGCGAACTATTAACCAACCCTCACTTTGTTTATTTTTTAAAACCCATTTTGTTCCAATTATATTATGATTAGGTGGAGTATCAACTAAGGTCTAGACTTAGTTTGTTTCAAAAATTTTAAGTTCTTCATGCATGGCATTAACCCAAGTGGAATCAGATAACACATAGAATGACATCTTGGGGTTTAAAAGACACAACAAAAATAGAATATGCATGAGAATTTGGAGAAATAAACCTACAGCAAGTAACTCGCTCATGGAGTCCCCAATCATCTGATCCTAAGGGTGTCATCACTAAATATGAAGAGGAGGTCTTGGTATAGATGTAGCCTCTATCTCATGGACTGTGGAGATATGTGAAGAGTCACTCAAAGCGTCGGTGAAAGTGGGAGGAGGCTGCTATGCTGAAGCTGGAGAAGTAGGAGCAGGCTCTTCAACCAACTCAAGAATGACTAGATAATGGATTGGGTCCTCATCCTCTATATCAGAGTCATCGATGAAGATGCTCCCCTTATCATCGTGTACCTGTGTACCTGCATTGTTAAGTCTGATATCAGGACTAGCCTTATCAAAAGCGACTTCATAAGTCTCAACAATCTTGTTAGTACCCAAATTAAATACACAGTAGCCATGAGAATGAGCAGGACATCTAAGAAAAATGCCATCATAACATCTAGATTTAAATTAATTCAAGTTGCCATATTTGATAATGAAGCACTTGCAACCAAATATCTTGAAATGGAAGATGCTAGGCCTATGGCCAAATATAAACTCAAAAGAAGTCTTGCGTATGGCTGATCTCAAGAATATCCTATTGGACACATAGCAAACGGTAGAGATCGCCTCAGCCCAAAACCGCCTAAGGGTGCTGTGCTCATCTAGCATGGTTCTAACCATATCTACAAGGGTTCTGTTCTTTATTTCTACATCCCCATTCTGCTGGGAAACTTTAGGTGGTGAGAACTAGTGCTCTAATTCTCTCTCAGTGCAAAAAGTGGCAAATGATAAGTTCTTAAATGCTGTGCCATTGTCACTCCTAATGGTTCTCAAGGTTCCTGGGAGGTCAACTGCTAGTCTAAGGACGAACTCTCTAAAGAAGCAAAAAGTCTCATCCTTAGAAATCAGAAAATACACCTAAGAATACCTAAAAAAGTCATCTACAAAAACAAGCACATACCACTTCCTTCCTGTAGACTGGACTCTAGAAGAAACAACTGTGTCTAAGTGAAGAAGCTATCCAGGTCCATCTATCATCACAAAAGTAAAAGGTGGATGAGAAGCAGAAACCATCATACATATCTACAAGGTGTGCATAGTAGGTCTCTAGCACACTTAAGCCTAGCTAGTCCTCTAATTAGGTTCTTGCTACTAACTCTAGTCAAGTGGTCAAAGCCTGTATGTCCAATCCTATGTTTCCGAGCCTACGATACCACAACACTAAGTCATAAGAGTCAGAAGCCACAAGACACCTAGGGCTAGAGGTAGAAAAGATACTGAAATCAACAGTAAATATTCTCTCAAACTTAGAGATCCCAAGACATACTCACCCGAGGATACACTCATCACTCTTAAACCTCACTTCTAGACCCTCATAAAGAAACTCGAAGATAGATAGCAGATTATACTTTAGCTTACTTACCAAAGCGACGTCATTGAGCATGAAGTTGTTGTTAACGCGCACCATGCCCTTAGCTGTCATGGTTCTAGTAGAAGCATCCCCAAACATGATCAACTCGTTGCCAGATGCACGTGTGAGGAAGGAGAACAATCTAGAATCTCTGGTCATATGTCGAGAACAACCGGAGTTAACAAGCCCACATCCTCCTTCCTTGCACACTAGACCTACAGGGCATAAGTAGGAAACATCTATGCCTTAGTACTGGGGTTAGTGATAAAAGACTTGAAAATCTAGTACTGAGCCACACGATGTCTAGGAAAAGCAGTAGAAGCAAAAAATAAAATGGTTAGATAGATAATCATGAGAATGCACACGAGAACCACCTAGCCCTCTTCGAATCGGCCTACCAAAAGGCCGGCACTCCCCCTAACTAGGTGCTCCCCGTGATCTACCCTCACGATATCCTAACCCAAAATGCTACCTAGAGCCACCAAAGGAGTCAAAGAAGTCATCTGCAAACCTAAGCCTATGTCTATAAAGAAAGACATGCTGCTTGGCTTTAGAGACACTCATGGGTGAAGGACTCCTCTAATAGACCTCAAAGCGCGTGCTCCATTCTTCCTTTGGACCTTGGTTCTATGGAAGCAGAACTCAACTATATGGCCACCTTTCTTACAGAAGGTGCAATGGTTCTTGACTTTTTGAGGGGTCTAACCTAATGAGGATGAAGCACCTGTCTTGCTAGAAGGGGTTTGGGCAAAACTTGCAGATCTAAAAATTATCTTAGATGGCTCAGGGGGTTCTACCTCAAACTTGCCACTTTCAACAACCCTCACAACTCTCTTCTTCACACTCACCTTAGATTAGTCAAACATTATGTAGAGATTCTTTTTCCCACTAGAAAATCCCTTAAGAGTCTTTTTGAGGTAGTTGTTTTCTTTGGCTAGGTTATCACATGTGGCACACTCATTTAACTTGGTTGCCCTACCATACCTTTCTTCATGAACAATTACCTCAAGCTTTAGAGCCTCACAAGACACACATGAGGAATTTTTAATCCTAGCAAACTGCTCTTGACCTTAAAGGCCTCATGCATTTCATTTAAATTGCTCCCAATCTCAGCACAAAATACACAAGAAATAGAATCAATGACCTTTTTTAGATGCAGTCATGGCTATGGATTTTTCAGTTTTAGCTTTCTCCTCAAGAGTCTTGTTAAGAACATCTATCTCAATTGTGAATCTCTGACAATTTTTACATGATGCAATACTAGAATGAATAACCATTTTAGTCATGTCTTTTATTTTGACTTTGTTATCCTCACAGTGAGAGAAAGTATGATTAGGATTAAACTTATGCATTTTCTTAAGAGCACTATCTAATTTTATCTCAAGAAAAGCACAATTTAAACAAAAAGATGAAATGTCATCTACAGGAATCAAGAGCACCCAAGATTTGGCATGCATTCTTAGAATTAAAGAAGGTTAGGCCAACAGCACGAAGATCATGAAGGATTTTGTTGAACCTTACCCATAACTCATTCAAAGATTCACTGGGATTTTGCTCAATCTTGGAGTATTCTTTCTTAAGTTGGTTCTATCTCACTTTTTTAATCGTGGTAGAGCCCTCATGGTAGTTAGTGAGAGTCTTCCAGATCTCATAAGCATACCTCAAATAAGCAACTCGCTCGAGTTCAGATTGGCTAAGCCCTTAAATTAAGAAATTGCATGTCTTGCTATTTGCCTCCACATCGGGAGAAATCACATCGTCATTGGCTGGCAACGCATAAGGATTCTTAACTTTGAGCCAAATTATGTGCCCTTGAGCCTCGATGTAGGCATGCATGCAAGATTTTGAATAAGAAAAATCTACTCTATCGAACACGGGTGGCTTCGTAGAATACTTGTCTGTTGCCATAGCTTGTAAGACCAGGTAAAATCTAAAAAGAGCTAACCAAGCTTTGATACCACCTGTAGAACCGGTATGGTAATAGAGAGGGGTGAATGGTGCCTTTAAATTTTTCCCCAAGTATTCTCTTAATATTTACTCCAATAGCAATGAGAAGCTATGAAGATCAAGAAGCCAAAAATCCAAAAATTCTTAGAACTAGAGAAACTTTTTGCCCGTAAAGTGAGATCAACACTATTTCAAATTCAAAAAACCATGTAACTTTTAATCCATCGATCTGAAAGACTTGAAACTTGAACTAAAACTAGTTCATGACCTTAGAAACCTATCTCAACCAAAAAACTTAAATAACTTGAGAGAATTGGGATATTTTGGTTTATGAAGCTTTGTTGCATCAAAATCGAGCAAAAACATAAAATTGAGCTAACTTTCAAACCACATGTCCAATCCTTTGAAATTTGGTATGCATATTTTGTAGGATATCAGAAACTTATTCCAATAAAAAATTAAGAACCTATTCCAAGAAAGTCGTTGCCTAAGTTCTGATCTTTTTTCGTTTGAAGTAGAGTATTTCAAGTGATAGGAGGTGTTGATTTTACTATTATATTTATGGATGTAATTTGATTTATAAACAATTTTCTAAAGGACAAAAGGTTAACTTATTTGAGGAAAATGGTTCAATTAACTCAATTACTAATTTGAAATCTCACTAGAGCCATTTATGCCTTGTTATTGGAATCTTTCATGAAATATAGCTCCATTATCAAGGGGCACGACGTGTTTGAATACCATTTGTAATTTTAACTCTGTAGAGTTGCCCAGCTTTACCCACAAAATTTCTTAATCTCTTAATACCATGCAATAGACACCCAACAGTTAGCATGCGATTGAGTTGAGAAAACAAGGTCTTTCCTGCTCTTCTCTTTGTATAGCCTCTACCCGGTAGGGACTAGGCCCACACATTGTTGGCATTACACTGGCCAACGTGGAAAGCATACAACCCAACTTCATGCGATCCTACCGTTATTAAGTATGGTTTTACTATTTCTATACCACCCCTTTTTACTCGCGGGCTATTCCACATCTAGAACCCCAACACCCTGTAGACATTCAATTAATTTGAGCAGCTACTAGATTAGATTTGATAAGTCAAAACTTATGTTTGAGCAACCACTATGTTCTTTACTCAGCATAAGATTCTAATCCTTACTTTTCACCATTTAGGCAACCGACCAAAAACCAATTACCTAGTGCACCACAACACTGCAACTAATCCAACCATAGCCTCCTCCCTAGGGTAAAGTCATGGACTCTAATCATCTCATGGCTTTCCACAACACATCCTTAACCCTAGTATCATTTTGTAATTCTACTGACAAAATACCGAATCTCTTAGTAGTGTAAAGCATTTGAGTTCTTAGTCAACCATGATATATTTTATAGTAATTTATTATTACTAAGGCTTGTTAAGGTGAATATAGCCATCAAGTAACATAGGCTTTTCTAGTGGTAGGATATAGCTAAATTATCATGTCATTCTAAACAATTATTTTAAATAAATAACAGTGTACAAATAAGGAATAATAAAAATATTGATAATTAAATAATTAAAGGATGCAGGTTCAACATAATGAAAAACATGTGACTTGCCTCTAGAGTCTCTAATTATTTCACAGTAGACTTCAAGTTTGACACCAACTACTTTATTGCACCTGTAACTCCTCCATTGACCAACTAGTTGAATCCGAATACTAGCGTAAGAGAGCGAATTCAAATGAGTTCCTACTTAGCATAATGCAAGTTGGGAACAAAATTTAATAAAATAGGCATAGAAAAATAGGTTTAGGTGGATAGGGTTCAAATGGTGCTTGGTTTGACTGAACGGAATTAAAAATGGGTTAGATGAGTTCGAGATGGTTGAAATGGGTATATTTGTATTAAATGGGTTTGTAAGAATAGTAATGGGCCTGAACGATATTAGGCATGGGGTCAATATATAATTTGGGCTAGCTAGGGTTTTATAAGAGTTTATTTAGACTAAACATAGTTGAGAATAGGCTTCATGGAGTCAAAATGGTCAAAATGAGTATAAATGTGCTTATTGGATTTTTGTAAACAGTATAGGGTTAACACTATTCAGAGTGGATAAGGTTTTATACTGTTTGCAATAGGTTAGCGTAGGAACAGTACCAGGTTTGGGTTTGGAACAGTATAGCTACAGTACTAGGCTAGGCCCGATTCGGATTTTGGCTCATGGACTGAACTAGCCTGGCCTAAAGCCTATTTGGTCCATTGTCTTCTTTCTTGGTTGCTACAATGCACCGAGCGATGGCGATAGTGAGCAAATTGAGTGCTGACGAATGTCATTGATGGCAACCGAGCGCTTGGTTGAGTTCCACTATGCTATGAGGTTCCATTTTGGCATTTGCGAGGTTCGGGGATTAGTGGTTGTGGCTCGCAGTGAGTGGAGCTCCTCGGGACATTCCCATGGCACAGGAACACTCAAGTGATTAGTGGTTGGTTGAGTTCCAAGCGCTTGGTTGAGTTCCACTATGCTATGAGGTTCCATTTTGGCATTTGCGAGGTTCGGGGATTAGTGGTTGTGGCTCGCAGTGAGTGGAGCTCCTCGGGACATTCCCATGGCACAAGAACACTCAAGTGATCCTCTGGCAAGGTTAAGGAGATTTTTAGCATCTACGACACCTTGGGATCACCATGGTATCAACTAACTTGGCTTGGGCGACTTAATATGAGCTGCCCTTGTGTGACCTATTCACACTGCGGTGGTGAATGGCGTTGGAGATGATGAGGCTAGGGGAAGGCTAGGCATGGTCATTGTTGGGTTTAGGAGGGTATGAGGAAGTTTCAATTACGAGGAATTGAAGAATGGTTACCTATGGTGAGAAGTTGAACTTGGAGCTTCACTAGCGCAGGGGAGGGTGGCAGTAGTGATGTGGTTCAGTTCTGCAGACAAGGTGGCTTCAGTTAAGCAATTGCCAGAGGTGTGAGTCGCTCTGGCCACTTGGCCTGGCTTTATAGCCGAGGTAAGGCGGTGCTAGCAGTGGATGCTTGACTAGGGTGGTGGCACGTGGCCGGCGAGAGAGGGAGTGGAGAATTTAGTGAAGGTCAGCAGTGGTGGCGGGGAGGTTAGCAAGTGGCGTGGCACATTAGCTTTAGTGTTCCTTGAATGGTGAGCTGTGGTGGTCAACGAATGTGGGCGTGGTTGTCAGCCGGGAGAGCAGCGTGTTGCGGTGGCGACGAGGATAGACAGGGTGGCCATGGCGCATGGCTGGGTTGACGGGACGAGTAGTAATGAGGGTGGCAGGGCTTGTCAAGAGGGCGTTAGAGGGTTGACAGGGGCATGGCAGTGGCGAGCGGTGATAACCTGTGTGGCAGGGAAGGACAGGAGTGAAGGCGCATTCCAGAAAGGCGCCAAGGGTTGGCGAAGATGGCAATGACCGAGAAGGAAAATGGAAAAAGCTAAGAAATTGTCAAATTAGAAAAGAACCAAATTCAAATGGAATTTTAAAACTATTTCATTCAACACTTTCTCTATAACCTGTGTCTCTGTTGCTAGATTTGGACACAAATCTTGCTTGGGTTTCGGTGGGTGGCTTGTTGGCTCATGCATGCGCTATCTGTGGTTGCTAGAGTGGCCGTGCAGTAATGAGCAACATATCAGAGACGAGGGTACGTTGGTTTCACGACTGGCTAGTAGGGTGTGTGGTGTCGGCTCGTGTGCATATATGCGGTACAGCGGAGGTGCTCGTTATAAACAAGGACACTCCTACATGGGCCTATTCTCTTGTATTGTTTTTTTGCTCCAGATTAGATCAGGTCTGGGGCCAATAACATAGGAGCTTATTGTTAGACTTTTGGCTTATAGTTTAAAGCTAGTTTTTTTAGCTTAAGGAGTTTAAAAGCAGTTTAATTTGAAGTCAAGCCAGACTGTTTGGCATTCTAGTTTATTTGGCTTTTGAGCGATGGCTTATTTGTTGAAATGTCTAAAATGCCCTTGTTCTAATATTATAGATGAATTCCATTCCGGTGGTGAAAGCATCTAGGCCCCTAAAAATGGTTTTGGTAATTAATGAATTTATGTGAATATGGGACTAACGTGCTTAATGAGTATGCAAAGGTTAAGTCCATATGTTGGTGACAAGATGCAAGCCAAAGGATAAATGAGAAGACCAAAATGGCTCAAGGCAAAGGTATACTTAGAATAGGATCCCTTTTATTTTTACCGGTCTTAAGGTGAAAAGGTGGAAGACCAGATTATAGGCTAGATAATCGTACTATAAAGAGGGATCATGGCAAGTAGCTTGATAGCAAATTTTGTGTGCCATTTGGATCAAATTAGAAACTTGCATTCATCAAAAATCAGATTTAAAACCAAAACTGTGCTCTGTCTGGAAGAGCGGTAGTTCCACTGATTTGAACTCGGAACTACTGTAGAGTGGTAGTTCCGCACCCAGAATCGGAACTACCGGCGACCGGAAGCTCCGGATCCAGAGCGGAACCTTTTTCCGGAGAGCACCCCGGATGCATTTCGGATTTTGCAGGAACAGAAGTACCGGCGCTTTCAACACCAGAACTATCGCAGAGAGCGGTAGTTCCACATTTTGGAGCGGTACTTCCGGAGCCTGAAAGCTCCGGAGGGGGAGCGGAACCCTTTTTTCTAGAGAGCACCCTCCGGACGAAATCTGAATTTTCGCGGAGCGGAAGTACGGCGTTTTCAATTTCGGAACTACCGCAGGGTGCGGTAGTTCCGCTATCCAAAGCGGTACTTCCGAAGTCCAGAAGCTCCAGACTCAGAGCGGAGCCTTTTTTCCAGAGAGCGCTAACTTTGGGACTTTTGGAATTCGGCTCAAGCGGTAGTACCGTGCCGACTTTGCGGAACTACCGAAGAGCGGTAGTACCGCAAGTTAGAACGGTGGTAGTACCGTGCCGCCAAATCCAATGATCAATGCAGAGCTCTGACATAGCCGTTCTGTCGGCTAGATTTGGGAGCGGTAGTTCCGGCCGTATAACGGCGGTAGTTCCGCTCCCCCTGAATTTTTTCTGGAATTTGTTACAAACGGCTAGTTTTGGTTGGTGGAGGGTATAAACACCCCCACCACTGCTCAAGGACAGTAAGTAGTGACCCATTGAACATTCTTTGAGCTTAGAGCATTCATTCCACCCTTATTCTCATTTTGTGCATTCAATTTGAGGTGGTTGAGCAAATAGTGCTTGCATTCATTAGTTGATCCATTTGGCACTCATTTGCACTCAAGTGAAGCCCTGGTTTATTACTCTTAGTGCTTGCCGGCACTTGGACGATTGGGTGGAAGATTGATCGGTGATCTTCTCAAGGGAGATTGTGAGAAGACCTGGTATTCTTGTGAAGGTCGAAACTTGCCTACCCGGAGCAGGGAAGAGCTACCACTAGTGATCGAGATGCTTCGGCTTAATTCGTGGAGCCGGTCCAATTCGTTTGGGCTAACTTCAATGTGGACTAGGGAAAACCGGCAAGTTTCCGAACACCACGGTAAAAATATCGATTGTGTATATTTCTCTCTTGCTTCACTCTAGCTATTACTCGTTTGCTTTATTGTAATCATTTGCTTGATTTTTAGCTAGTATAGTCATTTGCTTAACTAGAATTGTGTAGACTTAATTGCTTTACATTCTTGCATTTAGAATTGGAGAGAATTAATTTAGTAAGCAAGCAAAATTTAAAAACCTCCTATTCACCCCCCTCTAGTCGGTATCCTTGATCTTACAGGTGGGTTGTCGCTGTCATCTAGACACCATCGCTCTCACCGTTGGGATCTAGAAATGATCTATTGTGCAATTTGGTTTGGCAGAAGGAAAAAATGAGGAGAAAAGGAGAAGAATTGTGACTATATAAACAATAGCATTGGTGGGTAATTTCCACGAAATTGTGTGGCAAGACCTATTCCCAACCTGCAAAAGCCAAAATAAGCACCTCTTTCCTGGTTTTTGGTTTATAGTTGTAAAGTGGCTTATGACTTTTCAAAAACTTGGTTAAAAAGCTATATATTTGTTTAGCCTTAGGCTTTTTTGCTTTTAAGCAGAAGGAAAAGCCTAAATAAACTAGACCTTAACAACATTGGGTTGGGCAAAAATTCCAGACCTTTGATAGGAGACTGGAACTAGCCGGATTCCGGATATCTACTTCTACTGGCCTTTGTTTTCTTTTGGTCTGTGTCTCAAGGATTTAAGTAGCGACTAAATTGTATAATTAATAGCGTATGCGGTTGTGTCAAATAAGTTAACATAGGAAAACCCAACTCCGGAATTTACTAAAGCTCCTACCACAACAAGAAAACAAAGAACCAGCAAGAATTAACTGGTTCCCACTGGAATTGTGAACCTTAACATAGCCCAACACGCTCGGCTCGAATCACGCGCTACTGCTCCTGCCGCACGTGGGCCTCAGCCCAATAGGAACATGGTGCGACCTCCACCCATTTTGGGATTTCCTCCCATGCAGACCCGATCAACTACCTGTTCTACCTTGGGCTCCCGTTTTGATCTTTGATTTGACCCACTGCTCATCCTGACGCGACCCATTGCTCCTTCTAACCGTTGATCATGTCTTTCGGATTCACTTCGGATATCCTTCTAACCGTTGATCATGTCTTTCGGATTCACTCCGGAGATCCTTCTAACCGTTGATCATGTCTTTCGGATTCACTCCGGATATCCTTCTAACCGTTGACCATGTCTTTCGGATTCACTCCGGGTATCCATCAAGCTTGGTTGCCAGGGAAGGGATTATTATCGTTTTCATCCGATCCCTAACCCTTGATTTCATTAACGCGTTTAGTTGGCAGAATCCTCAGCGGATTCCCAGAAATCTTTCAGTAATCCTACGAGATTACTTTCTTTCGTAAAACAATTAGTAATCTGAATCAGAAATTCAATTGGTCCCAGGTTACCATCAATTCCAAAAATCTGTTTCCCGTAGAAAAGCAAGTCTATCTTAAATTACCAAGGGAAAATAATCGTTAATACTGTGATTTACCATTTGCATAAATTTGCCATAGTCAAATTTTGAACTTCAAGGATACATAATCCAAATTAAAAAACACTTTTTTCAAAATATGAATTTTGAAACAAAATACCAAATTTTGAATCATGAATTTTGGAATTTTAATCCAAACTATTTAAATTTTGAAATTCAAAAATTTCACGTTTGGATTTTGAAAATCCTATTTTTTGAAATTTGAATCTTACAATTTAAATTTTCGAATTTTGGATTTCAAAAAATAAAGTTTCAAGAATTTAAATTTAACAAACTCAAATTTTGTTAGTTGAATTTTTGAATTTCAGACTTTAGAATTCTGAGAATTTAAATTCCAAAACTCAAATTTTAAAATTCAAAAATCCAAAATTTGAACTTTTGAATAATAAGAATTGAAATTTTGAGTGTTGCATTTTTAAGTTGTGATTAAATTGTAAAATTCAAAATTTTTATTTTTAATTAAAAATTTATAAATGTTAGCCTTCAGGAAATTTTAAATCATGTAATTTAAATTTGTGGACTTGTTGGTTTGAGTTATGAAATGTTTGAACTATTACAATGATCATTATGTAGTTTCATTCTAACCAACCAAACGCTAGAATCTTAGATTACTGACAATGTGTTTACCAGTAATCAAATTAAGGGGAATATTAGATTACAGGGGAATGTGAAATTATGCAATTATTATTCATTTAGCTGGTAGAACACCGCTGTAACGAATAATAAGACCATCCTATAGAACTTTTATGAAAGTTCTTTTGTAGGCTCTAATTATACAAATACCTAATGCAACTATTTAAATACCCTAACTCCTGGAGACTAAACACTAAAGGCAGCACGCTCATCCCCACCTCCAAGTATGGCATCCAACTCGCCAAGGTCCTCGGTATGCTCATCCCTATCCCACACAGTATCCTCTACGCCTGAATATCCCACATCCACCTTAAGGTAATTCCTAACTAGACAAGGATCTAACAAAGGAAATTAATAGAAAGGATAAGTATAAATGTACTCAGTAAGCATTAATAGCAAAGAAATACATTGTATGACTCATCTCTGTCTCATTATCACAATTTCTATTCCATCTCTTTTGTCAGAAAAATATATTATCAAATTTAGTGGGATATTCAAGTTTTAATTTTTGAATATACTACTAGGCACTCGGTGAGAAGAAAGACCCTAGTGGTCTCCGTAGTCTCCAATCAAGGAGATAGGTATGAATTCATAATTTTCATTTTTAGTACTACACAGATTTGTGCCACTTTACACATAGCTACTCTGAGCCCTCTTAAAATTGGGTATCCTGTATTTCATTGATGCAGTGCCAAGTTCATATTACATAACATTTTCCTATATTACGTTATTAATTCGCTACCCAACTATTTTCCCGTCAGTGACCTAGAGCGTTTTTTCACCCTCACCCAACACCCACCGACCTCGAATAAATGTTGGTTGGGTCGGTTATCCCTTGACTCAACACTCCACCTGTGCTAATATATACGTCTTGGATCCCCCACTTCCAGACTCTATCGTTCCTGGGTTCCTCTACTAAATTATTCTAGTTACCATTGTGGAGAGAAATAGCAACGTAACAGGGTAGCATTTTCTACCTGTCAAAAATGGGAATATGGCTGACACTTGAGTACTGCCCTCTTGTCGGTTGAGAGTTGTTTGGGCCGTTCGGCTTTGTATCGTGTTGGAGCCCATTAGGGGCGCGTCCAGGGGTTTTGCACGCCCCTAACTCCTCTATATCCAGCCGCCACCCCCCACCATTAGGGTTTGGGGTTTTGCTTAGATTAATTCTGTCTTTGAACAGTTTCGCCGTTCATCGGTTTGTGAGACCCCAACTTCGAGTGCTACATCAATACATCCGCAATTCAGTTGTGTTCTTCCTTGTTCTTGCTTGTGTTCTTCGATTCGCAGGCGAGGATTAGCCTTCTTGGCGAGGTCAACCGGGCCGCGCATGGTTGATAACCTGAGGAGACGTGGTGCTGCGATTGCGGGGTTCGGAACATGTCGTTCGGAAGCCGGATCGATTTGTGTCGCGCCTCCACCAAATCGAACATATCCAGAACCTGTTGGAAGATCGGTACCCCGTCCCCATCACTTTTCCTCTCTTTCCTGACCAGGGCACCCTCTACCAGCCTATTATATTATTTCTTGTCTCTTATCTCATCACCTTATCTCTTTTCTTATCTCATTTATCCGAATTTATTTACATTTTTAGTGCATATAATAATATATGTTGTAGGAATTTAGTTTTTATCGAGTAAAATAACTAGTTAAAATGATCAAGAAATAAGCTTGCCTAGGATTTAATACAGATCCAGACTCATGTAAGATTGAGTAAAATCCTTCCAGTGACTCAAATAAGCACCTGCAGTTAATATGTAGGCTACGACTTAATTTACGAAAACATAATAAAATATGATGTTCCGATGTGTTTGTGCTCCTAGGGTGATGCTTTGGTTGATTTAAACCGGCCATGGTAATCATAATTAATTTCTATCTGATACTCGTCGCTTGATGTTGTCATACTAATGTTAGGGGATGTGACTTATCTAGGAGGTATGCTCCGCGTTTTGTTGATGTTTGGGTAATTTTCTACCCAGGCGCGATTAAATAGATACACGTGCAAATATAACTACAAAAATTATTCCCATGCAATTTTACAAATGCAAATGCCTATTTAATTTTATGCAGGTGCGTACGCATTTATCTACCTCTCTAAATAAATATGGGACTACTTCTATTTATATCATGGTGCGTGTTCGTTAATAACAGACTCTGGCCAGTCCATTTTAGGGGTGACATTTACCCGGTGTTGTTTAATTTAGTTATTTTTCAGTGATTAAATTATTTATAATTCAACAGATTATTTATCTAATTTAGTGATTTTATTGTAGATTAATTTATTTATAATACCTAAAATTATTTTCGTGTTTTCCCCAATCTCTCTGTGTCCCGTGCATTTTTGTGCTAACCCTGAAATTAATTTAGTCAGTTTTAAATTTTTACAACTTAAATACTATTTAAATTTTTACGTACAATTTTTAATCTTCACGTACGATTTTATACCATCGCCTATAATTTTAAGTTTTTTGATAGTGATTAATTTATTTTAATAATTAATAATAATTATTAGTGGGTTTCTATAATTTAAATGAGGTTAACCAAACTATCTAGGTATTTAAACACATAGCGAACCGATCTAGATGACAATACGTAAATTAAGTTTATACACGTATAATGTCTCTCCTAAATCACTATTTGGCTAAATGGCTTGCTGGCCATCTCCCCTGCCACTACTCCCTCCAATTTCTCGCTCTCTCCTCTTCTCCTCTTGGTCAGTCCGCTGTTAGCTCCACTCACGCGCCTCGCCAATTCGTGTTCCAGGTTGCTAGCCCGACACCGGCACGCACGCGGAGCATGCACAACACGGCACTCCCACGTCGCAAAACACCGGACGCCACTAAGCACCATACATCAACTCCCTAATTATTTACACAATAATTATCCCTACGGTAATTAATTGCACTAATTAATTACTGTACTAATAAATCACCTACACTGGTTAATTATCTATACTAATTAATTTATACATATCCACCTACACTAATTAGTCTATACCTAATCACCTACCCTAATTACACACGCATGCACACATGCACCGACACTACACCTGGTCAGCACACACCACTACTTAGAGCAAGTTTAATAAGGCTGACTGTACTAGCTACAAGAGAATCCATATCAGCATAGTCCTATGTGGAGGGGAGAGAGAGCCAAGCCGACTCCCATGCAAGAGTCAGGCTATAGCACAGGAAAAGATGCATTATCCATGCATGTACCCATAGAACTAATTGCTATACCCATGCATGTATTAAATTATCAATACCCATGTATGTATTAAATGATTGAGAGCTCTTGTGGAGACAACTTATAACCAGCTTATTGTATGAGTTGACTGCATCATTATCTTTTGATGACATGGAAATATATTGGAGGTAGCAGCTATCTGTACTATTAAACTTGCTCTTAGTGCTACAACTAGTAACTATCAACTACTATTTCTAATGTTTCACTGCTACTACTCCCCCCGGTGCCGTTTTGTCCCTACGCGGCTTCTCTTCTCGGCTCCTCTAGCTCCCAGTTCTGGCCCGATGCGTGTGCAGCTATAGGCCCGTGGCCTCGGCTCGCGTTGCGCTGTGGGCCACCAGCGTGGCACCAGTAGAAGGATGCATGGTGGTACTGCTGATGAGTTTTTACGTGTCTATACAAAGAATAATGATCTGTTGACGAAAATAAAAAGTTCTCCGAATCGATTGTACAAGATTTTTTTTAAAAACTTAAAAATCGGCTTGTCTGAAAAGCATTCTGGAGGAGCTAGGCGACAGCAAAGAGCAAACTCGAGAGAGTGGTCAGCATGACGAGTCCCAAGGGATAATTGCGTCAAGCACGAAAGCCAGCAGCTCAGGTTAAGGCTGTGGATTCCATACACAGGGGTGCACATGGAGAGCAGGTCGAACGCATAGGGAGTGCGCAGATGCGCGGAAGGTTTCGACCATGCAGGGCGCAGGAGACGTCCCAAGCTGTCCCAGGCGTCCAGAGAAGATACGAGTACTAGAGGAGTTTCGAGTAACCGGAAGCTTTTGAGTGCGAAGTCAGAAGCGTATGATCGAACTTCGAGTTCGAGTGCACAGTCGGAAGCATTCAAGTGCTACCAATCGAAAGCTCTGAGCGGTGCGGTCAAAGAATCAAAGTACGCAGCGATCAGAGATTCTGGAGCACGGAGTGGTCGGAGGTTGCGTGGTCGAAGCCAATAGTGGTATCGACACACATCACGGGGACCAGCAGGTCTCACTGAAGGAAAAAGACGACACATCCCTGCGGGAGACAGTGCCAAAGAATGTTTTTGAGCAAGGACGACCAAGCGATGAGTCCCACAGACACGCAAAAAGGTAGAGGAAAGTCTCATGAGCATGCGTCAGTCCCACGCTCGAGAGGAAGATGTCACCCGCAGTGCCAGTGGAGGAAGAGCGGGCAGGTGTGGATGCCAGTGTGGTAACAGTGGAAGATGAAGGGAGCGGAAGGTTCGGGTAACAGCAAAGCCAAGACGGCTATGGGAGCAGGTGCTCTAGCCCAAGCAAGCGTGCAAAGAAGGACGAGTTCAGTCCATGTGCAAGACACGGCAAGCGTTGGTTTGTGCGAGGTTCAGGATGGAGCAAGCACATTCTGTAGGATGGTGTTGACTCAGGAAAGAACGGTGCACGGGAATGCAAGAAAAGGATGGAAGATGAGAGAAGATCAGCATGATCAAGTTTCAGAAGATAAAAGAGAAGATCAGCATGATCAAGTTTCAGAAGATAAAAGAGAAGATCGGCGTGATCAGGTGGAGAAACAAGATTAACGGGAAGAATATTAGGAAATAGTCCCACATTGCTTGTGGGAAATGAAAAGGCACAACTTATAAGTGTAAGGGAGTCTCCACCCATTGAACTAGTCTTTTATAGGAAGAAGGTCCAATACCACTTATAAGGTTGTTGCTTGAGGGGCTTGCTTGTGGCAGCCCATGGGCTTAGATGCATGGGGTGCGCAGCCCATTTAAGACCTGGGGACCAGGGAGTAAACCCAATTAGACCTGGTGGGGTGCCAGGGTCCGGATTTAACAATAGTAAGCTCCGTGGCCGATTTCCCCTGCTTCCCCCTAGCGCTTGGCTCGTTATTGTAGTTGTCGTTGGCTACGCCTGCCTCCTGCTCCTCGCCCAGCCTGGCTCGCCTCCGACCAACCGGCTCAGTTGCTCCCTCATCGCCATTCTGCTTGGTTGTGTCCGACGCCTACCACTACTGAATTACTCTTGGCTCAACCACGACGCCCTCGGCTCGGCCTCCTCACCGGCTGAACTCAGCCCCATACTGTGAGTTACTTTCTTAAGCTCATTATGCTTTTGATTATTTCTAATTTGTGGATTTGATTTTTTACTTGCATGGTGATTGGAGTGATGGTGGTGGTGCAGTGCCTCAGCTATGGCTCACTGCGAGGGGGCTCAGGGCCGCCTCATGCGCTAGGGAGCATGGTGGAGTGTTGCCAAGTGCGTGTGGTGGTTGTGCTAAGCGTGCCAATGCCATGGCAGGCTTTTTGCCAGTATGTTCTACTCACTTCTTGATGTGGTCAGGTTGAAAATGGAAAAGCGACGATGGGAGGTCATGGTGGTGATGCTATCCTCCATGTGCTCTCAGTTGACTCCTCAGTCCCTCCTATCTTTGTCGGCTTGGAGTGGTCCTTGCGGCTGTGGATGGTTCTATGTCTTCATGAACACCGTCCTTGCCCTGCCGTCTTCCAAAACTCCTTTGAGCTCTTCTCCTCTGGGCTCTTCTCCTTTACTGCTTCTCTATGGCTACCTTTGAACTTTGGTTATGGTGGGGCTTTTCTTGGCTTGGTTCCCTGTGTCTCGGCTGAGAGGTGGAATGACAAGGTGGTTATTTGCTTTGACCTGGTTGGCTTTCGGTTTGAGGAAGGAAGTGAGCTGAGAAATGTAATGAGGGGTGAATGCTCTCTGTTGGTTGCTTCTCTAATAGTTGGCTTGCTTAAAGAGGGAGGAAATGGTTGGCCTCTCTCTAGTTGTGCATTGGTTCCATCTTATCCCCAACTCCCTCTGGCTGGCTATGCAATGGGTTTGGGGGTTGGTCTTATCTCTTGCCCCCTCTCACTCACCTGTGGCTTTGTAAAAATGAGGTTTTATCTCATGGTTAAAAGTGAGTGGGGTGAAAATGGCACTTGACTTGGTTTTCTACTATGTGAGGTAAGTCGGTAAATACTACAGTGAGTGTTGGATTGATTTTTTGCCGAATGATGGGACCCATTTAAGTAGCACTGTCGACCGGCCCTAGACGATCCTGGTATCTCATGAGGGCTAGGGTTCTGTATTCAAAAAAATGGATGGGTTCTAATGGTAATTATACTTTCATTTATTTATTTTGTTTGGTTTTTTTGGTCTTCTGTTATTTGTTTTCTTTGCAATTAAAATAATGTCAGTTGTTCTAATTTAGCGATATTGATGTAGTTAAAATTGTATTATAGCTATTTCTATTTTGAGACAATGGCCTTGGTTAAGATTGGGATTTGCAATCAGATGCAATTTGAATTTTGTTTGATGTAAATTAAATTGTAATTTTTGGAGATCGAGAGTTGTAATTGAATGTACCTTGAGACGTAAAATAATTTTAATTAAAACTATTATATTAATGTAATATGGATTATTAATTTTTTATTTGATTAGATGAACGATTTTAATTATTGCTTGATGGATGGAATTTATTTGTTGTAACTGGATGGTAAACATTTTTGTGACTTACATGCACTATTTGGGATCATGTTGAGATGAATTCGTATTTGAAAAACTTGAATTTTGATATGGCTCATAATTTTTTATTGGACTGGTCTTGTGGAAAGGATTTATTTATTCATTCTGCTCTTGTATAAAAAAAATTCCTTGAACTGTTGCTTAATCAAATGCTTAATTAATTTCCATTAATCTCACTTTGTTAATTAAATCAGATTAGGAGAATCCAGGTTCTGAGATCTGAATTTGAAGCATGTGCTGCAGGGTGCTAAGCAAGATATGTCCCGAGTTGGAGTTTTGTTCAGAGAAGCAAAATTTCTGCTCTTATGTAACTTCCTGGAGTTCAGAGTGGTGTCGTGCAGTGGTGGAGCTAGAAAAATTACAATGGGTGTGCACACTTCACATGTATAGTTCCATAGCATGATTCAACTAATCAACTTGCTTTGCTGCTCTACATTCACATTTCACAATCACAAATGACAAATCACAATATTGTTTTCATTTCAACTCTCCAAATCTCCAATCACAACATTTCATAAATCCCAAATCATAAATCAAATTGGAATGCTTACATTGATGCAATGCTGATCCCCTTGGCCACTGGCCATTGCTCGACTGCTCGCCGACGGACTACAAGACTGCTCTGGTGCAGCAGTACTCCTTGCCTCCCTTGCCGGTTTGGCAATTTGAGTAATTAAATGATTATTGATTCAACTTGCTCATTCTCTATTGCTCTACATTCACAATTTACAAATCACAAATTGTTTTCAAGTTTCAACTCTCCTAATTTACAATCACAACATTCCATTCCCACAAATCCCAATGATAAACATGGGATTCATAATCGAATGCTTACTCTACAATGTTGTTCGGCTGCTCCCCTTGGCCCGTTGGCTGCTATCCACTGCTCTTGCTTGCCTGCAGTGCAGACTTGCTTGGCTGCTCCTCCTGGCCCTCAGTGGTGCCTTGGCCGTTGGCAACTGGTGGCTGGACACATGTCACACCGAGCCATTGGCCCACTACAGAGCCATCGCAGGAGTAGTTGCATAGCCGCAGGAGGACATGAGTTGGCAGACTGATGCTCCTACTCTGCTCTCCAGCCTCGCAAGCTGTGCTGAGCCACTGGCCCACTGCAGAGCCATCGCCAGAGTAGTTGCATAGCCACAGGAGGACAAGAGTTGGCCGGGCGATGCTCCTGCTCTACTCTCCAGCCTCGCGTGCTGCATCGAGCCATTGGCCCACTACAGAGCCGCCACTGGAGCAGCGCACAGCCACAGGAGGACAAGACATAGCCATACCCACACAGGAGGAGAGGAGAGATGGGGGATTTAGGGTTATCTCATGTCTCTGGATGAGTACATGACTCATGACTTGGTGACTGGATAGCAGACTCTTGAGTAAATGGTGTGTGTTCTTCGGTTCGATTGGGCAATGGGCACTTAGGCCACTTGGGGTGTCTGGGCAATGCTTTAGTGGGCTGCATAGGTACATAGCTCATACTTGCAGTGCTGAACTGTTGATCTTGCGTGTTTCAAAATTTTAGGTGTGTCCGGTCATAATGGGCATCCCGGTCAGCTTCGCTCCTGGTGCCACGTTCTCATTCTTGTAATCAAGTTGCACATGCTTGGGCAAAGCAAGGGCACAGTATGGATCAGATGCTGTGATGTTATGGCATTACCAGGGTTAACAATTTCGGTGAAATTTTGATGAAAATTTCGGTTTTTTCATTCTTTTCACTGCATACTGAAAAAACTCGCATTCAATCAAAAAATTTGGGTGTATTTGAATTTGGGCACTGAGTCGGCTGACACAAGAGACCTAGAGTGCAGCCGGCCTACTCCCACATGTCATAGCCCAGGCCCAGGTGCCCAGCTCCACATTTTGGCTTTGGTGTGAATGCCCTAATCTCCATTCCTTCCCATCCACGGAGCGGTGGGTAGCGGCCAAAGCGGAGAAGAGCGGCGACCTCCAGAACTCCACCGAGTGATGGACGATGTTCTCCAGACCTCCACCGAGTGACGGGCGACAGCTAAGGCAGAGAAGAGCAGCGGCCTCTATAACTCCACTAAGCGGCGAGCGGCATTCTCCAGACCTCAACCTAGTGGCAGGAGGCTGCCAAGGCGAGGAAGAGCGGCGGCTAAGGCACCATCTCACCGCCACCACCACCTCCGGTCCGGTTTGTGACTTACTATCATCGATGCAGCCCTGTTTCCCGATCGCCGCCTTGTTTGGTGGGTTTTAGCATGCAGCTGTTCTTGAGGTGCGATTGATTTTCCGAAGTGGCACAGGGCGGGCGGCCATGACCACTTCCTTGTGGTGGGGGCTCCAGGTACGGGATGTAGTTTGTGCCAGCACTCGAGGCCGCACTATCACCCTCCTCTGCCGCTGGCTTCTTCTTGTGCTTCCGATTGTTCTTCTCGATGCGGTTCTTCTTCTCCTTGGTCAACTCTGTCTCCTGCGTCATGAACGACCCATTCTGCGCCGTTCGCTCCGTCAATAGCTCTGCCTGACCATTCGGCAGTGTCTCCACCACCGCTGGCAGCTCCTGCTATTGCTATTCTCCTTACGCAGCCTCCGTGTTGTCCATGGCTACCGTCGTCGTCACCTCCGCCCACTACTACAGAAAGCCTAATAGTAGACGCCTCATCACAGCGGTTTGTGAAACCGTCTCTAATGAGCACTATACGCATTTTGTAATTTGGAGGGCGTCTGTGGTATTTGTGGCGGAAAATGGATTATCGCTGACGGTTATTAACTATGAACCGCTCGTGATACGTTGTATCACTGCACGTGCCGTATTAAAACCGTCGTGATAATCCCAGATATCACAGGCGGTTTTAAATAAAACCGCTCAGTGATAATTTTGTTATCACAGACGGTTAATAATTAAAAACCGTCATGATAATTCCTGACGGTTTTTATTAAAACCATCCGTGATAATGTCATGAGGCATTTATTGCGCTGCTCGACGCATCGTCTTCATTTCGATCGAGATCTAGCCATGCTGCGCACTTTTTCACTCGGGAGGAAGCTAGGCGATTTCAGGCCTTGTTAATTTGGTGGGAAGAGGCGAGATTGAGCTTTGAAGATTCATACTTTGCTGGTTGTTCTAGATATGGTTAGTAATGCAATTTATTTTTCTTTAATTGCATTACAATTTAGTTCTAAGTAATCCATGAGTGGTTATTGAAGATGGTTAATTTGCAAAATTGTTGGTTATATAATAGCTGTTGTGTTTGTAATATGAATCTAGCAAATAAAGTCTCAATATAATAAATGTGGCAGTATATATGTAGTTATAATTAGTTAATCTAGATTTTAATACTAAGTTGTTATATATGTACGTAACGTAGGACCAAGCCGATGTATGCCGCGAGCCGTGTGAGTGAAGAGTACATTAATGGCGTTTCGCTTTTATAAGAGCTGCGAGGAGGATATGTTGAATAAGGGGGCGATATATATGTGCTGTCCATGCACTGACTGCGAGAATGTGAAGATGTTTAAGAACCGAGGGCAAATTGAATCGCACTTGATTCGGAGGGGTTTCAAAAAGGATTATACGTGTTGGACCAGTCATGGCGAAGTGAATGATCATATGCCGGATGACATCGCCGGTGAAGTGAATGATATGCCCCGGATGACATCGCCTGTGAACTGAATGACATGCCGCCGGCTGATGTCGATTGTGGGTCGGATTCGGATAGGTTGCACGATGATAATCTGGATCAGATGCTTCGCGATGTTGAAGAGAACTATGATGAGAGAGAGTATGTTAAATTCCGTGGCTTGATGGAGGACTCGAGAAACCTTTGTACACGGGATGCAAGTACACGAGGTTGTTGGCGTGCTTGAACTGTTGAAATTGAAGGCAAGCAACGGTTGGTCGGACAAGAGTTTCAACTATGCTGCTAGGTCTTTTAGCGGACATGCTTCGGATGGAAATGAGTTGCCTAAAACCACGTATAAAGCCAAGAAGGTTCTTTGTCCGTTGGGAATGGAAGTAGAAAGAATACGTGCATGCCCGAACGATTGTATCCTCTACCGTAAAGAGTATGCAAACATGCATGTATGTCCGGTGTGCAACGCATCCCGATACAAACGTAACAATCAATCGATTGATGGCGAGGAGCAGAGGCGAAGAAAGGACCTCTGCTAAGGTGACATGGTATTTTCCTATAATTCCCGTTTGAAAAGGTTTTTGCAAATCCAAAGGAGGCAAAATCGCTGCGTTGGCACTCGGAGGAGCGCAAGAAGGATGGAATGATAAGACACCTTGCTGATTCGCGCAGTGGAGAAACATCGATAGGAGTTTTGCAGAGTTCGGTGCAGAACCAAGGAATATAAGGTTTGGGTGAGTGCAGATGGAATGAATCCTTTCGATAGCATGAGCGGCCGACATAGCACATGGCCCGTGACTCTCTGCATCTATAACCTTCCTCCTTGGTTGTGTATGAAGCGAAAGTATATTTTCTTTGTCGATACTTATCCAAGGGCCAAAACAACACAGGAATGATATCGATGTGTTCCTAGCACCGTTGGTGGAAGATCTAAAAGTAATGTGGAACGAAGGGGCATGTATGGGATGCGTAAACGAGAGAACTTCACTCTGCGCTCCTTATTGTTCTCGCACCATAAATGATTATCCTGCCCTTGGTAACCTATCGGGCCATAGTACAAAAGGTGCCAAAGCTTGTACTCATTGTTTAGATGGTACCGAGAGTGTGTGGTGAGACACTCACGCAAAACCGTCTACATGCGTCACCGCCGGTTCCTTGGAGGGCTCACCCATACCGCAAGATGAAGAAACAATTTGTGGAGAGAAGGAAGATGGTTCAGCTCCAAGGCATTTAAGGACGCGAGGTTTATGATATGGTTAAGGATTTAGATGTTGTCCTCGGAAAGGGACGTAAATTGAGGGCTCATGAGAAGAACACCGGAAGAAGAGATCAATATTTTGGGACTTACCTTATTGGGAGTACCTAGATGTTAAACATCGCATCGACGTCATGCACGTAGAAAAGAATGTGTGCGGCGGCTTGATTGGTCTCTTACGAACATCCGTGATAAAACAAAGGCGGTGTCAACGCACGGCTTGACTTGGCCGACATGGACATCGGGCACGAGTTAGCACCGACAAGCACCGATAATGGACGAACGTACCTTCCCCTGCGTGTTACACTCTGTCCAAGGTGAGAAACAGAATCGTGCGGTGCTTGCATGGTGTGAAAGTTCCGTCCGTTACTCCGCAACGTGAAGAAACTTGTTTCGATGCAAGATTTGAAGTTAAATGGCATGAAGTCTCATGATTGTCATGTCTTGATGACACGAGATGCTCCCTATTGCAATTAGAAATATTTTGCCGATCAAAGTCCAGAGACAATCATGAGGCTATGTTATTTCTTTAACACAATTGCTCGAAGGTCATCGATCCCGGGACTAGATGCTCTGCGGGACGAGGTGGTGATGACTCTATGTCACCTTGAAATGTATTTCCCTCCTTCGTTTTTCGATATCATGGTCCATCTCGTTGTTCACGTTGTGTGGGAGATAAAAATGTGCGGGCCGTATTCCACGCAGCATGTACCCATTTGAGAGGTTCATGGGAATTCTCAAGTCCTACGACGGAATCGTTCTCGGCGGAGGGCGCATCGTCGAAGGTTATGCAAGCGAAGAGGTGATTGAGTTTTGTGTCGATTATATGGCTCGATTCAACCGATAGGTGTCCTCAATCTCGTCATGAAGGGAGGTGAAGGGTCTCGAACTATCGGAAGGAAAGCAATCACTCCGATATGGACACGTATACTCAAGCCCATTTCACGGTGTTGCAACACATGGTGAAGTGGCGCCTTATGTGGACCAAAGACAAGGATGTGCTTCGCAATGAGAATCCAGAGCGGCGGATGTTTGGATCATGAGGCAACACAACCGTTGGTTCAACCAATGGTTGAAGGAGCAAATTGCTAGGAGCTCGCCGAGTGAGACGCTGAGATGGTTGGCAAAGGGCCGACATTTACGGTTGTGACATGGCAAGGATATGACATAAATGGGTACACATTCTATACGCATCTCGGGATGTCAAGAGCACTAACGAGCAATGAGTCCGCATAGATGCATTCGATGCCGATGGGTCGAGAAACTCGTGACTATGGCTTAATAGAAGAGATTTGGGAGCTCGACTATGTGGTTTTCAAGATCCCCTTATTTATTTGCCGTTGGGTGCATCTCCACAGTGAAGGTTGACAAGTGCGGTGTCACGACCGTGGACCTCCAACGTGTCGGTACAAAGGCGAACCATTCGTACTTGCCAATCAAGTTGTTCAAGTTTTCTATGTAACCGACAGGCAAATAAGAAACGCCATGTAGTTCTTCATGGAAAAAGGAGAATTGTCGGAGTGGAGAATGTAGTGGGCGAGGAGGAATACAATCAATTTGACGAGTTACCTCCTTTTGGAAATGGCATAAGGGTCGACGATGAACAACGTGTGAAACTAGTTACGACGCATTGATCATGATGAAGGGCTAATTTTTAAAGGAAATAAGCAAGTACAATAAGAATGTATATGTGAAAATGTGTGACAATTTTGAGATGTATATGTGAAAATGTGTGACAAAATGTATATGAGTATTGGCATTTATGTATATGTGTGATGCACATGTGATGGTTGATATGAATGCAGGTGGTTGGTGTTGTATATGAATGCATTTGTTTGGTGGTGGATATGAATGCAGCTGTGGTTATTGGTGTTGTCTTAATAACTACGATGCAAAAAGCTTATCACGACGGTTTTAAACTTAGAACAAATGCGTGATATCAATAAAATGCACGGTTCTAAGTTTAAAACCGCTGCGTGATAATATGACTATCACGCACGGTTATACACTTAGAACCGTCGTGATATTTATACTATCACAAAGCGGTTTTAGACTTGGAACCGTCGTGATATTAATATCTGAGCGGTTTTGAGTTAGAACCGCGTGATAACCTCCCTATATACCCTCCGCTAGGGTTTTCCCCGTGCGCCGCGCGATTATTCGATCTAGATCCAAGTAAATCCCGAGCCCATCGTCGCCTCCGCCTCCCGAACCCTCGTCGGCCGCCTCCTCGAGCCCCTCCGGCCGCCTCCGTCGAGCCCTCGTCGCCTCCGCCTCCTCGAGCCCCTCGCCGCCTCCGCCTCCCGAACCCTCGTCGACCGCCTCCCGAGCCCCTCGCGGCCGCTTCGTCGAGCCCTCGTCGCCTCGGCCTCCCCGAGCCCCTCGCCGGCCGCCTTCGTCGAGCCCCTCGTCGACCGCCTCCGTCGACCCCCTCGTCGCCTCCGCCTCCCCGAACCCTCGTCGACCGCCTCCCCGAGCCCCTCGCCGGCCGCCTCCGTCGAGCCCCTCGCCGCCACCTCCCTCGACACTGGCGCATTGTGAGCACTTTACGTGATGGACTAGGGTTTCCGCAGTAGCTTAATTAGTTTGCTATTTGGTACATTAATTGTTTACTACAGTTGCTCGATGATGATAAAATCATATACTGAGATTGGTTCATTCAGTGCTTGAGCTCTAATAGCTGTCGGTTCATGCAGTTTTCAGGTTATAGCATGTTATTAAATTGATCTGTTGGATTTAATCTTGACAAGTTAAAAGACTGAATTATTGGGCAAAGTTAACTTGTGTGGTCTTGATCTGTATGAATACCGTTGTTTGAATATATGCATGCTAAATATATCTTGATCTTGAGATTTTAGAGTTTGTATCTAGAGCTCAAAATACTGAATTCATTATTTGGCATAACCAATCAAGGAAGAGTATATGATTTAGTAGCGGGACGGCCAAGATTAATCTTGTGCAACCCTACAATTTGAGAGCACATATTCATGTTGAGACTGTTATTGATTCTATTATTGATGCTTGTTGCTTGTTGCTTCATATTGCTACCATTATATATGTATATATGTAGGTATGTATATGTATACATGTAGGTATGTATATGTATATGTATGTATATACACATATAGTATGTAGTATATAGTATAGGCACATAACCCCTCTCTGTGTCCACATCACCCCTCCCTTCTCCCCTTCCTCTACTCCTCTCCTCTCTTCCGAACATTGAGCATCATGTTTGACTTTTCGTGCTTCCTCACTTTGAACATTCTCATCTTATCTTAATAGACCCACAAAATGAGCAACATGTCACCGCGCATTCTTCACCATCATCGCCGAGGCGCCCGCTCCAACATCAAGACGCCAAGGAAGAGGGCTATCAAAGAAGCCTCGAGCCGACAGAGACCATCACGTAAACGCAGCTGGGTCCCTATCCTTCCTAAGCAAGCGGTAAGCGCATTCCAACCATGGTCGGAATAGTTGCACGACAACGAATTGAGATCACATACAATTCGTGGAAGAACGTGCTCGACACTCGGAAACGTGACTCGTGGACCGAAATCTTGGCATCGTTCGAGTTCCCGTAAGAACACTTACACGCTGTGGAACGACAAACCTACCAAGCGTGCAAAGCATGGAAGAACTTCAAGAGCACGCTTGTCGAAATACGTGGAGACGGACGAAACGCCTTTTACTAAATACCCATTCCCGGAATCACAATGGGAAGAGTTCAAGGCGATGAAAACGAAGAAGAATTCAAAAGTACAAGTGTGGCGCACAAGGCCCTCCGAGCAAAAACACGCACCCCACGCACTTGGCATACTGGGTATGCGGGTAAAATCCCTTGATGGAGGTTGGAGGATGAGTGGCACCGCAGAGGACATCGCCCGCCGTTTTCCAATATCCGGATGACCGCGCGAAATTGGCTTAGAGCAAGGTCATCTACAACGACATCGGGGGCGTCTCCTTCGAAACCCTGCAGACCAGCAAGTGTCCCAGCGCTGGTAAGATATCGATCGAACTACATAGCTTGTAATTACTCCACAACTTCGCATTTAATTGAAATGACATGTCGTGCTCTTGCGGGAAGAGAGTGAGTTTTGAATCTACCACGGATCATTCCAGGAACAAGGGAGAATGATATGCTCTCCGTGGCCCCGGAAACAAGGAGCACCCGGTCGTACGAGAGGCCTTGGGCTTTACGTTCCTTGGAAACATGGTTTCCAAGATGACTCCGGAATGTATCGGCGTAGGAAGAGAAACAAAGCCGAGCGTGAGGAGCAGCTACGAGAAGAGATCAAGGAATCTCTTCGAGAGGAGCTATTTGCTCGATGGGTGAAGTAATCGAGAGAAGAGGTGCGGAAGCAGCAGAAAGTCGAGCCGCCACCGCCGCGCTATGCTAGGTAGCCCGCACAACCGTCCGAGTAGCAGCGCGTCCAATCCGACGCATACCACCCAAATTTCTGTGGACGACATCACGGTAATAATTATTACCTCTCGAATGCTTGCTCCATTGGTAGGCCTATTCGAGTAGCTAATTTTGTATCGTTATGTAGGAGCCTACGAACTGCAAGCTCCAAGTGAGATATGGCGCCATTCCCTTGTACGCTGCTTGGGGCCAGGCATATTCGTCTGGTAACGGGGCCATGGTGCACGGCCAAGCTTTAGCGCCAGGCTTCGCAAAAGTTAATGTGGATGGTGTGTATGTCAATTTTGAGGTGGTCCCGCTACCGAAGCCCCCCAACGACGAGATCGTGACTCTAGGACAGGCCATTGGAACATTCATCCAAAGTGGCCCAAAAGCGACATCTTCCTGGAGGCTTCTTCACGGTGGCGAGGACGAGCAACATGCATCGGTGCCATCTCGATATAAGACCGATCGGTTCCACCACCGGATACTACAACGGTGCTATCTCCACGGGCCCTATTCTCGCCAGAGCAACTTGCACCGCTGCTACCTTCAAAGTCGACTTCGTGAAGTCGACCCATAGCCGAGGCGACAAGGCGGCAAGGGCAAAGCAAAGAAGACCAATGATGATCTTCCGTACCACCCTTTGGCCCGCAAATTGCGTGCTTGGCGAGCCGTTGCTCGAGCAAAAGCCCTCCAAAAGCTACCATATAGTTGCATGCAATTGCACACGTGGTATATGCGCAGATCCAATAAGCCGAGGGAGAACGGACTTCAAGTATCACCTGTCAAATTCTCAGGAAGATTTACACCACAATCTTCAAGAGTGTACATTCGTGGTCGCCTTTGAGGATTTATTCGAGCTGTTCATGCTCAACGCTCTTGACGTCTCAATCGTTCGATCTTTGGGCGCCGTAAGTGTGTACAATCACGCTCTCGTTAATGTCATACCGATAAATGCCATATCTAATTTTTGCTTTCGTGTGTATATATATAGACACATGCTGATTAAAGCTAGAGTATCGAACTCATCAGCTGGTTTCTTGGACCCACAATTGGTCGCCAAGACTACCATCGACGTGGAGGCATCCCTCGTCGAGAGGTACATTGCATCAGGCCTGCTGAGTTGTCGCAATAAGGACTATGTACTTATGCCCTTCAATCAGAGCTTTCATTGGATTTTAATAGTAATTGTACCAAAATGGAACAAGGTATATTACCTTGATTCCCTAAGTAAGAATAAAATGGACTTCACAATTGTCGGCCAAGTAATCGATAGGTAAGCACATATTCCCCATACATATCTACATTGTACTCTTTCTTTCCTTCCGAATGATTAAGGTTAACCTTTCGAATTACGTAGGGCGTTCGCGATGTACATTGAAAAGGAGGTGACTCAGCGCGGGCCAACGGCTCACGACACATGTTCGAGATTTTAAGGTATTCGCTATTTCACATTAATTAATCCTATGCAACAGATGGTACTAATGCCTTTTGAACTAACACATTCCATTTTTGCGGTGCCACCGGCCAGAATGGCAACACATGTGGATACTACGTTTGCCAACATATGGAACTACTCTCGATTCCTCGAGGGTCACCAATCGCAAGGTTTGTCACTCTTCCCATAATTACTTCATACTTATCACGTTACATATATATGTACATTGATATTCCTATCGACAGTCAGATCAATCCCGCCAATCGCATTGAAACGATGCGAGCTTCGAGAGGTTCAATCGAGTTAGCGTTCTTTTTGTGACTCAAGTCATACACCGAAGGACGGTTCCATCTGCACACCGATTTCCTATTGGTCTTATCACTAAGTGTAAATGCGGTGTAGATCTTTTGTAATCGTGCATTTGTTAATGGATATTTCAGTTCAATTCAATTAATTGATTTGCGAAATGGATGCATGCTTTATGTCCGTGAGATGAAGTGCGATGTCAATTGGATGTTTTATGTCCGCGAAATGTACCGAAAGCAAATGAGATGTGTGAATTGTATGTTTTTTGTCCGTGATTATCTGCTTGTTTGAGGGCATGGCTAGCATTTCACGAGGCTAGCCAATAAATGTAAATAGATTTTGGTTTAGGAGGAAGGAATATCACGAGCGGTTTTAAGTAAAAACCGTCGTGATATGTATCACTGACGGTTTTTCATTAAAACGGTTGCGTGATTATTAGATATCACGACGGTTTTTAATTAAAACCGTCGTGATATCGATAATCGCGAGACGGTTTTAATTAAAACCGCTCGTGATATCTAATAATCGCTGACGGTTCGAAACCGCTCGTGATAACCTTCGATCATCATCGACCCATAAATCGGGCGGTCGAAAACCGCCTCGTGATGACGCTTTCAACCGTCTGTAATGTCGATTTACGTAGTAGTGGCCAATGGCGACCCTCCCCATCCCCATCTGCCTCGAGGTGTGCTGAAAATTTCATTAAATTTGGTTAAATTTTGTAAAAATTTAAGTGATGTTTGAAAATTTCATCCAAATTTTTGAACGAAATTCTGAAATTTAATTTATTTCATCTGTTTTGCTGCATGATGAAAAAATTTTTAATCCGAAAGATTTTTCCCTGGGCATGACACAGTTCCTGCTTTTGTAAACTATGTGGTGCTTAGCGATTTGACGGCACCTACGGTTTAATGGAAACTGAACATTTCCATCTAAAAAATACTATTATCTTTCAAAATTACACATGTACAGGAAAAGTGCATACTAATTTTTAGGGATTTTTGAGAGACACACTACTTGTGCAGTCTCGCAAGTAGTAGTTTTCCTACCATCTGTGTGGTGAAATAAGGTATTTTTCTTAGTGATCTTTTTGCTGAATCCTGTGGCAGTCGTATCTTGTTCTTAGTGATCTTATTTCTGAATCTCTGGTAGTTGGAAGCTTGAAGGATTTGCAGTACGTACTGACTATGAAGTTGATTGAAACATATCGACTTCGGCTCTGTCAAATTCAAAAGCGTAGGCCCTTGTCAAAACCTCCAATCAGCAACAGTCCCCTAATATACAATATGGCAACCACCTAGTCAATTTAATTTGGTCTTTTAAGGTTTTGAGTCCACTCTCTATTTTTATTCTAGTCTCTGTTGGATTTCTGAGATCAAATTGGTAATTTCCCAATTTAATAAAAAGGAAAAAAGGAGAGGGGGTCCCACCTATAAGTGGGACAGAAGAGGGATAAAGCTGAAGCCGTCTCAGGCATTCGTAGTGGGGGAGGTTTTGAATGGCCGAGTCAAGGGACGACGATAGTGATGGACGCACCATTGGAGTGGGCATTTACGCACCATTGGCGTGGGCATTTCCGCGCCAGCCGTGGCTGCAGCCCACTAGCCTCCACTCCTCTCCCCTATAACTGGCGACCTCTCCTCTCTTCTTGAAACCCCCGAAGCAGTGAATTCCTTGTTCCCTTGTTCCTCTTCTCTTGGCTGGTCCTTGATCTGGTTTTGGGGCACCTATCTGCCATGCTCGTCACCGATGACGGTGACCTTGGAGCCTGAATCACCTTCTCTATGATTTCTCCATGCAATTTCCTCGCGCCTTCTCGTCTTAGATCTGGTAGTGAGGAGGTTTGGGGATTTCTTGTTGAAGGCTGATTCAGGTAGATTTGTGGCTTGCTGGGGAGAACTAAGGCTTGATCTTTGGTGTTCACGGTTGCTCTGTAGCTGGAGCACTCGTTGGTCTTATGTGGAGCACTTCTACTTCGGTTACCCGATGTTGGGGTGTGGCATTGTATCTCCAATTGTCATCGTCTCCTTGCATGGCATAGCGATGCGCTTGGTTTTCTGGGATAGCGCAGCCTGCGTGCCTTGCCTTGTTCGACTGCTTCTCAGTGGTTTCAAGTATCACCGGCGTTGTGAGTTTTTCCAACTTCTTACTTTTTTTGCTTGATCTATATTAGATCTCTGTGTTTAATCTCTAATTAGAAATTGCAAAGAAGTTCTGTGAGTTAGATTGCTCTATGATGAAATGACATATTGCTAAAATTATATATAAATGTGATGGTAGATGGATGTTGAGCTTACTGCTAGCTTGCTATTTTATATGCTCTAATCATTGATGTTTGCTATACACTACTCGTTGCTCACTGTGTTACATTAGTTATGTGATCTATGATTGTTTTGGTCACTTTAGCTAATTGGCGAACCCTGTTTAATCAATAAAATTCATGACAGCTGAATGTTAGATTGATTTGGGGTCATTCATATTGGTTAGCAATTTGTGTTCATGATCTGTTAGCCTCTTTTGATAGCAAGGTTTAATTTGAGCTTAAGATCTAATCTATAACTGTAATATATAATTAAGATTTCATTTTGTTATGGCGGAGATGGCCAAGACTAAATCTTGTGCAACTAGTCTTCTGAGAGCAATATATGTCATTCAAAATCTTATTAACATGCTGAATTTGGTCATACATGTTATGCTTTTGTTGATATTAGCATTCCAATGCAATGCCTTAAATTGTTTGCATATGTATATGCTGATTATAGAATCTTACATGGTATACTTGTTGGGCATATGTTTCAATGACATAAAGAATTCACATGATTATATGTTGATTAAGTCATTTATATGCTTTTTATATCATGCTTGCATCTTTATTATTTATGTTAGAATTAAATATAAATATATGATTATACCGCAATATTTACAACAGTTTCGCCACTGATGAATGTAGTTTTTATCACGAAAACCTCCATGTATTCCAATGTTACTGTTGAATGTACATGATTTGTAGGGAAAAACATGTACCAGATAGTTTGATATGTAGACTAATATGTTTCTACTTTAAAATCAACAAAGGTAAACACACTGATGGAAAAAAAACAGCAGAAACAAATCTCGTTAAGATTCAGAGGTGATGAGGGCATCTCATCAAGAATTTTCGCACGCAATTCGAGGACTAAAAGGTGTGTTTTTCCCTTAAACAAGTGTTTGAATCAAAAGGGAATGATTCCTTTGAGATGCATTTGCCAGCCTTTTGATGCAGCGAGTGCCTGCCCCGGTCGGTCTAAAGAGCTCACCCAGCCCAACCCTGAGAGGCGAGCTGACCCCGAGTGGGCTCAAACTCCCTCACACTGCACGAATCATCGGCATTGCCATCGCCCACCGCCATGACACGGCTCTGGCCTCTCCTCAATCACGCGATCAAAACCTTTAATTAAGCATTGCTTTCAATTTGCTTTGTGCTTTGCTTCCCTATCTTCGACGACGACGACCGGAAAGTAAGCAATGATGAACCCCGTGATTTGCCATCTTTTCTTTTCTTTTCTTTCTTTCTTCTCCTCGGTCGCTTTTGCTAGGGTTTTGCATTCACGGAGAAATGCCCTTTAAAAGAGGTTAATTATGCCTTGGAAAGTTGCCACAAGACTATCTTCAATGTTGTATTTTAGCCGATTTAAATCGGAAGAGAGAAGGCATTGAATCAATTTAATATATTAGAGTGATCGATTTCAACAAAAAAATGTATAAAATCAGACTCTACTTAGAAATCGATTTAAAGTATTAAACAATTCATATGAACATTAAACTACATAACAGAGAGTATGGTTGAGAGGATATTATTATTTTGTGTTTTTTAATATAACGTGGATTCCAATTATTAGTAGGAATTGGTTCGATATATTAGATAAAAATAAGCTTAGTTTTTAAAATATTTACATAATATGACTTTAAATCAAAATCGGTACAATACACTAATTAAGATGTTTCAGTTGCTAGGAAACGACCTCCCCATCACCATTTGGATCGGAACTTAGAAAGCACACGCGCGCGCTGGAAAAGCTTCGCTTTTACGCATGCATATACGTGCATGCACATGAAAAGATGAAAAGATGGAGACAACGACTAAGTTGATCAAGATCAATTCGATCAAAAAAAAAGGCGCAAACTTTCCAGTCCCTTTTCCTTGTGCTCGGCAAAAGCGTGCCCAATCTCTAAAAGCACGTACAGGCCGGCCGGCCGGACATGCATCATGCATGCATGCATACATCAAAATGATCAAAGAGAAGTTAAGGATGCATGATTCCATCGATATGATCATCCCTAATCACCAAGCTAATAATGATGAATCTATCATATGATGGTCTCACATTGGACAAACATTACAAGACTTGCATGCATGCTTGCATGCCTCAAATCTATCTAAATCAGCTGCTCATGAACTACTCCTGCTGCTGCTAGGGTTTCTCCTGCTGCCGGGAAGGAGAAGGCCGGCATGCCGTTGCCATTATTGTAGCTCAGTGGCCCAGCTACTGCTGCCATGGCGGTGGTGCCACTGTTCACGGTGGCATTTGCGTAATTCCGGCGGTCTAGTGTTTGCAGCTCCCTGACCTGGGACTTGAGGAAGCGGAGGTAGTTGGCGGCCTCGTCGAGCATGGAGGCCGTGTCCATCTTGTCGCCGCCGGGGACGAGCTTCTGCAGCACGCGCAGCCTCTCGCTGATGCGCTCCCTCCGCTGCCGCGCCGCCACCGTCTGCGGGTCGGACGAGATGCGTACGTTGCGCCGGCGCGGCCGCTCGCCGGCATCCTCGGCGCCCACGGTGACCGGCCGCATCGCCGCCGCGCGGTAGATCATTTCCTTCACCTGTGCCAGAGCCTCTGTGTCCGGCTCGTACAGGGGATCCTCGCTGCCGTTGCCGGAGCTCCTGCCATCGAAGCTGATGCTCGACGAGCTGCTGCTTAGCGACGTCTTCGCCCGCTTGGCGGCCGGAGCAGGACCGCTCGTGCTGAACGCGATCTGGATGCCTCCGTCTCCGGTGGTGGTGGACGCGAGGAGGCTGCAGAGAGGGTTCTCCTGGGCCAGCCCATCCGCGGCCGCGGCTGGTGGCTCGGAGGCCTTCCTCTTTCTGTTCGACCGCCGTTGTCTTCTGCCACTGCCGTTGCCTTCTTCGAACTGGCTCGTCGTCGCTGTTATCGCCGCCGCAGCCGTCACCACGCTCGGTGCGTGGGCGGCGTCTTTGCTGGAGAAGACCGCCGCATCTACGATGCCGCCATCAACGGCGGTGGCGTTTGTGAACGCAGGTGGTACAGTACTCAACGTGACAGCCGGTGTTGTTGGTGTAAGGTCGTAGTCGGCAGCCATCCCCATCGCGCCTTGATGGCGATGGTGATGCTGCTGTCGCTGCAGGACATCCCCGTCAACGTCTGCATAGGCAGGTGTCGCGGTCTCCATCGCGGCGAAGGCGACGGCCGCCTCGACGCCACCGCAGGCCGCCGGCGGCACCACCTTGCCGCCGCACGGCGCCTGGATGCCCTGCAGCTCGAGAATCGCAGCCGCCAGCGCCTCATCCAGAACCAGCCTCTCCAGCACCGTCATGCCATTGCCATCCCCGTCGACATTAACACCACCACCCACCTCCGGTGGCGGCACTACCGCCCCACTGTCGCCACCGCCACTGCAGCCGCTCCACGTGTTCTCGCTTAAGATCATGTCGTTGAAGCAATGATCCATCTCGCGACCTAACAAGAAACGATCGATAGCGCTTGCACGTAAGCTATTGAAGTAGCTATTAGTCTCTGATCTGATCTTTCTGAGGCTGAGGCCGATCTGATGAAGCACGTGCAAGCATGCAAGGAAAGAAGGAAAGCTACTGAATACTGATCCGGCCATTGAAATAAGAACATGTATGTGTAGAGAGCTATGAATCGATCAAATGGAGCGTACCTTTCTTTGTTTGATTAATGCGACACAAAGCTGAGAGGATTCTACTGTTGATCCAACTACTAGCTGCTGCTGCTGTTACGCTAGTTTGTGTGGACTATGAATTGCAGCAGCAGCAGGAGCATTGACGCATTAAAGGCGATCGAGCTAGAGCAGAAAAAGGCGATCTACTGCTGCTACTGCTAATGGTGCTAGAGCAGAAAACGCTCGAGGCAGGAGAGGGAGGGAGCCCTGCTGCTAGCTGCTACTGCTAATGGTGCAAAAGGCGATCGAGTTAGAGCAGAAAAGCAGCAAGACAAGATGCCTGCCTGCCTGCAGCGAGCTAGCTGCTCAGGACTCTACTTTTGGATTTGCTACGAGGAATTTATGCTCGCTCGCTCTCTCCCTCTCCCTCTCTCTCTCTAGCCCTGACCCTGCAGTCAGTGTGCGTAGTGTTATTTCCCAAAGGGTGTTGATAAACATCATCTAAATATTTTTTTTCTTAACTATCATCTAGATTTGTGACTATTGTATTAGAGATCCAACGGCCATGAATTCCCCCCATCTCTAAAAAAATCTCTCCCTCCTCTAAAAAAGGGACCGTTAGATCTCTAATCCAACGATCTCAAATATAGATGATTGTTAGAAAAAAATATCCAGATGATGCCTAGATAAGAAAATAAATTCTATGGCAAGGGTCCTCAATGGGGAGGGTCCTCAAATCCTTCTATTGAGGCCTTTTTTTGTTAAGTGACAATCATGGATCTCAAAGCAACTAATATCTCTTCTCCAACACTCTTTCATAGACTATGCCGCACTCAAGCGCCAGCGCCTGGACGAAGACCTCGGCGCAGGGGATTTCAACCTTTTGGTCATAGAGGCTTACGGCGCCGCCGACGCTGTAGAGACCGATCGCCTCCTCGCTGGCGCCCCGACCTCTCTCCTCCCACCTGCTGCCCGCCCCTCCTCTCCCTCGAGCACCTGGCCGCCTGTGCCCCGATCCACCGCCCGTCACCCCTCCTCTCCCCCCACCGTCACTCATCTCCGCCCCTCCTCTTCCCCGAGGTGCCGCCCGCCTCAAGCCGTCGCCCGTCACCACCCCTCCTCTCCTCCAAGCCGCTGCCCGCCTCCAACCCTCCTCTCTCCCCCAGCCGTGGTTGAAGCGGCCTTAGTTGTGGCGCTCGTGGTCGAAGCAGTCGTGGTCATGGTGTCATAGTCAAAGCGGCCGTGGTCGGACTGGCTGTGGAGAGGAGGGCTGGATGCGGGCGATGAGTGGGAGGAGACGAGCAACACCTCGGGGCAAAGGAGGGGTGGCGAGCAGCGGGTTGGGGTGGAGGCGACCGGTGGGTGGGAGGAGAGGAGGGCATCGGCGCCACCGAAAGCGTCCAAGGCAGAGAGGTTGAACTCCCTGACGCCGGGGTCTTCGTCTAGGCGCTGGCGCTTGGGTGCGGTGCAGTCCATGGAGGAGTGTTGGAGAAGAGAGATTGGTTACTTTAAGATCCGTGACTGCCATTTAGCAAAAATCAAGGAAGAGCTTCAAGAGATGGTTTTCAAGGCCCTCCCCCATAGAATTTATTTCCCAAGCAAAAGACTGCAGTGGGGAAAAGCATGCTCTTATAAAGAGACTAACCAAAGAATATGAATTGTTCACAAAATAGTAATGTAGTCTATTTTTTTAAAAAAATAGTCATCATACGTCTATTTTGTAAATCTAACCATTTCATCAAACTCAACAACCATGGCCACTAGAGGTCGGTAGGTTAAGACTTAGTGAGGAACATGGTTCACAATTTCGCTGAAATTTTGCCAAATTTCGGACATTTCGTTACCCCATGAACGAACAATAATTTGGTCAAATTTTGGCCGAATTTATCCCTATTTAAATATTATCCAAATTTTATCTAAATTTTGATTAAATTTCATAAAAACTTTGAATTTTTCGTTCCAATTTTTGAACGAAATTTTGTTCTTTTGTTCATCTTGGTGACCTCCGAAAGTTTTTTCAATCCGAAACATTTAACTCTGTCGAGGAACGGTGACTTGGCATGCGAGCTACCGAGCATTCAGCTACTCGGTAGGTACTTAAATAGCGTTAATTAATCATGATTAGTACTAATTAGTCGATATATTTCATAATTAATGCTAATTAAGCATAATTAGCGGCGGCCGGTGTCCGAGAACAATGTGGAACTAGATTTATAAAAAGATTATGGGGCTAAACTTAAGAAAGAATTTATCCTGTCGGATATATGAACAGTTCAAAAAATAGATGATGGATAGGTGGTTGATGGATGGATATGCATCATAGGGACTACTAGCTAGTCTAGAGCTATAGAGATAGGACCTGCAGGACAACTATGTACGTACTACAACGATAGTACTAGTCTCTGACTGTGCAAGGATATATCATATAGTCCAATCTTTCCTATCAGCAGGGTGAGAGATTTCTTTCGACTACTAAGATCTCTTTCTTTCCGACTTCCAAAATTTATTTTTAATTTTTACTACTAAGATCTCATTCTTTCCGACTTCCAATTTTTTTAATTTTTATGGTATCTAATTTTTAAATAAAACATTTTTAAGTTAAGACTAACAAATTAATTATAATATATATTATAATAACTTTATTTATATCAATCAAAACTATATATAAGTTTCTGGTACTCTATATTCTCTATTACAAATAGCTTAAAAGATATAAATCATATCCGTAACCTATAAGTCAAAGTTAAAAAAAAACCTTTAACTGAGGTCAATACAAGAACCCATCTAGGAGGGACAAAAAAGACTTTAAGCTATTTAGGTTGCACCGGGTGCTATGATTTGATTATGATTTAAGTGTGATCAGAAAGAGGAGATCAAAGTCGACAGGGCTGGCTTGAGCCCATGAGCACCACTGCACCTTGTCGTCTACATAGAGCTCATGTGTGTAGTGCATGCATGCATTACTCCTAGCTAGTAATGGCCTCGCAGTACTACTACTCAGGGAAGACCCAAAAGATTTTCACTTTCACTTTGTGCACTTTCATGCATGTATGTTGCTGCAAATTTACCTCACATGCTGGTGTGTCAGTGTGTGTATACTGCATATGGTATGTATAGCATTACATATGCAGCTTTGCAACAGGAGGATGTGATTAGGAATGGAAAAGGATCGGATACAATCGAATAGTCTTAAATATGAATACAAATCTATATTTTTAAAATAAATATGAATATGAATTTGAATATTATCGAATACGAATCGAATGTTGTAACGGATACGAATTTGAATTGAATATGTACTTAATTTGGTCGAATACGAATATCCTCCTACAACTTCTGTAACAAATCTCCGTAGAATAAATTCCTACCGGTTTTGCTGGTTTTTCACCGGTTATCGGAATGGTTACCGGTTTCAAACCGGCTAAATTCAAATTTCAAATAATAAAATTCGTTCAGTTTTTTTTCTAGATTTCGGAAACGGACAGAATACGAATCAAATAGTCTCGAATACGAATGCATATACGAATATTCTTATATATATATATATATATGTGAATATTCTCGAATATGAATATGAGTATTTTTAAATATGAATTTTACTTATCAGATTTATATTTTTTAAATATAAATATTAGATAAAATAGATTATTTATTACTGTTTTCTACTCTAGATGTGATGGTGCCGGTGCACTGTTAAAACTGGAGCTATCCAAATCCTATCAGGGTAGCTGGCCACTGGTGAGCAGCTAAACATTCGTACTCACCAACGTACAGATGAGCAGTGCAGAATAGACGAGGGCCACATCGTGGGACGGCTCAGTTTAGCTTACATTAGCTTATAATTTATTTTATATTTAGTTAGTTTGTTTTATGCTGTAATTGATAGTGCCTTATTTGATATAATTAAATTTAAAAATAGAAAAAACAGATTAACTTATCACAAATAATACAAATAAATAGAAAAAAGAAAAGACAGAAAAACAAAAAACCAAAAATATCAAAAAAAATATGAAATCAGAGAATAATAAACTAGAAACTAAAAGACATAAACTTAAGCTAAAGCGAGCGGAGATCTTATGTAGCACTAGCACGTTGACGGCCTTGATCGTAGGACTGTGCAGATTAAAACCGAACCGAAAAAACCGTACCAAATAAACCGAACCGAACCGGTCAACTCGGTTTGACCGGTATTCGGTATTCGGTTCGGTTTTTGGAAAAATAACATTTCACTGATTCGGTTTTTTCGGTATAAACTGAGGAAAAACCGATTTTACTGATTAAACCGAACGGCCCAATCGCCAGCGCGTCTCCGTCTCGGCCCACTAGGCGGCCTCCGCGTTCCACGCCTTCAACCCTAGCCCGCCGGCTCCCGCAGACGCAGACGCGCAGACGGCACCGGCCACTCGCCTCCATCCGCCTCGGCCGCTGACCTCCTGCCCCATCGCCTCCGCCCGTCGGCCACCGCTCCTACCCCACCCCACCCGCCTCGCCTCTCCCGCCACCGCAGCCTCGGATCCCCATCCATCCCTCGCCTCCGCCGTTGGCCCGCCGCGCCCCCACCCTAATCCTCCGCCGCCGCGCCGCCTCCACCCGTCGCCCCTCCACCCCCGCCCTCCGCGCTCACACCCCAATCCTCCAATCCTCGCCGTTGCGCCCTCTCCGCCGCCGCCCACCACCCCCACCCCAATCCTCCGCCGTCGCGCCCCCCCCGCCCCCGCCGCGCATTTGGCGGATCCGCCTCCGCCGTCCACAAGATCCTCCTCTCCCCCACCGTGTGGAGCCACCGACATCACCGCCGACCTCCGGTGCTCCCCCAGTCCCAGGCTCGGCTGGCGGTCCACGGCCGCTTGGGCTCCGGTGCTCCCCCCGTCGGTGCTACACTGCTCCCTCTCCCAAGACGCTGGTGCCAAGCCCTCACCGCCGAGCCACCGACAGCGCCGCCGACGACCAGGTCTTCTCCTGTTCTCCAGTAGAGTAGTAGACATTTGTTTGTTTGATGAATGCAACCTTGAAGCTAGATTGGTGAATGGTGAATTGGTGATTGTCTGATTTGTTTGATGTCATGACTCCTGAATCCTGAATTCCTGATGTGTGCACCTGTGCCCTGTGCGGTGTGCGAATAATGTATATAGCTCTGAGGTATTAGTTTAGTTGAGATAGAAATTCTTAATTCCTGTGGCTATCAGTGCCATTTGGCCCATTCCTATATATGCAAAACTACTATCTCAACTAATTCATCCTGAGTTAGCTGTGGGCTGCCATTGCCCCCAAGCGAGACGATGACTCAGTGCAGTCGTCGGGCCTCGATAGCTGCAGTGCCTCCTTTCCATACGATCATAATTCACAATCAATTGAAATCTGAGATAAATGTGTTAGCATACCGAACAAAAAGGAGACCAAGGAAAATTTTGATAGGAAACCGGTGACTTTGGATACTTAATGAAGTAACTGGCTGAAGAGTGAAGTCATTTGTGCATACACTTCATCTGTTCCTGGGTCCGCCTGAGAAACAAATAGAATTCCTTCTAGTATAGATGATTACAACTCTGGAGACTAGAAATCTGGAATGGAGAATTGGAGATTAAGTGATTAATGTTTAGCAATTCGCGTAAACTTTGGTAAAATTGGTATTAACCGATACCGAACCGAAATAAAATGGTATTTACCGATACCACACCGTATTCTAAAAAATACCGTATTTCCCGAAATACTAAAACCGTATTTACCGAACCGTATAAACCGAATAAACCGAACGAACAACCCTACTTGATCGTGTGTAGCACTCGCTGTCAGGGTGACAGTGACACATGCATCTAGAGCTTTCCATTGTGTCATTTTTCGTTACAGAGTTTTCTACTGTAGAGCAACCAGCTGTCCTGGAATTAATGGTGTTCAGTTAGTAAATTACTCGAAATAATGCAGGTTTGAAGTAAATTTCAGGATTTTTCTCCAGCAAGATGGGCAAGACTTTTTTCTTTTCAATATTTTTTTTTCAATCAGTGGCGAATCTCGGATAAAAATAAAGGAGGAGCTCTACTGTTGTGGCTATAATATAATATAAATGTACAAAAGCTACAACTACTAATCTTTTATCATTAGAATATCAAATTCATACATAAATAGGAAGAGAACAAATTGAAAATGTTGAACAAATTGAAAATATACAATACAATAAATTTAGTACCTTGTTAATGGATAATGTGCTCCAAATGTTCATAAATATGTGAGTACCGATCTGCAGATAAGAAATATCAAATATAGTGATACAATATTAAATTGTGAATGTCCATAAACATTAAAAAAATGAAATGAAAACATACCACTAAGTATGGATTAAACAATAATTTACATCAATTAAATAATAACCAGTTAGTACTTACTCCAGTACTCCTTAGTACCCTCACGCGCCATGCGGTGACGCACAGACGCTGAGACGCACACGCACTCACGCCGATTGGCGACTGCAAACACGACGACATGCCTCACGGAGACACGCACACGCCAACACGGTATCACGGATGCCGGGCGAGCAGTCGGGCAATCCGCACTTGGGCTCTGGCAGATGACCTGACGAGACGACGTGCAGACGATGAGCTGCTTTACCAATTACCAGTCACCACACACTTCATTGATTCATTCGGCATTTCTGCAAACCGGGGCACCGAGCGAATGGGGAATAGCGGGCACCGGCGAATGGAGAATACCTTCGTCGTCTTGTCGGCGTCATCGCCTCATCCACCACCGCCGCTCCGCTCCGCTGCTCCCGCTCGGCCTCGCTAGCCCCACTGAGTGGCCGATCACCTCCCCTTGGCCTCTCTGCTTCGCGCCTCCATGTTGAGCCGCCCTCCATGTCGGGCCGCCGACCACCCCCGGCCCCAGCCTCCCCCTCCGCGGCTCGCGCCAAGCTACCGACCGGCGATCGCCTCCCCCTTCCCAGCTCCCCCTTTGCCGCACCGGGCTGTGGGCTGCCGACTCCGCGACTCGTGACACCGTCGCTGTGAAAGGTGAGACCGTGACCTTATCTACTGTTCAGCATCGGCGCGCCTGTTCATCTTCCTCCATTCCTTGTGACCTAATGTACTGTTCTGTTGTCTTGTGGTTTTGGGTCAGTATTTGCCACTGATTTGGGCCGGCTAGGGCGCTGGGCTTTAAGCCACCGACTGGGCCTCAGTGCTGACTCACTCCGGCTGCCAGCTCTTCTTCATCTTCCGACCTCCTGCCTCCGGTTCTTCACCCTCCGGGCTGGCCAACTGGCCGGGTCTTTTTCAACCACGGCAGGAGGAGGGGGTGCTCGAGCACCCACGGTGGATTCGCCGCTGTTTCCAATTAAAAATGACACCATTTGGTCCATTTCCATGCGTTTTTTCCCCAATAGGAGTTGATAGATGGCAGTTGGCGAGGATATACATATTTGGGAGAGATGATGAGCAAGCTAGCAGGCTAGCAGCAGAGCGGCTGGACTTTTATCAGGGTTTAGATAACCGGTGGTTTTTGAAAATCTTGGTATCCCTAGATTTTCTATACTACTTGAATCTAAGAAATTTTTTTTTCATGCTATCCATTTCGTTTCATGAGTTTCTAGATGTCTTGGAAGTTATGATGTTCATTTAGTAAATTCCTCGAATAATGCAGGTTTGAAGGAAAATTCAGGATTTTTCTCCAGAAAGATGAGTAAGATTTTCTTTTGTTTTCAAGTAATTTTTTTCTAATTGAAAACGACAACATTTAGTCCATTTCCAGGTGTCTTTCCAATAGGAGTTGAACGATGGCAATTTGCAAGGGTATACATATTTGGGAGAGAGTGAGGGGAGCTAGCAGCACAGTGTGTGGACGCGATTAGGTTCAGATAACCGGTGGCTTTGGAAATCTCAGTGCCCCTCGAGATTTTCCATACTGGCTGAATATGAAAAATATAGATACAAAGTTGGAAAATAAATCTTGCCTGGTTGTTGACGGTTTGACCAGTTTTCGACTAGTTTCTAGATTTTGATTCAAAATTTGAATTCACATTTTCAGACGGGTTTCATGCGGTTATCACTGGTAGCTGGTGAGCCGAACTGGCCACGAAGCGGTTTTTTGGGTTGAACCGGTTTCGCAAACCCTTGACTCAATTCATTGTCTGAATCAAATTTGCGACTTGTAACAATGAGTCGTTTTAACAGCTCCATCGTCTCATGGCTCAAATCCAATCAGAGATGATCATACTATGACCTACTTGGTCGATATTATCTAGGTACATCGACCTAGATAATGTAGTTAGACTGGGGTTCTCTATTTTAGATCAATTTAAGGCACATGCTTCGGAGCTCGACAACGTCATAATAAAATTTTGGATTTTGATAATCACCAACCGGATGCAAACAACCCAAAAATTTCTCACCATTTGATTTGTCTCACGATTCGTGCTCCTGTTTTGGCTTCGGTGTCCTCTTCAGCAAATTCATCTTTCACTTGTAGTGGTCGAGCCAGAACAAAAGAGGCACTACGAAGAAATTAACGAGTTTTACTCATGAGAAGAAAAGGCCAGTTTGGAGTTGAGTACTAGATTCTTCAAGAAAAAACTATCAAAATAAAACTAAATGATTTTTGCAATTGAGTTCGATCCTGAGCATAAAAATGAAAATGGATAGATGACACGAGTACGATCCACGAACTCTGTTGAAGAGAAACTCCAAGAATTGCTAATCTCATTATTATCGCTCGTTTGGACCAGATCATCGCCTCATCGACATTCAAGAACTCCCATTTATTTATAAGGAGTGCATAGCACTAAATATCTAGATCCCAAAGGTCGATGACCAATGTTTTCATTATCTTTTTGACTAATTTATATCACGTGTGTGATTACTGTAGGAAATGAAAGAAATGGCTAATGGAGTAGTGTCAGACAAGGACAGGACAAGCTTGACGTATCATTGCTTTCCATTGATTGAATGAGATAACAGGAAAGCAACAATGGTGAAAGCGGCTGCTGCTTTGGAATGTCTGGGGACAATAGTAAGTAACAAGACACCAAACCATATATAGGCCATAGCCATCTAGCTAGTGTCATTTTCTCAGGATAGGAGCAGCAGCGGTAAACCAAGGAGAAACACACGAGTGAGACTTGTAGGCACATATACTAAGAAACAATCTCTGCAGCGCGTGTGATAGATGAGAAGTTTGGGGCATGTAAGCCCGTGGAGGTTTGTGTGTGGAGGCAAGAGTCAAGAACTAGGTGCTGTGCAAGTGCAGCTGCCGTTAAAAAGAAAGTGTGTAATATTGTCTGTAACATCCCATTTTAAAACCTTGTTGTTAATATAAAGTTCAAACTTATGTTAATGAAATAAAAAAAAACTTTATTCTCAGTTTGTGATCCCTGTTGTTTTTCGAAAAGAAAATCCAAGTTGTGCTTAAATAATTTAAAATGAAAACTTGCTTTTTCTCCAAGAGGTTAATTAAATTAACTTTCTTAAAATCTGGAATCTGAAATTATCTTCAAAATTTAGAAAATTCCAGAGAGGGAAAACTTTTGTGTAATATTTTAAAAGAGGAAAGGGAGGAAATGGAAAATTGGTAAAAGGAAATTTTCCCCAGCCATCCTGGCCGCACATCCTCCTTCCCCCTCAATCCCGGCCGCCCATCTCCTTTTTCCCCTCCTGGCCGCAACGCCTCTCCCCTTCCTCGTTCACACTGCAGTGCTCTCCCCTCCTCCTTTCTGGCGCCAGCGCCTCCACCCTCTGTCCTTGCCGCCGCTCAGCATTCTCCCCTCAACCACCCGCGACGACCATTGAATGCGGCGACGGCCCTCGCCTTCAGTGCCCGACAGCGGCAGACCCTGAGCAAGCCTCCTCACCCTCGTTGTCCGCGTAGCCCCGCCGTGCACGCCGCTCGCCGTCCTCGCCGCTTGCAGCTGCCCGGGCGCAGAGCCGCTGCTGCCGCGCCGTCGCATCCTCGGTCATTTCTCGCTCGTCCCGCGCACTTCACCCTTCGCACGACCGTGCGCGCTGTTGTCGCCATCCCTTCCTGTGCAGCCGTAGTACGTCGCTGCCACTCGGGCAGACATGTCGGCCGCCTTGTATTCTGCTCCATCTCGCAACCACCGGGCAAAGCGGCGTCCCTCGCATTCATTTGCGCCCGGCAGCCCGTTCTGCGCGCCGCTGCGTGGCCGCACGCGCCAGCGCCACCGCTGCTCGCAACACGCCGCCTTGTCTCCCCCGACGAGCCGCCCGGGCCTCTATATGTGGCACTTCCATCGCGCCACGCACCCCTCCGCCGAAGCTCGCCCGAACGCCCCGCTCGCCACCTCCTCTGTCTCGGGCGCTCCTTCGGCCAACCTCGCCGCCGCGCCCCTCCGGTCGCCGCCAGGACTCCCTGAGCTCTTCCCCGAGTTCCCCATCTCTCCCTCTCCATACCTCCCCGGCTAATCATTCTCTCCTCCTCTACAGGCCGCCGCCGACCCCGTTCTTTCCCCAACGCCGGCGTTGGACCTCCCCGGTGAACCGGCGTGCCTCGGACCGATTCCCCGCACGTGGAACGTCGCCCGGACCCCGTGAGTGCCGTCCCCTCCTCGCCGGACCCCACCGTCATCCCCAGTAGGCCGCCGCCGCCCTCCTTCTCACCGCCGGACCCGCTCGCGCCGCCAGCCCGCCTCGCTCCACTTCGGCCCCAATCAGCGCCCCAGGTGAGCTCATATACGCCCGGAGATACTCCCACGACGAGTAATTGGACCCCCAACGGCCCGAGTCGCCGGCGCCAACTTCCCCTGTCCCAGCCGCCGCCATGGCCGTCGCCGGTCGCCGCCAGGCCATCTCCGGTCGATTCCGCCCTCCCCGAGGTGCGCGCCGGGTAGGGCCACCCGTTTTGGTCAGTACCGTCGCGCCTCCATGGCTGCTCCGCCGCCGGCAAGCCCGTCTCCCTCGCGGCCGGGATGAGCCAGGGGGGAACACCCAGTGCACTAACGCCTGGTTTGGTGTATTAAGCCGACCAAGTAACGGGGTATTAATAACACTCATTAAGTGCGGGCCCGCCTGTCAGCGGCAATGAACCCGAGCCCCACTCACTTTCTCTCGGGTCCCACTTGTCAACAGCACATACACTCCCTCCTCTTTTCTATTTTTTTCGGATTTTCCAGTAATTAAAACTTTGAAATGCTATAACTTTCTAACCCTAACTCCGAATTCGACGAAACCAACTTCTAAATTTTTCTAAAATCAAGACCTGTCTAATGGTTCTGGTTTAGTTCAATTCCAAGTTCATTTGAGTTGTTTTATTGTTTTGTTTGGTTCTTACTTGGCGTTCTTTATTTTATGTGGTTTTTCCGGTACTTCCGTCTGAGTAGAGTACGACGACGCGAACGAGACCCCGCTTGAAGCAGCACAAGACCCTCAAGCTTTCGATCCAGGCGAGTCAATACTTTGATCATGTTGCACCTATATTTCATGTGAAACTATGTTCATTTAAATTATGAAAATCTGCATGCTTTACTTTATAAGCAAACGTATGTCACTCTTAAGGTAGCTAATAACCTGTATCTACCTCATAACGATATACCCCACTAGTAGCATTGAACTACCTGATCATTTGTCGCCCTAGGTATAAACTATAGCTAAGATAGTTATAAGTCATATTACTGCCATGCTGGTCTTGTCGAATCCAGGGCATCAGTAGCCCTGATAATCACTCTTTAATCATGGAAACTAGTTTTGGGTCAGTCATGGGATGTACGTGGCTGAGTATTTATGTTAAAATGTGTTATGCTTCTTAAAACCCCAAAACTGCTAAACCTATTTGGGCGGGTGGAAAGAACGGTGGGTGTGGATGTAACACAGGGGATTGTGGAATGAACCGCCCAGACAAATTAAGGACTTAATCCTGTGTGGACCCTCCGTGTATAACAGTACAACCACAAGCTGGCATATTGTAGGCTTGGCTGAATAATTTACTGAACTCTCTAGTCATTTCACGGAGAACGTGTGTAGGTGGGTAGTGAAAGCCCCACTTGGAATGGGACACCGGATGTAGGTGACGTCGCCTAGGATAGCGTATGTGGAGAGTGGAGTCCGACTGCGCTAACCTATGGTGGACATCCCGCACAACCTATGGACGTAACCCCATAGGAGTGAAATGCTAGAGGGCGAAGTATTGTAAAGGCCTCGTGATATTCTCTCGATCTGCATGTCCAAGGAATCATGTAGAACCATCGGGACGAGTATCTCTTGTGGGTAAAGATGTACAGTCTCTGCAGAGTACTACACAAACTATTCGAATAGCCGTGCCCACGGTCAAGGGCAGACATGGAAATCTTCCTCGAGTTAGTTCTATTTCAAAAACCTTTGTGGGTGGGACAAAAATCTATCAGAGGGATGTACTCTGATTTTGAAATTCATCCTGGAGGGATGTACTCCAGTGTTGGTACTAAGGTGGAAGTAACCTGTTATTCAAAAGTTAAGCATAGGGTGGATGTAACCCTAAAATATGGTGGATGTAACCATAAAATTTGGAATTGGAAACTACTCCGTTTATTGTACACTTTTAGTATTTAAATCATAAGTTCTTGAAAAATGCTAGGTCATAGAAATTTTAATTATGGTAATTTCAAATGTCGCTTTATGCAAATAAAAGAACCCGAGCCTTCCTTGAATAGCCTTGCATCTATAATTATATGCATTCTGTGTGTTGGCTCGCGGAGCACGGTTGTTTGTGCTCAATCTCGCTCTTAACCCCCCTTTCAGAAGATGTGAATCAAGAGCACTACGCTTATCATGAGGAACAGGATGCCGAAGGAAATGAAGACGATGGTTGTTAGAATAGGCTTCGGTAGTCTTGCCTCTCGCCTCAGTAAAGTTGACCAGGCTAGTTTTGGCGGGTGCCTTCGTTATTAGTCAGGTCCCTGATTAATAGCATTGGTACTCAGGTTATCCCAGTCGCTTGCCTGTGGTGAGTTGTGCCCCTACGCTATGTACGCTTCCGCTTCCGCTTTTATGTATTGTAAGACATTTGGCCTGACGGCCCTATTGTAACCTTGGCCCGACGTGGTCTATTTAAACTCTGATATTGTAATGTATAGTTTTGTCGTGTATGAAATGATGCAGCATTGTATCTGTGAGCATTATCTACTGATCCAGGGAATAATGCAGTGTTATCACAGAGGATTCCAGGTAGTAAACTTGGGGTCCGACATTGTCCCACCTTTGGGCTTTGGCACTCTATACAGTCGGTGACTGCATATGTTTATTGAGCTCTAATTTGCCATGATCTCTCATATATTGAGCTATAGCCTGTTTGTTTAAGTGATATATTAAAAGTGGTAGTATATACTTCTAGAAGTGTAAAAATGGCTTCTCTCTCTCTCACACACATATACATATATACGTACATACATATATATACATGCAAACATATATATGTATGTATGTATATGTGTGTGTCTATATATATATGTCTATGTATGTATGTATATATATATATATATATATATATATATATATAAAATATATATTTTACTATATATGTAATTATATATACCTATATATATATATACCTATATATATATATATATATAATACTTAGCTAGCCTGGTGACGTGGAATTGAAAACTGGTAGTATCTTGTGAGACCTGATTTTTGAGCAATTTCTTGTATAGCTAGCATGTGGCCCGCGCACCTGCTAGAGCATCATTTTTAGGGTATATTTAATTAGTTTGGTGGTACATATGTGATGGTAATAAAGAAATTATATCCGAAAAATAGAAGGTTGCAAATCACATGAAAAAATTAAGATATTAGAATTTTAGAGCGTTATCAATTCAATTTAATTTCCATATTTGTAAAATTGGTTTCATTTGTGATATTAATGTATAGTAGTATATGTTAAAACAAAGAACATAGATTATATCTTTGGGACGAAACACTTGTTCTTTATAATTTTTAATCGGCATCTCCAATAATAGAGACAATAGTTGTATAGAATTAATGTGTACTAGCGAATCCCAGAAAATTTAGAACATGTTGCAGGGCGTTGATCCTTCTATTGGATTTCTGTACCTTTACAACGTACGTGTCGAACGATCTATGTGATTCGAAAAGGTTAGCCTTAGTCTTTGGGAAGGAAGGAAAGACTGCAATAGAGTTATGTATGGAGAAAATGTGTTTACCTTTCGATTACTTGCTAGACAACTGTGTTGTTGGTTTTATTCTTCTTTAGGGAATCAAGGTATATTACTCTGTTTTATTTTGGTATAATTACAATTAGAATCTAGTGGAGCCTACATAGGTATGTCATGGTCATTAAACATAAGTTTGTGTTGCTTATAAAATACAAATCAACGAATATAGCCACTAGTGTAGCACTTACCCCTAGTTGTAGGGCATAAGTATGAATTCCTTGTCGCGATGACCCTCCAATGCCTTCGTAATGTAATTCTCGAGGAAGGATGCATCCTCCTTGATGATATCCATGAAGACCAAGTATGGGTCAAGAAAACCAACTGGTGATTTCATTAATCTAACTTCACTCATGTATGTATGTATGTATGTATGTATGTATGTATGTATGTATGTATGTATGTATGTATGTATATGGACACATATACAGAATAGCAATGAGTTATATATGATATTATTGACATTACATAAACGTAGATCGTGATTGTACATACTTATAGTGTCCAGTATCGAATGAGTGAGGCGTCGAGGGTGTTGAGTGTGAAAAGAAAGAATAAGTTCTTGAAGGTCACTATGAAGATACAATAATGAATATTGTGCTGCAAATGATGTGGCATAAACTTGACGTTGACACCCGATCGCCGTTGTTCCTTCGGCTTGTTGGCCTGTTCCATATAACACATATGCAATTTCTGGCAAGATAGTCCTGGAATTAGGAGGTACTCTTTCAAGATGACCAATGGCTCGCCTAGCATGAATTTTTGGGCCAACGGCAAGTAGGGGATCTCATCATCTGTCTTCTTTGGTTTGCCTTTGCCGCCTCAACTGTAGGTCGACAACATGGTAGTCGATTGGGCACGAGTTGTAGATGCACTGCACCCTTGCAGCATCTGTGTAGGTAGCATTGATGCAGATCGTGTCTATGGAATTGGCACCAGTGCAGATAGCTCATGTGGACTTGGCACCGGTATAGGTAGCTCGAGTGGACTTAGCACGGTGCAGATGGCTCTCGTGGACTTGGTACCGGTGCAAATAGCTCGAGTGGACTTCACACTAGTGTAGATAACTCTTGTGGGCTTGGCACAGATGTAAGAGCCTTTAGGCAGATGTCCCTCTTAGGCCACTGGGTGAATGTTCTAATGGCTTGCCCTAGAGTCATGACCTTGTTGTTGGGGGGCATCTGCAGTGGGATGACCTCAAAATTTACATGAACACCGTCCACATTCACTTTTATGGAACCTGGTGCTAGAGATACACCATGCACCAAGGCCTCAGGCCTAGATGGATACGCTTGGCCCCAAGCAGAGCATAGTGCAACGGAGGTATATCTCACTTGGACTTTACACTTTGTAGCCACCTACACAACGATACAAAATTAGCTACTCCAACAGGCCTATGGACCGAGCATTTTAGAGATAATAATTATTACCAGGGTCTCATCGACAGGAAATTGGTGGTCGCTTTCCGAGATAAGGTTGGATGCGCAACTACTCTGACGATTGGGGGGCTACCTAACACAAGAGCGGTGGGCCTTTCTGCTAATTTTCCCTACACCTTTGCATCTCATCTATGATTTTTGCCATAATGTCCTCTCGTAGCTGTGCCTTGCGATTGTCTTTGGCTCTCTTCTTACTTCGGTACGTTTCAGAATCCTCTAGGAAGCCATATTTCCAAGAAATATAAAGACTAAGGCCTCTTATACAACCCAGGTGATCTTTATTTCCCAGGGCCACTGAGAGTAAATATCTCTTCCTAACTGGCACAAATGAGCCTTGGGAAGATTCTACACTTAGCGCTTCCAGGCGGTGGGACACTTCCTCGTTTGCAAGGTTTCGAAAGGACATGGCCCCCGACAACACAGTAAATGACCTCACTCTTATCCAGTTTTGGACATGCTCATCAAGGATCTTTGCAAATGGCAGGAAGGTCTCCCGCAGAATTGCCTGATCATCCTCCTACCTCCATTGTAGGATTTTACCCGCATACCTAGTGGTACCAAGTTGTAGAGGTGCGTGCTTTTCTGCTTGGAGGGCCCTATACACTGCACTTTTACTCCTAAAATTATCTGTCATCTTCATCATCACAAACTCTTGCCATTGAGGTTCCAGGAATAGATACTTGTCGAAGGGTGTCAGATCCTTCTCCACGTATTGCTTGACAAGCAGGCTCTTGAAGTTCTTCTACGCTTTGCACGTCGCTAGCAACATATGCCGTCGCACGGAGGCTTGGTGTTCTTCCGGGATCTCGAATGATTGAAAAGCATCCTTCAGCAGCTGACTTTTCTGATCTTCGGTCACCTTCTTCCACAAAACGAATGTGATCTCAATCCGTTCCTGTGTAACTATTCCAACTATTCTTCGGAATGCGGATACTACTCGGCGAGGATTGAGAGGGGTCCCAGACGCATCAACATTAGTGATGGTAAATCGGTCCTCGAGCCTTTTCAATAGTTCTCTTTTTTTTTCAGGATTTTTCATAGGATGGTGCATCACATGTATCCAGCGATGATGTCAAAGAATGAGCGAACAACGTCTTCAAAAGATAATAGAAGTGATTAATTCTTGATCCAATTCTTGGTGAACTTAGAATATGATCACATATTTATGTAAAATTTTAATTAATCTGCTTAGTTCTAGTATTGGAAGATATTGTAAAGAGATTTTGTGGGTGATATCCCAGATGTTCTATGTTCTAAGCATAATATACTATTTAAATGACTTGGGAGAATTTACATATCTATATATTGATTTTGTCATTTAAATGCTAGTAGAATTATTATTTAAAACAATTATATTTTACTAGAATTAAATCTAAATTCATGCTAAAACCGCATTAATTACAACAATCCAGAAAACCAAGTGCATATATAGCAAAGCATATATCCAAGGCATGATAATAACATAGAGATCAAATAATTATCTCTCAACATGAACATTGTAATCAAGCCAAAGGACAATATGCTAAACTGAGCACAAGCATGAGCATTTGTAATTAACATAATGCACAGATTAAGAAGTGAGTTTTGCTCTCAATTTGAGGAGTTGCTTAAAACCTGGCCTTCTCACCCTTGTCAACAGATCATATATCAAAGGGACTAACTCCTCAGTATTCTGCTAGTTTGATACTCTAAAATTACCTCAGTAAAGTAATAGAATCAACTACTAGATTTTAAGCACACGATAGAATGAAGAATAACTATGGCAATATCAACAATAGTGCTACAGCAAGAACAGAAACAAACACCAGAGATGTGCTACGGTAGTAATAGCAGTAATAACTGAATGTAACAATATTCAATCCAAAATAGCAGTGATTTATACTTAACTGAACTAAGAAATAAGTAATGATAAATCAATACTAGCAGAATACTCTCTCATTAGTCACAGTGATCTCAATCTGACAAGTTATCCTCATCGAGCATTCACAAAGCCCACATTCTATTATGCAAAGTCTCTCTAGTGCTAACACTTACGAAGAGGACCACCAGAGTCAGGGAAGGCGGCGATGGGTTTGGGGAGGTGGCAATGGCGTCAGGGAGGCGACGACGGGCTCGGAAGGAGGAGGAGGGCAACTGCCTCGGGGAGGAAGCCGTCGGAGTTGGGGGAGGAGGAGGGCGATGGACTTGGGCGAGGAGTACCGTCGGAGTCGGGGGAGGAGGAGGAGGCGGCGACCTCGGGTGAGAGTCTTTGTCGAGTCGGGAGGAGGAGGGCAACGGGCTCGGGGTGAGGCGGCGCGTTAGTGGGCGTCAATGAGGACAAACTCTAGTGCATAATATATATATATATATATATATATATATATATATATATATATATATATATATATATATATATATATATATATATATATATATATATATATATATATATATATATATATATATATATATATATATATATATATATATATATATATATATATATATATATATATATATATATATATATATATAGAAAAATAATCATGACAGTTCTATTTAAGAATCAGTATGTGATATTTATCATCACAGCGGTTCTTATTTAAAATCGTCTGTAATAACAAAACATCACAGACAATTTTAATGTAGAACCGTCTGTGAATATATATGTCACAGATGGTTTTACTTTAAAACCATCTGTGATGTTCCCTACTTGCATTCACACACACACACACACACACACACACACACACACACACACACACACAAATATAGAACATATGACACATAAATATCTCATTCATCATTCCACTTGCTTATTTCCTTTAAAAATTAGCCCTTCATGATGATCGATGTGTATGTAGCTACTTTTATCACGTTCTTCCTCTACCCTTATGCCATTTTCAAAAGGAGGCATCTCACCAAATTGATTGTATTCTTCCTCGTCCACTACATTCTCAACTCCGATAATCTTTCTTTTTATGAAGAACTATGTGGCGCTTCTTATTTGCCTGGTTGGTTACATAGAAAACTTGAACAACTTGGTTAGCGAGTACGAATGATTCGTCTTTGTATCCAACACGTTTGAGGTCCACGTTAGTGACACCATACTTGTCGATCTTCACTGTGAGGGATAACCCAACGGCACCGAAATAAGGAGATCTTGAAAAGCATGTAGTCAAGCTCCCAAATGTCCTCTAGGAACCCATAGTAGGAGTTCCTCAACCCATCGATACTGAACGTATCTATGTGAACACCGTTGTTCTGATTAGTGTTCTTTACATCCTGAGTCTGTGTATAGAATGCATACCCATTTATGTCATATCTTTGTCATGTCACAACTATAAATATTGGCTCTTTTTCCAATCATGTTAGCATATTATTTGATGAGCTCCTAGCGAGTCGCTCCTTCAACCATTGGTTGAATCAACTGTTGTGTTGTCTCGTGATCTAAACATCCAGGTGCTTCGGATTCTATTGCCAAAGCACGCCCTTGTGCTGATTGACATACAGGGACACTTCAGTTATGTGTTGCAAGACCGTGAAATGAGTTTGAGCATATGCATCCATATCTGGAGTGATTGCTTTCCTTCTGATAGTCTCGATACCCTTGAGCCTCCCCTCATGGTGAGATCAAGGCACACCTATCGGTTCAATCTGAGCTATGTAATTAACACAGAACTTAATGACTTCTTTGGTTGCATAACCTTCAATGACGCTGCCCTCTGGCCGAGATCGATTCTGTACATAGGACTTCAGAATTCTCATGAACCTCTCAAACAGGTACATGCTACGTAGGAACACGGGTCCATATATTTTTATCTCCCACACAATGTGAACAACGAAATGGACCATGATATCAAAAAACGATGGAGGGAAATACATCTCAAGATGACATAGAGTCGTCAACACCTCGTCCTGTAGAACATCTAGTCCTTCGAGATTGATGACCTTCTGAGTAATTGTGTTAAAAAAAACAACACAACTTCATAATTGTCTCTCAGACCTTGATCGGCAAAATACTACTAATTGCAATATGGAGCATTTGTGTCATCAGCACATGACAATCATGAGACTTCATGCCAATTAACTTCAAATCTTCCGTTGAAACAAGTTTCTTCATATTGGCGGAGTAACTAGATGGAATTTTCACACTATGTAAGCACTAGCACAGTTCAATTCTCTCGACCTTGGACAAAGTGTAACAAGCAGGGGGAGGGTAAGTTTGTCATTTATCGGTCTTTGTCGGTGCTAACTCAGGCCTGATGTCCAATCAACCAAGTCAAGCCGCGCGTTGATACCATCATTTGTTTTGTCACAAATGTTCAGTAAGAGACTAATCAAGCTGTCACATACATTTTTTTTACGTACATGACATCGATGCAGTGGCAAACTTCTAGGTGCTCCCAATAAGATAAGTCCCAAAATATTAATCTCTTCTTGTAGACGTTCTTCTTATGGGTCATCGATTTACATCCCTTTTCGAGCACAACATCTAAATCCTTAACCATATCATAGATATCTTTTCCGCTTAAATGCCTTAGAGCTGAACTGTTCTCATTCTCTTTGTCGAATTGTTTCTTAATCCTGCGATATGGGTGAGCCATCTGAAGGAACCTATAGTGATGCATGTACACGATTTTACTCGAGTGCTTTAACTACATACTCTCGGTGTCATCTAAGTAGTGAGTACAGGTTTTGGCCCTCTTTTGTACTTTGGCTCGACAAGTTAGCAAGGGCAGGATAATCATTTATGGTGTAAAACAACAAGGAGCGTAAAGTGAAGTTCTCTCGTTTGTATGCATCCCATACCTGTACCCTTTTGATCCATAGTATTTTTAGATATTCCACCAACGGTACTAGGTATACATCAATATGTTCCCAGGTTGCTTCAGCCCTTGGATAAGTATCGACAGCAAAATATACCTTCGCTTCATACACAACCAAGGAGAAAGATTGTAGATGCAGAAAGTCATGGGCCAAGTGCTATGTCGGCTGCTCATGTTACCGAAAAGATTCATTCCATATGTACTCAATCTGATCATTGTATTCATCGGTTTTGGATCGAAGTCTGCAAACCTTCTATCGATGTTTCTCCACTGGGTAGAATCAACAAGGTGTCTTAGTATTCCATCCTTCTTACGCACCTCTGAGTGCCAACACAGTAGTTTTGCCTCATTTGGGTTCGCAAAAAACCGCTTCAAATGGGAAATTATAGGAAGGTATCATGTCAGCTTAATAAAAGATTCTCTCTTCACTTCTATTCTTTTGTCGTCATCTGATTGATTCTTATGCTCGTATCGGGATGCGTTGCACACCGGACATACATGCATGTTTGCATACTCTTTATAGTAGAGGATACAATCGTTCAGACATGCATGTATTCTTTCTACTTCTATTCTCAATGGACAAAGAACCATCTTGCCTTTGTAGGTAATTTTGGGCAACTCGTTTCTTCTAGAAGCATGTTCATTAAAAAACCTAATAGTACCGTGAAGCTCTTGTCAGACCAATTGTTGTTTGCCTTCAATTTTAGCAGTTTAAGCACAGCTGACAACCTCATGTACTACTTGCAGCATGTGAACAAAGGTTTCTCCGAGTCCTCCATCAAGCCCCGGAATTTAATATACTCTCTCTCATCATAGTTCCCTTTTGCATCACGAAGTATCTGATCTAGATTGTCATCATTCAGCCTATCTAAATCAGAACCACAATCAACATGATCATCCGGCGGCATATCATTGATTTCATCGGTAATGTCATTATTACTACCTTCCTGTGTAATCTGCTCTTCACCATGACTAGTCTAATGTGCATACCTATTTTTGAAACCCCTTTAAATCAAGTGCGCTTCAATCTGTGCTCGGTTTTTAAACATCTTTATATTCTTGCAGTTAATGCATGGATAGCATATATATTCCACCCCCTTATTCAACATATCTTTCTCAGCAGCTCTTGTAAAAGCAGAAATGCCATTAATGTACTCTTCACCCACACGGTTCTCATTGTATATCTAGCTTCGGTCCTACGTTACGCATATAATAATTTAGTATAATATATTCAATTAATTAATATACTATATATGTACGATCTAAATTAAGTAGTTATATGTAGAAATAATAATTAATAAAATTAAATTAAGTACAAATAGACTATGAATTGACTAAACCCTAAACCATGCTAGATGTAAAATAATCTTTTCTCTACATCAAGCTAGCTAGATCAACCATCTTCAATTCTCCTTTCACCAAAAGTTATAAATCTAAATTATAAAGCAATTAGAAGCAAATTACTAACATAGGTAGTCAAAAACTTAGTGGATATACAATTACTCTTGCCAAATAATCTCCTTTTATCAAATAGCCTCAAAGCCCTACCTCCAGCTCGAAATAGCAGCGTAGATCTGGAATTTAAAACAGGGGTCGACGGGTCTGCGCGCAATTAATATAGTGAAATTATCACAGATGATTTTTTATACAAACTATCTGTGATGACTTAATTATTACAGACGATTTTTAATACAAGCCGTCTGTGAAGTATCACAGACGTATCACAGATGATTAAAATAAAAAACCATTTGTGATATTTGGTAATATCACAGACTATTCTTGTTAAGAACCGTCTATATCACAGACGGTTTTCACCTGAATATCGTGATATTTCCTCTTCACAGAGCAGTTTTCGTGTGATAAAGAATACTGCGGTCTATAAACTAAAATTGTCTGTGATTGTATTTAATACAGATAGTTTTAGGGAACCGTACGTGATGTGGCATCCAATATTAGGCTTTTTCTAGTAGTGCAAATTGCTAATTTTATTTTTTTATTCTGAATTTAAGTTAATTTGGATTGTACTTGACATGAAATCTTTCATTTAATTTGCTAATTTTTGTTTAGTTATTATTGTGAATTTTAGTTATTTATAGACGTTACTTTGGAAGTCATATGGAAATCAAATTGCTAATTTTTATTTATTTTCAATTCCGAATTTCTCTTAATTTGGATTGTATTTGACATGAACTCTTTCTTTTAATATGAGCCGTTATAACTTAGGTTCACCAAATTAAGGGCTAGATATTTTGCTTTTTTACGAGAATTTCTAGCATATTTCTCTTTTTTCTTAGCAACTCTAAAAGATTTCTTGTCTATTTTTAGTAATAAATAGAACCTGCGCTACAAACAAACCCTTATTCAGTTGGCGTGGCTCGGAGCTTGGCATACGGCAGACAAAGCCTCTGCAGCATATATAGCACTCCATGTAGCGTTCGATCGAGTCTGAGGGTAGCCACTAGCAAGGGCACCGGTCAAATTTCCTACTTCATTTTCTTACCAATTCGCAACGTCCCCCTCGATCGATCATGGACCAATGTCCTAGTTGCAACATGCAAACAGGCTGATATGATCCACGGAAGAAAGCGGTCCCCGTTCATGAAACCCAAGTACAAATTGCTCCCACAATATATATGAATGGAGTTAGAAAGTTCAGCAAATTGAATGCATAATCTCAGTTAATCCCAGCATCCAAAACTTGATTGAGTCCTTGTTAGCTAGGAATAAATACGAGGCAATTGGGGAGTTTGTTAATATCATTTCTCGAATCTCGATCGATGCATTTTTTGTTAGTCCATCTGCTGTTAATTTGGAATTGACCTCAACTGAAATCCCTATCTCTTGATCCTCGATCTCTGTCTCTTTCACTCATTTTTTCTCCACTGTCCTCGCCCTCTTTCCTCCTCCAACCTCTAAGCATGCCCCAGACGGCTCTAACTTAGCTCTCTATAGTCTGTACCAAGCATGACCTGACATCACAAATTGTGATCTTAGAAATGGAATGATCGAGCTGAATTGCTTTAAAATGTAGGCTGGACCGATCGAGAAAAACTGCTTAGTTCCCATTTGTCAAGAACACACAGGAAAGGTCCAAAAAAAAAACACTTTGGAGCAATTTTCCCCGAAGGTTAACTCTCGGGAAAGTGTGCACGGGATCGTTTGGTCGGGATGTGTCCGAGTGTTTCTTGATAAACACACGGAAAATAAATTGGCACAAAGGGAACTAAGCAGTTTCTGGTAGGGAGGTGGAGACAAGAGAACAAGAATTTGATCTACTACCTCACCACATCTTTTTTACAATTGTCTAATTTGTTTTGCATAGGAATATGATCATTCTTTTAGGCTACGATGATTTTTATCTATGTTTTTCGATATGGCAGTGAACGGTGGAGACGTCGATACGAATAACATATACGGTTTTGGATACGGAAAATCATTTGAAGAATCCGCTTCAAAAAATCGTTTTATTTATTTTGATTTTTAAAGAAACTAAAAGGCAAAAGTCTAAAAGAACAAGATCTGTAGTATCCCTGTCGCTTTCCTTTGTTAAATATAGAGATTATTTATGAGATCATCAAGCGAAGTGTCACATACTGTATATCCCCTTTGTGTTCAGAGATCAGAGATCAGTTTTTGGATTCGGAAAATCAACACACACGGTTAAATATAGAGATTATCTATGAGATCATCAAGCGAAGTGTCACAACACACACGATTTTGAATTTGAAAAATCATTTGAAGAATCCGTTTCAAGAAATCGTTCTATTTAATTCGACTTATAAAGAAACTAAAAGGCAAAAGTCTAAAAGAATAAGGTCTATAGGATCCCTGTCGCTTTCCTTTATTAAATATAGAGATTATCTATGAGATCATTAAGCGAAGTGTCACATACTGTAGGAAGAGTTGAGCCCCGTTAATTCCACTGTAGCCTCGTTTGTTTTCATCCGTATCTCTATCCTTATACACGTTCTTGCAACTCCTATCTACTCTTAAAAAAGATTAAAAAATTAAGAGTAAATTGCCCAACGTTGCATAGCCAGTCAGTGTCACCTTGGTTTGAGTTCGGTTTTCATCGACCAAAGGTTGCGTCGTAAATATTTGTGAATTTTCTACTATGATTATTTGAGATGTGAATTTTCGGCCTATGGGTAGAGTATTAACTCTTAAGGTGACTAGGTACTAGCCAAATGTCAGCACTCTAGAAAACAAAGAGTAAATTGAAGCATCGATCCTATTCTATTACAAGTGCATCTATTACAGGCATGCATCATTTGAAACACAGAAATTTCACAATAAATAATTCAATTCTCACAGGACTCGAAAAAAAAAATCACGGGTTCCAAACGGGACCTAACTTTTAAAATTTTACTAGTGACATCAATTATTCAGCATGCACTATATCTATGATCATTCTTGAAAGTTTTTAGTGAACTACTAGGGGTGTGCCGTTTTTTTCTAATGAAGATGTTCAGTTAGTTAACTATACTTGAGGCTCAATGCTCATTAATAACCGAGAGATTATGGAATAAAATTCAAGAAAATTGGTAATTAAATAAATATATCTAACGTGCAGTTCGTGAGACTCGGACCGTAGCTTAAGACACAAGATCATACATTAGATAGATCATTCATTTGTGCAGATTTTTTTTTAAGTGAATCATTTGGGGAAAAAAAAATCTGTAAGGTCATTTGACCTCCATGCACAGGCTAGCATGCGGCTCCGCCACCGTTCCTAGTATGCTGTCCCAAACTAAAAAAGTCTGCTGTTCGGGTCTTGAATGTGCACAAAGAAGTTCAGTGTTTCACGTGGTATAGATACGTACATACCATAAAGAGTTGCAGCACACCATCATAATCAGATCGACTCCGAGCTCTGCATCATTTAATTAAGCAATACACAACGACATGTCATAACTAAGCTAAGTCTCCGGCAAGCGGCATGGAACCATTTCGAATTGGCAAAACGGGGCGGCGTCCTTTTCCGGCCAGAGGACCGCCGCGCTGGGCACTACATCAAGGTCTGGCTGGACCACCGGCCGGCGTCGTAGCCATCACGTGGCCGTAGCCGTCGCCGTCGGTCGCTCATGGCCTCACATGGAGGCACACATGGACCGCCGATATATCCCGATCCGCACCGGCTCCGGCCGTCGCTTTTGGTCTCCTCGTGCGTCCAAGGCCGCCGTCGCCGTCGCGCGTGGCCGATGGGGCCGGCGACGGATCTCGGTCGTCTAACCCACCTCCACCGCAGCTCGCGCGCCGATGTGAAACTACGGCGACATTCATCCTAGGATCAAGAGGCAGAATTGGCCATTCTCTCGGACAGAATTTCCCATTTCAAGGCCGGGAGATGCACAGCCACAAGGTATACTGTCCATGGATTCTGGGCAACATATCTCCCGACAGCATTCATCAGTCTTTACCGGACATTCCACGCTACTAGCTGCGAAGAGTAAACAGTGATGGTATAGATCCTAGTGTAAACGTTGCATTGTTGTTTGATAAAAGAGAACATATGTACCAAGATAGGATTTAATTTGTGAAGAAAATTGAAAAGTTGTAGTTAATAAGTTTACTTTGTAAAGGAAAAACATTATTGTAACGAAGAGTGAAATACCGGGGTAAAAGGCAATATAGGAGGAAAAGAAACAAGAGAACCAAGGCATAAGAAAAGAAGAGGAAAACCGCAAGAGGATGAGAAGAGATGACACACACGAGAGGAACAGTGATAAGAAGTGATAGATAGCAGTGGCGACAAGAGGTGGTCCTGAGATGGACGTATCCATCGCCGTGCCGGGTCCATCTGGTTGGTTGCCAAGTCTGAATTTCGGCTTTGCATCCAGCTGATGGATCATACACATTCAATGAGCTTTAGCCGGATTTCCAGGCAAAGCCTAGCCAGTTTGTTCCCAGGTCCCGGGTTGCCATCAGCATTCAAGGCAAAATCTCCCAACTGAATCTCGCGCAACAGACCTAACAGCGGAGGTAGGGCACCCCCAGTTCCTTCTGCTGGGCGCTCACTGGACCAGGTGAAGATGAACGCGCCAGAATTAGAGCAATCGCACTGTTTAATGCACAGCTAGAGTGGAGTCTTGAGAGAGTGAAATCTAATAGGTCTCCAGATTTTGATGTACCAACTAGCACAAGACACAAAAAAGAGTTAAAGCATTGGCGTCATGAGATCATACTGCATGTTTAGCAACCTTAGCAGGGGGTGAAGTTAAGATAGGGTAAGTTGCCTTCAATTTTATTTTTATTGCTTCATGTCAAGGATCAGAGATCCAGAAGGCAAACAGTACCACATGCATTTCTGTATATCCCCTTTGTGTTCAGAAGATAAGAGCAGTTGAAGCCTGTATCACAAAAGGTAGTTGCTCTAAAATTCCAGCATTCGGCCCCGAAGGATAGCCTCAGCCTTTCTGACTTCCTTCACTGGTCCAATGATGAATACCTACATTAAGCAAGCAGATAAAATGAGGGTCATTAAGTTAACAAAATTAAGCATATGTTCATTTGGTTCAGTGGCTGAAAAACATGAGGCTTATTGACAGAAGAGAATGGAAGCGTATACGGCCTGTTTTTTGTGGCTGTGTCTTATGGCTTTTAGTTGAAAATTTCGAATTTTAACTGTTTGTCAGTGTTATTAAGTCGTCAACTAATAGGCGACTAATCCACGACTAGTCGTCCAGTCGGTACATGACGGACGACTAGGGGGGCCGACTCGACTGGAGGGACTAGTCGAGCGGCCGGACTAGTCAGTGACTAGTCACAACTAGCCAGTCATGTCCAGCTACACGACTAGGAGCCGGTCCACTGGATCAATAAGTTTGAGGTCCACTAGAGAGGCTCGGCTCGACTGAGACTTAATACCAGTGACTCAATAACCCTAAATCCTCATTGCACACCATACGTGCTATTTTGGTTGTAGTATTAGTATAATAATCCCAGCTTACTTTTTTATTATGACTGTAACAATTATAGACTAGTCGCCCAAGTCGCCTCCTCGGCGACTCGACTTGACTTTACGACTTAATAACCTTACTGTTTGCGACACAAATTATAAAGAGATACTCGCTTGCGATTTTGGATAGTACAGATGTTGGGCTTTTAACGTGTACTACAATTAACTTGTAGGCCCCGTCTTCAAAAAATACTCCGTTTGAAAGTTAGGTACTGTAACAAAAGCCAAAAGCCAGTTTTAAAAGCCGAAAAGCAGACCTGTATTCTATGTTTCTGCAGGTATCCTCCCTTTTGCAATCTTGTTCATACGCAGATACGCTATTCGTACTAACAGCAATTTCTTTCGCACTAGGTGCCTTGTGGATCCATACAGCTGGAAATAATTGAAGGGTAATGGTTGCGACATATATAGGCTTTGCATAATGTGGGAATGGGACAGAAAAGTTTCATGTGCATCTAAGCCCTAGACAAAGCCAGCCTACAGTGGTACCGTGGTACTGATCACCTTAGCCAGAAGTCAGATATATCTGTCCAATAGTGATCACATTGAGATAAGTCCCCTCAGATTATTGTAGGCAGTGAAGAAGACAAATGATGGAATCCCATATGGCAAAACTTCAAAAAAAAATCAGCAAGATGTGCAAAACTATAAATCATTTAAAACATTTTTTTCTGTTAAGAATCATGCATGTGCTAGGAGTCCAGTCCTGTCAAACATTTGTGATATTACAAAGAGCCATTTTTAGTTTAAGAAATGGTTAGCACCACAATGTTCAGAGCTTAGTGCTTGACAATAATACCTTTTGATGTATTACTAAATAATGCTTGTTGCTGTGTTGGTACTCGACAACTACAATATATATGACTACAAAACTGTAACTATTGCTGTTAATTTATTCAGCAATTTAGTGGAGTATGACTGTCCAATGATGAAAGAATGTATGTTATCAAGACGTCGCCTAGGCATCGCCTAGGCGTCCTGGCGCTCCAGGGTGGATGCCAGGTCCGTCACCTAGGTCGCTCACAGTTAGGCACTCAACTAGCCATTCCAAGCGTCCAAGCAAAAGATGCAGTGCCTAGGCGGAAGATGCGGCGCTCGCCTAGAGAAGATGTGGCTGTAAAACAGGGTGGTGGTGGACAGGAGTGAGAGAAAACATATCCTCCGCCTCGTGCTGCTTGCTTCATGCGTTGGTGCGCCGCCCTCCACCTCCGGCTCCGCGCCTGCGTCCTGCATCTACACACCACCTCCGCCTCCGTCACCACCTTCGCGCCTGTCTCCGCACCGCCTCTGCGTCTATGTCTCCTCACCACCTCCGGCTCCGTTACCGGGTTGCGCCTCCGCCCCTGCTCCGCCCTGATGCCACTCCGACCCGCACCGCCCCACCGCCAGTACAGGGCCTCCTCCGCCTCGGCTTCGCCCCACCGCCTCCGCCTGGACCTAGTGGGCAGTGGCTTGAGCTCCCCTCTGTCCTGCTCTAGTGCTCACTGCTCCGGTCTATAGCTCTATAGTCTATATATTACAATAATGCAAGTGTCAACTATGAACTATCACATTTTCCTATTTTACTACCCTCGTCTAATTATCGCCTAGGCCCCTAGGTGTCCTGGCGCCTCCGGAGCGCCTCACCTCGCCTTGTCACCGTGACAACATAGGAAAGAATTTGTGAGTTACGAACAAAGAAGGCTCTGATAAACCTACCCTGTCTGGAGGTCCTTTAGCACCACCAATATGGATTTCAACACTGCAGATAGGAGTGGAAACCAACCACAGAAGATCAAATAAAGTTTCACAGCATAAAGATTATGGGATATCTACAGAATCAGACTTAAGATGTTTACTTGCAAGATTCTTTCACAGCCATTATTGAAGATCCCTTTCTGCCAATAACACGTCCCATTTTGCCAGGAGGCACATCTAAGACTGACAGGATATCCACTTCAGGAACATAAACTTCAGCTTCAATGTCATCTGTATGACACAAATACTAATCAGCACAAATGTTCTGCAATGCCAACAATGTTCCATCAATTTGGTTGGCAAATTTAAATATCAAAACTTTGTTAAATGAATTAAAGAATGCAATGCAAAAACATCCATGTCATGTTAGTAATGCTTATATCGAGACCAAGCTAGATTGTCAAAATTCCAAGTTACTCTATAATATTCTGCACCAACAATGCCAAACCATAAAGCAATCCCAATAATTAGGTTCCACATTTATATGAAAAGCTTCAAGTAAAATGGATTTGAGCATATAGTAAGCTTCCTAATTTTGAACAAAAAAGGGGAGAAAACACATTTAAACGCACTGACCAGGGACAGTAGGAAGAGGTGGCCAATCTGCATACTGGTTGTCATTTGTGCAGAAGCACCTACAGTATAGCTCACTGCGAACTGCCAGACGCCATAAAGATACTTTGCTTAACTTCTCCATCATTTTCTCATGTATGTTGAGAAGGAAGCGCACATCATCTGCAGCTGCTCGAATCATCATGTCAGACAAAGGCCTATTTTTCCAAAAGTTAGGGTCCTGAAAATCCATTAAATTACAACCATTTGTCAGCTTTCAAGAAAATATAATATCAGCACAACTGAACATCGAACAGCGAAGAGTTATCATAGAATGTAACACAATATTTCAGATGTTCAGCAATAATAATGTTCTAAACAGGATTTTTATAACTTTCATCACACATTGCTAACCTGCCTTAGAAGGGTACGGACTTCTTCCTTTTCAGGATATGCAATTCCTACATAAAGCAGTACCACAGTATCACACCACACGATCAATCAAACATGAAACACAGAAGCAAACGTCTACATGGTTTTGAGAGCAGAAGGATCAATTAATATGATGTTTGACAGAAGCAGCACATTGTTAGGTGTTAGCAAGAGTGATGGAACCACAGTACGTTAGTTCTATCTAAGCAATACATGCATATGCAATCAGGTATCATGTACGCATCACATATGGATTATGGACAGCTCAACCAAGATGTCAACACTATCACTTGGTCAAAACAAGCGCAGAAACCATATTTTACTCCCAATTGGTGGAACCTCAAGCATTAGCCCCAAGAATGGCACACATCCTCAAAACACAATATTCAAGGCAGCTAATCATGGGATAGGAAGCACATCCTATCAAAGTTCTGCTAATTTTTCAACATGTTAGCAAACTATTTAAGGATTACAGTAGTTGTAAGGTGAACTATAAGACACATCAAACAAATCGAGTGAAAGCATCATCTCAGTTTATTTTATTCGCAAGCAAACCAAAAAGATTGCATCTTAATTATCATAATAGCATTACACAATGTATATACAATAATACATAATTTCCACTCTGAAACAAAGATTCTAGACTTGACTACCTAACAATCATGTCAAATTATGCTCAAACAACACTAACAAGAGCTTGGATTGCATAAGACATATAATTTGAAGTTAAAGCACTGGCTGAAGCACAAAGTAAGGTGTGTTCTATCAAATTAATTTCTAGTTGAAAAAGACACTGTCTTTCTTAAGGATTAGGCTTCAAAATATAAATTGGATTTCACAAATAAAAAATTAGCGAGGGAACACTTCAGAATATAGAATAAATGTTTCACATTAATATCATAATATGTATAGAGAAACTAAAGTACTTGGAAGACGGAAAAAGTAAACTACAAACAAGGGGAGCCTGTATAAGTTATGCCAAATTAACAAAAAAAAGAACAAACATTGCAAAGCAAAAAAAAAATGTACAGTGATTTTCTGCCACTCATGAAAAACTCAAATTTAAGTATAGTAAGTACCACAATAACGAGGATCAGCAAGAAGGCTCACGAAAGATATGTAATCATCATATGCTCTCTTTTTCCCTTCCTGCTCTTCTATCAGAGAGTAGGCAATCTGCACATGGAAGTGATAATTGAAGGCTGCCCTTATACCACATCTATAACTATTATAATAACTACCATATCTATCCCTAGCAAGGTAGAGGATCATGTAAGTATTTGAGCCTTGTACAGTGCTAATGGTCCCAAGCTCATGATATTGGTTCAATTTTAAAGAACTTCACTAAGAAAACAGCTGATACTATTTTACTTGTATAGTAGAGGGAAGTTACTGATTTTCTTATAAAGTTAGTTACCAAGTATGCCAATATGTTAGAGTACATACATATGGTGAATTGGTGTTAGTTACCAAGTATGCCACTATATTAGGGTAGATACATATGGTGAATTGGTGATTACCTGTGTATCCACGACATTATGCAATTTGATGCCAAACTGAAAATACAAAGCCTGCAAAATAATAACTCTCAACCAGTTAGTCAGAGGCACACCTTTATTGAACAAAAAAATTTACCACACCAAAAGAATATCAGACTCGCAGTTAGTCACCTCACTGTCCCTTTTACAGTCATGAATAACTTTGGTGATATAATCCGACTCAAGTGCTGCTTTGCAAGCTTGAATGAGTTCTTTTCCACCCTCAATAGCATCAACTAAGTAAACAGCATCAGGAAATGCAAGCTGAAAAATAAAAAGAACCAACAAAAAGGTCTTGCCTGAGAATCATGACAATGGAGACCAAATAATCAATTTAACACCAAAAGAAATACATGCATATGCAATCAGTTACATTACAACAACAGGAGATAGGTACACTAAGTCTAGGTCCATCTAAAAGATGTATGTGGATACATGGCACTCAAGGTAATGAGGCAGCATTTCAAGCAAGACCTTTGCAACAAGTTAACCCAGTTAGTACGAGCTTTAAAAAGAAAAAGGGAAAAAATATAAGGAGTGCATTCGGTAGGAGATGGTTGAGACATACAGTTTGCGAGGGCCACCATTATGAAACAGAAGATTGTAACACAATTATACAAATATTTCATGCCTCATAAGGGCTCACCTGCATGATACAGAGAGCGCCATGGCGGCAAAGGTCAACACCTTCACAATCAAATCCAATCACCAGCTTCTGGGCAGCAGAGGGCTCGAGAAACTCGACTGGGAGTTGACCAGGTTTGGTAACAACACGAAAGGGCACGGACAGCAATTGTGAGTTATTGCCTGCAAGAGATCTCCGTGAGTTACAACAAGGTATTCAAACTAGTTTCACTTCATCGGAACATGTGTAATAATAAAAGGCAGCACAAAACAAAGGGGACGTAAAGTATCAAACAATCAAAAGCAGTTCAGAGCAAGGTAAACATTTGGCATGAATCAAAGTCTCCCAACACCACATAGCTAGCTAGATGCAGCCAAATCTCAGCACCAAATAGTAATTAAAAAGGATCATGTACAAGTCACTGGGATCAACAGAATTGCCTTAATTCGGTATATATTTCAGGCACAGCAGTGTTGCAACAAGAGCAGAGTAAGGTGTAACCGAATTGATCAAGACCGGTACGATCTCTACAGAAGGACTTGCGCAGCAACCGCAACAACATTCAACAGAAAAGAAAAACCACTATGGAAACATTTCGCATGGAACTACTGACGTCCACTTGCTTAATATCCTTGAGCAATCGAACCAAAATCATGGTTCCTACGCCAACCGGCATGGAACGGCAAGCCGTGCGATCAAAGGGAGGAGCTGCTACATCCCAACATCAACCGCCCTAAAACCCTAGGATTAGACCAGCACATGGGGTAGAGACGAACCCTCGGAAACCTAAGGCGACACCCACCCCCTCGGTGCACGCGCACGCCACACGGAAGCAGCAGCGCTCCACTCCGTGACGAGAGGGGGAGCAAGCACGAACCCGAGGCTCCCCCGCTCCAACCGGCCGAACCACAGGGCGCCCCATCGCGCGGAGCAACTGGATCGCGACGAAGCAACCAAACCCCCACGATCTACGCGTGCACGAGCAGAGCATTCGGGGAATCGGAGCAGCGAGAGGGAGGGAGAGAAGGCGCACCTGAGGAGGCATCGCCGTCGGCGGCGGGGTTGGGGGGCTGGGAATGGTGGGAGGCCATTCGATCCCGTCCCGATGGGTCGCCGGGAGAGAGGACGCGGACGCACCGTCACCGGGAGGGGAACCGAGGGGACGGCGAATCGTCTCGCCCTACGCCCGGGCTCACGCTCTAGTAGCACTCGCGCACCGTTCGTTGCTCCGTCCGACTGTTACTGTACTGTGCTTGGGCCTGGTTCTGGGTTTGGGCAGGTAGGCCTTGCCAAATTCGAGTGATCCACTTAGTATGTGTTTGGTTCATGGGACCATGGAGGATGGGATGGGGCGGTTCTCATTCCAGAGCTGTTTGGTTCAGAGTCAGGTGGGATGGGGATATCCTCTGGGAATATTCGTGGATATGCTCTCAAATTGGGATGATCCTATCCCCAAAAATGAGGGGATGGTGAGGATGAAGTGGGACGAGTGGCTGTGTGTGGCCCCGTCCCTAAAAAATAGGTTGGATCCATCCCGTCCCACCATGACTCTGAACCAAACAGAAAACAGGGACCGTCCCGTCCCGTCCCTAAAAAATGGGTTGGATCCATCCCGTCCCACCATGACTCTGAACCAAACACACCCTTATACTAGCGCTATGGGTTGGCCTGCAGCTATGGGCTGTCGGAGAAATTCTCTCTCTCCTTCCATTTCTTTTTTCTTTTGCTTTTGCAATTTTTTTAAAGAAAAACTAGGGAACGCTGTACTATTCCAGCCTCATTCGATGGGACAGCTTAGTCAGTGGATTAAGTGTGATTGAATGGTTCTGAGAGACTACAACTGTCCACTAGAAGCATCAACGACTTTATCCATCATCACATCTACTCTAAGCATAGAAGATTTTATCCCTCTTTTTTTTTGTCTTTCTACATTCCATTTCCAATGCTTCCCATCCTCTATGTGATCCCCATCCTGAACACTCCTCCCCTAAATCCCCTCTCTCTCTCCACACTGAGCATCTCTCCCTATTCTGCATCCAGATCACTCCTCCTCTAAATCCCCTCTCTCTCTCTACACCGAGCAGTGAGCACTACTAGTCGATTCATGGTCAACCTCAGCGGCGCAGAGGTTATCCAACTCCCCGCAGTAGTCAAGCACAAGAAGCATGGTGCCGGATGTGGAGCAAGGCATGGATGCGTGCGACAATGGGCATGTATGAGCAGGGGTGAACACCTGTGGAGGTCGTGTTGCCGCTTGTGAGCTCCTCATCTTCATTGTTCCCTGGAACATGCTTGTTTTTTTCTTTTGAAACATAGAAGTTGTTGGAACTTGCTTGGGTTTTGCTTTTTAGAAGTTGAAACTTGTAGAAAATGCTTGAACTTTGCTTTTTTGAAACGTGGAACTTTCTTTAGTTTTGAATTTGAAACGTGAAACTTGCCAAAACTTCATGAAATGTGGTTGAAGTTTGCTTTAGAAACACGAAACTTGCTAAAACTTGCTTAAATTTTGCTTTTGAAACTTAGTGAAACTTGTTTGGAACTTTTTGAAACTTGCTTGAATTTTGCTTTCTGAAATTTGAAACTCAGTTAGAACATGGAACTTCTTTGAGATTTGAACTTCATTAAAACTTGAGGCCTTGAAACCTGAAAACCCGTATGCAACTTTTGGTTTGAAACTTGCACAAAACTTGAAATCTCGATTTGTTTCAACTTCTTAGTCGTCCAATCGGGAAACTTGCATAAAACATGATACTTTGGTTAAAACTTATTGAAACTTTTGTTCAAATTTTTTGAAACTCTTCGGCTAAAACTTGTTGAAAATTGAGTTCCAAAATCTGAAAGTCTTTGAAACTTGCTTCAAACTTTCTTAGAATCTTCAAAAAAAAACTTCTAAAAACACACGAAACTCACTAAAATATGAAACTTTTTAAACATTTTTCATAAAACTTGATGAAACTGCATGAGACCTGTTGCTATTACGTTGTAAAGCTATACCATTATCTAGTAGCTTCCTAATTTTTAAGCAAAAAACTTCTTAAATGTTTTCATAAAACTTGTCGAAACTACATGAAACCTGTTGCTATACCGTTGTAATAGTATACCATTGTCTAGTGGCTTCCTAATTTTTGAGCAAAATTACGGCTTGCACAACCTAAATTGACTAACTGATGTTGCACAAAACACACTAGAGTTAGACAATCTTTGCACAAAACACCAAGTAAATTGACATCTGCGCATTGTGCACCAACCCTTAACTTGTGACAAGAACAAGACTTGCTTGCACCAACCACACAAACGCATGTTGGATGTTCGTTCGTGTTGGCAAGGGAGAGGCGAGGCATTAATTTAGGTGCCTTTGTTTCTTTGAAGGAAAGGTGCCCTCATTGACATCGCTCAAACAAACTAACTTGGAGCAGTAGGAGAACGAGATGGCGTTCATTTGTTCGATTATGTTAATAATGGCTAAATGACATGGAATGGTGTTATATTCTTTTCAGCTTATGGTTTATGGCTTCCCTCAAATAAACAAACGGGACGGCTTCTAAGTTACCATTTCAAAGCGGCTTATCGGGACAGCTTTTTCGAAGCGACTTATTGGCTTATCGGTGTAAGCCAATAGAGTTGCAGTCTATGCTACAAGCAGAGTCCTTGCTGTGTTGGACTTGCTATAGTATTGCCTAAATCAGCTAGATTCGCAATTGATCTCCAAGAGATATCCTTCTCATATTTGTATATCTCTTTCCATGTATATCTCCTTTATAAGATTGGCTTGCAAGCCAAGGCATGCACTCTATATATTGTTATCAATACAATGAATAAGACGTGAGGCAAAAATCCTTTTCTACATGGTATTAGAGCACCTCTGTGCAAGCTAAACCGATATTCTCCTTTTTTTTCTCCCAGTCGGTTGCTGCTCACCCACCAGGACCCTTCTATCGCATCTACCATGTCCACGACGTAGACAAGGAAGCCCCGCCACTACCGTGGTAACCGCCACCAATAAAGAAACACCTGGAGTGGCCAAAAGCAAAGTCCTCGCTGACACTGCTGCTTCCATCGCCACGCCCTCCCAAGCTGTCCAAGTTGCAAGCATCAAGACACATATTCCCTTTGCTCTTGATTTTCAGGCATCCAATTACTCCCATTGGTGTGAACTCTTCCTCATCACACTCGCAAAGTACAGTTTCCTGCATCATGTCAATGGCGTCGACCCTTTTTCCTCCAACGACCTCAACTGGGCATACGATGACTTCACGGTCCTCTCATGGCGTGCGATTAAGAGCTTGTTTCACGACAACAAGAACACTCGGATTATCCAACTCGAGGCCCAATTCTGTAGCACTGCCCAAGGCACCTTGAGCATCACTGACTACTACCATAAACTCAAGACCCTCACTAACACCATGAGTGACATTGGACATTAATCTCCTATGAAACTCTTGTCCTCATGCTTGTCTACGAGCTCAGCAACAAGTTCACTATCTTGGCAAAGCTAATCCATATGCAGTCCCCATTCCCCTCATTTTTGCAGGCTTGCTCCCTACTATGGATCAATGAGGCTTCACGCTCATCTAGCGTCGCCACCTCTGAGACTGCCCTTATATCTATTGCATTAGGCACCCAAAACCATGCTTCCCCTGCGCATGGTGACTGTGGCAACAACTGTTTGGACTGTAATCGATCAGACCGATCTAATCATGGTGACCGCACCAACAACAACTACACCAACTACTACACTCGGCACAATGGTGGTGGTCACAGACATGGCTGAGGTGGTCATGGTCATACCGGTGGCTACAGACAGCAATTCTACGTACCGTGGTCTCCCTCCATCAACCCATGATCTGCCACATTCCAAGCCTAGCCAGGGCAGTGGCCTAGTCACTAGCATTGTTTTCCAACACTCTTCGGCATCCTCGGTGTTCGACCTCTACATCAACAGCAGCTCATAGCTTTTGGCGGCCCTATGCACCACCAGTAAGCACCATATCAACCACCACAATGGGATCAGTCATTATTGATCTTATCTCTCAACATGTCCTTCTCCAATGGATAGGAAACTGTGCATATGACGTCGGATGCTAATACTCTCTCACACTTCTCCTAGGTATAGTTGTATGAATTCAGTTTTGGTTTGGCAATGGTTCATCTCTTCTAGTTACTTGCATGATTCCATTTCATTGTCTTCCAACACCACACCTCTTCACTTGCAAAACGTTCTTGTTGTTCCTTTCATCATCAAAAATTGTGTTTATGTCCGCTGATTCACAACTGATAATAATGTGTCTATTGAATTTGACCATTACAGTTTCTCTGTGAAGGATCTTCCAACTAGGACCAAGATTTTTCATTGCAGTAGCTCCAAGGATCTCTGCCCACTTCGATCATCATCTACTGCAGCATCTCCACATCGCACCTTGGTAGTCTCCACTCTGTCCGTCGATGTCTGGCATCAACATCTTGGCCATCCTGGCTCCACTACCATGCAGCACTTCATTAGGTCTAAAATAATTTCATGTAATAGGTTACCCACTTGTTGTAGGGATGGCCCCCACCTAAATCCATTCGGCCTGTCAAGCCAAAAGGCCCAGTAAGGGCATGTAAAAATACATGTATACCCCCGGTATAGTGCTCAGCTGTAGGGGGCATTATTGTAATAAGGTCTCATGGTCATATATATGTACATGGATAGCCTGCCCATGAGGGGGGCAGTGAATCCATTTCCTATACTAATTATACTAGTCCCCTAGTATACTATTTGTCACATCCCAAAAATTTGCTTTCTGGAAAAATATAATTTCAAATTAATTATTTTAAAGTATTTGAGTTTTATTTAGATTTGCCCTGAATTTTTGGTTTTTGAAAAAAAAACTAGATTTGAAAAGTATTTTAAGTAAAACCTAAAATTATTATTAAATAAAAAGATATTTTGGTTTTATATGAAAATCCTAGTTCAAAATAATTATTTGAAGTTTATTTGGCTTTTATTCGATTTTCGAATTTTTCGAGTACAAAAAAAGTATGTTTGAAATTAAAAAGTATTTCAAGTATGAAAATTAAATACCAACAGTAGTTGGAAATATTTTTATTAAGTCCAAAATGTCCCCAGAAACTTCTGTGTATTTTTCTGGAATTAATTAAAGCTTAACTCGAATTTTTATTAATTAAAAAGATTTAATATGATTAAATTAAATATTAATATTTGTTAAAAATATTTTATTTGTGTTCCTTGTGTCACAAGGAATTTTTGTGTATTTTCTGGGATTTTTCGGAGTTTGTTTGAGCTCAATTTGAAAATTTAAAAAAGATAGAGGAGAGAGAATGAACAGTACCACGCTGATCTGTTCATCTCCGACTCAGATCGCTCGATCATCTCACTGTACATGTTTCCTTCCGATTTTTCTCTCTTCATAACTTCCAATCCGGATCTTATCTCAATGTCTTCCTAAAAGGAAAGTTGTGCCAAATCACGCAAGGAATCCATCCCAACCCGCCTCTTTCCGTTTCGTTCATCCGCTTGCCTTTTATCTCCAATTTTCAAACGGACTCAAACCGAAATCCACGAATTGCGGTCGGTTTCTACCTCTTCCAAGCCTATAAATAGGACCCTTGGCTCCCTAAACCCATCCCAAGCCGTGGCAAGTCCCATTAAAGGTCGACGCGCGTCGCATCGAGGCCCTTCGGTCTCGAATTTGCTCGTCGCGTCTCGAGCTATTCGTGAGTTTTTCCGTGATCCTTCGCGTCACATTGTGCCATCATGTGCCATCTACCTTCTTCCCAAGTTAATTTGGTTTTGGTGCAGCCAATCTCCGAATCGAGTTTTCCCAATCTAGGTCAAGAGCGCTTCGACGCGTCGATTCGTCATCTCCGTAAGCTTTAGCCCTTGTCGTAATTTTTCTTAAACTTGCCTCGCCGCGTTCTACGCCGTGCTCACCTCCGCTTCCCGAAAAGCCTCCACAAATTTTCACCTCGAACCTCGCCATGGCCGCCAATGGCATCTCGTGTCCCCATCTACCCGGTGATGTTTTCACCAATCCGTTCGCGTCACTTTGTGCCAAACCATCCCAGGTAGCTACCTCCAAATAGTTTTAGATTTCGTTCACCGAGTATTAAGATATTAAGTTTTTCCTTTTTCCTTCCCGACGTCGTTCAAACGTCATTTGCGACATCTCCGGTGGGTCTTTGGCCGAGCCAACAATTTTCCTAGCTTCGCCAAGCCACGTTCTAGCCCGTGCTCACCCTACTTCTCCATGTTCCATGCCCGGATTTTATTCCTCTCTCCTACCCATGTCGTTGTAGCCGCCCGTGCCGTCAACGGTCTCCGTTTGGCGTGCCGTCAATTCCTATGGGTGCCTTGGGTCCCTAGCAACCCATTTTCCTAGTTAGATTCACCTCTCATGCCTCCTCTCGCCAGCGCTAGCCTTCTCGCCAAAAGTACTGTTCTCGGATGAACAGTAACATCTGTGAATTTCCAGCATTTTCTCGCCCCGGCAAACTTTAGATCGCTCGTTCTCCTTCGTCCGAACTCCGATCGACCCAATTCTTCTTCCTAAATTCATATAAAATTGAGCTCTATCTTTTGGTTCTGGTTTTGTAGTTTTTAGAGTTCATTTAAATTTTATTTGAATTTGTTTTGTTTGTTTTGTCGTTTCGCGCGTAGAACCCGAAGTTGCCGAAGAGTTTGTCGAACCACAGCAAGAGGGACCAACCAGTGCGCAAGAAGGCAAGTCTCCTTTGATCATCTTGAACCCATGATTTGAAATGTTTTCAAATTATTTTAAATTATATGCATTGCTATTTACATAAAATATTAGTTCAAATCTTTAGGAACTAGTTATTCCAACTTGCTATGCCCTCCATTGACATTGAATGCCATGTACTCTTGTCACCATAGAATTTCCTTTGTCTCATTAATGAGAGTATTATACTTACTTGTTGATGTTAGTATAGTAGTATAATGCTTAGTCATGCTATCTAATAACTTTGGAAAATCTTGAAAATGGGAAATTATGAATTATTATTGAACCTTGTGTTGGTAAATGAGGTGGCAATTGGAGTTGTCACTGTGATTTTTAAAATAAAATAAAATGTGAAAGTTGGTTTAGATTAGGTGGATGGTTGGTTTGGTTTGGTGCGATTAGCACGAGATCTTGTTAAGTGTATGTTCCACCCTAGTCAATTAAGGACCGACGCTTGTGTTTGTCGGATCGAGCATTAACCGTACAACCACAAGTCTATATGGGTACGACCTAGTGACTAACTTATGATAGTCTAGTTTAGGTGCCACCAGTGGAAAGTGGGTGCCGTGGATGGACCGTTATTCACAGTGAGGGACAGGATTTATTGTACTCATATGGCGCAAGAGGGGCTTGGTTCGGGCGTTAGCCTACTGCGGTGAAACCTCAGCGGGTGGTATCTAGCTAGATTAGAGTAAGGTAAAGGCTTTGTGGTATTTTATCCGGGTCTCATGCCAAAGGAAGCGTGTTGACTTTTAGGATAATTTATCTCTTGTGGGTAAAGTTGTACAACCTCTGCAGAATGTAAAACTATTCGAATAGCCGTGCCCACGGTCAAGGGCGGGCAAGGAATGCATTCACATGGTAGATTTCTTGTTTTGTTTTAAAATCAAAAGTTTTGTATTCCGAGGGTGGAGGGAACTCTCGGAAGGGTATCCTGGCGGTTGGAGCCAGAGAGGGTGGATGTAACCATGCAGATTAAACTTGTTCAAGTTGTTGAAGCTAGTGTTGGTAGATGGAACCTTCACTAGTGAGTTAATGTTAGTTCTGTTAAAACCATTATTTTAATAAATGGATGCCTTTGAAAATAGTTATTGGTAATTGAATTTAAAACATTGCTTTGTGCAAAAGAACCATATAGCCTTCCTTTGTCAAGCCTTGCATCTATGCATTTTTCCCAAGACTTATGGAGTACTTTATGTACTCACATGCTACACTCAAAAATAAATCTCGGAAGAATACGAAGCTCAAGAAGGTGACTACGACTACTTCGCCGGTGGCTTTGACGAAGGATTTCCGGAGTACTAGGTCGCGCTTCCCCAGCCAATTGCCTGTGGCGTATTGATGGGTCTTCGCCGGATTTATCTTTTTGCTTCCGCTGTGTTTTTGTGAGTGTGTGAGGTCTTGAAACCTCAATTGTAATAATGAGACCTTTCGGTCTGTACTCTTTAATATTGTAATAAAGCGTTGCTGGTGATGTATTCATTTCATTTAGCTCGTGCACTAGCTTTGATCCGGGACTAGTGCGATAATACACGAGGGTCCGGTTCGAAACCGGGTCCCGGCAGAGATGGTATCGAGCCAATTTGATGAGGACGTGACCTAGTTAGAATGGTCGTTAAAATAAGAACTTCAAAATTTATTTTATAAAATAAAAGGTTAATAATGTGCTATCCTTGTCTTTTCTTGTCTTTCTATCCTTACCTTCGTCATGGCATTCTCCCTTATCTATCTGCTTATTTCCTTTTTGGAATGGTAATTGTATCCCCTTCCCTCTGTAATTTCTATAGATGGATCGATGAGGTTACGTCTAAAAAGCACTTGGAGAATCCTTGGAGACCTAGAGTATACGAAAGACAACAAATTTATGGAAAGTACTCTTGTCTGGAAAGCCGTCATAATCAGTGCATATCAAGTTAGGTAATTTGGAGAATTGTTGCTAGAGTGATATATCTTGGATATATAATTGACAAGATTGAATAATATTCGAGTGAATTGAGAAAAACAAAGGTATATTTGTAGATACCAATTGATTATGAATAAATGTGAAGAAAGTAATACTTGTGGATTGAATAGATCATGGAGAATGAGTACAGTAGTAAGCTTGGTGGGACTAATTAAATCATGGGAAGTGTCTAAATTTGATACCTTGGATTTATTATCTAGGATTGAAAGGAGTGGTTGGATGTAAAACAAGATTTTGTTGAACGGATTATTTGTGATTATTGGAGAATTAGTATTAAGAGATTGATCCAAGAAAGAGAGGGATTAAAAGATTAAGAAGTTGAATTGTCATAAACAATTCATGATATCAATTTTGGATGATTTGGTTGAATCATGAAGAGTAGATGAATTTTGTGGAGTTAATTGATTATCAGAGTTTGGTGGACCTATTGATGATGAGTGGATGCTAGTGGAATTCCTAGAAGATAATACACTTAGATATCTTGGTGGATTAATTTACCATTGCAAAGTGGACATTGAATTGATATGACAATTTGAGTTTGGTGGATTTAATAGATCAATGTTAGATAATTGGATTTTAACTAATGGGATTAACTAGGTCGTTTAAGGATGATCAACTGGAGGATTTAAATTACTTATGGGAGATAGATGGTCCAATGAGAATTAATTGAGAGATTGTCCGATAAGGATTAATTGAGTTCATTCAAATTTGGTGGAACCAAAATGATGGTTATCAAGAGATTGATGTTGGTGGATTAATGAATATTAAATTATGGCTTAGATGATCTTAAACTTGATTGATGATTACTAAAAGTTTGGATTAATCTTATATTGTCTTATCAGAGTTATGGATCTGTTGGATTAGATAATGATCATAGAACAATTGGTGGAAATCACAATTACAATGTTATTGGATTCTTGCTAGAAAAATTCTATGGTTGGTCGTCGATTCAAATTAGAGCAGAGAATAAAAGTTTAGGAGAGTATTTGTTGAAATCAATAAGGTGCATTTGTGGTATATGATTTTGGAATCAAGAATTTTTGAAGAGTTGAAATAATTATGTCTTTCTCGGATGAACACTTGCGGAAGTTAAGCCCTATTTGGTGGAATTCTGAATTAATCGTTATGATGAAGGCAAATGAAGTTAATCCAAAGCTTGCAGGCGACTAAAGATGTACCCTCCGATTTGTTTATTGTCTTCCGTATTTCTCAGTTAAAGGAAGGTTTCAGAGTACCAAAGAACAAGATAGAATCATGAAGAAGCGAGGACTAGTTCTTTAGTTGTACTACCCAAGTAAAGTCTTACGATTTTAGAACGCTTATATATTACTTATTTGTGTGCTAGATGGACTGTACTAAGCCTATGTGCACTGTGGTACAACCATTCTTAAAACTAGGTTGATTTCAATAAAAGTTCTTTTGCTAAAAGTTAATTTGCTTGCTTCTTCCTTGTGTGTTGGCTTGGGATGTGACTTAGTCTCCCTCAATCTCTTACCTTTGCTAATTCCTCTTACCTTATGCTAACCTAAAACCGCTCGGATGGTGAACACAAGGAGCAACCCGACAACACCGTGATGCCAACCCTCACCAGAGAACAACATTCCGCCACCCTCCTCAAGCCCCCACTTGGAGCAAATGATGGCCATGCAACTGCAGCTTCTCCAGCCCTAGCTCAAAACCAGTGCAGAAGCTCGCAGCACCCAACCAAGCTCCTCAGTTTAAGATGGAAGAATTTATGAGGACAAGGCCTCCTACTTTTGCTGGATCCGTAGATCACATGGAGGCAGATGATTGGATTAAGGATGTGGAGAGGAAGTTGGTCCTAGCCAGTGCAATGACAATGAAAAGGTGTTGTATGCGGCTCACCAACTCAAAGGATCGCGCTAACGGTGGGAAAATTACGCCGCTCATCAAAATGCACAAGCTATCACATGGGATGAATTTGTGGAGGCATTCCATGATCGCGCATATTCCTACGGGAATAATGGACATGAAGAAAAGAGAATTCTACCAATCGCAGCAAGGAAACCTCAGCGTTTCCGAATACTGAACAAGTTCACCCGATCGCACCGGTATGTATCCGAAGAGATCACATCGAGGCAACAAAGATTTGGCGGTTCATGCAGGACTTGATCCCAACCTCAAGGTGCAATTGGTGTCCAAAGATTTTCGACATTTCAAAGACATGATAAATAAGGCCCTTGTCCAGAAGATGCTCAATATCAATTGCGAGGACTCTCGTAAGAGAAAGATGGCTTTTCGCATACGAGTAATGCAAGCGGTTCAAAGCCTCGAGTAAATCCACCCAGTTCAACAAAGCTCCAGCAACAGCAGATGCACCAGAACTCCAGATCTGCGCCTGCGTTCAGAGATGCAAGAACCCGCATCTTCACCGAGTCCGACCTCGGAAAAGCAACACCTCACCGCAGGAGTGCAATGTTTTCGATGTCACGAGATGGGGCATTATGCGAGCAATTGCCCACGAAGCCTCGGTCACCACTCCAATTCCTTTCAACTTGGGAAATACACCGGTAGCGAACTCCGGTTGTAGGACAAGGACGGGAGTATCTCCAATCTGCAGAAAAGCTCCAAAACTCCGCAATCACAAGGAAGAGGACAAGTTAACAACATCACCACAAAAGGTGCCCTGTGGGCAGCAATCTGCTTAGTAAGTTTCAATTTGGTTCAAAGCAAGAAGCACTTGAGAACACAAAGAAGGAACCAAGATCTGCGTTTTCCTCTCTATCGTTTTCCTAGTTCGTCCGAATCTCGGGACGAGATTCTTTCTAAGGGGGTAGATTTGTCACATCCCAAAAATTTGCTTTCTGGAAAAATATAATTTCAAATTAATTATTTTAAAGTATTTGAGTTTTATTTAGATTTGCCCTGAATTTTTGGTTTTTGAAAAAAAAACTAGATTTGAAAAGTATTTTAAGTAAAACCTAAAATTATTATTAAATAAAAAGATATTTTGGTTTTATATGAAAATCCTAGTTCAAAATAATTATTTGAAGTTTATTTGGCTTTTATTCGATTTTCTGAATTTTCTGGAGTACAAAAAAAAAGTATGTTTGAAATTAAAAAAAGTATTTCAAGTATGAAAATTAAATACCAACAGTAGTTGGAAATATTTTTATTAAGTCCAAAATGTCCCCAGAAACTTCTGTGTATTTTTCTGGAATTAATTAAAGCTTAACTCAAATTTTTATTAATTAAAAAGATTTAATATGATTAAATTAAATATTAATATTTGTTAAAAATATTTTATTTGTGTTCCTTGTGTCACAAGGAATTTTTGTGTATTTTCTGGGATTTTTCGGAGTTTGTTTGAGCTCAATTTGAAATTTAAAAAAAAAGATAGAGGAGAGAGAATGAACAGTACCACGCATGCTGTTCATCTCCGACTCTCAGATCGCTCGATCATCTCACTGTACATGTTTCCTTCCGATTTTCTCTCTCTTCATAACTTCCAATCCGGACCTTATCTCAATATCTTCCCAAAAGGAAAGTTGTGCCAAATCACGCAAGAAATCCATCCCAACCGCCTCTTTCCGTTTCGTTCATCCGCTTGCCTTTTATCTCCAATTTTCTAAACGGACTCAAACCGAAATCCACAATTGCGGTCGGTTTCTACCTCTTCCAAGCCTATAAATAGGACCCTTGGCTCCCTAAACCCATCCCAAGCCGTGGCAAGTCCCATTAAAGGTCGGGCCGTCCGCATCGAGGCCCTTCGGTCTCGAATTTGCTCGTCGCGTCTCGAGCTATTCGGTGAGTTTTTCCGTGATCCTTTCGCGCCACATTGTGCCATCATGTGCCATCTACCTTCTTCCCAAGTTAATTTGGTTTTGGTGCAGCCAATCTCCGGAATCGAGTTTTCCCAATCTAGGTCAAGAGCGCTTCCCGACGTCGATTCGTCATCTCCGGTAAGCTTTAGCCCTTGTCGTAATTTTTCTTAAACTTGCCTCGCCGCGTTCTACGCCGTGCTCACCTCCGTTTCCCCGAAAAGCCTCCACAAATTTTCACCTCCGAACCTCGCCATGGCCGCCAATGGCATCTCGTGTCCCCCATCTACCCGGTGATGTTTTCACCAATCCGTTCGCGTCACTTTGTGCCAAACCATCCCAGGTAGCTACCCTCCAAATAGTTTTAGATTTCGTTCACCGAGTATTAAGATATTAAGTTTTTCCTTTTTCCTTCCCGACGTCGTTCAAACGTCGTTTGCGACATCTCCGGTGGGTCTTTGGCCGAGCCAACAATTTTCCTAGCTTCGCCAAGCCACGTTCTAGCCCGTGCTCACCCTACTTCTCCATGTTCCATGCCCGGATTTTATTCCTCTCTCCTACCCATGTCGTTGTAGCGCCGTCCGTCAACGGTCTCCGTTTGGCGTGCCGTCAATTCCTATGGGTGCCTTGGGTCCCTAGCAACCATTTTCCTAGTTAGATTCACCTCTCATGCCTCCTCTCGCCAGCGCTAGCCTTCTCGCCAAAAGTACTGTTCTCATCTGTGAATTTCCAGCATTTTCTCGCCCCGGCAAACTTTAGATCGCTCGTTCTCCTTCGTCCGAACTCCGATCGACCCAATTCTTCTTCCTAAATTCATATAAAATTGAGCTCTATCTTTTGGTTCTGGTTTTGTAGTTTTTGGAGTTCATTTAAATTTTATTTGAATTTGTTTTGTTTGTTTTGTCGTTTTGTGCGTAGAACCGAAGTTGCCGAAGAGTTTGTCGAACCACAACAAGAGGGACCAACCAGTGCGCAAGAAGGCAAGTCTCCTTTGATCATCTTGAACCCATGATTTGAAATGTTTTCAAATTATTTTAAATTATATGCATTGCTATTTGCATAAAATATTAGTTCAAATCTTTAGGAACTAGTTATTCCAACTTGCTATGCCCTCCATTGACATTGAATGCCATGTACTCTTGTCACCATAGAATTTCCTTTGTCTCATTAATGAGAGTATTATACTTACTTGTTGATGTTAGTATAGTAGTATAATGCTTAGTCATGCTATCTAATAACTTTGGAAAATCTTGAAAATGGGAAATTATGAATTATTATTGAACCTTGTGTTGGTAAATGAGGTGGCAATTGGAGTTGTCACTGTGATTTTTAAAATAAAATAAAATGTGAAAGTTGGTTTAGATTAGGTGGATGGTTGGTTTGGTTTGGTGCGATTAGCACGAGATCTTGTTAAGTGTATGTTCCACCTAGTCAATTAAGGACCGACGCTTGTGTTTGTCCGGTCGAGCATTAACCGTACAACCACAAGTCTATATGGGTACGACCTAGTGACTAACTTATGATAGTCTAGTTTAGGTGCCACCAGTGGAAAGTGGGTGCGAGGATGGGTGGTTATTCACAGTGAGGGACAGGATTTACTGTACTCATATGGCGCAAGAGGGGCTTGGTTCGGCGGTTAGCCTACTGCGGTGAAACCTCGCGGGTGGTATCTAGCTAGATTAGAGTAAGGTAAAGGCTTTGTGGTATTTTATCCGGTCTCATGCCAAAGGAAGCGTGTTGACTTTTAGGATAATTTATCTCTTGTGGGTAAAGTTGTACAACCTCTGCAGAATGTAAAACTATTCGAATAGCCGTGCCCACGGTCAAGGGCGGGCAAGGAATGCATTCACATGGTAGATTTCTTGTTTTGTTTTAAAATCAAAAGTTTTGTATTCCGAGGGTGGAGGGAACTCTCGGAAGGGTATCCTGGCGGTTGGAGCCAGAGAGGGTGGATGTAACCCGCAGTATTAAACTTGTTCAAGTTGTTGAAGCTAGTGTTGGTAGATGGAACCTTCACTAGTGAGTTAATGTTAGTTCTGTTAAAACCATTATTTTAATAAATGGATGCCTTTGAAAATAGTTATTGGTAATTGAATTTAAAACATTGCTTTGTGCAAAAGAACCATATAGCCTTCCTTTGTCAAGCCTTGCATCTATGCATTTTTCCCAAGACTTGCGGAGTACTTTATGTACTCACATGCTACACTCAAAAATAAATCTCAGAAGAATACGAAGCTCAAGAAGGTGACTACGATTACTTCGCCGGTGGCTTTGACGAAGGATTTCCGGAGTACTAGGTCGCGCTTCCCCAGTCAATTGCCTGTGGCGTATTGATGGGTCTTCGCCGGATTTATCTTTTTGCTTCCGCTGTGTTTTTGTGAGTGTGTGAGGTCTTGAAACCTCAATTGTAATAATGAGACCTTTCGGTCTGTACTCTTTAATATTGTAATAAAGCGTTGCTGGTGATGTATTCATTTCTGTTTAACTGTGTGCACTAGCTTTGATCTGGGACTAGTGCAGTAATACACAGAGGGTCCGGGTTCGGAAATCCGGGGTCCCGACACTATTTGACTAGTAGCCACAAACCACTCATATATGACATGCTTGTCAGTTAGATCATCATGTTAATTAGGCTCCCGTTTCAGTCCTCTACATATGTTACTTCTTGTCCGTTTGAACTCACCATTGCGATCTCTGGACATCTCCTATGATGAGTACATCAAATTTTCAATATTATTTGGTTGTGCTTGATGATTTCTCTCATTACCTATGGACTTTTCCTCTTCATCACAAATCAGATGCTCCTTCCACTTTAGTCTCTCTACATGCCCTCTCACAAATCTAATTCTCTCTTCTTACCAAAGCACTCCAGTGTGACAATGGGCATGAGTTTGACAACTACACTTGTTGGCAGTTCTTCCCCACTCATGAAATTCAACTCTGCTTGTCTTATCCTTACACGTCTCAACAAAATGGTAAGGCTAAACGAGCCATTTGGACTATCAATGACATCATTCATTCCTTTTTGTTCCAAGCATCCATGCCTCTATCCTTTTGGGTTGAAAGCTTACATGCTACTACTTATCTCCTAAACAAATGCCCTTCCAAATCTACTGTCCCTCAAACTCCACACGAACTGCTTCTTGGCTCCCCACCTCACTACCAACATCTTCATGTGTTTGCTGCCTATACTACCCCAACATCTCATCCACAGCTCCTCATAAACTTGCGCTATGTTCCACATCGTGTGTCTTACTTGGTTACCTATCTAACCATAAAGGCTATCGGTGCTATGACATTGCCACATATCGCATCATTATCTCCAGGCTTGTCGTATTTGAAGAGCAAGTTTTTCCTTTTGCCATAACAAAAACACCATCCAAACCATCAGCCTTAGATTTTCTTATTGACCTAGCTGCCACGGAAACTCCTTTTCCTCCTACAATTTCACCTTCCAACTCCTCTGTTGTTTTCTCTGGTGTTGCCATTCCATCAGCTGACATTGATACCCCTCCTACTACACCAATCTCCTTTGCTATGCAGAACAATATGCTTGTTGCTGATCTAATGCCTGCTATTGTTCTAGCTCCTACCGCTGCCTCCTTCTAATGTGACAACTAACTTGTCTGCTGCGGCACCACCTTCTGTAGCTACAGCACCATTATCGGCCGCTGCCTCTACTCGTCCCATGACAACATGTACTAAACTTAGCATTTCAATTAAACCTCATGAGAAACTAAACATACTTGCTTCATCCGTATCGGTTTCCCCTATTCCAAAGACATACCATGCTATGCTAATGGACCCCAATTGGTATAATGCCATGTGCGCCTAATACTAAGCCCTTATGAGCAAATAACGCATGGTGTCTTGTTCCTTGCCCCGCTCATGCTAATGTTATCATTGAAAAGTGGTTGTTTCGCCACAAGTTCAATCCATATGGCACTCTTGCCCATCACAAGGCACGCTGGGTCGTTTGTGATTTTTCACAATAGCCTGGTGTTGATTTTATCGAGACTTCTAGTCCAGCTGTTAAATCCTTGACTATCCATGTTGTTTTGACTTTGGCTCTTTGTTCAGGTTGGCCCATACATCAACTCGATGTTAAAAAAGCATTCTTACATGGCAACCTGTCTGAAATTGTCTTTAGCCAATAGCCACTAGGATTCATTGATCCAACCAAGCCTGAGTTTGTGTGTCGCCTTTCCAAGTCTCTCTATGGCTTCAAATAAGCTCCTCGTGTATCAAATTTTGCCTTTTATGTCTCCTCAATTGGTTTTCTTCCTACCCATTTTGACACCTCTCTATTTGTTTACAAATATGAGACACACTACATATCTTCTACTTTATGTAGATGACAGTATTCTTACTGCTTCTAGCACTTCTTTTAGCACATTATACATCTTCTTGCTTCTGAATTCTCCATGACTGATCTTGGTCCTCTTCACGCTTCTGAATTCTCCATGACTGATCTTGGTCCTCTTCACCATTTTTTGGGCATTGTTTTTTCTCGTTTGTCTCATGGTATTTTTCTCTCTCAACAGCAATATATACATGATCTATTGGACCGTGCTTGTATGGAGGGTTGTAATATATGTGTGCCACACCTGTAACATCCCAAATTCAAGGGCATGCAAAAATGAGAAAAATTTTAAACTTTTTAATGCATTTTGATTCCTTGGATCTTTATTTGGAGTTTCTTTGAAAAGTTTGAATTTCAAAAATCAAAAGTGCATGTAATGCATATCAATAATTAAGACCAAGTTATAAAAACTAAAAATGTGATTAAAAATTGCCTTGAGAAAACTTATGGTGGAAACCATTCTAAAAACTCCCGAGTAAAATCTTAGCACTAAAAATAAATACTAAATCAAGTTCTGGGATTATCTAATGCAATAAGTATATTAACAAGAAGTCTTGTCAAATTTTTCTAAAAAAATCAAGAAAAGATACAACTCTGAAAAACTTACACAATCATCAACTCTCTGTCAGAAGTGTTCGCAAAGATTCTCATAATCTTTCGAGCTCACCTAATGTGTCTTAACTTTTGCTCAAACCTCTTAGCTCTCCTCACCCTTTCTCTGTCACTGCTGTACCCTTCTTCCACCTCTAGCTTGCATGAGCATAGGCCACTGGTTTTGACACCATACTCATCATTTGAATACCACGCCCGTCGTTTCTCCTCTCTGCTGATAGCCCATACCCTGTGCTCTTGCCTTGTCATGTCTCTACCAGCACCGTGTCGACATGGCCATGCTCTGCGTCGTGCCTTTCCTCTATGCATCCTGGCTTGGTGCCTAGCTTTGCATCACAACTGTTAAGTTGGCCCTTGACCACTCCGCACTTGCTCAAGAAGCTTTGACCAGTCTGCACTCACTTGAGAGCTTCGACCAGTTTGAATCACTCGAGGAGATTAGACCAGCTAGCAAACTTTGTCACGAGTGCTCAAACACATGAGTACTCAAATACACGGTTCCTAAACCCTTTGCATGTCAAGGCTAATCCCGTCAAGACACCTCTCTACGCTCGCAAAAGCATCAGGACCACTCGTAGAGTTCATCTTCCACCTCGTGTGCATGCGCCAGCTCCGTTGTGGTCGTGGCTAGAGTTGCTTGCGGTTTAAAACACTATGCCTGTGGTTTCACCCTTTGCTGCTACCAACTTTGCCTACTTGTCACCTCAAACGTGATGCATACCTTCCTCCTTGTCCCCATCCACGCCTCGCATTCCATGGCGAGTTTTCGACCACGCTCATGAGAACTCGTACTCTGTCTTAGCTGTATGTACCTATAAATCCCCCATTTGCACCTTTGCTCCTCAGCTCGCCCTCTTGGTCTCTTGCATGTTTCTTAAGCACTTCACTCTCTGGAACGTCGTGAAACCAAAGTTGTATGTGACGCTGGTGAGCATGCCACCACGTGCTATCTACTCTGGTGAGCTTCTCTCCTCCCCAGCTCCCTTGCAACATGCCTTATCTCTTCCATGTGCACCCTACTCATTTGTTTGATCTTCTGTGCAGTGGATCACTCGATCTAGGCCTTGTTCTCCATCTTCAGCCAGGACGCCGCCGTTAGACTTTCTCTCTAGTGAGTCATACCTCAATTCCTTTCACCCGTACCTTCGCATGCATGCATGCAAGCTATCCCTTCGCCGCCAACGAGGTCTCTGATGCTAGCCTCCTCCGCTCCTTCTCGTGAACTGTCTTCATCCTCGGTGAGCTTCTCCTCCCTCATAGGGCACGTAAGTTGAAAAGAGAACTAAAGTGATCATAGTCGAAAAGAGAACTGAAGTAATCAGAGTCGAATAAAAGAACTAAAAGCAATCGAAGTACTAAAGTAGTCAAACTCTAAAAGAAAACCGCAGTAGTCGAACCCAAGAACAGAACTATAGTAGTCGAAGTCAAAATCTAGTAGTGCAATCGATATCTTCGACCACTACCATGTCAAATCTTCGACTGCTGCTGTGTCAAAATTTTTGACCACAGCTGATGTTGAAATCTCCGACCACTGCTAGGTTGAGATCTTCAACCATTGTTGTGTTGAAATTTTTGACCACTGCCACGTTGAGATTTCTTCCCACTGCTGTGTCAAAATTTTTGACCGTTGTTGTGTTGAGAGCTTCGACAATTGTTGTGTCAAGGTCTTCGACCATGCTGCGTTGAGATTTTCGACCACAGCTAGTTGTCGAAATCTTGGACTGCTGCTGTGTTGAAATCTTCGACTACTGATGTATCAAGATCTTTGACCGTGCTACATTGAGATTTCTATCCTTAGCCAGTTGTTGAAATCTTTAACTGCTACCGTGTTGAAATCTTTGACCACAGCTGTAGTTGACATCTTCAACCGCTGACGTAGTCATGATCTTTGATTGCTTACATAGTTGTGATCTTTGACCACTGGCGTGCTCGAGATCTTTGAACACTTGCGTCATCATGATCTTCGACCGCTAGTGTAGTCGTGAACTTTGATCGCTTGCGTAGTCGTGGTCTTCGATCGCTTGCATAGTCGAAACCTTCAATTGCAGTAGTCATAATCTAGTTGTAATCTTCGACCTCTAACCGTACTCGTAACTTTCAACTACTAACGATAGTCAAAGTTGGAAGAAGAGCTAAAGTAGTCAAAAGTCGAAAGCAGTTAGAAGTTGGATGTTGTGAGGTCGTAAGCTCCTGTTGTCATTAGCTATAGTGATCGTATAGTTGAAGACTACAGAACCAAGTCAGTAGTCGAAAGCTATAGTACTAAGTCGATAGTCGTAAGTGTATTGTAAGCTACAAAACCTAGGTGGTAGTAGAAACCTACATTAGATTAGTCGTAAGATACATTAGGTCAGTTGTAAGTGCAGTAGATCCATCGTAAGATACATTAGATCAATTGTGAGTACAATAGATCATTCATAAGTATAGTACATGGGTCATAAGCTACATATCCTAGTAGGTAAGTCATTAGTCGAAACCTACTTCACCTTAATCCGTCCTTACTTTCCTTCCCAGCAAAGCTTCCCCACCATCCCCTCATTCACTCAAACTCCATTCGACTATGTCAACATCCATCACCCACTTCCATCACCGAGCTCAATCCTAATAAAACTTAATGAAGCTCTCTTTTGATTTATTTGGATTTTTTTGTAGTCCTTTGGATTTATTTGGTCTTTTGATCACTTATCACTTAATTAGAAGTCGAAGACCCAAAGGAGCACCAACTCGAGCAGGATCGAGACAGAGATGAAGATCAATAGCTTCATGATCATTTACTAAGAAGATCTTGAGTAAGATCAAGACCACAGTAATTTAAGCAAGTCAAGCACCCTCTTTGACCATGTTGATCCCAATATTTTAATTGTTGTACATTGTTTGCAAAACCTATTACGCAAGCGTGTATGTTTCAGTAAAAATTGCTATACTGTGGGAAAGGATAGTTACGACCACTCTAATGCATTGAACCTTCTTTGCAAATTTGATGCCCTCACTGTTGTAACCTCTATGACATGGCTTAGATAATTTATACTGTCAAACTGGGAATACTACATTGATAGATGGTCTAGATGCTTAGCCAAGTACTAGTTTATGCTATGTTTGAACTCTCAAACAAGTTTACACGTGGGCATTATGGTTTCAAAATGTTGATCCAGAGGAGGAACCTCCGCTAGCTTGGTATAAAACAAAATGAAAAAAACATAGTTTTTAGACGCGAGTGAGTTATATGGTAAACTATTGTATGTGAGGCGGAACCTCGCATGCATGTAGATAGGGAGAGATTCTTGCCCAGGTCAATTAAGGACCGAACATTATTGTCGCACATCTATGTCGCACCGTACAACCACATGTGGGCTCTGGTGTTTAGCTGACTAATTTATCTAGGTCTAGCCTTGCATTATGGTAGGCACAGAAGTGGTAGGGGCATTCCGCGTAACAGTTTAGCTCGTAGGGGCTCCCTTCACCAAGGTGTTGGGACCAAAGCTTACTAATACAATGGTGAATGCCTCACCAAAGGGACATAATCCGCTGAGGTGATGGTCTGTCATGCAGCTCACTTGGCGCACTCAAGTGAGGGCTTGCCTATTCATCAGGTTGGTGCAAGGTTAGGGCTAGGCGACCTAAAGGCTATAAGATAATCACTTTCGTCATACGCCAAAGGAAGCGTGCAGCTGTCGACAGTATAATTGATTATCTTGTGTGGGTAAAGCTATACAACCTCTGTAGAGTGTCAAAAACTATTTAAATAGCCATGCTCATGGTCATGAGTAAGCTTGGATGTAGCTGTAATAGGTGTAGTTTTCCTTTTCAAAACTGTTTTACTAAACATATGGGATGGCATGAACGTCTAATCGTGCGCCATTCCCATGGGTGGGAACTGTGCGATGCTCATAGCCGAGGAAGGCTATGAATATTTTTGATCTACTATTATGGAAATTATGCAAATGTTATTTTATTACATGTCAAATGCTCTTTACAATTCCGTTTGCAAATTACTACTTATGGATATTTCAAATAAAGTTTGCTTCATGCTAAAAATAACTTAGTATAGAGCCTCATCTCTTTGATAGCCTTGCATATATGTATAATTTTGTGATACACTTCAAGTGTTGCTGAGTACGCAATGTACTCAACCTTACTTAAATTATTTTTGATCAGAGAATGAAGAAGGATACATGCTAGACAACGTGTACTTTGCCCCAGGCATTGAGGAGTTTGACTATGGGTTTTCTCTAGGGCCTAATCACCAGTCGGTTCCTTGTGGCTATGATGGCATACCATTGGATGTTTCTGCTATTTACTTATCTTCTGTTGCAATTTACTCTTGACTCTGGTATTTATTTGGCCGGTCGGCCATATGCTATAAAACCTTATTATGCATCATTTATGTACTCACCCTTTGTCATAAATGAAATATATGCGATGTGTGTGGATATGATTTCAATGTTGTGAGTGTGTGTACTAGCTACTGATCATGGGACTTGTACAGAAGAACACACATGCGGCGATCCCCGCCCGGAGTCAGTCCCCACAGCGTTGGTATCAGAGCCATATTGAGTGTAGGTTAAGCCCTAGATAGAATTGCCATTAGATTAAGGATTTATTTTTCAAATATGGCTTATTTTAAATTTTAAAATAACTGTGAAAAATGGGAAGTAAGAATAGCAAGGCTTCTTATACTCTTAACTTTCTCATCTTATCTAAATCATTCTTCTGTTTTCTTTCTTACCCTGTCTTGAAATACCTCATCTTTTAAACAAAAGCATATCTGCTGAAAATAAAAGTTTTTGACAATATTTTATTCATTAAGGCAAAACCAAAATGATTTGAAAATATTCCAAAAATACTATGCCTAAAGGCTTTTCAAAAAAAAATATTTTTTTGAACTATTACAAACGCTACTTCTAAATGCTTTTTGCAATGATTCTCAAAACTATAGCATAAGCTAAAAATATGTATTTTGCAACTACTTCAAACCATTTGTCCTCATCTCATGCTATCATGGAAATTAAAATTTTTCTCTTGTTATTTCTAGCCACTTACCTCACTTCAAAATTTTAGTTAAATATGCACGAAGGAGTAGTATGATTTGAATATGAACCATGGGAACTAGCAAGTGTTTTGAAGACTTAAAGACAATGCTCCGCTGCATCTGATGCTGCCAAGCCCAACAACGGTGCTTAGATCCAAACTATTAGACTAGATTGATAGAGGGCTTGATTTAGGAAGTTTATCTGAGCTAGATTTTGGGTGTTTAGAGACGTTAAGACGCTGATGTATTGCATAGGATACCCTCATATGTGTCCCCACCAATAGACATTGCATTGCTGCAAATCTTTAGTTGGACCCTGTACGCTGCCTTCTTACCCTCAAGCGTTGTTGTTGGACTGAAATGGTGATAGAGGGGGGGGGTGAATGTCGACTCTTAAAAATCTCGTCCCCCGACAAAACTCACATTCAACCTTTATCTTTGATAGCTATGAAGATGAAATAAGAGCCTACTGGAGAGCAGAAGAACCTCGACAAAGTAAAATGATACGCAAGCCAAGACAGCAGGGAACAAGGCAGAGAAAACAACAGCTCACTTATGCTGGCCGGTCAGACCGCTGTTGAAGGGGCAGTCTGACCGGTCACTTGCCGCCGGTTTGACCGCACAGCACATGGCAGTCTGACCGACCTAGGAAATCCGGTTTGACCGCCCTTAAACCCCCGGTCTGACCGCTCCTCGAAAAATTCAGACAACAGCAAGCTGAAAAATCAGAGCAAAGCCAACACCTCACCCAGAGAGAAAATTGAATACTTCTCTCTAGATTTCTCTGCCCAGAAGTGCATGACTATGACTTAAATAGCTAGTGGAGCCTAGAGAACCAAGAGATTTCAACTTAAAAGCTAGAAATCAAGATTTGGGGTAAAAACTGAAAAACCAAATAGAGGGAGCACCAAAAACCAAATTCCTCTCCAATCTTTGATCCTCTGGTCATGAAACTTTGGGGATAGCTAATTAGTAGCCTCTGGACTTTTCATGCCAAGTTTCAAGCCATCTCAAAAAGGGAAACAAGATTTGCACCAAAACCCTAGAAGGACAAAGGAAGAATAGAGGAACTGAAAAATGGGAAACTTTGATTCAATCAATTTGCACTTGGGAAAAATTGATCAAATGATCTTGGGACCTATTTCCATCATAGAGCAACCCATTTTGGCCACTCCCTAGCGAGAATCGAGCCAAAACACAAAAACTCAAAAATCAAGCATAGAGAACATCGAAGAAAAAGAACAAGGAGTCAGTCCATCTCAAATAAAATTTTCTTGGATTGATCTTGAGGAAGAGAGATACATGATTGCATAGAGTATCAACTCATATCATCCCTACAACCCCATACATGCTTGAATGGACATCAAACCATCCTCTCCCTCTCTCAAGCTCTCATACACAAGAACACCGAGGGAGGAGACTACAATGAAGACAACAAAGAGGAGACACACCTCCAACACATCTCTGCCTCTCCTGCTCTCAACCACTAAAGCCTCACCAACTAAAGCCTAAAGCCAAAACAAACTCTCCAAAGCTCATTTTGACTAAAGCAACACCCTACCAACCTCTCTGAGAGACCATGTGGAGGTCATCCCATGTGTGTGATGAGTAATTGACATCGGTTTAGGAAAGTCGAGTTTGGTTTGGGTATTCGGACCTTGACGTTGCGTGGTGCATTCGGGCTCGGTCGGACTTGGTCAAACTTGGTCGTATGGGATTAGGACACTTATTCCTTTGATTCGACAGGTTGGACTTCGCATGCATAAGTATGATGTTTTGATGCTATTTATGCCTTCTTGATATCGAGCGATGCTATGTGATGTGTTTCTTGTTTGTGATGGCTGCAGGACATCGAGGCGGAGTCGTGACGAGACACGAGGTGACCGGACTAGACACGGACGGTGTCGAGGTCAGAACGGTCGGATGTGTCGAAGACGGCGGAGACTCGAGGTGGCTGCGAGGCAAGGAATGAGTAAGCTCCCCAGAAGGTGCAGGAGGGGCGTTTTGGTGAATACGCAAAGCTGCACTAAAGGAGGCAGATTATGGATAAAGCACTAGGGTTGGTAGAGGCTTAATGGATAAAGAGAGAGGCAAATCCATTAGTGAGAGACTATAAATAGGGGAGTGTCTCCTGCATGTAGTCTAAGTCTTTTGGAGGTTGTTGTGCTTTCTCTTTAGTGGTTGAGAGTGGGTGAAGGAGGCAGAGGGTGTTCTGCTCTTTCCTTCGTTGTGTTCTTGAGTGTTCAAGTGTGAAGCTTGTAGCTTGTGTTCTCAATCCAAGCATGTATGGAGTTGTAGGGATGGTATGGGTTGATACTCTACGCAATCATGTATCTCTCTTCCTCATTATCAATCCAAGATGACTTTATTTGAGTTTGATTGAGTTCCCAGGCTCTCTGTGGTATGCCCTTCAATGCTTTCTTTGCTTGATTTTTGAGTTTTTGTGTTTTGGCTCGATTCTTGCTGGGGAGTGCCAAAATGGGTTGCTGTATGTTGGGATGATGCCTCAAGATCATTTGATCAGTTAAAATCCCAAAAACCCATTCTTGATTCTAGATTTTGGTTTTTGGTCTCCTCTGTTCTTTCTTTTCATCTATAGGGTTTTGGTGAGATTCTTGTTTCCCTTCTTGAGATGGCTTGAAAATTGGCATGTAAAGTCCAGAGGCTATCAAATAGCTATTCTCAAAGTTTCGTAGCCAAACGATCAAAGATCAAATGGGAATTTAGGTTTTTGTTGCTGCTCTCTGTAATTTTCAATTCTTGGGTCAAATCCCAAATTCTTGTCTTGGAGTTGAGCTTTCTTGGTCTTCAAGGTCCCTCTGGTTATTTGGGTTGCATTCCTTCCTTTCTGAGCAGAAAAATTGAAAAGAAAGTCTCAATTTTCTTAGTTGAGGGAAGTTCTCAATTTTGCAGCCTGAAAAATCAGCATCTCTGCTGTCTGCACCCGAGGGGCGGTCAGACTGGCAAGTGGCTGGTAGTCAGACCGGCCGGTGGTTGGCGGTTTGACCGGCCTTGAGCCACCGGTCTGACCGGCGTAGTGAGCGGTCGACCACCACGCTCTTTTGCGGTCCGACCTTGATCGATTCGTAGTTGGTTCTTAGGTGTTTTTGCTTGCTATTTTTTCTTGATGGGTTCTGTTAGCATGTTTGTCTTCTTGGTCTTCCAGAGAACTTTTTCATCCACTTCATAGCTTTTCATAGCTATTGAAGAGGAAGTTTTATTGGATACCTTTTTGAGGGCAAGTTTTAAAGTCGACATTCACCCCCCTCTGTCGCCATTTCGGTCCAATACTCTCAAACCCTAGAATCCATGCAGCCATAAGGAGACATCCCCTCCTTATATAGGCTCCGTCTAACGGGTCTCCAACCCGTTATGCCCGCTAAATCCGAACGGAACCGGTTCCACCCGTGCAGTTTTGCGTTTTTACCAAAACGCCCCTCCTGCACCTTCCGGGAAGCTTCCGCGTTCCTTGTCGTCCAAACCTCGCAACCACCTCGAGTCTTTGCCGTCTTCGACACATCCCGACCGTTCTGACCTCAGTGCCACCTGCGCCTAGTCCGGTCACCTCGTGTCTCGCCACGACTCCGCCTCGACGTCCTGCAGCCATCACAGACAAGAAACACATCAAATAGCACCGCTCGACACATGAAAGCATGAATAGCATCATTGAATCATACTTACGCACGAAAAAGCCCAAACCTGTCAAATTACCAGAATATGCATTCTAATCACTTTGACCAGGTTTGACCAGGTCCGACCGAGCCCAATTGCACCACGCAACGACATGGTCTGAACCACACAAACCAAACTCGACTTTCCTAAACTGATGTCAATTACTCATCACACCCATGGGGTCATAACCACATGGTCTCTCAGTTGTATTTCACAGCAACAGGAAAAGCTTATTTTAAAAAATTTGTGTGGTTTGAGTTTCACCCCATCTTCTTGGGTGTGCTATCTAAAAGTCTAAAATGGGTTTAGATTACCTTATCTCTGCAATTCTTCCAATACCTCATGCTATTTTCCCCTCGCCCTTTTTGTGGTAAACTCCGTCAGGTCTACAAACGTGAAGTGACAAATAACCAAGATCAAGACAATCAAGAACAAATGAAGACCACTCAACATCCTAACATTCAGAGGAAACAACGACTTGGAAGCCTCAACTCGTGCAAGGACCAAGACTCGAGTCCTCGTTTTGCTTTTGTTTCCAGCCATCATGTCAACCATCTAAACAAGGTCTATGGTTGGAAACATGACAATTATCCCTAGTGTAAGCAAGAGAATAGGGCCCATAGTTTCTGCTCGCCATAGCCCTTACCATCCATACAAGCTGTCGCCTAACCAAGGATTGTTGAAGGAAAGCTGTCGCGATGGGAACAATAATAGCACTACATCAAGTAGGTCCTTAAAGGACGTCACCTATTTATGTTGCGGAAATACCAGACACTACATCAATAAGTGCCCTTAGAATAAGCAAAATAAGGAGCTTATCTATTTATGTTGTGGCAACGAGGGACACTACGCGAGAGGATGCCCCCAAAGGAAACTGGAAAAGCAAAAAAAAGGATGCCATCACCACTAGCCTCAGCTCTAGCAAAGAAAAATATAATTGCCCCAAGGAGGAACAATCTGCGCCTGTTGAAGTCCTACTACCTGACCTGGAGGCCCCGCCTAGTATTACCTGCTCTGAATGCAGCAAGATAGGACATGATGCCCAATTGTGCCCTATGACAAATTACAAGAGGATCGTGCTTCACCTGTGAAAAAATTGGACACTACTGCTACAAGTGCCCAGTCCCCTACTGCTCCCACTGTAAGGAATGCCATCAACCCGAAGACTGCCCTATGACCCTAGTGGCATGTAGACATTGTGGAGAAAAAGGACATTGGGTAGACCAATGCTTTGTAAATTGCCCCAACTGTGATAAAGACCATCAACCTGGGGAGTGCCCAACGAGCAAGGTCACATGTTTTCTCTGCGAGGGACAAGATCCCTGCCCCAAAGATTGCTCTCTAAGCCTGTTGCTGACCAAGGTAGCCGAGATATAATAGATAAATCTCCAAGCCACCATAGGACTTGTCATGCCCAAATCTAGGAAAGACAACTAGGACCTACCAGAAGAATAAGGTTGCTCCCTACCTTCTTCCTTCTCCAAGGTTTAACCCACTTTTATATAGAAAACCTACTGCCAGCTAGTTAACTCTACCTCCATCTTTCTATTCTCTCCATCTGAATCTCAGGAACGAGATTTTGTTTAAGGGGGGTAGACCTGTAACATCCCAAATTCTTAAACATGCAAAAATGAGAAAATTTTAAACTTTTTGAATGTATTTTGATTCCTTGGCTCTTTATTTGGAGTTTCTTTGAAAAGTTTGAATATCAAAAATCAAAACTGCATGTAATGCAAATCAAGAATTAAGACCAAGTTATAAAACTAAAAAGATGATTAAAAGTTGGCTTGAGAAAACTTATGGTGGAAACTATTCTAAAAACCCACGAGTAAAATCTTGGCACTAAAAATAAATACTAAAACAAGTTTTGAAATTATCTAAAGCAAATAAGTATATTAACAAGAAGTCTTCTGAAAATTTTCTAGAAAAATCAAGAGAAGATAAAATTTTGAAAACTTACACAATCACCAACTCTCTGTCAGAAGCGTTCACAAAGATTCTCATAATCTTTCAAGCTCATCTGATGTATCTTAACTTTTTCTCAAACCTCTCAGCTCTCCTCACCCTTCCTCTCTCTCACTGCTAAGTGTGGCCCACTTGCAGAACCCTTCTTCCACCTCCAGCCTGCATGAGCACAGGCCACTAGTTTTGATGCCATGCTCATCATTTTGAATATCACGCCCATCATTTCTCCTCTCTACTGACTGCCCATGCCTTATGCTCCCACCTCATCATGTCTCCACCTACATTGCGCTAATGTGGCCATGCTCTGCGCCGCGCCTATCTTCCATGCATCTCAGCTTGGTGCCTAGCTTTGCATCACAACTGTTAAGTTGGCCCATGACCGCTCCACGCTTGCTCGAGAAGCTTTGACCGATCTGCACTCACTCGAGAGCTTCAACCGCTTTGAATCACTCGAGGAGCTTGACCAGCTATCAAACTCTATCATGAGTGCTCAAACACACGTGTACTCGAATACATAGCTCCTAAACCCTTTGCATGTCAAGGCTAATCCCATCAAGCCACCTCTCTGTGCTTGCTAATGTGCCAGGCCTGCTCGCAGAGTTCGTCTTCCACCTCGCACGCATGCGCCAGCTTCGCCATTGTAGTGGCTCGAGCTGCCCCTGGTTTCTGATGTGTGCCCACAGTTTTGCCCTCTGCTACTGCCAACTCAGCCTTCCTGTTGCCTCAAACTTGACACTTACCTTTCCCCTTGTCCCCGTCCGCACCTTGCATTCCACAGCGAGTTTTCAACCGCGCTCGTGAGAACTCACACTCTGCCTCAACCGTCCATACCTATAAATCCCCCTATCTACGCCTTTGCTCCTCAGCTCGTCCTCTTAGTCTCTTGTGCATTTCTTGAGCACTTCGCTCTCTAGGATGTTGTGAAACCAAAGTCATACGTGACGCAAGCGAGCATGCCACCACGTGCTAGCTACTCTGGTGAGCTTCTCTCCTCCCCAACTCTGTTGCAACATGCCTTATCTCTTCCTTGTGCACCCTACTCATTTGTTTGACCTTCCGTGCAATGGATCATTCGGTGGATCACTCGATCAAGGCCTTTTTCTCCATCTCTGACCAGGATGTCGCTGCAAGACTTTCTCTTTCCGGTGAGCAATACCTTGATTCCTTTCACCTATACCTTTGCAGCATGCATGCAAGCTCATGCACACCCCTTTTGTAGCCTCTCTGTTGCCGGATATCTTTGTCACCGTAGACCCTTTCACAGCCAATGAGGTCTCTGACGCCAGCCTCCTCGGCTCCTTCTCATGAATCATCTTCATCTTCAGTGAGCTCCTCCTCCCTCGTAGAGCATGTAAGTTGAAAAGAGAACTAAAGTGATCATAGTCACAAAGAGAACCGAAGTAATAGGAGTCAAATAAAAGAACTAAAAGCAATCAAAGTACTAAAGTAGTTGAACTCTAAAAGAAAACAGCAGTAGTTGAACACGAGAACAGAACTGTAGCAGTCAAAGTCAAAATCTGGCAGCGCTATTGAAATCTTTGACCCTTGCTGTGTCAAAACCTTTGATCGCTACTGTGTTGAAATATTCAACCACAACTAGTGTCGAAATCTCTGACCACTACTGGGTCAAGATCTTCGACCACTGCTGTGTTGAAATCTTCAACCGCTGCCACGTTGAGATTTTTGACCGCTGTAGTGTCAACATTTTTGACCGCTACTGTGTTGAGATCTTCGACCACTGCTGCATTGAGATCTTCGATTGTGCTGCATTGAGATTTCTGACTGCAGCTGGTTGTCGAAATCTTCGACTGCTGTCATGTTGAAATCTTTGGCTGCTGCTATGTCGAGATCTTCGACCATGCTGCATCAAGATTTCCGACCGCAGACATTTGTCAAAATCTTTGACCACAACTGTAGTCGACATCTTCGACCGCTGGCGCAGTCGTGATCTTCAACCACTTGTGTCATTGTGATCTTCAATCGCTTGTGTAGTCATGATCTTTGACCGCTGCCATAGTCGAGATCTTCGACTGCTGGCGTAGTTATGACCTTCGATCACTTGCATAGTCATGGTCTTCGACCGCTTGCGTCATCGTGGTCATTGACCACTTGCATCATCTGGTCTTCGACCGCTGGCCTGGTTGTGATCTTCGACCACTTGCATGGTCGTGATCTTTGACCGCTTGCATGGCAGTGATCTTCGACCACAACCGAACGTGCTGACATCTTTGATCATATATGTAGTCGACATTTTCATTGACTACCAGAGTCGAGATCTTCGATCGCTGCCATGTCGACCTCTTCAACTACGGCCACTGTAGAAATCTTCGACCGCTGTTAGAGTCAAGATCTTCGACCGTTGCCATGCTGACCGCTTTGTCTGCAACCATTGTTAAAATCTTCGACCATGGCCATTGTTGAAACCTTCGACCACTGCCGAAGTCGAGACCTTCGACCGTTGCCAAAGTCGAGATCTTCGACTGCTTGCTTAGTCGAAACCTTCGACTGTAGTAGTCATAATCTAGTTGTAATCTTCGACCTCTAACTGTAGTTGTAACTTTTGATTGCTAATGATAGTTGAAGTTGGAAGGAAAGCTAAAGTAGTCTGAATTCGAAAACAGTTAGAAGTCGAAAGTTGTGAGGTCGTAAGATTTAGTTCTCGGTAGCTATAGTAATCATATAGTTAAAGACTACAGAACCAAGTCAGTAGTTAAAAGCTATGGTAATAAGTCGATAGTTGTAATTGCAGCAAATCAATCATAAGTCAGTGCCTCATCACTAGTCAGGAGTCAGTAGTTGAAAAAACCTACAGATCCTAGTTAGTAGTCAGTAGTTGTAAGCTATAGAACCTAGTTAGTAGTTGGTAGTCGAAACCTACATTAGATTAGTCGTAAGATACATTAGATCGGTCATAAGTGCAGTAGATCCATCGTAAGATACATTAGATTGGTCGTAAGTAGAATAGATCGGTCGTAAGTGTAGTACATCAGTCGTAAGTTGCAGATCCTAATAGGTTAGTCATTAGTTGAAACCTACAGAACAAAGTTGGTAGTCGAAAGATACAAAACTCGGTCGATGCTCGAAAGACCCTCAGAAGATTGGCGAGGATAAAGATCGGTGGTACTAGCTCTCTCTAAATGGTACGACCGTATTGCATAGGATTGACATAGTCGAAGACCTATGTGGTCAAAGTTCCATGATCAGTAGTCGGTAGTTAGAACGTCAGAGTACCATAGTGGTCTAAACATCCGAAGTATCGAAGTAGTACTCATAAGATTGGTAGCCGCAGTGGTCGGTAGTGATAGTGGTCGTAAGCCACAGTGGTCAGTAGCCATAATGGTCATAAGCCACAGTGGTTAGTAGCTATAGTGGTCATAAGCCATAGTGGTCAGTAGCTATAATGGTCATAAGATAAGATTGTAAGCTGTAGTGGTCGTAAGCTACAACGATCGTAGGCTTCAGTTGTCGTAGGTAGAATTGAGTAGCGGATGAGGTGTTAGAAGTCGGTAGAATACTATGGCGACCAAGGAACACTAGTAGTTGTAAAGGATGTTGTACCATCCAAGAAGAGATATTTCGAACCAAGCCGAAGTACTCTGCGATCGGTTATTTCCTAGCCCTCCTTACATTAAGAAGCAGAGTATTCCTATGAATATTCTTTCACCTTGATCTGTCCTTGCTTTCCTTGATAGTAAAGCTTCCCCGCCATCCCCTCATTCACTCAAACTCCGTTTGACTATGTCAAATATCCCTCACCCTCTAAACTTCCATCACCGAGCTCAATCCTAATAAAACTTAATGAAGCTCTCTTTGGATTTATTTGGATCTTTTGCAGTATTTTGGATTTATTTGGTCTTTCGATCGCTTATCGCGTAATTAGAAGTCGAAGACCCGAAGGAGCACCAACTCGAGCAGGATCAAGACAGAGATGAAGATCAATAGCTTCAAGATTATTTACTAAGAAGGTCTTGAGTAAGATCAAAACCACAATAATTTAAGCAAGGCAAGCACCCCTTTAACTATGTTGATCCCAATATTATAATTATTGTACATTGTTTGCAAAACATATTATGCATGCGTGTATGTTTCAGTAAAAATTGCTATACTATGGGAAAGGGTAGTTATGACCCCTTGAATGCATGGAACCTTCCTTGCAAATTTGATGCCCTCACTATTGTAACCTTTAGGACATGGCTTAGATAATTTATACTGTCAAACTAGGAATACTACATTGATAGATGGTCTAGATGCTTAGCCAAGCACTAGTTTCTATTAAGTTTGAACTCTTAAACAATTTTACATGTGGGCATTATGGTTTCAAAATGTCGGTCTAGAGGAGGAACCTCTGCTAGCTTGGTATAAAACAAAATAAAAAATATAGTTTTTGGACGCGGGTGAGTTATATGGTAATTAAGCTGTTGCATGTGAGGTGGAACCTTGCGTGTAAACAGAGGGAGATTCTTGCCTAGGTCATTTAAGGACCGAGCATTATTGACGCACATCTGAGTCACACCGTACAACCACATATGCTATATGGGCTCTGGTGTTTAGCTAACTAAGTTATCTAGGTCTAGCCTTGTATTGTGGTATGTGCAGAAGTGGTAAGGGCATTCCGCGTAATGGTTTGGCTCATGTGGATGTGATTTCAATGTTGTGAGTGTGTGTACTAGATACTGATTACGGGACTAGTATAGAAGAACACACATGCGGCAACCCCTGCCCGGGGTCGGTCCCCACAACACCAATTGATACGCGTTCTAAGTTTGGTAGCTTGGGTGTACCAGTTCTGGATCCCTCTCACTACCGAAGTATTGTTGGCGCACTTCAGTACCTCACGATCACTCGTCCTGACATTAATTATGTTGTTCAACAAGTTTGTTTGCATATGCATGATCCCAAAGAGTCACACTTCGTTCTTGTGAAATGGATCCTACAATACCTTAAGGGCACTCTTTCTCATGGATTACTACTATGACCTTCTTCATTCCTGGAGCTCACTGTATACTTAGATGTTGATTGGGCTGGCTACACAACACACGACGCTCCACATCTGAATACTGTGTTTTTCTCGATGACAGTCTTGTGTCATGGTCTTCAAAGCGTCAGGCCACCGTTTCTCATTTCAATGCTGAAGCTAAATATAGAGCAGTTGCTAATGTCATCGTGGAGTCATGTTGGATTTGTTGCCTTCTCTCTGAACTCCATTGACCTATCTAGACTGTTGTGATTGTGTACTGCGATAATGTTAGCATCGTGTACCTTTCATCCAACTGGTGCAACACAGATGCACAAAACACATCAAACTTGATATTCACTTTGTTCGTGACAAGGTACATCTTGGTACAGTTTGGGCCCTTCACATTCCCTCGTCACTGTAGTTTGCGGATATATTTACCAAAGGACTCCCAACTCCATTGTTTCTATATTTTTAAGATAGTCTCAATGTTCTACACATTGTCACTAAGGGGGATGTAAGCCAACAGGCAACAGTCTTGCAGTCTCCGCTACAAGCAGAGTCCTTGCCGTGCCGAACTCACTACAGCACCGCCCAAATCAGCTAGATTCTCAGTTGATCTCCAAGAGATATCCTTCTCGTATTTGTATATCACTTTCTATGTATATCTCCTATGTAAGATTGGCTTGCAAGCCAAGGCACGTACTCTATATATTGTTGTCAATACAATGAATCAGACATGAGGCAGAAACCCTTTTCTACAATCGCCATTCGGTTCATTCGCACAAGTATTCACGCTGAGCCAATAGCCATCAACTGCAGCCGAAAAGAACACACCTAAATAAACAGCTCGTATCCCACTTGCCAGCGGTTGTGTCAGCATGACGCTGGTAAGTGGGTCTTTGTTCTTGTCACAACTCAAGGGCCCAAGCAAAGTGCAACGCAATGTCAATTTTTCTTGGTGTTATATGCAAAGATCGTCTAACTGATGTTTTGCGCAACTTGAGTCAATTTAGGTGGTGCGAGCCACAATTTACTCTTTTATTTTTTTTAAGAAAATGGTCAAATTCACACTTCAATATGTTTCAATGGTGTAGGTATCTGACGAATGCAGTAACTGAGAAGTCATTGTTATATAGCTTTTCTTTTAGTTTTCAAATACCACGAACTTTTGCTGAATATGGTGCTTTTCTCTTCCCTGTAAACCAATCAAATCCATTCTAGTCGTGGGAAAAAAACCCGGAAAAGTACTCGGAAGCCAGACCGTGCACGTGCTCCATTCTCCTTTATGTAACCCAATAGAATCAGGTTGCGAGACAAGTGATCCTGCTTGCTTTTGTAATCTCTATGGTCATTTGATTGTTTACTACGACAATTACAAGTTGGCATGCAAAATTTCTCACTTGCGAAATAAAGAAATATCGACTCAGGTTGCTGACTGGATGCTCGGAAAACTTTGGCATATTCGTCTTTGGAGAATTGCAAGTCTCGCATAGTCGCATGTTTAGGGCCTTACACAAAGGTTACAAATAAACTTGAAATCACATTTTATATCCAATGACCATGTTAATCCAAGAGTATCAGCTCTCAGCTGAGACGAAAGTCCCTTTCCAAGTTGGAACAATTGCATGTTTACCATTACAAAGGTGCACAATTTTGGATTTGCATTGCAAAGAAGCTAATTATTGTTGTACCGTTGCAAAGGTGGGAAATAGGGTTTTTAGACCATTGCTGGGGCCAATTTTTAGGAAATGCCCTCAACCTTCTCTTCCCTATTTCTCTCCCCTGCTCCTTTCTCTCTTTTTCCTCTCCTATGGATCTGCATCACTAGCGATGGTTGATTTATGATCGGCAGCAGCGTCATCGGGACAGAAAATTCCTTCTTTATTCTTTTGGGAGGGGCAAAATGGTCATTTGATCATGATCAAACCCTTTGACCTTTGTCAGAGTGGCAAATAAACCCTATTTCCCACCTTTGAAATGGCTTGCGGTGGTAAATATACAAAAACCCAAAAACTCTAGTGGTAAATATGCTACTCTCCCTTCCAAGTTTCCATTTCTACAGACAAACGGTTTTGGTTTGAGGCTCTTTAGGGAATTGATACGTCGATCGGACGTCGCACTTGGTCACTCCATGAATATTGCCGCGAATTGAGGTTCGTCGAGCTCGAGTAGCTTTTTACCAACATAGGAGGAACACCTCGAAGGAATTCTCTGTTAGTGATATACCCTAGAGACAATTATAAAGATGATTATATCAGTTGTAGGGGTGGCTCCCACCTAAGCCCAGCCGGCCTGTTAGAGGGTTGTAAAGCCTAAAATGGGACATGTATAATGACTTAAATACCCTTGAGAGGGACACTTGGGTGCAAGGACATAATTGTAAAGTACTCCCCATGTGAATATATATAAGCCATCCAGACCATGGGGAAGCCCCCAAGCATTGCTCACCTAACATCTCCACTACCATACTACCATCTCTCTGTTTGGTCTGTAACCACAACAGTTGGCGTCGTTCGTGGGGACTACAAGAGCAAGTTCCAAGATCTGAAGAAGGATGGAACCGAAGAAAGCTTCATCATCAGCGGCAAAGAAGAAGAAGAGCACGACGGAGACGCGGGTCAATACCAGAGCCTCGGCGTCGGCGGCCGTGGGTGCCGACGTCAACACCGGCGCAACAGCTGCTAACATCGACGCTCATGGCGCGACGATCGACCCCACCGCTAGCCCGACGGTCAGCACTGGCAGCATCGATCGGGTTGTCAGAAGCGGTGATGCTGATGCCCGCGATGGCACGGCCATCACCCCCACATCCAGTACGGGAGCGGCAGGTGGCTCCGGCGGCAATGTCGGCCTCATCATCGACTCCAGAGTCCATCGCACCGACGCGCCGAACAGCTCTGGAGCGCAAGCCGTGGTCGCTGCCAACCCGACGGTGCAACCTGGTGCGCTGACTGCTGCAACCACAGTAACGGTGGAGAGCGCTCTACTGACGGCGATCGGCACGCTCCAACGGGAGCTGGCGGACCTCCGCGGAGCCGTGCGAGATATGCAAGAGGCCCAGAGCCAATAAGCGAGCGGACAACCGCGACGCCCCTACCTCCAGTCGCGTTCCACTGCAGCGCGTGGATCCAGAGTCCCCCATCTCGCTGGCCTGCAGCAATCGGCATGGCCGGAGGACTTCAAGTTCCCCAGAGCCATCGAGCCGTACAAGGGCAACACGGACCCTCGGGAGTTCGTGTGCGTGTACGAGACCGCCATTGAAGCTGCAGGCGAAGACGGCACAACCAAAGCAAAGGGGCTCCCTCTCGCACTGCAGGGAGTGGCACTCTCTTGGTTTTTCATCATAGAGCCAAACTCCATCTACATGTGGGAGCAGATCTGCAACCGCCTCTACAACAACTTCCAGGGGAACTACGTCGAGCGCGTCGACGCGGATCAGCTCTTCTCCGTCAAGCAAAACCCTCGGAGAAACTCCGAGAGTACTTCAAGTGCTTTGCTAAGGTCCACTACCAGGTCAAGGACGTCAACGAGACAACCATTATCAACGCAGCGATACAAGGCCTCCTCCCAGGGCCATTGACCGAATACAACACGCGTAAGCCGATCAAGATGGTCGCAAAGCTCTTCGATAAGATGGAAGAGTATGCGAGGATGGAGGAGGGCGCGCGACAACGCAAAGGTGACGACTCCGACACCAATCAAGCGGAGGACTCATCGAAGAACGAAGACCCATCGAAGAAGGAGGGCCCCTCGAAGGGCAAGCGCAAGCAAGAGTCTTCGAAGGATGCCTCCGAACACAAGGATGCCAAGCATAAGGACCTGCTGGGTGACAAGTCCAAGCGCAGCCAACGTAGATCCCAAAGGGTCGGCTATGTCTTCGACATCGAGGGCGGCTCTGAAGACAGTGCCCCCGCCGGTCATGGGCGAGGCCGCCGAGGTCGGGGGCGAGGGCGCGGCAAGGGTCGTGATGATAGGTCCCACGCAGAACAAGAAGACTAGCTCTACGGCATATGGTGCGAGGTGCATGGCCAAGGTGACCACAACACGCGGGCATGCACTGCCATTGTGGCGCTCCGTCAGAGCGTCACCAGGGATAGGGCCCTGGAAGCGGGGCCGCCCGTCGTGGCCCATGTGCAACAGCCCCAGGAGGGCCCCCTGCAGATTCAAGCCCATGGGCAACGGCCCGGGAGGCCCCTGTGGATTCGAGGCCACGTGCAAGGCGGCCCGTGAAGGCCCTTGCGAGTTCAGCCCTAGAGGGAACCCGGTATTTGGATCATAGCGTCACCTGCGGGGCTCTTCCCTAGCGTTCACCTCGGCGCGGCAACAGAAGGCCTACGCGCAGAGGCTACACCACGTGGCAGCATACTCGGCACAAGCACCGCTGGAGTGGGCGCAACACGAAATTACCTTCACACCCGCTGATGCCGAGGGCGTGGAGTTTCCTCCCCTGGTCATCCAGGTCGCCATCGCAGGATGTGACATCAAACGCGTCCTGGTCGATGGAGGCAGCTCCGCGAACATTTTGTTTGTGACAGCCTTCAACTAGATGGGGATCCCTCGGAGTCGCTTGGGCCCCTCAGGAATCCCATTGCAAGGCTTCGGAGGTCGACCGCTGAAGGCGTTGGGCCACATATGCCCGCAAGTCTCCTTTGGCCAGGGCGGCAACACGAGGAGCAAAGACGTCACCTTCGACGTTGTCGACATCCCATACCCGTACAATGCCATACTGGGGCGCCCAACCCTCAACTCCTTTGGGGCAGTCCCACACCATGGTTTCTTATGCATGAAGCTTCCGGGCCCGCCAAGTATCATCACTACCTTTGGTGACTAGGACCTCGCCTGACGCATAGAGCTTAGTGCTCGGGGCCCACATCACAAGGTCCACCGAGAATCCTAGGGCGGACATGACCGCGCGAAGGCTCCCGACGGCCCCAAGAAGCACCTCATCGGCCCTCCCACATTGGTCGCTCCAACACTAGAGGCTCCCCTCTTGCTCTACCTCACTGCCGCAGCAACAGCAGTCAGCGCCGTCCTTGTCCTCGAGCGGTCCGCGGTCAGTATCCTGCCTTTTGTAATTGCTCACCCGCGCAAACGGGAGATCAATAAAGTCCACCGTTTGCAAAACTTGTCTCATTCTGTGTAAAGACGCGCGGAGGCATGCCTCCATGCGCACTCTATGGAGTATAAATAAGACGCACGAAGGCTCGCCTCTGCGCGCACTCTTCGTGAATATAAAATAAGACACGTGGGGGGACGCCTCCGCATGTACTCTACAGAGTATAAATAAGACACGCGGTCTCTGGGCGCACTCTTCGTGAGTATAAAATAAGACACACAAAGGTTCGCCTCCACGTGCACTCTACAGAGTATAAATAAGACATGCGGTCTCCGCGCGCACTCTACGTGTGTATAAATAAGACACGCGGTCTCTGCGCGGACTCTACGTGAGTATAAATAAGACACGCGGTCTCCGCGCGAACTCTACAAAGTATAAATAAGACACGCAGTCTTCGCACGCACTCTACGTGAGTATAAATAAGACACGCTGAGGCTTGCCTCCGCGCGCACTCTACGGAGTGTAAATAAGACGCGTGGAGGCTCACCTCTGCGCGCACTCTATGGAGTATAAATAAGACACGCGGAGGCTCACCTCCATGTGCACTCTTAGTGAGTATAAAATAAGACGCACGGAGGCTCACCTCGGCGCGCACTCTACGGAGTATAAATAAGACACGTGGAGACTCGCCTCCACGCGCACTCTACGAAGTATAAATAAGACACGCGAAGGCTCACCTCCGCGCGCACTCTACAGAGTATAAATAAGACACGCGGTGGTTCGCCTCCACGCGCACTCTACGGAGTATAAATAAGACACGCGAAGGCTCACCTCCGCGCACACTCTACGGAGTATAAATAAGACACATGGAGGCTCGCCTCTGCGCGCACTCTTCGTGAGTGTAAAATAAGACGCACGGAGGCTCGCCTCCGCGCGCACTCTACAGAGTATAAAATAAGACGCGCGGTCTCCGCGTGCACTCTTCGAAGTATAAAGCGTCACAATCTTGTCGCCCCAAGCAACTCTACGGAGCATAAAAGTTCACACGACGCCGTTAGGATAACGCGCCTTCGAGCGGGTCGCACTCGGGAGTGCATCGCTTTAATGGCGCGCTAGCCGCGTGCATGTGTGATAGAACGCAAAGCAGTGCTCGCACCCTTCACCTTTGCTTCCTGCGCGTAAAAGACAGCGCCGTGCAGCAGCTCTACTATCGGGTTTGCCTTTCACGGGATGCGCCTGCTCGGCTAGGGTCTCGTGGACTTCACTCCCAAACTCAGTACGCGAGCAGCAGCTGTTGGCCTAGCGCTCTTGTATCGATAAATGCAAGACGAGGGGGGCGCCAACATCTACTAGCTGCCCCGCATCGTTAGCACACCATAAGAGATGCTCGCAGCATCGAACATGTCGGTCACAGCAAGTAGCCGGTAAGAGAAGTGCACTCTTTGCAAGCATTTTATACTACTAATTGCTGTCTGCATCTATATGCGTGTTCTCGTTCGCACGACGGCTTCATGCCTTGGCGTATTCCATGGAGTACGAAGCCGCCACTTCGAAGGGCAGGGGATGGAGTGCTCGGCGTCTGCCGGCTGGCGCCGGCTGCTGCGCCACCACCGAAGGGTAGGGCGGGCGCTCGGCGTCTCGCCGACTAGGTGGCAACTCTCGCCGCCACCGAAGGGTAGGGGATGGGCGCTCGGCGTCTGCCGGCCAGGCATCGGCTTCACCGCCGCCGCCGCCGGGCGAGGGATGGGCGCTCGGCGTCTAGTTCAGCTAGGCGCCCGGCTCGCGCCGCCACCGAAGGGTAGGAGCGGGCGCTCGAGTGTCTGCCGGCTGGCGCCCGGCTTCATTGTCGCCACTTCGAAAGGTCGGGGACGGAGCGCTCGAGAGTCTACTTTGGTTAGTCACCAGCTCCGCCGCCGCCGCTAAGTCCTACGAGTTCCTATGAGATCGGTCAGGGACAAGCGCGATCATGAAAAGCGACAGGGACACGCACTCCAACCAAAGCCTTTATTGCATTCGTAAAAGAATGTTTACAGGGATAGTCGGTAACAGCATTTGCAAAGACTTAATGTTTACAAATGCCCTCGAATATTTAGGGTGGCTACTCGTTTGACTCCACCTTAATATACTCTCATGTCGAGGTCTCACCCGCTGAAGTCCGAGCTGCCCAAAAGTTCAGCGAGTCCTCGGTCCACCCCCAATGCCGAAGACACCGTTGGGTCACGAGGTCAGAGACTAGCAGCCGGTCCCTATCAAGCAGCTGCCCGGGCAAAATAGCACAAGTGATCAAAACACGGGGGCAATTTTCACTTTATTCAGAAAAGGGGGTCGTAGGCCGCCAGCTTACAAAAAAGCACGTACATTGCAACACACGCCTATACACTACGACCCCGGCTTCACACCTGTGGGTTCGCGCTGGCGGCACCACCCTCATTGCGCCGTGGAACTTCGTCAAGCCATCAGCCGAAGTTCCCCTCGCCACGCAGGGTCCGTCGTAGCTCTACCTTCGCCGTGGCCTCCCCGACGTAGTCCCAGATTCGGTCGTGGAAGGCCCAGGCGGCACGGCGAACAGCATGCACGGCGTCTGACATCACCCAGTGTGGTGGCATCTCGGTGGGGTCGACCAACTTCGTCGATGTCTTGGCAGCCTCGGTCTTTGGCGATGCAAAGGCTAGGCGCGAGGTCACGAAGGAGCAGTGGTTACCGAAGGCCTTGGCAGCGCTGAGAGCGAGGTTGGAGGCTTCCCCAATTCGACAAAGCGTCCACGACAGGTCTTCTGGACCGAAGGCACGAGGTGGCACATCGGCGGAGAGGTCTCCGAGGGCGCCTTCCAGAGCCAGCATGGCGTCCCACGCCACCACCGAGGCATCGCCCAGAGCCCGGTCCTTCTCACCAAGTGACGTAGTGAGGCGGCCTTTCTCCTCCTCCAGCGCAGTGATTTGCCAGAGCAAGTCATCACGCTCCTCGGCGCCTGCACGCTGTGCCTCGCCGCGAGCGCCCGGGCGTCTGAAATCGCCTTCGCGCCCTCCATCTCTAGAAGCTGGATGCAATCATCCTTGACGGAGTGGGCCTCTTCGGCGGCGCACAGGACCTCTTCGGCAGCCCGCAGCCGGTCCGCTAGCGCCCCCCGCTCACGGGCGTGGGCCGTTTGCAACACTTGAGCAAGGGTGAGGGTCTGCACAACGTAGTCATTAGCAAATTCCTAAATGACGGCACACATCATCAAAGTCAAGCACTCACCCTCATCTCTGAGGCCTCTAGCGCGCCTTTCAGGAGCTCCGACCCGCACGTCAGCAGCGCCTGGCGATCCAAGTTTGCGACTGCACTGTCCGCGCCCCTTGCCATGCCCGCAGCATCTCCGGCCAAGGGATGAAGTCCTCCAAGCTCGGTCGTGTGGCCTCCGCGGTGGCAATTTCAAGGGCGCCGGCTGTCGATGCCACCCTCGGGACGTCCCCGCCCCTGGAAGATTGCCCACGGCCGGGGGACCATGCCTCTGCTAATACTAGAAGGTAGTGGTCAGAGACCTTTAGGGAAGCCCCGCGGGATTGTACGAAGGGAATCAAGCTTACCTTCGGCATCAACCGGTGGGCTTCATTCGGGTTTCCCCTCGGCCTCAGTACAAACCGTGAGCACACCAGTGCCGCCTGAGGAAGTCAGCTCCCTGGGCCAGGGGGCCTCTGTGTCAGAATCGGATTCCATCATGGCCCTGATCCCAGCCGCCACAGCGAACCCCCTCTCCGGATGCGAGGGCGACCATGTCCATGGCCGCTTCGCTTTCGGAGACTGGGGTGAGGATTCCTCCGCCTCGGCAACCAGCGCAGGCGATCTGGCCAAGGACTCCTCACTTGGAGCCACATCCTCCGCACCTGCCTCAAGGTTCAAATCGGCATACTTCGCCGAGTCGGAGTCGGCGTCCATCACACCATCACCTCCGGTAGAGCTGGTGGGAGCAGCGGCCGCCGGGCCGGACACGGCCGCAGGGGACCGGGCCCTTCGCTGGGAAGGCGACTCCTCCCCCTTGTCGCTGCAGCGGCAGCGAGCCTGGCCCGAAGTTGGAGTGGCACGCTTCAGCATGGCAATGCCCAGAGGTTTGCACACCCGGTTTATCCGCCCCAGCTTCGCCTCCTCGGTCGCGGCCCCGCGCAGGCTGTGCTCCTTGGCCGCATATGGTCCGGAGAACAGACCACCATGTGCTCCGTGTCTTCTCGGAGAAACCTTACAAGCAAGGCAAAGTGAGCTAAAAAAACCAGGAAGACCTCCAGCTCGAAACTTACGAGGGTTGGAGGGCCTCGGCAGCGAGGACATGGATGGCCGGACACCGTCGCGCCGGAGGCCTCCAGGCTGGACGCGCCACCGCTCGGCAAGTGGTGCCACACCGTACATGACGAACTCCTCGGCGATGTTGCGCATGTTGAATTGGAGGGTGATCCCCACAAGCCTCCGCACTCTCCGCCTGTCCTCATCACCAATCGTCACACTTGGCGACGTGTTGAACGATATTGGCTGGCCTGTGCACTCAAAGCCGCTGCCACTCGCCACACGGTGGTAGAACCACCGCCTCATCCAGTTGGGCTCCCACTTCATTTGGGTTGAGTTGGCAGGGAAGATCTTCGCGCATTGGGGCCGCAGAACAAAGTTGACGCTACCGAAGTTGGAGAACACCCCTCCTTCCAGCTTCTTTGGATGGCATCATGCATCATGCAGGAATGCGAACAGTGAGGCACTAGGCCAACATGCCTCTGTCCGTAGCGCCCAGCTATAGACAGCCATGCAGGCTATTGCGTTCGGGGTCACTTGCGCCAACTCCAGTCCGAAGGTCCGTAGGACGTCGTCGACGATCAACGCCGCTGGAATTCGAAGACCAGCTTCAAAATATGTGATGAAGACGATCACCTTCGACTCCTCCAGGTGCGGCTCTGTCTCGTCGCTGGTGGGCAAGCGCACCTCACGGTGGTCCGTCAGCTTCCCTTCGCATAGCAGAGTTCGGATCGTCTCCTCCGTCGCAAGGGTTTGGCCTAGGACGTGGGAGCACGGACCCTCCACCTTCTCCTCTGCTACCCACCGCTTGTTCACCAGTGATGGCTCGTGCCCTTCTAGTACATATTCCACCTCGGTCGACGATGATCGGCCGGACGAGGCACCACCACTAGCCTGGTGAACACGTTCTTCGCCGTGAGCCATCGTCCTCCGGAAGCCAACTGGTGAGAAGTACGGCGCTGGTGGCGAGCAAGAGCACAGCGCGTAGGTCAAAGAGAGCAAGAGAACAGGAGGCGAGTGAAGGAGAACGTCGGTGTGATGCCAAAAGGAGTATATAAAGCCCCTTCATCTCCCACACCGCCGGTAAGTGCAACTGGCAGAAGCTGAACCGCTCGCTCCCCCTTGATTGGGAAAAGTAACCAGCGGAAGCCGAAGTGGCGCAGTTTCCCGCGTTTGCCCTGCCCTCTCGGGAACAGACGCACGACCATGGTCGTGACTGCCTCAAGACGCACGACTCCCAGTCCTGCGTAGCCATGCGTCCTGCCCCATTCGGAAGAAGCGCGTGTTGCGGTTATGTGTCAGCCTGACAGCGCACGACGCGCCAATCATGTCCTGCCACACGTCCGCCCCCTCGGGAATGAATGCACGATCGCAGTCGTGTGGCCGCCTGACACGGCCCACCTTCCATCGCGCACTAGCGGTCGGCGCAATTCCCGTAGCCATTAATGCAGTGTCGGCAGGCCACTAGCTAGCCCCTCCGACTTTGACTTCGGCTTCAACTCGGCGGGGCGGCTCAGTCAGCGACTTCGACTTCGCGGCCGAGTGCCTGTCGCGTGCAGCCACATGCCCTACCCCATCGAGAGAAAGCACGCAGATGCAGCCGGGCGGCCTCCGACACCGCAAGGTCCGCCGATCGCGTACCACAACGTCCTGTAATTACCGTTGCACGCTGGGTGTAAAAAGGCACCGTTGTTGAGCTGTGAGCCACCTGGCTGCACCTCGACATCGAGTCCGTACGATGAATCCGGAGCCCCACCTCGACTTCGAGCCGCACAATGACTCCGGAGCCTACTCCGACTGCATGTCTGCGGAGTTGAGTCCACCCTCCGCCCCGACCTTGCATACAAGGGGCACCTTCGCATCCCGCTTCGCCTGCATATCCACAGAGCGAGGTCGGATGCAGACCCGGCTTTATCTTGATGAACTGGCTCCGATAGGTGGCGAGTGAAGAGAACGCTGGCGCGATGCACAAGAGTGCATAAAGCCCCCTCGCCTCCCACGACCAGGAAGCGCCAACCGGCGGAAATCCAACCATCCGCTTTCCCCACGATTGGGAAACGCGACCACGGATCGGCGATAAGCTTTCCTTCAGTTCATCAACATTCTATGACTACGTCGATTGGCACTAACTCTGCTATAAAACATTGCTTTCAGAGAATGTAAATGAACCGAGGCAGGCCTATTTTTGAGAAGAAGATCATAAAGCAACGAAGCGAGCAGCCAAGAGCTCGGAAGGATGACGCTACAGTGATAGCACCGTATATATATACCCATTAACCTCCCCACCGGGAAGCGCAACCAGCGGTGGCGCCAACCGACAGAAGTTCAACCGGCGGGCATTCAAGCATCGTGGTGGAGTGCGCGCACGACGCCTCACGACATGCCAATCATGCCCTGCCACGCGTCTGCTCCCTCGGGAACGAACGCAAGACCGCAGTCGCGCGGCCGCATGACGTGGTTCACCTCCCATCGCGCACTAGCGGTCGGCGTGATTCTCGGGGCCATTAATGCATTGTCGGTAGGCCACAGGTGGCGTACGCGCACACACCGCCTGACAGCCCACGGCTCACCCAACCGTGTCTTGCCCTCCCCCTCGGGAAGGAAAGCACGAACACAGCCGAGCGGCCGCCTGACACCTCGGAATCGGTGCTAACCCCGATATCGTCAGCCGTCCGGCCGTACATCGACTTTGCGTCTACAGGACAACCTCGAAAGTCACTTCAGCGACATGTCCGCTTCGAACCCATCTCCGCGGGACAAGCCCGCCCTCGGCTCCGACATCACACATGTGGGGCGGACCTGCCTCGCGCTTCGACAACGTGTCCGCAGAATGAGCCCGACCTCGCCTCGGCTTCGACTCGGTGAGGTGGCTCCGCTGGCAATCTTGACTCCATGGCTGAAGGACTCCGTGGCTGAAGATGGCTTTGGCAACCAGTTTGACTCCGTATCCTCGATGCGAAGCAGTGCTACGCTGGCAAATGCATTTCTACCAAAGATCATAGAAGGTCACAGGCCGTAGGGACGGAGGGGGCCAAATGGCTTGGCAACATGGCTTCGGCCCGTGAAGCCCTTCACTATGAGAGGCTCCTGTTGTAGGGGTGGCCCCCACCTAAGCCCAGCCGGCCTGTTAGAGGGTTGTAAAGCCCAAAATGGGACATGTATAATGACTTAAATGCCCTTGAGAGGGACACTTGGGTGCAAGGACATAATTGTAAAGTACTCCTCATGTGAATATATATAAGCCATCCAGGCCATGGGGAAGCCCCCAAGCATTGCTCACCTAACATCTCCACTACCATAATACCATCTCTCTGTTTGGTCTGTAACTACAACAGTATCACTTCTATATTTATGAACGTTTAAATAAAATATTATCTTGTTCCTTGAATAAATATCTTTCGTATTGATCAACAAGTATGTGACTTATTCGTGAAACTCTTTATTCATGTTTTGATGTTATTCTAAATTATCCCTGATCTTATATCATTATGTGGGACGATTATGATTTATAGATCAACACATGTATTGATTGATGATCATGTTTCACGGATCATGGATGTGAGATATCAAATTAATAATATAGACACGTGTTAGAGAACATGATGTTAGATTGACCCATCATGATACACTGCGAGAATTGTTAAACTCTTAAGTGTCATCAGTTGATCTCATACATAGTGTATGTATGATCCTTAGACCTGAGGTCATCATTGTTTTCTACATGTGTAATAGTTTGCTTAGAGGTTACCAAACACTACTCTGTAACTGGGTGGTAATAAAGGTAGCTTTTGGGTTTGCTATGAAACATGCGGAGGAATATGAACTATCAAGATGAAATTTGCCCCTCCTATATAACAGGAGAGATATCTCTAGGCCCCTTGATATGGTTAGATTAAGAAAATGCATGGCTATGCCAAATGTGGTTGAGGAGTCAATCATAACTGAGTAATTCACTATAGGTTCTAGTGAAGGATCGAGCTATCATAGGATGACACGTTTCTCGCCTTAAGTTCGATCTGATATCATGAGGCAAAGAGATTGATACATAAGCACTATATAGGTTTGTTCGATGTGATCTTTATGTATGTTTGGGAGTCGTTATGTCCTACTAGGGACTGCTACTAACTTATGGGCCGGAAAGGAGTTTTCAGTCCATGGCTAAATACACATGAACCTACAGGGTCACACATTTAATGGGATGGAACGATCTCTACTCATATCAGATATGGATCCGATTGGAGGCTATATAAAGAGAGGTGCGGAGGCTGAGGGAAGTGTTCCCAAAACACACCCGTCGAAACCCTAGCCGCCACCTCTCATATCCCCTGCCGTGCATGTTGGTGCTAGCACATCAACGTACATTTCTCCATCTCTGGACATGTGGACTTCGGTAGAGGCGCTACTGTGATTACGACGCTGATCGGGATGGTCACGAGGAGGAGATGTTTGGACGGAGGATGTTCGACTACTACCGCTACACCGATGTGCTCTTCATTGAATTGCCTGCTTCAACCCTACTTCTGCTGCACTGCGCGTCTAGTGGTAATGATCCATGATCTCTTACTCGCATGGTTTCCTGGTTTATGTGGTAAAATTTTTTTAATCTTTGCTAGTGTAGCCCACCCATATCCCAACATTCCCAACCTTTCCAAGCATTTTAGGTCTTGTTTGAAAGTCTAAAATTTTTAATCTATCTTTGTGGATAGGTCGGGATTTTCATTGAGAAAAAAATCAATCATTCCATAAATTCATTTAAATAATTCATGACAATTCAGACGAAAGCAATATATCAGACAGCTTGAAAACGGATCAATCATTGATGTGAAGTCATAAGCTAGCTGACAAATCTTCTTTAGCTGATGGTCACGAGTCTTTAACTGCCATTAGCTGACCAGGCCTTGCAGAGGAATAGAGAAAAAGTTCAGTGACGAAGAAGACACTACTATAAATAAATCATCCATGAATATTTTTTTTTTGTAAATGTGTTCTCCAAAGCAATCTATCGCGTAAGCTCGATTACGTGTTTCGCGTGTTGACGCAGGCAAAAAAAGAAAAAAAAAAGTTGCACGCTATATTCACCCGACTGGACATATGTGTAGGGAATTGTATTATCTTGCGAATGTCGAAGCCTTGTGCCAAGAACTCGTCAAAATTAGTCAAGAGTTGCTAGTTGCCGCTACAGGATGTCATAGCCGACCGATTGATCCATCAAAAAAGACAAATTTCCGCTCGCCCTTCCACGCACGCATGCTAATAGAGCATCGCATCGGCACCCGATAATTGACCAAAAATTAGGAGCTTGAACACAACAATTACTAACTACTACCAAGGCCAGCTCATCTAGAAGTAAGCAAGGACTAGATGGTCGCAGCAACCAACCATCAGAACAGCCATTGGTTGATTGATTCGTTCAGGAACATGTAACATCCCATTTTCAAAACCTGGCATTAATGCAAATTTCAAGTTTATGTCAAAAGTTTAAAAGACTTTATTCTCAGCTTGGTTATCCTTTTGCCTCTCAAAAAGAAAATTTAAGAAGTGCAAAAATTGTTTTAAAATGAATATCTTGCTTTATTCCCAAAGGAGATTTCAAAGTCTCTTTTCAAAACCTAGAATTTGAATTTATCATTCAAAATCAGGAAGCTTTAGAAAAGAAATATTTGTTTTTAATCTTTTTAAAAGAGGAAAGGGAAGAAAAAAAAGAAATAAAATGAAAACCCCCAAGTCAATTCTAGCCGCTCATCTCTTTTCCCCATTCCATCCCATCCCATCCGTTCATCTTCCTCCTTCTTCCTGCCCGCAACGCCCCTCCTCCCTCTGTCTCTGCGCGCCGCGCTTCCTCCACCAATCGTGCGGCGAGTTCTCGCGGCGGCACCTTGCCATCGATCTTTGTCGCCTTGCCTTCAACGCCAGCATCCTCGTTGTCATCGTCGTCGCCCTCGCCTTCAGCGCCTGGCCGTGCGCGCTGCTTGTGCCTCTCCCCTTGCTACGCCGCCGTGGTCCTTCCCGGGTCACGCCAGTCCCGTCGGCCATCGCTCTGCCTTGCCTTCTATGCCGCGCATCTCTGTGACCACCGGACCAAGTGCCGCCTCGCCCGGCATTCACTCGCGCCCGAACTGTGGCCGCACAGCGCTGACGCCACCCGCACGCTCGGCGCCATGCCGCTCTGCTCCCCGGCGTCTCATCCCCCTTCCCCGGTCTCTATAAAAGGCATCGATGCTTCACCGCACAGACCCACCAAGCTCACCCGAGATATACACTCGCCGCCTCCTCTGCCGTGAGTGCTCCTCCGGTAAAACCCTGCCACCGAACACCACCGGTCGACACCAGGGCCCTTGAGCCTTCCCCCGCACTCGCCATTGCCCCCTCCTTCCTCTCCCCCAGCTAATCGCCTTTTCTTCCCGTGCAGGTCACCGGCGAGGCCCCTTCTTCACCGATTCCGACGCCGGATCCTCTCGGAGAACCGCCGCGCCCCGGGCCGATTCCCCGAGCTTGGAGCACCACCGGGACACCCTGAGCGCACTCTGCACCTCACCGAGCCCCGCCTCCCTCCCCAGCGAGCCGCCGCCGTCATCTTCCTCGCCGCCAAGCCCTCCCCGCCGCCAGCCTGCTTGGATCCACTCCGGCCGCCGCCTGAGCCCCAGGTAGGCTCAAGACCCCCCATGGATGCTCCCTCGGCAAGCAATTGATCCACAAAGGCCCGAGCCGCCGGCGCCCATGTTCCTCTGTTTCGGCCGCCGCCCTGCTCACCACCGGTCACTGCCAGGCCGAATCCGGCCAATCCCCTTCTCTCCGAGGCGCGCAGGTGGCCGAGCAGCCCGTTTTGGCCGACGCCGTCATGCCGCCGTGACCTCTTCGCCGCCGGCCGGCTCCGCCGCCCTCACGGCTGGACCGCACTACGAACGAGCAGCAAGCTAGTGAAATTAATGAGTTAATTAACCGCCTATCCTAAGCATCCACTAACCATCATTAACCCTATTAATGTTGGTCCACCGGTCAGACGATTTAAACTGTAATAACCAAAAAATCAATTAATTCTTCTCGAGCCCCACCTGTCAGCGGCACACACACACACACACACACTCTCTCTCTCTCTTTTTATTTCCTGAATTTTCTGAGAATTAAAACTTTGTAAGGCTATATCTCCCTAACCATAACTCCCAATTCAATAAAACCAATTTCTAAATTTTTCTAAAATCAAGATTTATTTGATGATTCTGGTTTGGTTCAGTTTTGAGTTCATTTGAGTTTTTGTTTTATTTCTTTTAGTATTTATTTGCTTTCGCTCGTTTGTGTTGTTTTTCCAGTTCGTCCTTCCAAGTAGAGTTCGAAGATGTGAGCGAGCCCCAGATTGAAGCAGCACAAGACCCCCAAGCTCTTGATCCAAGCGAGTCAATACTTTGATCATTTTGTGCCTATATTTTATGTGAAGCTGTGTTCATTTAAATTACAAAAATTTGCATGCTTTTATTTTATATGCAAAAGTATGTCACTCTTAAGGTAGCTAACATCCATATGACCACCTAATAATATGATACCCTCGATAACATTTGAATCACCTGATCATTGTCGCCCTAGATGTTATGATAACTATGGTAGTTATAAGTTATATTACTGCCATGCTAATCTTGTCAAACTTAGGGCACTAGTGGCCCTGATCATCATTCGTTACTTATGAAAACTAGATTTGGGCTAGTCACGGGATATACGTGGCTGAACGTTTATGATAAGTTGTGCTATACTTCTCAAAACCCTAAAAATCTGCTATACCTGTTTGGGCAGATGGAAAGAGTGGTGGGTGTGGATGTAACACAAGGTTGTGAATAGTGGAATGAACCGCCCAGACAAATCCTGTGTGGACCCCTCTGTGTACAACAATGCAACCACAAGCTGGCATAATGTAGGCTTGGCTGAATAATTTACTAGACTCTCTAGTCATCTTGCGGAGAACGTGTGTAGGTGGGTATTAAAAGCCCCACATGGAACGGGACACCGGATGTATGTGACGTTGCCTAGGCTAGCGTATGTGGAGAGTGGAGTCCGACTGCGCTAACCTATAGTAGACATCCCGCACAACCTATGGAAACAATCCCATAGGAGTGATATGCTAGAGAGCGAGGTATTGTAAAGGCCTCGTGACAACTTATTGACCTACATGTCCAAGGAATCATGTGGGCCCATCGAGCTGATTGTCTCTTGTGGGTAAAGATGTACAGTCTCTGCAGAGTATACAAACTATTCGAATAGTCGTGCCACGGTCAAGGGCGAACATGGAAATCTTCCTCGAGTTAGTTATATTTCAAAACTATTGAGGGTGGGAATAAAAATTTGTCAGGTGGGTGCAACCTGACCTTGGTGATTTTTTCCCTGGAGGGATGTACTACAGTGTTAGTATTAAGGTGGAAGTAACCTGCTAATCAAAAGTAAGCATTGGTGGATGGAACCATGAAATTGGTAGATGGAACCTACCCATTATAATTACTGCACACTTTCAATTATCTAAGCATAAGTTTTTGTTAAATGATAGGTCATATGGACTTTTAAATTATGATTATTCCAAAAGTCGCTTTAAGCAAATAAATGAGCCCGAGCCACCCTTGTTAAACCTTGCATCAGTAATTATATGCATTCTGTGTGTTGGCTCGCAGAGCACGTTGAAGTGTGCTCACCCTCGCTCTTAACCCCCCATTCAGAAGCCGTGAATCAAGGACACTATGGCTACTACGAAGACCAGGACACTGAAAGGAATGAAGGTGGAGAGGACTAGATTAGGTTTCGGTAGTCTTGCCCCTCGCCCCAGTCTAGTTGACCAGGCTAGTTTTGGTGGGTGTATCTGTTATTAGTCAGGCCTCTGATTAATAGCGGTGGCACCTAAGTTGACCCAGTCACTTGCCTATGGCGAGTTGTGCCCTATCCCGCTTATGTACATTTCCGCTTCCGCTCTCTATGTATTGTAAGTCATTTGGCCTGACGGCCTTATTGTAACCTCGGCCCGACGCGGTCTATTTGAACTCTGGTATTGCAATGTATGGTTTTTATCGTGTATGAAATGATGCAGCCATGTATCTATGAGCACTATCTACTGATCCAGGGAATGGTGCAGTGATTTCACAGAGGGTTCTAGGTTAGTAAACTTGGGGTCCGACAGAGCTGGTATCAGAGCATACGACTGTAGAAACTTTAGCTAGATTGGTCACAATCTAAGGCCTGAGTCCTATTTACAAAAACCATGAAAATTTTTACAAAATATAGCATAATATTGCTTGACTCAACTCTCTTAGTTTCTATACTCACCCAAACTTTCTTTTGTATTTTCATCAGTTGGTCTCATACATAGTGTATGTAAGATCTTTAGACCTGAGGTCATCATTGTTTCCTACATGTGTAATAGTTTGCTTAGGGGTTACCAAACACTACTTCGTAACTGGGTGGTAATAAAGATAGCTTTCGGGTTTGCTATAAAATATGCGGAGGAATATGAGCGATCAAGATGGAATTTGCCCCTCCTATGTAACAGGATAGATATCTCTGGGCGCCTTGATGTGGTTGGATTAAGAAAGTGTGTGGCTATGCTTTGGTTGAGGAGTCAATCACAACTGAGTAATCCACTACAGGTTTGAGTGAAGGATTGAGCTATTATAGGATGGCACGTTTCTCGCCTTGAGTTCGATCTGGTATCATGAGGCAAAGGGATTGGTACATAAGCACTATATAGGTTTGTCCGATATAATTTTTATGCGTGTTTGAGAGTCGTTATGTCTTGACAGGGACCGGTACTGACTTATGGGCCGGAAAGGAATTTTCGGCCCAGAGCCAAATACACATGAACCTACAGTATCACACACTTAATGGGTTGGAACGATCTCTACTCGTATCGAATATGGATCCGATTGGAGGCTATATAAGGAAAGGTGCAGGGGCTAAGGGAAGTATCCTAAAAATACACCCGTCGAAACCCTAGCCACCACCTCTCATATCCCCTGACGTGCACGCTGGTGCTAGCACATCGACGCACGGTGCTCCATCCTTGGACATGTAGACTTCGGTAGAGGCGCTGCTGTGACTGCGGTGCTGATCGGGACGATCACGAGGAGGAGACATTTGGACAGAGGACGTTCGACTACTACCGCTACACCGACGCGCTTTTCATTGAATCGGCTACTTCAACCCTACTTCCGCTTCACTGCACGTCTAGTGGTAATCATGGTCTCTTACTCGCATGGCTTCCTGCTTTATGTGGTAGAAAAAATTTTAATCTGTGTTAGTGTAGCCTACTCGTATCCCAACATTCCCAACCTTTCCAAGCCATTTAGGTCTTGTTTGAAAAGTCTAAAATTTTTAATCTATCTATAGGTCGGGATTTCCATTAAGAAAAAAAATCAATCGTTCCATAAATTCCATTAAATAATTCATGACAATTCAGACGAAAGCAATATATCAGACAGCTTGAAAACGGATCAATCATTGATGTGAAGTCATAAGCTAGCTGACAAATCTTCTTTAGCTGATGGTCACAAGTCTTAACTGCCATTAGCTGACCAGGCCTTGCAGAGGAATAGAGAAAAAGTTCAGTGACGAAGAAGACACTACTATAAATAAATCATCCATGAATATTTTTTTTGTAAATGTGTCCTCCAAAGCAATCTATCGCGTAAGCTCGATTACGTGTTTCGCGTGTTGACGCAGGCAAAAAGGAAAAAAAAGTTGCACGCTATATTCACCCGACTGAAGATATGTCGAGGGAATTGTATTATCTTGCGAATGTCGAAGCCTTGTGCCAAGAACTCGTCAAAATTAGTCAGAGTTGCTAGTTGCCGCTACAGGATGTCATAGCCGACCGATTGATCCATCAAAAATAGACAAATTTCCGCTCGCCCTTGCACGCACGCCAACAACTAACCCAATCCACGCACGCATGCTAATAGAGCGGCACCCGATAATTGACCAAAAAATTAGGAGCTTGAACACAACAATTACTAACTACTACCAAGGCCAGCTCATCTAGAAGTAAGCAAGGACTAGATGGTCGCAGCAACCAACCATCAGAACAGCCATTGGTTGATTGATTCGTTCAAGAACATCATCGCAACAACTCCTTTAGTTACAACTTACGGCACAGCACATCATCAAGAACAAGAAACAAAAAAGGCCAAAGAAAGAAGCATATATGTATATTGATCTTTACTGGTCATGCGTGATCGAGCATCAAACGAAAAGAAACCAGAAACGTTGCTTCTTGCAGGCAGCAGCTGTGCTGTGTTTGTTGGCTCCTCGTACGTACCTAGGACCAGCCGTCGACGAGGTACAGGTACCGGTCCTTGAGCCACTTGAAGCTCTTGCGGAAGGAGCGCTTCACCTTGCCCTCCACCGCGTAGGCCTTGTACGCCGCCACCCGCCGCTTCCGCTCCATGTCCGGGTCCCCCAGCGCCAGCCACCGCCGCTTCGACTTGCTCTTCTTCACCTCCTCCGCCACCGTCACCGGCCCTGCCCCGATGCCGTACCCGCCGTACTCGTACTGGTGCTGGTACGACGCGCCGCCGCGGCTGCCGCTGTAGGAGTAGGACCGGAAGTCCGGCCGCGCGCCGCCGCCGCCGATGTAGGGCTCGACCTGCATGCGCCCGCCGGCGTACGACTTGGAGCGGTAGCCGGCGTCCATGGCGGCGGCAGCAGCAGCAGCTGGGATTCTCCTCCTCCCTTTGTGATGGTCTTCTTGGTGTGGAAGCAGGGGAGAGTTGGAGCTAGGAACAGAGGAGAGGGGAGCCAAGTTGTAGGATTAGTAGGGAGTTTTGTGATGGTTGGGAGAGAGGAGCCAAATTGTAGGATTAGTAGGGAGTTTTGTGATGGTTGGGAAAGGAAAACGTGGGCTTTTGGTGGTTGGGAATATGTGCCCTTTGACTTTTGATTTTTGTGTCAATTTGATTATAAGGCCACATTTCAAAAGGCTGTGGTTTTGATTTTTGACTTCTGTCTTTTAGCTAAGGTGGTAAAAATAAGGAAGTGACTATTGCACAAGCGGCTGTTCTTTTTTATTTATCTTCAGTCACTTTTTATACTATAATTTTAGGTGACTGAGAGTGCAACTTCAAATCTAGGGGAACTAGTACACTGTAATTTTAGGTGATTGATAGTACGACTTCAAGTAACTGAGAGATAAAAAAGTTTTAGTCGACTGTGCAATATCAAAACCGTAAAAATAATCGTTATATCTCTACGGATAATAAAAAAGAGTAAAAAGAAAAAGAAAATTGTATTAATAGCCAATGTGTTTTGATGGTTGGGAATATGTGCGGGTTTTGCCGACTTTCACAGGGAATGGAATAATGCCAATCGCACGACAAGAGAACTTTGCTCAAGTTGGAGGGAAAAATCATGCCGAGAGAGAGAGAGCAACAGGGTTTCTTTTCAACCAGAGGAACCGCCGGGCTGTGTTTGGTTTAATTTAATCCAGATCAAATGTGCTACTAGTATCGTCTAGTATGTTTACACGTGTTGTAAACAATCTCTTAGAGCTGATTCCGCGTAAACAAATATAGTTCACATATATTTTTCGAGTAAATTACACGTTGCATTGCCTAGCTAAACTAGAATGGATTGCACGGAGCACCAGCTGCAGCCAATCTTTTCCCATAACACCCATGTCAAACGCAACCTCGTGGCACTTCGCACCATGGTTCGGGTTGGTTTGATATGTTGTGTTCATGTTTAGCCGAAGAATGGTTTCCACCACGTCAGCCCAGGGTGTTGCCTGCAGGTGGGTCCGTGCTGTCGTTAAGCCGGTTCTTAATGGTGGCGCAAAATGAAAGTATGAAACTAAACTGCACTGCAGATGGTTTTATACGTAGTAATTAGTGACATCGTGTTGAATGCAACTCAGATCAAGTTTAATAGAAGAGGTGGCTGTCACCTCTAGGACTTGTCAAAAAGCAAAAAGAGTATACGTGGCTCATAGTGGAGATAGCTAATACAATATGTTGAGTAGAGATTACCTCTACTAAAGTATTCAAACATTTAATACTTGCATAAATATATCAGTTACTTGCATAAATAAGAACTAGCATTGCCTCCAAGCTGCCTGTAACTTCTCGTATGATGTGCTAGAGGTCACCTCTTACATGAGAGGCAGCTTGCCTCTCTCTCCTCTTTTCTCTCTCTTCCATTTAGGATTATGCTGATGTGGATTTCGCTAGAGACGACCTAGTCAGCATTATTGTATTTGCTCTCAGATCAATTTACGTGGTTTACACTTTTTTTTAACGTCGTCGGCCAGCGAAAACTAAGACGATCATATGACATACGCGGGTGGCAAAGATGCCAACAGAATACATGAGACTAAAAGTCAAAATGATTTTGTTTGTGTAGAAACAAAGGATGGAGTACGCTTTTTCTGAAACCAATTTCTTGTGCAGTTTTTCCTTAGGAAAAAAAAAACAGACTCATCATTCGTCACCGTAGCCATATACTACGTGTTTTTTTTAAGAGTAGCAGTGTTGTACGTGTTTTTGAATGCGTATATCGACAGTCCACTGGTAGGAACTTACGCGGTGCTTCTGCAAATTTAATAATACCCCTTTCATGGTCAGGCCTTGACTGAATCTTTTTTCTTTTTCTTTTTTGCGAGCAAACCTCTGAGCTGGTTGATTCTTGCAACCATGGCAAAACAAGGTTTTATATACATAGGGCATGCAAATAATTAGTTTCTTCAATGCACAATATCTCTAACTACTAGGCTAGTAGCTTCAAGAGAGTGTATTATATCAGCTGAAGCTACCACCCAAGATCGTTCATTGCAATTCACATATAGTAGCTTCAGGATAGATCCACAAAATCTGAAGCGAAGATACACACTCAAATGCATAGTAGCTTCAAGATAAGTCCAAAATAATCTAAAGCAAAGCTACCGTACGTCTCTCCAATAAATGTACTCAAAAGGAGTTGCTATTGGCTAGACTCACCCAAATTAGTTGAAGCTACCATAGTTTTCATGGAGCTGTTGTAACCCTGTTTGAAACTACCATGCAGACATGACATCTCTCTGCTATACGGATAGCTACCAATGACCGTCCACTACCACATAAAGGATTATGATAGACGGTTCAAACCAGTTATCACAGACGATTTCTGAATCATCTGAATTTATGTAATTGTGATAATAGGTGGTTATCACAGACTGCTCTCAAACCGTCTATGATAAATTACAACATAGATGATAGTTCAAAACAACCACTATAATATGTCAGATATCATATACAGTTCTTAAAAATAGTCATTTGTGATATCTGACATATCACAAATGGCTAATACTAAAAACCATATGTGACATGTCATATATCACATACGATTCTTAAGCATAGCCGTCTGTGACATCTGACATATCATAGATAGCTAATACCAAAATTCGTCTATGATATGTCAGATATCACAGACGGTTCTTAAACATAGCCGTCTGTGATATCTTACATATCACATACGGCTAATACTAATAACCGTCTATGATAACTGGCATATCACAAATGGTTTGCTGTTATAAACCGTCTGTGATAGCTATTTGAATAGCTAATTATTTTCTATTTTTTGGCTAGTTTCAGAAAATGCTAGCCATGCCATCTAAAAACAAGCAAGCATATCACATATATAACACATGACAATCATTGCAGAAATCTCACAAATGAATTAAATAACCGAATGAAGTACAATTGAATTAACTATTTGATTAAGCACAACTAAATCAGATGTTTGAACATTAAACATCATCGCCGAGGTTGAACTCTCCATTCGGGTGAATGACCTCCACAATCAAGAATTCGGAGAGTTTTCCTCGAATTTTGGTGAGTTTGTCAAGATCGAATACACTTGAGTCGAATTCCACATCCTGTCGCTAGGAGCTTTAAAGTCTTTAGCATATATATATATATATATATATATATATATATATATATATATATATATATATATATATATATATATATATATATATATATATATTATTGATAATCATAAAATAAATATTGGCAGGCTGACAAACCTTTGAATCTTTCGTCTTAGTGCCTATGATTTTCTGCATATGTCTGCAAATGTAGAATCCACATATGTTGCCTTATAGCTGCTGGTGGTACTGCAAAAATAGAATTACATACATAGGTATTGTCAATTCTAGAGGCATTATTACGAAGTGTGATATAAGATTGTTGTGTTGTAGCAGGTAATAAAAATTGCGTCCTGTGTCATAGTGTGGCGTTGGATTCCTTATGTCTCATTCCTTAGGCAACGTAAGCACTGAATAACCTACATGATTCCAAAAAGTTTGTCTCGACCATTGCAAACGAAGGGAAGACTACAATAGAGTTATATATATGGAGGAAATGAGTTTACTTGTTAATTACTTGTCACACACGGGTGAAGACATGGTTAGGGAATCAAAGTATACTACCTTGCTCCACTTTGGTACAATCACAATCAGAATCCATTGACACCTAGTCATGTATGTCACCATAGTGATTAATTCTAAGTTTATGTTGTGTATAAAGTACAAATAAAACTCGTATAGCAACTAGTGAAGCACTTACCCCTAGTTGAAGGGTACCAAGATGTAATTCTTGTCACTCTGAGCAAGCAATCCTGTCCTATTATGTAATCTTCGATGAAGGATGCATTTTCCTTAATGGATTGCTCAGAGACTAAGTGTGGGTCAAGGAAAGCCATCAGTTCTCGCCGTCGCCAGACTTGTTGGATCATGGATCTACACATAAACAATGAGTTATGACATTTATTGGTATTACTTAAATGTAGAACTTGATTGTACAGTACACTTATAGTGTCCAACATTGTATAAGTGAGGCATCGAGTTTGTTGAGGTTGAATAGTAAGAATAAGTCTTCAAAGGTCACAATGAAGTAGCCCGAGTTGCGAAGAAAATGCACCTCCATATATCTCACGGTGAATCCACTTTACCGGTTTGGCTTCCTGTTAGACCTCTGCATATACCAGGCATGCAAAATCCTACAAACCAGTCCAAGGCTGGGTAATTGTGACTCAAGGACTAACAACACTCCAATCTTGTACTTTCAGGGCCTGGAAGGCACCTCAATCTTCTTTGGTCGGGCCTTAGTGTCTCGCTTGTGATGCATCTTCGGTGTCGTCTTTATGAGAGCTGATATGATGGCCTTCTAAAGCGGAGCTTGAGGTGGAGTCATAGAGAGTTCTGTTTAACAGGCATGATTGTATGGAGATCGCGGCATGGAAGGGTCCAGGGCGATGTCCCTCTTGGGTCATTGGACGAATGTGTGGACGACATCCCCTAGTGTTATGATCTTTTTGTTTGGGGGCTTTGTCCACCTGAACCTTCTTGAAACCTGCCCCTAGCTGGGCACTGTGCACCTGTATCCCCAGTAGGCATGGAAACACCATCCCCTGCCCAACGCCAACGGGAATGGAACCAACAAGCCTGACTCTAAGAATGTACGACATGAGCTTCTACATAATGATACACGATGAGCTTAGACAGTCTATCTATGTAGCATTCTAGAGAGGTACATTACCTGTATATCATCGATAGGTAAGTAGGTGTCGCTATATTTAAAAAGTGGCATGGATGTGCAGCTACTCCAATGTTGAAGGGGACTGGGTACCGCAATAACAAGAGTGGCTTATGAGTGGTTGCAGACTTCTCTCAGTTCTTTCCCCAATGAATCTATCTCTCCTCGAAGTGAGGCAGTTATCTTCTCTTGAAGTGAGGTAGATAGCTCTTCCTCAAGTTGTGCACAAACCTCCTATTTCATTTTTTCCTTACGCTCGGTCTTAGATCTCTTCCTACTCCTATAGGCCTCGGAGTCATTTAAGAATCCATTCCTCCAAGGTACGTAAACCCCGAGGCCTCGTGTGCGAATTATGTGCTCCTTGTTTCCTAGGGCCGTGGATAGTATATCCTTGTAACATCCTGATTTTCTGGAGTTTATAAAGCCCAATTTTCAAAAATTAATTTTCTGGAATTAATTAAAGCTTAAAAGGAATTTTTAGAATTTATTTAGATTTAATATGATTAAATTAAACATTAACATTTGCCAAAAATATTTGATTTAAGTTCCCTGAGTCTCAAGGAATTTTATGGAATTTTTGGTGAATTTTTCCGGATTTATTTGCTATTTTCTAGAGCTCAAAAAGTATTTCTTGAATTTTCTTAAAAAGAAAAACTCTAAAAATCCTTGAACCGGCCCGGTCCAGCCATCCGCCCGGCCTGCCCCGCCCCTAGCCACGCGGCGCGCATCCGCGCCGCCTTCCTCCGCTGGATGGCGCGCGCCGCACATCCGCCGCTCTCCACGCCGCCGCCGCGCGATGGCCGCCACGTGGTCGACACCCGCCGCCCCGTGCGCGCTCGCTGCCCTAACCCTAGTGGGCCGAGCCCACTCGGCCGCGCCGCCGCCGACGCCGGGTATTTAAAGCGCCGACCAGGCGCCGCCGCTCGCCGCCGAAGCCGCCGCCGCGCGCAGCCACCGCTGTCCGTCCGCCGTCCGTCTGCCGTCGTCGCCCGCCGCCTCGCCGCCGCCGCCGCCGTCGTCTTCGTCGCCGGTGAGCCCGCCGCCGCCCCGAGCCATCGCCGACCCAGCCGCCGCCGTATTTCGCTGTCGGCTGTCCCGCCCGCGCTGCGTGCGCCCTGGGCTGAACCGCCGCGCCGCGTCCGCGCGACGTTTCGCACAGAGTGCCCGCCACGCGTCGGCGATCCACCGCCGTCTCGCCCCGAGCCGCTTGATCCCCGCCGCCCGTTCAGATCTGGGCCGACGGCCCGGATGCGTCCAAGCTCACAGCACCGCAGCCGTCCGATCGTCCCCGCCCCCGCGTCCCTTCGCCTTCCAGTGGAATCAGTCCACCGTGCGCCGAGGCGCTGACAAGCCGGGCCCACCCGTCAGCCACGGTCCCGTAGACCCGTGCGCCATGAGCCACGCCAGCCAGCCACGCAAGCCGGCCACGTCAGCCCTAGATCTGACGTGTCAAGCCACGTCAGTGCCACGTGGGTGCCACGTCAGCAGCCGAGCCGTTCCAGGTGCCACGTCAGCCGCCACGTCACCCTGCCACGTCACTATGCCATGTCAGCTGCCACGTCAGTCAACCGTGCACACGTGTCGCCACGTGAGCCGCCGCGTCAGCCCTAGCTGCCCCGTCAGCCGCCGGTCGCCCCCGCACTGTTCCGTGCGCCGAGCCCACCGTAGACCCATCTCACCGTGCACCCGGTCCACAAAGCCTGATGCCTTTTCCGATTTTCAGCCTTTTTCCTAAAACTAGATTTTCCAGAGCCCCGTTCTCCCTCGTCTTAGCTCCGATTGACCCGATTCTTTTTCCTAAATTCATCTAAAATTGAGCTCTATCTTCTGGTTCAGGTTTGAGAATTTTTGGAGTTCATTTGAATTTTATTTGAATTTATTTTGTCTCTTCGTTTGTTTTCTCTCTCGTTAGATCACGCGTTCGAGGAAGCCGCCGTCGGATTTGGAGATCAAGAGCCATCAACTGAGCAAGGCCAAGGCAAGACGTGTCCTTTGATCATGTTGAACCCAGTTTGCAATCTATTATTTAAATATTTTGTTTTAAATTACATTGCATCGCTACTTTTGTACAAACCTTGAAATTGGTAGTTATCACCTCAATTGAGTAATTCCCTCCTTGTTAAATTTGAATGCCATGATGCCATTGTCACCATAGGTTGGGAAACTTAGTAGTGATGCTATGTTATGATCACATTTGGGATGGCACGATTAGTATGCTTAGCCATGTTTTAGTATCGTTTGGGTTCATCATCATATGTGATTAATTAATTTGACTTAATGATATACCGAATCGTGGTTGGTGCCACCAATATAAAATTTGTGCCATGGCATTGGTGTGTTGTTGGCGTGGTTATACAAAATTGGTTTTCACTCGGGCGAGTGATCATGCAGTAAAGGGGGAAGTGTGGATTCACTTCGTGGGATGTGGAAGTCTCGCCCGGGTACACTTAAGGACTTAACTTTGTGCGCCATTGATCTGAGTCTTACCGTGCAAACCACATGTCCGTATGGGACGGACCAGTGATTAATTTGGGATGTTTCAATTTCAATCTCATTTGGGATGAACATGGTTGCTTGATTTCCATGAGGCGCAAGGGGGTGTGATCACGAAACCCTAGCGGGCGGGATTGGGTTGGAATTGAACATTGTAAAGGCCTTGTTGTGATTTCCTTAGCGCGAGGCTAATCACATCGTGTGGGTACAGTTGTGCAACCTCTGCAGAGTGTAAAACTATTCGAATAGCCGCGTCCTCGGTCATGGACAATGCTCGGTGATTTCACACGAGGTATAGTTACTTTTGGAAAATTTGTAGCTGGTCAGTGGATGGTTAATTCACTGTTGGTTTGGCTTGTGGATGGGATATCCATAAGCGGGTGGGTTTAGCTTGTGGATGGGAAGTCCATAAGTAGTTTACTTAATTTCCTTTGATTATTCATTATTGTTTTATTTACAATTTGCCTTCAATCTATTTATGGTAATTTCAAATGTTGTTTATGCAAATTAACCCTTTCAGCCTTCCATTGGTAAGCCTTGCATACTATATTGCATCATTTGTTACAAACGGCTTGCTGAGTACCAATGTACTCATGGCTTTACGCCTATGTTGCTCAGTTGAGGAAGAGGAGTACTACCAGCAGGAGGTTCCAGGAGGCGAGTACTTCGATGACTATGCGTTCTAGGCTTCGCTCCCCACTCGATTGCCCGTGGGCATGTCGATTAGCCACTACGTTTATTCGGATTTTCCATTGCTAATTTTTGTTAAGCCCTAAGGCTATTGAGGTTGTAAGCTTGACCATAAGGTCTCACTTTTGGATATTGATTAATAATTTGAGTTTTCCTTATTTAATATCGTGATTGTGGTGATGATTACCTCTATGTTTGACTGTGTGCACTAGCGTGATCCTGGACTAGTGCAGTATACACAGAGAGTCCGGATTTGCATATTCGGGTCTCGACAATCCTTCTTCCTGATTGCTTCGAAGGAGCCTTGGGAAGATTCGATAATCAATATTTGCTGTAAGAGGTAATCATATTATTTTAGACCCCATGAAGTTATGGGCTTATTAACAACTAAGTAGTTTAACATATTTTACCTAGCGTGGGACACTTCCTCGTCTGTGGGGTTTTTTAAAAGGAGACGCCTAAAGATGTGGTTGATGACCTCGCTCTTAACCAGTTTCGAGCGCGCTCATTTGTGATCCCACAAATGACAGGGATGCCTCCGATTGGATTGCGATCTCGTCCTGTATCCTCCATTGTAGGATTTTACCCATATCCCAGTGGTGTCGAGTCTGTAGGGGTGAGTATTTTGTGCATGGAGTGCCTGGTGCGCTACATTTTGCTGTTGAAATTAGGTCGTTGTCTTCATCTGCACAAAGGTCTCTCATGTTTCTGGTGACAAGAAATGATATCGCGTGAAGGGTGTGCGATCCTTGGTCATGTACTGTGTGACAGGCATCCTCTTGAAGGTCTTCCATGGTTTTTCCCATCATGAGGAGCGCCTACAGTCGCACGAGTCCTTGGACTTCTTCTGGTATCTCGAACGAGTTTGAAATTTCCACCCACAGCTACCTTTTCTCTCCATCTATCAAAGTTTTCTAGTTTGCTACAGTAATAGGGACCCATTGCCTTAGATGTATCCCGTAGGTAGTCTGGAATGCTGCCACTCCTTTCTTCGGTTGCAGAGAGACCCCATCCTGAGAGATCTCCGTGATGGTCTTTTCGATACTCCTTTGCCACACTTAGTTACCCTGATCTTCAGAGCGTCAGACCCATTTGGTGATGTCGATGGCGACAACGATGATTGTGCATATGTCATCTATCTTACAAGAAAAAACTAATTACAGTGAGCTGTGGGCATAAACATTAGCACATGGTTGATCTTACAAGAAATAAGAACATTTGGCGACGTATAATATTGCTACAAGTCTCTTTGCAGTACTAACATCCCAAATCACACAGTCCAATGTCTCAATTCTACAAAGTAAGTTATGGATGGAGTCTCTTTCTCCTCATTATTCTGCGTGTTGGGTTTGGTTGTTGTCTTAGGCATAAAAGAACCTTTAGGCTATCGCGCCCTTCATTTACAAATGAATAGCGCGATAGCCTAAAGTTTCTTTTGTGCCTAAGACAGCAACCAAGCCTAACACACAATATGATGATGAGGAACAAATAGTAGCCATAACTTACTTTATAGAACCTGATACACTGGAATATGTGATTTGCCATTCCAAATAGATTTATAGCAATAACAAATTGAATCACAAAGGACACTAGAGTGTGTGATTTGCTTCATATCCTTTGAATGTCTCTTTGGCATATATTACTGCTACAATATCTCTTTGGAACACTATCATGCCATTCCAAATAGATCTTATAGCAATAACACAGCCCTCCCTTAAGGTTGTCTCTAAGAACTCCAACTCACTTAGAAATAATAGCTCCAACAATTATCTCTAAAATTAGTCCCTAACTATTTTTTATTATTTTCATCACAACTTTCATCCTCATACACCCTCACAATTTGTTTCTCCCCCAACTAGAATTTTGAGTGATGTGACATGTATTTCTCAACAACTATAAACTGACTCATAGTGTTTCATGCCTTTTTTTCTTGAATCAGTAGCCCACCCATAGTAGTAAGGAGAGGATAGTCGGAGGAGGGGCGACAAGAACGTAGTGGAACTGGGATCAAGAAGGCTGATAGTGAGGACCACATGAAGGCGAAATCTTCGGCAACAACAAGGGGCCACTATTCATGTCTTCATCCCATGTGAGACCATACCAAGACCACCCTCAACAACCTTACCACTTTCAGCCCGATACAAAAAACACTAACAGATATGGATGGATGTAACACACATGAGGTAAAAAGTGAGGATCCATACCTTCGGGAGGAGAAGCGATGGGGAGGAGAGAACTCATGAACACACTGAACTTTATTTCCAACACACATTAATAGATATAGACAAATCTATCACACATGAGGTAAAGAAATGGGATTTGGGATCCATACCTTTTGGAGGAGAGGCACGAGGAAGGAGACGCAATGTCGGGAGGAGAGGTGTCGTCGAGAGGAGAGGTGTCGTCGGGAGGAGAGGCGGCACTGGGAGGAGAGGCGATGGGTCCACCACGTCAGATGAGGAAGGAGAGGATAGAGACTTCAGGTTTTGCGATGGCGCCGGGGGGGATGAGGAAACAGAGAGGTATGTGAGTGAGGAGTAAGAGCGCAAAACCTAGCAGGCGCCCTACTTATAGAATAACTATCACAAACGATTCTATTAAAGAACTGTCTATGATATGCTACCATATCATAGACGGTTTTATTATCGAACCGTCTATAATATGCTACCATATCATAGACGATTTTATTATAGAACTATCTGTGATGTGGTATATATCACAGATAGTTCTATTATAGAACCGTCTATGATACATATATTACAGATGGCTTTTGCCACTTAACCGTCTGTGATAGTTCCTTCTTTAGCTATAACCAATCATGTTTTTTGGCTAGCCTTAGAAAATGCTAGCCATGCCATATGAAAAAAACAAGCATATACAATCATAGATGTAATTATTTCTTAATTACTGAATCAACTACAATGGAATAATTCCTTAATTATATGCCGAGTTTCTTATAATTACATTGAAATAATTTTCAAATAGGTGTTCGCCGTGTGGGATCATTATACATGCATATAGCTTGCTTCATCGCTTGGTTCTTTCTCGAGCCTGATGCCGTCTCTAAATGGAGGTGACTCATCAAATTGATTGTACTCTTCCTCATCCACGACATTCTCAACTCTGACCATCCTTCTTTTTTCATGAAGAACTACGTGGTGCTTCTTATTTGCTGGGTTGGTTACATAAAAAACTTGAACAACTTGCCTTGCGAGTTCGAATGGTTAATATTTGTATCCTACACGTCTGAGGTCCATAGTAGTGATGCCGTACTTGTTGACTTTTACACCTGTGGGAGTTGGACCCAACGGCACCGAAATAGAGAGATTTTAAAAATTACGTAATCGATCTCCCAAATCTCCTCTACAAGCCCGTAGTAGGAGCATGGGCTAGCGGTACTGAAGTGCTGATGAAATACATCTATGTGGACAACTAAGTTATGGACTGTGCTCTTTCTATCCTAATCTATTGTATAAAATGTGTACCTGTTAATGTCATATCTTTGCTATATCACAATTGTAAATTTTGGCCCTTTTGCCAACCATTTTAGCATTTCACTTGATGACCTCCAATAAATCGCACCTTCAATCATTCTTTGAATCAATGGTTGTGCTATCTAATGATCTAAACCTCTGACTAGCCTAGATTTTCTTGGCATAGCATATCTTGTGCTCTTCAATATATGGGGACACTCTAGTCATGTGTTGTAAGACCGTGAAATGGGCTTGAGTGTACATATCCAAATTAGGAGTTATTGCTTTCCTTCCGATAGTCCCAATACCCTTTAGCCTCCCCTCGTGATGAGATAGAGACACACATATCGGTTCTACATGAGCCATGTAATCGATACAGAACTCAATGACTTCATCGGTTACATAACCTTCAAAGATGTTGCCCTTCGGCCGAGATTGATTACATACATAGGACTTTGAGAATTCCATGTACCTCTCGAATGGGTACATATGACGTAAAAACACAGGGCCGTATATCCTTATCTTTTTCACAAGGTGGACAATGAGATAGATCATGATATCAAAAAATGATTGAGAGAAATACATCTCAAGATGATATAGAGTCATCACCACCTCGGTCTGCAGAGCATCTAGTCTATCGGGATCGATGACCTTCTAAGAAATTGTGTTAAAGAAATATCACAACCTTATGATTGTCACTCGAACCTTATTTGGCAAAATACTTTTAATTGCAATAGGAAATAATTATGTCATTAGAACATGACAGTCATGAGACTTCATACCAATTAATTTCAAATTTTCAATGGAAACAAGTTTCTTCGTGCTGGCGGAGTGACCGAACAAAACTTTCACACCATGCAAGCCTTAGCATAGTTCAGTTCTCTCGGATTTAGATAGAGTGTACCAAGCTAAGGGAAGGTACGTCTAGGCTTTATCGGTCTCTATCGGTGCTAACTCAGTTCTAATGTTCATAGCGACCAAGTAACGCCATGCATTGGCCTCATCCTTTGTTTGGTCACGAATGTTTAGTAAAATACCAATCAAGCTATCACATGCATTCTTCTCTACGTGCATGGCATCGATGCAATTATGAACTTCTAAGTGCTTCCAATAAGGTAAGTCCCAAAATATTGACCTCTTCTTTCACATGTTCTTCTGATGGATTCTCATCTTACGTCCCTTTCCAAGCATAATATCGATATCCTTGACCATATCTTAGATCACTTTCTCGCTAAAAGGTCTTAGTATTGAGTCATCCTCTTTTTTTGTCAAATTATTTCTTCATATTGCAATATGGGTGATACCTTGGAAGGATCTTATGGTGACGCATGTACATATTTTTATGTAAGTTGTTCAACCACAAACTATCGGTATAATCTAAGCTATATGGACAGGCTTTGGCTCCTTTTGTACTCAACCCTGACAAGTTACCAAGAGCAGAAAAATTATTAATGGTGTAGAAAAACATGGTGTGCAGAGTGAAGTTCTCTCGTTTGTCCGCATCCCATACCTATACCCCTTTATTCCATAGTGTTACAAGATCTTCCACCGATGGTGCTAGGTACATATCAATATCGTTCCCACGTTGCTTCGGTCTTTGGATAAGTAGTGACATCAAAATGCACTGCTTCATACCCAAACAAGGAGGAAGGTTGTACATGCATACATTCACGGACCAGGTGTTATGTCGGCTGGTCATGTTACTGAAAGGATTCATTCCATCCGTATTCAACCTAAACCTTATATTCCTTGGTTCTGCACCAAAGTCTACAAACATCTTATCGATGTTCCTCCATTGGGTAGAATCAGTAGCATGTCTTATCATTCCATCTTTCTTACGCTCCTCCGAGTGCCAACGTAGCAATCTTACATTCTTTTGGTTCACAAATAAACGCTTCAAATGGAGAATTACAGGCAGATACCACAATATCTTATCAGGAGGTTCTTGCTTCACCTCGATGTCCTTACCTTAATTGGAGTCATTCTTATGCTTGTACCAAGATGCTTTGCACATCAGACAATTATGTTAGTTTGTATACTCTTTACGATAGAGAATATAATCATTCGAACATACATGTATTCTTTCTACTTCCATTCCTAATGTACAAAGAACCTTTTTGGTTTGGTAAGTGGTTCTCAGCAATACATTTCTCTCTGGAAGGAAGTTCACTAGGAGACCTATCAACACTGTGAAACTCTTATCGGACCAAGCATTGCTTGCCTTCAATTTCAGCAGTTCAAGAACAGAAGACAACCTTGTGTATTGCGGCTTAAAGCTCTTGAACAAAGTTTTCTCCGAGTCCTCCATAAAACCCTCGAATTTACCAAACCATCTCTCACTATAGTTCCCTTCTGCATCGTGTAGCATCTGATCCAGATTGTCATCATGCGACCTATCCTCATCGAAAGCATAGTCTACAATCGGTATATCGTTCTCCCTTGACGATGTTATAATTACCTTCCTGTATAATCTTCTCTTTATCGTGACTGGTCCAACAAGTATACCCCTTTTTAAAACCCCTTCGAATCAAGTGAGTTTTGATCTACGCTGAGTTGGTAAACATCTTTAGATTATTGCAATCAATACATAGATAGTACATATAATCCATCCCCTTTTTCAATAAATCCTGCTCAGCCGCTCTTCTTAAAGCAGACATGCCATTAATATACTCTTCACTCGCACGATTCTCAATGTACATCCAGTTTTAGTCCGTCTATACTACGCATGTAACAAATTAGTGTCAAATTAGATTATTAATGCTATTATAGCTAGCTAACCTAATACTTACACATAATTGTCATTCACCTTATAATAAATTGTTCATATCTAAATTAAGTAACTAGGTATGTACTATTTATGAAGCAATATATATATCAAGCAAGAATATATTGAAGTAAACTAGTAGTAGTTACCCATTCTTAAATTATAGAAAACTATTAATTAAGCTAAATCTAAACCTAGTTATCACCTCTCTTTGTTACAAGGCATACAATTAGAAGCAAATACTAATATTTAATCACCAAGAACAAATCGATCTGTAAGCTAGATGCTTTCACCAAACTCCCCAAAGCCGGCCGCCTCCTTTAATGCAACGCGATAAAGACTGATCTGTTGGGACCATGCTGGCTATGCACTTAATAACGCGGAATATCCCAGACACGTTGAATAATGAACCGTCTATGATACATAATTATCACAGGCAGGTCTCATTAATAACCATCTATGATAATTACTTATCATAAACAGTTCATATTAATAACCGTCTGTGAATATACATCACAAACGGTACTAAAGTAGAACCTTCTATGATAAATATTATAGATGGTTCTAAATTTATTCTCATATACATAAATATAAATTCAGTAATGCCTCAGGAGTAAATATATATTACTTAGTTGTTTTTTATCGGTCAGTAATGCTGTCATGTTGTTATACCGAAACTGTTTACATATATAGAAGACAACAAATACAAATTCAACTACTTGATTTTACATATGCCCAAATTGCGTGGCCAGACATTTCTTACAAAAGGTAACAAAAAAGTAGAAACCTAACTACTTCAAAGCTTTTTTGTAGTGGTGGAGGTAACATACTATCTCTGTCTTCAAAACTTTGTAGGTGACAAGATCTGCATCAGATAGTTCAGGATCATTTGTTAACGAAGCTTGAAATATGTCCGCCTGCTGACGTGCTCGTTTGAGTGTCTTTCGAACACCCTCCGACTGAACAATCAAGTTGAATTGAGCCCATAGGTTCTCTTCCCTTTCTTGAGGGGTCTCAAAAAGGTTGATTTGATTGCCCGCCACCTCGACTAAGCGCTCTAAGTGATGGCAAGCCTCCTGGAGACATGCAATATCGTTGTGGAGGACCACGTCGATGGCGAGGTTAGCTTGCCGGAAGCGGGAGACCAACCGAAAGACGCGATGGAGGAGGATGTCAAGACAGTAGAAGGTGGCCTTCAACTACTTTGGCAAATCCTCAGACATAGGAGGGATGACACTGTTGGCATAATGTCCTTCTACAACATCTTCCAACATATGGCTGATTAGGTGCTCGTGTAGGATAGCCAGGTTGGCCATCAATACTGGTGACAAGGAAGAGTAGGGAGCCATTTATTTGTGCCTGAGAGACAAGGAAGAGAAGGAAGATAGCCTACCGTCGAGGTGCTCGTACAAGATCAACGATGTGGGGATTAATCTCTGGTGGCAGATGATTATTTTTATACAATAAGGAATACATTCGGTGCATCAGAGAAGAAACGCATCGGGGAGACAAAGCACCATTCATACATACAAATACATATCACAAATGGTTTTAACCACAAGCCATCTATGATACACAACTATCATAGACGGTTTATATTAATAACCGTCTGTGAACAATCACATACGGATCTAATTAAAAACTATCTGTGATGTCTATAATTATCATAAATAGTTCGTATTCATAACCGTTAGTGAACTATTACAGATGGTTATTAGTAAAACCATCTATGATAGTTGTGTATTACAGATGGTACACGGTTATGCTTGTAAAGTTATCTGTGATAATTATAGCACAGACAATTCTCCATGAACCATCTATGATGGTTCATTATGGCTTGTTTTATAGTAGTTGTCCATGGTGAAGCATTAGAGATGCTCTTAATTAGGGCCAGTTTGATAAAAAAATTCTACAATAGCTCAAAAAGCATTCCCTCGTCTACTCACCCCATCGTTGTATCGCATCGCTAGCCTGATGCCCACTGGTAGGGGTGGATATTGAGCCAACTCCCTGTCTTATCGAGCTTTTTCTAAAATTGACATAGTTTAATTTAATATTATTTTACGTATAATTTGAATGTATTTTTAGAAACGAGCTAACGAGCCGAGCCGAGCCAGAGCAAAATTCAAATTCATTTGAAATCAACTCATTTTAATGTTTAACCAATTAACAAGTATAATTTAAGTAATTTTAAACCGAGCCAATGAGCCTCACTAACGAGCGTTTTTCCACCCCTACCACTGGCATAGGCACCACCTCCAACAAGGACACAAGGGTATACATCTAATGCACTCAATTCCCCCCAAGTGTCATTACTCCTCCACCGTCAATCAAGCACTACAGCGCCAGGCAGCCACCCCCGTTGGCTCCAGTGTTGTTAATGTTGAACAGCTTCCTGTGGTTGAAAGTGGGGGGTTTCTAAGTGAAAGGTAAACATCTCTGGACAATGATAGTTGATGTTTTTAGTTAAAAATTCAAAATTTCAAGTTCATTGTTTCAAATTTGTCTAGTTTAAATTTATCTAGTTGAAAAATTTTGAACTCCGATTGAAAGTCCCTTGAAATGAAGTTTTTGATTTTCAGTTGAAAGTTGCCCTAATTTTTAGTGGGAAGCATGAATTTCAAAAAAAAATGAATCTATCCGCTATAAATTCGAGGAGGGGACACGATGAATTAGATGTTCACTGAATATTTCAAGTATGAGTTATATAAAAACTAGCACATTTGTCCACGTAATTATACGGCTAGATACAATGATGCGGTTGTTTTTGATATACAACTTTACCATCTATGATTGAAATACAATTGTATTTACCATACAACTCTAATATATATATGATTAATCTACACCGTTATAATCTGGTCCCACCAAAATAAGTGGTGGAGATGTTTTTCTTTTTCTCGATTAATATGAGAATTTCTAAGATTATTTCTTTTTTAGATCATTATGAGATTTTCTTGCCATCGTAACGAAGATGTCTTGAATTTCACCGGTTATTTTTATTTATACTAGCTGAATGCCCGTGCATTGCTACGGATTTTAAAATTTTATTATACTATATATTCTGAAACTAACGGGTGATAAAATTTTAAGATCATGCTATAATATGCTCTGCCATAGTGCCAAACAATTCTAAAATCATTGTTAGGCTTCATGGGCATGGCAATTATTTAACTATTAGTGTCAAATATTGGATAAACAACATGAGGCCCATCCTCATTTAACAGAATTAGCACAAGAAAATTGCAAGCCAAATTTCCAAGTCATGACAAATACTTGTTTCATTAGCATTACCTTCACACTAAACAGTAGCATAAGTTCATTAATCACAGTATCGCACTAAATATACAGTAACATCATACAAGACAACAGCATGGATCAGAGTTCTGTTTACCTTCAAAGTACATGTAGACACCGCCCTTGCGGCGCCACGGCTTGTGCTGGTGGACGATGACGGCGGACATTACTTTCTTGCAGAGGTCGGGCTTGCCCTTCTTTGACAGTGGCCATGACCATGTCGCCGACGTAGGCCGATGGTAGCCGGTTGAGCCTGCCCTTGATGCCCTTCACGGAGAATGAGATGGCATAAAAAATGTATCAATGACTTGAAAAGATAACTAAAAACCTTGGCCTGAAACTTCCGCGCGACATCAGGGTTCTCGAGATTCTCGTCCAGGTGCACCACCTTGGCCTATAGAAACCCAAACATCGCCAGCACGGTTGAATTAAGGAATGAGAGCACATTGCACAAAAATACCATCAGCGTTTGACCGTGGAAGGACTACACACCTTGAGGTAATAGGCCTTCTTGATATCGGCCACGGAGGCATCAGTGCTGACCTCCAAGATGTCGTAGTACGCGCTGTCCTTCACCATCGCAGCTACTCCCAGCTGGATCCCACTACAGCACTGATCACCAAGAAACAACACCGCACGCACGCACGAGGAAGATTGGATGGGAGGACTACGAGATCGGTTCTTGGAGGGAGGTATAGAACCACAAAACGAACAAGGCAAAGAAAAAAATAAAGAAGGGAAATTCTGAAGAAGCCGAGGAGTGGTTTCTCACCTAGCCATGACTCCGGAGATGATGGTAAGTTGGTTGATGCAATGTGGTCAATGCGAGGAGAGGTTGCGGGAAGAGGTGGGGGGGGGGGCAACGGTTGCGCGAGAAGGGAGGCGCGTGCGGGTGCGGCGGTTGCGTGAGGAGGGAGGGGAGGAGGCGAGGGTGGAGCGGAGGAGCGGGGGAGGAGGTGGCAGAGCGGAGGAGTGGGGGGAGGAGGAAGTGGCGGCGGCGCGGGGATGGGGAGGTGGAGGCGAGGGCGGAGCGGAGGAGCGGGGGAGGAGGTTGCGGCGGAGCGGAGGACTGGGGGAGGAGGAAGTGGTGGCGACGCGGGGTGGGGAGGAGGAGGCGGTGGCAGCGCGGGGTGGGGTGGGGAGGGGGAGGAGGCGGCTGCGGCGCGGGGTGGGGTGGGGTAAGGAGGAGGAGGCGGCGGCGTGGGGTGGGGAGGAGGAGGAGGCGGTGGCGGCGCGAGGTGGGGGGAGAGGGAGGCGGCGGCGGAGCGGGGCAGGCGGCAGCGGAGAAGGAGGGAGGGGAGGAGGAGGCGGAGAAATCAGAGGGGAAGAGTGCGGGGGTGGCAGGCGGTGGCGGCGGAGGAGGGAGGGGAGGAGGCGGCGAAGAAATTAAGAGAGGAGGAGGCGCACGGGTTCGGTGCGGGGGGAGGCAGGCGCACGGGTTAGGTGGGAGAGGCAGCGCATGGGTTCAGCGTGGGGGGTGGGGGGAGGCAGGCGCACGGGTTAGGTGGGAGAGGCAGAACATAGTTGTTTAGAGAAGGAGTGGAAGAGGCCGGACCACCAACTCCTTCTTTTATAATAGTAAAATACGTGATATATACGAGGCCGAACAGGATTTGGATCTGTGCGTTTTCTATGACATGGTGTGGCGCCACTGGATGTATTTGTTGACAAGGTTGAGATTATATGATCCGAGTGTAGGTGCGTACGGATTATCAATCTAGTACAGGTGCAGATTAGCATATCCATTTGGAACGGTCGTTTTTTGTTTCCTCCAACTGTACGCCCTAAATACATGCGTAAGTTTTACAGTTCGTGTGCCCTTTGACTTAATCTTATCATCATCAATTACTAATAATTGGATAAGGATAGATAATTTATCTCTTCCCTACATTGAAAACAAGTCACCCCTTCCTCTATAAATAAACTACGTACTGAGCTAATTAATCCCAGTCGATCAACCCTTATCCTTCTGTTTCATCCATCTATCCGCGTGCACTAGCTAGTCCAAACAGTTTTAGCCATGGCCGGCGGCGGGTACACCGACACCGATGGGGTGCACAAGAACTACCCGGGGAAGATGACGTTCTTCGTCTTCCTCGCCTGCCTAGTCGCTTCCTCCGGCGGGCTCATCTTCGGATACGACATCGGCATCTCCGGTAAATCTTTGCATCTACGTCATGAACTGTTTCGCCGTGATAACAATGCGTGGATCGGGTGGACTTAACGACGTTGTGTTGGTTGCGTGCATGCATGGTGTTCTTGAAGGTGGCGTGACGTCGATGGACCCGTTCCTGATCCGTTTCTTCCCGTCGGTGTACGCCAAGGAGCAGGAGGTGGAGGAGACGAACCAGTACTGCAAGTTCGACAGCGAGCTGCTCACGCTCTTCACCTCCTCTCTCTACCTCGCCGCGCTCATCGCCTCCCTCTTCGCCTCCGGCATCACCAGGAAGTGCGGCCGCAGGATGACCATGCTCGGCGGCGGGGTCATCTTCCTTGCCGGGGCCGTCCTCAACGGATTCGCCGTCAACGTCCTCATGCTCATCATTGGCCGGATCCTCCTCGGCATCGGCGTCGGGTTCAGCAATCAGGTGATCACCGAACAGATATACCACCCTTAAATTACATGGTGATAGATATGCATGCAGTATTGCAGTTAGATATTTTGTTGTTTTCCTGAGAAGTTGCTAGTGCTAGATTTCATAAGGCATGTAGACGACTTGTTCAGAAAACTGCATTTCTAACTTAATTTCGGATATACCGTGAAATGGGTCTATAAGATCGGATCTGATAGGTGGTGCACACTTTACCACGTACATATACATGTATATATGCATGCTGGCAAAGCAAGCTCGTTTAAAGTATTCATGCATGCATATGTACGTGCACGTGTAACATGTATATATGCATGCTGGCAAAGCAAGCTCGTTTAATTTGCACGTAGAGTAGAGACTGATGTGTGCACTTACATGCGCGTGTATGTGCAGGCTGTGCCGCTGTACCTGTCGGAGATGGCGCCGGCGAGGATGCGCGGCATGCTCAACATCAGCTTCCAGCTCATGATCACCATCGGCATCCTGGCCGCCAACCTCATCAACTACTTCACCGCCAAGATCTCCGGCGGCTGGGGCTGGCGCATCAGCCTCGGGCTGGCCGCCGTCCCGGCCTGCATCATGGCCGGCGGCTCCATCTTCCTCCCCGACACGCCCAACTCCCTCGTCGCCCGTGGCAAGGAGGAAGAGGCGCGCGCCATGCTCCGCCGCATCCGAGGCACCCATGACATCGGCCCCGAGTACCACGACCTTGTCGCCGCCAGCGAGGCTACCAAGGCCATCGAGAACCCATGGAGCACCCTCCTCGAGCGCAAATACCGGCCGCAGTTGGTGATGTCCATCCTGATCCCGACGCTGCAGCAGCTCACCGGCATCAACGTGGTCATGTTCTACGCCCCCGTCCTCTTCAAGACCATCGGCTTCGGCGGCACCGCCTCGCTCATGTCCTCTGTTATCACCGGCGGCGTCAACATGGTCGCCACCTTCGTGTCCATCGCCGCCGTCGACCGCCTCGGCCGCCGCAAGCTCCTCCTCCAAGGTGGTTGCCAAATGATCATTGCGCAGGTACATACGTTACATTCATATCACACACACTAGTAGTCTTCCAGTAACTCCAATTTGGCAGCTGTGGCAGCAACATAACATGCTGTTTGGACAATTAATGTCGCAGTTCGTGCTTGGGACGCTCATCTCCATCAAGTTCGGCACGACGGGCGTGGCGACCATCTCACGGTCGTATGCTATCGGCGTGGTGTTGTGCATCTGCGTGTTCGTCTCGGCGTTCGCGTGGTCGTGGGGGCCACTGGGGTGGCTGGTGCCGAGCGAGATCTTCCCGCTGGAGATCCGATCGGCGGCGCAGAGCATGGTGGTCGTCTTCAACATGGCCTTCACATTCGTCGTCGCGCAGATCTTCCTCATGATGCTCTGCCGCCTCAAGTTCGGCCTCTTCTACTTCTTCGGCGCCTGGGAGCTCATCATGACCGCCTTCGTCTACTTCTTCCTGCCGGAGACGAAAGGGATCCCCATCGAGGAGATGGACAGGATCTGGGGCAAGCACTGGTACTGGAAACGGTTCGTCGACGACGGCAACCGCAAGGTCGAGATGACCTCCACGGCGGTATGACGACGATGTGCATGCCGGAACGCGCATGAATTTGTTTGGCACGGATCTGGCTGCATGCATTGCACCGTGCTTGTCATAATAAGGACCAGAGATTTTTTCCTTGTAATTAAAGTTCTGAATGAAATATCGTGCGGTTTTCAGCGATAGATCGAGTAAGATCATCAGTGTCAAATGAACAGGGAGTACGAACTATGGTCTAATTAATATACGCCATGCCAATTTTACATTTATTTGCAAATGCTACCGCTATACAAACCTGGGGGGATTCCGGCCCCCCAGCGATCCACGTCGCCCCGCCCGCGTTGCCCGGCCGGCGCGTGGCGGGGAATTTGGCGTACGGCCGGGAGAGGTGATTTCCTCAGGTTTTTTGAAAATTACGTAAAGGTTCTTTTTCCTCGCGAATAGGTCCCTGCAGGTTTTTTCCATTGAAATTTTTTTTGATGGCGCCCCGCGGTTTCCGAAATTACGTATAGGTCCTTATTTACTTACGTACAGGCCCTTACAGGTCCTCGGTTTTTTGCAAAAAAACCTTTTATTTCCCCAAAATTACGTATTTGTCTTTGATTTTTTAAAAAAACTCCTCACGAATTATCGCCTCTTTTACTTTGGTACATACGGTGGCTGGCGCGGCGTGTCGCCGCGCCTTTGAGGCTAGTAGGTAGTACATTTCGTTATATCTATGGTAACCTGGCCCAGTGATATACTGGAAAGTCTACTCCCGTTGCATGCTTTCCCACGAAACATGACCAATTCCGTTGTACAGAGCTTAGTAAATGGACACGATATCTGAAGCTGGCTGATGTGGAATTGTCTTTAATCGTTTTAGTCACAAATCTCCGGGGCGAGGTGTTGCCTTTTGTTGATCATCTACTGCCCCTCTTTTATTTTTGTCCTTTTGCCTTTGAGTTCGAGGCTTGCTATTGATGTTTTCTTGGCAAGTAAAAACTCTCATGGCTCTTGATTGTGTACATCACAAAGTTCTTTACTTAGGGTACGCAATCGTTTGCAAAAGTGGAATGGAATTGAAAATTGAGATGAGAAATGAAGGGATGGGGCTGGAATTGGGAATCTAGTTTGTATTCTTGTTCCTCTATTTGGTACGTGGTAGGTATCACTGGTGTTGGGAATTTAAATTTAGGTTTATATTTGCCGTTTGTATTATTTTTTCTATGAAATACAATTTCTTATTTAGAACACGTAGAACCAAAATATGTTGGATGGATGAATCGGAAACCCCTAAAATTCTAGGAAATATAGGCCTCTCTGATCTTCAGTTGTGAGCAGTGGCGGAACCAGGATTTGGCTACGCCCCGGGTTGAACTTTAACCACATAAAACTAACGCCAATTTGTACCCATACCATGATATAACAAAAGTATATCATAATTGGCTAATTGTATTACTGATATGAAACTTGAGTTCAATACTAACCAAGTAAACATAAAGCATAATACGAAGAACATGGCATGATCTCAAAGCATAAAAAATATAACATAATAGAGATACAATTTGAGTACCTAAATTACGATGATTTGCTCTCTATCTTATCCTGTCATTTCTTCATTGATAGTTGGACATGAACCAGAACCTATAAAGACAACATATGAGAGTAAATCAAACATGTCTATAAATAAATATGAACAACACGAAGTCTATATTTATAAGAAGCTAACTTACCAATCATTCAATCATCACATATTCACATTTCAATATTGTATCTTGAATCAATCAATCATCAATTCATCACATTTTAGTATTTCACATTCTTTATCAATTACAACTACTTTACCAGTTTACCTCTGGCCCCTGGGACTGCAGACGTGCCGTAGAGAGTAGAGACTAAGTCGTAGACCGGATCTGAGACCAGCATAGGCGGAGCCGGCGCGGAGCGCCCGGCGGAGGGGGCACCGGCGACGCGGCACCGCCGCTGGCGGGAGGTGGGCGGCACCGCCGCGCAGGCCAAGAGGACCCGAGGAGGGGCGCGGGCGGGAGGCGGGTGGCGCCGAGGCGGGGTGGGGCAGGGTGGTGCGGGCCGGAGGCGGGCGGGCTGGGAAGATCCGAAGAGGGGCGGCGCTGGGAGGCGGGGCGGCCGGGAAGATCCGAAGAGGGGCGGCGCTGGGAGGCGGGGCGGCCGGGAAGATCCGAAGAGGGGCGGCACTGGGAGGCGGGCGGGCTGGGAAGATCCAAAGAGGGGCGGCGCGCCGGAGCCGGGAGGCGGGACGGGCCGGGAAGTTCCAAAGAGGGGCGGCGCCGAGATGAGGCGACGAGCGGCGGCGTCGGCGAGGCGATGAAGTGACGAACGGCGGCGTCGGCATCGCTTTTTGGCTTCGGCCTTTCTGCGCCTGGCTTCGGGAGTTCGGGAGGCTAGGTTAGGGTTCTGAGCTGAGCAGCGCAGGCGAGGCCTTGGGCGTGATTCATGAAGCTAAGTGATGGGCTTGGGCCGAGCGAGCGCGTGATGGGCCACCGGCGCGGAGACAGTAATAGGCTAACAGCCTGGCGAGATGCTATGGGCTATTGGGCTACCTGGGCTGAATGCTAATAATACTATCCCGGGCTGGGCTACAAATACCTGAGCTATACACAGTGCGAACGTGGAGGAATAGAGAGAGATTGATGGACACAGCTCAAGCACAATTGGTGCTGGCCGGTTTGTTTATATAGCCCAGACTATTCCGTATCTAGGAAGGTGTACAAGAGAATAGAAGGGAAATATAAGAGTTCCTATACAACTCCTATACACCAAAGATAGAAGATACAATGCGGATACAATGCTATCTTTGACACCCCCCGCAGTCGAATCGTGAGGTTCCTAAATGCAGAGACTGGACCGAAAATCCTCAAAAAGCTGAACCGCAACCCCTTCGTCATGATGTCCGCGAACTGGTAAGATGAGGGCACATGTAGAACGCGGACCTGACCAAGAGCCACCTTTTCGCGAATGAAGTGGATGTCAATCTCGATATGCTTTGTGTGTTTGTGCTGAACGGGATTGGCCGAGAGGTAGACGGCACTGACTTTGTCACAGAAGACCACCATGGCGGAGGATAGGGGAGAGTGAAGCTCCCCGAGAAGTTGGCGGAGCCAACAACACTTGGCGATGGCGCGATATTCAGCCTCCGCACTGGACAGCTCAAAGACAAACAGCTGTTCTGACAGTGAAAATGCAGGCCGTCATACCAAGCATTCATTAAAGAAAGGTAGGAGAGTTAAATCCCATAAGTTTTAGTACTCTGTGCGTGTTGACATGTTCATCATTTGCTGTTAACATATTCTAGTAGACTAAACATGCTGCTTTGATTTAGTTGTGCATATTTCTGTTCTGTTTGTTAACACCTTTTGAGTTACTTCTCTGTGGCTCCAAAGGCATTCTTTATCTGTCCATTTTGTGCTGACCAATTCCTGCTTACCACCTTTCCTAGTATTTTCTGCAACTATTCGTTAGATTTTTTTAGCATACTTGAAATAATCAATTTTGTAAGCATCCATGGAATGGAAAACATTCTAGCTGTGGCCAACTTATTCATGTTTTTATTTATTATCATTATTCAGAGATCTTGATTACAAAATTTATTCAAGAATCAAGAGTCCTTTGAATTTTCTGTTTAATATGAGAAAATATAAAGTAAAAATATTGGAGCACTTTAAGATTGATAACAATTTACTATTGTTTCCTCTTTTTTTTTTGAATTGTCAACAACCAGCTAATGTATGTATGACATAAATTACCATTTTTGACAACCTTGAAGTTTTGTATGTATTGTTTTTGTTATGACGTTGGAATGTACTGAGATGAACATGCTTCACAATTTCTTGTGTACATTTTTGAACTTAATAATCAGGTTTGTTAGCAGACCAAGAGAAGAATACCAAAATGGTAAATTGGGAGAAAAGCAGAACTTTGGAACTTGCAGATAAAGCCAAACAAACGATTACCACTGGCAACATATCACATGAAGGAGGCAAACCCACAAACAAAGATGAAAATGGGGCTGATGACAGATCTGAAAATCAAAATTCAGAAGATAGATCCAGTAAATTAAGGTTCGATTCATTAAATAAAATAAATCTCTTCCTTTCTGGATCCTTTCACTACTATACAGCTAGTGTGTAAAATATGTCCTGTTCAACTTTGAGATGACCAGTTATTAATTGTTTGAATGGTTAACAGAAATGTGTTTGATTATAATTGCAGGGATGATCCAGGTGCAAGCTCCAGGAGCAGCCCCATCAGGGCTGATGCAAATTTAACAAAGGCAGATGGCAACAGGGGTGCTGATGCTGCAGAGGCTGACATATCTAGAGCTGGTACAGAAAGGAACCCCTTAAGCAATGAACCTGTGCCCACCAATGGTAAAGATTTGGCTATGGGCTCTACAGATAATGGACAGCATCAACGCATCAGGAAAGGGCGTGGTTTTACGCAACAGTATGCATTTGCACGTCGATATCGGACACCATCTCCAGAGCATTCCCCTGTTCGGTCTCGCTAGAATGGAGGGAGAAACGATAGATGGAATCACTTTAATAGGTATTGAAATCAGCTTTTTACCACATTTTGACATATTTGATATTAATATCAGGTTTCCCATCATGTCCAGATATGGAAGAAATGGTCCTTACAGTGCACGCTCGCCGGTAAGGAGATATCGTGGCTCTCCAAGAGCCGTTAGCCCATCCAGGTTGGTATTTCTTATGCATTGGAAATGTGGGCTCCTCTGAAGAATTTAGCTAATCTCATGGAGTAACAACATATTTCTGCCTTACTGTTCTATCTTTCCGCATGTTTAATAATTAACAATGTAAGTTGAGTGCTGGTAACTCCAGCTTGCTTACCGCAAGTTGATGCATGCTGAACATATTTTAATAGTAGTACACATCAGGATGCTAATATTTTTTATTCTATATTTTACATTTGCAGAATGACCCAGCAAGCATCCTGACCACACAAAAAGATGCTAGGCCACCTATTCGCATCACTCGAGCTTCTAATCTTAACCGAAGCCTCTTCCAAAATGTCGCTGTTAATAATGGTTGATCGAACTTCATTCCTCCACAACAATTGAAGAATACTGCTACAACTCGTTCGAAGAAAAGGAGGGACCAGCAGGTATGAAATGAAAATGTGATTAATCTTCATCTGTCATTGTTCTTATGTCAAATATAGCATACTGTTCTAAACTACTAGAAAATTATGCCAGGTGAAGTAGGGCTACTATATATCGGTAAATGAAATGAAATTAAATAATTCTGCTGGAATCACTTGCTAAATACTTTGCTAGCAACTAAACTAGAGAACTCAGATTGCTATTTTCAGCTGTAACTCATATCTCTAAACTTGCACTATGATGTACTTAAGTATGTGCTGCTGGACAATACTCACATTAAGGTCCCTCTTTATTGTTCATCTTCTATAAGGATAAAACAATTTGATTAGAGCAAACAGAGTTGTGGCGTGGTCAAGTCAGGAAATTCAACATGGCAAAGAAGCAAGAACAAATGGAATGGAAGTGATAGTACTTTTGTTATTAGTTACAAACTTTGTAGTTTAAGTATGGAGATTGATATGTAATTCCTGCATGAGTGGTGGCACTTTTAAATTATTATGTGTTAAAATTAATATATGTGTTTTTGATCCAACCGTGTTCCTAATTTGATTATTAATTTGCAACAACAAATTATAATAAAATATCATATGCTCAATATGCTACCGCAAATTTTACCGTTGCGATGAACCTGTATGCAAAATTGGTATTTCGTTGTGATAGGCTGTTGCAACGCCGCTACTATGTTGCGATTCCACTATATGCCATGAACAATGTTCGTTGCTATAGGATCTATTTGCCACAAAACATATTTCATCGCAATAACTTTATGGCAATGAAATGCCTTCCGTGACAATAAAACATATTGCAACGAAACACCTCCGTGGCAATCAAACTGCCGCAACGTAAACGCCTCCGTAGCAATATATCTGTTGCAACGAAATGCTCTCCGTGGCAATAGGGTCTATTGCCACGAACCATTGGCGTGGCAATAGAACATATTACCACGCAATATTTTCGTGGCAAATGATACTATTGCCACGACCAAACTTCGTGGCAAAAGAAGCTATTGCCACGGAGTCAGCCGTGGCAATAGCCTATATCGCCACGACATCATTCGTTGCAACAACAAATAATTGCCACAACACATTGCATGGCAATAACCATAGGTATTGCAACGAAACCACAATCCGTTGCACAATCTTTTAAGCACGCAAGTACTTGCCACGCTTGCCAACGGAAGTGATGTGTTGCAATAGGTACATATTGCATCTATTTTGGCCCTATTACAACGATTTCGCTCCGTTGTCCTAGACCTGAAAACTAATAGTGAGGACACCGTGGCCTGGTGCTTGGAGGACCAAGATACCAGGTTGTCACCGTAGTAGACACAATAGCCTAAGTAGAACGTCAGGTATTTGGACAACCCGCCCAATTTGCGTCGATGTAGGCCGTTAGCGAAGATGACGAGGAAGCTTGTAGGAACAAGCCAAGATCCACGGATCCCTTGACATAACGCAAGATGCGTTTAATCAAGGCCATGTGAAAGTCGCGCGGCGCATGCATGTGAAGGCACACCTGCTGGACAGTGTAGGCGAGGTCAGGCCGGGTGAGAGTAAGATACTGTAGTGCCCCGACGAGACTGTGATATTCGGTGGCCTCAGTATCACACAGGGGGACACCGTCAGAAGTAGAGAGCTTGGACTTGGTGTCGACTGGAGTCGCCGTCGAGTGAGACTCAACCATGCCAGCCCGTTGGAGAAGACCAATGGCGTACTGGCGCTGGGAGAGGTGAAGCCCTGTAGAGGTGTGCTTGATGGAGATGCCGAGGAAGTAGTGAAGATCACCTAAGTCGGTCATGGAGAACTCGTCGTGAAGACGAGAGGACAACTGTCGGAGAAGACGGGTCGAGGCGGCTGTCAAGATGATATCGTCGACGTAGAGAAGAAGATAGGCGACATTAGCTCCATTGTGGTAGATGAATAGCGACGTATCTGAAGTCGATGAAGTGAAGCCGATGGAACGTGCGTAGGTGGCAAAGCGGTGATACCACGCGCGCGGAGCCTGCTTGAGGCCATAGAGTGACTTATGAAGACGGCAGACATGGTTCGGACGGTCGGGGTCGATGAAGCCGGAAGGTTGTTGACAGTAGACCGTCTCGTCGAGGGTGCCGTGGAGGAAGGTGTTCTTCATGTTGAGTTGGTGAATGGGCCAAGACTTGGACATGGCGATGCTGAGGACAACACAGATGGTGGCCGACTTGACAACGGGACTGAATGTCTCGTCATAGTCGATGCCGTGTTGCTGAGCGTAGCTGCGAACCACCCAGCGAGCTTTGTGACGAGCGAGGGAGCCATCCGCATGAAACTTGTGTTTGAAGACCCATTTGCCGGAGATGATGTTTGCGCCAGGAGGACGGGGCACAAGAGTCCACATCTGGTTGTGGACAAGAGCATCGTACTCCTCGCGCATGGCGGCGAGCCACTGGGGATCCTGAAGAGCTGTGCGGTATGTCTTCGGGAGAGGCGAGACTGTGGCACAAGTAGCAGACAAGTTAAGGCGATTAATGGGTTTGAAGATGCCGGCCTTCGCTCGGGTCGTCATGGGATGCGACGGTCGAGGTGGAGCAGCAGCGATCGCTGGTGTAGACGCGCAGGGAGAAACTGAGATGCTCGGTCCAGCTAGCGCGCCGGGCTCGGTTGGTCCAGCGGGCGCACCGGGCGCCGTTAGCACGGCGGGGGTCACTGGTCCAGCAGTGCCAGCCGCTAGCACCGGCCCAGCTAGAGGTGGGCCAGCAGCTTGGTGAAGAAAGGACGGGCCTGGTGGCGAGTCTAGCACAGCTGGTGAGGCACAGTCCCGAGCAGGCCCAGATGGTCCAGGCCTGGTGGTGGATGCTGCAACTCCAACGGTGTGCGACGATCCTGGCACCACAGTATGGTGCAATGGTGGTACATCGTCGTTAGCCAGAAGAAAGTCTAGCTCAGAAGAATCGGGAACTGCTGCAACTGCAAAAGGAAACACTGTTTCGTCGAAAACAACATGTCGAGATGTGATGACTCGATTTGTGGAGCGATCGAGACAGCAATAACCTTTTTGAGAGCTAGGGTACCCAAGGAAGATGCAAGCGGTAGAACGAGCAGCGAGCTTATATGGAGAAGTAGCCGAAAGGTTGGGGTAACATAAACAACCGAAGTCACGAAGGTGGGATAGGTCAGGTGGTGTCCCAAAGAGTTTTTCATAAGGTGTAAGAATCATCGCTACTGGCGTACATGATCCAGAGACCAGAGATGAAGAAAAGAAGTGGGAAGAAGCAGATGGATAGTCGCTTATCGAAGAAGTCGGCTATGTCGGCTGCTCACGAAGAATCTGGGAATGTCTTTTTTTTGCACTTTTGTAATAAAATTGCCTTGAATTTAAGAAGGAAAAAGAAGGATTGTGGGAGTGGACATCACATCTCGGCAGTAGTCGGCATATACTATTACTACAAGGTCTCTAAACAAAGTTCTATGAAGCAAATGACACAAACTAGTGTATCCGGTTCATTGAACGGGAACACTCGAGTGTGTCACTTACTTCATGCCCCTTGAAGGTCTATGTGGCATATACACTAGAGTGGTCCTTGATTGGTTAATTTGTGCTCTCAAATTGTAGGGTTGCACAAGATTAATCTTGGCCGTCCCGCTACTAAATGAGGAAGCAAGAAAAGTGAAACATGACACAAACTAGTGTATCCGGTTCATTGAACGGGAACACTTGAGTGTGTCACTTACTTCATGCCCCTTGAAGGTCTATGTGGCATATACACTAGAGTGGTCCTTGATTGGTTAATTTGTGCTCTCAAATTGTAGGGTTGCACAAGATTAATCTTGGCCGTCCCGCTACTAAATGAGGAAGCAAGAAAAGTGAAACATGATAAGATGAGGAAGCAAGAAAAGTGAAACATGATGCTCAATGTTAGGAAGAGAGGAGAGGAGTAGAGGGAAGGGGGAGAAGGGAGGGGTTGATGTGGACAGAGAGAGGGGTTATGTGCCTATACTATATACTATATACTATATACTAACACAACAAGCAATGTAATATGTACCAATGTAAACTAAGCAACTGCAGTAAACAATGTACCAATGTAGTATGTACCAAATAGCAAATTAAACTAAGCTACTGCAGTAAACAATGTACCAATGTAATATGTACCAAATAGCAAACTAATTAAGCTACTGCAGTAAACAATGTACCAATGTAGTATGTACCAAATAGCAAATTAAACTAAGCTACTGCAGTAAACAATGTACCAATGTAATATGTACCAAATAGCAAACTAATTAAGCTCTGCATAAACAATATACCAATGTAGTATGTACCAAATAGCAAACTAATTAAGCTACTGCAGTAAACAATGTACCAAATAGCAAACTAATTAAGCTCTGCGATAAACAATGTACCAATGTAATATGTACCAAATAGCAAACTAATTAAGCTACTGCAGTAAACAATGTACCAAATAGCAAACTAATTAAGCTACTGCAGTAAATAATGTACCAATGTAATATGTACCAAATAGCAAACTAATTAAGCTGCTGCGAGAAACAATGCTCACAATGCTCAAAACCATAGTCCATCACGTAAACTGCTCACAATACTCAAAACCCTAGTCCATCACAGAAAGTGCTCACAATGCAGACGGTAATCGAGGGGAGGTGGCCGGCGAGGGGCTCGACGAGGGGCTTGGGGGAGGCGGCCGGCGACGGGCTCAACGAGGGGCTCGGGGGAGGCGACCGGCGACGGACTCGACGAGGGGCTCGGGGGAGGCGGCTGGCGAGGGGCTCGGGGAGGCGGCCGACGAGGGTTCGGGGAGGCGGAGGCGACGACGGGCTCGGGATTTAATTAGATCTAGATCAAATAACTGCGCAGCGCACAGGGAAAAGCCTAGCCAGAGGGTATATATAGGGAGGTTATCACAGATGGTTCTAAACTTAGAACTGTCTGTGATAAATATCACAGACGGTTCTAAGTTTATAACATTTGTGATAGTTATACTATCACAGACGGTTTTAAACTTAGAACCGTCTGTGATATTGATATCACAGACGGTGCTAAGTTCAGAACCGTCTGTGATAAGCCTTTGCGACTGTAGTTATTAAGACAACACCAATAACTACAGCTGCATTCATATCCACCACCAAACAGCTGCATTCATATACAACACCAACCAGCTGCATTCATATCAACCATCACATGTACATCACACATATACATCACATATACATAAATGGCAATACACATATACATTTTCACATATACATTTTGTCACACATTTTCACATATACATCTCAAAATTGACTACATCACACATTTTCACATATACATCTCAAAATTGTCACACATTTTCACATATACATCTCAAAATTGTCACACATTTTCACATATACATTCTTATTGTACTTGCTTAATTATTTCCTTTAAAAATTAACCCTTCATCATGATCAATGCGTACGTAACTAGTTTCGTCACGTTGTTCATCGTCGACCCTTATGCCATTTCCAAAAGGAGGTAACTCGTCAAATTGATTGTATTCCTTCTCGTCCACTACATTCTCCACTCCGACAATTCTCCTTTTTCCATGAAGAACTACATGGCGTTTCTTATTTGCCGGGTCGGTTACATAGAAAACTTGAACAACTTGATTGGCGAGTACGAATGGTTCGTCTTTGTACCCGACACGTTGGAGGTCCACGGTCGTGACACCGCATTTGTCAACCTTCACTGTGAGAGATGCACCCAACGGCAAATAAATAAGGGGATCTTGAAAACCACATAGTCGAGCTCCCAAATCTCTTCTATGAAGCCATAGTACGAGTTTCTCGACCCATCGCATCTTGAATGCATCTATGCGGACACCTGCTCGTTAGTGTTCTTGACATCCTAAGATGCGTATAGAATGTGTACCCATTTATGTCATATCCTTGCCATGTCACAACTGTAAATGTCGACCCTTTTGCCAACCATGTCAGCGTCTCACTCGGCGAGCTCCTAGCAATTTGCTCCTTCAACCATTGGTTGAACCAACGGTTGTGTTGTCTCATGATCCAAACATCCGCCGCTCTGGATTCATTGCGAAGCATATCCTTGTGCTGGTCCACATAAGGCGCCACTTCAGTCATGTGATGCAACACCGTGAAGTTGGCTTGAGTATACGTGTCCATATCTGGAGTGATTGCTTTCCTTCCGATAGTTCCGAGACCCTTCACCTCCCCTCATGACGAGATTGAGGACACCTATCGGTTGAATCGAGCCATATAATCGACACAAAACTCAATGATCTCTTCGCTTGCATAACCTTCGACGATGTCGCCTCCGCCGAGAACGATTCCGCACGTAGGACTTGAGAATTCCATGAACCTCTCAAATGGGTACATGCTACGTGAGGAATACGGGCCCGCACATTTTTATCTCCTACACAACGTGAATAATGAGATGGACCATGATATCGAAAAACGAAGGAGGAAATACATTTCAAGGTGATATAGAGTCATCACCACCTCGTCTGCAGAGCATCTAGTCCTTCAGATCGATGACCTTCTGAGCAATTGTGTTAAAGAAATAACATAGCCTCATGATTGTCTCTCGGACTTTGATCGGCAAAATATTTCTAATTGCAATAGGGAGCATCTGTATCATCAGCACGTGACAATCATGAGACTTCATGCCATTTAACTTCAAATCTTGCATCGAAACAAGTTTCTTCACGTTGCCGGAGTAACCAGACGGAACTTTGACACCATGCAAGCACGGGCACAGTTCTGTTTTCTCAGCCTTGGACAGAGTGTAACACGCAGGCTAACTCAGGCCTGATGTCCATGTCAACCAAGTCAAGCCGTGCGTTGACACCGTCCTTTGTTTTATCACGGATATTGAGTAAGAGACCAATCAAGCTATCGCACACATTCTTTTCTACGTGCATGACGCCGATGCAGTGCCGAACATCTAGGTACTCCCAATAAGGTAAGTCCCAAAATATTGATCTCTTCTTCCAGGTGTTCTTCTCATGAGCCCTCAATTTACGTCCCTTTCCGAGGACAACATCTAAATCCTTAACCATATCATAAACCTCGTGTCCCCTTAAATGCCTTGGAGCTGAACCGTCTTCCTTCTCTCCGTCAAATTGTTTCTTCATCTTGCGGTATGGGTGAGCCCTCCGAAGGAACCGGCGGTGATGCTTGTAGACGGTTTTGCGTGAGTGTCTCAACCACACACTCTCGGTACCATCTAAACAGTGAGTACAAGTTTTGGCACCTTTTGTACTATGGCCCGATAGGTTACCAAGGGCAGGATAATCATTTATGGTGCAAAATAATAAGGAGCGCAGAGTGAAGTTCTCTCGGTTGTATGCATCCCATACCTGTATCCCTTCGTTCCACAGTACTTTTAGATCTTCCACCAACGGTGCTAGGAACACATCGATATCATTCCCAAGTTTTTTTGGCCCTTCGATAAGTATCGACAGCAAAATGTACTTTCGCTTCATACACAACCAAGGAGGAAGGTTATAGATGCAGAGAGTCACGGGCCATGTGCTATATCGGCTGCTCATGCTACTAAAAGGATTCATTCCATCTGTACTCAGTCCAAACCTTATATTCTTTGGTTCTGCACCGAACTCTGCAAAACTCCTATCCATGTTTCTCCACTGCGCGGAATCAGCAAGGTGTCTTAGCATTCCATCCTTCTTGCGCTCCTCCGAGTGCCAACGCAGCAGTTTTGCCTCCTTTGGATTTGCAAAAAACCTTTTCAAACGGGGAATTATAGGAAAATACCATGCCACCTTAGCAGGAGGTCCTTTCTTTGCCTCTGTTCTCTCGCCATCATCTGATTGATTGTTACGTTTGTATTGGGATGCGTTGCACACCGGACATACATGCATGTTTGCATACTCTTTACGGTAGAGGATACAGTCATTCAGGCATACATGTATTCTTTCTACTTCCATTCCCAACTGACAAAGAACCTTCTTGGCTTTATACGTGGTTTTAGGCAACTCATTTCCCTTTGGAAGCATGTCCGCTAAAAGACCTAGCAGCGTCGTGAAACTCTTCTCGGACCAACCGTTGTTTGCCTTCAATTTCAACAGTTCAAGCACGGCCGACAACCTCGTGTACTTGCAGCCCGTGTACAAAGGTTTCTCTAAGTCCTCCATCAAGCCACGGAATTTAACATACTCTCTCATCATAGTTCTCTTTTACATCGCAAGCATCCGATCCAGTTATCATCGTGCAACCTATCCGAATCCGAGCCACAATCGACATCAGCCGGCGGCATGTCATTCACTTCACCGGCGATGTCATCCGGGGGCATATCATTCACTTCACCGGCGATGTCATCCGGCGGCATATGATCATTCACTTCGCCATGATGGTCCAATAAGATAATCCTTTTGAAACCCTCCGAATCAAGTGCGCTTCAATTTGCCTCGGTTCTTAAACATCTTCAAATTCTCATGATCGGTGCATGGACAGCACATATATTCCACCCCCTTATTCAACATATCCTCCTCGGCGGCTCTTATAAAAGCAGAAACGCCATTAATGTACTCTTCACTCACACGGCTCGCGGCATACATCCAGCTTCGGTCCTACGTTACGTACATATATAACAACTTAGTATTAAAATCTAGATTAACTAATTATAACTACATATATACCGGCCATATTTATTATATTGAGACTTAATTTGCTAGCTCAATTCATATTACAAACACAACAGCTATTATATAACCAACAATTTTGCAAATTAACCATCTTCAATAACCACTCATGGATTACTTAGACCTAAATTGTAATGCAATTAAAGAAAAAATAAATTTCATTACTAACCATATCTACAGCAACCAGGAAAGTCTGAATCTTAATTGAAAGCTCAATCTCTGCCTCTTCCCACCAAATTAACTGGCTTGAAATCGCCTAGCTTCCTCCCGAGTGAAAAAGTGCGCAGCAGTGGCTAGATCTGGATCGAAATGAAGACAGATGCGGTCTGAGCAGCGCAATAAATGCCTTAGTCATTATCACAGATGGTTTTTAACTAAAATCATGCATGAATTATCCTGACGGTTTTAATTAAAACCGTCTCGTGATAAGGATTATCACGCACGGTTTTTATTAAAACCGCTGCGATAATATTATCGCTGAGCGGTTTTTATAAAAAACCGTCTGTCATAAGCTTCATGCCAGAACGCTTCGCGCGTGTTTCCATTGCCAGAACGCTTCGTGTTTCGATTGCCAGAACGCTTCGTGTTTCAATCGTCTAATTAACGTCTCTCGATCGTTATACAAAGCGTCTATATCATTAAGTTTGGGTGTACGAACCGTCTGTGCTAAAGGTTAAATATGTGCGTCTAATCCAGGTCTCTTCTACGTACGTCGTACAATATGGCTTCTACTATTCTTGTGATCATCTCCTTCCTCTCATCTGTTCATCAAGAATTGTTCGGCCGGAACCTTACACAGGCGGCCAGCAATTTGCATCTGGAGCAGCTTCTCCGCCACGCCCTGCTCTCCTTCCCCGACTTTCTTGCATCCGTCAGCTCGACCTGATCATCCGCCGTCGACGGAGGCGTCTCGCTGCCGCTCAAGAAAGGGAAATAGCCCTCACCCTGGTTCTTCTCCACAATGTGCGCAATGCGGAAGAAGCTCTACACGCATTGGAGAGACTGATGGATAGCCTTGTCGATCAAGCAAAAACGGCAGATTATGAGGAATCTTTTCATGCTATCCTCTACGACATTATGGATGCTGCTGATCATTTGCCCAGGCTAGAGGAGGAAGTGCTGAGGACAAGGGTAATCTTAACGGCGTTCGAGAATTCAGCCGCTGATCCTCCAAGTCCCAAAGTCGAAGAAGAAGCGTACGAAGCCCAAAAGATTACAATCTGGGAAACTCTTTACCTGTGCGACTTTTGTAGTAAATTTGCATCTAATTGAAACTAATAAATTTGCGTTTAATTTGTGATCTCTTGTCTCAGTAGTTCTGTAGTTAAGTTATTAGAAGCAATGTGTACTTATATATTAACCTCTGATCATGAACAGAATATGACAGACAAAGGGACATCACAGACGGATCTTGTTAAAAACCGTCTGTGAACATTAACAGACGGTTCTTAACAACAACCGTCTGTGATAGTCTACACAACACAGACGGTTTTTAATAAAAACCGTCTGTGATACTTTAGTATCATAGATGGTTCATCGGTAAGAACCGTCTGTGATACTCGTTTTATTCGACGCCGCTAACACAGACGGTGTCCAAATTAAAACCGTCTATGTTAGTGTCAATCACAGACGGTTTGACAAAACCGTCTGTGATTGGCCGTCTAGTATTAGGCTTTCTGTAGTAGTGACTTGACATGACACCCTCTCCACCAGCTTTCTGAATGGCACAGATATCACCATTTGAGTTAATTGTAGCAGCATTCTTCCTCCCATAACAACTTCTTCCTTGTATGTTGGATCGATAACCTACACACAAAAAATTCAGTCAAACAATGTAGTATGATAAGAACAAAACATGACGGCCGATAATAATAGGCCCTCTCATCTTTAGAAATATTGGAACATACCATGATATTACCCTGATCAAAATATGCAAACACTACTACAAAAAGGGTCATCACAGACTGTTCGGAACTGTCATCACAGACGATTTTCTGAACTGTCTGTATTTATGTGTCAATTATAATTGGAGGTTATCGTAAATGGTTTGTAAGCCGTCTATGATAAAAACAATACAAACGGTCTGTAAATAGAACCGTCTGTGAAGAAAATTATTAAAGATGGCTTGAACCAAAAACCGTCTGTGATACTCACACATCACAAACGGTTCTAGTTACCAACTGTCTGTGATTGGGGAGTATCACAGACAGTTGGTATATAGAATCGTCCGTGATAGTCCTTCCTAAATGGTTTGTAGCACAAACCGTCTATGATAGTTCATTCTATACCTTTTTTTATGTTTTTTGGCTAATCTCAAGAAATAATGTTACATATGCCCTTTGAAAACAAGCAAATACAGTGGCAAACACAATAGCACATTCTATTTCCATTAAGATTAGAATCTACCATTACAGCACAACAAGATAACGAACCTAACTATTTAACACAGCAAGAATATATAAGAAGCAGAGATCCTGGCAGACAGTAGAAGCTGAATGCAGCGTGCGATGTCCTTGATGCCTGCCATCAAGGAAGAGAGGGGAGGGCATTGGATGCCAGCCGGATATCACCAGCAATGGAAAGGCGGCGGTAGTGTCACCTTTGTGTCTTGATAGTGAGATTGCATAAGACACTCTTACAACACTTACGACAAGAGTGTATTGTGCAGTCGACCGTGGAGTCACAACAAAGGCGCTAACTCATGGCAGTAGTCGGTGTCATTGAGGAATAAGCTAGGAGTGGATGAACTAGCTAGGAGCAGCAGTGTGGTGGAGGGGAGGATGCAGAAAGCTAGTGGATGAACTCACACGTGACTACCGGTGGAAAGGGAGAGAGGGAGTAATTAATAAGGGCCAAGCAGTGGGAGGAACCGGTGCCTACCATTTGATGTGGAGAGAATGGATGAGTGAGATCAAAATCCTAGGGGATACGCCAGATCGGTGACATGTCAATATCTAAGATAGTTTGTTATACAAATTGTCTATGATAATGCACATATTAGAGACAGTTTGTTATGCGAACCGCCTGTGATAAGTCACATATCAGAGACAGATTGTTATACGAACCATCTATGATATTAATATCAGAGACAGTTTGGTATATGAACCGTCTGTGATAACGCTTAAATATGCACGCCCTAATTCAGCTCTTCTAAACTATCCTCTCCCTCATCTTCTTCACTAGATTTCTTAATAATGGTATCTAATATTATTTTGATCTCCTTCCTTTCATGTATCCATCATGAGTTGTTCGACCGCAACCTTACACAGGCAGCCAACAATTCTCCTCTACTCACACCCTGCTCTCCTTCCTCGACTTGCTTCCATTCGTCAGCTGAACCTCATCATCCACCGTTGTTGGAGGTGTCTTGTTGCCGCTCAAGAAAGGGAAACCGCCCTCAGCCTCGTTCTTCTTTGTAAAGTGTACAAAACGAAAGAAGCTTTTGCGGCAGTGGAGAGACACATAGATAACATTGCCGATCAAGCAGAAGCAGCCGATTCTAAGAAAGCTTATGATGGCATCCTCTTTGAGATTATAGGCCATGCTAATGATTTCCCAGGCTAGAGGAGGAAGTGGAGAAGGCAAGGACAGTCTTCATGGCATTTGAGAACTCAGCGGCTAATCCTCTAACTCCAAAAGTTGAAGAAGCACATGAAGCCCAGAAGAATAAGATCTAGAAATCTCTTTTTTTTTAGACTTTTGTAATAAATTTACTTTGAATTTGTCTCTCATCTCAATAGTTTCTATAGTTCATATGACAAAGGACAAAACACAAATGGTTGTAAATAAAAACCATTTGTGATAGTTTCATAGACAGTTCTAATTAAAAACCGTTTATGATAGTTTCAGAGATAGTTTTAGCCATGAACCGTCTGTAATAATTAAATCATAGATGGCTTCACATGAACCGCCTATGGTGAGACGTCCAGTATAGCTTGTTTTGTAGTAGTAAATGGTTACAGCTATGGGGAGATGATGAATCGTTAGAGGTAGTGGATTCCTAACCTGTAATATTCATCAAAAAAATAAAATGTAAGATCATTTTCGTGTTAGTGTCAACAAAGGGTCCAGCATGTGAGAGTCAACAATGGGGGTTGTGTTTGTGCTTGCACATTACAGGAAGGTACGGGAGTCATATAAATTAGCTGCTTCACATTATACTGACACAACAAACTAGTGAATGTGATGTTTTACAGCCGAGCTTGAACTATGAGAAATGTATCAGCAAGACAATATACAACATAACACCTTACAAGATTTATATATACTTACCACAGGGCCATCTACTGCAACTTGTTGACCATATTCCCCTCCAACCGTGCATTCAGGGCTCCGAAAAGTAGATAAAGCAGCCAATGCAGCAATGTTAGCTCAATCAATGAGATTCCTGAAGGGTAAAACCATGGCATTTGGCACGTTTAGCACTCTAACCGGAAGTGTTCACGCATTAATTTCATCCGTAGACACGCACAGACCAGACATGCTTCCCGGCAACAACACAAAGGGACTCCATATCCACAGTTCGGCTCTCCCTAAGAAACATTGAAAAACCTGATTAGGCTTTCACACTTAACACTCTTGGATGGAACGACCAAAAAGCAATTAGGAGACCTTAGGCCCAGCTCAACTGCCGATTCCAACAGCAACCTCATTAGATGCACGCGCAAACCACATACACATGCACATCGAAGCAAAGCCGTGGCACCAAGATCATCAACTGGTCACTACAGTGGTTGCAGCAGCTCGTGTCGTGCACAACGAGAGAAGAAGGGATGGTGATGGGGATGGAGATGGGGTTGAGCTGAGGAGGCATCTGCCAAACTTGATGTTGAGGTAGTGAAAATCGAAGGGGTGACGGCCGTCGACACATTGGTCGGACTGGAGGGCGTACTCGATGAAGTCCCACTCGTTCACCATCGGGTGCCACCGTTGGTCCCCGCCACTGTCTCCCCGTCACTGTGTATACTAGTCCTCCGCCGTCTCCCCTCCGTTGACAACTCCGACAGCCTCACGTCTCCACTCCACTCCGCTCGACTGATCTACCGCAAAGATCAGAGGTAGGAGAGCTGGCCAGGGGTGGCGAGCAGAGGAGGAGGGTGACGGTAGAGGGGAGAAGTGAGGGGCCAAGTCGCCGAGATCTGCGGGGGAGGCGACAGTAGGGAGGAGTGAGATCTGCGGGAGAGGCGGCAAAGGAGAGATGGAGGTGGAGTAGGATTAGATTTATATAGGATTTGATGACTCGATCTAGGACGCTGGATATCCATCGGATAGTAGGATTTGATGGCTTGATGTGGAATGTTGGCTCATCATCGGATGGTATAAAATCTGACTAATTCTTTTGAACATTGATTATAGGATTTGATAGCTTAATCTAGGACATTGGATCTCCATCAGACGGTCTAAAATCTAACTAGTTTTCATCTAAACATCAAATATATGTGCACGCTTGCTTATCTGTGGCTTGTTGTCCTCATTTTTAATTCGGTCACTTAGGCTCCCTAGGCACTAGGCCCCACCTCACCGCCCGTCTAGCACCTAACACCTTCTTGGACATTGGGTTTTTAGCTGCTACTGCGGGTGTGATGTGAGAGCTGATTTGCCTAGCAGCAAGCCAAAAACAACAAAAACGCAATTTGACTTCCGAGTTTGAGCGGCTTGTGTTGGTTTGTTAGTTGGGCTAGGTTGGCCTTTCATTAATGCCACTGGTTAGTTGGGCTGGTCCAAACTGGCCAGTTCGTCCATAGGGAAGAAGTAAGGAAGTTGGTAGGTGAGGGAAATTGGGTGCTGCAGCATGCGATGTCCATAGCAAGGAGCCTGTGGGCCCTGTGGCGGTTGTGGAGAGGAGCTCGTGGGCACTGGTGAGGCGGTGGTGGTAGTAGAGAACTCAGCAGCCATACTGTCAGCTAATGGGTTAAAACCCAATCCAATCCATATGAGACAAGGCCAACTTTCTAGCCTAGCCCAACCCACAAAAGATTTTTTACAACCCCACCTAACCCAGACCACCTTCCACTTAAACCCAAGCCAGCCCAACCCAAACCACCGGATACTTAAGCCCAACCAACCCGAACATATAGGTTCAACCCACTTCCTAGCCCATTTACCAACTTATCACTTATTCATGGGATAAAGCCACAACCACTACAATAGAGATGGATAATTGGATGGTTTTTCCTGCCTTTGCTGGTTTGCCAACCGGATTTCGCCTTTTGGGACGTGGTCACTGGGATCTAGGGTTGCCATTGGGTAGGGTATGGGTAACCTAAATCTATACCCAATTTTATCCATAACCATCTGAAGTAATATTACCCATATTGAAATGAAAAATGGTATATAAAGGAGAAGGAAAGAGAGACATTAAGTCAAAGAAGCTTATGAAGGTGGATTTCGTAAAACTTCGGTATTTGGAATTTCAACCTCACGTTCACACCACAAAAGTTTCTTAAAATCAATTCAAATTTATTGGAGATGATTATATGTGTAGGGGGCTAATCTATGCAAATTGGCAGGGCTAGGCACGCACGTGAGCCCCACATGCTTTTATAGGAAGCTTTTGTAAAACTTTAGGATTTGGAATTTCAACTTCATGTTCATATCATAAAAGTTTCTCGAAATCAATTGAAATTTATTGGAGATGATTCTGTATGTAGGAGAGCTACTCTATGCAAATTAGTAGGGCTAGGCACACACATGGGCCTATATGCTTTCATAGGAAGCTTTTGTAAAACTTCGATGTTTGAAATTTCAACCTCACGTTCAGGCCATATGTTGGATCGAAATCGGCAACAGAGGGGGGTGAATGTTGCTTCTTTAAAAAATTAACCCCCAAAGTATCCACTCAAAAGACTTTTCTTCAAAAGCTAGGAAGACTAAGAAGAACAAGAATAAAAGCTCAAGGGAAAACCAGAGAAGAGATCGGCAAGAAAAACAATTAAATGAAGCAGCTGAAAAGGAAGGCTCATAGAAAATACTGCACCGATCAAACCTCCTCAGAAGGCCGGTCGGGATCGCTCAACATGGGTGGTTCGACCACGATAGTGGGCGGTCGATCGCTCGTTAACGCTGGTCTAACCACCACCTCTACCCCGGTCTGACCGCCAGCCATCATGCGGTCTGATCGCCACAATAAATACGGTCTGACCGGTTACACTGAAATTTCAGGCAGGCCCGACACTGAAAAATCCTGAAGAGGTGAAACTGGCAGATTTCAAGAGGTTTTGTGAAATTAGATGCTCTTCTCAGACCATAAGCTCAAGAATATGTTCCAATAGCCCTGGGACCTTTGGAATCCAAGGATTTCACTAAGAGAGCCACAAATCAAGAATTTGACAAAAAAATCTGAAATTCCTACAGAAGATTGGTTGATTTCCAAATTGCTCATCATACACACACCTCTTGCTTATGAGCTTTTGCAAAAGGCTGAGCAATGATCTTAGCACTTAAAAGCCTAATTCTCAAGCCACTTAAAGAAGGAAATCAGAAGATCCAAGTGTGCTCTGGCATTAAACCCTAGGAGAGAGAAAACAGAGGAATTGGGTAAAAAGGAATCTTTGATTCTTCTGTTGTGCTCTTGGGGGTTTAGCTGACCAATTGGTCTTGAGACATCGTCCCATCACTGAGCAAACAATTTTACATGAACTTGACAAGAATCAAACTCTAGAACACAAGAACAAATGATTCAACAGAGAGCACCAAATACCAAAAAGGAACTGAGACAAATGAGAAACCAAGAGGATTCACTACAAATTATTATATGAAGGTTACAACCACTCAATGAGTCCCCATACGCAGTTGGATACAAGAAGAATCACTACATGCTTGAAGAGAAGAACTCTCACGCAGGAGACTCCAGAGCTCTCAAAGCCAAAGAACTCACGAACACACACAGGAGAACATGGGCAACAGAAAGAGACACCCCTCTGTAGGATCGAAAATGGCAACAGAGGGGGGGTGAATGTTGCCTCTTTAAAATCGTCCCTCAAAAGTATCCACAAGAAAGCACCTCTCCGATAGATATGGAATCTATGAAGAGAAGGATTCTGGCTCTCTGGAAATCATGCCGGAAACACACAACATACTACTGCAAAGAAAAGAAATGAAGAGATAAAATCAACACTAAAGAAAATAAAATGCAGCAGACAACAGGGGCCGGCTGGTCAGACCGGTGTGCAGTGGCCGGTCAAACCGCCCGCACACCGCCGGTGTGACCGGGTCCATAACGCCGGTCTGACCGCCATATTACCTCCGGTCTGACTGGCGGTCAAAGTCCGGTTTGACCACCCATGGTTCAGACTGAGGCCGAGTAGCAGACTGAAAACTGCTGAAACTCTAAAGTTTGCTCAATTCAAATGAAATAAAGAAATGCTTCTATTCTCCACAGACCAAAAGCTCAAGAATTTGTTTCAAATAGCATTGGGACCTCAGGAAATCGAAGATTTCACCAAGAGAGCTAGGAAACAAGATTTTGAGCCAAAATCTGAAAATGAAATGAGAGAGAGTCTAATTTTCAGATTTCTCTCAAATCTCCCATTCTTTGCTTGTGATCTTTTGCATTTCACTTAGCAATGGTCTCTGGGCTAGGCAAACTAAATCTCAAGCCAACTTATGAAGGGAATCAAGAGATTCCAAACTCCCCTGCATGGAAACCCTAGAAATCAAGAGACAGAGCAAATGAGCAAAAAGGGAATCTTTGCATTTTCAATTGAACTCTAGGGAGTTTATCTGACCAAATGGTCTTGAAACCTCATCCCATCACAGAGCAATTCATTTTACTACTCCTTGCTCAAAGAACCAGTTCAAACATCAAAATGAAGAAAATTGGCAGAGAGCAGCAAGAACTGAGAAATGAACTGAACCACTCAAGAACTCAAATAAATTCATTGGAATGGAGATGAATGATTACAGGTAGGTGAACTACGTCCCCATACATGATTAAAACAAGGAAATCACTACATGTTTGAGTCTACACGCAGGAGCTCACATACACATCTCACTGCTCAACTCAAACACACTCCAGACCACTCCTTTTCTTACCACTCCATTGCTAGCTGCCTCTACTCAATGGAATGCCTGAATGGATGATAACAACCAGCTGCATACACTTCCCCTTTTAACTCCAAGCAAACACCCACAAGGAGAAAATCAAGAAGTGTCATACAATGCCCACTTCCTCACCTCACACACCAAATGGGGCAAGAAAGTCAACAACCAGATTTTGGAGGGAAAACACCTCCTCCACTCATTTGCTTGAGTCAATTTACCAAATTGCCCCTCAAGCACCTTCCCGAAAGCTTCCGCCTCCAGTACCTTTACCGTCTGGACCTCGACTCCTCCCTGAGTCTAGTCCGGTCCGCTCTGCTGCACACGATCGCACCCCGCATCCTGACCATCTGGACCTCCGACTCCTCCTGAGCCTAGTCCCGATCCTCTCGCCGCTACCCGTCGTGTCCACTCAACACCGACCGAGACCTCCGACTCCACCTGAGTCTAGTCCGGGTCTGTTCCGTCGCCCACGACCGCAACCGACATCCAACCGTTCTGGACCTCCGACTCCTCCCTGAGCCTAGTCCCGGTTCTCTTGTCGTCGCCTGTCGTGTCCGTCACCGGTAGCTCCAGCTCCGGTTCCTCGTCTCCCGACTCGCAACCACCTCACCAGCCTCGATCATCTTCGGCATCACTGACCGTCTGGACCTCAACACCTCCTGTGCCTAGTCCCGGTCCTCCTCGCCTCACCATGACCTAGCTCCGAAGTCCTGCAGTCACACAGACAAGCAAACCGTCACATAGCACCGCACAAAACAGCATAATCCATAATAGCACAAGTGAAGGTACTCAACCCTAGAATACCCAAAACAATCTCAAACTCACTAAACCACCGTCAATTACTCATCACCAACATGGGGATACCTCCACATGGTCTCTCAATCTCCCCCTTGATGAGTATATTGACAAACACCGAAAAAGCATAAGAATTGAGTTTGTTTGGAAGTCAAACATGGTCCAAAGGAAGAAAATGATGCTAATGACCATGTTGACACGAGGAGCAAAAGAAAGAGCAATTTTTCCTCAAAGCTCCCAAAACCCCCTTTTGGCAATAAAGTCATCAAGGTTCTTGGAGGAAAATAAATCATGATGTGGCTGAATTTTATTCAATGCTAAGCAACTAGAGCCATGAAGATTATCCAAAATGACCAGTTAGTATTACACCAAGCCATAACTCAAATGAATGCTATCAAGATCATAACAAAATATGCATAATCAAGCCAAGACACATAAGTAACAATATGAAATTTATATGAATTTCTTAGCATGTTAAGCCATTCAAGATCAAAGTCTAGCTAAAGATATCCAGAGATGATGCAAGCCATGTCAATAATCTAAATGGAACCAAGAAGCTAGAATTGAGCCATTTAAGAATTCTACAAGTTCAAGAATTAATCATTTCATCAAGCACTTTAGTCTTTTTTGTAAATTAAGCAAATTGAGCACAAGTGACATTTTTCTTTGAAACTCAAGGTTGTTTCCAACCAACATGTTCGTCATGTGCTAGATCTCAAGCCTTATGCGATCATTCCAAGCAAGAAGCTTAAGGAGATGATCTTGGTCATCCAAAACTCCCCCTGAGTTCATGTCAAGTGCAATGGCAAGCAGTCTCACGAGAAAGAATTGGTGATATCAGTTTTTTTTCGCACATAAAAAGAGATCTGTTGCTTTTTAAACAGTTGTACTAACTCATGATTTATCAAGAAACTATCATAGCTCAATCTAAGACTCAATTAAAGATTCAAAGCTCAACTTAGCCTATTTGACATGGCATGAATCATAAATGGATAACTAAAGACAGACTAGTCTCAAGAAGTAACATGACATGTCTTAAATCAAGTTGTGCAACTTTAATTAACTCATTATGGCAAAGGCTTGACGACACATGTAAAGTCATGATATATCTAGCAATTAAGCACAAATCATGGCATGATGTAAAGCATTGTAAACATGTCAACTACGGATAATAGTCAAGGCTCTATGCAATTATATTACAATGCTAAAATGCAGAGAATCCAACTCCTCTTCAACATTAGATGCACTTTTAGTTCAAGTTGAGTTATGTCAATATTAAGCTCCAGAAGCTCCCAAATGAACTTCCCCTGAACCAAAGCTATAAACTGAGAAGCTGGGAAAGAAATCAGAAAAGGCAGTCCTTAAAGCATAGAAAAGATATAGAGGATACTATGGCTCAAACTGACTCTCATCTACCCCATATGACACTAGGACTATCAACTGCTCTACTAACCCACTAAGGTTATCTAAACTGACCTTGAAGTATTACACCAAGCCATAACATATAAGAGTGCTATCAATATCATGACAATACATGTATAGACAAGCTAAGCCAAATAAGTCATAATCTGAAAATTAGTTGAATTTCTTAGCATGTCAAGTCATCCATGATTAAAGTCTAGCTAAAGGTATCCAAAGATGATGCAGGCCATGTCAATAATCTAAGTGGAACCAAGAAGCTAGTATTGGGTCAATTTAGAGTGCTACAAGTTAAAGAATGAGACATTTATTCAAGTACTTGTGAGTTATGTTTGTAGTTAAACAAATTGAACACATTTGACATAATTTTCCTTTTAAAGCTCATGGTCGTTTCCAACCAAGGTTTTAGCATGTGCTAGATCTCAAACCTTATGCGACCACTCCAAGCAAGAAGCTTAAGGAAATGATCTTGGTCAACCAAAACTCCCCCTGAGTTCATGCCTAGTGCAATGGCAAGCAGTTTCATGAGAAAGAATTGGTGAGATCAGTTTTTTCACACAAAAGAGATCTTTTTTGCTTACTTAAAGGTTGTACCAACTCATGCTTCATCAAGGAACTAGCATAGCTCAATCTAAAGCTCAATAAAGATTCAAAACTCAACTTAGCCTATTTGACATGGCATGAATTCAAAACTCAACTTAGCCTATTTGACATGGCCCAAACTTTCTAGGTGTAGAATACTCATCAAGCATCGTCCTGGCCATCTCGACCAAGGTACGGTTCTTCCTGTCCACGACGTCATTCTGCTGTGGGACGTGCGGAGAAGAGAACTGGTGCTCTACACCTGTCTCATCAAAAAACCTCTCAAAGTAGGAATTCTTGAACTCCGTGCCATTATCACTACGGATCGCTCGTAAGGCCCCCGGGAGCTCAACAAAAAGCCTACTAAAAGACCTCGAAAATGTGTAAACATCTCATCCTTCGAGGCTAAGAAAAAACACCCAAGAGTACCTCGAGAAGTCATCGACCATGACAAGAACATACCACTTCCCTCCTACTGACTGCACTCGAGCTGGTCCAACTGTGTCCATGTGGAGCAGCTGTCCCGGTGCATCGGTCATAGTCACTGTGACCGGAGGGTGAGAAGCGGCAACCATCTTGCCGTGCCGGCAAGGAGCGCAAACAATATTTTTGACCGTCTTGAGTTTCGGCAGACCACGAATGAGATTGTGGCCGCTAACTTGGGTCAAATGGTCAAATCCAATATGACCAAGTCTCCTATGCCAGAAAGTAAGGTCACAGGACTCAAAAGCAACTAAACACCGGACAGGATCACTAGAAGACTCAGAAAAATCAGCACGAAAGATCCTCCCATAACGAGAAATCCCGCAAACCAAACTACCCGAAGAATCAACAATTTTGCAATTGTTTTTCTTAAAGCTCACCTCGAAACCGTCATCGGTAAGCTGAGAAACAGAAAGCAAATTATACTTTAGCTTACTAACCAAGGCAACATCTTTTAAAATGAAAGACTCATTAACGCGCACTATACCTTTAGCAATGACACGCCCAGATGAAGCGTCTCCAAAGGTGATCGTCTCATCACCTGGAGCACGGGCTAGGGAAGATCACCAACGGGAGTCTCCGGTCATATGTCGAGAACAACCGGAGTCTATAAGCCAAACCTCTCCCTTCCCAGTCCGGCGAACTTGAGTCAAACAGAGAGTAAAGGCTCAGTACTGGGATAAATCAACATAGATTTTGGTACCCAATACTGAGTCACACGCCGAGTAGAATAGGTAGCCACACACGACTGACTTCTATCTACCCTACGCACTTTGTCGCTCAAAGAAGCAGAAGGTCTACGAGCAGACCTGGAGCTGTTGTTGGGTCCGACTGTTAAGGGAGAGCGAGTCAGAGCACCAGCAATATGCTGATCACACCGCAGGTAGCCATCTCGATGGGGGGGGGGAACGAGATCTACCCTCAGAACGGCGGAAGTCATGACCAAAGGCATGTCAAGGACGAAAATCAGAAAAAACAGAAAAACCAAGTCCTCAATGCTGCCCAAACATATCAGCTGAAGCAAACCTAGACCTCGTGTTGGTCTTAGGTGCACTCAAGGTCTGGGGCTGACCCTGAATACGCCTAAGAGACTCAACACGATCTCTCCGCGCAATCTTGGCGCACCTGAAGCATCACTCGATCAAGTGTCCATCCTTCTGACAGAAGGTGCAATGATACTTCACCTTGTGAGAGGTAGAAGTAGCACGATGGGGCTTCGCCTTCTGAGAAGCCGAAGCAACAGGTGGAATCACCTTGCTGTCAGAGATCCCTTGGACAAAGCCCGCTGACTTGAATTGAACTTTTTCAGTTCTGGGCTTGACCTCGATCACACCTGCGGCTATGGGTCTGAGCACAGCAGGTGGGTGCTTCCTAACATCCTCAAGAAATTCAGACCTCGATTGAATTTGCAAATCTTGGACTTGTCTAGAATAAGATTTAGCTTCTTCTTGCCTCCGACAAACCTCTCGAGAGTGTTCATAAGATACTGATACTCCTGAAAGAGAGAGGTGCAAGAAGAGCAGGGGTAAGGAGAGACAACAGCAGGAGAAGAGGAAAAACCAACAGTAGAAGAAGGAATGGCATGTGCACGCACAGTCGCCTCAACATTGAGGTCTTCGCAAGGACTAGGAGGGACAACCCTACCTCTAGCTGTTTGGTCATCGTGCCTAAGCGTCTCTCCTCCTTTGGGCTTCTCCCCCACACCAGCAATCACATCACAATCAGTTGGTGGCTTCTCTAGAAGGTCCTTAGTTAGCTTCACATACTTTTCATCCAAAGCAATCAACTCAAGTTTTAGTTTTTCACAATTATTGCAAGGTGAGCTAACAGGGTCCTTAGAAGCATATTGAGTCATTTTCTTGTTGTGATCAACCATGTCTTGAAACTGTTTTGAGACAAATTCAAGTTCAGTCAGTTAATTTGGGACAGTTGGTGCAAGATACAATGGGCTCTAACAGGGAAGCATGCAACTCAGCAATTTTATGATCTGCCCTTTTTAAGTTCAATTTTAAATTATTGCAGTTTTCACAAGACTCGGGCAGATCAAGGAGCATGGTATAAAGACCTCTAAAAGCATTGTCCTTATCCTCACATGAGGTGCAAGAAATAGTTTCAACAACGGTGGATGAAAGAGGCGCTACCCTACTCATCTCTAGTTCAGCAAGAAGACTAATGTTCTCCACCTTAGTCATGTCAAGCTCAGAGGACAGACTATCATGAGAGGTCCTTAATTTCTCCATGTCACCAAGCAAGGCAGAGCATGTATCACATTCGTCATGGGAGGGAGCAGATATAAGTGAAGTAAGCTCCCATGACAATCTCTCTACTTCCTTCTCCAACTCGCTACACCTAGCTCTAGATCTAGCATGGAATTTCTCTAGCTTAAGAAAAACATCATTAAGCTGGTCGTATGAAGGGTATACCTCGTCAGAGTCGGAGTAAAGCTCGCCGTCGCTCACGTCGCCCTCAAGGGCCATGAAACATATGCCAGAGAAGTCATCGCCATCCTTGGGTTCTTGATCACCCATTCCATCGTCGTCGCTCCATCCCTCCACCTCGCTGAGGTCGAGATCGTCGAAGGCGGTGAGGACGCGGTGGAAGAGCTTCTTGGCCTTGCCAAGGTCGCGGAACTTTTTCTTGCCTTGAGCATGAGCCGGGGACTTCTTGTTGCGGTTCTTATCGATGTAGTCGTTCTTGTTCACGCTGCCGTAGTCGATCTTTCCCTTTCCCAGCTTGGGGCAATTCACCGAATGTGGTTGGGGCCACCACACTCGAAGCAAATTATCGGGCCACTCCTCTTCCGGTCCCTCACTCTTTTGTACGCGTGGGAAAACTTTCTAGCTAGAAGGGCTAACTGGTCCTCTGGTAGCTGCTCTAACTGATCATCAGTTACATCACAGAGAGCAACTAAAGAGAATCCACAAATCGACTCAGAAGAAGGTCCAGAAACCAGACTGGGATCGGTGACTAAGGCCATCGACTGCGACTTCGACCTACGAGAGACTATGTCAATCTCGTCAGTCTTGAGGCGTGAATACAACGTGTCAAGAGTCAAGGTCGAGAGATTAGTGGTGTCCTTGATGGTAGTCACCTTCATCTCCCAAACTTTAGGATTTGGAATTTCAACTTCATGTTCATAGCATAAAAGTTTCTCAAAATCAATTGAAATTTATTGGAGATGATTCTGTATGTAGGAGAGCTACTCTATGCAAATTAGTAGGGCTAGGCACACACATGGGCCTATATGCTTTCATAGGAAGCTTTTGTAAAACTTCGATGTTTGAAATTTCAACCTCACGTTTAGGCCATATGTTGGATCGAAATCGGCAACAGAGGGGGGTGAATGTTGCTTCTTTAAACAATTAACCCCCAAAGTATCCACTCAAAAGACTTTTCTTCAAAAGCTAGGAAGGCTAAGAAGAACAAGAATGAAAGCTCAAGGGAAAACTAGAGAAGAGATCGGCAAGAAAAACAATTAAACGAAGCTGCTGAAAAGGAAGGCTCATAGAAAAATACCAGACCGGTCAAACCTCCCTGTAAAGGCCGGTCAGACCGCTCAACATGGGCCGGTCTGACCGTCGGTAGTGGGCCGGTTAGACCGCCCTGTTAACGCCGGTCTGACCGCCGCCTCTACCCCGGTCTGACCGCCAGCCATCATGTGGTCTGAAAGCCACAATAAATCCGGTCTGACCGGTTACACTGATATTTCAGGCAGGCCCGACACTGAAAAATCCTGAAGAGGTGAAACTGGCAGATTTCAAGAGGTTTTGTGAAATTAGATGCTCTCCTCAGACCATAAGCTCAAGAATATGTTCCAAATAGCCCTGGGACCTTTGGAATCCAAGGATTTCACCAAGGGAGCCACAAATCAAGAATTTGACAAAAATCTGAAATTCCTAAAGAAGATTGGTTGATTTCCAAATTACTCATCATACACACACCTCTTGCTTATGAGCTTTTGCAAAAGGCTGAGCAATGATCTTAGCACTTAAAAGCCCAATTCTCAAGCCACTTAAAGAAGGAAAACAGAAGATCCAAGTGTGCTCTGGCATTAAACCCTAGGAGAGAGAAAACAGAGGAATTGGGTAAAAAGGAATCTTTGATTCTTCTGTTGTGCTCTTGGGGGTTTAGCTAACCAATTGGTCTTGAGACATCCTCCCATCACTGAGCAAACAATTTTACATGAACTTGACAAGAATCAAACTCTAGAACACAAGAACAAATGATTCAACAGAGAGCAGCAAATACCAAAAAGGAACTGAGACAAATGAGAAACCAAGAGGATTCACTACAAATCATTATATGAAGGTTACAACCACTCAATGAGTCCCCATACGCAGTTGGATACAAGAAGAATCACTACATGCTTGAAAAGAAGAACTCTCGCGCAGGAGACTCCAGAGCTCTCAAAGCCAAAGAACTCACGAACACACACAGGAGAACATGGGCAATAGAAAGAGACACCCCTCTTCTGCACTCACCCAGTTCTTAACAACTAAAGCACAAAGCAAAAGCTAATACTAAAGCCATAACAACCTCTCCAAAACCCTAACTCTTTCCAAAAACACTTAAAAAGCCTTCAGCTACAACTAGTAACTCTCTCCTATTTATAGCATTTGGCTAACGGGTCTCCAACCCGTTTTACCCACTAAATCCAGAACGGAACCGCTTCCACTTGTGCAGCTTTGTGCTTTTACCGAAACGCCCCTCCTGCACCTTCCGGCAAGTTTCCTCCTTTCTTATCGCTCAAGCCTCGCAACTACCTCGAGTCGACGTCATCTTCGGCACATCCCGACCACTCCGACCTCAGCACCACTTGCGCCTAGTCCGGTCATCCTGTGCCTCGCCACGACTCCACCTCTATGTCCTGCAGCCATCACAGACAAGAAATACATTACATAGCACCGCTCAAAAACATGTAATCACCATTAGCATCAGCAAATCGCACTCAAGTAAATAATTGCCCAAATGACCGATCGGGAAGAAGAATAAGCGATAAAACCGTCTAACCAAACCCGACCGAGCCAAATGCCAACATGGCACGAAATGCACAAATCAAACTCAATCTTACCAGAAAACTTGTCAATTACTCATCACAAGCATGTGGTCACGTCCACATGGTCTCTCACCATAAAAGTTTTACAAAATTGATAGAAATTTATTTTAAATGATTCTCTGTGTAAGGGAGCTACTCTATACAAATTGGCAGAGCTAGGCGCACATGTGGGCCCCATATGCTTTTATATGAAGCTTTCGTAAAACTTCGGTGCTTGAAATTTCAACCTCGCATTTAAACGATAAAAGTTTCTCGAAATCAATTAAAATTTATTCGAGATGATTCTGTGTGTAGAGGAGCTACTCTATGCAAATTGGTAGGACTAGACACATGCGTAGGTCCCACATGCTTTTATCCTGTTGAACAGTAGGTGCGGTAGTACCGGCCACTACATGGCGATAGTACCACAAAATCCTATTTTTTGCGATTTCAGCCCAAACGGTCATCATGTTTGGTGGCGACTATAAATACCTCCCCACCAGCAATAAGGGCTCTCTTCTTGAGTTCAATGAATATCCTTAAGCTCTTTGTGGAGTCTCTACTACTTATTTGCTCATATTTTACATTTTGAGGTAATTGAGAACATTCAAGTACATTGCATCATGAGTTGATCTTTGTGGCACTTGATAATCTTCAAGCAAGCACTGTGTGTGGTGATCTCTTCAAAAGAAGATTGTGAAGAGACCCGACACCATTTGTGAGAGGTGTGGTGCTCGCCATCTTTGGAGTGGAGGAAGAGTAACCCTAGTAGATTTGAGGTCTTTAGGCTCAATTCATGGAGCCGGTCCAATCCATTTGGGCATAACTCGACGCTAACTTGGGAAAGCAAGTCTTCGATATCATGGAAAAAAACATCGCGTGTCTCCTTGTGGTTTACTTTCTTGTCTTTACTTTCTGCATTTATATTTCTATTACTTATATTGAATTAAATTATGTAGCTAGAAGTATATCTAGTATTAACATTGCTTGTAGTGTCTTAGTGAAACCTAGAAAATTTAAGCTTTAATTGTGCAAAAGGTTATTGATTAAGCTCATACTTGCTAAAAATAATGAATTCGCCAAAACATTTCAAAAAACCTTATGTTCACCCCCTCTAGTCGGTTACTCTTAATCCTACAGGCAAAGCAAAACAAGTTGCTCACACTTGCTGACACCGATTTTGTCATCAAACTTAAAAAAATGAATAAATAAATTAAAAATAATAATAATGATAAATAATAATCGTCGATTAATAAATTATGTCGACGACTAAAATCCGTTACAATATATACCTCTTCCAGAACAACTGGTTTAAAGAAATACGGGAGATAAGGAAGAGACCTCAAAAGATACACATGGTCAATGGCCATGACCACGGCAGGTTGACCCTCTGGATGATTCATTGTAGCTGTGACTGGTTCACTGTAGCTCCAACCGATTGGTGGACTTATGTAGATATCTGACAAAACAAATTGACCGCACTGTTGAAATTCTAAGCGATACTTCTCGGGGCTCGAACACCGTCTGATGCTCCATGCTGCTTGAACACCGTCCGATCGTACTCAGACGCGAGTAAAACCACTCAGAGCCGACCAAAATCACTCAAAAATGAAACCTTTGTAGGATCAAAGATAGCAATCAGAGTGGGGTAAATGATTGTCACTGCTTTTTTGTACCTGAAAATAAATACCAAACCAACCAAAAAATAATCTAACTTACAGAGGTAGAATTCGACCGCAAGACGCTGCGCTCGATGCTGACTTGACTATGCACACGCTCGATGAAGGTTATGACCACTCAGCATTGCTCTAGGACCGATTTGTACGTAGTCGAAGCCTTTTGCCGCTTGACCGCTCGATCTATTGCTCTGTTTCTCCTGGCAACGAATCAATACCTTCGCACGTGGTTGTATGCTTTAGCTTAATTGCAATCACTAGCAATCTTCAACAAAACACGAACCAGATTGAATAACCAGATTGATTCAAGATAATCTTTTTTTGCTGGATTTTGGTAGATTTACAAAGTGCCTTCACAAGCACCACGAAAAGCCTTCTCGACGAAAGCGCTCACAAAACCCACACATTAGCCCTTAGCAACTTCCTGTTTTCATAAACTAACATCCAAACCGTGTCCGCCTGAAACACGAACACAACACTCTATCTCTTCCGAAAATTAAGGGACTCGAAACCCTTCCGAACACGGGTTTTAACCAAACTTTACCTCTTCCATGTTATGGACTCCATCCACAACTCCTAACTAACACGTCACGAAGCCTCTAAGAATGCACCCCCCGTGGTTCCATCTCGCATCATCACCTTCCGTGTCGAAGCCTCCAGGACTGCATCGCCTGTAGCTTCTTCACGCATACCACCTTTAATCTCCATGTGCTCTAACATTAGCTCGACTACCTCGCGTGACATCCTCAACCATTTGGACCTTAGATCTCCCCATCCTAGTTCCAGTCCTCCTCATTACCGACCGTGATCGTGTCCACGCTCACCTACACATGCAACAACCAAAGAAACAGTTTACCAGCACAAGTTCTTCCCAACTTGACCACATCAACACACACAGTATAAATATAACCTCAACCAACCATCAACACCAACTAGGTCATCTACAACCTCAAATTTCATCGCTATCTAGAATCAGCCTTAGATCACACAATACAACTGTTATCTCAACATGAAAACAACAAGTACTCAAAAATTACCATCACTCCGCTCAAAACACTTAGGAATAATAGGCATTGCTACCGACCAGAACAACCGAGTACCGACTACCGAGTATTGATCGCTATGACTAAGAAACCCAATCGCCAAGTCTACAACTACTAATCATCAACCAATCAATGCACCATCGATCACCAAGTACTGAGTGCCACCGACAACCGATACGACCAGATCAGTCAACCACTAACCCAACATGAGTACTCGAGGTACTCGGAGATCACAAGAATTAAAGTACTCATCCCGACCATGAAGTCTACAAGTACCGACTGTGAAACCTACGGCAACAATCTGCGAAGTCTACGACTATGACAGCACACTGCGAAGTCTATGACTTCGACTATGAAGTCTACGACTACAGAAAAACACTGTACTAGTGACCATCGAAAAGGTACTGTAGCTATGACCGTATGTTCCCCGACTACTCAGTGCTCAAAAACTTCGACCGCACCACTCAAATCCTTGGCGATACTACTCAGCGCTTTGATACCACGCGAACGTCGTTCGATCCTGCAAAGCTACTCAGATACCGTAAGACACTTCTATGGCACACAAACGCTGTCTGATGCTCCCATGCCATTCAAACATCGTTCGATATCTAGTGCCGCTCGAACGCTGTCCGATACTCCCATGCCACTCGGACACTATCCGATACTAATATGGCACTCAAACACCGTTCGATGCTCCGATGCCACTCGAACACCGTCCGATACTCTGCATAGCTCGAAGCCTTCCAATGCCACTCAGACATCATCCGATACTCTGATGGCACTCAAACACCACCCGATACTCCAATGGTACTCGAACACCGCCTGATACTTTGATGCTAATTGAACGTCATTCGATACGTTGATGCTACTCGAACGCCGTCCGATACCACTCGAGCCTGATCGAAACCACTCGGAGCTAATCAAAACCTCTTGGAGCTAATCAAAACCACTCGGAGCCAATCAAAACCACTCAGACTGGACCAAAATCACTCGAACTCGAAACCTTCAACTACGATCGACCGAAACATTCACAAACGCAAATTCCAAAGCAATCCAAATGTCAATTATTCATCATCACTACATCCACGGCCATCCATATGGTCTAACAATGTCCCCCTTGATGAATACATTGATAACACCTTAAAAACTCTTGAATGAGAGAATTTGCGAAGCCAAAGAAACCAAAAGCCACAGACCATAGCGAGAAGAACTAGTAGAGAGCATAGGCCACAGAAACCTCGTAGAAAGCTTAGAGGACTCAGAACACTCCCCCTTAGACCACATAGAAAGCTCAAAAAACTCCCCCTCAATACTAGAGAACAAGGTTTTCAATTTTTCCAAACTCTTAGAAAAATTTTGCAATTTCTCCCCCTTTGGCAATGAAATCATTAAGGGCTCCAAAGACAAAATAATTCTAAAAAGGAGCAAGGAAAGTAAACATCTAGAAGCTTTGAAGATTATTCAAGTCAAACATCTAGAAGCTTTAAAGATTATCCAAATCACTTTTCATTGAGTTAAGAATGTATCCAAGTCATCTTTTGAGTAGAACTCTCTAGATCATATAAAGTCATATACCATATAGCAAGTCAAAACAAGTCATTAGCATGATTTAAGCTAGTTAGGTTAATGACAACCATTATGACCATGACCAAATTGATCTATAAAGAGCACAAACACTGCAACAAAATGGTCTCATACAGACATTTTTCTTTAGATGTCTTTTTAAGTGTTTGTACGTTAAGAATTACGTAGCATATAAAGACGGTTTCTTGAGATGTTTTTTTAGTGTTTTGAATGTCTTTCACTACCAACGCTCTCTACGTTCTTTGACACAGTCCATGCGGAGATGCTCCTAGGTTGCTGTTGAGTCATTTTGTAAAGTGTCCTAGGAGCGTCTCCCCATGGAATGTTTCAAAGACCTATAGATGCGTTAGTAGTGAAAGACACTCAAAAACACTAAACAAACATATCAAGAAGCGTCTTTATATGCTACATAAAGACAGTCAAAAAGCATCTAAAATAAATTTTGTTGTAGTGAAAGGAATATCACACTGAGAAGATTAAGCCTAAAAGTGAATCAACATTTAAATCTAGCTGAACTAGCAGTCTCAAAAGGCAACCTATTGAACTACACTCAAATCTTTTAGGCATATAGCATGCTTGTAGCGCACTTTTTTCATAATGCTATCTTTGTAGCAATTTTTTTGAATGATGGCATGCTGAAGCATACTTCTTTTCATTCAAGCATGTTTTGTGCTTTTGTTTTGTTTGACTATAGCATACTTGAAGTATACATTTTTTTTAAATTTTCTCTTTCTCATTTTTTTATCGTAACATGCCAACTTGAGTGATGTGACGCACCCGGATGCCTGGGACGACTCGGGACACCTCTTGCGCCCTGCATGGTCATGATCTTCCCCCTTTACTACACGATCACTCGCCTAAGTGAAAATCAAGTTTGATAACCAACACTAATGACACTCCAATGTCATGGCACATAAATTTTATAATTGTGGCTACAACCATGATTCAATATCTCATTAAGTTAAATTAATTCATTGATCACTTGTGATGATGAACCCAATGTGACTTCTAAACATATTAAACGTACAACACATGTGATAATTAGTATTACATTACTACATAATTTTCCATCCTATGGTGACAATGAAATCATGGCATTCAAGTGAGGGATTAATCAAGTTGGACAATATCTACCAGGTACAAAGGTTTGTAATAAAATAGCAATGCATGATAATTTAAAACAACATAGCTAAATAAGTAGATTTGAAAACTAAGTTCAACATGATCAAAGGACATAACTTGCCTTGGTTGTGCTCAGTTAGTGGCTCTTGATCTTTTGGTTGTGCTTCTGCTCCTTCAAAGATGCGAACTAACGAGAGAGAGAGAGAGAGAGAGAGAGAGCAAAATGAGGCACAAATAAAATCAAAACAAAATTCAAATGAACTCCAAAAACTATAAAACTAGAACTAAAAGATAGAGCTCAATTTTAGATGAATTTAGGAAAAATAATCAGCTCAATCGGAGTTAGGACAGAGGAGAACGAGCTCTTAGAAAATTGAACCTAAAGAAAATACTAGAAAATAGAAAGTTCTACTATATTGTAGACTCGGTTTATGGAATAGCATGTCTACTTTGGACTCGACTCATGGAACAGTGTATAGGCGACTCGACTGATGACATGGCAGCTAACTGGACAAATAGGGCTGACGTGGCACCGACATGTGGCACTAGGGCTAAAGTGGCTAAGTGACATGGCATGACACATGGCATGGGGAATGCTTGTGTACTGATGTGGTGACACATAGAATTTAGGGCTGAGGTGGCAGCTGATGTCGGCTAGGGTTGACTCAGTTGGGATGACGACGATCGAACGATCAAGGGATGATGACGATCGGACCAGTCTAAAGGGGACAACGCGTTGCATATGGTGATTGGCGGATGGGCACGGCGACGTTCAAAGGGTGATGATGATCCGATGGTCTGACAACGATCGGATGACTGGGGACGATTGGACTAGCTGAAAGGGATGACACGTGGCATGCTATGGTTGGCGGGCGGCAATGAAACGTTGGCAGCTTTTCGATGGGTGAGGACGCGACGGCGGACCGATGGCAGTGGGACGGCAGTGCTCCCCGGCGGTAGGATGGTTGGCGGAGCAGCAGTGTTAGCTTCGACTATCAAGCTCGTTGACGTGGACGGTGCACTCGAACACTGGCGATGGCGGAGCTCGACAACGACGACGACAGTGATGGCGGAGCTCAGCGAATGGCGGCGATGGCGGCTACAACTATGGGGTTGCAAAAATGAGGGGTGGAATGTTTATAAAGGCACGAATGCCGATAATACGTCTCGAGCATGGCACGGACATCGACATGAATATGGCGGCAGAGTCCTGCTCGAAGACGATGATGAACAATACTCTTACCCTTGGATGGACAACACGTGGCTCAGGAAGGAATCGGACGGCTGATGCAAACGACACAGATGAATAGTAGCCGACCTGGCCGATGGTTAACGCATGGCATTGAGAAGATCGAATGGCCGAGCAAGTCGATCGATCAGATGGTTCGAATGGCACGGGAGAACACCAGATTGGTCCAAACAGCACGGGAGAAAGAAGATAGGCCAGATGCTGGACTCGCGGCAAGCTGGAGATCAGGATGGGAATTGTAGTAGGGGTGGCCCCACCTGAGCCCATCCAGCCTGTTAGAGAAATGTAAGGCCTAAAATGGTACATATGTAATGACATGTATACCCTTATAAAAGACATATGACTGTAAGGGCGAGATTGTAATTGCGCTTCGTGAAAAAATATATACACACCTTGGATATGGAGAAGGGGCAAGCATTGTTCAACCATCACAACCACTCTACTACTCTCCTTTACTGTTTGGTAAGTAGCCACAATAGTTGGCGCCGTCCGTGGGGACGATAGAGAGCAAGCCGTAGATCTCGAGAAGTGATGGCGCCCAAGAAAGTTTCATCAATGATGAGAGGAAGAGGAGCATGGTAGCGATGGTCGAGAATGCTAGAGCAGTGCCGCAGTGGTTGGCCCCGCTAACGGCGCGGTGGTCGACCTCGTTAGCGGTGCTCGGGTCATCGGAAATGCCACCGACACTCGCGTTGGCATGCCCAGCGACCTAGGATCCAATGCAGGGGCAACAGGTGGTTCCGACGGCCACATTGGTCTTGTCGTCAACCATGGTACCCGTTGTGCCGACGTGCTGAACAACTCCACTGAGCAAGCCGTGGTTGCCAGCAACCCGGCAATGCGCACCATCGCTCAGGCAGGCACAATCGCCCTGGCGGTGGAGAACACCTTGCTAGTGGCCCTCGGTACGCTACAACGTGAGCTAGCAGAACTTCAAGGCGCTTTGCGGGAAATGCAAGAGGCTCGCAGCCAGCAAACGCCGTCGGCAGCAATGGCGGAGGTCACACCTGACCGGACGGATAGCCGCGACGTCCCCACCTCCAGTCACGTGGCACTCCGACATGTAGATCCGGAGTCTCCGCTCTCCACCAATTTCAGCAGTCGGCGTGGCCAGAGGACTTTAAGTTCCCCACTATCGAGCCGTACAAGGGTGACACATACCCTAGGGAGTTCGTTCGTGTGTACGAGATGGCCATCGAGGCCGCTGGGGGGTGACTCCACCAAAGCGAAGAGGCTGCCGCTCACGCTGCAGGGAGTAGTGCTCTCCTGGTTCTTTACCATAGAGTCGAACCCCATCTATGCATAGGAGCAGATCCGCGACCGCCTGTATAATAACTTCTAGGGAAATTACGTCAAGCGAGTCGACATGGACCCCCTGAAGGACACCTCCAAGCGCATGCAAGACTCATTGAACGACAACTCCGACCGCAAGCAGCGCAAACCCTAGAAGGCCCGATATGTCTTCGACATCGAAGGCGATTCTGATGATGGCGCCCTTGCTGGCCAAGGGTCCCTCATCCCTAGCCTACTTCCCGTATATTGCGTCTCAAGTGCCGAAGTCCTACTTATCGCTGATCTTCCCGAGCACTTCTCGCCGTGACAAGTGTTATCGGAAAACAAACACACTTGCGAAAGGAATACGGGGCACAAATCATCAGCCTTGGGCAATGCTTCAATATAATGTGCGAAGGAGAGTGTTTACAAGTACATTTATTCGGACTTATTTGGAGGCCCTACTTGTCCGATTTTCTTCTACCTTAATGTACTCTCACGTCAAGACCTCTCCCGTCGAACGCCGCTCCTCCCAAAAACGCAAAGAATCCTCCGCCCAGCCCTAGTGTCGAAAGCGCCGTAAAACCATAAGGCATATGAGCAAAAGACTGCATGTGAGCAAAGCAGCCCCTATCAAGCACCTGCTTGCCACAAACACCGCATATGAGAAAAAGACTTGAAAATTTTCATTGCATTCCCAAAAGGACAGGACCATGTGGCACCGTTTTACATAACATTGACATGGGGTACATAGCGGGCTACAAGTGCGAGCGTGGGGCTTTGGCATCACACTTGCGGATTGATACCATGCTCGGTCTTGAACTTCTTGTCGAAATCATTCCAAACTGATGATGTACTAGCGCTTGTTCCTTTTGCACCCGTGCTTTAGGTTGTGGATGCACTTGTTGAGCCAGCAGAAGATGGATTGATTGGACCCTGCGCCACCGGGGCCGTCATTTCTTCGGCCTCTCCAGTTTGTTGTACATGTGGACCTTCCACGGATGGATATGCTTGTTGAAACGATTGCATATCCTCCGTTGAGAGGCCGAATTCGGAGAGTTGAAAATCGTAGTTCTCCATTAAATCAACTGCAAATTGAAATAATAAAGAACGATTAACTTACTATTAAACCAACAAATAATAGTAAAAAATTAAACCAACAAATAATAGCAAAAAAATTAAAATAAGACAGCACTACTAGTCTATTACCTCCTTTGCACCTCTCACAAAAATCTTTGAAGATTTTTGAATTTCCAGAATTTTGCCTGAATTTTCACCAAATTTGCGCAAACACTTTCGGATTTTTCACAGCTAAACCTAGAGATGAGAGTGAGGTTTGAGGTGTGGAAAATGGAGGCCGGATGCCCCCTATTTATAGAAAACTATTTCAGATTTTTTTACGAATTGTTTGCTATTTTTTCGAATTTTTTACCCTCCAACGGTCAAAAACGGCCATTATTTCGAATTTTAGCTGGACTGGGCGTGCCAGGCCGGCATGACCCGTTTAGGATCGTTGGACGGGCCGTGCCATGCCGGCCGCCAGCTTCGCGCTCGCGCCCGCACGACCGGCCGGCGTGCAGTGCGGCCCGCGTTTAGCCGCTGCGTGGCGTGCCTTAATCGGGCCGGCCCATCTTGGGTCAGAGCGCGGACCGGTAGGCCGGCCCATTTGGCCACTACTACTCGCTCCTACGTGCGAACCTCCGTGAATCCAATACAAATCTAACCCTAGACCTCCCTCTCTCCTCCGCCGCCTTCCCCTCAGATCTCGCTCCTCCGTGCGAACCCCTCCGTGCTGCCGCCTCCGCCGCAGATCTCGGTGATTCGCCACTTCTCCTCCGCCGCCGCCTCGCCCGCTGACACCTCGCCGCCGCCTACCTCCGACCTTCCCGCTGATGCGCCGAGCGAGGAGTGGGCCGTGAGGCCGACGGAGGGGAGACGGCGGAGGACTGGCGGACATAGCGACAGGGAGGCGGTGGAGGGGAGACGACCAGGGGCGGAATTGGGCCCTTAGTAAAGTAGGCTTTAGCCCAAAGTATAAAAAATATGTAATGTATAGTTCATGCATTTTCAACCCAGCCTAGGATAATATTACTAGAATTCAGCGCAGGTCATCCAATAGCCCGTAACGTTTTTTACCGCCGGTGCCCGCCACTGTCTCCGCGCGCTCGGCCCATCCGCCCATGACTTCCGAGTTTTCAATACAGCTCGGCTTCAATACAGCTCGGCGATTCGCAAACCCTAGCTCCACTCCGCAAAAGCAAAAGCGACGCCGAGTCGCCGCCCTCATCTCGACTGCTCCCGATTGCTCGTCGCCTCGTCCCCCTCCCGGCGCAGCCCCGCCTCCCGGCCAGCGCCGCCCGGCTCCCGGCGCCGCCCCGCCTCCCGGCCAGCGCCGCTCGGTTCCTGCCTCCTGGCCAGCGCCACCCCGGCGGCCGACGCCCCTCCTCCTGGCCTGCGCCGCCCACCTCCCGGCCAGCGCCGGCGTCGCCCCCCCTCTCGCTCCTGCCTGCTGGTCTACGGCGCATTCACAGATCCTGCAGATTGGGTAAATATACTACATTTTGTATGCTCAGATCGACGATGGACCAGCGGTGGCGCCCGACGGTGAACGAGCGGGACTTCATCGAGCAAGCCCTCCAGTCCGACCAACGCGTCGACGGCCGCCGCCCCTTCGACTTCCGCTACCTCAACATCGAGTTCGGCAGGTGCCTGCTCAGCTCAACCCCATCCCCGTCCCCACCCCCATCCCTTCTTTTCTCGTCGCGCACAATACGAGCTGCTGCAACCGCTGCGGCAACCAGTTGATGATCTTGGTGCCGCAGCTTTGCTTCGATGTGCGTGTGTATGTGGTTTGCGCGTGCGTCTAATGAGGTTGCTGTTGGAATCTACAGGGAGGATGGCTCGTCGGAGGTGCAGCTCGGCGATACGCGTGTGATGGGCTACGTGACCGCTCAATTGGTGCAGCCGTACAAGGATAGGCCTAACGAGGACGCTAGCCATATTCACCGAGTTCTCGCCCATGGCTGATCCCGCCGAGCCGGGCGGCCTGGGAATCGGCGGTTGAGCTGGGCCGTGTCATCGATCGCGGCCTAAGGTCTCCTAATTGCTGTTTGGTCGTTTTGTCCAAGAGTTTTAAGTGTGAAGCCTAATAAGGTTTTTCGATGTTTCTTAGGGAGAGCCGAGCTGTGGATATGGAGTCCCTTTGTGTTGTTGCCGGGAAGCATGTCTGGTCTGTGCGTGTCGACCTTCACATTTTGGACAATGGAGGGTATGGGTTACATATTGTCTACGGATGTAATTAATGCGTGAACACTTCCGGTTAGAGTGCTAAACGTGCCAAATGCCATGGTTTTACCCTTCAGGAATCTCATTGATGCAGCTAACATTGCTGCATTGGCTGCTTTGTCTACTTTCCGGAGGCCTGAATGCACGGTTGGAGGGGAAGATGGTCAACAAGTTACAGTACATGACCCTGAGGTAAATATAAAACTTGTAAGGTGTTATATTGTATATTGTCTTGCTGATACATTTCTCAAAGTTAAGCTCGGCTGTAAAACATCGCATTCACTAGTTTGTTGTGTCACTATAATGTGAAGCAGCTAATTTATATGACTCCCGTACCTTCCTGTAATGTGCAAGCACAAACACAACCCCATTATTAACTCACATGCTGGTCCCTTTGTTGACACTGACACGAAAATGATCTTATGTTTTATTTTTTTGATGAATATTACAGGTTAGGGATCCACTACCTCTAACGATTCATCATCTCCCCATAGCTGTAACCTTTGCATATTTTGATGAGGGTAACATCATGGTATGTTACAATATTTCTAAGGATGAGAGGGCCTATTATTATCGGCCGTCATGTTTTGTTCTTGTCGTACTACATTCTTTGACTGAATTTTTTGTGTAGGTTATCGATCCAACATACAAGGAAGAAGCTGTTATGGGTGGAAGAATGACTGCTACAATTAACTCGAATGGTGATATCTGTTCCATTCAGAAAGCTGGTGGAGAGGGTGTCATGTCAAGTGTCATCATGCAGTGTTTAAGAATTGCTTCAGTTAAGGCTGCTGATATAACAAGCAAAATAAAGAACAAGGTGAGTCAGCAGCATCACTGCTATGGCGTTGCAGTTTATATGCCCGATTTAGTGCTTTATGAAGTGTGAAACTATGCAGCTTCTGATCACCCTTCTGTTTCAATGATTGGATCGCATTTCATTCTAAGCATCAATCTATTTTATTCTTTTTTGTTCAGGTTGAGATGTACACCAATGCAAGGCCATTCCAGAAAATAAAGCGTTTGCCAGCCTCAGTGCCTAAAAATAGTCACGTTCCTGATGTAATGAAGGAGAGCACACATGGTGCATTGGAAACTGAAACTGCAAAGACATGCAGTGATGTTCAGCAGATAAGCAAAGGTGATGAGGATCATCAAAATATACAAAGGAATTCATCCTTGACTGGGGACCAAATTGTTAAACACAAACAAACATGCACATTCATTGGTGGCCCATCAAATTGGTAGTTATTGGAGCGTTGTATTTGTTTTCTAAATCCTAGAGTTAAATATTTGATTGACACAAGTTGTGCCAACCGGTCCTAATTTTTGCAATGTAGGGATCCATACTCTAAAGGAGTTTCATTAAGTTCCCTCAGAATCTCGCCTGGTACTGTTAATTTTGTTTGCCTGTTATTCTTTTTTGTTTTGTTGTAAATTGTATTTTGTGCATGTCTGAGTGATTACTAACTATGCGAAATCATCTTAATGAAGTCTCAAACATCTAATGTTCCTAGTCTTGAATCATGCTTTAGTTGGCATTTGTAGTGTGTAGTGCTTACTAACCATGAAAATACCATCTTTGTGAAATGTCTCAAACACGTAACACTCCTTGTTTCTAAACATGCTTTGGCTGAGTGATCCAATATCCAGGTTTTTCTATGGCTGAGTGAACCAATGATTATCTGTTTACGTGATTCTTTTGAAATTTTGACATGTATAACTCTGCCTCCTGCCAGTCCACCAATATCCTTCCAGTTGTCCTTTTTTACTGAGCATACTAATTACTAAAAAAAAATCCAAAACCAGGTCGTGTTTCATTGCTCTATTCAGATCTTAACTGGGACAATAATGATTCTCTCATATGACAGCATACCCATCATTCTGATAATTTTCCTTGCATTATGCAGACCCACCATCTGTAGTAAAGGACACCAAGCATGAGGATGTCGAACCAATGCTAACTGAATCTAATCCTGGGGTGAAAAGTGCATCAAATTCTGGGGCTGCTGGAGAGTCAGATGGGGCCCAGGAAAGTAGATCGCCTAAGAGTCTGAAAGATGCTGTCAAACCAAAACATAAAAGGAAGAATAAACAGCATGACAAGAGTTAAATTAACTGCAATAAACAGCATGACAAGAGTTAAATTAACTGCAACTTATATAGCTGCTAGGTAAGAGCTATCCATGTTCATGTTCTGTATTTGCCCTTTTAATACTTCTTGATTGTGGACCATTTGGTTGGATAAGTTTCTTGTTCTCTTGATGGTGCACTTACTATAGTTTGAGGTATCTTTCTGAGATTCAAACCAACGTGGAATATTGCTTTCTTTTAGTGCATTTATTTATGTAAGCTACAATTTGTGTCCAATAATGGTTGTGTTGTACAGGCAATCAATCGAACATCTCCGTGACACCTAGCCAAGCTTTCCTGATTGAAGGATCTTCATCGGGAGTGGCATACCACCATTATGTGGGTTCTTTGGACTATGTCTTCTATGCTTTCCATTGTGACAGAAATTAGCAGTTAACACTGCCAGATTTTGTACAAGACGAAGAACACTTATCTAGAAATGGTTTTAAATTAAATTTTAGATCAAATTCTGGTACTAGTCTTCCATTGCTAATTGTGTGTTCAATCCTTCGGAAATAATCGATGACAACCCAAAAAAGAGAAGAAAAATCCTTGGGTCAACGTCAATTGAGGTGTGTGCTTGAACAACCGTTCGACCGATCTGGGCTGTTCTAATGGAACCCAATTACAAGATGATCTGGCTTTGGCCCAATCCATACATATAGAATCCAATCGGAAGGTGACCTGCCTGGCTGAAAGCTTGGGTGGATAAATCGAAGCCCCTTAATTTGCACCCTACCTAGCTAGGCCTGATCTGCTCGAACGAATTGCGTATGTATGAATATGACATGTTTTGCATCTCTATTATAGGTTTGCAATTTTGCATACAGGTGCAAGCTTAGCTCTATTGAATGAGATAACAGCAACAGTAACTGTTTTAGTCTGATTTTTGCTCAGGAGTGACCTGAACTTGTACTAGCAGCCTCTAAAGTCTGAAGTCATGTCAACAATTCAAAATTAAGTTGGTGTCAGATCATTCTTGTCCACGCTTTTTGAGGGCTTGCTGTTTCTTCTGGTTTGCATGCATGCTGTCTTGGGCCCCCACGGAGTTTTGGGTAGGTTTGGCCCGTTGTAGCACGGCAATACCAGAAGTAACTTTCAGATGTATGCAATGTCATTTCTGGTCCCCTCCTTGAGCGCAGGACTCTGGTCAGCCGACACATATGTAGTCCTGCGCCCGGGCAATATAGCACCAAGTCATGCAGTCTAGGAGTGCATGATACCCCTGTATCGACCGCAGTCGCTCTGACCATGGCTGTTTGATGATAGTCGCCTTCGACCACTGCCTCCTTTGACCACCTCGGCTTTCGATCGCTACCGCTTTTAACTATGCTTTCGACCCCAACCGCTTTCGACCATAGCCGCTTTCGATCGCAACCGCTTTCGACCGCAACCTCTTTTGAACACTGCCGCTTTTCGATCACACCCATGTTCGATCACTATCTGTTTGACCACTGCCTTCGACCACTGCCGTATTCAACCATGGCAGCGCGATGCGGGGGTATCATGCGCTCCCAGACCGCATGACTCGAGTGCTACGGTGCTGGGGTACGGGACTGCGCACACGTCGGCCGGTCGGGGTCCCGCGCTCGGGGAGGGGGCCAGAAATGGCATTGCATACACCCGAAGTCTTTTTCTGGTATTGCTGTCCTACACAGGGCCAAAAATGCCCAAAGTTCTGGGCCTTGGGCCCAACCGATTCGTTATTAGAAAATAAAGATTATTTTGCCAGTTCATTATTAGAAAATAAAGACCATTTTCTATTTGAGTTAGAGATTAGCAACCCATTTGTTAGAGGTGATATTAGTTTCTATTTGTTAGAGATATGATTAAGATTAGATTCTATCTATTAGGCGAGCCCATCTATATAGGGGGGCTTTTGCATGTTATTAAAACCAAGCAAGAAATAACAAAGTTATTCTCATCTGTAGTCTCTCCCTTTACATCGACGCCGCCTGGCCATCCTCTCGGCGGTGTTTACCTCTCTATGAACTAAGGTTCATAAGAACTTAATATCTTGATATCAGAGCTAATCACCATAACTTCCGATGCCGAAGAGCTCAAGGCCATGAGGGACCTCTATGCTGAGCGGACTACATGAGGCTCGTGATGGAGGAGAGCGACGACCTCTTCGACCACATCGACGATCGATTCGACGTCCCCAAGGAGGACTCCGCCACCGACATGCTCCTCCTCGACGCGCCTACACCTAGTAGCCCGTTCTCCGCGCGTATCATCAACGTCCGCCACGGCAACAAGCTAGTGCCGTGGCCAGTGGCATTGAGCCAACACTGATGGTGCTGCCTCTGGGCATGGTGCAGCTGGAGTGGCGGTCGAGCCTCTTTGACGACACCTCCATCCTGCACGAACCCGCCCTCCTCGGCGCCAACTGTGCCACACTGATCAAGGCCACGTTGGTCACCAACGCTAGCGTCGTGCTGCCAGACAAGATGGAGGACGAGCTCTCCTGCAGCCCTAGCCGCGCGCTCACGAGCCCCCGCGCCGGATCCACCTGATCGGGTCTTCCCCATGGCCGCTTGTTCGGATCTAGGCTTTCCGTGTTGGGTTAATGTTGTTGCATGTGTGTAATTGTGTGTGTTGAGTACACATGTGTCGAGTACCTATAAAAGTAGACTAGTTGTGTAGTCGATACGACCAGTTTGTCTGTGGTCATTACAACCAGCCCTTGTGTTGTCATTATGTTCGAGTACTATAGCTACACCGAGTACTGTAGCTCTGAGTACTAAAGCAACACCCGGTACTGTATCTCTGAGTACTATAGCTGCACCGAGCACTGAGTGGTCATAGCACAGTGGTCGTCTTTACAGTGGTTGAAGCCTTGTCGAAGCTGTAGTTGAAGTCATGGTCAAAGCTGCAGTCGAAGGACTACTAAAGCGGTCGGTGCTCAGAAGACTAGTGTGTGGTCGAAGTGCTGCAGTCGGTGCTCAAACGACCTGCGTGGTCGAAGTGCCGCGCTTGGAGGACTCGGAGCCTGTGTGTGTGGTCATAGCGCCGTGGTCATGGGGTCTGTGTGCGTAGTCGTAGCAAGCATGGTCGTAGTCGCAGCGGCCATGGTTGTAGCAAACCGGTCGTAGCTGCATCGAGTACCGAGACGTCATACACAGTAGCAGTCACTGTAGCTGTCGTTGGTTTCTGTAGCAGTCTTCAGCAAGTCATGTAGAAGTTAGCGGGCACTATAGAAGTCAGCAGTAGGTTTCCGTATGTGTCGACGGGCACTGTACCATGTCAGCGTACTTGTGGTGTTGGCTGGCGGTGTGGTAATTGGGGCCGGAGAAATTGGATCTTAGCCGGTCTAGTTTTTGTGGAAAGAAAAGGAGTCGTGTAGCTGAAGTGGGAGAGTGACTTGCATGCATCTACGGCCCGGTTGTATATATATACCGCATAATCTGTTGAGTAGTGGAGAGCCATAGAATAACAGAGAAAACACAAAAAAAAGTGCAATCTTGTGCCACAGTTCTTGTGTTCAGATTTGTTGTTAGCTCCATCTACTCGTTCCCATCTCCAGCAAGCCATCCACCATGAAAGCTATTGGAACTAATCTTGTTGTTATGCGTACTCGGTGTGTTAGAGTACTGTAGTCGTAGTTGAGTACTCGTGTGTTGAGTACTACATAGTCGTGGTCGAGTACTCGTGTGTTGAGTACTACGTGGTCATGTTGAGTGCTTGGTTTGTTCGAGTACTCCGTGGTCGTAGTCGTAAATAGAACTACACAGTGGCCGTAGTCGTGAGCCGATGCAGTCGGTACTCGTAGGAGTACTGTAGAAGTTGGTACTCGGAGGAGTACTGTAGCAATCAGAACTCGGGAGGAGTACTGTAGCAAGTGGTCATAGTTGTAGCTACAGTTGGTCATGTCTACAGTTGTCGATGGTCAGTACTCATAAGCTACAGTGAACCAGTCGGTGCTCAGAATACCTATATGATCGGAGATACCAGTCGACAAGCCATGGTCGGTGAAGCGGTCGAAGGCACCGTGGTCAAAGGCATCGAATAGCCATGGTCATGAGGCATGGTCGAGGCATCGTGGTCAACAGGACATGGTTGAAGGACTCGAAGCAGAACCCAAAGAGGACCCGAAGGATTGTGTGCAGTTGTAGACCGGGCCAGATGGCAGTTAGTCTGCATGTGACTAGTCGTGTCTACTAAACTGAGTGTGATGGTTAGTGGAGCAAGTCGTACAGGTAGTGGGGAGTGTGCGAGTCATGGAGATCGTGGGCGAAAGAGTTGGGTAGTTTTAGCCTGTACACTTGTAATCAAAGTCTACAAATAGATGAGAAAATAGAAAAGCAGGCGGTAGATTGACGCAGCGCAAACTTGTGTGTCTTAAGTTGGAGCACAGGTGTTCATGTGTCGTAGTTCTCCCCCGGCGCCCCGGTCTTCTCCACGACGATCTCCACCCTCTTGTCGTCGATCTTGAATATCATGTACCGGTGCACCTTCCTCCTCTTCAGCTCCAAGAAGGCGCTCTTGGTCCGCTCCGGCACGTCGATCCACGCCGGTGAGCCCAAGATGGGCGATGAGAGGAGGCAGCGGCGGAGCAGAGGTGGGTAGGAGGAGGCGGCGGCGGAGCGGAGGAGTGGGGGGAGGAGGAGGTGGCGACGCGGCGTGGGGAGGAGGAGGAGGCGTGCGGGGACGAGAGGGGGCGCGCGCGCGGGGTTGGGGGAGTAGGGGAGGAGGCGCGGGGAGGAGGCGGCGCGCGAGCCGGGAGGAGGCGGTTCGGGGAGGAGGATGCGGCGGTGCGGGGCTGGCGGAGGAGTGGCGGTGGCGCGAGGGGGCGGAGGGGGTAAGGGCGGGAGCTCGGGCTGGCGAGGAGGGTGGGGGCGCGGTGGAGGCGGCGCAGGGGGTGGGGAGAGGGGCAGAGGTGGTGAGGACGGAGGGAGGGGAGGAGCGACGGAGAAATGAGGCGAGGGCGTGGCGGCGCGGGGTGGGAGGAGGACGCGTGGGAGTGGCGGAGAACGTGGGGAGACCCGGTCACGCGGAGAACGTGGGAGAGTCGGCAGGTGTTTTCAGGAGGAGGGGGAAGATCCGGATCTAGCGAGGTGAGAGGGGGAGATGGAGAGGAGGGGGAAAATGAGAGTCGGCCGAGGTAAGAAGAGAAAGAGGAAAGAAAAGAAAAAGGAAAAGGAAAAAAAATGAGAAGAGAAGAAAAATAAAATTAGGCTAAAATAAAATTATGCGTCCTACTCTGAATGAGCTGAAAATTTCACGTTTGGCTCCAATCTATACCGTTGACATGCCATTGGAATTCGCCGCCAAAGTTCATTTTGTACTGTACATGAGAAATCGTAGAAGGCAGTACGTACACCGTTTGGTTGTATCAACCTATACAAGGAGCAGTTGTTCTCCGAATGAGCTGAAAATTTCACGTTTGACTCCCATCTGTACTGCTGGCATGCCATTGGAATTCGCCGCCAAAGTTCATTTTATACTGCACATGAGAAATCGTAGAAGGCAGTATGTACATCGTTTGGCTATATCAACCTATGTGGGCCTGTGCAAGCGAGCAGTCCTACTCAATGAGCTGAAAATTTCACGCTTGGCTCCAATCTGTACCGTTGACATGCCATTGGAATTCGCCGACAAATTTCATTTTGTACTGTACATGAGAAATCGTTGAAGGCAGTTCGTACACCGTTTGGTTGTATCAACCTATACAAGCGAGCAGTCGTTCTCCGAATGAGCTGAAAATTTCACGTTTGACTCTCATTTGTACTGCTAGCATGCCATTGGAATTCGCTGCCAAAGTTCATTTCGTACTGCACATGAGAAATCGTAGAAGACAGTACGTACATCGTTTGGCTATATCAACCTATGTGGGCCTGTGCAAGTGAGCAGTCCTACTCTGAATGAGCTGAAAATTTCACGTTTGGCTCCAATCTGTACCGTTGACATGCCATTGGAATTCGCCGCCAAAGATCATTTTGTACTGTACATGAGAAATCGTTGAAGGCAGTTTGTACACCGTTTGGTTGTATCAACCTATACATGCGAGCAGTCGTTCTCCGAATGAACTGAAAATTTCACGTTTGACTCTCATCTGTACTGCTGGCATGCCATTGGAATTCGCCGACAAAGTTCATTTCATACTGCGCATGAGAAATCGTAGAAGACAGTATGTACATCGTTTGGCTATATCAACCTATGTGGGCCTGTGCAAGCGAGCAGTCCTACTCTGAATGAGCTGAAAATTTCACGTTTGACTCCAATCTGTACCGTTGACATGCCATTGGAATTCGCCGCCAAAGTTCATTTTGTACTGTACATGAGAAATCGTAGAAGTCAGTTCGTACACCGTTTAGTTGTATCAACCTATACAAGCGAGCAATTGTTCTTTAAATAAGCTCAAAATTTCACGTTAGACTCCCACTTGCACCACTGACATGCAATTGCAGTTCGCCATGGACGTTCATTCTATACTGTGAATAAGAAATCTTAGAATGCAGTACGTACACGGTTGGCCTATAAATATAGAGAAAAATCTGATTTTTGAATCGGTCGGTTGGCCTATAGATATAGTGAAGAATCTGATTTTTGAATCGGTAGCTTTTGACGGTTAGTGGTCGCCTAATATCTTTGGGCGGTGCTTGGGCCTATAGATATAGCGAAGAATCCTGACATGTTTGGGAGGTCCCAATGTCGAATCCCTTCTTTATCTTTTTTCCGCAAAATAAATTGACACCTTGCACACTATTATCCTTTTTTTTTTGCAGAACAAATTGACACCCTGTACACTATCAGATCTCAGATCAATGCCTCACACACACACACACACACACACACACACACACACACACACACACACACATATATATATATATATATATATATATATATATATATATATATATATATATATATATATATATATATATATATATATATATATATATATATATTCCATTTCAAGCCCAGAAGTGGTTTTTAAACTCTGTTACGATGATCTCTGCCTCACATTTGAACTTGGCAGTAGATAGAGCCCCAAAAGCCTGAAAGAGCAGTGGACGCTACAGGTTCTGCACTACTGTTTTCCTCTCAGAAAAAACATAATAAAAAGCAAGGTAATCGACCAACATGCCCAGCTATGCAACTGATTCTATTCTCACAATCCTATCTATAAGCACAACTCTATATCCTGGCATATAATTCGCAGAAAATTTTTGGGTTCATTAGGATGTGCCTTAGATGCTTGTCCTCCAGATGTTCCTGCACACAATGACAATGAGGGACATAAGCCATTAATTTAGCAAAAGCAACAAAAATAGAGGAATTGAAACTTGACTCAGACTTCATGACGAGACAATGACTGTTGGTGAAAATTCAGAGGAAATTGACAAGGAGAAAAGGACTGGGACATGACTACAATAGAAAGACCATAGGAGAAAAATTCATCAATTAAATCACAGCAGGAGCACTTGTGAACGAACAGATTGAGACATCAATTGTGTTCCCTTCTAAAATAAATTTACACAACCCCTAGTCCACAAGATGTCCATAAATATAACAGGCATACTGTGACAGCTCCATCGCAGGGCAAAATACACACAAATATTGCTTATAGAAAACATCAACAGAATGACCTCGGCGGAGAGATATAACTGACAAGATGCTACCAGAAACATCACTGAGACCATAGAACTAATTAGTTCATTTAGTTGAACTACAATTAGCAATAGATAGTAATATGAGCATTCACCAAGTTCCATCCAGCAATATGAGATGTAAGATCTATAAAATTAACATGCAGTTCCAAGGATATCTTTTTAATCTACATCGGAATTAAGTTGGTGTAAATTAGAAGTCCCTAAATTCTTCTCTTTCAGCTTGACCAAAAAAAATAACATAACCTAAAATTCTTCTCTTTTAAATTGACCAAAAAAAAATAGGCATATACCTGCATATAATATAAAGTGATAACAAAACCAGGATTCGCAACAACTCACAGCATAACTATGGAGAATCTACATATAACCTTGCAAAATTATCAAGTCCCATAGCCCTCACAGGTCACAAGATATGAAATATTGAGCACAAAAGAGAACACGTAATCACACTTCACCAAATGCCAGACGAAATCATATGAGAGAAAATCACAACAGCATGCCAATACAAAAAATCAAAACTGCCCGACTTATACCCAAGAAATCAGCTGGAGCTGGCAATTAGCGCCACTATTGATTATTACTAGTTTACTGCAATCAGTACGAGAGAATTAGAGCAAAAGGACCATGCTACCCCTGGTTTCAAGTTTTAGCACCTAAGCCTATTTATCTTACCCTTTCTATTTGTACACAGTTTTCTTTCGAAATTTCTATACAAATTTCTCGGAACTGGGTGAAATTGAATCCGGTTCATTCATTGCATGGAAAATTTGTCAGACCCGAATTTTTCAATCCAAAATCTCCTGTGAAACCACTGCACTATTCCTGGATCAGTAGATAGTGCCCACAGGTACATTGCTGAATCATTTCATACATCGCACAATCACATTATTTCATAACAATATTACATAACTGGGTTTGAATTAAGCCACGTCGGGCAACGGTTTTACATAGAGGGGGCCGATCTAATGTTTATATTACATTAACATAACAGCGCAAGCAAAAGTAAGGCAGGACATTAATCCACAGGCAGCTAGGGGGGGGGTAAATGTGTGCCTTATGTTTATTACCTATGGTTAAGCAATAACCACAGGCACACAACACCTTAGTCTGGCTGCCTATGACCCAAAAAGCGCGGTATTCGCCCTACGCCTCGGCGTTGTTTCCTTCATCCGCAGCCGGGGTGTCTTCGTGAGCATAGGGATCTTGGGCTCCTAAATCTGAGTTTTGTAATGCGAGTGTGAGCACACTAACCACAGTGCTTAGTAAGCCAACACACAGAATGCAAGTGTATAACATGTATGGCTTGACAAAGGATAGGCTCGGGTTATTTTATTTGCTGAAATCTGCGGTTTTAAAGACTTAATAAACTGTTATAAGAAATTCCTAGACTCAGTCTTTTTGGACAAATTTGATAATACTTTTGACTAAAAGATTTTATAGAATAAGTACAGATCTCATCCAACCACCCAGGTTGTTTGTTTTACCATTCACCAGTTTTCAGCGTTATAGCCGCTTAACTTATCGCTGGGACGACACCCATGGCATCTCCAAGTAGGGCACTCCATTGCCCTCCATTTTTCCCATTTGCCCTCACCAAAAGGTTTTTGAAATAGAACTATATCTGGTTAAGTTCTCATGTCCGCCCCTGACCGTGGGCACGATTATTCGAATAGTTTTAACTCTGTAGAGGTTGCACACTTTACCCACAAGAGACAGTTTACTCGTTGCCCCACACGATTCCTTGGACGTGCGGTTGAGCCAACCATCACAGTAACCGTTTAAAGTACCTCGCCTCTTCCATCATCTCACCCCTATGAGTTTGTCTCGCTTGCGGCAGGTCTCATAAGTTGTATGGGATGTTCCCCTCCTATGCGCCTAGCAACTGGCTACCCACACTGCTAGCACGCCGTAGACGAACTTCACCCTCAAGCCTGCCACCCAGGGCGACACTTGCGGGTGTCCCATTCAAGCCTACCACCCAGGCCGCCACTTGCACTACTTCACTCCTCCACCGATGATGATGACTTTCAGGGTTCCGTAAATTTACTAGGCCAAGTTGTACTTTACAGACTTGTGGTTGTACTTGTTTTACACAGGAGGTCATGACAAGATTCAGTGCTTAGGGTATTTGGGCGGTTCTACCACAAACCACACTCTCGTGCACCCTTACACCATACCCCCGAACCATCCGCCCAGATAAAGTAAGCAGTGGAGGATTTTGAAGTGTAAAATAATCATGTCCAACATATGCTAGTCATTACCACCATGACTGCCCAACAAGTTTTCCTTACATTTGAAAATGATTATTGCTCTGGTATGTGATCATACCCGCTTAGCTAACGTCTACGCGAGGCATATTAATATGGACTTATTTTCGAAAAGCTACCGTTTATAATTTTTACTATGGCGACAAAGTTCACACAAACAATTAATTCAAGGGAACTATATTAACAAGATCATTAGTGAGGGTTAACTAAGACGAGATAAACCTAGCATTTATTTTTGCACATAAAATAACAGCATGCATTTTTTTTAATTTAAACCGAAATAATTTGCATAAATATGGGTTCAAGAATGATCAAAGTATTGACTTGTCTTGGTCACAGTAGGATGGGTCTGGGTGGTCTTGAGCGGCTTCTGCTTCAGCTTCCTCCTTTTGAGCTTCGTACGCTATTTTTATGTGCGGGAAAAGTTGGATAAACATCAGCAAACCGAATAAACATTTGCAAGAAAATCCAAATAACTCCAAATGTCATATTTTAATTTCATTAAGTAGACTTTGAGTTTTTGGGTGAATTTAGAGATGTGTTTGTTGAGTAAATCTTTATTTACCAAATGGCCATCATTTCATGTGAATGCTTACCCTAATCATATTATCACTAAACCCTCTCATTTGATAAAGCTACATGGTGAATTCGTTATTACATGTGCCATGCTAACTTATATTCAATCACTCATTAAATTTTTATTTGCTAAAGGTTTAAAATGGGTTATCCATTATATACTTATATGGATAGGTGTGTATATACTTATACATAACACATTTTTTTCATTTACTAATATGTGAACCCTTAGTTACCAAGTTCTCATTTCATGAACACATGCTCCTAATCACTATTTCTATTAGGCTTTATTTACTAAGGATGTAAGGAAAATTTTCATGTCATATTACTCACTAACATATGATAATTAACCATGGTCAAATGCTCTAAAAGCTCACTAATTCCCTAATTAAATTCTTGCATCACTTATGGATTATTTCCTAATTTTTCTGGATTTTGATTTGATTAAAACGCATGGCAAAAATTTAATCCAAAAACCTATTTATTTCTGCGCGGTCCGGAGGGATCGAACCCGGACAGGCGCAGTGAACGCTAGCGCTGCTAGCCAGGGGAGACGCGCTGGTGTTGCTCACTATTATACAATGCTTTTACCTCTTAATGCAGGCGATAGCAGAGGCCGGGACAGAGCTGAAGCGGAGGAAGGCCGAGGCGGAGGGGGCGGCGGTGCTGTCGGCGGCGGGCTACCGGAGGCTCGGAGGTGACGATCAAAATGGGTTGCCGACGTCTCGGTGAAGCGGACAGTGGGGTTGGCGGCCGACGGGGGTCACCGGAGTAGGGCCGGCGGCGTGCGGCGGCGGCGGTCCAGGAAGGTGATCGACGTCGGCAAGCTACAGGGCCAGGGAGGCTCGGCCGACCTCTCAGTTGACTTCACGACGTCACAGAGAGGGTGTAGATGTTAGGAATCGAGAAATGGTGGTGCGGTTAGGGAGATGGCTCGGCGGCCGGCCGTGGAGAAGAAACGACGCCGGCGAGCAATTAGAGCACAAGAGTTCAATTGCGCGCGGGGAGAGAATGAGGGAGGTGTGGCGGTGCGATTGCGACTCACGGCGTGGCTTTTATAGCGGGGAAAAGTGCGGCAGCGAGGACGGCAGTAAGGCGGGCATGGCGGCGAAGTTAGCGCGGCGTGGGCACAGGAGAGGCGACGGGACGGGGTGACCGATGGACGCGCTGACACGCGGGGAAGGGGGCGACGTGCAGACACAGGGCCGTGGTCCGGACGGTACATGTGGGGAAGGGGGCGACGTGCAGACACAGGGCCGTGGTCCGAACGGGTAAGGCCGACGCAGACGGTTGACCGGGTGGCCGGACCACAGGCGGTGAGGAAGGAGTGGACGGGAGCCGGTGGCGCAGGGGATGGCGAGGCTCTCCCATGGCGATAAGATGGCGCAGGGGCCGCATGACGTGGGCGGCTGGGCGGCGGTCCGAAGGGAGCTGCGGGGAGGGGTGGCTATTGGCCGATGGTCCGAGGATGGGAGCCGCGGGGAGGCGGGCTGCGGCGGGCGGCGTTGTCTGAAGGAGGCAGGGAAGAAGCCCGAGCGCGGGGTGGGCCAACGCGCTGGCGCGGGAGAGACAGAAGGAGGGGGCCGGCTGGCTGGCCGGCCGGCCCACTCCTCTTTTCTCTTCTTTTTTTCTATATATATATATATTTGATTTATTTGTATAGTTTTGCCCCAATATTTTTATCCCTTTTTGCTACTATTTTTGGTCTTTTGTATCTATACACTTCAATGGGTTCTTCATTTGTGTATAAATATTTATATACGTATATTTTGGTTGTGCAAATTTCATTCTATTATTTATTTGTTTATTTTCATATCTCCCCTAAATTCTTATTAGGTTTTTATTTTTCTTTATTTAGACATTCCAACCAAAATTTCCAAGAAAACTCACCAAAACTTCAAATATTCAAAATAATCCCAAATTTACAATGTTCCCCCAAAACTCAAATGCCAGGCTGTTACAAAATTGCACTGAAATAATTCATTCATTCAACTGGTACACGGACAAAAAAGAGTATGCATTTGTTAGGCATCATTCAAAACACACTGATGTTCTTGTCTAATTGAACTTCAAGCAAACACTTCTATCGAATATTTTCATTCACATTATCACATAACCACAAGTACAAACACAACAAACACTTGTTTACCTCCTACAATTCACTTGCCAAACCTACCTACCAGTACTCCTACCAACATAAAAATGAAAGGAGCATTGATCATTGCTCTCTTCTGCAATACAGAAGCAAATTTGGTCTTCTCTGCTAGCCCTTTTGGAAGCAAAGATCTCCATAGACTGTTGCCCCAGCGATTGTTCACTCCAAGCAGCAGTGTCGATTAGGCCCAACTCTAACATTACATTCAGGTGAACTATGACATTTACACATATCTGGAAAGGTATACATTTTTGAACATTTTACAGTGTTTCTGAACATGTTCCAAACTCTGAACTCTGATCACTAACACGTTTAAGAGAGATTGCAACAAAGTGCATTGAATTGAGAAAAGAAGTTGAACACACCGCGATATACAAAAGATTAGATCACCTGATAAATCATGAATTGCAACGTGTATCATCAATCTACCTCAGATCCGACAAAAGAAACTATCAAACATCATGGACAAGGGCATGCAATGAACGAGCAGCAAGTCATGGTACACTGCCATCATTTCCATGGACAAGCAGACAAGTCATAGCAAGCACGTCATCATTTTCATGGATTCATGGATAAAAATAACAAGCAGTCCAAGAACCATCTGCCATGAGTCACTGCCATACATTCTAATCACCAATCAGTTCATGTATAAATACACTGCCATATATTAAAAAATTCTAGATCTAGCCAAATCCTACACAATCCTACATATCACAACAAAAGTAGGCCCGAATCCAACACATATTCCTACAAATTTTCATCTGATTTACATGGTCAAAAGGAGGGGAGAGGGCAAGAGGAGGGGGCAAGTTTGGCCTTACCTTCACAAGATGTCGGGCAGCTGGGACTGACGCAGCAGCGAGGGAATAGGGGGCCGGTAGCTGGCTAGGAGCGAGTCGACGACTGGCAATAGCCTGCGTGGAAGTTGGGCTCGAGGGAGTAGGGGACCAGAGCCTGTTGCGAGGGAGTTGGCGACGAGGGAGTCCAGAGGTGGCAGAGATGGCGAGCGAAACCCGCGGAGAGGTATTCCAGGATGTCGGTGATGGTCTCCCGGTAGTGTTGAAGGCATCCCGAGGTGGCGGCGCGAGGGTTTGCCCTGCTGAAGCGGTGCGCTCGGTGGAGGACCAGAGAAATGAGGGGAGAGAGCAGAAGAATTGAGGCCGATTTGGGTTTTTATGGAGTGGCATTTTGTGGGTAAATACGCCTGAACTTCATGGGCATTTTGGTAACTAAGGTCGCTCCGTGATATTGGGTGACCGCTCCAATCCTCCCCTGATCCTGATTCTCAGCAGCAGCTATTAGGCCTGGGCGTTCGGGTTACCCGATTTTTTCGGGTTGGGTAGTTCGGGTAATTCAAAATTCGGATAATGAAAACTGCTACCTGATATTAGCCTCAAAAAAACACTACCCGCAATTTCGGGTACCCGATAATTCGGGTTCGGGTATACCTGATATACCCGAATTCACAAAACTAGCAACCGCATGAATTTGCATAGAATTTCAGCAGTAATTTCGGGTTCGGTTCGTAATTCGGCACGGGTAATAAAGTGATAAGTTCAAGTGTATTTCGGGTAGTTCGTAATTCGGGTAGTTCGGCATCGGGGATATTACCCAACTACCCAAACTAATTTCGTAATCGTAATCGCTATCCGAATTTGGGATCGTACTCTGCCCGTATTTCGGTTCGGTCCGGTCCGGTAATTGGCACGGTAACGGTAGCGGTATTTTACCCACCCCTAGCAGCTATGTTTGGCTGGGCTCCAACTGCTCCGGACAAGAATTCGGGAGCTGGAGCTCTACTAAACACGGTCTTAGCCCCCTGTTTATTTTGTTTTTTTCAGTGACTTATAAGCAAAAAAACCTAAGCCTAAACAAACGGATGACTTTTGTACTGGGCTTTTAAAAAGCCAAAAGCCACTGTATAACTAAAAGCCAAAAGCCAGTTGAAAGGAGCTTTTTTTGGCTTTTGTGGGATAGAAATAACGTTTTGCCACTGAACTTCGAAAGATTTACACACAAATGCCATTGGTATATAAACCGTTGGCCGTTCGGCCATCCTCTCCTGATCCCCTCCCGATCCGTCGTCCTCCAACAAACCCCGTCGGCGACCCGCGACCCCTCCCACGACCCGCGACCCCGCCGGTGACCCACGACCCCGCTGGCCTCGTCCGCCGTCCTCCGACAAATCCCGCCGGCGACCTACGACCCCACTGGCCTCATCCGCCGTCCTCCAACAAACCCCGCCGGCGGCCCACGACCCCTCGTTATCGGATTATTATTCGGTATCTATTCGGAAAAATATCCGGATAATTTTGTATCCGTCGGATATTGTGTTTTCCGAATCCGTATCTGTATCCGACAAAAAAATATCTGAATCCGTATCCGTATCCGACAAAAAATTCGGATATCCGAGAATATGTTCCGAATTAAAACGGACGGACGGTCGGTCGGGAAATATCTGCCCCGTTTGCACCCCTAGGCAAGGCTAGTATCTTTCGTCTGAGTGGTTCAGGGTTCGAAACTTGGGGTTGTTTGATTTGATTTTTGGCCCTTTTTTTGTTTGCACACTAAAAAACATATGCACAGCCTAGCAAAATGAGTTTTTATTTTCCCCCGTTACTTTTCCCACTACGAGTACCGAAGGCCAACAATGGATAATCCAATATGAGAATAACAAAAAATATATTCTAAATTGCAAGGAAAAACTTTTATGACATGTTGTTTGATACGCTTTACGACGTGTCTACATGTTATTGACGGTCAAAAGCGTGTCTAACTTCGTGACATATTGATATGTTTTAAATATCATAGAAAAAACATTTTTACATGTATATGAACGGTTGTTGATACGCTTTTCAATGTGTCTAAATGCTATTGATGATTTAAATCGTGTCTAACTCCGTATCATTTTGAGACATTTTTAGTATCGTGTCAAAAGGCATATTTAGGTGGCTATGGGCGATTGTATGATATGTTTTACGTCATGTCTAGATGCTATTGACGATTAAAAGCGTATCTAACACCGTGTCATTTTGAGATGGTTTTAATATCATGTTAAAAAGTGTCTTTATATGTCTCTTGACAATAAAAGCATGTCTAATGCCGTGTCAAGTTGAGATGTTAACAAAATCATGTCAATAAGCGTCTTTATGTGCCCATGTAGAGACGCTTTTAACATGCGTTACTATGAAAGCGTGCCTATAGGGGGGTTTTCTTGTAGTGATTGGTGCTTAAGGAATGTGGTCAGCTTGCCTAGGAATCATTCTTGTTTGCTTATCCGCACTTACAGATTTTCTTGATGTCGAAAAACCAGTAAAGTAACAGCAGCCTGTAAATACCTGCTGGAATATTGACTTATATTATTGGAGTAATCCCCTATACATTTTCCTTGGTTACTGCAGATAAAATTCGCTTCTGTCAAATTAGCAAAGATGTATATGAATGAAAAGAGTGGCTATGGAACTTGAATATATGGGACCTCTAAACAAGGATCCAACTCTGGAGTATATGCTCCTTCAGGCTGTGAGATTTGCCTTCTAATTCATCAGTAACACATTCTAGCAAGAATTTCACAAAAAGCAAAGCGTGATCATCTGATGCATGTATGGGATACCGTGCTGATCAGATTAGCAGTTATTCTTGGCCAATGATGTTTTCCATAGATCTTATCTATTGCATCTACCTCTTGATTTCCATTCCATATTTAATTTCACAGATTTGTTTTCCTCAGGTGCTTGTATGCTCTCTGTCATTAGGAAACATTCTGGATATTTTTGGGTTACTTTTGCACAATTTTTCTGCAGTGAACTCTTGTTTTAACAAATTTATGTGTATCATTAAAATATGTACGTTTAAGCTGCGTTATCTAAATTACCAGCTCATTTTTGCAGTTTGCTGGGGGATTCGACGCAGAGACCATGGATGCATTTGAAGAGCTGAGGAATCTCGTGCATGTCAGAAACAGTACCCAATAGGAAGTAGAACCACAAGGCAATTTCATGTAGTAGTATCTGGAAGAAAGAGAAACAATTCGCTTACTCTCTCAAGAAGCATAATGCATGTTTGTGTTTGTGTTATCGATGTTTGGAGGATTGGTGTGTATGTATGTGTGTGCTAAGTCAAGAAACCAAAGGTGTTTATGTAGGAATTTTGTAGCAACCTTGCTGGAAAAAAATACAAGATGCATGAACTTATGTATATGCTTCAGTGTGTGATGGTGATTATCAGTTTGTCTCATTAATTGCCTGTCTCTTCAATCCATGCATGGTTCATACAAATGCAAGATTTTTGTAGACCCTTGCTGCAACTTGCAATTGCATACAAAATTACAAACTGGAACTCTCTTCAAATTTGCAAGGGTTTTCCAATTATAATATTTCTAATCATTTTCCATCCGTACCAACCGAATATATACATGATTTAGGGTTTGTTTGGAAAATAGAAATTTCATAGGAAACCATTCAATTCTCGCAAGAATCCGAGGCAGTCCCTGTATTCCAAACGGGCCTTTATAGCTTTGGCTGCCGCCGGTGACGGTTTCGCCGTTGCCGCCAACTATGAGAGTTGGCCAATCTTCTCCCACGCATCTACGAAGAACGAAGGGCAAGCTCTCATGGCGTGCTTGTACCCTCGGCTCGCCACCACACGCTGCAACCTCGCGGCGATAAATTTGACGCATGCGTCCTCGAGTGTTTTAATTTGCATGATGGCCTAATCGGGTTTGCTCCCTGGGGCATAGGTCCAAACGGGTTGAATACAATTAAGCCAACGGAGCAACAGATTTATAAGTGCAATGGTTAACCCAGGATTTTTAAGATGGGTGTTCGGATTTCAGAGCTAAGTTACTCGAATATGTCAATACCGTAACGCACCATTTCCCTACAAAACACCGATATAACGGTACATATATATAGTATAATAAAAATACATAAATTATAGAAATTAATAATTTTTATGAGGAAATGGACGACATAAGACGAGCATGATGACATGAATTAAACAAAGATTAATGATAATTATATATCTTATTGATCTTGCCTTTTTTTTTTGCCCCTTTTTCCTGTTAGCAAGAACCATCCACCTAAGAGGAAATTGTATGTTCCTTCCATGGAGTAAAACATAGCAAAAATTAGCATGTAAACAAATATAATAAGGGTCCAACTAACTGCTCATGGCCTAAAGCAAAGGCTGTATTTTTATACAGCATCTATTAGAAAAAATGAAGAAAGCAAATGCTAAGCTCTAGAAAGAATCGGAGCCAGAGCAGAGTAGAGCAAAGCGGAGAAAGAAAGAAAATAAGTGGAGTAGCGTGGAGTACACCTAGATATGAAGAGAGGACGATAATGATAAGTTGGATGTGTTGCTCAATTCCCAATGTTGCACTCCCTCCTGGCTGCCATGCTGCTCCCTTCATGCCGCCCGCTCGCTACCTCTGAGTTCACCGTGCCATCACTCGCTTGCTTGCAACACCTCTTTGCTTGTCCGCGCTGCCACATGCTCACCTGCACCCCGTGCCGCCTCACGTATGATTGCCATCACGTCTTGGTGCGACGTCCACTGAACGCCGCCGCCACGCGATCCGCGCCCCTGGGCCGTTACTTGCCTCGCAACTCGCACCTTCGCCCGCTCGCCACTCGAAGGTCGGAGCTGCCTCCCACACAAACAACCGCAAGATGAAAAAGAGAACAAATGTTAGGTTTTTGTTTGCATCTTTACCTCTTTGGGCCTATATGAGGAGGGCTAAGGTGAAAAAAATAGGCCTAATGTGTTGCATGAGTTGCGTATGAGATACAGGGAGTGCAGATTGAATTTATTTGCGGACATAAAAATGTAGTTTTAACCTAACTAGCAGTATATATATAATATATCTATTAAATACTTGGTATTTTATAAAAATTTTGGGTGTTCAGCTGAACACACCCATGACCTCTTTTACATCCGCCCATGTATAAGTGGTATTGAGTCTTCTCCCCTAAAGACTAATTCAATAGGTGAAGCCTCGCTCACACTTATAAATTATGATTTTTCTTTTCCCACAACCTATGTGGAACCATTCCCAACATAGCTTGCCGAGGATGCCCGCTACCATCGGTGCCTCTATCTCTGTGTACGTGCATGGCTTGTTCATGCGCATGAAGAGGCGTGGCTCCCTAACGACCTCAACCACGCACTCAAATGTGATGCCATCATCAGTTGTCGACACGGGCGGTGCCACTGACGCCTTCGCGAGGCTCGACCTTGTTCTGTCCATATGAAATCCCGAGGTAGCTTGGCTGGTGGTGAACAATGTTGAAACCGCTGTGCGCGCGTGCGAATTCCCGAGGAGCTGATCGACCAGCCTAGAGTGAAGGACGCCCTCACCTGATCCGTGTCGGCTCTAGTCATGAGCTCGAGGAACACTAAGAAGAAGCCATGGTAAGCGTTGCTGGGGTAGAAGCAGATGGCTCAGTCATAGCCACCGACGATGAAGGTGTCGGATCGAACACATCAGTTGGTGAGCATGCCCTTGGCGACGGCGCTGTAACTGTGTTTGCCTTTAGTTGTCACTGTAGTCGCGCTCGTCTTGCCTTTGGTCGTAACCGTAGCCATGACTGTCGAGCTCTGTGCTGTTCCCATGGATGTTGCTTGCTTGTGCCGACACGAGATATATATATATATATATATATATATATATATATATATATATATATATATATATATATATATATATATATATATATATATATATATATATATATATATATATATATATATATATATATATATAGGAAAATACTTTTACTCCCTGTGTAATTACACCCACCTCTAATATACCACCTAAACAAACTTGAAATACTCCTTTATCACTTTAGGTATACTCATATACTAATTATAAGATATTCTAATGTGAACCACATGAAAATATTGCAAGGGAGTGTATAGTTTTTAGCGTATTTTGAAAATACCTTTATATACGTACATAAAAAGGAGTATGTTGAAAAAAAGTACATACCACCTCTAAAAATTTGTTCATACCACCTATATAGTCTTAAATACTCGTATACTACATGTACATACTTCTCGTTATGCGAGATAATTCCTACGTTGTGAGATACGACATAGGGTGTAATTACACCCGGGAGTAGAAAAGAGGCTTCCATATATATATATATATATATATATATATATATATATATATATATATATATATATATATAAATGAAAAATACCTTTTACTCCGGATGTAATACACCCACCTCTAATATATCATCTAAACAAATTTGAAATACTACTTTATCATTTTCGGTATATTCGTATACTCATTATAAGATACTTCAATATGAATCACACGAAAAAATTGCAAGGAAGTCTATAATTTTTAACGTACTGTGAGATACTTCCTATATTGTGAGATATGATAAATGGTGTAATTACACCCAGGAGTAGAAAAGACCGAAACAGACTCGGTCAGTCGATGGGCCCAATGGACTAATTGGGCCGAGTCCAAATAGGCGGTCCAGCCCACCTGCCATCCCGCGTCACCTCCCTCGCATAGCATCGCACCACCCGGAAGGCTCGCGCCGAGAGCAGGAGAAAACCCTAGGTCGCCGCCGCTCGTCAGCGCCTCCGCCTCTGCGTGACTCCACCTCTCCTCGGGTGGGTTGGGGTGGGGTTTCCCAAAACTCACGCACGCATCCTAGGGCCGGCTGGGGATTGCGCTTCGGCCAAAACATGGAACAATCTCTGATTCATCCGGTCAACCAACGGACTCAACACCTTGTTCGGTCAGAGCAGACCGAACCAATAGTTAACAACCAATTCAATGCTTAAACAGTTCGGACTCCTCGTGTTCTATCTTCTCTGAAGTAGCAATAGCAATTCCAACAAAAGAATTATCACCTAATTAAAGTGGAAGGTAGAAATACACACCAATCTACTATTAAAGGTGTTCGATTATTTTAATGCTCCAACATATCATCACTAATTAGAAAGCCTTTTCTATATAGCAAAACAAAGCTTACTATAGCCCTGCAATATAAAAGGCAAATGATATGCTACACTGTTAACATTATTTTGTGGTGGCTAATTGCAAGAGAAAAGGCCTATGCTCTATGACGAATACTGGTAAACCTGTTCATTGGCTAGGTGGCTTATTGTATTGGGTGAGTTCTTTTGAACTGTGACTTATACCTTTTGAATTTTAGTTATTCGCGAAAAAGATTACGAAGAGCGAGACAGTCATATGAGATTTTAACCGATATAGTTGAAGTCGGTATAGTATATACTACAGTTGACAAGTAGACCTCGTCTAAAAAAATACATTGTTTAAAAATTAGTTACTGTAGCGTCGTACATAGTCATAAGTAGTTTCAAACCCACCAGTTGTCTTTGAATTAGCTTTATTGTTTTCAGCTACGATGGGGTGGGTACAGGGGGTTGTAGTTACAAATGCATACAAAACCATAAAATGCTGACATATTTGTACTTCTTAGAAGCCATCAGATTTTGTCACAACCGTAATTTTTCCAGAAAACACATAAGATAATTTGCATCGGAAATTTGAAATATGAAACTACCGCACATAAAAAGAGGGAGTGAAGGCTTCAAGTATGGGAACTAAAAGGATGCACCAGAGAACATACCTAATGGTGCATCCTAATGCACAAAACTCAAGCTCAAAAACTTGGATGAACAAAGGATCATATCTTTTCATACAGATGTATGTATTGAATAACCACAAAAAACACCAATGACATCACTTAGGAAATGCAATAATTCAGCTTCCACTGTTGCTCTTCATAATCAAATGCTATGGCAGAAAAAATGTGTTTTACCTTCTAGTTCCATTAACTTTCGTTGTACAAAAATTAAACAAAGCTTCTTAGCTCACTCGTTCCTTCGGTTTGGCTAATTCTAACACACTATCCAACAAAACACTAAGATCTACCTCCCTTGGGCTGTGTAAAATATTGGACAACTCAAAACTGATTAGCAACAATGGTAATATTTTTTTGTTTTGTTCTGGAAAGGCATACCCACTTTTTTCTTTGGCCTAATCCAATTTATCCTTCTCTTCATGTGCCTTTGTTGAATCTGCAAGGCTGCAAAGAATAAAAAGTACAAAGTGGTTTATGCTCACATATCATTTTCCCTAATTCATTAATTGCTCTGGACCCTCATAACTGGCAAGAGAGTTGTTTCAACTTGAAGTAACAACAAGAAAATAGTCATAAGCAAAATATTTCAGCATATAAAAATGCTATGTACATATAGAAATATACACTAAACAGTTCTATGAAATAATTAGAATTAAATTGTTTTTAGCGAAAGGTGGTAACATTTCCATACATTGCTGTAGTAATATCTATAAATAGGATAAAAATATATCACATCTCAGCACTAACTATAAATGAAAAAAACTGGATGTTTCCTTACAGCGAGCACACAACAATCTTCAAGCAGGCAGAAAGTAATGGTAGCCTAGTTAGTTCAGTGAATATATAAAACTTGAAGGCAATTTACAATTTTTAAGCATCGAGAAAGAAATGGCAGCATGGCTAGTTTTGGGAATATAAAACTTGAAGGCAGTAAACAAAGTAATTAGCCAACGCTAGGAAATGGTATGACAAATCAATCAGAAATCCTAGATTTCATGCAGGTAGAGTAGATGCATGATCATGAATGTAAATTTAATTGAAATAATGTTGTCTGATTCATTTAGCTATTAGAAACTACACAGCTTCCCCTACAGAAAATGCCGACCAAAAGGAATGTCCTCGATTCATTTTGCTAAAAGATATACTCTAGGATTATTGTTTGAATTCTGCATAGCTTAATCATCTAGAAAAATTTCACCTAATTCATTGTAGGCAATTCATGAAACATTCATCATGCACAATCCAAAATTGAATACAAACACTACTACAGAAATCATCATCACAGACGGTTTTCTGAACCGTCTGAATTTATGGGTCAGTCATAATCGAAGGTTATCACAGACAGTTTTCGAACCGTCTGTGGTGTAAATATCACAGACGGTTTGTAAGTAAAAACCGTCTGTGATATTGATTTCTACCCCCTAAATCTATTTCTGTTTATTGGCTAGCCTCAGGAAATGCTAGTCATGCCCTCTGAAACAAGCAGATATACATACAATTCACATCTGAACTCATTTCACATACATAAAACATCCAATTCACATCTCAATTCATTTCACAAACATAAAACATGCACTTCACATCGCACTTCATTTGACAAACATAAAACATCCATTTGACAAACATAAAACATCCATTTCACAAATAAAATAATTGAAATGAAATATAATATCCATTTACAAATATACAATTACAAAAGATGTACGATGCATTTGCAGTCAGATGGTAACATTGTATTTTTTATTGCTTTATCACTCCGGAATCGAGGGCTCGCGAAAGGAACAGATCCATAATCAACGAACTTGTCAGGTTGCACAAGCTATACTTAGATGGTGCATGATTATCATCCAAGCATTGCTTGTGCAGCCGACAAGTTCATTGATTATGGATATCTTCCTTTCCCGAGACCTCGATTCCAGAGTGATAAGAGCAATAAAAAATCATGGTGCGCAGTGGAACTGTCCTTCTAACTTTATAACTTGAGCCACCAAAAAGAACGCCAACTCTACTCGAATTCGGGAAAGGTCAGGTTGTTTCAATGCAGATGTCAGGATGAACGCAACATGTCGATAGGAATATCAATGTGCGTATATATATAACGTGATAAGTATGAAGTAATTATGGGAAAATTGACAAACTTTGGGATTGGTCATACTCGAGGAGTCGAGGAGTAGTATCATATGGTGGCAAATGTAGAAGCCACGTGTGTTACCCGGCTGCTGTTGGTGGCACTGCAAAAAATGGAATGTGTTAATTCAAGAGGCATTAATTACTACAAACTGTTGCATATGATTAATTAATGTGTAATAGCGAATACCTTAAAATCTCGAGCATGTGTCAGACCTTTGGCCCCTTGCATTGAGACACCTCCCTTTGCAATGTACATCTTGAATACCCTACATGAATCGAAAAAGTTAACCTTAGTCATTCGAAAGGAAAGAAAGAGTACAATATTGGTATGTATGGAGAAAATGTACTTACCTATCGATTACTTGGCTGACAACTGTGAAGTCCATTTTATTCTTACTTAGGGAATCAAGGTAAAATACCTTATTCCATTTTGGTAAAATTACTATTAAAATCCAATGATAGTTCTGGTTGTAGGGCATAAGTACATATTCCTTATCGCGACAAGCCAGCAGTCCTGCTGCAATGTACCTCTCGACGAAGGCTGTATCCTCATCGATGGTATACTTGGCCACTTGAATATCTACACTTCTTATCAAAAGCACCAGTTTGGGAGATCTGGAGGATCACAACCATCCATCACGCAAATTCAATGTGTACAATTCAAAGTTGTTCCCTTCCTTAAAACAATGTTATCCCACTAATCCGTTGATTACTGCAGAATTGGTTTTGGAGGATTAATTGCATCAATTATTGTAATTGCTCACCATAATCCCCTAATGCTCATCAATTTCTTGATCTAGAATTAATGATGTTTGTGATTTCATATTGGTACAATGTGGGTTCCACATACCAACCGCTTGTGATATTTAAATAACTCTGTTCCATCAATGTTGATTTCTCCTAGTGCTTAAATAAGCAATAAGCTTGTTGTTTCAAGGCTACATGTAATTTTAAATCTTCTTTGGTATACAAAGCTCCCAACAAACAAATAAGGTAGCTTTTCCGCTATCTTTATGAAATGGCTAATTGGGATAATTTTTTTTAAAACGGCTTATCAGCATTTGATTCATCCGTATAAATACTTGCGCTAGGACTAAATACCATCAACCATAGTTAAAAAGAACCCACCCTAGATCTAAGGGATTGGGTTCCCAAGTTGGGCATAGGCTGAGTAAGGCATATATTAGGCTTGGGTTGGGCCAAATTTAGGTAGGCTTAAACTAGACTATAGACAAGCCTAGGTTATAATCGACAAAGCTCAGGTTGCACTATAGCATCTACATTTGAATTTATTAAATGGCCGGGTTTTTTAGTTTAAAGTTGATTTATGTTTGTATTGTTTACAGTAACTAGTTTTTAAACAATGTATTTTTAAGACAGGATCAATAATTAATTTATAGTAAAAAGTATACTGAGTTTAGCTATACTGGTCAAAATCATATGCGACTATTTCCCTATGCTTATTGCCTCTCATGAACAGCCAGAATTCAAATATTTAAACCCTAAGTCACAAACTGTCAGTCCAAAAGAACTCACCCATGTTTCTCCCTTGTGTGCATGTTATATCCCTTCCTTACTTTTTTTTGCCGTCATAGGAAGACCGAAGACACACAAACCACCATGCGTGCAACACGCGCACACATCAGTACGCTCTTTACCACATACCTACGAAGATATAGGACGGAATAAAAAAAGAGAATACCTACTAGAAACTAGGTACCGAGAACTGGGAAGTTGTAGTTGTACTACTCTAGTACTCCACCCACCAGGTTTAAATTTTCGTTCTCACCTATTATGCATACTTCGGTATGAATATTGTGAGGACACGGATTTATCTTTGGATTCCATCAGTCTAGGCGTATACTAAAGAGGGCGCACTCGCATGTGTGTTTGTGTGCACGTCTTTCTTGTAATTGCAAAAAAGAGAGGAACTAGGTATGTTTCTAATTAAGAAGACAATAGGCACCAAATTAGCGTCGAGAAGGACTTGAACTTAGATGGTGGAAGTGTATATCTACACCACACATTAATTGAACTAGGCTCAATTCCTTACATAAGGTAAGGATAATATGCAGACTTACAAAATTCCTACTAAAACACACCCGCGTGTGTGTAAAAGTTGGCACCAGAATTTAAACCCTAGTAGGTGGAATCGTACACTTACAACTACACTCCAACTAAGATGTGGTTTCGCTTGTTACTTTCTTTTGACCCAAAAATTCTATAAAAAGATAAAAAAAAATAGCCTATACAATATACACAACAACACATGGGGTTATTATAGATGATTCGTAATCCTCATCGGAGACGGTTTCTGAACCATCTGATTTATTGCGTTAGTGATAACAGGTAGTTATCACAGATGACTCCCAAACCGCTTATAATAAGTCACAATACAAACAGTTTTTAAAATAACCGTAGGCGCCCAAACTTTCTGGAGTGCCCACAGAAAGTAGGCGCTAGAGGATCACACGTGACATCTCTTTGCAACATTAAGGCTCACATGCAATACAATGATTTTTAATTAGTTTTCATCTTTAATCAATTAACATAATCAGCATTTTAACCATAATCATCATCAACATTCTAACATAAACATTGTCTTCATTCTATTAAAAAAATATATGAGGAATTTAAGAACGAGCATATTCATATTAATCAACGTGGCAAGTATTTATTATCAAATTTAGGTACTCGAATATTATTCTACCATGCACTTGTATTTCTAGTTACGACGCACAGTCTGACTCGAAGAAGGCAATACACCTGTTGTTACTTCTCCTACAGTAAACACCCAATCTCAAAATATGCTACAGTGGAGAGAAGCATTGAGTTAGAAAGAGGAGGTAGGGGTGTAAACGGAGCGGATATTTCCCGACTGACCGTCCGTCTGTTTTAATTCGGATATAATTCAGAGCATTTTCTCGGATATCTGAAATTTTTGTCGGATACGGATTCGGATATTTTTTGTTGGATACGGATACGGATTCGGAACATATATTATCCGACGAATACGGAATTATCCGGATAATTTTCCGGATAGTTACCGAATTATTATCCGGTTACTATCCGGATAACGCAACGCCCAGCCCAATCCATCCGACTGACCAGCGTAGCGTGGCCCACCCTAACCCTAATCTCTGGCATTCTGGCAACCAGCGCCGAGCCGACTGCCGAGTGCCGAGTGACAGCGAAGAAGCGAGCGGAGCGGCGGCGCCGCCCAAAATTCAGATCGAGACCGGCACCGCCTCTCCGCCTCCGCAGACCGGCGCCACCTCTCCGCCATCTCCGTCCTCGCAGATCGGCGCCGCCTCTCCGCCCCCGCAGACTGGCGCCGCCTCTCCGCCATCTCTGTCCCCGCAGACCGACGCCCTCCTCCGCCTCGCAGACCAAGACCGCTCTCGCCTCGCAGACCGGAGCCGCGCCGCCCTTCGCCCCATGGACCAAAGACCGCGCTTCCACTAACGCCGCCATCAGCTCCCGCCTCTCCTTTGGAGTCCCGACGGCATGTGAGTTGCTTTGTAATGTAGATCTTTATCGCTTTTGCTTATGGGTAATGCAAGATGAGTAGATGACCATAGATAACAATGATCAGTTAAGAACAAAAGATGATGGAAATATGAGAGGAATTGTATTAGGAGCCTTATGCTGCCCTCTTTCTCTCTTTCTGGCAGACTTGCCTCCAACAATGACATGAGTCTTTTGTGCGAAGGATGAACTTGAGGGCATTTTTGGATGATTTAATCACCATAAGTGTATCTTGGCCCAAATTTTGGCAGGTCCCTGTTACAGGTTCATCTTGTACTTAATTTTCTTGATTCTCTTATGCACTGGACCTAATTTTGGCATCTTAAGTCTTAACTATGGTGCATTTCTATCAGTCTTATGATGTTCATATTGAGGATAAAATTGCTCTGTGTTTGATTGGTTAAAAGCATGGGGAAGCTCTGTGTACTAATCTAGCATTCCATTCCATACAGCAGGCACTGAAACTAGCTCTGTGTAACTACTAACTAGCAAGGGGAAGCTCTGTGTAACTAGCTCTGTGTTGATCTGTTGGCTTGCACAAACACTGAAACACAACAGAGAAGTAATGAAGTAAAATTGAGCAGGATATAGTGTAGGACTGATTAAGTGATTATCCAACAGAGAACTTTGCAATTTAGCTTAAAACTAGTATTCCTCTTTTGAGGTTGTGTTGATAAGTTTACCTTCCTCTTTATAATTCATTGCGTTATGTTTTCTGGCTTACCATCCAATGTCAAAATCACTGTATATCCAATGTTGTAGGATATTGATAATTTGAGATAGCTGCTGCAAGTGGAAGTGCGAGCATTTGTGCAAGCACAGGAGCATCCCCTGCTGGCACTTCCACAGCAGTTGGCACGGGCCACTCGACGCCAACACCATTGTCACCGACGCCCGTGCATTGACAACCACAGCCATGGGAGGTGAAGAACATGTGGTTGTTGATATGGATGAAGCGACTTGCACCGGAGAAGTTGAGCCTGCTGAGAAGAAGCAGAAGAGGTGCACATCAAAGGTTTGGGACCATTTTACTAAATATACAGTGACTGTTGACACACCAAAGGGTGGAAAAGGAGAAACAACTTTGGGCACAGTGTCATAAATGTCCTCATAAAGCTCGATGTGAGACCTCAAGGGGCACGAAGGCTTTGGGGAATCATTTGCTAAAGCATGCCGTAAAGCAAGGCCAGCAACAACTCCAATATGAGAAGGGTGATGAAGATAGTGCAGCTGTTCAGATATTCAGGTATGATGTTGCAGCTAGCCTCAAGAAGTTCTATGTGGCAATGGTTATGCACGAATATCCATTTTGTATGGTAGAGCATGAGTACTTCATTGATTTTATCAAGTCTCTACGTCCTGGTTTTTCATTCAAGTCTCGCATAACCACTAGGAAAGAGATATTAGAAATGTTTGGAGATGAAAAGAAAAGGTTATATGACCAATTAAAATCTCTTTCTTGTCGATTTTCTGCAACTATGGACATGTCGACATCTAATCAAAATAAAGGTTATATGTGCATCACTGTGCATTGGATTGATGATAATTGGCAAATGCAAAAAAGAATAATTAAATTCATTCATGTCAAAGGGAATCATACAGGAAGTAATCTAGCAACTGAGTTTATCAAGGGTGTCATGTCTTGGAATATTGAGAAGAAGTTATTTGCTCTCACTCTAGACAATGCATCATCCAATGATAAATGTGTTAGAGAAGTTGTGATAGAGCTGCATAAGCATTCTCCCTTGATCTGTGATGGTGCCTTTTTTCATGTGAGATGTTATGTCACATACTAAACCTTGTTGCCCAAGATGGCTTGAAAGTTATTGCATCTTCAGTCCAAAATATTAGAGCTACTGTTGTTATTGTGAAGAATTCTCCATTGCAATGGGAGGAATTTCAAAAGTGTGCAATAGAATGTGACTTAGATAATACATTTGGTCTTCCATTGGATGTGCCTACAAGGTGGAACTCAACATATGAAATGTTGTCACAAGCTATTTATTACAGGAGGGCTTTTGATAGGCTATTGTACTTGAATGAGGGTAAGTACGATAAGTGTGCTCCATCAAATGAAGAATGGGATATGGCAGAATCATTATGCAAGTGTTTGCAGAAATTTCATGATGCTACCAAGCTATTTTCTGGAAATCAATATCCAACAGCAAACTTGTTTTGGTGGAAATTTTGTGAAATTAAGTTAGCACTTGCAGATTGGTGTGAAAGTGCAGATGTTACTATTTCTTCTATGGCAGAGGCTATGAAAGCCAAATATGATAAGTATTGGGATAAGTCCAACATAGCTCTCGCTGTGGCATGCTTTCTTGATCCTAGATATAAGAAAAAGCTTGTGGAGTATTTCATGGGGAGGATTTATCATGAGGGGGCTGCCCATGAAGTTAGTCGCTTTATGGATGTTGTGACCAAATTATTCCAAGCTTACATGTCCAATACATCTAAAGCTTTGAAGCCTGACCCTCCTCAAGGACCTTCTCAGCCACTTGGTGATCCTGACTTGGGTCTTGATGACATTGAATAGTTCTTGTATGAGGATGTCACTACAACACATGGTAGTATAAATGAACTTGAGGTATACATGCAAGAGAAACCAATTCGGTGGGTTGATCCTACGGGTAAGGGTGCACAGTTTGACATATTGTCATGGTGGAACACACACCAAGGGAAGTTTCCTGTTCTCTCACGACTAGCTCGTGATGTGCTAGCTATTCAAGTGTCAACTGTTGCTTCAGAGTCGGCTTTTAGTACTGGTGGCCGTGTTATTGATCTATTTCATAGTCGATTAGAGCCCGAGATGGTTGAGGCTCTAATATGTACAAAAGATTGGATATCTTCATCTAGGAAAGGTAAATGATAAGTCATTTAATTCACCAATTGCACCGCTTACAACTTTTTTTTATTAACCTTGTGTTATTTTTGAATTTTAGATTCAAAGGATAAGATATCATCACTTATTGATGAGTTGGCTTTGGAGCTAGATGATAAAGAATGTGCTACCACAAACATAAATGAGAAGGTTTGATAATGTGCTACCACAAACATAAATGAGAAGGTTTGATAATTCTACACATACATACATGGTTACTGCTTCTCTAGTTTGATGCTTATTTACTTTCAATAAGTCAATGACATACTGACAGGACAGTGAGTAGAACCGAACTATACAAGTATTAATTTTGGGTTTCTATTCTTCATTTAATAATTTTGGATTCCAATTGATATTTTATTGTAGGACGAGATAATGACCGAGGTTGAGCTCCACTGAAACATGGTTAGAGATGGCTCACTGGCTCGTTGTTGGCTTTTTGCTAGACAAGATTAACGTTGTGGACTTATCATGTGATGTAAATGTAATGAACTAGTGATGCACTAGACTAATTTATGAGCAATTCGTACTTTTGAACTATGTTGCATGTAGCTAGTTAGCTACTAGTCTACTATTTATTTAACTAGCCTCTACAATTTACTTGCTAGTTGTTACTTTGCTGGTTAGAATTTACTAGTTGCTTAATTTGTCTCTATCATCATGTAAAATTTGCTTCCGCGCATTATCCGACTAAATATTCGTGACCGAGACTAACCGTATCCGGAGCGGCATGTATTCGATCTGTATTCGTGACCGAGAATATCTGCATTCGTATTCGTATCCGGTATTATCCGTATCCGACTCTGACAAAAAATATGGAAAAGGATACGAGATGAGCAATATTCATCCGTATCTGATCCATTTTCATCCCTAAGACGAGGCATTAGAGGCCGGTTTCTCCCGCCGCCGCTGCGCCATTTGCCTTGTGCGTTGCCGCCTCAACTTGGCTGGCAAAATTGCAAATTGCAGTGAGGAATGGAAGCTCCCAAATAGCTACCGCTTCCGGTGGAAGAAGACGCATCTCACGGCTCTAGTTGTGGAGGATGCCATTCAGGAATATGAGTGAACGTACGTTGCTTCAGAAGACTTCAGACTCAGTTCAGAGTGCTTCCCAAACTGAAGAAACGAAAGCGTCGAACAAAACATAGTACCTCCTCCAACTAGTGAATTGTGCATCTGCGATACCATCAAGGCCAAGAAAGTTGATACCATACACACAACTCTGGAGCCATACTAATCTGCCCAGAGAAACACAAGAGCAGCGCGTTGCTTAAGATAGTCTTGAGGGAGAAAAAGGCATTGCTGCATTACTCCAGCCATTGTAGCAGCCAAACGATTTAGCAAGATGTAAATAGCAGATATGACATAACACACACCATTTGTAAGGAATCGGAAATTCTTCGATCTCACTGACGGACCTTTATTACACAAGTGGCTGTCAACAACAAACCACCTAGATCCATAAGGGGAAAAACTAACGGACAGTCGTGCTACGAAAAGTGCCATTCATGCAGAATCCTATCAAAAATTTGACAAAAGAAACCTATTGGAAATTCTGGTACAAGGGATTTCCAACTCTAGGATTGCTAACAAGATCACCAAGTTTCACAATTGTTGCTTGTGCAACAGTACGCCAGTCTCTGAAGGCTGCTGTCTTCTCATAGCTCGCAAGTCCATGTGCCTAGAAATGTAATTGAGAAAACAGAACCAGGTTAGGAAGAACTGGGAGGAAACACAAGAGGAATCAGTTAATGCAGAATAAAAGAATTATCAGACACTGGACTTTGCTATTCAGTATTTAGTAGGCTTAAAAGATGAAAGATAAAAAGGATGCTAGTTTAGAGGGCATTGACAGATGCTAGATGTGGGTTTACTGGAGAGTGCAGGCATACTGAAGCAAGCTAAGATATCTATAATATCTGAATATGGAAACATGTAGTTTTGCCCAGCTTGGATTCTCTGCCACATCTCCTGTTCCGGCTTCAAGCCTTCAACCTTCAGCTCAGTGACACAGCTCAGATTTCTTGTTTCTTCACAATTTTCTAGTGGTGAAAGATCTGACTAATTTGTCTGAGAGAGAGAGAGAGAGACAGAGAGACAGATTCTCCACTCACATTCTCAAGCTAATTTCATCATCACTATATCTAAACTCAGTAGGAACTAGAATTAAACCTGTTTATCTTCCAAGAGACCAAGAAACATTACTAGCAGCAAACACTAGAAATTGGGTGGAAAACCACTAAAATACTACTTCCATTGAAAAAAAAGCATGACTTAAAGCCTTCGACAAGGCATTCTCCTACTAAAGTAGAAAAGTGCAGTCAGAATAACATGGCAAGGTCTTGACAGAGCGACACTGACAGTTTATTACCAAAATCTGATTGCCCCAGGTTACTTTATATGAATGCAAACACGACATAGTACATTTAGCCAAAATAGACAGGCCAAGAATGCAACTCAAAGAAAGCGTCCTAAACTCCCGTTACCTTTACCTTATATGGAGACTCTTTCCTCCCTTGAATCAAACTCAGCGAAGTTTCTCCTTCACAGAATACTTCTTGGCAGCATCCCGTACATTTTCGATATACCCTTCAATTGGTGGTGTGAGTGTTGCCATGTACCGGTTTGCAGGGAATGGTGCCATGTCAGGAACCACAGCAGCAGCTTGCAACTTCTCAGGGAGTGCAGCGATGGCCTCCTTCTTGAGCCTAAGAAGTGCTGATTCTGCAGTTTGCCGTGCACGGTGCCGTCGCATTAGCACACGGCTGTATTCCTTGGCAAGTCGCCGACCATCTTCGACTGTCAGCTCATATTTAGGGATTGCTTCCTCATCAACCAGACCAAGACTGATATAGTCAAGACCCGGCGGACCCATCAGCACACGGCCGCCATCACCTCCACCGGTACCTTTGGATTTGGCTTTAGCCTTGGCCATATCAAGTTCACGTTGCCGGTCCTTGGAGATGAGTCCAAGCTCCTCACGTTTCGCCTCACGAAGGCGCTCCTTGGGAGACAGGTGGCGTAGGGGGGTCGGGGCACTAAGACAAGACTCTGCAATCTGAGTAATACGCTCAATGGCCTCACGACGACCACGGCCACTGCCACCACTCCCACCAGTGGAAGGCGCACCGCCCTTCTTTGCTCCAATGGAGGAACGCTTCAAAGGCTGGCCAGACTTGAGTTTACCCTTGCCCTTGGCTGTGCCACTCACTGGTGCACGCTGTTGAAGCTGGTGATGCCAGCTGGTCATACCAGATGCCAATGCCGGGCTCACCGCGAGTGTCTTGAAAAGACGCCGAAACATGGTACTCGGTGCACTTGAAGCCATTGGACCGCCTTGGCTGCACAAATCAGCAGTATATAAGTCAATGGCGGATCCAAGAATTTCGAAATGGGTATTCGAAGTTACAAAAATATTGTTCAATAAAAAATGTAAAGGTCCATAATAGCAAAAATTAAAGTATAATTGTTCGTACTACAGACAACAACTGAAATAATACAAAGAAATTATAAAATAATTAAGAACCAAATATTAACGCGGCGACGCTTCCCTTAAATCCCATCAGCAAGACTGGAAACATCAGTAAACATAAAAGATTTCACACTACAAAGGCATCTTAGGCTCTTAGAACTAGGAGAATTACAAATTTACTAATCAGATCTTAAATAGAATATCATATTTTAATACATGCATCGGATTAGATCAGATCCTAGGAACATAGCATTAACTGTGGATCATAGTTCTGCAGCAAGTAGGCTAAAACTAAACTCGGTTTGCTAGCTGTAGATGAACCAAACAGCAAACCATAAGCACAGTTCACAGACTAAAAGCGCTCAAATGACTAAAAGGCAGTATAGCTTGGAGAAATGTAGTCAGTAAAATTGCAAATTGGGTCCTGTAAACAAAAATGTCTTAAGTTGCTTGGTTTCACCAATTTACTATATATCAAAAACTAACCAGGGAAAATTTTCCAGGATTTTTCTAACCGGACATGATGATAAGCACTACAGGTGGAACACAATACACTACAGGCAAGCATGTTGCTAAATGCTAGCCAATCAATCTACCACATGTTTCCCAAATGAGTCCTGAAAGTGCGAAATTAACTTTGTATTTGTCAGCTTCTGCTCCCTTTTAATCTTGAATTTGTAACATTGGATTCTTCGAATACTTTGTGACTACCGGATAATGCATGGGTCATACGGATCTTAACTCACAATGTTTACTTCATTCGCTATATTAACATATTGATTTCTATGTTCTAACATCAAATCCTAACAAACAACCGTAACAACAAATTCTGATTGGGAAAAAGATGAACTCTGCGATCTCAAGTGTAGAACAGATCGAGACGCGTGCGCTCACCGCAGCAGCCCCGCAACCTGAGCACGCGCAGGCGCCTGAACGGCAGGAGCGAGAGCGGCGCCGGATCGCGCTTAGGCCCAACGCCGGCAGCCACAACCTTGAGCGAGGTGAGGAGGCGCAGGATCCGGCGGAGCTGCTCGAGCGCCGCGGTGGTCGAAGAGGTCGGCGAGACGACGGCGTAGGCGCGCCGCGCGGAGGTAGTCGATCAGCGCCGGCGCCAGTGTGAGGCCGAGAGAGTTAGGGTTGTCTCGTGACTCGGGCCTGTTTGGTTGAGGCCTCCCTGTAAATGCTCGCCAGCAACACATCCCGACCCAAGCATCCAAAATCGAACGCTCGGGATGTATGCTCGACCAGCAGCTTTTTCAGACCTCCAACCAAACAGCTCTCTGTCGGCGAGATTGAGGGCTGTTTGGTTGAGGCCTCAGCAAATGCTCGCCAGTAACACATCGACCCTGTGCATCCAAAATCGAACGCTGGGATGCATGCTCGACCAGTAGCTTTTTCCACCTCCAACCAAACAGCCCCGAGAGCGGGAGAGATAAGGAGGCCGAGGCGACTGGGCTGTTTGGGCGTGGGAGACCGGGCGCATTGGGCCGTTCGCGCGTGGGAGGTAAGGGTTGGCCTGAGCTCTTTTTCTCTTCAAATTCTTTCATTTAAACCCAATTACTATATATATATATATATATATATATATATATATATATATATATATATATATATATATATATATATATATTTATATTTATTTATATCTAATGTATAGCAGATTTTTTGCAAAAATTTTAGGTATTCAGTTGAATACCCATGAATTACTATAGATCTGCCTCGATATAAGTAGGTTACATTTTGCATCTCTCTTAGTGAAATGGCGAGCATTTCATACAGGCAGCTAATCCCAAAATCATGTAATGTAACCAACTTCTAAATCCATCGCAATGCTAGCAAAGTACTGGAACAAAATCATCAATGCTTTAGGTTCAGTCCATTTTTCCAGAACGAACAAAGATAAGTGGACATGTAGTTTACATTATTTGGGAAGAAATCGCAGGTAGGATGTTGCAGCGGCAGACTTGAAGCTGAACCCCCAAAATTTTTGGAAAATAAACCGCACCTGCACCTTGGGAACCAGGGGCGGACCTAACGTAGGACATGGGGGTTCAGTTGAACCCCCAAAAATATGGAAAAATAAACTGCACTGGTAATCCACAACGCAGCAAGCAAATCCACCACAAACTCCATGTACTGGACTATCCATCCCAGAAAGGAATATTTGGATGAGATTGCTCACAGAAAAGAAAAGATCCTCAGGACAAAGCTCACTCTTAGAACAATCCAAGCAAGCTAGGGCTTCCTTACCAGCGAAAGAAGAGATCAATCCGGCAGAGCGGAGGACGACGACGACGCCTAGGAGAGAAGAATTCCTTCGCTTGAAGGGTTAAATGACGTTGGCGTGAGAATTTGAGACAAACGGCGAAGCAATAGCCGCCACCACCGCCGTCGCGACGAGATATGGAGAAGAGTTCAAGGAAGAGGATGGGTTGGAACCTGGAACTAGAGATGAGAGAGGTTTGGGATTGGGCTGTGAGGACTACGGATTTGGGGAGGAGGAGGATAGAATGTTGACGATGGCCTGTCACTTGCACCGAACATTGAGAGAGATGTAGTCTAGGGTTCGTGTGGAATAAGAAGAGAGACTCAAGGCCCGCATGTCATGCATGTTACTTTGCACTGGCCACTACATCGCTCGGCTATCAGGTTCATTAATTTTGCCGCAGTGCACGCACGCGCTTCCGTATTGTATACTTGGTTTAGATAAATAGAAAAGATCTTAAATTATTAGTATTAATTTGTATAGAACTTTTAGACCGCCTATTCAGCCCTCTCTAATCGGCCTCCTCGATCTTATAGTGAGTCATTTGCGGAACTACCGTAATTATAAAATGCATTAGTATATGAGAGCGTAATTTCAAATGCATACCTCTTTGATTTCACCTTTCCATCCAAATGAGACTAAACATAAATAAACTTAAACAAGCATATTAGTCTTATATATACATTTGTCATTATCACCAAAACATTATAAAAGTATTTGTCATTAATATCAAAAATATCATAATGGCATTTGTTATTAACACCAAAACCAACTTAAACGGAGCTTTATCTTTCAGCGGACCGTGAGGACCAGCTGTTGACTGTTGGCGCAAGGGAGCAGCGAGCAGGCCGAGAAAAATCAGTGTCAAGCAAGGGAAGAAAAGTAGAAATAGCAACGGGAAAAGAGCTGGGGAAAAAGGCAGGAGGAGATCGTGTCTTTCTCGCTCCTCGCTTGGGTAACGATTTGATTTTCTCTATGTTTGTTAATTTAATTAGAGATTAGAGTTGAGACTAGAGAGAAAGTGAAAAGTATTCATTATGGAAAAGACTAGTATATCGGCTAATCTGCTATATTGTTCTCCTATAATTTTGGGTATTGTATGAGAGTAATTTAAAAATGTTATCTACTAGATAATTGTAGAGAAATTCGATAGTTTTCTATACAATATTTATTTATGTTGATTAGATAAATATATTTTAAGTTATGAATTTTGTAATCCGACTATCTGGTAAATTTATCATCTTCTAGTACCATATATTAATCTGTAGATTAAAATTACTAGATAGAATATTGGATGATTTATCTACATGAAAGATGTAGATAATTAAGGGTTCTAGAGATCCCATGAACATGATCTTAAATCCAGATAGTTTCTTAGAAATATCTAGATATTTTAGATGCTTTATTCGAAATAATTTGATGGTGCCAATTGTCATAAATCTAGTGGTCACAAGAATCTATATAATCCTTTCAATCCAAAATATACATCATTTGGGAGAGTTGGTTTGGTTTATAAATATTTATATTTTATTTTTCGGAAGCAATATGTTCATCAAAGTGTCCATGTTAATTGTTATTCTTAGAGAGGGGTAAATCATAAATAGAGACAACATATGTCAAAAACAAAAATATGTACTGCTTCTTTTTCTATGTGTGTGAAAAACACCATTTAATATGCTAACATAGAAAATAAGAAAAAAGAGAAGTGAGTTAAAGTTAATATCTATGAGAGACCATGTGGAGGTCATCCCGTGTGAATGATGAGTAATTGACATCGGTTTAGGAAAGTCGAGTTTGGTTTGGGTGGTTCGGACCATGTCGTTGCGTGATGCAATGGACTCGGTCGGACTTGGTCAAACTTAGTCGTATGGGTTTAGGATGCATATTCCTTTGATTCGACAGGTTTGGACTTCATCATGGGTAAGCATGATGTGTTTATGATATTTACGCTTTCATGTATCGAGCAGTGCTATTTAACGTGTTTCTTGTCTATGTGACTGCAGTACGTCGAGACGGAGTTGTGGTGAGACACGGAGGACTGGACTAGGCGCAGGTGGCGCTGAGGTCAGAACAGTCAGGAGGTGTCGAAGACGACGTGGACTCGAGGTGGTTGCGAGGCGTGCGAGGCAAGGAGCGCGGAAGCTTCCCGGAAGGTGCAGGAGGGGCGAATCGGGAATTTCGCGAGGCTGCACAAGTGGGAGACGGTTCCGTTCGGGTATAGCAGGCGTAACGGGTTGGAGACCCGTTAGCCAAGGCTATAAATAGGTGGAGGGGCTGCATGCCCTCAACATGGATTCTAGAGAGAATTAGGGTTTCATTTGAGTCAAAAGAGGCTTTGGAGGTTGTTTTCTCCTTTGCTCTTTAGTGGGTGAGAGTGGTTGGAGAGGCAGAGAGTGTCCCCTGGTTGTCTCCTTGTAGTGTTCTGAGTGTGTGTTCCTCCCAAGAACCATGTAGTTCTTGGTGTTCTTGAGGATTGAGAGGGAGAGGAGGAGCTGTGTCTACTTGTAATCATTCCTCATGTCCTAATGTCCATGCGTATCGGGACTCCTTGTAATCCTTTTGCTTCAATGATTGAAATCTGAAATTTCCTCTCGTGCTCTTCTCTGTTCTTCGTTCTTCTCTTATGTGATTTCTTGATTTTGTGAGTTTCGAGTTGATTCTTGTTGGGAAGGCCCAAAATGGGTTGCTATGACATGGAAGATGCTCAAAAGCCATTTGGCTAGTTAATCCTCAGAGCAAACAAAGTTTAATTTCAGTTATTCTTTTTGAGCCTCCTCTGTTCATCATTTCCTTCTTCTAGGGTTTTGTTGTTTCTCGGGTTCCCCTTCATGAGATGGCCTGATTTTTGGTATGAGAAGTCCCTTAGGTATTGCTAACTTATCTGCAAAAGCTCATAACCAAAGACTCAAGGATTGAGTGGGAATTTAAAATTTAGTGTTGTCTCTGTACTTTCTCTAGTTCTTGGTCAATCTCTGAATTTTGTGAGTTCTTGTTGATTTCTTGTGTTGTTTGGAGCCCCCATTTTATTTAGATTATGTTCTTGGTATCTTTGTCTGAAAAGAAAAGAAGCATTTCTCTTATTCTCTTGAATTCGGCAAAAATATGAAATATTAGGATTCCTTTTCATTGCTGTCGGCTGGCTGCTTGCAGCTACTGTTCGGCCTTCTCAGGTGCAGTACGACAGTGATTTTCTAGTTTCAGTGAACTTCAGTTCTTCCCTTCGGCTTCAGTTCAAATCTTCGGCTGCAGCCTATTAGCAATTTGTTTATGGTTGTCTCGGCAGCCAAGATTGTATTGCTCTCTAGCATTCGGCCAGTCCTAATGCTTGGCAGTAATGCCTGAACTTCTTGTCACAATTCTCATGGATTCTGTTGGATCTTTCGGTTGTAATGTCTCATGGATCTTTGAAGCCGAATCAGTTTTTTTTAAAGCAAGCATTTCCTCCTGTAGCTCCAGATTTCATTCCGATTGAAGCATCTAGCCATCTTGTGTTATTTGGCTTTCTTTTCTTCTTTTTCTTGATTTTCAACCTCTCTGCATGCGATCCAGACGGCGTTATTTTCAGCTGAATTTTTTACTGGTTAAACTTTGATTTAGACTGAATTTTTTTAGTGTCGCATGCGTTCCAGTTTTCAGCAAAATTAATTTTCTGTGAGTTGTTTTGTTCTGCATCTTATTAGAAAATCAGTGTACGAATTCTCGAGGGCGACTTTGAAGAAAACGACATTCACCCCCCCTCTGTCGCCATTTCGGTCCTACAATTGGTATCAGAGCCGGTTAGCTCTTCTTCATAGATCTTAACCGGTCTCAAGAGCCATGGCGACGGACAAGTACTTGACCAAGCCGCCCATTTTCGATGGCATCGAGTACCACTTCTGGAAGAGCCGAATGGAGACATACATCCAGGCTCCGGGGTACGCTATCTGGCGCAAGGTCAAGGTCTGGTTTGTTGTTCCTACCGATGAGAACATCAATGCTGGGAATATGCATGATGTTGAGGCAAACGCTAAGGCAAGGAACATCATTATCCAGGGCCTGAGTCGTAGCGAGTTCGATCGCATCTCCCACCTGTCGTCCGCCTACGATATCTGGGTGACCCTCGACGCATACCATGAGGGCACCACCCAGATCAAGATGGTTCGACAGGACCAGTTCAAGAGAGAATACAACAAATTCGAGATGCTTGCTGGTGAGTCCCTAGATGAGTGCTTCGCGCGTTTCCACAAAATCTTGAGCAACCTCCGAGCGGTCGGTCTCACATACCCCGACTCGGACAACGCTCGTCAGATGCTCGCGGTACTTGATCTGCGGGTTTGGGAGATGAAAGTGACCACCATCAAAGACACGACAGACCTCTCGACCTTGACTCTTGACGCGCTGTACTCTCACCTCAAGACTCACGAGATTGATGTTGTCTCTCGTAGGTCGAAGTCACAGTCGATGGCTTTGGTCACCGATCCCGTTTCTTCTTCTGGTCCTTCTTCTGACTCGATTTCTGGTTTCTCCCTTGCTGCTCTCTATGACGTAACCGATGATCAGTTAGAGCAGCTCGAGGATGAGCAACTGGCCCTCCTAGCTCGGAAGTTTTCCCATGCTTAAAAGAGGAGGAGGGACAGAAAGAGGGGAGGACCCGTGATTTGCTTCGAGTGTGGTGGCCCCAACCACATTCGGGCAAACTGCCCCAAACTGGAGAAAGGGAAAGCTGACTATGGCGGTTCGGGCAAGAACGACTACACCGACAAGAACCGCAACAAGAAGCCTCCAGTCCATGCCCAAGGCAAGAAGAAGTTCCGCGACTTTGGGAAAGCCAAGAAGCTCTTCCACCGCGTCCTCACGCGTTCGATGACCTCGACTCAGCGAGGTGGATTCGTTCGAGGATTTGAATTCCGGGAGATACGCTCCTTATCCCTAAAACCGGGCTCGCGTCGACTCGACGGCTCATCCCAATTCGAGGAATTCTGCCTCACCTCCCCGAGCCCTATAAGTAGCCCCTCGAACCCACCGTCCGGCACCCTCCATCTCTCCTCCGGGCCTTGAGGCGCCGCGGCCAGAGCTTCTCTCTCGCGAGCCCGCCAAGGGATGGAGCGACGACGATGGGACGGGTGACCAACCGTCCCGTGCGGCCGTCTGTCGCGGGCCCCTTGTCATCGGGGCCCCACCCGTCGTCGCCGTCGACAAGTGGGTCGGATCGATGGACCGGATGAGGTCAGCGGAAGATCCCAAGAGCGGCGACTTCTCCCAAGATGTGCTTCATTGCCCTCGAGGGCGAACTCGGCGACATCGAAGTGTATCCTCGACCTCTCTGACGAGGTATGTCCCACCGTACGACCAGCTCAATCATGCTTTTCTTAAGCTAGGTGGTTTTCATGCTAGAGCTAGTGCATTGGCTAGGTGCCACTGATCTTTTAAAATAAAATAAAATGTGAAAGTTGGTTTAGATTAGGTGGATGGTTGGTTTAGCTTGGTGCAGTTCGCACGAGATCTTGTTAAGTGTATGTTCCACCCTAGTCAATTAAGGACCGACGCTTGTGTTTGTCAGTGAGCATTAACAGTACAACCACAAGTCTATATGGGTACGACCTAGCCGACTAACTTATGATAGTCTAGTTTAGGTGCCACCAGTGGAAAGTGGGTGCCGAGGATGGACTGGTTATTCACGGTGAGGGACAGTTCTTTGTACTCATATGGCGCAAGAGGGGCTTGGTTGGGCGGTTAGCCTACTGCGGTGAAACCTCGTGGGTGGTATCTAGAGTTTGAGAAGGAAGTAGATAGATTGTCACTAGAGATTATTGCTCTTACATCTAAAATATTTAGTAGTAATTGAATTTTAAAATGTTGCTGCAAAAGAACCATATAGCCTCTAGTGATGATTGTGATACATGCTCGCTTTCGAAGATCATGAAGCTCAAGAAGGGTGATATGGAGAAATTAAGGACCTCGCATGATAGTTTGTCCTCCGAGCTTGATATTGTTAAGGTGGAGAATGTTAGTCCGTTGCCGCTCCCAACAACCGGCACGGCTCGCTCGGGACTCGCGTCGGGATGATAAAGACGCAAGAAGGTGCGGCGCTGATCCGCCACCGTCATGTAACCATCCCGTGCTTCACCACTTGTGATTGTTCGCGACATCATGTAAAGGAGCAAGAAGAACTCGAGGAAGAACCTAAAGAAGAACTGAAGAAGAACCAGAGGAGGACCAAGAACGCATCTTTCTGAGGATTAGTAGCCTTTAGAGTCGGTAGTGAGCTAGAGATGAGTAGGATGCTCAGCGTCGACTATATGAGCAGGAAGAGGAAGTTTCAAGCACGGCGGAGCGCGGCGATTTCGATTTCGCGACCCACCTCGGTTCCACGAACCCCGAGAACCAAGTGCGCCACGGACTCCATTCACTGGACCTCGCCCAAATAACCAAGTTCCCGGACGACGGTGGTGGCCAACCACAGCAGAACCGAACTTCAGCGGCGAAGTGCGGTGTTTCAACTGCAAGAATATGGGGCACTATGCGATGCTTGCCCCGAAGCGTTCATTGTGACCGATTCGTTTCAATTTGGGGACCACTCCAACACGAGCTCCAACCACGAGGACAAGGCCGTGGGACTCCTCAAACTCCAAAGACTCCGAGCAATGAGCAGGGACATCTCAAGCCGTTGTCCAATCTCTGGAAGGAAATGAGGACTTCGCCTACTATTGTTGAGACTACTTCTTGCACCTCATGTGAGGATAAGGACAATGCTTTTAGAGGTCTTTATACCATGCTCCTTGATCTGCTCGAGTCATGTGAATGTATGTATCTGAGAAGATGATTCTTTTGGTCTAACCAATGCAGCATACTTCATGAAATTAGTATTGCATGGAATATTTGGATAACTTGAAATTGAACCTAAAGAAGGTGTTCATGGAATATTTGGATAAGTTTGTGGTTGTATTTATCGATGATATTCGATATACTCCAAGATCATGAAAAATTTCTGAGTTATATGCTTGGTTGCTTGAGCCTCTTGTTTCAAGCTTGAACTCTCTCTCCTCGGCCGCCACGTGGGCGGGTGGAATACCGCACGTCGCCGCTCGGCCCATCCAGCCGCACCCCTCTCCTCATTGTCTAGCGGGCCCGGCCGTCACCGGCGGCCGCCCTTCCTCCTCCTGCTTTGACGCGTGGGCGGCCGGATGAGTGCGTCGCGCTGGCCTCAATCCACCCCCTTCCACTTAGGTGGCTCGATCGCCGATTCCCTTTCGGTTACGTGGCCGCCATCCGCACCACGCACCCCGCTCTCGGCCCTGCGGGCCTCGCGGTCGATTCCGTCGTCTCCGCGTGGACGCCGGACTCCTCCTCCTTTCTCTCTCCGAAGAAACGGCGACCGAATCCTACCGAACTCGCCTCAATCTTCGATTCGTTCGATTTGAATTCCCGGGAGATCGCTCCTTATCCCTAAAACCGGAGCTCGCGTCGACTCGGCGGCTCATCCCCAATTCAAACCGAACCCCGCCGCGACCGGCGAGGAATTCCCGCCGCCTCACCCTCCCGAAAGGACCTCGCATGATAGTTTGTCCTCTGAGCTTGATATTGTTAAGGTGGAGAATGTTAGTCTGCTTGCTGAGCTAGAGATGAGTAGGATAGCTGTTGCTTCGCCTACTATTGTTGAGACTACTTCTTGCACCTCATGTGAGGATAAGGACAATGCTTTTAGAGGTCTTTATACCATGCTCCTTGATCTGCCTGAGTCATGTGAAAATTGCAATAACTTGAAATTGAACCTAAAGAAGGCAGATCATAAAATTTCTGAGTTATATGCTTGGTTGCTTGAGCCTCTTGTTTCAAGCTTGAACTGTCCAAAGTTAACTGCTGAACTTGAATCTGTCACAAAACAGTTTCAAAAAATTGTCCATAAGTTATTAATATAAACAAGAGAATCTTTGTAAAAAACTTCGTGGGAAAGAACTGAAGAAGAACAAATCAGAACAATATTGTAAGTTATCGCCCGGGTTAGTGAAAGCGTCATCAACCAAATCTACATGCAAGTAGCAAAACACTAATTAAACCAAGATTACAAACTTGCTACATCCATGCATTCTACGACCAACGTTACACTCTCTGAACTAAATTGGCTCTGAACCAGAATGAATGAACCAATTAAGAACAGGTGTTCACTCAGTAAATGAGGAAAGCTGGACCGACTGACCGCGGAAGTGGAATTAACACCGTACCAAAGAGCTTAAATTTACCTCAATATATAGTACTTTCTCTTTTTCCTCTCTCTTAGTCTTTACACCTCGACCCAGGAAAAATTCCACAGACGAAGAAAGATGAAAAAATCTTCAATGTCCACAGTCTCGAGTTTAAATTATCTCGACCCCTCGTGTTTATTGTAGATATAGCTTAATTAACTTTTAGATCTAGATACATATATTTTGAACTTGCTGTCTTCTCCATACATACATACATACATACATACATACATACATACATACATACATACATACATACATACATACATACATACATACATACATACATACATACATACATACATACATACATACATACATACATACATACATACATACATACATACATACATACATACATACATACATAAGCCTTCTCTGTATTCTCGAGAGTAACGAAAATGCTATACTTATTTATTACTTTTTTGATATACTTAAATACTAATTCTAAGATACTTCAATATGATTTGGTTAAAACAATTTATCGGAGTCATTTATTTTTGCTATATATCCTTTTCATATATAAAAAAGTATATACACAAATTATGCTATAAAAATGGATTTTGATGAAATATTTCTTGGAATTTACTTTAGAGTATATTATAATCATTATTAGAGTATACTTAATAGGATAAAGAGGTATAACAACATCATTTAAATGGTATATAAAAAGTAGGAGTACATACTTCCAAAAGTACAAAACCATTTTCCTACACACACACGCTCCAATACTAGTTAAGTGCGTGTGCTTTGCAATGGAAACCCAAATTGCATAAGCAAGTCAACCAATTTGAGTTTTAATCGAGATAGCAAAAGCATGGGTATGACATTGTTCAGAATTGATCTCAAAGATAATTTTAATTTTCGATGTACAATATATGTGAATATAATTATGAGATGCTACACGGTCCCTAACACAATTTGTTGTCAAATAAATCAACTATTATCTATACATGTACAAACTTTGCCAAACCTGAACTATGCGGGGATCTATTATATTGCTCACCCTTATAAGATCAAAATTGATATAGAGACCTTAGAGAATATTATAGAATTGCTTAGCCATGCTTAGAATAATTTAGGTGGGAAGAATTGTTTCACTTAAAATATCGATTTGTAAAATTTATTCTTAACTTGGTAGGTCAAGAAAGTCTATGAAATTTTGATAAAATAAAATGTATAAAATCTGGTTTAGACTTAGGCATTGGTATGGTGGTGGGTGCTTGCTATCATGCATCGTAGTTTGTTGACTCGATGTTGATTGCTAGGCACAAGGGGTATGCTGGTAGGCCTAAGTCAATTTAAGGACTGGTCTGTGAACTACTTTTACAAAGTCACACCGTACTACCACAAATTCGGTATGGGACGGACCTAGCCAACTAATTTGTGAAGTTCCAACTAGATATCGCTATAGGCTGAATGTGAGCACGGCGTAAGCCATGAGAAGTCTCGCATGGCACAAGAGGGGGCTCCAACATGTGGATTCATGTTGTGGTGAAACCTTAGTGGCAGTGTTATCTAGTTGACAACTGATCATTGTAAAGGCTTTGTCATGAACTCTCGGCCGCACACCTTAGGTAGTGTGTAATCGCGTGGCAAAACGGGAGAACATGTCTTGTAGGTAAAGTTGTACAGCTCTGCAGAGTAACAAACTATCCTGGATAGCCATGTCCACGGTTATGAACATGCTGAGTATGGTTTTTCACAGATTAGACTTTGGTTTTAACAAAATTTGGTTTGTGGAAACTTGTGAAACCTTTTAGAAAGATGGTCCGGGTGGGATGCCTGTGGATAGGTTAGTATTAGGTTGGTGCCTGCACTAACGTTATTATTTTGTTAAAATCTTGTTTTTACATATTGTATCAAATTCAGCTTTTGCACTTACTTTACTATATTTACTTCAATGTTGCTTTTTATGCAAATAACCATAAAATGCTTTCCTTTGTAAACCCTTATGCATGCATCAAATCTGTTAAAACTCCTGGTGTAACTTGTGGAGTACTTTATGTACTCACCTTGCTTACCTCTGTTGCCAGAGGACGATGGCATCGACTTTGATGAGGATTGCGACGAATAAGCCACGTCTTACAGTCAATTGGCCTTGTGGGAAGGCTGGATGGGCTGCTCCTTTTATTTATCTTCCGCTATTTACTTTTATGTTTGGCCATGGGCCACCTTATTGTAAACTTGGCCATAAGGCCCGTACTTTTGCTTTATAATAAAGTTTGGTTATAATGCATGATATGTATCACTGTTAAACCTGTGTGCACTAACTTTTCCTGGGATAGTGCGATTTACACAGTGGGTTCTGAAGTTGTTGCTCCGGGTCCCGACAGAGATGGTATCAGAGCATGTTGACCCTAAGATGTGACCGTAGGTAGAATAGAATGGACAACCTTAAGGATTTATTTTGAAAATTAAAAAAAATATAATAAGAATATTTTGAAAATTTTTCTACGTCTTGTCTCATTCATTCTTTCACTCGACTATTTCTTTTAAAATATAAATATGTATAAATGACTAATTCCTTTCTTTTTTTCAAATTGTAGATGGCTGAGCGTCCTACCAAAGTCACCCATGGAATCCTAGCTGGACACCTAGCCGACTGTCTTTGGGATCTTCTTCAAGAGTTAGGTTTCATGGCATGCCCCGTGTACCAGGGATACATGGGAATCTATGGAGATCAAGAACGTTGGAGGGTGGAAGTGCTGATCTACGCCAACATGAGAGATGAAGAAGCATTTCACACCTTTCATGCTCCTCTACCTAGGGACACCTTCTTCAACGGAGTCCAAGATGCAGCTCGTGAAGCAATTCATCATATGAGGGACATCTACGCCCAAGAGCTCCAACGCACCACATTTCGATACTACCCCAGCAAGTACCCTGCCAGCTCCAACAGCTTTTTCTCCTCGACGGAATTCGAGAGTAACCCTCGACTCGTTCAGCAGGTGCAGTACACCAATTCCTTGGACTATGTGTACCAAGTCACCTTGAATGAGTTGAGTGTCACGGCGCAGCAACTCCGCGCAGTAGAAGAAGAATTGGCCAAGTATCGTGTAGAAGATGAGGGTTCTTCTATTACAGGACCACCCCCAAAGAAGCTTAAAATCCAGCCTTCTAGTAGTAGTAGCCCTAGCCCATAGAAACCATAGCTTAAGTTTAAAGTTATAGAACGATACTTGTGAGCTATTATTCCTTTGTCAACAGCCTCAAGGTTATATTTAATAAAATAATATGGTTGGTTGTTCCTTGAGTTTTTGTTGTGTTTCTTGCTTTGTGGTGGGAATGTTACATAGACCTTCTCCTAGTCCTCTCTCTTTCTTTCCTCTAAATCTGGCAGATGGTGAACACAAGGAGGAATGTCAATGACAACACCAATAACACCGGCAGCCACCCGCGCCCACGCCTGCATTCGCTCGGGCCAAAGCGCGCCGCCATCCGGTTCGGCCCCGCCGCTAAGCCACTCCGTCCTCGGCCGCCGCTCCTTTTTGTGTTGCCACGGGTGTGAACGGGGTAGGGGAAACCCTACCCTCTTTGCCATTTTGCGCCGGCGGTTAGCAGGCCGGAAAGAAAAAAAAGGGGAGAAGTGGGCCGGCATAGGCAAAATTGCGGAAAACCTCCCTATGTTATGTAAATTACCGAAAGGCCCTTAAATCTTGCATATTGGTCCCGATTTTGGTAGAAAGGCCTTTGTAATTCCAAAAATTATGAATAGGTCCTCAGATTTACGAACAGGTCCTGAATTTTGCAGAAAACCCCTCAAAAATCAGGAAATTACGCCAAATTTGTCTCTGAACTGAAAATTTACGTAGAGACCCTCGGAAATTGCAGAATTCACTGGAAAGTCATATTCTAGCATAAAAGAGCCTTGGGAATCCTAATTTTGAATTATGTTTAGCATTTGAAGCATATTTATTTCTGCCATTATTATTTTCTGTATTTATTTACTGTTTTGGTTAAACATAATTGTTTAAAATTGCCTTTGATCACTGAAATTAGCAGTAAAATTTATAGAAAATTATGGAACATTACGAGAATCTTTTGTACCATTTATTTACCTGTAGTAAATTATTCCGTGCATGTTTACCAGCAGTAAACTTATTTGTTCCGTTCATACACATGTAGATGACTGGCATCATGAACCAGGAGTTCAAGGAGCTGGCCCAGCATGGCCAAAACTATCTGACGTGGGCTTCCGATGTCAAGATAGTGCATGGAGCTAAGAAGCTCTACGCAGTTATTGGGATTGGCGGACCACATGACGCCCAACCCACTCCTGAGGAGAATGATCATGCACTTTATTTTCTTAGGCACCACCTCTGCCTCACTCTCAAGAATGAGTACATGGTAGAGAAGAGCGCACTAGCACTCTGGACCGCACTCAAGAAGCTGTTTGAGAGGCTAAAGTACACCATTCTTCCTCAACCAGAGCAAGAGTGGATCAGACTGAGGTTTGTCGACTTCAAGACGGTCGGGGAGTACAATTCTGCCTTGCACAAGATTTGTATCAATCTTCAACTCTATGGCAAGTAGATCACAGACGAGCAGAAGATTGAGAAGACCCTATCCACCTTCCACCCCAACGCAGTACAATCTGCATGCAACTATCGTTAAGATGACTATAAGGAGTATGCCGAATTGATTGAGATGATGTAGGTTGCGGAGGCTCAGGACGAACTTCTCCGCAAGAATTATGTCTCTCAGCCACCGGGGAGCTCCGCTGGCCGTGAGGCCAACGCCAGGAGCTACATGGTGCGAAAGCCCTTGATGAAGAGAAAGGGGAGAAAGGGTAAGGCCGCAGCCTAGAAAAGCAAGTCAGATGCTACGAGTAGTAAAAAGATAAGCAAGGCAAAGCGAAGTGGCAATACCTATGGCCAGCAGGACCAAGGTTGCTACAAGTGTAGCAAGTGGGGGGCATTGGTCGCGGATCTGTAAGGAGCCGCATCATGTCATTGATGCCTTCCAATCCCAAAAGAAGAAGGATGGCAAAGGGTAGCCTGAAGTCCACTTTGCATCAGTTGAGGGGAAGAGTTCTGAGTAGCTGCCCACATTGATGGAGGTTGAGACCATACCGGCAGTAGCACCCCCTTTCAACTTAGAGGCAGCCACCACCATGATTTATCTCAAAGAGCAAATCAGTCCCGAGAAAATAGCCGAAGAAGTCTCTAATTTTCTAGTAGATTCAGTCTGATGTACAGAATGCATTAGACTTTAATTATCATTTATTTTGTGTGAAAAGAACAAGTTAGAACTTGCATGGATGGTACTTTAGCATTTGTTTTCTCATGATGGTTGGATAATTTTGAATAATTTATTTATTTATTCAGTTTATAATGGCATGATATGTTCTGATATTGAAGTATTTTATTTATGTGTTGATTGCCTTCTAATACATGGTAATAAAATACCTTATATTAGAACGCGTGTGGCGCCCTATGGAGGAAGTGTGTTTAGCCGACAGTGGCACAACAAATACCATCTTAAGAGAGATAAAGTATTTTTAGTCGATTCGTAAGAATGCTGGCAGCCTTACGACAATCGCCGAAAGCAATGCATGTATAATTGGTTCAGGAAGAGCCACAATTATACTCCCAATGGGCACAAGTTTGGTCATTGAAGAAGCCTTATTGTACCTAGAATCGACTAGAACTCTCCTAAGTTTTAAGGATATTCGCGCCAATGGTTTCCACGTTGAGACTGAAGAAGAGTACGGTAAAGAATACCTGCTCATTACGAAGTGCGAAAAGAATGGAAAAAGGGTATTAGAAAAACTTTCTTCACTAGAAACCGGGCTATATTATGCCAACATCAAGGCACCTGCAGCCTACACTATCCTGAAGATAGTATTTAGGAGCTCTGAACTCTTCTGTCACTAGTATGACAGATTAAGCCACCTAGGTCTTAGAATGATGAGAAATATAATCAACAATTCCCAAGGGCATAATATTAATGTAAAGAACTTCCCGAATCACGAAGATTTTGTGTGCCCTGCATGTGCCACCGGGAAATTAATTACTAGACCCTCCACTCTGAAAGTGAAGGATGAAGTCCTTGCATTCATGAACGCATCCAGGGAGACATTTGCGCTCCCATTCAGCCTCTTTCAGGGCCGTTCAAGTATTTCATGGTGCTCATTGATGCTTCCTCGAAATGGTCGTATATGGGTTTATTGTCCACAAGAAACCATACTTTTGCAAAGCTGATCTCGCAGATCATTCGCATCAGAAATGTCTTCCCTGATCATCACATAAAGTCCATCAGAATGGACAACACCGGAGAATTTACTTCAAAGGTATTTGATGATTATTGCATGGCGATGGGGATTGCAGTTGAGCATTCGGTACCGTACATACCCAGAATGGTTTGACAAAGGCATTAATCAAGAGAATTAAATTTATTGCCCGACCCCTTTTGCAGAATTGTAATTTGCCTGCTACATGTTGGGGACACGCAGTCTTACATGCAGCGAATCTCATCAACTTTAGACCATTGGCCTACAACATCCATTCACCTATGCAACTAGCGCAAGGATCGTCACAAACAATTTCTCATCTCAGGAGGTTTGGATGCAAGATTTATATACCTATACCCCCTTCGCAGCGTACTGCAATGGGCCCTCTCCGTAAGACTGGGATATATGTTGGTTATGAGATTGCATCCATAATCAGGTATTTGGAACCCATATCGGGAGATTTGCATACCGCCCACTTCGCTGATTGCTTTTTTGAATAGGATAATTTCCCAACATTAGGGGGAGGAAATGAACCCCTTGATAAAAAATATCGAGAAATTATGTGGCAAGCCACAGGAATCCATGCACATGACCCGTGCACTAGTGAAGCAGATAATGAGGTCCAGAAGATCATTGACTTGCAAGCATTAGCAAACCAGCTACCTGATCACTTTAGTGATTTGAAGAGTGCGACTAAATCGCATGTGCTTGCACGCAATGCACCGGAGAGGGTTGAAATACCAAAGAAAGTAGAAGGTATCCCTAATCCCGTCCAGATGCTTCAGAATAAAAGGACGAGAACTCTGGCTCCTCAAATCCCAAGTAACCGGAGACATCCGGCGAAGAAGGATAAGAATGAAATATCACAGCTGATTACTAAAGTCCCCCAGAATGAGAAGGGGAGCCAGTTAAGACCTGACACAAGTATGACACCTTCAGAAAAGGGCATACTGGATCTGGAAATCCCCATGAAAGAAGAAATCAGCACGGATGTGCGCGCACACATTGGAGCCGAAAAACTAAAGGGACTTGCCACTACAATTGGAAGAAGCGATGTGCAAGGAGAAGCTCTAGAAGAAGCAATCGCTCTAGAAGAAGCAACTCATGAAGAAATAGTTATAAATTATGTGCACACGGGAGAGTCCATGAATAGGACAACAGCCAATATTGATATCTACTTCGTAAAGAAAATTGCCACAATCATCAATCTTGATACCGAGCCTGCATCGCTCGCTAAATGTAAGAAAAGATCAGATTGGGAAGATTGGAAGAAGACAATAGAAACAAAATTACTATCTCTAAACAAAAGAGAGGTGTTTGGGCCCGTATGCCGCACACCTCCCCATGTGCACCATGTAGGGCATAAGTGTGTATTTGTTCGAAAGAGAAATGAGAGAAATGAAGTAGTGAAATACAAAGTAAGGCTGGTAGCACAAGGTTTCACTCAACGTCCTAGAGTTGATTATAAAGAAACCTACTCCCCAGTCATGAGTGGAATTACCTTTAGATATTTGATCTCAATGGCAGTGAACTTGAATTTAGAAATGAAACTGATGGATGTGGTAACTGCATACCTTTATGGAAACTTGAATTCGGAGATTTATATGAAGGTCCCTAAAGGAATCCCTCTCTTGAACCAAGATAGAGCAAATAGAAACCTGTACAGTGTGAAGCTCAGAAAATCACTGTACGGACTGAAGCAACCTGGCAGAATGTGGTATAATCGCTTAAGCGACTTTCTCTGCAAGAAAGGCTACACGAATAATGAAGATTGTCTCTGTGTGTTTATACGACGATCCCAGAATGGATTTTGTATGATCTCAGTATATGTAGATGATCTAAACATCATCGGGACAATGGAAGATATAAAAGAAGCAAGCTCCTATCTGGAGTCAGAATTTGAAATGAAAGATTTTGGGCAAGGCCAAATTCTGCTTAGTCCTGCAACTTGAGCATGTCCCTGAAGAAATATTAGTATATCAGTCAGCCTACACCCAGAAGGTGTTAAAAAGGTTTGGCTTTGAGAAGGCATACCCATCGAGAGTACCGATGATCGGGAGGTCTTTACAGTAAGAAAAAGATCCTTTCCGACCTAGGGAAGAGAGGGAGGAAGTCCTGGGACCAGAATTCCCATACTTAAGTGCAGTGGGAGCACTTATGTATTTAGCAAACTGCACTAGACTGGACATTGCATTTGCCGTGAACCTGTTAGCAAGGTATAGTGCAAAACCTACCAAAAGGCATTGGCAGGGAATAAAGGATATCTTCCAATACCTCCAAGGAAACAAGAACATTGGATTGTTCTACAGAAAGAATCAAGATCTGAACTTGATTGGCTATGCAGATGCCGGGTACCTGTCTGACCCACATACCGCAAGGTAACAAACAGGCTATGTATTCCTATGTGGTGGAACTGCAATTTCTTGGAAATCGTCTAACCAAAGTCTTGTAACGACTTCGACGAACCACTCAGAAATTATAGCACTTTATGAAGCCGCACGAGAATACGCTTGGCTCCAACGAATGATTCACCACATCCAGCAGTTATGTGGGGTGAACATTATGCAAACCCCCACAATTATCTATGAATATAATAAAGCTTGTGTTGCACAAGTGCAGACGGGCTATGTGAAGAGCCATCTCACAAAGCACATCAACCCCAAGTTCTTCTATGCTCATGAATTGCAGAAGATGGACGAGATTAAAGTATTGCATACTAAGTTTTGTGAAAATCTGGCAGATTTGTTCACTAAGTCACTCCCTGCATCTAGCTTTGAAAGGTGCGTACGAGAAATTAGAATGATGAGACTTAGAGAAGTGCAGAATTCAAGGGGAGAATTCTCTCAAACCCGTTATTAAATCTTGATCATGAAGATCAAGTACCCAAAAGAATAAGTCCTGAAGACTGAATGAAATTGGGTGAATTATACTCTTTTTCCCTTAACGAGTTTATCCTGAAGTTTCTCGGCCAAGGTTTTTAATGAGGCAATTCGTGCATCGCAGCATAACATGTATCATGTACTCTTTCTCCAAATTTTTCCCATTGGGTTTTTATGGAGTTTTAACGAGGCATAAGCATGTCAGATAAGTGCCCAAAGGGGGTGTTAGGAAACCTAGGCCTGGGCCAGCAGCCTTGGCCCATTGTGGGCATCTCATCGGTAGACTATAAATAGGGAGCCGTACTGGCAGATTTTGTACTTAAGCAATCAAAAGCAATAAAGAAAGACCAGGAGTTCTCTCTACCTCTCTGCGTGTTTTCAATCTATTATTCTGTCTTCTGTGATTGATCTCGTTTCATATTAAGCAGAGGAATCGATTGGACTGGTCGCCAGCGATGGTTCCTCAACAGTATCCTCCGCCTTTCCCTCCCCACTATCTTACTCGTGGCCGCTAGATCGGTCCTGTGGAAATTGGCAGGCAAAAGTATGTGCGTAGGAGTTACGAAGTTCACAGGTGTGAAAACGGATCGAACAACACTGCTTAAATGGATCAGACATGGATTTCACTATATTTTGGATTCTAATAATTATTTAAATCATAAACGGATTAGATATGGATTCCACTATTTTTTGGATTCTAATAATTATTCTTGGCCTTTTCTATTTAAAGCATGGCACCAGATTATTTTAACATTTTAAATTGATAAATAACTAGCTATAACTTGTAATTACGCAAAATATTGACAGTAAAAAATGAATCATTCATCTCACGTATTTGTACAATGTAGTTTCTGAAGACAACTTAATATCCTATGGCACAATGAAGTTTAGCGAATTGACACCGATTTTATAGTAATATTTATGCCTATTTTCCTCTAGTTTATCACGTAATCATTAATTATTGGTGTTATTTTGCCACTGATCCTAACTAATTCTAGACGTATTACAGATAAATTGGTTATAAATATATCAAATTTGGCTAAAAAGAGCATGCAAAAAACTTTATTGGGGATGTGTCAAAATGAAAATTATGAAATGTCAAATTAGAGTCCACCATGACGACGGGCTCGTCGAGATGATCGAAATGCATATATAGTGTACCCTAATTTGGAGACCAAATGCAAAAGATGCATATTAGCTAGTTACTACTATTATATCTACCGAATCTGGATATTTGACTCCAAATCCGGATCTTATTCGGATATCTAGCCATACCGGACTCGTGTCCGACATCTGGCACTTTGCCAGTTCAACATCCAAATTTGGATTCGTTTTCTATTCGGATTCGGATATTAAGTATTTGGATTTAGTAGCCAGATAATCCGATCAAATCTGGCTCCGTTTTCACCCCTATGAGTAGAGATGGCAATTATGCATGCACAATGTCAGACCCGAATTTTTCAATCCGAAATCTACTGTGTTTCACTGCACTAATCCCTGGATCAGTAGTTAGTGCACACAGGTACATTGCTGAATCATGTCATACATCGCATAGACGATAATAATATTACAAGGTTTAACATACACCACATCGGGTGATAGTTTACAAAAGGGGCCATTGTAGGCCAAATGTCTTCATTACATAAGAGCAGCGGAAATAGAAGCAAAAGTAGACCACATCCACAGGCAAGCGACTGAGGGGAAATGTGTGCAGTATATATCACCGGAGGTCCGATAATATACGTGCACACAAAGCCAGGGGTCAACTTGTCTATGGCTAGAAACGTAAGCTACGCCCTAGTTTTCTTCGGGAATCCTTCCTTCACCAGTGGGGGTATCTTCATGTTCATAATGACCCTGTGTCTCAGTTTCTGTGTTGGGTAAAGCGAGTGTGAGCACACTAACCACCGTGCTCATGAGCTAACACATGCAGAATGCAATATATATATATATATATATATATATATATATATATATATATATATATATATATATATATATATATATATATATATATATATATATATATATATATATATATATATATATATATATATATATATATATATATATATATATATATATATATATATATATATATATATATATAGGAAAATTACGTAATGCACCATGGTGCCTAGGCACCAACATCCGATACACGTGTATGATTGATAATTTTTTGAGTTTGGGTATGAAAATGTTTTATACCCTTGATATATTTATGGTAAGTTAGTTTTGAACTCGGTTCAAACTAGTTTGAACTACTTTTGAGTTCAATGCAACTACAGTGAGTATATACCATAAAAATAGTTCAAACTAATTAAACTGAAGTTGAATTTAAATTTTTTGAGTTTGATATCTCAAATATACTTTTTATGGGTATATGAAGATACCCACATCAAACGTTAGAATCTCAAGCAAATCAACGGGTATTGATATTGGTGCCTAGGCACCATGGTGCATGAAACACTAGTCCTATATATATATATATATATATATATATATATATATATATATATATATATATATATATATATATATATATATATATATATATATATATATATATATATATATATATATATATATATATATATATATATGCTTGGCTTAACAAAGGAAGGCTTGGGCTCATTTTATTTTGCGTAGAGCGCTTTTGAATATAATTACTTAAAATTCCCTAAGACCTAGCAGTTTTAAAATTCATGACTTAGATTTTTGTGAAATGAACCATTATTCTATAAGCACAGATTCCATCCACCGTTACATGGCATCTGCACCATATAGCAATTTCTTCAGCGTTATAGCCGCTTAATTTACCACTGGGATGACACCCAGGACAATTCCAAACTAGGACCTTCCGTGGCCCTCCACTTTACCATTCCCATTTCTGACCTCATTTTTAAATAGAACTATATCTAGTTAAGTTCCCATGTTCGTCCATGACTGTGGGCACGGCTATTTGAATAGTTTTGACTCTGCAGAGTTGGTACACTTTCCCCACAAGAGATAGTCAGCTCGTTGCCCCACACGATTCCTTAGTTATGTGGTTGAGCAAACCATCACAAGGACTTTTCAAAGTATCTAGTCCATTTTGTCATCTCACCCTATGGGCTGCTCCCACTTGCGGTGGGTCCCATCTCTGCACGGGATGTTCCCCATGGATACTAGCGTTATTCGGGCTCTACTCCCCTCAACGCTAGCACGACTGGGAAACTTCACCCTCCACTCGGTGTCCCTTTAGGCCTCCCCTTGCCCTTGCATATCCACTCATATCCACTACCGGTGAGATGAGTCTGGGGGTTTCGATAAATTTAATTAGCCAAGTTGTACTTTACAGACTTGTGTTTGTACTGTATTACACGGGTTGACATGACGAGATTCGGTCCTTAGGGCTACCTGGATGGTTCTACCGCATTTCACAATTTGTGCGTCCTCTGCGCCACATACCAGCCCCCTCTATGCAGTTAGGTAGACCATGGCAATATGATAAAGATTCATTGCATCATGGTAAGAGAAACCAATATTCTTTTGTGCATCATGACAAGAAAATTGTGTTACATCCTATGTCTCCTGAAGCTATTTTCAAAGATGATATTGCTAGAGCTAGTAGAGAGAAACATCAGGAGCATAATAGGAGTGAAAATCAGATTATTGCAAGCGAACTTGAGCAACATAAAAAGAAAAACTCTAAATATGTTCATGAGATGAAAAATGAGATTAAATTGAAAGGTGCATGTTTTCTTGCTACTAAGTCTGATGTGAATGAGCTGGATGCTAGTACTTCTATTTGCTATGCCTTACTTTGCAAACAAGCTTTATTTTCATTCGAGGAGGTACCTTCTTGTGCCTCCTGCTTGTCACTAATCTTTGCAGGAGTACATGGATGTCTTTCCAAAGGACGTGCCACGGGGCTACCACCGGTCACGAGGATCGAGCACCAGATTGATTTGATTCCCGGGGCATCTTTGCCCAATCGTGCGCCATACAGGACCAATCCGGAAGAAACTAAGGAGATTCAGCGTCAAGTTCAATAATTGCTTGATAAAGGTTATGTGCGTGGGTCTCTTAGCCCTTGTGCTGTTCCGGTAATTTTAGTGCCTAAGAAAGATGGATCATGGCGTATGTGTGTGGACTGTAGAGCGATCAATAACATTACCATTAGATATCGTCACCCTATTCCTAGGTTAGATGATATGCTTGATGAATTAAGTGGCTCTATTGTTTTCTCTAAAGTTGATTTGCATAGTGGGTACCACCAAATTCGCATGAAATTGGGAGATGAATGGCATTTAAAAAGTGGTTAGTGATGCCATCATTTAAAACTAAGTTCGGTTTGTATGAGTGGTTAGTGATGCCATTTTGATGGTTTAACTAATGCACCTAGCACATTCATAAGATTAATGAAGTGCACATTTTGCACGATCATTTAGAACAAATTTATTCCACGTTTTCCCTCTTTGCAATTCAGCAACACGTCTTTAAAATCATCATCATGAACATAATGCTCCTTAATTGTTTCCAATCCAAAAATTTTGAAGTCAAGTTGTGAGAGCATGCTTATGACATAAGGAAAAGACTCTATGAATTCAACCCACTTTGCATGCCTACGGTTCAATTTTGCTTGTAAATTTGTAGTGGTCTATTTTGATGATATATTGATATATAGTTTACCTTCTTGCAACAAGACACCACCCAATCCAATTCCACTAGCATCACATTCTAGCTCAAAGTCTTACTAAAATCTGAAAGTTAGAGTAATAGTGCATGTGTTAACTTATCTTTCACCCATGGTACCATTTCGGCCAACTGTATTGCCTCAACCTTGACTTGATCAACTTCAATGCCCCGTGGAGTAACAACATAGCCAAGAAAAGAGACTCGATCCGTGCAAAATGTGCACTTCTCAGCGTTACCAAATAAGCGTGCATTACGTAAAGCATAAAAAACAGCACGTAAATGGCAAAGGTGTTCCTCTAGTGATCTGCTATATATCAATATATCATCAAAATAGACCACTACAAATTTACCAATGAAAGCACGCAAAACCCCGTTCATTAATCTCATGAATGTGCTAGGTGCATTAGTTAAACCAGATGGCATCACTAACCACTCATACAAACCGAACTTAGTTTTAAATGCTGTTTTCCATTCATCTCTCAATTTCATGCGAATTTGGTGGTACCCACTATGCAAATCAACTTTAGAGAAAACAATAGAGCCACTTAATTCATCAAGCATATCATCTAACCTAGGAATAGGGTGACGATATCTAATGGTAATGTTATTGATCGCTCTACAGTCCACACACATACGCCATGATCCATCTTTCTTAGGCACTAAAATTACCGGAACAGCACAAGGGCTAAGAGACCCACGCACATAACCTTTATCAAGCAATTATTGAACTTGACGTGAATCTCCTTAGTTTCTTCGGATTGGTCTGTATGGCGCACGATTGGGCAAAGATGCCCGGAATCAAATCAATCTGTGCTCGATCCTCTACCGTGGTGGTAGCCCCGGTGGCACGTCCTTTGGAAAGACATCCATGTACTCTGCAAAAGATTAGTGACGGCGGGAGGCACGAAGAAGGTACCTCCTCGAATGAAAATAAAGCTTGTTTGCAAAGTAAGGCATAGCAAATAGAAGTACTAGCATCCAGCTCATTCACATCGGACTTAGTAGCAAGAAAACATGCACCTTTCAATTTAATCTCATTTTTCATCTCATGAACAGATTTAGAGTTTTTCTTTTATGTTGCTCAAGTTAAGCTTGCAATAATCTGATTTTCACTCCTATTATGCTCTGATGTTTCTCTCTACTAGCTCTAGCAATATCATCTTTGAAAATAGCTTCAGGAGACATAGGATGTAACACAATTTTCTTGTCATGATGCACAAAAGAATATTGGTTTCTCTTACCATGATGCAGTGAATCTTTATCATATTGCCACGGTCTACCTAACAGCATAGAGGATCATGGTTTGTCTTACCATGATGCAGTGAATCTTTGCCCATCGAGCTAATGGCCATGGGCATGGTGAGCTCCACTTATGTACACTTCGCCCATTTATCCGCCAACCACACTGATAGGTGGGCTCATCGAGGAAACCCTAGACCCTTATAGTCCCATATCCACTTGGCCCAGACCTATCCAAATGGACAGCTCGACATGACTTGGTTGGCCTGGTAGCTTAAATGGGTCGTGCCATGCTAGCCCATAGGTTTATTCACGGACCTAGGCATGGTCACTGGTGAAGAATCTAAACCCATTATTATAAGTTAATTACATGTGTTGCTAATTAATGATAATCATATTGTGGGATTAATATTTTTTATGAGTTGGATGAATAGGTAATGTCCCATGATGATAAAGACTTTGGATGACATCATGAGTTGATCGTTATCAAATTAAGGTTCAGGATAAAGGATGGCATCATGTGTTGACAAGTATCAAGCCAACATCCTGAAAAGGAGATGATCATAAGTCAACAAAAGACTCATCATGTGTTGATATAGGGTAAGTGAAGAATGCATCATAGGTTGATGTATATCAAGATAAAGACCCGGGGTTGAAGTGAGGATGTTCGTCTTCAAGGTTTAAGAGAATGCTCAAGGCAAAAGTATAACTAGCATAAGCTTAGAATGTGTTTATAGTCTTTTACCGATCTTAGTTTTGATTGGAAGAATGGATTGCTAGTATAGGTTACGTACTATTAAGAGGGGATCATGTCTTGTAGCTTAAGTCTCATCATGTGTTGATAACTCAATCTCACTTACTCTAGCTCTTCGTGGCGTAATGCTTAGAATTATGGATGTGTTTTGCAAATAGTCAAAGCTCATGCGCAATCCTTGTTTATGGCTTTTGGCTGCGGTTTGTAGTTTTTGAGCTGTTCATATGAGAGATTACAGAGTAACATAAACTCACGTACGGTTTTTGCCAATATAAATGAAGTCGATACAGTATATTCTACAATTAACTAGTAGACCCTATCTTAAAAAAATTCATTTAAAAACTAGTTACTGTAGAAAAGTCAAAAGCTGAAAAAAAAGAACAGGGCCTCCTGTATAGCTTAAAAATTATTTCAGAAGATTAAAATCTTAAATTAGCAGCATTCTCTTGGAAGGTCTTGCACTTGCCCAAGCTGTTTCACTTGTGTGGTTGATGAAGGCTTTGATGGTTCCTTATATATGATATGCACATACTCTTACTATTTTTTGTGCCACATGTTTGGGAGACTCAAAAGGAGCTGTTCGTAGACTGCGGTGCAGGATGTAAATATGCATATTGTGGATCTACAGGTGGAAGTTAGCTTGATACCATAGAATACAGTACCAGTGTCAGAGGAGGCCTTGACCAACAAGTTATTTCAATCTTGTTCTACTAGCCTTGTCTCACAACTAGTTATTTGTGATATGATCTCGTTCCGGTATGTATTAGCTTACAAATGCTACATGAAACTCTTGTATCTTTTTCCAGGTTGAGTAGTCCAAACTATCAAATACGGAGTGTGGTTAATTTACTGCTGCGTGTCATGATAGCTCCAAAAATGAAGATGTTGCATTTCTTGTTCTAATAGGCTTAATGTTGTAAATCCCACCCTTTTGTTTACTTCGATGCACTGACCGCGCGCTCACCGCCGGCACCACGGCCATCACCGACGAGTAGACCCCGCCTGCGGCGAAGGATCATGGTGCGCCTCCGTGGTGGTATGTCGGGCTCCTTGCACACCTCCGGCACTGCAAGAAACGTAGCGTTCGCCGTTGGTTACTCTGCTTCAGCGAGGACCAGGCAGCCATGGCGGCGTTCTTCTCGGCCCGCTTCTTGGTCTTGGCGGGCTCCCACGTGAAGCTCATGCCGGCGAGCTTCACCGTGGAGCCGAACATCGGCGAGTGGCCAGGGCCCGACCGCACCGTGGTGTACACGCGAACAGCTCACATCAGCAACAACAGCAAGCTAACACAAATACAAATAATCCACAAAGATGAAAAATTAGAATTGAACACTATATTTCTTAGGTCCGTACAAGCATTAATAGATTGTGTAATCTATAAAAACAAGCAAAAAAAAAAGTAATCTACTATACAAGCAATCTTTAGTGCTATCTATAGGTGACATAAATAGGTGTTATAAACAGCAGTTATCTATATCATTGTACATGCCCTAAGTAGCACCGTCAGATTCGGCCATCCTCGAGTGCGCCACCGTTAGATCCGGCCGTTGTCGTTGATTTCCTCTTTGGACGCAGCGCCATCAGATCCAGAGCGACGGCGGCCAAATCTCCACGTCCGAGCTTGCCGTGGTTTCTACGCCGCCCGCCACCACCGCCTACCATGGGTGGTAGGTATTATTTTTTGCTGTAACATTTTTATTTTTTGAATGCAACATTTTGATTTCACTTGTGTAACATTTTAATTTCATACGTATAACATTGATATTCTTATCAAATTTTTTTATTACATACATTGCCAAATATTGTTGTATAGATAAATAAAAAATATTATATCCAACCATATGATACTAGCACTCAGATCAAATATCTAAACGCTAGCAACTCCTTTATTATCATACCTGGTCCTTCCTGGGTGCTTGCTCCAAGCGCGGCAATCCCGCCATAGCTTCTTTTTCGAGTGCAAGGGCCCGCCATAGCTTCTTTTTCGAGTGCAACATTAGATAGAGAATCGGACTGCCTCAACCAGTCGTCGGTATGATAGGCCTTAATCACAAGGTGAAACCGCATTTTAGCTATAGTTAATAGTTTATAGTTTTAATATAAATATTTATATAAATAATTAAACGTCAATAAATTAATAATATATTTTTTAAAAAACTGTTCTAATAAATCGTTTCAAAAAGATGATGAGAAAATTGTCCTATTTATTTATTTAAAAAAACTATAAATCATAAACTGAAAAGAAATGAGCCAATGTATTTGCGTGCTAATCCGTGCATTAGACGAACTAGTCCATGGAAATCAACCAGATTTAATATAATATATATGTATGTATATGGCCACAAAAAAATTGGGAACATTGCAAAACACCCTTAATTTCCACTCTGCAGTTTGCATTTCAAAAACACCACTGCTCTTCATTTTGTGGCATTAACAAAGTTCTTACCCACATGCCAAAATGGCGAGAGTAGGACCTTACCGTCTTCTTTTCGGTTTATATCCTATGACTTATACCTTCCTCCAAATAAATAAACAAGATAGCTTCTCCGTCGTCGATTTCTCTGTCGCTTTTTTGAAATAGCTTATCAGAGTAGTTTTTCAAAGCAATTTATCAATATTTAATTCATTTGTACAAATATTTCTAATTAGAGTCGTGATTCATCAGCCGCAACGAAAAAACCTCCCTTAATCACCATGGCACGTGACACGGAGCAAAAGGGCAAACAAATGCACGTGATAGCAATGCTAAGCACTGTGGTGTCAGTTGGCCGGTTGCAATGCTAACAACCACAAAATCCACGAAATGGATTGTGAAGAGTGTTAGGAAACCTGGGCCGTTTCAGAGTCTTGATCTATTTGAGCATTTCACCGTAGACTATAAATAGGTAGCTATACCTCCCTCATTATGTACACCTAAAGCAATACAGAAAGCCAGGAGTTCTCTCTACCTCTCTGTGTTCAATCTATTCTCTCTGTGATTTTGTGATTGATTCGTTCTTGTTCTAAGCAGAGGAATCGCTCGGACTAGTCTCCAGCGTCGGTTCCTCAACACGTTATCAGCACGACTTCGCTCTGGTGAACGAGGTAATCATGGAAGCACAGATTGAATTGCTAGATCGCTTTTGAATTCGCATTTTCTTTCGCGTTCTAGATTGAATTTCTACAGTGCAAATCCGCCCTAATCTACCACGAGCAGACTTGAAGTCGCCGGCACAATGTCGATCAGTAGATTGCGAAAACGGGGTAGATGTTGATTGCATCGTAGATTGGAAACAAATTTTGCATGGTGATGGCTGATCCTGCATGATCACAAGCACAAGATAATATATGCATTAGTTCCTTGTTTAGTTCCTGCACAGCATTACAGATTGAAATTTTCGCATCTTCTTTTGTTCGCGGCATTGCATGAAAAAACGGACCGATGGCTCGCGATCGCGCCGGCCATTGCCGCTTGGGTCGCCGGCCTCTCGGCTAGTAGTAGCGCCGCTGGATGGCCGCGGCCCCGCATGGCCTCTCGGCTTCCCGCGCGCGCGACGCGCAAGCTCGCCGCCGTTTGGTACACATGCCCGCACGCGGCGCCGCCGACCGCACGCTGTTGCCGATCTCAGACGGGCCGCTGCTGCCGCTGCAGCAGCGGGCGGCCGGGCCGCCGCGCCGCGCTCCGCTTCCCATCGCATCGCGCCGCCGCCGCTGCCGCGCGCTCGCCTCGGCCGGTGCCACCTAGCCTCCTCGCTTTCGCGCGCCGCACGCGCGCAGCTGATGTCCTTCGTCTTCCGCGCGACGCTCGAACGTGCCGCCGCTCCGCGCCTGCGCGCGGCCCCCCAACGCGCCGGCCCCACCCACGGCCTCCGCTGGCGCGCGCATGCGCCGCGCACCGCCCGCCGGACTCCTCCTGCCGCGCCTCTCGGGTCTCGAACCCGCACCGCCACCACTTGGGTTTGGGGGGGGAAACCCTACCCACCTTGTGTTTGTCCGGGTGGGCGGCCAGAGAATGGGCCAAACGGTGAATGTTATCGGCCGGGGAAGGAGCAAAGCAGGCGGGGCGGGGAAAGGGGAGGGCAGCGCCATTTTTGCGAAAAGCCCATCCGGTTTCAGTAAATTACCGAAAGGCCCTAAAATTTGCGTACAACTCCCAAAATTTTGTAGAAAAGGCCTCGTAATTCCGAAAATTACGAATAAACATGATAAATTATTTTATGCATGTTTACCTGCAGTAAACTTATTTTATTTTCGTTCATACACATGTAGATGACTGGCATCACGAATGGGAGTTTGAGGAGCTGGCCCAGCATGGCCAAAACTATTTGACATAGGCATCCGATATCGAGATTGTGCATGGAGCCAAGAAGCTCTGCGGCTATTGGGATTGGCGGACTGAATGACGCCCAACCCACACCTGAGGAGAATGATCAGTCACTTCATTTTCTCAAGCACCATCTCTGCCTTACTCTCAAGAATGAGTATATGGCGGAGAAAAGCGCACTAGCACTCTGGACCGCACTCAAGAAGCGGTTTGAGAGGCTGAAGTACACCATTCTTCCTCAAGCAGAGCAGGAGTAGATCCGACTGAGGTTTGCCGACTTCAAGACGGTCGGGGAGTACAATTCTGCCTTACACAGGATTTGTACTAATCTGCAACTCTGTGGCAAGCAGATCACAGATGAGCAGAAGATCGAGAAGACCCTGTCCACCTTTCACCCCAATGCTATGCAATCCGCCCGCAACTATCATCAAGACGGCTACAAGGAGTACGCCGAATTGATTGATATGATGCAGGTTGCGGAGGCTCAGGACGAATTTCTCCGCAAGAATTACGTCACTCAGCCACCAGGTAGCTCCGTTGGCCGTGAAGCCAATGCGGGAAACTACAAGGTGCGAAAGCCCTTGATGAAGAGAAGGGGGAAGAAGGGTAAGTCTATTGCCCAAAAAGGCAAGTCAGATGCTCCAAACGACAAAAAGGCTAAGAAGAGTGGCAAGACCTATGGCCAGCAGAACCAGGGTTGCTACAAGTGTGGCAAGTGGGGACATTGGTCGCGGATATGCAAAGAACCGCAACATGTCATTGATGCCCACCAAGCTCAGAAGAAGAAAGATGGCAAAGGGCAGCCTGAAGCCCACTTTGCAGCCGTTGAGGGGGAGCAGCATGAGCAGCTGCCGGAGATGATGGAGGTTGAGTCCATCCCGGCAGCAGCACCTCCTTAGACTTAGAGGCAGCCACAGCCATGATCTCTCTTGAAGAGAATGTCACTGCTGAAAAGATAGCTGAAGAAGTCGATGATTTTCTAGTTGATTCCGTCTGATGCACACAATGCATTAGACATTAATTGTCATTTAGTTTGTGTTAAATGGACAAGTTTAGAACTTGCATGGATGGTGCTTTAGGATTTTGCTTTCTCATGATGGTTGGATGATTTTGGAATAATACATTCATTTATTCAGTTTATGATGGCATGATATGTTCTGATATTAGCGTATTTTATTTATGTGTTGAATGCCTTCTGATACATGTTAATTAAATACGTTATATTAGAGCACGTGTGGCGCCCTGTGGAGGAAGTATGTCTTACCGACAGTGGCACAACGAATACCATCTTAAGAGAGACTAAGTATTATCAGTCGATCTGTAAGAGCACTGGCAGCCTTACGACAATCGTCGGGAGCGATGCATGTATAATAGGTTCCGGAAGAGCCACAATTATACTTCCCATGGGCACAACTTTGGTCATTGAAGAAGCCTTATTGTACCCAGAATCGACTAGAACTCTCCTAAGTTTTAAATATATTCACGCCAATGGTTTCCATGTTGAGACTGAAGAAGAGTACGGTAAGGAATACCTACTCATCACGAAGCGCGAAGAGAATGGAAAAAGAATATTAGAAAGACTTCCTTCACTTGAAACTGGGCTATATTATACCAACATTAAAGCGCCTGCAGCGTACACTGTTCTGAAGACGGTATTTAGAAGCTCTGAACTTTTCTGTCTCTAGCATGACAGATTAGGCCACCCAGGTCTTAGGATGATGAGAAACATAATAAATAACTCGCATGGATATAATATTAATGTGAAGAATTTCCCAATCATGAAGATTTTGTGTGCCCTGCATGTGCCACCGGGAAACTAATTACTAGGCCCTCCACTCTGAAAGTGAAGAATGAAATCCCTGCAGTCCCGGAACGCATCCAGGGAGACATTGCGGTCCCATCCAGCCCATCTCAGGGTCATTTAAGTATTTCATGGTGCTCATTAACGCTTCCTTGAAGTGGTCATATGTGGGTTTGTTGTCCACAAGAAACCACGCCTTTGCAAAATTGATCTCGCAGATCATTCGCATCAGAAATATGTTTCCTGATCATCACATTAAGTCCATCAGAATGGACAACGCCGGAGAATTTACTTCAAAGGCATTTGATGATTATTGCATGGCGATGGGTATTGCAGTTGAGCACTCAGTACCGCATGTCCATACCCAGAACGGTCTGGCAGAGGCTTTAATTAAAAGAATTAAATTTATTGCCCGGCCCCTCTTGCATAAAAGTAATTTGCCAGCTACATGTTGGGGACACGCAGTCCTTCATGCAGTGAATCTCATCAACCTTAGACCTTCGGCCTACAACAGCCATTCACCTATGCAACTAGCGCAAGAGTCACCACCGAAAATCTCTCATCTTAGGAGATTTGGATGCAAGGTTTATGTACCGATACCACCTCCACAGCGTACTGCAATGGGCCCACTCCGCAAGACTGGGATATACGTTGGTTATGAGACTGCATCCATAATCAGGTATTTGGAACCCATGTCGGAGATTTGCATCTTGCCGCCACGATTGCATTTTTGATGAGGATAATTTCCCATCATTAGGGGGAGGAAATCAACCCCTTGATGAAAAATGTAGGGAAATTACGTGGGAAGCCACGGGAATTCATGCACATGACCCGCGCACTAGTGAAACTGAGAAAGAGGTCCAGAAGATCATCAATATGCAAGTATTAGCAAACCAACTGCCCGATCACTTTAGTGATTTGAAGAGCGTGATTAAGTCGCATGTGCCTGCACGCAATGCACCGGAGAGGGTTGAAATACCAAAGAAAATTGAAGGTATCTCTAATCCCGTCCAAAGGCCTCGGAATAAAAGGACGAGAACTCTGGTTCCTCGAGTCTAAAGTAACCGGGGACGCCCGGCGAAAAAGGATAAGAGGGATTTATCACAGCCGATCATTGAAGTCCCCCAGAATGAGAAGGGGAGCCAGTTGAGACCTGGCACAAGTATGACACCTCCAGGAGAGGCCATACCGGATCTGAATATCCCCGTCGGCACGGATGTGTGCGCACACGTCGGAGCCGAAAAACTAAAGGGACTTTTCACCGCAATTGAAAGAAGCGATGCACAAGGTGAAGCTCCAGAAGAAGCAATCGCTCCAGAAGTAGCAACTCATGAAGAAATAGTTATAAATTATGTGCACACGGGAGAGTTCTGAATAGGATGACATCTAATATCGATATCTACTTCGCAAAGAAAATTGCCTCCATCATTGATCTTGATCCCGAGCCTGCATCGCTCGCTGAATGTAAGAAAAGATCAGATTGGAAAGAGTGGAAGAAGGCAATAGCATCTGAATTGCTATCTCTGAACAAAAGAGAGGTGTTTGGGCCCGTATGCCGCACACCTCCCCATGTACACCCCGTTGGGCACAAGTGGGTATTTGTTCGAAAGAGAAATGAAAGCAACGAAGTAGTGAGATACAAGGCAAGGCTCGTAGCCCAAGGTTTCACTCAACGTCCTGGAGTGGATTATGAAGAAACTTACTCCCCAGTCATGAGTGGAATTACCTTTAGATATTTGATCTCAATGGCAGTGAACTTGAATTTAGAAATGAAATTGATGGATGTTGTGACTGCATACCTTTATGGTAACTTGGATTCAGAGATTTATATGAGAGCCCCTAAAGGAATACCTCTCCTGAACCAAGACAGAGCAAACAGAAATCTGTACAGTGTGAAACTCAGAAAGTCACTGTATGAACTGAAACAATATGAAGAATGTGGTATAATCGCTTGAGCGACTTTCTCTGCAAGAAAGGCTACACGAACAATGAAGGCTGTCCTTGTGTATTTATAAGGCGATCCCAGAGTATATTCTGTATAATCTCTGTGTATGTAGATGATCTGAACATCATCGGGACAACAGATGATATCAAAGAAGCAAGCTCCTACTTGGAGTCAGAATTTGGAATGAAAGATTTGGTCAAGACCAAGTTTTGCTTAGGCCTGCAACTTGAGCATGTCCCTAAAGAAATCTTGGTACACCAGTCGACCTACACCCAGAAGGTGCTTCAAAGGTTTGGCTTTGAGAAGGCATTCCTATCGAAAGTATCGATGATCGGGAGGTCTTTACAGCAAGAAAAAGATCATTTCCGACCTAGGGAAGAGGGGGAGGAAGTCCTGGGACAGGAATTCCCATACTTGAGTGCAGTGGGAGAACTCATGTACTTAGCAAACTGCACTAGACCGGACATTGCATTTGCCGTGAACCTCTTAGCAAGGTACAGTGCAGAGCCCACCAAAAGGCATTGGCAGGGCATAAAGGACATTTTCCGATACCTCCAAGGAAGCAAGGACCTTGAATTGTTCTACAGAAAGAATCAAGATCTGAACTTGATTGGCTATGCAGATGCTGGGTACCTATTGGACCCGCATACCGCTAAGTCACAAACAGGCTATGTATTCCTGTGTGGTGGAACTGCAATTTCATGGAAATCGTCTAAGCAAAGCCTGGAGCTACTTCGATGAACCACTCAGAAATTATAGCGCTGTATGAAGCCGCATGAGAGTGCGCTTGGCTCCGCCGAATGGTTCACCATATCCAGCAGTCATGTGGAATAAACATTGTGCAAACCCCCACAATTATCTATGAAGATAATGCCGCTTGCGTTGCACAAGTGCAAACGAGCTATGTGAAGAGTCATCTCACAAAGCATATCAACCCCAAGTTTTTCTATGCACATGAATTGCAAAAGATGGACGATATTAAAGTACTGCATACAAAGTCTTGTGAAAATCTAGCAGATTTGTTCACTAAGTCACTCCCCGCATCTAACTTTGAAAGGTGCGTGCGAGGGATTGGAATGATGAGACTTAGAGAAGTGCAGAATTCAGGGGGAGAATTCTCTCAAGCCCGCTAACAAATCTTGATCCTGAAGATTAAGTACCCAATAGAGCAAAGTCCTGAAGACTGAATGAAGTTGGGTGAATTGTACTCTTTTTCCCTTGACGAGTTTTCCTGAAGTTTCTCGACCAAGGTTTTTAATGAGGCAATTCGTGCATTGCAGCATTACATGCATCATGTACTCTTTCTCCAATCTTTCCCCACTAGGTTTTTATGGAGTTTTAACGAGAAATGAGTATGTTGGGTGAGTGCCCAAGGGGGAGTGTTAGCAAACCTGGGCCCGTCCCAGAGTCCTGATCTATTTGGGCACCCCACCGTAGACTATAAATAGGTAGCCATACCCCCTCATTATGTACACCTGAAGCAATTGAAAGCAATAAAGAAAGACCAGGAGTTCTCTCTACCTCTCTGTGTTCAATCTATTCTCTTTGTGATTCAGAGGAATCGCTCGGACTGGTCTCCAGCGTTGGTTCCTCAACAAAGAGAAGCGACTCTCTGGACCGAGTAGTGTTTGCACCATTTCGGTCGGGTGGCGGACTTTCATGGCAGCCTTCGGAGTTTACGGGTCTCATTGTTTCAGTTTTTAAACTTTCAAACAAGTACTTTTTAAGATAGGATTTATAAATTAATTATTATACACACTATAATGACTTCATTTATATCGATTAAAACAGCACGCGAGTTCGTGTTACTACATACACTCTCTCACGAACAATCTAAAAGTCATAAGTCAAGATGCCTTACCGCACCGCGGGTGCACGTGCGGTAGTTCTCTTTTTTCAAATAGATATTGCTAGAGTATTGTGATTCTGCAGGGCATTTCATTATTAGCACTTTGGTAGTCCTGTAGAGTCCCAAGAGCGTCCATAGTCGTCTTTGCGAGTGCATATGTTGGTGATGGGGTTTCACTGTATCTACGAGGCTATTTATCGGTAATCCAATGTACACTTTATGTTAGGGACAAATAATTGTATGGACTTCGTGCGGTACGTGAAACAAAACCGAAAATTGTAAAAATCAATTTGGATTTGATTTCTCTTTGCAATTGAGTTTCTCTAGCCTCCCTAATCTATTCCACACTGATCTCAAAGCAAAAACCCTCACTAATCCCTGTCATCATGGCGTTATCACGGTGGGAACGGAGTTTCTTCGCGCGGTCACTGTTCACGTCCAGCAAAACTGTCGCCGCGGCCGATTTTTGTCGCCGTCGCCACTCCCCGCGCCTCCTCGCACCTTCGCGCGCCCGCTTGCCTCTGCCAACTCCAACCCACCTGTCAGCCGCCGTACCACGCCCTTAAATGCTCATGCACCGCTGTCCACCACCGCCGGTGGTTTCCGCCGCTCCCACGCCCAGTTTCACCGCTGCCTCGGCCTTGCTTCGCTCCCAAGCCATCCCGGCCCCTCCCGCGAGTTCGAGCCACTGCCAGCTCCTGCCCGCCTGTTAGAGCGTCGTACCACCTTGCTTTCCCTGCCCTGACACCGCTCTGGTACGGCCGTAAGGCGTGGCAACGCCGCCACCGCCCGCACGCCCCACCTCTACCAAATTCCCATGCCTTCCTCTCACGGCCGACCTGCCGCCTCTCTGCAGCCCTTGACCGTCATCCCTTAGTGCCCAAGACATGCCAGCACACATTGCAAAGCCAGAAGCTCCCGAAACCGCCTTTGCCACCGCCGATATTTTCCCCTCCCCGGTGAACCGCCCCTCTTGGCCCTATTTAAAGCGCCCCGACCCTCCCAAGTAGAGCACCCCACCTCCCCGAAGCTCCCCAAACCCTCCTAACTTCCCCATCGCCGCCCCATTGTCGGTAATTGCGACATTCCCCAAATCTGTGCCCTAGCTCAATGTCCCATCTCCGGCCAGTCATTTTCCAATCCCTTCCTCCAGTAGCATCCCCATAGCCCTAGAAACCATCCCCAACCCTTGCCCTAGCTCCTCAACCCCTCTCCTTCTCCGGCACCGTGAGCCACCCCTCCGCTGAAACCGACCACCGTGGCCAACCCAACCCAGAGCTCCCGAGCTTCGGTCAACCTTCCCATGACCCTACCTAAGTCCCAATGAAGCCCCAAAGCCAACCCAATTGCCTCAAGAAGCCCCCTATTGGCCGCAATTTCAAAAATTGACCGCGAGAAAGAAGGGCTCGCCGCCGGCGATTGCCGCCTTCGCCGGTCCCCCAACCAACCAAAATGGAACCCCCACGATGTCCCGAACCCGTCCATGCCCTCAGGTTGCATCGCAAAACTTTCTAGCGTCACTGCCAGTCGCCGCTTCTCTCCTCTATTCGCTGCGCGCGTGCGGGGGGCGGGAGGAAGAAGAACAGTGTCTTTCGACCGAGCCACCCCGCGATGCAGTTGAACCGAGCCGACTCGCCCCGCGCCCGTTGCAGCCGACCGGGTCCGAAGCGAAGCGGTTGCACCGAGTCGCCTAGCCGCGTCGGGTCCGAGCCCGATGAACAGTCCGACCAAGCCCAATGAATAGTGTCTGGTCCGAACCCAAAAATACATATTTATACTCCCCGGATTCATTTTGAGCCCGCCAACCCAAATCCAAGGCCCATTTCCCCATATAGCCCTCCTATAAGCCTAAAATCCCAATTTATTGAAGTTTTCTGGATTTTCTTTCTTATTTTATTTCTTTTATTCCTCGCTCATTCCTTCGGGCATGGAATTAATGTTATTTTATTTGGTTTGCGCTAGCTTCCGGAGTCGAGTTTGCACAGGAGCCAGAAGGAGAAGCGCAAGCCCAGGTCCAATCCGCGGAAGAATACGAATTAATTGAAATCACAGACCCGCAAGGCAAGTCGCACATATTTTTGAACATATTGATCCTACATTTCCCGAATTATTTATTTACATGTACTTTCATTATGTTATTTTCATATTGTTATTTTATATATATCAAATGCTTAGAATGGCATGATATTAGCTATGTCCTACCACCCGAAAAGACCAGTTTAACTTGATGGCCATATTCACCTTGACAAACCTAGTCACATAAAATATAAGATTAATCTTATCACTGTAGTTAGGGACACATCAAACTTTCTACTGTTAAGGTTTATGGTGTTGGTCTAGAGTTTTGGAAAAGTTGGACCTAGGGTAAGTGAGGATCGCAGAGATGGATCCGAAGACCTTATCCCAGGGTGGAGGCTGGGTATGAATTGGTGGCAGTACAATGTGTACTGAATATGGGTTTGTGTGTGGAGCATGCCTCAGTTGAAAATACAAGGACTAGATCCTTATGCTGAGTAAAGGACATAGTAACCGCCCAACCACAAGCGTTGATTTAGTCAAACTTGACTTAGTCAAACCTGGCTTAATAACTGCTCAACTTCAATTGAACCTCCGCAACTGGAAAGGGGGAGACAGAGGGTGAGTTCGTATGGGAGGTGGTTAACCGTACAACTGTAGGACTGCGATGAGTCAGACGAGATCCGTGGGGTCATCCGAGCTTGTCGGGATTAAATACCTACTGGGCGGAGTCTATACAAAGAATTGAGCAGTGAACATCCTTGTTGTCTTGACTCTTTAGCGGGAGTTAAGGGATCTTATGGGTAAAGCAGGGCAGCTTTGTAAAGTCATGACAAATGGTATTCGAATACGTCGTACTTCCGGTAAATGAAGCTGTGTTTAATGTGTGAATCCAGTAATGAGGCATAAGTAGATTTGAGAATGATTTGGAAATGTTGATTATTGATAATCAAGTTTGAAAACCCCATTTACGCTAATGAAGTACTTGTTTTAAAAGTTTTCAAAGGGTTCCAACTAAAACTGCATCCACATCAAATAATAGACTTGAATTCCCTTTACTTGGTATTCCATGCATGTAGCTATGGGTAAGTTTTGTGTGACTTGTTGAGTACGGTAGTTGTCCTCATACTTGCTAAAAACATAAACAGAAATAGCGAATATTGAGGAGGCAGGAGAAGACGACGAGGTGATTCTGTACGAGGTCGATGAAATGTGGAATTAGGATCGTTCTGCGCTCAGGCGTGCCTGTGGCAGTTTTTGATGTAATGTAACTAAGGGCAGTTGACCCTATTGTGATACTTGACTTTTAGCCTTTATATTGTAATAAAGTTCGCTTTTGCTCTGAAGCTTGTGTTGACAATGTTATACACTCGATGGATGTACTCGCAGTTGAACAGTCTTGGGCAGCTACGAGAATTTCACAATACTCCCAGAAATAGGGGTGTTACAGTATGTCGTTGCTGTTTTCTGTTTTATTTGGAGGGAAAAGCTATCTAATAGCTATGATATATCTAGTTTACATGCTAATAGAATATGAGCAGCGCTTGCTATACATGCACTTGTGTTTTTGCCTGAACTGACTAGTGAGTTTACCACTGAAAACCATATATAAGATGTTGCGGAAAGGGAACTGAGTTTACCAGAAAATGAATCTATCTTTTTTAAAATTTCATCTATTTTGCTCATATTTTTCGTGCACGAAGATATCATTTTAAAGACAGTCACGCGTTTACAAGATATCACAGTAATAGGCCCTCGAAAAAGCATGGTTAACTGGCGCGAGCAAGTCTACCAGCCCAACCATGTCCGAACTCACAGTCGCACATTCACATCACGGCCACAATCTACATCCATTATCCCAGACTTGGAGCCAGACATTAAAGGAAGTGAGACAGATAACCAGAAAGAACAAGGAAAACAGACGACCAGGTCGGCCGGGATCATTTCGGCTTCAGCTTTTAGTTTCTAGCTTATTTTCACTATTCATAAATTTCATTTTTTTTAACTTTTGGCTTTTTGTTGAGCTTTTTTGCCGGTTTTTTCCTGTATTTGTTTGTATTATACATAATGGGCTAACATATTTTTTATATTTTTAAATTTTTTTAAATTTAATTATGCTAAATAAATCTCTGTCAGCTACAGTGTTTTTCAGCCAGCTACAGTGCTTTTTAGCCATATTGATCACAGGCACAGCTGTCCCCGTCGAAAGAAGTTATAATTGTAAATAATGTATAGAAAAATAGAGACAAGCGATATAAATTTTATGTGAAAAATTATTGCGAAAAAACTACTAAATCGCTATAATAAGTAGAGATTGCAATGGAGTGCTTGCTCTTTCTATGAACTATTGAGGTGTATATATATAGGGTGAGGGAACAAAATCACATACGAAGAGAAAACTAAATCAGAATTGATTGCTACAGATTGATACCACATTTGATACAACCTGTGCAATACCTGTCATGCCACTTCTGGCATGATGCGATAAAATGTCCTACACGGACACAGTATGAATTTAGATCAACTTTTCAATAATTCCACCTTGAGCCAAATTCCCTCCAGTAGTCGATGAATGTGATAAAATTCCAATAAAATCAACATATACACCTTGAGTGCCGCAAGTCCAAAAGACTACTGAGTAAATACCAAGATGATACGGGATACCCGATTTTCACGATGTAGGATCAAGGATAACTTTGGATCTGTGCAACCTGACGAACTGATGGCGCCAACCACTGTTAGAACAACAATCTGTGACAAAAGAATTCACCCAACTACATGCTCGTGATCCCATCTACCCGACCACACGAGTAGACGTGTCGCTGCTCATGCAATTTCCAAGGAATCACAAGAACAACGATGTTGAGAATGCCTAATTACTCTCTAGTTTGCAATCATATATCAAATCTTAGAAAGAACAAGCGTATAACTCTCTCTTGGAAAATAATAGATTCAATCGTGTTCTGATCCGAAGGTTGTTTTTGATGCCGATTGAAATCGTTTGAACATCCGAAGTGTTTTTTGTGAGTTCGATTGGACTTGTGGTTGATCCGAGGTGGCAATGAGAGCTTTGACATGTCTTCCCTTGCATGGCCCCTATGTGTTTCTCCTTTATGTTTCAACTCCAAAAGCTTCACAACATTTAAAACTGATAATGCACAAAACATTTGTATGAGGTAGTATCTAGTTCTCACTAAATTAAAACCAAATGCAACTAGGAGCGAGTTCACTTGTTGATTAATCTTTTTAGCTCGTGCACGTGTAATCGGTCCAGTTGGCAGCTCAGGGTGTATATCTAGGGCATTAAGTGAATGAGAAGAAGGTATCTTCAGGGTGTCCTCATCTTGTACACTTGAAGAGATGGACGATACACTAGTGTCGATAAGATTTTCTAAACCTATCTTCACTTTAGACTTGTACAAATTGAATATGGGTCTGCATATAATTAAATAAAATAGTAGTAGCTCTGTATTTTCAAGTATGCTAATTAAAGACCTAATAAAATTAGAGTTCACATGATAATACGACTCAATAATTCTTTACAATCAAATAATATATTTAACTAAAAATCGCTAAACATGTCTGTATCCGTATCATAAAGGATACACGATTCGATAAGCAGTGGACATATCCAAAGAGCCACAGAGTTTCCCCAAAAAAAGTAAGCATACCCGTGCTTGAAGTAAAGAGACATGAAATTACAAACTCATTAGGTGTCAACCTTTACGAATTCAATGATGACCATTTAATTAACACGTTAGCAAAAACCAAAAATTATCCAATGGGCAGGAGATTATTTGACCATATTGAAACAAGAAATCACGACATTCTCAATACCTTATATTTGGAAGTGGATCATTTGAAAGGGTTCAAAGGACTAGTACAACAACAATGAAAGCATACTAGCATATTTCATTATATATGCCGCAATTGCAGTGGGCATCGTAAATTCTGGAAGTTAGAATAGAAGGGTATCATCGGTATAGCACTATAGCTACGTGCATAGTTGGCGATATGAAACAAAGATGAGACTAAGATAGTGAAATGACGAAAAAAATCTGCGTAAACTTAGGGGCTGTTTGGTTTGTGACCTTCATGAACCAAACCAAAATTTGGTATTACCTAGGGAATTTGGCCACTACTTGGTTTGCTACCGATATTTGGTATTGCCCATAGGATTTGGCAACGCCCAGTAGAGAACTAGCCAAAACAAGTAGGGGTGAAAACGAATCGGATAGTTTCCGACTGATCCGGATGAAAACGAATACAAATTGTGTCGAATCAGATTTTCTTTGGATAATTCTTGGATCGGAAACAAGTACGGATTTTTTGTCGGAAACGAATACGAATACAGTAAGCCTGATATCCGGTGAATACGGATACGGATACAGATTATCCGGATAATATGGATCCGGATATCCGAGATTTCAGCCCAACATTGCTCAGCCCAAGCCAGCCACTCTCATCTCCCCTGCCACCAGCCCATTAGCAAATATTTGTATTTATTAAAAAAATAAATTTAGTATTATCGGTAGATTAAAATTTGTATCGATTAAATTGATGTACTGCCGTTTAAATCATTCTGATGCAAATTTAAATTCTTAATTAATTTATTAGTTACATGAAAATGTTAGAAATCCATTAAGAATTATTTAGGACTTTAGAAAAAATTAACTGCCATTTGAAGATTTAAAATCTGTACAACGGTATGACTATTTTGGATGAAAATACTTATGCTTGTTTAGATTTCATTAATGTTTTGACAAGATAAACTATTTATGTGTTTTCATTGATTTTGGATGCATAGTTTAAGGGGTTTTTTCATGTTTCGATAAATATTCGTGACCATATTCATTTCGATTCGTATTCGCTCCGTATCTGTATTCAATATTATTCGTATTTGTATTTGTATTCGAGGTATCCGTATTCGTATCCGCATCCGAGAAAAAAAATGAAAACAAATATGGTAGAGACATTATCCATCCGTATTCGATCCGTTTGCATCCCAAAAACAGGTGTGATATCGTTGGCGGGGAAACCCTCGACCGAATTTTTGCTTGGTCGACGTTAGGGGTGAAACGGATCGGATAGTTTCTGATCGATCCGGATGAAAACGAATATGGATTGTGTTGGATCAGATTTTCTTCGGATAATTCTCGAATCAGAAATAAATACGAATTTTTTTGTCGGAAATGAATATGAATACAGTAAGTCTGATATCCGACAACTACGAATATGAATATGTATTATCCAGATAATATGGAATCGGATATCCGGGATTTCATACCAACATTGCCCAGCCCAAGCCAGCCTCTCTCATCTTCCTACCACTAGCCCAACCAAGCCATAAGCCTCCATTACCATTAGGCATTAGGTTCCCTAGTCATATTAAATTACAAACAACACTAGCAAATATTTATGTGTATTAAAACTAAACTTAGTATTGTCGATAGATTAAAATTTGTATCGATTAAATTGATGTACTGCTATTTAAATCATTCTGATGCAAATTTAAATTCTTAATTAATTTATTAGTCACATGTAAATGGTAGAAATCCATTAAGAATTATTTAGGACTTTAGAAAAATTTAACTACCATTTGAAAATTTAAAATATGTACAATGATATGACTATTGTGGATAAAAATACTTATGCTTGTTTAGATTTTATTAATGTTTTGGCAAGATAAACTATTTATGTGTTTTTATTGATTTTGGATGTATAGTTTAAGGGGTTTTCATGTTCCGATGAATATTCGTGACCGTATTCATTTCGATTCATATTCGCTCTATATCTATATTCAATATTATTCGTATTTGTATTTGTATCTAAAGTATCCATATTCATATCTGTATCTGAAAAAAAAATATAAAAATAAATATGATAAAAATATTATATTTGGTCCGTTTGCATCTCTAGTCGACGTCCCTGCTTTCTCCTCACCGTATAGGGTTTCCACTCCTCTCTACACTCCACAGCCGCAACCTCTCTAGCTCCTCTCCCCGTTCGGAGGTCCTTAGCGAGCCGGCGACAGACCTACCCGGAGCTCCTCCTCTCCCCATCTCGTGGAATTGGGCGGAATCGCTTGGGGAATGGCAGAGCATGGCTGGTAATCGACATCTCGTGGTCTCTACTCAGCAAATCATCGATTGAATCAAGGTAAGGAGAGTTTCCACCATACTCTTGTCCCCTTTCCAGATCTGCTTTTGACGGTCACAATTTTTTACTCTAGTTTACCTGCAGTCCAATTAACATGTCCTGCAAATGCTTTGTTTTGGTGCAGTTGTTCCAGCCATTAGTGTTTTTCGTATTTGCAAAATTGGATGGTACTAGTGAGTGATGATCTGCATGCTATTTCAGTTCAGATATGAAAGCAATTCATGTTGTTATCTCAGAATTGTGAGTGTTTCAATTGAGATTGTGTGATGCGGTTGTTAGGAATATTTACAGGTTGATGAACTTGCATGCTTTTAGCTAACTAGGCTTACTTACCCTTTTGACTTGTTCATGTGAGATCGAGGAGGTAATCTCACCATCATATTGGTAGAGTGACCGTATTCTATTTTGGCTCCAAACCAAACAATACACAACAACTTTGCCAAATGTTTGGCAATCTATTTGGCTTCAGACCAAACAATAGCCCAAGCAACTTTGCCAAATACTTGGCTCTACTTCAGCCACAATCCAAACACCATTGTTTTACCATTTGGCCTTGCCCAGGTTTTGGTATTACCAAACAGCCCCTTATCTCAAAATTAACAATATTTTCTTTTGTCATTATGGATTAATAATGCTGATGAATAACAACATGCAATCAATAGGCTAACAGCCAGTTTACAAGAAAACACATACCCTTGACCTCAATATGCAAGATTTCATATGAGAAATAATCCCATCAACACTCCAATCTGGCAGCAATGGAATAGGGGTCGTAAGAGGAAATAACATTTCAACATCTTCCCTTCTGCCTCCAATAGCAGCAACTTCAATCCGCATCAAACCAAACTGCAGAGTAAAAGAAATTATTGATTTTACAATGAACCAACATGAACAGAAATGGTGAGCGTATGTTGCAAGGAATTTCAGCTTAAAAGAACAAAGGATTCAATAGAGTACCATGTCCCAGATGGACTTTGCAAAGAAATACGATGTGAGGACAAATGTTAGAATAGCCTCAGACTTCGTTTTCAGCTAAATTTTAAAAATGAAGGTTACGATAAACTTCATAACAATGATTAGACAAAAGTTTAGACAAGTATGATTCTTCTGTTGCATAGTTTTGTAGCGTCAATGAAAAACCATACAGGGAAGGATGGCCTAAACAATGTAATTGAAGAAGTAGGTTATTGAGTTTGTATCCCCCTGGTATGGAGAAGCTAAAGCCTAGCAGCTCTAGCAGTGAACAGGAAATTGGAGCTCTAAAGGCATTTGGATGTGACCTCTAGTTTCTCTTCTCACAAATAGTATATTGCTATTAGTGACCACTGTCCCTGATCCGTTACGTGGGAAAATATGATTCCAGTAGTGCTAAAGTTTGTGTAACATCAACCCGAGCTTTCAAGCATCATTGTTGATATCCAACTTTTGGACTACTTGGAGCACCAGATGCAAAAAAATGAGCTACAATTTATACTGAGCATGTTGGCTCCTCTGAAGCCATATTTTGTAGCTTTTACTTCAGCAATGAAGCCACAATTTGCCGAACAGGGCTTTAATACACATTATTATTTGATTATTTCCCTAGTCAATTACGCAGCAACCTCTTGTTGTATGTCAAACCATCCAGGTAACAAGATAAATGCCCAATATGCAAACCAAAAAGATTGCATCTGTTTGAAAGCTAGGTACTATAAAAAAAAGTCATTTATTGTAGAAAAACGGTTTATGGACATGGACACCAAACCACCAATGCTTCGTAGCTCTTCCTTTTACCTCTTTGCTGACCAATATATACCCCGTTCTGAATTCTTGACCAATATATATATATCCCGTTCCGAATTCTCTCCCAAAGAAATGAGGTCTTCTTTCTCAAGAGAAAAGAAAAGAAAAAAATATCAACTTCTCTCCTTGCTGGCGGCGACCATGTCCATCCCTGGAAACGGATACCTTCCCTCCTTGACAGTCCGACCCTAAATATTCAGGGATCTGAACCACTCAAACAACTGTAAATTCAATTGGATTTGGCAATAAATTAGGAAACAACAACTAGAGGTCTATACTACTTCTAACTAAAGTAGGCACCAACATGTAGCTCTTTCTTACTTCTCATTCAAGCCATCGCTGGGTTATAAAGCCCGAACAGATATTGGCCCTGTTTGGATACGCTTATCTGAGAATCGATTTTAATTTGATCAAGATTTTCTGATAAGTCACGATCTAAAGAATCTGCGATCTGAATAATCTGAATAATCCTGATGGGGCTTGCGGTACAGGATTTTGAATTCTCAGTGCAAATGCTGATTTTTCCCACCGCGGCGGTTGAAAGAATCGAAAAATAATCAAAGCGTTTGGGTGGGATTCTCGCTTAATTCTACCCAGAATCGGATTTTAAGCGTATCCAAACAGGGCCATTACAGCAACTGAAGTTTACAGCTCGAGTATAACAGTGAAAACTAACTCTGAATAATGACATGCAACAGTGGCCCCACAGTGTTAACTGAAACCTTCGCAAGCCGTGCAATGCTGCGAACGCTGTCCTCCATAGCTTACGGCCGTCCGATCAGACAAGCAACGAAATCGTCAAAGCGTTACCTCTCCTGCCGACTTCTTCAGAATGAAACCAAGTCTTAAGAGTCGCCAACATTTCTCCGGGAATGCCTTTTAAAAAAAAACATTTCTCCGGGAGTGTATAGATATCATTCGGATGTTTTCTTCTGAATACTTAGGATCTGACATCGACGGAGGTGACGCGGGAGGCTGCTCCACCTCGCGTACTCCTCCGCGGACCGCGACCCCGGCAAGGCCACCCTGCACAACCTCTCCACCGGCAAGGCCTACCACGTTGCCCTCCCGGATCCCCCGTTCCGCAGGCGCTACATCGTCGGCTCCTCCCACGGCAGGCAGATCACCAACGACGAGCAGCCCAACCCCCATCACCGGCGCCCAGATCGCTCTCCCGCCGGCCCAGACCCTCAAGAATGTAATGCTGGCTTTATCCACCAAAAGAGCGCTTGGCGACCACACTATTTACGCCATGAGCAGGCAGGGGTGGTGCATCAGCACAGGGGGTCGCCCCTGGTCTTTTCTGCTGAGGGGACCCGCCTCTTCCTCTACCAGAAGGCCATCCTTTCCTCCGATCCATTAGACGGTGGCTGCATTGTCTTGCTCCAGCACGGCCCATGGAATGACCTTTCCTTCGCCCGGGTTGGTGACGACAAATGGACTTGGCTCAGATCAGGAGACCGCCTCCCCACCATGATATCTTCTACGATGATGGTGATGCCATCCGAGGCACGGCTGATGTCCGCGCTATTGATCTCAGCGGGCGGTCTCCTGTGGTAAAGATCATCTTCAGTCCCTTGTTTAACCGTGAAAGCGCGCGATAGGAAGTACCTTGTTCAGGCGCCATTGGGTGACCTCCTTCAGGTTTGGAGAGAGTATGCTAGCTATCCCCACTCAGATGACGACTTGGACTACTCAGATGATGACCAGTTATTACAAGAAGATTCCTATTGCCCCGGCGAAGTATCGGTGCACAAGGCAGATCTTGCTGGACAAAAGGTTACCGAACTAAAGAACTGTTGGGATACAAGTATGCTACACTAACACAAATTAAAAATTATCATGTAAATCAAAAAGCCATACGATAAGAGATCATGGATCGTTATTACTAGATGCGCAGTGCAGCGGAAGTAGAGTTGAAGTAGCCGATTCAACAAATAGCACGTCGGTATAGTGGTAGTAGTCAATTGTCCTCCAGCTCCTCCTCGTGATCATCCCGATCAACGGCGTAGTCGTAGTAGCACCTCTACTGAAGTCCACACATTGAGAGATGGAACACCGTGCGTCGGCGTGCTAGCACCAACGCGTATGGCAGGAGTTATAAGATGTGGCGGCTAAGGTTTCGACAGGTGTGTTTCAGGATACCTCCCTCAACCCCGCACCTCTCTTTATATATTTTCCAATCAGATCATTATCCGATACGAGCAGAGATCGAATCCCACTCGAAAACTATCATCCGGACCCTTATCGTTCTACCCCATTAAATGTGTAACCCTGTAACTTTATATATATTTAGCCATGAGCCAAAAACTCCTTTTTAGTCCATAAGTCGACAACGATCTCTAACAGGACATAACGACTCCCAAATATACATAAAGATCATAGACGAACCTATATAGTGCTTATGTACTGATCCCTTTGCCTTATGATACTAAATCGAACTCAAGGTGAGAAGCGTGCTATCTTATAATAAGATCGATCCTTCATTTGAATCTATAGTGGATTACTTAGTTGTTATTGACTCATCAGCCACATTCGACATGGCCATGCACTTTCTTAATTCAACCACATCTAGGGGCTTAGAGATATCTCTCCTATTATATAGGAGCGGCAAATTCCATCTTGATCATTCATATTTCTCTGCATATTTCATAACAAACCTGAAAGTTATCTTTATGACCACTCAGTTATATAGTATTTAGTAACCTCTAAGTAAACGATTACACATGTAGAAAATAATAACGATCTCAGATCTAAGGATCCTGATGATACTTAAGAATATAACAATTTTCACATTGTCTCATGATAGGCCAATCCAACATCATGTTCTCTAACATGTGTCCACATTATTGATTTGATATCTCATATCTATGATCCATAAAATATAATCATCAATCAATACATGTGCTGATCTGTAAATCATAATTATCTCACATAATAATATAAGATCAATGATAATTTAGAATGACATTAAAATATGAATAAAGAGTTCCACGAATAAATCACATACTTGTTGATCAATATAAAAGATATTTATTCAAGAGACAAAATAATATATTATTCAAAAGATCATAAATATAGAAGTAATATAATCATCTTTATAATTACCTTTAGGACATATCACTAACAAGATCCTGCACAATCATGCGTTGTTCATCGGTTTCAACGGCGCATTTTTCCTTCACACCAAGGATTTCACTACGTTAACTCCAAATTCTGTCTATTTTACCTATTGACTACTATACAGAGTTTTATTGTCAACGCGTCAACTTGGAGGATGGTACAGTCACTGATTTACCATCTTCTGATCCACTTCCTGATTGGCCACTTCCAGTTTGGCTCAGGCCTTTCATGTCCACGCAAATAAAGGTCAGTACAGAGTTATGTTTACAAGTTATATATATTCAGATCAGTGTGTTGTCACTGTCATTTTCATGCTGGAAACTAAGTTGCCCCCTATCAAGATTCTGTTAGACTACACCGTCTTTCGTGGCACATGCATCCGACACGCCATCCAGTCCAAGCACAGGATCTTCCCTAACTTACATGTGATCTCTTGTAATCTCTTTGTTTGGGGTATGATTTGCATGTAATCTTTTTTTGTTAGGATAGTCGGTTGGCTGATGGTTTCTTTCCTTGCGTGCTAGTGTGCTACCCAAGCAGCATTGAGTACTTGTACTCTCGTTTGTCAATGAAATGAAAAAGATTAAGCGATGAGTTACTCTCGTTCCGATCACGCTTGATCTCCAAGCGTTGAACTACACAAAGTGGCGCGGCATGTTCCAGGTTACGCTGTGAAAGTATATATGCTCTTGACAATCATGTCAAGACTGCTGCAGCCTCCTCCACCGATGTGCAGTGGCCGCATATGGACGCCACCGTCCTATCCTGGCTCTATGGTTCAGTCTCCTCCGAGATCCTCAAGATTGTTATGGCCGCCAACTTCACTGCCCTCACCATCTGAAACAATATCGAAGGATTGTTCCGTGATAACAAAGAGAACTGAGCTCTCTACCTCGAAGCTTGAGTTTCGCTTCACCATGCAGACGATATGTCAATCTACGACTATTGCCGCAAACTCAAAAACCTCACCGATGCTTTGGGCAATGTTGGGCAGCCCATCAGCAACAAGACCATTGTCCTCAATACGCTTTGCAGTCTCAATGAAAAGCGAAATATTATGGGGATCTTCATCATATACCCTCCCTTGAATTGGGGATTTCAGGATTTACCCTCCCACCTCAATGACATGTGGGGTCATCATAAGTCACTGACACGTGGGTCAGGAGGGTAAATACTGAATTTCTATCTATGAGGAGGGTATATGATGAATAAATCCAAATATTTATGCCTATGAAGAAACCCATTCCAACTTTCATTGAGACCTGCTCTGCCCTTATCCTCGAGGAGATCAAGAGCAAAGCCAACCTCTCTCAGGCCACTGCTCTTGTTGCCAACGCCAGCTACGGTGCCTCCGGTTCCAACCACTACACTAGGAAGGAGCTATAGTAACACGTCTATGTGCTACTACATATCAATAAAGATGTTACTAGTCTTTGCAGTAACACAATTTTTAAGTGTTTTTATAGCCCATGTTACTAGCTAGGTTTGAAGTAACACATGATAAGTGCTACTACATGTCGGAAAACATGTTACTACCTTGCAACACATATCTTATCTATAAGAACACATATTATGTGCTACAACAAACTACCCTGGTAACACAAATATGTGCTACAACAAGCTACCCCAGTAACACATTTTTGGAGCAATAGTAACACCATTGTAATATGAGTAGCAACACACTTTCTTACACCAAAACATTTTGTGGAAACTTATTTTAATATATATAAATATATACACACACAGATCTCGAGAGAGGAAAAAGTAATGATTTTTTTGAAATGACAATTAATTAATTGCAGAATTATTCTTTCACAAGAATCACATATTCCACAAAATTATAATCATCACCAACATTGCATTCCACAGGGAAATATATAAAATATGGTTCACATAATTTTATAACATGCATGACAATCCATTTGAGAAAACAAGTCTTGGGAATAACAACACAAACTTTTCATCCTAGAATGACATAATGATATCTATCTATTCTTCTCAAAATCTTTGCCCGATGATCTATCCATGAGGTGAAACAAGTATGAGATTTCAACCATTAATCTTCCGAACCTGCATGTGGCAAATATTACTTAGCTTTAAGGATACATGAAAAAGTATATATGTAGTATTATATGGACCAAGGTTGAAATATCATACACATATTGAAGGCCAAGCAATCGGCATTCTTTTAGCATGGGCATCATCAATTGACTTGCAGCAGTTCAGTGGTCGTTCAAGCGCCTCAGTTTTACGCAAAGAGTGATTGATTCTTACTTTCCAAAATTGGTTGCCTAGCTCAACACCACCTACTTTTGTAGATGGATTGCAGCTCAACAAACTAGCATAGGCCACCTGGTATTTGTTTGGATATTTTGCACTCAAGAGTAATACTGTTGAACCAACCTATATTTATCACTTCATCAATAACTAGCATATAAGCAAATTAGCTGTAACATGAATCCAAACATAGTGTTTTTTTACCTACATTGGTGAAGGTCGTGTCTTCTTTGAAGGCACATGATGTGGAGTCTTGTTTCGAATCACTTGATCTTGTATGTTGTTCATGCAATTTTGGAACTTTTCTTGCTATTGTTCAGTTACTTACAGTGAAATACAGTAAAATTTATTGCATGCTATCAGTATAGATACTCAAAAGTCACACAACAATTTTTCTACTAAAATATGTATATAAGATGCCATTATTTGGCTATCTTAAAACAATTTCTTTATACACATCGAACTAAAAAGTAGGGAATAGGTTAATTAGTTACTGAAAAAGGAGCAAGTTTGAAGGAAGCATTTTTTTAGACTATGAAATATCCTTATTTATTCATAAAGGTAAGCGTGTATTCTAAAAGATTCCAAACCTTCCATTATATAGCTATAATACAATAGAAATAATTATAATTGAATTAAAGAAAACTGATTTATTAAATTTGGATGCATGCAACTCATTATATATGAGGTGTGCCATAAATTTTATTGTTGGTTCTTTAATTCCTTAATCCTCAAACAACCTAGTTAAAATGATATATCTTACTAGTACTGTAGAAAGTGATATATCTTACTATTTTCTTGCAAGTGCATCACATCAAATCATTTATCAAAACATTTACCTCTTGCTGTGGAAAAGAACGTGCAGACCATTGCGATGACGGTGCTTCATGACATTGTAATAGTTGTTGATTTGCATAGTTGTCATGCTAGTTCAATCACAAAATCATCTATCAAATCATTGTAGTATTTATATTGCTTAAAAATGTAGTGTTCTAAAAATGCATAAACAGTTCGCTAACCTTTTCGGTAGAAAAAGACATGTCATCGTCCTCATATACATTCTGTTGGTCCAACACTCTTCCATTGTTCTACGATTAAGTGCACAACCAACATTTAGTATATATTCATATGAAGTATAGAAAAGATATTAATATAGAATTCATTGATATATATATATGAATATATATATATATATATATATATATATATATATATATATATATATATATATATATATATATATATATATATATATATATATATATATATATCCTTGTTCACTCATGGAGTCTTCCAAATCAGCTACATCACACTGAACTCTCTGTAGATTTAAATACAGATAAATATAAAACTTGAAGAGAAATAACATTATATAGAAATAATAACACAAATACCTTTCTTTTATAATGTACTGCTTGTGATTGAGAATTGCTATGATATCCTTTTATTTGATTCACCTGGAAAAGGATATCAGTTTGGAATGAATTTGTATATGAAGGTTAAAGAAAAATCTTAACCTTTGTTGGTTTGTCTTTTTTTGAGAGCGTTTTTGCAGGTTTATTGTTCCCACGGCAAGACTTAGTTTTAAGCAATTCTTGAATGAGTAGATCTTGATTCTGCACATGCTCCTTTAACTTCTGCACTTCGTCAATAACATGCACCCCTACTTCCGATGGCGATCCCTCTATAGTAGTGATATTGATGTTCTTGAGACGTTGTGTTGTTTGTCCATAAACATGGCTTGGGACCGGAAGCAGTCCCATCCCATGCACTTGTCTAGGTTTCTCATCACCCAAAATTTGATGTAAGACGTCACCTTTCCATGCAACTCTTCCCTCATCATCTTGAGCTAATTCTGGTTGTTCATCCATGAGGTTCTCTAACTCAGCCTAACAGTGAAGATAAATCCATGTTCTTTTAGTTAGATCAAATGATAACTTAGTATAGTATAGTAGAAACATTGTGTATATGGCATACCACGTGTTCACTTCTATCTTTAGCCCTTCTTTTGTGAGTTACTAAGTAGACCATGGCTCTATGTGGCTGCTTCTTTTGAGGATCATCTTGTTTCTGCTGTTCTGCACAAAATTAGAATGTCCAGAAAATATGATGCAAAACATAGATGATATATAGCATTGAATAAAACAAGACTACTCACCATATCCTCAGCCCAACGAGCATAGCTCTTTGTTCCTGTTGTATGTGTAGTTTTCATCAAGGTACGACTATTTTTGTTCTTCTCACTAAGGGCTTGCTAGCAAAATGTCTACTATTAATGCATGTAAATGTATGAAATTCAAAATAAAATGGCAATGTAAATATGGTTGCATTGCTATGACCTTTCCTTCTTTTGACTTCCAAACTTTCACAAGCAAAACCCATTGATCATAATCTACATCTTCCGGGCACAACTTATACAGAGCAGATCTTTTCTTCTTTGCATTAAAGTATGTTTTCTTTAGTGATGCTTTGTATCGCCTCCAATCTCTCCCTGTTGACTTCAGTATCCATTTCTCGCACAAATAAGGGTACAAAAACTTTGTCTGAAATCATTAAGATTTACTGAATCAATGTGCTATTTTCTAAGTTATCACATATATAATCGTATGCAAATTAGATTCATAACGCCAGTAGGAAAAGCAAGATCAATAGATGTCTTTTTCTTTGAAGGAAAAGATCAGTAGATATCAAATTAGAGTATATATTCTGTCTACAGTTTCTCAGCCATACATATATACCTCTACAAATTGAAGTATTGTTTCAGCTCCACCATCCTTTTTGACCATTCTCCAATCCTTCAAGTTAAGTGGACAATAACCCCCATTTCTTGCTACCGTGCCCAAAAATTTCCCTAAAAGTCCACCTTATGCTCCAATGGGTTGTCCAAGTTTATTGCATTTAACTACTATTCGATTTCCTACTGGTAGGTCCCAAATATGTGTTAAAGTAGTTCTTCCACGCTTTTTCTCTGTTGCATTCTCACCTATAAATTAAACAATAATAGTAATAGTTGATCCAAGGATTTCCATATATCAATCATTTAATTTGTCCATCTGACTAGCTAGCTTTAACTATCTTAATTGAAGATGTACCTGACATATTCAGAGAACCATTATCTTGCTGCTCGACATGTACCTCATTACCTTCCAATTCCTGTGACTCAAGAACTTCTTCAACTTGGTCCATGAAATGCTCACTGATATCACCATCTCCGTTGCTATAATGAGCGCTGCTTTTTACTACATTCAACCTTTTCTTTCTTGCCATTTCACCTGGAAATTGTTGTGAAGTTTCTGAAAATATGACAAAATATGCAGTTAAAAACGGTCTCTATCTAGCTATGATTCTTCCGACACAAAATGAGATAGCACTTTAAAAAAACAGAGGAGATAGAGGAAACTGAGAAAGGAATCGAACTACACATTGACCTTTATCTCCTTAGAACCCCAGTTCCTCAATTCTTCAAAATAATGTACAAATAACTGAGTGAAAGAAGGAAGCATACACATACATATTTCTCCTAGGAGCAGCAGCCCGCGAAAGGTCTTGATGGTGGGAAGGCAGTTCGTGACTTGTGAGGACCGAGGGGTGAGGAGTGGGGACTTAGGAATTGTGATAGGTGATGTATATGAGGAGCCACTAATGAGTTATGGCGCATGGGAAGTCGAACAGAGAGATTTGCCTGGAAGATTTTACATGCGCACATCGGAAGCACGTACCGCGCGCGGTGTACCGCGGCATGGAGGCTTGCGTGTCTGGCTTGGAGCACTCGTAGGGCGTGGGCACCGGGACGAGTTGTCTAGTCTACGCTGGCGCTGGCGCGCGTAGTGGCGATGGGACGTTGGAGTGTGCCTCCTGCCCTGCTGTGGCGTGGGAGATTTTTTACGGGGTCGAGCTCCCACGTTCCATCCGGTCGTGCGGTCGCGTGCAGTGCCGTGCCGGTGGGCTCCACGGATGGCAATTTGCAAGTCCTGCCCATTTCGATCGATGGCAAAGGGATACCTTTAGCAATCATAGGAGCCCAGCGATCTACTTTGGAGCAACCCAATGCTGCTGCTCTTGGCTATGGGGTCAAAATTCTTGAGAAGAATGTGAAATCCAGAGGCAAATCTAGGAGACGCAGATAAATTATGGGCTAGTTTGAATTGTAGGATACTCCCCAATAATGTGTTGTTGCTTTGCATATTAAGTATTTTCATTCATTTGCCTATTATGGATAACAAAACTCTATTGTGAATTGTACATGATGGTTTGTAGGTTCTGAGTTTTGAGTGGTTCATATCCAGGAGATTACTTTGTTGTGCCTGTTGGAGTTTAGAAATGCTACCAAAACATGAAGCAATTAAGAATTTTGAATTCCATGGAATATCTTATATAGCTTCCAGAACATTGATGAAGCAATATATATTGATGGTCTTTTATCTAGCTTCTGTTTCTTAATTTTGATACATCTGGATCTCTCCTGCTCGTCAGATTTAGAATCTAGACAAGACATTGCCTGCAGCTCATGATCTAATCCTGGCATGGAGACAAAAGCTACTGGATCCCAGTGTCAATCCTCCAGGTTTGATGTCCTCCATGTTTGATAAAAATGATATGAGTTCTTGATTTTAGTTTGTTTTGATTTCTGATTGGAAGTAGATGATGGTTTTCTCATTGTGCTCCATTTGAATAAATGCTACAACTTCTTTTTAACATAGGAATGGGTGGATTTAGACGCCATTAAGAAGTTCTTGCTTTCCCTAGACCAAGTGATGAATACTTGCAGGATATATGGTTTTCTTGACTTTGCATACAGGGGAGAAGTCCTGTGAGCAAAAATCGATGCCCATGTGTCAAATGTGTTAATAGGTGGTTACTGCAGAGAGATGAAGTCTATAATCATCTAGTTTGTCATAGAATGCTACAAGGATATACAATTTGGGTTTGTCATGGTGAAACCGTAGCATTCATCTCTGCTAATAGGGAGTTACAACCAAAAGAAAGAATAGAAACTAATATGCACCGGTTAGTCAAAGATGCTTTTGGAATTATAGATAATGAACTTCCCTTGAATTCTTACACACCCAAATTCCTCTCAGAATCTGGATGGATTCGAATCCCAAACTTTCTTTGACTTAATTAGAGAGGCTAGTCAGCCCTTATGGGAAGGATGTGAACTTTCAAAACTGTCATTTCTTGTACTTTTGTTTCATGCAAAATCTATTAACAAGTGGAGTAATAAATCATTAAATGATTTGCTGGCGATCTTGCAACAAGCAATCCCTAATGGTAAGAATATACCTAGAACATTTTCTGAGGCTAAAAAGATAATTGGAAAGCTTGAGCTTAATTATGAGAAAATTGATGTTTGCCCAAATAATTGCCGACTGTACCGGAAAGACAAGGCAAATGACGACTTTTGTTCCAAGTGTGGAACTTCAAGGTGGAAAAATAAAAAGGATAATACTAAATTGACTATCAAGGAAAGAAAGAAAGCAACCCCAAGGAAGGTGTTATGATACTTTCCAATTAAACCCAGGCTTAAGAGACTTTTTATGCACAAAGAAACAGCTATAGCAATGAGATGGCATGACGAGGGACGCACAAAGGATGGAGCATTACGTCATCCGGTGATTCAATGGCATGGAAGGCAATTGATTCTAGGTATCCCGACTTTGCATCAGATTCTCGAAATATTAGATTTGGAATGGCTAGTGATGGTTTCAATCCATTTGGGATGATGAGTTCAAGTTATAGTTGCTGGCCTATTGTCTTAGTACCTTATAATCTCCCTCCATGGTTATGCATGAAAGCTTCTTCTCTTATGCTTACACTAATAATTCTGGCCCGTCTTACACTGGAAAAGATTTTCATGTATTTGCTTGAGCAGTTTATGAAGAACTATCTCGAGTTATTTGAGTTTGGGACACCCACTTATGACGCGTCTCGAGATGAGATGTTTCAACTTCGTCTTTGTCATATTGTCCATCGTGAGTGACTATCTTGGGCTTGCAATATTTGCGGGATATAGTGTTAACAGTGAGTCGCTTGCATGCCATGTGGTGAAGAAACTTGCTCTAAACGCTTAAAACATGGGCACAAGTCTGTTTTATGGCCATCGTCGATTTCTACCTTTAGATCATGAATTCGTTATGATGATATCTCTTTTGATGGAAATGAAGAACATAGGCCGAGCCTATTGCATATTCTCAAATTTCAATTCTACAAAGATAAAAGCAATTCCAAATTTTGAGAAGTCAAAACTTGGAAGTGTGTTAGTGGTCTATTTTCTTGGCCTTCTTGGGATTTTAATTTGCTCCATCATAATCTTGATATAATGCATATTGAGAAGAATGTTTGTGATAATATATGTGGGACACTTTTAGGATTGGAGGAAAGTCTAAGGATAATTTACAAGCAAGACTAGACCTGCAAGAAATGAACATTAGACAGTGCATCCCCAAAACGTGCTAATAACAAGTATTACTTACCCCCGCATCCTATACCATGTCCAAAAGGAGAAAGAAAAATTTTGTAGAGTACTTTATGACATAAAGGTTCGGATGGCTATTCAGAAATATCTCAAGATGCGTAAATGTTGCCCAAGGAAAAATTTCTGGCCTTAAAAGTCATGATCGCCACATTCTAATACAAAAAGCGCTGCTCTGTTGCTCTCACGAGGTGTACTTCGGATAATGTCATATCTGTTTGATTTGATTTATGTGGGTACTTTAGAGAACTGAATGCAAAAGTACTTTATACAAATGAGCTTGAGAAGTTGGAGGACAGAATTAAAATGACATTATGCCGTATGGAGATGATATTTCCACCAGGATTTTTCACTGTTATGGTACATTTGGTTATTCATTTAGCAAGTGAGGCAAAAATAGGAGGTCCTATGTGTTAGCGTTGTATGTACTTTGTGGAAAGGTATTTCTCCCTAACAAAGATAAGGTTGTATTTGTTTTGTATTGCAGCACTAGATATTTAACAGATTTCATTTTTCTCGCTTTGTGTTTATGTAGGTACCTTTGTGTGTTGAAGTCATATGTGCGTAACAAAGCTCATCCGGAGGGATCAATAGCTGAAGCATATTTGGCAGATGAGTGCATGACATTTTGTTCACGATATGTTGAAGGTTTTGAAACCAAGCATAACCGTCCTTCAAGGAATGATGATACCCATGAATCAGTTTGCCATCCTAATGTGACACAAGGGTCAACAATATTTTCTCATGTTGGAAAACCACTTGGAAAGCCCAGAAGTTATGTTATAAGGGGTCTAGCTAAAGTACAAGCACATCGATATGTCTGTTCAATTGTCCGGATGTTAATAAATTCACGAGGTATTACTTGCGACTTATAGCATCTTTGTTTATTTATCCTTTGCATGACTTCAATTTTGATTATAAATTATTATGCAGAGCTCATCTTTGATCACTTGCTAGTAAAATCCTCGATATTGTGTCAACACAAAAATATTGAGCGTGTGCAAAATGAGAAGTTCCATGACTGGTTTAGAGCTCATGTAAGTACCTATTTTCACGTCTTTAACTTATACTACTCAAGTCATAATCTAAATGAGTTCTCACTATATAGATAATGGATTTGGAGCGGAAAAATGGTTTATGCAAGTATCAAAGAAGATGTTAGATGGCTAGCTCGTGGCCCACTTGATGCAAACAAAAGATATTGTGCTTTTAACACCCGGGGCTTCAGATTTAGGCCTAAACGTTTGGATAGAGTGACACAAAATAGTGGAGTAGTGCTGACTGCTAAAACATCTAGCTATGCTAAAGCAAATGATGCAAATCCAATTTTAGGTGATGTTACATACTATGGGAGGGTAATCGATATCATCGAGCTCAATTACTCTGGAAAATTTTCTGTAGTACTTTTTAAATGTGAATGGGTCGATGTTATTTCTGGAAAAGGAATTAAAAAGGACAAATATGGCTACATACTTGTCAACTTCTCACATCTTATACATACCGGAGAAAAGATTGAGCATGAGCCTTTTATTCTTCCTAACCAAGTGATCAAGTGTTTTATGTGGAGGACCCAACAAACCCGGGGTGGTCTGTAGTAATGAAAATGAAGCCAGAGATATATATGACACCGGCAATGAGGAATGGATAGATGATATAGAAGCTGAGCCTTTCAATGTTTCACACCTTGGGAAATGTTCAATAATGCAAAGAATCAACACTGGTTAGGACGGATGTTGAGGGGACAACAGTTGATGCTAATAATAATGGATTAGACACTGAAACATAGTAGAGAGCAATAATTACATAATTTGTTTGCTCCATTCAAGGTATGTGTATTTTTCAGTGCAGCAGTACATGATAATTCTTTAATTAGTCTCATCTCAAGCCTAGTTTTCTTATATTGAAAGGTGTATTTGTAATGCATAATTCCACCTGAAACTCTTATATGGAAGATGTTATTAAAATTGTGTCAACTACTCGTTCTATTTCTATACCATGATTTGAAATTTTTATATTGTAGTATTTATGCTCACTGGTACCTTATGCATGAACATTCTTCATGCTGATACAGAGGCATACATATGAGCCACAAATTTAGTCTGAATAGAATCATTTATTTCAATGCCACAAGCCAATCTGTCTTAACTTGAATACAGCAAGGGAAACACTTGCTGTTATCCAATCTATGTTTCTAGTTGACATCAAGATCAGTTTGAATGCATTGAGTTGTATGAGTAACAAGTCATGGCTTTTTTCTACTTTACTTTAATTAACACCAAAACATAACTCTATAACTCTATTGTTCTTTTTAAATACAATTAAACTGAGCACTGTTTTTCCTTTCAGGAGAGTAAAATGGATGCTCAGTTTATGCGAACCAACATGCACCAAAAAGGATTAAACGCATGAGGTGTTTGAGCAAATATGTAGAGATGGCATCGGTTCTCCATTATTGGCAAGGCATTTATTGATGCTTCGTATGCACCCTTTAATTGTTGAGGGCTTGCTTCATGTGATGATGCTTGGATGCAAAGCTTCTTAATGCGCAGCAATTTTAACCTCAATGTTAGATTGCTACTGGTGATGTTTTGGAATATTGGTAGCTGATTAAATGATTTTCAGACTGCTTCAATCGATGTCATCGATTATTTTTTTGCTCACCTAGTTGCAGTTGTTAATTTTTTGGCATGTACTGTTGCCAAAGTCCCATTTTTATTTCCTTTTATCCCTCTAGCTTTGGTCTAGTTTTATTGAACTCATTTGATTTGTACATTCATGGCACAGGTACATGTTATCCGAGAGAGGAAAATTTCTATTATCCAATGAATGCTTGTTCTTAAAGGATGTTCCAGGTTAACTACTTATGGGAAAATATAAATGCGATTAGAAAAGCTTGTCTGAATGTTGCGTACACACTTATATAATGTCTAATTATTTTGGACTATATGAATTTACAAATCTGGATTATTTTGTATGATGAACATGCTAGAACTTTTCGTCACAATTAAATTTTCAACTTTGCAAATAAATCTACCTTGTGGTTCTACAACCTGGAAACAGATTTTCTAACATGAAAAATAGCAGCGAGTTTTCACATATATTTATCTCTGCTTTACTAAATTTCTGGCATGTTTCCAAACCAAAAGCTAGGCTGCAGTTTTTAGTTTTAAAGGACAAAATTAGTGTAAATTTAAGAATTTCTACCTTTGCTACCTTTGCCCCCTCCAATTTCTATTAAATAAGATCAATATCTTCAATCTAGCAGTGGTGTTGTTTGTACAATCTATCAATGTTAGATAAGGTTATCCCTAGAGTAGCAAGTAACACATGTCTGTAACACATATATTATACGTTACCAAATGGCTTTGTAACACATGTTTATGTTGCTGCACTATATGCTTGTAACACGTTTATTGATCATATTGAGTATGTGTTATAGTCTCCTGGGACACAAAGTATGTGTTGCTGAGTTTTTTTTCCATGTTCTGTTGTAGTGAACACAGACAATAAGAATAATACCGGGAGTGGTGTAACATCCCTGATTTTTGAGCTTTTAAAAGAATTTTGTCAAGAAATGGTTTTATAAAATTTTCCTAATTTTCCAAAATCAATTAAAGCTTAAAGTGAATTTTTTAGAAATTTAAAATGATTTAATCTAAGTAAAGTAAACATAAAATAATTAAAAAAATTTATTTGAGCTCTTGGCAGTCCAAAGTATTTTATAGAATTTTCCTAGAATTTTTTATTGTATTTGCTATTTATTTGGCCTTACTTGAATTTTTGCATATTTCTTAAAAGGAAAGACTAATTTAATTCACTGGAAAAAGTTTTGGGCTAAATCCTGCTTGCCACCCTAGCCCTTCTCTTCTTCTCTCTCCAGCCGGTCTGGCTCTACCATGCCAGCATGCTTTCTTCTGGCCCTTCTCCTTTTTCTCTCTTGATCTGGCCCAACACCACCTGCCTGCCCACTTTCTTTCTTCCCTTCCCTGGCCCAGCCCACTGAGCTGACCCATTGATCCCTCTCTTCCTCTCTCTCTCTGCCGCTTGGGCTCACTTGCCAGCGGAGTGTCGCCCATGTTCTTCGTACTCCTTGAGTCCAGCCTTCGCACGACACCGACGCCACCCTGGTTCAGAGTCTGACCACCACATGCCTTCATTGCCTTTAAATAGCACCTATTGCTCACATCAAAGGACTCACCTCGACCCTCTCTCTCCAATCCCTTGCACGCTTATCTTGGTTGCCCTACCATCTCGTCGAATCAAAACTTGGAGTCTTTGTCATCATAATACCTTACCCACGGTGAGTCCTTGTCCCTATCCATGCCATCATCGGATTCATTGCTTCGTGTTCCATCCGATGCTCACCTCACCTTCGCCAGGGAGCCTTTGTTCCTATGTTGCACTGTGAAGCCAAACTCTATCATGGCCGCCATGGTCGCAGTCGTCACCAATGCTTCTCTGAAGACCATTGGTCCCTATGCTTTGCCCAGCCAGCATTGCTAGAAGCCCAGGAACTCGATGCGCACCCTCCTGAACCAAATCAAGTTGAGTTTGTCAGATTCATTGCTGCCCGAGGTGTCACCGTCGACGTCCTTGCTAACCCCACTTGCTATATTCGAACCATTGGATGTGTTCATCGTGGCTTGAGGATGCTAGCGATGACCTTGCTGACCTGCCGCTCGCCATCGTTTGCCATCACCAACAATGAAAATCCATCACCGTAGATCTAGCCATGTCACTTGACCATGTGCTTGTCCACGTCATTGCATCGTCCAATGTGGTTGCCACCTGTGTCCACTACGTAAGTGCCATGCTGCACTGATCTGCCACATATGCCAAGCTGGCCTTGCCATATCAGCACTCCATGTAGGTCACCACATCAGTGCCACCTCATCAATGCTAGACCACGTGTCGACCATGTCAACTACCACGTCAGCGCATAATAGCCACATCATTGCACTGAAGCATTGTTGCATAGACTGAGTCCATGATAGACTAGCCCTAGTCCATGAGCTCAGTCCACAGGACAATAAACTCTAGCCACAGAGTAACCTTTTTCTTTTCCCTGAATTTCCCAATCGATTCAATTTCCAAGAGCCCATTTTCTCTCATACGAACTCCGATCGGGCCTGTGTCTAGTCTCTAAATTCAAATATCAACTTTATGGTGAATTTTATTTAATTTTTGGAGTTTGTTTGTTCTCTATTTTAGTTTTTATTTGGATTTTATCTCTCATTGCGAGTAGACTTTAACACGTTGGAATTGTTCGTCGAGCAAGGAGAAGAAGTAGTGCAAGATTAAGATTTCGTCAAAGGCAAGTTGTACAACCTTGATCATGTTTGACCTAGTTTTTGCAAAATTATTTTGCATTTAAATTATCTTGCATTTCTATTTATTAAAAATACCCATGATGAAGTTATCGTTCAGTTGATATCCATCCACCTTGTGCAATTGTATGCCATGATTCATTATCACCCTAGGATGGTTAATATTAGTTGGTCAATACTATAAAACCAACATGGGTTGGTTTAGATTGCTTAACCATGCTGTGTTAGTGACATCATTTTGGAATATCAAATTTATACCAACTAATGATATATGAAATTGCTTTGTGAATGGCTATGTGCACCGTGTGTTATCATTGATGGCATGTGTTGTACTTTAAAGTCAACGGGTGGATAAATAATATAGATTGGTTTATTTTAGATTGCTTAACCATGTTGGGTTAATAACATCATTTTGGAATATCAAATCTATATCTAATTAATGATATATGGAATTACTTTGTGAATGGCTATGTGCATCGTGTGTTGTCTTTGATGGCATGTGTTGCACTTTAAAGTCAACGGGTGGATAAATAATTTAGACTAGGACGATTGAAAAAATTGTGTGCTCATGATATTGCAAGCTTTATGAATCAGTGTTTAGTTAGAGAATTGGCAAGTATCACCCTGGTCAGTTAAGAACTTAACTTTGTGTGCCATTGAACTGAGCCACATCATACAACACATGAAGTGCCTAGCTCAATAAGTTACTGAGTTCTGGTATTAACTCCTCAGGTGGAAGGTGTGGATGCATCTTATGGATAGTGTACCATTTACAAATCCAACATTGAGCTTTGGGCCTACTTGCATATGTTGGGATGAAGCTGCCAAGTTTAAACTCAACGGGAGGGGCCAATATTGCGGCAAAGTTTCTAAAAGGCTTTGTTACAATCATCTTCGTTGCACGCTAGAAGAAGCGTGTCATTGGTCGACACTATGAGTTGATCATATCGTGTGGAAAAAGTTATACAAACTCTGCATAGTGTTGATGAAACTATTCGAATAGTCATGTCCGTGGTCATGGACATGCTCAGGAATTTTACACGAGGGTTAGATTTTCATAAACAAAATTGGGAAGGAAAAGCTATGAGAAACTGATGGATAAGCTATGTGCGATAATTGTTACCTTTATTATCATCATTGTTGTTTTTATTAAGTTATTCTTTCAATCTATTTATTGTATTTGCAATTCAAATTTAGCTTATGCAAAAACAGCTAGGATAGCCATTTCTTTTGTGATAAGACTTGCATATGTATATTGCATTCTATGTGCACAACTTACAGAGTATTCCATGTGCTCATCCTTGCTATATATAATGTTGCTTAGTTGTTGGAGGTCAAAGTCACGTCGCCACTGATGAGCTATTTTCTGAAGAGAATCTTGAAGATCATGGAAACTAGGTCACACTACGTACCCTAGCCGGATTGCATGTGGGCATATGGATGGGCTACATTCGAAGTTATCTTTATTTTTTTGTTGCTGTTATTCTTCATAGTTAAGCCCTGCGAGGTCAATAAATGTAAACTCTGACCATAAAGTCGTAACTCAGTTCCTTAATAATATTTGTTATTTTCTTAGTTATTTATGTATATAGATGATATTATATCGATGTTGCCATTGTATGCACTAGCGTGATCCTAGACTAGTGTAGTATACACAGGGTGTCCAGATTTGCATATTTGGATTCCGACAAGCAGCAGCAACAACACTTACAGCAACAATGGTGGCGTCAACTACTCCAGCAACAACCATCACTCTCATTGAAACCACGATAACAATGGCAATATGGCGACAGCAATCAGCGCCACTTCCCCAACAATGGCCCCTAGCCATTGGTCTTCAATCCATGGACCAACAATGTGCAAATGTGGTCGTTCCAATCACAACTGTCTTAGCGCCTAGCTACAGGGCTTCTTGGCCTGCGACCATCTCCTCTGGCCCCACATGCATTTGTAGCCTTGCTGCCCCAGCAGCCATCACTACCCACACCACCTGAGCAATCTACTGTTCAAGTGTCGTGGTAGGTACCCCCTTCCCTATCATTTGCCACATCGTTGTGGGACCAGCAGTCATTGGCAAGTGCCTTCAACACTATGATGTTGATGCCTTCGTCCAGCGACAACTGGTACATGGATTCAAACGCCTCCACTCACATCACAGTCGATCCTAGTAATCTCCTGGCAGCTGTATCCTTTTTTATTCCCACCGCCGACCCACGTCGCCTTCGCCACCAGCACGATGTCGGCCACTCTCTGGTACCCGTGCCTTGGCCATCTTGGTCATCGCAGCCTCTCCCGTCTAGCTAGTTATCTTTCTCTACTGTGTAATAAACTAGTGCCAGAACTTCAATTTTTCATGCTTGTTAACTCGGTCGCCACGTTTGGCTACCATTTGCTTCTTCTACTTCTCGTACAAGCAAAATCTTTGATTTGGTATATTGCGACTTGTGGATATCTTCTGTCTATAGTGTTTCTTGCTTGAAGTATTATCTTGTCATCTGTGATGATTTTGGCCACTATCTATGGACCTTTCCTCTATGCCTGAAGTCTGATGTGTTTTCTACTCTCACTAACATTTTTGCATACGCTCGCACCCAATTTGACACGAGTTCAAAAGTTTGCAATGCGATAATGGTGGTGAGTTTGACAACGCTAATGCCTGCATGTTCTTCCTTGCTAATGGCAGTAGCCTCCGTATCTCTTGCCCCAACACATCTAGCCGCTCATTTGGTCTCTTGTGTTTTCCTTGGATATCCTTCTAATCACAAAGGGTATCGCTATCTTGATCTCTTCACAAACCGCATTATCATATCTCGTCATGTCATATTCGATGGATCCTCTTTTCCTTTGCCAAGTTGCCTTCCCCACTTTTCCTTTGCCAAGTTGCCTTCCCCACATCATGCTTCTGATTTTGATTTCCTGGATGACATCTCCATTGCTTTGTCCTACTTGCCTCCTATTTCTATTCCGGTTGTCGTACCTCCTGCTGCGACGGTGTCACTCCCATCTCAGGAACTCTCACTAGGAGTATTACTAGATCTACAAGCTAAACATAAAAGAGGGAACCGACCCCTCCCCCTCACGATGCCTATCGACGAGACGCTAGAGGTGGGGAGGGAGAGGAGTCAGGAGAAGAGGAGAAAGGGGAGGTGCTAGAGGCTGAAGTCTCTCCAGAGCAAGGACTTGCGGGGTGGTGTTAGTGACCTAAGTTTGTGTCCGGTCCTCAAGAGTCAGGACTAGGGATTTGGTTACTAGCTGGTAACCAGATTTCTCGGCTGGGATATGTTATGTATTTTTCAACATCTAGTTCATATCCACCGTTTTTCAACTTTGTCACAAAAATGCAAATTTTGAAATTTGGCCGATTACCAGGCTGAGATTTCCAATTGCCCTTGATAACCGGAATTCCCTGTCCCTGGTTGCCAAACGGCCCAAATAGGCCCAAAGGAATGACACTACATCAACATGGCATGGGGCTTCGGTTCTCAGATTCATCCCCGGACCAGAAGCGCGTCTCATATCCCACAGACTTTTCTCCCTCTTTCCTCCTCGCCGGCGGCCACCATGTCCATCCCCGGAAACGGCCACCTCCCCGCCTCCACCGACCTCTCCGACCACTCCTCCGCCTCAGACTCCGAAGCCGACTACCGCCCCATCTCTGGCGCCGCCTCCGACTCCGACACCGACCCCGATCCCGATTCCGACCTCGCATCTCACCACCGCCTCCACGACGCGATCGGCAACGGAATCTCCGCCCTGGATCTCGCCTCTGACGACGAGGAGGAGGACGAGGAGGCGGACATGGAGGACCTGAGGCTGGGGGAGGCGGCTGCGCGGGCGTTCTCGGAGGACGAGCGGCGGCGCCGCGCCCCGCTGCCCGCGGGCGCCGCGGCGCGGATCGTGGACGCGATGCGGGGCGTAGCGTTCCCCGTTGCGCCGCCTCCGTGGGCGGGCAGCGTCCCCGAGGACCAGTGGCTCGACCGCCTCCGCTCCCTCCGCGGCGGCCCCAGCGCCGGCCACCCCAACTAAACAGAGACAAGGGGTTGCTGCTGCTTAGAATACAAATGCGAACCTGTGGGCTGTGGCCTGCCTTGTACGGAACACTCCTCTCGTTTGCTTAGTTCCTCTGAAGTTGCTGCTGCTACCGCTCCGGAATTCGTGTGCAAATCATTAGCAACAATAAGACCAGCGTTTGTCAATTGTAATCTTGGTCTTTCACGAGCGTGCTTGTGCCTTGATTGACTCCATCCTAGTGTAGCTTCTGTTGCGCTCCCTGCTCCTGGCCACCGCACCCTCGACGATGCTGTGTTCTTACCCTCCGTCCTCCCGTCGTGGTTCGTCCCTGCCGTCGGACCCGCCGCCGCTCGCCGCGCACCGTCCGCAACCACTTGATCTGCGCCGCTTCCCATGTCCGTCACCCCGATGGGAGGGACCAAGAGGAGCTTTTCAGAATAGGGTACGCTGCTACTGCTACTCCATCGATCTTGAATTCTTTCTCTTGGATTTTGCTGCTACTCGATGATCCCTAGAGGCTGTTGCTGCTACTCGATTTGGGTTTATTTTTAGACCGATTTGGATGATTTATGGGGAGTAACGAAATGGGGCAAGAGAACCAGATTATCCAGAGAATCACTAGTAAGATATGTTTGATATAGTTGTGGTTTATGATTTTTGGTTGAAATTCTTGTATTTTATCTGTTTATGACAGATATTATGAAGAGAAATATTTACTTGCAATTTTAGTTGATACAGGTATTAAGCTTTTTAACGTATACTACAGTTAACTTGTATACCCTATCTTGAGAAAATACTTCGTTTAATAGTTAGGTACTGTAACTGTTACGATTATTGCTCTTAATTTCTACGCTTTATTTCTCGCTAATATTGCAATCCCTAAACTGGTTACAAGCATCTCAATTTATATGCCTATAACTCCTAATTGGACACTACTTCAACTCGAATTACACCCGACAACGAACTCAATTTACAACTAGGACTCTAAGTCAAGATTAAATCTAACAATATCCCCCTTAATCTTGACTTTCTAACTTCTTTCTTGCTTGAGTTTGGACGGCGACACATCTCAAACGTCCCTGACTCAACTCATCTTCGCTGAGCGCTTCAGCAACGAACGCTTTCTTCGTCTTCGGCTTTGGGCATTCTGAAGCGAAGTGTCCATAATCATTGCAGTTATAACACCTCACTTTTGCCTTATCAAACCTCCGACCTTTACGGCCTTGGCCATCACCCCTGGAAGTGTTCTTGCCTTTACGCTTCGATGATCGGGCCTCCCACTCGGCTTGAGTCAACAAGAGCTGTCCTTCACCTTTGTTGCTAGTGTCATGGATGCGTTCCTCATACGCCTTAAGACGACCGATGACCTCCTCCATGGTCATTGTCTTTAGGTCTCCAAATTGCTCTATGGTGAAGCAATCGGGAGAAAGCGTGAGGAATAGCACGAAGGAATTTCTTCACCACATACAACTCTTCCACCTTCTCGCCAAGAGCCCGTATCTTGTTGACGATGACCGTCAACCGGACGGCGAAGTCATTGATCGACTCTGTTTCCTTCATACGTAGCACCTCGAACTCGGTTTTGAGAGTTTGTACTTTTGCTTCCTTCACACGATCTGCCCCAAGATGCATCTCTTTCAACGCGCTCCCACGCGGATTTGGCCGTCTCCTTTTCGGCCAGTAGGAAGAGCGTCTCCTCTGGGATGCCCTGGTAGATGGCCGTCAATGCCATCTGATCTTTGCGCATATCGACTTTGCCGTTCTCGATCGCATCCCAGACACCTTGAGCCTTCATGTAAACCTTCATCTTGATTGCCCATGCTGCATAATTGCTCTCCGTGAGCATCGGATAATGCAGCGAGATAGCGGAACTCTCCTTCGCCATCGCACCAGATGATACCTCGTTGCCGTCGAGACCGCTTCCCGAATCACGCGACATGATCTTGGGCGCGGATCAAAAAACTCCGGCTACTTTGAAGGCTCTTTGGACGGAGAGAAAAACGGAGGAAAATTTGTGGTTTTCTTTTTTCTCTTTTCCTTTGAATTTTCTCTAAAATTCGCTCTGTTGCTCTTGCTGTTCTGGCTCTGAAGTTCTTTTATTCTTGGCACTTGGCTGATTTAGTCTCGGAGACGGAGGACTAGAAAGTTTGGTTTCGGAGTCTTCTTCGGTATCATCTTCGGTATCCGGCTCGGGTTTCTTCCGAGTGAAACCGCACTGAGATTTTTTTTTCGCTTGGTCTTCTTTTCCTCAGCATCTCCTCCTCTGAATTTCCTCTGCGCCACTTGAACTTCTTTCCGCCTAGAGACGGTTCCCGCACGCAGTGCCCTCCTCCACCAGTCGTTGCTCAGCATCCTCCTTGGCGCCGGCCTCCAGGCGTCGCGCCCCTCCCCCACTTCCGCCGGATCCGCTCCTTCTCCGTTCGAGGCGTCGGCACACGGGTTAGCGCGGCAGCGGCAGCGGCACGGGACCACGGAGGCGGAGGCGGCGGTGGGCGCCTCGGCCTCTTCGCCTCGCGCCTATGCCTCCCCGGCCGCTCCCCCTTCGGCAGCGCCTCCTCCTCCTCGACACGCGGCTCTGCGTCTCCCGCGACTCCACGCGCTCGGCGCCGGCTTCTTCTCGGCGTCCTCCTCCGTGGCGCGCGGCGCGGACTTGGGCCCTCGGCCTCGGCGTCGGCGTTGGCGGCCGGATCGGCCGGATCCGGCTTCCGGATGCGGAGGCGAGCACGCGGCGGCGGGGCTTCTTCAGCGGCGCCGGCGAAGACGGCGGATCCGAGCGGATCGGGTGGATCTACCTACGGCGGCGGCGGGCTGCACGGCGGCGGCGGCGGCGCGCAGGCTCCTTCTCCTAGCTCGGCGGCGGTGGATTGGGCGGCGGCGGCGGTGGCGGCCGGATCCGGGTGGATCTGCGACGGAGGACGGCTCCAGGCGCGTGCGCAGGTACGGCCGCCGATCGGCTTCTCTGCAGCGGCGGCGGTCTTCTCTTCCGCGGCCTCAGCTCGGCGGCGGCGGAGAGCAACGGTGGCCGCCCCCGGGAGCAAAGATCACCCCCCTCGGGGGCAGCAGCGGAAGAACTCATGTTTAGGCTCTTGGCTCTCGATCTCTCAAGCTCTGATACCAATTGATACAAATCTATCCCTTGAATTCTAATCTTTATTTCTTGCAAATATTGCGATCCCTAAACTGGTTACAAGCATCTCAATTTATATGCTATAACTCCTAATAGCACACGACTAGGACTTCGAATTGGACACTACTTCAACTCGAATTACACCCGAAAACGAACTCAATTTACAACTAGGACTCTAAGTCAAGATTAAATCTAACAGTAACAAAAGTTAAAAGCCATTTTTAGAAGCCATTAAAAAATACGCCCTATAGCTAATAACTTTTAGTTATAGCTTATGGCTTTTAGGCTATTCGTGAGAGAGAATACAGAGTAATAGAAATTCGAGTGCGATTTTGGTCGATATAAATGAAGTTACTATAGTGTAAACTATAATCAAATTGTAGACCCTATTTTGAAAAAAAAACACTTCTTTTGAAAGCTAGTTACTGTAGCAAAAGTTAAAAGCCGATTTTAAAAGCCACAAAAATAGTCCCAAATTTTGATGTTTGGGCATTTTTGGCCCTGTGCAGCACAACAATACCAGAAATAACGCTCGGTTGTATGTAACGTCATTTCTGGTCCCCTCCTCAAGCGCGGGACTCCGCTCGGTCGATGCGTGCGCAGTCCCGTGCCCCAGCATCGTAGCATCCAAGTCATGCAATTCAGGAGTGTATGATTCCCGCATTGCGCTCCTCTCTTCCTGAACCTTAGCACCACTTCGATGAGCAATCACCGCTACTCGAGGTCACCCCCGGCTTTGCCGACACCCATGTGAGCTTCACCATACCTGGAGATCACTGTTGACCACTTCGTCAAGCTCGGGCACCGTTGAACTCCCCAACCACCGGAGCCAAAGTGCTGCCGCCACCCTCTCCTCATAGCTCACGACCATGGTCGCACACAATCGTAACTGCTCCGACCACGGTTGTTCGACCACAGTCGCCTTCGACCACTGCCTCCCTCGATCACCTCAGCTTTTGACCACCTTCGCTTTCAACCGCAACCACTTTCAACCACCACCGCTTTCGACCACACCCATGTTTGACCACTACCTATTCGACCACTACCTTGCTCGACTACTGCCGTATTCGACCACATTAGTCTTTTTATCACATACAGCCTTAGACCACTGCTGGTTTTGTTAGAATCATGTGCTCGCGGTTCGCATGACTCGGGTGCTACGGTACTGCGGTGTGGGACTGCGCACACGTCGGTCGGTCGGAGTCCCGCACTCAGGGAGGGGCCAAAAATGCAATTGCATATATCCGGAGACTACTTATGATATTGCTGTGCTGCATAGGCAAAAAATTCCCAAAATTCGCAAATTTTGTGTCCGTAATAAATTTGTGATTATCTGCATCTTCTTTTAGTGGGGTTTTTAAAAAAATAACAGAGGGCAATTTGGTCCAATAAATATTTATTCCCAATCAAAAACCCAACGTATCCAAACGTGGCAATGGTACTAAAATTTCATATCCCTATCCCAAATCCACCGCTTCATATACCATCTTTCGTTCCTATCACAATCCCACCGTGCATCCAAACACCACCCACGTGATACCCAAGTTCCTCATTTATTTGTACTACATGGACATAAGGAGTGAAATCTTATGCAGATGTTAACTAGATTAGAAACAAAGTACTAGAATCGTAGTGGGAAAGATAACTGAACTTCATGGAGTGCGAAACTAAGTACACGAGCTGTTAGTAGTTGGAATTTAGAGCCAGAACTTTGTCAATGTTTATGCTACAACTTGTTTTTATCTCTGATTGTTTATGCCTCGGTTGCTAAGGACACGTTCATATTAGTTTTTGACTTCATATGAACAGTAATAAATAATAAAGAAACATGTAGCAAGACACTTGTGTATGATTTTGGCCAATATAAATGAAGTGTCAGTTCTTTTTGGCTGAGACTTATGGCTTCTGACTTTTGGGCTATTCGTGCGAGAGATTATAGAGTAACAAAAACTCACGTGCAGTTTTTGCCGCTATAAATGAAATCAGTATAGTATGTACTACAATTAACTAGTAGACCACATCTTGAAAAAACACTCCATTTAAAAGCTAGTTGCTGTAGAAAAGTCAAAAGCAGAAAAAGAACAGGGCCGAAGTTACTATAGTATGTACTATAATTGACTAGTAAACACTGTCTTAAAAATACACTCCATTTGAAAGCTGGGTATTATAAAAAAAGTTATTTACTGTAGAAAAGCAGTTTTTAGAAGCCAATATGAACATGAGAGTAGTTCAAACGGCAAGCTTCTACGTAAGCAACACTACTTGACACTCCATGGATGCCACAAATTTATTATATTATTAAAGCAAAGGCAGAAGGAGCCACCACGTTCGCTCTTAAAAAGGTAGAAATTCAAATGTTAATTGGACAAAAAAAGAGAAAGATCTACACCGTTGATCATAGTGGGTCCAAATTATAACGGTCTAGATTAAAAGAAAAAGTTCATATCAAGTACAACCCAAATAATAACTAAAATTTTGAATAAACAACAAATAAAACTAGTAATTTAATTTCCATGTGAATTCCTAAGTAAAATATCTAAATAAAATAATTCAAAATAAAAATTTAACAAAAAAAATTAGCAAATGAATTTGTATATGAATTCTAACAAAAATAACTGAAATCCTGAATAAAAATAAAATAAAAATTGGCAATTGGATTTGCATATGAATTCCAAAGTAAAATCTCTAAATAACTGTAAATCTGATAAAAATTAAAACAAAAATTGGCAGTTGGATTTCATATGAATTCCAACTAAAAAATTGAAATAGATAAAAAAAACTAAAATGTGTAATTTAATTTCCATACAATTTCGAAGTAAAAACCTCAAATTAGAAAAATAGAATAAACTATATAAAATTAACAAATTGTTTTCCACATGAATTACTAAGTAAAATCTCTAAATAACTACAAGTCCAAATGAAAATAAAGAAAAAATTAGCAATTGGATTTGTATACAAATTTTAACAAAAAATAATTGAAATTTAGAGTACAAATAAAGAAAATTTCAATTTGATTTTCATGCAATTGCAAAGTAAAATCCCTAAATAACTACAATTGAAAATAATTTAAATAAAATTAGCAATCTGATTTGTATACGACCTCCAATAAAAAAATAAATTTTTTAGTAAAAATAAAAGTTATAAGAAGGATATCATGAATAGTATCAGAAAAGACCACAAAACGGTACAATGGTGTCAATTTATCTGACAAGAAGACATGACCCATTAGGAGACGAAGAGCAGAGGCGATGGCAGGGGAGATGAGGACAATGTCATGCTGCCTACTTAGCCATCCGACAAGGAAAATGTCATACTACTAGCCAAAGTTGTTGAGGAAAACTGCTAGTGTCAAAGAAGTCAAGGGCCACGACGACGAGTGGTTAGCATCAAAATTATTGAAGTCAATGTCTAAATAAGCTTAACAATGGAAAAGCTTCGATGGAGAGGAGATGAAGCTTTTCATTAAATATAAGCTATAACGATTTTATCTCATCAGTTAGCTACAAGTGTACCATCGCTGGTGAGGACGACATCATCAATAATGGCAAGAAGATTCTTCATATCGTTAGACAACAACTAAAGTAGATATGCTAGCATCAGTAAAAATACGAAGTCATCATGGCTAGTAAGGAAACCATAACATTGAGGTGAGGTGGCCAATGTCGAATAAGACGAGCGATCGATATAAGAGAAGAGAGACATTAAACACGTATAACATCATGCATGTGTATATCCATGCATGCATCTGTACAAATAGAGCACAGACATACAGAAGCAGAGATAGTGCAACCATAGGGAATATGCTTAGGGCCACACACGAAAGCATGACCAGTATCCTTGGTAGGAATCAACGACAGTTGTACATTTTATGCATGTTTGATGTTGCAACTGTTAGCATTAAGCAATAATTAGAGAAAAATAGAAGATAACTATGTGGTAGAGTATTGTCTTAGAATAGATAGTAGGGAATAGATTGTATTAAAATAGGTAACAGCTAAGAGGGACCTAATCAAGAATTGGACGCATTGTTGGAGGTTGAGGTAGAAACATTGTAGTGGTGAGAAGTGATACAAGACACATGGTTCAATAGGTAGCCAGCGTGTGAGGGATTATAAATTTAAGGTAGGTCACCCATAGTGCATCGGTGTATGCGTGAGCTATATACTCTAATACCATGTAAACTAATAAGATAATTTGTCACACATATAATGAACGTATTGCTTTCATATTAAATAGAGGTACATATGTATGTTTACATTTTTTGAAAGAAATAACTAATAAAGGAAGAATAGGGACATGCAGCTACATTATCCATGCATAATGGAGAGTGCTTACGTTTTTAAAAATCTTAACAACTTAGTATGCTCAATTATTTTCTTCTATTAAGCTCATACTTCAATTACATTTTTCAAGTTATATTTTCTTTCAAGATTCTATTATCATTTATAATGTGTTGTAGGGGTGGCCCCCACCTAAGCCCAGCAGGCCTGTTAGACGGTTGTGAGGCCCAAAATGGGACGTGTGTAATGACTTAAATACCCCTGAAGGGGATGTGCATGTGTAAGGGTACAACTGTAAAAACACTCCCCCATGTGTATATATATATGATACAGGCCATGGGGGAAACCCTAAGCCATCACTCACCTAACTCTCCACTACCACACATCTCTCTCTCTCTCTGTGTGTGTGTTTGGTCTGTAACCACAACAGTAGGCCCCGTCCGTGGGGAGGATAGGAGCAAGCCTCAAGATCCGAAGAGGGATGGCACCAAAAAAAGCTTCATCATTGGCGGCGAAGGGGAAGAAGGTGGCCGTGGCGGAGCGTCGCATCGGCACCCGGGCTTCGGCATCGGCTGTTGCAGGCGCAGATGGCGGCGCAGGCGTGGTAGCCGCAGACAATGCCAACATCGCTGCGACGTCCAACCCCGCCACCACCGCTGCAATGACCGACCCCGCTAACATCACTGCGTCGACCGGCCCCGCCACCACCACTGCGACAAAAGACCCCGCCAACATCGCTGCGTCGATCGGACTTGGAGGGTGCAGGAGCTGGGGGCGAAGAGTTCGCGGCGGTGGCTTGGATGGAGAGCGCGCCACGGGCCGCCAGGAGGAGGTGGTCTCGACGCCCGCGACGGTCGCCGGCACAGAGCCAGGGTTGGCTGGCGGTGCCCTCGAGGTGTTCTCGACACCCGTGGTGGTCACCGGCGCAGAGCCAGGGCTGGCCGGCGGCGCCCTCCGCGCAGAGCCCTTGCCTGCGACCGCGATGATGCCGGGCCCCGCCACCATCGCTGCGGCGATGGGCCCCGCCCCCGCTGCCATGGTCGCAGGTGTCGCGACGGCTGTTGGCAGCGCCAAGCGTGTGGTCGGGGGTAGTCACGTTGCCGCAGCCGGCAACCCGGGGGCTCGGGAGGTGGTCGCTGCCGCTCCAGCCAGTCCGCTAGGCGCATCGGCGGCCCCAGCTACGTCCACGGTGGAGAACGCCCTGCTGGCAACCCTAAGCGCATTCCAGCGGGAGCTGGGGGACCTCCGCGGGGCTGTCCGGGACATGCAAGAGGCTCAAAGCCAGCAGACCCCGCTGGTGGTAGCGCCAGAGCCTACGCCGGAGAGGGCGGACAGCCGCGATGCCCCCACGTCTATCCGCGTGCCACTGCGGCGTGTCGATCCGGAGTCCCCACTCTCGGCGGGTCTGCAGCAGGCGGCATGGCCGGAGGACTTCAAGTTCCCCAGCGTCATCAAATCGTACAAAGGCGACACGGACCCTCGGGAGTTCGTGCACGTGTACGAAACCGCAATCGAGGCGGCGGGCGGAGATGACACCACGAAGGCGAAGGGACTCCCCTCGCGTTGCAAGGAGTGGCGCTCTCTTGGTTCTTTACCATAGAACCAAACTCCATCTACGCGTGGAAGCAGATCCGCGATCGCCTTTACAACAACTTCCAGGGGAACTACGTCGAGCGGGTCGATGCGGATCAGCTCTTCGCAGTAAAGCAAAAGCCTTCGGAGAAGCTTCGGGACTACTTCAAGCGCTTTGTGAAGGTACGCTGCCAGGTCAAAGACGTTAACGAAACGACTGTTATCAATGCAGCCATACAGGGTCTTCGCCCAGGCCCAATGGCCAAATACAACGCGCGGAAGCCGATCAAGACAATGGCAAAGCTCTTCGACAAAATGGAGGAGTACGCCAGGGTGGAGGAGGACGTGCGGAGGAGACAAGGTGACGACTCTGACACCAACCAGGCCGAGGGCTCGGTAAAAAGCGAAGACCCACCGAAGGATGGCTCTTTGAAGGGAAAGTGCAAGCAGGAGCCGTCAAAGGATGCACCTGAGCACAAGGACACCTAGCACAAGGAGTTGTCCGACAAGTCCCAACGCAACCAGCAAAGGTCGCGGAAAGCCCGCTATGTCTTTGACATCGAGGGTGGCTCCGAAGAAAACCCCCCCCGCTGGTCGTGGCGGTAGAGGACGTAGGGGCCGAGAGCGCGGCCGTGGCCGAGGTCGCGACGATAGAGGTCGCAGAGACTACGACAACCAGCACTACGGGCAGTGGTGCGAGGTCCACGGCCGCGGCACCCACAACACGCGCGCTTGCGTCTCCATCGCAGCGCTCCGACAAAGCGTCGCTAGGGACAGGAACCCTGAGGCGCGCCCACCCGTCGTGGCCCATGTCCAGCACCCTTACGAAGCCCCCGCGCGGATCCAGGAACAGGGGGCGCAGCCCCAGGAGGGCCCCCTGCGAATTCAGGCTCATGTGCAGCAACCTCGCAAGGCCTCCTGCAGCTGTAGGCCCCGGAGGAAGCCCAGCGCAGGGTTATCAACGTTATCTCCGGAGGCTCTTCGCTGGAGTTTGCTTCAACTCGGCAGCGGAAGGCCTACGCATGGAGGCTACAGCATGTAGCGACTTACCCAGCTCAAGCACCACCGGACTGGGCGTAGCACGAGGTCATGTTCACCCCCGCCGATGCTCAGGGCGTGGAATTCCCTCACCAGGACCCCCTGGTCGTCCGGGTTGCTATCGCGGGGTGCGACGTCGGGCGCGTCTTGGTCGACGGCGGCAGCTCCGCGAACATCCTGTTCGCGGCGGCCTTCGACCAGATGGGGATCCCCGGCCGCCCAGGGCCTTCGGAATTCGGCTGCGGGGCTTGAAGGCAGCCCTACGCGCCGGGCCGATATGCCTTCAGTGCGAAGGAATGCGATAGGCTACAAAGCGAAAACAAAACTTTTCTACCGCGCACACAAGGACATCATGCTTAAGGAGGATCATAGATCGTTACCACTAGACGCGCGTAGCGCGTGGAAGAAGAGTTGGAGAAGCCGATCCAACCACGCGCGTCGAGGTAGTAGTGGAATTAGTCGATTGTCCCGACAGATCGTCTCCTCCACGCGATCAACCACACCACGTGCAAGATCCAATCTGTAGATTGTTGATGCCGATCAACGCCGCAACGAGTAGCGCCTCCACCGGTATCTACACGTCCGGGGCTGGAACGCCGATCGCGAGTGTACCAGCACTCGCGAGCGGGTAGGGTTTGGCTTGGGAGGTGGCGGCTAGGGTTTGGCTCGGGATTAACAGAAGCATGCACCCCTCAGCCCCTCGCCTCCATATATATAGACCTCCTCACTTGGGCCTCATGGACCAAGGCCCAATAGGAGTCTATCCGGATCTCTATCCGAATTGAGCCCACATCCGAATCACATCCGAATTAGTGTTCCAACCCGTTAAGTGTGCGACCCTGTAGGTTCACGTATACTTGGTCGCGACCCGGAAACGTCTTTCCGGTCACCCTGTTAATAGCGGCCTCTAGTAAGACATATTAACCCCAAAGTATACGTAAAGATCATATCGGCTGAACTTGTAATGTTCTCATGTACGAATCCCTTTGCCTCACGATATAGATTGAGCTCAAGGCGAGACCTGTGTCATCCTCTTAATAGCTCAATCACTCTCTCAATTCCGTGATGGATTATAAACTCGTAATTGACTCCTCAATCACCTTGGCATGGCCATGCACTTTCATAATCCATTAGGGCATGTGTAGTGTATGAGAATAGAGGGTCTTAAGCCACCTTAAGGTCAGCCTTATACATTATAGGGGTGACCTTAAGAAGGCTATAAGCAAAAAAGGCTTAAGGCTGGTCCTCAAGCTAAAGACCTGGCCATAAGCATTAAAAATACAATTTTTCTTTATCTGCCAAGTAGGACCGTCTTAAGGCCCCTTAGGTTACATACACTATGGAGTTGGCCTTAAGGTTTAGATGGGACCCACCTTAAAGTCCCTTGGGTTATATACACTACAGATGCCCTTACATCGAGGGGCCAGAGATATCTCTCCCATAAGGAGGGGCAAATTCTATCTTGATCATTCACATCCCACTACATGTTTCATAGCAAACCCGAAGACTACTTTTATGACTACCCAGTTACAAAGTAGTGGTTAGTAGTCCCAAAATAGGCTACTACGCATGTTGGGAACCATGATGATCTCAAGTCTAAGGATTCTACATAAACACTACTTGAGACCAACTGATGACACATGGAATCTCTGCAGTGTCTCATGGCGGGTCTATCCAACATATGTTCACTAACACATGTCCATATTATTGATTTGGTATCTCTATACCATGATCCATGAGACATGATCATCAATCAATACATATGCTGATATTTGAATCATATTTGTTCCTCATATGATATATAATCAGGGATCATTTAGAAATAGCAACATTTTGGCATTAAGAGTCTCATGAATAAGTCACATACTCATTGATCATAATGATAATGTCTATTTCAAGGAACAAAGCAATGTATCATAAACATAGTATGTGATATATTCAACATCTCCATGTTGCCTCTAGGGCATATCACCAACAAGGTCTCCTTCGGCCAAGACGACAACGTAAGGACCGAGGACGCCACCTTCGACGTCGTCGATATTCTGTACCCCTACAATGCCATACTGGGGCGCCCAATCCTCAACTCCTTCGGAGCGGTGCCGCATCACGGCTTCCTATGCATGAAGCTCCCCAGGGCACAAGCCATGATCACCATCCACGGCGACCAAGATATGGCCCGACGTATCGAGCTCGGCGCCAGAGGCCCGCCCCGCGAAGCCTAACAGAGCGCCTAGGGTGGGCACCGCAGCGTGAAGACCCGCGACAACAACTCGGCGAGCCCCGCGCGTAGTCCTGCCACTAGAGGCTCCGGCCATGATGGTATCGAGCGGTTAGTGCCTCCGCCCCTTTTTGTAATCGGCTACCCGCGCAAATGGGAATTTAATAAAGTTCACCGTTTGCCCCCCCCCCGTTTTGCAACAATGCGCGGTGAGAACGCGCAGAGGCCCCGCTTACGCGCGTACTCCCGGAGTATAAATCAAAGACACGCGTTCGCGCGCGCACTCTCCGCCAAAGAAGCGGGTATGAGTATAAATCAAAGACACGCGTTCGCGCACGCACTCTCCGCCAACGAAGAGGGTATGAGTATAAATCAAAGACACGCGTTCACGCGCGCACTCTCTGCCAAAGAAGCGGGTATGAGTATAAACCAAAGACACGCGTTCGCGCGCGCACTCTCTGCCAAAGAAGCGGGTATGAGTATAAAGCAAAGACACGTGTTCGCACGCGCACTCTCCGCCAAAGAAGCGGGTATGAGTATAAAGCAAAGACACACGTTCGCGCGCGCACTCTCTGCCAAAGAAGCAGGTATGAGTATAAATCAAAGACACGCGTTCGCGCGCGCACTCTCCGCCAAAGAAGCGGGTATGAGTATAAACCAAAGACACGCGTTCGCGTGCGCACTCTCCGCCAAAGAAGCAGGCATGAGTATAAACCAAAGACACGCGTTCGCGCGCGCACTCTCCACCAAAGAAGCGGGCATGAGTCTAAACAAAGACGTGTGGGGGGACGCCTCGGCACGCACTCTCTGGAGTATAAACAAAGACGCGGATGTTTTTCCTGCGCACTCTCTGGAGTATAAACAAGACGCGAACACCGCGTACGCCACGGATGTTATCCCTGCGCCTACTCTCCGGAGTATAAATAAGACGTGGATGTTGACCCCACGCACTCTCCGGAGTATAAGTAAAGACGCAGATGTTGTCCCTGCGTACTCTACGGAGTATAAACAAGACGCGAATACCGCGCATGCCACGGATGTTATCCCGGCGCGTATTCTCCGGAGTATAAATAAGACGTGGATGTCGACCCAACGCACTCTTCAGAGTATAAGTAAAGACGCAGATGTTGTCCCTGCGCACTCTACGGAGTATAAACAAGACACGAATACCGTGCACGCCACGGATGTTATCCCTGCGCGTACTCTCTGAAGTATAAATAAGAGTGGATGTCGACCCCACGCACTCCCCGGAGTATAAATAAAGACGCGGATGTTGTCCCTGCGCACTCTACAGAATATAGACAAGACACGAATCCCGCGCACACCATGGATGTTATCCCTGCGTGTACTCTCCGGAGTATAAATAAGATGTGGATGTCGACCCCGCGCACTCTCCTGAGTATAAACGTGATGTGGGTGTCGACCCTATGCAGTCTGGGGGCTTTGATCAAGCGTAGAGCCGCGGTTCGCCTCTGCGAGCACCCTGCGAGGGTAAGCGAGGCGCACCACGGAAGCCCAATCCCACGCGCGTTCCGCAAGGTACCAAGGTAACGCGTCAGAGGCTGGCCCTCGCGTGAGCGCGCGCGGAGGACGAGATGCACCAGAGGCTGCGTCTGTGGAGCTCGCAGGGGGGACGTACAGATATCGCCACCTCTTCGAAGGATAGGAAACGGAGCGCTCGCGCGTCTACTTCAGCTAGACGCCAGCTCCACTGCCACCACTTCGAAGGATAGGGACGGAGTACTCGTGCGTCTACGCCGGCTGGCGCCGGCTCGCGCCACCACCGAAGGGTAGGGGCGGGCGCTCGCGCGTCGCCGACCAGACGCCGGCTCCGCGACCACCACTTCAACGGATAGGGGCGAGCGCTCGCGCGTCTGCCGGCTAGCGCCCGGCTCGCTGCCACCACTTCAAGGATAGGGGCGGGCGCCGCGCATCTACCGGCAGGCGCCGGCTCGCCGCCACCACTTGAAGGTAGGGGCGGAGCGCTCGACGCCCACGCCGACTGGCGCGGCTCGTTGCCACCACTTCGAGGGGTAGGGGACAGAGCACTCGCGTGCCTACTCTGGCAAGGCGCTAGCTCCGCTGTCACAACTTCGAAGGGCAGGGGACGGAGCGCTTGCGCGTCTGCTTCGACTAGATGCCAGCTCCGCGGCCATCACTCCGAAGCGTGGGGGACGAAGCGCTCGCGTGTCTACTTCGATTAGGCGAGCGTTCGTGCGTCTATGTCGGCTAGACGAGCGATCGTGCGTCTACTTCGGCTACGAGAGGATGAAGCGTTCACGCGTCCACCTCGGCTAGGCGCCGGCCTCGTCGCCACCGCTTAGAAGAACAAGGGAGGGAGCGCTCGCGCGCGTCTGGCTTGACTACCCTACCCTCGCCAGGCGCTAGTTATGGTGTGCGAGTGAACCCAGAAGGGCAGAGACATACCTCGCTTGCCTTAACTACAATAAATCTTATATATATCAGAAAAAGTTTTGCAAGGCGACCTGCAAAGGTTCGTCAACATCTCCAACGCTCGAGGCCGCTACTCAGCAGGCTCGTCCTTAACGTGCTCTAATGCCGGGACCTCGCTCGAAGAAGTCCGGCCCGCCCAGAAGTTCAGTGACTCCTCGGCCCTTCGCCAGCGTCGAAGGCACTGCCGAGTCATAAGGTCGGAAGCAAGTAGCCGGCCCCAGCGGGGTAGCTGCTTGGGACACGGGCGAAACAGTCAGAAAATCGGAAAAGCAAACCCACACTTTATTATTCAAAAAGAAGTCAGGCTACAATGCACGCCAAGACACGACCACCTCGGCGTCACACCTGTGGGTTCCCAGCGCCCGCCGGGGCCTCAGCGACATCCTCGATGCGCCGCGGGACCTCGTCCAGGAATCGGCCGAGGTTCCCCTCACCGTACAGGGAGTTTCGAAGCTCGACCCTCACAGCAGCCTCCCCGATGTAGTCCCAGATCCGCTCATGGAAGTACTTGACGGCGCGGCGTGCAGCGCGTATGGCACCGGACATTACCCCGGTCCCGCCCGACATCTCCAGTTGAGGGTCCACTAGCCCGACGACGTGTTCGCAGCCGCGGTGCCGCAGGAGCGCACACAGCAGGCACGAGGTCACGTACGAGCAGTGGTTGCCGAAGGTCTTCGCGGCGCCGCGCGCAGTGTTGGCGGCATCTCCGATCCATCGGAGCGTGCGGGACAGCTCCTCCGGCCCGAAGGCGTGGTCTGGCACTTTGGCAATAAGCCCCTGGAGGTGGCTTTCGAAGGCCTGCATGGCATCCCATGCAATCATGGAAGCTTCGTCCAGAGCCCGATCTCACTCCGCTAGGGTCAAGGCAAGCTCGCCTTTTTTCTTCTCTAGCGCAGCGACTTGTTGCAGAAGGCCGTCCCGCTCCATCGCAACCTCCTGCCGCGCCGCCTCCGCGGCCGACTCCTGTGCCGCGGCGGCAAGTTCTTCGGCGTGCGCCTTCATTTCTGCGCACTCCGCTTCCAACTGGCAGATGCGGGCATCTTGGGCAGAGCGCGCCCCCGCGGCTTCGCGTAGCTCCCCCTCGGCGGCTTGCAGCCGGCCCTGCAGCGCCCCTTGCTCGTGGGCGCAAGCCGCTTGCAAGGCCTGCGCCAGCACGAGTGTCTGAAAAGCAAAGGGGTTAGCGGGGTCAACGCGGCCACGCGTGGTCATATCGACAGGTACTTACCCTTACTCCCGACACCTCTAAAGCGTCCCCGAGACGCCCCGCCCCGTAGGTTCGCAACGCCTGTTGGCCAATACTGGCGGCCGCGTCGTCTGCAAGCCTCCGCCAGGCTCTCAGCGCTTCCGAGGGAGGGACGAAGTCTGCCGGGTTCGGCCGCGCGGCGTCCGCGTCACCAGCATTGTGGCCCCCAAGTTCCGGGGATGGCTTTTCCTCCGGGATAAGCGTCGCTGCAAGACAAGGAACCAGTCAGAGCCAGGACACGGCAAAGTACACACCAAGGTACGCCAGTCCAGCTTACCCTCGGTGGCAGATGTGAGACTTCGGGGGCACGCCTCCCTAACCCCAGATGGGGTAATGGTTGCGCTGGCTCCCGCGGTTGGCGCCGCCTCGAGGGGCTGAGAGACCTTCGGAGGTGGAGCTAGCGTTAACCGCTCCCGCGCCGCGGTTGCCGGGCTCTGAGGGGCCGGGGAGCGCGGGGCAGAGGGGCCCAATGTCCCACAAGCTCCCAATGCCGGTCGCCATGGCGAATCCCCTCGACGTCCGATGAAGCTCAGACCGCAGGCATGGCCGCTTCGTCGGGGGGGGGGCGGTGACGGCCCCACTTCGATAGCTGCGGCAGAAGGAGCCTTCGCGGCAGCAACCCTGGCAGACGGGGCCCCCGCAGCCGCAGCACCGGTGAGTGGAGACTCCACCATCGTCACTTCCGTGAAAACTCCCCCGGTTTCGGCCCCCGCCGTCGGCGAGGACCCAGCCCCACCTACACCCGCGGAGGGCAGCCCTGGCATCATCGCGGTCGCAGGCAAGGGCTCCGCGCGGAGGGCGCCACCGGCCAGCCCTGGCTCTGCGCCGGCGACCGTCGCGGGCGTCGAGAACACCTCGAGGGCGCCGCCAGCTAACCCTGGCTTTGTGCCGATGACCGTCGTGGGCGTCGAGACCACCTCCTCCTGACGGCCCGTGGCGCGCTCTCCATCCAAGCCACCGCCCACGGATTCTTCGCCCCCGGCTCCTGCACCCTCCAAGTCCGAATCGGCGTACTTCGCCGAATCCGATTCCGCGCCCGCCGCGTCAGCAGGGGCAGTGGTAGCCGTCACACCGGGCACGGTGGCAGTGGCCTAGGTCCTCTTGCGGGGCGGCGCCTTCGTCCTCGCGGCATCGTCGTCTTAGTGTTGCGGGGCCGGTCGGGTGCGCTCCGGCACGGCAAGGCCCAAGGCCTCACATGCACGGTTTATCCGCCCCAGCCCCGCCTCCACAGTCGCGGCCGTGCGTTGATCGTGCTCCCTGCTGGTATATAACCCAAAGAACGCGCGGGCCGCCCGCTCCGCGTCCTCTAGGCGAATTCCTGTCCAAGACAAGGGGCATGGTCAAGCAATGCAGTACGCATGGACAAGACGGGGGGCACGGTCGAGGCTTACGTGGACCGGGCAGCGTCGGCAGTGACGCGACAGGCGAACGTTGTCATCCCGAAGCTTCTCGGTGGCGAGGCGCCACTCATGGGCAAGCGGCGCCACGCTGTACATCGTATACTCCTCGGCGAGGTCGCGCATGTTAAATCGAGCGGTAACCCCCACGAGTCTTCATGCCATCCGCCTATCCTCGGGGTCGAGCGTTGGGCTGGGCGTGGTCTTGAAGGCGATCGGGCAGCCCGTACATTCGAGGCCGCTTCCGCTCGGCACGCGGTAGTAGAACCACCGCCTTGTCCAGCTGGACTCCCACTTCCCGCGAGTCGAATTCGCGGGGAAGAGTTTGCCGCAGAACGACCGCAGAATGAAGTTGACACTGCCAAAGTTCGACAGCGTCCCGTCCTTCCGCTCCTTCGGCTGGCACCACGCTTTGTGTAGGTATGCTAACATCGAAGCGTTCGGCCAGCACACTTCCGAGCGCAAGGCCCAGCTGTACATGGCGAGGCGGGCCACGGCGTTCGGGGTTAGTTGCGCCAGGTCCAGCTTGAAGGTCCGCAGCACATCACCCACGATCGCCGCGGCCGGGATGCGGAGTCCGGCGTCGAAGTAGGCGACGAAGACGAGCACCTCCGACTTCCCGGGCCGCGGTTCCGTCTCGTCATCGGCGGGCGGCCGCACCGCCTGGCGGTCCGACAGCTTCCCCTCGCGCAGCAGCGCCTGGATCGTCTCCTCCGTCACGAGCGTGTGACCCAAGTCGCCGGAGTACACGCCCTCTTTCTTCTCAGTCGCCAGCCACCACCTATCTGCCGCCGCTGGGTCGCGCTCTTCGAGCGCGTACTTCACCTCAAGCGGTGAGGATCACTGGCGAATGGCATGGTCACCAGCTGCCTGAGAGCGCTTGTCGCCGGGCGCCATTGTTGATCACCGGAAGAAAGCAACACAAAGGCGAGAACAGCAAGGTGAGCGCAGGAGGTGGTGCGAGCGAGGAAGGAGCGTAGAGGAAGCACGGGGGTGGTACCACGAGGGTACTTAAAGGCCCCATGCCTCCCGCCGTCGGTAAGTATAACCGGTGCACGACAAACTGCACATCTCCCAAGGGACAGAGCCAAAGCGTCGCAACGGTACACGTGCCAGATACGGCCGCAGTCGCGCAGAGCCCCGTCCTGCACATCTCCCCATGGCGGGAGCTGAAGCATCGCGATGGCACGTGTGCCAGACACGAGCACGACGCCCAGTAGAGCCCCGCCACGCGTCGACCCCCGCAGGGCATAAATGCAGGCCGTACGACCCAACACGGTAACCGGCGCAAGTCGTCACGGATCTCAAGGGCGATCAACTGCAGCGGTCTAGATGGAGTCTCCACCCCAACAGCGGAGCCCCAGCTCCGCTTTCGGCCGTGCCTTCGCAAAGAGACACCTCGCTAGGCGTTGCGAAGAAGCCAGAAGCCACGGTGACCCAGAAAAGGCGTCCTGCGGTGCTTGCGCGCTCACGAGGGGAGGCGTCCAGTGTAATGTGGCACGCCTCCCGAGGGGACGACGCGATTTCGGGAGTTCTCAAGGGAAGCGATTCAAGCCAAGGGCCAACCAACCTCAGCAGCACTCGCAGCGAAGTCTCCGTTTCGTCACAAGGACCCCGACCTACACTCTGGCCTTGCGGAGACTCCAAACCAGCAGGCCCCTTCGACCTGCGCGGTTCTTTACCAAGGAAGCCCCGGCCTTTGGCCCGGTCTTAGCCCGAAGTAAGGCAACTTACTCTGCCCAGGCCTAGGGCCGCGCCGGGGAGCGACAGCGCAAGGTTGCGGGCTGCCTAGCCGCAGTGGTAGCACCCGCAAGATCTCCGCTCCCGCGGAGACACCCCCGGCTTCGCCAGCGGCGGGCACTCGCAGGCCAATACCTCGCCATACCGCTACGACCCCCTACGACGGAGCCAAAGCCCACCTCGGCCATCGTGGCTACGCACAGCTCGACACTTACTTCGGCCCATATCTCCGGCTCTTATTCGATTCGTGCTCGCCGGCTCCAGCGCCGAAAGGCAGTCACCGAGCGCGGAGGAACAACACAAGGCCGCTCCAAGGAAGAATAGCAGCGCGAAACGGCATAGGGCAACCGGCGGATCATAGGGCTCCGCATGGGCTGAAGATAAGTTTTTCCTAGTACAGGATATCGCGTGTCCTTTCTACCAGACATCCTATGATCAGGTCCATTGATGCTAACCCTGCTATAAGAATTTTTCTAAGAATGCAGGGCAGCGCAGCTGGCTTCCTCGTTTCCGGGATCCGCACAGCGACCCCACAAACCAAGCCGGCCTGGACCCATCCGCCCAGGATTACCTGTAATTCAGGAGCGGGGGTGCTGGCTTAAGGCAAGCACAGACCGGTTTTCGTAAACAAATCTGCTTCAATACACCAACATACTCTGATGGTAGCGCCAATCGGCGCAATCAGAGGATGTGGAGAACTCAAGCACATCTGTCTACGAGAACGGGTCGGACCTTGCCATTTACATAAGGATCTGGAGCGGAAGCAGGAGCGGGGCGCAAGAAACCGGGGAAAAGAAAGCACAGCGCCAACAAGCGGGCGACCAAGGGCACGTTCGCGAGCCCGCGATGGCGCCCTATAAAGCCCCCTCAATTCACTCACAAGCAGAAGCCCAACCGACGGAAGTACAGCGGTGCGGCTACCCACGGTCAGGGCATGCAACCGCCGGCAACTATGGTGGGCGACGGAAAGGGGTCGGGCAGCGCACGACGCGCCAATACACATCCGCAGGAAAGGGGTGAGCAGCCGCAGTCACACATCCGCTGACATCCCACGCCGCTCCAACCATGGCCCGCCGCGTGCCCCCACTCAAAGCGAAACGGACTGCACGGCGCAGCAGACTGACCCTCAACAAGCCAGGGGCTGGCGCGATCCCAGGCGCCATTAAAAGCACACGGCCGGACCGCGGAGTCACAACCACCTGGCACATGGCGAAGCTGGGGGTGCGAAGTCTGCCTCCCCTCCGCCCTCGACTACAACTCCGCCCTCGACTACGACCCGCCGACCTGCGGCAGGCTTGATCTCGGCGTCGGCCGGCCTCGATCCCGGCGATTCGACTCCGATGCTTCGATTTCGACCTCGATCACGAGGCGATTCGACGATGCTTTGTCTCCGACTCCAGGCCCGGAGGGCAACCTCGCCCCCGGTACCGTAGGACAAGGAGGGCTTCACCAACCTCTACGAAGTTATATCCGTCACGCGCGATACCATGCGATAAGGCTCCGCAAAAGTGTTGTGGGAAGATCACAGGCCGCAGGGACGGAGGGGGCCAAAGGACTCGGCAACATGGCTTCGGCCTGTGAAGCCCTTCACCATGAGAGGCTCCTGTTGTAGGGGTGGCCCCCACTTAAGCCCAGCAGGCCTGTTAGACGGTTGTAAGGCCCAAAATGAGATGTATGTAATGACTTAAATACCCTTGAAGGGGATGTGCATGTGTAAGGGTACAACTGTAAAAACACTCCCCCCATGTGTATATATATGATACAGGCCATGGGGGAAACCCTAAGCCATCACTCACCTAACTTTCCACTACCACACATCTCTCTCTGTTTGGTCTGTAACCACAACATAATGTTTATGATATCTTAAAATTTTAAATAACCTATGAGATATGTAAATATATTATCAAACACCTAAATTATATCATTTGATATTAGAAAAAACTGTTTGATACTAAAAATTTTAAAATAAATTTAGCTGTGCAAATACGTGGGCCACACTTTTAGTTATCATCAACCAGAACTGCGAGCGAAACGTGGCATCTAAAATCATGAATTTTTTGTACGAATAATCCATTTTATTCTAAATTACAGAAATATACCCGCGGGAAATTGTTTTTTACAAAAATAAGCTCCAGTCGCCCAATGGGAGGGGCAACTAGAGACTATCGCCCAACCAGGGGCCGACAGAGTCCCTGTCGCCCTACGCTCGAGCGACTACAGCTAGTCACCCCCCATTGGGCGACTTTCATGCAGTTGCCCAACGCGTGGGGCGGCGCACTCGGTCTCTCATGAATGTTTTAAATTTTGTCAATTTTGTAGTTTTAAACTAGTAAAAAATCTGCTGGGTTGTAATAAAAGTTTATATTCATTGTATGTTTTAGGTGCGTAAAAAATTTTGAAATTTTTTTAGGAACGATTGATTGTAGAACGATTGATACATACGATAGTAAGTGATATTTTGATGTTACTGAGAATCTTCGTGCGGTTGCCATCATTGAAGTTCACTATTCGTTTGGAGCATGCATTGAGTAGGTAACGAGGAGTACAAGTAAGCACGACACAGTACTAAAAAGTTCATATCATAAATAACAAATGTAAGTAGTACATGAAACAATGGTGTACAATGAGGACTACTCTCAGTCAATACCCTGGCCTACTCGGTCTCCATCTCCGTGTCCTCCCGTACGACCCCGCTTGGGCGTCCTCTACTGCAACGGGTTACGACGCTCCGAGAACGTAAAACGATCAGGAGCGTGTCGCACCCGCCTCTGAGCTGGTGGAGTCAGCTGCACCTCTGGCTGTGTCCCCTCCGGTGCACCAAGGAGGGCACTGCCGGAGATAACGTCTGGTGCTGTGTCAGGAGGTGCAGACCCAGACGCCTGCCTGACCCACTCGGAGAAGTACTGGTACAGATCGTCTGGGCTCGTAGAGGGGACGAACCGCTGCTCGGACGGGAAAAGACCTGCAAAAGTAATATCGTTAGTTTCATATGTAAAGCATTGCGATAAAACGGAGATCGTACGATACGTACCCTCAGATGGCACCATCGCGCTTGAAGGAGGGACGTACGACATCGAGTACACCCCCTGTGTGGGTAAGCCAGGGATGTACGGAGGATGCGAGAACATTTGTCCTGGCGGTGTACGAGGCTGTCTCCAACAGATCCTCCAGCCTCGTTTGGGTGAGGTGCTGTAGGGCATGTCCACGTAGAACCTCCAGAGTAGTGCCAAGCCGGTCGGGGCGGCACCAGTGGCCGAACCGTCCGTGTGCTAGGCGTGGGCGTGGAGGCCGCTGGTAGCCTCGTTCAGGATAGTAGGTGCACGATACGTCTACCCCACTCTGTGAAATGACGATACGCGCTGATGTACTCCTCGTGGCTGACCTCGGCACCTGCGGCGAGCCTATGCAGCATACTCTGGCCCTCCGTGACGATCAAAACACCGACGTCGGCTTGAAGGAAAAGACATAGAATGGTTAATCATCCAAGGTAGCATTGCCATTAGGGAATGTTCAAAAATACGTGTAACGTACCGCGATGTGCGTGTCCCGTGTGAGGTGCGCGAGATACGTGTCTATCGGAGCAGCGAGGTGTGCGGGGGGGGGGGGTCCACGACATGCACGAGCCTCGTACGTGTCCGGCCCTGGTACCAGCGCAGGTACTCTGTGTACTCCGTGCTGTCGTAGGGGCGGTCCTCCTCAACCATGTCGTCAAGCGCATCGTCCCACTCCGCAATTCACCCCTGCTTCTTCGTCGTCCAGTCGGTGCCGCGTTTCACTCCCTTTCTAAAGTGCCTGCTTGTAGGACCACTTTGCTAGTAATTTCTAATGGAATAGTAAGTATGTACAATTTTATAAGACATGGGCACTCACACGCGCACAGCAGGCAGCACTGCTGGTCCGACTAGTACCAGGATAGCCTGGCGTAGACCAAACTGTCGCATCACTCGCTATGGTGAGTAGTCCTCCGCGAAGATGTCGTATACGAGCTTCCAACGTGTTAGCCAGAAAGCCCGGTCGCGCCAGCAGAGGGTTGACAACCCATCGGGAGCACGGTCCATTAGTGCTGCATGTGAGTACGGCTCCCAGCACACGTCGCCAGCTGTGAGGTAGTCGATCTGCTCAACAAAGGGCAAATACGCCTGCGTGACCTGCACATGTGCGAACTGCACCTGCAAGGTCGAATAGGTGTTACGTACGATCGTCGTTAGTATAAAGGAAATAAATAATTGACATATGACTTACCCGTTGACGACACCAAAGAACCCATCGTCGGCCGGCTGACGTCTCCCCTCGGATACATCTCGAGCCTGTATGGATCCATGTCGTCTAGCAAAGGTCATTTGAGGTTGAAGCGCTCGAACGATCACAGTTGCAGCAGTAGAGGACAGCCCGCGAGGACCGAGTTCGTCTTGGTTCTTGAGCACGCATCGCACAGGCCGCGGTACGTCGCGGCAAGTGCGACCGATTCCCAGCTGACCTAGGGGGCCTCGCCGTCCGCGATCGCCCTCGCATGAGCGATGAGGCGCGCATCCACAGTGTTGTCGTGGCTGGTGGTGAAGAGCACCTAACCAAATAGCCACAGTACATACGCCTCCAAGTGGCGCGAGACCTGGTAATCGTCCGCCTCTAGATCCATTCGCTCCACCTGAATGCAAATAAGATGTTATTAGTATGTAATAGCGCAGATAAGAGTTTCGAAGACACGATCGATTGTAAAGACCATGTACCCGTGGGTCTGATGCGCCAAGAAGATGTGGTAGTTATCGTGGCACCCGGTGGAAGGACCCCTCGAATCTGCCGAGCCGGTCAGCGCGCCACTCGGCTGGGGCCTCCGGTAGGAAGGTAGCGCCTCCCGCGATCGGAAGGCCAAGAAGTAGGGACACATCCTGCAGGGTCGGCGTCATCTCCCCGAATGAGAGATGGAAAGTGTGTGTCTCAGGCCGCCAATGGTCCACCAAAGCCGTCAGCAGGGAACGGTCGAATGGGAAGCGTCGTGAGTGCTCCACGGCCTCGTGCCCGCCCGCGGCCAAGGCAGGTCCATCCTCGTCCGTGGCCTGCACCATCCGAGCAAGAGGGAGTAGCCCGGCATCCCGCAGCCTGCAAACAAAGTGAAGGTCAACACGGAACGTTCAAGGTTTGCACTAAAACGCTGGTGGAGTGCAAATCTGACTATCCAACGGGGGTCGAGTCTCCAGACCACGCGAGGTGTGTGTGTCTGGACCACTCCCAGCTCAGCAAGCTCATCCGCGCTCCCAGGTGGCGGCACACGACGGGAAGCGCGATGAACGCAGTCCACATGCTCGTCCAACAAGGGATACCGCCAGTTGGAGTCACGACCATCACGCGCCATATCTGCAATTTGTACATTACGGTGAATGAAATTTCTAAACTACAATTTCGTATGCATGCTATTAATTTTGTAAAACTACATGTTTAATAAATTTAGTATAACAAATATTTACCTATTTCTATCTAGATCTACACCTACGGTTGCTTCTTCGTCTTCTCTCCGTTTCTACGCCTGCTAATTTTCTATAATTACGTTAACTAAATTTTCTATGCTAAAAATTGTATACTACAAATTTTCTATACAAAAATTTCTATACTAAAAATTGTACTAAAATTTCTGTACTAAAAATGTTCCAAACTAAAAAATGTATACTACAAATTTTCTATACTAAAAATTGTACTAAAATTTTCATACTAAATTTTCTACATCTACAATTTTTATTACCACTAACATTTCATACAAAATATACTACAAATTTTTATACTAAAAATTGTATACTACAAATTTTCTATACTTAAAATTTCTATACTAAAAATTGTACTAAAATTTTCATATTAAATTTTCTACATATACAATTTTACTACCACCAACATTTCATACAAAATTACATTAACTAAATTTTCTATACTAAAAATTGTATACTACAAATTTTCTATACAAAAATTCTATGCTAAAAATTGTAATAAAATCTCTGTACTAAAAATGTTCCATACTAAAAATGTATACTACAAATTTTCTATAGTAAAATTTCTATACTAAAAATTTCTATGCCAAAATTTCTATACAAAAAAATTCTATACTAAAATTTTCTATACTAAAATTTCTATACTAAAAATTGTACTAAAATTTCCATACTAAATTTTTTACACCTACACTACCACTAACATTTCATACAAATATACCACAAATGCAATATACTAAGAAAAAATACCTAAATTTGAAGATCTGACCCTCTCCTCTTCCCCTCCTTCCTCCTCTTCTTCCCCTCCTTCCTCCTCTTCTCTCCTTTCTCTTCTTTCTCCTCTCCTTTCTCATGTCACCGAATGATGAAACAACCGAATGAGCAGCGGTGGCGGCGGCCAAGCACGCTGCTGGTTTTTAACCCCCACTTTAGCTCGGGCGTTGGGCGACTGAAAGAGTTATCGCCCAACCGTACGACGACTACAATCCAGTCGTCCAACGCCCAGGCGACAGCAATAATTTATCCAACTATTACCAAATTACTCAGTATCATCTCTCGGTTGGACGATTAGCTTCAACCGCCCCGATTCCCGAAACCCCGTTAGCCGCTCGAGCGTTGCCAGCCACTGGGCCAGTTCTCCCATGACTAGAATACCCACGGAAACCCAGCGAATCCCAAGAGAGCACAGCCAAATCCAGGGGTATTCCTGTCCAAACTTTTTAAAACGGCAGCGTGCATCTTGCAAGTCGCAACAGAGACGTCCTGCCCATTCCTACTATGTCCTTTCCTAGGGCGAAACAGCCCCCCCTAGCTCCCTTCCTCCTCTTCGTCTTCGCCGCCGACCGACGCGAACCGAAAACCCTAACCCTAGCGAGGATTCAAGGGAGATGGTGTTCTACGCGCTATACGTGGGGGCGGAGCTGGACGGCCTCACCAACCTGCAGCCCCGCGGCGGCTGCGACGACCCCGACTACCCCTACTACTTTAAGGTTCGTTCCTTTGTCGCCTGCTTCTCTTAGCCCGATCGCTTCCCACATCTCGACCTCTCGATTCGGATGGTGCTGATGGGGGTGCGTGCGTCTCTCTGTGCCGGATCGCAGCTGCGGTGCGAGAACTGCGGGGAGGCGAGCGCCAAGGCCACCTGCGTCTCCCTCGGCGAGGTCGTCGACCTGCCCACCGGCCGCGGCACCGCTAACCTCGTCCAGAAGGTACCGTATCGTGCCATCACATGTCTCCTCCCCTCTGTGTCTTTGTGGCTTTCTATATGTGGGGGAGGAAAATCATGCCCGGTAGTGTTCCTATGGATCGATGAGACGGGAAGTCGAACTGTCAAAGTGCTTGTTTTTGTGGTTGATGAGATCGATCGGCCTGTTACTGTTAGTGTGTTGTTTCTGGGGTTGGCAGGAACTAGCTGGGTTTTTGAGGAAAAAAAATCATGATATGATTAAATTGCGATGCTTCCATTGCGCCTGCATCTATTTCCTCCTTGTTTACATTGTTTAATGTGAGATTTGATGAAGGGTTTTTGGTTTGGTTAAAATGTGGAGGGTGTGTTGTCTTCTAGGATTCGTTTAGATTGTGAAGAATCTTGTTATTTTGTGTGTGAACTTGGTTATGCCCGTGTAAATATATGTTTATGGGGTAGCAAGTAACGTTACTCTCATGTAGTTTGGTAACTGAAGACCAGACAATTCCAGTTTTAGAACTAGTTTACCCTTGGGAATGTCATCTTAGTCTGCTGGAGTTTTTCCCCCTGTTTTGTAGGTATGTTCATATGAAAATAGTTAAAAGTGTTTTACAGGGGCTTCAATGTCTTAACGCTTATAGCAAGTAGATGTTTTGAATTTTGTTGAGATATTGTTCAAATGCTCCTGTCCATATTGAGATTTGAGATAAATCGTGGCACTTAGCAGCACTATAAATGGGAAATTTTCATTCATACACTGGGGACAAGTTGCGTTTTTACAAAATTTTACACTCATATAGGTGAAGATATTTCCCAGATGAATTGACAACATGGACACAACCATTTTGGTTTGTTCCAAGAAGGACTGTTTATATCGGTGTATTAAGTTAAGAACTGTGATTTCTGTCTTTTTGTGTGATCTTCACCCCTTTGTGGGTTGCATGAGACTTTGTTATTCCTGGCAATTGTTCTGTTACTTCCCATGTTGGAATGATAGGTCCTGAACCTTGGGTGGTGTCTATGCCCCCCCTCCCTTATTTGCTCTGGACCTTCATTGAACCAGTGATTAGTGGATAGACGTAGGTCTCTCCCCTTTGGGTAGAAATTGGTTGAAGTATGAACTTGTAATCATTGAAAGACTGATGAATTTTTCTTAGGCAGGTCCTTTGCTATAATATAGTTTTTCCAATGAGGTCCATCTATATTAAAATGGACTTTTTTGGGTCTTCACTTTGTGTATCCTACAATCAATATGCAGAGATGTGGAAATTCCAGTGGGGTCCTGTGAGCCCATTGAACATAAGGTGACTCCTCCACTGTCAAGTGCTCATGACGGGACAAGTGCTTTTTCAACTTTGGGACTTCCATATGTTACCATCTGCATCTGTGTTGTCTAGGCTTCTTTACAGTTTTCCTGTAGTTAATTTGTTGATCTTGTGTCTGTATTATTATCTTCCTTTCCATTAGAAAAAAATGGCGTTTCCTGTAGTCTATCTGGATGCAACATTGTAAGCATAACTATATCTTGTGTCTGTGTTTATGCACATGGATATTTCATGATTGGTGCTTTGTTTTCTTATGTCAGTTTTATTATAGTATATTATCTATGATTCTATGTGTCATCATGTTTGGTAATCAATTTCTACCATAGTCTCCTGTTAATCCACTTTTCTAAGTGATAATTATTGTCCTACCCTTCTGACCTGTTATCTGGTGAAAATAGTTCAGTTGCATTGCTTGACTTTCCCTTTAAACAGTTATTTTTCTGTGCAGATTCTGTTTTTACAAATGTGGGTTATTCCCCCATTTCTCTGTTATCATTATTGCTACCACAACCTCTTTTGTTTGTTGTAATAGAGGATCATGGTTATTAAGGCGATGCGGCAAGGTGCTGCGACTCACCACCTTTACACAACAATATCGCTTATAGCGTGCGGTGTGGCAACGCTATACACACATCTTAATCTAGTTTGGTAGCAAATTAAATCGCTAATGTAGTGAAAGTGTAGAACATGCATATCTTGATTTTCTCTATTCTTGAGCTTATGTAGCACCATTATCTACTAATGTATCTTTCTCCTATATAGCACCCATCCCCTTGTAACTTGCAAGTTACAATATGTAGCTTGTTACAATACATTACAATAATGCATATTTGATATTACATTTAATTGAGTAAATATGGATTGAATGACATACCTTATTCATACTTGATAATAATATGTCATATCTTCTCGTAACCAACAAGCTACATGAAAATAGGTCAATATGAAGTGAACAACTAAGAATTAAAATATACAATTACATGAAGTGAATAATGAGCAACATGACATAACCAACTCCACAAGCATAGAGTCGTAAAGCCACTCTAGCTCTCTCTCTGCTCTTCCTTTTCTTCTTTTCTTCACCAACAACCACATTGGCTCTCCTCTCTCTTTCTCCCCTATCTCTTCTCCATCCGATAGCCACACTCCAGCTATCCTCTCTTCCTCATTTCTCCCCTTCGCTCTCTATTTCTTTTTTCTCCACTGTCGAGCCTACTCCTTCCTCTTCTCTTCTTTCTTCCTTCCTCTTTTCTCCTTTCCCACTGAAGCTCCCTGCTGCTACTTCCTCCTGGCTAGACACTAGCTCGCATGCGTCATGCTCGCCTCCAACTCACATTCCCTGGCTCTGGCCAGCCTCCAGCGTCAGCCCGGCTCGCCTCCGTCAAGCCGCCTCAGGCCACGCCTCGCCCCCATGCTGCCTTGGCCCTGCTCGCCTTCGGCTGGCGCCCCTACGCCTCTACCTCGGCAGAGGAGGCAGAGCCACGAAGGAGGAGCCGCAGGCTAGAGGCGGAGGAGGCTGGAGGCTAGATCCGCCGGAGCCGCGCCAGAGGGGGCCCGATTTGGCCGGTGGAGACCGGAGACGGCGACTGGAGCCCTTTCTCGGTTTCTCCTCTCGGTATGGCAGCTGTCTCTTGCCCTCTGGCCTTCGGGATTTTAGGTTCTTAAACCACACCTCCCCCCCCCAAAACCTATGCCGTCCACCACACGCCGCCACAGCATCGTACAGTGTCGTGGCGTCGCCATGGTGGATGGCATACCTATTTGGCGGACGTCATACGCCCAGTGCCCATGTCATCCGCATGCTGAGCGGTGCCCAGCCGCCATACCAATATAGCGACGACATGGCGACGATATGGCAACGCCATAACAACCATGCAGAGGACAAGTATACTTGCCCGATAGGTTCCCCCCTTATATTGGTGAATATATGTATTATCATGACTGTTTTGCATGAACACTCTTTGTATCTATAAGACTAAGGACATTGAACTTTGCCAAATATAAAGGATCTCATGTTATTATTATTCAATGATCAAATGTAACGGCTAGGGACACCACTCTTTTCTTGGTATCATTATGCATGCACCTTGCTACATCACTACTTACATCTGCACATATCAATATGCGGGAGACCTCATAATTCCGTTGCGTATTTTTTTACTTGGAAGCTTAAGCATTTCTTATTTTTTGCTTTGAGGGGCTTCATAGAATCCATACTATTTCTTTGCGAAATAATATTGAATTTTTTGGCGATCCACTTTGTTATAATTTACAACTTTTTTCACTACCTGATGCAAGATTATATTGTTGAATGGCGTTTTAAAGATTCTTTGTCTGAGTTTTCCCTTGAGGTTCCTAGGGGAGGTGTAAAGTAGCAAAAAACTTGTTTCAATAAATTCTCCATGATCTGCTTAGTTGTCATATGTTTTGTTGTACCATGTATTTATGTGATGTTTTGGTTTTCTCTCAGTGCAAGCTTTGTGGGAGGGATGGATCAATTGTGATGATTCCTGGGCAGGGAACACCACTGACTATTGAGCAGAGCCAGAAAGGAGAGAAAACTTGTTTGATGGTGTTTGACTGCAGAGGCTATGAACCTGTTGACTTTGCTTTTGGTGATGGCTGGAAGGCTGAATCTGTAAGTATTTCTTGGTATTCCATCACGAGTATTTTAATAGTTTTGTACTGTTGTTTTCAGTTTGTTTTTTATTCTAGTACTGGATTGTGTTTGTTTGCTGCTTACATATGCTAGAAATGAGCCCTGTCTTTTCATTCTGTTCTATGCTTCTCTATCCTATGAAGAAAGGAAAATACTAGTACACTTACGTTTGTTTAATTCAAGGTTGCTTCTGTATTTTTTGTGTTGCTGTGTCATTCGTGTTTTTATGTTTAATATCGTGTGTTACATTAGAAAGATATCTCTGCTTGTATTGCATCTAAAGGCGCAAAGCTATTCCTTGAAATTTGCACATCCATTGACTCTATTTACGAAGGAAGGAAAAACAACAAGCCTTGTTTCTTTAGCATTAACAACTTTATGTATTCTTCATGTTCTTTTGGGGCCATTTGGAAAATGTATGTTTTCTTCGTTTGTCTGTAGTATTAAAAAAGAGTTCTTCATTGCTCTCCCAAAAGGGAAGAACATAATTATAAAGCAAATTGAGAGCTTGATTTGCAGCTACCCAATACTTCATACTAACTGTATTGCTTTAGAATATATGTGGATTTAGTTTAGGAGAGAACATAGAAGCATTACCTGAAAGATAATATTTGCCAATGTTTTCTGTACCTCACTGTCAGATTTTGTTCTGTTTCTATGGTATATGATGCGCTAACAGTCCATCATCCTTTTTTAAAGGTGGATGGGACTCCATTTAACATTGACTGCTCTGAAGGGGAGTTTGCTGAGTACGATGAGAAGGGAGAGTGCCCTGTAGGTTTAGGCAAGCTGCAGTCAGCATTCAAAGTGGTAAGCACGCACTCACTCACTTCATCATAGTTGACGTCTTTGTACCCGTCAATTTTTGACGTCTTTGTACATGATTACAGGTGAAGAAGCAAGAGAGGTATGGGAAGACTAGGTATGTCTAGAAGTGTCTTCTGGGGTCTTCAAACATTGGAACTGCAGATGTATAAAGTGCGTTTACAAAACGAACCTCGCTGTTCATCTCGTATATTTGAACTACGATCGTGACATATCTGACATCCTTTTAATGATTTGGTGGGGCTGTCATGACTTTGGTTGAGCTATCATTAGCCCCCTTTTTGTCTTTTCAGCGGCATTTTTTTTACTTCTCTCAACAATCACCTTTTATTATATTAATAAGTTGTGGCTAAAATTTATAAGCAACAGTCCAAAAGAACAGGCCTGATATGGCCACATGTTAGGAACCATCGTATATTTTGCCATCATATTAGTGGCATTAACCTGGACCATTTTGCTACTGCAGTACTGGCTTCTCTTTGTCCAAACTGGCCTTCGATCCTCTACCATACGATCACGGAGAGGAGGGGTGGCTGACGGGCTGCCCCCAAATGGTTCAAAGCTAACCTTTATCAAGGACTAGTGCTTAACTAGCACTGGCCCCCTAACAACAAACATATGTGCAGCATGGATGGAGCTAAAATGCTTAGGAATTAATCAAGACCTATAAACTTATTATTGTTAGATTCTATCGTGATTTGATATTATAAGATGAAACCCAGTATAATTTGTAACTATCCACGGTTAGGGCATGATGTTTTATCTCTTTATGTGTTTAGGGTGGCAAGTACTTGTTCCTCGTATTTGGTTTTTGGTAGTGCCGCGGTGACCCAGTGAAAATCATATAAATCATATTCCATTGATTTACTCTTTAGTATAGTCCAAGCTACAAGTATTTTATGATATGATGATTTTTATAGACAGAGGACATAAGGATGTATTATAAGATGTCACGGTCCACTATATATAAGAATACTTTTACTACTATGGGCTTCTTTATGGAGGGATCGATGGGAAAACATGATTTGTACTATTAAACCACACTACCTCACGGTTCATGCATGGAGTCCATCAAAGTTTTAAAAATAGTTTCTTTTCCAAAACATCAATCCAAAAATTATAATTCGTACCAATACTTCATGGATCATTGTAAACTCATGTCTCTTCTCAGCCCCCTATTGTCCAACCCTGCCTCCGTCCCTAACCATATCGACCATAAACTTACGTGTCTTCGGTTCGCATCTGTCGGCCCATGTTTTTGTTTTATCTTCTCACGTCCGCTTACTGTGATGTGGTGCTACTGTACTGCATGTTTGTCATGACAAATACGTAAGCATATATGTGTTTGTTCTTTTTTTATTTTTGAGTTATTCATAAGAGAGAGTATAGGGTAATAAAGACTCGCGTATGATTTTGGCCAGTATAAATAAATTACTACAACTTGTAGATCCGTCTTGAAAAAATATTCTGTTTGAAAGTTAGTTACGGTAAAAAGTAGTCAAAAAGTAAGTTTTAGAAACTGAAAAGAAGAGATCCATAGCCATCAAGTTTTTTTTTAAAAAAATCTATTTTTATTTGAAAATACAGAAATATACCTGCGTTTTAATTTTTTTTACTGAAATAGCCTGTAGGCAAGTGGACCCTGTCTCTTAATGGCCGAGCGACAAGCAGGCAGTAACTCTACCGCTGGGTGACAAGTATGCAGTCGCCCGAACCGACGTGGTCAACACAACGTGGTTGACCAGCGTGGTCAAAGCAACATGATCGACACAATGTGATTGAAGATTGAGTGGTCGAAGAGAACAACGTAGTCCAAACATTGTAGTCTAAACATCATGATCGAAGATTAGTAAGTGGTCGAAGTGAACAACGTGGTCGAAGATTAGTGAGTAGTCGAAGTGAACAACGTGGTCGAAGATTAGTGATTGGTGAGAGGTGTTATCGTCGAACAGTTGGACGATTGGGTGAGAGGTCCAGTCACCTAATGATTGGGTGGCTGGAGGTTATTTCTATAAAAAAAAATAAAACATAGGTATATTTCTAGATTTTTGAATAAAAAAGGGATTATTTAAAAAAATTCCATAGCCATCAGGGGACCACGCACTTGTATTGTCTAGTTAAGGCCCTGCTCCAAAGTGTAGTTGCTTTTGGCTAAAATAACACTGTAATAGTTATTAGCTTTATTTGAGGTATTTAATTAAAGGAAAATAAAATAAATGGAAAACATTGTTATATCTCTAAGGATAATGAAAAAGAAAAAAAGGAAAAAGTGAGAAAAGTCATGTTCAAAAGTTAACGCGTTCTAAACGAATTTTATTTTCTAAAAGCTAGAAAGCTAAAAGTCATCACTGTTTAGAATGAGACCTAAATACAATCTCGTGAATTTTTATGATCGGTTGCATGGATGGAATTCCATGGCTGGTAATGTAAACTAGATGCGAAAGCGCGGCACCTAAATACAATCTCGTGAATGTTACTGGCGAAAATAATGATCGGTTGCACGGATGGAATTCCATCGCTGGTAACATTCTCGTGACGCCGCGCTAGCTAGCTATTACGTGGACTAAAGAAAAAACCGGACAATTTGTAAGAGGAATTTTCAGCAAAAATTAAAGTTTAATTTACATAAAACGAGGTGTTTTATGAAAAGTATGGTTCTGTTCCACGAAGGATGGTTTTTCTAAAAAATGAGGATTTATATGTAATTTGGAAGGGTTTGTATGCAAATTTGAAAATTAGAGGATTTAGTCGAAAAATCGTGATCGAAACAATGTGGTCTGTGGTTGAAGTCGAGGTGGTGGTCGAAGGGCATTATGGTCGAAGTCGATACCGTGGTCGAAGTCGAAGCTGAGTTCGAGGTCGAGGCTGTGGTCAAAGGGCCGTGGTGGAAGCGTCATGGTCGACGTTGATACTGTGGTCGAAATCGATACCGTGGTCGAAGTCGATACCGTAGTCAAAATCAATGTTGTAGTCGGAGGATTATGGTCGAAGTCGAAGCTGTGGTCCAAATCGAGGGCGTCATCAAAGTGGATGGCGTGGTCGAAGGAGGCCGCAGTCGAGGTCGAGGGCACGGTCGAAGGGGACCGTGTTTGTAATCGACGCCATGGTCGAAGTTGAGGCTGTGGTCGAAGTCAATACCGTGGTTGAAGTGGAGACCATGGTCAAAGTCGAGGCTATGGTCGAAGGGCGTTGTGGTCAAAGACCACGCCGTGGTCGAAGTCGACGAGGTTGACGTCGAGGCCGTGGTCAAAGGGGCCGTGGTCTGTAGTTGAAGTAGAGGACATGGTCGAAGTGTGCATTGGTCGAAGTAGACGCCGTGGTCGAAGTTGAGGTCATGTTCGTAGTCGAAGTTGACAAGGCCGAAGTCGAAGCTGTGGTCAAGGTCGAGGCCGTGGTCATTGTCGATGTCGTGGTCGGAATCGATGCTGTGGTCGAAGGGTCGTGGTTGAAGTGGAGGGCGCATTTGTTGGGGGCTGTGGTCGAGGTCGAGGGGCTGGTCGAAGGGGGCCGTATTCGTAGTCGACGTTGTGGTCGAAGTCGAGGCTGCGGTCGAAGGTTGCCATGGTCCAAGTCCATGTCATGGTCAAAGTCGATGTGGTCGAAGTCGAGGCCGTGCTTGACATCGTGGTTGTGGTCGATGGTTGGCGTCGAGGCCGTGGTCAAAGGGCACTATGGTTGACATCGATGCCATGGTCAACGTCGACGTAGGCGACATCGAAGTAGCTGTCGAAAGGGGCCGTGAGCCGTGGTTGACGTCGACGTGGGCGACGTCAAAGTTGTGGTCAAGGTCGAGGCCGCGGTCATGGTCGATGCCGCGGTCGAAATTGATGCCGTTGTCAAAGTGGAGGGCGCAGTCGACAGGGTCCGTGGTCGTGGTTGAGGGGGCGGTCGAAGGGGGGCTGTGTTCATAGTCGACGTTGTGGTCGAAGTCAAAGCCATGGTCAATGTCGAGGCTATGGTGGAAGGGCGTCGTGGTCGATGGTCGACGCTAAGGCCATGGTCCATGGTCGGCATCGAGGCCATGTTAAAGGGCGTTGTGGTTGACATCGACGCCATGATCCATGTCATCGTGGGCGACATCGACATCATGGTCGCTGTTGACGTGGGCGACGTCGAAGCCATGGTCGAGGTTGCAGTCATGGTCGATGTCGTGGTTGATGGGGGCTGTGGTCATGGTCGAGGGGGCGGTCGACGGGGACCGTGGTTGTGGTCGAGGGAGTCGTGGTTGTGGTTGAGGGGGTGGTCAAAGGGGGCTATGTTTGTGGTCGAGGGGCGGTCGAAGCCAAAGCCATGGTCGAAGTCGAGGCCATGGTCGAAGGTCACCATAGTCCAAGTCCACGTCGTTGTCGATGTCGACGTGGTCGAAGTCATGGCTGAGACCGCAGTCGAAGGGCCCTGGTCGACATCGATGCCGTGGTCGAAGTGTAGGGCGCGGTCGATGGGGGCTGTGTTCATAGTCGACGCTGTAGTCAACATCGAAGCTATGGTCGAAATCGAGGCCGCAGTCGAAGGTCGCCATGGTCCAAGTCCACGCCGTGGTCAACGTGGTCGAAATCGAGGCCGTGGTCAATGCCGAGGACATAGTCAAAGGACCATGGTCGAAGTAGAGGGCGCGGTCAAAGAGGGACATGGTCGTAGTCGACATCGAAGCCCTAGTCGATGTCGAGGCCATGGTTGAAGGGCACCGCGGTCAAAGTCAAGGCCATGGTAGATGGTCGATGCCGCGGCCGTGGTTGACGGCGAGGCCGTGGTAGATGGGCGATGTAGTCGACGTCGACATGGGCAAAGTCAAAGATGTGGTCGTGGTTGAAGGGCCATGGTCAAAGTTGATGCGGTGGTCATGGTTGAAGTCCATGCAGTAGTCGACGTCAATGTGGTCGACATTGAGGCCGTGGTCGAAGGGAGCCATGGTCGATGGTCAATGCTGTGGTCGTGGTCTGTGGTCGAAGGGTGCATTGGTTGAAGTCAACGCCGTGGGTGAGGTTGAGAGACCATGTGGAGGTGACACCGGTTGTGTGATGAGTAATTGACATCTGTTTTAGGAAAGTCGAGTTTGGTTTGTGTGGTTTGGACCATGTCGTTGCACGGTGCAATCGGTGTTGGTCGGACTTGGTCAAGCTTGGTCGGAGTGATTAGGATGCTTATTCTCTTGATTCAATAGGTTTGGGCTCTTTTATGTGTAAGTATGATTCATTGATGCTATTTATGCTTACATGTGTCGTGCAGTGCTATTTGATGTGTTTCTTATCTGTGATGGTTGCAGGACGTCGAGGTGGAGTCGTGGCGAGGCACGGGATGACCGGACTAGGCGCGGGTGGTGCCGAGGTCAGAACGGTCGAGGTGTGCCGAAGACGGCGAGGGCTCGAGGTAGCTGCGTGGCTTGAGCGGCAAGGAATGAGGAAGCTTCCTGGAAGGTGCACGAGGGGTGTTTTGGTGAATACGCAAAGCTGCACTAAAGGAAGTGGATCATGGATAAAGCACTAGAGTTGGTGATGCTTAATTGGCAAAGCAAATTTCAAACCCTTTAGTAGAAGGCTATAAATAGGAGGTGTGTCTCCTGCATGTAGTCAAGACTTGAGAGAGGGGTTGAGGGCTTTTGCTTTGTGCTTTAGGCTTTAGTTGTTGAGAGTGGTTAAGGAGAGGCAGAGGGTTGTGTGTTGTCTCCTTCGATGTCTTCCTGAGTGTGTTCTTGTGCTCTCCCCTCAAGCATGTAGTGAGAAGGAAGCATTTCTTTGATCCAATCGCGTATGGGGACTCCTTTGTAATCATCTCTTGTCAATGAGAAGGATTGTGATGAGTTGATCTCATTTTCTTTCTCATATGTGATGGATTTCATTTTCTGCAATTTTCTGTTTTTGCTTCGTTTTCTTGAGTTCTTGAGTTGAATCTTTGATCCTTTGGGTGATTCTTGATCTCTCTGTGATTGGAAAGACTCAAGGCCATTTGGCCATTCCATTTTTGAGATCAAACTGAGGATCAAATGGTTTCTGTGATTTCTTGATCCTTCATCATGTCTCCTCTGTACGTTCTTGTTCTAGGGTTTTGGAGGCAGGGGACTCATGAATCTCTTGTTCCCCTCTATGAGATGGCTTAAGATTTGGTCTAGAAAGTCCTTGGATTATTGCTAAAGGACTTAAGGAAAGATTGCATAAATCACGAGGAATCTGAAAATTTGGCTCTTCTCCTCTCCATTTTCAGATTTTAGGAAAAATCCATAATTCTTGATCTCTTGTTGAATTCTTTCAGTTTCTCGTGCTTCATTGCTATTTAGTTTAAGGTCTGAGGTTGTGGTCTGAAAAGAATGAAAGGAATCCATCATTTTCTCTGTTTTCCCAAGATCTGAAGATTTTCGGCCTTTGTGTTCTCCGAGCTCCGCTCTTTGCCCTAGCTGACAAAGGTAACCGGTCTGACCGGTTATCAGCTGGCGGTCAAACCGGCCTTAAGGCACCGGTCAGACCGGCCATAAGCCACCGGTCAGACCGGCCTGGCTACTGTGGTCTGACCGCCCGACGCCTTGAGGTCAGACCGGCCCTTCTCCGTTTGTGCTGATTTTCAGTCTTCTCTTTTGGGTGTCCTTCGCCAAACTCTTTTATGGTTTCTTGAGGTTCCAGAGAGCTTAAGTCCTCCTCTTCATAGCCGTTTATAGCCATAGGAGAGGAGACTAGCATGTGAGTACTTTTGGGGGTTTAAATTTTTGTAAGCAATATTCACCCCCCCTCTGTTGCCAATTTCGATCCAACAGAGGTCCAGACCGTGGTCGTGGTGTTAGGGCCATGGTGGAAGGGCCCTGGTTGATGTCAATGTCGTGGTCGTGGTCAAAGGGGGCAGTGGTCAAAGTAGAGGGCATGGTCGAAGAGGGTCGTGGTCGTAGTCGATGCCATGGTTGAAAGGCGTAGTGGTCGAAGTCGATTCCATGGTCGACATCGACACTGTGGGCGAGGTCGAGACCATGGTCGTGGTCTAAGGGCTGTGGTGGAAGGGCCCTAGTCGATATCGATGGCGTGATCGTGGTCGAAGGGTCGTAGTCGAAGTGGAGGGCGTGGTCAAAGAGGGTCGTGGTCATAGTCGACGCTGTAGTCGACGTAGAAGCCATGATCAACGTTGAGGCCGTGGTCAAAGGGCGTCGTGGTCGAAGTTGAGGCCGTGGTTGATGGTATCCTTACCTCATGCTATTCCTTCTCGCCCATTTGCTACAAACCCAGTCAGATCTACCGAAGCAAAGTGATAGATAGCCAAAGCCAAGGTAATCAAGAAGAAGTGAAGACTTTGCAACCTTCCAACATTTAAGAAAAGCAACATCACGGTGAAGAAGACCACCCGCCAGGAGTGTCCAATAATCAAGGTCACATGTTTTCTCTACGAAAGGCAAAACCATTGCCCCGAGGATTGCTCCACGAGCTTGTTGCTGACCAAGGCAGCCGAAGTACAATGGCTGAGTCTCTAAGTCGCCATAGGACTCGTCATGCCTGGAGTTAGAAAAGACAACTAATGTTAGTTGTCATTTATTTAGGGGGGTAGCACTATGAGACAAAAATATCGAAAAATTACAACGATGTATATTTTGGATGTGCAACAACCTGGACTTAGAGCTAATCAAAACCAGTACTAGAAGATTCGCAAGACCAGAAATCTTATAGTAATGAGGACTACAAGCCACACCTATAGTTAAATCATCATGGTTGGAAAAGTTGAGGAATGAAAATAGGGTTCCAGTAAGGACAAAAGACCACCATAGATATGCCCATCATCTCTGCATCCCTAGAGCCGTCTGCTCCCTAGGACATAGGCCGTCACTATCCACCCATCAACACAAATTCTATGACTATCACAAGTCCAAGAGACGGTGTGATTGTTCCATTCTATGATGATGAGAAGACAACGTGGTCAAGGAACAAGCGTTTGGAAGTTTATGACCTATCTGGAAGGACAAGTCTCTATTCCCTTTTAACTTCTTCAAGCATTAACCCTTCTTGTGCAGACTCGCTTCCTACCTTTGCGAGATAAAGGCTGTCATGACAAGCAAGACTCTGGAACCTACTGATAGCCAGCTTAACCCCGCTTCTTTGAACTCTACTGGAATCTCGGGGTCGAGATTCATTTAAGGGGGTAGGTTTGTAACATCCTAAATTTCAAATGTTCAAAATTATGGAACTTTTAAAGCTTTTTCTTGCATTTTGCTGGCATTCAAATTTCTTTTGAAGGTTTAATTGAAATCTTTTGAGTTTTGTGCAAATAAATTGAGAAATAGTACCCAAGTAAATAACTGGAAATAATTTCAACATGCAAGTAATGAGCCTAACAACAACAACAATAATAGAATGGAAATAAAAATTTCAAATTCAATTTACCTAAATAAAGAAAAACAAGGGCCAAAAGAATAGTAAAAGCCCGCATTTAAATAACTAAATTGAGAATTCAAAATTGTGAACATCATGCAAAATTTAGAACTTAGTAAATCCTAGTGTGGATTAAAATCTAAACCAAAAATCCAAAAATTGAATACAAAACTTAAATAAAAATTTAAGTTTTGAATATCATGCAAAAATCCAAGACTCAATAAATCCAAAGGCAAGTTAAAATTTTATGTTAAAATTCAAATTTCACAATTTTGGCTTGGGCCCTTCATTTTCTCTTTTTCTTCCCATTCTCTTTTTCACTCTCACTTCCATGTGGGCCAGCCCCCTTTTCTCTCTTCCTCATCTCACTTTTTTCCCTCTCTGCCGCTGGGCCCAAGCGCCCCTACCTCCTTCTCCCTTTTTCCTTCTCTCCTCTCCTCCTCTCCTCGTTCTTTCTTCTTTCCCACTCCTTTGTGGCAGCCATGTGCCCGCGTCGCTCCTTCCAGTGTTCTCTTTGCCACTGTTCATCTATCACCGCGCGCCTGCTCCCGTCGACCTCATGTCTGCGCCCATGCCCTGCGCGCGTGTCACGCCTGCACATCGCCCATCGCCATCCTGCGCCCTGTGCTCTGGTCACCGGCTGCAGTGATGCCATATCAACCCCTCTCCACTGCTATAAAAGCCCTACCGCCACCATTGCTTTTCTCCCTGGCTCCTTTCCTTCCTCCCCTACTCAGCCCAAGCTTGGGTGCCAGCCCGAAGCACTGGTTGCCGCTGCCTCACACTGCCCCGGCCGCTCCGGCAAACACCACGGCCAATTGACCACCTTGCAGTGTGTCCCCACTCTCCATAAGCATTTGAGAGACCATGTGGAGGTATCCCCATGTTTGTGATTAGTAATTGACGGTTGGTTTGGAGAGTTTGAGTTTGTTTTGGGTATTCTAGGGTTGAGTACCTTTTACTTGTGCTAATGTTGATATGCTGTTTCGTGCGGTGCTATGTGATGGTTTGCTTGTCTGTGACTGCAGGACTTCGGAGCTAAGTCATGGTGAGGCGAGGAGGACCGGGACTAGGCACAGGAGGTGTTGAGGTCCAGACGGTTAGGATGCCGAAGATGATCGAGGCTGGTGAGGTGGTTGCGAGTCGGAAGACGAGGAACCGGAGCTAGAGCTACCGGTGACGGACACGACGGGCAATGACGAAAGAACCGAGACTAGGCTCAGGGAGGAGTCGGAGGTCCAGAACGGTTGCAGGTCGATTGCGGTTGTGTGCGATGGAACAGACCAGGACTAGACTCAGGTGGAGTCGGAGGTCTCGGTCGATGTCGAGTGGACGCGACGGGCAGTGGCGAGTGGATCGGGACTAGACTCAGGGTGGAGTTGAGGTCCAGACAGTCAGGATGCCGCGTGCGGTCGTGTGCGGCGGAACGGACCGGGACTAGACTCAGGGAGGAGTCGAGGTCCAGACGGTCAAAGGTGCCAGTTGCGGGAAGCTTTTGGGAAGGTGCTTGAGGGGCAAATTGGGAATTTGACTCAAGCATGAGTTGGAGGGCTGGTTTTTCCCTCCAAAATCTGGTTGTTGACTTTTGCCTCATATGGAGTGTGAGGGTGGAAGTGGAAGTTGGCTGCCCTTTCTTGAATTTCTCCTTTGAGGGTGACCTTTGGTGTTAAAAGGAGAAGGAAGGCAGCAGCAATATGTATTCTAGAAGAGAGAGCAAGGAATGCAGTCTGTAGGTGTGTTCCCATGCATATGTGAGAGCTCTGGGTGTGTGACTCCTGCGTGAGAGAGTTTCTCCCAGTTGAACTCATGTATGGGTAGGAGTTGGCTATAGAACCTCATGTGTAATCATTCCTCTGTATGAATCATTCATGGGGATGAACCAATTTAAAGAATGAAACTCTTGCTCGTCATTTTCAGTTGGTTTTCAGTTTCTGTTAGCTTTCTGCTTCATTTTCTTCTTTTGATGTTTGAGCTGAATCTTTGAGCAAGAACATACAAAATGGGTTGCTATGAATTGGAAGAATCCTCAAAGCCCTTTGGCTAGCCATTCCTAAGATCAATCATTTTTCCTTCTGCTAATTTCTCCCAAAGAATCGAAATGAAGAGCTTCCCCTGTTATCTACTGTAGCTAGGTTTTCATGTCAGGGGATTGTGGTTCCTTTGATTTCCCTTCATAAGATGGCATGAGATATGGGTTCTAAATCCTGAGTTCATTGCTAAGTTGATTGCAAAATCTTGTAAGCAAGGGATGAAAGAATCTTGAGAAATTTGAGAATTGGACTCACTTCCATTTCATTTTTCATATTTTTGCACAAATCTTGATTCCCTGCCTTTTTGATGGAATCTTTTGAATCTTATTGTCTCCTTGCTGTTTAGGACTAAGTCTTGTCCCTTTGGCCTGAGGAGCTCAGCAGCAATTCATTAATTAGGACAAAAATCTGTATTTTCAGTATTCCTGTGCAGAAGTTCAGACTGCTGGTCTATTTTTCGGGGGGAACCGGTCAGACCGCTAAACCCTAGTGGTCAGACTGCTCATTAGCCGCGGTCAGACCGGTCGGGCAATGGCGGTCTGACCGGCCCAAGCCAAGCGGTTAGACCGGGCACCCTCAGGAGGTCAGACCGGTGGGGATAAGGCGGTCAGACCGGCGCTAGGAGGGCGGTCAGGCCAGCATAAGCATTGCGGTCTGACCGGCCATGCCATTGTGGTTTGACCGCCCCTGCCTGTCCTTGCCGATTGGGTCTTTGCTGCCAGTTTCTTTTGAGAGTTTTTTTACCGATTCTTCTCTGAGTTTCCAATAGGCATGAGCTTTCATTCTTCATAGCTTTTGTAGCTATTGGAGAAGTGATTTTTGAGTGGATACTTTTGGGGGCGTTTTTAAAGAGGCACCATTCACCCTTCTCTGTTGCCATTTTCGATCCTACAATTGGTATCAGAGCCGGTTAGCTCTTCTTGATAGATTTTCAACCAGTCTATGAGCCATGGCAACGGACAAGTATTCCACCAAGCCCCCGATCTTCGATGGGATCGACTATCCCTTTTGGAAGAATCGGATGAAGACCTACAAACAGCCTCAGGGCTATGCGATTTGGCGCAAGGTCAAAGTTCGCTTTGTTGTTCCTGCCGATGAGAACGTCAATGTGGTAAACATGACCAACGTTGAGGCAAATGCTAAGGCAAGGAACATCATAATCCAAGTTTTGAGCTGAAACGAATTTGATCGTATTTCTCATCTTTCGTCGGTCTTCGATATTTGGGAGACCCTCGAAGCTTACCATGAGGGCACCACCCAAATTAAGACAATTCGATAGGACCAATTCAAACGAGATTACAACAAGTTTGAAATGCTCGCTGGAGAGTCCCTTGATGAATGCTTTGTGAGGTTTCATAAGATTTTGAGCAACCTCCGAGCGGTCGGTCTCACATACCCCGACTCGGACAATGCTCGCTAAATGCTTTCGGCCTTGGACTTGCGTGTTTGGGAGATGAAAGTGACCACCATCAAGGACACAACATATCTTTCGACTTTGACTCTTGATGCGTTGTACTCACGCCTCAAGACTCACGAGATTGACATTGTCTCTCACAAGTTGAAGTCTCAGTCGATGGCTTTGGTCACCGATCCCAGTCCTGCCTCTGGTTCTTCTGCTGACACTCTTTCGGATCTCTCTCTTGCTGCTCTGTGTGAAATTGATGATGATCATCTAGAGCAGCTCCCAAAGAACCAACTAGCCCTCTTAGCCAGAAAGTTTTCCCACGCTTACAAGAGGGCTAGGGAGAGAAAGAGAGGACGTGTGATTTGCTTTGAGTGTGGTGGCCCCAACCACATTCGAGCAAACTGCCCCAAGCTGGAGGGTAAGAACGACTACAGCGGTTTGGGCAAGAACGACTATGACAAGAACCGCTTCAAGAAGCCCCCAAGCAAAGGGAAGAAGTTCCGCAACCTTGGCAAAGCCAAGAAGCTCTTCCATCGCGTCCTCACCACCTTCGATAACCTCAACCTCAGCGAGGTGGAGGAGTGGAGTGACGACAATGGGAAGGACGAACAAGAACCCAAGGATGGCGAGGACTTCAGCGGCATGTGCTTCATGGCCCTTGAGGGCGACATCAGCGACAATGAGCTCTACTCCGACTCCGATGAGGTATATCCCTCCTACGACCAGCCAAATGAAGCTTTTCTTAAGCTAGGAGGATTTCATGCTAGATCTAGAGCTAGGTGTAGTGAGTTGGAGAAGGAAGTAGATAGATTGTCACAAGAGCTTACTTCACTTATATGTGCTCTCTCCCGTGACGAATGTGATACATGCTCTGCTTTGCCTAGTGATATGGAGAAATTAAGGATCTCTCATGATAGTGTCTTCTGAGCTGGATTTGCTTAAGGTGGAGAATATTAGTCTGCTTGCTAAGCTAGAGATGAGTAGGGTAGCTTCTCTTTCATCTACTACTGTTGAGACTATTTCTTGCACCTCATGTGAAGATAAGGACAATGCGTTTAGAGGTTTTTATACCATGCTTCTCGATCTGCCTGAATCTTGTGAAAGCTGCATTAATTTGAAAATGAACCTAAAGAAGGCAGATCATAAAATTGCTGAGTTACAAGCTTTTCTGTTAGAGCCCATTGCTTCATGTATGAACTGTCCCAAGTTAGCTGCTGAGTTTGAATCTGTTTCCAAACAGTTTCAAGAGATGATTGATAACAGTAACAAATTGGCTCAATATGCTTCTAAGGATCTGTTAGCTCACCATGCAATAATTGTGAAAAACTAAAATCTGACTTGATTGCATTAGATGATAAATGTGTGAAACTAACTAAGGACCTACTAGAAAAATCACCATCTGCTTGTGATGTGTGTGCTGGTGTGGGGAAGAAGCATGAAGGTTTGGTAGAGATGCCTAGCGACGTGAACCAAATGGCTAGCAGTAGGACTGTCCCTTCTGAGGTGGCTGTGCGTGCACATGCCATTCGTTCCTCTGATGTTGGTTCTTCTTCTACTCCCTTACCTTCTGCTGTCTCTTCTTCCCCCTGCTCTTCTTACGCCTCTCTCTTTCAGGATTCAAGTCAGCGGGCCTTGTCCAAGGGATTTCTGACAGTAAGGTGGTTCCACCTGTTGCATCGACTTCTCAGAAGTCGAAGCCCCATTATGCTACTTCTACCTCTCGGAAGGTGAAGTACCATTGTACCTTCTGTCAGAAGGATGGACACTCGATCGAGAGATGCTTCAGGCGTGCCAAGATCGCACGTAGAGACCGTGTTGAGGCACTTAGGCGTATTCAGGGTCAGCCCCAGACCTTGAGTTCACCTAAGACCAACACAGGGTCTAGAGTTACTTCTGATGATGGGTTTGGGCAGCATCGAGGACTTGGTTTTCCTGCGTTTTCTGGTTTTCGTTCTCGATATACCTCTGGTCGTGACTTCCGCCGTCCTGAGGGTAGATATCGTTTTCCTCGTCAAGATAGCTATCCGCGGTGTGATCAGCATGTTGCTGGTGCCTTGACTCGCTCCTCCGTAGTAGTCAAGTCCAACAACAGCTTCAGGTCTGCACATAGACCTTCTGGCTCTTTGAGCGACAGAGAGCGTAGGGTAGCTAGAGGTCTGTCGTGTGTGGCTACTTCTTTTGCTCGACGTGTGACTCAGTATTGGGTACCAAAATCTCTTTTGATTTATCCCGGTGCTGAGCCTTCGCTCTCTGTTTGACTCAGGTTCCCCGGGCTGGGAAGGGAAAGGTTTAGCTTGTAGACTCCGGTTGTTCTCGACACATGACCGGAGATTCTCGTTGGTTCTCTTCCCTGGCCCGTGCTCCAGGTGATGAGACTATCACCTTTGGAGACGCTTCGTCTGGGCGCGTCATCGCAAAAGGTACTGTGCGCGTTAATGATTCATTTATTTTGAAAGATGTTGTCTTAGTAAGTAAGCTGCAGTACAACTTGCTTTCTGTTTCGCAGCTTACCGATGATGGTTACGAGGTGAGCTTTAAGAAAAACCATTGCAAAATTCTTGATTCTTCGGGTAGTCTGGTTTGCGGAATTTCTAGATATGGGAGGATCTTTCGTGCTGATTTTGTTGGGTCTTCTGGTGATCCTCTCGGGGGTTTAGTTGCTTCTGAATCCCGTGACCTCACCTTCTGGCATAGGAGACTTGGTCATATTGGATTTGACCATTTGACCCGAGTTAGCGGCCACGATCTCATTCGTGGTCTGCCTAAACTCAGGATGGTCAAAGATCTAGTTTTTGCTCCTTGCCGGCACGGCAAAATGGTTGCCGCTTCTCATCCTCCGGTCACAGTGACTATGACCGATGCACTAGGACAGCTGCTCCATATGGACACAGTTGGACCAGCTTGAGTGCAGTCAGCAGGAGGGAAGTGGTATGTCCTTGTTGTGGTCGATGGCTTCTCGAGGTATTCTTGGGTGTTTTTCTTAGCCTCGAAGGATGAGACGTTTACCCATTTTCAGGGTTTGTTTAGTAGGCTTTCTGTTGAGCTCCCGGGTGCCTTACAAGTGATCCGCAGTGACAATGGCACGGAGTTCAAGAATTTCTACTTGAGAGGTTTTGCGCTGAGATAGGTGTAGAGCACCAGTTCTCTTCTTACGTCCCCCAGCAAAATGGCGTTGTGGAGAGGAAGAACCGTACCTTGGTCGAGATGGCCAGGACGATGCTTGATGAGTACTCTACACCGAGGAAGTTTTGGGCTGAGGCTATAGCCACCGCGTGCCATGTTTCCAACAGAGTTTTTCTCAGGGCACACTTGCATCGCACCTCTTATGAGTTGAGATATGGGCGAAAGCCTAGTGTATCTCATTTTTGTGTGTTTGGTTGCAAGTGTTTCATTTTGAAGTTTGGGAACCTAGATAAGTCCGAGTCACGCTCTTGTGATGGTATCTTTCTAGGTTACTCGACTTCTTCGCGGGCTTATAGGGTTTGGAACTGCGAGTCTAGCAAAATGGTAGAGACCTGCGAGGTGACCTTCGATGAGGCTAGTCCGGGGACTAGGCCCGATATCTCAGGTTCTTTAGAGCAGTCTGAGACCATCTTCGTGGATGATGAGGAGGATAGAGATGAGGGTTGTCTACCCGATCCAGTACCTCCTCCCCTTGAGGTGCCTTGTTCCACTGCACCTCAAGGAGATCAGCCCATGCCTTCTACTTCTTCTGGAGCTAGTGGCTCTGTTCCTACCTCATCAGCTCATGAGGTAGAGGCCACTTCTTCATCTCATCTAGGATCTCCCCGAAATATCCAGAAAGACCATCCTTCAGAGCAGATTATTGGAGACCTCTTTGAGCGCGTCGCATGCTTAAAGTCTGGCTTATCTCAATTCTGTCTCCATTATGCCTTTATTGCCTCCTTCGAGCCCAAGGATGTTGATCATGCACTTTCTGATGAGTCTTGGGTCAATGCCATGCATGAGGAGTTAGAGAATTTCGAGGGAAATAAGGTATGGTCGCTTGTTGAGCCCCTAGAGGTCATAATGTCATTGGTACTAAGTAGGTGATCAAAAACAAGCAGAGTGAGGATGGGGTTGTTATTCGAAACAAGGCTAGACTGGTAGCTCAGGGCTTGTCCCAGGTTGAGGGTCTAGATTTTGACGAGACCTTTGCCCCTGTAGCTAGGCTTGAGGCCATTAGAATCCTGCTTGCTTTCGTAGCTTCTAAGGGTTTCAAGCTTTACCAGATGGATGTCAAGAGTGCCTTCCTCAATGGGTTTATTGAGGAAGAGGTCTATGTTAGACAGCCTCCAGGTTTCGAGAATCCCAAATACCCAAACCATGTCTACAAGCTTTCCAAAGTCTTGTATGTACTTAAGCAGACCCCTAGAGCTTGGTATGAGAGGCTTAAGTCCTATTTGTTGAGTCATAGGTTTGAGATGGGTAAGGTAGACAAGACCTTGTTCATTCGTAGGCATGGCAATGACCTTCTGCTCGTCCAGATTTATGTGGATGACATCATCTTTGGCGGCTCTTCTCATGCTCTCGTTTCACAGTCCTCGGATGTCATGAGCACCGAGTTTGAGATGAGCATGATGGGCGAGTTGACCTTCTTCCTTGGCTTCCAGATCAAGCAGACTCGGGAGGGTACCTTCTTGCATCAGGGCAAGTACACTCGTGACCTCCTAAGACGCTTTGACATGAGTGATGGTAAGCCGGTGTCAACTCCCATGGCATCCACAGCTTCTCTTGACCCAGATGAGGATGACGAGCCAGTTGATCAAAAAGAGTACAGAAGCATGATCGGCTCCCTCTTATACCTCACTGCCTCGAGACCGGACATACGCTTCTCCGTGTGTCTTTGTGCTCGGTTTAAGGCTTCTCCTCGCGTATCTCATCGCCAGGCGGTGAAGCGCATCCTTTAGTACCTTCGAGCTACCATGGACTATGGTATTTAGTACTCTTCCTCTTCCTGTCTTTCCCGCAGAGCCTACTCGGACGCAGACTTTGCTGGCTGTAGGATAGATAGGAAGAGCACTTCTGGCGCCTGCCAATTTATTGGCACTTCTCTTGTCTCTTGGCACAGTCCACCGTAGAGGCCGAGTATGTTGCTGCAGCTAGGTACTTTGGATGGCTTCGACCCTGCGGGACTTTAAGTTAGTTATAGACAGTGTTCCACTCTTTTGTGATAACACTTCTGCTATTAACATTGCTAAAAGCCCAGTGTAGCACTCTCGGACCAAGCATATTGATATCCGATATCACTTCCTTAGAGACCATGTGGAGAAGGGTGATATAGTGCTCTAGTTTGTGGAGAGTGACCACCAGTTGGCTGATATTTTTACCAAGCCTTTGGATAGCTCTAGGTTTTCAGCTTTGCGGGGAGAGCATGGGGTGGTTAGTCCTTATGGACTGTAGTGAGGGGGAGCTTTGTGTTGTACTGCTTTATTCTATTTATTATGCTCCTGTTCTCATTTTGTTGCATTACATCAGGGTGCATTTGGGTTAGTCCTCCTAGCATAGATTAGAGTGTTTCTCTCGTCTAGTTGCCTAGACTTCTTCCTCTCATCTTGTGGATCTAGGATGCTGTTATTAGCTGTCTCTCTTCTCACTAAGTTGAGCTCACTCACTTCTTATAGGTTCTAGCAAGGGTTGGGCCACCCTTGGGTAGACAAGGAACATGTTTGCTCCTTAGTGTGTTAGAAGAGTAGTTGATTGTCCTAGTGTCATATGGGGTAGATGAGAGTCAGTTTGAGCTATAGTATCCTCTATATCTTATCTATGCTTTAAGGACTGCCTTTTCTGTTTCTTTCCAGCTTCTCGTTTTATAGCTTTGGTTCAGGGGGAGTTCATTTGGGAGCTTTTGGAGCTTAATATTGACATAACTCAACTTGAACTAAAAGTGCATCTCATGCATTTCAGCATTCTGCATTGTAATATAATCTGCATGGAGCCTTGACTATTATCCTGAGTTGACATGGTTACAATGCTTTATATCTTGCCATGATCTATGCTTAATTGCTAGATTTATCATGACTTTACATGTGTCATCAAGCCTTTGCCATTGATAACCTAATTAAAATTGCACAACTCGAATTAATACATGTCATGTTAGCTCTTGAGACTAGTCTGTCTTTAGTTATCCTTTTATGATTCACGCCATGTCAAATAGGCTAAGTTGAGATTTGAATCTCGATTGAGCTATGCTAGTTTTTTATAACTTATTGTTCTTGCACTAAATTCAGTAAAAGCAAAAAAGATCTCTTTTATGTGCAAAAGAACTGATATCACCAATTGTTTCCCATGAGACTGCTTGCCATTGCACTAGGTATGAACTCAGGGGGAGTTTTGGATGACCAAGATCATCTCCTTAAGCTTCTCGCTTGGAATGGTTGCATAAGGCTTGAGATCTAGCACATGACTAAAATTTTGGTTGGAAGCAACCATGAGTTTCAAAAGTGAAATATGTCAATTGTGCTAAATTTGCTTAACTATAAAAAGAATCAAGTACTTGAACAAATGATTCATTCTTGAACTTGTAGCACTCTAAATTGACTCAATACTAGCTTCTTGGTTCCACTTAGATTATTGACATGGCTTGCATCATCTTTGGATACCTCTAGCTAGACTTTCATCTTGAATGGCTTGACATGCTAAGAAATTCATCTAAATTTCAGATTGTTACTTATGTGGCGTGGCTTGATTATGCATATTTTGTTATGATCTTGATAGCATTCATTTGCGTCATGGCTTGGTGTAATACTCAAAAGTCAATTTGGATAATCTTCATGGCTCTGTTTGCTTAGAATTGAATAAAATTCAGTCACACCATGCTATATTTTCCTCCAAGTCACTTGATGATTTTACTGCCAAAAGGGGAGAATATTGGAGAAAAAGCCACATTTTGGGAGCTTTGGGAGCCTTTGAGGAAAACTTGCTCTTTCTTTTGCTCCTTTATCTACATGGTCATTAGCTTCACTTTCTTTTTCTTGGACCATGTATGACTTTCAAACAAACTCAATCTTATACTTTTTCTGTGTTTGTCAATATACTCATCAAGGGGGAGATTGAGAGACCATGTGGAGGTATCCCCATGTTTGTGATGAGTAATTGATGGTTGGTTTAGAGAGTTTGAGTTTGTTTTGGGTATTCTAGGGTTGAGTACCTTTTACTTGTGCTAATGTTGATATGCTGTTTCGTATGGTGCTATGTGACAGTTTGCTTGTCTGTGTGACTGCAGGACTTCGGAGCTAGGTCATGGTGAGGCGAGGAGGACCGGGACTAGGCACAGGAGGTGTTGAGGTCCAGACGGTCAGGATGCCGAAGATGGTCGAGGCTGGTGAGGTGGTTGCGAGTCAGAAGACGAGGAACCGGAGCTGGAGCTACCAGTGACGGACACGACAGGCAACGACGAAAGAACCGGGACTAGGCTCAGGGAGGAGTCGGAGGTCCAGAACGGTTGGAGGTCGATTGCGGTTGTGTGCGACGGAACAGACCAGGACTAGACTCAGGTGGAGTCGGAGGTCTCGGTCGATGTCGAGTGGACGCGACGGGCAGCGGCGAGTGGATCGGGACTAGACTCAGGGAGGAGTTGAGGTCCAGATAGTCAGGATGCCGGGTGCGGTCATGTGCGGCGGAACGGACCGGGACTAGACTCAGGGAGGAGTCGAGGTCCAGACGGTCAAAGGTGCCAGTTGCGGGAAGCTTCCGGGAAGGTGCTTGAGGGGCAAATTGGGAATTTGACTCAAGCATGAGTTGGAGGGCTGGTTTTTCCCTCCAAAATTTGGTTGTTGACTTTTGCCTCATATGGAGTGTGAGGGTGGAAGTGGAAGTTGGCTGCCCTTTCTTGAATTTCTCCTTTGAGGGTGACCTTTGGTGTTAAAAGGAGAAGGAAGGCAGCATCAATATGTATTCTAGAAGAGAGAGAGCAAGGAATGCAGTCTGTAGGTGTGTTCCCATGCATATGTGCGAGCTCTGGGTGTGTGACTCCTGCGTGAGTGAGTTTCTCCCAGTTGAAATCATGTATGGGTAGGAGTTGGCTATAGAACCTCATGTGTAATCATTCCTCTGTATGAATCATTCATGGGGATGAACCAATTTAAAGAATGAAACTCTTGCTCGTCATTTTCAGTTGGTTTTCAGTTTCTGTTGGCTCTCTGCTTCATTTTCTTCTTTTGATGTTTGAGCTGAAATTTTGAGCAAGAACTTACAAAATGGGTTGCTATGAATTGGAAGAATCCTCAAAGCCCTTTGGCTAGCCATTCCTAAGATCAATCATTTTTCCTTCTGCTAATTTCTCCCAAAGAACCGAAATGAAGAGCTTCCCCTGTTATCTACTGTAGCTAGGTTTTCATGTCAGGGGAATGTGATTCCTTTGATTTCCCTTCATAAGATGGCATGAGATTTGTGTTCTAAATCCTGAGTTCATTGCTAAGTTGATTGCAAAAGCTTGTAAGCAAGGGATGAAAGAATCTTGAGAAATCTGAGAATTGGACTCACTTCCATTTCATTTTTCAGATTTTTGCCCAAATCTTGATTCCCTGCCTTTTTGATGGAATATTTTGAATCTTATTGTCTCCTTGCTGTTTAGGACTAAGTCTTGTCCCTTTGGCCTGAGGAGCTCAGCAGCAATTCATTAATTAGGCCAAAAATCTGTATTTTCAGTATTCCTGTGCAGAAGTTCAGACTTCTAGTCTGTTTTTCAGGGGGAACTGGTCAGACCGCTAAACCCTAGCGGTCAGACCGCTCATTAGCCGCGGTCAGACCGGTCGGGCAATGGCGGTCTGACCAGCCTGCCCAGCGATCGGGCCGGGCACCTCGGTGGTCGACCGGTGGGGATAAGGCGGTCAGACCGGCGCTAGGAGGGCGGTCAGACCGGCATAAGCTTTGAGGTCTAACAGGCCATGCCATTATGGTCTGACCGCCCCTGCCTGTCCTTGCTGATTGGGTCTTTGCTGCCAGCTTCTTTTGAAGGTTTTATTTACCGATTCTTCTATCAGTTTCCAGTAGGCATGAGCTTTCATTCTTCATAGCTTTTGTAACTATGGGAGAATTGATTTTTGAGTGGATACTTTTGGGGGCGTTTTTAAAAGAGGCATCATTCACTTCCCTCTGTTGCTATTTCCGATCCTACAACGTTCCCTCCCGGCTAATTGAATTTTCACCCATCGAAGCTCACCGCCACCGTGTCTTCCCCAAAACCGGCTATCGCCGCCTCCATGACCGCCATTGCTTCCCCGAGGCTCCTCAGTCGATTGCTCGCTCTAGGAGCATCTCCCCGGTGCCCTGAACCTTCTCCAACCATCGACCGAGCTTCTCATCGCCCGAGCTTCTAACTCCACGGTGGCCTCCTCGCGCCGCATGGCCTCCGCCGCCGGCTCACCTTGGCCCTTCTCCCGCTCAGCCAACCTCATGGTATGCATTCACTTGATCCCCTACTGCTCATGCGCTCGCCAATCCTCCCTCTCCTCCACGTTGGCGTCTCCTTCCCCAACTCCGGCCAACCGAAGCCACCGCCGAGCCCTCTATACCTCACCTCAGCTCATGATGGCGCCTCCTGTGGCTTGCTCGTCTCTCCCTTAACCCATTTTGGCGGTTCCCACTCCCCAGCCACTGCCTGCCACTAGCCGCCTTCTCTGTTTTGGGCTCCCGGCCACCTTGTCTCATCTGTTTGTGTGCAATTGCTGTGTCAGCCCAGGGCCTCCATCTAGTTGGCTAACCGAGTGTGCATTAAACTCACTGGCCTCAGGTCCTGAGTTCGAATCCCGTCGGCCGCACCTTTTTCATCTCATTTTTATTCTATTTTCTGTAATCCATTTTAATTAAGAAAAATTAAGGAAAATTTGGAAATAATACAGAGAAGCTAATAAATTTAACTAGGATGTAAATGAGATTATTTAAAATTTAAATTTGGATTAGTTATCATATATGGATAATTAATATGATTCGAATAATTATCTAAAAGACTAATTACTAATTAAAGGCATTAATAAAGAAAATTGACTTTGGTTAAATGTCCAAATTTAATAAAGATTACCCTTAATAATAATTAAAACATATGCCCTGAATATTAACGCTCGACAAAATAATACTCAGCTAAACTCGTACACCGATTCATAGGTCTAACCTGACTCATGGAACTTTTTTAATAAATATAAAAATAACAAAAGGAGTTATTAATATAAAGATCGAGTCATTGTATTCTACCATCGGCTATACCTAGGCATCCTCAAGTCTAAAGCGGAATATTCCTATATCCTGAACCCTCCTTGACACCCATCTCGACGGATTTCCCCTAGCCATTTATCACTTCGCTCCAACCCCATTTGACTCCTTCAAATACTCTGTGGCTAATAACCCAACCTCAAATCACCCATTTAAGCATAATAAAAATTAATCAAGTTCAATTGGATTTATTTGGATCTTTTTGAGTTATTTGCATTTATTTGGATTCAGTTGTTTAACACGTAATTAGAAATTGGAGTCTGGAAGATTCAAGGGATCAAGCGAGGCCAAAATTGAGGTGAAGATGAAGACCAGAAGCTCAAGCCCATCGAATGGACAGCTTTGAGTGAGCTCAAGACCGCAGTAAATCGCATAAGACGAGTCAATAATTTTATCATGTTGAACCTACATTTTCTGCAAATTAATTCCGTTTTATATTATCAACTTGCATGCTATTATTTTATGTGCAAATTTATGTTGATTTCCAGCTTCTAGTTATATTCTCATTACTAAACTTGTTAGTACTACACTCATTTGGAACACTTGAATATCTGAGCCTTGTCACCTTAGCAAAAATTATAATGGTACGACTTTCGAAAATAAGTCCCTAATTATACACCACTGCTTAGTAATGCTTAGGTAATCGGGGTACCAAAGTGCCCTAAATATCATTTTCAATCATAAGAAACTGGTTTGGGAAGTCATGGTGGAAATGACGGATATAGTTTTGATATGACTATTTTATGTTCCAAAAGCCCCAATTTGCTGGTGCAAGTGGTGCACGAGAGTGTGGCTAGTGGTAGAAATGCCCAGATAACCCTAAGGACTGAATATTGTCATGACCTCCTGTGTAATACATGTGCAACCACAAGTCTGTAAAGTACAACTTGGCTTAGTAGATTTACTAGACCCTGAAAGTCATCTCATCGGTGGGGGAGGTAAGGTAGTGCAAGTGGCTGTTTGTGTGACGACTTGAATGGGACACTCATTGAGGGTGAAGTTTATCGCGGCACGCTAGTCAGTGTGGGTAGTCTAGCTACTAGGCGTATAGGGGTAGAACATCCCGCACAACTTATGGGACCCACCGCAAATGGGAGAAGCCCATATGGGTGAGCTGATGGAAGGGGCAATGTATTTTGAAAAGCTACTGTGATGATCTACTCAACCGCATGACTAAGGAATCGTGTGGAGTAACGAGCGGATTGTCTCTTGTAGGTAAAGTGTACCAACTCTGCAGAGTCAAAATTATTCGAATAGCCATGCCTACGGTCAAAGGCGGACATGGGAATTTAACCATATATAGTTCTATTTCAAAAACTTTATGGGTGAAATTGGAAAAGTGGAGGGCAGCGGAAAGCCCTGATTTGTGTTGCCCTGGGTGTCGCCCCAATGATAATGTAAGCGGTTATAACGCTGAAAGATTAGCATATGGTGCAGAAGCCATATAACGGTGAATGGAATCTGAATCGCTATTATTATTGCATTCTTTCACATATTATATTTTAGTTCAAACTGCTAGGTCTCAGGAAATTTCTATGAATCATATTTCAAAAGCAATTTATGACAAATAAAATAACTCGAGCCTATCCTTGATAAGCCATGCATATTGTGTATTGGCTCGTGGAGTACGGTGGTTTGTGCTCACCCTTGCTCACTCAATTAATCTAGAATCATGAGTCAAATCACTACGCTTCAGCAATACCACTGGTCATGATGGCGAAGAAGATGAAGGTATCAAGAACTAGGTCGCGTACCCCCAGTTGGCTGCCTGTGGGCATGTTCTGAGAGTCCCACCTGTGTGCTTCATTTCCGCTGCCGCATTTTATTGATTTTGACCTGCTCGGTCCATGAGTAAGTCTACTATTATATTTATGCTTCCGCATGATATGTATTTTGATGTTCAATATTGTATCTGTGAGCACTATCTAGTGATCCAGGGAATAGTGCAGTGGAATCACAGAGAATTCTGGATTGTAAAATCTGGGTCCAACAGTTGACACCGAGTCCGTGGTCCGTGGTTGACGTCCAGGCCGTGGTCGAAGGGGGCCGTGGTCAATGGTCGACACCAAGGGCGCCGTAGTCAAGGTCGACATGGGCGAAGTCGAAGCCATGGTCAAGGTTGAGGCCTTGGTCGAGGTTGAAGGGCCATGGTTGAAGTCGATGCCGTGGTCGAAATCGATGCCATAGTCGAGGGCCGTGGTTGAAGGACCGGGTTGTAGTCGAAACCATGGTCAAAGTGGAAGTCGTGGTCGAAAGGGCCATGGTCGAAGTGAGGAGGGCGGTGGTGTGAGCGAAGAGGGGAAAGAATGGCGAGCGCGACACGGGTGAAGAAGAGGAATTGAGAGCTAGAGCAAGGAACCAGGTAGAGAATAGTAAATGAGGCAACACCTCAGGTCCATGAGAGAACAGAAAAATAAATTCTGGAAAACTTCGATAAAGACAACACCTAATTTCTAGGAAATTAAAGATAGCACCTAGAACTGGAAAGACAACACCTAATTTCTCAGAATTTCGATAAAAACAGCACCCAGAATAGGAAGGAGAAGAAGAGGCGTACGACGATGGAGTCGGTGCGACCAAAGAGGAGGGCGGCACGAGCGAAGATGGAAAAGAGCGGTAGGCGTGACGCGGGCGAAGAAGTGGAACCAAGAGCAAGAGAGAGGAACCAGGGATGCAAATGCAGTACTTCATGCAGCCAACCCATATACACCATACTGCTCGAAGATCACAACGTACATGTAGACCAAGACCGAGATGGGTCAGTCGCACACGACTTTCGTGATGAGCAATACAGAGCATCATTTTGACATGCTCCTTTGGGACAACTGGATTTAGAACTGCTGGCTCTCTTGTTAGTCATGAGGTGTAGTTTGGAGATCATGTGAACGAGCCTAGCTGCACATGCAATAAGCCAAAGTTCCTTCATAAGATATGCTCTCATGTTCTCGTCGCATGTGGGACTATCAACATGGAGCCATCGAACTTCATGTCGGAGTACTTATGAAGGTGAGGGTGTTGCAAGCGTGGTGCGGCGAGCTATGAAGCTTCAGGGTTGTGGGTAACTTTGCCACGTCAACTATTGCATAGAGGGCTTGGTTCTAGATCTGGACCTTTTGAAGGGTGGGAATGGCCATCGGCAGAGTTATTGTATTAGGAATGATATGTACGAAGGGGAAACTGGAGTGGCTGGTAGACATTACAGCTACTATGGCCAGGAAGGCCACACTGCGAGAAGATGCAAGGCACCTGCCAATGAGTATGAAGACTGGCGTGAAGTGCAACACCACTTCTTGTTGTGTGTGTAGTGGTATTAAGAGTAAAAATGCTACCATGTTGTAACTTTATTTGCAAACTTTAACTTTATTTGTATTGTCAATTTGTGAAGTGTAGCACCCCTTCTTGTTGTGTGTAGTGGTATTAAGAGTAAAAATGCTATCAGGTTGTAACTTCATTTGCAAACTTGAACTTTATTTGTCAGCCTTGCATAGTGGAAAAACCAAAGAGACAGCTTTTGCACGGCATCCTGACCTGGCCAAATGAGACATCCTTGCACAGTGATAAGACCAAACAAGACAACCTTGCGTAGTGATAAGACCAAATAGGTAGTTTTGTGCAGTGACGTAATGCTACGCTGCTCCACGAATCGTCCAACGTGCCACTGCCTCGCGGACATAAATTTGCCCAAACCGAATTGGACTTGTCAAGTGTACGCCGCGTTAGCTTAGCCTATAAGTACTATCCCTTCCACATTATGTTTTCCTGTACCACGACTGTAATACTATATCGCTAGTATGGAGAATCAATGGGAGGAGATCACTCGACTTGCAAGGACTGCTGCAGCCTAGGACGATCAAGCGGAGCGCACTAGGAGGCCACATGCCCGAAGCAAAACCCCACGTACCTCCAACCCTAACCCATACCTCAACATTCCTATGGAGCATTCGTCGCAAAACCCGCCCGTGGGGAAGACGCCCCCCTCGACATTTGGACACAACCCGCTACCGGCAGCCGGTAAGAATGGGTTACAATAAATTCCCCCACCAATTCTCTTGTATAGCACACACTAATAAGCTCTCATCTCTTCCCTAGTCTCTGGATCTGCTATACGCCCACCGCAAATGGATCGACCGAGAGATCAACTCACATGACTAGTGGACTTTGGATTGCGAGGAGCAGGATACCCAGACGGCACGCCAGAGGATAGAGGAGCGGCGATGCAGTGAAGATCGAAGAGAGCGTATCCGACAGAAGACGCAAGCTCACCTGGACGCGTGCAGGTGCAAGGAGCGGGAGTCTAGTGAAGAGCGTGAGAGAAAGCGCTAACTGGCAGCTAGGGCCAGGGCTGCCAGCGAGGACTACAACGTCGATCTCGAGAGGAAGGACAAATGGCCATGTTCCACACAATAGTTTGACCATCTTCGTCCATATGTCCCATGCATTTCTAATTCTTTGGTTCATGTACCATCCTTGGTGCGTTAGCTTGCGTGCTATGTAACTCTCTTGTCGAATCAACTGTCCTGTTGTTTTTCTTACGCCATTTATCCGAAGTTCTCCTCCGTCTATGAATTCTCTGTTGTATCGTAATATCACTTATCTTCCTACTTACAAATCATTGCTAGCTCAATCGTTAGAAGAAAGCACTTGATATGGGAGGTTACAATTAATTTCTTTAGCTTGGTACAACTGTTCCTTATAAAATAATTATATATACAGACAAATATTCACACGTTTCACTATTTTAGCCCATAATAAAATGAAAAAAAAAGAAGCATGAAAATACAAACCGAATCAACAAGCTACTCACGTCACATGTCATGGAGTGATTCTCCTATTGTTCTCTCATATTTTCCCCCTTGCAATACTATATAAATTACCATCTAGTCCTATGTCTCACTGCCTACCACAGGGACCACCTCCCATCTTGCCCTTAGTGCTACAGTGTCTCTTTTTTTTTTTAAAAAAAAAATAGAGTTCTACTTGATGACCCTGCCATTGCGTAATAATTCGTTGGTGCCAAGGAATAGCATGTGAAGAGCATCGGAGCGAGCACTTCCTTTTTCCTTTTCAAAATTTCTGGTAGAGATCTACAAACGTGTGTACGCCTCTGTTCTCATTCTCTATGTTTTTTTTTTATTTTGGTGATAATCTCGCCACAATCAATCGGGAGAGCTATGGTTTGCTGCTTTTTTTCCTGTGCCTGTGGAGACTGTGAGGAATGCAGATTCTATTGGGTGAAATTTGATCCAAACAAAACATATACGTGGTATATGTGGCTGGATGGTGAATTAGTACTGTTTTTTTTTTGTGGAAGTGGAGGAAAAGGTTGTGCCCTTTTTTTCATTGTATTAAAGCGCTAAGAATTTAGTCATACTTCGAGCTCTTTAAGTTTTGTTTTGCTATTTTTACTGTGGGTTTTTATCAGAATCAGATTTCTTGTTGTTAGGTGTCTGTCAAGATCTCTGTTAGAGATGTTGCAACAATTTTGGATATGTCAAGGATAATGTTTATATCTTTTTTTTATCTGCCCTTGTGATGAAAATGGAGCATTAATTAGTGCTCTGTTTGTTCTTGTCTGGCATTGTGTTCGTGCAATGCTTGTTAGACGATTCATTTGTGCAAAATTTGTTTGACCATGCTGTTTTCTTCTGTAATGCCATGGGTGGTTGCAGAGCTTTATGTTGAAAAAGAAATGAATCCTCTCATTCTACATGTTTTCATATGCTTGTTTTCCCTTGCAGCTATTGGACGCCTAGAGCGCAATGCTGCCTGGGCCAGGAAGCACTTCTGGGGATGTTGACAGCGCAGCAAACAAGAGGCCTCGCCACAAATTCAGGCGTTCAAAAGAGAAGATGAACCCACATAATATCCAGTTTGTACGTACCGTATTGGAGAAGGATACCTGTTAGAGTATGCATATGCTTTTGTTTGGAGATTTATTAATTTTCTGTTTATCATTTTGCAGCAACGTCAAGTAGCTGCAGTTGAAGCCAGGCAGCAAGAGCGGAGCCAGATGTATTCCTGACATAGCCATTTTTCCGTTTATCTTCTTTCGTAATTACCATTTGTTTTCCTGACATAGCCTAAGTTATGCTACATAAACATGATAAACAATAAAATTCGGTCCGTGCATTGCAAATGGCATAAAACAGAATTCCATATTCAATATGTAGAAGTTAGAAGGCACAACCAATATGAACGATCCTAAAATTATAAAAGAGCTGTCAATTTGCGGTCGTCCGCAGCAACACCTCCAAGTAGACACACTGGGATGCATGCCCGTTCGTACACGAGTTCCCATCCTATCGGCTTTATTGGTTGGCTTGTCGCGTAAGGAGACAAAGATTGTGAAACATGGTAGGGTAGAAAAAGTGTTTGGGTTTATTTTGGTGGTGATCGGTTCGACTGAAAAGCTTATGGCTTATGGCTGAAAACATCAGAATGGTTGAAAAAGATTGTGGTGATGAGGCTTATTTAGTATAATTAAATTTAAAAAAATTTAAAAATATAAAAAATATGTTAGCCCATTACGTATAATACAAACAAATACGGGAAAAAAAGAACCGGCAAAAAAGCTCAATAAAAAGCCAAAAGTTCAGAAAAAGACGAAACTTATGAATAGTGAAAAATAAGCCAGAAGCCAGAAGCCGAAGCCGAGTTGATCAGGGTCTTTCCTCCTATAACGGAAACAATTTGGTGTGGGAGTTTTAAAACTTTCAACCTGGAAATTGAGAACTTTTAAATAAATATTGGAAATATTAAATTTGAGATTGAAAACTTTCAACTAGACAAATTTCAATTGGAGATTGAAAACTTTCAATTGGAGATTGAAAATCTTCAACTGAACAACATTCAACTGGGGATATTCAAAGCTTTCAACTGGACAAATTTTCAACTAGATATTAAAAACTTTCAACCGGACAAACATTGAAGAAAACTTTGAAATGGATATTTGGGCACGTTCTTTACGTCTTTTAAAAGCGGCTTTTGGTTTTGGCTACAGTATCTAACTTTCAAACGAAGTATTTTTCTTAAGACGGGGTCTATAAGTTAATTGTAGCACATATTAAAAGCTCAACATCTAAACCACAATAATAAGCCAAAAAAAAAGAGCAGCCCCAAACATTCAACTGCAAGATGAAATCTTTTAACCGGACAACATTCAATTGGAGATTAATAACTTCCAACTGGAGATTGAAATTTTCAACTAGCACTAAAAAACTGAAACACATAATAAAAGGGTAAAAAAAGATAAAATCCATGATAGAAGCTGACTGAAAATAGAAAGTAAAAGGAAAGTAAAATATCGTACGAAAAAAAGTTACCATGGCTCCACCTGCATGCCGGAAGTCAAATAGCCACAAAAGTTACATGGGTGTCCTAGCCTTTGCTTGTCTCCGCGGGTCTTTTTGATTTTTTTTTTTTTGGCTTTTGGCTTGACTTATTTAGGAAATTTTATTGAAGTTGTTTCTCAAAACAGATTCTCGAGTTTAAAATTATATACGTCATTTGTGTCTATGTCCCTATCATCTACCACTATCTTGAAAAGCACATACAATAACCATCGGTCACTATCAAAAACCATCGACTGTAGCTTAAAAAAAATAGGATTATAGAGGCACACATGTCCAAACAACTGCGAGTTTGGTAGCTCTCCAAGGAGCACCATGTGTCATAGTTTTAGCGTGTCCGCATGGAAAGACACACATGAGTAATCCTAAAATAGATTATCCGGAATTTTACAGGGCATAACGAGGGAAATTATGCATAAAACCATGATTTGTCCAAATAATAAAAAATAAAAAGAACAATAAGCATCAGAACATCTAAGCCCAAGCCCAACCGAAGATTGGTTTAAGCCTATTGGAGCCCAAGCTCGACCTAACCACAGCCCAGCCCATCACAGCCAAGCCTAGCCTAGGAAAACTTAGATTAGGCTTGAGCTCAACGGATGGTTATCATTAACTAGCGAATTTACCCCGTACAATTATCTTTGGTATATAACTTTACTATTTATAATTAAACTATAATTATATTTGTTATACAAATTCTAATATACATATATAATTAATCTGTACTGTTATAATCTGGGCCCCACCAAAATAAGTGGTGGAGCCGTGGAGATGTTTATCTTTTTTTCTTGATTAATATGAGAATTTCTAGAATTTTTTTCTTTTTTAAAATTATTGTGAGATTTTGTTGCCCTCACAACGAAAGAGGTGTCTTAAATCTCACCAGTTATTTTTATTTATATAGATTTGTAATGTAGCATAACGTGTGAACTCGGTTTGCGCTCAGCTTTAGATAAGATACCAAGATTGTTTCACGATGAAAAACAGCAAGTGATTTTTTTTGCAGTAGGAAATGAGCAGATCCTTTTTTTATGTTGTTTTTGGTTTTATGATTGATTTCCAAGTGTAAACAGCATTGTCATCTCTGAACAGTATTTTTTGTGCTCTAACATCATTGTTGAAAAAACACGTTTCCTACATATTTGTCAGGCTAAATTATTTGGTTCGTTTTTTCTGTGGTAATTCTACATTGTTATCCTTTCTATGCAAGCATCTATCCTAATCATGTTCTTTTCGGTTTATTAATTGACCCGTATTAATTTCATGCCATTCTTGTTAGGTATTCTTCACTCTTTGTTCAGTAAATTAGTTGACGAATTGTGTTTACATGCTTATCAGGTTTCCTATTCTCAATCTCTATCCCGTTAACTTATACTTGGCATTGTCTGCTGTATCGCACGAGCCCGAGGAAGACGGACCTAGCCAAGTCTCATCACAGACTGCAGAAATAGTAGATGGCCTTGAGTCGTCGGCCTCATTATCACCGATCTTTATTCATGTTACCATTCCGGAGGAGTCTCACAGAAGATGTTTAGGCCTGATCAATATCGCTTCAGCTTCTGGCTTCAGCTTATTTTTACATTATTCATAAATTTCATCTTTTTCTGAACTTTTAGTTTTTTAGTTTTTTTACCGGTTCTTTTTTTTCCTCGTATTTGTTTACATTATACGTGATGGGCTAATATGTTTTTTCTATTTTTAAATTTTTTTAAATTTAATTATGGTAAATAAGCCTCTGTCAGCTACAGTGTTTTTTTCAGCCAGCTACAGTGTTTTCAGTCATAAGCCACAAGCTTTTCAGCTGAACCGATCACCACCTTAATTGATTCATCAAGGCCATCAGAGGCACAATTCCCCGTGCCACATAAAGTCCCTGATTCTGATTTCCTGGACAACACCTTCTTCAAGACAAGTGCGAATGCGAAGCAAGCTACAAGAAACAAGAACAAGAGGAAAAACAGGAAGAAGAAAAGAAGGCACTGTAGAAAGGAGCCATATGCTTCTGAAGTGCACGAGAACCATGAGGCCGACGTACCGTTTGTGGCCACTCCTTCCCCTAGGACTCCAGCGAATGAAGTTTCTATGGAGAGACCTGATTGTGAAATTGGTTGGAGCAGACCTAGTAGCAATAAGATGGAATTACACAGGCCAACAACTTATTATCAGTTCTGTGAACAATCTAGCAGCAGCAACTACAAATGGTTGGAATCTTCTATGAATGGCCGCTATACTGATAGCAGTTGGAACTTCAGTGTTGGTATTGAGAACTTGTTAATCGGCAAGAATGAATTTCCGTGTGCTCCATCAAAATTGACAGATTCCGGAGGTTTCAAGTCTGGTGGTGGCAAAAGCTGGACTAACAAGTCTAGCAGTGGTAAAAGTGTTTGTTTAAAGAACTGTACTGGCGCTTGCAGTGATGCTAGTGATGATGATGATGATTTCCAGCTAGTAATTTCTAGAAAAAGAGCCCAGAAATTGAAAAGGATGCAACTTTTGGGGGATTCTTCTGGAAGGATGGCTAGCTCCTGTAGACCAAGTAATGTTTGCAAGCAACCTCAGCATGGAGCTACATTAAAATATTTCATCAAGGATTTAACCCACAAATCAAGTAGATCTCAGCCAAGGGTGCCCCGTGAATTTACATTACAAGATTACATAACAGGAATAGACATTGATTGCTTATCGGGCCCTAATTTGATTGAAGTGGGAACAAAGAGCGGTTTTACCAAAGATAATAATGCTGGTAGAGCTAAAATGCTTCACGGAATTGCGCACCCAGGGAAATCTGATGATGGTCAGATGGCACCGAGATCAGCTTCTCACGTGGTGGCTCAAAAGGATATGGATGATGCCTGTACCTCCGGTCATCGTCCTACGCGAGACGGAGAACTGAAGGTTTTGCTTTCAGGAGATGGTGATGCCATTTACAAAGATTCTATATCACCATCTCCTGCTATGACATTGCCTCTGGATTACTTGGACATTTCTTCATGTGTCGAACAGAGAGGACAGAATAAAGAGAACAAGGTAAAGAAATCTGTATCCAAGAAGCATCGTGGATCCCGAAGTGATCAACACGCAGAAGCTGCTGGTTCGCTGTCGCATGCAGACGCCGCAGATCAGTGGAAGTCACCCACACCTAGTGAAGCTGACTTGGATGATGTCTCTCTTGTTTTACCAACTGTTGAAGGGAACAACAACTCGAACAAGCAGATAGTTGGTCGTTCTGCATTTGATTTATCTGAGATTGTTAAGGCTGCTAACGATGCATACAGAATCCAAGTTGCATCGGATGAGCAGCTGATTTCTGGCCATCCCATTGCGGATATTGAAACTTTCGTATACTCCGCCACTCCAGTCATTGGCCAGATATCTTGCATTAGATGTGGCATATGTTTGCAGGACCGGCCGGTTAGCGAATCGCCATGCCAATACCAGTTATCCAATGTCTACTTGAGGAGCGTATGGCAATGGTATGAAGAACCTGGGTCTTTTGGGTTGAATGTAGAGATTAACAACAGTCTCAACTCTACAAAATTAACCTGCAGTGGCTCAGAGTTCTCTGCAAATTTTGTGCCCTCGCTTTCTGCTATTCAGTTGTTTGGACAGTCCAAGAAGAACTTGGATGGTATGATTGACAAGGAGGAAGCTTCTTTATTTAAAAAACATCATGCAGAACTCCTATTTGGAACCATATCTTCCTCCGCTAGACGGTGTACAGGCAGCAAAGGACGTAGATCTTGCAAACTTAGCATCCTCTTGCAATTGTCGCTCTGCCTTTGTAGCTTGATGCACTAACTCATAAAGATTATTATAGGGCTGAAAATTGATAATTCTTTTGACTTGATAGTTCAAACTTGAGAGGAAGCGTGCCATGGTTTGCTCTTCTTGTTCTTGAACCTTAGCTCGAATCATGGCTAGCTCCATCTCCTTGTAGTACTCCTCCACAGAATGTACTCCCTGCGTCATATTCTACAATTTATCAAATAGATCATGTTTGTAATGACGAGGAACAAAACAGGCTCTCATTTCTCGCTTCATCTCTTGCCATGAAGCAACAGAATTTTCTCCATTCTCAACTCTTTGAGTGATCACTTGTTCCCACCAATTCAAAACGTAACCTTCAAACTCAAGGGATGCCAACTGAATTTTCCTCTCATCTGTATAGTGATGCATACAGAATATCTTGTTAACCTTCAATTCCCAAGTGAGATACTCCTCGGGATCAGTCCCACCTACAAATTTAGGCATGGAAAACTTGAGCTAGCCCAATTTAGGCCTTGGCATTCGGGTTACCCGATTTTTTCGAGTCGGGTAGTTCGGGTAATTCAAATTCGGGTAATGAAAACTGCTACCGATATTAGCCCCAAAAACACTACCCGCAATTCGAAAATACCGATAATTCGGGTTCGGTTCAGATACCCGATATACCCAATTCACAAAACCAAAAAGCGCATGAATTTGCATAGAATTTCAGCAGCAATTTCGGGTTCGGTTCGTAATTCAGTGCACGGTAATAAAGTGATAAGTTCAAGTGTATTTTGGGGTAGTTCGTAATTAGTTAGTTCGGGGGATATTACCGAACTACCCAAACTAATTCGTAATCGAATCGCTATCCGAATTTGGGATCGGGTACCTCGGGTTGGGTATTTCGGTTGGTCCGTAATGGCACGGTAACGGTAGCGGTATTTTGCCCACCCTAGCCCAATTCATCATCTTCTTTGCTTGGACGACGATAATGGTCATTGCGATGCAATGCAAAATCACCATCCCAATCCATCACATGCGCAGCACCACCGCAGCCACCACCCGCGCCCTCCACGGCCTCCCAAGTGTCCACCTTGTCCTCCGAGCGGAGGTGGTCACACCACATTTGCTGCCACTCGGTGTTGCGGTTCAGGAGGTACATGAGCAGCAGCATCTCCACCTTGGACACTTACTTCATCACCACTATTGCGAGCTTGTAAGAGCCTAGTGAGGGCTCCAATGTCTTCCCCCAATTGGCGTACATTTTCATCAGCTTGTATCTCCATGTTTTGCATCTCCCTTGCAATTTGATCAGCAAAGGTATCATGCTTCTCATGGAGTTGGTCGAGCCCTTGGCGCAACTCACGTTGAAAGTGTTCACGGAGTGCCCCAAACTGATATTGGTTGACGAATGCTTGCGGTTCATTGGTGTCACCACTCTCATCATGGTGTGCTCCTCCACCTGACATGGTTAGTTATGTAAGAAACAAATAGCTTTATGGAAATCACTCAATCTCACTATTTTCTCTCCCAAGTAAAGTTCTTACCCTTCCGAAGTAAATTAAGGCCAATAAACTTACACCTGGTAGAAGTGACAACAACAACATGATGATTAAGCGAATTTAAGAGTGTTCACTACTTGCAAAACAATGGCTATATGGTGGAGCTTGGTATGAAAGTGTTTCTCCTACTCAATCTGAATTCCATGGTGTTGTAAGATTAAGTAATAATCCAAACTAGAACTTTGCCCAAGTGCTGATCCAATAGGTTTAAGTGAAGTGTATGGACGCACACGCAAAGATCAGTGTGACTTAATGCAAACAAAATGAATGAGCTAACTGGAAGCAATCTGTAAATAATGATTAAATAGCTCGTTTTGCACCAAGTACTAGGAGAGACGCTAGCCAATTGCACAAATGCGAATAGAAGGCACAAGGTTGCTCAAGTATTTTAGATACTCAAACCGAAATTATGGACTAGAAGAACTCACCCCAATCAGCCTTCTCTCACTTTTTTCTCTCTGTTTTTTGCTTGCCTCTTTTTTTTGCTACCAAGCCACTGACCCAAATATGTTCAAAACATTATTCTGAGTCTATTGAGGTATGTGGGTCACAAACTTTTCATGGAAGCTCTCTCTCTCTCTAAACTTTGAATTTTTTTTATCGGCCGAGTGGGTGACGCACAAGCCCAATGTTCACCTACAAGTATTCCAGAGCAGCCCTCAATGCAATATCAATGACTAGTCTCAAGTATTCAAAGGATTTAAGTGAAGTTCGTCCGTATGGTGTCCCGAACACAACTCTTCTTTTGGATTTCAGATAGCACTTCCCTAGAGTTGGTTTCGATGGCAATCTCCCAAACGGATTCGAAAGTGGACAACTAGCCAAAACCGATTCAAACTCTAGGGTGGTACTCAGATTGCTATTGGAAGAGTTGCAGATGCGGATTCAACTTCCAAGAGTAAATTGAATCTACATTTTTGGAGCTAATTAAAGGATCAACTAACAGATTTTCAAAGGTTTACTATGACAATGATTAAGCAATGCGAAAGACACTAAGATCAGCACCTAAACAAAAATTCTAATTGACTAAAACCTAATAAAACTCACGCGAAGTAACATATTAACCTAAAGGTTCAGAATTTTTTTGTAGCAATTTTTGGTTTAATGGACTATAGGACAGAAATAAAACAATCTAATAGTAAGGGTAAATAATCCTACCGAGTAAACCGCGCTCTGATACCAAGATGGTACGTGGTCGCCCGATCTTCTCGACGTAGGATCAAGATACTCACGCAGATTCGAAGAACCGTAGTGATCCCCCGATGCCAATGCAAGGGTTAGCATTCTATAATTCGCCCAACCACACATGCTGAACTTCACAACCACCGATGAAGTTCTATCGTACTCCCAATTCCCAATGGAAAGGTTGAACGATCTTGATTGCAATGAACTCCCAATTCTTCTCTCAAGTTGGTTCAGCCAATAGAAAGAACAAGAGTAATCTATTATCAAAGTGGTCTGAAAACAATAGAAAGGGATGGCGGCTACTTAAAGCCAACCCTAACCTCACGCACGCACACACTTGGGCCTAAGGCTGAGTTCAATCTGGTTTACGAATCCTAAATCAATTCCAAAACCGAATTAAACACTAATTAGGTTACATGGCTGAATTAAACAATCTCAGCCCATTATTGGCACGCAGCCCACAAACTCCTTACTTGGCGTATGGGCCTCTTGGCTGCATGGAGCTTCCCTCCTTTTGACATGTGACCTATCGAGACCCGAATATGCAAATCCGGACTCTCTGTGTATTCTGCACTAGTCCAGGATCACGCTAGTGCACACAGGGTGAACAAAGATACATATCATCCACATCACGACAAACTAAGAAAAAGACTCAAATATTATTAATAATTATCAAGATACGACCTTATGGCCAAGCTTACAATTAATAGCCTGAAGGGCTCAAAACTAGCAGCGGAAACAAAATAAACTCAAAGGCCATTCGACATGCCCATAGGCAATCGACTGGGAAGCGACGTCCTAATCCGCGAAGTCGTCAAAGTAACCACCTTCAAGAAACTCCTGCTGATCTGGTCCTTCTTCCTCAACTGAGCAAATATGGAGGAAGCCGTGAGTACATAGAGTACTCAGCAAGTCATTTGTAACAAAGAATGCAATATAACATGCAAGGCTTTCTAATGGATGGCTGAATGGTAAATTTTGCAGAGAGCGATAATTTAAAGTAAATACAATAATTAGATTGAAAAGCTAACCTTGGAAATGATAAATAATAAGTAATCAAAGGAATTGAACCAATCCAGGTGAACTACCCATCCACCTAGGGTGTGTTTGGTTGCTGGGATGGGGTGGGATGGAATGGGATGGTTCCTTTGACCAAGCCTATCCATGTGTTTGGTTTGAGGGATGGGGTGGGATGGAATGGTCCAAAGTGGGATGAGCCTGTGCAAATTTAGAGAATATTCTTCCTAAATGCTGGACCATGTGGTTCCACTTTTTTTGTGGAACCATCTCATCCCATCCCCATCCCATCCCATCCCACTCCATCCCAGCAACCAAACACATCCACCTAAGGAACCCAACTAGTGAACTACCCGTTCACTTCCCATGCCAAGTTTTTATGAAAACTCTACCCCTCGTGTGAAATCACCGAGCATTGTCCATGACCGAGGACCCGGCTATTCGAATAGTTTTACACTCTGCAGAGGTTGCACAACTGTACCCACACGATGTGATCATCCTCACGTTAAAGAAAATCACAACAAAGCTTTTACAATGATCCATCTCAACCTAATCCCACTCGCTAAGGTTTCGCCGTCGAGTAGGGTAACCCCCTAGTCGATAATTGCCCCCCTTGCGCCACAACAACATCAGTAGCGAAACCAAAGTTGAGACTTCACAAATTATTATGCCAGGTCTATCCCATACTAGACATGTGGTTTGCACGATAAATCTCAGATCAATGGTGCACAAAGTTAAGTCCTTAAATTTACTCAGGCGAATCATCCACATCCCATGTGCATACAACACCCCCTTTACTACACGATCAATCGCTTGGTGAAATTCAATTTTGTATAACCAATACCAATGACACTACCCATGTCATGGCAATCAAATTTTATAACTATGGCTAACCACCACGTTCAAGCATATCATTAAGTCAAATTAATTAACCACATGTGATGTTAAACCCAAACGTAACTCTAGCATGGCTAAGCAGTTCTAAACGTACCACCATTGTGACATCTAATATAGCATCACTAAATAATTTCCCATCCTATGGTGACAATGCAATCATGGTATTCAAATTACCAAGGTGGAAATAATCAATTAGGACATTAACTACCAATACAAGGATTTATAATGAAATAGCAATGCATGATACTTTAAAACAAAATAATAAATAATAGATTGAAAAGCTAGGTTCAATATGATCAAAGGACATGACTTGCCTTGGCCTTGCTCAGTTGACGGCTCTTGCTCTTCAAACCCTGCTTCTGCTCCCTTAAAGACGTGATCTAACGAGAGAGAAAACGGAAAGAAACTCAAAATAAATTCAAATGAGCTCCAAAAACTTCCAAACCTAAACCAAAAGGTAGATCTCAATTTTAGATGAATTTAGGAAAAAGAATCGGGTCAATCGGAGCTAGGACGAGGGAGAACGGGCTCTTGAAAAATTAAATCTAAAGAAAATCGGGAAATTGGAAAGGTGCACTGTGCTGTGTACCGGGTGCACGGGATTCCTGGTCTACGGTGAACTCGGCGCACGGCACAGTTCGGGCTGACTGGGCTTGCTGACGCAACTGCTGACTGGGCCCTAGGGCTGACGTGGCGGCTTGCATGGCGGCTGACGGGCTGCTGACGTGGCCAGATCGGCTCACGGGTCCACGACATGTACGACTGACCGGTGGGCCCGATCTGTCGGTGGCAAGACGCACGGTGGACGGAGTCCACGAAGGCGGCGCGCGCGCGGGTGGTGTCGGCCACGACGTAAGCGGCGGGGCGAGGCGGGGAAACCGGCGACGACGGCGGCGAGGCGGCGTCGGCGGCTAACCGGCAGCGAGCTGACGGCGGTGACTCACCGGCGGTGACGGCGAGCGACGGCGGACGACGGCGGAGACGGAGGCTCGGGTCGGCGGCGAGTGACGGCGATCTCCGGCGGCGACTAGCGGCGGCGAAGGCGACGAGCTCGAGATGGCGGAGAAGCCGAGGGGTCGGCCCCTTTTATACACGGACGTGGGCACGGACGTCGAGGCGGGTAAGGAAGGCGGCGGCGCAGTTGAACCGACTCGGGAAGAGTCTGCGCCGAGACGACGCCGATGCAGTCGGCCCCACTGCCGGGCCGCACGGGCCGAGGCGGCCGAGATGGCGACGCAGGCGAGGCAACGAGCGGATGCGCGATGCGTGGCAGCAATCGGCGGGTGTGCGCGGGCGCGGAGACGCTCTGGATAGCCAACATGTGGCGGGCGCGGGTGCGGATGCCTGACGCGTGGTATGGGCGGGGTGCGGCCGGGCCGAAGGCAGCTGGACCGGGTCAGCTTGGTGGGCTTCGGCCCACCTGGCTTTTTGGTTTTTTAAAAAAATTCTTTTTCTTGTTCAGAAATTCAAATAAATCATTTTGAGCTCTAGAAAATAGCAAATAAATCCATAAAAATCCAGAAAAATACCAATAAATTCTTTGAGACACAAGGAACTCAAATAAGATATTTTTGGCAAATGTTCATGTTTAATTTATTCATATTAAATCCTTTTAATTGCATAAAATTCCAATTAAGCTTTAATTAATTTCAGAAAAATACAAATGATAAATTTTATTTGAAAAGCTTTTGAAAAAGCTTTGAAAATCAGGATGTTACAAACCTCCCCCCTTAAACGGAATCTCGACCCCGAGATTTTGGCTCACTAAAGAATAGGTTCGGAAACTCCGCTCTGAGATCCTTCTCGCGCTCCCAGGTTGCTTCTTCCTCTGAATGGTTGCTCCATTGCACTTTGCAAAAACGGACAATCCTGCTCATGGTTACACGCTCTGCCACTTCCAAGATTCTGACAGGATGCTCTTTATAGGACAAATCCTCTTGGAGATCCACAGCCTCCACTGGCACTGCCTCCTCTGGCACTCTCAAACACTTCTTTAGCTGAGACACATGAAAAATGTCATGTATCCCGCTCAAGGTCTCAGGTAACTCCATGGTATGCAACTTCTCCCTTGCGCTTCAGAATCCTGAAAGGCCCCACATACCTTGGCGCAAGCTTTCCCTTCATTTGGAATCTTTTAACACCTTTGAAGGATGTAATCCTGAGATACACATAGTCATTTGGCTCAAAACTCAAATCTCGACGACGAGTATCAGCATAACTTTTCTATCTGGTCTGAGCTGTCCTCAACCTTTCTCGAATCAAACGCACTTTCTCCTCTGCTTCTGAGACATTTTGGCCCAAAGATTAGACTCTCCCCCCCGTCTCTTTCCAATTGAGAGGGGTTCTGCATTTTCTACCATACAGGGCTTCGAACGGTGACATCTGTAAGCTGGCCTGGTAACTGTTGTTGTAGGAGAACTCTGCGAAAGGTAAACAACTGTCCCACTTGGCTCCATGATCCAATACACATGCTCTTAACATGTCCTCCAAGATTTGGTTCACCCGCTCTGTCTGACCATCAGTTTGCGGATGATATGCCGTACTGAAATTCAAATGAGTACCCATTGCTTCATGGAAACTTCCCCAAAATCGTGAAGTGAACTACGAACCACGATCTGCCCTATAGGTTGTCTTGACCAGGAGAAAATGTGTGACCTTTGTCAATCGATCCACAATTACCCATATTGAATCGAAACCTTCCTTGGTCCTGGGTAGTCCTGTGATAAAGTCCCTTCCCACATCTTCCCACTTCCACTCGGGAATTTTCAAGGGTTGCAACATGCCTGCTAGTCTCTGGTGCTCAGCCTTCACCCTTTGGCATATATCACAAAGCGCTACATATTCTGCTATCTCACGCTTCATACCGGGCCACCAATACTTGTCTTTAATATCTTGGTACATCTTAGTGCTACCTGGATGGATTGAATATAATGACTCATGCGCTTCATTAAGCAACAAAATTTTCAACTCCTCTTTATTGGGTACACACAATCGTGCCTTGTACCACATGGTACCCTTGTCATCCTCTACAAAACCTGATGCTTTGCCTTCTTTTAAACTGGCCCTGATCCGCTGAATATTATCATCTTCTGACTGCACCTGACAGATCTGGCTATCCAGGGTTGGCTGCAAATCCAAAGTGGCTAACATCTCTTCCTCAACCAATTCTAAGCTGAGCTTTTGAAATTCAACATGTAATGCGGGTTGATCCTCTTTTATCATCGCGGTGTTACAATATACCTTTCTGCTCAAAGCATCTGCCACTACATTAGCTTTTCCTGGGTGGTAGTGGATCCCAATGTCATAATCCTTTATCAATTCCAACCATCTCCTTTGCCTTAGATTGAGGTCTGTTTGCATGAAGATGTAGTTCAGGCTCTTATGATCCGTGTAAATTTCACATTGGTTACCCATCAAATAGTGGCGCCATATTTTCAGGGCATGCACAACTGCTGCCAACTCCAAATCATGTGTGGGGTAGTTCTCTTCGTGTGGCCTCAACTGGCGCGATGCATAAGCCACCACTCTCTTGTCCTGCATCAGCACACATCCCAAGCCTTTGCGGGATGCATCACAATAAATCTCAAAGTCTTTCTTAATGTCCGGCAAAATCAGCACTGGTGCTGAAGTCAGGCATTCCTTTAATTTCTAAAAACTCTTCTCGCACTCTGGCATCCATGCAAATTTCTTTTCCTTCTTTAGCAGCTGGGTGAGCTGTCGTGCTACACTGGAAAACCCTTCGATGAAACGGCGGTAATAACCTGCCATTCCAAGAAAACTTTTGACTTGAGTCACTGACGTTGGTGCCTTCCAAGTAAGAACATCCTTCACTTTCCCTGAGTCGACTGCAACTCCCTCTGCGGTCATGACATGGCCCAGAAACGCAACCTCTGTCATCCAAAATTCACACTTGCTGAACTTGGCATACAACTTATGCTCTCGCAACTTTTGCAATACCATGCATGTGGCCTCTATGCATGTGGCGGTATATATGTAGTAATAATTAATTAATTTAATTTTTAATACTAAGTTGTTATATATATACGACATAACGTAGGACCGAAGCTAGATGTATGCCGCGAGCCATGTGAGTGAAGAGTACATTAATGGCATGTCTGCTTTTACAAGAGCTGCCGAGGAGGATATGTTGAATAAGGGGGTGGAATATTGTACTATCCATGCACTGACTGTGAGAATTTAAAGATGTTTAAGAACCAAGGGCAAATTGAAGCACACTTGATTCGGAGGGGTTTCAAAAAGGGTTATACGTGTTGGACCAGTCATGGCGAAGTTAACGATCATATGTCGCCGGATGATATCGCCAGTGAAGTGAATGAAATGCCGCCGGATGACATCGCCGGTGAAGTGAATGACATGCCTCCGGATGATGTCGGTTGTTGTTGGGATTCAGATAGGTTACATGATGACAATCTGGATCAGATGCTTCGTGATGTAGAAGAGAATTATGATGAGAGAGAGTATATTAAATTCCAGGGCTTGATGGAGGACTCGGAGAAACCTTTGTTCACGTGCTGCAGGTCAAAGTACACGAGGTTGTCGGCCGTGCTTGAACTGTTGAAATTGAAGGCAAGCAACGGTTGGTCCGACAAGAGTTTCACAGCGCTGCTAGGTCTTTTAGCGGACATGCTTCCGGAGGGAAATGAGTTACCTAAAACCACGTATAAAGCCAAGAAGGTTCTTTGTCCGTTGGGAATGGAAGTAGAAAGAATACATGCATGTCCAAACGATCGTATCCTCTACCGTAAAGAGTATGCAAACATGCATGTATGTCCGTGTGCAACGATCCTAATACAAACGTAACAATCAATCGATGATGGCGAGGAACAGAGGCGAAGAAAGGACATCCTGCTAAGGTGGCATGGTATTTTCCTATAATTCCCCGTTTGAAAAGTTTTTTGCAAATCCAAAGGAGGCAAAACTGCTGCGTTGGCACTCGGAGGAGCGCAAGAAGGATGGAATGCTAAGACACCTTGCTGATTTCGCGCAGTGGAGAAACATCGATAGGAGTTTTGCAGAGTTCGATGCAGAACCAAGGAATATAAGGTTTGGACCGAGTCTGGATGGAATTAATCCTTTCGAGAGCATGAGCGGTGACATAGCACATGGCCCATGACTCTCTGCATCTATAACCTTCCTCCTTGGTTGTGTATGAAGCGAAAGTATATCTTGCTGTCGATACTTATCCAAGGGCCAAAGCAACCTGTGAATGATATCAATGTGTACCTAGCACCGTTGGTGGAAGATCTAAAAGTACTGTGGAACAAAGGGGTACAGGTATGGGATGCATACAAATAAGAGAACTTCACTTTGCGCTCCTTATTGTTCTGCACCATAAATGATTATCCTGCCCTTGCTAACCTATCGGGCCAGAGTACAAAAGGTACCAAAGCTTGTACCCATTGTTTAGATGATATCGAGAGTGTGTGGCTGAAACACTCATGCAAAACTGTCTACATGCGTCACCGCCGGTTCCTTCGGAGGGCTCACCCATACCGCAAGAAGAAGAAACAATTTGACAGAGAGAAGGAAGACGGTTCAGCTCCAAGGCATTTAAGGGGAAACGAGGTTTATGATATGGTTAAGGATTTAGATGTTGTCCTCGGAAAGGGACGTAAATTGAGGGCTCATGAGAAGAACACTAGCTGGAAGAAGAGATCAATATTTTGGGACTTACCTTATTGAGAGTACCAAGATGTTCGACACTGCATCGACATCATGCACATAGAAAAGAATGTATGTGACAGCTTGATTGGTCTCTTACTGAACATTCGTGATAAAACAAAGGACGGCGTCAACGCATGGCTTGACTTGGCTGATATGGACAACAGGCCTGAGTTAGCATCGACAATAACAGATAATGGACGAACGTATCTTCCCCCTGCATGTTACACTCTGTCCAAGGCCGAGAAAACAAAACTGTGCCAGTGCTTGCATGGTGTCAAAGTTCCGTCTGGTTACTCTGGTAACGTGAAAAAACTTGTTTCGATGCAAGATTTGAAGTTAAATGGCATGAAGTCTCATGATTGTCATGTGCTGATGACACAGATGCTCCCTATTGCAATTAGAAATATTTTGCCGATCAAAGTCCGAGAGATAATCATGAGGCTATGTTATTTCTTTAACACAATTGCTCAGAAGGTCATCGATCCCGAAGGACTAGATGCTCTGTAGGATGAGGTGGTGATGACTCTATGTCATCTTGAAATGTATTTTCCTCCTTCGTTTTTCAATATCATGGTCCATCTCATTGTTCACGTTGTGTGGGAGATAAAAATGTGCGGGCCCGTATTCCTACGTAGCATGTACCCATTTGAGAGGTTCATGGGAATTCTCAAGTCTTACGTATGGAATCGATCTCGGCCAGAGCGCAGCATCGTCAAAAGTTATGCAAGCGAAGAGGTCATTGAGTTTTGTGTCGATTATATGGCCCAGATTCAACCGATAGGTGTGCCCATTTCACGGTCTTGCAACACATGACTGAAGTGGCGCCTTATGTCGACCAGCACAAGAATGTACTTCGGCAACAGAATCCTGAGCGGCTGGATGTTTGGATCATGAGGCAACACAATAGTCGGTTCAACCAATGGTTGAAGGAGCAAACCGCTAGGAGCTCGTCAAGTGAGACGCTGACATAGTTGGCAAAAAGGGCCAACATTTATAGTTGTGACATAGCAAGGATATGACATAAATGGGTACACATTCTATACACAGTCTTAAGATGCAAAGAGCACTAACCAGAACAGCGGTGTCCGCATAGATGTGTTCAGTACCGATGGGTCGAGAAACTCATCCTATGGGTTCATAGAAGAGATTTGCGAGCTCGACTACGTGATTTTCAAGATCTCCTTATTTCGCTGCTGTTGGGTGCATCTCCCACAGGTGAAGGTTGACAAGTGGACGAGGAAAAATACAATCAATTTGACGAGTTACCTCCTTTTGGAAATGGCATAAGGGTCGACGACGAACAATGTGAAGAAACTAGTTACGTACGCATAGATCATCATGAAGAGCTAGTTTTTAAAGGAAATAAGCAAGTAGAATGAGAATGTGCGACATATATGTGGGCATTTGCATTTATGTATACAACAATGCATGTGTGTGATGTATTTGTAAATTTGCATTTATGTATATGTGAAAATGTGTGAAGACATACAGTGTGAGAAAATGTGTAAAGAAATACACTGTGTGAATGGAGCTGGTTGGTGTTTGTACATGAATGCATCTAGTTGGTGTTTGTATATGAATGCAAGCTGGTTGGTGTTTGTCTTAATAACTATAGCCGGGGACAGAGGCTTATCACAGACGGTTCGCGAGACGGTTCTATGAGACCACGCTAGGGTTTTCGCATGCTTGAGTCATTATAAGTCCCCGCTCGTCGCTCTCCCGAAGTCTATCGAAACCACGCCATAGAGCCCTCGTCGGCCGCCTCCGCATCTCCCGAGCCCCTCGTCGACCACATCCCTCGACATCGCCGAACCCGAGTAACGACTCGGATCCTCTGTGAGTCATTAGATCAGCTAGTCCCGTCACAACAAAGTCCCAAATGCTCAATATATTAAATAAAGTGCGCTCTGGCCAAGTCTCGCCCATTGGCGAGCCCATCGCCGCAGCCATCCCCGAGCCCTCGTCGGTACCGCCAAGTCACCATCATAATGATAAAGGCTTCTCGCATAAAACAATATTTAAGAAATACGGAAATCGCCTCCCGATAGAAAAAGCCCCTCGCGGGCATCCCACCGGACCGCCTCCGACCACGAGATTCCATCCCAACCACGCTCACCCAAGTGAGACTTCACATGGCACCAACCACGCTCACTTTCAACCTACGACTTGACTCGAGTTGGGACCCCCAAATTATTTGGCGTCCCATACCACCATGTGGTAGTACGCTAAGGCTTTGCAACATAGCTCACCGGTCCTTAATTGACTCGCACCACCACTCTAACCAATTGCCTAAGTCTAAACCGGTTTTATATTTTGTTTTCCAAATATTTCATAACACTCCTTGACTCACCAAAGTCAAGAGTTCATATCATTTTATGTAAACAGGGTCATCATTTTATGCGAAAAGGTATCCCCAAAACAAATATTATATCTAAGCAGTCTAAGCATTTCGTTAAACTCTCTAGCCAACACTAATGTATTAACTAGAGTTTGAATCTAGGGTGACAAGGTATAAGGGATTCAATAACAATGGAGGAATTAACAAGTAGGCAATAACTAAATTTAAAACTGAATTGAAATACGTTGAATAAACATATGCATGCAATATAATTTGAATCAACATAATTTTATTTTGAAATCTGGGATCAACATGATCAAGGAGGGTGACTTGCCTTGCTCTTCAACTTGGTTCAAACCTTCGTCGTCGAATTTTCCCGAATCGTCGAAGTCTACACGTGAAAATAACCCACCAAATTCAAATAAATTCAAATTAAATTCAAATTGAACTCAAATATTTGAATTGAGGCTAGAAATGGATAGAGGGGAATTTTTGATGAATTTAGGAATTTGAATGGGCCAAATCGGAGTTAGAACGAAGGAGAACGGGCTCCGGGAAGATTAAATTCAGGGAAAAAGGAAAAACTGGATTTTTGGAATTATTTTTCTAAAGGAAAATCTGGGATTATGACGTCAGCGAGGAATTTCTTTTCGGCCGAATTGTTTTTAAACGGAAAACTCGGCTTTATTGCGTCCGCATGCGTCAGCCCTGGGGTGCTCCTGCTGACAAGTGGGACCCCGGTCTATGGACCGCGTCCACGGGCCCAGGAGGAGGATGAGGTGGCGGGGTTGGCGCGACGGGCGGCGGCGCGAGGTGGCGCCGGCGTGGGCGAGGTGGCCGGGAGCTCGGGAGCGGCACCTCGCCGGCGCTCGGCGAGCGGCCGGCGGCGAGCGCGCCAGAGGAGAGAGAGGCGCGGGAGTGCGGTGGTAGGCGGCGATACGAGGCGGCGGGAGGTGGTCGGCGGCGAAGAGAGGCGGCGTGGCTCGGGTCTCACGGCGGCGGCGCCGGTGGCCGGGAGCACGACGAGAGGCGGAGGGACTTCGCGGCGAGGCGAGAAGCCGAGGAGGCGACGGAGTGGCGCGGGAGACCGGAGGGCGGCGATTTTCGCCGTTGAGCTCGCCGGCGCGCACAAGAGGAGCTCGCTTTATAGGGGCGGAGGCGACGGGGCGCGCGGATTTGTCGCCGGATTGCAGAAAATCCAGGAACCGGATGAAAGCCAAATAAACTCCAAATAAATAATTTGACATAAGATTTTTACAGAAAATCAAAATATCATTTTATTTAATAATACTTTTAGGTTTTTGAAAATGTTTTTCAAATCCATTTTTTCAAAGCAGAAATTCAAGGCAAATCAAATTTAAACTCTAGGCACAAAAATACTTATTTTAATTTAAATTTTATTTTATTGCATTTTTGAGTATTGTTAACAAAAATTTAGCAAACTTTGTTAACTTTGGCAGTTTTTGTTCTTTAGATCTAGAACTGGTATATGACATGTTTGCTTGTGGGCTCGGAGTACATGCTCTGTGATGAACAAACTGATCTCTGAAGTAGATCTGGTAATTGGACTAGGGTTTTGAGTTCTAGATGGTTGATTTCCACTGTAAGGGCATTAGTGATCTTTCGGCTGGTTAGATTTGTTCATGTTCAGTTTTCCTTTTGCCTGGCATCTGATACTGCATATTACAGTTCTGGTTTACTCTATATGCTATAAGTTTGTCATCCAGTCTGTTTACTACTTTAAATCTATTGTTCATGAACATTTAGACCGAAAGTGATATATTGAACTGTCTCTGATTGTCTAAACCCTGGCAGCAGAATCATAGTCAGAACTCAAACTCTCGGTTTTTAGTTATCAGACATTTGATGATGAATTTTAGTGATAGCATGAGAAGGCCAATAGTTTTAATCTTGTGCAACTCTATTCTGAGAGCAATCTTAAAGCTATATATTTTGTTTCATGCTAGATTTAATTGCTTTACTGCTCATAGGACTGGTATACATGTTATTTTCAGCAGCCTTGAGTCTATGTTAATGTATAATGAGCTACTAAACTATAATGTAAATGGGTTGGGCTTAAATATGGGATTTGAAGTTTAAAGTTGCATCTCAAATATGCAAAGTCCTGTCCAAGTGTTTATATCTTAAATCAGTCGCTGCCATTGGTATGGCACTTATCTTATCTTATCCTAATTTCCTCCCTTCTCCCCTCCCTCTACTCCTCTCCTCTCTTCCTAACATTGAGCATCATCTTATCTTATGGTATGACACTTTCTTATCTTATCCTAATAGACCCACAAATTGAGCAACATGTCATCCGCGCATTCTTCAACATCATCACTGGAGGCGTCTGCTCCAAAATCAAAACGCCAAGAAAGAGGGCTATCGAAGAAGCCTGAGGGCCGATATACCATCATAGAGGTCGATGGATCTGGGGTCTCTCTCCTTCCAACCAAAGCAGTAAGCGCATTCGAACAATGATCGGAATAGTTGCATGAGAACGAATTGAGATCACATTCAATTCGTGGAATAGCATGCCTGAGACTCAGAAACGTGAGCTGTTGACAGAAATTTTGGCATCGTTCGAGGTCCCAGAAGAACACCAAGACGCCGTGCAATGACAAGCCTTGCTAGTAGCGTGCAAAGCATGGAAGAACTTCAAGAGTAAGCTTGTCAAGGACTACATGGAGAAGGACGAAATGCCCTTTCAAAAATACCCATTGCTGGAACCACAATGGGAAGAGTTCAAGGCGATGAAGACGATCGAAGAGTTCAAAAGTACAAGTGCATCACACAAGGCCCTCCAAGCAAAAAACACACACCCTCACAGACTTGGCACGGCTGGGTATGCGGGTAAAATCCCATAGTGGAGGAGGGAGGACGAACAGGCAGTCCTACAGGACACCGCCCCACCATTTGCCAATATCCCGGATGACCACGCTCAAAATTGGATTAGAGCAAGGTCATCTACAACGACATCGGGGGACGTCTCCTTTCGAAACCCTATAGACCAGCAAGTGTCTCAACGCCTGGTAAGATCTCGATCGAACTACGTAGCTTGTAATTACTCCACAACTTCATAGGAAGTGAAATGACATGTCGTGCTCTTACAGGAAGCGCTGAGTGTTGAATCTTCGTAGGGATCATTCCAAGGAACGAGGGAGAAAGATATACTCTCTGCGGCCCTGGGAAACAAGGAGCACCTGGGTCGTACGAGAGACCTTGGGCTTTACGTTCCTTGGAAACATGGTTTCCAATATGACTCAAAAGCGATATCTGCCTGGAGGCTTCTTCACCGGTGGTAGATCAGCTACAAGCACTGGTGCCATCTCCACAAGGGCAACCTGAACCAGATCAGCTACATGCACTAGTGCCATCTCCACCACCGCTATCTGAACCGGTGTCATGTGTACGGGCGCTATTCGCGGTGCAGCAACTTCCACCAATGCAACTTCCACCACCAGTGCTACCTGTAAAGTCGACCTACAGCCGAGGCAACAAGGGCAGCAAGGGCAAAGCAAAGAAGACCAATGATGATATCCCGTACCTGCCATTGGCCTGCAAATTCGTGCTTGGCGAGCCGTTGCTCGAGCAAAAGGGCCTCCAAACCCTAGCATATAGTTTCCTGCAATTGCACAAGTGGTATATGGAACAGTCCAATAAACCAGAGCGAGAACGGAGCTCAAATATCTCTGTCAAATTCACACGGGTGATTTACAGCACAGTATTCATGAATGTGTCTTCGTGGTCACCTTTGAGGATTTATTCGATCTTTTCACACTCAACGCTCTCGACGTCTCACTCATTCGATGCTGGATGCTGTAAGTGTGTACAATCACAGTCTCCGTTCATGTCATACCGATAAATGTCATATATAATTTGTTGCTTTCCAGTGTATGTATATAGACACATGCTGACTAAAGCTAGATCATCCAAATCATCATCGGTTAGTTTCTTGGACCTACACTTGATCGCCATGTATACCATCGACGAGGATACAACCTTCGTCGAGAGGTACATTGCAGCAGGACTGCTGGCTTACCGCAATAAGGGATATGTACTTATGCCCTACAACCAGAACTATCATTGGATTTTAATAGTAATTGTACCAAAATGGAACAAGGTATATTACCTTGATTCCCTAAGTAAGAATAAAATGGACTTCACAGTTGTCAGCCAAGTAATCGATACGTAAGTACATTTTCTCCATACATACCTATATTGTACTCTTTCTTTCCTTCCGAATGACTAAGGTTAACTTTTTCGAATCACGTAGGGTGTTCACGATATACATTGCAATGGGAGGTGTCTCGATGCAATGGGCCAAAGGCCTGACACATGCTCGAGATTTTAAGGTATTCGCTATTACACATTAATTAATCCTATGCAACAGTTGGTAGTAATGCCTCTTGAATTAACACATTCTATTTTTTGCAGTGCGACCAGCAGCAGCCGGGCAACACATGTGGCTTCCACGTTTGCCACCATATGGAACTACTCCTCGATTCCTCGAGGATCACCAATTCCAAGGTTTGTCAATCTTCCCATAATTACTTCATATTTATCACGTTATATATATACGCACATTGATATTGCTATCAACAGGTTGCGTTCATCCCGACATCTGCATTGAAACAGCCCGACCTTTCCCGAATTCGAGAAGAGTTGGCGTACTTTTTGGTGGCTGAAGTTATAAATTCAGAAGGACGGTTCCACTCCGCACAATGATTTTTTATTGCTCTTATCACTCCGGAATCAAGGTCTCGCGAAAGGAACAGTCCATAATCAACGAACTTTGTCAAGCTGCACAAGCAATACTTGGATGGATTGCCATCCAAGTATTGCTTGTGCAGCCTGAAAAAGTTCGTTGATTATGGCTATGTTCCTTTCGCGAGACCTCGATTCCGGAGTGATAAGAGCAATAAAAAATCATTTTTACCATCTAAGTGCAAATGCAATGTACATCTTTTGTAATTGTATATTTGTTAATGGATATTTTATTTTATTTCAATTAATTGATTTGCGAAATGGATGTTTTATGTTTGTGAAATGAAGTGCGATGTGAATAGGATGTTTTATGTTTGTGAAATGAAGTGCGATGTGAATTGGATGTTTTATGTTTGTGAAATGAATTGAGATATGAATTGTATGTATCTGCTTATTTCAGAGGGCATGGCTAGCATTTCCTGAGGCTAGCCAATAAACAGAAATAGATTTAGGGATACAAAGGAATATCATAGACGGTTTTAACTAAAAACCGTCTGTGATATTGATATATCATAGACGTTTTTTACTTACAAACCATCTGTGATATTTATACCACAGACGGTTTGAAAACCGTCTGTGATAACCTTCGATTATCACTGGCCCATAAATTCAGATGGTTCAGAAAATTGTCTATGATGACATTTTTGAACCGTCTGTAATACGATTTTCTGTAGTAGTGATGTCCGCCTCATCGAATCTGGTTGGCATTGCCGTACTGGAGTCCACTATGACCAGCTACCCAAACTTCTCCCAGTGCAACAGAGGCAAGGTGGAGGTGTCAATGTAGGCAGCAACTCAACCACAAAGTCCGCCAGCAACGCTGGAATTTTCAGGATCTGCATCAAACAGGCTCGAGATTGCTCTTACAAACGAAAAAGGCCGCTCGATCTGGGCACGAAAAGCTGCCTCGCCGAGCTCCCAGAAGACGATTTCTGCCACGACGGCTATTGCTGGAGGGACCAGGCTCGCGCGCCCCGGCTGACGCGGGCCATTCCCTCATGGATTGCTGGAGAGGCAGGTGAGACGGGAGCATGCATGAGCGTGATGAGGGCAGCCATAAGGCCAGTCTCAGTGGGGTTTCATGAAGTTTTATGGGCATTAAATACGCTGACAAGGCACTATATTGATAAAGAGAGATGATAAAAGTTTCATAGGAGTAAGAGAGTTTCATGGAGATGAAACTATTCTGCACTGTTTCCAAAATATGGGTGTGTTGAAAACTGGGACATGAAATCTCCACTGAGACTGGCCTAAGCTCAAGTACTGTTGATTAATTAATTAATCAATAAATCAGAACTAGCACTACATGTTAATTAATCGAGGCCACTAATGATTGCTACCAAATAATTAATAATGACCACCCGAAGCAAATGACGGCTGTTGTGAGTAGGGATGAAAACGGAACAAAAATATCCCGTACCGAACCGCATCGTTTTCTACATTTGACCCGATCGAATTCGTATTTTCGGACAAATTCGAATTCGGTTCGAAATACGGACTACGAAATTCGAAAACGGAGCGGAAACGGTTTAGACGTTTTCCGACCGTTTTCTACTTTTCTACATTTTATTCGGAATATACCGTATTGTAAATACGGTTTAAACCGAATTTGGCCCACTAGAACTAGAAATCCAGGTCTCACAGCCCAGCCCAATGCACAGCCCAGCGACGCGCCGGCCCCAACCCAATGCCCAGCGACGCGAGCGGAAACGCAATCCCTAATCCCCTTCCCTACCAGCGTTCCTATCCGCCGCGGCGCCGCACGCTCGCACCCTGCACGCGACGCGGTGCGCGACTCAGCAGCCGCTGCCCCCCGGGCCGCCCGCGTGCCATCCCGGCGGCCGCTCGCGTCCCACCCCGGCAGCTCCGCCGCCCCGCCAGCTCCGCCGAACCCCTCCGCATGCTCTGGTTCGTCGTTCTTGTCATCCTCCTCGCCGCCGGCATCACCGCGCTCGTGCTCTACCTCGTCTACCGCCCCACCCGCCCTGCCTTCGCGGTCACCTCCGTCGCCGTCTACTCCCTCTACAACGCCAAAGTCGCCACCAGGCAGCTAGGGCCTAGGGCGCGGCCGCCCCGCCCGCGTCGGACCTCCGCACCGTTCTTCAGCCGCCAGCCCGCCACAGCCCAGCGCGCCCGTGCAGCCGTTGAAACCGCCGATGCCCATCGATGGCGCCCCCACTAGAGAAAGTGGATCTGGTCCTGCAGCAATGAGGAAGGGCAAGACGAAGATCAAATCCGTGCGCCACCTTCTAGCGCCGCCGGAAGCATCGGCAGCGGCAGCAACGGCTTCTCCAGCAGCAGGTAACTAACAACACTTGGGGTTATCAATGCAAATGTTTGAGCACACCATTCTGAGCAGATCATGCTGGGTGGCAATGAACTTGAATTCTAATGTCTGTGTTCAACAAATCAGAGTAATTGCATTTGTTTCCTTGATTGGTGCAAAATGCGGTTGGTGTGGAAATGAGAGACGGTTCAGGCAAGCATAACTGAAACATTCCGGTTACTTTAAACTTCTGAATTTTGTTGATATTTTAGCAGTATGGACGGAAGATTAGGAAACATAATTTCAGGCACACAAAAGATAGATAAAAAGGTAGTAGGCATAGAGGAGAGAAAGAAACAGGAACCAAACAAGTCCTTCACCTCAAAGTTTAATTACATTTACAAGCATGATTCATACTAGAATTCCTCCTTGCTAGCATCTCTCGGTTGACAACAAAGTAGTGCAGAATCTGCAGTCAAAGTTTTGGTACTATCTCCACAATGGGATGTCCTTTTGTTCCAAAGACAAAAGTAGCTACTCTGTATCGCCTTACAATTTTTCTATTGCACATGCCTTTGCATGCCATGCAAATGAGAAGATATGTCATATTCTGAGCAGAATTTTATTTAGTTTTGATTCTCTGTTTCATGTCTATTCTAATTCGTCAATAAATAGTTGTCTTCATTTGGGGGTGGTTAAGGAGAGAGCATTTTTATTTTTATTTTTATTTCCAAACAGGACCTGATTGTGTTCTTAATTTCTTATAGTCATACATTGAACAATCATTTTACTGAGAAATATCATGTTGCAATAGTAAACAGGTGCATTTCAATACATGTCATCACCAACATGCACTGATTTAGCAATGTTTCACTTGCCTCTTGGCGGGATCAAGGAGTAAAGGCCTTCATCTCAAAGTGTTAGCTCTAGTGCAACTTGTGAAAGTCCAACTACAGCAGCATCGGTGATGGCTTCTTCATTGCAAGTCAAGCTCCAAATGTTGACACGGTGGCAGTGGAGATGGCGCACCAAAGAACAACCACAAAGATCACCCAGATTAATATCGAAGATGATGACCAAGAGGATGACGAGGATGAAGAGCAGGCTCACCTTTCTGGCAAGAGGTTTAAGAAATGCACATCGATTGTCTGGAATTATTTCACCAAGAAATTGGAGATTTTAGAGGTGAATGGAAAGCAGTTTGAGCAGCTGTGGGGATATTGCAATTTCCCCAATTGCAAGCAGAGGTACAGAGCTGAGGGCGCTTGTGGGACAACTGCATTCAAGAATCATTTGAAGTCAAAGCACAGTGTTGTGGAGGGACAACAACAGCTTAATATTGGTAAGAACCCTGGTACTAAAATTGCTCATGTTCAGCCTTACAAATATGACCAAGAAGCTAGCTTGAAGAAATTGAATTTGGCAATAACCATGCATGAATATCCTTTTAGTATAGTTGAGCATGAGTATCTTGTTGATTTCATAAAATCTCTCCGTCCTAGCTTTCCGATAAAGTCCCGTGTCACTGTTAGGAAAGAAATAATGGACAAATATCTTGAAGAAAAGGAAACTTTGTATGCACACTTGAAAACTTTCCAGTGCCGCTTTAGTGCAACAATGGATATGTGGACCTCATGCCAAAATAAAGGATACATGTGTGTTACTATTCATTGGATAGATGATAATTGGCGTATGCAAAAGAGAATTATTGGTTTTTTCAATGTAAAAGGAAGGCATACTGGTGCAAAGTTGTCTGAGACATTCACTGAAGTTATGGTTAAATGGTACATTGAAAATAGACTGTTTGCTTTGAGTTGGATAATGCTAGTTCAAATGAAGTGGCTGTCAATGATATAATTTCAGATCTGAAAGAGAATGGTAACGGTTCCCTAGTTTGTGATGGGATGTTTTTTCATATTAGATGTGCCTGCCATATTCTCAATTTGGTTGCTAGAGATGGGTTGAAAGTCATTTCAGGAACAATTAGCAAGGTCAAATCACTTGTACTAGCTGTGAAAGGGTCTCCATTGCAGTGGGAAGAGCTTATGAAGTGTGCCACCGAAGCTGGGTTGGATACAAAGAGGGGTATCTCGATGGATGTTTCAACCAGGTGGAATTCTACCTACTTAATGTTGAGAGATGCCTTGTACTACAAGGATGCATTTATTAGGCTGAAGTCTTCAAATCGTAAAAGGTATGCCAAGATTTCTCCATCTTCTGCTGAATGGGACAATGCATTGACAATTTATGGCTGCTTGAAGAAATTTTATGATCTCACTGAAATTCTCTCTGGCACTTCATATCCTACTGCAAACTTATTTTATAGAGGTTTCTGTGATATAAAGCTCTTGCTTGATGATTGGTGCTTTAGTGGAGATGGTACAATTAGAGATATGGCAATTGCTATGAATGAGAAATTTGAGAAATATTGGCAAAGATTCCAACATTGCTCTAGCTGTAGCCTGTTTTCTTGATCCTAGGTATAAGAAAAGGCTGCTAGAGTACTATATGAAGAAGTTCTATGGTGATCATTATCAATTTGAACTTGATGAGTTTGTTAGTGTGGTAAAGAAACTGTACAACTTTTATGTTAGTTCTGCTCCTGCATCATCAAAGAAAAATAGTAAAGGGGCTGCACCTGGACCTAGTAACACAGCTGATATATTAATGGGAAATGTAGACCATGACCTAGAAGAATTCTTATATGATGCAAGTGAACTTGCTATGGTTGAGTCAAATGAGTTGGAGAGGTATATTGCAGAACCACTTCTAAAAATTGTTGGTGAGTTTGATATCTTAGCATGGTGGAAAAACAAGAGAGAAGACTATCCTATCCTTTCGCAAATTGTTCGGGATGTAATGGCCATACAGGTATCAATAGTAGCACCCGAGTCTGCTTTTAGTGCTGCTGGTCGTGTTGTTGATCCCTATCGTAGTCGTCTTGATCCCGAGATGGTACAGGCATTAATTTGTACAAAGGATTGGGTTGCTGCAGCAAGAAAAGGTGCTCATTTTATCTTTTTTTTCAGTTAGACACTTATAATTACAGCAGAATAATGCATTGATTATTTTCCTTTCTTTCTCATTTTTTGTTCAGATTCTAAAATGGTTGGATCAATTGTGAGTGATCTTGAGGTTGAGGCTTTGGCTAATGTTGCGGCTAAACTGAAAATTGAGGTATGTGTATGTTTATTGACTGCTTGCTCTGAAATATGCTATTGCTACATCTAATTTTAATTCACTTTGCAAACTTGTAGGAAAAGGACAAGGAGGGGATGAGGACTCGAGGAGTACAATGAGGAAGCAAAAGATATGGAAAGCGATCCGACCTCATGGATGATTTGATGAACCGTAGATGTTCGCTAGCTGTTAATTGCTTGTTTTAGACTTGTATTGTATTTGTGTCGGCTATTGTGTTAATACTTAAGACCAAGGGTCATGCACTTGTTAATTATTATATGCACTTGAAGTTGATCATGCACTTGGTAATTGTTATGTACTTGGTCACTTGTTAATTGTTATGCACTTGGTCCTACAGGTCGGTATTCCGTATTGAATTTTCGTATACCGACCGTGTTCGACATAATTCCGCTCGAATTGGTTCGTTTTCGAAATTCTCGATTTTTCGTAAGTTCGCGTTCATTTTCGTGTCCGGCCTTACCGCTTTCGCTTTCATTTTCGTATTCAAATGTAGAAGTAGAAAATGGTTGAGGAGTTTTCCGACCGTTTCCGACCGTTTTCATCCCTAGTTGTGAGGGCGCAATGCAACTATTGGTCGCTGGTGATTACGGGATTCCTGATACTGAAACGCGGCCGGGCTGGTTATCCACATGGAATCCGTGTGGCACCCGTTTGGTAGTCCAGCCACATGGTATGCGCGTGTGGTTTGGCTAACTATAATTAACCGCATTGCTTGTTTGTTTATGGTAGATTTCTGTGGGTTTGAGAATAGGAATATAACATTATCTTCACGTTTATTTACACTAATTAATTTTCGGATGCGACTAGCATATTTCCACCGTCGTGCCTCACCTCCGTCCCGTCTTATCTATAACTCGCCTCTCAACCTACCGACGCTGGGCCGCCTCCGTCTCACTCTGCGACTCGGGGTCTCGATGAACACCAAACCTAGCCTGGTGAATCCTAACGTCCCTAACCCCTTGCCGCTACTGTCAACGGAGAAAGAGCTCGTACAAACTAAGACAGCAAAATGGTAGCACGCTTAGACCCTATATACCCCTAACGCTAAAGCATCCCCTTTCGTCTAGAACGCTGCATCCACGCACGGCCCATTTTGCCTACTATAGTCATGTTCTTTAGACTTTTGTCTTTTACGAAAGCTGAAATAAACATAATAGTTTTCTGAAGCGGATTCTCCAAACGACTTCCGTTCACGTTGACATCTCCGCTATCCATTGTAAGTTGTCATATCAAAAACGTGAACAAAAACTACCAGCCATAATAAAAAACTATCAGCCATACTTTAAAAGGACTGAGCCTATATATACATCGTATTTTCCGCATCCTTGACAACCGTGCATCGTATATTCCTTGTTGCCTACGGCATGATTCCACACAACCTTTTGACTAGCTCGTTGCAAAAAAGCATGCCGAACTTTTTGGTAGTTTTAGCACGTTTTGAACCGATATTTATAAGAATAGCAGTAGTTATGTAGTATTTACAGAAATATTGTTTATACCGCTTGGTGACCGTGCGGCAGCGCTAAGGGGGGCGACACATGGCCTCTACTGCACGGCTACTGTGCGGCAGCCCTGAGCACGCACGCCATCATGCAGCAGACGCCTGCCGCATGACCACCGCGCAGGAGTCGATTAGCAGGCTAATTAGCATTAATCTCATCCTAATTAGGGATTTCATTTAGGTAAGCTGCTTATTCGATTTTTAGATATACCAAATGAGCTCTAAACAATTACGAAATTTTGTGTGCAACCTTCTGGCATAGCGTACATGATTGTGTAATTTTTTTTGTAATTTTATCTATCCTGAATTTCAATGCAAAATTCATTTAATTAGACTTTTTTTAGGAATTTTTAATATACAATTTTTTTGAAGGTTCCTTGCATAGTTAATTTATTTTTATAATTTTCTAGAGTTTTACATGTTCAAAATTGTCTAAAAATCAAGGGTTTAGGTATTGAAAAAATTAGATTTCCGTCTTTCAAAATTAGGGTTTCATGATTTTATGTGATTTGGAATATGCGAAATTTAGTATGATATGACTACTCTATGTCGCCCTAGTTTGAGTTAAGAGTTTCATGGTTCATTTTTTATTGTATTATGCAAGAAATAAATAGCCCCAAAACTATTATTTTGCACATTACATAAATCTTTTGTACATAAATCTTTCAAGTTTTGGCAACCTCGCTACTACTAGGAGCTACTACGGAGTTGCTTGATCTACTGTGTGGACTGGGGCTATTCGCCCTTGCTGTCGAGTTCGGCGTTGTAGTCCTCGCCGACCACCCTGGCCTTAGCTACCCTTTCATGCTTTCTCTCACGCTCTACCTCACAAGCCTCATGCTCTCTGCGCCTGTACGCCTCTATATGAGTTTGCGTCTCCCGCTAGATACGCTCTATATGCTCTTCGTTGTGTTGCCGCTCCTCCCTCCTCTGGTGGGCCATCTCGGCATCCTAGTTCTCACAGGTGAGATGCCATTGGTCATATGGGTGGATTTCTCGGTTGATCCATTTAAAGAACGTGCATAGCGAATCCAAAGACTATGAGTAGATTGGTGAGGTAGTTAGTACGTGCTTTCAAACAGAAATGCAAGGGGAATATATTGTAATTGTCCTTACCGGTTGGCAGTTCTGCATCGTGTATCAACGCCGATCAGGGTAGTCCCAAGCATAATTACGGCAACCCCAGTAACGTATGGCCAGGCTCAGCCGCTGCTTCGACTTGAAGAACTTGTACGTGTTCCTACACTAGCAGAGGGGCGGTGTCTCCCCCTCGGACGGGTCTTGCGGGGATGCTCAGTGGGGATGTTGTTGTAGGGGTTAGAACTACAAGGGGCGTCATTGCAGGGAGGTGGCCTCCTGGCATGGGTGCTTTGCTCGTCGCAGGCTACAGTAGCTCTTACTAGTTGGGTGATCTCCTCCCATTACTTCTCCATCTGAGGGCGGTAGTGTGGTAGTCTTGTTGCATGAAAGGGCACTGCTCAAGGGGTGGTATTCATATATGGAGCCAGCATGGTGAACGCGGTAGAATTTCAATTGGGTTCATGCATATTCACATCCGCAATGTAGCGGCCCCGAGGAGGAATCTTGCTATAGCATGGGTCACATCAATTTGCAAAGCTGCCTCGTTAGGTCACGTCGGTCTACAAAGCTGCCTTATTGGGTCACGTCGGTCTGCAAAAAAACAAGTAAAGAAGAGAAGCAATGCAGTAAAAAAAATAAAAGCTTAAGATAATTTTATTATAAAAGGGGTTAGACATTACATGACTTTAGACATGGCATATAGGCATAAAACTAGAGAGACAGGAAGTGCTTGCAACCCAAAAGACTACCTAGCAAGACTACTGACTAAACTCCCCATCATCCTCTTTATGGGAGAAATGATCCCACGGACCTATGGACAATGTTTCGGCCATCGGTACTTGGCTCAGACCTGGATTTAGCAAACCACTGTGAGAGCTCGGTATTTATAGCCAAGCGAAAAGGGAATCCAGTGCGTTCCCACCAGGATTATGAACTCATTGTCGACACGTAGCACTACGGCCAAGGGGGGACGACATGCGTAGAGTGACATATGTGCGGATGAGGGAGGGGCAACGGGGAATGGTATGGATGAGCCAACATATGTGTGAAGGAGGGAGGGAGCAAGGGGGTGGTATAGACGAGCCAACATATATGTGAAGGAGGGAGGGGACAAGAGGGATAACAGCGAGGGGCAACATATGCGCAGAGGAGGAAGGTCAGACAATGCAAAAGATGGCCACTGCACAGTGGCCGTGGCCTATGAATTAAAAGACAAATTAAATGAGCACCGTATGTTGCTAATTATGATCATATTAACATGAATTAACATGGCAAATTCAGAGTGCATAAAATTCTGAAAAATTACACAATTAGGTCGACTATGTTGGGAGGCTAAAAAATCGTAATTTTTGGAGCTCGTTTGCTATATGTAACAATTCCTACAAATAGCATAATTCAATGAATTTTGGAGTCAAATTTATGATAGATAAAATTACAAAAAAAATTACACAATCAAGTATGCTACGTCGGGAGGCTCCACACAAAATTTCCTACTTTTTAAAGCTCATTTGCTACATGTAAAAAATCGAACAAGCAGTGCACCTAAATAAAATCCCTAATTACAATTACATTAGAGCAAATTAGCCTACCTAATCACCTGACGCACGGTGGCCATGTGTCGGGCCCCCGGATTACCAAACCCGGACCCTCTGTGTATTACAGCACTAGTCCCAGATCAAAACTAGTGCACACAGTCAAACAGAATGGGAAACATCACCATCAACGATTTATTACAATAGATAAGAGTACTGACCACAGGGTCACATTATTACATTGGAGGTTTCAAGACCTCGCACAATCAAAACACAGCGGAAGCAAAGTGAAATCAAAGTAGACCCATCAAAATGCCACAGGCAGTTGACTGGGGAAGCGCGACCTAGTCCTCCAGGAAGAATCCATCGCAGCCACAAGCGAAACAGTAGTCGTAGCCACCTTCTTGAGCTTCAACTTCCTTTGAGATTTTATTTTTATGTGTAGCATGTGAGTACATAAAGTACTCGCAAGTCTTGGGAAAATGCATAGATGCAAGGCTTAACAAAGGAAGGCCATATGGTTCTTTTGCACAAAGCAATATTTGAAATCTCAATTACTACTTATTATTTTTGAAGGCATCAATTTAATGAAGTAAATGTTTTAACAGAATTAACTTTCTAGTGAAGGTTCCAACTACCAACACTAGCTAACCAATTACCATTGGTCAAGTTTTAAATTGCGGTTCCATCCACCCTCTCTGCTCCATCCGCCAGATTCCCTTCCGAGAGTTCCCTCCACCCTCGGAATACAAAACTGTTGATTTTAAATCCAAAACCAGAAATCTACCATGTGAATGCATTCCTTGCTCCGCCCTTGACCGTGGGCACGGCTATTCGAATAGTTTTACACTCTGCAGAGGTTGTACAACTTTACCCACAAGAGATAAATTATCCTAAAAGTCAACACGCTTCCTTTGGCATGAGACCCGGATAAAATACCACAAAGCCTTTACCTTATTCTATTCTAGCTAGATACCACCACTGAGGTTTCACCGCAGAAGGTTAAATCCGCCAATCTGAAGCCTCCTCTTGCGCCATATGAGTACAAGAAACTGTCCCTCACCGTGAATAACGGTCCATCCACGGCACCCACTTTCCATTGGTGGCACCTAAACTAGACTATCATAAGTTAGTCACCAGGTCGTACCCATATAGACTTGTGGTTGTACGGTTAATGCTCGGTTTGGACAAACACAAGCGTCGGTCCTTAATTGACTAGGTGGAACATACACTTAACAAGTTCTCGTGCTTCTTGCACCAACCCAAACAGCCATCCACCCTAATCTAAACCAACTTTTACATTTTTATTTTATTTTAAAGGATCAGTGGCAACTCCAATTACCACTACACTTTGTAAACGCAAGGCTATTACAATAAATCATAATTTCCCATTTTCAAGAGTTTCCAAAGTTATTAGATAGCATGACTAAGCATTATTCTACCATTCTAATATTCACAAAGATTAATAGTAATCTCATTATTGAGACAAAGGAAGTTCTAGGGTGACAAGGTACATAGCAATCAATGTCAAATGAGGGCATAACAAAGTTGGAATAACTAATTCCTAAAGACTTGAACTAGTGACTTTATGTAAATAGCAATGCACATAATTTAAAATATTTTAAAGACATTTCAAAAGCATAGGCTCAAAATGATCAAAGGAGACTTGCCTTCTTGCAGGGTTTCTGGGTCTTCTTGTTGCTGTGAAGAGGGTTCGTCGACAACGTTGGAATCTACGCGAGGAAAGACGAAGCAAACAAAACAAATAAATACAAATAAAATTCAAATAAAATTCAAAAATTCAACAGAGGCCATAGTTGGATAGATTATGATTTTAGATGAATTTAGAAATTTGAATGGCTGGATTTGGAGTTAAAATGAGAAAATTATGCTCATTTGAAAATATCAGATTTGAATAAATCTAGAAATTCGGAAATTTCTGACAGGTGGGACCCACTGGAGAATTAAATTTTATTCTTTTATTTTTATCTCGAGATCGACATGTGGGGCCCATCGAACAGTAACCATCGGCGGTCATCGACATGTGGGACCCATCGACAAAGGAGCCCATCGACTCAACCTCGACACATGGGACCCATCGACTCGGGCCCACTTGTCGAGACAAACCTGAGGGTGGGGCCCAGCGGCGTGGCTGCATGAGCCGGCGGCCGACATGTGGGCCCACTTGTCGCTGCGAATTTCTAAAGAATGGCTCGACCTCGCCGTGCGAGTCGGGGCTCGAACGCGCGCCGAGGAGCCGGGGAGGGATGAGATCGCACGATAACCGGATGGCGGGAGGCTTTGCCTACCCATATAGGGCAAGCAATTCTTTTAAGTTACCCGGAGGGGGGCCGGGAAGGTGGCGGAGGCGGTCGTCGTCGCGCGAGGAGTGGCGGAGGGGTGCGGATGACGCGTGAAATGCAAACCCGAGCGGAGATGAGTCCAACGGCGGGTCGGCGAGGCTCGGGGCAAGCGGGGTGGCCGCGACGAGGAGGGCGAGGCGCTCGGGTCCTCCGTTGCGGCGGCGCTCCGCGGCGGCGGGGCGGCCGAGGTGTCGGGAGGATCGCACGGCACGGGGTGCTCGAGGTAGCGCGGCGAAGCCGGAAGACCGAGGCGACGGCAATTACTCGTCGGAGCACTTACCGGACGCAGACGGGAGCTCGTGCGGCGCCGGGGCTCAAGGGGAGAAGTGGAGGGCGCCGGGAGGTGGTGCGGAAGAAGGCGGAGCCGAGGGGGCTTTATAGGGCGGAGGAGGACATCGGCGCGGGATTGCTCGCCGGGTGTGTCGGCGGAAAAGGAAGGAAACGGGAGAAACGGAAGAGGGGCGCGATGGAAGGGGAGCCCGGAGATCGGGGATCTGCCGCGCGGCGCCGGGACTTCCAAAACCGAGGAGGGCGGGTAAGGCAAGGCGGGATCCGCGCGGTCTCTCGTCGGCCGCGAAAAGGAAAGAGGGGAAGGAAAAGGAAGGAGGCGGCTCGCGAGACGACGGGTCCGACAAAGTGGCGGGTGGCGGCGGAGCGGAGCGCGCGCGGTGGCGGGCGGGGCCCGCAAGCGGCCGAAGTGAGGGAGGAAAAGAGAGCGGGCGGCTGGATGGCCGTCGCGGGACTCGGCTCATCCGAACCGCCCACGCGCGCGGCGAGGAGGAGGGGAAGGCGGGCCGCCGGCCGACGGGCCGGGGCCGGGACGCGAGGAGAGGAGGTGCGGCTGGATTGGCCGAGCGGCGACGTGGCGGATCTGGGCCGCCCACGCGTCGGTCGGAGGAAAGGATTTGGATTTTTAATGATTTTTAATTTCAGAAAATGCTAGAAATTTATTTAGGCCTCAGAAAAATATGAAAATACCTCCAAAAATTCCAGAAAAATTCACAGAAGCTCCTGGAGATATTTTGGATTTATTAAAATTATTTCCAACTACTGTTGATATTTAATTTTCATATTTTGAATTACTTTTAAATTCTAAAAATAGTTTTTAAATTCCAGAAAATCCAGAAAGGCAAATAAAAGCCAAGTAAAATCCAATTACCTTAAAATAATTAATTTGAATTTAAATTTTTTAAAAAGCGAAATTTTGGGATGTGACAAACCTACCCCCTTAGAAAGAATCTCAGACCGAGATTCGGATGGACTGGGAAAAGGTCGGGAACTCTTCTTTTAGATCCTCTTCACGCTCCCAAGTTGCTTCCGATTCTGAATGGTTGCTCCACCGCACTTTACGTAACTTGATAACCTTTCGCGCGTGACGGCGCTCCGCTTCCTCCAATATCTTGTTGGATACTGGATAGGTGAGGTCCTCCTTCACGCTTATTTCATCTAGAGGCATCCGCTCTTCCGGAACTCGGGACACTTTCTTAATTGAGACACATGGAAGACGTCATGCACCTTTGACAGGTTGTGGTGGAAGCTCCAACCGTAAGCCACTTCTCCTCGTTTCGCCACAACAGAAAAGGTCCAATGAATCGGGAGCTAGCTTTCCATCGACTCCAAAACGCCTCATTCCTTTGAGAGGTGACACCTTCAAATAAACATGATCCTGTGTACGAATTCTAAGCTTCTACGCCGATTGTCCGCATAACTTTTCTCTGCGGTTTGTCTTTGTTTTTAATCATCCGGATTAGACGAACTTGTTCTTCTCGCTGCTTCAGCACATCTGGTCCAAACACTTGTCCTTCTCCTGTTTCCTTCCAATACAATGGAGTCCTACACTTTCTGCCGTATAGGGCTTCGAAGGGAGACATTTGCAAACTGGATTGATAACTATTGTTGTAGGAGAACTCTGCATAGGGCAAACTCTGATCCCAATTACTCTTGTTTGCCAGTACACAAGCTCTCAACATGTCTTCCAGGATTTGATTTACTCTTTCTGTTTGACCATCTGTCTGTGGATGATAAGCTGTACTGAAGTTTAAGTTTGTGCCCAAAAGTTCATGTAGCTTTTGCCAAAATCTCGAAGTGAACTGGGTTCCTCGATCTGACACAATCTTCTTTGGGATCTCATGCAAGCACACAATTCTTGACATGTACAACTCGCAAGTCTATCCCGGAGTATGTGGTCTTTCTTTGGAATGAAATGGGCGACTTTTGTCAAACGATCCACTATAACCCAAATTGAATCGTGCCTGTTTTGGTTCTTGGTAATCTCGTTATAAAATCCATACCAATTTCTTCCCATTTCCACTCAGGGATCTGCAATGGCTGCAGAAGTCCAGCAGGTCTCTGGTGTTCAGCTTTAATCCGTTGGCATACATCGCACAAGGCTACGTATTCTGCAACTTCTCGTTTCATACTTGACCACCAATACCTCTCCTTGAGATCTTGGTACATCTTGGTACTCCCAGGGTGAATTGAATATCCAGATTCATGGGCTTCCTTCAATATTAACTCCTTTACCTCTTTCTTTTCAGTACAATAATTCTTTTCCCAAACCAAAGGGTACCTTCTTCATCCTCTGAAAATTCGGTGCCTTCCTTTCTTCATGTTTTCTTTAATTTCCTTAACGTACTTATCCTCTACTTGAGCTACCTTGATTTTGTCCTGTAGCGTGGGTTGAACCTCTAGAGTTGCCAGGAACCCTTCCTCTACCACTTCCAAGTTGAGCCGCTCAAATTCTGCTTGAAGAGCAGGCATACTGTCCTTAATCCACAGCTTGGCACAATAACTCTTTCTGCTTAAGGCATCAGCTACCACATTAGCCTTTCCTGGGTGATAATGTATTCCAATATCATAATCCTTTATTAACTCAAGCCATCTCCTTTGCCTCATGTTAAGATCAGGTTGGGTGAATATATATTTCAAACTCTTGTGATCCGTATAAATTTCACAACGGTTACCAATCAAGTAATGCCTCCATATTTTCAGTGCATGCACTACGGCAGCGAGCTCTAAATCATGAGTTGGGTAATTTCCTTCATGGGGTCGCAGCTGCCTTGAGGCATATGCTACTACCTTTCTTTCTTGCATCAGTACACAGCCTAGTCCTTGCCTTGAAGCATCGCAGAAGACTTCAAAATCCTTCCTAATGTCCGGAAGCGTCAACACTGGTGCAGAAGTTAACCTCTTCTTTAACTCTTGGAAACTATCCTCGCATGGTTTACTCCATTCAAACTTCTTCTCCTTCTTCAGCAACTGGGTGAGAGGTCTTGCGAGTTTGGAGAAGCCTTCAATAAATCGACGATAGTAACCAGCCAATCCAAGAAAACTCCTGATCTCGGACACTGACTTTGGTTGTGTCCAGTTAAGCACATCATTTACTTTCTCAGGGTCTACGGACACTCCCCCTGCTGAAATCACATGGCCCAAGAAAGCTACTTTCTTCAACCAAAATTCACATTTACTAAACTTGGCATACAACTGATTCTCTCTGAGCTTTTCCAAAACTATCCTCAAATGTTCCGCGTGCTCTTCCTCATTCTTGGAGTATATCAGAATATCGTCGATAAACACAACCACAAACTTATCCAAATATTCCATGAACACCTTATTCATCGATTCATGAAATATGCGGGGCATTAGTTAGACCGAAGACATCATTGTATACTCGTATAATCCATAACGAGTAGCAAATCTTGTCTTGGGTATGTCTTCGGTCTTATCTTCAATTGGTGATAACCTGATCGAAGATCAATCTTAGAGAAGACACATGATCCTTTCAACTGATCAAACAGATCATCTATTCTGGGCAAAGGGTACTTGTTCTTGATCGTCACATCATTCAAAGATCGATAGTCCACACACATGCGAAGACTTCCGTCCTTCTTCTTCACTAACAGTACTGGTGCTCCCCAAGGTGACGAGCTTGGCCTTACAAATCCTTTATCCTGCAGCTCTTCAATTTGTTTCTTAACTTCCGCCAAATCATTTGCGGACATCCGATAAGGTCTCTTGGAAATTGGAGCTGTACCAGGTACCAGATTTATAACAAATTCAATCTCCCTATCTGGTGGCAATCCTGGCAAATCTTCAGGAAATACATCTCGGTACTCACTCACTATAGGTACTTTTTCCAGAGTCACTCCCTTCACACTGTTCAAACTACACCTGCTCTGGGTAGGGGAGTTTGACTTATACCTTACTTGAATCCCATCAGAGTTAGTGATTGTAACAGCTCGATCAGCACAATCTATCTGCCCTTTATACTTGGTTAACCAATCCATTCCAAGTATTACATCTAAACCCTTGGAGTCTATTATAATAAGATTCGCTAAGAACTTAACTCCATTTATATCCACAGTTGCGTCAGGGCAAACTGTGTTAGTCCTCATTTCCTTTCCAGGGGACTGGACTAGCATGGGGTTCTGTAGTTTACTCACATCCCAATTATACCTTTCAACCACATCTTTTGACACAAAAGAATGCGAAGCTCCAGAATCAAATAATGCTGATGCAAATACTGAGTTGACAAGAAACTTACCCATAACTACGTCGGGTGCATCCCTGGTCGCTCGCGGTCACATGGTTGAGATGCCCTCTGCTCACCACTTGTGGAGCCCTTGGGGTCTGAGGTGTCCCACGGCCTTGTCCTGCATTTGGAGCTCGTGCTGGTGTAGTCCCTAGATTGAAACGAACTGGGGTCATTGCTGGGCATTTCTGGGGACAGTTGCTGGCATAGTGCCCCATGTTCTTACAGTTGAAACACTGCACTCCTGCTACTGAAGTCTTGTTCTGCTGGGGTTGGCCACCGTTGCTTGCCCGAGGAGTTTGTGGATTTGGGCGAGGTCCTGAAAAGGGAGTCCTTGGTATGCTTGACTCTGAAGGTTTGTGAAAGTGAGGTGCGTTGGGGCGGAATCGAGAGCTGCTTGCTCCTTGCTGGGCTTGAAACTTCCTCTTCCGGGTTTCGTATAGCTGGCGCTGAGCATCTTCTTGGACAAAGGCCTTGTTCACTAGGTGCTGGAAGGTTGGGAAGTCATTGGACACCAGCTGCACCTTGAGGTTGGGGTCAAGTCCCTGCGTGAACCTCCAAATCTTGGTCGCATCCGATGTGACCTCTTCAGATGCATACCTGGACAGTTGGGTGAACTTGTTCAGGTACTCGGAAACACTGAGGTTTCCCTGCTGCAGTTGGTAGAATTCTCTCTTCTTCATTTCCATTATCCCAGTAGGGATATGGGCAGTGCGGAAAGCTTCAACAAACTCATCCCAAGTGATGGCTTGTGCATTTTGATGGGCGGCGCGGTAGTTTTCCCACCAGTTGGCAGCCATTCCCTTGAGCTGGTGAGCAGCATACAGCACCTTTTCATTATCGTTGCACTGAGCTAGGACCAATTTCCTTTCCACATCCTTGATCCAATCATCTGCCTCCGGGGATCCATCGATCCAGCAAAAAGTGGGATGCCTTGTCCTCATGAATTCTCCCAACTTAGACCGAGGTGCTGGTTGGGTGCATCTTTGGGGCGTGCACTTGGTTCAGGCGAGAGCTTGAAGTAATCGCACTGCATAGCCATCATCTGTTCCAAGTTGGGGGCTGAGCAGGAGGTGGTGGAATGTTGTCCTCTGGCTGATTGTTGGTGTCACGGCATTGCTGGGGTTGCTCTCGTGTTCACCATCCGGCGGTTTAGGTTAGCGAAGGTAAGAGGAAATAGCAAAGGTAAGAGATTAGGGAACTAAATCACATCCCAAGCCAACACACAAGAAAGAACTAGCAACCACTTAGGGGAAAACTTTTATTAAAATCAAGATAACTCCAAGGATGGCTGTACCACAAGTGCACATAGGCCTGGTACAGTCCATCTAGCACACCAAAACATAACAATAAGCGTTCTAAGGGCGCGGACATTTTATTTGGGTACTACGGACTCAAAAGACTACTAATCCTCTCCAAGGACACGCTCCTCAGGGTCTTCTTCCGGGTCCTCTTCTGGATCCTCCTCCGGGTCTTCCTAACGCTCTCTCACGTGGTGACGTGAACAGTCACACTCGGTCGAGGCACGGTTACGACTGGAGGCAGTCGACCGAGAACGAGAAGGAGAAGGCTTGCGCTTCTTGAGAGTAATGACAGGTGGCGGACTGGGGCGTCGCACCTTCTTGCGTGCTGTAAGTCTGATGTGGAGTCCTGAAAGTCGAGCTGGTGCCGGGTTGTTGGGGATGGCAGCTGGTACTGGAGAAGACGGCGTGTAATCAACTACGGGTGAAGGCGGCGCGTAGTCATCGCGCTCGAGAGCGTCCAGCTCAAACTCACCGCTGGCTCGAGAAGCCTGCGCTTGTGGCGTGTCGAATGCCGTAGCTGGAAGTGAGAAGCATCCGGTTGTCCAATCTCCTCTGAGCTCTAGCATAAGTGATCGCCATCGCTGGGTGAGCTGCACTGATGTGATGATCGAGGATCGTCATTTGGAATATCGAAGGATCTGGATACCTCTGTCCTACCAGGGTTGATGAAGAAGCAAAAGGGGCGATGTACAGCATCCTTGTGCAGGTGGCACAACTCGTCAATGGCAAGGCGTCTGCGTCTGGGCAGCGTAAAGCAATGGGACCGAGGTGCTTGATGGGGTATGTGTGGGATTTGAATTCCTCTTCCGTGCATACAGAATACCTCCATCGTCCAAGAGTCTCGATCCAGGATCCGCGTCTTCCGACCCCTGAAAATGGGCGGTTGACGGTACTCCAAACACTGCATCAGCTGCTGGAGAAGGCTAGCGAATGCTCCAGCATCCTCTCCATGTGAGTAGTAGTCCCACGGGGCAGCGGAGGATGAACCAGCCATCTACAAAGTTGAGTAAAAGAAAAGATTAGTAAAAGTTTTAACAAATGGAGTTGGAGACAAGAACGAGATTCTAAGTAGGAAGAGAGTAGAAGCAAAGAAGCTTATACATTTTTAATATACTCTTTTATAAATATAAGTCCTTATGGTTTGCCATTCCTAATCTAGGTCACGTCCTCTGATCAAATTGGCTCGATACCATCTCTGCCGGGCCCCTGATTACAAACCGGACCCTCTGTGTATTACAGCACTAGTCCCAGATCAAAGCTAGTGCACACATCAAACAGAATGGGAAACATCACCATCAACGATTTATTACAATAGATAAAGTATCGACCACGTGGTCACATTATTACATTGGAGGTTTCAAGACCTCGCACAATCAAAACACAATGAAGCAAAGTGAAATCAAAGTAGACCCATCAAAATGCCACAGCGATTGGTGGGAAGCGCGACCTAGTCCTCCGGGAAGAATCCATCGCAGCCACAAGCGAAGCAAAGAGTCGTAGCCACCTTCTTGAGCTTCAACTTCCTCTCGAGATTTTATTTTTATGTGTAGCATGTGAGTACATAAAGTACTCCGCAAGTCTTGGGAAAAATGCATAGATGCAAGGCTTAACAAAGGAAGGCCATATGGTTCTTTTGCACAAAGCAATATTTGAAATCTCAATTACTACTTATTATTTTTGAAGGCATCAATTTAATGAAGTAAATGTTTTAACAATTAACTTTCTAGTGAAGGTTCCAACTACCAACACTAGCTAACCAATTACCATTGGTCAAGTTTTAAATTGCGGGTTCCATCCACCCTCTCTGCTCCATCGCAGATTCCTTCCAGAGTTCCTCCACCCTCGGAATACAAAGCGTTGATTTTAAATCCAAAACCAGAAATCTACCATGTGAATGCATTCCTTGCCCGCCCTTGACCGTAGGCACGGCTATTCGAATAGTTTTACACTCTGCAGAGGTTGTACAACTTTACCCACAAGAGATAAATTATCCTAAAAGTCAACACGCTTCCTTTGGCATGAGACCCGGATAAAATACCACAAAGCCTTTACCTTATTCTATTCTAGCTAGATACCACCCATTGAGGTTTCACATGAGAAGGGTTAAATCCGCCAATCTGAAGCCTCCTCTTGCGCCATATGAGTCAGTACATCCTGTCCCTCACCGTGAATAACCGGTCCATCCTCGGCACCCACTTTCCATCGGTGGCACCTAAACTAGACTATCATAAGTTAGTCACCTAGGTCGTACCCATATAGACTTGTGGTTGTACGGTTAATGCTCGTTTGGACAAACACAGCGTCGGTCCTTAATTGACTAGGTGGAACATACACTTAACAAGTTCTCGTGCTTCTGCACCAACCCAAACAGCCATCCACCTAATCTAAACCAACTTTCACATTTTTATTTTATTTTAAAGGATCAGTGGCAACTCCAATTACCACTACACTTTGTAAGCATAAGGCTATTACAATAAATCATAATTTCCCATTTTCAAGAGTTTCCAAAGTTATTAGATAGCATGACTAAGCATTATTCTACCATTCTAATATTCACAAAGATTAATAGTAATCTCATTATTGAGACAAAGGAAGTTCTAGGGTGACAAGGTACATGGCAATCAATGTCAAATGAGGGCATAACAAAGTTGGAATAACTAATTCCTAAAGACTTGAACTAGTGACTTTATGTAAATAGCAATGCACATAATTTAAAATATTTTAAAGACATTTCAAAAGCATAGGCTCAAAATTATCAAAGGAGACTTGCCTTCTTGCAGGGTTTACGGGTCTTCTTGTTCTTGTGAAGAGGGTTAAATCGACAACGTTGGAATCTACGCGAGGAAAGACGAAGCAAACAAAACAAATAAAATTCAAATAAAATCCAAAAATTCAACAGAGGCCATAGTTGGATAGATTATGATTTTAGATGAATTTAGAAATTTGAATGGCTGGATTTGGAGTTAAAATGAGAAAGTTATGCTCATTTGAAAATCTCAGATTTGAATAAATCTAGAAATTCAAAAATTTCTGACAGGTGGGACCCACTGGAGAATTAAATTTTATTCTTTTATTTTTATCTCGGGAGACTGACAGGTGGGGCCCACTAAACAGTAACCACTGGCGGTCACTGATATGTGGGACCCACTGGACAGTGAGCCCACTGACTCAACCTCTGACACATGGGACTCACTGGACTCCGGGCCCACTTGTCAGAGACAGCACAGAGGGGTGGGGCCCAGCGGCGTGGCTGCAGGCACCGGTGGTCACGACATGTGGGGCCCACTTGTCGCTGAATTTCTAAAAGAATGGCTCGACCTCGGCGTGCGGGCGGGGCTCGAGCGCGCGAGGAGCCGGGAGGGATGAGATCGCGCGATAACCGGATGGCGGGAGGCTTTGCCTACCCATATAGGCAAGCAATTCTTTTAAGTTACTGCCGGAGGGGAGGCGGGAAGGTGGCCGGAGGCGTGGTCGCGCGCGAGGAGTGGCGGAGGGTGCGGATGACGCGTGAAATGCAAACCGGAGCGGAGATGAGTCCAACGCGGGTCGGCGAGGCTCGGGGCAAGCGGGGTGGCCGCGACGAGGAGGCGGAGCGCTCGGGTCCTCCGGCGACGGCGCTCGGCCGCGAGAGGCGGCGAGGTGTCGGGAGGATCGCCGCGGCACGGGGTGCTCGAGGTAGCGGCGGTGAGCCGGGAAGACCGAGGCGGCGGCAATTACTCGCCGGAGCACTTACGGACGCGCACGGGAGCTCTGGTGCGGCGGCGCTCGGGGCTCATGGGGAGAAGTGGAGGCGCGGGAGGTGGTGCGGAAGAAGGCGGAGCCGAGGGGGCTTTATAGGGCGGAGGGGGGACAATGGCGCGGGATTGCTCGTCGGTGTGTTGGCGAGAAAAGGAAGGAAAGGGGAGAAAGCGGAAGAGGGGCGCGATGGAAGGGGAGCGGGAGATCGAGATTCGATGTCGCGGCGGCGTCGGGACTTCAAAACCGAGGAGGGCGGGTAAGGCAAAGCGGGATCAGCGCGGTCTCGATCGGCCGCGAAAAGGAAAGAGGGGAAGGAAAAGGAAGGAGGCGGCTCGCGCGAGACGACGGTCCGACAGCGAGGCCGGGTGGCAGCGAGGAGCGAGCGCGGCGGCCGAGGCGGGCCCGCAAGTCGGCAAGTGAGGAGGAAAAGAGAGCGGGCAGTTGGATGGCCCGTGCGGGACTCGGCTCATCCGAGCCGTCCACAGCGTCGAGCGCGAGGAGGAGGAAGGCGGGCCGCGGCCGACGGGCCGGGCGGGCCGGACAGCGAGGAGAGGAGGTGCGGCTGGATTGGTGAGCGGCGGCGTGGGCGGATCTGGGCCGTCCACGCGTTGGTCGGAGGAAAGGATTTGGATTTTTAATGATTTTTAATTTCAGAAAATGCTAGAAATTTATTTAGGCCTCAGAAAAATATGAAAATACCTCCAAAAATTCCAGAAAAATTCACAGAAGCTCCTGGAGATATTTTGGATTTATTAAAATTATTTCCAACTACTGTTGATATTTAATTTTCATATTTTGAATTACTTTTTAAAATCTAAAAATAGTTTTTAAATTCCAGAAAATCCAGAAAGGCAAATAAAAGCCAAGTAAAATCCAATTACCTTAAAATGATTAATTTAAATTTAAATTTTTCAAAAAGCCAAATTTTGGGATGTGACACCATGTGGCAAAGGAGCCTACAACATGATGGCTATGCGGCCGAGGCCACGTGTAGCCCCATAGGGCTGCCGCATGGTGGCCATGCGACAGAGGCCACGCGTCACCCCAGGTAGCCGCACGGCCACATTTTTGTTAATTCTGCATGACTTCTGCTATTCTTGTAAATACCAGTTGAAAATGTGCTAAAACTGCCAAAAAGTTAGCATGCCGCGTGCGTAAGTACGATCGAAATCCAGCGAGAAGCAGTCGTAACAGTTAGTCAATCCCTACACTATTGATAAGCTGCACACACTAACACATAAACCATAGGTAGCTAATCAATCATCACGTTTGAACTGGTGAAATTAACATGTGGCGCAACTGATCGAGTAGGCTTGTTCATTTGGTATTTTCAGTAAATATGGTTTGATATCAGTAAATATCAATTTATTTCAATACGATCCTGGTAAATACCCTATTTACTAAAGTTGACGTGAATTGTGAATCATATAGTGAGTTTGCAACTTAAAGTCATAAATGTCTATGCTTGATAGAACCAGGCTCAAAGCCAGTAACCTGGATTAACTCTGGATACACCAATATAATTCAAAACGTGTACATACATGGGAAAGTATAGGTGGACTTCATATTGGTTGTGTTGTCTTCAGAGAACTTAACCATTAGCCCATTGTCTTCTAATTGACAGGTAAAGAGGATGACTCATTATGCACATATCTATCTTTGCATTCCTCATGTGTTAGCGAATAATTAAAATCTTTGCCCTTGGAGAATCCAACTTTAGAGTTCTAATGAAGGCAACACAAGGTGGTTTGGAAACCGGTCACAGCTGAACTTGCGATCTTTAAAGAAGAGCAGCCTCAGTTGCTATCTGGAAGTTGGTATTGAGCACCATGCCACCAGCCACCAAGTAGCCATAGACAGCAGAGTGCTTAAGTTACAAAAGGCTTGAAGCAAAGTAGCAAACAATCTAGGCGACAATCAATAGGATTCAAGAAATCAAAGTCCATCAAATGAGGGCAATAATCCAACATAGTCCATACTCCTTACTCCATACCATAGTTCTAGTTGAAATGTTCAAGGTCTGTTAGTCCAAATAGCAAATAAACAGTAACAAAATATTACTTGATGCCTACCTATTTGGCAACAGTTCAATTTCCAAATAATAACAAAAGACATACCTTTATTCTTCAAGCATCCAACTTGATCTGAGGGGAAGACACTTGTTGTTGGAATGGCATCATCAACTTGGCCTTCCATTTCAATACCTACATGACACAAAAAAATAAATACCTACATGACACAAAAAAATAATAAGTTGAAGTAATTTGCATCACTCATAAATAGAAATACTATGTCTAGATTATAGCACTTTCTACAAATTTAGTCAAATCCTTTAGATCAGCTTCAATGTTGATATGCTGTGAACAATGCAACCAATCTTGTGCACATATCAAGCATTGGAATGTTAACGGAGTCAAGGAGCTTCTAAAATCATCGAGAACATGACCACTAGTACTAAAAGCTGATTCAGAAGCAACAATTGATATGGGGATTGCTAATATATCTCAAGCCATCCGTGAAAGGATAGGAAAATAAGGTGAGTTGCATTTCCACTAGGAGAAAATATCAAAATGTTTAACATCATCTTCTGCATCTTTAGCAAGATACTTCTCTAATTCAGATTTATCACCACCTCCACTTGTAATTTTCATTCTCTTGTCATATAAAGACCTCATAATGTTTGTAGATGCATTAGTTGATTGCTCAATAGCACCAGTCGATTCCTCAGTACCACTACAATGTTTAGTACCTTAGCTTCTAACTTGAGAGTACGCATTTTTGTATTCTCCAAAAAGATCCAAGAGTGCTTTTGTACCTTCTCCCATATTTTACCACCTTTAATCTGGCCATAAGTCTTGTTAATTTGCCACTGAAAAAACCAGATTGCTTGGTCCTTACATAAACAATAAAACAAAAACAAAAATAACATTAGTGAGTGATCAAGAACAGAAGCCATATCTTAATAAAATACAGAAAAAAAGAAAAAAGAAGCTTGTACCTAGGATCAAGAATAGCAACAATAAAAATTATGGCATTTATCTTCTCAGGATTTTCCAATACTTATCAAACTTCGCCTCCATCTTAACAGCCATGTCTTTAAAGGTATTATCATCACCATCTTCACACGCAGTCCATTCGCACAATAAATAATATATACTAGCAATATCTTTAAAGAAAGTGTTGGAAGTAACATATTGAGTGCCAGAAACTTTGTTGTATGATCAAAGAAATATTCTAGAAACTCGTCGAAGCCTTTTGCATACAACAAATCATCATGTTTTGGAACCCCATCTACACCCAACTTTGCCTTGTAGGAGGGGTCCTGTAGTCCAAGCCTTTCAAATGTCTTATCAAAACCTACAGTAATCTCTAACATAAGATATGTCGAATTCCATCTAGTGCATACATCAAGAGACACCAAACATTTTTCTTCTACCTTGCTGATTTGCGCACATCTTTTAAAGCTATTCATTCTTGCATTGGAGATTTTCACATATTTGATAGCATTACAGATATGAGAAATAGAAGAAGCCACTATCTTCAACCCATCTTGAACCATAAGATTAACAATTGATCTACGGATCTCATTTGAAGTTGACAACCTTTTGCAAAAGTGAACTTAAGAATATGTTTATGTACCTTATGTGATATTTAAAATTTTAAGACGTCATATGTAATATTTTGAAATTAACTCTCTTGATGATCTATGTGTAATTAGAGAAAAGAGGATACATGGGAATAGGATGATTGAAAATTTTTAGAAAGGAGTTGTTTTCCTGGAATAAGTCGCACGAAGGGAGTTAGAGATTGAGCCAAACTCATGCTAAGATAAAAGAGAATGTGAAGGAGAAAATCCAAAACCAGAAACCCTAGCTGCCTTTTCTTTTACGCTGCACGCCTGTAGCCATCGCTTCGTCGTGCCATGCTTTGCTCACCAACTTGCCATCACTTGCAGCCATGCGGCACACTGCCTAGGTTCGCTTGCGCATAGCCACACGCCAGTGTGCAACACTGAGGGCCAATGTGGCCCTCCAACCAGTGAAATCACGCCATCGCTTGTGTTGGCCAATGCACATGCATGATCATGGACTGGTCTCGGCCAAGCATCCAACATCGGTTGCTGGTTGCCGCACATCGACGTTTGCTGCCCGTCAATGCACACACCTAGCGTTCGCCTACGCTAACTGTGGCCTGCCCATCGTCCAACACCAGTGCACATGCATGCCCATGATTGGTCAGTGCATGCACGTGTAAAAGCGGCTGCCATCTGGGCCGCAGAGCACCAACCTGGGGAGAATCAAGAGAGAAAAACAGAGTAGCTGCAAGGCAAAGATTAGGAGGGAGAGAGAAGATGAGAAGGTAATGACTTTTAACGTTCTTCATTAGTGTAAGATCTAGATTTTCTATCAAGATAAAAGCTGGTAAAAAATGATCTAACCCTTTACGTAAAGCTGGTCTAACTCCCGACTGGACTAATTGAGCATAGAATGCTAGTCAAAAGTCTTTTGAGAAGATGATCCAATCGGGAGAAACAACTGTTCAAAAATTTTGTTCGCCCACGCTAGCTCAACCACGAGAGACTGCTGGTCGAACATCTGGTCCAGCCTCGCTTGTTCGACCACTGGAAGTAGCTGATCAAAAACACTTCCTCATCCTATCCTTCTCATTCTTTGCTTTTCTAAAGCAGAATTGAACCAAGTGACCATCTCTACCATAATGAGTGCACTAATACTTGATTTGATGAGTGGTCGTATCAGTCATGATAGTACTCAGTTTGGTAGAGAACTCTTTCGTAATACCAACAGATCTAAAGACAATTTATTTTGGTTCAGATTCTACTTCAAACTTTCCTGGTTCGAGTACGGTGACAACTTTAGAAAGATTATTCTAAGGATGCTCAACAAAATTAAACCCTAGACCATAATTTTTCATACTAGTTTTCAATTTGTCTAGGATCATATTCAGATTCTTCTTACTAACTGATCTAGTAGTCTACTAACATCAGAATTCAAGCTTTTGACTACTAAATTGTTTTCTTTCAATTTCTTTTTAGTTTTTTAATTCAACAGCAAACTTAATCAAACCATGTTCAATCTGATCATATGATGGTCTTACCTCATCTTGATCACTGTAGTCATCTTCACTATTGTTGCTTGCCATGAAGCACATGCCCGTGAAGTTGTCATTGTTTTTCTTCTTACCTTTGACATCATCTTCCTCATTGCAACTCTCAAAATCACCATCACTCAGATCAAGATGCTCAATAGCTGATAAAACATTTTTAGCAACATTGTGATGGAAATTTTCACTCTTGGTGTTATTCTAGGATGTTCAACAACGATAATTCCGATCTTCCTTGACCAGCTTGCCTTTGAGGTTGGGGCAATCCATCTTAATGAGGCCTGGTTCACCACACTCAAAGCACCTGATCGAACATGGAGCTCCACCTTGCTTCCTCATCCTCATGTTATTGAGTGCCTTGTATGCTTGTGAGGGGATCAGCACCAGCTCCTCTTCAGGTAGCTACTTGAACACTTCCTCTGAAAAGGAAGTCAAAACAGACAAGGAAACACCAGACAATGTACTTGACAAAGCAACCCACATGGGGTTAGTCACTAGTGATAAAGATGGAGATTTATCAATGTTAGATGACAAAGCTTCCATCTCATAGGTTTTCAATCTAGATTCATAGTTAAGGTATCTCAATTAATGATTTGATTAATAGTCATGACGACTATCAACCAGTCTGAACCTAAAGACCTGAAAATTTTAATTGCATTATCTCCATCAGCAGAAATAACACTAACTCCATGCAAGTTACTCAAAATTTTCTCAAAACAAGCAAAAAGGTCATCTATAGATTCACTAGGTTTCATAGTAAAATCAGAGTGCTCTTTTTGTTAAAGATTATTTCACATTTTCTTAATCTTAGCCGTTCCTTCATGATAATCGCAAAGAGTTTTCTAGATTAAGTGAGCAAAAGCAATATGAGCCAGATGATCAAATTTTTTGTGAGAAATCTCTTGAAAAAACAAGTTACGAGAATGAGCATTTAAATCAACATCTGTTTTATTTTCGATCGTAACATCGGTAGGAACCACATAAGGTTGAGAAACCTTTTTCCAGATATCACTACGTTGAGCCTCAATGTAAGCTTGCATATGACACTTCTAGAAAGTGAAATCAGTACCATCTATCATGGGGGGATGATTCACATACCTCTCTGATTCCATCGCTACCTGCTCTGATACCATTTATAGGATCGACTACTGCAATCAGAGGGGGTAAATGATTATCGCTACTTTTTGGAGTTTCCTGACAATCAATGATGCTTTCAACTACTCGATGATCAACCGTTCTGCTTGACCGCCCGCTCGATCAATCGATCTGTTCAACCACTTCACTCGATCACTTTGCTCATTGTCATATGATCCAAACTACCAGCAATCACCAGTGCACTTCAAGCAAATAAAAAACTTAATTGATTCAAAACTATCTTTATTGCTGGAATTTCATGGATTTACAAAAGTGCCCTCACAAGCACCTCTAAAAGCCTTCTCGATGAAAGCCCTCTCAAAACCGTGCCTGTTAACCCATAGCATCTCCCTGCTTTTATAAGTTAACATCACAAACCATGTCTACCTCAAACATGGACTCAAAACCTTATCTCTATCGAAAACTAAGGGACCTGAAACCCTTATGAACACGGGTTTTAACCAAACTCTACCTCTTTCAAGTTATGGACTCCTATCCACAAATCCTAACTCAACACGTGACGAAGCCTCTAGGACAGCACCTCTTATATCTTTATCATGCACCATCACCTTCCATGTCAAAGCCTCCTGGACCGCACCGCTTGTAGCTTCTCCACGAATCACCACCTTTGATCTCCACGTGCTCCACCGTGAGCCTGACCACATTGCGTGACATCCTTGACTAATTGGACCTCAGATTTCCCCCATCCTAGTTTTGATCCTCCTTATCACTGACCTTGACCATCTCCACACTCACCTACACATGCAAAGACCAAAGAACATTTTTCACCGGCACAAGTTCTTCATAACTTGACCGTCATTAGCACACACACGTATAACGCATCCTCGTCTATCCATAGACAAGAACTAAACCATCCAAGAATACCAACCAGGTCATCCATGACCTCAGTTTTCATGCTCTCCAAAAATCGCCAACTTTAGATTACTCATTACGACTGGTTAGAACCGCTATGCAATACTGGTCGCTAGCTCATTGAGTATTCAAACACAAGTATTCGGGAAATACCATCACTCAGAACACTCAGGAATAACAAGCATTGCTACCAACCACAGAACCATCAAGTACTGACTACCGAGTACCGATCACTACAACTAAAACACTAGATCGCTTAGTCTACGACTACCGATCTCCAACCATTCGCTGCACCATTGATCATCGAGTACCACACATACCAAGTACCTACTTGGTACTATGGAAAAGACCACCGATCACTGATCACCATACACAAATCAGTCAACTACTGACCCATTAGACATGAGTACTCAAGGTACATGAAAATCACAAGAGTTGAAGCACTCATATCAACCATGAATTCTACGAGTACCGATCATGAAGCCTATGGCAACTGATCGCAAATCCTTCATATACCGATCACGAGGTCTAACCTAAGACAACGACAGTAGACTGCAAAGTCTACGAGTATCGAATATCGACCAGTTAAGTCTACGAGTATCGAGTATCGAGCAGTAAAGCCTATGAGTATCGAGTATTGACCAGGTTTGTAGCTACAATCATGGAAAAGTACTGTAGCTATGATCATCGATCGGTACTGTAGCAGATGACCTTACGACCTTCGATCGGTTCACTGTAGCTAAGACCGATTCACTATCACTTATGATCGGTTAAATGTTGCTAACAACCAATCAGTTGAGGTCGTAATCTATGATTACCTGCTATGGTCCAAGTCGGATGTGGTCAAAGTTGGACATGGTCGAAGTCTATCATGGTCAAAGTTTGGCATGGTTGAAGTCTGCCGTTCGTACCTGCCAATCGGACCATCCATCATAAGACCAATCGGACCACCATCCGTGGTCAAAACCAGATGTGGTCATTTTGCCATCCTAAAAACTAAAGCACAGAAGTGCATCGACCAGGACTCTCATGAATGCAAATTCCAATAAAACCAAATGTCAATTATTCATCATCAACACAATGCACGACCATCACATGGTCTAACAGAAAGTATGACCTTCCTTCTTGTGAAAAGGGCACCATATCTTCTTGGTGTTGTCAGTAGAAGCCTTTTCTTTATTCTAGTCGAAATAAGCATTTCGTGGCTCCTTATCTACAGTAGCCAAAACTTCTTCGGAGGATTTACTGGATAGTTTCTTACCCTTATCATTCTTACTCTTGGGCTTGCCAAAAGGCTTATTTTTCTTCTTCTCCTTGTCTTGAGCATCTCAAGGGTCCTTTTTGTTGCCATCAAAGGCTTGATTCCATTCCACTGCCTCAGCATTGGTTGCAAACCAATCTACCATATCAAACAGTTCATTGATAGTAGCTGACGGGTTCAAGGTAATGCCCTCTGTGAACCTATATTACAAACTCCCTGCTTCAAAGCTCAGATAATAGAAGAATTATAAATTGTATTCCTAATCTAGCTAAAGCATATGATGAATTGGCGCAATGCTTCATGCGGTTCTTGACATAGCCGATGCAAGCCGTCTTCTTTTCTAGGGCAGTCATATATGCCCTGGAAGTTGTTGAATAATAGATCACACAGATGCTTCCATGAGTAAATGGATCTAGGTGGATAGTTAAGAAGCCACGAAAGGGCCAATCCCTCGAGCATAGTTGGAACTTAATTTGCCATCTCATACTCTCCTCCTCCAGCTGCTCAGATTGTTGTGGTGTAGATTTGGATGAACACAAGAGGGTTTCCACTCCCATTGAATTTCTCTAGATTTGTTAGTCAGAACTTGTCCGGCCAATATACTGCTCATAAATATGTCAAAAAAGTATGGCACCCTCTAATAGGTTTATAACACCTCCTTTGGGAAAAGAAAGGGTTGTAATCATTCGGCGATCTATTACATCGATACCCGACCGGAGTCATCTCCAACTGGTCACGTGCACCTACCCTTCTGGAGTGAATGTGACCTTAATGTAGCCGGTTTCAAAGGTCCCCCGAGGAAATTGACGGTGCTTCCTTTGTCTCTCTGACCTATTGTTAGGCTGACTGCATGGTTACGTACGTTCTTGCCGCCTAGGATCACTTGGAGTCACCTCCTGTGACCAGAGCTATCGAAAGTGCTAGCGTACAAGGGTGTCATCCTGGCTTGACTGCCAGAACGTAAGACACGATATTTCCTATATCTTATCATAAAGTTGTGGAGGATGGAAGCAATCTCCTGGGCAAAAGTAGGGGCAGAATTGGGCCCCTGGCAAGGTAGATTTTAGCCTAGGGTATGAAAAAATATGTAGTGTATAACCTAGGTATTTTCAGCCTAACCCGGGGTAGTATTACTAGAATTCAGCCCAGTAACCAATAGCCCCATAACGTTTTTTACCGCTGGTGCCCGCCACTGTCTCCGCGCGCTCGGCCCATCCGCCCATGACTTTCGAGTCTTCAATACAGCTCCGCTTCGATGCGGCCCATTTCATGCGCTCGGCGACTCGCAAACCCTAGCTCCACTCCGCAAAAGCAAAAGCGACGCCACGTCGCCGCCCTCATCTCGACTACTCCCGATTGCTCGTCGCCTCGTCCCCCTCCCGGCGCAGCCCCGCCTCCCGGCCAGCGCCACCCGGCTCTCGACCCGCCCCCCTCCCAGCGCCACCCCGCCTCCCGGCCCACCCCCTCTCGGCGCCGCCACGCCTCGGCGCCTCCCAGCCAGCGCCACCCGGCTCCCAACCCGCCCCCTCTCGGCGCCGCCCCGCCTCCCGGCCAGATTGGGTAAAAATATTACATTTTGTATGCTCAGATCGATCACTCTTTTAGTTAGATCAAAGAATTACTTTCAACGCCATGAAGTATGTCCTGAAACCAGAGCTTGAGGTGCTGACTGCAGAGCGAAAGCCGAGCTTTTGGAGAACAGCATCGAGTGGTAGAGGACTTGCATGTATGTTGCCTCCAGCCCATTAATGACACTTCAGAGTTTGCCACTCCCTCTGTTATTTTCTAAATGATGTTTTAACTTCATATGCACATATAAGAAAATGAACAAGAATACCATACCCATATTAATTTGTCTCTTTTGGGGGGAGATATGCCTATGTTTTGCCTCAAAGACGTGGAACATCATTTATAAAAGAACAAGAATCCATCTCTAAAATGTCATTTAGAAAAGAACGGAGGGAGTACTCCTAACGCGGTATTGCTGTTACAAAATTGTAGGCAAGTGAAATTTTCTAACTCATTGACCATCTTGTGTATTATTTATCAGTCAGCTGGTTCAAAAATAGGTACTTATGTTGAGAATGTTATCTTTTCCTTTTTTGGTAGTAGAGGGCAATAGCACACACACGCGCACGCAAATCTCATATCTTTATGTAGCAACAAACACAATCAAATTATCCGGCTGTACTGAAAGTCAAAGCACAACACAACCAACTGTTGTACGTCAAAGTGAAACACTAGTTTTAAAAAGGTTTATGGCTGTGTAATAATTCCACAAGCTCACTTTGAGCGCTACTCTGCATAAGAAGGAAAATTTTCTTATTTTTCTCATAACATTAACTACTTGGGCACACATGAGTTCACAATGCTTGTTTGCCAGTGGGTATTGAAAATTTTGGAAGAAATTCAGTTCATACTGCAGAAAAATTTTGGAAGAAATTCAGTTCATACTGCAGCAAATGAAATGTGCATTGTTATAGAGATGCTAGAAGTGCAAAATCATATTGGAGTTTGTTGAACAGAAGCTAGCCTAGCTACTTGAAATTATGCACTTTGACATATGTAAATAACAAGTGTCTGTTCTTGTATTCTAGCTCTTGAAAAAATATTAGTGTTTTATGCCTTGAAAAAACATCTGAATTTTCGCTATAGAAAACTAGGAGTTATTAGTTAATACAAAATGAAGCAGGTGAAGACATTGTCATCTTATTTTTCAACACAAGCACAATCCTATGAAACACCAGAAATAGGAGCTAGTGGTAAGTTAGCATCTTATAAATGTAAACTTTGTGTTGTTCATATTTATTCATACACCTGTTTCATTTACTCTCATATGTTGTCTTTACATGTTTTGGTTCATGTTCAACTATCAATGAAGAAATGACAGGATAGGATAGAGAGCAAATATTCGTAATTTAGGTACTCAAATTGTATCTCTATTGTGTTACGTTTTTTATGTTTTGATATCATGCTATGTTTTTCTTATTATGCTTTATGTTTACTTGTTTAGTATTGAACTCAAGTTACATATCAGTAATGCAATTAGCAAATTAGTCAATTATGATATACTTTTGTTATATCGTGATATAGGTACAAATTGGTGTTAGTTTTAGATTGTTAAAGTTCAACCCGAGGTGTAGTCAAATCCTGGTTCCGCCACTGGAGACGACGATGGACCAACGGTGGCGCCTGACGGTGAACGAGCGGGACTTCATCGAGCAAGCTAAGCCCTCCAGTCTGACCAACGCATCGACGGCCGCCGCCCCTTCGACTTCCGCTACCTCAACATCGAGTTCAGCAGGTGTCTGCTCAGCTCAACCCCATCCCCGTCCCCATCCACATCCCTTCTTTTCTCGTCGCGCACAATACGAGCTGCTGCAACCACTGCGGCAACCAGTTGATGATCTTGGTGCCGCAGCTTTGCTTCGATGTGCGTGTGTATGTGGTTTGCGCGTGCGTCTAATAAGGTTGCTGTTGGAATCTATAGGGAGGATGGCTCGTCGGAGGTGCAGCTCGGCGATACGCGTGTGATGGGCTACGTGACCGCTCAATTGGTGCAGCCGTACAAGGATAGGCCTAACGAGGGGACGCTAGCCATATTCACCGAGTTCTCACCCATGGCTGATCCCGCCTACGAGCCGGGGCGGCCTGGGGAATCGGCGGTTGAGCTGGGCCGTGTCATCGATCGCGGCCTAAGGTTTCCTAATTGCTGTTTGGTCGTTTCGTCCAAGAGTTTTAAGTGTGAAGCCTAATAAGGTTTTTCGATGTTTCTTAGGGAGAGCCGAGCTGTGGAAATGGAGTCCCTTTGTGTTGTTGCCGGGAAGCATGTCTGGTCTGTGCGTGTCGACCTTCACATTTTGGACAATGGAGGGTATGGGTTACATATTGTCTACGGATGTAATTAATGCGTGAACACTTCCGGTTAGAGTGCTAAACGTGCCAAATGCCATGGTTTTACCTTTGTCTACTTTCCGGAGGCCTGAATGCACGGTTGGAGGGGAAGATGGTCAACAAGTTACAGTACATGACCCTGAGGTAAATATAAAACTTGTAAGGTGTTATATTGTATATTGTCTTGCTGATACATTTCTCAAAGTTAAGCTCGGCTGTAAAACATCGCATTCACTAGTTTGTTGTGTCAGTATAATGTGAAGCAGATAATTTATATGACTCCCGTACCTTCCTGTAATGTGCAAGCACAAACACAACCCCATTGCTAATTTATATGACTCCCGTTGCAGTTTATATGCCCGATTTAGTGCTTTATGAAGTGTGAAACTATGCAGCTTCTGATCACCCTTCTGTTTCAATGATTGGATCGCATTTCATTCTAAGCATCAAGCTATTTTATTCTTTTTTGTTCAGGTTGAGATGTTACGTTCTTGCCGCCTAGGATCACTTGGAGTCACCTCCTGTGACCAGAGCTATCGAAAGTGCTAGCGTACAAGGGTGTCATCCTGGCTTGACTGCCAGAACGTAAGACACGATATTTCCTATATCTTATCATAAAGTTGTGGAGGATGGAAGCAATCTCCTGGGCAAAAGCATTATACCCTAGTACTCCTACTAAATCTTCTAGCGGATTTTCAAGAATATTGTTAGCCAGCTGGAGGGTATGAGCAGTTACTGATTGATTTTGCCTCCATCTAGAATGTCGTGCCTGATATGCAATGCAATCCTCCTTCTGGCGGCCTACAGGTCATCTACATCGTCTTGAGGCATCTCCTAGAGACGTAGAACCAACTCTACCATCTCTTAAACACTGATTAGTCCCAAGATCTTACTCCCTAAGGGTAGCTGGATCAACCGAGAGATCATCTGCTTGAGGGGGTGCCCCTCCAGAACTTTGCGGACCATTGTCCGAGGGATTTCGACTATGACTGGTGTCTGTCGACCTTGTTGATGGTAGCGTCCGTACACATTGTGTTCCTTGTCGGATGGGTTCTACTCTTGACTTGATGAATAGGCAAGAGAGACTGTTTTACAAGAAAATGGAGTCCTTTCCATGAAGGTGATCCCGGGTAATAAGAGTCTCCGGGTGCTATCGCAGCGGATGAAGTCGGATCCTCCGAATGGGCAGTCGGAGGTGAATGATCACCTTTCCTAACGGGCATCCTGGCAAACACAGACGCATCTCCATAGTCACTATAGATAGATATTGACTAGCCCCCGGGATTTGCGAGAGCAACAGGGTTTGTGGTCAAAGACCACTTGTAGTTGGTCGTCGAGTTCCCGCTGCCATCGGCTGGGTGCGTGCCATCGAGGGTTAGGCTTGCGCCCTTGGAACGCGCAGCACTTGGTGGGGACCTGTACGCCCCAGGCTTGCCGCGGCCGCTGCTCTCGGGAGATTTTGGTTTCTCCTTAGAATGCAGGGGCACAGGAAGCGACAAGTAGGGGTGGAAAACGGTAACGGATAATTCGTTTTATCCGATATTCGTATTCGAGAAAACGTGAATATGGTAAGCAAAAATCCGTATTCGAAAATGTTCGTATTCGTATTCGACAATATTCGTATCCGTATTTGAAAATATTCGTATTCGCATTCGTATTCGAGAACATTCGTATTCGTATTCGTATTCGAGAATATTCGTATTCGTATTCGTATTCGAGAACATTCGTATTCGTATTACCGGGCGTCCGGGCCCATGGCGCAATGGCACAGACGTCAGGCGCGCCGCGCACAGCCATTGCCGCATTGGCGATTCCGATTTGGCGGGCACTAAAGGCGCCAAGGCGGGAGTGCGGGAGTCACGCGCGCGGGAGTGGGACGGCGGGAGTCTCGCGCGGCGCGGGACGGCGGGAGTCGCGGCTCACTTCAACTGCAAGACTCACATATACACTTCAGCAGGTGTCGTCCCTTCAATGAGGCTCCTGAATACATTTCAGGAAATGCATGCTCCATATACACAGGTTCTGCTTGGCCTCTTTCTTCTAATTTAATATTGTGATGTACACACACACCTCCTATTTTTCCATCAGTTTCTTAGGATGCACCTTTGCTGACAGAAGATATGCATGAAGAAAGACTCCATGCAGCTGAAGCTTTTGGCAATGCTGTTGTAAGTTCTTGAACTCACAGTTACCATGCCTTAAGTGGCCAAATCTTTTTTTGTTTGGTAGGTTTCTTGTGAACCTACTATAAGCTTATGTAAATGGGATAGACCGATAGACACATATACTCATTCTATTGTATTCAATTTGTTTGTTATTTTTCATCTATTTTTGTTCTGGTATGTGGTGAACTACATTGTACATATCAGTTAGCCTAATTAAATCACCTCAAAATTAGTGCAAAATATTATATCATTCCTCTGTTACTGCAGGGTCTATCTGGTCAATTGGAAAGGGATATATTATCTTCCGGTAAGTTTTTTTAAATGGCCATGCCATATTTTATCCATCACTTAACTAATTATTACTTCTATCTTGAAGAAGTTTCTTTTACTTACTGTGCTGTATAAACACTAAACAATAAGCTGTGCTTCTTTGGAAGACGTCCTCCTAGTTTTCTATTTGATCCCTCTTATTGTTGAATTTCTTCACCTGTTACTAATTAGGAAGCTCTTCTCCATGCTTAGATATGTCTGCTTTTAAAGCCGCAAACCCAGATGCTGTCTTTGAAGATTTTATTCGGTGGCATTCACCTGATGACTGGGTGAGTGAGGACAAAGCTGATGGTAATTCAGGTTGGCCACCCAAAGGAAAGCTTTCTCAGCGTATATCTGAACATGGGAATATGTGGCGCAAAATCTGGAATGATGCTCCAGTTTTGTTTATGTATGGTTTCTTTTTTTCCTCTTCCAGCTTGACAAGGTGATTGAAGCAGAAAAGGAAGCTGCACGGCAGTTGGTTACTTGGTTCAACAAAGGAAGAGGGACAGAGCTTTGCTTGCACTGAAGAAGAAGAAAGCCCAGGAAGAGCTGCTGAAACAAGTTGACACATGGCAAATGAATGAACTGGTAACACCTTTATGAGATTTTTGGAGACCTCAACTTTAGTCTGGAATAGCATCGTTTATCCATATCTATCTTAACACTGCCAAACTAGTTATTATCTAGTGTCTATGATTTTCCTCTCATTGGCATACAAATGCTCTACATCTATTTAGTTTTTAATGTCATTGTAGGAGCTAATAGGGTATCGTGTTCCCTCAAGGTATCAAAATTAAATGGCACTCTCAGTTAAATATTGTTAGGACATTGAACTCATTTGTCCTTTATAACATGTTATATTTCTTGTTTGAACACATGGGCTGTTGTCTTGGATATGTACATCTCTTGTTAGGACTGTCTTCTTGGGGGCATATGTGCTAAAAAGTTAGCAATTGATGTTTCTAGGTCGTAGAGGATATGAACTTGATTTATTAATATTTGTGATGATTATTTGTTGATGAAATTTCAAATATCAAATTTTGAATTTAAAACTGCTAATCGGAAAAACCGGTCGATTACGACATTCATATGAGGATATTCGTATTCGACCGAATTAAGCATATATCCGATTCGAATTCGTATTCGTTACGACATTCGATTCGTATTCGTATTCGAGAATGTTCGAATTCGTATCCGTATCCGTTTTAAAAACATAAATCCGTATTCGTATTTGAGACTATTCGACCGTATCCGATCCGTTTCCACCCCTAGCGACAAGTCTTCTTCCATGCTATTGAAGGCCTAACTCTTAGAGCAACTCCAGCAGTAGCCCTCAAAACAGAGCCTCTACTTTTCATTTGAGGGCTTCCCCTACTTTTGAGGACCCAGTTTTTTTGCATCTACTCCAACAGCACCCCCCAAATTTAAGCCCTCAAATCCATTCCACTACAACTGACACATGGGACCCACTCCTCATTCTCTCCCTCACCCCCGCCGTCTCCACTCTCCAGGCATCCCCACCTCCTCTTCTCCCCTTGCCCCTCACCTCTCCGTCTCCGCCTCGCACCTCCGCCGCCTCGCTTCCCCTCCTCCTCCTCCTCACATCCGGCCGCGGCGCCCTCCTCTCCTCGGTTCGGCGCGCCCTGCATCTCCCCGCGCCACCAAGCACTAGATCCGCCGGCGCGTCATCGCGCACACCGCCTCTACTCTTCACGGCCGGTCGCCTCGGCTTCATCAACATCGACGCCGACTCCTTCTACATCGCCCCTGCGCCATCACCGCCGTCCTCCCGCTGGGCACCACTCCATCTTCTCCACCGACGGGGAGCCACGGAGGTCCCTCATCGGGAGTCGCGTAGGCACGTCGGGTGAGATGCGTCGGGAGCCGGGGAAGAGGAGCCGCCGAGGAGGGTGGTGGCGGCACGGGAGGAATCGCCGGGGAGCGTGGGGGATCTGGCGGCGGCGGAGCGCAGGGGATCTGGCGGCGGAGGGAGCGCGGGGGATCTGGCGGCGGTGGGGTATTTTGGCCGAGCAGGACGGGCGGGACGGGGGATCTAGCGGCGGCGGTGGCGGGGGATTGGAGGCGGCGGGGGAATGGAGGCGAGCGGGGTGGCGGGGATTGGAGGTGGCGGGGGACGTTTCAGTCGTGCGGGAAAAAAACGAGCAGAGCTGAAAAATGAGAGCCAGAGTAGGGGGCCCTAGGAATGAGGGGTGGGAGGGTGATTTGAGGGCCTCCTCAAATTTGAGGGCTCTAGTAGGGACTCTGCTGGAGCTCGTTTTTTGACTCAAGCCCTCAAATTTGAGTTTTGAGGGCTCAAGTAGGGGCCCTGCTGCTCCTTAGAATGCATGGGCACAGGAAGCGACAAGTCTTCTTCCATGTTATTGAAGGCCTAACTCTTAGGGATGTTGGGCTGTCGTTTGAGTACAGGATGGCCTCTAATGGCACATCGAACAAGTCAGGGTAGGCATCCATGTCGAGGCCAGTGTAGCCTATTTGATCAAACTAGTTTTTCTTATCCCAAAAGTCGGCCATAGGCGTATGATCTTCTAGGGATTCTGAAACATATAGTGTCTTCTCCTTGAACAATGCCAACTATCAGTGATTTAATCGTCGATCTTATAAAGTAAAGGAGTAGGAACGGACCCACAAGGTATACCGGATAGGCCACGGCATACCTGGACCAGCCGAACTCAATAACGGGCTACCGTCATCAGTCAATCCAGTCCTGACTGTTCGCGTGCCGGCTGCCGCACGCGTCGCCTCCATCCAATTTATTTGTGTAAGCAGTTCGTACATTTTGTACTTCTTCTATTGATGAGCAACCGCAACGAGACTCATCAGCAACCCGTTGCAGCTGTGGGCCGCAGCCTGCCTCCCGAGCGACGGCCGCGCCGTCTCCGTTGCCGTCGTACACGTCATCCCCCCTCTCTCCTTCGTCCCCTCCCCAAGTAAGCCCGCTAATTTCCTTTTTTCCTCCTTGGTTGGTTGATTTGGCGCGAGTTGCCGCAAGCTGACGCGGTTTGCGTGTGGATGGATGGTGGCGGCGGCGAAGCGGGGGAGCTGGTGCCGGTGGCGCGGGTGGGGCGGGAGGCGATGGAGGCGTACACCCGGGACCGGCATGCGCGCGCGCAGGAGGCGCTGCTCCCCTTCCGCCGCCTCTGCGGCCGCGCCAATGCGACTGTGAGTGCGCAAGAGAATCCAAAATAAGCCCGCATTTTTACCACTGCACTTGCACGCTTTCGATCCGATTGGAATCGGATTGCTTCGCGCAGGTGGAGACGGTGGTGGTGGAGGGAGACGGCGTGGCGGAGGCGCTGCTGAGGTACGCGGAGGAGTCCGGCGTACGGAGCCTGGTGCTTTGCTCAGCCTCCTTCCGGTGGTTCCGATTTCCGAAGGTGCTTTTTTTTCCTTCTCTTTTTTGGTTCTCGTCCTTTCTAGCATTGAATCAGTGAACCTGACTGGGGTTAAGGTATTGTCACTGTGCTGTTAAAAGGCAAGAAAGAGAAAAGGTGTGTTTTTTTTCTATTAATTTAGACTTTTTGGTTGAGGATAGATATGAAAGATGCACGGAGCAACGCCTTTAATCACATGTGTATTTTTTTTGGTGAGATTGGTAGATCTCATGTCATATTTCTTCTGGTATGGATGTACTGCATGTACTATACATGGTGTGTGCTACATTATATATGGTTGACAATTTGATAAGCAGCCGTTTTCTGCTTATACATTTCGGATGGTTGACAAAAGCGTTTCGCCGTGTTGTTGTTGATGATTGCATTACAGATGTTCTTTTTGTCAGTCAAACTAGGCTTTTCACGCAAAGTTTTCAGACTGAAAAAAACAATGTAGATAGGATTTGTCAACCATCGGCTCCTGTAAAATTATCTTAAAAGAATTAGTAGATGTTGGTCGGTGATTTATTTGTTGTAGGTGTACTGAAATGTCAGTTGGAAATTGCACGGTCAGATGGTTTCTATTTGTATACTAGAGCCTGATCCCTGATGCAAAATTCCAACTTAAAACCTCAACAGTACTTCTCTTTTTGTTGAAATGGTGGGGCAACTTCAATTTTATTGCTTGTAGTACTCTTTCTTGGTAGTTTCCTTTTTGGTAAACTAGCATATTTACCCGTGCAACTGCATGACTAGATACTATGATACAGTTGTCTTTGATATACAACTCTACTTCTTATAATTGGAATACAATTGTATTTGTTATATAACTCCTTTTTGGTGCGGCATACCCTTTGGTAAAATCCTAGGTCTGCCGCTGATTACAAATGCTAATAAGCAAACAAAATTAACAGTACCAGGCAAGATTTCGAGGGAACTTGATGAAACTCCTTTAGAGTATGGATCCCTACATTGCAAAAATTAGGACTGGTTGGCAAAACTTGTGTCGATCAAATATTTAACGCTAGGATTTAGAAAACAAATACAACGTTCCAATAACTACCAATTTGATGGGCCACCAATGAATGTGGATGTTTGTTTGTGTTTAACAATTCGGTCCCTAGTCAAGGATGAATTTCTTTTTATATTTAGATGATCCTCATCACATTTGCTTATCTGCTGAACATCGCTTGATGTCTTTGTAGTTTCGGTTTCCAATGCACCATGTGTGCTCTCCTTCATAGTTACATCAGGAACGTTACTATTTTTTAGGCACTGAGGCAGGCAAACGCTTTATTTTCTGGAATGGCCTTGCATTGGTGTACATCTCAACCTGAACAAAAAAGAATAAAATAGCTTCATGCTTAGGATGAAATGCGATCCAATCATCGAAACAGAAGGGTGATCTGAAGCTCTATAGTTTCACACTTCATAAAGCACTAAATCGGGCATATAAACTGCAATGCCATAGCAGTGATGCTGCTGACTCACCTTGTTCTTTATTTTGCTTGTTATATCAGCAGCCTTAACTGAAGCAATTCTTAAACATTGCATGATAACACTTGACATGACACCCTCTCCACCAGCTTTCTGAATGGCACAGATATCACCATTTGAGTTAATTGTAGCAGCATTCTTCCTCCCATAACAGCTTCTTCCTTGTATGTTGGATCGATAACCTACACACAAAAAATTTAGTCAAACAATGTAGTATGATAAGAACAAAACATGACGGCCGATAATAATAGGCCCTCTCATCTTTAGAAATATTGGAACATACCATGATGTTACCCTCATCAAAATATGCAAACACTACTACAAAAAGGGTCATCACAGACTGTTCGGAACTGTCATCACAGACGGTTTTCTGAACTGTCTGTATTTATGTGTCAATTATAATTGGAGGTTATTGCAAACGGTTTGTAAGCTGTCTATGATAAAAACAATACAGACGGTTTGTAACTAGAACCGTCTGTGAAGAAAATTATTAAAGACGGTTTGAACCAAAAACCGTCTGTGATACTCACACATCACAAACAATTCTAGTTACCAACTGTCTGTGATTGGGGAGTATCACAGACAGTTGGTATATAGAATCGTCCGTGATAGTCCTTCCTAGACGGTTTATAGCACAAACCGTCTGTGATAGTTTATTCTATACCTAAATTTTTTTCTTCTGTTTTTTGGCTAACCTCATGAAATAATGTTACATATGCCCTTTGAAAACAAGTATGCCCTTTGAAAACAAGCAAATATAGTGGCAAACACAATAGAACATTCTATTTTCCATTAAGATTAGAATCCACCATTACAGCACAATAAGATAACAAATATAACTCTTTAACACAGCAAGAATATATAAGAAGCAGAGATCCTAGCAGACAGTAGAAGCTGAATGCAGCGCGCGATGTCCTTGACGCCTGCTATCAAGGAAGAGAGGGGAGGGCATTGGATGCCGGCCGGATATCACCAGCAATGGAGAGGCGGCGGTAGCGTCACCTTTGTGTCTTGACAGTGAGATTGCATAAGACACTTTTACAACACTTACGACAAGAGTGTATTGTGCAGTCGACCGTGGAGTCACAACGAAGGCGCTAACTCACGGCAGTAGTCGGCGTCATTGAGGAATAAGCTAGGAGTGGATGAACTAGCTAGGAGCAGCAGTGCGGTGGAGGGGAGGATGCAGAAAGCTAGTGGATGAACTCACACGTGACTGCCGGTGGAAAGGGAGAGAGGGAGTAATTAATAAGGGCCAAGTAGTGGGAGGAACCGGTGCCTGCCATTCGATGTGAAGAGAATGGATGGGTGAGATCAAAATCCTAGGGGATACGCCAGATCGGTGGCGTGTCATTATCTAAGACAGTTTGTTATACGAATCGTCTGTGATAATGCACATATTAGAGACAGTTTGTTATACGAACCGCCTGTGATAAGTCACATATCAGAGACGGATTGTTATACGAACCATCTATGATATTAATATCAGAGACAATTTGGTATATGAACCGTCTGTGATAACGCTTAAATATGCACGCCCTAATCCAGCTCTTCTAAACTATCCTCTCCCTCATCTTCTTCACCATATTTCTTAATAATGGTATCTAATATTCTTTTGATCTCCTTCCTCATGTATCCATCATGAGTTGTTCGACCGCAGCCTTACACAGGCGGCCAACAATTCTCCTCTACTCACACCCTGCTCTCCTTCCTCGACTTGCTTCCATTCGTCAGCTGAACCTCATCATCCACCATTGGTGGTGTCTTGTTGCCGCTCAAGAAAGGGAAACCGCCCTCAGCCTCGTTCTTCTTTGTAAAGTGTACAAAACGGAAGAAGCTCTTACGGTAGTGAAGAGACACATAGATAATATTGCCGATCAAGCAGAAGCAGCCAATTCTAAGAAAGCTTATCATGGCATCCTCTTTGAGATTATGGGCCATGCTAATGATTTCCCAGGCTAGAGGAGGAAGTGGAGAGGGCAATGATAGTTTTCATGGCATTTGAGAACTCAGCGGCTAATCCTCTAACTCCAAAAGTTGAAGAAGCACATGAAGCCCAAAAGAATAAGATCTAGAAATCTCTTTTTTTGGGACATTTGTAATACATTTACCTTGAATTTGTCTTTCATCTCAGTAGTTTCTATAGTTCATATGACAAAGGACAAAACACAAATGGTTGTAAATAAAAACCATTTGTGATAGTTTCATAGACAGTTCTAATTAAAAACCGTCTGTGATAGTTTCAGAGATGGTTTTAGCCATGAACCGTCTGTAATAATTGAAGCATAGATGGCTCCACATGAACCGTCTATGGTGAGGCGTCCAGTATAGCTTGTTTTATAGTAGTAAATGGTTACAGCTATGGGGAGATGATGAATCGTTAGAGGTAGTGGATTCCTAACCTGTAATATTCATCAAAAAATAAAATGTAAGATCATTTTCGTGTTAGCGTCAACAAAGGGTCCAGCATGTGAGAGTCAACAATGGGGGTTGTGTTTGTGCTTGCACATTACAGGACGGTACGAGAGTCATATAAATTAGCTGCTTCACATTATACTAACACAACAAACTAGTGAATGTGATGTTTTACAGCCGAGCTTGAACTATGAGAAATGTATCAGCAAGACAATGTACAATATAACACCTTACAAGATTTATACTTACCACAGGGCCATCTACTGCAACTTGTTGACCATATTCCCCTCCAACCGTGCATTTAGGCCTCCGGAAAGTAGATAAAGCAGCCAATGCAGCAATGTTAGCTACATCAATGAGATTCCTGAAGGGTAAAACCATGGCATTTGGCACGTTTAGCACTCTAACCGGAAGTGTTCACGCATTAATTACATCCGTAGACATGCACAGACCATACATGCTTCCCGGCAACAACACAAAGGGACTCCATATCCACAGTTCGGCTCTCCCTAAGAAACATCGAAAAACCTGATTAGGCTTTCACACTTAACACTCTTGGATGGAACGACCAAACAGCAATTAGGAGACCTTAGGCCCAGCTCAACTGCCGATTCCAACATCAACCTCATTATATGCACGCGCAAACCACATACACATGCACATCGAAGCAAAGCCGTGGCACCAAGATCATCAACTGGTCACTACAGTGGTTGCAGCAGCTCGTGTCGTGCACGACGAGAGAAGAAGGGATGGTGATGGGGATGGGGTTGAGCTGAGGAGGCATCTGCCGAACTCAGTAGTGAAAATCGAAGGGGTGACGGTCGTCAACGCATTGGTCGGACTAGAGGGCATACTCGATGAAGTCCCACTCGTTCACCATCGGGTGCCACCGCTGGTCCCCGCCGCTGTCTCCTCCGCCTCCCCGTCACTGTGTATACTAGTCCTCCGCCGTCTCCCCTCCGTTGACAACTCCGCTAGCCTCACGTCTCCACTCCCCTCCACTCGACTGATCTACGGCAAAGATCAGAGGTAGGAGAGCTGGCCAGGGGTGGTGAGCAGAGGAGGGTGACGGTAGAGGGGAGAAGTGAGGGGCCAAGTCGCCAAGATCTGCGGGGGAGGCGGCAGCAGGGAGGAGTGAGATCTGTGGGAGAGGCGGCAAAGGAGAGATGGAGGTGGAATAGGGTTAGATTTATATAGGATTTGATGACTCGATCTAGGACGCTGGATATCCATCGGATTGTAGGATTTGATGGCTCGATGTGGAATGTTGGATCATCATCGGACGGTATAAAATCTGACTAATTCTTTTGAACATTGATTATAGGATTTGATAGCTTAATCTAGGACATCGGATCTCCATCGGACGGTCTAAAATCTAACTAGTTTTCATGTAAACATCAAATATATATGCACGCTTGCTTATCTTTGGCCTGTTGTCCTCATTTTTAATTCGGCCACTTAGGCTCCCTAGGTACTAGGCCCCACCTCACCGCCCGTCTAGCACCCAACACCTTCTTGAACATTAGGTTTGCTACTGTAGGGTGTGATGTGAGAGCTGATTTGCCTAGCAGCAAGCCAAAAACAACAAAAACGCAATTTGACTCCCGGGTTTGAGCGGCTTGTGTTGGTTTGTTAGTTGGGCTAGGTTGGCCTTTCATTGATGCTACTGGTTAGCTGGGCTGGTCCAAACTGGCCAGTTCGTCCATAGGGAAGAAGTAAGGAAGTTGGTAGGCGGGGGAAGTTGGGCGCTGTAGCATGCGATGTCCATAGCAAGGAGCCCGTGGGCCCTGTGGTGGTTGTGGAGAGGAGCTCATGGGCACTGGTGAGGCGGTGGTGGTAGTAGAGAACTCAGCAGCCATACTGTCAGCTAATGGGTTAAAACCCAACCCAATCCATATGAGACAAGGCCAACTTTCTAGCCTAGCCCAACCCACAAAAGATTTTTTACAACCCCACCCAACCCAGACCACCTTCCACTTAAACCCAAGCCAGCCCAACCCAAACCACCGGATACTTAAGCCCAACCCAACCTGAACATATGGGTTCAACCCACTTCCTAGCCCATTTACCAACTTATCACTTATTCATGGGATAAAGCCACAACCGCTACAATAGAGATGGATAATTGGATGGTTTTTCCTGCCTTTGCTGGTTTGCCAACCGGATTTCGCCTTTTAGGACGTGGTCATTGGGATCTAGGGTTGCTATTGGGTAGGGTATGGGTAATCAAAATCTATACCCAATTTTATCCATACCCATCTGAAGTAATATTACCCATATTGAAATGAAAAATGGTATACCCAACGGGTTTGGTTAACCCAGTGGGTAAAGGAGAAGGAAAGAGAGACATTAAGTCAAAGAGGCTTATGAAGGTGGATTTCGTAACACTTCGGTATTTGGAATTTCAACCTCACGTTTACGCCACAAAAGTTTCTTAAAATCAATTGAAATTTATTGGAGATGATTATGTGTGTAGGGGGCTAATCTACGCAAATTGGCAGGGCTAGGCGCACACGTGAGCCCCACATGCTTTTATAGGAAGCTTTTGTAAAACTTTAGGATTTGGAATTTCAACTTCATGTTCATACCACAAAAGTTTCTCGAAATCAATTGAAATTTATTGGAGATGATTCTATATGTAGGAGAGCTACTCCATGCAAATTAGTAGGGCTAGGCGCACACATGGGCCTATATGTTTTCATAGGAAGCTTTTGTAAAATTTCGATGTTTGAAATTTCAACCTCACGTTCAGGCCATAAAAGTTTTACGAAATTGATAGAAATTTATTGTAAATGATTCTATGTGTAGGGGAGCTACTCTATACAAATTGGCAGAGCTAGGCGCACATGTGGGCCCCATATGCTTTTATATGAAGCTTTCGTAAAACTTCGGTGCTTGAAATTGCAACCTCGCATTCAAATGATAAAAGTTTTTCGAAATCAATTAAAATTTATTCGAGATGATTCTGTGTGTAGAGGAGCTACTCTATGCAAATTTGTAGGACTAGACACACGCGTAGGTCCCACATGCTTTTATCCTGTTAAACAGTAGGTGCGGTTGTACTTGCCACTACATGGCGATAGTACCGCAAAATCCTTTTTTTTATTTCAGCCCAAACGGTCATCCTGTTTGGTTGCGACTATAAATACCTCCCCACCAGCAACAAGGGCTCTCTTCTTGAGTTCAATGAATATCCTTGAGCTCTTTGTGGAGTCTCTACTACTTATTTGCTCATATTTTACATTTTGAGGTAGTTGAGAACATTCAAGTGCATTGCATCATGAGTTGATCTTTGTGGCACTTGATAATCTTCAAGCAAGCACTGTGGTTCATTACTCTTGGTGGTTGCAGACATCTAGATGACTTAGAGAAGTTGTGTGGTGATCTCTTCAAAAGAAGATTGTGAAGAGACCCGACACCATTTGTGAGTGGTGTGGTGCTCGCCATCTTCGGAGTGGAGGAAGAGTAACCCTAGTAGATTTTAGGTCTTTAGGCTCAATTCATGGAGCCGGTCCAATCCATTTGGGCTTAACTCGACGCTGACTTGGGAAAGCAAGCAAGTCTTCGATATCATGGAAAAAACATCGCGTGTCTCCTTGTGGTTTACTTTCTTGTCTTTACTTTCTGTATTTATATTTCTATTACTTATATTGAATTAAATTATGTAGCTAGAAGTATATCTAGTATTAACATTGCTTGTAGTGTCTTAGTGAATCCTAGAAAATTTAAGCTTTAATTGTGCAAAAGGTTTTTGATTAAGCTCATACTTGCTAAAAATTATGAATTCGCCAAAACATTTCAAAAAACCTTATGTTCACCCTCTCTAGTCGGTTACTCTTAATCCTACAGGCAAAGCAAAACAAGTTGCTCACACTTGCTGACACCGATTTTGTCATCAAACTTAAAACACATGAATAAATAAATTAAAAAATATAATAATGATAAATAATAATCGTTGATTAATAAATTATGTTGACGACTAAAATCCGTTACAATATATACCTCTTCCAGAACAACCGGTTTAAAGAGATATGGGAGATAAGGAAGAGACCTCAAAAGATACACATGGTCAATGGCCATGACCACGGCGGTTGACCCTCCGGATGATTCATTGTAGCTGTGATTGTTCACTGTAGCTCCAACTGATTGGTGGTCTTATGTAGATATCTGACAAAAAAATTGACTGCACTGTTGAAATTCTAAGCGATACTTCTCGGGGCTCGAACGTCGTTTGATGCTCCATGCTGCTCGAACACTGTCCGATCGTACTCAGACGCGATTAAAACCACTTAGAGCTGACCAAAATCACTCAAAAATGAAACCTTTGTAGGATCAAAGATAGCAATCAGAGTGGGGTAAATGATTGTCACTGTTTTTTTGTACCTGAAAATAAATATCAAACCAACCAAAAAACAATCTAACTTACAGAGGTAGAATTCGACCGCAAGACGCTCCGCTTGATGCTGACTTGACTGTGCACACGCTCGATGAAGGTTATAACCACTCAGCATTGCTCTAGGACCGATTTGTACGTAGTCGAAGCCTTTTGCCGCTTGACCGCTCGATCTATTGCTCTGTTTCTCCTGGCAACGAATCAAAACCTTCGCACGTGGTTGTATGCTTTAGCTCAATTGCAATCACCAGCAATCTTCAACAAAACACGAACCAGATTGATTCAAGATAATCTTTTTTTGCTGGATTTTGGTAGATTTACAAAGTGCCCTCACGAGCACCACGAAAAGCCTTCTCGACGAAAGCACTCACAAAACCCACACATTAGCCCTTAGCGACTTCCTGTTTTCATAAACTAACATTCAAACCGTGTCCGCTTCAAACACGAACACAACACTATCTCTTCCGAAAATGAAGGGACCCGAAACCCTTCTGAACACGGGTTTTAACCAAACTTTACCTCTTCCATGTTATGGACTCCATCCACAACTCCTAACTAACACGTCACGAAGCCTCTAAGAATACACCCCCCGTGGCTCCATCTCGCATCATCACCTTCCGTGTCGAAGCCTCCAGGACTGCATCGCCTGTGGCTTCTTCACGCATCACCACCTTTGATCTCCATGTGCTCTAACGTTAGCTTGACTACCTCGCGTGACATCCTCAACCTTTTGGACCTTACATCTCCCCATCCTAGTTCCAGTCCTCCTTGTTACCGACTGTGATCGTCTCCACGCTCACCTGCACATGCAACAACCAAAGAAACATTTTATCAGCACAAGTTCTTCCCAACTTGACCACATCAGCACATAGTATAAATATAACCTCAACCAACCATCAACACCAACTAGGTAATCTACGACCTCAAATCTCATCGCTATCTAGAATCAGCCTTAGATCACTTAATACAACTGTTATCTCAACGAGTACATGAAAACAACAAGTACTTAAAAATTACCATCACTCCGCTCAAAACACTTAGGAATAATAGGCATTGCTACCGACCAGAACAACCGAGTACCTACTACCGAGTATTGATCGCTATGACTAAGACACTCAATCGCCAAGTCTACAACTACCAATCATCAACCAATCAATGCACCATCGATCACCAAGTACTGAGTGTCACCGACAACCGTTACGACCAGATCAGTCAACCACTAACCCAACACGAGTACTCGAGGTACTCGGAGATTACAAGAATTAAAGTACTCATCCCGACCATGAAGTCTACGAGTACCGACTGTGAAACCTACGGCAACAATCCGCGAAGTCTACGACTATGACAGCACACTGCGAAGTCTATGACTTCGACTATGAAGTCTACGACTACAGAAAAGCATTGTACTAGTGACCATCAAAAAGGTACTGTAGCTATGACCGGATGTTCCCGACTACTCAGTGCTCAAAAACTTCGACCGCACCACTCGAATCCTTGGCAATACTACTCAGCGCTTTGATACCACTCGAACGTCGTTCGATCCTGCAAAGCTACTCGGATACCGTAAGACACTTCTATGGCACACAAACGCTATCTGATGCTCCCATGCCATTCAAACATCGTTCGATATCTAGTGCCACTCGAACGCTGTCTGATACTCCCATGCCACTCGGACACTATCCGATACTAATATGGCACTTGAACACCGTTCGATGCTCCGATGCCACTCGAACATCGTCCGATACTCTGCATAGCTCGAAGCCTTCCAATGCCACTCAGACATCATCCGATACTCTGATGGCACTCAAACACCACCCGATACTCCAATGGTACTCGAACACCGCCTTATACTTTGATGCTAATTGAACGTCATCCGATACGTTGATGCTACTCGAACGCCGTCCGATACCACTCGAGCCTGATCGAAACCACTCGGAGCTAATCAAAACCTCTTGACCTAATCAAAACCACTCGGAGCCGATCAAAACCACTCAGACTGGACCAAAACCACTCGAACTCGAAACCTTCAACTACGATCGACCGAAACATTCACAAACGCAAATTCCAAAGCAATCCAAATGTCAATTATTCATCATCACTAATCCACGACCATCCATATGGTCTAACAATGTCCCCCTTGATGAATACATTGATAACACCTCAAAAACTCTTGAATGAGAGAATTTGCGAAGGCAAAGAAACCAAAAGCCGCAGACCACAGCGAGAAGAACTAGTAGTGAGCATAGGCCACAGAAACCTCGTAGAAAGCTTAGAGGACTCAAAACACTCCCCCTTAGACCACATAGAAAGCTCAAAAACTCCCCCTCAATACTAGAGGACAAGGTTTTCAATTTTTCCAAACTCTTAGAAAAATTTCCAATTTCTCCCCCTTTGACAATGAAATCATTAAGGGCTCTAAAGAGAATAATTCTAAAAAGGAGCAAGGAGAGTAAACATCTAGAAGCTTTGAAGATTATCCAAGTCAAACATCTAGAAGCTTTAAAGGTTATCCAAATCACTTTTCATTGAGTTAAGAATGTATCCAAGTCATCTTTTGAGTAGAACTCCCTAGATCATATAAAGTCATATACCATATAGCAAGTCAAAACAAGTCATTAGCATGATTTAAGCTAGTTAGATTAATGACAACCATTATGACCATGACCAAATTGATCTATAAAGAGCACAAACACTACAACAAAATGGTCTCATACAGACGTTTTTCTTTAGTTGTCTTTTTGAGTGTCTGTACGTTAAGAATTACGTAGCATATAAAGATGGTTTCTTGAGATGTTTTTTTAGTGTTTTGAATGTCTTTCACTACCAACGCTCTCTACGTTCTTTGACACAGTCCATGCGGAGATGCTCCTAGGTTGTTGTTGAGTCATTTTGTAAAGTGTCCTAGGAGCGTCTCCCCATGGAACGTTTCAAAGACCTAGAGATGCATTAGTAGTGAAAGACACTCAAAAACACTAAACAAACATATCAAGAAGCGTCTTTATATGCTACATAAAGACACTCAAAAAGCATCTAAACAAAAATTTTGTTGTAGTGAAAGGAATCACACTGAAAAGAGTAAGCCTAAAAGTGAATCAACATTTAAATCTAGCTGAACTAGCAGTCTCAAAAGGCAACCTATTGAACTACACTCAAATCTTTTAGGCATGTAGCATGCTTGTAGCGTACTTTTTTTCATAATGCTATCTTTGTAGCAATTTTTTTGAATGATGGCATGCTGAAGCATACTTCTTTTCATTCAAGCATGTTTTGTGCTTTTGTTTTGTTTGACTATAGCATACTTGAAGTATACATCTTTTCAATCTTTTTTTTCTCATTTTTTTATCATAACATGCCAACTTGAGTGATGTGACGCACCCGGACGCCTGGGACGACTCGGGACGCCTCTTGCGCCCTGCATGGTCATGATCTTCCCCCTTTACTGCACGATCACTCGCCTAAGTGAAAATCAAGTTTGATAACCAACACTAATGACACTCCAATGTCATGGCACATAAATTTTATAACTGTGGCTACAACCACAATTCAATATCTCATTAAGTTAAATTAATTCATTGATCACTTGTGATGATGAACCCAATGTGACTTCTAAACATATTAAATGTACAACACATGTGATAACTAGTATTGCATTACTACATAATTTTTCATCCTATGGTGACAATGAAATCATGGCATTCAAATTATCAAGTGAGGGATTAATCAAGTTGGACAATATTTACCAGGTACAAGGGTTTGTAATAAAATAGCAATGCAAGATAATTTAAAACAAAATAGCTAAATAAGTAGATTTGAAAACTAAGTTCAACATGATCAAAGGACATAACTTTCCTTGGCTGTGCTCAGTTAGTGGCTCTTGATCTTCTGGTTGTGCTTCTGCTCCTTCGAAGATGTGATATAACGAGAGAGAGAAAGCAAAATGAGGCACAAATAAAATCAAAACAAAATTTAAATGAACTCTAAAAACTATAAAATTAGAACTAAAAGATAGAGCTCAATTTTAGATGAATTTAGGAAAAAAATCAGCTCAATCGGAGCTAGGACAGAGAACGGGCTCTTGGAAAATTTGAACCTAAAGAAAATACTAGAAAATAGAAAGTTCTACTGTATTGTAGACTCGGTTTATGGAATAGCATGTCTACTTTGGACTCGGCTCATGGAACAGTGTATAGGCGACTCGACTGATGACATGGCAGCTAACCGGACAAATAGGGCTGACATGGCACCGGCATGTGGCACTAGGGCTAAAGTGGCTAAGTGACGTGGCATGACACATGGCCAACATGTGGCAGCTGACGTGGCACTAACACATGGCATGGGGAATGGCTTGGGTACTTATGTGGTGACACATAAACTTTGGGGCTGAGGTGGCAGCTAATGTCAGCTAGGGCTGACTCGGTTGGGATGATGACGATCGAACGATCGAGGGATGATGACGATCAGACTAGTCTAAAAGGGACAACGCGTTGCATATGTTGATTGGCGGATGGGCACGGCGACGTTCGAAGGGTGATGATGATCTGATGGTCTGACAACGATCGGATGACTGGGGACGATCGGACTAGCTGAAAGGGATGACACGTGGCATGCTATGGTTGGTGGGCGGCAACGAAACGTTGGTAGCTTTTCGGTGGGTGAGGGCGCGACGGCGGACTGATGGCAGTGGGACGGCAGTGCTCCCCGGCGGTAGGATGGTTGGCGGAGCGGCAATGTTAGCTTTGGCTACTCAAGCTCGTCGATGTGGACGGTGCACTCGAACACTGGCGATGGCGGAGCTCGATAACGACGACAGTGATGGCGGAGCTTAGCGAATGGCGGCGATGGCGGCTACAACTATGGGGTTGCAAAAATGAGGGGTGGAATGTTTATAAAGGCACGGATACTGATAATACGGCTCGAGCATGGCACGGACATTGAGATGAATATGGCGGCAGAGTCCTGCTCGAAGACGATGATGAACAATACTCTTACCCTTGGATGGACAACACGTGGCTCAGGAAGGAATCAGACGGCTAATGCAAACGGCACAGATGAATAGTAGCCGGCCTGGCCAATGGCTAACGCATGGCATTGAGAAGATCGAACGGCCGAGCAAGCCGACCGATCGGATGGTCCGAATGGCACGGGAGAACACCGGATTGGTCCAAACGGCACGGGAGAAAGAAGGTAGGCTGGATGCTGGACACGCGGCAAGCTGGAGATCAGGATGGGAATTGTAGTAGGGGTGGCCCCCACCTGAGCCCATCTGGCCTGTTAGAGAAATGTAAGGCCTAAAATGGTACATATGTAATGACATGTATACCCTTATAAAAGACATATGACTGTAAGGGCAAGATTGTAATTGCGCTTCGTGAAAATATATACACACACCCTAGATATGGAGAAGGGGCAAGCATTGTTCATCCATTTCAACCACTCTACTACTCTCCTTTACTGTTTGATAAGTAGCCAGAATAGTTGGCGCCGTCCGTGGGGACGACAGAGAGCAAGCCGTAGATCTCGAGAAGTGATGGCGCCTAAGAAAGTTTCATCGACGACGAAGAGGAAGAGGAGCACAGTAGCGATGGTCGAGAATGCTAGAGCCGTGCCACAGTGGTTGGCGCTGCTAACGGCGCGGTGGTCGACCTCGTTAGCGGTGCTCGGGTCATCGGAAATGCTGCCGACGCGAGCGTCGGCATGCCCAACGACCTAGGATCCAGCGCAAGGGCAACAGGTGGTTCCGACGGCCACATTGGTCTTGTCGTCGACCATGGTACCCATTGTGCCGGCGTGCTGAACAACTCCACTGAGCAGGCTGTGGTCGCCAGCAACCCGGCAACGCGCACCACCGCTCAGGCAGGCACAATCGCCCTGACGGTGGAGAACACCTTGCTGGCGGCCCTTGGTACGCTACAGCGTGAGCTAGCAGAACTTCAAGGCGCTTTGCGGGAAACGCAAGAGGCTTGCAGCCAGCAAACGCCATCGGCAACGATGGCGGAGGTCACACCTGACCGGACGGATAGCCGCGACGTCCTCACCTCCAGTCGCGTGACACTCCGACATGTAGATCCGGAGTCTCCGCTCTCCACCGGTTTCAGCAGTCGGCATGGCCAGAGGACTTTAAGTTCCCCACTATCGAGCCATACAAGGGTGACACAGACCCTAGGGAGTTCGTTCGTGTGTACGAGATGGCCATCGAGGCCACCGGGGGGATGACTCCACCAAAGCGAAGAGGCTGCCGCTCGCGCTGTAGGGAGTAGCGCTCTCTTGGTTCTTTACCATAGAGTCGAACCCCATCTATGCATAGGAGCAGATCCGTGACCGCCTGTATAATAACTTCTAGGGAAATTAAGTCAAGCGGGTCGACGTGGACCCCCCTGAAGGACACCTCCAACGCAAGCAAGACTCGTCGAACGACAACTCCAACCACAAGCAGCGCAAACCCTAGAAGGCCCGATATGTCTTCGACATCGAAGGCGACTCTGATGATGGCGCCCCTACTGGCCAAGGATCCCTCATCCCTAGCCTACTTCCCGTATATTACGTCTCAAGTGCCGAAGTCCTACTTATCGCTGATCTTCCCGAGCACTCTCGCCGTGCCAAGTGTTATCGGAAAACAAACACACTTGCGAAAGGAATACGGGGCACAAATCATCAGCCTTGGGCAACACTTCAATATAATGTGCGAAGGAGAGCGTTTACAAGTACATTTATTCAGACTTATTTGGAGGCCCTACTTGTCCGATTTGTCTTCTACCTTAACGTACTCTCGCGTCAAGACCTCTCCCGTTGAACGCCGCTCCTCTCAAAAACGCAAAGAATCCTCCGCCCAGCCCTAGTGTCAAAAGCGCCGCAAAACCATAAGGCATATGAGCAAAAGACTGCATATGAGCAAAGCAGCCCCTATCAAGCACCTGCTTGCCACAAACACCGCATATGAGCAAAAGACTTGAAAATTTTCATTACATTCCCAAAAGGACGGGGCCATGTGGCACCGTTTTACATAACATTGACATGGGGTACGTAGCGGGCTACAACTGCGGGCGTGGGGCTTTGACATCACACCTGCGGATTGACACCATGCTCGGTCTTGAACTTCTTGTCGAAATCATTCCAAACTGATGATGTACTAGCTCTTGTTCTTTTTGCACCCGTGCTTTGGGTTATGGATGCACTTGTTGAGCCAGCAGAAGATGGATCGATTGGACCCTACGCCACCGGGGCCGTCGTTTCTTCGGCCTCTCCAGTTTGTTGTACATGTGGACCTTCCGCGGATGGATATGCTTGTTGAAACGATTGCATATCCTCCGCTGAGAGGCCGAATTCAGAGAGTTGAAAATCGTAGTTCTCCATTAAATCAACTGCAAATTGAAATAGTAAAATACGATTAACTTACTATTAAACCAACAAATAATAGTAAAAAATTAAACCAACAAATAATAGCAAAAAATTAAAATAAGACAGCACTATTAGTCTATTACCTCTTTTGCACCTCTCACAAAAATCTTTGAAGATTTTTGAATTTCCGGAATTTTGCCTGAATTTTCACCAAATTTGCGCAAACACTTTCGGATTTTTCACAGCTAAACCGAGAGATGAGAGTGAGGTTTGAGGTGTGTAAAATGGAGGCCGGAGGCCCCCCCTATTTATAGAAAAAATTTCAGATTTTTCCGAATTTTTTGCTATTTTTTCGAATTTTTTTACCCTCCAACGATAAAAAACGGCTATTTTTTTCGAATTTTAGCTTTGCCGGGTGTGCCGGGCCGGGCCGCCATGACCCGTTTAGGACCGTTGGACAGGCCGTGCCATGCAATGCCGACCCGCCGTGCCGCGCCGTGCCGACCCACCGTGCCGCGCCCTCGGCCCAAGAACGACCCGGTCCGACGTGTCGTGCTGGCCCGGCCCGTTTAGCCGGCGTGCCGTGCCTTAATCGGGCCAGGTCTACAGTGCTGGGCCGTGGTGCGGACCGGGTAGGCCCGGCCCATTTGGCCACTACTACTCTCGCTCCTCCGTGCAAACCCCTCCGTGAATCCAATACAAATCTAACCCTAGACCTCCGTCTCTCCTACGCCGCCTTCCCCTCAGATCTCGCTCCTCCGTGTGAACCCCTCCGTGCTACCGCCTCCGCCGCAGATCTCGGTGATTCGGCCCCTCACTTCTCCCCTCCGCTCGACACCCCTCGCCGCCTCGCCTACCTCTGACCTTCCCCGCTGATCTGTCGAGCGGAGGGGAGTGGGGCCGTGAGGCCGGCGGAGTTGTCGACGGAGGGGAGACAGCGGAGGACTGGCGGACACAGCGGCGGGGAGGCGGTGGAGGGGAGACTTTAGCTCGGGGTATGAAAAAAATATGTAGTGTATAGCCCAGGTATTTTCAGTTTAGCCCGGGATAGTATTACTAGAATTCAGCCTAGGTAACCCAATAGCCCATAACATTTTTTACCGCCGGTGCCCGCCACTGCCTCCGCACGCTCGGCCCATCTGCCCATGACTTTTGAGTATTCAATACAGCTCCGCTTCGATGCGGCCCATTTCATGCGCTCGGCGACTGCAAACCCTAGCTCCACTCGCAAAGCGAAGCGACGCGGTCACCGCCTCATCTCAATCGCTCCCGATTGCTCGTCGCCTCGTCCCTCCCGCGCAGCCCGCCTCCCGACCAGCGCCGCCGGCCTCGACCCACCCTCCCGCGCCACCCGCCCCGGCCCGCCTCTCGGCGCCGCCACGCTAGGCGCCTCCCGGCCAGCGCCGCCGGCCCCGGCCGCCCCCCGGCGCCGCCGCCTCCCGGCTAGCGCCACCCCGGCGGCCGACGCCCCTCCTCCTGGCCTGCGTCGCCCACCTCCCGGCCAGCGCCGGCGTCGCCCCCCTCTCGCTCCTGCCTGCTGGTCTACGGCGCATTCACAGATCCTGCAGATTGGGTTAAAATACTAACATTTTGTATGCTCAGATCAATCACTCTTTTAGTTGTTAGATCAAAGAATTACTTTCAACGCCATGAAGTATGTCCTGAAACCAGAGCATGAGGTGCTGACTGCAGAGCGAAAGCCGAGCTTTTGGAGAACAGCATCGAGTGGTAGAGGACTTGCATGTATGTTGCCTCCAGCCCATTAATGGCACTTCAGAGTTTGCCACTCCCTCTGTTATTTTCTAAATGGTGTTTTAACTTCATATGCACGTATAAGAAAATGAACAAGAATACCATACCCATATTAATTTGTGTCTTTTGGGGGAGATATGCCTATGTTTTGCCTCAAAGACGTGGAACATCATTTATAAAAGAACAAGAATCCATCTCTAAAATGTCATTTAGAAAAGAACGGAGGGAGTACTCCTAACGCGGTATTGCTGTTACAAAATTGTAGGCAAGTGAATTTTTCTAACTCATTGACCATCTTGTGTATTATTTATCAGTCGGCTCAAAAATAGGTACTTATGTTGAGAATGTTATCTTTTCCTTTTTTGGTAGTAGAGGGCAATAGCACGCACACGCCCACGCAAAATCTCATATCTTTATGTAGCAACAAACACAATCAAATTATCCGGCTGTACTGAAAGTCAAAGCACAACACAACCAACTGTTGTATGTCAAAGTGAAACACTAGTTTTAAAAAGGTTTATGGCTGTGTAATAATTCCACAAGCTAACTGTTGTATGTCTCAGATGACGATGCACCAGCGGTGGCGCCCGACAGTGAACGAGCAGGACTTCATCGAGCAAGCCCTCCAGTCCGACCAACGCATCGACAGCCGCCGCCCCTTCGACTTCCGCTACCTCAACATCGAGTTCGGCAGGTGCCTGCTCAGCTCAACCCCATCCCCGTCCCCATCCCCATCCCTTTTCTCGTTGCGCACAATACGAGCTGCTGCAACCGCTGCGGCAACCAGTTGATGATCTTGGTGCGCAGCTTTGCTTCGATGTGCGTGTGTATGTGGTTTGCGCGTGCGTCTAATGAGGTTGCTGTTGCAATCTACAGGGAGGATGGCTCGTCGGAGGTGCAGCTCGGCGATACGCGTGTGATGGGCTACATGACCGCTCAATTGGTGCAGCCGTACAAGGATAGGCCTAACGAGGGGACGCTAGCCATATTCACCGAGTTCTCGCCCATGGCTGATCCCGCCTTCGAGCCGGGGCGGCCCGGGGAATCGGCGGTTGAGCTGGGCCGTGTCATCGATCGCGGCCTAAGGTCTCCTAATTGCTGTTTGGTCGTTTCGTCCAAGAGTTTTAAGTGTGAAGCCTAATAAGGTTTTTCGATGTTTCTTAGGGAGAGCCGAGCTGTGGATATGGAGTCCCTTTGTGTTGTTGCCGGGAAGCATGTCTGGTCTGTGCGTGTCGACCTTCACATTTTGGACAATGGAGGGTATGGGTTACATATTGTCTACGGATGTAATTAATGTGTGAACACTTCCGGTTAGAGTGCTAAACGTGCCAAATGCCATGGTTTTAGCCTTCAGGAATCTCATTGATGCAGCTAACATTGCTGCATTGGCTGCTTTGTCTACTTTCCGGAGGCCTGAATGCACGGTTGGAGGGGAAGATGGTCAACAAGTTACAGTACATGACCCTGAGGTAAATATAAAACTTGTAAGGTGTTATATTGTATATTGTCTTGCTGATACGTCTCTCAAAGTTAAGCTCGGCTGTAAAACATCGCATTCACTAGTTTGTTGTGTCAGTATAATGTGAAGCAGCTAATTTATATGACTCCCGTACCTTCCTGTAATGTGCAAGCACAAACACAACCCCATTGTTAACTCTCACATGCTGGTCCCTTTGTTGACACGGACACGAAAATGATCTATGTTTTAACTTTTTGATGAATATTACAGGTTAGGGATCCACTACCTCTAACGATTCATCATCTCCCCATAGCTGTAACCTTTGCATATTTTGATGAGGGTAACATCATGGTATGTTACAATATTTCTAAGGATGAGAGGGCCTATTATTATCGGCCGTCATGTTTTGTTCTTGTCGTACTACATTCTTTGACTGAATTTTTTGTGTAGGTTATCGATCCAACATACAAGGAAGAAGCTGTTATGGGTGGAAGAATGACTGCTACAATTAACTCGAATGGTGATATCTGTGCCATTCAGAAAGCTGGTGGAGAGGGTGTCATGTCAAGTGTCATCATGCAGTGTTTAAGAATTGCTTCAGTTAAGGCTGCTGATATAACAAGCAAAATAAAGAACAAGGTGAGTCAGCAGCATCACTGCTATGGTGTTGCAGTTTATATGCCCGATGTAGTGCTTTATGAAGTGTGAAACTATGCAGCTTCTGATCACCCTTCTGTTTCAATGATTGGATCGCATTTCATTCTAAGCATCAAGCTATTTTATTCTCTTTTGTTCAGGTTGAGATGTACACCAATGCAAGGCCATTCCAGAAAATAAAGCGTTTGCCAGCCTCAGTGCCTAAAAATAGTCACGTTCCTGATGTAATGAAGGAGACACATGGTGCATTGGAAACTGAAACTACAAAGACATGCAGTGATGTTCAGCAGATAAGCAAAGGTGATGAGGATCATCAAAATATACAAAGGAATTCATCCTTGACTGGGGACCAAATTGTTAAACACAAACAAACATGCACATTCATTGGTGGCCCATCAAATTGGTAGTTATTGGAGCGTTGCATTTGTTTTCTAAATCCTAGCGTTAAATATTTGATTGACACAAGTTGTGCCAACCAGTCCTAATTTTTGCAATGTAGGGATCCATACTCTAAAGGAGTTTCATTAAGTTCCCTCAGAATCTCGCCTGGTACTGTTAATTTTGTTTGCCTGTTATTCTTTTTTGTTTTGTTGTAAATTGTATTTTGTGCATGTCTGAGTGATTACTAACTATGCGAAATCATCTTAATGAAGTCTCAAACATCTAATGCTCCTAGTCTTGAATCATGCTTTAGTTGGCATTTGTAGTGCGTAGTGCTTACTAACCATGAAAATACCATCTTTGTGAAATGTCTCAAACACGTAACACTCCTTGTTTCTAAACATGCTTTGGCTGAGTGATCCAATATCCAGGTTTTTCTATGGCTGAGTGAACCAATGATTATCTGTTTACGTGATTCTTCTGAAATTTTGTCATGTATAACTCTGCCTCCTGCCAGTCCACCAATATCCTTCCAGTTGTCCTTTTTTACTGAGCATACCAATTACTAAAAAAAAAAATCCAAAACCAGGTCGTGTTTCATTGCTCTATTCAGATCTTAACTGGGACAATAACGATTCTCTCATATGACAGCATACCCATCATTCTGATAATTTCTTTTGCATTATGCAGACCCACCATCTGTAGTGAAGGACACCAAGCATGAGGATGTCGAACCAATGCTAACTGAATCTAATCCTGGGGTGAAAAGTGCATCAAATTCTGGGGCTGCTGGAGAGTCAGATGGGGCCCAGGAAAGTAGATCGCCTAAGAGTCTGAAAGATGCTGTCAAACCAAAACATAAAAGGAAGAATAAACAGCATGACAAGAGTTAAATTAACTGCAACTTATATAGCTGCTAGGTAAGAGCTATCCATGTTCATGTTCTGTATTTGCCCTTTTAATACTTCTTGATTGTGGACCATTTGGTTAGATAAGTTTCTTGTTCTCTTGATGGTGCACTTACTATAGTTTGAGGTATCTTTCTGAGATTCAAACCAACGTGGAATATTGCTTTCTTTTAGTGCATTTATTTATGTAAGCCACAATTTGTGTTCAATAATGGTTGTGTTGTACAGGCAATCAATCGAACATCTCAGTGTGATTGACACAATTACTGATATTTTGGCAAACGACTGTAACGTTCTCCTAGTGATATAAAAGTAGTTCTCTCAAATTTTAAAACCAACCGAGTGCTCAAACACAACCTGTACCACCTGAGGTCAAATTTGGCTGGAGCCATGGAGGTGCTTGCAAAAGCAGCCGTTTTCTAATTCGTGGTGTGATGCTCCTCGCACACCGTAGTCGCGTTGCTCTTCCTCTCCGTAGTCCTTAGGCTCGTTCTCGTGTCTATCAGTTTATCACGCCCGTGGTCGGTTGTTTCCTCCGAATTTCAGTCTGCTCGCAACTGAAGATCCTAGAATCTTAGGGGTTTCCGATTCATCCATCCAACATATTTTGGTTCTACGTGTTCTAAATAAGAAATTGTATTTCATAGAAGAAAATAATACAAACGGCAAATATAAACCTAAATTTAAATTCCTAACACCAGTGATACCTACCACGTACCAAATAGAGGAACAAGAATACAAACTAGCTAGATTCCCAATTCCAAACCCATCCCTTCATTTCTCATCTCAATTTTCAATTCCATTCCACTTTTTGCAAACGATTGCGTACCCTAAGTAAAGAACTTTGTGATGTACACAGTACACAATCAAGAGCCATGAGAGTTTTTACTTGCCAAGAAAACATCAATAGCAAGCCTCGAACTCAGAAGGCAAAAGGACAAAAATAAAAGAGGGGCAGTAGATGATCAACAAAAGGCAACACCTCGTCCCGGAGATTTGTGACTAAAACGATTAAAGACAATGCCACCTGTGCCAGCTTCAGATATCGTGTCCATTTACTAAGCTATGTACCAAGGTTGTCACGGCGCTCCGGCAAGTCGAGGCAAGGCCGGTGCGCCCGGACACCTAGTTGACTAGGCGACAATTAAACAATAGTAGTTAGACGATAAATAATACCTTATATGACTGAAAAATAAATAACCATGCAGCATAATAGTATAAATTATCTAAATAAACATATCTCAGGAGGTCTAAATTAGAAGAAATCTATTGAGAAAAGGGTTTATTTGTAATTTTTAGAAACTCTGAAGGTCTAATTAAAAGAAATCTATTGAAAAGGGTCTTTTCATAATTTTTAGAAACTCTGAGGACTTAATCGTAAAAAACCAAAAAAAATATAACTCCCATGGGCCCGTCCTAACCCTAGCCGTCGCGGCGCCGCCCCAGTTCGCCCGACTGCTTCGACTCCCGCTCTCTCCCCCCCATCGCTCTCTCGTCGCCGCCTCCCCTCCCTGCTCCCGATCCGTCGCCTCTGGCCCTCCTCTCCCCGCCGCCTCCCCTCCCCGCACCCGATCCGCCGCCTCCCCTCCTCCGGCCCTCCCCTCCTCGCGCCGGATCCGCCGCCTCCTCGCCTCCCCTCCCCGCGCCCGATCCGCCGCCTCACCTCCCCGCGTCCGGCCCTCCTCTCCCCACCGGAGATGGACGCCGGCGGCGGAAGGAGGCTGGAGATCCACGCCGGCGGCGGGAGCAGGCGAAGATCGGCGTCAACGGCGGGAGCAGGCTAGGCGAACAGCCTCGGCGTTCCTCTTCGGCCGCCAGGACGATTTGGCGTCGCCTAGGCGACACCGTGACAACCGTGCTCTGTACGACAGAATTGGTCATGTTTCGTGGGAAAGCATGCAACGGGAGTAGGCTTTCCAGTATATCACTGGGCCAGGTTACCATAGATATAACGAAATTAATGTACTACCTATTTGCAAATAAATGTAAAATTTGCATGGCATATATTAATTAGACCAGAGTTCGTACTCCCTGTTCATTTGACACTGATGATCTTACTCGATCTATTGCTGAAAACCACACGATATTTCATTCAGAACTTTAATTATATTACAAGGAAAAAAATGTCTGGTCCTTATTATGACAAGCACGGTGCAATGCATGCAGCAAGATCCGTGCCAAACAAATTCATGCGCGTTCCGGCATGCACATCGTCGTCACACCGCCGTGGAGGTCATCTCGACCTTGCGGTTGCCGTCGTCCACGAACCGTTTCCAGTACCAGTGCTTGCCCCAGATCCTGTCCATCTCCTCGATGGGGATCCCTTTCGTCTCCGGCAGGAAGAAGTAGACGAAGGCGGTCATGATGAGCTCCCAGGCGCCGAAGAAGTAGAAGAGGCCGAACTTGAGGCGGCAGAGCATCATGAGGAAGATCTGCGCGACGACGAAGGTGAAGGCCATGTTGAAGACGACCACCATGCTCTGCGCCGCCGAACGGATCTCCAGCGGGAAGATCTCGCTCGGCACCAGCCACCCCAGTGGCCCCCACGACCACGCGAACGCCGAGACGAACACGCAGATGCACAACACCACGCCGATAGCGTACGACCGTGAGATGGTCGCCACGCCCGTCGTGCCGAACTTGATGGAGATGAGCGTCCCAAGCACGAACTGCAACATTAATTGTCCAAACAGCATGTTATGTTGCTGCCACAGCTGCCAAATTGGAGTTACTGGAAGACTACTAGTGTGTGTGATATGAATGTAACGTATGTACCTGCGCAATGATCATTTGGCAACCACCTTGGAGGAGGAGCTTGCGGCGGCCGAGGCGGTCGACGGTGGCGATGGACACGAAGGTGGCGACCATGTTGACGCCGCCGGTGATAACAGAGGACATGAGCGAGGCGGTGCCGCCGAAGCCGATGGTCTTGAAGAGGACGGGGGCGTAGAACATGACCACGTTGATGCCGGTGAGCTGCTGCAGCGTCGGGATCAGGATGGACATCACCAACTGCGGCCGGTATTTGCGCTCGAGGAGGGTGCTCCATGGGTTCTCGATGGCCTTGGTAGCCTCGCTGGCGGCGACAAGGTCGTGGTACTCGGGGCCGATGTCATGGGTGCCTCGGATGCGGCGGAGCATGGCGCGCGCCTCTTCCTCCTTGCCACGGGCGACGAGGGAGTTGGGCGTGTCGGGGAGGAAGATGGAGCCGCCGGCCATGATGCAGGCCGGGACGGCGGCGAGCCCGAGGCTGATGCGCCAGCCCCAGCCGCCGGAGATCTTGGCGGTGAAGTAGTTGATGAGGTTGGCGGCCAGGATGCCGATGGTGATCATGAGCTGGAAGCTGATGTTGAGCATGCCGCGCATCCTCGCCGGCGCCATCTCCGACAGGTACAGCGGCACAGCCTGCACATACACGCGCATGTAAGCTCTACGTGCAAATTAAACGAGCTTGCTTTGCCAGCATGCATATATACATGTATTGTCCATAGTCCATACACGTGCACGTACATATGCATGCATGCATACTTTGGACGAAGAGGGTATATATAATATGTACGTGGTAAAGTGTGCACCACCTATCAGATCCGATCTTATAGACCCGTTTCACGGTATATCCGAAATTAAGTTAGAAACGCAGTTATCTGAACAAGTCGTCTACATGCCTTATCAAATCTAGCACTAGCAACTTCTCAGGAAAACAACAAAAATCTAGTACAAAATATCTAACTGCAATACTGCATGCATATCTGTCACCATGTAATTTAAGGTATATCTGTTCGGTGATCACCTGATTGCTGAACCCGACGCCGATGCCGAGGAGGATCCGGCCAATGATGAGCATGAGGACGTTGACGGCGAATCCGTTGAGGACGGCCCCGGCGAGGAAGATGACCCCGCCGCCGAGCATGGTCATCCTGCGGCCGCACTTCCTGGTGATGCCGGAGGCGAAGAGGGAGGCGATGAGCGCGGCGAGGTAGAGAGAGGAGGTGAAGAGCGTGAGCAGCTCGCTGTCGAACTTGCAGTACTGGTTCGTCTCCACCACCTCCTGCTCCTTGGCGTACACCGACGGGAAGAAACGGATCAGGAACGGGTCCATCGACGTCACGCCACCTTCAAGAACACCGTGCATGCACGCAACCAACACAACGTCGTTAAGTCCACACAATCCACGCATTATTATCACGGCGAAACAGTTCATGACGTAGATGCAAGGACTTACCGGAGATGCCGATGTCGTATCCGAAGATGAGCCCGCCGGAGGAAGCGACTAGGCAGGCGAGGAAGACGAAGAACGTCATCTTCCCCGGGTAGTTCTTGTGCACCCCATCGGTGTCGGTGTAGCCGCCGCCGGCCATGACTAAAACTCTTTGGACTATCTAGTGTATAGATGGATGAAAGAGAAGGATAAGGTTTGATCGACTGGGATTAATTAGCTCAGTAGTTTATTTATAGAGGAAGGGGTGACTTGTTTTCAATGTAGGGAAGAGATAAATTATCTATCCTTATCCTATTATTAGTAATTGATGATGATAAGATTAAGTCAAAGGGCACACGAACTGTAAAACTTGTTAGGAAACTGGGCCCATGGCCAAGAGTCCTGGTATATTTGGGCACCCCACCGTAGACTATAAATAGGGACCTAGACCCCCTCATTATGTACCCCGATGCAATCTAAAGCAATAAAAAAAGACCAGAAGTTCTCTCTACCTCTCTGTGTTCAATCTATTATTCTGTGATTCTGTGATTGATTCGTTCTTGTTCTAAGCAGAGGAATCGCTCGGACTGGTCTCCAGCGTCGGTTCCTCAACACGTTATCAGCACGAATTCGCTCCGGTGAACGAGGTAATCATCGAAACACAGATTGAATTTTTCTAGCTCGCTTTTGAATCTGTATCTCTTTTCGCGTTCTAGATTGAAATTCTACGGTGCAAATTCGCCGATCGGTAGATTGTGAAATGGGGTAGATGTTGATTGCACTGTAGAACGATGCAAATCCGCCCTAAATCTACCGCGAGCAGATCTGAAATCGCCGGCACAATGTCGATCGGTAGATTGCGAAACGGGGTAGATGTTGATTGCATCAAAGATTGGAAACGAAATTTTGCATGAATTTATTTGATTCTGCATGATCATTACATGAGAAAAGATTGCACGAGAAAGTTTGCATGATCTCTGTTCGGTTTAGCACGAGCATTACATGAAAAAATCCCCACCGGTCTGAAAGCCGTCGGCCACCGGTCCTTCTCCCCACATGCATGACACCGACAGTCGGTATGCAACCGACGCTGCCCCGCAAGGCAGACTTGGCCTCGAGCGCCGCCAGCTCGGCCATCTGCTCCCCGGCCCGAAGCCGTGGCCGGCCCGTCACCATGCGTGGTCGCCGCAACCAGCACCCGAAGCTACTCGGCTGTTGCCGGCCTCCCATGGCCAAGCGCCACCCATGGCCGCCGCTCGAAGCATGCCCGCCCTTGTGCCATTGCTGGCCGGCAAACCGCGCCCGCCATGGCCTCTTCATCGCCGGCACGCGCCCCGCACGACGCATGCTGCCGGCGCTTTGGCTTCCGCGCCCGCACGCGTGTGCTTTCCTCAGCCTTGCCGCCGCTGAACGGCCCTAGCCGCTGTCCCGCACACGACCAAGGCGGCTCGCACGCCGCCGGTTCGCGCTTTCGAACGCGCGCGACGGGCTGCACTCGCCGCCGCCTCGGTGAAGCGCCACCGAATGGCCTTGCCACGCCGCACCGCCGTTCGCGCATGGCCGCCTCGCCCGTATGGCGTCGCCGCCGCCGCCGCGCGGCTCCATCGCGACGGCGTATCTCCCGCCCGCCGGCCACCGGTTTGCCAACGCACACCATCGGTGCCTCGGACCACGCGCCCGCGCGCGCGCTTGACGCATTGTCGCGCCGCTTCGCCTTCCGGCCGCCTCGCCGCATGGTGCTCGCCCGACCGCGTGGCGGCGCGCCGCCGCCGCATGGTCGCCGCCCGATCGCCGGCCGCTACCACCGCTAGCCGGTGGTCCTGCTCGGCGCCTTCCGCACAACGCCGGCCAGACCCGAGGCGCACCCAGGGCCGCCGCCACCACGAAAAAGCCGGAAGGAGGAAACCCTAACCGGGTATTGAAGCCAGCAGTATGGGCCGGCTGGATTATGGGCCGGCTAATGGGCCTTTTGGTCAATAGCAGGCCGAATGAAAAAAAGGGGGGAAGGAGGGAATTCGGCCAGTGGGGGAGGCACTGGGCATTTTGCGAAATACCCCCTGAGGTTCGCATAATTACCAAGAGGCCATTAAAACTTGCATTTAAGCCCCGAAACTTTGTACAAGGGCCTCGGTAGTTCTGAAAATTACCAATAGGTCCTCGAATTTACGAGTGGGTCCAGAATTTCGCAGAAAACCCCTCGGTAAATTAGAAAATTGCGCGAATTTTTCTCTGAACTGAAATTTTGCATAAAAACCCCTGGAATTGCAGAATTTGCTGAAATTTCATATTTTAGCATAAAAGGGCCTCGGGAATCTGAATTTTGCATTATTTTTAGCATTTGAAGCTTATTTATTTATGCCATTATTATTCTCTGTATTTTCTGTATTTATTTACTGTTTTGGTTAATTGTAATTGTTTTAATTGCTTTTAATCACTGAAATTAGCAGCAAAATTATAGAAAATGCATAGAAAATTCTGAAACATTACGAGAATATTTTGTACCATTTATTTACCCACAGTGAATTATTCCGTGCATGTCTACCAGCAGTAGACCTATACACATTTAGATGACTAGCATCACGAACTGGGAGTTCGAGGAGCAGGCCCCGCATGGCTAAAACTATTTGACATAGGCATCCGATGTCGAGATTGTACTTGGAGCCAGGAAGCTCCGCGCTGCTATTGGGATTGGCGGACTGAATGACGCTCAACCCAAACCTGAGGAGAATGATCAGGCACTTTATTTTCTCAGGCACCACCTCTGCCTCACTCTAAAGAATGAGTATATGGCGGAGAAGAGCGCGCTAGCACTCTAGAACGCACTCAAGAAGCAGGTTTGAGAGGCTAAAGTACACCATTCTTTTCCAAGCAGAGCAAGAGTGGATCAGACTGAGGTTTGCCGACTTTAAGACGGTCGAGGAATATAATTCTGCTTTGCACAGGATTTGTACCCCAATATAGAAATTAGGAAAATCCTTCCACCCCAATGGAGTACAATCCGCACGCAATTATCATTAAGACAGCTATGAGGAATATGCCGAATTGATAGATATGATGCAAGTCGCGGAGGCTCGGGACGAAGTTCTCCGCAAGAACTAAGTCACTCAGTCATCTGGTAGCTCCACTGGCCGTGAAGCCAACGTTGAGAGCAACAAGGTGCGAAAGCCCTTGATAGAGAAAAGAGGAAGGAAGGGTAAGACCGCAGCCCAGAAAGGCAAATCAGACGCTCCACATGAGAATAAGGCTAGCAAGCCAAAACGGGATGGCAAAGGGCAGCATGAAGCCCACTTTGCATCGGTTGAGGGGGAGAGTTCCGAGCAGCTGCCCACGTTAATGGAGGTTTAGACCATCCAGGCAGCAGCACCCCCTCTCGACCTAGAAGCGACCAATGCCATAATTTCTCTTGAAGAGAATGTAAACCGAAAAAATAGCGAGAAGAAGTCTAGTGCATGAATGCATTTCGACTTTAATTGTCATTTATTTTGTGTGGAAGAATATGTTAGAATTTGCATGGATGGTACTTAAGAATTGTTATTTTCTCGTGATGGTTGGATGATATTTGAAGAATTCATTCATTTATTCAGTTTATGATGGCATGATATGTTCTGATATTGGAGTATTTTATTTATGTGTTGATTGCCTTCTCATACATGTTAATAAATACCCTATATTAGAACACGTGTAGCGCCCTATGAAGGAAGTGTGCTTAGCTAGCAGCGGCACAACGCATATCATCTTAAGAGAGATTGAGTATTTTTAGTCGATTCGTAAGAGCACTAGCAGCCTTACGACAATCGCCAGAAGCGATGCATGTATAATTGGTTCAGGAAGAGCCACAATGGGCACATGTGGGACCCGGAGTAGAAGCTTCCGGACCCCCCTGTGCATTACAGTACTAGTCCCAGATCAAAGCTAGTACACACAGATAACCAGAATAAAACGGTATATTGTCATCCACGATTTATTACAATAATAACTGAAGTTTACATTGGTCATTGCCTTACGAAGGTTCACAGAACCTTAAAACAAAAATAAATACAGCGGAAGCAAAAGTAATTAATCGACCCATCAATCGCCACGTGCAATTGACTGGGAAACGAATCCTAAGCATCCGGAAGAATCCACCAGTATCACACTCGACACGAAGTCGAATTCTCCACTTGAGCTTCTTCATCCTCTGCTAATGTATTTGTAGAGCAACATGTGAGTACAAAATTGTACTCATGAAGTCTTGGGAAAGATGCATAGATGCAAGGCTTCACAAAGGAAAGCTATATGGTTCTTTTGCAAAAATCAGCATTTTATTTCAAATCTACATAATTACTTCAAAGGCCATTTGATAAACATCTTTGTTTTTCATAAATGAAATTAGATAAATAACTTAGTGAAGGTTAAACCACCAACACTAAAATTTTAGGCTATCTGCCAACTTTCAAAACTCAAAGTTAAACCACGATCGGTTACACCACCCGATTTAAATCATGAGAGTTATACCACTCCCAAGTTTGACAAACCATTTTATTTTGAAATAAAAATCAAACTTCTACCATGTGAATGCATTCCTTGCCCGCCCTTGACCGTGGGCACGGCTATTCGAATAGTTTATTACTCACAGAGTTTGTACACTTTACCCACAAGAGATAAATTATCTTAATAGTCAACATGCTTCCTTTGGCATGAGACCCGGATAAAATATCACAAAGCCTTTCACCTACTCCGGTATAGCTAGATACCACCCGCTAAGGTTTCACCACAACTCGAATCCACAGTGGAGCCCCTCTTGCGCCGTATGAGTACGAGAAACCCCGTCCCTCACTATGAGTAACCAAGTACACCCCGGCACTCAATACACCACGGTGATATCTAAACTACACCTTAATAGGTTAGTTAGCTAGGTCGTACTCCATATAGACTTGTTGTTGCAATTGTTTTGCTCGGTTTGGACAAACACAAGCGTCGGTCCTTAAACGACTGTGGTGGTTCATTCACAATTCCAAAAATTCTCGTGCTAATCGCACCACCAAACCTTCCATCCACCCTTGTCAACTTTTCCTTTGAACTTCATTTTTATTTTCAAATTAACAGTGGTAACATCCATTACCACTTTTCAAACAGATCATTTAACAATGGTAACATCCATTACCAATGTTCAAACAAATCATTCATCAAAACATTTAGTAAACATGCTACTCATTTGAGCATTATTACATTGATTTGCTACGCTAAGCATTTGCTAGTATTTACAAATTCCACGGATGTAATACTAACTCATTATTGAGTCAAAGGATATCCTAAGTTGACAATGGTACAAGTTAAACAATTTTCAATGGAAGGTATAACAAATTGGGTATTTAACTAAATTTTCTAAATCAAATTATCACTTGATATAACATACGCATGCAATAATTTAAAATAACTACCTAATCATTTTATAATTCATTTGAGCAAGTTGATCAAAGAAAACTTGCAAAACATAGGATCAAAATGATCAAAGGAGACTTGCCTTCCTGTGCTGGGTTGAAATTTTCTGGGGCTTGCTCTTGAAGTTCCTCGGACAAATCGGTCTCTACACGTAAATCAAGAAATCCAAATAAATAAAATAAAATAAAAACTCAAAAATTGAAACTAAATATACCAATTGAAAGATTAGAATTTTAGATGAATTTAGAAATTTGAATGGATCAATTTGGATTTAAAATGAGCAAGATATGGCTGTTGGAAGATTTAGAATCAAGAAAAAGGAAAAAGAGAATTTCTGGAATTAAATTTATACCGAAAATGAATTATGACGTCAGCATGGATTTTCTGGGAATTAATTTACAAAAGTAAATTCTAATTATGACGTCAGCAAGGGAATTAAAAATAAATTACAGAGGCTGACATGTGGGGCCACCACGGTGGACCAAGTCCATGGACCCACAAAATTGCGACATGGTAGACCAAATCGACACGTGGCATCGCCGACGTGGCGATCTTGGCGTGGGACGGCGGCGCGGCGGTGACGTGGCGCCGGCGTGGCGGACACGCGTATGCGCCACGTGGCATAACACGTCGCCCGGGCGACGTGGTTCTACCTTGGTGGCGACTTCGCGCGCGGCGGTGCGAGAAATGGACGGTCGGGATTGAGACGTGTGGCGAGATCCCGAGCGTTGGCTCAGATCTGGATGAGCGGCGGTGATGGCGCGGCGGACACGCTGGTGCCGCGCGATGGCGGCGCGTGGCTCGGCTTCGCCGCGCGAGGCGCCGCGCGACGCGAACAGCGCGCGACGCACGAAGTTGGGACGGCCTGCGATGGGGGCGCGTGGACACATCCCGGCCGTCGGAGAATGGCCGCGGAGATGAGACGGTGTGGAGGCGGGACTCGCTCGATCGCCGACGCGTGGGCGGGCGTCGCGACGGCGTCGCGAACGCAGCGCTTGCGCGCGCGCGCGACGCAGCGCGCGGACCGAGGAGCGGGCGTGCGGGCGCGGTCTTGGGCGCGAACCGAAGGCGGCGCGGCGACCGAGGGTGCGGCGGAGACTCACCGACGGCGGCGTTTCGAACAGCGACAGCGGTTTGAACGGCGGAGACACGACGCGAACGGAGAGAGAGGAGAGCGCAAAGGGGTGAGAGGGTGGCGGGGTCGGTTTATACGCGGCGGAGGAAGAAACGGCGCGCGTTCGCAATGAGTTAAAACGGTAGTTTCGCGCGGCGAACAGGCGTCACCCGAGAAGAAACGGCTATGGTTAATGGCGCCGCACGAGCGGTGCTCGGGGTCTTTAATGGCGGCGCGAAACGGCGGGAAAACGAGCAGGCGAGCTCGGCGGCGGCGGTAATGGCGACGCACGCGCAGAGACAAAAGCGTCGCGAAGACGGACTGGACAGTGGGACCCACCGCCGGTGAGAGAGAGAGGAGAGGAGACGGCGATCGAACGGATGGGCGACGGGTGGCAAGGGATGAGATCGGGCCGTCGGATGGAGGCGAAGGGTAAGTGATGAGGAAGCGAAGATTAAATCAAACAAGGCTGATCGATCCGGGCCATCCGTGCATCGAGTGGAAGCGGCGGCTCGGATGAAGCGGGCGTGGGCGGAGCGCGGATGCGCGGCAGGTGTCGTGCGGAGGAGAGGGGAAGGCGGGATGGGCGCGGACGGCAGGGATAGAACCGGCGGCGGGGATGGACGGACGGATGGGCGCCACGTGGCGGCCGGGGAGGATTTAGAATTTAAATCTTTTATAGATTTCAGAAATCAATAGGAGGCTTTAAAATAGTCGAGAAAAGTACCAAATAAATTCCAAAATTGCAGAAAAATTCACATAATTCACGATAATGTTTTGAACATATGAAAATATTTCCAACCTATTTTAATATTAAATTTTTATTTTTAAACAGAACTTTATATTCTGAAAAATCCAAATAAATTGAGATAATTGATTTAAAATTATTTCTTCCAAATAAAGCAAAAATTGGGATGTTACAAACCTACCCCCCTTAGAAGGAATCTCGACCCCGAGATTCGGAAGGACTGAAAAATAGATCAGGGAACTCTGCTCGAAGATCCTCTTCACGCTCCCAAGTTGCTTCCGATTCTGGATGATTATTCCACTGCACTTTGCAAAATTTGATAGTCTTGTTTCTTGTACAGCGCTCTGCTTCTTCTAAAATCTTGACAGGAAATTCTGGATACGTCAAATCTTCTTTTAAATCCACCTCTTCTAAAGATATTAATTCCTCTGGTACTCTTAAGCACTTCTTCAACTGTGATACATGAAATACATCATGTACATCTGACAACTGAGGAGGAAGCTCTAACTGATATGCAACTTCACCTCTTCTGGCTATAACTAGAAATGGTCCGATATATCTTGGAGCAAGCTTTCCACTGACCTTGAAACGTCGCATCCCTTTTAAAGGTGACACCTTCAAATACACATGATCCCCTGGTGCGAATTCCAACATTCTCGCGCGATTATCGCATAACTCTTTTGTCCAGTGCGTGCTACTTTCAATCGGTCTCGTATTAATCGAACTTGCTCTTCGGCTAGCTTCAAGACATCGGGTCCGAATACTTGACTTTCTCCAGTCTCTGACCAATATAATGGCGTTCTGCATTTCCTGCCATACAAGGCTTCAAACGGAGACATCTTCAGATGGGTGATAATCATATTATAGGAAAATTCGCGTAGGGTAAACTTTGATCCCAATCGACTTTATTGGCTAAAGCACACGCTCTTAGCATATCTTCCAATATCTGATTCACTCGTTCAGTCTGGCCATCTGTTTGAGGATGATAAGCAGTACTGAAATTTAAATTGGTGCCCAAAACTTCATGAAGTTTCTGCCAAAATCTTGAGGTAAATTGCGTTCCTCTATCCGATACGATCCTCTTTGGAACTCCATGCAGACATACAATTCTTGACATATAGAGCTCTGCCAATCTATCTCCTGAATAGGTAGTCTTCACAGGTATGAAATGTGCAACCTTTGTTAAGCGATCCACTATAACCCAGATTGAATCATACCCTGACTTGGTTCTTGGTAGTCCTGTTATGAAATCCATTCCGATTTCCTCCCATTTCCATTCAGGTATCTGCAGAGGTTGCAAAAGACCGGCAGGTCGTTGGTGCTCTGCTTTAACCCTTTGACATATATCACATAAAGCTACATATTCTGCAATTTCTCGTTTCATACTGGTCCACCAGTAACTTTCCTTTAGATCTTGGTACATCTTTGTACTTCCGGATGAATGGAATATCCGATTCATGAGCTTCCTTTAGAATTAAATCTTTTATTTCCTTTCTCTCGGTACTAAAATCCTTTTTCCAAACCAAAGAATTCCTTCTTCATCTTCGAGAATCCAGTGCTTTGCCTTTCTTCATGTTATCTTTTATTTCTTTAACATACTCATCTTCTTTCTCGAGTGCCTTGATCGATCTTCTAAAGTGGGTTGAACCTTTAATGTAGACAGAATTCCTTCATTTATCACTCCCAAATTGAGGCGCTGAAATTCTTTACGAAGAGTTGGTGACTGTCTTGAATCAACATATTGCTAACATGGATCTTCCGACTTAAAGCATCTGCAACTACATTGGCCTTTCTGGATGATAGTGTATTCCCACATCATAATCCTTTATCGTTCAAGCCATCTTCTTTGTCTCAGATTAAGATCGGGTTGAGTGAATATATACTTTAGACTTTTATGATCCGTATATATTTCACACCGATTACTAATTAGATAATGCCTCCACAACTTTAGAGCATGCACTAAGCAGACTAGCTCTAAATCATGAGTGGGATAATTTTCTTCATGAGGTCTTAATCGCCTTGATGCATAAGCAACAACCTTTCCTTCTTGCATTAGTACACATCCAAGACCTTGTTTTGATGCGTCACAATAAACTTCAAAATCTTTTCTAATATCCGTAGAATCGTAGAACTGGTGCTGAAGTTAACCTCTTCTATAACTCTTGAAAACTATCCTCACAGATTTACTCCATTCAAATTTCTTCTCTTTCTTTAACTTGGTGGGTTAAAGGTCCGCAATCTTGGAAAAGCCTTCGATGAATCGACGATAGTAACCACTAAACCTAAAACTTCGATCTCGGTTCATCGTCTTGGGTGGAGTCCAATTTAATACATCCTTAACTTTTCCAGATCTACAGATACTCCTTCGGCTGAAATTACGTGTCCCAAAACTCAATTTCCTTTAACCAAAACGCACACTTGCTAAACTTGGCATATAATCGGTGTTCACGAGTCTTTGCAACACTATCCTTAGATGATCCTCATGTTCTTTATCGTTTCTCGAATAGATAAGAATGTCATCTATAAAGACAACAACAAACTTATCTAAATAATCCATAAATACTTTATTCATCAAATTCATGAAGTATGCTGGGGCATTTGTCGATCGAAAGACATCACCGTATACTCATATAGTCCATATCTTGTGGCTAAAGTCGTCTTTGGTATATCTTCGGTCTAATCTTCAATCGGTGATATCGACGACCAAGATCAATCTTAGAGAAGACACTTGATCCTTTGAGTTGATCGAACAAATCGTCGATCCGGGGTAAGGATACTTATTCTTTATAGTTACTTCATTTAAAGCTCTATAGTCCACGCACATACGCGACTACCATCCTTCTTGTTTACCAAAAGCACCGGGCTCCCAAGGTGAAGAACTTGGTCTAATGAAGCTTTTCTCTTGTAATTCTTGAATCGCCTCTTGATTTCAGCTAAATCGTCGGTGACATCCGATAAGGTCTTTTGATATTGGGCTGCATGCAGTACCGATTTATAACAAATTCAATCTCTCGATCCGTGGCGATCCTGGCAATTCCTCGTGGAAAACATCGTGGTATTCGCAAGCTACTGACACATCCTCCAACTTTTTCCCTTTTAAGCTGGTTAACATAATGTTCTTCGTTGAGCGCATAATCGCCTCATGTCTTATCCGAATTCCGTCGAATTGGTAAGACTAATGGCATGATTGGCACAATCTATCATCCTTTATACTTGATCAACCAATCCATACCAAGTATTATATCTATGCCATCGAGTCTATTATAATAAGGTTCGCTAGGAACTTTACTCCATTTATAATTATGGTTGCACTAGGGCTAACCAATTTAGTCCTCAATTCTTTTCCAGAGTTTGGACTATCATAGGGTTCTTTAGCAAACAAATATTCCAATTATTTCTTTCGCAAAAGTTTTTGTTACGAATGAATGTGTAGCTCGTAATCAAATAATATAATTGCTTGTACTGAATTAACCAGAACTTACCCGAACTACGTGCCGTGCATCTTCCGCCGCTTCTACGGTGACATGATTGATACGCCCTCTGTTGAATGGTGTGGAGTGCGAGGTGTCCGAGGGCTTCCACGTCCTTGACCGTAGTTGGAGCTCTTCTTTGGTGTAGGATCCGGTTGAAGCGGACCGGGTTACCGCTGACGCTTACGTGGGCAATCGCGGCATAGTGTCCCATATTTTTGCAATTGTAGCATTGCACTCCTGCAGCTACATTTCTATTCTGCACGTTGTTGGGCTGCATTTCAGTTCTAGGAGTTTGAGGCTAAGGGCGGCGCAGAAATGGGTGTCCTTGGATGATTATGCACTGGAGGCCGGTTGTACTGTTGTTGAGTAGGGCGTTGACGGGAACTGCTAGCAAACTGTTGGGTTTGAAACTTCCTTTTCCTTGCATCAAAAAGCTGACGCTGGGCATCTTCTTGTACTAAAGCTTTGTTCACCAGATGTTGAAAAGTAGGGTAGTCATTGGAGACTAACTGAACTTTGAGGTTGGGGTCCATTCCTCCCATAAACCTCCAGATCCTTGCGGCATCAGTCGCCACATCTTCCGGTGCATATCTTGATAATTGGATAAATTTACTCAGATATGCGGAAACACTAAGGTTTCCTTGTTGTAGCTGATGAAACTCCTTCCTCTTCATTTCCATAATACTCATAGGAATATGAGCAGTACGAAAGGCTTCCAAAAATTCTTCCCATGCAATATTCTGGGCATCTTGATGTGCGGCAGAGAGTTATCCCACCAATTAGCAAGAACTCCCTTGAGTTGGTGGGCGGCGTAAAGAACCTTCTCATGCTCGCACATTGAGCCAAATTGAGTTTCCTTTCTATTTCTTTAATCCAATCATCCGCCTCCAAAGGGTCAGCAGATCCTGCAAAGGTCGGAGGTCGGGTTCTCATAAATTCCCCAAGTTTAGACTGTGGCTGTTGAACTGGTGCTTGCTGGACTTGTTGGACTTGATTTTGGGCCAAAGCTTGAAGTAGTTGCAATCGCATGGCCATCATTTGTTCCATGTTGGGAGCTTGAGTGGCGGAGGTGGAATGTTGTCTTCGGTTGAGCATTAGGTTACGACTCTCGCCGGGTTGTTCCTTGTGTTCACCATCCAAACAGTTTCTGTGGTTAGCAAAAGGTAAGAGGGAACTAGCATAGATAAGAGGTTAGGGGAAACTAAATAACATCCCAAGCCAACACACAAGAAGAAACCAGCAACCACTTAGGGAAAACTTTATTGAAATCAAGATAATTTTATGAATGGCTGCACCACAAGTGCACATAGGCTTGGTACAGTCCATCCAACACACCAAAATATAATAAAGCGTTCTAAGAACGTGGACAATTATTTGGGTACTATCGACTCAACTAACTACTCATCCTCCACGATGATGCGCTCCTCGGATCCTCCTCGGGTCCTCCTCTCAATCGATAAGTGTCTCTCGCCCACAACCACGGCAGCTTGTTCGCGAACGCGACCGTGATCGACTCGACTAAAATCGAAAACCGAGCGAGATAGCCTGGCGTCCTCGGCCAGATCCTCCAATATCAACGTCGGGTGGCGGATCGAGCGCCGCACACTCTTCCTCGCAGATAAGCCTAGTGCGAGGTCCCGTGAATCGGATCGGAGCAGCAACAGGGCTGGTGGAGTCGGTGTAGTGGTAGCAGCTCGAAGACGCTCTACCTACCGCCTCGGCAGCGATCCTCGCTGAACGGCGTCGGCGTGGGCAGCCTCACTCTGCGCAGCTGGGCTCGAGAGTGTCGGAGTGGTCGAGCTCGACGTAAGCATCCTCCAAGAAGTCCGATCTCCGCCGAGCTCGCGTAAGTCGATGAAGCCGCCAAAGTGTGCTTGCACCGTGAGACAAGCGCGGTCGTCTACCACCGGTGGAAAAGCTCGATGAGTCCGCATCGCTCTCGCCGTCGGAAGAAGCAAAAGGTGATCGCCGTAGCTCCTCCTTGTGCCTCCTGCACAACTCCGAGATAGCCAACTGTGCTGCATCCTGGATCGCATCTGAGCAGAAGGTCCGTGGATACTCAATATGACGCTCAACTGGGTCAATCCTCCCGTCTGGAGCGTAAATGAACACCTCCATGCTCCAGGAGTCCGTGCTCATCACTCGCGTGTTCCGCCCTCTGAAAATAGGTTGTTGGGTGTACTTCAGATGCTGCATTAGCTGCCGTAGAAGAGTCGCAAAAGCTCCCTCGCTCTCGCCATGAGAATGGTGATCCCACGGGGCTGATGACGATGAACCTGCCATCTACAAGTTTGGAAAGAGGAGAGATCAGTAAAGATTTTAAAATAGTGAAAAGGAAGGACAGAAACAAGATACTAAGTAAGAGGAGAGTAGAAGCAAAGAAGCTTATATATTTTTAATATATTCTTTTTAAACATAAGTCCTTAAAACTTCCCAAAACCTAGGGTTCGTCCTACAGTCAAGATGGCTCTGATACCACTTCTGTGGGACCCGGAGTAGAAGCTTCCGGACCCCCCTGTGCATTACAGTACTAGTCCCAGATCAAAGCTAGTACACACAGATAACTGAATAAAACGGTACATTGTCATCCACGATTTATTACAATAATAACTGAAGTTTACATTGGTCATTGCCTTACGAAGGTTCACGTAACCTTAAAACAAAAATAAATACAGCGGAAGCAAAAAGTAATTAATCGACCCATCAATCGCCACGTGCAATTGGTGGGAAACGAATCCTAAGCATCCGGAAGAATCCACCGTATCCACACTCGCATGTAAGTCGAATTCTCCAGCTTGAGCTTCTTCATCCTCTGCTAATGTATTTGTAGAGCAACATGTGAGTACAAAATTGTACTCGCAAGTCTTGGGAAAGATGCATAGATGCAAGGCTTCACAAAGGAAAGCTATATGGTTCTTTTGCAAAAATCAGCATTTTATTTCAAATCTACATAATTACTTCAAAGGCCATTTGATAAACATCTTTGTTTTTCATAAATGAAATTAGATAAATAACTTAGTGAAGGTTAAACCACCAACACTAAAATTTTAGGCTATCTCGCCAACTTTCAAAACTCAAAGTTAAACCACGATCCGTTACACCACCCGATTTAAATCATGAGAGTTATACCACTCCCAAGTTTGACAAACCATTTTATTTTGAAATCAAAATCAAACTTCTACCATGTGAATGCATTCCTTGTTCGCCCTTGACCGTGGGCACGGCTATTCGAATAGTTTATTACTCTGCAGAGTTTGTACACTTTACCCACAAGAGATAAATTATCTTAATAGTCAACATGCTTCCTTTGGCATGAGACCCAGATAAAATATCACAAAGCCTTTCACCTACTCCAAGATAGCTAGATACCACCCGCTAAGGTTTCACCACAACTCGAATCCACGAGTGAGCCCCTCTTGCGCCGTATGAGTACAAAGAAACCCTGTCCCTCACTATGAGTAACCAGTACACCCGGCACTCAATACACCATCGGTGATATCTAAACTACACCTTAATAGGTTAGTTAGCTAGGTCGCACCCATATAGACTTGTGGTTGCACTGTTTTGCTCGGTTTGGACAAACACAAGCGTCGGTCCTTAAACGACCAGGGTGGTTCATTCACAATTCCAAAAATTCTCGTGCTAACTGCACCAGCCAAACCTTCCATCCACCCTTGTCAACTTTTCCTTTGAACTTCATTTTTATTTTCAAATTAACAGTGGTAACATCCATTACCACTTTTCAAACAGATCATTTAACAATGGTAACATCCATTACCAATGTTCAAACAAATCATTCATCAAAACATTTAGTAAACATGCTACTCATTTGAGCATTATTACATTGATTTGCTACGCTAAGCATTTGCTAGTATTTACAAATTCCACAGATGTAATACTAACTCATTATTGAGTCAAAGGGATATCCTAAGTTGACAATGGTACAAGTTAAACAATTTTCAATGGAAGGTATAACAAATTGGGTATTTAACTAAATTTTCTAAATCAAATTATCACTTGATATAACATACGCATGCAATAATTTAAAATAACTACCTAATCATTTTATAATTCATTTGAGCAAGTTGATCAAAGAAAACTTGCAAAACATAGGATCAAAATGATCAAAGGAGACTTGCCTTCCTGTGCTGGGTTGAAATTTTCCGGGGCTTGCTCTTGAAGTTCCTCGGACAAATCGGTCTCTACACGTAAATCAAGAAATCCAAATAAATAAAATAAAATAAAAACTCAAAAATTGAAACTAAATATACCAATTGAAAGATTAGAATTTTAGATGAATTTAGAAATTTGAATGGATCAATTTGGATTTAAAATGAGCAAGATATGGTGTTGGAAGATTTAGAATCAAGAAAAAGGAAAAGAGAATTTCTGGAATTAAATTTATACCGAAAATGAATTATGACGTCAGCATGGATTTTCTGGGAATTAATTTACAAAAGTAAATTCTAATTATGACGTCAGCAAGGGAATTAAAAATAAATTACAGAGGTCGACATGTGGGGCCACCACGGTGGACCAAGTCCACGGACCCACAAAATTGCGACATGGCGCATCAAACCGACACGTGGCATGCCGACGTGGCGATCTTGGCGTGGGACGGCGGCGGTTTTCGGTGACGTGGCGCCGACGTGGCGGACACGTGTTCGCCACGTGGCATAACACGCCGCCCGGTCGACGTGGCTCTACCGAGTGGCGACTTCGCGCGCGGCGGTGCGCGAAATGGACGGCCGGGATTGAGACGTGTGGCGAGATCCCGAGCATTGGCTCGATCCGATGAGCGGCGGTGATGGCGCGGCGGAGACGCTGGTGCCGCGCGATGGTCGACGCGTGGCTCGGCTCGCTGCGCGCGGCGCGCGCGACGCGAACGCGCGCGACGACGACGCAGTTGGGGACGGCCGCGATGGGGACGCGTGGACACATCCCGGCCGCCGGAGAATGGCCGCGGAGATGAGACGGTGTGGAGGCGGGACTCGCCGATCGCCGACGCGTGGGCGGGCGTCGCGACGGCGTCGCGAACGCGCGAGCCTTGGCGCGCGACGCGGCGTGCGGACCGAGGGAGCGGCGTGCGGGCGCGGTCGGGCGCGCGAACCGAGGCGCGCGCGGCGACCGAGGTGCGGCGGAGACTCACCGACGGCGACGGTTTGAACAGCGACGACGGTTTGAACGGCGGAGACACGCACGCGAACGGAGAGAGAGGAGAGCGCAAAGGGGGTGAGAGGGTGGCCGGGGTCGGTTTATACGCGGCGGAGGAAGAACGCGCGCGTTCGCGGCGAGTTAAAACGGTAGTTTCGCGCGGCGAAAACGGCGCCACTCCAGAAGAAACGGCTACGGTTAATGGCGCACGACGAACGGTGCTCGTGGGTCTTTAATGGCGACGCAAACGGCGGGAAAACGAGCGGCGAGCTCGGCGGCGGCGGTAATGGCGACGCACGCGCAGAGACAAAACTTCGCGGAACGAGCGGACCGACAGTGGGACCCACCGCTGAGAGAGAGAGAGGAGAGAGACGGCGATCGAACGGATGGGCGACGGTGGCAAGGGGATGAGATCGGGCCGTCGGATGGAGGCGAAGGGGTAAGTGATGAGGAACGCGAAGATTAAATCAAACAAGGCTGATCGATCCGGGCCATCCGTGCATCGAGTGGAAGCGGCGCTCGGATGAACGCGCGTGGGCGGATGGGAGCGGATGCGCGGCAGTGTCGTCTGGAGGAGAGGGGAAGGCGGGATGGGCGCGACGGGAGGATAGAACCGCGCGGGATGGACGGACGGATGGCGCCACGTGGCGACCGGGAGGATTTAGAATTTAAATCTTTATAGATTTCAGAAATCAATAGGAGGCTTTAAAATAGTCAGAAAAGTACCAAATAAATTCCAAAAATTGCAGAAAAATTCACATAATTCACTGATAATGTTTTGAACATATGAAAAATATTTCCAACCTATTTTAATATTAAATTTTTATTTTTAAACAGAACTTTATATTCTGAAAAATCCAAATAAATTGAGATAATTGATTTAAAATTATTTCTTCCAAATAAAGCAAAAATTGGGATGTTACAGCACAACTTTGGTCATTGAAGAAGACTTATTGTACCCAGAATCGGCTAGAACTCTCCTAAGTTTTAAGAATATTTGCGCCAACGGTTTCCACGTTGAGACTAAAGAAGACTACGGTGAGAAACACCTACTCATTACGAAGCGCGAAGAGAATGAAAAAGTGCATTAGAGAAACTTTCTTCACTAGAAATTGGGCTATATTATACCACAATTAAGGCGCTGCGTAGCTGCATAATCGCTCAAGACAGATTTAGAAGCTCTGAACTCTTCTGTCTCTGGCATGACAGATTAGGCTACCCAAGTCTTAGGATGATGAGAAACATTATAAATAACTCCCATGGGCATAATATTAATGTGAAGAATTTCCCGAATCATGAAGATTTTGTGTGCCCTGCATGTGCCGCCGGGAAACTAATTACTAGACCCTCCACTCTGAAAGTGAAGGAAAAAGTCCCTGCATTCCTGGAACGCATCCAGGGAGACATATGCGGTCCTATTCAGCCCGTCTCAGGGCCGTTTAAGTATTTTATGGTGCTCATTGACGCTTCTTCGAAGTGGTCATATGTGGGTCTGTTGTCCACAAGAAACCACGCCTTTGCAAAATTGATCTCGCAGATCATTCGCATCAGAAATGCGTTTCCAGATTATCATACCAAGTCCATCAGAATGGACAACGCCGGAGAATTTACTTCGAAGGCATTTGATGATTATTGCATGGCGATGGGAATTACAGTTGAGCATTCGGTACCGCATGTCCATACCAGAATGGTTTGGCATAGGCTTTAATTAAGAGAATTAAATTTATTGCCCGACCCCTCTTGCATAATTGTAATTTGCCAGCTACATGTCGGGGACCCGCAGTCCTACATGCAGCGAATCTCATCAACCTTAGACCTTCGGCCAAAAACATCCATTCACCTATGCAACTAGCGCAAGGGTCACCACCGAAAATTTTCCAACATTAGGGGGAGGAAATCAACCCCTTGATGAAGAATGTCGGGAAATTACGTGGCGAGCCAGGGGAATCCATGCAGATGACCCGCGCACAAGAGAAGTCCAGAAGACAATAGAAGTCCAAAAGACAATAGAAGTCCAGAAGACAAAATAGATTTGCAAGCATTAGCAAATCAGCTGCCTGATCACTTTAGTGATTTGAAGAGCATGACTAAGTCGTATGTGCCTGCACGCACTGCACCGGAGAGGGTTGAAATACCAAAGAAAACAGAAGGTATCCCTAATCTCGTCCAGAGGCCTCAGAAAAATAATAAAGGATGAGAACTCTGGTTCCTCGAATCCTAAGTAACCGGGGACGCCTGGTGAAAAGGGATAAGAGGGATTTATCACAGCCGATCATTGAAGTCCCCCAGAATGAGAAGGGGAGCCAGTTGAGACCTGGCACAAGTATGACACCTTCCGAAAAGGGCATACCGGATCTGAATATCCCCATCGGCATGGATGTGTGCGCACACATCGGAGCCGAAAAACTAAAGGGACTTACCACCGCAATTGAAAGAAGCAATGTGCAAGGTAAAGCTCCAGCAGAAGCAATCGCTCTAGAACAAGCAACTCATGAAGAAATAGCTATAAATTATGTGCACACGGGAGAGTTCCTGAATAGGACAACAGCTAATATCGATATCTACTTCGCAAAGAAAATTACCACCATCATCGATCTTGATCCCGAGCCTGCATCGCTCGCTGAATGTAAGAAAAGATCAGATTGGGAAGATTGGAAGAAGGCAATAGCAACTGAATTGCTATCTCTGAACAAAAGAGATGTGTTTGGGCCCGTATGCCGCACGCCTCCCCACATACACCCCGTTGGGCACAAGTGGGTATTTGTTCGAAAGAGAAATGAAAGAAATGAAGTAGTGAGATACAAAGCAAGGTTGGTAGCCCAAGGTTTCACTCAACGCCCGGAGTTGATTATGAAGAAACCTACTCCCGGTCGAGTGGAATTACCTTTAGATATTTGATCTCAATGGCAGTGAACTTGAATTTAGAAATGAAATTGATGGATGTTGTGATTGCATACCTTTACTGTAACTTGGATTCGAGATTTATATGAGAGTCCTCAAGGAATCCTCTCCCAAACCAAGACAGAGCAAATAGAAATCATGCAGTGTGAAACTCGAGAAAGTCATTGTATGGATGAAACAACTGAAGAATGTGGTATAATCGCTGAGCGACTTTCTCTACAAGAAAGGCTACACGAACAATGAAGACTGTTCTTGTGTATTTATACGGCGATCCCAGAATGGATTCTGTATAATCTCTGTGTATGTAGATGATCTGAATATCATCGGGACAGCCGAAGACATAAAAGAAGCAAGCTCCTACTTGGAGTTAGAATTTGAAATGAAAGATTTGGGCAAGACCAAGTTTTGCTTAGGCCTGCAGCTTGAGCATGTCCCTGAAGGAGTCTTGGTACATCAGTCGACCTACACCCAGAAGGTGCTCGAAAGGTTTGGCTTTGAGAAGGCATTTCTCTCGAAAGTACCGATGATCGGTAGGTCTTTACAGCAAGAAAAAGATCCTTTCCGACCAAGGGAAGAGGGGGAGGAAGTCCTGGGACCGGAATTCCCATACTTGAGTGCAGTGGGAGCACTCATGTATTTAGCAAACTGCACTAGACCGGACATTGCATTTGCCGTGAACCTGTTAGCAAGGTGCAGCAGAGCCCACCGTAAGGCATTGGCGGGGCATAAAGGACATTTTCCGATACCTCCAAGATAGCAAGGACCTCGGATTATTTTACGTAAAGAATCAAGATCTGAACTTGATTGGCTATGCAGATGTTGGGTATCCGCGGACCGCATACCGCTAAGTCACAAACAGGCTATGTATTCATGTGTGGTGGAACCGCAATTTCATGGAAATCGTCTAAGCAAAGCTCGTAGCTACTCGATGAACCACTCGAAATTATAGCATCAGATGAAGCCGCACGAGTGCGCTTGGCTCCGCCGAATGATTCACCACATCCAGCAGTCATGTGGGATGAACATTGTGCAAACCCCCACAATTATCTATGAAGATAATGCCGCTTGCGTTGCATAAGTGCAAACGGGCTATGTGAAAAGTCATCTCACAAACAATATCAACCCCAAGTTCTTCTATGCACATGAATTGCAAAAGATGGACGAGATTAAAGTACTGCATATTAAGTCATGTGAAAGTCTCGCAGATTTATTCACTAAGTCACTCCCCGCATCTAGCTTTGAAAGGTGCGTGCGTGGAATTGGAATGATGAGACTTAGAGAAGTGCAGAATTCAGGAGGAGAATTCTCACAAGCTCGCTAATAAATCTTGATCATGAAGATTAAGTACCCAAAAATAAAGTCTTACAGACCAAATGAATTTGGGTAAATTGTACTCTTTTTCCCTTGACGAGTTTTCCATGAAGTTTCTCGACCAAGGTTTTTAATGAGGCAATTCGTGCATCGCAGCATCACATGTATCATGTACTCTTTCTCCAAATTTTTTCCACTGGGTTTTTATGGAGTTTTGACGAGGCATGAGCATGTTGGGTGAGTGCCCAAGGGGAGTGTTAGGAAACTGGGCCCATGGCCAAGAGTCCTGGCATATTTGGGCACCCCACCGTAGACTATAAATAGGGACCTAGACCCCCTCATTATGTACCCCGATGCAATCTAAAGCAATAAAGAAAGACCAGGAGTTCTCTCTACCTCTCTGTGTTCAATCTATTATTCTGTGATTGATTCGTTCTTGTTCTAAGCAGAGGAATCGCTCGGACTGGTCTCCAGCGTCGGTTCCTCAACAAAACTTACGCATGTATTTAAGGCGTACAGTTGGAGGAAACAAAAAACTGTTCCAAATGGATATGCTAATCTGCACCTGCACTAGATTGATAATCCGTACGCACCTACGCTCGGATCATATAATCTCAACCTTGTCAACAAATACATCCAGTGGCGCCACACCATGTCATAGAAAACGCACAGATCCAAATCCTGTTCGGCCTCGTATATCACGTGTATAAATAAAAATAACCGGTGAAATTCAAGACATCTTCATTACGAGGGTAAGAAACTATCATAATAATCTAAAAAAGAAATAATCTTAGAAATTCTCACATTAATCAAGAAAAAGAAAAACATCTCCACCACTTATTTTGATGGGACTAGATTATAACGGTGTAGATTAATCATATATATAGAGTTGTATAATAAATACAATTGTATTTCAATCATAGATGGTAAAGTTGTATATCAAAAACAACCGCATCATAGTATCTAGCCACATAATTACGTAGACAAATCTGCTAGTTTTTATATAACTTATACTTGAAATATTCAGTGAACATCTAATTCATCGTGTCCCCTCCTAGAATTTATAGCGGATAGATTCATTTTTTTTGAAATTCATGCTTCCCACTAAAAATTAGGGCAACTTTCAACTGAAAATCAAAAACTTCATTTCAGGGGACTTTCAATCGGTGTTCAAAATATTTCAACCAGATAAATTTAAACTAGACAAATTTGAAACAATGAACTTGAAATTTTGAATTTTTAACTAAAAACATCAACTATCATTGTCCGGAGATGTTTACCTTTCACCTAGAAACCCCCCACTTTCAACCACAGGAAGCTGTTCAACATTAACAACACTGGAGCCAACGGGGGTGGCTGCCTGGCGCAGTAGTGCTTGATTGACGGTGGAGAAGTAACGACACTTGGGGGGAATTGAGTGCATTAGATGTATACCCTTGTGTCCTTGTTGGAGGTGGTGCCTATGCCAGTGGGCATCAGGCTAGCGACGCGATACAACGATGGGTTGAGTAGACGAGGGAATGCTTTTCGAGCTATTATAGAAATTTTTTTTATCAAACTGGCCCTAATTAAGAGCATCTCTAATGCTTCACCATGGACCACTACTATAAAACAAGTCATAATAGACCATCACAGATGGTTCATGGAGAATTGTCTGTGCTATAATTATCACATATAACTTTACAAGCATGACCGTGTACCGTCTGTAATACACAACTATTATAGATGGTTTTTACTAATAACCATCTGTAATAGTTCACTGACGGTTATTAATACGAACTGTCTATAATAATTGTAGATGTCACAGATAGTTTTTAATTAGATCCGTATGTGATTGTTCACAGATGGTTATTAACATAAATCGTCTATGATAGTTGTGTATCATAGATGGCTTATGGTTAAAACCATTTGTGATATGTATTTGTACGTATGAATAGCGCTTTGTCTCCCGGATGGGTCTCTTCTCTTACGCACCGAATGTATTCCTCATTGTATAAAAATAATCGTCTGCCACCAGAGATTAATCCCCACATCGCTGATCTTGTACGAGCACCTCGATGGTAGGCTATCTTCCCTCTCTTCCTTGTCTCTCAGGCACAAATAAATGGCTCCCTACTCTTCCTTGTCACCAGTATTGATGGCCAACCTGACTACCCTGGATGAGCACCTAATCAGCCATACGTTGGAAGATGTTGTAGAAGGACATTATGCCAACAGTGTCATCCCTCCTATGTCTGAGAATTTGCCAAAGTAGTTGAAGGCCACCTTCCACTGTCTTGACATTCTCCTTCGTCGCGTCTTCCGGTTGGTCTCCCGTTTCCGGCGAGCTAACCTCGCCATCGACGTGGTCCTCCACAACGATATTGCACATCTCCAGGAGGCTTGCCATCGCTTAGAGCGCTTAGTCGAGGTGGCGGGCAATCAAGTCAATCTTGTTGAGACCCCTCAAGAAAGGAAGAGAACCTATGGGCTCAATTCAACTTGATTGTTCAGTCGGAGGGTGTTCGAAAGACACTCGAACGAGCACATCATCGGACATATTTCAAGCTTCGTTAACAGATGATCCTGAACTATCTGATGCAGATCTTGTCACCTACGAAGTTTTGAAGACAGAGATAACATGCTACCTCCACCACTAGAAAAAAACTTTGAAGTAGTTAGGTTTCTACTTTTTTGTTACCTTTTGTATGAAATGTCTGGCCACGCAATTTGGGCATATGTAAAATCAAGTAGTTGAATTTGTATTTGTTGTTTTCTATATATGTAAACAATTTCAGTATAACGACATGACAGTATTACTGACCGGTAAAAAACAACTAAGTAATACATATTTACTCCTGAGGCATTACTGAATTTATATTTATGTATATGAGAATAAATTTAGAACCATCTATAATATTTATCATAGAAGGTTCTACTTTAGTACCATTTGTGATGTGTATTCACAGACGGTTATTAATATGAACTGTTTATGATAAGTAATTATCATAGATGGTTATTAATGAGAACCGCCTGTGATAATTATGTATCATAGACAGTTCATTATTCAACGTGTCTGGGATATTCCGCGTTATTAAATGCATAGCCAGCAAGGTCCCAACAGATCAGTCTTTATTGCGTTGCATTAAAGGAGGCGGCCGGCTTTGGGGAGTTTAGTGAAAGCATCTAGCTTACAGATCGATTTGTTCTTGGTGATTAAATGTTAGTATTTGCTTCTAATTGTATGCCTTGTAACAAAGAGAGGTGATAATTAGGTTTAGATTTAGCTTAATTGATAGTTTTCTATAATTTAAGAATGGATAACTACTACTAGTTTACTTCAATATATTCTTGCTTGATATATATATTGCTTCATAAATAGTACATACCTAGTTACTTAATTTAGATATGAACAATTTATTATAAGGTGAATGACAATTATGTGTAAGTATTAGGTTAGCTAGTTATAGTAGCATTAATAATCTAATTTGACACTAATTTGTTACATACGTAGCATAGACGGACTGAAACTGGATGTACATTGAGAATCGTGTGAGTGAAGAGTATATTAATGGCATGTCTGCTTTAAGAAGAGCGGCTGAGCAGGATTTATTGAAAAAAGGGATGGAATATATGTACTATCCATGTATTGATTGCAATAATCTAAAGATGTTTACCAACTCAGCGTAGATCAAAGCTCACTTGATTCGAAGGGGTTTTAAAAAGGGGTATACTTGTTGGACCAGTCATGGTGAAGAGAAGATTATACATGAAGGTAATTATAGCATCGTCAAGGGAGAACGATATGCCGATTGTAGACTATGCTTTCGATGAGGATAGGTCGCATGATGACAATTTGGATCAGATGCTACACGATGCAGAAGGGAACTATAGTGAGAGATGGTTTGGTAAATTTGAGGGTTTTATGGAGGACTCGGAGAAAACTTTGTTCAAGAGCTTTAAGCCGCAATGCACAAGGCTGTCATCTATTCTTGAACTGCTGAAATTGAAGGTAAGCAATGCTTGGTCCGATAAGAGTTTCACAGTGTTGTTAGGTCTCCTAGTGAACTTCCTTCCAGGGAGAAATGTATTGTTGAGAACCACCTACCAAACCAAAAAGGTTCTTTGTCCATTAGGAATGGAAGTAGAAAGAATACATGTATGTTCGAATGATTATATTCTCTATCGTAAAGAGTATGCAAACTAACATAATTGTCTGGTGTGCAAAGCATCCTGGTACAAGCATAAGAATGACTCCAATTACGGTGAGGACATCGAGGTGAAGCAAGAACCTCCTGCTAAGATATTATGGTATCTGCTTGTAATTATCCATTTGAAGCGTTTATTGTGAACCAAAAGAATGCAAGATTGCTACGTTCACACTCGGAGGAGCGTAAGAAAGATGGAATGATAAGACATGCTACTGATTCTGCCCAGTAGAGGAACATCGATAAGATGTTTGTAGACTTTGGTGCAGAACCAAGGAATATAAGGTTTAGGTTGAATACAGATGGAATGAATTCCATTCGGTAACATGACCAGCCGACATAACACCTGGTCCGTGAATGTATGCATGTACAGCCTTCCTCCTTGTTTGTATATGAAGCAGTACATTTTGATGTCACTACTTATCCAAGGACCGAAGTAACGTGAGAACGATATTGATATGTACCTAGTACCATCGGTGGAAGATCTTGTAACACTATGGAATGAAGGGGTATAGGTATGGGATGCGGACAAACCAGAGAACTTCACTCTGCACACCATGTTTTTCTACACCATTAATGATTTCTCTGCTCTTGGTAACTTGTCAGGGTTGAGTACAAAAGGAGCCAAAGCCTGTCCATATTGCTTAGATTATACCGATAGTTTGGTTGAACAACTTACGTAAAAATATGTACATGCGTTACCATAGGATCCTTCCAAGGTATCACCCATATTGCAATATGAAGAAACAATTTGACAAAAAAAGAGGATGACTCAATACTAAGACCTTTTAGCGAGAAAGTGATCTAAGATATGGTCAAGGATATCGATATTATGCTTGGAAAGGGACGTAAGTTGAGAATCCGTCAGAAGAACATGTGAAAGAAGAGGTCAACATTTTGGGACTAACCTTATTGGGTGCACTTAGAAGTTCATAATTGCATCGATGCTATGCACGTAGAGAAGAATGTATGTGATAGCTTGATTGGTCTTTTACTAAATATTCGTGACAAAACAAAGGATGATGCCAATGCATGGCGTTACTTAGTTGTTATGAACATCAGGACTGAGTTAGCACCGATAGAGACAGATAAAGCCTAGACATACCTTCCCCCAGCTTGGTACACTCTATCTAAGTCCGAGAGAACTGAACTGTGCTAGGGCTTGCATGGTGTGAAAAGTTCTGTTCGGTCACTTCGCCAGCACGAAGAAACTTGTTTCCATGGAAGATTTGAAATTAATTGGTATGAAGTCTCATGACTGTCATGTGCTAATGACATAATTATTTCCTATTGCAATTAAAAGTATTTTGCCAAATAAGATTCGAGTGACAATCATAAGGTTGTGATATTTCTTTAATACAATTTCTTAGAAGGTCATCGATCCCGATAGACTAGATGTTCTGCAGACCGAGGTGGTGATGACTCTATGTCATCTTGAGATGTATTTCTCTCAATCATTTTTTGATATCATGATCTATCTCATCGTTCACCTTGTGAAAAAGATAAGGATATACGGCCCTGTGTTTTTACGTCATATGTACCCATTCGAGAGGTACATGGGAATTCTCAAATCCTATGTATGTAATCAATCTCGGCCGAAGGGCAACATCTTCAAAGGTTATGTAACCGATGAAGTCATTGAGTTCTGTATCGATTACATGGCTCATGTAGAACCGATATGTGTGTCTCTATCTCATCACGAGGGGAGGCTAAAGGGTATTGGGACTATCGGAAGAAAAGCAATAACTCCTAATTTGGATACGTACACTCAAGCCCATTTCACGATCTTACAATACATGACTGGAGTGTCCCCATATATTGAAGAGCACAAGATATGCTATGCCAAGAAAATCTAGGCTAGTCAGAGGTTTAGATCATTAGATAGCACAACCATTGGTTCAATGAATGATTGAAGGTGCGATTTATTGGAGGTCATCAAGTGAAATGCTAAAATGGTTGGCAAAAGGGCCAAAATTTATAATTGTGATATAGCAAAGATATGACATTAATAGGTACACATTTTATACAATAGATTAGGATAGAAAGAGCACAGTCCAGAACTTAGTTGTCCACATAGATGCATTTCATCAGCACTTCAGTACCGCTAGCCCATGCTCCTACTACAGGCTTGTAGAGGAGATTTGGGAGATCGATTACGTAATTTTTAAAATCTCTCTATTTCGGTGCCGTTGGGTCCAATCCCACAAGGTGTAAAGGTCAACAAGTACAGCACCACTACTATGGACCTCAAATGTGTAGGATACAAATATTAACCATTCGAACTCGTGAGGCAAGTTGTTCAAGTTTTTTATGTAACCAACCTAGCAAATAAGAAGCACCACGTAGTTCTTCATGGACAAAGAAGGATGGTCAGAGTTGAGAATGTCGTGGATGAGGAAGAGTACAATCAATTTGATGAGTCACCTCCATTCAGAGACGGCATCAGGCTCGAGAAAGAATCAAGCGATGAAGCAAGCTATATGCATGTATAATGATCCCACATGGCGAACACCTATTTGAAAATTATTTCAATGTAATTATAAGAAACTCGGCATATAATTAAGGAATTATTCCATTGTAATTGATTCAATAATTAAGAAATAATTACATCTATGATTGTATATGCTTGTTTTTTCATATGGCATGGCTAGCATTTTCTAAGGCTAGCCGAAAAACATGATTGGTTATAGCTAAAGAAGGAACTATTACAGACGGTTTAGTGGCAAAAGCCATATGTAATATATGTATCATAGATGGTTCTATAATACAACTATCTGTGATATATACCACATCACAGATAGTTCTATAATAAAATTGTCTGTGATATGGTAGCATATTACAGACGGTTCGATAATAAAACCGTCTATGATATGGTAGCGATATGGTAGCATATCATAGACAGTTCTTTAATAGAATCGTTTGTGATAGTTATTCTATTTGGAATGGCAAATTACATATTCCAGTGCATCAGGTTCTATAAAGTAATGACTGTTATTTCTTCCTCATCATCATGTTGTGTGTTAGGCTTGGTTGCTATCTTAGGCACAAAAGAAACTTTGGGCTGTCGCGCTATTCATTTGTAAATGAAGGGCGCGATAGCCTAAAGGTTCTTTCATGTCTAAGACAACAACCAAACTCAACACGCAGAATAATAAGAAGAAAGAGACTCCATCCATAACTTACTTCATAGAACTTGGACTATGTGATTTGGGATGTTAGTACTGCAAAAAGACTTGTAGCAATATTATACGTCGCCAAATGTTCTTATTTCTTGTAAGATCAACCATGTGCTAATGTTTATGCCCACAGCTCACTGTAATTAGTTTTTTCTTGTAAGATAGATGACATATGCATAATCATCATTGTCGCCATCGACATCACCAAATGGGTCTGACACTCTGAAGATCAGGGTAACTAAGTGTGGCAGAGGAGTATCGAAAAGACCAGAGAGCCAAATGACCATCACGGAGGTCTCTCCGGATGGGATTTCTCTGCAATCGAAGAAAGCAATGGCAGCATTCCAAATTACCTGCGGGATACATGGAAGGCAATGGGTCCCTATTACTATAGCAAACTAGAAAACTTTGATAGATGGAGAAAAAAGGTAGTTGTGGGTGGAAATTTCAAACTCGTTCAAGATACCAGAAGAAGTCCAAGGACTCGTGCGACTGCAGGCGCTCCTCATGATGGGAAAACCATGGAAGACCTTCAAGAGCATGCCTGTCACACAGTACATGACCAAGGATCGCATGCCCTTCATGAGGTATCATTTCTTGTCACCAGAAACATGAGAGACCTTTGTGCAGATGAAGACGACGACCTAATTTCAACAGCAAAATGTAGTGCACACGGCACTCCATGCACAAAATACTCACCCCTACAGACTCGACACCGCTGGGTATATGGGTAAAATCCTACAATGGAGGATGCAGGACGAGGACGCAATCCAATCGGAGGCATCCTTGTCATTTGCGGGATCACAAATGAGCGCGCCCGAAACTGGTTAAGAGCGAGGTCATCAACCACATCTTTGGGCATCTCCTTTTTAAAAACCCCACAGATGAGGAAGTGTCCCAACGCTTGGTAAAATATGTTAAACTACCTAGTTGTTAATAGGCCCATAACTTCATAGGGTCTAAAATAATATGATTGCCTCTTACAACAAATATTGATTATCGAATCTTCCCAAGGCTCCTTTGAAGCAATCAGGAAGAAGGATATACTATCCACGGCCCTAGGAAACAAGGAGCACATAAGTCGCACGCGAGGCCTCGGGGTTTACGTACCTTGGAGGAATGGATTCTTAAATGACTCCGAGGCCTATAGGAGTAGGAAGAGATCTAAGACCGAGCATAAGGAAAAAATGAAATAGGAGGTTTGTGCACAACTTGATGAAGAGCTATCTACCTCACTTCGAGAGAAGATAGCTGCCTCACTTCCAGGAGAGATAGATTCATTGAGGAAAGAACTGAAAGAAGTCCGCAACTACTTATAAGCCACCCTTGTTATTGCGGTACCCAATTCCCTTCAATATTAGAGTAGCTGCACATGCATGCCACTTTTTAAATATAGCGACACCTACTTACCTATCGATGATATACAGGCAATGTATCTCTCTAGAATGCTACATAGATAGACCGCCTTAGCTCATCGTGTATCATTATGTAGAAGCTCATGCCGTGCATCCTTAGAGTCGGGCTTGTTGGTTCCATTCCCGTTGGCGTTGGGCAGGGGTTGGTGTTTCCATGCCTACTAGGGATGCAGGTGCACAATGCCCAGCTAGGGGCAGGTTTCAAGAAGGTTCAGGTGGACATGATTAATGATTTTTTCAATGCCGTCCCACTTGAGAAGCCCCCAAACAAATGATCATAACACTAGGGGATGCCGTCCACACATTCATCCAGTGACCCAAGGGACCTCGCCCTAGACCCTTCCATGCCGTGATCTCCATACAATCATGCCTGTTAAACAGAACCCTCTATGACTCCACCTCAAGCTCCACTTTAGAAGGCCATCATATCAGCTCCCATAGAGACGACACTGAAGATGCATCACAAGCGAGACACTAAGGCCCGACGAAAGAAGATTGAGGTGCCTTCCAGGCCCTGAAAGTACAAGATTGGAGTGTTGTTGGTCCTCAAGTCACAATTAACCAGCCTTGGACTGGTTTGTAGGATATTGCATGCCTGGTATATGTAGAGGTCCAATAGGAAGCCCAACCGGTAAAGTGGATTCACCGTGAGATATATGGAGGTGCATTTCCTCCACAACTCGGGCTACTTCACTGTGACTTTTAAAGACTTATTCTTACTATTCAACCTCAACAAACTCGATGCCTCACTTATACAATATTGGACACTATAAGTGTACTGTACAATCAAGTTCTACATTTAAGTAATACCAATAAATGTCATAACTCATTGCTTATGTGTAGATACATGATCCAACAAGTCTGGCGATGGCGAGAACTAATGGCTTTCCTTGACCTGCACTTAGTCTCTGAGCAATCCATTAAGAAAAATGCATCCTTCATCAAAGATTACATAATATGATAGGATTGCTTGCTCAGAGTGACAAGAATTACATCTTGGTACCCTTCAACTAGGGGTAAGTGCTTCACTAGTTGCTATACGAGTTTTATTTGTACTTTATACGCAACATAAACTTAGAATTAATCACTATGGTGACATACATGACTAGGTGTCAGTGGATTCTGATTGTGATTGTACCAAAGTGGAGCAAGGTAGTATACTTTGATTCCCTAACCACGTCTTCACCCGTGTGTGACAAGTAATTAACAGGTAAACTCATTTCCTCCATACATAACTCTATTATAGTCTTCCCTTCGTTTGCAATGGTCGAGACTAACTTTTTGGAATCATATAGGTTATTCAGTGCTTACGTTGCCTGATGAATGAGACATAAGGAATCCAGCGCCACACTATGACATAGGACGCAATTTTCATTACCTGCTACAACACAACAATCGTATATCACACTTCGTAATAATGCCTCTAGAATTAACAATACCTATGCATGTAATTCTATTTGTGCAATGCCACCAGCAGCTATAAGGCAACGTATGTGGATTCTACATTTGCAGACATATGCAGAAAATCATAGGCACTAAGACGAAAGATTCAAAGGTTTGTCAGCCTGCCAATATTTATTTTGTGATTATCAATAATATATATATGCAATGACTTTAATGCTCCTAGCGACAGGGCGTGGAATTCGACTCAAGTGTATTCGATCTTGACAAACTCACCAAAGTTCGAGGAAAACTCTCCGAATTCTTGATTGTGGAGGTCATTCACCCAAATGGAGAGTTCAACCTCGGCGATGATGTTTAATGTTCAAACATCTGATTCAGTTGTAATTTACTCAGTTGTGCTTAATCAAATAGTTAATTCAATTGTACTTCATTCAGTTATTTAATTCATTTGTGAGATTTGTGTAATGATTATCGTGTGTTATATATGTGATCTGCTTGCTTGTTTTCAGATGGTATGGCTAGCATTTTATGAAACTAGCCAAAAAATGGAAAATAATTAGCTATTCAAATAGCTATCACAGACGGTTTATAACACCAAATCATTTGTGATATGTCAGATATTATAGACGATTATTAGCATTAGCCGTATGTGATATGTAAGATATCACAGACGGCTATATTTAAGAACCGTCTGTGATATCTGACATATCATAGACTAATTTTGGTATTAGCTATCTATGATATGTCAAATGTCACAGACGGCTATGTTTAAGAATCGTATGTGATATATGACATGTCACATATAGTTTTTAGTATTAGCCATTTGTGATATGTCAGATATCACAAATGACTATTTTTAAGAACCGTATATGATATCTGACATATTATAGTGGTTGTTTTGAAATATTATCTATGTTGTAATTTATCATAGACAGTTTGAAAGCCGTCTGTGATAACCACTTATTATCACAAACATATAAATTCAGATGATTCAGAAATCGTCTGTGATAACTGATTTGAACCGTCTGTCATAACCCTTTCTGTGGTAGTGGACGGTTATTGTAGCTATCCGCATAGGAGAGAGATGTCATGTCTGCATGGTAGGTTCAAGCAGGGTTACAACAGCTCCATGAAAACTATGGTAGCTTCAACTAATTTGGGTGAGTCTAGCCAATAGCAACTCCTTTTGAGTACATTTATTGGAGAGACGTACGGTAGCTTTGCTTGAGATTATTTTGAACTTATCTTGAAGCTACTATGCATTTGAGTGTGTATCTTCGCTTCAGATTTTGGATCTATCCTGAAGCTACTATATGTGAATTGCAATGAACGATCTTGGGTGGTAGCTTCAGCTGATATAATACACTCTCTTGAAGCTACTAGCCTAGTAGTTAAGAGATATTGTGCATTGAAGAAACTAATTATTTGCATGCCCTATGTATATAAAACCTTGTTTTGCCATGGTTGCAAGAATCAACCAGCTCAGAGGTTTGCTCGCAAAAAAAGAAAAAGAAAAAAGATTCAGTCAAGGCCTGACTATGAAAGGGGTATTATTAAACTTGCAGAAGCACCGCGTAAGTTCCTACCAGTGGACTGTCGATATACGCATTCAAAAACACGTACAACACTGCTACTCTTAAAAAAACACGTAGTATATGGCTACGGTGACGAATGATGAGTCTTTTTTTTCCTAAGGAAAAATTACACAAGAAATTTGTTTCAGAAAAAGCGAACTTTACCTTTGTTTCTACACAAACAAATGCATTTTGACTTTTAGCCTCATATATTCTGTTGGCATCTTGCCACCCGCGTATATCATACGATCTTATTAGTTTTCGCTGGCCGACGACATTAAAAAAATGTGTAAACCACGTAAATTGACCTAAGTTGCATTCAACACGATGTCACTAATTATTTCGTATAAAACCATCTGCTGTGCAGTTTAGTTTCATACTTTCATTTTGCGCCACCATTAAGAACCGGCTTAACGACAGCACGGACCCACCTGCAGGCAACACCCTGGGCTAATGTGGTGGAAACCATTCTTCGGCTAACATGAACACTACACAACATATCAAACCGACATATCAGCTCTGAGATTGCGTTTGACATGGATGTTTCCTTACAGCGAGCACACAACAATCTTCAAGCAGGCAGAAAGTAATGGTACCCTAGTTAGTTCAGTGAATATATAAAACTTGAAGGCAATTTACAATTTTTAAGCATCGAGAAAGAAATGGCAGCATGGCTAGTTTAGGGAATATAAAACTTGAAGGCAGTAAACAAAGTAATTAGCCAACGCTAGGAAATGGTATGTCGACAAATCAATCAGAAATCCTAGATTTCATGCAGGTAGAGTAGATGCATGATCATGAATGTAAATTTAATTGAAATAATGTTGTTTGATTCATTTAGCTATTAGAAACTACGCAGCTTCCCCTACAGAAAATGCCGACCAAAAGGAATGTCCTCTGATTCATTTTGCTAAAAAGACATACTCTAGGATTATTGTTTGAATTCTGCATAGCTTAATCATCTAGAAAAATTTCACCTAATTCATTGTAGGCAATTCATGAAACATTCATCATGCACAATCCAAAATTGAATACAAACACTACTACAGAAATCATCATCACAGACTGTTCAAAAACGTCATCACAGATGGTTTTCTGAATCGTCTGAATTTATGGGTCAGTGATAATCGAATGTTATCACAGACGGTTTTCGAACCGTCTGTGGTGTTATCATAGACGGTTTGTAAGTAAAAACCGTCTGTGATATTGATTTCTACCCCTAAATCTATTTCTGTTTATTGGCTAGCCTCAGGAAATGCTAGTCATGCCCTCTGAAACAAGCAGATATACATACAATTTACATCTGAACTCATTTCACATACATAAAACATCCAATTCACATCTTAATTCATTTCACAAACATAAAACATGCACTTCACATCGCACTTCATTTGACAGACATAAAACATCCATTTCGCAAATCAAATAATTGAAATGAAATAAAATATCCATTTACAAATATACAATTACAAAAGATGTACGTTGCATTTGCAGTCAGATGGTAACATTGTATTTTTTTTATTGCTCTATCACTCCGGAATCGAGGGCTCGCGAAAGGAACAGATCCATAATCAACGAACTTGTCAGGTTGCACAAGCTATACTTAGATGGTGCATGATTGTCATCCAAGCATTGCTTGTGCAGCCGACAAGTTCGTTGATTATGGATATCTTTCTTTCCCGAGACCTCGATTCTAGAGTGATAAGAGCAATAAAAAATCATGGTGCGCAGTGGAACCGTCCTTCTAACTTTACAACTTGAGCCACCAAAAAGAACGCCAACTCTGCTCGAATTCGGGAAAGGTCAGACTGTTTCAATGCAGATGTCGGGATGAACGCAACCTGTCGATAGGAATATCAATGTGCATATATATATAACGTGATAAGTATGAAGTAATTATGGGAAGATTGACAAACTTTGGGATTGGTCATACTCGAGGAGTAGTTCCATATGGTGGCAAACGTAGAAGCCACATGTGTTGCCCGGCTGCTGTTGGTGGCACTGCAAAAAATGGAATGTGTTAATTCAAGAGGCATTAATTACTACAAACTGTTGCATAGGATTAATTAATGTGTAATAGCGAATACCTTAAAATCTCGAGCATGTGTCAGGCCTTTGGCCCCTTGTATCGAGACACCTCCCTTTGCAATGTATATCTCGAATGCCCTACGTGAATCGAAAAAGTTAACCTTAGTCATTCGAAAGGAAACAAAGAGTACAATATAGGTATGTATGGAGAAAATATACTTACCTATCGATTACTTGGCTGACAACTGTGAAGTCCATTTTATTTTTACTTAGGGAATCAAGGTAAAATACCTTATTCCATTTTGGTAAAATTACTATTAAAATCCAATGATAGTTCTGATTGTAGGGCATAAGTACATATTCCTTATCGCGACAAGCCAGCAGTCCTGCTGCAATGTACCTCTCGACGAAGGCTGTATCCTCGTCGATGGTATACTTGGCCACTTGAATAACTACACTTCTTATCAAAAGCACCAGTTTGGGAGATCTGGAGGATCACAACCATCCATCACGCAAATTCAATGTGTACAATTCAAAGTTGTTCCCTTCCCTAAAACAATGTTATCCCACTAATCCGTTGATTACTGCATAATTGGTTTTGGAGGATTAATTGCATCAATTATTGTAATTGCTCACCATAATCCCCTAATGCTCATCAATTACTTGATCTAGAATTAATGATGTTTGTGATTTCATATTGGTACAATGTGGGTTCCACATACCAACCACTTGTGATATTTAAATAACTCTGTTCCATCAATGTTGATTTCTCCTAGTGCTTAAATAAGCAATAAGTTTGTTGTTTCAAAGCTACATCTAATTTTGCATCTCCTTTGGTATACTTCTGTCAATTACACAATAAACACCCAAATAGCTCTACAGAGCTTCACAATCAGAAGTCCCAATCATAATAAAGTTTTTGTGGGTAATAAAGTAATGTGTACTCATTGTGGCATTTGCAAGTGAGACATAAGCAGCAAAGTTTAGACAGAAATAATCAGTTTGAATAAACATTTACATCAGCACCTTCAACACGAGCAGACCTAGGGCAACTTTTCACAAATTTTTATTGAAGCCTATTATCACTCTGAAAGTTGTGCCCCAAATAGGGAGTGAACCTCAATGTTCCGTTCCCCCAACATGCGTTGCAGTTCATGTTCCATCGGCAACAAATGTACCGAAACAAACAACGAAAACCACACGGCCCCAGAGTATCTCCCACCCACACCACTCGGTGATCCAATCAGAAACACCTCATCGAAGCAGCATATACAGCCAATCAATCCATCGCGGAAACCCTACTACCACTTACAACATGCGCCGTACTTGAAGCCTTCACTCCCTCTTTTTATGTGCGGTAGTTTCATATTTCAAATTTCCGATGCAAATTATCTTATGTGTTTTCTGGAAAAATTACGGTTGTGACAAAATCTGATGGCTTCTAAGAAGTACAAATATGTCAGAATTTTATGGTTTTGTATGCATTTGTAACTACAACCCCCTGTACCCACCCCATCTTAGCTGAAAACAATAAAGCTAATTCAAAGACAACTGGTGGGTTTGAAACTACTTATGACTATATACGGCGCTACAGTAACTAATTTTTAAACAATGTATTTTTTTTAGACGAGGTCTACTTGTCAACTGTAGTATATACTATACCGACTTCAGCTATATCGGTTAAAATCTCATATAACTGTCTCGCTCTTCGTAATCTTTTTCATGAATAACTAAAATTCAAAAGGTATAAGTCACAGTTTAAAAGAATTCACCCAATACAATAAGCCACCTAGCCAATGAACAGGTTTACCAGTATTCGTCATAGAGCATAGGCCTTTTCTCTTGCAATTAGCCGCCACAAAATAATGTTAACAGTGTAGCATATCATTTGCCTTTTATATTGCAGGACTATAGTAAGCTTTGTTTTGCTATATAGAAAAGGCTTTCTAATTAGTGATGATATGTTAGAGCATTAAAATAATCGAACACCTTTAATAGTAGATTGGTGTGTATTTCTACCTTCCACTTTAATTAGGTGATAATTCTATAGAAACGCAATCCCCAGCCGGCCCTAGGATGCGTGCGTGAGTTTTGGGAAAACCTTTAAATTGGCCGTGAGGCTCATACAAACGGCAGGCCAGATATGAAATAATAGATTGATTTTAGTTCTTTTGTTCTTCATGATGGCTGAACCAGCTATAGAAGATTTGGGAGTGTTTTTCTAATTCAGATTGTTCAACCTTTCTGCTGAGAAATGGGAGCGCGATAGGACTTCGCTTGATGGTCATAAAGTCTGACGTGTGTATTCTTGTGAATTAAAGAGTGTTTGTTCTTGTATTGACAATGGAGGACAACTGTGATTCAGGACGCTACACGTGAGTATCTTGATTCTACGTCGAGAAAATCGGGCGGTCCTGTATCATCTTGGTATCATAACACGGTTTACTCGGTAGGATTATTTACCATAGCTTTTAGATTTATTTTACTTACTGTTTTTATTTAATTTCCTATAGTCCATAAACTGAAAACACAAAAAAAAATTCAAACTCTAGTTTTGCATATGTTAATTTTGTGAGTTTTGTTAAGTTTTAATCTATTAGAATTTTTATTTAGGTACTGATTGTCATGTTCCTTTGCTCTATCCAAACAACAGTATATGTTCAACCGAACTAAAGAGCTAGTAGTATCATCTACCTCCACGTACAAGAGTTGGAAATCATGTTTGCTTGTTCCATGTGAATTGTTGTTTGCTAGACTGGCCGAATTCCAAAATTGCACATAGCTAAACAGACTGCTGCTAGTTGCTTTGCGTGATCCGAATTCCACTTGTGTTCGATTCCATTCAATAAAATTCCGAGTACAACCCCCATTGAAAACAGTTGTGCTTTGTTGCTAGACATTGCACCAACGCATTGTTTTGGACTTGCATTAAACAGCCGAACATAGTGCTAGATTGCGAGCATATGACATCGCCAATCGATATACGTGAGATCATTGCCTTGTTTCCCCAATCTATCACGGCTAGGGTAAACCTCAAAGGGGGCACATGTAGTCGATATTTGTTGATGTTGCATCAGGGATACTATGTATTGAATCATGGTGTTGGGTTGTTTTCTTGAAATATGAAGTTGTTTTTATTATGGGTGCTCGATTTTTTTAGTTCACTCCATAAACTTTAGCAATGTGCCCTTTGCGAGCTCCCGTGGCATCACGAGTGGTGCTCGAGCTCTGTCACTAATACCAACCGTGGCCTTCGCAAGCTCTGCAACCACCGGACGCAACATCTAGTAGCATCACTGTGACAAGCTGAGCTCTGAGCTTGATGTTCCTCGCCTTTATCCACATGTCTCCTCGTCTAGTGGTAGGTATTCTACATGGCGAAAGAGAAGCAGATAGGGGTCATATCTGACCGCTAATGTAGTATTGAACGATGAAAAAAGCATACAAAGCTAGCGTCTGATTCGAAACAACGATTACCTTTGAAATAAATTGCAGGATCTAAGCAAGCATAGGTTTGTTAGTCATGCAAGATTCGACCATCTTTCTTCTTTTGAATTGATGTTGTTTATTTCAGCTTATTTTTCGCTGTAGCTGCTGGTGACTTTTTGACGTAATTAAATTTAAAAAATTAAAATGGAAAAAACATGGTAGCTTATCACGGATAATACAAAAGATTAAAAAAAGAAAAAGAAAAAAGCTAGAAAAAATAAAACTAAAAACTTGAAGTAAAAAGGCAAAAGTTGAAGCCCAGGCCAGCAGGTCCGAATTGAGAAAAGCCGGAACTTTTTCCTTCTGACAGAGAAAAGACGGAAGTAAACGTACTAACCCGGCGGGCCCCACTGCCCAGTGAGCCCAGTCACGACGTGGGTGCATTCTCCTGTCCCCGTGGCGCTACGGCTACTCGTCTCTCCCTGCCCCCATCCCCATCTCAAATTCAAACCCACCCCATCTCATCGCATCGCTCCGCTTCCATCCCCACTCTCCAGTGAGAAAACCAACAAAATCCTCGAACGCGCCGCGCGTGCTGTCTCAAAATTCGGCGAGGAGTCGATAGAAAAATCCGCGCATGGGGGGACGGCGCGGCGAGCAAGAACGAGGCAAGGCAAGCATCCGAAGCACCACGGCCCTTGTCCTTACCCCCCTCACTGTGCTTCGATCCTATTCTTTGTTTACGGCCACTACGTTCTCGGGGTTTAGCTCAGGCGGCTCACTACTGTAGCCGCCAGGAGTAGCGGCACGGCGCTGCGACGCTTGCGTTGTGCCGCCGCCGCCGTCGTTGCGGTTGTCCGAGTTAAATTGAGTTGGTTTGGGTGGTTCTTGCTGAGGTGAACGGTTTCGGGCAGCTTTGAGGTGTTTGGAGGGAGGGCGGGGGATTACAAGATTTCAAGATTGGGTGGGACTTGCTTGCTTTCTTTCGCAGGGGTTACAAAAGATTGGATCTTTATCAACGGATCGAGGGGTTTGCTTGAGCAGAAACTCGTCTCTTTCTGCATCTTTTCAGGTGCATCGGAAGGTGTTCTTGGGTGGATTTGTGCCTTGGTCTGCTGCATCTGACGGTGGGATGGGAGGTAACAACTGCTCATCTGTGTGCTCTTCATCAGCCAAGTAGCCTGTACATACTCGTTATGCTCAGTTTCTTTTCGCTCTAATGGGTCCAACACGTTGGATTTTGATGGTACCATGTTCATCTTTGCCAAATAGGTTGACCAGCTGTTATGATTGCTCGTTTGTTCTTGTCTCTAGGAAGCTAAAAAGGTTGCTTTTCTAGGATTTTAGGAACAAATCCATATAACACCCCAAATTTTGCTTGAATGTTCGTCTAGCATCCCGAATTATGAAACTAGACATTTGACCTTTTGAACTTTATAATATGGTTCAAATAATGCCCTGATCCAGTTTTGTTTTGCATGGTGGTATTGCTTAAGTGGCGTGATGAGTATGTGGTTTTGCTATGTAGGATGACACACTGGCCAAATTGGGTCTATGATATGTGGGCCCTAAAAGTGCTTCACTCTTATCGAACTTCCGGCCGTGCTTTCATGTCCACCGCCATCTCTGTTTCGATTTAGGAGAGAAGACGCTGTGGCCCCATTGTCATTTACCAAATTGATCAGCATGTTATCTTACAAAGTAAAACCATCTATCCATTAAGCTACATGGTCAATACCACTATCCAAAATTGAGTCAGAATGTTATTTGAACTAGATTGGAAAGTTCGGAGGTTCAATGTCCGGTTTCATATTTCAGGGTGTTGGACGGACTTCCGATCAAAGTTCATGGTGTTATATAGACTTTTTTCTGTTGGTAAGTCTAGGACGACAGCGGTTCTTGGCGGTGCCAGCAGTGAGCAATTTTGTGTCATGGTGATTATGGAAATTGGGGAAACGATGTTACTAATTTCTCCTTTTGGTGTGCATTTTTAATTTTTCGGTTAGAATTCCTGCAGCTGTTTCCTTCTCCTCCACAAATTTATTGTACGGTCAGAAAGAAGTAGGAATCCAGTGCATCTGGTAGATGTGATTACACCATTTGAAAATAGTAATCTCATAGTACTAAACTTGATTGCTGAGACCTTGATAATGTTTATTTGCTTCATATAACTGCTGTGTACTGAGATAGATAAAGTCATTTTTCAATGCTAGGGATAAATGTTAACCCCTTCATAGTTCAGACTACATAAAAGGCATTCATGGGAGTAACTAGAATTCTAGAAAAAGTTGGTTCTTTATGGTCCTGCATAGAGTCTTGTCAAAGAAACTCAATCGATCAAATACTGAATTGATGAATTGGTATCCTTAATATGTATGCCCTTTATCTTTGGTCCTTCAGTTATTCAGCAATATAAGTTTACTGTCTTGTTTATTTTTTATTTTTTGTGGTGACACTGGTTGCTAAGTAAATTAGTCACAGTTTTTCTCATTTCTTTGCAGGTCATATTACTGGAGCATTCTCATGAAGTTCAGCCACCGTTGCATTGTTAGTGTTCAGAGTTTGGTAATCTTGACAGAAGATGAAAGAGGATATCATGTTTGACAACCAAACGAAGCCATGCAGATCGAGGGTTGACTCCAAAAGCAATCAAAATTCTATGAAGCCCAAGTTTGGATCTTCATGGGGATCCCAAATTGTCAAAGGGTTCACAACTGACAAGAAAACTAAGAAGACAGCAGCCATTGCCAGCAAGAAGCCACCTCTTGCAAGTGTGGAAAATGTTAACCAGGGCAACCAACAGATTCCATACCATTCTAGGGTTAAGAGGTTGCTTATGGGAGACTTCCCTTGCTCACCTGCTGGTGCTCAAGTTCATCACCATGTCTTTGATTGCCACAGTATCAGGTCCCCGACATCTCATGATCTTTTTCTTGAGTTGGACCATCTCAGGGAACAAGTACGTGAGTCGAAGGAAAGGGAATTAGCATTACAGTCAGAGTTGCGGCGATGCAGAGAAAACCCAAGAGTTTAAGAACTTGAGAAAGAGCTTGATTCCAGGAAAAATGAAATTGACAGGCTTTTACGACTTAAAACTTCAGCAGAATCTGAGACAACAAGCCTTTCTGAACAACCATCGGCTCTTTCTTCTATGGTGGATCAGCATGAAGAAACTGCAAGATTGGATGGGCATGGCAATCGGGTATCTAGTACGGATGAGGGCAAAGCATCTTCTTCAGGAAACTTGGAGTTTGAAGTTGTTAAGCTGCGACGCTTAAACAAAGAGCTTTAGTTTCAGATACGAAATCTTGCAATTAAGCTCTCTTCAGTAGAGTCCAAATTGGCTGGCCTTGAAAAGAATGCAGAGGTACCATAACTTGAACTTGACTATTTGTAAGGGAAACAAACTAGTAGTTTTATTTCAACTAATGTTTTTTTGTATCCTGTTTATTGCCACCAGAGCGAGATAGTTGCAAAGGTTCAAGCTGAGGCTTCATTGTTGCGGCACACAAATGCGAACTTGAGCAAGCAAGTTGAGGGTTTGCAAATGAGTCGGCTAACCGAGGTTGAGGAGCTCGCTTATCTTCGGTGGATAAATTCATGTCTACGGCATGAGCTCTGTAACTCAGATCAGGCAGCTAGAGCAATGAACGATATAGATTATAATGATGACATGGCTTGTAATGATGAGGATGGTGGTGGTGGTGGTGCAAGAAATGCTGAGAACACTTCTGACAACAAAAAGTTGAGCATTGCCGAACGTATCAAGCAATGGTCTTAGAATGATGAGAGTTGTCAAGCATAAAAAAGGAAGCTTTTCTTGATATAACATGGATTGAAGCTGCGGAAACACGAAGTCCGACACGTAGGCACTCACTTGGGGGGACCAAAGGGATGCGCACAGGACTTGAATATCGTGAAGAGGCGGCAATCTGATACCTTTGTTAAGGAGACAACCTTTATCTGCATTCCAGACACAACAGATGAAACAATCTCCTGTAATGAGGATCAGATAGTCAGGGAAAAGCGTGATCTTCTTGTGGAGAAGTATGATTTTGGTCGATCTGAAAGTTCGAGGTTAGTTCTTGGCAAGTCAAACATATGCAAGAGTTAGTGTCTGGATGTTGAAAAGCGTGCCTTGCGTATTCCAAACCCTCCACCAAGACCTTCAGTTTCTGTGTCACGTTCTGGTCCATCAAATGGGTCGAATGTAAACCCGCCCCGGCCACCGCCGCCGCCGCCTCCTCCGAAGTTTTCCACAAGAAGTATTGGGGTCATGAAGAGGGCACCACAAGTTGCAGAGCTGTACCATTCACTTATGAGGAGGGACTCAAAAAAAGATTCTTCCGGGGGTGGGATATGTGAATCTGCTAACGCTGCGAATGTGCGGAGTAGCATGATTGGTGAAATTGAGAACCGTTCTTCACATTTGCAGGCTGTAAGTAGAGTAATCAGTTTAGATTATCGGACATCATGTAAATAGAAATAAGCAGCTGGTTCTTGCACTGAGTGTATGCATTGACTTTTCCTTCCATTTTCAGATCAAGGAGGATGTTGAGACTCAAGGTGAATTTGTGAAATCACTGATCAAGGAGGTGACCGATGCAGCTTACAAAGATATAGAAGATGTGGTTGCATTTGTGAAGTGGCTCGATGATGAACTTGGCTTCCTAGTATGTATATTCTAATATCACAAATCTGTATGGAATCTTTCTGTCAAGGAGATAGAGTTTGTATTCTATTCCATATATGCCTTATCTCTATGTGGCATATCCTCTTGTACTCTCCTATATATATGGCCCTTTGGGTCTCATATCAATACATACAATATTCATAACACTTTCCAATTGCAGCAGTCATTTAAGTTATTTGCTCATTTAATTGCCTTACTTGAAGGTGGATGAGAGAGCAGTGCTGAAGCATTTTGACTGGCCCGAGAGGAAGGCGGACACTCTACGAGAGGCAGCTTTTGGCTGCCAATATCTGAAAAAATTGGAATCAGAAGTTTCAAACTATAAAGATGATCCACATCTTCCCTGTGACATTGCACTCAAGAAAATGGTTACTGTATCTGAAAAGTATGACTATGTTTACTCAAAGTTTACAAAACATATATTCAATAAATATTCCGGTAGAATTGCATGATGTATTGAAAATTTGTTTGGCATTCCTAATCAAGACTGAGCGAGGTGTCTACAACCTTCTGAGGACAAGGGATGCTATGATGAGGCAGTGTAAGGAGTTTAATATTCCTACTGACTGGATGCTTGACAACAATCTTATTAGCATGGTAAACGTTCTATAAATTTCTATATTGTACTGCCTCTTTTCAGGTTTGAGTTCTTAGTGCTACATAGCTATCAGCAAACAAAATTGGAAATGACCTAGTCAGAATTATGCTACTTCACTGGAATGAATTAAATCCTGTTGGCTATCAATTGTAATTATCAAGTAGATGCCCATTAGTCAAACTTTTGTATATACCTCTCAGTAGTTAGGATGCATAGCATGGAGAGACTACTCACAGTCTAGGAGTGAAGTTGCAAATACCTATTTGTTGACTTGATGAGCTTGTTGTATCCTTAGGTTTATATACTTCATAACTATCAGGAACTTCGGCCGATCAACACGTCTGAGCTCACACATGGACACACACAAAGTTGAAAAAACAGGGTAAGAACACAAGAGTCTCACGTTGCTAGAAAACTGGACAGCATTTCCTATTGCATTAGCCTCCTATTTAAAGAAAATTCTAGTCTAACTCTGGTGGTTACGTCACCCTTATTATGCACCACCACCTAGACGATCCCATGGACCCAAACCATGACGCACATATGCTAACAAAATGGAAGACGTGCTCCTGTGTGGACTGAGCATGCGTCGAGCATTTCTGACCGCTACGGAAAACACTATGACCATGACAACCATGACTACTACAGTGGTTCTACAACCATGACCACCACCACGACTGCTACAGTGGTCATACGACCATGACATCCTTCACTGCTACAGTGATGCCACGACTGCTATAGTGAATCTTTGACCATAATGAATGTGTTGAATTATCCAACATTCACCCTCTAATTTTTGCGGCGCTCACTTGTGATCTTGATGACGCCAATCCTTGCGCGTTGGTCCTAGAACTTGACGCGCCGGAGTGGCTTCGTAAGAATGTCCGTGAGCTGCTCCTCTATGTGAGTATTCTCGAGGACAATCTTCCTTCCATCAACGCACTCCCGGATAAAATGTAAGCAAGTGTTGATGTGCTTGCTCCGGTCGTGGAAGACAGGATTCTTGGTCAAGGCAATGGCGGACTTGTTATCCACCTTCAGCACCGGCACGCTGGGCTCCGAGCAGAGTAGTTCGCCCATCAATCAAGCTAGCCAAATGCCTTGACATGCTGCGGGCGTCGCGGTGATGTACTCCGCCTTGCAGGACGATAGAACCACCACCCTCTGCTTTTGTGATTGCTAGGCGATGGTATTGCTTCTGAGGAAGAAGAGTACTTTAGTGGTGCTTCTACGGTTGTCGACGTCGTTGGCCATATCGCAGTCACTGAATCCTAACGACAGTGGACGGTTGTCTCTCTTCCTTGAGAAGCAGATGTTGTGGTTGTGCGTACCGGCGATGTAGCGCGATATGTGCTTGACTGCGGCTTGGTGATCTTCATGCGGTTTCTCCATGAACCGACTTGTATAGCCTACCACATAGGCTATGTCTGGCCACGTGTTCACCAAATACCGGAGGCTACCGATGATACTCCGGTACTGGGTGGCGTTTACCAGTGGGCAAGAGCTCAATTTGCTCAGCTTCAGGAAGGCTTTCCATCGGTGCTTGACAGCTATTGCAGTCCTCCATGCCACTCTTCTCAAGCACCTTGAGCGCATAGGTCGATTGGCATAAGGAGATGCCACTTGGTCATTGGCTCACTTCGATGCCAAGATAGTAGGACAACAACCCCAGGTCGCTCATCCGAAACATCTTCTTCATCTTGGCCTTGAACTCGCAAATGTTAGCGACTTCAGTGCCGATGACGATCAGGTCATTGATGTACACTGCAACGATTAGCCGAATCGCATTGCTCAAAGACGCTTTTGTGAAACCCTAGTGTTGACAGACTAGCCTTGAGCTTGGTGTTCCACGCCCTGGGTGCTTGGCAAAGGCCGTAGAGTGCCTTTTGGAGCGGGAGTACCTTGTGCTCGCTGTTGTCGATGACGAACCCAGGCGGCTGGGCCACATATACCTCCTCCGGCAGGTCGACGTTAAGGAACGCAGACTTGACATCTGTAACATCCCAAAATTCAAGCATTTGAAAATATGGACCTTTTAAAACTTTTCTTGCATTTCGCTGGCATTAAAATCGCTTCTGAGTATTTATTTGAAAATTTCTAAGTTTCATATTATGCAAATTGACAAACCAAGAATAATCTGAAATACAAATAAATGATCAAGTAAATAATAAAAATAGAAAGTGACCTTGCAGATCATGAAATCAGCATACCAAAATCTTGATTTCGAATTCAGGACAGTAAAATATTAGAATATACCCATAAAAATTTAAGCCAAAAGTCCAAGTCTGAATATTCAAAGTTTATACGTACATATACATACATACATATATATATATATATATATATATATATATATATATATATATATATCATAACAAACTAATGTCAAAATCGAAGGCCGAGGGCAAACTGAATGAAATTGAAAATAGAGAAATAGTAGATTTTGCATCGAGATATTTGAGCAAGGATTTAAATTAAAAGTTCAAAAGTTGAAATCAATAATCCTAAACGTGAAATAGAAATTTAAAATAAGAATTCAAATTTAGAAATGTTTCCTGTGTTTCCTCTCATTTCTCCTTTTCCTTCACACTGCCATGTGGGCCCTTGAGCCCTTCTCTCCCTCACTCTGCCCATCTTCCCAGCACGCAAGCACCAAGCCGCCCTTGGTTTTTCACAAGCCGCCCCGGTTTTCTCCCTCTGGCTACTGTGCGCGTCACCTCCCCGCGTCATCCCCGCCTGCTCACGCACGTCGCCGAACCACCCCCCGCCCTTGCCCTGCACGCGCCTGCCCGCCATCCGGTCGCGCCATGCCGGCCAACTACTCCGCTAGCCCACTCCGCCGCCTTTAAAGCCCCGCCCGCTCCTCAGGACGCACCGCCCTCCTCCAATCACTCTCCCCTCTTGCAGAATCGAACCCCCGCACCCCAGCTTGCGGCTACCCCCCTTCTCCTCCATCTCCGGCCACCCGGAGACCGGCCAGTCGGGGCTATCCCCGGCCGATTCATCGGCACCAGAGCACCAGCATGGCCTCGTCCGCCCATTCCTACCGCCGATCGGAGCAATGGCCTGCCCCAGCTTGTCGGCGGCGTGAGCCCTTCCGCGCCACCGCAAGCCATCGTTGTCAGCCGCCACGGCCACTTTCCCTGCTCGGCCAACCCCTTGGTGAGCTTCCTTCGGCCTTACCCTTGCTTATGCGCTTGCTAACTCTCCCCCCCTCCACGCCGGCGCCGCCGCCCCTTTCCCACCTCACCGCCGGCTGCCCAAACCGCCGCCCAAGCCAGCCGGCGCCATCTCGGGCCGCGCCACCACCCTCACCGGCTTCCCTGTGCCCCCAGGAATCCGTTTTGCTGGTTGCCGCAGCCTCCTCGGCCACCGTCCACCGCCGGCGACACCAACACCGAGCGCCGGTCGGTATCCTCTGTTTTGCCCCCCCACTGCCCACGGTTCTTTTTTTATTTTGCGCGCGTTCTCAATCAGCTCAGGCCGACGGCCCATTTGGCTAGCTCAGTGCACGTTAAAGCACAAGCCCCCGAGACGTCCCGAGTTCGATTCCTTCGGCTGACCGTTTTTATTTTAGTTTTTGTTTCATTTTCTTTAGTCCATTTTAAGTAGCAAAAATTAAGGAAAAATTTAGCAATAATCTTAAAAAGGTAATGAATTTAACTAGAATGTAAATGAGGTTATTTAAGGTTTAAATTTTGGTTAATCCATAAATGAATAGCCATATGGTTTGATTAATTATTTAGGGATCACTTACTAATTAAAAGCACTAATAAAAGGTGGATTCGGTTGAATGTCCAAACTCAATGAAGATTACCCTAGGGTATAATTAAAATATAAAATATATGCCCCGACATTTAACATAACGTTGCTAAACAAATCACCATGGTAGAATCACTTAAATGGCAATGTTAAAATATGACCCTGTGTGCTAAACTTGCCTAGATAAATAAGCTTAGAATAAAAATAAAGCTAAGCCTAATTATAATTAAGGTATAGATAAAATGATACTGAGCCCTAAATTAAATCTTAACATTAGATTTAGTGAATAATAATAACTAGTCAAGGAACATGAATTAAACATAATATTAATAGTACTTGAAATAGAATGTCCATCTAGATTAGAGGCTTTTCTATGCAAATATGTATATAAATGAATAGTTAGCAAGGCACGGATGACATGAATGTAGCCCGCTAGTACATATATTAGTAAAATTCTTGTATTCATCATAGACCCTACTAAAAATGTAGACACTACCATTAACCTATTGCCGATCATAAAATCTTAAATGGTAGCTTTAAATTAGTAACGATAACAAAATGTAATCATGTGTAGCAGGCTCAAGCAAATATAAATAAATTAAGAGTAAATCGTGTTGGAAGCTACGAAAAAGGGTAAAATATCAATATCAGTAACTTGCATAGTGCATCCAGATTAAAAAGGTCATATTAATATGCATGTACCAAAATATAATAGCCCTAGGTCACCGGGCATTAAAATGACCTAACTAATATATAAACATTTCAAAGTAAACACTTAATCAATAACAACGAGTAATTAGGGTTGCATAAAATGCCACATATCAAATTTCAGTGATATGAAGATACATAAAATAGGATAATGGGATTATTAAAGATTTAAAATTTAAATTAATTACCTTATATGAACAAATAATGAGCCTTTGCTATTTATCTTAATCTAATTAATAAGTAAAGGCATATATAAGAAATTATTCTAAAACTTAATAAAGATATCCAAGTGTTATAATACTTTTGACTAAAAGATTTATAGAATAAGTACAGATCTCATCCATCAGTCCAGTTTGCCTTTATCATAACCTAAGTTGCAAGGAATACATACCCTAAAGATAAAATTGGTACGCTAAACTCCTACACCAGTCTATAGGTCTAATCTGACTTATGGAACTTCCTTGATAAATACAAAAATAATAAAGGAAGCTATGAATACAAAGATCAAGTCATCATAATCTACCATCAGTGTACCAAGTTATCTTCGAGCACTAAACAACAATAATCTCATGTAAAATCTCCGTATTCAAAGATCACAAAGTTCTGTCCCTTTTTAATGCCTCGGGTAATTTCTCCCAAATGTCCATAAGTCTTACCTGACTCCTGGAACTTTCCTGATGAATATAAATCAATAAACAGAAAGGCATCAATTAAAAGATCGAACCTCGCTTATCTTCAATCGGCTATATTTGGCCACTTTCTTTCCAAAGCAAACAATTCCTGTAGATACCTCCTCACTTTCGATCTCTTATTATCCTAAAATGTTCCCTCACGGTAAAGTTATTTAGATAACTCGTCCTCTCACTCAAATCTAGCTACCACTGTGTTTGCAACACACTAAACCGAATCATCCTTCTATTCTCAAATCGTAATAAATGTATAAATTAAGTTGAATAGGGCATTTAAAATATTTAGATTTACTTGGATCTCTTGAGTTATTTGCTTTTATTTGGATTCAGTCGCTTATCGCATAGTTAGAAACTGGAGCCCCGAAAAATCAAGGGATCAGGCGAGATCAGGATCAGGGTGAAGATAAAGACCAGAAGCCCAAGACCATCAAGCGAGAATGCTTTACGTGAGCTCAAGACCGCGGTAAACCTCGCCAGGCGAGTCAATACTTTGATCATGTTGAACCTACAATTTCTGCAAATTATTTTTGTTTAAATTATCAAATTGCATGCCGTTATTTTATATATCAATACATGCTTAATTTAAGATTCTAGTTATATGCCATTGTTGACTTGATGAATATTATACCTCCTTTGGAATATTTGAATATGTGAACCTTGTCGCCCTAGCAAAAATTATAATAGTAACCTTTCAAAAATAAGTCCGTAATTATATGCCATGCTTAGTATTGCTTAGATACGATACTCATGGGCGCGAGAGCGCCCAAGCATCACTTTTAATCTTGAGAAAAATTGGTTGGGCAGTCATGGTGGTAATGACTGGTGTATGTTGGTTATGGTTATTTTTATTCCCAAAAACCTCAAATTGCTTATTTATCTGGGCGGATGGTTCGAGGGTATGGTGCAGGTGTGCACGAGAGTGTGATTTGTGGTAGAACCGCCCAGATACCCTAAGGACTGAATCTTGCCATGACCTCCTGTGTTAAACAAGTGCAACCACAAGTTTGTAAAGTACAACTTGGCCTAGTAAATTTACCAGACCCTGAAAGTCATCATCATCAGTGGAGGAGGTGAGGTAGTGCAAGTGGCGGCCTGTGTGGCAGGCTTGAATGGGACATCCGCAGAGGGTGAAGTTCTGCTGTGGCGTGCTAGCAGTGTGGTAGTCATCTGCTAGGTGTTTAGAAGGAGAACATCCCGCACAACGTATGGGACCCACCGTAAGTGGGAACGGCCCGTCGGGTGAGATGATGGAAGGGGCGAGGTACTTTGAACGGTTACTATGATGGTTCGCTTGACTGCATGACTAAGAAATTATGCGGGGCAATGGGTGATCTGTCTCTTGTGGGTAAAGTGTGCAAACTCTGCAGAGTCAAAACTATTCGAATAGCCATGCCCACGGTCAAGGGCGGACATGGGAACTTAACCAGATATAGTTCTATTTCAAAAACCTTTGTGGGTGAAAATGGAAAAGTGGAGAGCAATGGAAAGCCCTGATTTGTGTTGCCCTGGGTGTCGTCCCAGTGATAATGTAAGCGGCTATAACACTGAAGGTCTAGCATATGGTGCAGAGACCCTGTAACGGTGGATGGAATCTGGATCGCTATTATTATTGCATTCTCTTACACACTATGTTTTTGGTCAAAACTGCTAGGTCTCAGGAAATTTTATATCTTATATTTTTAAATAATGATAATACTTCTCACAAAGTAAAATGTTGACAAGAATAAATAGAGTTGTAAGAGAGAGGATGGTTATTGAGGTAAACATATAAAGATGATGGTGGGATTCACGTCGATCATAAAAAGGATACGATAGTGTGGATTCTAGAGAAATAAATTGGTGGAGTCTAAATGAATAGATAGGCTAGGTAGATGATTTAAATGATTCTTGGATAATTAGGGAGTACAAAGGTAATTGCTAGATTACAGCACTGAGGTCTAATATGAATTCTTGGGAGAGGTTGTCGATAATGGAATTAATAGAATTTGATCGATTCTAGGTGGCTCAATTGAATCTCTGAGGAATGATAACAATTATTGGAGTATCATCTTGATCAATGATAATCTTGGTGGATGCATACTAAGGAATCGTAGATTTGATCACTAATATTTGGTGGAGGTATACTAGTGAACTAGTTAGGGTTAGATAATGAAAAATAAGAGGAATTTTTGGAAGAGCAAATTATGGTTTTGAATTAATAGCGAAAGGATTGAATTATTAGAAAGTCCCGATACAAATGATGTTGGTGGATTTAAAAGTAATTATGTTAGAGGATCAATGAAATTCAGAAGTGAAGAGTTGTTGAATATATATTACCAGGTTGGATTATTAGGAATTTATAACGCAAAGATTATTGGTGGATTCAAAATAGATGATGTCACTAGCTGTTTGGAGTTTGAGACAGCAATCAATTTAGAAAATATGTGCTCGGTGGACTAAATAAATAATATCACTCGCTATTTGGAGTCTTAGACAACAATCAATAAAGAAAGTGTATTTGATGGATTATGCCAATTATGGTAATCGCCTTGTGGAGTATAGGCAGCATTAACAACACTATGATTAAATCAAAATAATGTTACTAAAAGCAATTTATGGCAAATAAAATAACCCCAGCCTCTCCTTTGATAAGCTTGCATACTAATTATTTCCATCCTGTGTATTGGCTCGCGGAGCACGGTGGTTAGTGTGCTCACACTCGCTTTCACAACAAATCCAGAATCAGGAATCGAGTCGCTACACTTCAGCAACACTTTTGGTCATGGTGGCCAAGAAGGTGAAGATGTCAAGGGCTAGGTCGCGAACCTCTAGTTGGCTGCCTGTGGGCATGTCCTGAGGGTTCACCTGTGTGCTTCGTTTCCGCTGCTGCATTTTGTTGATTTCGGCCCAATCAGCCCATGAGTAAGTTTACTACTATGTTTACGCTTCCACATGATATGAATTTTGATATTCAGAACTGTATCTGTGAGCACTATCTACTGATCCAGGGAATAGTGCGGTGGAATCATAGAGGATTCCGGATTGTATAATCTGCGGTCCGACAACATCTATGTGATGGACTTGCCACCCCTCGTGCGTTGCAACAGCAAGCAGCAACCAGATTGACTCCATGCATGCCACGAGAGCGAACACTTCCTCGAAGTCGATACCGGCCCGCTGTACATAGCCCTTCGCGATCAGCCACACCTTGAACTTGGTGATGGCGTCATGTTCATCGTGCTTCACCTTGTAGACCCACTTGAGCCCAATGGGTCAGTGGCTAGCAGGGAGATCGACTTGCTCCCAAGTGTCGTTGTCCTCGATTGACTTCATCTCCTCGAGCATCACCTTGCGCCAACACTCATGCTGCTCTGCTTCATCAAAGGATGCTGGTTCTTTGGCTGTGGTGAATAATAGCCCAACAGCGTCAAGGTCACGTGGTGTGAAACCACGGGTGAAGCCGGCCTGATGACGTTGTTGATGGTGCAGTATCGAAGCGGTGCGTTGTCGTGGTTGTTGTCGAGTGCCTGTCCTTGGTTCGTTGGCGGTGATGCAAACTCCACTGTGCCCAGCATCACAGGCGTCGCCATGTCCGCCACTGACATCGCTGTGCTGCCAGAGCGCACGTCAGTGGGCGTGCATGGTGAGCCCTGGTCTCCATCGCCACTGGTCTCCGTCGTCCCTGATTTATACACTGTAGTGTACTCCACATGAAAAGGTTCCAGTTCGCTTACCATACCTTCCTCACAATGAGCTCTCCAGTCCCACTATGTTGTTTCATCGAAGACGACGCATGGGTCACGTGCACGCGCCGGGTGATGGGATCATACATGGTATGCCTTGGACCCAGACTCGTACCCGACGAAGATCATTAGCATGCTCTGATCATTCAGCCTCTTTAGGTGCAGCCTTGTGTTCTTGACATGCGCAACACAGCCAAAGGTGCAGAGGAAGTGCACCGCTGGCTGTTCGCCATGCCAAGACTTGTATGACGTCTTCCCGTCGACGCTTCATGTCGGTGCATGGTTGAGGATGAAGAAGGCGGTGGAAACATCTTCGCCCTAGAACCTCAGGGAGCCCTTTCGCCTTCATCGTGTTGCACGCCATGGCAACCACCGTTTGGTTGCTGCACTCAATGGCCACCATGCTCGGCGTAGTACTCGCCGAATTCCACCAACGTGAGTTCCCTGCCGTGGTCTGTTCGGAGCACTTTGAGCTTGCGCCTTAACTCCACCTCCACTATGGCTTGAAAATGCTTGATCCCCGCCAGAGCTTGGTCCTTGTTTGCAAGGAGACTGAGTCACATGTAGCAGCTCAGGTCATTCACAAGCAGCAAGAAGTAGCAGCTATCGCTCAGCGTCGTTGGCGTGATCGATCCGCAGAGGTTGTCGTGGACAAGGTCAAGGACGTTCCGCGTGTGATCATTTCCCTGCTCCGGGAAAGGGGCCATCGTTGCTTCCCAACAAGACAACATCGCAGACTTGATCCACCTGATCAATCTGCAGCGGCCCTCACACCATGTCGTGTTGTGCGAGCTTGCGTAAGGCTTGGAAGTTCATATGACCGTACCTTGTGTGCCACTGCCACGCCTTCTTCAAGCTCCTTACCGACAGGCACACCAATTGCACGATTTCGAGCCAGAGTGGGTACAGCTGGCTGGGAGAGCACTGACTCTTGCCAGCAGTTATTGCTGCTCGTCGCGTATTCTTAGGATCCCGCCATCAATCAGCACTTGCAACCCGTCTCATCAAGCTACCCAACGCCGATAAGGTTGGTGGTGAGCTGGGGAATATATTACACCCCAGTAAGGGTACGATGTTCCCCAGATTTGCATGCAAAGAGTATCGTCTTGCGCCCCTCGATGTTGATGATGGAGCCATCGCCGAATTTCATGGTGCCGACCACCTCGGAGCTCAGCTCGAAGAAGACCTCGCATGAGCTGGTCATATGGTTGGTCACACCAGTATCGAGGTACCAAAGCCCGTTGTTGCGCGCCTCCTCCCGATCTAGCTGTGCGAAGACTTTCGCCTCGACCAGTCGGAGAGGTCTGCATCGCGACGATTGGGAGTTGGGGACGGTGGCTTGCCGCGTTGAGGACTCAGGGATAGTGATAGTCCTGGGCATCAGGAGTGTGGCCTCGTTGTCATCCCTTTGCATTAGGTGCGCCTTGGCCCGCTCCTGCCGGATGAGGCAATCCTTGGCCCAATGGCCCATTTTGCCGCAGTTGCGTCATTTGTCCTTCGAGAAGTCGTGGCCACCACTGGATCCTAGCCTTTCCCTACTTTCGTCTGTGCTGCCGCTATTAGCCCATCGTCGCGGAGGCTTGCGTCGCCGGTTACCAAACTTGGAGCCGTCGAAGGATCCCTCCCCATGTTGCCGCTCGCTCATCTGCGCAAACCACACCTCTGTGAGGAGCAGCTTCCCGCTGGCACCAGCGATGGGAGCCGGGTCTAGCCAATCTTCCATTGCCTTGAGTCTCCTCCACCGAGAGCATCGAGAGATTAAGCAGAGTTTCAATTGAAAGAATGATTTGGGAGAACCTGGAGGGGATGACATGCAGGTACTTCTCGATAACCTTGTGTGGCGGCTTTGGGTCGCCAAGTGTGCTAAGCTGGTTTACCAGCCATTGAGTCGCAATGCGAAGTTGTTGACCGACTTCCTGTTGCGGAATGCAATGCTCTCAAACTCCTTGTGGAGCTTCTGAGCATTGGCTTTGTGCACTCGATCAATGGCGACACACATGGTCTTCAGGGTATCCCACGCCTCTTTAGCGGTTGCTTTGACGACAAGTGTGGAGATCATTTCCAGCGGAATGGTGTGCAGGATGGCCACTGGTGTCCTAGAGCCGCTGATACCCCAACCTCCTTCACCACCCTTTGCACCACCAGAGCACCGCCGCTTCCATCAGCGTAGTCTCTGAGACGTGGCGATGAAGATTGTGAGCGCTGGAGTGACTCAGAATCAACCGGCTGCATCGTGGATCAATGTTCGCTAGCTCTGATAACAATGTCAGGAACATCGGTCGATCAACACGTTTGAGCTCACACACAGATACACACGAAGTTGGAAAAACAGGGCAAAAACAAAAGAGTTTTGCGAAACTGGAAAACTGGGCAGTATTTTCTATTGCATTAGCCTCCTATTTAAAGAAAATTCTAGTCTAACTTTGGTGGTTACGCCACCCTTATTATGCACCACCACCTACACGATCTCATGGACCCAGGCCATAACGCACACGGCGCTAACAAAACAGAAGACGTGCTCCCGCGTGTACTGAGCACGCGTAGAGCATTTCTAACCGCTACAAGAAACACTACGACCACGAATATGGCCTCTATGATCATGATAACCACGACTGCTACAATGGTTCTAAGACCATAACCACCATGATTGCTACAGTGGTCATACGACCATGACATCCTTCGACTGCTATAGTGATGCCACGACTGCTATAGTGAATCTTCGACCATGATGAATGCGCTGAATTATCTAACAATAACCTGAAAAGAATAAACATATAATTTTCTCTAGGTTCTCGGAGAATATGTTGTTTTTGTGCATTGGTGCTTAAGGAATGTGGTCAGCTTGCCTAGGAATCATTCTTGTTTGCTTGTCATGATTCTGATTTTCTTGATGTCGGAAAACCAAGATAGTAACAGAGACTGTAAATACTGTTTGGAATATTGACTTATATTATTGGAGTAATCCCTTATACATTTTCCTTGGTTCTGCAGATAAAATTCGTCATCAAATTAGCAAAGATGTATATGACAAGAGTGGCTATGGAACTTGAATATATGGGACCTCTAAACAAGGATCCAGCTGAGTATATGCTCCTTCAGTCGTGAGGTTTGCCTTCGAATTCATCAGTAACACATTCTAGCAAAGAACTTCACAAAAAGCAAGCGTGATCATCGATGCATGTATGGGATACCATGCGATCGATTAGCGATTATTCTTGGCCAATGATGTTTTCCACAGATCTTATCTATTGCATCTACCTCTTGATTTCCATTCCATATTTAATTTCATGATTTGTTTTCCTCGGTGCTTGTATGCTATCCGTCGTTAGGAAACATTCGGATATTTTGGGTTACTTTTGCACAATTTTTCTGCAGTGAACTCTTGTTTTAACAAATTTATGTGTATCATTAAAATATGTATGTTTAAGTGCGTTATCTAAATTACCGACTCAATTTTGCAGTTTCTTCGGGGTTTGACGCAGAGACCATGGATGCATTTGAAGAGTCGAGAATCTCGTGCATGTCGAAACAAGACTCCAGAGGAAGTAGAACCACAAGGCAATTTCATGTAGTAGTATCCGGAAGAAAGAGAAAACAATTCCGCTTACTCTCTCGATAAGCATAACGCATGGTTTGTGTTTGTGTTATCTGATATGATGTTTGGAGGATTGGTGTGTATGTATGTGTGTGCTAAGTTGAAGAAACCAACCGGTGTTTGCGTAGGAATTTTGTAGCAACCTTGCTGGAAAAAAATACAAGATGCATGAAACTTATGTATATGCTTCAGTGTGTGATGGTGATTATCAATTTGTCTCATTAATTGCCTGTCTCTTCAATCCATGCATGATTCATACAAATGCAAGATTTTTGTAGACCATTGCTGCAACTTGCAATTGCATACAAAATTACAAACTGGAACTCTCTTCAAATTTGCAAGGGTTTTCCAATTATAATATTTCTAATCATTTTCCATCCGTACCAACCGAATATATACATGTTTTAGGGTTTGTTTGGAAAGTAGAAATTTCATAGGAAACCATTCAATTCTCGCAAGAATCCGAGGTAGTCCCTGTATTCCAGATGGGCCTTTATAGCTTTGGCTGCCGCCGGTGACGGTTTCGCCGTTGCCGCCAACTATGAGACTTGGCCAAATCTTCTCCCACGCATCTACGAAGAACGAAGGGCAAGCTCTCATGGCGTGCTTGTACCCTCGGCTCGCCACCACACGCTGCAACCTCGCGGCGATAAATTTGACGCATGCGTCCTCGAGTGTTTTGCATGATGGCGGAACTCCTTTTATAGAGAACACAGAAACACAAACTATTTTGGCGTTGCAGCAGTTGCAACTTTTCTGGTGTTACCTCTTTCCATTTATAGAGCAATTACCAGTACACGTTACCTCTTTCAATTACTAGTACACGTTACCTCTTTCCTTTATGCATGCACATTACTTCAGAATTTAGAGTGGGTGCATGCAGTCATTATTTACCTAAGAAATGCTTAACTGACATGCATACTAAACATAGCAAACTGACATGTAGACTAAAATAGCTAACTGACATGCAGATTAAAATAGCTAACTGACATGCAAAATAACTAGATTAGCTAACATTGCAGCGCTGCTGATCGGACAGAACCAGCATCGTCGTGATGTTCTCCGTGTCAAGGTTTCTGGCCAAGACGCGCTCGCACATCAGCTTGAGCTTGCCAACCATGTACCTGTCCGCGGCCACGAGTAGGTGCTGCATCATCTGCACCTTGTCGCACCTGCTTAGGCCATCCATGGCGGCAGGCAGCGAGGGGTAGCAGATGGAATGCAGCATGGCGCCGAACACCGCGGGATCCATGTCCTTGGTGGGCACGCGCGCCTTCCCTGTCCTTCATCGGCCCGTAGAGCTCCGCCTTGAACACCGGACACACCTCGGTGTGCACCGCCCTGTGCGCGGCGAAGGCCTTCCCTCAGACTGCGAAGGCAGCGACTTCCTCGTCATCCTTCTCCAGCAGCTTGTTGGATAGGACCCCAGCTGTATGTTTAGATTCAATTGGGTTTACTTCATAAGCCATAGATCCAAATAGACTAAACACAACTAAGCCTACGGAGCAACAAACTTATAAGTGGTATTGAGTTCTCTCCCAAAAGACTAATCTAATATAGGTAAGATCTCTCTCACACTTATAAGTTATGCTTTTTCTTTTTCCACAACTAATATGCCAATATTTTCCTCCTCACACATTGGTTGTGCACTTCTGCAACCATGAGGTCCAAAGAGATGTTAGGTGCTAGCTTCTGATACCAAATGTTGGATCGGACTCTGGCCGCATGCTTAGGTCTAGTCGGGTTTGCTCCCTGGGGCATAGGTCCAAATGGGTTGAATACAACTAAGCCAACGGAGCAACAGATTTATAAGTGCAGTGGTTAACCCAGGATTTTTAAGATGGGTGTGCGGATTTCAGAGCTAAGTTACTCAAATATGTCAATACCGTAACGCACCATTTCCATCCAAAACACCGATACAACGGTACATATATATATATATATATATATATATATATATAATAAAAATATATAAATTATAGAAATTGATAAATTTTATGAGGGAATGGACGACATAAGATGAGCATGATGACATGAATTAAACAAAGATTAATGATAATTATATATCTTATTGATCCTGCCTTTTTTGCCCTTTTTCCTGTCAGCAAGAACCATCCACCTAAGAGGAAATTGTATGTTCTTTTCATGGAGTAAAACATAGCAAAAATTAGCATGTAAACAAATATAATAAGGGTCCAACTAACTGCTCATGGCCTAAAGCAAAGGCTGTATTTTTATACAGCATCTATTAGAAAAAACGAAGAAAGCAAATGCTAAGCTCTAGAAAGAATCGGAGCTAGAGCAGAGTAGAGCAAAGCGGAGAAAGAAAGAAAATAAGTGGAGTAGCGTGGAGTACACCTAGATCTGAAGAGAGGACGATAATGATAAGTTGGATGTGTTGCTCAATTCCAGATGTTGCACTCCCTCCTGGCTGCCATGCTACTCCCTTCCCGCCGCCCGCTCGCTACCTCTGAGTTCATTGTGCCATCACTCGCTTGCCTGCAACACCTCTTTGCTTGTCCGCGCTGCCACATGCTCACCTGCACCCCGTGCCGCCTCACGTATGATTGCCATCACGTCTTGGTGCGACGTCCACTGAACGTCACTCGCCTACGCTGTCCGCGTCCCCTAGTCGTTACTCGCCTTCGCAACCTGCACCTTCGCCCGCTCGCCACTCGAAGGTCGGAGCTGCCTCCCACACAAACAACCGCAAGATGAAAAAGAGAACAAAGGTTAGGTTTTTGTTTGCATCTTTACCTCTTTGGGCCTATATGAGGAGGGCTAAGGTGAAAAAAATAGGCCTAATGTGTTGCATGAGTTGCGTATGAGATACAAGGAGTGCGGATTGAATTTATTTGCGGACATAAAAATGTAGTTTTAACCTAACTAGCAGTATATATATAATATATCTATTATATACTTGGTATTTTATAAATTTTTTTGGGTGTTCAGCTGAACACCCATGACCTCTTTTACATCCGCCCATGTATAAGTGGTATTGAGTCTTCTCCCCTAAAAGACTTATTCAATAGGTGAAGCCTCGCTCACACTTATAAATTATGATTTTTCTTTTCCCACAACCTATGTGGAACCATTCCCAACATAGCTTGTCGAGGATGCCCGCTACCATTGGTGCCTCTATCTCTGTGTACGTGCATGGCTTGTTCATGCGCATGAAGAGGTGTGGCTCCCTAACGACCTCAACCACGCACTCAAATGTGATGCCATCATCAGTTGTCGACACGGACGGTGCCACTGATGCCTTCGCGAGGCTCAACCTTGTTCTGTCCATATGAAATCCCGAGGTAGCTTGGCTGGTGGTGAACAATGTCGAAACCGCCCGAGGAGCTGATCGACCAGCCTAGAGGGAAGGACGCCCTCACCTGATCCGTGTCGGCTCTAGCCATGAGCTCGAGGAACACTGAGAAGAAGCCATGGTAAGCGTTGCTGGGGTAGAAGCAGATGGCTCAGTCATAGCCACCGACGATGAAGGTGTCGGATCGAACACAACAGTTGGTGAGCGTGCCCTTGGCGATGGCGCTGTAACTGTGTTTGCCTTTAGTCGTCACTGTAGTCGTGCCCATCTTGCCTTTGGTCGTAACCGTAGCCACGACTGTCGAGCTCTGTGCCGTTCCCATGGATGTCGCTTGCTTGTGCCGACGACGGAGAGACACACACACACACACACACACACACACACACACACACACACACACACACACACACACACACACACACACACACACACACACACACACACATATATATATATATATATATATATATATATATATATATATATATATATATATATATATATATATATATATATATATATATATATATATGAAAAATACCTTTTACTCAGGATGTAATACACCCACCTCTAATATATCATCTAAACAAACTTGAAATACTACTTTATCATTTTCGGTATATTCGTATACTCATTATAAGATACTTCAATGTGAATCATACGAAAAAATTGCAAAGAAGTCTATAATTTTTAACGTAATGTGAGATACTTCTTATATTATGAGATATGATAAATGGTGTAATTACACCCGGGAGTAGAAAAATCCGAAACGGACTCGGTCAGTCGATGGGCCCAATTGGACTAATTGGGCCGAGTCCAAATAGGCGGTCCAGCCCACCTGTCATCCCGCGTCCCCTCCCTCGCATCGCATCGCACCACCCGGAAGGCTCGCGCCAAGAGCAGGAGAAAACCCTAGGTCGCCGCCGCTCGTCGGCGCCTCCGCCTCTGCGTGACTCCACCTCTCCTCGGGTGGGTTGGGTCCGCGTCTCTCTCTCTTCCACTCTATCTGCTCTGCGATCGGCCGAGCGCCGAGGCGAAGAAGCCCCAGACCCAACCCCTCGCCGCCGCCAACCTCGCCGCGGCTCGTCTTCTGCCACCTGCACCGGAGCTTCTTACTCTCTTGGTAAGCCCTAGCCTTGGTTGATTCTTTCTTCCTTTCGTTCGATTCGTGCCGCGAGCAACCAAATCTCCCTGCGAGGTTCCATCCAGGACTCCCCCATTCTTGCACTCGCCACCTCCATGGTTCCTGCTGCTTACTGTTGAGTTGCATCTACAGAATTCTCTCAAGGTTCAATGGCTGCAGCGTCGCCGGCCTCCAGCGGCAAGGCGGTTAGCGACTCCTCTGCTCCTGCTTCCGCGGTTGCCAACGGCAATGGGACACCACAGAAGCTTCCTCCCGCCTCCGCCTTCGACATGCCTAAGCCCAACCTGCGCGGTCTCAACAAGCCCAAGTGCATCCAGTGCGGCAACGTTGCCCGCTCCCGGTAAGAAGATCAAAAAATCTAAAGCAAAATTTCTTTCTCATGTTGTTCTTCCTCTTGTTGTTGTGTGGCAGCAGTTGGAAGCAACATTATTTTCGCATGTGTGTGCCTGCCTGCCGTAGAGATTTGTATCGCTGTCCGATTTCTGAAATTTATGCATTGCTTGGCCTTTCAGGTGCCCGTTCCAGTGTTGCAAGAGCTGCTGCTACAAAGCTCAGAATCCTTGCCACATTCACGGTATGTATGTGCAATACTAGTACTGGTTGAGAATAGATTCACTCTTCTACAATGAAGTGCAGCTCGAATTAGTGACTCTGAAGCAGTTTGCTAGGCTGCCATCTAAATATCTGCACAACCACTTATCTGGCCCACCTATTGCCTCACCTGTTTGAAGTTTAGAATTTATTCTTCTCAGCAGGGTTAATAGCAATATTAGAGCAATTACTTTTGAGCGTTGATGTTGTATCTATGAAACCTACCTCAGTCTGCTTGTCAGCTTCATTTATCTTTGTTTATACTTTCTTTTACATTGTTTTAGTGCAGTATCATGTCTGCGTTAAATATTTTTGTGGTGTGTCTTTGACTCCGTATTTTTAACAACATCACTGATCTTTTCTTGCTTTGCTGATCATGACAGTTCTGAAACAGAACAACACATTGCCAGATAAGCCACCACCAAATAACGCCCCTTTGTCGGAACAAGCATCAACCAATTCATCTTCAACTGGGTAACCTTTCAAAACAACTAGTTGATACACATCTTATGCGAACAACTATCTTTGTTTCTAATGCTTGCCTGCCATTTGCCATAGTTCTTTGTCAAGGCTGGCTTCCCTGCAAAAGCTTCCGCATCATTTTCTGAATTCACTACGGACAAAAAAGTCCCTTGCCAAAAAGGTTCTTGGCTGTTCCATCCTGTTTGATTGTTTAGATTAGAATCGTTTTCTTCTATCATAAAAACTGTTAATATTTATGTTGTAGGATATTGCTAGCATAAACAAGTGGAGGTTTATGAAGCTAAAGGAACATATGCAAGGAGATATCGATGTTGAAAATGAAGCATATGAGAGATATACACATAATATTGGATTACTGGAGGAAACATTCCGTCTCGCCGAAGACGCTGCTGTTGAACTTGAAGCTGAATCAACTTCTTCAGAAGAAAGAATGGAGGTATTGATTTCTGAGGCAAAGGTTAGGTTAAAATCTGATTATGCAAATGCAGATAGCTTTAAGGAGAGGATTGCCGCAATCTTAGGCCTAAAGATTAAGAAACTGAAAGAGAGAGAAAGTTCCTATGAGGATGACAACCCCTCTGACCAAAATGTAGATGGTCATACGAAGCCGGTGAAGTTAACCATAAAGCAGCAAATGGCGAGAACTGCAAAAATGAATGAGCTGCTTGGCAAGTTGGCAAGAGCACAGAGTGAGGATGATTTGAAGCCTTGCCTTGATATTATGGCACAGCTGTTTGGAAAGGAGAATGGTTCCTCTATGGGCACATCAAACAAGTCAAGCGGCAATGACCTAGAGTCAACTGCAGCGGCTGCACCTTATTATTACTTTCCAGAGCTCTGTACTAGGATAGAGGTTGATGTGGACATGGCGTCTAAGATCAACGACGAATTCTCTTCTTTGACTCAGGTCGTGCAGCTCTGAATTTGGATTCTCTGGGCTGGTCCTATGTCTCTATACCCCCCGGGCGTGTTAGCATTGGGCTTCTTTGCTTTGTACTAACTTGAGAATGTAATTTACATAACTATTTGGTGTTCACTTCCTGCTCATCATCTATTATAAGCAAGCGTTTGTAGCGAAGTCAACCATGAGAACAATGCAGTTTGTTGTTGTTTCTTGTCTTCGGAGCTATCCTAAACATACTGTATTTCTTTTGGCAATGTATCCTATGCACACAGCTATCCTTGTGTCACGGTCGCAACATCGTTCTCAACTAGATACGCACAGATCTGGCTGGATCTGTACGTTACCCCGTCGTCTTCCTCAAGCCTTTACTGGTCATCATGCACAACCACTGCCGCATCAGCCATCATGGTCGCTTCCACAACCTCCTGCTCTGCAACTGCCGCAGACGCCGTCGCACCGTCTCGGACGCCGGCCTCTCCGTCGACACACATCGCTTGGGGCCACCGCTCTAGCCGCAACGCATCGCCGCCCTCTCCCCGTCGGCTGCCACCTTCTCCACCAGCGGCCCAACGGAGCAGATTCTGTATGCAGCGATGCAACAAAGCTAGTGAGCAGGTGCCAAGAGCAGGGAGCACTTGATCACCTAGCACCTAGCAGCAGATATCTTGAGGTTGTAGCAGGCATCAAGCTCTTCACCTAGCAGTAGCAGCAACTAATTTATGTCGTGACTTTTGTAGCAACTATGTCAAAGTTTATTATCGGGTTTTCATGTTGTGTCTTGTAATGAGATTGTTGGAACCTTTTAGTATGTGACGAATGAATATAGCAGCACGAATGCATGGAATTGTTGAGAGAAAAGCTCAAATAGTAGCATAAGCTATGCAGCTTGTGAATTCTTTTCCTTACGCTGGGGAAACGGCCCCCCAAGGCCCAATCGGCCCACTAGGGCAAAAACCTATTATGCGTATAATTACGTTGTAGGCCTGTTATAGCTATGCCAAGAAAAAGATATGCTTGCCTCTCGCTATTAGAGATCCCAAAGAGGACATTGTGTAAACAAATAAATATAGCTCCTAGAGCTCTATAAGGAAATGACCTAAATAATAACCAACTGCTATGTGTACACTCTACTCTCCATACTGTGAGTTTTAGGCTCCGGCTATCGCATTGCGGTCTTCTTGTAGCCCCATTATCCATTATTTGGCTCATAACCATAAATAGTTAGCACCATTTGTGGGGAGCGGTGTAGAAGCTACAAACTGAAGCAGAGACGCTTGGGCACAATGACGTTGAAGAAGATGACAACATCGGCCCCCTAAGCACAAAAGGAGTACCATGTCCGAGACCACGGTGGTGAGAACACGACACCGAAGGAGGGTTTGAATCGTAAGTAACGAAAGGGGCTCTGAGGCAGATATGTACTTGGCATCGAAGGCGACGACAATGAGGTCTCTACCCCTAGAGGTTGTGGCCGCGGCCAAGGGAAGGGTCGTAGTCGTGGAAGGGGGCAAGGTTGGGAAGATAGGCGTCAATAGGTGGTGGGTGCGAAGTACACGACAAGGAGGAGCACATAATGCTCGAATGCCCCACCATTGTGGCGCATCATGAAAGCACAGCTAGGGAGCGCGCCCAAGATTGCGACGATGACGGTGGTGGCATACGTACAACAGCATCCAAAAGTACTACTCACATTGATCAATATCATCCCCTCTCGTGAGTCTTGAAGGTTTCCAAAAAGAGCTTATACTTGTGTATAGCAATGTTGAGGTGATAGTAATAGTAATTTTTTTTCTTGCTAGATTTGCATCATTCATGATAACAAGGAGTTGTTGTTGTATAAGTGTGTTTTTGACTATAGGTTGGAGTCTGTATTCTTATAATTTGTTTGTCATACCGTTAGTTATATAGTAGAGGAGTTGATACTAAGGTCTCTATATCAATTTTGATCTTATAAGGGTGAGCAATATAATAGATCCCCGCATAGTTCAGGTTTGGCAAAGTTTGTACATGTATAGATAATAGTTGATTTATTTGACAACAAATTGTGTTAGGGACCGTGTAACATCTCATAATTATATTCACATATATTGTACATTGAAAATTAAAAGTATCTTTGAGATCAATTCAGAACAATGTCATACCCATGCTTTTGCTATCTCGATTAAAACTCAAATTGGTTGACTTGCTTATGCAATTTGGGTTTCCATTGCAAAGCACACGCACTTAACTAGTATTGGAGCATGTGTGTGTATAGGAAAATGGTTTTGTACTTTTGGAAGTATGTACTCCCACTTTTTATATACCACTTAAATGATGTTGTTATACCTCTTTATCCTATTAAGTATACTCTTGATTATAATATACTCTAAAGTAAATTCCAAGAAATATTTCATCAAAATCCATTTTTTATAGCATAATTTGTGTATATACTTTTTTATATATGAAAAGGATATATAGCAAAAATAAATGACTCCGATAAATTGTTTTAACCAAATCATATTGAAGTATCTTAGAATTAGTATTTAATTATATCAAAAAGTAATAAATAAGTATAGCATTTTCGTTACTCTCGAGAATACGGAGAAGGCTTATGTATGTATGTATGGAGAAGACAACAAGTTCCAAATATATGTATCTAGATCTAAAAGTTAATTAAGCTATATGTACAATAAACACGAGGGGTCGAGATAATTTAAACTCGAGACTGTGGAGATTGAAGAGTTTTTCGTCTTTCTTCGTCTGTGGAATTTTTCCTGGGTCGAGGTGTAAAGACTAAGAGAGAGGAAAAAGAGAAAGTACTATATATTGAGGTAAATTTAAGCTCTTTGGTACGGTGTTAATTCCACTTCCGCGGTCAGTCGGTCCAGCTTTCCTCATTTACTGAGTAGAGAACACTTGTTCTTAATTGGTTCATTCGTTCTGGTTCAGAGCAATTTAGTTCAGAGAGTGTAACGTTGGTCGTAGAATGCATGCATGGATGTAGCAAGTTTGTAATCTTGGTTTAATTAGTGTTTTGCTACTTGCATGTAGATTTGGTTGATGACGCTTTCACTAACCCGGGCAATAACTTACAGTGTTGTTCTGATTTGTTCTTCTTCAGTTCTTTCCCACGAAGTTTTTTTACAAAGATTCTCTCGTTTATATTAATAACTTATGGATGAAGTAAATAAGTATCCAACTTTACATGAAATATTTTAGATGAACAATATTTATCATAGTCCTTAGTCTATAAATATGTTGGACCTTTTTTATCTTTCTCACCGCAGACTTTGGATCTTAGAGTAACATCATGATTGCCGATGATCACAGTAGTGGGAATGAGATTGTTGATGATCTCCAGTAATATGTAGAACCTATGTCTTGACAGCAGTGTTGTTTATTGGAAGAAAATCAAAAGGGATTATCCAACTCGGCCTGATTCAATCATTGGCGTAGACATCGCTATTATTGTCTAGGTGAATCAATCCGATAATACACATCATGGGCAAAGAAAATATGGCTAAAAACTCACTGAAGAAGAACAAATAAGAACAACTTAGTTTCAATAACAGAAAAACTAAAGAAAAGCCATTACTTCTTGGAATCAAACAATTGTCAATTTCCAAACGTACAAATGTTCAGGCCAAGAGGCACCGGCCCTGTGTGATCCTTTCATGTCACCTGAAGTTTGCTTGCACGGGAATTGTCCTCTCAGAAATAGATGTGCCAGATTTGATTTCGAACCAGAGTATCGAGCAGGCCCATCAGCCCGAAATATAAAAAACCCTGGAGGCAGCCCATCCAAGCTCACTTCCGGCGGCCCAGGCCCACGCATTCACCTCCCCGTTCGGCCCAAAAGCCATCCGTCCTGAGGAAGAGGAGGGTAGGACAGAGAAGGCGGAGGCAGACGCCGCTGCCACCTACAGTCCCCATCCCCCAACTCCCTCTACTCGATCTCTCGTTCTCTCCGGAGTCCAACGATTCGACGGCGACGACAAGGAGCCGGAGCCGCAGGTCTGCGGGGAAACATGAGGATTAGCGGCAAGGGAGCAGCAAGTAACTCTCGGTTCATGTGATTTCTTGTTAACCGCTTGAACTTTGTCTCTGAAAGGTCGGCGCCTAGATCCGATTAATCGGCGGCGCCTATTAGGCGGTAATTAGGGGCACGAAATTTGGTGTTGGTTTTCAGCCCAGGCATGGCGGAATCCTAGTTCCGCCATTGATGGTTCCCAACAATGGCGGATTTAGGATTTTATGAATGGGTGTTCGCTAATTACATTGTGTTACATTTTTTAATATATAATTATATTGGTTTATAAAAACTGAAGATAAAAGCCACATTTCTATGTCTATTGAAAGTCAATAACACTAAAAAAATTGAAATAATAAACTAATACTAACACTTTATTTGGTGGTAGCACAATCACAACTTTTTAGAGTAAAACTATTACAACTTTAGTTGATAACACCAATGTACACTTTGTTTTTAAATAGATATTAACTTTAACTCACTTCTCTTTTTTCTTATTTTCTATGTTAGCATATTAAATGGTGTTTTTCACACACATAGAAAAAGAAGTAGTACATATTTTTGTTTTTGACATATGTTGTCTCTATTTATGATTTACCCCTCTCTAAGAATAACAATTAACATGGACACTTTGATGAACATATTGCTTCCGAAAAATAAAATATAAATATTTATAAACCAAACCAACTCTCCCAAATGATGTATATTTTGGATTGAAAGGATTATATAGATTCTTGTGACCACTAGATTTATGACAATTGGCACCATCAAATTCTTTCGAATAAAGCATCTAAAATATCTAGATATTTCTAAGAAACTATCTGGATTTAAGATCATGTTCATGGGATCTCTAGAACCCTTAATTATCTACATCTTTCATGTAGATAAATCATCCAATATTCCATCCAGTAATTTTAATCTACAGATTAATATATGGTACTAGAAGATGATAAATTTACCAGATAGTCGGATTACAAAATTCTGTTAGATCGGAAACGGCAACAGAGGGGGTGAATGGTGCGTTTAAAAATCGACCCCTAAGTATTCACACGAAAAACTCAACTCCGATAGCTATGGAGCTATGAAGTTGAAACTGAACGAGTGACGATTAAATAAAGACATCTGAGCTCAAAATATTGTCACGGCAGAAACGGCAGTAAAATGCCTGCCACGGCAGGGAAACGGAAGCGAAATGCTGTCACGGCAGGAAGACAAAAGAGAGCTGCTAGCAAAGATTAGTGTACAGGAAATGCAGTTTGCAGCCCCACATTTTTGCTGGCCAAAAGCACTAAAAGAAAGCAAACGAAAGCTCACAAAAAACTGCAAGCAAACTGCACAAACTAGCTGCTGAAAACTGAGACAAAAACTGAAAAGAGGGCTGCTGAAAACAGCTACTTGCTGCTGTAAAAACAGCACTACTAAAGGCTGAAAAGAACACACAGGCTGCTGCAATTTAGTACTACTAGAGGCTGAAAAGAACACAGGAAAAACTGGACTTGAACCGAAAGATCTAAAGCAGTAAAGACTGCACTTGCTGGACAAGCAAAAAGAAAGCAAAAGAGGCTTCTAGCTGCAGCCAAGAAGAAATTTCTGCATAGCCGAACAGCACAGGAGATGAAAGCAAAAAGCCAATAAAACCCAACAGCTGGGAGCTGCAAAGGTAGGCAAAGAAAGGAGCTTGCGGCCAGCCAAACGTGAAGAAATCAATTGCTCCTTCCTTGCCTTGCCGAGACACACACAGATATTGCTTTGAGCAATCTGCTCCCAGCCGAAGCCATCCAATGAGATATACACCCTGTATGCAGCACTAAGAAACGGGAAATACCACTTGCCGAACACAACCAATAGCACAAGAAGTAAAACCGATTTTCTTTGTTAGCCGAGAAAAGATCTTGCTGCCAAGAGCTGGACCGAAAATAGCCAATCAAAACAGAAGTTTCTTATGATGCTTTCGGCTAACACAGAGAGACAACAAAATACAAGCTGATCTCTAGATCAAAGAAATAACAGAAAATGCCAACCAAAGACAAGAAGAGAGGAGACAAGATAAAAGAGCTGCCATTTCAACACAAGAATTAAAAGCGATACGAAGACATACATGCTTGATAAGAGTTTACATCGTTCAAGCTCTCTCTCACAATCTCACACTAGCTAACTCCCCATGCATGCTTGATTATAAGAACTCTATTCCATCTCATACAAACATGGAGAGACACAAACATAGAACTATTACACCCACTCTCTCATTTTTCATCTAAAATCCATACTAAAACCATGAAAACTACTAGAGAATATCATCTATATTTATAGCCTCCACTAATGGGTTTGCCATTGCTTTACCCATTAACCTTTTGCACTTTACCCACAATCCACTTCCTTTAGTGCAGCTTTGCGTATTCACCAAAATGCCCCTCACGCACCTTCCAGGAAGCTTCCTTATTTCTTGCCTTGCAAGCCTCACAGCCACCTCGAGCCCTCGCCGTCCTCGGCACACCCCGACCGCTCTGACCTCAGCACCACCTGCGCCTAGTCCGGTCATCCGTGCCTCGCCACGACTCCGCCTCGACGTCCTCGAGTCCTCGCCGTCCTCGGCACACCTCGACCGCTCTAACCTCAGCGCCACCTGCGCCTAGTCCGGTCATCCGTGCCTTGCCACGGCTCCGCCTCGATGTCCTACAGCCATCACAGATAAGAAACAAATCACATAGCACCGCTCAAAATACATAATCACAATTAGCATCAGTAAATCGTACACAAAGTCCAAACCGATCGAAACGAAAAATAATTGTCCTAATCACGTCCGACCGCGTTCGACCAAATCCGACCACAGTCGATTGCACCACGCAACGACTCAGCTCGAACCACTCAAACCAAACTCAAACTTATTCGAACACACGTCAATTACTCATCACACAACCGGGGTCACCTCCACATGGTCTCTCAATCTCCCCTTGATGAGTATATTGACAAACACAGAAAAAGCATAAATTTGAGTTTGTTTGAAAATAAAGAAAATCAAACATGGTCCAAAGGAAATCAAAGAAGCTTATGACCATGTCGACAGAAGGGAACCCTAGAGCGAGAACAGAAAGAGCAAATTGTTCTCCAAAGCTCTAGTAAGGTTCCCAAAAGGCTTTTTCTTCTTTATTCTCCCCCTTTTGGCAATAAACACATCAAGAAGCAAGGAAGAGAACCAAACATGATATGGATGAAATGGCTGAAAATGATTATTCTAAGCATTAAGAGCCATGAGAATTATCCATAATGACCATACGAGTATTACACCAAGCCATAAGATATAGGAATGCTATCAAGATCATGACAAAACATGTATAGACAAGCTAAGCCAGACAAGTCATAATCTGAAAATTAGTCGAATTTCTTAGCATGTCAGGTCAACCATGATTATACTCTAGCTAAAGGTATCCATAGATGATGCAGGCCATGTCAATAATCTAAGCGGAACCAAGAAGCTAGTATTGAGTCAATTTAGAGTGCTACAAGTCCAAGAATGAGACATTTGTTTAAGCACTTTAATCTTTTGGTAATTAAGCAAATTTTGCACATTTCACATGATTGTCCTTTTAAAGCTCATGGTTGTTTCCAACCAAAATGTTTTGTCATGTGCTAGATCTCAAGCCTTATGCGACCACTTCAAGCAATAAGCTTAAGAAGATAGTCTAGGTCATCCAAAACTCCCCTGAGTTCATGCCTAGTGCAATGGCAAGCCGTCTCATGAGAAAGAATTGGTGAGATCAGTTTTTTCGCACAAAAGAGATCTTTTTGCTTACTTAAAATGTTGTACTAACTCATGCTTCATCAAGAAACTAACATAGCTCAATCTAAAGCTCAATAAAGATTCAAGACTCAACTCAGCCTATTTGACATGGCATAAATCATAAGAGGATAACTAAAGACAGACTAGTCACATGAGCAAACATGGCATGAGTGAATTCAAGTTGTGCAATTTAATCAACTTATCATGGCAAAGACTTGACTACACATATAAAGTCATGATATATCTAGCAAGTAAGCACCGATCATGGCAGGATGTAATGCACTGTAAACATGTCATAAAAGGATAATAATCAAGGCTCCATGTAGTTATATTACAATGCAGAATGCTAAAATATAAGAAAATCCAGCTCCCCCTCAACATGAGATGCAATCTTTAGTTCAAGTTGAGTTATGTCAATATTAAGATCTAGAAGCTCCCAAATGAACTCCCCCTGAACCAAGGCCATAAAAACGAGAAGCTGGCAAGAAAATCAGAAAAGGCAGTCCTTAAAGCATAGACAAGATATAGAGGATAATATGGCTCAGACTGACTCTCATATACCCCATATGACTCCAAGACTATCAGCTGATCATCTAACACGCTAAGGAGCAAACACGTACCCTGTCTACCCGAGGGTGGCCCAACCCTCGCTAGAACCTATAAGTAGTGAGTGAGCTCAACCTAGTGAAAAGAGAAACAGCTAATAAGCAGCGCCCTAGAATCACAAGATGAGAGAAAGAAATCTAAGCAATTAGGCGAGAGAAACACTCTAACCTATGCTAGAAAGACTAACCCCAAACACACCCAAAATGCAATGCAACAGATAGGAGCAAGAGCATAATAAATATGATAAAGCATGAAGCACAAAACTCCCCCTCACAACAGTTCATAAGGACAGACCACCCTAAGCTCTCCCCGCAGAGCTGAAAATCTAGAGCTATCCAAAGGCTTGGTAAAGATATCAGCCAACTGGTGGTCACTCTCCACAAACTGGAGCACTATGTTACCCTTCTCTACATGGTCTCTAAGGAAGTGATAACGAATATCAATATGCTTGGTCCGAGAATGCTGCACTGGGTTCTTGGCAATGTTAATCGCAGAAGTGTTATCACAAAAGAGTGGAACACTGTCTATAGTCAACCCAAAGTCCCGCAGGGTCGAAGCCATCCAAAGCACCTGACTGCAGCAGTTGGCTGCAGCAACGTACTCGGCCTCTGCGGTGGACTGTGCAACACCGGACTGCTTCCTAGAAGACCAAGAAACGAGAGAAATGACAATGAATTGGCAGGTGCCAGAAGTGCTCTTCCTATCTATCCTACAGCCGGCAAAGTCTGCATCCGAGTAGGCTCTCAAGGAAAGACAGGAGGAGGAAGAGTACCAGATACATGTCAATGGTAGCTCGAAGGTACCGAAGAATGCGCTTCACCGCCTGGCGGTGAGAGACGCGAGGAGAAGCCTGAAACTGAGCACAAAGACACACAGAGAAGTGTATGTCCGGTCTCGAGGCAGTGAGATACAAGAGGGAGCCAATCATACTGCGATACTCCTTCTGATCAACTAGCTCGCCATCCTCATCTGGGTCAAGAGAAGCTGTGGATGCCTTGGGAGTGGACACCGGCTTACCATCACTCATATCAAAGCGTCTCAGGAGGTCTCGAGTGTACTTGCCCTGATGCAAGAAGGTACCCTCCCGAGTCTGCTTAATCTGGAAGCCAAGAAAGAAGCTCAACTCGCCCATCATGCTCATCTCAAACTCCGAGCTCATGACATCGGAAAACTGGGAAAGAGAGCATGGGAGGAGCGGCCAAAGATGATGTCATCTACATAGATCTGGACAAGTAGAAGGTCATTGCCATGCCTACGAATGAACAAGGTCTTATCCACCTTACCCATCTCAAAACCATGACTCAACAGATAGGACTTAAGCCTCTCATACCAAGCTCTGGGGGCTGTTTAAGTCCACACAAGGCTTTGGAAAGCTTGTAGACATGGTTTGGGTATTCGGGGTTCTCGAAACCTGGAGGCTGTCTTACATAGACCTCTTCCTCAATGAAACCATTGAGGAAGGCACTCTTGACATCTATCTAGTAAAGCTGGAAACCCTTAGAAGCCGCAAAAGCAAGCAGGATTCTAATGGTCTCAAGTCTAGCTACAGGGGCAAAGTTCTCCTCAAAATCTAGACCCTCAACCTGGGAGAACCCCTGAGCTACCAGTCTAGCTTTGTTCCGAATGACAACCCCATCCTCACACTGCTTGTTCTTGAACACCCACTTAGTCCCAATAATATTGTGACCTCGAGGGGGCTCAACAAGCGACCAGACCTTGTTTCTCTTGAAATTCTCTAACTCCTCATGCATGGCATTGAGCCAAGACTCATCTGAAAGAGCATGACTAACATCCTTGGGCTCGAATGAGGCAACAAAGGCAGAGTGGAGACAGAAGTGAGATAAGCCAGATTTTGAGCGGGTGACACGCTCGAAAAGGTCTCCAATCATCTGCTCGGAAGGATGGTCTTTTTGGATATATCGTGGAGGTCCAGGATGAGAAGAGGAAGTGGCCTCTACCTTATGAGTTGAGGTAGGAACAGAGCCACTAGCTCCAGAGGAAGCAGAAGGCATGGGCTGATCACCTGGAGGTGCAGTGGAAGAAGGCACCTCAAGTGGAGGATAATGGATTGGATCGGGTAGAAAACCGTCATCTCCATCCTTCTCATCGTCCACAAAGATGGTCTCGGACTGCTCTAAAGAACCTGAAATATCGGGCCTAGTCCCCGGATTGGCCTCATCGAAGGTCACCTCACAGGTCTCTACCAACTTACTAGACTCGCAGTTCTAAACCCGATAAGCCCGCGAAGAAGTCGAGTAACCTAGAAAGATACCATCACAAGAACGTGACTCGAACTTGTCTAGATTCCCGGACTTCAGAATGAAGCACTTGCAACCAAACATGCAAAAATGCGAGACACTGGGCTTTCGCCCATATCTCAACTCATAAGAAGTGCGATGCAAGTGTGCCCGAAGAAAAACTCTGTTCGAAACATGGCATGCTGTCGCAATAGCCTCAGCCCAAAACTTTCTAGGTGTAGAATACTCATCGAGCATCGTCCTGGCCATTTCGACCAAGGTACGGTTCTTCCTCTCCACGACGCCATTCTGCTGTGGGACGTGTGGAGAAGAGAACTGGTGCTCTACACCTGTCTCATCACAGAACCTCTCAAAGTAGGAATTCTTGAACTCCGTGCCATTGTCACTGCGGATCGCTCGTTAGGCACCTGGGAGCTCAACAGAAAGCCTACTGAAAAGACCTCGAAAATGTGTGAACGTCTCATCCTTCGAGGCTAAGAAAAACACCCAAGAATACCTCGAGAAGTCATCGACCACGACAAGGAAATACCACTTCCCTCCTGCTGACTGCACTCGAGTTGGTCCAACTGTGTCCATATGGAGCAGCTGTCCCGGTGCATCGATCATAGTAACTGTGGCCAAAGGGTGAGAAGCGGCGACCATCTTGCCGTACCGGCATGGAGCGCAAACAAGATTTTTGACCATCTTGAGTTTTGGCAAACCACGAATTAGATCGTGGCCGCTAACTCGGGTCAAATGGTCAAATCCGATATGACCAAGTCTCCTATGCCAGAAAGTAAGATCGCGGGACTCAGAAGCAACTAAACACCGGAGAAGATCACCAGAAGACTCAGAAAAATCAGCACGAAAGATCCTCCCATAACGAGAAATCCCGCAAACTAGACTACCCGAAGAATCAAGAATTTTGCTGGCATTTTTCTTGAAGCTCACCTCAAAACCATCATCGGTAAGCTGAGAAACTGAGAGCAAATTATACTACAGCTTACTAACCAAGGCAACATCTCTAAGAATAAAAGACTCATTAACGTGCACTGTACCTTTGGCGATGACGCGCCCAGACGAGGCATCTCCGAAGGTGATAGTCTCATCACCTGGAGCACGAGCTAGGGAAGAGAACCAACGAGAGTCTCTGCTCATGTGTCAAGAACACCCGGAGTCGACGAGCCAAATCTCTCTCTTCCCTGCCCGGCGAACCTGAGTCAACAAGAGAGTAAAGTCTCAGTACTGGGGTAAATCAAGAGTGATTTTGGCACCCAATACTGAACAACACGTCGAGTAGAAGAAGTAGCCACACACGACTGACCTCTAGCTACCCTACGCTCTCTATCACTCAACAAGCCAGAAGGTCTGTGTGCAGACCTAAAGCTGTTGCTGGGTCCGACTACTATGAGAGAACGAGTCGGAGCACCAGCAACATGCTGATCACGCCGCGGGTAGATGTCTCGATTGGGGAAATGAGATCTACCCTCAGGACGGCGGAAGTCATGACTACCGTCGGAACGAGGACGAAAACCAGAAGACTCAGAAAAACCAAGTCCTCGATGCTGCCCAAATCCATCTCCAGAAGTAACTCTAGACATCGTGTCGGTCTTAGATGCACTCAGAGTCTGGAGCTGACCCTGAATACGCCTAAGCGCCTCAACACGGTCTCTCTGCGCAAACTTGGCGCGCCTGAAGCATCGCTCGATCGAGTGCCCATCCTTCTGACAGAAGGTGCAGCGATACTTTGCCTTCTGGGGGGCAGAAGTAATGCTATGAGGCTTCGTCTTCTGAGAGTCCGAAGCTGCAGGTGGAATCACCTTGCTGTTAGAAATCCCTTGAACAAAGCCTGCTGACTTGAATTGAACCTTGTCAGCTCTGGGCTTGACCTCGATGACACCTGTGGCTCAGGGTCTAAGCACGGCAGGTGGATGCTTCCTCACATCCTCAAGAAAATCGTATCCTAGACCTTGATTGAATCTGCAGATCTTAGATTGGTCTAGAATAAGATTGAGCTTCTTCTTGCCTCCTACAAATCTCTCGAGAGTGTTCATAAGATACTGACACTCCCGAAAGAGAGAGGTGCAAGAAGAGCAGGGAGAAGAAGAGACAGCAGAAGGTAAGGGAGCAGAAGAAGAACCAATAGCAAAGGAGCGAATGGCTTGTGCACGCACAGTCGACTTAGAAGGGACAGTCCTACTGCTAGACAATTGGTTCACGTCGCTAGGCGTCTCCACCTTACCCTTGGGCTTCTCCCCCACACCAGCAATCACATCGCAACAGGATGGTGGCTTCTCTAGTTGATCCTTAGTTAGCTTCACACATTTTTCCTCCAATGCAATCAAGTCAAGTTTTAATTTATCATAATTTTTGCATGGTGAGCTAACAGGGTCCTTAGAAGCATACTGAGCCATTTTCTTATTGTGGTCAATCATTTCTTGAAACTGCTTTGAAACAGATTCAAGTTCAGCAGTTAATTTGGGACAGTTCATACATGAGGCAACTGGCTCAAGCAACCAAGCATACAACTCAAAAATTTTATGATCTGCCTTTTTTAAGTTCAATTTTAAATTATTACAATTTTCACAAGACTCGGGCAGATCAAGGAGCATGGTAAAAGACCTCTAAAAGCATTGTCCTTATCCTCACATGAGGTGCAAGAAGTAGTCTCAACAATAGTAGGTGAAGCAACAGCTATCTGATATGCATCATATTTGTAGCAAATTTTTATATCATTATCCTGTTAGTAGCAATTCAAACTACCGTAAATTCATGAATTATATAAAGTTTATCTTCTTTGTGGACTGTTTACATGGGCGTGTGCTCTTCTTGTAGGTCAGCGCGAACGAGGCGCAAAAATCTACAAATCTACAAATATCGGTCCATGAAAGGAGCTAGGGTTGCAAAATTGGAGAAAGCAAGGGGCCTAATTGCAAATGCGCCATGGGCTTTAGGGTTTTAAAGCCCAGCCAAAGTGCCACTAGGGTTTCCAGTGGAATCATATAAAAGGGGGATGCCGGCCAGCCACCGGGGGGCTCTTCCCATCTCCAACACCCAGCCGCACCATTCCATCTGCTCCATAGCCGAAAAACCCTCAGCTCATAACAGGAGAACCAGATCTTTCCTCTCTATTTTTTTCACTGCGCTGAATACTCCAACATGCAGCCGCCTTAGCCCCCATCCAAAATACCCATCCTGCACTTTCCCCTCACTAATTCTCCATTCCAACGCCCCTCTTCCACCACTGAATCCCCTTGCTGCTGCGAGATCTGCACTCAAAACTCCCTTCTTTGGCCGGGATCTGCTTCATCTATGACAAATCCGCAACATCTACGGCCGGATCTGTAGCAACTTCGCCGGAGCTGCTACTTCTACACCTGATCTGCACCTGCTACTTCTTCTTGGCCACCGGCGTCGCCTCTTCATCCACGGACGGATCTGCAACCTCTGCGGCATCCTCTACCTCGACTAGAACTTCTTCGGCCAGATCAGCAACCCAAGCGCCCGGATCTGCAACTCCCGCTACTTCTTCGGCCACTCTACTTCGTCTACATGGCTGGATCTGCCGCCTCCTCGCACAGATCTGCTACCCCTACCTGCATCCTCTACGGCGCCTACACCAGCTCTGCCTCATCTGCCTGCTACCTCTTCAGATTATCTTCTACAACCGATCTGCACTCTTCTGGGTTGTGACATCTTAAATCTCTGACTTAATATTGTGCTACTTTTCTTGAAGTTGTTCTTGTGTTAAATCTGAGATGTGCATGTGGCATTAAGTGATCTGGCTATTAAGAAATGCCATTGTTATTTTATTTGTGCATTGAGATGTTTAAGTGAATCCTGCTTTATGGTTTGGTTTATGAATATTACTCGATGATCTAGTAGTTCTTCGCAAGTTGATACCTCTGTTTGTAGGGTTCTTTACTCGCTGTTATATAGATATCATCTTTCATTGCTAGAGTAGATCCTTCTGTCAGATTTAATATTGAGCATGCATTTCTGTTAATTCTGATTAGTGAAAAGTAAAAAAATTAATGTTATGCAGTTTATTTTCAATGTCATTCCTAAGTTAGGTTTACATCATTGTTCCTGCAGTAGTAGAGCTTGTGTTATTGCATTTTAGTTGCTTGTCTTGATCTATCCCTGGTATTGGTCTGTTTGTGTGTTTGTTGTTAGGGGTGGGGATCGTAGTTTTGTAGCCCATCCTCTTCCTTCAGTTAGTCCTCTGCGCCTCCTTCTTACCTCTTATCTCCCTCTCTCTTTTCCTTAGTTCCATCCTTTTCTCTCGGTATAGATAGTTCTCTATTCTTCTCTCCTCTCTTCTTTCTTCCCTTCTAGTCTCTGATTATCTTTCCTTCCTAGTTATTTCTCTCTTCTTTTCTTATCTCAGGCTAAAGCGCTTCTCTTTTATTTCTCTGCTGGTCTTCTAGTCTGCAAGCCTAACTGCTTCCTAGCCAACTTCTTTGTTCTGTTCTTTCTCTTCTTTTAGCTCTACCCCTTTTGTTCATAGCCTGTCTTCTGTCTGTCAATCCTTCAGTAGAGTAAGTTTCTAGGGTTTCTCTTTTATTTTCTCCTTCCAGTCCAGTAATTCACATTCACAGCCCCTTCATCTTTTCCTTTCTCTCCTGGCCTCTCAGCAGTAGTTAGTTTAGTTCTTCTTTTATCCCTTTTATTCACTGGCCTCTCAGCAGCAGCAGACAGACTAGCATGAGAGGTCATTAATTTCTCCATGTCACCAAGCAAGGCAGAGCATGTGTCACAATCGTCACGGGAGGGAGCAGATCTAAGTGAAGTAAGCTCCCGTGACAGTCTATCTACTTCCTTCTCTAACTCGGTACACCTAGCTCTAGCTCTAGCATGAAATCCACCTAGTTTAAGAAAAGCATCATTAAGCTAGTCATAGGAAGGGAGTACCTCGTCCAATGGCGGATCCAAGAATTTCGAAATGGGTATTCGAAGTTACAAAAATATTGTTTAATAAAAAATGTAAAGGTCCATAATAGCAAAAATTAAAGTATAATTGTTCGTACTCCAGACAACAACTGAAATAATACAAAGAAATTATAAAATAATTAAGAACTAAATATTAACGCGGCGACGCTTCCCTTAAATCCCATCAGCAAGACTGGAAACATCAGTAAACATAAAAGATTTCACACTACAAAGGCATCCTAGGCTCTTAGCACTAGGAGAATTACAAATTTACTAATCAGATCTTAAATAGAATATCATATTTTAATACATGCATCGGATTAGATCAGATCCTAGGAACATAACATTAACTTTGGATCATAGTTCTGCAGCAAGTAGGCTAAAACTAAACTCGGTTTGCTAGCTGTAGATGAACCAAACAGCAAACCATAAGCACAGTTCACAGACTAAAAGCGCTCAAATGACTAAAAGGCAGTATAGCTTGGAGAAATGTAGTCAGTAAAATTGCAAATTGGGTCCTGTAAACAAAAATGTCTTAAGTTGCTTGGTTTCACCAATTTACTATATATCAAAAACTAATCAGGGAAAATTTTCCAGGATTTTTCTAACCGGACATGATGATAAGCACTACAGGTGGAACACAATACACTACAGGCAAGCATGTTGCTAAATGCTAACCAATCAATCTACCACATGTTTCCCTAATGAGTCCTGAAAGTGCGAAATTAACTTTGTATTTGTCAGCTTCTGCTCCCTTTTAATCTTGAATTCGTAACATTGGATTCTTCGAATACTTTGTGACTACCGGATAATGCATGGGTCATACGGATCTTAACTCACAATGTTTACTTCATTCGCTATATTAACATATTGATTTCTATGTTCTAACATCAAATCCCAACAAACAACCGTAACAACAAATTCTGATTGGGAAAAGATGAACTCTGCGATCTCAAGTGTAGAACAGATCGAGACGCGTGCGCTCACCGCAGCAGCCCGCAGCTTGAGCACGTGCGGCGCGTGAGCGGCAGGAGCGAGGCGCGCGGATCGCGCTCAGGCGGCGCCGGCAGCCACGACCTTGAGCGAGGTGAGAGGCGCAGGATCCGACGGAGCTGCTCGGCGCGGTGGTCGAAGAGGTCGGCGAGGCGGTGGCGTAGGCACGGCGCGCGGAGGTAGTCGATCGCCGCGCCGGCGCCGGGCGTGAGGTTGAGAGAGTTAGGGTTGTGCGTGACTCTGTCGCCGAGACCGAGAGCAGGAGAGATGAGGAGGTGGAGGTGCACTTGGGCTGTTTGGGCGTGGGAGGCCGAGGCGCATTGGACCGTTCGCGCGTGGGAGGTAAGGGTCAGCTCGAGCTCTTTTTCTCTTCAAATTCTTTCATTTAAATATATTATATATATATATATATATATATATATATATATATATATATATATATATATATATATATATATATATATATATATATATATATATATATTATCTAATGTATAGCACACCCCGACCGCTCTGACCTCAACACCACCTGCGCCTAGTCCGGTCATCCGTGCCTCGCCACGACTCCGTCTCGACGTCCTCGAGTCCTCGCCTTCCTCGGCACACCTCGACCGCTCTGACCTCAGCGCCACCTGCGCCTAGTCCGGTCATCCGTGCCTCGCCACGGCTCCGCCTCGATGTCCTGCAGCCATCACAGACAAGAAACAAATCACATAGCACCGCTCGAAATACATAATCACAATTAGCATCAGTAAATCGTACTCAACGTCCAAACCGATCGAAACGAAAATAATCGTCCTAATCACGTCCGACTGCGTTCGACCAAATCCGACCACAGTCGATTGCACCATGCAACGACTCGGCTCGAACCACTCAAACTTATTCGAACATGCGTCAATTACTCATCATACAATCGGGGTCACCTCCACATGGTCTCTCAAATTCATAACTTAAAATCTATTTATCTGATCAATATAAATAAATATTGTATAGAAAACTATCGAATTTCTTTACAATTATCTAGTATATAACATTTTTAAATTACTCTCATTCAATACCCAAAATTACAGGAGAACAATATAGCAGATTAGCCGATATACTAGTCTTTTCCTTAACGAATACTTTTCACTTTCTCTCTAGTCTCAACTCTAATCTCTAATTAAATTAACAAACATAGAGAAAATCAAATCATTACCCAAGCGAGAAGCGAGAAAGCCACGATCTCCTCCTGCCTTTTACTCCAGCTCTTGTCCCGTTGCTACTTCTACTTTTCTTCCCTTGATTGACACTGATTTTTCTCGGCCTGCTCGCTGCTCCCTTGCGCCAACAGTCAACAGCTGGTCCTCACGGTCCGCTGAAAGATCAAGCTCCGTTTAAGTTGGTTTTGGTGTTAATAACAAATGCCATTATGAGATTTTGATATTAATGACAAATACTTTTATAATGTTTTGGTGATAATGACAAATGTATATATTAGACTAATATGTTTGTTTAAGTTTATTTATATTTAGTCTCATTTGGATGGAAAGGTGAAATCAAAGAGGTATGCATTTGAAATTACGCTCTCATATACTAATGCATTTTATAACTACGGTAGTTCCGCAAATGACTGACTGTAAGATCGAGGAGGCCGATTAGAGAGGGCTGAATAGGCGGTCTAAAAGTTCTGCACAAATTAATACTAATAATTTAAGATCTTTTCTATTTATCTAAACCAAGTATACAATACGGAAGCGCGTGCGTGCACCGTGGCGAAATTAATGAACCTGATAGCCGAGCGATGTAGTGGCCAGTGCAAAGTAACATGCATGACATGCGGGCCTTGAGTCTCTCTTCTTATTCCACACGAACCCTAGAATAGATCTCTCTCAATGTTCGGCGCAAGTGACAGGCCATCGTCAACATTCTATCCTCCTCCCCAAATCCGCAGTCCTCACAGCCCAATCCCAAACCTCTCTCGTCTCTAGTTCCAGGTTCCAGCCCATCCTCTTCCTTGAACTCTTCTCCATATCTCGTCGCGACGGCGGCAGCGGCTATTGCTTCGCCGTTTGTCTCATATTCTCACGCCAACGTCATTTAACCCTCGAAGCGAAGGAATTCTTCTCTCCTAGGCGTCGTCGTCGTCGTCCGCTCTGCCGAATTGATCTCTTCTTTCGCTGGTAAGGAAGCCCTAGCTTGTTTGGATTGTTCTAAGAGTGAGCTTTGTCCTGAGGATCTTTTCTTTTCCGTGAGCAATCTCATCCAAATATTCCTTTCTGGGATGGATAGTCCAGTACATGGAGTTTGTGGTGGATTTGCTTGCTGCGTTGTGGATTACCAGTAGCAGTTTATTTTTCCATATTTTTGGGGGTTCAACTGAACCCCCATGTCCCACATTAGGTCCGCCCCTGGTTCCCGAGGTGCAGGTGCGGTTTATTTTCCAAAAATTTTGGGGGTTCAGCTTCAAGTCTGCCCCTGCAACATCCTACTTGCGATTTCTTCCCAAATAATGTAAACTACATGTCCACTTATATTTGTTCGTTCTGGAAAAATGGACTGAACCTAAAGCATTGATGATTTTGTTCCAGTACTTTGCTAGCATTGCGATGGATTTAGAAGTTGGTTACATGATTTTGGGATTAGCTGCCTGTATGAAATGCTCGCCATTTCACTAAGAGAGATGCAAAATGTAACCTACTTATATCAGGGGCGGATCTACAGTAATTCATTGGTATTCAGCTGAATACCTAAAATGTTTGCAAAAAATCTGCTATACATTAGATATAATATATATATATATATATATATATATATATATATATATATATATATATATATATTAGTAATTGGGTTTAAATGAAAGAATTTGAAGAGAAAAAAGAGCTCGGGCCGACCCTTACCTCCCACGCGCCGAACGGCCCAATGCGCCTCCGGTCTCCCACGCCCAAACAGCCCAGTGCGCCTCCGGCCTCCTCATCTCTCCTGCTCTCAGTCTCAGCGACAGAGTCACAGACAACCCTAACTCTCTCAACCTCACGCCCGGGCGCCGGCGGCACAGTCGACTACCTCCGCGCGGCCGCGCCTACGTCGCCGTCTCGCCGACCTCTTCGACCACCGCGCGCTCGAGCAGCTCCGCCGGATCCTGCGCCTCCTCACCTCGCTCAAGGTCGTGGCTGCCGGCGCCGGGCCTGAGCGCGATCCGGCGCCGCTCTCGCTCCTGCCGTTCACGCGCCTGCACGTGCTCAAGTTGCGGGGCTGCTGCGGTGAGCGCACGCGTCTCGATCTGTTCTACACTTGAGATCGCAGAGTTCATCTTTTTCCCAATCAGAATTTGTTGTTACGGTTGTTTGTTGGGATTTGATGTTAGAACATAGAAATCAATGTGTTAATATAGCGAATGAAGTAAACATTGTGAGTTAAGATCCGTATGACCCATGCATTATCCGGTAGTCACAAAGTATTCGAAGAATCCAATGTTACGAATTCAAGATTAAAAGGGAGCAGAAGCTGACAAATACAAAGTTAATTTCGCACTTTCAGGACTCATTAGGGAAACATGTGGTAGATTGATTGGTTAGCATTTAGCAACATGCTTGCATGTAGTGTATTGTGTTCCACCTGTAGTGCTTATCATCATGTCCGGTTAGAAAATCCTGGAAAATTTTCCCTGGTTAGTTTTTGATATATAGTAAATTGGTGAAACCAAGCAACTTAAGACATTTTTGTTTACAGGACCCAATTTGCAATTTTACTGACTACATTTCTCCAAGCTATACTGCCTTTTAGTCATTTGAGCGCTTTTAGTCTGTGAACTGTGCTTATGGTTTGCTGTTTGGTTCATCTACAGCTAGCAAACCGAGTTTAGTTTTAGCCTACTTGCTGCAGAACTATGATCCACAGTTAATGCTATGTTCCTAGGATCTGATCTAATCCGATGCATGTATTAAAATATGATATTCTATTTAAGATCTGATTAGTAAATTTGTAATTCTCCTAGTGCTAAGAGCCTAAGATGCCTTTGTAGTGTGAAATCTTTTATGTTTACTGATGTTTCCAGTCTTGCTGATGGGATTTAAGGGAAGCGTCACCGCGTTACCAGTAGCAATTTATTTTTCCATATTTTTGGGGGTTCAACTGAACCCCCATGTCCCACGTTAGGTCCGCCCCTGGTTCCCAAGGTGCAGGTGCGGTTTATTTTCCAAAAATTTTGGGGGTTCAGCTTCAAGTCTGCCCCTGCAACATCCTACCTGCGATTTCTTCCCAAATAATGTAAACTACATGTCCACTTATCTTCGTTCGTTCTGGAAAAATGGACTGAACCTAAAGCATTGATGATTTTGTTCCAGTACTTTGCTAGCATTGCGATGGATTTAGAAGTTGGTTACATGATTTTGGGATTAGCTGCCTGTATGAAATGCTCGCCATTTCACTAAGAGAGATGCAAAATGTAACCTACTTATATACTGCTGATTTGTGCAGCCAAGGCGGTCCAATGGCTTCAAGTGCACCGAGTACCATGTTTCGGCGTCTTTTCAAGACACTCGCGGTGAGCCCAGCATTGGCATCTGGTATGACCAGCTGGCATCACCAGCTTCAACAGCGTGCACCAGTGAGTGGCACAGCCAAGGGCAAGGGTAAACTCAAGTCTGGCCAGCCTTTGAAGCGTTCCTCCATTGGAGCAAAGAAGGGCGGTGCGCCTTCCACTGGTGGGAGTGGTGGCAGTGGCCGTGGTCGTCGTGAGGCTATTGAGCGTATTACTCAGATTGCAGAGTCTTGTCTCAGTGCCCCGACCCCCCTACGCCACCTGTCTCCCAAGGAGCGCCTTCGTGAGGCGAAACGTGAGGAGCTTGGACTCATCTCCAAGGACCGGCAACGTGAACTTGATATGGCCAAGGCTAAAGCCAAATCCAAAGGTACCGGTGGAGGTGATGGCGGCCGTGTGCTGATGGGTCCGCCGGGTCTTGACTATATCAGTCTTGGTCTGGTTGATGAGGAAGCAATCCCTAAATATGAGCTGACAGTCGAAGATGGTCGGCGACTTGCCAAGAAATACAGCCGGGTGCTAATGCGACGGCACCGTGCACGGCAAACTGCAGAATCAGCACTTCTTAGGCTCAAGAAGGAGGCCATCGCTGCACTCCCTGAGAAGTTGCAAGCTGCTGCTATGGTTCCTGACATGGCACCATTCCCTGCAAACCGGTACATGGCAACACTCACACCACCAATTGAAGGGTATATCGAAAATGTACGGGATGCTGCCAAGAAGTATTCTGTGAAGGAGAAACTTCGCTGAGTTTGATTCAAGGGAGGAAAGAGTCTCCATATAAGGTAAAGGTAACGGGAGTTTAGGACGCTTTCTTTGAGTTGCATTCTTGGCCTGCCTATTTTGGCTAAATGTACTATGTCGTGTTTGCATTCATATAAAGTAACCTGGGGCAATCAGATTTTGGTAATAAACTGTCAGTGTCGCTCTGTCAAGACCTTGCCATGTTATTCTGACTGCACTTTTCTACTTTAGTAGGAGAATGCCTTGTCGAAGGCTTTAAGTCATGCTTTTTTTCAATGGAAGTAGTATTTTAGTGGTTTTCCACCCAATTTCTAGTGTTTGCTGCTAATAATGTTTCTTGGTCTCTTGGAAGATAAACAGGTTTAATTCTAGTTCCTACTGAGTTTAGATATAGTGATGATGGTAAGTGTTAGCTTGTAGTAGTACCAGAAATTAGCTTGAGAATGTGAGTGGAGAATCTCTGTCTCTCTCTCTCTCTCAGACAAATTAGTCAGATCTTTCACCACTAGAAAATTGTGAAGAAACAAGAAATCTGAGCTGTGTCACTGAGCTGAAGGTTGAAGGCTTGAAGCCGGAACAGGAGATGTGGCAGAGAATCCAAGCTGGGCAAAACTACATGTTTCCATATTCAGATATTATATATATCTTAGCTTGCTTCAGTATGCCTGCACTCTCCAGTAAACCCACATCTAGCATCTGTCAATGCCCTCTAAACTAGCATCCTTTTTATCTTTCATCTTTTAAGCCTACTAAATACTGAATAGCAAAGTCCAGTGTCTGATAATTCTTTTATTCTGCATTAACTGATTCCTCGTGTTTCCTCCCTGTTCTTCCTAACCTGGTTCTGTTTTCTCAATTACATTTCTAGGCACATGGACTTGCGAGCTATGAGAAGAGAGCAGCCTTCAGAGACTGGCGTACTGTTGCACAAGCAACAATTGTGAAACTTGGTGATCTTGTTAGCTATCCTAGAGTTGGAAATCCCTTGTACTAGAATTTCCAATGGGTTTCTTTTGTCAAATTTTTGATAGGATTCTACATGAATGGCACTTTTCGTAGCCCGACTGTCCGTTAGTTTTTCCCCTTATGGATCTAGGTGGTTTTTTGTTGACAGCCACTTGTGTAATAAAGGTCCGTCAGTGAGATCGAAGAATTTCCGATTCCTTACGAATGGTGTGTGTTATGTCATATCTGCTATTTACATCTTGCTAAATCGTTTGGCTGCAACAATGGCTGGAGTAATGCAGCAATGCCTTTTTCTCCCTCAAGACTATCTTAAGCAACGCGCTGCTCTTGTGTTTCTCTGGGCAGATTAGTATGGCTCCAGAGTTGTGTGTATGGTATCAACTTTCTTGGCCTTGATGGTATCGCAGATGCACAATTCACTAGTTGGAGGAGGTACTATGTTTTGTTCGACGCTTTCGTTTCTTCAGTTTGGGAAGCACTCTGAACTGAGTCTGAAATCTTCTGAAGCAACGTACGTTCACTCATTCCTGAATGGCATCCTCCACAACTAGAGCCGTGAGATGCGTTTTCTTCCACCGGAAGCGGTAGCTATTTGGGAGCTTCCATTCCTCACTGCAATTTGCAATTTTGCTAGCCAAGTTGAGGCGGCAACGCATAAGGCAAATGGCGCAGCGGCGGCGGCGGGAGAAACCGGCCTCTAATGCCTCCTCTTTCTAACTCGATGCTTCCACTGTAGCATATTTTGAGATTGGGTGTTTACTATAGGAAAAGTAACAACAGGTGTATTGCCTTCTTCGAGTCAGACTGTGCGTTGTAACTAGAAATACAAGTGCATGGTAGAATAATATTCGAGTACCTGAATTTGATAATAAATACTTGCCACGTTGATTAATATGAATATGCTCGTCCTTATATTCCTCATATATTTTTTAATAGAATGAAGACAATGTTTATGTTAGAATGTTGATGATGATTATGGTTAAAATGCTGATTATGTTAGTTGATTAAAGATGAAAACTAATTAAAAATCATTGCATTGCATGTGAGCCTTAATGTTGCAAAGAGATGTCACGTGTGATCCTCTAGCGCCTACTTTCTGTGGGCACTCCAGAAAGTTTGGGCGCCTACGGTTATTTTTAAAAACTGTTTGTATTGTGACTTATTATAAACGGTTTGGGAGTCATCTGTGATAACTACTTGTTATCACTAACGCAATAAATCAGATGGTTCAGAAACCGTCTCCAATGAGGATTACGAATCATCTATAATAACCCCATGTGTGTAGTGTATATTGTATAGGATATATATTTTTTATCTTTTTATAGAATTTTTGGGTCAAAAGAAAGTAACAAGCGAAACCACGTCTTAGTTGGAGTGTAGTTGTAAGTGTACGATTCCACCTACTAGGGTTTAAATTCTGGTGCCAACTTTTACACACACACGGGTGTGTTTTAGTAGGAATTTTGTAAGTCTGCTGATTATCCTTACCTTATGTAAGGAATTGAGCCTAGTTCAATTAATGTGTGGTGTAGATATACACTTCCACCATCTAAGTTCAAGTCCTTCTCGACGCTAATTTGGTGCCTATTTTCTTCTTAATTAGAAACATACCTAGTTCCTCTCTTTTTTTTGCAATTACAAGAAAGACGTGCACACTCACACATGCGAGTGCGCCCTCTTTAGTATACGCCTAGACTGATGGAATCCAAAGATAAATTCGTGTCCTCACAATATTCATACCGAAGTATGCATAATAGGTGAGAACCAAAATTTAAACCTGGTGGGCGTAGTACTAGAGTAGTACAACTACAACTTCCCAGTTCTCGGTACCTAGTTTCTAGTAGGTATTCTCTTTTTTATTCCGTCCTATATCTTCGTAGGTATGTGGTAAAGAGCGTACTGATGTGTGCGCGTGTTGCACGCATGGTGGTTTGTGTGTCTTCGGTCTTCCTATGACGGCAAAAAAAGTAAGGAAGGGATATAACATGCACACAAGGGAGAAACATGGGTGAGTTCTTTTGGACTGACAATTTGTGACTTAGGGTTTAAATATTTGAATTCTAGCTGTTCATGAGAGGCAGTACGCATAGGGAAATAGTCGCATATGATTTTGACCGGTATAGCTGAACTCAGCACACTTTTTACTATAAATTTTTTATTGATCCCGTCTTAAAAAATACACTATTTAAAAACTAGTTATTGTAAACAATACAAACATAAATCAACTTTAAACTAAAAAACCCGGCCATTTAATAAATTCAAATGTAGATGCTATAGTGCAACCTGAGCTTTGTCGATTACAACCTAGGCTTGTCTATAGTCTAGTTTAAGCCTACCTAAATTTGGCCCAACCCAAGCCTAATATATGCCTTACTCAGCCTATGCCCAACTTGGGAACCCAATCCCTTAGATCTAGGGTGGGTTCTTTTTAACTATGGCTGATGGTATTTAGTCCTAGCGCAAGTATTTATATGGATGAATCAAATGCCGATAAGCCGTTTTAAAAAAATTATCCCAATAAGCCATTTCATAAAGATAGCGGAAAAGCTACCTTATTTGTTTGTTCGAGAAAAATCATAAGTTAAAAAGAATCCACCTCTAATCTTAGCCCAGCTCAAGAAATATTTGTCATTGAACAGTCGAATTAGTAGTTTGCTTTGATCACTTGGTCTCGCAGAGATACACAACATCTTATGTGGATACGGTCATCGTTTCCTTGATCCAGTTCTTGCATGGAAGAGGATACATCCTACACAAGTAAAATTTTAAGACTAAACCCGATCGCATTTAAAAGATAGCGAAGATGAATGTGAATAGTGATAAAATATGAAAATTCACTATTCAAGCAGAATTTATATGCCATGCCTGAGTTGCAAAAGGGTGCAGTCCAACAACATCTTTTTTGGTAATTTATGGTGATTGCTTTCTTGATCCACATGAGTGAGGCAAAACCACCGGATGCAAAAGGTTATGTGGGCCATACTAGGTGTCAAGCTCAAAACAAGTATAGGACCTGTTCTTTTCCTTCGAAACTGGTGGCTTTTGGTTTTTGCTATAGTACCTAACTTTCAAACGGAGTATTTTTTTTAAGACGGGGTCTACAAGTTAAACGATGTACACGTTAAAAGCCCAACATTTGTACCAGCCAAAATGTAGGACCGGATGAGGCAACAGAGGGGGGGGGGGTGAATGGTGTCTTCAAACCTCTCAAGAATTCACATAATCTTCTTCTCCAATAGCTACAGGAGCTATGAAGCAAGATGATGAATGATCACTCGAAATCGAGAGATCAGAACCAGCGGAAGAAGAACAAACTCTCTGCCAAATCAGACAAGAGACAAAACATCAATAGATCAAGGTAGATGCTCGGCCGAAGTCCAGGGCGGTCGAAACATCACTGTGAGATGACTCAACTCTCATCTGTAGTCAAAGTGACTGAAAACAGTTTCAGGGCAGTTGAGATCCAGCGGTGAGAAACCAACCGACAACAGAACGCAAACAGTGATTACTATGCGGTCGAAATCAGAACAGAAGAAGCAGCGCACGACCACCGGGACTAGAAACCGAACAACTTTTGATTCTTGCATCACTCGACCAGGAGATTTCGACCACAACCAGATAATGACCTTATGTCGAGAAATAACAGGGCAGTCGAAACTTCTCCACAGTGGTCGAGATGAAAAGCATGGTCGAACTGAAAACAGAGGATCTGATCGCATCGCGCACAGAGATCTTAACGCGGTCGTAATGCCCACAGAGTCTCTACTCGGCGCACGACCGTAGAAACCAAAATCCAAATATCTCGTGATCCTTTGATCGGAAGAACGTGAGATTTTAACCAAAGACCAAAGACTTCCTATACTAGAGAAAATACCAAGAAAATCGGAAGTCTTCGCTGCGGTCGAAGAGAACGGCACGGTCGAAAACAAACTGAGGAACCAACGAGGCGATCGACCGCAAGAACCAGACTGCAAATAACTTTCGATTAAGAGTTCGTCTGGCCAAGAAACTTTGTGCGCATATTGCTTAAGGTCTCAAGAGGCTACTCCAAACTTGAATTGAAAACATATCAACCAGACCGAGACCTTTTTGCGATTTGACCGAAAGCGCACAAAACCGAGTTTATGAACCAAAATCGTTGATTAGAACCGCTCGTGGGTCAAAGCTAGCCAAGTTAGCTTGGAGCACAATCCCACGTATCATTGTGATTCAAAACAATCAATGAGATCAAGCCAAGAACAAGACATAGCCAAGAACACAGAAAAGAGATCAAACAGAGAGACCGCAATCAAGACATCTCAGACAAAAACTCTTCTCAGACAGATCGATACATAGAGATGGGCGATTACAAAGGAGGTTTCTACCGTCACTCCCAACAGCCACTACCCTCGGGAGGACAAGCTCTAATTCCTAGAGCAAACACATGCACACAGACTCCCATGGGAGGGAGAGGCGGCTGCCTCCACGGCTCAGCCAGCCAACTCACTCAAACTCGTGCCTCCCCTCTCCCTTTTATAGCCTCACACCCCGAGACTAACCCTAATGGATCCATCCATTAGTCCATACTGGGGCTAACCCGTAAACCCCCTCCTAACACCGGGTTTTACACATCGCTCACACGCGACAACCCGTTACAGCCGACAGGATTACAGTGCTTTTACAGAAAACCGCTTCCCTTTGCAGGCCTGAGTCAATTCTCCAAATTGCCCTCATGCACCTTCCTGGAAGCTTCCCGTTTCCTTTCCAAGCACGCACGACCGCACCTGTTTCCGACCGATCGGACTCATCCAGAGCCTAGTCTCGATCCATTTCGCTACGCACGACCGCATTTGGCCTCCTGACCGTCTGGACCTCAGCTCCTCCCTGAGCCTAGTCCCGGTCCACCTCGCCGTTGCCCGTGGTGTTCACCTCCGGCAGCTCCTACTCCGATTCCTCGTCTCCTCGGCTTGCAACCACTTCACCAGCCTCGATCATCTTTGGCGTCTTCGACCGTTTGGACCTCAACACCTCCTGTGCCTAGTCCCGGTCCTCACACGCCTCACCATGAAATAGCTCCGAAGTCCTGCAACCACATAGACAAGCAAACCGTTACATAGCAACGCCCAAAACAAGCAGACCATCAGTCGGTACAAGATCACAGCACAACACCTGGACGTAAACCTCCTACGACCAGTTGACTGAACAAATCATGAAGTGTCAGCAGCCTACGACCACATGCTAGGCTGCTACGACCACCAAGATACAATCTACGACCATCGCTAGATAGCTACGACCTCCAACTCATTGCTGCGACTCTATCGCTCAAAGACTGCACCCCAACCGAGCACTCTGTTGCATAGGTACATACTTGAGCTCATCAGAGACTCCCCACAGCCTACAACCGCTCACTAGGTTACCACAGATAGGTCATTACGATCACAAAGTCGTACCAGCTCCTACGACCACCAAGACCCCAGCTACGACTTGCTTAACCAGGTCGTACCAAGTTACGACCAGTCGAAGTCACAAGATATGTAGCGTCCACAGTCTACGACCACAAGATCAAACCAGCTCCTACGACTATCAAGTCGTACGGCCGAACACCAAGTCGTGAGCCTTTATGATTACCAAATCGTAAGGCTCAGCCGACCATCAAGTCGATCCCCACGACTACCAAAGCTGAGCACCAAGTCGTAACAAGCCTACGACTGCACACTAGGCTACTACGACCATCAAGACATAAGCTACGACCAGTTTACACACTGCTACGATCATCGCTAGCATGCTACGACTTTATCGCACAAAGTCTAAACCTCATACGACCACTCAGAAGTCCATACGACCGATTACAAGCTAAAACGACCGCACCAGCAGTCCACACGACCGATTCCAAGAGGCTACGACCAAAACCAGAGGTTTCATCATGGTCGAACCCCGTTCAGACCATGTTCATTGAGTTTCACCGTGGTCGAAACGTTCACCGACCACGTTCAGTGAGAATCACCATGGTCGAAACCCCTTCGGACAAAGTACGTCGAGTTTCACCGTGGTCGAAGCCCTTCCCGATCACGTACGACTTGTTTCACCGAGGTCGAAGCCCTTCCGACCACGCACAACGAGATTTATCATGGTCGAAACCCTTTCCGACCACAACCGGGCGCGTGTGAGCACATCCGACCGCGTCTGCCTGCGATCCGAGCTCGTGCGACCACTTTCGACCGCAGCCAACTGACTGACATGCGTCATTTTAACACATATTTACCCGTCATTTTACCCCATTATTTTTCATATTTCGAGACCATTTACACTCTTTTCTATATTTAATTGCTCGAAATGGACCATTTTACATTTTTTTATATTTTTCTACAGGCCGGCGCGATCGAGGCGCATAAACGATAAATCTGGACTATCAAGACTGCTCCGTACAGATGTGCGTGTCGTCACGGATGCGTAGGATCAAACCGCGACGAAATCGGACTTCCAGAGGGCCAGAATTGAAGAAATCAGATTGGAGAAAGGACTTTGTTGTAAATCCTGGAAACCTGGAGGGCTAAAACGAAAAATGCCGAAAACCCCAATCTGCCTCAAATCCCCTTTGTTGGTGTGGGGATGTGTGCAAGTTCTTCAAGTCTAAGCACCGCATCAGTCTAGGTATGCGTTACTGGGGTTGCGCAAACTACTCCAGTGACTACCCCAACCGCCGTTTTGACACCGCATCCTATCGGCAGCCGGTAACGACCACATGCACCATTTCCCCTACCTTTTCTCCTTTACAACACGCACTAACAATATCTCTCTTTTATTTACAGTCTCCGGAGCCCCTATGTGCCTACCACAAATGGATCGATCTTGAGATCCACCCTGCGGACCAATGGACCCTCGACTTCGAGGAGTGGAATGTCACAAAGGAGAAGGAGTTGCTGGAGGAGGAGCACCGCAAGAACGAGCACACCCTGCGTATACAACACGAGATGCAAGCTCATCTCGAAGCGTGCACCCGTAGGGAGCGGGAGGCTCGCGAGAGGGAATGCGAGAGAAAGAGGAAAATTGCGGCTAAGGCAAAAGAGGCCGCGGAGGAGTTCAACGCCGAGCGGGCGAGGAAGGGAAAGTGGCCCCGGTCCACGCAGTAGGTGGTACGAGCAGTTGGGTTGGTTAGTCGCATATCATGCTATATGTTATGCATGTAATAAAAATGTATGCGGCATGTTACTCCCAACTGTATTATGAAGTTTATTTCTATTCACATAAGGTTATTATCTCGTCTGTTCGCATTGAATGATTCAGATAGTAAGTCATTTAACAATATTAACATACCAATTCTCTTCGCAAACTAATTCTCAGAAACATGAAATTATCACTTACCAATGTATATATCAAACATTCTACAGTCAAATGTTCTTAAAAAAAATTTTCCAAAATTTTTAATGCCCCTACAACATGCAATAAACATAAACTTTTATTACAACTATACCAAATTTTTTTTCAGTTTAAAACTACAAAATTCACAAAACTCTACAAAATCACAGGGACTGAGTAAAGTCACTCCTCCATTGGGCGATAGCACTTTTAGTCGCTCATCCATTGGGCGACTACTATGCAGTCGCCCAATAGGAAAGCGACTAATTGAAATCGCTCGGTCCTATAGCGACAGAAATTTTGTCGCCACCCGGTTAGGCGAAAAGTGGCAGTCGCCCAATGGGCGGGCAACTGAAGCCTATTTTTGTAAAAAAATTTCCTGCGGGTATATTTATGTATTTTCGAATAAAAAATGGATTATCCGTACAAAAAAATTCGCCGGAGGCGAGGTCCCAATCGCGACGGCCCCCGATTGGGCCCTCCGGCGGCGGAGATATGAGCCGTCGGGGCCTCGCCGGAGCCGCCCGAGATGGTCCCCGCCGCGCGCCCGGCCGTCGTCATCGACAACGGCACAGGGTAAACAGCATATCCCTCTCTGGCTCCCTCCCTGCTCCCCCGTGTTTTTTTTGGGGGAGAGGGTACCTCGAGTACGTGATTCATCGTCTCGACAACGGCGCATGCTGTAAGTGGTAGTAGGGTTTCCGCGATGGATTGATTGGCTGTATATGCTGCTTCGATGAGGTGTTTCTGATTGGATCACCGAGTGGTGTGGGTGGGAGATACTCTGGGGCCGTGTGGTTTTCGTTGTTTGTTTCGGTACATTTGTTGCCGATGGAACATGAACTGCAACGCATGTTGGGGGAACGGAACATTGAGGTTCACTCCCTATTTGGGGCACAACTTTCAGAGTGATAATAGGCTTCAATAAAAATTTGTGAAAAGTTGCCCTAGGTCTGCTCGTGTTGAAGGTGCTGTACAGTACAATCTGCAGTGTTTCTTGGCCTCTCGAGGTATACAGAAGGGGAAAGCGGTTGCTAGCTTCCAGCGCACATCTTGAACGATGGGTTTATGGAATTTCCACGGCCATCTTTGTTGAATTGACGTTTTTTTAGTTGAAAGAGTTGTCCTGTTCTTTCACAATTTGTAAGGCTCTAAATGCACACAGTCAACTCCCTGTAATGAAATGTTTATCTGGCTCGTGGTTCAAATTACAAACTCAAAAGCTTGAGATGTTGCCCATTTGGAAATGTAATTGTCACAGGTGCAATTCCTAAAGAATAAATGCAAGAGGTCAGGAAATAAATGATCCTAGGACAGAAACATTTCTCTTCAAGCTGTATTGTTTTGATTCCTCCACAACTCCTTGACTATTGCACATTTTTTCTATGCTAAGGTTATCATTTTTGCTGTACTAATAAGGTTATCAACATGTTGTCTGTTTTCTTACACCATTTGTATGATCCTATGCATAGGTATAGCAAACTTGGATTTTCTGGTAACTCTGAGCCGTCCTTCACCATCCCTACTGTAGTAGCTGTGAATGAATCTTTTTTGGACCAGTCAGAGCTGTGCAGTAGTGCAAATTGGATAGCACAGTATAATGCAGGTGTCATGGCTGATCTTGATTTTTTTTATTGGGGATGAGGCTCTATCGCATTTTAGATCTAGTGGGATGTACAGTTTAAGAAGCCCAATCCATCATGGTCAGGTATGTGTAGACATTTCCTGTTCATGATATTGTCCTTTTTTGTGGGTAATATGCCCACTATTTCATACCTTTTTTCTGTTTTGTAGGTTGATGAGAGATCATGTGGTCATGCCCCATGTTTGTGATGAGTGATTGACAGCTGCCTCTGAAAGTTTGAGTTTGATTTGAGTGTTTTCTGCAAAGTCGTAGCTCTTTTGCTGTGGTCGGAAGTCAGTCAGAGTGTTTATGACCTCTTTGGCCGTAGTCGGAAGGCTGTACGATCACGTTGTGGCGCTTTACGACCACGCTGGCCGTGGTCGTAGGTCACCAGGGAAGTTTACGACTGATTTGGCCGTGGTCGGAAGGCTATTCGACTACGTTGGATGTGGTCGAAGCCTGCTACGACCACGTTGCTCACGGTCAGAGGTCGTAAGTCGAAGCTACGATTGCTGCGGTCAGAAGTTGGCGCTCGAGTGAACGATCACATTGAGGAGTTGGCGCCTTACGACCATGTTGGCCTTGGTCGAATGCTGCTACGACCACGTTGGTCATGGTCGAAAACTTGGTTCACAGTTTACGACCATGTTGTGTCGTTTACGACCACTCTGGTCGTAGTCGAGCGCACTTACGACTACGTAGGTCATGGTTGGAAGTCGTCAGTCGGAGCTACGACCGCAGCGGTCGAAAGTCGGCGCTCGAAGTTACGACTACGTTGAGTAGTCGTGGCCTACGACCACGTTATCGCAGGAAGCGGTCAGAAGCACTCGGGTGAAGTCGTAGCGCGGTCGGTTGTGGTCGGAAGCCCATTCGATCACGTTATAGACTTAGGCTAAAAGTCGTAGCTTCTGTTGTCTGGTCGTATGGCTTCCAGAAGCGGTCGTATCAGCTGGGAATCAATCGTAAAGACTTTTGAGAGGGTCGTAGACCGTGTGCATTAATGTTTAAGTAACTTCGACCGGTCGTAATGTATGTACAACTGTGTGGAGAGTAGTTTGAGCTCTGTTTCTCTGATGCAGATGTTTGTACACATTGTGTTGTGCGGTGCTATGAATGTTTGCTTGTCTGTGATGGTTTGTAGGACTTTGAGACTAGTTGTGGTGAGGCATGGATGGTCGAGACTAGGCACGGGGGTGCTGAGGTTGTGAGCGGCCGGGAGATGCCAAAGACGACGAGGTCTGTGAGGTGGTTGCAAGCGTGATCGGCAAGGCAGGAGGAAGCTTCCGGGAAGGTAGCGGAGTGGCATTTTGAAGAAATGCGGAAAGCTGTAAAGGGAAGCTGTGTCTCTGCCAGTGCACAGGAGTTGTTGGCGCTAACGGGTAAAGCAAGTGGTAAAACCCGGTGTTAGGTGGGGGTTTACGGGTTCCCCCTGGTAGCAGAAGGCTATAAATAGAGTGGGTAGAGCTCGGGTGCTCGGTGAGGTCGTTCCCGAGTTACTCTGAATTTTTCCGTTTCTATTTGTGTGAGCTGTCTCTGGGTAGAGCACGGTTGCTCTTGTACCTCCGATGGAGTGGCTGTAGAAACCTCCATGATCAATCATTCATCTCCTTTCCTCAAGTTGATTTCTGTCGATATGAGATGTTGTGATTGTTTTGTTAGCAATATGTTTTGAGAGCTTGTTATTCATGCTTTCCTTGTCTCTCTTCTCTTCTATGTGAGTCTGCGTTCATTTTGGTGTACCTCGATTTGCTCAGAACTGGGAAACTGTCTCAAGGTCACTTGGCCAGTTCATTCCCGAGAGCAGGAGTCGAATCAGAGAACTTCTCTTTGCCGAATGGTCGTGCGCTTCAAGTCCTCTGTTTCGAGTTCGACCATGTCGCTCTAGCCGACCATATCAAAGACCTTGGATTTTCTTGGTATTTTCTCTTCCAGAAGTTGGATTCTTTCAGTGCCTCAAGTTTGAGGACCAAAAGACCAGAGAGTCTCAGTTACTCAGAAATCTGGCTATGCGAATCCTTTCACTGTCTACTCCTCAGTATTCTCTATTTGCTTTCTTTTGTCGGTTCGGATAAGCTCTCGACCACGTCGGCCGTTTGATCACCTTTTGGCTTACGATCTTGTATGTTCGACCGGAGGAGTCATTTCTTTCGATCGAGTTGTTCTAGCTGTTGTCTTGGTAGGCTTTTCTCTGGTATCTTCTGCTCTCTCATAGCAGTCATTTTATCTCTTTTCTGTGTGTTGGGGTCGGCCTTCTAGTAAGCTTTTCAACCCGCGACTTCATAGCTCTGTGGCTATTGGAGAGGTAATTTGTTTTGAGATCTTGAGGGCAAGTTTTAAGATTCGACATTTACCCCCCTCTGTCACCATTTCGGTCCTACAGTTGATGACTGGGATACAATGGAGAGGTTTTTGGCAGCAATGCATTTTTAACTATCTACGGTGCAATCCTGAGGAACACTACTTCCTTCTTACAGATAGTCCTGTCAGTACACCTGAAAGTCGTGAATGTACAGGAGAAATAATGTTTGAGACCTTCAATGTCCCTGGTTTATATATTTCTGTTCATTCCGTCCTCAGTCTTTCTGCCGGATATGCCTATCTGAAAAGTCTTTCTGGTGAGAATTCAGCTTCTATGGTAGGTTCTGAAAACACCTTTTTGTGCTTTTGTTTGATCAAGTGTGATGTTGGTCGACGAGTAGTATCTTTATTGAAAATTTGTAAGATAGCTAATGTAAACTTGCTGTAATGATCTCATATTCCCATTAAGATAAACTCCCCTTTTACTTTTATAGTTTTTTTAAAAATAAATCTTGTGTTTGGAGAAAAAAAATCAGTCCACTTTTGTGTTATATTATACAGACATGCTTGTTGCTTGTCAATTCCTGGAACTTCTATTCCAGTTTGGAGCTCTGTTTTGCTATTCTGTTTGCATAGTGGTATGCAAATGAGCATGGTTTGCGAAAGGTTTGGAGCAGGAAGATACGCAGATATTTATTGCATAATGAAGGAAACTTTTGGGGGCAACTATAGAATGACTGATGTAAATGTTTATTCAAACTGATTATTTCTGTCTAAACTTTGCTGCTTATGTCTCACATGCAAATGCCACAATGAGTACACATTACTTTATTACCCACCAAAACTTTATTATGATTGGGACTTCTGATTGTGAAGCTATGTAGAGCTATTTTGGTGTTTATTGTGTAATTGACAGAAGTATACCAAAGAAGATGCAAAATTAGATGTAGCTTTGAAACAACAAACTTATTGCTTATTTAAGCACTAGGAGAAATCAACATTGATGGAACAGAGTTATTTAAATATCACAAGCGGTTGGTATGTGGAACCCACATTGTACCAATATGAAATCACAAACATCATTAATTCTAGATCAAGTAATTGATGAGCATTAGGGGATTATGGTGAGCAATTACAATAATTGATGCAATTAATCCTCCAAAACCAATTATGCAGTAATCAACGGATTAGTGGGATAACATTGTTTTAGGGAAGGGAACAACTTTGAATTGTACACATTGAATTTGCGTGATGGATGGTTGTGATCCTCCAGATCTCCCAAACTGGTGCTTTTGATAAGAAGTGTAGATATTCAAGTGGCCAAGTATACCATCGACGAGGATACAGCCTTCGTCGAGAGGTACATTGCAGCAGGACTATTGGCTTGTCGCGATAAGGAATATGTACTTATGCCCTACAACCAGAACTATCATTGGATTTTAATAGTAATTTTACCAAAATGGAATAAGGTATTTTACCTTGATTCCCTAAGTAAGAATAAAATGGACTTCACAGTTGTCAGCCAAGTAATCGATAGGTAAGTACATTTTCTCCATACATACCTATATTGTACTCTTTCTTTTCTTTCGAATGACTAAGGTTAACTTTTTCGATTCACGTAGGGCATTCGAGATGTACATTGCAAAGGGAGGTGTCTTGATGCAAGGGGCCAAAGGCCTGACACATGCTCGAGATTTTAAGGTATTCACTATTACACATTAATTAATCCTATGCAACAGTTTGTAGTAATTAATGCCTCTTGAATTAACACATTCCATTTTTTGTAGTGCCACCAGCAGCAGCCGGGCAACACATGTGGCTTCTACGTTTGCCACCATATGGAACTACTCCTCGACTCCTCGAGTATGACCAATCCCAAAGTTTGTCAATCTTCCCATAATTACTTCATACTTGTCACGTTATATATATAGCACATTGATATTCCTATCGACAGGTTGCGTTCATCCCGACATCTGCATTGAAACAGCCTAACATTTCCCGAATTCGAGCAGAGTTGGCGTTCTTTTTCGTGGCTCAAGTTATAAAGTTAGAAGGACGGTTCCACTGCGCACCATGATTTTTTTATTGCTCTTATCACTCCGGAATCGAGGTCTCGGGAAAGGAAGATATCCATAATCAACGAACTTGTTGGCTGCATAAGCAATGCTTGGATGATAATCATGCACCATCTAAATATAGTTTGTGCAACCTGACAAGTTCGTTGATTATGGATCTGTTCCTTTCGCGAGCCCTCGATTCCGGAGTGATAAAGCAATAAAAAATACAATGTTACCATCTGACTGCAAATGCAACGTACATCTTTTGTAATTATATATTTGTAAATGGATATTTTATTTCATTTCAATTATTTGATTTGCGAAATGGATGTTTTATGTTTGTGAAATGAATTGAGATGTGAATTGGATGTTTTATGTTTGTGAAATGAATTGAGATGTGAATTGGATGTTTTATGTATGTGAAATGAGTTCAGATGTGAATTGTATGTATATCTGCTTGTTTCAGAGGGCATGGCTAGCATTTCCTGAGGCTAGCCAATAAACAAAAATAGATTTAGGGGTAGAAATTAATATCACAGACGGTTTTTACTTACAAACCGTCTATGATATTTACACCACAGACGGTTCGAAAATCGTCTGTGATAACCTTCGATTATCACTGACCCATAAATTCAGACGGTTCAGAAAACCGTCTGTGATGACGTTTTTGAACCGTCTGTGATGATGATTTCTGTAGTAGTGTTTGTATTCAATTTTGGATTGTGCATGATGAATGTTTCATGATTGCCTACAATGAATTAGGTGAAATTTTTCTAGATGATTAAGCTATGCAGAATTCAAACAATAATCCTAGAATATATCTTTTTAGGAAAATGAATCAGAGGACATTCCTTTTGGTCGGCATTTTCTGTAGGGGAAGCTGCGCATTTTCTAATAGCTAAATGAATCAGACAACATTATTTCAATTAAATTTACATTCATGATCATGCATCTACTCTACCTGCATGAAATCTAGGATTTCTGATTGATTTGTCATACCATTTCCTAGCGTTGGCTAATTACTTTGTTTACTGCCTTCAAGTTTTATATTCCCTAAACTAGCCATGCTGCCATTTCTTTCTCGATGCTTAAAAATTGTAAATTGCCTTCAAGTTTTATATATTCACCGAACTAACTAGGCTACCATTACTTTCTGCCTGCTTGAAGATTGTTGTGTGCTCGCTGTAAGGAAACATCCAGTTTTTTTTTCATTTATAGTTAGAGCTGAGATGTGATATATTTTTATCCTATTTATAGATATAACTACAACAATGGATGGAAATGTTACCACCTTTCGTTAAAAACAATTTAATTCTAATTATTTCATAGAACTGTTTAGTGTATATTTCTATATGTACATAGCATCTTTCTATGCTGAAATATGTTGCTTATGACTATTTTCTTGTTGTTACTTCAAGTTGAAACAACTCTCTTGCCAGTTATGAGGGTCCAGAGCAATTAATGAATTAGGAAAAATTATATGTGAGCATAAACCACTTTGTACTTTTTATTCTTTGCAGCCTTGCAGATTCAACAAAGGCACATGAAAAGAAGGATGAATTGGATTAGGCCAAAGAAAAAAGTGGGTATGCCTTTCCAGAACAAAACAAAAAAAATATTACCATTGATGCTAATCAGTTTTGAGTTGTCCAATATTTTACACAGCCCGAGGTAGATCTTAGTGTTTTGTTGGATAGTGTGTTAGAATTAGCCAAACCGAAGGAACGAGTGAGCTAAGAAGCTTTGTTTAATTTTTGTACAACGAAAGTTAATGGAACTAGAAGGTAAAACACATATTTTTTTCTACCATAGCATTTGATTATGAAGAGCAACAGTGGAAGCTGAATTATTGCATTTCCTAAGTGATGTCATTGGTGTTTTTTGTGGTTATTCAATACATACATCTGTATGAAAAGATATGATCCTTTGTTCATCCAAGTTTTTGAGCTTCAGTTTTGTGCATTAGGATGCACCATTAGGTATGTTCTCTGGTGCATCCTTTTAGTTCCCATACTTGAAGCCTTCACTCCCTCTTTTTATGTGCGGTAGTTTCATATTTCAAATTTCCAATGCAAATTATCTTATGTGTTTTCTGGAAAAATTACGGTTGTGACAAAATCTGATGGCTTCTAAGAAGTACAAATATGTCAGAATTTTATGGTTTTGTATGCATTTGTAACTACAACCCCCTGTACCCACCCCATCTTAGCTGAAAACAATAAAGCTAATTCAAAGACAACTGGTGGGTTTGAAACTACTTATGACTATGTACGACACTACAGTAACTAATTTTTAAACAATGTATTTTTTTAGACGAGGTCTACTTGTCAACTGTAGTATATACTATACCGACTTCAGCTATATCGGTTAAAATCTCATATGACTGTCTCGCTCTTCGTAATCTTTTTCGCGAATAACTAAAATTCAAAAGGTATAAGTCACAGTTCAAAAGAACTCACCCAATACAATAAGCTACCTAGCCAATGAACAGGTTTACCAGTATTCGTCATAGAGCATAGGCCTTTTCTCTTGCAATTAGCCACCACAAAATAATGTTAACAGTGTAACATATCATTTGCCTTTTATATTGCAGGGCTATAGTAAGCTTTGTTTTGCTATATAGAAAAGGCTTTCTAATTAGTGATGATATGTTGGAGCATTAAAATAATCGAACACCTTTAATAGTAGATTGGTGTGTATTTCTACCTTCCACTTTAATTAGGTGATAATTCTTTTGTTGGAATTGCTATTGCTACTTCAGAGAAGATAGAACACGAGGAGTCCGAACTGTTTAAGCATTGAATTGGTTGTTAACTGTTGGTTCGATCTGCTCTGACCGATCAAGGTGTTGAGTCCGTTGGTTGATCGGATGAATCAGAGATGGTTCCATGTTTTGGCCGAAGCGCAATCCCCAGCTGGCCCTAGGATGCGTGCGTGAGTTTTGGGAAAACCTTTAAATTGGCCGTGAGGCTCATACAAACGGCAGGCCAGATATGAAATAATAGATTGATTTTAGTTCTTTTGTTCTTCATGATGGCTGAACCAGCTATAGAAGATTTGGGAGTGTTTTTCTAATTCAGATCGTTCAACCTTTCTGCTGAGAAATAGGAGCGCGATAGGACTTCGCTTGATGGTTATGAAGTCTGACGCGTGTATTCTTGTGAATTAAAAAGTGTTTGTTCTTGTATTGACAACGGAGGACAACTGTGATTCGAGACGCTTGTTGGATCGCAAACGGCAACAAAGGGGGGGGTGAATGGTGCGTTTAAAAATCGCCCCCTAGGTATTCTCACGGACTCCTTCTCCGATAGCTAAAGAGCTATGAAGTTGAGACGGAATGAGCGTCAAATAAGTTAAGACAACTGAGCTCCAAAAACAAAGTCACGGCAGAAACAGAGCTCAAAGCATTATCACGGCAGCAGATACTGAGGAATCGGCTGCCACGGCAAAGCAAATTAGCTGTCATGATTGCCACGGCAGAGAAATCCGAACAAAGAACATGAGAGAGCTACAGACTATCGGCAACACTAGAAGGTTGGCTCTACTTGCTGCCAAGACAAAGAAGTCAGCAAAGAATTGCAAAAGAGACAAAAAAAAAGAAGAGCTGCCCCAAAAGTAACACCCCAAAGCACAAAACAAACTGCAGTGCTGTGATTTCTTGTACTGCAGCCGAAGGCACAAAGGGAGATAAAAAAGGCTGAAAAGAAAAAGAGAAGAAGATGCTGCCCACTGCCTACTTGGTTCAGCTTTGAACCAAAAATAAATGCCCTGGCTTGCAAGCAGTAGACAAGAGATCTTTGGTTTTTTTCGAGACAAACAAATTCAGTCGGCCAAAACTGAAAAACGCAGCTAGGTACAAGCAATCAAAATACCCATGAACTGATCACAAAAAGAATTAAGCCGAAGGGTACTACTTGCTGAAATTTGTTGCAGCAAGAAGAGACCAAAGACGAGTACTTGCAGCAAAAGAAAAACCAAAGGTCACTTTGATCTTGACTGCTAGCCGAACTGCATTTTGCCAACAAGATTTTTGCTTTGGCCGAAGCAATGACATGATATAGAGTGCTGTTCGGACACTGCAAAGGAAATAGGGCTGCTAGAAATTGAGATTAAAGAAATTAAAAGGAGCTCCTTCCTTGACGAGAGGGAGAGACAACAAGAATTTCTCTAAGAGTACTGCAGCCGCTGAAAGCGCATGAGAGCACGAAAAAAATGCTTGGCCGAGAAAACAAGAGAGCTCAAACATAGGGAAGCATCACACAAGAAATAAGAATAGCTCTCATAAAATCGATACGAAGACATACATGGTTGATATAGAGGAATACATGCTGTCCACTACTCTCAAGAACACAAACTAAGTCTCCATACGCATGGAGAGCATAGAGAGAACCTCTCACCTTCTCTCTTTCTCAATTTTCATACATGGAGAGAACCAAATAACACCCTAACTCTTACACCCACTCTCCCAAATTCAGAACTAGAGACTACCTCTCTATTTATAGCCTCTACTAGCGGGTTTGCAACATGCCTTTACCCGCTAAGCCTCCAACAACTCTGATGCTTTATCCAAACCCGCTTCCTTTTGTGCAGCTTTGCGTTTTTACCGAAACGCCCCTCGCGCACCTTCCAGGAAGCTTCCTCATTCCTTGCCGTGCAAGCCTCGCAGCCACCTCGAGCCATCGCCGTCTTTGGCACACCCCGACTATTCTGACCTCAGCGCCACCTGCGCCTAGTCTGGTCATCCATGCCTCGCCACGACTCCGCCTCGACGTCCTCGAGTCCTCTCCGTCTTCGGCACACCTCGACCGCTCTGATCTCAGCACCACCTGCGCCTAGTCCGGTCATCTGTACCTCACCACGGCTCCGCGTCTATGTCCTGCAGTCATCACAGACAAGAAACACATCACATAGCACTGCACAAAGCATGTAAACATGTTTAGCACCAACAAATCCTACTCAAACGAGAAATGACCCAAATGACCAACCGGGAAGACGACCACGCGTCAAATCTGTCTAATCCAAAACCCGACCTCGCCAAATGTCAAAATGGCACAAATCACTCAAACCAAACTCAATCTAACCAAACCACGAGTTAATTACTCATCACCAACATGGGATCACGACTACATGGTCTCTCAATCTCCCCCTTGATGAGTATATTGACAAACCTCGAAAAAGCGTTGAGTTTGTTTGAAAATGAAAAAGAGTCAAACATGGTCCAAAGAAGAACGAAGAAGCAAATGACCATGTCGACAAAGGAACACTAGAGCTACAACAGAAAGAGCAAATTTTTCTCCAAAGCTCTAGAGGGTTCCCAAATTGGCTTTTCTCCGCTATTCTCCCCCTTTTGGCAATAAACACATCAAGGATGCAAAAGAGAGAATAAGTCATGAATATGGATGAGATGACTGAAATTTATTCAAGTTAAGCATTTAGAGCCATGAGAATTATCCATAATGACGGAGAAATATTACACCAAGCCATAACCACATAAGGAGCTATCAAGATCATGACTAAACATGTATAGACAAGCTAAGCCAAATAAGTCATAATCTGAAGTTTAGTCAATTTTCTTAGCATGTCAAGTCAATCACGATTATAGTCTAGCTAAAGGTATCCAAGGATGATGCAGGCCATGTCAATAGTCTAAGTGGAACCAAGAAGCTAGAATTAAGTTAATTTAGAGTGCTACAAGCTCAAGAGTGAATCATTTGTTTAAGCACTTTAATCTTTTGGGAATTAAGCAAAGTTTGCACAATTGACATATTTTCTTTTGAAAGCTTATGGTTGTTGCCAACCAAAAATTTTGTCATGTGCTAGATCTCAAGCCTTATGCGACTACTCCAAGCGAGAAACTTAAGAAGATAGTCTAGGTCATCCAAAACTCCCCCTGAGTTCATGCCTAGTGCAATGGCAAGCAGTCTCATGAGAAAGAATTGGTGAAATTAGTTTTTTCGCACATAAAAAAGATCTCTTTGCTTTTAAACAGTTGTGCTAACTCATGATATATCAAAAACCAATCATAGCTCAATGTAAAGCTCAACCTAGATTCAAGACTCAACTCAACCTATTTGACATTGCATGAATCATAAAAGGATAACTGAAGACAGACTAGTCTCATGAGCAAGCATGGCATGAGTTAATTCAAGTTGTGCAATTTAATCAACTTATCATGGCAAAGACTTGACTACACATATAAAGTCATGATCAATCTAGCAAGTACGTGCAAATCATGGCAAGATGTAATTCATTGTAAACATGTCAAAAAAGGATAATAATCAAGGCTCCATGTAGATATATTACAATGCAAAATGCTAAAAAGCAAGAAAATCCAGCTCCCCCTCAACATGTGATGCACTTTTAGTTCAAGTTCTGTTATGTCAATATTAAGCTCTAGAAGCTCCCAAATGAACTCCCCCTGAACCAAAGCGATAAAACGAGAAGCTGGCAAGAAAATCACAAAAGGCAGTCCTTAAAGCATAGATAAGATATAGAGGATACTATGGCTCAGACTGACTCTCATCTACCCCATATGACACTAGGACTATCAACTGATCTACTATCACGCTAAGGAGCAAACACGTACCCTGTCTACCCGAGGGTGGTCCAACCCTCACTAGAACTTATAAGTAGTGAGTGAGCTCAACCTAGTGAGAAGAGAAACAGCTAATAAGCAGCGCCCTAGAATCACAAGATGAGAGAAAGAAATCTAAGCAACTAGGCGACAGAAACACTCTAACCTATGCTAGAAGGACTAAAACCCAATGCACCCAAAATGCAATGCAACAGACAAGAGTAAGAGCATTATTAACAGGATATAACATGAAGCACAAAACTCCCCCTCACAACAGTCCATAAGGACAAACCACCCAAGCTCTCCCCGCAGAGCTGAAAACCTAGAGCTATCCAAAGGCTTGGTAAAGATATCAGCCAACTGGTGGTCACTCTCCACAAACTGAAGCACAATGTCACCCTTCTCTACATGGTCTCTAAGGAAGTGATAACGAATATCAATATGCTTGGTCCGAGAATGCTGCACTGGGTTCTTGGCAATGTTAACCGCAGAAGTGTTATCACAAAAGAGTGGAACACTATCTATAGCTAACCCAAAGTCCCGCAGGGTCGAGACCATCCAAAGAACCTGGCTGCAGCAACTGGCGGCAGCAACGTACTCGGCCTCTGCGGTGGACTGTGCAACACCGGACTGCTTCCTAGAAGACCAAGAAACAAGGGAAGTGCCAATGAATTGGCAGGTGCCAGAAGTGCTCTTCCGATCTATCCTACAACCAGCAAAGTCTGCGTCCGAGTAGACTCTCAAGGAAAGACAGGATGAGGAAGAGTACCAGATACCATAGTCAATGGTAGCTCGCAGGTACCGAAGAATGCGCTTCATCGCCTGGCGGTGAGAGACGCGAGGAGAAGCCTGAAACCGGGCACAAAGACACATGAAGAAGTGTATGTCCGGTCTCGAGGCAATGAGGTACAAGAGGGAGCCAATCATGCTACGATACTCGTTCTGATCAACTGGCATGCCGTCCTCATCTGGGTCAAGAGAAGCTGTGGACGCCATGGGAGTGGACACCGGCTACCATCACTCATATCAAAGCGTCTCAGGAGATCTCGAGTGTACTTGCCCTGATACAAGAAGGTACCCTCCCGAGTCTACTTGATCTGGAAGCCAAGGAAGAAGCTCAACTCGCCCATCATGCTCATCTCAAACTCCGAGCTCATGACATCGGAAAACTAGAAAACGAGAGTATGGGAGGAGCCGCTAAAGATGATGTCATCTACATAAATCTGGACAAGTAGAAGGTCATTGCCATGCCTACGAATAAACAAGGTCTTATCCACCTTACCCATCTCAAAACCATGACTCAACAGATAGGACTTAAGCCTCTCATACCAAGCTCTGGGGGCCTGCTTAAGTCCATACAAGACTTTGGAAAGCTTATAGACATGGTTTGGGTATTTGGGGTTCTCGAAACCTGGAGGCTGTCTCGCATAGACCTCTTCCTCAATGAAGCCATTGAGGAAGGCACTCTTGACATCCATCTGGTAAAGCTTGAAACCCTTAGAAGCCGCAAAAGCAAGCAGGATTCTAATGGCATCAAGTCTAGCTATAGGGGCAAAGGTCTCCTCAAAATCTAGACCCTCAACCTGGAGAACCCCTGAGCTACCAGTCTAGCCTTTTCCAAATGACTACCCCATCCTCACTCTGCTTGTTTTTGAACACCCACTTAGTCCCAATAACATTGTGAGCTCGAGGGGGCTCAACAAGCGATCAGACCTTGTTTCTTTCGAAATTCTCTAACTCTTCATGCATGGCATTGACCCAAGACTCATCAAAAAGAGCATGACTAACATCCTTGGGCTCGAATGAGGCAACAAAGGCAGAATGGAGATAGAAATGAGATAAGCCAGATTTTGAGCGGGTGATACGCTCGAAGAGGTCTCCAATAATATGCTCGGAAGGATGGTCTTTTTGGATATGTCGTGGAGGTCCAGGATGAGAAAAGGAAGTGGCCTCTACCTCATGAGCTGGCGAGGTAGGAACAGAGCCACTAGCTCAAGAGAAAGCAGAAGGCATGGGCTGATCACCTGGAGGTGCAGTGGAAGAAGGCACCTCGAGGGAAGGATGAGGAACTGGATCGGGTAGACAACCCTCATCTCCATCATCCTCGTCGTCCACAAAGATGGGCTCGGACTGCTCTAAAGAACCTGAGATATCGGGCCTAGTCCCTGGACTGACCTCATCGAAAGTCACCTCACAGGTTTCTACCAGTTTACTAGACTCGTAGTTCCAAACTCGATAAGCCCGCGAAGAAGTCGAGTAACCTAGAAAGATACTATCACAAAAACGTGACTCGAACTTGTCTAGGTTCCCGGACTTCAGAATGAAACACTTGCAACCAAACACGCGACAATGCAAGACATTGGGCTTTCGCCCATATCTCAACTCATAAGAAGTGCGATGCAAGTGTGCCCGAAGAAAAACTCGATTTGAAACATGGCACGCGGTTGCAATAGTCTCAGCCCAAAACTTCCTAGCTGTAGAATATTCATCGAGCATCGTCCTGGCCATCTCGACCAAGGTACGGTTCTTCCTCTCCACGACGCCATTCTGCTGTGGGATGTGCGGAGAAGAAAACTGGTGCTCTACACCTATCTTATCACAGAACCTCTCGAAGTAGGAATTCTTGAATTCTGTGCCATTGTCACTACGGATTGCTCGTAAGGCACCCGGAAGCTCAACAGAAAGCCTACTAAAAAGACCTCGAAAATGTGTGAACGTCTCATCCTTCGAGGCTAAGAAAAACACCCAAGAATACCTCGAGAAGTCATCGACCACGACAAGGACATACCACTTCCCTCCTGCTGACTGCACTCGAGCTGGTCCAACTGTGTCCATATGGAGCAGCTGTCCCGGTGCATCGGTCATGGTAACAGTGACCGGAGGATGAGAAGAGGCAACCATCTTGCCGTGCCGGCATGGAGCGCAAACAAGATCTTTGACCATCTTGAGTTTCAGCAAACCACGAATGAGATCGTGGCCGCTAACTCGGGTCAAATGGTCAAATCCGATATGACCTAGTCTCCTATGCCATAAAGTAAGGTCGCGGGACTCAGAAGCAACTAAACACTGGAGAGGATCACCAGAAGACTTAGAAAAATTAGCACGAAAGATCCTCTCGTAACGAGAAATCCCACAAACTAGACTACCCGAAGAATTAAGAATTTTGCAATTGTTTTTCTTAAAACTCACTTCAAAGCCGTCATCGGTAAGCTGAGAAACTGAAAGCAAATTATACTGCAGCTTACTAACCAAGGCAACATCTTTTAAAATAAAAGACTCATTAATGCGCACTGTACCTTTGGCGATGACGCGCCTAGACGAAGCATCTCCGAAGGTTATAGTCTCATCACCTAGAGCACGGGCTAGGAAAGAGAACCAATGAGAGTCTCTGGTCATGTGTCGAGAACACCCAGAGTCGACGAGCCAAACCTCTCTCTTCCCCGCCCGACGAACCTGAGTCAACGAGAGAGTAAAGTCTCAGTACTAGGGTAAATCAAGAGCGATTTTGGCACCCAATACTGAGTAACACGTCGAGTAGAAGAAGTAGCCACACACGACTGACCTCTATCTACCTTACGCTCTCTGTCACTCACGGAAGCAGTAGGTCTGTGTGCAGACCTAAAGCTGTTGTTAGGCTTGACTGCTACAGAGGAGTGAATCAAGGCACCAGTAACATGCTGATCACACCGCGGGTAGCTGTCTCGATGGGGGAAACGAGATCTACCCTCAGGACAGTGGAAGTCACGACTACCGGCAGAACAAGGACGAAAACCAGAAGACTCAGAAAAACCAAGTCCTCGATGCTGCCCAAATCCATCTCTAGAAGCAACTCTAGACATCGTGTCAGTCTTAGATGCACTCAGAGTCTGGGGCTGACCCTGAATACGCCTAAGTACCTCAATACGGTCTCTCCGCGCGATCTTGGTGCGCCTGAAGCATCGCTCGATCGAGTGCCCATCCTTCTGATAGAAGGTGCAGCAATACTTTGCCTTCTGGGGGGCAGAAGTAACGCTATGAGGCTTCGCCTTCTGAGAAGCCGAAGCAGCAGGTGGAATCACCTTGCTGTCAGAAATCCCTTAGACAAAGCCCGCTGACTTGAATTGAACCTTTTCAGCTCTGGGCTTGACCTCGATCACACCTTCGGTTAAGGGTCTAAGCACGGCAGGTGGATGCTTCCTCACATCCTCAAGAAAATCGTATCCTAAACCTTGATTGAATCTGCAGATCTTACATTGGTCTAGAATAAGATTGAGCTCCTTCTTGCCTCCTACAAACCTCTCGAGAGTGTTTATAAGGTACTGACACTCCCGAAAGAGAGAGGTGCAAGAAGAGCAGGGGGAAGAAGAGATAGCAAAGGGTAAGGGAGCAGAAGAAGAACCAATAGCAGAGGGGCGAATGGCTTGTGCATGCACAGCTGACTCAGAAGGGACAGTTCTACTGCTAGCCAATTGGTTCACGTCGCTAGGCATCTCAACCTTACCCTTAGGCTTCTCCCCCATAGCAGCATACACAATACAAGCAAAGGTGGCTTCTCTAGAAGGTCCTTAGTTAGCTTCACACATTTCTCACCCAAAGCAATCAATTCAGATTTTAGTTTGTTACAATTAATGCATGGTGAGCTAACAGGGTCCTTAGAAGCACATTGAGCCAATCTATTGTTGTCATTAACTAATTCTTAAAACTGTTTGGAGACATATTCAAGTTCAGAAGTAAGTTTGGGACAGTTTATACATGAAGCAATAGGCTCAAGTAGAAAAGCTTGTAATTCAACAATTTTGTGATCTACCCGTTTTAGGTTCATCTTCAAATTATTACAACCTTCACAAGTCTCGGGCAGATCAAGGAGCATGGTATAAAGACCTCTAAACGCATTGTCCTTATCTTCACAAGAGGTGCAAGATGTAGTCTCAACAATAGTAGATGAAGAAGGCACTACCCTACTCATCTCTAGTTCAGCCAAAAGACTAACATTCTCCACCTTAAGCATGTCAAGCTCAGAAGACAAACTATCATGAGAGGTCCTCAATTTCTCCATGTCACCAAGCAAGGCAAGGCATGTATCACAGTCATCACGGGAGGGAGCAGATGTAAGTGAAGTAAGCTCCCGTGACAGTCTATCTACTTCCTTCTCCAACTCGCTACACCTAGCTCTAGATCTAGCATGAAATCCTCCTAGCTTAAGGAAAGCTTCATTAAGTTGGTCATAGGAGGGGCATACCTCGTCGGAGTCGGAGTAGATCTCGCTGTCGCTGATCTCGCCCTCAAGGGCCATGAAGCACATGCTGGAGAAGTCGTCGCCGCCACCCTTGGGTTCTTGATCTCCTGTCCCGTCGTCGTCGCTCCATCCCTCCACCTCGCTGAGGTCGAGGTCGTCGAAGGCGATGAGGATGCGATGGAAGAGCTTCTTGGCTTTGCCAAGGTTGCGGAACGTCTTCTTGCCTTACGTCTGAGTTGGAGGCTTCTTGTTGCGGTTCTTGTCGGTGTAGTCGTTCTTCCTCACATCACCGTAGTCGCCTTTTCCCTTCTCCAGCTTGGGGCAGTTTACCCGAATGTGGTTGGGGCCACCACACTCAAAGCAAATCACGGGTCCTATCTTTCTGTCCCTCCTTCTCTTGTAGGCATGAGAAAATTTTCGGGCAAGGAGAGCCAACTGATCATCCACAAGCTGCTCTAACTGATCATCAGTTACGTCACAGAGAGCAGCAAGAGAGAATCCTGAAGTCAAATCAGAAGAAGGACCTGAAGAAGAAACGGGATCGGTGACCAAAGCCATCGACTGTGACTTCGACCTACGAGAGACAACGTCAATCTCGTGAGTCTTGAGGTGCGAGTACAGCGCGTCAACTGTCAAGGTCGAGAGGTCTGTTGTGTCTTTGATGGTGGTCACTTTCATCTCCTACACACGCAAATCAAGTGCCGCGAGCATCTGACGAGCATTGTCCGAGTCGGGGTATGTGAGACCGACCGCTCGGAGGTTGCTCAAGATCTTGTGAAAATACGCAAAGCACTCATCGAGGGACTCACCAGCAAGCATCTCGAATTTGTTGTATTCTCGCTTGAACTGGTCCTATCGAACCGTCTTGATCTGGGTGGTGCCCTCATGGTATGCGTCGAGGGTCACCCAGATATCGTAGGCGGACGACAGGTGAGAGATGCGATCGAACTCGCTTCTGCTCAAGTCTTGGATAATGATATTCCTTGCCTTCGTATTTACCTCAACATAGGGCATATTTGCCACATTGATGTTTTCATCGGCAGGAATAGCAAATCGGACCTTTACCTTCCGCCAGATGGCATAACCCTGAGCCTGGATGTATGTTTCCATTCGGCTCTTCCAGAAAGGGTAATCAATGCCATCAAAGACAGGAGGCTTGGTCGAGTACTTGTCTGTCGTCATGGCTCTAGAGACCAGTTAAGATCTATGGAAAAGAGCAAACCGGTTCTGATACCAATTGTTGGATGGCAAACGGCAACAGGGGGCCGGGTGAATGGTGCGTTTAAAAATCGCCCCCTAGGTATTCTCATGGACTCCTTCTTCGATAGCTAAAGAGCTATGAAGTTGAGACGGAATGAGCGTCAAATAAGTTAAGACAACTGAGCTCCAAAAACAAAGTCACGGCAGAAACGGAGCTCAAAGCATTGTCACGGCAGCAGATACTGAGGAATCGGCTGCCACGGCAAAGCAAATTAGCTGTCACGATTGCCACAGCAGAGAAATCCGAACAAAGAACATGAGAGAGCTACAGACTATCGGCAACACTAGAAGGTTGGCTCTACTTACTGCCAAGACAAAGAAGTCAGCAAAGAATTGCAAAAGAGACAAAAAAAAAAAGAAGAGCTGCCCCAAAAGTAACACCCCAAAGCACAAAAGAAACTGCAATGCTGTGATTTCTTGTACTGCAGCCGAAGGCACAAAGGGAGATCAAAAAGGCTGAAAAGAAAAAGAGAAGAAGATGCTGCCCACTGCCTTCTTGGTTTAGCTTTGAACCAAAAATAAATGCCATGGCTTGCAAGCAGTAGACAAGAGATCTTTGGTTTTTTTTTTGAGAAAAACAAATTCAGTCGGCCAAAACTGAAAAATGCAGCTAGGTACAAGCAATCAAAATACCCATGACTGATCACAGAACACATCACATAGCACTGCACAAAGCATGTAAACATGATTAGCACCAACAAATCCTACTCAAATGAGAAATGACCCAAATGACCAACCGGGAAGACGACCACGCGTCAAATCTGTCTAATCCAAAACCCGACCTCGCCAAATGCCAAAATGGCACAAATCACTCAAACCAAACTAAATCTAACCAAACCACGAGTTAATTACTCATCACCAACATGGGATCACGACCACATGGTCCCTCAACGCTATACGTGAGTATCTTGATTCTACGTCAAGAAAATCAGGCGGTCCTGTACCACATGGTCCCTCAACGCTACACATGAGCATCTATTAATTTTGTGAGTTTTGTTAAGTTTTAATCAAATAGAGTTTTTATTTAGGTACTAATTGTCATGTTCCTTTGCTTAATCGTTGTGTCCACGTAAAACCCAAAAAAAATCGCTCTTGCTGTTCTATCTAATTTATTTGTGCCGATTTGATACCAAGCTAGATTTATTGTGAGTCCGCTATCCGGCCGTATATCCTAGCGAGCTCTATATGGTAGCGAGTTCACCCTAATTCAAGAAGTCGTGTATCTTGCCTGCTGGCCAAATCAACCCACTAGAGGATTCATCATGCATATAAACTCATGACCGTGAGCCATCTGTATGAATCTCATTGAGCAGCCATGTAAACTTGATTAGCAACCTACTCCCATGTGCAAGAGTTTGACTCCAAGTCTCTTTGCTCTATCCAAACAACAGTATATGTTCAACCGAACTAAAGAGCTAGTAGTATCATCTACCTCCACGTACAAGAGTTGGAAATCATGTTTGCTTGTTCCATGTGAATTGTTGTTTGCTAGACTCGCCGAATTCCAAAATTGCACATAGCTAAACAGACTGCTGCTAGTTGCTTTGCGTGATCCGAATTCCACTTGTGTTCGATTCCGTTCAATAAAATTCCGAGTACAACCCCCATTGAAAATAGTTGTGCTCTGTTGCTAGACATTGCACCAACGCATTGTTCTGGACTTGCATTAAACAGCCGAACATAGTGCTAGATTGCGAGCATATGACATCGCCAATCGATATACGTGAGATCGTTGCCTTGTTTCCCCAATCTATCACGGCTAGGGTAAACCTCAAAGGGGGCACATGTAGTCGATATTTGTTGATGTTGCATCAGAGATACTATGTATTGAATCATGGTGTTAGGTTGTTTTCTTGAAATATGAAGTTGTTTTTATTATGGATGCTCGATTTTTTTAGTTCACTCCATAAGCTTTAGCAATGTGCCCTTTGCGAGCTCCCGTGGCATCACGAGTGGTGCTCGAGCTCTGTCACTAATGCCGACCGTGGCCTTTGCAAGCTCTGCAACCACCGGACGCAGCCTCTAGTAGCGTCACTGTGACAAGCTGAGCTCTGAGCTTGAGGTTCCTCGCCATTATCCACATGTCTCCTCGTCTAGTGGTAGGTATTCTACATGGCGAAAGAGAAGCGGATAGGGGTCATATCTGACTGCTAAGGGCATCTGTAGTGTATGAAAATAGAGGGTCTTAAGCCACCTTAAGGTCAACCTTATACATTACAGGGGTGACCTTAAGCAGGCTATAAGCAAAAAAGGCTTAAGGCTGGTTCTCAAGCTAAAGACCTGGCCACAAGCATTAAAATACAATTTTTCTTTATCTGCTAAGTGGGACCGTCTTAAGGCCCCTTGGGTTATATACACTATGGAGTCAGCCTTAAGGTTTAGATGGGACCCACCTTAAGGCCCCTTAGGTTATATACACTATAGATGCCCTAATGTAGTATTGAACGATGAAAAAAGCGTACAAATCTAGCATCTGATTCGAACACAGCGATTACCTTTGAAATAAATTGTAGGATCTAAGCAAGCATAGGTTTGTTCGTCATGCAAGATTCGACCAACTTTCTTCTTCTGAATTGATGTTGTTCATTTCAGCTTATTTTTCGCTGTAGCTGCTGGTGACTTTTTGACGTAATTAAATTTAAAAAATTAAAATAGAAAAAACATGGTAGCTCATCACGGACAATACAAAAGATTAAAAAAAGAAAAAGAAAAAAAGCTAGAAAAAATAAAACTAAAAACTTGAAGTAAAAAGGCAAAAGTTGAAGCCTGTGGCAGCGAGTCCGAATTGAGAAAAGCGGAACTTTTTCCTTCGACAGAGAAAAGACGGAAGTAAATGTACTAACTCGGCGGCCCCCCGCCCGATGAGCGATCCACGGCGTGGGTGCGTTCTCTGTCCCCGTGGCGCTACGGCTACTCGTCTCTCCTGCCCCATCCCCATCTCAAATTCAAACCCACCCCATCTCATCGCATCGCTCCACTTCCATCCCCACTCTCCAGTGAGAAAACCAACAAAATCCTCGAACTCGCCGCGCGTGCTGTCTCAAAATTCGTCAAGGAGTAAATAGAAAATTCCGCGCGTGGGGGGACGGTGTGGCGAGCAAGAACGAAGCAAGGCAAGCATCCGAAGCACCACGGCCCTTGTCCTTACCCCCCTCACTGTGCTTCGATCCTATTCTTTGTTTACGGCCACTACGTTCTCAGGATTTAGCTCAGGCGGCTCACTACTATAGCCGCCGGGAGTCGCAGCACGGCGCTGCGACGCTTGCGTTGTGCCACCGCCGCCGTTGCGGTTGTCTGAGTTAAATTGAGCTGGTTTGGGGTGGTTCTTGCTGAGGTGAACGGTTTCAGGCAGCTTTGAGGTGTTTGGAGGGAGGGCGGGGGATTATGAAAAGTCCCCAAAATTCAAAAAGAATTTTTCTTGAATTTTTGCTGAATTTTTGGTTGAAATTCGAAAACTTTCCCTTTCGGGAAAGTTTCCCCGCGCGCCGCTTTCCCTTTTTTGCCCGCGTCTTCCCTTCTCCTTGGCGCCCCGCCACTTCCCGCATCCTCCGCTCCTCAGCGCCTCCCCGCTCCCCCTCCTCTCTGGCGCCTCCGCGCTTTCCGCCTTCCCCGCGCCCAGGCGCCTCCCTCGCTCTTCTTCCCCGCTGGCGCCTCAGTCCCTTCCCGCTTTTCCCCTCCCCTCGCGCTGGCGCCAAGCGGACCGCCGCGCCGCGCTTCCGACCGCCGGTCGGCGCCGCCTCGCCTTGCGGATGCGTTGTCATCTTCCCTTTCTTTCGGCCCCACCTGCCAGCCTCGTCTCGTCTCCTCCTCCCGCGCGTGGATGCGCCCCGCCCACGCCGCTCCGGCCAACGGCTCCCCGTCCATTGCCATTAAGCCGCCGTAGAAGCCCGCGTCACCCCCCACATCGCGGAGAGGCCTCCCTACCAGCTCCTCGTCCTTCCCCTTGACCCCGGCGCCCTTGGCCATTCCCCCTCCCTCGGATTCCCCTCTCCCTCGCTCGGGCATAAAAGCCCCCTCTCGGTGCCCGCCCGAACCTTTGCTCCCCGAGCTCCCCCACTGCCTCCTTTCTCATCCTGTCACTCCCCGTGCATCTCCTGGAGCCACCGATTGAGCCCGTGTTGTCCAAAGCTCCGTCGCCGTCGTCCCCTGCGCCGGCGACCCCCGTAGCTCGATCTTCCGCTCCCTTCCCATTCCCGATTGCTTGCTTCCCGAGCTTCCCCTCGGCTCATCGACCATGTTTGTGCTCTCCTCAGACCGAGGAACCCACGTGGGCGCGCGCCACCGGCTCGCCGTCGACTTCAACCGTGCGCCGTGGCGCCTCCTCGGCGCTCCCGGCCTCCACCCTCTTCGCCATTGTGAGTGCCACACCCCCGTGACCGTGTAACTGCCCCCGATCGACCCCTCTCGGCCCCGGTGACCTTCTTCGCCGCCGGGAAGCCGTTTCTTCCCCTTCTGCCTCCAGCCCCTCCACGACCCGAGCTCCACTAAGCCCAAAATGGACTTGCCTTGTCGCCCGCCACCTCCTGGCACCCTCCTTCCCCGCCGGAAGCCTCTGCCCTCGCCGGAGAACGAACGCGCCGCCCTCCCCGCCTCTCGGGCGCGCACGCACGGCGGGAGGAGGAAGACGAAGACGTGGCCCCATCCCGGCCCTTCGTTCCATTCGTTGCCGTCTAACCTCCACCGCCGGATGGCGACTCATCTCAGCCGTTGGATCTTCATAAAGATGTTGCCCCTCCTCCATCCGATCGTCCCGTACCGTTTCACCGCTTTCCTCACCCCCACCGTCCGATCCTCATAACCCAATCTCTCCTCAGCCACCCGATCCAGCTGACCGCTCCGCCCGCCTACCTTGCTTCGTCGCCTTCTGATCTCCACCCGAGCAAATCCGGACCGTTCCCTTCCCCACCATCTCCGCCACCCGCCGCACCATCGTCGGCCATCGACCATTGGCGCGCGCGGCGTGGGCGCTTTCCCGGCCCGCTCCGTTGCCGGGCGCGCAGCGTGGGCGCAGCGTTTGAAATCGGCCGGACGCCTCAGAGCACCCGGCCGACCGATCTTGTGCATAACTTTTTCCCCGGTTTTATTAATTTCTAAATTTCAGAAAAATCCAATAAATCCCTGAAAATCACAGAAAATCCCAAAAATTCCCAAATTTCACCACCTTGCTCAGAAAAATACCCTGGACCCATTTTTGGCCTCCAATTCCATAAATTCACCCCAAATAAATTCCTAAAATTTCCATTTGGAGATTTATGCATTTTATTCCTTTTTAATAGATTATTTTCCCTCGCTTGATTAGGCTCAAGCAGGACTTATGTTATTTTATGTGTTTGCGCTAGTTTGAAGATCCCGGAAGTTCAAGTGCAGGCTCAGGATCCAAGTGTTTCTTCGTTCGAGCTAGTGAGATCATCGGATTGACGGCAAGTCCCAAATCCTTTGACCATGTTGCAACCCATATTATTTAATTATGTTATTATGCTATTTGCATTAAGCTAGTTATGAAATGTTAGTTCAAATTAAAATAAAATGTTTAGAATGACATGTTTATATAGTTAATCCTACCACCGACAAAATGCCATGTTCAATTTGTAGCCATGCTCTTGTCAACCCTAGAGATAATTATCATTAATCTAGATGCTCGTAGGTTATTATTATCACTCAAAGTCGTACACTAATAAGGTTGTGGCTGGGCCAATAGACTTTGGAAAACCCGACTCTAGGGCAGGGTGGTATGGGACACCGTGCCCTAGGGCGGAGTATGTCGACGTGCAGAATAGGGTAAGGGTTCTTACCCTAGGTTGTAAGGTCGCGGACCTGACCAGGGTTGCGGACTCCGGGGGGAAAAATATAAGGACCAGACCCTTACGCTGAGCAAATGACATGGTAACCGCTCAACCACAGGAGTTGACTTGTCAACCCTGGTTTAGTAGCTGCTCAACTCAATTGAGACTCTACAGGTGTTGAGAAGTAGGTGTTTGGGTAACAAGGTTAGGCAGGCCGTGCTGCGGGTGCCTAACAACGGTAGAGTTCACTCGAAGCGGACTTTTGTGTGTGTGTGTGTATGAGCCAGACCCGAGTGGATTCTACCGGGTAGAGCCTATATAAAGAATTGAGCAGTGAAACGACCTGGCTTTCTTAACTCTTTAGCGGGAGTTAAGGGATCGTGTGGGTAAAGCTGAGTAAACTCTGCAGAGTCAAATAAATGGTATTCGAATACGCCGTGCTCCCGGTTAATGGAGCTGTGTCACTTGGGTGATTCCAGCAGCGAAACTAAGTAGTTTTGTACATGCTTTAACTTGTTTATTTGGTTAATTGAATTTTTCATGAAAAACCCCTGAGATCTTAAGGAGTAGTTTTGGGTCCGTTTTATAAAAATATTTGCAAATAAAACTGCATCCACTCAAAGTTAATAAACCAAATATACTCCCTTCCTTTGTTAATCCGTGCATGTAGTAATTTAGAGTCCCTTTGGGACATGCTGAGCCGGTTGTTTGGCTCACGGCTTGCTTAATCCCCTCTTTAGAGGATCAAGGCGAAGGTGAAGGTTTCCCGTCAGGGCGCCCGAGGATTGCTTCTTTGGCGAGCAGCGTGGCTTTAGGTCTTGGCCGCGCTCAAGCGGATCTCGAGTTTTTGTGGCGTAAGTGCACTTTGGGCTTGCACGCTGTGGAAAAATGGATGTTAATCCATATGTAAAATATATGCTGGACTTCATTTGTAAGCATGCAATGGTATACTCTTGCGCGACACTCCATAGCTGTTCATGCGTGAATAGTTGCGGAATGCCGTGTCCGTCAGCGCCACGGAAGCGGGCGTTACAAGAAGTGGTATCAGAGCAGGCTCTTGACCGTAGGTTAGGACCTAAGGCAAACTAGGAAGCAATTTTATCGCGAAACTTAATTTAAGCCATAAAAAGGGTTTACGAAAAATATAAGTATTATTGCTGTCTTTTTCCTCTCTTGTTGCTACCTTATCTCTCTTAGTTTACTTCTGCTTAAGTTTTACTTTTGCAAAATGTTTACCGCTTCGCTTGTCTAGCTTCAAAATTCCGTTTCTCGGCAGCTGGAGGAGCAGCCGTTGTTCGCTAGACTAGACTGACCCTGAGTAGTAGAGGTACTTTTGTGATGTAAAGCAGGTGTAATCATGAACCCTGAGTGGTTTGTGTACCACCTGCATATTGTAAACTTATGTTCATTATCCTTTATGTTGTTTGCTTAAATATCCGTAATTCCCCTGCGTTCAAAGCTTTCTCCTGTCCCCTTTCGCTCTCGTTCTTACCTTATTCGCCCTATACTTACCTTGAAATTCAAAGTCTTACTTATCTACTCTTATTCTCCAAAGCCGCTGCAAAGCTGATTTCAAATTCCCAATTGGCAGATGGATCCAGCACAGCAGAATGGTCAGACCAACAGGCAGGGTGCACCTGCCACAGATCAAGTCTAGATGCCAGAACAGCAAGGAGAATCACTGCCACAGTTCATTGTCAAAGTGACACCCGAAGAGTTAGTGACAGCGTCAAGCGCAACTGCATTGAAGTTTATAGCTTTCCTGCAAACTCAACCACCTAAATTCCCCTCAGCAACAGAACCACTGAATGCAGATAACTGGTTACAAGATATTGAGAGAAGAATGAATACTATACGATGTACCAATAAGGAGAAAGTTCTTTTTGCCACCTATCAGCTGTCAGAGCCTATAATTACTTGGTGGAATGCGATCCAGTGGATACATCCAAATAAGGAAGACATTACCTGGGGAGACTTTGTGAAGAGATTCCGTAAAGCCTTCATTTCTCCTAGAGTTATCACTGAAAAATATCAGGATTTTCTTGATCTTCAACAAGGAGAGAACTCCATCACAACATATCTACAACAATTCCATCAGTTATCCCAGTATGCTCAAGAAGAGATTGATACTGAAGCCGAAAGGATGGAGTACTTTATGAAAGGCCTACGCCCCAATATGAGACAGCGCCTTCAGTCCATGAAGTTTTCAAGCCTATTAAGCCTAGTTGATCGAGCTCTCCAAATAGAAGAAAAGATATCAGGTTACGTGAAGGTTATGAAACGAAAGAATTCTTCGCCATCGACACCAACTGCTTGTTTTCACCGCGAACAGGATGGGCATTATCATGACAAATGCCCACTGAAGTCCTTACCCAAGGAAGAAGCTAGAAAGCAAGCAAAGAGGCAGACATCATCATCCCCCCTGTCACCGATGGAAGAATATGAATCTTACCCTAAGAGGACCAGAATGGAGGATGACAGAAAGCGTGAAGCAGCATACAAGTCTCAGTCTTCACACAATGCTCAGCGGAGCAAGACCACGGGATCACCCTCATTTCAATCCCAACCCTTCTGTCAGTTTGTGACGATACCGAAGACCCAGTCCGGACAATCTCAGTAGTATGCCGCTCCCGCACCACTCGCCATCGAGTGCCTCACCTGCGGTGGCAAGCATCTTGCTAGCAGTTGTCCACGAAGGACAGATGCATGTTTCCATTGTGGAGAGATTGGACACTACAAGCATCAGTGTCCCAGGAGGAGTTTGCCATCAGATGCAGCTAAACTCCAAGTCCAAAACCAGCAGCAGGAAACAAGTCCACCAGGTGGAATGACATAAAGAAGAAAAGCACGGCAGACAGTCAGGAGAGAGTGATCTATGAAGAACAAGGAATGGAGTAATGTCCTTTTTGGTTATCCTTTTGTAAGCTAGTTGGAAGAACTGAATAGCTTGTGTGTAAATTACTTTAACTAAGGTTGTGGCAAGACTATGAATGTGAATGAAGATCATCTGTGTAAAGTGTAATGGATGAGAAGTTCATGTTGCAATGAAATTAGTCCTATCGGACCCAGATATATATGTAGCCCTGGTACTGCATAATTCATCTAAGTAGGAACCTGCACCACACGCACAAGGATGATATACAGGTACCAAAAAAGGAGTCAGAGTCAATCCAGAGGAGGTTAAAGCAGATTTGCTGCAGCCAGATATGCAAGGGCTAGATGCCATTTGGGCATGAACTGGCTAGCCAAGAACAAAGGCAAGTTAGATTGTGAGATCAAAACAGTATCATTGGTAAACCCTGAAGGTCAGAAAGTGGTAGTAAAAAAACAAAAAAACAAAAACAAACCGAGGAGTATTGAAGGATGCGAGAAAGCGCATGATCAACATGCTAGCGGTTACAGTTGATCAAGTACCGGTAGTACAAGAATATCGGATGTGTTTCGGAAGAAGCGCGAGCGGACCACGACGGACAAGTAGAACTTGCCATAGAGTTGATTCCAGGCACAAAACCAATTGCCAAACACCAGTACAGAATGTCAGCTAGTGAATTGAAAGAGCTCAAGAGACAGTTAGGTGAACTGCAAGAGAAAGAGTTTATTCGACCAAGTATTTCGCCTTAGTCGGCACCAGTTTTATTTGTGAAGAAGAAGAATGAAGAGCTAAAAATGTGTGTTCATTACAGAGGTTTGAATGCTGTTACGATCGAAAACACGTACCCATTGCCCAGGATTGATGATTTATTTGATCAACTCAAGGGTGCCAAAGTATTTTCCAAGATCGATTTGCGCTCGGGTTATCGTCAGCTCAAGATCCGAGAGCAAGATCGAGAGAAGACAGTTTTCATCACCAGACATGGATTATACGAGTTCACAGTCGTGCCCTTTGGTTTAACCAATGCACCAGCCTATTTCATGAATCTTAAGAATCTGGTGCATATGGACCAATTGGACCGATTCGTGATAGTCTTTATTGATGATATTCTGATTTATTCTAAGAGCGAATAAGAGCACAAGGAGCATTTGCACATGGCTTTGACCAGATTGAGAGAACATCAGCTGCATGCCAAGTTTGACAAACGCAGTTTTGACGGAAAGAAGTTGCTTTCTTGGATCATATTATATTAGAAGATGGAGCCAAGGTTGATTCAGAAAAGACAGCCTCAGTCATGAAATGGAAACAGCCCAAGACAGTGACGGAAGTGAGACGTTTTCTTGGATTGGCGGGCTATTATCGCCGATTCATAGAAGGATTCTCAAAGATCTCACGTCCGCACACTCAACTGCTGAAGAAAGACAGACCATTCACGTGGACAGATGTTTGTGAAGAGAGTTTTAAGTTGCTGAAGACCAAGTTGACAACAACATCAGTGTTGATTTTACCCAACCCAGAAAAGGAGTTTCAGATCTATTTTGATGCTTCAAAGCAAGGTTTGAAATGTGTGCTTATGCAAGATGGAAAAGTTGTTGCCTATGCTTCAAGACAGTTGAAGCCACATGAAGAAAATTACCCAACACACGATTTAGAGCTAGCAGCTGTGGTGCACGCACTCAAAATTTGGTGGCACTACCTGCTAGGGAATCATTGTGAGATATTCTCAGATCACAAGAGCTTGAGGTACTTACTCACACAGCCAGAATTGAATATGAGACAATGATGATGACTGGAATTGATCAAAGATTATGAGGATGATCTCCAATATCATCCGGGTAAGGCCAATGTGGTTGCTGACGCCCTTAGTCGAAAGATTCGACAAAGCAAAACCAATGTGACAGAGTACCTACCAGAATTGCAAAGGGATATATTATAACTGAATTTAGTAATCACATAACAAGGCAGTATGGCAGCATTAGAGTTTCAATCATTGTTGACAGATCAGATTAAGGCAGCGCAAGATGAAGATGAAGAGATTCAAAAACTGAAAAGAAGATTCAAGAAGAAGAGTCATCAGAGTATGCAATAGATGAGCATAGAATCATTACTTTCCGTGGTCGCTATTGCATACCCGATAAGAAGGACTTGAGAGAGTTAATCCTATCAGAAGCCCATTCATCTCAATTCCCAATTCATCCCGGAGGCACCAAAATGTATCAAGACTTGAAGAAGAAGTATTGGTGGAACCTGATGAAGAAAGAGGTGGCAGAGTATGTAGCAAAATGTGACGTATGCCAACAAATCAAGATAGACCACCAGAAACCATCGGGATTGTTGCAACCTTTGCCAATTCCCGAATGGAAATGGGATAGTATCGATATGGACTTCATTTCTGGATTTCCCAAGACTTGTGAAGGATATGATGCTATCTGAATCATTGTTGATAGATTGACCGAGGTGGCTCATTTCTTTCTGATCAAGCAAACTTACGGGAAAGACAAGCTTACCGAGCTATATTTGACAAGGATAGTGACATTGCATGGAGTCCCAAAGAAAATTATCTCAGATAGAGGAGCACAGTTTACGTCCAAGTTCTGGGAGAAATTACATGAAGCTATGGGCACTGATTTGAACTTCAGTTCAGCATATCGCCCTCAAACGGATGGACAGACAGAGAGAACCAACCAAATCTTGGAAGACATGCTAAGAGCTTGTGCCATAGTATATGGTGCAGCGTGGAATACTTGTCTCCCATTTGCTCAGTTCTCTTATAACAATACTTACCAAGCTAGCATCAAAATGGCACCATTTGAAGCTCTATATGGCAGAATGTGCAGAACCCCACTGAATTGGTCAGAAACAGGTGAACGACAACTAATTGGCCCTCAAATTGCTCAAGAGGCAGAGGCACATGTTAGAATTATCAGAGAAAGGCTCAAGATTGCACAAGACCGACAGAAGAGCTATGCTGACAACCGCAGAAAGGACTTGAGTTTCGAAATTGGAGACTTCGTCTACATCAAGGTCACACCATTCAAGATAGTCAAGAGATTTCAAGTCAAAGGCAAATTAGCACCGAGATATGTGGGACCGTTTCAAGTCATTGGAAGAATTGGAGAAGTAGCTTATCAAGTACAACTACCACCCAACTTGTCAAGAATACACAATGTATTCCATGTACCTCAGCTTCGAAAGTCTCTATGACAGCCCACAGATGAAGTACCTTTGTCAGATATTGAATTGCAAGATGACTGCACGTATGCTGAAGAACCACTACAAATACTTGAAACATCAGAGAGACAGCTCAGAAACAAGAACGTCAGGTTTTGCAGAGTTCAATGGAGAAATCACACAGCGGATGAGTCCACCTGGGAACGAGAGTCAGATTTGCAGCGGGATTTCCCCAACTTACTCCCTGGACCAAGTTAATCTCGGGGTCGAGATTCTTTTAAGGGGGGTAGGTTGAAAAGTCCCCTAAATTCAAAAGGAATTTTTCTTGAATTTTTGCTGAATTTTTGGTTGAAATTCGAAAACTTTCCCTTTCGGGAAAGTTTCCCCACGCACCGCTTTCCCTTTTTGGCCCGCACCTTCCCTTCTCCTTGGCGCCCCGCCACTTCCCGCTTCCTCCGCTCCTCAGCGCCTCCCCGCTCCCCCTCCTCTCTGGCGCCTCCGCGCTTTCCGCCTTCCCCGCGCCCAGGCGCCTCCCTCGCTCTTCTTCCCCGCTGGCGCCTCAGTCCCTTCCCGCTTTTCCCCTCCCCTCGCGCTGGCGCCCGCGGCTTCGGACCGCCCGCGCCGCCCTTCCGACCGCCGGTCCGAGCACCGCCTCGCCTTGCGGATGCGTTGTCATCTTCCCCTTCTTTCGGCCCCACCTGCCAGCCTCGTCTCGTCTCCTCCTCCCGCGCGTGGATGCGCCCCGCCCACGCCGCTCCGGCCAACGGCTCCCCGTCCATCGCCATTAAGCCGTCGCAGAAGCCCGCGTCATCCCCACGTCGCGGAGAGGCCTCCCCACCAGCTCCTCATCCTTCCCCTTGACCCCGGCGCCCTTGGCCATTCCCCCTCCCTCGGATTCCCCTCTCCCTCGCTCGGGCATAAAAGCCCCCTCTCGGTGCCCGCCCGAACCTTTGCTCCCCGAGCTCCCCCACTGCCTCCTTTCTCATCCTGTCACTCCCCGTGCATCTCTTGGAGCCACCGATTGAGCCCGCGTTGTCCGAAGCTCCGTCGCCGTCGTCCCCTGCGCCGACGACCCCCGTAGCTCGATCTTCCGCTCCCCTTCCCCATTCCCCGATTGCTTGCTTCCCGAGCTTCCCCTCGGCTCACGACCATGTTTGTGCTCTCCTCAGACCGGGAACCCATCGTGGAGCGCGCCACCGGCTCGCCGTCGACTTCAACCGTGCGCCGTGGCGGCCTCCTCGGCGCTCCCGGCCTCCACCCTCTTCGCCATTGTGAGTGCCACACCCGTGACCGTAATCGCCCCGATCGACCCCTCTCGGCCCCGGTGACCTTCTTCGCCGCCGGGAAGCCGTTTCTTCCCCTTCTGCCTCCAGCCCCCTCCACTGACCCCGAGCTCCACTAAGCCCAAAAATGGACTTGCCTTGTCGCCCGCCACCTCCTGGCACCCTCCTTCCCCGCCGGAAGCCTCTGCCCTCGCCGGAGAACGAACGCGCCGCCCTCCCCGCCTCTCGGGCGCGCACGCACGGCGGGAGGAGGAAGATGAAGACGTGGCCCCATCCCGGCCCTTCGTTCCATTCGTTGCCGTCTAACCTCCACCGCCGGATGGCGACTCATCTCAGCCGTTGGATCTTCATAAAGATGTCGCCCCTCCTCCATCCGATCGTCCCGTACCGTTTCACCGCTTTCCTCACCCCCACCGTCCGATCCTCATAACCCAATCTCTCCTCAGCCACCCGATCCAGCTGACCGCTTCGCCCGCCTACCTTGCTTCGTCGCCGTCTGATCTCCACCCGAGCAAATCCGGACCGTTCCCTTCCCTACCATCTCCGCCACCCGCCGCACCTGCGCGTCGACCATCTGAGCCATTGGAGCTCGCGGCGTGGGCGCTTTCCCGCCCGCTCGGTTGCCGCCGCAGCGCGTGGCGCGCGCGTTGAAATCGGCCGGCCGCCTTTGTAGCACCCGGCCGACCCGATCATGCATAACTTTTTCCCCGGTTTTATTAATTTCTAAATTTCAGAAAAATCCAAATAAATCCCTGAAAATCACAGAAAATCCTAAAAATTCCCAAATTTCACCACCTTGCTCAGAAAAATACCCTGGACCCATTTTTGGCCTCCAATTCCATAAATTCACCCCAAATAAATTCCTAAAATTCCCATTTGGAGATTTATGCATTTTATTCCTTTTTAATAGATTATTTTCCCTCGCTTGATTAGGCTCAAGCAGGACTTATGTTATTTTATGTGTTTGCGCTAGTTTGAAGATCCCGGAAGTTCAAGTGCAGGCTCAGGATCCAGGTGTTTCTTCGTTCGAGCTAGCTGAGATCATCCGGATTGACGGCAAGTCCCAAATCCTTTGACCATGTTGCAACCCATATTATTTAATTATGTTATTATGCTATTTGCATTAAGCTAGTTATGAAATGTTAGTTCAAATTAAAATAAAATGTTTAGAATGACATGTTTATATAGTTAATCCTACCACCGACAAAATGCCATGTTCAATTTGTAGCCATGCTCTTGTCAACCCTAGAGATAATTATCTGTTAATCTAGATGCTCGTAGGTTATTATTATCACTCAAAGTCGTACACTAATAAGGTTGTGGCTGCGGGCCAATAGACTTTGGAAAACCCGACTCTAGGGCAGGGTGGTATGGGACACCGTGCCCTAGGGCGGAGTATGTCGACGTGCAGAATAGGGTAAGGGTTCTTACCCTAGGTTGTAAGGTCGCGGACCTGACCGGGGTTGCGGACTCCGGGGGGGAAAAATATAAGGACCAGACCCTTACGCTGAGCAAATGACATGGTAACCGCTCAACCACAGGAGTTGACTTGTCAACCCTGGTTTAGTAGCTGCTCAACTCAATTGAAACTCTACAGGTGTTGAGAAGTAGGTGTTTGGGTAACAAGGTTAGGCAGGCCGTGCTGCGGGTGCCTAACAACGGTAGAGTTCACTCGAAGCGGACTTTTGTGTGTGTGCGTGTGAGCCAGACCCGAGTGGATTCTACCGGGTAGAGCCTATATAAAGAATTGAGCAGTGAAACGACCTGGCTTTCTTAACTCTTTAGCGGGAGTTAAGGGATCGTGTGGGTAAAGCTGAGCAAACTCTGCAGAGTCAAATAAATGGTATTCGAATACGCCGTGCTCCCGGTTAATGGAGCTGTGTCACTTGGGTGATTCCAGCAGCGAAACTAAGTAGTTTTGTACATGCTTTAACTTGTTTATTTGGTTAATTGAATTTTTCATGAAAAACCCCTGAGATCTTAAGGAGTAGTTTTGGGTCCGTTTTATAAAAATGTTTGCAAATAAAACTGCATCCACTCAAAGTTAATAAACCAAATATACTCCCTTCCTTTGTTAATCCGTGCATGTAGTAATTTAGAGTCCCTTTGGGACTTGCTGAGCCGGTTGTTTGGCTCACGGCTTGCTTAATCCCTTCTTTAGAGGATCAAGGTGAAGGTGAAGGTTTCCCCGTCAAGGACGCCCCTGAGGATTGCTTCTTTGACGAGAACGCGTGGCTTTAGGTCTTGGCCGCGCTCAAGCAGATTCTGGAGTTTTTGTGACGTAAGTGCACTTTGGGCTTGCACGCCCCGCTGTGGAAAAATGGATGTTAATCCATATGTAAAATATATGTTGGACTTCTGTTGTAAGCATGCAATGGTATACTCTTGCGCGACACTCCATAACTGTTAATGCGTGAATAGTTGCGGAATGCCGTGTCCGTACGCGCCCCTGGAAACGGGGGCGTTACAGATTACAAGATTTCAAGATTGGGTGGGACTTGCATGCTTTCTTTCTTTCTCAAGGGTTACAAAAGATTGGATTTTTATCAACGGATTGAGGGGTTTGCTTGAGCAGAAACTCGTCTCTTTCTGCATCTTTTCAGGTGCATCGGAAGGTGTTCTTGGGTGGATTTGTGCCTTGGTCTGCTGCATCTGACGGTGGGATGGGAGGTAAAAACTGCTCATCTGTGTGCTCTTCATCAGCCAAGTAGCCTGTACATACTCGTTATGCTCAGTTTCTTTTCGCTCTAATGGGTCCAACAGGTTGGATTTTGATGGTACCATGTTCATCTTTGCCAAATAGGTTGACCAGCTGTTATGATTGCTCATTTGTTCTTGTCTCTAGGAAGCTAAAAAGGTTGCTTTTCTAGGATTTTAGGAACAAATCCATATAACACCCCAAATTTTGCTTGAATGTTCGTCTAGCATCCTGAATTATGAAACTAGACATTTGAGCTTTTGAACTTTATAATATGGTTCAAATAACGCCTTGATCCAGTTTTGTTTTGCATGGTGGTATTGCTTAAGTGGCATGATGAGTATGCGGTTTTGCTATGTAGGATGATATGTGGGCCCTAAAAGTGCTTCACTCTTATCGAGCTTCCGACCATGCGTTCATGTCCACTGCCATCTCTGTTTTGATTTAGGAGAGAAGACGCTGTGGCCCCATTGTCATTTACCAAATTGATCAGCATGTTATCTTACAAAGTAAAACCATCTATCCATTAAGCTACATGGTCAATACCACTATGCAAAATTGAGTCAGAATGTTATTTGAACTAGATTGGAATGTTCGGAGGTTCAATGTCCGGTTTCATATTTCGGGGTGTTGGACGGACTTTCGATCAAAGTTCACGGTGATATATAGACTTTTTTCTATGACATTTTCTCATCTTTGCATCTGTTGGTAAGTCTAGGACGACAGCGGTTCTTGGCGGTGCCAGCAGTGAGCAATTTTGTGTCATGGTGATTATGGAAATTGGGGAAACGATGTTACTAATTTCTCCTTTTGGTGTGCATTTTTAATTTTCCAGTTAGAATTCCTGCGGCTGTTTATGGTCCTGCATAGAGTCTTGTCAAAGAAACTCAATCGATCAAATACTGAATTGATGAATTGGTATCCTTAATATGTATGCCCTTTATCTTTGGTCCTTCAGTTATTCAGCAATATCAGTTTACTGTCTTGTTTATTTTTTATTTTATGTGGTGACACTGGTTGCTAAGTAAATTAGTCACGGTTTTTCTCATTTCTTTGCAAGTCATATTACTGGAGCATTCTCATGAAGTTCAGCCACCGTTGCATTGTTAGTGTTCAGAGTTTGGTAATCTTGACAGAAGATGAAAGAGGATATCATGTTTGACAACCAAACGAAGCCATGCAGATCGAGGGTTGACTCCAAAAGCAATCAAAATTCTATGAAGCCCAAGTCTAGTACGGATGAGGGCAAAGCATCTTCTTCAGGAAACTTGGAGTTTGAAGTTGTTAAGCTGTGACGCTTAAACAAAGAGCTTCAGTTTCAGATACGAAATCTTGCAATTAAGCTCTCTTCAGCAGAGTCCAAATTGGCTGGCCTTGAAAAGAATGCAGAGGTACCATAACTTGAACTTGACTATTTGTAAAGGAAACAAACTAGTACTTTTATTTCAACTAATGTTGTTTTTGTATGCTGCTTATTGCCACCAGAGTGAGATAGTTGCAAAGGTTCAAGCTGAGGCTTCATTGTTGCGGCACACAAATGCGAACTTGAGCAAGCAAGTTGAGGGTTTGCAAATGAGTCGGCTAACCGAGGTTGAGGAGCTCGCTTATCTTCGGTGGATAAATTCATGTCTACGGCATGAGCTCTGTAACTCAGATCAGGCAGCTAGAGCAATGAACGATATAGATTATAATGATGACATGGCTTGTAATGATGAGGATGGTGGTGGTGGTGCAAGAAATGCTGAGAACACTTCTGACAACAAAAAGTTGAGCATTGCCGAACGTATCAAGCAATGGTCTCAGAATGATAAGAGTTGTCAAGCATCAAAAAAGGAAGCTTTTCTTGATATAACATGGATTGAAGCTGCGGAAACACGAAGTCCGACACGTAGGCACTCACTTGGGGGACCAAAGGGATGCGCACAGAACTTGAATATCGTGAAGAGGCGGCAATCTGATACCTTTGTTAAGGAGACAACCTTTATCTGCATTCCAGACACAACAGATGAAACAATCTCCTGTAATGAGGATCAGGCAGTCAGGGAGAAGCATGATCTACTTGTGGAGAAGTATGATTTTGGTCGATCTGAAAGTTCGAGGTTAGTTCTTGGCAAGTCGAACATATGCAAGAGTTAGTGTCTGGATGCTGAAAGCGTGCCTTGTGTATTCCAAACCCTCCACCAAGACCTTCAGTTTCTGTGTCACGTTCTGGTCCATCAATGGGTCGAATGTAAACCCGCCCCGGCCACCACCGCCGCCGCCTCCTCTGAAGTTTTCCACAAGAAGTATTGGGGTCATGAAGAGGGCACCACAAGTTGCAGAGCTGTACCATTCATTTATGAGGAGGGACTCAAAAAAAGATACTTCTGGGGATGGGATATGTGAATCCGCTAACGCTGTGAATGTGCGGAGTAGCATGATTGGTGAAATTGAGAACCATTCTTCACATTTGCAGGCTGTAAGTAGAGTAATCAGTTTAGATTATCGGACATCATGTAAATAGAAATAAGCAGCTGGTTCTTGCACTAACTTGCACTGAGTGTATGCATTGACTTTTCCTTCCAATTTCAGATCAAGGAGGATGTTGAGACTCAAGGTGAATTTGTGAAATCACTGATCAAGGAGGTGACCGATGCAGCTTACAAAGATATAGAAGATGTGGTTGCATTTGTGAAGTGGCTCGATGATGAACTTGGCTTCCTAGTATGTATATTCTGATATCACAAATCTGTATGGAATCTTTCTGTTAAGGAGATAGAGTTGTATTCTATTCCATATATGCCTTATCTCTATGTGGCATATCCTCTTGTACTCTCCTATATATATGGCCCTTTGGGTCCCATATCAATACATATAATATTCATAACATGGTATCAGAACTTAGGTTAAAACCCTAACCTCGATCTACTTCCGCTCGTCTTCCGCATCTGCTGCCCTGGGAGGATCGATCTCCGCTCCCGGGGGCAGCCACGTTGCCAGCTGCTCTTGGCCGCCCTTGCTGCCTCGATCGCCGTCTCAACAGTCTGCGCCCGCGCCGTCACGGCCGCGCTCGAGCCGGCGCCGTTGGTGCACGCGCTCTCCTCCGCCGATGCTAGCCACCGCTGTGTCCCGCCGGACTGTCGCCATCCTTGGGTCGCCGACCCTCCTCGAGCTCTCACGCCATCCAGATCCGATCTGGATGGACCGCTGTCTTCTTTAGGCCGCCGCGCTCCGTCACCCTCTAATCCGTCCGCCGCCGGATCTGACCACCTCCGACGCTGCCAAGTCCGGATCCGGCCGTCTTTGCCGCCTCCCCGCCTGGATCCGACCGCCTTCACGCTAGATCCGGCCGCCGCCGCACCACTCGGCCAGGATCCGTCGCTCTCCATTGCCTGGCCTTCTCCTCCTTGGTGCTGCAGCTGCCAAGACCTTCCGGTCGTCACTGCTCGAGCCGCCGCCGCTCGGCTCTTGACGTTGGCTGGTCGATGCCAGCCTAGCCTTTCCCGGACCCTCGTTGTCCGTGTGCGAAGGCGACCGGGCTATGGTGGCTTCGAGCGTGTCGGTGGCCGTGCGCGGAAGCGACTGCGCCCGAAGCACCTGCGCCCATGCCCGAGGAGTCCGCCATCGCCTCGCCCTTGGGTCGTCTCGTCGCTCATCTTGACCCCGACCGGCACCTCTCCTCTCCCGGCGCTGCGCACTTTGCTGCCGTCAGCCGCCGCCGTCTCCTGGTCCCATCGGGCCACCGCTCCTCTTCCCTCCGAGTGAGGGAGAGACATAGGAGGGAGGGAGGAAGTGAGGGAGTAAGTGGAGACAGAGAGTGACGAGGGAGTGAGTAGTCGCGGCCAGTTATCCTGTGTCGTCGCGGCCTGTTTTCCTGTGTCGTCTCGTTGATATCAGTGTTAGTCTTCAAGTTTTTTAGCCTTTCATTGCGTCCATCCAAGTCCGTAGTTTCTGATTTTTAGTTCGTCAAAGCCGTGCGAGTCCACAAATTTTATTGTCGGTTATGGAAGTGTAGGAATTTTCTTTTGCATGGCAGTAGCCGCTGTTCTATTCTCTGAGCCGCGTGCAGGTCGTAGAAGTCTTTATGATGCCGCCGCTTCTCTTTAAGCCGCCGTCCCGAGTTTCTAAAGCCGTCGCGCTTCTTTTGCACTGCGCCTCTGTTGCGCTTCTTGTGCACTGCGCCGCCGCCATCTCGGGCTTCGATCTGCGCCATCATGCTTCTATCTATTCCTCTTTGGCTTGATTTGACAGTTTATTCAAAGGCTACACGCAACGACGACATCATCAAGACTCGGACTTCGGATTTTTTTTCTTGTTTTAGTGTTAACTCCTTTTTCAAATGCAATGCTATTGCATACGCCTTGCATTTGAGGGTGGTGTTAAGGAGATAGAGTTTGTATTCTATTCCATATATGTCTTATCTCTATGTGGCATATCCTCTTGTACTCTCCTATATATATGGCCCTTTGGGTCTCATATCAATACATACAATATTCATACACTTTCCAATTGCAGCAGTCATTTAAGTTATTTGCTCATTTAATTGCCTTACTTGAAGGTGGATGAGAGAGCAGTGCTGAAGCATTTTGACTGCCCCGAGAGGAAGGCGGACACTCTACGAGAGGCAGCTTTTGGCTACCAAGATCTGAAAAAATTGGAATCAGACGTTCCAAACTATAAAGATGATCCACGTCTTCCCTGTGACATTACACTCAAGAAAATGGTTACTATATCTGAAAAGTATGACTATGTTTACTAAAAATTTACAAAACATATATTCAATAAATATTCCGGTAGAATTGCATGATGTACTGAAAATTTGTTTGGCATTCCTAATCAGGACTGAGCGAGGTGTCTACAACCTTCTGAGGACAAGGGATGCTATGATGAGGCAGTGTAAGGAGTTTAATATTCCTACTGACTGGATGCTTGACAACAATCTTATTAGCAAGGTAAACGTTCTATAAATTTCCGTATTGTACTGCCCCCTTTTCAGGTTTGAGTTCTTAGTGCTACATAGCTATCAGCAAACAAAATTGGAAATGACCTAGTCAGAATTATGCTACTTCACTGGAATGAATTAAATCCTGTTGGCTATCAATTGTAATTTTCAAGTAGATGCCCATTAGTCAGACTTTTGTATATACCTCTCAGTAGTCAGGATGCATAGCATGGAGAGACTACTCACAGTCCAGGAGTGAAGTTGCAAATACCTATTTGTTGACTTGATGAACTTGTTATATCCTTAGGTTTATATACTTCATAACTATCAAGAACTTCGGCCGATCAACATGTCTGAGCTCACACATGGACACACACAAAGTTGAAAAAACAGGGCAAGAACACAAGAGTCTCACATTGCTAGAAAACTGGACAGCATTTCCTATTGCATTAGCCTCCTATTTAAAGAAAATTCTAGTCTAACTCTGGTGGTTACGTCACCCTTATTATGCACCACCACCTAGACGATCCCATGGACCCAAACCATGACGCACATACGCTAACAAAATGGAAGACGTGCTCCTGTGTGGACTGAGCATGCGTCGAGCATTTCTGACCGCTACAGAAAACACTACAACCATGACAACCATGACTACTACAGTGGTTCTACAACCATGACCACCACGACGACTGCTACAGTGGTCATACTACCATGACATCCTTCGACTGCTATAGTGATGCCACGACTGCTATAGTGAATCTTTGACCATAATGAATGTGTTGAATTATCCAACATTCACCCTCTATTTTTTGCGGCGCTCACTTGTGATCTTGATGACGCCAATCCTTACGCGTTGGTCCTAGAACTTGATGCGACGGAGTGGCTTCGTAAGAATGTCTGTGAGCTGCTCCTCTGTGTGGGTTTTCTCGAGGACGATCTTCCTTCCATCAACGCACTCCCGGATAAAATGAAAGCAAGTGTCGATGTGCTTGCTCCGGTCGTGGAAGACAGGATTCTTGGTCAAGGCAATGGCAGACTTGTTATCCACCTTCAGCACCGGCACGCTGGGCTCCGAGCAGAGTAGTTCGCCAATCAGTCGAGCTAGCCAAATGCCTTGACATGCTGCGGTCGTCGCGGTGATGTACTCCGCCTTGCAAGATGATATAGCCACCACCCTCTGCTTTTGTGATTGCTAGGCGATGGTATTGCTTCTAAGGAAGAAGAGTACTCCAGTGGTGCTTCTATGGTTGTCGACGTCGTTGGACATATCGCAGTCACTGAATCCTAACAACAGTGGACGACTGTCTCTCTTCCTTGCGAAGCAGATGTTGTGGTTGTGCGTACCGGTGATGTAGCGTGATATGTGCTTGACTGCGGCCTTGACATCTTCTTCATCTTGGCCTTGAACTCGCAAATGTTAGCGACTTCAGTGCCGATGATGATCAGGTCATTGATGTACACTGCAATGATCAGCCGAATCGCATTGCTCAGAAACGCTTTTGTGAAACCCCAGTGTTGACAGACTAGCATCGAGCTTGGTGTTCCATGCCCTGGGTGCTTGGCAAAGGCCGTAGAGCGCCTTTTGGAGCGGGAGTACCTTGTGCTCGCTGTTGTCGATGATGAACCCAGGCGGCTGGGCCACATATACCTCCTTCGTCAGGTCGCCGTTAAGGAACGCAGACTTGACATCTATGTGATGGACTTGCCACCCCTCGTGCATTGCCACAGCAAGCAGCAACCATACTGACTCCATGCATGCCACGAGAGCGAACACTTCCTCGAAGTCGTTACTGGCCCGCTGTACATAGCCCTTCGCGACCAGCCACACCTTGTACTTGGCGATGGCACCGTGTTCATCGTGCTTCACCTTGTAGACCCACTTGAGCCCAATAGGTCAGTGGCTAGTAGGGAGATCGACTAGCTCCCAAGTGTCGTTGTCCTCGATTGACTTCATCTCCTCGAGCATCACTTTGCACCAACACTCATGCTGCTCTGCTTCGTCAAAGGATGTTGATTCTTTGGCTGTGGTGAATAACAGCCCAACGGCGTCAAGGTCACGTGGTGTGAAACCACGGGGTGAAGCCGGCCTGATGACATTGTCGATGGTGCGGTATCGAAGCGGTGCGTTGTCGTGGATGGCACTGAGGTCAGAACGGTCAGGATGTGTCGAAGACGGCGAGGACTCGAGGTGGCTGCGAGGCTTGCAAGGCAAGGAATGAGGAAGCTTCCCGGAAGGTGCAGGAGGGGCGTTTTGGTAAAAGCACAGGGCTGCACAAAAGGAAGTGAATTCGGTTCGGGCTAATTGGACCCAGACTCGTACCCGATGAAGATCATCAGCGTGCTCTGATCATTTAGCCTCTTTAGGTGCGGCCTTGTGTTCTTGACATGCGCAACACAGCCAAAGGTGCAGAGGAAGTGCACCGCTGGCTGCTCGCCATGCCAAGACTTGTATGACGTCTTCCCGTGGATGCTTCATGTCGGTGCATGGTTGAGGATGAAGAAGGTGGTGGGAACGTCTTCGCCCTAGAACCTCCTAGGGAGCCCTTTCGCCTTCATCGTGTTGCACGCCATGGCAACCACTGTTTGGTTGCTGCACTCAATGGCCACCATGCTCGGCGCAGTACTCGTCGAATTCCACCGACGTGAGTTCCCCGCCGCGGTCGGTTCGGAGTACTTTGAGCTTGCGCCTTGACTCCACCTCCACTATGGCTTGAAAGTGCTTGATCCCCGCCGGAGCTTGGTCCTTGTTTGCAAGGAGACTGAGTCACATGTAGCAGCTCAGGTCATCCACAAGCAGCGAGAAGTAGCAGCTGTCGCTCAGCGTCGTTGGCGTGATCGATCCGCATAGGTTGTCATGGACAAGGTCAAGGACGTTCTGCGCGTGATCATTTCCCTGCTCCGGGAAAGGGGCCATCATTGCTTCCCAACAAGACAACATCGCAGAGTTGATCCACCTGATCAATCCGCAGCAGTTCTCACACCATGTCGTGTTGTGCAAGCTTGCGTAAGGCTTGGAAGTTCATATGACCGTACCTTGTGTGCCACTGCCATGCCTTCTTCAAGCTCCTTACCGACAGGCACACCAATTGCACGATTTTGAGCCAGAGTGGGTACAGCCGGCTGGGAGAGCACCTGACTCTTGCCAGCAGTTGTTGCTGCTCGTCGCGCATTCTTAGGATCCTGCCATCAATCAGCACTCGCAACCCGTCTCATCAAGCTACCCGACGCCGATAAGGTTGGTGGTGAGCTGGGGAATATATTACACCCCAGTAAGGGTACGATGTTCCCCATATTTGCATGCAAAGAGTATCATCTTGCGCCCCTCGATGTTGATGATGGAGCCATCGCCGAATTTCACGGTGCCGACCACCTCGGAGCTCAGCTCGAAGAAGACCTCGCATGAGCTGGTCATATGGTTTGTCACACTGGTATTGAGGTACCAAAGCCCGTTGTTGCGCGCCTCCTCCCGATCTAGCTGTGCAAAGACTTTCGCCTCGACCAATCGGAGAGGTCTGCATCGTGGCGATGGGGAGTTGGGGACGGTGGCTTGCCGCGTTGAGGACTCAGGGATAGTGACAGTCCTGGCCATCAGGAGTGTGGCCTTGTTGTCATCCCTTTGCTTCAGGTGTGCCTTGGCCCGCTCCTGCCGGATGAGGCAATCCTTGGCCCAATGGCCCATTTTGCCGTAGTTGCGTCATTTGTCCTTCGAGAAGTCGTGGCCACCACTGGATCCTAGCCTTTCCCTACTTTCGTCTGTGCTGCCGCTATTAGCCCATCGTCGCAGAGGCTTGCGTCGCCGGTTGCCAAACTTGGAGCTGTCGGAGGATCCCTCCCCATCTAGCTTTAGACTAGCATCTAGACTAGCATCTAGCTTTAGGACAACTTTAGACTAGCATCTTAGACTAGCTTTAGGACAGCTTTTGACTAGCATCTTAGACTAGCTTTAGGACAGCTTTTGACTAGCATCTAGGACTAGCATCTTAGCATATGCTTGGCTGGTTAGCAGCCTATAAATTTGTATCCCCAACCCCTCAGGTTGGCATGGCATTGTGTGAGAAATAAGCAAGAAAATTGCCCCATCCCCAAGTGTCATCCTCTCGATGAGAGTAAGGATCTTGCTATCACCAACAGCAAGACTCCAGCGAGTAACAAGTGGTATCAGAGCTATACTATCCTGTAGCCTGAGCATCTCCTGCTCATCTCCTTCTCCGGCCTCGCAGCAGCCCCAGCCGGTAGCAGCAGCAGCTCCGGCTGTCCCCGCTCACTCCTCTCCGAGAGACGGCGGCTCGTCGGCAGACCCTCTCTCCACGCGCAGCCCCCGATAGCGCGCCATGTCCGCAGGCGATCTCGGCGCTTCGGCGCCTCGAGCACGCGGCGTCGGCCGACGGACGAGCTTCGCCGCAGCGAGCAGCAGGCAGCAGCGGCGGAGACGCCGCGGCGGCGTAAAAGGCATCAAGGCTGGCGATGGCGGAGCCGGCGAGCGAGCGAGGTGGAAGCGGCGGCGGCGATGCGATGCGTCGCGGCGGCAGCGGAGGTCAAGGTTCTGCGCGGCAGCAACAGCAGCTCCATCTCTGCTGATGACAGCGTCGACGCGGATCTTGAGCCGCTGGAGAGGGAGGCAGCGCGAGGGCGAGCGACGTAGTGGGCAGCCGCGCACACCCACGAGCGTGGCGGCAGCCCAGACAGGCGCGGACGCGCCGGTGACGCTCCTGGAGGACGGAGAGCGCGGCCTTCACAGGCGACGCGACTCTCTCTCCCCAGTTCGGTACCGTGGTCACCACGAGTACGGTATCGTCGAGGGCGTCGGCCCGGCGGGGTGGCCTACCCTCACCAAGACCAACTATGTCGAGTGGGATGTGGTGATGAGGGTAAAGCTCCAGGTGCGGCATATATGGGATGCAGTCCGGTACGGCAACGTCGACTACGACCAGGATCGACGGGCGCTGGATGCTCTCATCGCTGCAGTCCCGCCCGAGATGCAGTTCTCACTTACCAACAAGCGGACTGCCAAAGTGGCTTGGGACGCCATCGCTGCAAAGACGCATCGGCGGCCGGCGCGCGCGCAAGTCTACATTGCAGGCACTACGCACGGAGTGGGAGAACCTGGCCTTCAAGCCAGGTGAGGACGTTGATGACTTTGCTCTCTGTCTCAACACTCTGTTGTAGAAGTTGGTGCAGTTCGGTGACGACACCTACGGTGAAGAGAGAGCTGTGGAGAAGCTCTTCCGCTGCGTCCCCGAGAAGTACAAGCAGATGGATCGCTCGATCGAGTCTCTGCTGGACCTCTCCACGATGACGATCGAGGAGGCGTTGGGTCGCCTCAAGGTCGTTGACAGCGATGAGCCACAACGCCTCTCGGGACCCGTCACCATTGGCGGGAAGCTCCTCCTCAGTCGGGAGCAGTGGGCTGCCGGCCAAGGTGACAGGAAGAAGGGGGAGCTTTCTTCCACGACAGGCGGCCGCAAGCACGGCAAGCACGGCAAGCCACGCAAAGACGCCCAGGCAGGGGCGCGAGGACGTGCCGAGGGTGATGACCGTGAAGGCACCCAGGGCGGCGCCGCTGGCAAGCAAAAGCCGGCACGAGATGACTCTTGCCACAACTGCGGCAAGCTTGGTCATTGGGCCAGGGATTGTTGATAGCCACGACGCGGCCAGGCCCACGTCGCGCAGGTGGAGGAGGAGGAGCAGCCAGCTCTGTTCATTGCTCATGCGAGCATTGAACTACCTCCAGCGGCACCGGCCGCAGCGACTCTCCTCCACCTTGACGAGCCAAAAGAACACGCCCTCCTCGGCGACAGTTCCGGCAACGACAAGACCGACGGGTGGTGCCTCGACACCGGCGCCACCCACCACATGACCGGGCGGCGGGAGTTCTTCGCCGAGTTTGACTCTAGCGTCCGAGGCTCCGTCAAGTTTGGGGACGCCTCCGGCGTGGAAATCAAGGGCGTCGGCTCTGTCATCTTCACCACCGTATCTGGTGAGCACAGGCTGCTCACCGGCGTCTACTACATCCCCGATTTGGGAACTCCATCATCTGCTTGGGACAGCTGGATGAGAACGGCTCGCGTGTCGAGATCGAGCACGGGGTGCTACGGATTTGGGATCTTCGCCGCCGCCTTCTTGCCAAGGTAACTAGAGGCGCAAATCGACTCTACACTCTTCACGTGCAGGTGGCACAACCCCTCTGTCTCGCTGCTCGTCGGGACGACGAGGCGTGGCAGTGGCACGAGCGCTTTGGGCACCTTCACTTCGAGGCCCTGAAGCGGCTCAGTGCCACGGAAATGGTGCGAGGCCTGCCGTGCCTTGACCATGTGGAGCAGTTCTGCGACGTCTGCGTGTTGACGAAGCAGAGGTTCGAGCTCGTGCATGGGGACTTGTGTGGCCCGGTGACACCGGCCACACCGGGAGGACGACGCTACTTCCTGCTGCTCGTCGACGACCTCTCCCGCTACATGTGGGTGATGGTCCTCGGCAGCAAGGGAGAGGCTGCGGACGCCATCAGGCGCACGCAGGCTGCTGCGGAGGCGGAGTGCGGCCGCAAGCTGCGCGTGCTGCGCACAGACAACGGCGGCTGAATTCGCGTCGTACTGCGCTGATGAGGGCATTCAGCGCCACTACTCCGCGCCGTACAGCCCGCAGCAGAACGGCGTCGTCGAGCGGCGCAACCAGACGGTTGTGGGGATGGCTCGGGCCCTCCTCAAGCAGAGGGGGATGCCGGCTGTCTTCTGGGGAGAGGCGGTGGTGACGGCCGTCTACATCCTCAACCGCTCGCCTACCAAGGCGCTCGACGGCAGGACGCCGTACGAGGCTTGGCATGGGCGCAAGCCGGCGGTCTCCCACTTGCGGGTCTTGGCTCCTCGCGTTCGCCAAGGAGCTTGGCCACATCGGTAAGCTCGACGACAGGAGCACTCCGGGAGTGTTCATCGGCTACGCGGAAGGCTCGAAGGCCTACCGCATCCTCGACCCTGTCACACAGCGCGCCGCATCTCGCGTGGCGTTGTGTTCGATGGCGAAGGGTGGGCGTGGGACAAGGCGGTGGGCGGCGATTCGACCCGACTCGGGGACTTTGTTGTCGACTACGCCCACTTCGAGAGCCGGGAGCTAGCGGCTCGTCTTCACCGAGCTCGTCCACCTCGACACCTTGCTCGCCACCGGCTCCGGCGAGTGCTCCACCACCTTCGGCACCGCTCGCCCACTCTTCACCACCGCCACTCCACGCTCTCCGCACCGGCTCACCACTCTCCCGCACCGCGCCACACCACCGGATCGGCCCCAACAGCCGGTCCACGACGAGTAGCGCATGGTGGAGTTCGCTACTCCGCTGTCTCACGACGAGGACCGCGTCGACGCCTACCACAAAAACGAGCCTCTGCGCTATCGTACCATGGACAACATCCTCGGCGAGCTGCCCGTCCCTGGACTGGCGCAGCACGACTTTGAGGCAGAGCTGCACTTGGCGTGCGACGACGGCGAGCCCCGCTCCTTCGCTGAGGCGGAGGGAGACGCGGCGTGGCGTGTCGCGATGAAGCAGGAGATGGACGCCGTCGTGCGGAACCGGACGTGGGAGCTGGCGGATCTTCCTGCCGGTCACCGCGCGATCACCCTTAAGTGGGTGTTCAAGCTGAAGCGGGATGAAGCCGGCGCCATCGTCAAGCACAAGGCTCGCTTGGTGGCACGAGGCTTCGTGCAGCAGGAGGGGGTCGACTTTGATGATGCCTTCGCACCCGTCGCGCGCATGGAGTCCGTTCGTCTTCTCCTCGCACTTGCAGCCCAGGAGGATTGGCGCGTCTATCATATGGACGTCAAGTCCGCCTTCCTCAACGGCGACTTGAAGGAGGAGGCCTACGTCCGTCAGCCGCCGGGATTCGTCATCCCCGGCAAGGAGGGCAAGGTTCTCCGCCTGCGCAAGGCCCTCTACGGCTTGCGGCAGGCACCACGAGCCTGGAACGCTAAGCTGGACTCCACCCTCAAGCAAATGGGGTTCCAGCAGAGCGCACACGAGGCTGCGGTCTACCGGCGGGGCAAAGGCGGTAACGCTCTGCTGGTGGGCGTCTACGTCAACGACCTGGTGATCACCGCTCCAAGGAGGTCGAGGTCGAGGCGTTCAAGGCGGAGATGAAGACCGCCTTCGGATGAGCGACTTGGGGCTCCTCTCCTTCTACCGGGATCGAGGTCCACGGGACAGCTCCGTATCTCCTTCGTCGGACCGCCACGCCAAGCGCACCGTCGAAGTGGCGGGCTCACCGATCGCAACCCAGCCCACACTCCTATGGAGGAGAGGCTGGCCGAGTCGTGAGAGCACAGCGGAGGAGGTGGACGCGACGCAATCTGCGGCGCATTGTGGGCGCCTTCGCTACCTCGTCAACATGCGCCCAGATTTGGCGTTCGCCGTTAGCTCGTCGGTCCGGTTCATGCGGCGACCGACGACGAGCACCACGCAAAGCCGTGAAGAGGATCCTCCGCTACGTTGCGGGCACCTCCGACCACGGCTTGCACTACCCGAGGTGTCGCGCGGCGCACTTCATCGGAATACGCGACGGCGACCACGCAGCGACATCGACACCGGCAAGAGCACAAGCGGGATTCTCTTCTTCCTCGGCAAGTGCCTCGTTAGGTGGCGATCGATCAAGCGATGAGGTGGTGGCCTGTCGGTGTGAGGCCGAGTACATAGCGGCTTCCACCGCCCGACTCAGCGCCGGCTCGCTCGATCGCTTGGTGATCTCTCGGCAGAGACACGGCGGTGGCACTCAGGGTGGACAGCAAGTGCGCTCGGCTCGGCAAAGAACCCGTTTTCCACGAGCGGAGCAAGCACATCCGGTGAAACGACTTCATCCGAGGCTGTTTGGATGAAGGCAGCATTAAGGCGAGCTACATCAACACCACGGATCAGCTTGCGGACCTGCTCACCAAGCCTCTTGGGAGGGTCAAATTCCTCGAGCTCTGCTCTAGGATCGGGATGGTTCAACTTTCCTACAAGGCGACGCACAAGACTTAGGGGGAGAATGATGAATAAGTCCCTGTACTGTGGTCTTTGTGGGGTGGGCACATGGTTCTTGTACAGCAGCTTTAGACTAGCATTTTAGACTAGCTTTAGGACAGCTTTTGACTAGCATCTTAGACTAGCTTTAGGACAGCTTTTGACTAGCATCTAGGATTAGCATCTTAGCATATGCTTGGCTGGTTAGCAGCCTATAAATTTGTATCCCAACCCCTCAGGTTGGCATGGCATTGTGTGAGAAATAAGCAAGAAAATTGACCCATCCCCAAGTGTCATCCTCTCGATGAGAGTAAGGATCTTGCTATCACCAACAGCAAGACTCCAGCGAGTAACAGTTGCCGCTCCCTCATCTGCGCAAACCACACCTCTGTGAGGAGCAGCTTCCCGCTAGCACCAGCGATGGGAGCCGGGTCTAGCCAATCTTCCATTGCCTTGAGTCTCCTCCACCGAGAGCATCGAGAGATTAAGCAGAGTTTCAATTGAAAGAATGATTTGGGAGACCTGGAGGGGATGACATGCAGGTACTTCTCGATAACCTTGTGTGGCGGCTCTGGGTCGCCAAGTGTGCTAAGCTGGTTTACCAGCCATTGAGTCGCAATGCGAAGTTGTTGACCAACTTCCCGTTGCGGAATGCAATGCTCTCAAACACCTTGTGGAGCTTCTGAGCATTGGCTTTGTGCACTCGATCAATGGCGACACACATGGTCTTCAGGGTATCCCACGCCTCTTTGGCGGTTGCTTTGACGACAAGTGTGGAGATCATTTCCAGCGGAATGGTGTGCAGGATGGCCACTGGTGTCCTAGAGCCGCTGATACCCCAACCTCCTTCACCACCCTTTGCACCACCAGAGCACCGCCGCTTCCATCAGCGTAGTCTCTGAGACGTGGCGATGAAGATTGTGAGCGCTGGAGCGACTCAGAATCAACCGGCTGCATCGTGGATCAATGTTCGCTAGCTCTGATAACAATGTCAGGAACTTCGGTCGATCAACACGTTTGAGCTCACACACAGATACACACGAAGTTGGAAAAACAGGGCAAAAACAAAAGAGTTTTGCGAAACTGGAAAACTGGGCAGTATTTTCTGTTGCATTAGCCTCCTATTTAAAGAAAATTCTAGTCTAACTTTGGTGGTTACGCCACCCTTATTATGCACCACCACCTACACGATCTCATGGACCCAGGCCATAACGCACACGGCGCTAACAAAACAGAAGACGTGCTCCCGCGTGTACTGAGCACGCGTAGAGCATTTCTAACCGCTACAGGAAACACTACGACCACGAATATGGCCTCTATGATCATGATAACCACGACTGCTACAATGGTTCTACGACCATAACCACCATGATTGCTACAGTGGTCATACGACCATGACATCCTTCGACTGCTACAGTGATGCCACGACTGCTATAGTGAATCTTCGACCATGATGAATGCGTTGAATTATCTAACAATAACCTGAAAAGAATAAACATATAATTTTCTCTAGGTTCTCGGAGAATATGTTGTGTTTCGTGCATTGCTGCTTAAGGAATGTGGTCAGCTTGCCTAGGAATCATTCTTGTTTGCTTGTCCGCAGTTACAGATTTTCTTGATGTTGGTAAACTAGTAAAGTAACAGCAGCCTGTAAATACCTGCTGGAATATTGACTTATATTATTGGAGTAATCCCCTATACATTTTCCTTGGTTACTGCAGATAAAATTCTACATCAAATTAGCAAAGATGTATATGAAAAGAGTGGCTATGGAACTTGAATATATGGGACCTCTAAACGTGCTCGAGTATATGCTCCTTCAGTCGTGAGATTTGCCTTCGAATTCATCGGGTAACACATTCTAGCAAGAACTTCACAAAAAGCAATCGTGATCATCGATGCATGTATGGGATACCATGCTGATCAGATTAGCAGTTATTCTTGGGCAATGATGTTTTCCACAGATCTTATCTATTGCATCTACCTCTTGATTTCCATTCCATATTTAATTTCACAGATTTGTTTTCCTTAGGTGCTTGTATGCTATCTATCGTTAGGAAACATTCTGGATATTTTTGGGTTACTTTTGCACAATTTTTCTGCATTGAACTCTTGTTTTAACAAATTTATGTGTATCATTAAAATATGTACGTTTAAGCTGCGTTATCTAAATTACCAGCTTATTTGTGCAGTTTGCTGGGGGATTCGACGCAGAGACCATGGATGCATTTGAAGAGCCGAGAATCTCGTGCATGTCAAAAAAGACTACCAGTAGGAAGTAGAACCACAAGGCAATTTCATGTAGTAGTATCTGGAAGAAAGAGACAACAATTCTGGCTTACTCTCTCAGTAAGCATAACAGACAGTTTGTGTTTGTGTTATCTGATATGATGTTTGGAGGATTGGTGTGTATGTGTGTGTGTGCTAAGCTGAAGAAACCAGCCGGTGTTTGCGTAGGACTTTTGTAGCAACCTTGCTGGAAAAAAATACAAGATGCATGAAACTTATGTATATGCTTCAGTGTGTGATGGTGATTATCAGTTTGTCTCATTAATTACCTGTCTCTCAATCCATGCATGATTCATACAAATGCAAGATTTTTGTAGACCATTGCTGCAACTTGCAATTGCATACAAAATTACAAACTGGAACTCTCTTCAAATTTGCAAGGGTTTTCCAATTATAATATTTCTAATCATTTTCCATCCGTACCAACCGAATATATACATGATTTAGGGTTTGTTTGGAAAATAGAAACTTCATAGGAAACCATTCAATTCTCGCAAGAATCCGAGGCAGTCCCTGTATTCCAAACGGGCCTTTATAGCTTTGGCTGCCGCCGGTGATGGTTTCGCCGTTGCCGCCAACTATGAGAGTTGGCCAATCTTCTCCCACGCATCTACGAAGAACGAAGGGCAAGCTCTCATGGCGTGCTTGTACCCTCGGCTCGCCACCACACGCTGCAACCTCGCGGCGATAAATTTGACGCATGAGTCCTCGAGTGTTTTGCATGATGGCAGAACTCCTTTTATAGAGAACACAGAAACACAAACTATTTTGGCATTGCAGAAGTTGCAACTTTTTTGGTGTTACCTCTTTCCTTTTATAGAGCAATTACCAGTACACGTTACCTCTTTCAATTACTAGTACACGTTACCTCTTTCCTTTATGCATGCACATTACTTCAGAATTTAGAGTGGGTGCATGCAGTCATTATTTACCTAAGAAACGCTTAACTGACATGCATACTAAACATAGCTAACTGACATGTAGACTAAAATAGCTAACTGACATGCAGATTAAAATAGTTAACTGACATGCAAAATAACTAGATTAGCTAACATTGCAGCGCTGCTGATCGGACAGAACCAGCATCGTCGCGATGTTCTCCGTGTAAGGTTTCCGGCCAAGACGCGCTCGCACATCAGCTTGAGCTTGCCAACCATGTACCTGTCCGCGGCCACGAGCAGGTGCTGCATCATCTGCACCTTGTCGCGCCTGCTTAGGCCATCCATGGCGGCAGGCAGCGAGGGGTAGCAGATGGAATGCAGCATGGCGCCGAACACAGCGGGATCCATGTCCTTGGTGGGCACGCGCGCCTTCTTCGCCTTGAACACCGGACACACCTCGGCGTGCACTGCCTTGTGCGCGGCGAAGGCCTTCCCTCGGACTGCGAAGGCAGCGACTTCCTCGTCATCCTTCTCCAGCAGCTTGTTGGATAGGACCCCAGCTGTATGTTTAGATTCAATTGGGTTTACTTCATAAGCCATAGATCCAAATAGACTAAACACAATTAAGCCTACAGAGCAACAAATTTATAGGTGGTATTGGGTTCTCTCCCAAAAGACTAATCTAATAGGTAAGATATCTCTCACACTTATAAGTTATGCTTTTTCTTTTCCCACAACTAATATGCCAATATTTTCCTCCTCACACATTGGTTGTGCACTTCTGCAACCATGAGGTCCAAAGAGATGTTAAGTGTCTAGCTTCTAATACCAAATGTTGGATCGGACTCTCGCCACATGCTTAGGTCTAATCGGGTTTGCTCCCTGGGGCATAGGTCCAAACGGGTTGAATACAACTAAGCCAACGGAGCAACAGATTTATAAGTGCAGTGGTTAACCCAGGAGTTTTAAGATGGGTGTTCGGATTTCAGAGCTAAGTTACTCGAATATGTCAATACCGTAACGCACCATTTCCCTCCAAAACACCGATACAACGGTACATATATATAGATATAATAAAAATACATAAATTATAGAAATTAATAATTTTTATGAGGAAATGGACGACATAAGACGAGCATGATGACATGAATTAAACAAAGATTAATGATAATTATATATCTTATTGATCCTGCCTTTTTTGCCCTTTTTCCTGTCAGCAAGAACCATCCACCTAAGAGGAAATTGTATGTTCCTTCCATGGAGTAAAACATAGCAAAAATTAGCATGTAAACAAATGTAATAAGGGTCCAACTAACTGCTCATGGCCTAAAGCAAAGGCTGTATTTTTATGCAGCATCTATTAGAAAAAACGAAGAAAGCAAATGCTAAGCTCTAGAAAGAATCGGAGCCAGAGCAGAGTAGAGCAAAGCGGAGAAAGAAATAAAATAAGTGGAGTAGCATGGAGTACATCTAGATCTGAAGAGAGGACGATAATGATAAGTTGGATGTGTTGCTCAATTTCCGATGTTGCACTCCCTCCTGACTGCCATGCTGCTCCCTTCCCACCGCCCGCTCGCTACCTCTGAGTTCACCGTGCCATCACTCGCTTGCCTGCAACACCTCTTTGCTTGTCCGCGCTGCCACATGCTCACCTGCACCCCGTGCCACCTCACGTATGATTGCCATCACGTCTTGGTGCGACGTCCACTGAACGTCACTCGCCTACGCAGTCTGCATCCCCCAGTCGTTACTCGCCTTCGCAACCTACACCTTCGCCCGCTCACCACTCGAAGGTCGGAGCTACCTCCCACACAAACAACCGCAAGATGAAAAAGAGAACAAAGGTTAGGTTTTTGTTTGCATCTTTACCTCTTTGGGCCTATATGAGGAGGGCTAAGGTGAAAAAAATAGGCCTAATGAGTTGCATGAGTTGCGTATGAGATACAGGGAGTGCGGATTAAATTTATTTGCGGATAGAAAAATGTAGTTTTAACCTAACTAGCAGTATATATATAATATATCTATTATATACTTGGTATTTTATAAAAAAAAAAATTTAGCTGAACACCCATGACCTCTTTTACATCTGCCCATGTATAAGTGGTATTGAGTTTCTCCCCTAAAAGACTAATTCAATAGGTGAAACCTCGCTCACACTTATAAATTATGATTTTTCTTTTCCCACAACCTATGTGGAACCATTCCCAACATAGCTTGCCGAGGATGCCCGCTACCATCGGTGCCTCTATCTCTAGCACAGATGAGTTCCTCGATAAATCATCATATATAAGTACGTGCCTTTTTAAGTATTGAGGCATTTTCTGTTAGAAATGTTCAGTGCTTGTAATTGGAAAGTAACAAGGGGAAATGGCTATAATAAAAGTAATACGTGACAAAATCAACAGTAAACCTTTTTTACAGATTCCTTTCATTCCTAGATTCAGAGTTAATCTCTTCGCCAAACATCTCAGTGAAATGAATCCAAGTGAGAAGCTAGATCTAGAGTTATAAAATCTAGATCTGCGGCTACAATCTCTCTTCCTCCTTTTTCAGAGCATGCATGTGTGATCTCTTTTCTACTTCTTCTTTGTCAGTGCATGCGTGATCTCTTTTCTACTTCTTCTTTGTCAGTGCATGCATTCCTGATCTCCTGCAAATCAAGCTGCAAACAAGGCCGAGCAACAATTAGCGACGAAGGTGCATAGGATAACACCAGCCATAAATTTTAGGGTAGGGAGTATGAATATAGCATATTGTTGACATGTGCGAATCAAACATATAGATTTGTGTGCTCCAATGTGTAATTAATATGTACGTGTATGTAGTTTTGCACGCATGGGGTAGATTGGTTCAACGTAAACGCTAGTTCTGAAATAAAAGTAAGTCAAGTTGAGTTCTTTTCGACTGCGGATTATAACTTTTGATTTCAATATGAACGTTTATGTGAACGAATCAAAAGCTGAAAAATCATTTCTAAAAAGCTATTCCGATAAGTCACTTCGAATCGGTGGCAGAGAAGCCATCTAGTATGTTTGTTAAAAAGAAGTCATAAGCCATAAACTGAAAAGGACGGTGCCTAGCTTGCTGTTGCCGGCCGGTGGGTTGAACTTCGAGTTTACCGTTCATGGAAAGTTATAAATATAGTCAAAATCAAGCCTGTAATTAGTTGATTTTACGAGTTCGATTGTACGTATGTGATGTGTGCTTATCATTTCTCAATCTTGCTTTTTTTGCTTTTGGTTGCCTGCTATTAAAAGGTTAGTGATCCTCTCACGAGACAAAACAAAGCAATAGTAGTACCGATGTAGGTGGTCGGTGAAATTAGACACATGGCACGAGATTTAGGGCTCGTATGGGTTAATACTAGCTTTAGTGACCCTCTCATGAGACAAAACAAAGCAATAAGTAGTACCGACGTGGTGGTCGGTTAAATTAGACACATGGCACCAGATTTAGGGCTAGTATGGGTTAGTCCTAGCTTTCAGCTGTGCTTTCTGCGTCATGTTTGACTCATTGGATGTGATTGTGTCGACCTAATTTGCATGTTCCTCTATTCTAAAATATTTATAACCTTGGGTGAGCACTTTCTGAAAAGAATCTAATAATGCAATGTTTTTACGAAGTCGAACAAAATTAATAGAATATTAGTTTAATACCCGTACGTGCTATGGATATAGAAAACATGGTATCCAAACACGTCGAGCCACCATCATCGGGCTCAGCCTACGCTATACTATTGACTCTGTTAGGGTGCCCTACGGCTACGGGTTGTGAGCTCTACCCTTGCCCGGCCACACATCTACCTCTGTGCTCGATCTACACTGTGCTCTCAACTCCGCTGGCATGCCTGGCCAAGCACCTGCTACGGCTTCCATCTGTTAGAAATTGACCCAATGAGCAAGGCCCATTTCACGAATCCCAAAGTATGTATGGTTAGTACCATATTGCTAAGGCAAGGTGAGAAAGACCAATTTATAAGGTAGAGTTCCCACCACTCTTTGAATATGGATAGAGATGGTATTAGGAGGGCTCTGGCTAGTCACACACGCACGCGCACACACGCGCGCGCGTATCCGCGCATTTCGCGTGAAAATCGCGTGACTTGTGACTTTTGACGTGAAAATCGTGTGACTTGTGACGTGGCGCGCCACTTGGCAGACCAAGTCTATCTCTATTTTTTGCTGAACCATGCAGCATTCTTTCTCTCTGTTTGAATGAGATTCAAACATTTGAATGAGGCTTTATTGGGTTGATGATGCATTATGTAATCGATGGTTGAATGTGTCAGTTACCAGTGGGTAAATGGCTGTTTTAATCATGTCAGTTACTAGTCTGTCTATTTGTATGCCTCGAGACGTCCAGAGTAGGTGTGAGAAACTCACCGCCTCCATTCTCTTCCTCAAAACCTTTTGTCTTTGTTGTGCTGCGTCGTCGAACCGTCGACTCTTCTTCCCGGCGTGCACCGCGAAGAAGAGAAGCGGTATCTCGGACCATTGCTGCCGTGAAGACCTGCACGGGGCGGCAATAAGGTTTCGGGCAGCGATCTGCGCGACCGCTCACATCGCACTGCGACACCTTCGTTCGCGCTGCGTCAAGCTGCGCGCTTCCTATTCTTCATCGGACTAACAAGTAAGTCGTTAGATGCGCACGTTTGACTTTGGTACTGTATTGTTTTCTTGTGTAATTTCTGAAGTATGATGAATAGCTTGCTGTTAGTTGTGAGTTTTGCATCATTAGTTTATTATTTCTGTCTCCTAATAAAACTTGGAATTAAAATATTACCTATATTTTCAACACCATCATACCTTTGCCACCGTGCTTAGCTATCGTTGTGCCCTCAGCTGCCACACCCTTAAAACATAAAAATAATTACAATCATACCCTAGCAACACCAGATCCTATCACACAGCCACTGCAGAAGCTCGTCTCCACATACCCAGCATGTCAAGCCACCACAACTGCGGTTGCCTTGCATCATGCTTTATCATTGTGCTTGGCCTACACGGCCCCCTAGCTTCATCGCCGCATCTAGCCTAGCTACACCTCGGTTTTCATCACACCTCCACCACAGTGCTCGATTTGCATTGTGCCCCTAACTCCTCTACCACGGCTAGCTTGAACTACATGCCCTGGCTCCACTGCTACGTACTCACGCCGCACTGCTTGTGGCAAAATCGTGCCCCGTCATCGCTTGGCTCTAGGCTCGCACTTACATGTTGCAGCTAGATCTTATGATCATCATGATGTAGGATCTGTGGCATGGAGGCGACAATGCCAACACAATGAGGATGATGGCATCAACCGTATTCCTAATGTGCGTTGGAGAGATCAGTAGTAGAGATTATAAGAGATTTTATTGTTAGAAGTTTAAAAAGAAAAGATGTGAGTTCGTTGGTAGGGATTGCTTGAAAAGATAATTAAAACGAGAGTTTGTTACTTGTTAGGAGTTAGTTGAGGAAACATGATGAGGACATTTCTAATAATTCAGACATACACATCGATCGAGTAGCCGATATGACCAATTATAAGCACACATGCAAAGAAACTACAAGATCAGGTGAATTTGCTTCTTAATGCACATGTCATTAATTTTAACGAGAATTTTATACTACCTAAATCTTGTAATTTACTTGTGCCTAGGTATTTGGATCAATACGGTGCGCAAGAGGAAGAAGAAGAAGAGCTATGGCCTAAATGTGGGCTATCGCCAAAAAGGAGGCTGTCAAAAGAGGAGTCCAACGCTTCAGTGATGTCCAGGCTGTCCAGTCAGCTTCGACGCTTGGATGGCTTCGGAAACGTTCGGACCACTCCGAACGGCCTCAGCTGTTAGATGTCCAATCCGCCTTGGATGCTTGGATGGCTTTAGCAACGTTTGGATCAGTCCGAACGGCCTCGACCATCCTAACTGTCCGATCCACTTTGACCGCTTCGATGACTACGAAGGTTATGAAGTGGTCAAAGCCAACATCAGCAAAGGAAGCATAGTCGTAAGGAAGATATGGTCGAAACTAGCATGTCTTTGATTGTTTCAGCACAGCTTCGAAGGTATACCTTGCGTATAAAAGGCAATAACTTTCACATACGGAGTTCGATTGAGGTGATCTTAGACTCGTTGAAAAGTTTATTTCAAGAACTATGTAATGGAAGAGGATTTATATTCTGAAGCATCACAGGTTTTTATTTATTTTATTTTTAGTTTCCTTTTTTATGTGAGTTCGAGCCTAAAACTATATAGGGTTGAGTTGGACATGTTTGGGTGGTCATGCGGATTTTCCCAAGGGCTATGTAAGCCTTGTAATATATAACTTTTTGATAGACCATGATTGAATACATTATTTTTCAAGAGAGAGCTATACACTTGTTCTTTTTAGGATTTGACATATGATTGCAACCCAAAGGGGAATTGGACGTTCTCTACACCGTTGTTCTTGTGAATTCCTTAGGATTTGCAAGAGCAGCAACACATCTGTTTGTGTGGTTGGGTAGATAGGATTATGAGCGTGTGGTTGGAAAAATTATTTTGTCATAGGTTGTTGTTCTAACAGTGGTTGGCGCCATCGGTTCATCAGGTTGTACGGAACCAAGTTATCAACATCGATCTATGTCGTGAATATTGGGCACCCCGTATAACAACATATCCTATGCACACAGGCACCTTCGTGCACCCATGCACTCAGCGACTCAAGGCCATCCGATCATCATCCAAGCCCCTGTATCCATGCAGGATAATTTTGTGAAAAATCACTCGCTTCCTCCTCAGCATATTTGCAAAACTCCCTCGTCTCCTCCCCAAACCAAGCCTGCCTCTCCCAAACAGACACAATCCAAACCCTAAATCCTCAATCCCTCTTCCTTTCTCGCAATGGCAATGGTGGCTGCGATGGCCACAGCAACCACATGTGTGACTCGATCTACCATCCTCCCATGCCCTCGACTCAATCCACTGCGAACCCCCAAATCCTTCTATGATTTGTGCTTGCGCGCTCTGTGTCTCCGCTTGTTGATCTCATCATGAGGGATCAATAGATGGACAAGTCATTGATTTATGGCTGCTCAAAGAACTTTGAAAAAGAGTACTACAAGTGCCCTTGGAGTGGCATTGTAACAGCCCAGGTTTTTATTAAAATAAAAATAAATAAAAAATAAAAAATCAATTAAAATAAATTTAAGTTAAAATAAGTATTTTTGCTGCCTAAATGTTATTTTTGCTTTGCCCCTGATTTTCTGTCTTTGAAAAAGCTGAATTTGAAAAGTATTTTATAAAAATATTATTAAATAAAATAATATTTTGATTTTCTATAAAAATCTTATGTCAAATTAATTATTTGGATTTTATTTGGTTTTTCTAAGTTTTTCTGGGTTTAAAAATCTATTTTTGAAATTAAAAAGTGTTTTGGGTATAAAAATATAATATCAACATTAGTTGAAGATATTTTTAATAAGTCCAAAGTGTCTCCAGGAGGTTCTCTGAATTTTTCTGGAAATTTTGGAAGTTATTTCATATTTTTCTGAGGCTTATTGAATTTTCTGGCAATTTCTGAGAATCTGAAATCAAAAATCAAAACAATTAAAATTCCCTCCCCTCCCCTTCCCTCCGACCGCCGCATGGATGGCTCGGATTTGTCCACGTCGCCGCCATCCCAGCCGCCCACAAACCCGCCTCCCCCTCCTCCCGGGCCGACACGTGGCCGGCCCGATGCACGCCACGCCACCCCGCTCGCCCCCATCTGGCCCGTCCGCCCGCGCCCCCTAGCCACCCGATTTCCCTCGTCGGCCACGCGGCCTCATCTCTGCTGCCCACGCCCCCTCTCTCCCTCTCTCTCAGCCACTGGGGCCCACCCGTCAGCATCATCTTCTACCCCCCGGCCGCAACTACCGCCCGCCCTACCTGGCTTCCCCCTTTCCCTGCACGCGCCGCCCTCCCTCGTGCGTCGCAAGCCGTGCGCCTAACCGCCTCTGCCCTCCGCGCGCCCACGCCCCCACTTCCCCCACCTCCCCACCTCCGCCCGCAACCGCCGCCCGCCTCCAGCGTGCGATTCACGCGCCCCCACTCCCCTCCGCCCCCTATAAAGAGGCCCCCGAGCACCGCCATACCCCGTCGCAACTCGCTCTGCCCCTCCTTCCCCTTCCCGAGTTTCCCCTCGCCCTTGCGCCGTGCGCCCTCGCCTCCGCCGCCGCCTCGAGCTCCGGCGAGGAATTGCCGCCGGCTCGGGCCACACCTCGCTGACGCCTTCCTCGGCCTCCCGTGCCGGCGCAGCTCCCGCCTCCGCCGCTCGGCGTCACGGAGCTCCGCCGCGCCGTTGGACCCGAGAAGCGCCGCCGCCGTCCTCGCCACCGGCCCATTCCCGGCCTTCCCCAGTAAACCCCAAGCCACCCCCGGATTCCCCTCCTCCTCCTCTCTCGGTTCCACCGACCGTCGCCCGTCGCCGCCGCCATTCCCGTGCGCCCTCCGGCCGGCCTGCTTCATCAGCTTGACCGCGCCTGCGTGGCAGCCAACATGGTGCCACACCAGCACCGCGTCGGCTCTCCCCTGCCCCGTCAGCACACCACGCCACCTCAACACCCCCGGGTCCGTGGGCTCGGTCCATGGACCAGGGCCCACCGGTCAGTCAGACCCCTCCCAGGGCTGACGCCTGCTGACGCAGTAAACCGGATTTTTCAGTTGGAAAATAATTCAGCAAAAAAGAAATTCCTCGCTGACGTCATAATTCTCATTTTCCTTTAGAAAAATAATTCCAAAAAATCCCTTTTTCTTCTTCCCTAATTTTAAACTTCCCGAACCCCGTTCTCCTTCGTCCTAACTCCGATTTAGCTCATTCAAATTTCTAAATTCATCAAAAATGCCCCTCTATCCATTTCTGGCCTCAATTCAAATATTTGAAGTCAATTTAAATTTATTTGAATTTGGTGGGTTATTTTAACATGTAGACTTCGACGATTCGGGAAAATTCTTCGACGAAGATTCAAACCAAGTTGAGGAGCAAGGCAAGTCACACTCCTTGATCATGTTGATCTCAGATTTCAAAATAAAATTATGTTGTTTTAAATTATTCTGCATGCATATTTTTATTCAACGTATTTCAATTCAGGTTTAAATTTAGTTATTGCCTACTTGTTATCACCTCCATTGACCTTGAATTACCTTGATACTTTGTAACCCTAGAACAAAACTCTAGTTAGTACACTAGTATTAGCTAGAGAATATTATATCAAATACTTAGCCCTGCTTAGTTATAACATTTGTTTTGGGATACCTTTTCACATGAAATGACGAACCGTTTCACATAAAATGATAAGCTTTTCAAAGCTACTTTTGACTTTGGTGAGTCAAGGAGGTTTATGAAATATTTTGAAAACAAAATATAAAAACTGGTTTAGACTTAGGCAATTGGTTAGATTGGTGGGTGCAGGCATGCCCTGTTGGTCGGAGCCGCAGAGGTTGACTGTCGTGCACAGTGGTATGTGGTTGGGCCTAAGTCAGATTAAGGACCGGTCTGTGAGCTACTGTTGCAAAGCCTTATCGTACTACCACATGGCTGGTATGAGACAGCCCTGGCTGAATAATTTGTAAAGTCCCAATCTGAGTCAAGTCGTAGGTTGAAAGTGGGCGTGGTTGGTGCCATGTGAAGTCCCACTTGGGTGAGCGTGGTTGTAGTCATGAGAAGTCTCACTTAGGCTCAAGAGGGGGTCCTGGTCTGGTGGATTCCTTACTGGGGTGAAACCTTAGAGTTGGCTTGGCCAGGTTGAAGGCTTTGCATTGTAAAGGCCTTGTCACGACTCCTCGCCGCATACCTAAGTAAGTGTGTAATCGCGTGACAATATGGGATGATCATGTCTTGTGGGTAAAGCTGTACAACCTCTACAGAGTGTATAATCTATCCTGGATAGTCGTGCCCACGGTCATGGGCATGCTGAGTAAAAGGTTTTCATAGATTAGATTTTGTTTTTCAAAAATGATTTTCAAAAACCTTATGGATGGATGAAATCCATGAGAGAATAAAAACCTTGTGGGTGGATAGAACCCATGAGAGATATTGGAAGTTTGTGGATGGATGGAATCCACGAGTGTTTGGAAATGTGTGGATGGATGGAATCCATACGTGACTTTTTGGAAGAGATGGTCCAGGTGGGATGCCCGTGGATAGGTTGGTGTTTGGTCGGAGCCTGCACTGACCGTAATATTTTCTATTTCAATATTGTTTTTACTTACTATATTAAATTCAGCAATTTCAATCTATCTACTGTATTTCATTAAATGCTGTTTTATGCAAACTAACCCTATAAGCCTTCCATTGGAACCTTTATCATTATGATGCATTTCTCCGTGTGATTTGCGAAGTACAAGTTTGCACTCACCTTGCAATCTCCATACAGAGGAAGATGATGTCGACTACAACGGTGAAGATCTGGACGAGTAGGCCGCGTCTTACTGTCGTTTGCCTATGGACAGGCTTGGGCTTCGCTATTTTTCAGTTTGCTTCCGCAGTTATTTGCTTTATTTAATTTTGCCAATGGGCGTTGATGTAAGACTTGGCTATAAGGCCGTACTCTTTAAATTAATGAAGTTGGTCATTTGTGCTTGATATATATCTTTGTTGTATTATGTGCACTAACTGATTCTGGACTAGTGCGATTTATATAGAGGATCCAGGAGTCGTTACTCCGGGTTCCGACAGGCAACTAGGCCACCGATCCCTGGCTCCCTTCTGCCATACAATCCTTTTTCTGCTACCATGAAGCCTAGCCCCCACTTTATTAACTTATTAGATGGTCGCAGCTTATTGTTCCGTGTTGAGATAGAGTATGAAATTGTAATGCATGGATGTTGCTGAAGTCTGTAATTTTGGGTGTGAGGTGTATTTCTTTTGGTTTCCTTGAATTTTGTCATACAGGAATGTAGCACTCTTTGCAATTTTTATGAATGCAAAGTTCTAGAATGTAGATGGTTGAGATCACATGTTCAATGCAAATTCAAGTTGTGAATGTAGATGGTTGATTTTACATGTTCAATGCAAATTCAAATTGTGTTGATTGTTGGATGCAAGTCATTGAGTAGTGTCAGATTGCCAAATGGGAATTGTCATATGCAAATGAAGTGTCAGATTTATGAAAGCAAATTGTAGAAAGTAAGTAAATAGTATTACGTCAATGGTTCTTGCAAATTGATTAGTCCCCTATGAGTTGGTAGTTGATATAAGAGAAATAAGCATTGAACATTTAACAGTTGCATTTTTATTAGTCTCTCATAAGATAGCTAGCTGAAGAAGCAGTTACTAGTTTATTCAACATGGTGGCATCATCTAAATAAATAGTTAACAATAGATTACAAAGATTGTTAGAACAACACATGAACATTCAATACATGCTACAATACTATATCATGGATAACTACTTTAGTACATTTTTGGATAATAAAGATTTGTTATTTTTTCTTCAAGTATTATGCATAGAGCAATCACTCAAAAGTCTAACAATACTCCTTTCGAAACAATAATTTTACATTCAACAAATTGCATAGTACATTGGAGTGATGCAACGGCACCTCACTTTCAAAATTACATAATATTATAGTACAAATTTGAAGAAATGGAAAGAAAACTACCAGCTAGATCCATCCATTAATTTGACAATGACAAATATTCAGCAGAATCCTTGGCAGCCTTCCAACCAAGTTCTTGCTTCACAGCATATTCTTGCATGCGACATGCGTCTTGGCAATTCTGAGAACGCATAATCACTCGAACTTGCACTATCAAGTGAAAGATCCCTAAAAATTAAGAACACTACTTGTCCACTGTGGATGTGGTCGATGGAGTGCAGCAACATAGTTAGGCTGGTCCTAAAGCTGCAGAGAGTGTGAACTCATCTGCCCCCAATGTGGGATATGGTTTGGTGAGATCCCTAGATGCGTCCTTGAGCTTGTCCACCAAACGAGCCTAAACAGCTAGAGAGATTTGAGAAGGGGTCATCATGGAACAAATCATTAGCACCACTGCCCTTGTCGGCCTTCTCGAGGATCTAGTCACTATCGCCGTCGCACGGAGAGGTAACTCGTGGTCACCAATGCTCGTGGTTACAGTGCAGGTAGAGGCTTGATGCGGTGCCAGATGGGGGCAAACTCCGCCTCAGGTGGGGACTCGATGCTGCGCTGCAAAGAGGTCGCCACTGCATCGAGGAGTGGTGACTGAGAAAGAGCCGTCACATGAACAATAAGGGATTGGTTGTGGAAAGGAGACCAGAAGGGTTTTCACAAATATGCCATAAGCAAGTGGGCGGTTCTTCATAAAATTTTCCCGCATAGATCTGAGGCCTTGAATGGCGATCAAATGGCCCTAAGCCGCTGTGTGCACGGGTGCACAAAGGTGCCCTTGTTCATAGGATACGTTGCCATTATTGAAGAGATCGAGAGATAGGTTTTCCCTAAGAGTAGGACCAGTGAGCCAAGGCTAAAAGCACAGAGTGCCCTCCTACCTTGTATCTCCAAATCATAAAATACTACTACATCCCAATAATTAACCCAAAATATCCAAAAAAAATCTAAAAGAAGTACAGTAGCAATAGAGTCGATTCTGATTAGATTCAAACCTTGCAACAACAATACATTTGAGCTCAATAGTCCAATTTACGGATGCACAAACTACTTAAGTGAAATCATTTGCTAATTTTGTTCTACAATAGAAACCAGAGAACATCCTTGATGATTTACCTCTTTAAAGCTTTTGCTGAGGAGAAAATTGATGCCTTATCACATTTGATACCATCAGCGCAGTAGATAGCAACTCATAATAGGTATGGAAGTCTTCTGCTCATCCATTAGTTCCCATTGTCATTATTTACATGTAACTACTATTGTCAATTTGCATGTAATGGCTCTAATCATGCATGAGGACAATCTGCACAGCATACACAAACAAGAAAATTCAAACTATAATAATCTGCATGAGGATACAATAGATATAAGATAAGATGGTTTTATTTTTTGCTTTCCAATTTTCTTGTTTCCACATATTGGTTGGTTATGTTCGGTGAAAAAGAAGAGAAAAGAGTATTTTCTAAATTCAACAGAAGTAGATCATCATGCATCACGGTGTTGAAGGGACCGCCTAGGTTGAGGAAGGACAACGAGCGTGGCATCAGTACTGGTAGGGCTAGACCCATGATGGCGCTACCCCCTTTTAGCCCCATTGCTCGCCGCATGCCTGCATGTCATGGCCGCACTAGACAGGGTTTGCTGTTGATTTGGCTGATTAGGGAATTATTGCAAGGATGAGAGAGCTGAGTGAGATAGATGGGTACTAGACTTTGTTGTGCTTGAGCGGTTGTCCCATCATGGTAGCAAGAAAATAATCAACTGGCGTGGCCCACAAAAGGGAATTTTAGCCTAAATATCTTCCCCATTCATCTTCTTCCTCCAGATTTACCAAAGCTTGCTGCCATGGCACCCATGGATGGATGGAGGGACTAGAGGGTACCCATGGCCCGACCAGGGATAGCAGGGGCTCCAGCCCCCGCTAACCCCCTGGTGGGTCTACCCTTAGCTGTTGCAACCCTTATGTCAGGTTCCAATGAACTGAAATACCAATCTAAGCACCCTCGTTAAGATCATGATTTGTGCAGCCAATGGTGTCACTGTTGCTCGCAAGCAATGAATGCTTGCTACCTGAAATAGTAATAAAAATAACACCAACATCCATAAAAAATTGGAGAGTATGGTGCACATGGAGTAGCCATGAATTGAGAGAGAAGGGGGAGGGAGGTGGTATCGGCAGTACAAACAGCAAATAATAGAAAAGAGAAGAACTAGGCTTTTCTGTTTCATTGGGGAGTTGCTCGCAGTGAAGTCCCATGAGCCATGCGAGTCATGTGGTAATTAGACTGGGAGGCATGGCAAGGCCCACACATCAGCACCCTTTATCTCATAAGAGGAGGGGGCAGATGAACCATAGTCACTCACTAGTAAGTTCTTTTTAAGTAGTATAAAGATTTATGGTCAATATTAACAAAGCTTGATCATAGAATTACTATTTGCTAGCCCTTGTATCTTGGAATGGAAAAAAGTAACCTGCTTGCAATATTCTAGGGTGACAAGTAGATCTTGTTGTATATCACAATCCAAATAGTAATTGAACATATCGCACATACAACATATACATCCATAATATATTGGACATCTTGCAAATGAAAACTTGAATGCAAAATAATATCCATTGGGTGCAGATGGTTTCAACTTTCACCCTTTTGTGCTCGACTGTGAAATGCATATTGTCTCACTCTACATGCTTAAGTGCGATATATTTTTGCCAATTGTAGATAGCCTAGCGGTGGACACCTTGTCTCTTTGACTGATGACCAGAGTTCAATTCCCACCAACCACAGGTTGGGTGGGTCATTTATGTGGATTTTCAATAGAATTTTTTCGAGATTTGAACCCATGACCCGTGGGTTGTGAATGATTACACTAGGCAATTGTTCCCACCATCCAAAAAAGTGTAACATATTGTTTTGCTTTTAGTATATATCGTTTTCCTTCACTCAATTGCAGCTTTTCTGAAAGAATTAGATATTAATATGTTGCACCAAATTTTTTTAACTTCGTATCAGTTAGGGGATCGTACATTTTGCCATAAACCACCCCAATAGCCTCTCTTACTTCGAAGGTGCACTCCAAGAATAAGCGGTTTTCCCACTTTTACCTCTTGGAATCTTGATTGCTTCAACTTTCCAGTAACAATGAGAACTTTTTGGTGATCGAAAAGATATTACAAGGAGAGATTGTAAACGAAATGTAAACATATTGTAAGAAATTTTACGAGAAGTACATATTGAATAAAAAACAAATCTAGGCATATATGTTTGACAAGTCCTCCCAACATAACCTAGTATGCAATAGTCGATGAGATTACTAAGGCAACTAAGCACTTAGCAGTCCTGAGATTTGGAGGACTTACTTACCAAGCCTTAGGTTTGGAAAACTTTGTTGACGATGCCATAAAACAAGGTATATTATATTTTAGCTGTTTTAATTGGACCATTTATGATGTCGTTACTTCTTTCCATCCCCTCTAGCTTACCTTGCTGCTATCTTTGCAATGAATGTGACCATTGAGTTCCTGCCACCATCATCATTGCTGTTGTAATGGACATTACTTTGACTATCATTAATTGTTACAACTTTGATCTTGCCATCGTTATCACAAAGAGAGGAAGCGATAGAGCGATACGAGACCATCATCTTTAATATTGTCTTATGACTAATATATAATATGTTGTATCAAAAAATAACATTTCTATAAACTTATTTCACAATCTCACGTCTACATATCACTACAACATTTGCAGCAAACCAAAAGAAGGGAAAAAAAAGAAAAGGTAGCCAAGCTCCCCTTCCTTTCTCTCTTGTGAGTTACGATGTTAGTTACTACTCCTGTCCCTCTGCTTTCAATAATTTCACCTCTAAGCCAAGCAGGTGGATGGTGCTCGTGAAAACAAAGCACCGACACCTCACGAAAGAAAAAATAATCCCCAATCCCACACTCTGATCACCCCTCCCTCAAACCCTAGCTCCCTATCCCCACAAGTCTTGATATCTGATACAATTAGATATCAACATGTTGCATCAAAATTGTCCAAGTCCATATCCATATCATTTAGGGGATTGTACAATTTGCCATAAACCGCCCCAGTGGTCACTTGCTCCAAGAACTGACAGTTTTCCCACTATTACATTTTGATTGTTTCAACTTTCAAGTCACAGTAAGAGCTCTTTGGTGATCGATAAGATATTGCAAGGAGTGAGGGATTGTAAACAAAATGCAAACATGTCATATAAGAAACATAACTAGATGTACACATTGCATAAAAAAAAAAGGAATTTTGACATATATATCTGGCAGATCCTCCCAACATACCTTAGCGTGCAATGTTGGTGAGATTACTTAGCACCTCAAGTTGGGAGAACTTACCTACCAAGTTTTATATTTGGAGAACTTTCTATCGAGTCTTACAGTGTGCTCAGTTGGACTTATTTTTTGTGGCTTATGACTGAATTTTCACTGTAGCTGACTGAAATTATACTATAGCCGATGATGGCTTATTTGGCATAATTAAATTTAAACAAATATAAAATAGAAAAAACGAGTTAGCCCAGCACGTATAATGCAAATGAATACGGGAAAAAGAACTGGCAAAAAAGCTCAAAAATTCCGAAAAGTCAGAAAAAGACGAAATTTAAGAATAGTAAAAAATAAACTAAAAACCAGAAACCCAAACCCAAACAAGTAGGATCTTATATTTAGAAAACTTTGTCAATATGTTGGATCATTTCTAATGTCATTTCATCTTTTTCATCCCCCTAGCTTACCCTATCGCTGTCATGGTAATCAATGCCACCACCATCATGCTATTGTACTGGACATTACTTTGACTATCATTATTACCCTTCACCTTGCCACTATCAAAAAAAGAGAGTAAACAATAGAGCGGCATGAGATCATCATCTTTATTAATCTTAGACTAATACTCCCTCAAGGTACAAAAACATATCATTCTGCACATCTATACGTTCCTAAAACATAATTTTGATCACTAATTTTTATTATAATATATTTATAAAATATAGCAAAATTATAATATTATAAAATTATTTTTGGGACAATATACACATTCGATTTCTTCGGATGTATCCAATCTAAATATATAAAAAAGATATTGATAGCTAAGTTCTAAATGTTTGACTGTATATATCCTAAAATAACATGTTTTTTGGGCTAGAGGAGTATATGACATGTCGTATCAAAGTAGCATTTATGTAAACTTATTTCATAATCTCACGTCTACGAATAACTGCAACATTTGCAGCTAATAAAAGGAGGAAGGAAAGAAAAGGTAGCCAAATATAAACCACGGAGCTAAAACCACGACGTTAATTACTACCCCGGCCCCTCCACTTTCAATAATCTCCGCTCTAAGCCGAGCGGGTGGGTGGTGGCTGCTCGCGAAAACAAAGCACCACCGCACCGCAAAAGAGAAAAAAATCCCCAATCCCACGCTCCGATCCCCCCTCATACCCTAGCTCCCCATCCCCGCGATTCCCCGGATTGGCCCCCTCGCTTCGGTTCCTCCGTCGCCGGATGCCCCCAATCGCCGCGGTCTAGTCGGCGGCTCGGCGGTGTGTGCGTGCGTGCGCGGGCGCCGATGGAGCCGCGCGTGGGCAACAAGTACCGCCTTGGCCGCAAGCTCGGCAGCGGCTCGTTCGGGGAGATCTACCTCGGTTCGTGCGCAGCTCCGCCCGAGGGTTCCATTTTTTATGTGAAAGCTCTCGCCTTTACGCTGATATGGTTTTTGTCTGTTGGGGTTGCCGGTGCAGGTACTAACGTGCAGACCAACGAGGAGGTCGCCATTAAACTGGTGAGTTGATGCGGTAACCCTTTCGGATTCCCCCCTAGTTGTGTTTATGTTTTTATTTTCGGTGGCAGTATTGCTTTTAGTGCGAGTATTTTCGATTTGGGGTAGTTTGCTGGAGGATTGAGTGTTGCCACTAAAAAAAGATCCGGAGATTTGAGTGTTACATTTAATCTTTTGGTAGTCTAATAATAGGTGGTCAATAACAAAAGTTTGCCCTTGGTTATTCTACATGTTTATGTTTGGCGAATTGGTAGCTCTCAGTTTAACTCGTCTGTCAATTCACACACATCGCACCTGGATTGGTAGATAGTGGGTAGAAAATTTAAGCGGCGTTGGAAAATACTTCCTGCTTTAAGTATTACGGGGAGCTTTGACATGGACTGAGCTGTGTAAGCTCTCCTGCACTTACATGATTGTTCATTTTAGTTCTCAAGAATTAAAATTAATAGGTGGATTTTCAAGGGATGGATGGTGCAGCTGAACCATTTTCATCTGTTCACGTCCATCAGCAAGAATGTACTTGTTTGCTTCGCTTCTAATTGTAACCCCTTTTTTATGTTGTGCTTTGCAAAATGTTGAGCTGCATTATTGATGTGGGAATAATTGTTGTTATGATGTCTCGTTCAGTCCATTTCTCCTGATTATCTGTTTAACCAACTGCAGTCTTTGGTCTGTTCAGACTGATAACGTCTTTCTCTTTCCTTGTGTTTTGTCCAGGAAAATGTGAAGACAAAGCATCCTCAGTTGCTATACGAGTCAAAGTTGTACAGGATACTGCAGGGCGGAAGTAATACATGTTTCTTTTCGTTTGTCTCCTGCATTCAATATATTCTTTTTTCATAGAGATACCAACCTACATTCTGTTTGGTCTTTCAGCTGGGATTCCAAACGTCAAGTGGTTTGGTGTTGAGGGTGACTACAATGTTCTGGTAATGGATCTGTTGGGGCCAAGCCTTGAAGACCTTTTCAGCTTTTGCAACAGAAAACTGTCTTTAAAAACTGTTTTGATGCTTGCTGATCAAATGGTATGCTATATAATAAGTGCAAGCTGTCCTTGCCCTTCTGTTATTATGAAACAATCCTATCTGGTTAAATCAATTTCATTGTTTTTAACTTCAATTTTTCTTAGATCAACCGAGTTGAATTTGTACATTCAAAGTCCTTCTTGCATCGAGATATTAAGCCAGACAATTTTCTCATGGGCCTTGGAAAGAGAGCAAATCAGGTAATTCATTTAGGTGCTGTTTATCTGCTTATAGTTCTTGGGCTTAATTGTAACATTAGGGAGGAGCACTTACACTTTCTCCTTAATATATTTGTAGGTATACATGATTGATTTTGGACTGGCAAAGAAATACAGGGACACTTCAACACACCAGCACATTCCATACAGGTAATATGTCGTAATCCATCTATCTGTGAGGCTGATATTTAACCTTTTTCTTTCTTTATTTGCATCATCTTATACTTTTTTTACTTTTACATTATTTTACTGGTCCTGTCTGATGTTACCTCACTGTGCACCATAACCATAGTGTTTATACATCAATCTATTGAAGTGCAGAGAGAACAAAAATTTGACTGGGACAGCTCGATATGCAAGTGTAAACACCCATCTTGGAATTGGTAAGTCCACTTTGCAAGTTGAATATTAAATCCATTTATCTGTTATGCCTATATTCAAATGCACAATTTTACTCTTTATTAATTTTCTCTTGCCTTTAGATGCACCATCTTGTTTAAATAATAAACTTTAACTTTCTGCTTTTCCAACAGAACAAAGCAGGAGGGATGACATGGAATCTCTTGGATATGTACTCATGTACTTCTTAAGAGGAAGGTTAGTTATCGGAGCTTCATTTTGTTTTATTTGTGCCTCTGTGGTCTGTTGTGGACTAACATTTACCCTTGTTACTAGTCTTCCGTGGCAGGGTCTAAAAGCTGGGACCAAGAAACAGAAGTATGAGAAAATTAGCGAACGGAAGATAGCCACTTCAATTGAGGTGATTCTTCTTCCCTGAAAATTCAATCAGACTATTAACCAACTGGTGCTTATCATCTCTTGCTCAATTGCAGGCTCTCTGTCGCGGATACCCTTCTGAATTTTTATCCTACTTCCATTACTGTCGCTCACTACGTTTTGAGGATGTGCCAGACTATCAATATCTGAAGAGATTGTTCAGAGACCTTTTTATTCGAGAGGGTTGGTTTTCTATTTATATGTTGCTAGCTAACGTGTTGCATAGCAATGTTTCAAAAAGTGCTATTTTTTAGACACTTCTGATGGGAAATTTCTTCTATATGTAGGTTTCCAGTTTGATTATGTTTTTGACTGGACCATTCTTAAGTACCAGCAGTCACAAATGACCAGTGTTCCACCACGTGCTATTGTCAGTGTAAGTCAAAGCACTCTCTTTCTGCACTTCACTATATGGATAAGTATCTGAAGTATGTTCATGCTCTGTTGTTTTAGGCCGCAGCAGTGGGACAAAGCTCTGGGATGGCTCCCGTGGCAAATAATAATAGACCGTCTGGTATGTCTATCGTGTGATTGATGCGGCAAATGATAATAGCTCTATAAATATCATCAATAATTATACACACGAATATTTGATGAGATAGTATTAGGATTGGATGCTTGATGCAAAATGAGCTGCAACACCAATTGATGATTACAAAATGGCAATAACGACCACAAGATATTTAAGTAGGAGGCAAGGTCTTTTTCAGTTTCCTTATCAGTCAATTGCATAATCTACTCTCGCAAATAATTTAAAATCATGGTATACATCCCAATATAGGTGAATTTTCAAAAGCATTCTTCTGTTGTATTACTATTACTTATCACATATGTTTGCAAAATCTGCATTTGTTGTCTCTATTGTGTTTTTTATCTGGCTAATTCATGGGTTGACTAAGTCTTTTTAGGTTGGCTAACTGTCTCAATTGATTTAGGCACTGAAGAGGGAAGGAGAAGTGGGTGGTCAGATGATCCTACACGACGCCAGGTTCCACCCCCAGGAATAAATGCAGGCAGCTTACCAAAACAGAAGTCCCCAGTTGGACCAGATCTGTCCACATCGAGAGATGTTGTGGTGAGTTTTTAGTTTTGTTTCGGTTTTTAACTTGCTACTATGATGACCGTCTCTGTGGATGCCTGAATTAATTCTGTTTATTCTTTTGCTATGTAATTTCTGACCCTCAAATGACCTGTAGTTCTCCAGTTCGACTTTTTTGGCTCGGTCAAGCGGATCTTCAAGGCAACCTGCTGTCTCTAGTAGCCGAGAACTGCAAAGCAGCGAAGCTGAACCATCACGTAGTCGTACACCAGATGCAAGTCCAGGGGCACACCAAAGAAATGCACCTCCCCGGAGGAGCTCACAGATACCTGACTACTCTGACCCCAGGTATTCGTCATCTGGCAGGCACGCTTCTAACACCAAAAACTATGAGTCCACTATAAGGGGCATCCAAGGCCTAAATTTTGATGCCAACAATAGGATCCACTACTAGTATCTTCTGGATCCGATGTAGCATTTATAATATGTGATCTCTTGACGTTAAAAATGGAGAGTGAGGACATTCTTGCAGAGCTACTCTCCTATCCCATTATCTACAAGCTACGTGCTGGAGCGGTGAGACGGCCTGCTGACCCAAAGTACTGGAGGTTGGCTGGCGAAATAAAAGGGTTGGCCGGGTTCTCCAGCGGCTATGACCTTAAACCGGCGTGCCGTAGCTATGTTTTAGGCCCTCTGTACAGGTTCTCATTTGTCCTTAATTGTGCTTTGAGATTCTGCTCTAGTATTTCCCACATAATATTGTGCTTTGAGATGTTATCACCTGGTTCACGTCTCATGTGCTTACTTTGTAATGCAAGTTCTCTTTGGAAAGGTTTGGAAATTGTAACTAACCTAAAGTGATTGTCGGAAGTATTGGGGACAGTCGTGTTATTTCTTGTGGTGTAAAGTAATGCATTGTCTGGTAGTGAGTAATGAGGGTGTTACTCCCAAGAGCTACTTTGCGTGTTCCATGTCTCTCTTCTGAAATCGTGTTGGGAACTGTACTTATGTATGGATTAATGGATCTCATTGATGTCAATTTTCTGGTCAGCCAGTGAACCATAGGGAAACAAGTGCCGAGTCATAGTTAACTCAGTCAAAAAAAAAAAAAAAAAGAACTGCAACTTTTTTTACCATGAGAACTGACCGAGGATCAGTTTTAAGAAGCTAGTTGTATTTGTGACAAGTAACGTGATGGCAGTGCACCCTGACATATATATAGTCCTGGCAACGTGTTCGTGAAATCAATGAAACTACACGTGCACATTCCTTGACATAAATCCTGGCGAAGTGTTCGTCAATTAAGATTTAGGTCCTGCTCATTTTGGTTTAAACTTCTAGCTTCTGATTTATTTTTCATTATTCTAAATTTTGTCTTTTTCTGTTTTTTAGCTTTTCTGGAGCTTTTTTTGCCGGTTCTTTTTTCCCCGTATTCATTTGCGTTGTCCATTATAGGCTAACATGTTTTTTCTATTTTATTTTTTAAATTTAGTTACACCAAATAAGCCATCATCAGCTACAGTGTAATTTCAGTCAGTTACAGTGCAATTTTAGCCATAAGTCAGCTTATTTTAGCCCAACTGAGCGGCATCTTAAGAACATGTCACATAGAAGAAATCAAGAGTCAACCCTACGCAAATTGTATCCATGGAAGAAATGTAACTACAAGTGCGCATCAGCAGGTCTGCGTGTGCTGCCACGGCTTTCCACGCCGGCAAAGGAGCTGCTCGTGTCACATGGATCGCGGCTGCCTCGGCCGGTAGCTCTTCCACCGGACCATCATGTCGCACCGCCATCGTCGTCTTCCTCCTCGTCGCTTGGGACCCAGCACCTCTCCCCAAGGATCAACGTCTTCATCCACAGTGTACCGTCATCCAGCTCGCCGCCGCCATCGGGGGCCGCCGCCTCCTTGTACCCTCCTCCCCTTTTCCTTGACTGTATCCTCCCCAGCCACTCCGCAAACTGGATGTGCTTGACCGAAAGGCTCCACCGTGGCCATCAATGCCATCGGCGCCCTTGGCTGTGTTGTTCGGCGTCAGGGACACCTTGGCCAGCATGGCGCTAGTGCTGTTGCCGCCCTCCTTGGGCATGGAGCGGTGGGTCGTAGAGCGCGAGCTGTTGTTGGTTACTCAAGTTGAAGTCGTGTTCAATTTGAAGTCCAATATGTGTTTGAATTAGAGATAGAGTCAAGTATTTATGTAAGCTCTAGGCTATATAAATAGAGGGCATGCAATCTATTTTGTAAGAAGCAAGTAAGAAAAAGAGAAATTTATCCATTCCTCCGTGTTCTCTTAATTTATTTTGTGAGTTTTCTCATGTGACAAAGCTAATAGCTGTGGCGGGCCAAGGAGGAGGACTTGCGGGAGTGGATGGTGAAGAGCACGAGGCAACGACGGCTGTAATCCACGAGGCGTCACTACTACAAAAAAAAATACTATACTAGATACCTCATCACAGACGGTTCTCTGGAACTGTCTGTATTGTAATTATTTCAGACGGTTTTACAAGTGGAACTATATTACTAGCGATAACTAGAATCGTCTATGATACATAATTATTACAGATAGTTCTTAACAAGAACCGTCTGTAAATTATCACAGACAGTTTTTCACAAGAATCGTCTGTGATAATTTACAGACGTCTGTGAGGTTTACAATTATCACAGATGGTTCGGATTAAAAATCGTCTGTAATATTGCAATTAAAAATCATTTGAAAATCCAAATCCTCTTTCACAAACCTAATGAAAATTGGTGGAGTCCTTCTACATATAGCTACAAAATTTCACAAAAAATTCAACAAGTTTGGCTTACGGGATTGAATTCGAGTATGAGTAGGATTCTATTCTTAGACACCTTCAGTAAAATGGACATAACTTTTGCATACAATATCCGTTTTCGACATTCTTGTACTCGTTGGAAAGCTAACGATGAGCCCGATAAAAAAAATGACTGGCTTGTGCTAGTCACCCTCTTAGACCTCCAAAATCGGCTATCTTTAGCCCTGAATTTGCGTTGCAAGTTTTCGGTTTTTATTTTTGCCAAAAGGTTTTCGATCTTTCCTTTAGAATTTCGGGTTCACATCAACTGCAAAGTTATAGATCTTGTTGAAACCTTTCAAATGAGTATATATAAGCCATATAAAACTTTGCTATTTTATCTTTTGATACTAGCTGTTTACATTGCATGATATATTATCTTTGTGATCTACCGTCTGGCCATTATCACTGATGATTTTAATAAGAACCGTCTGTGATATCTCTTGTTATCATAGACCGTTTTTGTTAAGAACTGTCTGTGATATGTCTATCAGAGACAGTTTGTAATTCGAACCATATGTCATAATTATATATAAAATTTCAATCTCGCTCCGCTATGTCACCAATCCGCAGCATCTCTCCCAGGATCCCGATCTTACCCATCCATTCTCTCCACATCGAACGATAGGCACCAATCTCCTCCCCACCTCTCGCCCCTTATTAATTCCCCTCTCCCTACTCCAAGAACCAACACCATTAGTACTACTCCAACTCGTTTGTGCGTGGCAAGGGTGGGAAGGGGTTCAACAAGGACAACTGAAATTTTGCTTGAAGCAAGATGGAAAGGAAGAAGACAATGGCATATCTACATTATTCTAAGCCGTTGGCATTGGCAGGGGGTTTCTACTTGTTACATCCTGAAAGTGTGATATTCTGTTGATTTTGGTATAGAAACTGAAAATGGTGTTCGTTTCCTTTTAATTTTTACTACTTGGAAAATTTTCCCGCTTAACTTGTTTTAGATTGTAGTTTAATGAAGAATGTGTAAGTCTAGCTTACATTTGGCTGAAGTTTTTTGTAGTGTAAGTATCTTTCTGAATTTATAACCGTGAAACTTATATTTGTAAAATTGTAAGTATCCTCTTGTGTATGCAGTGCTATATGCCAAAAAACAAAAAAATTTTAGGTATGCTAACTAGTTTTTCAGGTATAAAAAGAACTATCATAGACGGCTCTTATTCTGAATCATCTATGATATATTCTAATCATAGATGGCTCGTGGTTAGAACCGTCTATGATAGTATACATTCACAGATGGATCTAATTCCGTCTGTAATAGTATACCTTCACGGATGGTTCTAATTCTGAACCGTCTGTGATATGGTTTTCATAGATGGTTCAAAACCAGTATGTGATGACCTTATATTATTACTGACCCATAAATTCAAACGGCTCATAAAACCATCTGTGATGACGTTTGTGAACCGTCTGTAATGATATTTTCCGCAGTAGTAAGTGGAGGAGTGCGGGAGAATAGGAGATCATCGTCAGCCTGTGCTTGAACGTGCAAGTAGGATGTGTTCGTGTCATGGGAGCTGGTGTGGTGATTAGGTGTATGTCTCTGCTACTGTTCTATGTTTAATTTGTTCTTCACCTTGACTCTTGAGGAGCTAGCTCAGGAGGAGTTACAAGAACTGTCAGGGGCGGATGCATATTATCAAATGTGGGGGCATAGGCCTCCGTATTGATTTTAATTTTTATTGTTTAGGATTCACATTTATACAGTGTGTGCCCTTATATGCTAAAAACTTGTGTCCCCATGTCAAGAACTAAATCTTTCTAAAAAAGAAGGTTTGAACATGTTGACAAACAGAGAGAGAAAAGAATAGAAAAACACACAAGACGTTGACAAAGCAATACACTCCAAAAAAATACATGTAAGTTGAAGTTGGCACCACATAGCATATTAACCGATAATGAAAAGAGAACAAAATAATAGAGACTACTTGAACTAATCGAGCGTGGGCTACCAGCTGGTCTAGCACTAAGCCCAAGCCCAAGCGTTCAAGCCAGCACCAGCCCCAGCCCCAAACCAACTAAAGTAGGCAACGCCAGTACAGATGACTCCTTACCTACCTTCCCCAGCCCTATTCCCCACGCTACGTACATAACCTTTGGTAAGTTGGTTCTTTCGTCTGCAATGGCAATGGGCCCGACGACGAAGCTACCGTCGTCTGTGAGCACACTAGCCACTTCTCGTCTACACCTGCGTGCGTCTGACTCGGATGGTATAGTTAAATTTCTCGGTGTGTTAATCTCATTGCGTGCATGCAAATGGAGTAAATCTCAGTGTATGTATCAATGTATGCAGTATAGCTGATGATCATGGCAATATGTGAGGTCGTCTGTTGACCACTCATCGTTTTGTCTTGGCTGATTGGCTCTTTGCTTTAAAATTTAATGATCTTTATAGCTAACGAAGTAATGATCAGTCGATTAAAATAGGATACTAATATTTGTGATATAGATTTTAAGATTTCAATTCTGAACTGCCATTCATGCATGCATGGAGAGATATGCTCGTTGATCCGGGAAAGGTGGCGAATGGGCGCGTGGTGAACACGACACGTTTCGGTTAATTAGTTTTGCCGATGCATTCATCAGCTGCATGTGTGTCAAAACACAAGACAAGGAGCGTGGAGTTGTGGACGGTTGAACAGTCAATATATGTAGTGTGTCCGAGCGCCTGGCGCGCGCGGCGGCGTGCTTTGCGTTCATCTGGACAGCACAGGACCAAGATCAGTGATGATTGATGTCATAAATTTAACTGGCAGTGGGTGACGCACCATTAGATTTATTTTAAAGTTTATAGTATCAAATGATATAACTTAGATACTCTAAAATATATTTATATCTATTGTAGGCTATTTAGATTTTTAAGACAACATAAATATTGAAAATGATAATAGAAGTTTAAAGAAAAATATAACTTGAGGAATGTAATTAAAATATGAGTTTTGATGAAAGAAAATCATTAAGCATAATAAGTTGTTGGGATCATAGAAATATAACCATTTCTCCATCATGCATGGATCATATAGTCGTATGCCATATTCTTCCTCCATTAGTTACTCTTTCCCAAATTATATGCATACACATGTACTTCTATTTAATCTCAAGCAATACGTTGATTATATATGTGATAAATTATCTTATTAGTTTACATGGTACTACAATACCTTACACACGCATACACGGATGCACCATACACAATCTACCTTGAACTTTATCTTTCATCACATGCTGGCTACGCCACCAAACCGTGTATTTTCTATCTCTTCTTACCACTACAGGTTTTCAGTTTCAACCTCCAACATCAAGCATAGTTCTTAAACGATCCCTCTCAACTGCTACCCCTTCCAATGCAATATTCTACCATATAGTTATCTTCTACCTCTCTTCAATTATTACTTAACGATGACTGTTACGATATCAAACATGCATGCACGTCAACCTGATGAGGCGATGGGGTCCCGATCTTCCGATAGGATGATAACTATCGATTTTGGTGGAGGTGACTCTTGCGATCCGACTACAACCGTACGATGTCGCTTGCGCCTTAGCAATCGCTGAACCACACTCCAAGTCGTTATCAACCGTGCCAAGAACGCGGTTGACCTGGTCATGAAGGTCTATTTCTGCATGCAACTGAAGAACACGCAAGAACAAGATAACAAGCAATCTGAAATTGCAAATATGTTTTAGCATATGTTGAAACTGAAGAAACGAATTCACCTTTAGTTCAATCTTGATATTGGGCGCTATGGTCGTATGTGTTGGTGGCGTGGTCACATCATCCTCCCCTTCTTGATAGAAAACCGTCCTCGGTTTTAGCATATGGTAGCCTCACGTATTGCATGATCTTCATCATAAATCTCGGTATATAATAACAAACGCAACAAACTCTCATTATGTAATATCATAAGTTCTTTATCAAACAAAGTAAAACCTTTTTGAAATGAGCTCACCTTATAATTTAAGTGATGCGTAGGAGCTCTTGTAATTGGAACAACAAGCATAGCAAATATGGTTGTATCCATAGGGGTCGTGGTCACATCACAACCGATGCTGATCCCTGTTAGGGACACCCGTTGCACTCTCTTTGGTGACCCCAAGCCTATTCCTTACAGATGAGCCGTCTCCACTCCATACTTCTATTTGTGGATGGATGCATGCATATACACATTGTTATATGTGCTCAATGTCCTCCTCTCCCGTATTGGCCACTCCTCTTCTTTGATATTAGTCAACTCAATGCTATAGCTTCCTCACTAACCATGGCGATCCTCACCTTCACTGATGCTAATATATCTACTTTAGTTGCTACCTAACAATACGGAGAATCTTCTTGCCATCACCGGTGATGCCGTGCCCCTCATCTGCAATGACACACTCCTAGCTATCCAATAATCCTATATCGTCCATAGCTCATCTTTAATGCAAAAAATTCATCTCCTCTATGCCTGGGTTTTCCCATCATCTAACTTCTTTGGTCATTAACTTCTTCAGTAATGCCAATGCTCACCACTCATCGTCGCGGCCCTTAGCTCTTTCGACACTGGCTTTTCTCGTCAAAGGATTTGATGAGTAGCACGATATTATCCTCACCAAACGACTAACATGAGCAGCACAATATTGTCCCCATCTCCGCCACCACTGCCTTAGCTCTTCGGTTCCCTGCTATCTTGTAGGACAGATCGACGCTAATACACTCTTTCATGGTCTCTTCTGACATAATTCGTGCTATCCTCATTATAAATTTTATTTTTATTTAAATTTTAGTTATTTTTATTGAAGTTTGTATACAAATCAAATTGTTAATTTTAATTAATTTATTATGAATTTTATTTATTTTGGGATTTTACTTTTGAATTTGAATTGCAATTTTCTTTCCTTTTTCATTCCAAATTTCAATTATTTTCTGTTGGAATTCGTATACAATTTCGATTGCTATTTTTATTTTTCTAAATTACAATTATTTATGGATTTTACTTGGGAATTCGTATCAAATCCGGATTTTACAATCCGGAACCCTCTGTGATTCCACCGCACTATTCCCTGGATCAGTAGATAGTGCTCACAGATACAAAAATGAACATCAAAATACATATCATGCGGAAGTGTAAATATAATAGTAGATTTACTCACGGGCCGATTAAGCCGAAATCAATAAAATGCAGCAGCAGAAGAACAAAGCACACAGGTGGGACCTTGAGGACATGCCCACAGGCAGCCAACTGGAGGTGTGCGACCTAACCCTTGACGCCTTCATCTTCATTGCCATCATGACCATTAGTGTTGCTGAGGCGTAGTGATCTGATTCCTGATTCTAGATTTGTTGTGAGAGCGAGTGTGAGCACAAACCACCGTGCTCCGCGAGCCAATACACAGGATGCAAATAATAGTATGCATGGCTTATCAAAGGAGAGGCTCGGGTTATTTTATTTGCCATAAATCGCTTTTAGTAGTAGTATTATTATTATTTAATCATAGTGTCATTGTTGCTACCTAAAACTCCACACAGCGATTGCCATAATTGACTTAATCCATCGAAGATACACTTTCTTTTTTGATTGCTGTCTACAACTCCAAACAGCAAGTGTAATCATTTACTTAATCCACCGATCAAACAATTCCCATTACATTGTCTAAATATTCTATTAATCACATCGGGGTTACTAACTTCCATATGAATCTAAATTTTTTCACCAATTCATGGATCCGATTTCGGGTTCACTATTTACCAATTTCTTTATTCTAGATCCACCAATCTCTTGTGTATTCTAAATTTCTAACAATCCAATCTTGTGGTTGCTAATCATCAACTCTTCATTTCCAAATTCTAATGATTATCCAACATAATTGCTTTTAAATCCACCGAAATCATTTGTATCGGAACTTTCTAACAATTCAATCCTTTTGTTATTGATCCAAAACCATAAATTGGCTCTTTCAATAATCAATCTTATTTTCCATTATCTATCTCTAACTAATTCACTGGTATACCTCCACCAAGAATATCAATGATCAAGTCTACGATTCACTAGTATACATCCACCAAGAATATTATTGATCAAGATTATACTGCAATAATTGTTATCATTCCTCCAATATTCCCAAAAATTCAATTCATCCATCGATGATGAGACGAAGCCGCGCCCTGAGAAGTCGGAGGCGATCGTCTTTGTCGCCTACTTCGAAGCCGGACTTCGCATCCCGTCCGCAGTGATTGTTGGGGATGTGCTGCGGACCTTCAAGCTAGAGTTGTCACAATTGACTCCGAAGCCTCATTGTTCGCATATTTGCACGAAGCCCGGTGCCAACCGAAGGAGCGGAAGGACAGGACGCTGTCAAAGTTTGGCAGCGTCAACTTCGTTATACGGGCATCGTGCGAAAGGCTCTTCCCTGCGAACTCGACACGAGGTAAATGGGAGTCCAACTGGACGAAGCGGTGGTTCTATCACCGTGTGGCGAGTGGTAGCGGCCTTGAGTGCATGGGCCGGCCGATTGCATTCAAGACCACACCGGGCCTAACACTTGACCAGGAAGATAGCCGAAGGGCGCGAAGGCTTGTGGGGGTCACCACCCGCTTCAATATGCGCGACCTCGCCGAGGAGTACATAATGTGCGGTGCGGCGCGCTTCGCCGCGATTGGCGCCACACCGGAAACGCGTCGGACGACAACGTTCAACCGTCCATTTGCTCGCTGCGCGTGCCGACTGGTCTTCGTAAGCCTCGACCGTGCCCTCCCCTCCGTTCGTACGTATTGCATCGTGTGTAATCGTGCTTTCCGCCCCGCGTAGGAACTCGCCTGGAGGACGCGGAGCGCACAACACGCGTGTTCCTTGGGCCATACACCGCCAGAGAGCACGAGCAACGCTCAGCTGCGACTGCGGAGGCAGGTTGGGGCGGCTAAACCGCGTGTGCGAGGCCTTAGGGCTTCCCGTGCCGGGTCGCACCCCTCCGGGCCCGCAACACCCGGATGACAGTGCCACGAGGACGAAAGTGTCATCCCACAAGAGGACCCGGACCGCTACGACCATGCCTCGTGACGGTGGTTGCCCATCTCCTCGCCGTGCGGCGAGCCCGAGTCGGATTCGCGGCACGCCGACGAGACTTGGAGGGCGCGGCACCGAGGGCGGCGCGCCGAGGGAGAGCGCGCGCGGGTTACAGAGAGGAGGTCTCGTCGCCGCGGCGATCGCCGAGGCGAGCCGGTGTTAGCTAGTGGCACCGGTGCGAAGTCCTCGTCCGCAGCCACGTCCGTGGCGGGGCTGCCCTCCGCGGGAGTATGCGGAGCGCGGTCTTCACCAACAGTGGCGACCGAGGCGGAGGTGCCCCCCGCGGAGGTCGTGAGGACGATGTCCCCGGCCGCCGACGTTGTAGCTGCGGAGACCCCTTCGGCGAATATTGTTGTCGCAGAGGCCCCTTTGGTAGCGGTCACCGAGGAGGGGCCTTCCCTTCAGGCGTAGTGACCACGCCTGCGGTCCCCCCTTCAGCGGACTTCGTGAGGGTTCGCCGTGGCGACTGGTGTTGGGAGCTTGTGGGACGCCACGTCGAGCACTGAAGTTCCTCTACCCCGCGCCCTCCCAGCCCCTCGGGCCGCAGTGATCGTGGCGCAGGATCGGTTGGCGCTGGGTCCCAACTCGGAGGTCCCTCAGCCCCGCGGGTCAGCGCCGTCCGTAGGGGCCAAAGTCGTTGCGGCCCCGCCCGGGGCTAGGGAGGCATCCCAGCGAAGTCCCCCATCTGCCACCGAGGGTAGGCTAGGACGGCATACCTTTAGCACAATTTTTTCGCGCCTCGTGCGATAATCTTATACTTCCTCTTGCAGCGGCACTCATCCCGGAGGAGGAGCCATCCCTTGAGCGTGGGGGTCCTGGCGCTGGCGACACAGATGTCGCGCGCCCGAGCCCGGCAGACTTCGTCCCTCCATCGGATGCGCTAAGGGCATGGCGCGAGATTGCGGATGACACGACCGCCAGCATTGGCCAGCAGGCGTTGCAGACCTATGGATCAGGGTGCCTTGGGGACGCATTGGAAGTGTCGGGAGTGAGGGTAAGCGTCTGTCCTTTGGCCCACTCACAGCCGTTTAGCGCTTGCTAACCCCTTCGCCGCGCAGACACTCGTGTTGGCCCAGGCCCTGCAAGCGGCTCACGCTCGCGAGCAAGGAGCGCTACGGGGCAGGCTGCAGGCCGCCGAAGGGGAGTTGCAGGGAGCTATGGGGGCACGCTCTGCCCAGGACGCTTGTATGCGCCGCTTGGAAGCGGAGTGCGCACCGAAGAGCTTGTCGCCATAGCGCGGGAGTTGGCCGCTGAAGCGGTGCAGCAGGAAGCTGCTACGGAGCGAGACAGCCTGCTGCAACAAATCGCTGTGCTAGAGAAGGAGAAAGGTGAGCTTGCTTTGTCTCTAGCAAAGATAGATCGGGCTCTGGGCGACGCTTCGGTGGCAGCGTGGGATGCCATGCTTGCTCTGGAGAACACTCTCCGAGGACTCCTCGCCGAAGTGCCAGACCACTCCTTCGGGCCGGAGGAGCTATCACGTACACTCCGATGGATCGGGGACGCCGCCGATATTGCGCGTGACGCCACGGCGACCTTCGGCAACCATTGTTCGTACATGACCTCGTGCCTGATCTGCGCACTCTTGTGACACCGGGGCTGCCAGCACGTCAGCGAGATGGCTGATCCGCAGTTGGAGATGCCGTCCGGGGCCGGAGTGATGTCTGGCGCCGTCCGCACTGTTCGCCGCCCTGTGTGGTTTTTCCACGAGAGGATCTGGGAATACATCGGGGCGGCTGCGGTGATGGTCGAGCTTCGGAACAACCTGTATCATGAGGGTGACCTCGGCCAGTGGCTGGACGAGGTCCCGTGGCGCGAAGAGGGCGGTCCCGCAAGCTGGGGGGTGACGCCAATCCCCAGGTGTGATGGCATATCCTCCACGCGTTGGTGTGCGTTGTAACATGAGCCCTTTTGCCTTATTAATAAAATACAAGTTGCCTCGCCCATATTTGACTTGCATGCCCCCGTGTCCCAGCGGCTACCCCGCCGTTGCTAGTGTCGACTTGTGACCAGCCGACGCCGCAGCTACCGCGAAGGGCCGAGGAATCGCTGGACTTCTGGGCAAGCCGAACTTCCTAGGGTGAAGCCGTGGCACGTACGCGGGTTAAGGAGGAGCCTGTCGAATAGCGGCTTGAGGCAGCCGAGGATACTTGTACACTTATTACGTTCCCCTGTAAACATCTTTTGATGAATATGAACAAAAGGGGTGTTGTCCACGCTTCCATCCGCATCTACTATCACGTGATCTCACGGTAGGTTAGCGAGGTTATAGCACGCCTGCCGTAGCAGGTGCCTTACCCAAGGCAGGTATGCGGGCGCGGAGCTGGCGCCTGAGGCAAAGTATAGGCCGAGGTAGACGCGCGAGCGCTCCGTCCCCTACCCTTCGAAGTGGTGGCAGTGGAGCTGGCGCCCTAGTCGAGGTAGACGCGTGAGCGCTCCGTCTCCTACCCTTCGAAGTGGTGGCAGCGGAGCTGACGCCTTAGTCGGAGTAGACGCGCGAGCGCTCCGTCCCCTACCCTTCGAAGTGGTGGTAGCGGAGCTGGCGCCTTAGTCGGAGTAGACGTGCGAGCGCTCCGTCCCTACCCTTCGAAGTGGTGGCAACGGAGCTGGCGCCTTAGTTGGAGTAGACGTGCGAGTGCTCCGTCCCGCTTCGAAGTGGTGGCAACGGAGCTGGCGCCTTAGTCGAGGTAGACGCGCGAGCGCTCCATCCCCTACCCTTCAAGTGGTGGCGCGAGCCTGGCGCCTTGGTCGAGTAGATGCGCGAGCGCCCGCCCCTACCCTTGAGTAGTGGCGCGAGGGTGGCGCTTAGTCGAGGTAGACGCGCGAGCGCTCCGTCCCCTACCCTTCGAAGTGGTGGCAACGGAGCTGGCGCCTTAGTCGGAGTAGATGCGCGAACGCTCCATCCCCTACCCTTTGAAGTGGTGGCAGCCTCTAGTGTGTCTTATCGGGACGCACGGCGTAGAAATCCTAAACCACGCGCTGTTCATACTCCGTGAGGCACGCGTGAAGAGTACCTACACACATGCGGGAGCCTTCGCGCCTTGGTTATATGCTGTGGAGTGCGTGGGGTGATCAAGCATGCCTTATTTATACTCCACAGAGCACGTATAGAGATAGCCCATGCGCGCGCGGGAACACCCGCGTCTTGTTTATAATCCGTGGAGTGCGTGGCACAATCAACCACGCCTTGTTTATACTCGGCAGAGTACACATAGGGATAACCCCATGCGTGCGCGGGAGCATCTGCGTCTTGTTTATACTCAGTAGAGTGTGCAGGGATGACATCCGCGTCTTGTTGCGTGCGGAGGTGGACCTCGACGCTACGTCTTATTTATACTCTGTGGAGTGCGTGCGGAGGCGGACCTCAACGCTACGTCTTGTTTAGAGTCCGTGGACTGCGCGCGGAGGCGAGCCTCCGCGCGTTGCGGGCGGTGAAGTTGCGTGCGGAGGCGGACCTCGACGCTACGTCTTATTTATACTCCGTGGAGTGCGTGCGGAGGCGGACCTCGGCACTACGTCTTGTTTAGAGTCCGTGGACTGCGCGCGGAGGCGAGCCTCCGCGCGTTGCGGGCGGTGAAGTTGCGTGCAGAGGCGGACCTCGACGCTATGTCTTGTTTAGACTCCGTGGACTGCGCGCGGAGGCGTCCCCCCATGCGTCTTTGTTTATACTCATGCCCGTGTTTTTCACGAAGTGTGCGCGTGCGAACGCGTGTCTTTGTTTATACTCATGCCCGCGTTTCTCACAGAGAGTGCGCGCGCGAACGCGTGTCTTTGTTTATACTCATGCCCGCGTTTCTCACAGAGAGTGCGCGCGCGAACGCGTGTCTTTGTTTATACTCATGCCCGCGTTTCTCACGGAGAGTGCGCGCGCGAACGCGTGTCTTTGTTTATACTTATGCCCGCGTTTTTCACGGAGAGTGTGCACGCGAACGCGTTGTGGGAAACAAGAAAATTTTGTGCAAACAGTGAACTTTATTAAATTCCCGTTTGCGCGGGTGAGCGGTTACAACAGGGGAGATATCGACCACTGACCGCTTAAGGACGGGGGCGACCGCTGACGAGCCTCTGCTGCTAGGACAACTTGTGCACGGGGAGTGCGGGACGCTCCCCGGGGTCGCCCAGGGTCTCCACATCTGCCCACCCGACCTAGGTGCCTTGGCGAGCCTCATGGCATGGACTCCTGGCGCTAAGCTCTATGCGCTGAGCCATGTCCTGGTCGCCATGGACGAGGATGATGGCCCGCGGTCCGGGAAGCTTCATACATAGGAAGCCATGGTGCAGAACTGTGAATTTTTTGTACGGATAATCCATTTTTTATTCGAAAATACATAAATATACCCGCGGGAAAATTTTTTACAAAAATAGGCTCCAGTCGCCCATCCATTAGGCGACTTTCGCCTTTCGCCCAACCGGGAGGCGACATTTAGGAAATGTGTGAACCGTTGAGCGAATCAATGGTATCGCCTGAGCGTTGGGCGACTTATTCCAGTCGCTATACGGTTGGGCGACTGGAATTGCAGTCGCCCAACGGTAGGGCAACTCTGGGGGTAATTTATTACACCACAGTCGGCCGCCCACTACCACATACCACTTTTTGCCTTCATTCTGCGCACAAAGAAGAAACGAGAGGAGAGGAGGAAGGGGCACTCATTGTGCGAGGGAAGAAGAGGAGAGGAGGAAGGGGAAGAAAAGGAGGGGGAGAAGAGAGGAAGGAGGGGGAAGAAAAGGAGGGGAGAAGAGAAGGAGAGGAGGACAGGGTTGGAGAAGGAGGTGAGGGAGGAAGGAGGAGTAGAAGCTATTCCATCCATTTGGATCCAGGTATTTTTTTGATTATGTTGTATTTGTTCTATTATTTAGATGAAATGGTAGTGTTAGTCAAAATTGTACATGTAGAAAATGTAGTACAATTTTAGTATGGAAATATTAGTGTCAAAAAGTTGTAGTATACATTTTGTAGTATGGAACATTTTGTAGTATAGAAATTTTAGCACCCTTTTTAGTATAGAAAGTTTAGTTTAGTGTTATACGATGTTATTTGACATGTCGTAAATTTCAATAATACATGCAGGCCTACATCATCAATGGCCACTACATTGAGAGTGTATTATGGTGCTGGAATTATTCGTGCAGGTCCGAATGGTGTGGATTTGAGCAATTTTCCGCAAGTCACTCTCGTACTTCCGGATGATGAGAATGCTCGAATGACAGATGTGCAGCACTGGCTGGCCCAGAGTTTTTCATTGAACCCCGAGGTGTGCAGCGTCGTTGTGCAAGGGCTTTGGAGCCGGTCTCCCACGGACACCAGATGGGAGTTGAAGATATTGGTGCGCTCTGCTTCGTGGAAGGGCTTTGTGCAAGGGTGCCGGCGCCGTGGATACGAGTGTGTCCTGCTTGTGCAACCGTGCTCACTACAAGCAGCTGCGGAAGCTCGTGTGTCCGCCTATGCTTCGGGAGGTGCTAGCAGCTCGGGTGGGCCGCACGTTGGCGGAGCTGATGAAGTTGCTCGTGATGAAGGCAATGCGGTACATGGAGGAGAGTTACAGCGTCAAGCTATAGAGAGGGAACTGGGCAAGTCGATGCGGTACATGGAGGAGAGTTACAGCCGTCAAGCTATAGAGATGAAACTGGGCAAGCTGATGAAGGAGAGCATAATGAGTATATCGTGCAGCAGATGGAATCCGATGACCAGATGGCATGGGATGAAGAGCAAGCTGTAGAGGACGAGGAGGAGGACAGTTTCGATGATGAAGAAGTTCCTATCCCCTAGGAATGGAACCGGTTTAATGCGGAGGGTGTTTCCGCACATGATGAGCATGAATCACCATGGGAGTATCATGCGACAGAGGTTCGGTTGCATGCTATGTTTGCTGACAAGGAAGCGCTGCAGATGCCATCAAGCTTTGGGCCCTTTCAATGTAGCGAACATTTCGCGTCGTCAAATCAAGCAAGGAGCAGTACACTGTGAAGTGCGAGCAGGCTGCTTGTCCTTGGAGGGTGCACGCACGTAGACCCAAGTATGAGACTCACTGGATTATGTCCAAGGTGGAGTCGCACTCCTACATTCTAAACACTATCTTGGCGAGGCATCATAATCTGACGTCCGGATTTATAGCCAATTTGATGTATGGGGAGATAGTGGAGAAGAAAGATATTGTGGCCATGCATATTGTGGTAGCTATCGAGAATAAATTCAAGTATAAGATTAGCTACGCGAAGGCGTGGCGTGCAAAGCAAAAGGCGTTGGAAAAACGTTTTGGCACTTTCGAGGCGGCGTACGACAACCTTCCTCGTATGCTTAAGGTGTTGCAGCAAAGGAACCTGGGCACGTACATCGCCATGCACGACAAGCTGTCCATAAGTCCACCGGGATTTGCAGTGTTGCAGAGAGCATTGTTTGCTTTTGGTGCTAGCATTGAAGCATTCAGGCACATGCTGCCGATGATCTCGATAGATGGGACCTTCTTTGAGCAAATACAAAGGGCAACTCGGCGGCCATAGGCGTTGGCGGTAACAATCAAATATTGCCGCTGGCCATTGCATTTGTGGAGAGTGAGAATTATGAGAGCTGGCTGTGGTTTCTAGACATGTGAGGGCCTGAGTTGTAGGCACCCGTCCTAGTGTGTGTGTAATCCATGATCGCCATGCCGGTATTATAAAGGCGATACGAAAACTTCAAGAAGACCCTGAGGAGAGCTTTCCTTGGCCAGACATGAGGAACCAGTGGTGCAATCATCACTTAGGGGCAAACTTTTTCAAGCAATTTCCAAAACAATCTTTGATGAAGCTATTCAAGAGGCTGGCTAGGCAGAACCAGCAGAGAAAATTTGATGCTTTATGGGGGTTGTTGGATGAGCACACCAGGAAGAACGTCGAAGAGAGGAGCAAGGGGCCGGTCACTCCTAGGGCGGCACAACTGCAATGCTTGCCAGCAATCGATGAGCCTAACCCAAGTGGTCTACGAAGGAGGAGCTCACGAAACATCAAGTGCTTCTCGCAGTGGATCGAGGGGGAACCATTAGAGAAGTAGTCGCTGTTGCACGACACGGATGGCCCAAGGTACGGAATAATGACAACTAACCTTGCCGAGGTCTACAATTGGGTTCTCAGGGGTCTCCGTTCTCTGCCCCTTGTCGCCATCGTGGAAGGTGTTCTTCACAGCACAATCCGCTACTTCAGGGAGAGGCACGCGAGTGCCGCACTTCATGCGGCCCATCCCGGAGCCCTGTATTCATCAAAAATTACTGCGTACATGGAGACGAAGGCACAGAAGAGTCAATTGCACACAGTGCATGTCATGGGCAACAGGGAACATCGTTTCGAGGTGATACTCCGTGACAAAGCCGGATTTGGGACATCTCGTTCACTTATTACTCACGAGGTATGCCTTGGAGATCATGCAAACGAACCTAGCTGCACATGCAACAAGCTTAAGTTGTTACACAAGCCATGCTCTCATGTCCTCGCTGCATGCGGGACCGTGCGCATGGATCCTTCCAACTTCATGTCCTAGTACTTTTTCAATGAAAGAATACTGCAAGCTTGGTGTGGGGAGCTCGGGGGGTTCAGGGTGGTGGGAAACTTCGCCACTTTGGACATTTCAGCGAGGACCTGGGTTCCGGATATTAACATGATGAAGGGTGGGAAGGGTCGGCGACAGAGCCGACGTATTAGAAATGACATGGACGAATCACAAGCTGGAACATCTGTGCACATTGTGGGCGATGCGGTCGGGAGGGGCACACAGCTAGACGTTGCAATGCATGTCCTGATCAGTAGTTGCTATGCATGCTAAATTTCATGTACCATTTGTAAAACTTGTTCGTATGGATGTATGGACTATTTGAACTTTGTTCGTATGGATGTATGGACTATTTGTAACAGCCCGAAAATTTGAAATTAGAAATGAGAAGCTTTTGAATTACTTTTGCAATACATTCCATTTGAATTTGGATTTTTCGATGTTTTCCTGAATTTGGTAGAGGTTCCAAAAATCGAAGAATTAATAAAAGAGAAAGACAGGTATTGATAATACCCTAAAAAGGAATATGCAAGTAAGGGAAAGGAAGACAAAAATTTGTCAACACGAATATGAAAAGATGATCCAGAAAAGTAAAGAAAGAAATTTGATTTAGGGCATAAAATATTATTTTTGAAAACAATGGCATGAAAAACAATGGGAGCAAGTAAAGTAAATACCAACATTAGTTGGAAATATTTTTATTAAGTCCAGAATATTATCAGGGACCTCTGAGAGTTTTTCCTGGAATTTTTGGAAGCATTTTCATATTTTTTCGGGCTTATTGGGATTTTCTGGTAATTTCTAAAAGCAAAACTTAAAATCCGGAAAAATCAGAAAAATCAACCGCCCTCCGGCCGACACCTGGACGGGCGGGATCGAACCACGTCGCCCGGGCGGATCCCGCCTTCCTTACCCCCGTTCGCCGCGTGGACGGCCGCGATTTCCCCTTTCCCGCGCCTCGCCGATCTCCTCCGTTCCCCTCACTTAACCGCGTCGGCGCCGATCAACCCTCCCGCCACGCGGCTTCATCCGCGCCATCGCGCTTCCTCTCCCCTCTCGGCGACCGATGGGCCCGCCCGTCGGCTTCTTCCTCCGCTCCTTTTCTCCCCGCAGACGCGCCGCACCACGACGAGCTTTTGCTCCCCGTGGCGCGCATGCACGGCCTCGCCCCTGCCCGCGCCGTCCCGTCGCCTAGGTGGAAAGCCTGCGACCCTCGTCGCCCTTGACTTGGCGCCATCGCGCGCAGCTTTCCCCCGCTCCGTCACTTCGCCCCGCTCGGTCCGCTGCCGCTTCACGATGGCAAAAGGGGGAGAGGAGGCAGCAGCGCTGAGACAACCACCACAGGCGTGGCTGCGCGTCGTAGCTTCACCGATGAGCGAGGCGTGTCGCGCTGCATCCCTACCTGCCTCCGCCACCAGCTCCGACGCGACCGCACGGGCGCCGCCCGTTGCCAGCTTCCCTCCGCGCGTGTATAAAAGGCCGTGGACCCCCGTTGAGTTCCACACATCGCCATCTTCGTTACACGGTGTCGAGCCCACATCCACTCAAGCGCGGCGAGCCCCATCGTCCCCAACTCCGCCGCGCACAATCTCTCGATCCGAGCCATTAAAACCCGATTCCTCTCACTCACACCACCCACGGAGCACCGCGGTCGTCCCCGCCTCGCCGAGCTTCCCGACGCCCGTACATCGCCGTCACCGAGAGCCACTCGAAGTCGCCGCGCGCGCCGCCGACCCATCTCGGACCTCCTCGGCCCGGCGATCGCACCATTGTCTTCAACTGCAGCACGAACGCATTTCACCTCTTCACCGGACCTCCCGACAGGCCCTCGCCGCCGGCCACCGTCGCCCCGACTCCTCTGCCCACCCCATCGTCGGCATCCTTCAAAGGATTTCTCATCCATATAAGGTAGGCAAAGCCTCCCGCTCACTTGGCTATCGGCGCTCTCTTCTCCTCCCAGCTCCGGCGCGCGGCTCGAGCCTCGGCTCGCAGCGCGGTTGAGTTTTCTCCATTTTCTTCGGTCGGCAGTGGGCCCCACTGCCACCCATCGCATTCTGAATCACCACGACCACTGGACCCCACCGGTCGGTGAGACATCTAAGCAGGGCCGTCCGACATGTGGACCCCATGAGCGATGGCAGGACCCACATGTCAAGCAACACAGAGAACCGAAAAGTAAATAAAAATGGAAATTAAAATGAATCGAGGCCGACGATGGGCCCCACATGTCGAATTTAGTAATTTTGGATTGACTAAAAGCAGAGAACTTTGGTAGCTATAACTTCTTCATTTTAGCTCCAAATTGAATGAAACAAATTTCTAAATTTGTCTAAATTCCATATCTATCTAATGGAACCAGAACCATAATTTTTGGAGTTTATTTGATTTTTTGGGGATATTTTGAGTGATTGGTTGCTTTTCTTTTATTTGGGTATTCGCACGATTATATAGCATACGAGCCTCAGGAGGAGGAAGCCGAGGCAGCAACCTTAGAAGCTCAAGATCATCAAGAACCCAATCCCTGTGACCAAGGCGAGTCAATACTTTGATCATGTTGAACCTACATTTTATGCAAACTACTTTCGTTTAAATTATCAATTTGCATGATGTTACTTTATGTGCAAAATATGTTGATTTCAAAACTGTAGCTAAATGCCCATTGCTCAACTTGATTAAGTATTACACCTCTCTTTGGAATATTGCATATGTGAGCCTTGTCGCCTAGTGGAAAATCTTATAATGGTTAGCATTCAAAAATAAGTCATTAATTATATGCCATGCTTAGCATTGTTTAGGAACCCGGGGCAAGAAATTGCCCCAAGTATCACTTTTAATCATGAGAATTTGATTCGGCAGTCATGGTGGGAATGGTGGTATATTTAACATGGTTATTCTATGCTCCCAAAACTCTCAATTTGCTTTAATATCTGAGCAGATGGTTTGGGGGCTGGTATGTGGTGCGAAGGAATGCACAAATTGTGGAGTGTGGTAGAACCGCTCAGATAATACTAAGGACTGAATCTCGTCATGTCAACCCGTGTAAAACAGTACAACCACAAGCTGGCAATGTGTAGGCAGGGTTAACTAATTTGTGTAGCGTCAAGGTGGTTACGTGAAGGTATGACCACGAGCAAAGGAATGGATGCGTAATATTCCTCGCCTTTGCCCGTGATGGCTCACGAGGGACCCTTCCCGGCGTATGTGTAATATTACTACGGAAGGTTGACCTTAGCGGGCGTAACCACAATGGACTATGCATTGTAAAGGCCCTGTGATAGTCTATTCAACCACATGGCTAAGGAATCATGTGGGGTAACGAGTAGATCTATCTCTTGTGGGTAAAGTGTGCAAACTCTGCAGAGTCAAAACTATTCGAATAGCCGTGCCCACGGTCATGGGCAGACATGGGAACTTAACTGGATATAGTTCTATTTTAAAAACATTGAAGCTCGAATGGAAACTTGAAGGGCGAAGGACCGCCTGGTTTGGAATTGTCACCGGTGTTATCGATGGTATGTTAAGCGGCTATAACGCTGAAAGATGCTATATGGCGCGAGATGCCATGTAATGGTGGATGGAATCTGTGTCAATTATAAGATCAACTTACTTTATAAACAAAAGTTTTGAGTTTAAAATTGCTAGGTCTCGTGGATTTTCCTATAATTGTATTCAAAAGCACTCTCATAAAATAAAATGAGCCCAAGCCATCCTTTGATTAGCCGTACATGTATAATTATTGCATTCTGTGTGTTGGCTTGCTGAGCACGGGGTCGGAGTGCTCATTCTCGCTCTTGCGATACAATTCAGAAACAGGAGTGCAAGAACATTACGCCTATGAGGAGGCCCCCGCCAACGTCGACGGAAGCAAAGGCGATAATTAAGGCGTAGGCCTCGGTGGTTAGGCATAGACAAGTAGACTCTAGGCGTTGTGTACATTTATGTTACCGGGACCCTGGTGGCATATATTGTACACATTACCCTACTGGCCGCTTGCCTGTGGACTTGGGTTTGCTTTTGCTGTATTTCCGCTGTGCGTATTTGTAGTCATGACATTTGGCCTAGTCGGCCCCTTTTGTAAACTATCACCCGACGTGGTGTATTTTAGTTTATGTAATATAATGGATGATTATGCGATGTATGAAATGATTCAGCAATGTACCTGTGCGCACTAACTACTGATCCAGGGATTAGTGCAGTGAAACTGATAAGATTCGGATTGAAAAATCCGGGTCTGATAGAGCTTGTATCGAGCATACGACCGTAGGGTAAAATCCTTAGGATGGGTTAGGACCACAATATTTTTGAAACTTCTAAAAATGATCTTGAAACGTATAAGCATACTATCTCTTTTCGTACCCTTCTTAGATCTGTTCTATTCTACCGTTCTTTTAAATATTTTGAAAGATACTAACACTAGTAACCTGATTTCCAGATGGCAGGCGCAGGAGATGAGGGACACTGGGACTACATAGCCCACGGTGTTAATGAGGGGGAGTTTGCTACCATTTTGCGCAAGCTCCTACACTACACAGGTTCAAGGATCAGCCCATCTACTGGGATTGAAGGTTACCACGGAGGAGAAGAATCGGGTTATGGAGGTATTCATATACCCCAGGGGTGAGCTCGATCCTTCTCACGTGTTCACGTCCGAGCACCGGAGGAATACTCGGGCCGCTGCGATCCAAGACGCTGCTCGTCTAGCCGCCGCGCGGCTATGCGACATATCCGTGCCCCTGCGCCATGCCCCATCTCGCTACCACCCACCCGCCGAGGCGGAGCGCGGTACAATGAAGTCACCATGCCGGAGAATGAGGACGACCTGATGCTCACGCATCAGGTTGAGCTCACCAGGGCCATGGGGGTGACCCACACCGTTGCATTGGAGGAGATCTCCTCCCTCCGCGACTCCTCACGAGGCACGTCTCCATGGCGTCTCTCCAGCAGCAGCTCACCCAATGCGAGCAAGCTTTGGCGGAGGCCAAGCGAGGCGGTATCGCCGTGGCCCGCCTCCACCGGCCGCGCCCTGCGGCGGCTCGGTACCTCCCGCCGCGGTCGAGCCCCCTTTGGCCGACGCGCGCAAGAGCGCGCGACCTCCAGGGCCACAGGCTGCGTTCCGTCGGACGGGGCCTCCCCAAGCCGTAGCCCCCAAGCACTCCATCGGACTCGACCCATCGGAGGGTAGTGGTAGCCGGTCCGCTCCCTTCGCCACACTATAGTCCCTCCAACTATGGTGCACGGTACGGAGGAGTAGATGGGATTGTGATGTACTTGCAGTATGTGATGCAAGTACTAAATCCATGTATCTTAGTTGTTGTATCCGTCCTTTCTATTTCGTAGTCGCGGACCTATGAACTTTAATTATTATGATGTAATTGTAAGTCCAGCATAAAAGCTGGCTATGTAATTGTTGGTATGTTTAAATGAATGGCTGGATATCGGCCTTATGTTGGAAATTGCCTCGTCATGGTTTTACTGCTTTCTCTTGTGTGGGTTGGCACCCCTTGTTTTTCCTACATATAGAAATAGCACTGAGTATAAATCTACCACTGCAGATGGCCAGCCGAAGAACTACCAGGGCTTAGACTAATACAAACCCAGCCGAGGTAGACTCAAATCGCGGGGTTCTGCCTGAAGATCAAGGCAGAACTCAAGACCAGGGAAATAACAACCTTCCAAACCCTCCGGAACACCCTACAATGGCCCAAGTTATGGCACAACAAACTCAGATTTTGCAAGCCATATACGCGGGACAGCAAGGAAGCTCAGGAGGGCATAGAGCTGACTTAGGAGATTTCCAGAGGACAAGGCCAATAACATTTACAGCGGCAGAAGAACCCCTGGAAGCCGAAGATTGGCTTCGGGATATCGAGAGAAAACTGCGCCTAATAAAATGCGCAGAAGAAGACCAAGTCATGTTCGCTGCACACCAGCTGCAGGGTGCTGCAGCGGCTTGGTGGGAGAATTACCTGGCCGCCAGGGGCCAGGAGGATGCCACCACAGAAACTAGCACACAAGCTATTCCTTGGGAAGAATTTAAGACCGCATTTAAGGCTAATTTTTTTCCAACCGGAGTAATGCGGATGAAGAAAAACGAATTCCGCACCCTCAAGCAAGGGAATAAATCAGTTAATGAGTACCTCACTAAGTTCACCCAATTGGCTCGGTATGCCCCAAAAGATGTAGCTGATGAGGAAGAAAAAATCGATAGATTCTTTGAGGGCATGAGCGAAGAATTGCGGATGCAGTTGATCACACAAGAGTTCACCAGCTTTCACCAGCTGGTGAACAAGGCACTGATTCTGGAAAATGAGAGGAAGAACTTGGAGGCCAGCCGTAAGCGGAAGATGTCAGCTCCACGACCGCAGGGGAGATTTATCCAGAAGCTCTTTAGCAATGCCTCAACCCCAAGGACTACTCAATCCAGTGCGTCAGCATCAGCCCCTCGCACCGGAGGGCAGTACATTGGTATCAACCCAGCGGCCCATATTAAATGTTTTAGCTGTGGAGAAAAAGGGCATTATGCCAATAATTGCCCACAAAAGCAAAATGCCCCAGTGCGTAGTCAAGCTTCAGCACCCAACAAGGGATATCATAGTTCACAAGGCAGCAAAATGGTATCAGCCCCAAACCGCGGTCGAGTCAACCATATCACAGCTGAAGAAGCTCAGGAAGCCGCTGGAGTCCTTATGGGTACGTTCTCTGTTAAAACCATACCAGCACAAGTATTGTTTGATTCAGGAGCTTCCCATTCATTTATATCAAAAGGGTATGCCGGCAAGTTGGGGTTACCAGTATATACTCTAAAAAAACCAGTGGTGCTTAGTTCACCAGCTGGTCCAATTACTACCACCTTAGTGTGCCCTGGGGTAGCAATTACTATGGAAGGATGGGACTTCTTAGCAGATCTAATAGTTTTACCCTCCCAAACTCTGGACATTATACTAGGGATGGATTGGCTCGCGAAGTATCAAGGGGTCATAAGCTGTGCCACTAGAAAAGTCAAGTTGACCAAGTGGCCTGGGTTAACCATAGAAGTGAAGGTGGATCGCCCGTACCGCTGGGGTCGGGCAATCTATTATTGTGAAGATGTGCCATTAGAAGGAATGATTGTGGTACAAGACTACCTGAAGTATTTCAGAGGAATTACGGGCATGCCACCGCAGCAGATTTGGAATTTGTCATCAACCTAAAGCCGGTCTTGCACCGTCTCAAGAGACCATACCGGATGACGGTGGATGAGTTAGAAGAATTAAAGAAGCAACTATATGAGTTGCGGGATAAAGGGTTCATTAGGCCGAGTTCCTCGCCTTGGGGATCTCGGTATTATTTGTGAAGAAGAAAGATGGCACCACTCGGATGTGTGTGGATTACAGGCCCTAAATGAAGTAACCATCAAGAACAAATACCCACTCCCGAGATTGATGATTTATTCGATCAACTTGGTGGAGCCACGGTATTTTCAAAATAGACCTAAGATCGGGCTATCATCAATGAAGATTAGAGCTGAAGATATACCTAAGGCGGCTTTCACCACTAGATATGGGCTGTATGAGTTTACTGATCATGTCTTTTGGGTTAACCAATGCCCCGGCCTACTTCATGAACCTGATGAACAAGATATTCATGGAGTATTTGGACAAGTTTGTCGTGGTCTTTATTGACGACATCCTTATATACTCCAAGAATGCTGAAGAGCATGCGGAACATCTGCGCCTGGTGTTGGAAAGGCTAAAGGAGCATCAATTATATGCGAAATTTAGCAAGTGTGAATTCTGGCTGCATGACATTAGTTTCTTGGGACACATAGTGTCAGCAGGAGGAGTATCTGTTGATCCCGCCAAAATAGCAGCAGTCATAGAGTGGCAGCAGCCGGCTTCTGTCACTGAAGTGAGAAGCTTCCTCGGATTGGCTGGATACTACCGGAGATTCATAGAAGGATTTTCTCGGATTGCCAGGCCAATGACTCAAGAAGGAGAAGAAGTTTGAATGGACCAAGGCATGTGAAGAAAGCTTCCAAGAGCTGAAAGAGAGATTGACTACCACACCTGTGTTAACCCTGCCTGATGTGCGCAAAGATTTTGAGGTATACTGTGATGCCTCACATCAGGGGCTTGGATGTGTACTAATGCAGGAAGGCAAGGTAGTGGCATATGCATCTCGGCAGCTCCGCCCTCACGAGGCCAACTACCCTACTCATGACACTGGAATTGGCCTCGATGGTGCATGCATTGAAGATTTGGAGGCATTATCGATAGGTAATCATCGTGACATATACACGGACCACGAGCCTTAAATATTTCTTCACCGGTCACACCTCAACTTGAGGCGAGAGGAGATGGTTGGAGTTGATTAAGGACTATGACTGAGCGTCCATTACCACCCGGGGAAGGCTAATGTTGTAGCGGATGCTTTAAGCGCAAGGCCTCTTGCAATAATCTCATGGTCGAAACATCAACCCGAGCTATATAAAGAAGCGCAAGTCTTGAACTTGGAGATAGTAGAAAGGCACTCTAGCTACCATGGAAATTCAACCAAGTTTAGAGGAGCAGATTATGGTTGCTCGGCAAAAGATCCAGCTATAATAAAATGGAAAGGATTGATAGGAGCAGGAAGGCTCCTAACATGAAGGTTGATCACGAGGTACCCTATGGTGCGGGAAGCGTATAGTTGTACCTCATCACAAGAATCTCAAGGATCGATATTGAGGAGGCTCATAGCTCTCCATACTCCTGCACCCGGAAGCACCAAGATGTATCAGGTATGAAGCAATTCTGCTGGTGGCCCGTATGAAGAGAGACATAGCTGAACATGTAGCTTTGTTGTGATGTGTGTCGAGAGTGAAAGAGAACATCAAAGGCCAGCGGGACTACTACAACCATTAAAAATACCCGGTGGAAGTGGGAAGAAGTCGGGATGGACTTTATCACGGGACTTCCACGAACCAAATCTGGATATGACTCGTATGGGTCGTGATTGTGGTGACTAAGGTTGCACATTTCATCCCGTCAAAACCACATACAAGGGAGATAAGTTAGCCGAGCTATATATGTCACGCATAGTATGTTTACGGTGTACCAAAGCGGATAGTCTCGGATCGAGGTTCCCATTTACCTCGCATTTTTGGGCTAGCTTTGCATGAAGCTCTCGGTACTTACTTGGATTTTAGCACCGCATACCACCCCGACAGATGGTCAAGCGGAGAGAGTGAATCGGATATTGGAAGATATGCTTGGGCTTGTGCTCTAGATTTTCTAAGGATTGGGATCGATGCCTACCCTATGCTGAGTTTGCTTATAACAATGGCTATCGTGCCGTCTTTAGATGTCACCCTTGAAGCTCTGTATGGTCGACAATGTCGAACCCTCTACATTAGTCGAAGTAGGGAGAACTACATTTCGGGCCGATACTTTAAGGCGGTGAAGAAAAGGTTCGCCTAATTAGAGATCGATTGCAAGCGGCCAGTCCAGCGAGAAAAGTTATGCGAGACAAGAGAAGAAGGCCACTAAGTTTTTAAGTGGGAGATCATGTTTATCTGAGGGTATCACCCTTGCGAGGAGTTAGACGATTCAAGGTCAAAGGCAAGCTTACCCCACGATATGTTGGACCATTCCCAATTGTGTCTAAAAAGGGGGAAGTTGCCTACCAGCTTGCGTTACCTCCGAATCTATCCGACATACACGACGTCTTCCATGTGTCCCAACTGAAGAAGTGTCCACGAGTACCTGAGGATCAAGCTCCGTTGGAGGCAATCGAGATTGAGGAAGACCTAACCTACAAGGAGCGGCCGATCAAGATCCTGGATACCGTGGAAAAGAAGACGCGAACTCAAATCATTCGCATGTGCCGGGTACAATGGAGCCATCACTCCAAGAAAGAAGCTACAGGAGCGTGAAGACCAGCTACTGAAGAGATTACCCGACTGTTCCTAGTTAAGTTGAATCTCGGCCTGAGATTCTTTTAAGGGGGGTAGGTTTGTAACAGCCCAAAAATTTGAAATTAGAAATGAGAAGCTTTTGAATTACTTTTGCAATATATTCCATTTGAATTTGGATTTTTCGATGTTTTCCTGAATTTGGTAGAGGTTCCAAAAATCGAAGAATTAATAAAAGAGAAAGACAGGTATTGATAATACCCTAAAAAGGAATATGCAAGTAAGGGAAAGGAAGACAAAAATTTGTCAACACGAATATGAAAAGATGATCCAGAAAAGTAAAGAAAGAAATTTGATTTAGGGCATAAAATATTATTTTTGAAAACAATGGCATGAAAAACAATGGGAGCAAGTAAAGTAAATACCAACATTAGTTGGAAATATTTTTATTAAGTCCAGAATATTATCAGGGACCTCTGAGAGTTTTTCCTGGAATTTTTGGAAGCATTTTCATATTTTTTCGGGCTTATTGGGATTTTCTGGTAATTTCTAAAAGCAAAACTTAAAATCCGGAAAAATCAGAAAAATCAACCGCCCTCCGGCCGACACCTGGACGGGCGGGATCGAACCACGTCGCCCGGGCGGATCCCGCCTTCCCCTTACCCCTGCTCGCCGCGTGGACGGCCGCGATTTCCCCTTTCCCCGTGCCTCGGCCGATCTCCTCCGTTCCCCTCACTTAACCGCGTCGGCCGCCCGATCAACCCTCCCCGCCACGCGGCTTCATCCGCGCCATCGCGCTTCCCTCTCCCCTCTCCCGCTGACCGATGGGCCCGCCCTATCAGCTTCTTCCTCCCCGCTCCTTTTCTCCCCCGCGCGGACGCGCTGGCACCTGGCGAGCTTTGCTCCCGTGGCGCGCATGCACGGCTCGCCCCGCCGCGCCGTCCGTCGCCTAGGTGGAAAGCCTGCGACCCCCGTCGCCCTTGATTGGCGCCACCGCGCGCAGCTTTCCCCCACTCCGTCACTTCGCCCCGCTCGGTCCGCTGCCGCTTCACGCTGGCAAAAGGGGGAGAGGAGGCAGCAGCGCTGAGACAACCACCCTGGGCGTAGCTGCGCGTCGTAGCTTCACCGATAGACAGGCATTAATCGCCGCCTGCATCCCTACCTGCCTCCGCCACCAGCTCCGACGCGACCGCACGGGCGCCGCCCGTTGCCAGCTTCCCTCCGCGCGTGTATAAAAGGCCGTGGACCCCCGTTGAGTTCCACACATCGCCATCTTCGTTCTACAGCAGGTAATCGAGCCCACATCCACTCAAACGCCGGCGAGCCCCCATCGTCCCCAACTCCGGCCGCCCGCACAATCTCTCGATCCGAGCCATTAAAACCCGATTCCTCTCACTCACACCACCTACGGAGCACCGCGAAGTCGTCCCCGGCCTCGCCCGAGCTTCCCGACGCCCGTACATCGCCGTCACCGAGAGCCACTCCGAGTCGCCGCCGCCGCTCACCGCCGACCCATCTCCGGACCTCCTCGGCCCCGGGCGACTGCACCATTGTCTTCACTGCAGCACGAGGAACGCATTTCACCTCTTCACCGGACCTCCCCGACAGCCCCTCGCCGCCGGCCACCGTCGCCCCGACTCCTCTGCCCAACCCCATCGTCGGCATCCTTCAAAAGGATTTCTCATCCATATAAGGTAGGCAAAGCCTCCCCGCTCACTTGGCTATCAGCGCTCTCTTCTCCTCGGCAGCCTCCGCGGCGCTGCTCGAGCCTCGGCTCCATGGCGGGTTGAGTTTTCTCCATTTTCTTTCGGTCGGCGGTGGGCCCCACCTGCCGCCCATCGCATTCGAGTCACCACCGACCGCTGGACCCCACCGGTCGGTGAGACATCTAAGCAGGCCGTCTTGACATGTGGACCCCATGAGCGATGAATGGACCCACATGTCGATGTACAGAGAACCGAAAAGTAAATAAAAATGGAAATTAAAATGAATCAGAGGCCGACAGTGGGCCCCACATGTCAGAATTTAGTAATTTTTGGATTGACTAAAAACAGAGAACTTTGACTGGCTATAACTTCTTCATTTTAGCTCCAAATTGAATGAAACAAATTTCTAAATTTGTCTAAATTCCATATCTATCTAATGGAACCAGAACCATAATTGTTGGAGTTTATTTGATTTTCTGGGGATATTTTGAGTGATTGGTTGCTTTTCTTTTATTTGGGTATTCGCACGATTATATAGCATACGAGGCTCAGGAGGAGGAAGCCGAGGCAGCAACCTGAGAAGCTCAAGATCATCAAGAACCCAATCCCTGTGACCAAGGCGAGTCAATACTTTGATCATGTTGAACCTACATTTTATGCAAACCACTTTCGTTTAAATTATCAATTTGCATGCTGTTACTTTATGTGCAAAATATGTTGATTTCAAAACTGTAGCTAAATGCCCATTGCTCAACTTGATTAAGTATTACACCTCTCTTTGGAATATTGCATATGTGAGCCTTGTCGCCTAGTGGAAAATCTTATAATGGTTAGCATTCAAAAATAAGTCATTAATTATATGCCATGCTTAGCATTGTTTAGGAACCCGGGGCAAGAAATTGCCCCAAGTATCACTTTTAATCATGAGAATTTGATTCGGGCAGTCATGGTGGGAATGACTGGTATATTTAACATGGTTATTCTATGCTCCCAAAACTCTCAATTTGCTTTAATATCTGAGCGGATGGTTTGGGGGCTGGTATGTGGTGCGAAGGAATGCACAAATTGTGGAGTGTGGTAGAACCGCTCAGATAATACTAAGGACTGAATCTCGTCATGTCAACCCGTGTAAAACAGTACAACCACAAGCTGGCAATGTGTAGGCAGGGTTAACTAATTTGTGTAGCGTCAAGGTGGTTACGTGAAGGTATGACCACGAGCAAAGGAATGGATGCGTAATATTCCTCGCCTTTGCCCGTGATGGCTCACGAGGGACCCTTCCCGGCGTATGTGTAATATTACTACGGAAGGTTGACCTTAGCGGGCGTAACCACAATGGACTATGCATTGTAAAGGCCCTGTGATAGTCTATTCAACCACATGGCTAAGGAATCATGTGGGGTAACGAGTAGATCTATCTCTTGTGGGTAAAGTGTGCAAACTCTGCAGAGTCAAAACTATTCGAATAGCCGTGCCCACGGTCATGGGCAGACATGGGAACTTAACTGGATATAGTTCTATTTTAAAAACATTGGAAACTGGGAATGGAAACTTGAAGGGCGAAGGACTGCCCTGGTTTGGAATTGTCCTGGGTGTTATCCCAGTGGTATGTTAAGCGGCTATAACGCTGAAAGATGCTATATGGCGCAGATGCCATGTAATGGTGGATGGAATCTGTGTCAATTATAAGATCAACTTACTTTATAAACAAAAGTTTTGAGTTTAAAATTGCTAGGTCTCAGGGATTTTCCTATAATTGTATTCAAAAGCACTCTCATAAAATAAAATGAGCCCAAGCCATCCTTTGATTAGCCGTACATGTATAATTATTGCATTCTGTGTGTTGGCTTGCTGAGCACGGGGTCGGAGTGCTCATTCTCGCTCTTGCGATACAATTCAGAAACAGGAGTGCAAGAACATTACGCCTATGAGGAGGCCCCCGCCAACGTCGACGGAAGCAAAGGCGATAATTAAGGCGTAGGCCTCGGTGGTTAGGCATAGACAAGTAGACTCTAGGCGTTGTGTACATTTATGTTACCGGGACCCTGGTGGCATATATTGTACACATTACCCTACTGGCCGCTTGCCTGTGGACTTGGGTTTGCTTTTGCTGTATTTCCGCTGTGCGTATTTGTAGTCATGACATTTGGCCTAGTCGGCCCCTTTTGTAAACTATCACCCGACGTGGTGTATTTCAGTTTATGTAATATAATGGATGATTATGCGATGTATGAAATGATTCAGCAATGTACCTGTGCGCACTAACTACTGATCCAGGGATTAGTGCAGTGAAACACAGTAAGATTCGGATTGAAAAATCCGGGTCTGATAGAGCTGGTATCAGAGCATACGACCGTAGGGTAAAATCCTTAGGATGGGTTAGGACCACAATATTTTTGAAACTTCTAAAAATGATCTTGAAACGTATAAGCATACTATCTCTTTTCGTACCCTTCTTAGATCTGTTCTATTCTACCGTTCTTTTAAATATTTTGAAAGATACTAACACTAGTAACCTGATTTCCAGATGGCAGGCGCAGGAGATGAGGGACACTGGGACTACATAGCCCACGGTGTTAATGAGGGGGAGTTTGCTACCATTTTGCGCAAGCTCCTACACTACCTGGAGTTCAAGGATCAGCCCATCTACAGGGGATTGAAGGTTACCACCGGAGGAGAAGAATCCTGGGTTATGGAGGTATTCATATACCCCAGGGGTGAGCTCGATCCTTCTCACGTGTTCACGTCCGAGCACCGGAGGAATACTCGGGCCGCTGCGATCCAAGACGCTGCTCGTCTAGCCGCTGCGAGTGCATGAAAGTTGCCCAATAGGAAAGCGACTTCTTGCAGTCACTTGAACATATAGCGACAGAATTTGTGTCGCCTCCCGGTTGGGCGAAAGGCGAAAGTCGCCCAATGGGTGGGCGACTGGAGCCTATTTTTGTAAAAAAATTTTCCGCGGGTATATTTATGTATTTTCGAATAAAAAATGGATTATCTGTACAAAAAATTCGCGGAACTGCCCCGAGAGAGTTTAGGAGCGGCCGCCCCAATATGGCGTTATAGGGGTATGCGATGTCGACAACGTCGAAGATAGCGTCCTCACTCCTCACGTTGTCGTTTTGGCCAAAGGCGACTTGGAGGCATATCTGGCCCAATTCCCGCAAAGGTTGCCCTCCAAAGCCTTGCAACGGGATGCCTGAAGGGCCCAACCGACTCCGAGGGATCCCCATCTGGTCGAAGGCCGCAGCTAATAGGATGTTCGGGGAGCTTCCTCCATCGACCAGGACACGCCTGACCTCGCATCCTGCAACGAGGACCCGGACGACCAGGGGTCTTGGTGGGGGAACTCCACGCCTTCCGCATCAGCGGGCGTGAATGTGATTTCGTGTTGTGCCCACTCCGGCGGTGCCTGCGCTGGGTATGCCACGACGTGGTGCAGCCTCCTCACGTAGGCCTTCTATTGTCGCGCCGAGGTGAACTCCAACGAGGAGCCTCCAGAAATGACATTTATGACCCTGCGCTGGGCTCCTTCCGGGGCTTGCAACTACAGGAGGCCTTCTCAAGGTTGCTGCACATGGGCCTGAATTCGCAGGAGGCCTTCCTGGGGTTGCATTCCTTGGTCTTGGGGGTGTTGGACGTGGGCCACGACAGGCGCACGTGCCTCCGAGTTTTTGTCCCTAGCGACGCTCTGCCGGAGCGCTGCGATAGTGGCGCAAGCACGCGTGTCGTGGTTGCCCCGGCCGTGGACTTCGCACAACTGCCCGTGGTGCTGGTAGTTGTACTCTTCGTGGGTTCTGTCGTCGCGACCCCGCCCACGCCCCCGTCCTCGGCCACGGCGCCCTCTGCCTCCGCGACCTGCGGAGGCGTTAACTTCGGAGCCACCCTCGATGTCAAAGACGTAACGAGCTTTCCTAGACTTGCGTTGGTCGCGCTTGGGCCTGTCACCTAACGAGTCTTTGTGCTGGGTGTCTTTGCATTTGGAGGCGTCCTTCGACTGCTCCTGCTTGCGTTTGCCTTTCGAGGAGCCCTGTTTCGGCGAGCCCTCATTCTTTGCCGAGCCTTCCGCTGATTGGTGTCGGAGTCATCGCCGTGTCGTCGCCGTGCGTCCTCTTCCGCTCTGGCGTACTCTTCCATCTTGTCGAAGAGCTTTGCGACCGTCTTAATTGGCTTGCGCGCGTTGTATTCGGCCATCGGTCCCGGGCGGAGGCCTTGTATCTCTGCATTGATGACGGTTGTTTCGTTGACGTCCTTGACCTGGCAATGTATTTTTGCGAAGCGTTTGAAGTAATCCCAGAGCCTCTCCTCAGGTTTTTGCTTGACTGCGAAGAGCTGGTCCGCATCGACCCGCTCGACGTAGTTTCCCTGGAAGTTGTTGTAAAGTCGATCACGGATCTGTTCCCACGCGTAGATGGACTGCGACTCGATGGTGAAGAACCAAGACAGCGCCACCCCTTGTAACGTGAGGGGGAGTCCTTTTGCCTTCGTGGTGTCGTCTCCGCCAGCGGCTTCAATAGCGGTCTCATACACGCGCACAAATTCTCGCGGGTCGGTGTCACCCTTGTACGCCTCGATGACGCTTGGGAACTTGAAGTCCTCGGGCCATGCCGCCTGCTGCAGGCCCGCAGAGAGCGGGGACTCCGGGTCTACGCGTCGTAGCGGGACGCGACTGGACGTAGGGGCATCGCGGCTATCCGCCCTCTCCGGAGTGGGCTCCGATGCAACCGCTGGTGGGGCGTGTTGGCTCCGAGCCTCTTGCATGTCTCGCACAGCCCTGCGAAGGTCTGTCAGCTTCCGCTGAAATGCGCTGAGGGCCGCCAGCAGGGCGGTCTCCACCGTGGACGTGGTTAGGGCCGTCGGTGAGCCCGGCGGCACGATCGGCATGGCGGTGACCACGGCCTGCACGCCCAAGCTGCCCGCCGCGTTGTCCTGGAGGACCCTGGAGCTGGTGACGAGGCCCGCGTCGCCGCCGGGACTGTTCACGACTCCCGCGCCGGGTGGGGGAGTAGACACACCTGCATTGCCCCCGCCAACTACCCGGGTGGCGCCGCTGGCGATTGCCGCGGTGCCTGCTGCGGGGTCACCTGCCACGTGTGGGGCAGTTTCGACGGCCGCGGCGATGGTGGCGGGGTTGGTCGTCGTGGCGGTGGCGACGAGGTTGGTCGTCGTGGCGGTGGTGGCGGGGTCAAGCGTCGTGTCGTGAACTTCGGTGTTCACAACCGTCGCACCCGCATCTCCACCCGTACCTGTGGCTGCCAGCGCCGAAGCCCTGGTACTACCGCGAGATTCCGTCGCCCCCTTCTTCTTCCTCGTCACCGATGATGAAGCTTTCTTTGGTGCCATCCTCCTTCGGATTTGGAGGCTTACTTTGTCCTCCCCATGGACGGCGCCAACTGTTGTGGTTACAGACCAAACAGAGAGACAGTATGGTAGTGGAGAGTTAGGTGAGTAATGGCTTGGGGTTTCTCCCCATGGCCTGTGCTATATATATGTCCATATGGGGAGTGCTTTTACAATAATGCCCTTACATCTGTACCTCCCCTTCAGGGGCACTTTCGTCATTACACATGTCCTATTTTGGGCCCTATAACCTCCTAACAGGCCTGCTGGGCTTAGGTGGGGGTCACCCCTACAACACAACTGAATCCAAATAATTACAAATAACTCAAAAGATCCAAATAAATCCAATTGAACTTGATTAGCTTTTATTGTGATTATTCGAGTGATTTGAGGTTGGTTGGGCACGGAGTATTTGACAGAGTCAAAGAGGTTGGAGCGGAATGATAAATGGCTAGGGAAGATCTAAGGAAGGATTATAATGAAGGAATATTCTCGAGGATATTCTGCTTAGGACTCGAGGATGGCTAGACATAGTCGATTTTAGAATACCGTGGATCGACCTTTTATTTAGTAAATTCTTTTACTACTTTTACATCTACTTAGGTAGTCCCATGGGGCAGGTTAGTCTTATGGACTGGTGTACGAGTTGTCTGGAGATGCGGTGTATCGTGTGTCAAGGTTATCTTTTAAGGATTAGGTCATGAGTTGCGCTCATAGTATATATTAATTTAACTTATCATATTAATATCAGAGCTTGGGTTTGTAGTATTTCACACTGTGATATTTTAGGTGAGCTTTACTGTCAATTATTCAATTTACTAATTAAGTGATTAACACCCCAATTTATTAGCACATGGGACTACTTATTTGGTCATTATTATTTAAATGGCTGCCACCAGCCGATCTCTACTTCTCATTGACCCGACACCACTTAGCTATTTTAGGGTGACCTACGGACCACTCTAGGTTCAAAATGCAACTCGGATATAAATATTATTCCTATCTATGCCTAGTATCACTGACACCCTATTACATGTTAGCAAGACTATTTTAATTATGGATGACCCATGGCCGTTATATATACACTTGTATTTTGTGCCTATATATTAATATGCCTTTTTGATTTGGAATTGCTGTAGAAATTACTGATATTGATATCTTATCCCCTTACTTACCACTAGACACAATTTAATCTTAATTTTTCTTATGACTGACCGAACCTACTGCTCATGATTATCTCTCGTTATTGTTGCTAATTGAAAGCTACCGGTTAAGATTTTATGATCGGCAGTGTGCTAATGATAGTGTCTATATTGTTAATAGGACCTATGTTAAGTACAAAAGTTTTACTAATATTACATCTCATCCCCATTTTCAGGTGCTAACCCCCACTTCACCGCCCGGCGATGCAGCGCAAGGCAGGAGCGACGCATGGCAGGGAGGCGGCGATGGGACGAGGCAAGCGCGCGTGATGATGGACGCTGCGAAGTCCGAGGAGAAAGGGAGGAAAGCAGCGCACGCGCAAAGAAAGAAAAGAAAGAAAGAAAGAAGAAGAAGCCAACGCGAGCGGAGAGAGGGAAGAAGGAGTGCGGGCAGGGGCGCGGGCCCGCGTGGCAGAGGGATGGGGCGGTGGCCCACGGGCAGTGAAACGGGAGGGGGGAGGAGAAACGGGCCGGTGGGGTGGGAAGAAAAGGGGAATTTGGGCCGGGCCATTTCGGCTGGCCTGACATCCTCTTTTCTTTTTATTTCATTTTATTGCTATTTATTGTTTATATATACATATATATATACAGGTATATATATTTCTTTATGTCTATCTTTGTATATATACATTTTTATGTTTTTGCTCATCATGCTAGGCCTTTTGTGTACATATTTGCCTATGTTTTATTTATTTATTTTTGTTGCCCTATTATAACACTATTCCAAAATGAAATTCTTATATTTTGATTCAAGTTTCTCCCTCCCTTTTGTGGACCATCTTTTCGGGTTTGAATTTAGAATTTTTGAGTTTCCATTATTTGCGTATTTCCTTTTATGGCATTATTAATACTAGTTTTATTTTTGAAATCTTCTTCAATTGTTTTGGATCTTCAACCAAAATTTAAGAAGCACCATAAAAATCCGAATTTCAAGAGAATACTTTGCAAAATAATTCAAAAGCCTCACATTATCGAATTTCAAATTTTTGGGATGTTACAGCAAAAAATATTAAAATGTTCTGGGTGGATATTTAGGGTAGTGTAAAACTCAAATATAAAATTTTATGAGCCGACTTGTCCATTTGTTCCATTTTTAAAATTCAAATCCAAAATCTGCCTATTTGAGCTATTTTCAATCTAGGATAAATTCACTCTACCAAATGGTAAATCATATTTTTCAGGAGCTATGTGACATCTTAGGAGCATGTGAGAATTTTTTAGAATTTTTAGACCTCATTTAGTCTCTGTTTATAAATAGTACCCTTTATTAGCATTTGATTTGAAAAACTAAAAATTTTCTTTGAATAGTGCCTTAAACTTTTTTCCTAGATTATTGACATATTGAACAACACCTTTGTAAATTTTCGTAATTTTTAGAGATTGTTTGCTATTTTAAATAAATTGGGTCTTTGGTCTTTACTAGGGGCATTTTGGTCTTTTTCAGAGTTTAACGGTCAACCCTAATGGTCAACTAATGGCAGTGACATATAATAGAATTTTGGTGCAATTCAGCGGCATATAATAGAGAGTATTTTTCAATGGTATTTTGTAGAAGTGGGCGTTATTCAATGGCATATAATGAATTAACTCTTCTTTTAATGTAGGCCGCTATAATTGGATCCAGAACAATCAATGATGTAGATCTTTCTCTTTTTTCACTGATTAACATAGGAATTTCTAGATCTTAAGAGCAAACATTGTGATTTCTTTTTCTATCGGTTTAATAATATAATAGATAATCAAGATCTCTATTTTATATTTAAATCGAAGATACGTGATAAAACTTAGAAGTGTATCATTTATTTAACTTAACTACCTTGTTTCAATATATAAAACCTTATTTATACTCTTCCATACATGCTTTATATGTCACTTTTTGCATAAACTCATAACATTGCATAATTTATTATAAAAGCATGATTAGTTAGTTTTTGTTTGTTTCCATGCAGATTAGATGTGTTTTGGTACTATGAAGGACAAAGAACAATGAAAGGAGTTAAGCTTGGGTGAAACTAGAGCAATAACGTGTCAGAATTGCTGCCCTCACATTGGGATGTAGTTTTTGGCATATAGATGGCCTTAAATGAAAATTTCGATAACAAGATAGTTGTAGATCTCGTCGCGATCTATGACTTCAACTATTGGATCACCCCAATTGGATTTCGTATGAGGATGTTATGCCCTCCGTATGATAGACCGCGCAAACCAGCTGACTAATACAGTCAAGCGGTACGGTCAGCCATGACTGTACTCTAACCCGGATTTTGCTCTACGCAAAATGACCCATTACAAAGACAACCCGAACCACAAGCTGGCCCTAAGACATCCAATGCTACTATTCTTGTACTCCATGAACATCATGTTTACTTCAATGATTATTATTTCCCTTTACTATGTTGTCTCGTATCGTCTATGCATGAGTGATTGATTAGGTCTTTAGGAAAGATCCTTGAGAACCTAGTGAAGAAGGTAAGTGCCTAGGAAAGTCAGAAGACAGAAGGTGTGACTCTCAACAACTGGAACTGACTTAAAACTCTGACACTCCTAAATGCTATGCAATACTGAATATGGAAGTAGGTAATTGACAAAGCTCAAGCAAAAAAAAAACCTACGTCACACTGCTTGGCAGCGTAATGTAGTTGATGTGATAGCCATCACTGGATGCCCAAGAGTGAGGTAGGAAACCTAAAGAGACTCACACGATCCATATGATGTCCACTAGATACAAAAGAACCAATATGAGAGTTAGCATGATGCACATAAAGGTTCAAGCAAGAAGATCCAACAACAAACATGGAGGCACGTCATGGGAGAAAAACTCGATGAAAAAAGCGAGTGCCATCTCTAGTAAAGCGACAAATGCCATTCTTAAAAGCTCTATGTTGTGGACCAAAATGATGGAAATCCTACCTCGGGGCAACGCATGGACCAAAACCAAATCCATGAAAAAACAAGTCCACAACGCTGTCCAAAGCCTCTAGAAGATAAATCAAAGAAGCCATCAATAAAGTGAGTCCTCAGGCTAGACTCTTTAGTGTTCATATTATGAGAAAGACTATGAACACTTGAAGACTTAGAAGCATAGGATCAACGCATGCATTTGGCATGCCTAGAATAAAACTCCACAAAATGTCTATCATTCTCATAAAATAAGCAATGGTACAAAAGTCTTGAGGTAAACATGGTCCCAGAGGACGAAGTACCACTCTTGCTAAAAGGAGAAGTCTCTTAGGACAAGCAAGAAGAGCTACCACCACTTCTAGTGCTTGTGTCAGCACTAGATGCACGCATGCCATGAGATGGGTGATGTATGTTCCTAGAAGCTTGACGACGCACTCGACACTCATGTTTGACATAGCAGAAGCAAAACTCAAAAGTGTGTCTATCTTTCTTACAAAATATGCAATAGTACTTCTTTTTAGAAGGTGTAGTACCATGTGAGGAAGATACACCCTTATCATTTGAAATCCTTTGGACAACACTAGAAAAACCAAAAGAATCATAAGACTTGTCGCTCATATCATTGCACACTTTCTTTAAAAACTCAACTTCTTCTCTAAAAGAAATGCAAGAAGTGCGAGATGACAATGATGCATTTTTAGCAAGCTTGCAATTTAAAGAATCAACTTCAATTTGTAAACTAGCACAATTCTTACAAGAAGGTAAATCATCTATAAGAAATTTTTTATTCGGTAAGCACATGCTATAAGGGCTACTCTAATCTCAATAATTTTGGCCCTAACATTCTCTAATTGCTCAAGATGAATGGAAATACTCAATTTCAACCTTTTAATTTTTAGTTTTAGAATTTTCTAATTGTTTTACACAAAGAAAATGAGCCAATTTCACAATTTTATTTTTAGCATGCATATTTTAGCAAGAATCACATTCATTGTGAACCAATGACCTAAAATTGCCAATTTTTACATTAGCACTATCAAGCTCATGAAGTAAAACAATACAAGAATCACATGGCATAGCAACATTCAAGTTTAAAGATTTATTTTCATATTTTAAGCATGCAAAAGATTTGTTAATATTACACAAGTCCTTGAGTAAAGACTCACAAGATTCACATGGCAAAGGAGATTTCAACCTAGCAATTTTATGAGATAAATTTCTATTTTACCTTTTTAGCTTTTCTACATTATCATCAAGCTCATGCATTTTAGTTCTATAGATAATAAGCACAAAATTTCTCCTTGCTTACCTTGTGTAACTTATGTAGGAGATCATCCACGAAAAGATCCTCAACTCCTCATGATCATCCTCAATCGTGACTCCACAATGTCCCAAGCTTTTATTCTCCTTCTTAGGATCCAGAGACTTCTTATCCCTGAAACTAGGACAATTGAAAGAAAAGAATCTATCACAAGCTTTGCAATAGAATTTTTTCTTCACTGCCTTAGCACACAATTTGAGTTGAAGCCTCTCATCACAGTGGGCATCATCAGCAAAGGAATCCCGGCAAGAATTAAAGAACCGTTGACAAATCCTCATCCTACTCGCCATATTCAAGATCAGTTAAGATCTATAAAAGAGCAAATCAGGCTCGGATACAACTTATAGGATTAAGTATGGCAACTAAAGGTGCATGAATAGAAGCCCTAATTAATTTCAAGGCTTTTCAAAATATTTTTCTTTGAGCAGAAGAAAACTCTTCACTCTAGTAGCTATGGAAGCTATTAAGACCAGAGATAAATAATCACAAGGAAAAGATCTAATCAAAACTGAGCAAAACGTACTTTGACAACCCCTAGTGGTCTGACCTTTATGAAGGAGGCGGTCTAACCTCTCTCCGAGCCGTCTGACCTCTGTTATAGTAGTCTAACTGCTATGGATAGTAAAATCAAGCAAGCTATAGTACCTTCGGCAAACTATTACAGTAATTTCAGGATGAACAGTATTTTCATCGCTATTTTGAAACAAAAAAATTATGTAACTTTTGATCATTAATCCACATGACTTGAAACTTTTCGTGAACCTTCTATAGGATGCCAAGAATCTATTTCAATCAACCATCAAGAAAATCATTGCCAAAATTCTGACCTTATTCCGTTCAAAGGAAGGGTGCACCAAAACTGATCAAAAGAGAGAAATTTTTATCTGCTCTTACTCATGAGTCCTAGATGATCTAGATGACCTAGGATAGATTTTCACATATCATAGCAAGCTAGAACATAGTACCAATTCAACCCAAATCACCTACAAGAGCAAAACCCAAAAATCACCTTTCTCTTAAGAAAAACCTAGCAAACTCAAGAACTTCCACTAAATCATGCCTAGATAGATAGGATCTTATCTCCAGGAGACATCTCCACCTCTTATATGTCCATGGCACCAGAAAAACTCAAGATAAGAGAAATCCAAACAAGAAAGTCAAGAAAATGAAAAGCACATGAGGAGATTCATAGCACAACTCACATGGAAAAAGTTAGATGTTTATTTCACTTTGAGAGGAATGTTTTATAGCCAATCTCTCAGGATAGCAGAGATCTAAACCTAGAGCACACACATAAAAGGTTCCAACATAAGGAAACACTAACCCTAATCTCTCAAGTCTCTCATAAGACTCAACTCAACACAAGCCTTATATAGTAAAGGCTACTACCTCATACCATGCAGCTACTCCTTAGTGGATGACACCACTTACATATGAGGAAACCCGGTAACCCACACACAAACATATTTTATACTCTCACACACTTGCACGCTTTTTAAAGTACGACTTCCAAAGGCTCCATAAGCCCGATAAAACATTCCATTCACAAAGACATGAACTAAACTAATTAGATCGGCGCCGCGGTTTAACAAACCGCCATTCCTCCCAGTTTCAGATAATTTCCCAAATTGCCTCCCACTAATCTTCATGACGGTGCGATGCCCGTGACTTGTCGCCAAGATTGTATGCCTGCGCTGAGGCCATCACCACTTGAAACGCCCAAATCCCATAGCACACCAACATCACTCTATAGTTCATGATGCCCAACGCCTTGCCGTCAAGATTGTACACCTGCTCCGAGAAATGTCACCACTTGAAACGCACAAGTCCATTTGGCACATCACATGCATGCACTGTCTCTTCACGACCCTTGTCTTTTTTCCATGCTTCTCGACTTGAGATGTTGCTCTACCCGAATTTACGCGACACGCCATGGCCTCATGACTCTTTCCGTAGTCTCGGTCTTGCTACTGGCCGCATCCATCATCAAAGTACCTGCATACTAAAGAACAAAGCAATCGATCTGAGCACAAATAATATGCACTTGACTCTTCATTAGTAAATCGTATGTATGGACACACAATATGACTCATAAATACATGGACTCTCTCATAACTAACACTTGCACAACACCCGTCATGATTAACACCCAGACTCAAATAGCACAGACTTCGCTGGGGCTGGTCAGACCATGGCACGCAAGCCGATCAAACCGCTCAAACAGCAGCCAGACAGACTGCTCGGTCCCAGCGGTCAAACCGCCTGGGCCGGCCAGTCTGACCGGTTTTCCAATACAGCACCAACTTATTTCACAATTTCAATAGTCTAAACTCAAGCAATGAAATCAATACACCATTAATGTTAAATACTCATCATTGATATGAGGTAACCACCACATGGTCCTTCATTTCCACTCAGGATTGGAGCTTGTACTTGTATCCCTGTGGCACAAATTTGTGCGACTTATCTGTATTGTATGCGTCTCCAATTTCTATGATAATGATTTATCTGCCATGTTCTCTGTTATCCAAAATTTCTATAAGACTAATGCAAGTGAGATTTGTCATGTTTTGGATCTTACTCTTTGAAGTTCCTAGGAGAACTACACCATTTTAAATTTATTGCTATTCAAGTTTCTGGAGCTAGTAAAAATGATTCAGTTGATGTACTACACTTTGGTTGATAGAAATGCAAACCAAATGCTGTCCCGTGCTCCTGAATTTTGGATAGTTCCTTGTTAGCAAGGACGCGGAATCAAAGCCAGTTTTGGTACTGTTTCGCACCGTATTTACAAAAATAGAAGTATGCAAGACGTATTGACAAAAATATCATTTTTGCCGTCGGCGGGCCGGAAGGCAGCGCCAGCGAGGCGACGTGTGGTGTTGTCACCGACAGTAGGCGCTTGTCGCCCAAGGAGCAGGCGGCAGGTAATTAGGCCGGGTGATTAGCCGGCCTAATTACCTGCATATTTTTTCTTCCCATTTAGTATTTCTTTGAATTTTTAAATATATCAAATGAGATCAAAAAATTACAAAATTTAATATACAACCTCCCAATACAACGTTCCTCGCAGTGTAATTTTTGGAGAATTTTATCCATGGCGACTTTTGCTCAAATATTTATACAATTTTGATATTTTTACGAGTTTTTACATATAGCAAACGAGCTCCAAAAATTACAAAATTTTATATGAACCCTCCCGATGCAGTAATAGTTATTATGTAATTTATTGGGAATTTTATACGGTCCGAAATTATTTGGATTAACTTGACCGTCAATTTAACGAATCATTGTACAGGAAGAACCATTGGCTGTGAAGCTTGTCGCCAGCCCCCAGGCGGTAGGTAATTAGACCGGCTAATTAGCCGGCCTAACTACTCGCCTATTTTTTCCCATTTACTGTTTATTTGAATTTTTAAATATATCAAATTAGCTCAAAAATTACGAAAATTGATATATAGCCTCCCGACACAACGTTACTCACAGTGTAATTTTTAAGGAATTTTATCCATGACGAATGTTGCTCAAACATTTATACAATTTTGATAATTTTACGAATATTTACATATAACAAACGAGCTCTAAAAACAACAAAATTTTATGTGAAGCCTCCCTATATAGTAATAATTATTATGAAATTTTTTGGGGAATTTTATGTTTCACATAAAATTTCATAATTTTTGGAACTCGTTTGCTATATGTAAAAACTCGTAAAAATATCGAAATTGTTTGAATTTTTTATCAACATTCGCCATAGATAAAATTCCCCAAAAATTATACTGCCACAAATGTTGTATCAGAAAGCTGTAAATAAATTTTCATAATTTTTTTAGCTCATTTAATATATTTAAAAATTTAAACAAACACTAGACAAAAAATAGGTAGGTAATTAGGCCGGCTAATCAACTGGCCTAATTACCTGGTGCCTGGGCGACAAGCTTGCCTGGTGACAGGCTGCCTGCCGCCCAGCCGCCTGGCAATAGGCGCTTGCCGTCGGTGACAGCACCACACGTTGTCTCGCGGGCGCTGCCGCCCGACCCGCCGATAGCAAAAATGATAATTTTTATCAATACGTTTATCATACTGCTATTTTTATAAATATGGTGCAAAATAATACCAAAATTGACTTTGATTCCGAGGACACGTATGCATTAGGCTATCTCTCCTACGTAGACACGTGGAGATCATGAGATCAGGTGACAAGACAAAACAAATACTGGATAATCATCCAAACAATATGACCTGTACTTCCAAGGTGTCGGTCAACTAGGTGCGCATTCACATCAACAGTTCGAAAAGGTTCAACGGCCAAACACAAATTTCTATCCTTCAAAGAGAAACAAACAACATAAGTGTCTGAAACATGGACCAAAGAACAATAAGAGCTACAGCACATTGCGAGAAAACTGTGACTGTTCGGTAGGTAGGTGTTCAACTTCCAAGCAAGTCGATTCAACGAGCTAAAACACTGAAATTTGTGATGAAACAACAGGTTCTACTACAGATGTCCAAACTTAAAGTAAGGAACTTCAGACCTGAAAAGTACCCCAAACCTCTACTTTCGTACTTCAAAACTCATCAGGATAGATAAATTTGAGATATTTGGGAGTTCTTTGGTCATTCTAATAAGTGGGAAACTTCAGAAGTATTAACATAACGTGTTTCAACACCACACAAAAAGACTTGTATAGGGACGCAGAATTTTACTTTCAGAAATTTCATGCTTCAAAGTTCAATTGCAACTGCACCAAGTTGACGCTGAAGTCAAATCAACTCGTCATCTTGCCACTGCACTGTTCCTGTGTTCCATTATGAAGCAAAGCGCCAAACTAAGAAAAGAAGGAAAGGTCAGAAACTTGGAACTAGGCGCGCATTTCTTCTCCTGCCTTTTTTCTGGCCGCTGCTACATTGAGCCAAGATTTCAGAATTGACCTGCAGGGATTTTTGCCTTCCCCTTTTGAGGAGATTGTATTCGCTTTTCCTTTGTGAAAATATTTTGAATTTGCTTTTCCTTTGTGAAAATATTTTTATTTTCCTTTACCTTTATGAGTGCTTTATTTATGATCTTGCAGTTAAGTGTAACTCGGTGATGATGTTTGGAAACTCCAATTTCTATCTATAGAATCAAATATAGCGATTAGAGGGGGTGAATAGGAGTCCAAACTAATTCCGAGGCTTTTCAAAATCTTTTCCTTTGAGCGAAAGCAAAACTCTTCGCTTCAATAGCTATGGAAGCTATAAAGATTAGGAAAATAATCACAAGGGAAGATCTGATCAAAACGAAGCAAAACGTGATTTGAAAACCCCCGGTGGTCTGACCTCTACATACATATCGGTCTGACCTCCATGAAGAGAGCAGTCTGACCTCCAGGCCGATCAGACCTCTATTTCAATAGCGGTCAGATTGCCGTGAACAGTAAAATCAGGGGATGCTGCAATAACCCAGTTAGAACACTGCTACAGCTATTTCAGGAATGAACAGTAACTTCAGCGTTATTTCAAATCCAAAAATCAATGTAACTTTTGATTGGTTGATCCAATGACTTGAAACTTTGCACACACCTTCTCTATAATGCCAGGATCCTATTCCAATTAATGATCAAGAGAATTATTGCTAAAGTTATGACCTTTTTCCATTCGAAGGAAGAGTGCACCAAAACCGAACAAAAGAGGAAAATCTTGATCTACTCTTGCTCATGCGTTCTTAATGATCTAGATGACCTTAGATGGGTTCTTACATATTATATCAAGCTAGATCACAGCACAAATTCAAGCCAAAATGCTCGCAACACCAAAACTCCAAAATCACTCTTTCTTGAGCCAAAACCAGGCAAACACAATAACATGTAAATACAAGTGCCTAAATGGATGAGATCTTGTCTCCAAGATACATCTTTATCACTTACACATCATTAGCACAAAGCAAGAACAAGGGAAGAAGAGGAAACACCAAAAACCAAGCCAAATCAAAATTTTATCACTTGAACACAAGAGAGAAATACTTGGACGAATTTTGATCTCTATTGATATTTGAAGATGAATGTTTACAACCACTCTCTAGCCACACACAAAGCCTAAGGATGACAAAAAGTTCAGCCACAAATGCTTCTCACATCTCTCACAAAGTTCTCTCCAAGAACCCTAACCCCTCTCTCTACTTGGTACGGATAACTTAACCCTAACTAGTCCTGATCCACCTTGTCGTTGCCTATCATTGTCCCAACTTGCAAGCACTCCATGAGCCTCGAACAACTTCGACGTCTCCCTGACCATTCTAGACCTCAGCACCATCATGTGCCTAGTCCCAGTCCTCCTACGTCTCACCATGATCTAGTTCTGAAGTACTACAATCAACAATAACAAGCAAACTGTCACGTAGGACCACATAATACACAAAGTCATCAATTGGCACAATTAATCCAAATAATGCACAATGCAAAATATATACAACCAAATTGCTGATCTTAAACCTAGGACAAAACAATAAACCTATATGCACATAAACAACACCCCCGTACCATGACCACACTCCAACAACTCAATTCAAATAAATGCACGACCCAAAAGCTCCTCAGTCGGTATGACCACCAACTAAAAGCCGATCATACCGCCTCACTCTGATAGTACCGCCCATACAATGCCGATAGTACCGCGTCCCGGTCTGACCGCTGTTCAAGACCGGTACTACCGCACTTGGCCAACATGATCATAGTCCTAATGCCGGTCATACCGCCAACAACAGAATCAACTAAAGAACTTGCAAACTCTCAAAAACCAAGCTCAAACTTCGCAAATACTCTAATCCAAAAGTCAATTACTTATCACAATTATGGAATGATCTCTACATAGTCTCACATATTCGTAATGGAAAACGGGTTCAGGCAAACCGAAAAGTTGTACTGCAAGTACAAGTGTCTGCTTGCTGCCATTGGCAAACATGAGTTCTTGATTCATATATACAACATCAAGATCGGCATATCTTTGAACATAAGAATTTCCTTCACAGACAATGGTGAACAAAACAAACTTTTATTTAAAAGAATCTGCAGTTACATACGGTATTTGAAAATTTGTGACTTCAGACTGTAAAGCTTGTAGTTTACACTGTGCAATTGATGCACCTTAGGTCAAAGAACAGGACGAACATAGTAAAGAATGGTGGTACACAACAAAAGAACAAAACATATGGCAAAACTGTTTCCTCTGATCTAGCTATAACCAACTAAAACTGCTGTTATAGCTTGAATAACAGCAGTGCGCTATTGCGAGACAGCAGCGTGAACAATGCCATCACATCACTTGCCCTTGTGCTTGGGGAGTGTGAGAGCCACTGCGGGTGTCTGAAAGCCCATCAATTGCTGCCTAGGAGACCTTCTGATCTCCGGGCTCGGGATCGGGAGCTTGCAACCGGTTGGAGTTGGAAGACCCATGTACTGCAGCCTAGGTGACAGCCTGATCCTTGGGCTCGGGCGAGGAGACGGAATCGGTAGCCTATTTGCATTCGGAGAGGGCACAACGCTAGGTGAAAGATTGACCTGCTCAAGAGCCATGCTTTGGAGATCAACTGGGTAGTCCCGGACACAGCCAATGCGCGCGCCAGCAGCAGTTGCCCATTTGAATGATGGGCGGCTAACCATCTTCGGTGCTGCCTCTGTATCCTCACTGTTTTCGACAACCACTTCCTTAACAATGTCTACCTCAGGTAGTTCAATTTGTGAGTTGTTCAGGGTCTCATCATGTGTCACTTCAGTAGGCTTCTCAGCGTCCTCTGGTGGCTGATCTGAGGTCTTCTTGAATGACGGGTACTCATCGTCATCAACTGAACATCTCTGGAAATGCATTGAAAATGTTCATCACATAACATCCCTGGAAACTTGTTGGTTATTGAGACAAGCAATATGGTTTGATGGTAAATTTACCTTGACATTGGCTAGATCAACACTGTTTTCCTCCAAGAAACTGATGAACTCTCTGAAGTTCTCCTCTGTTGGGAGGTAGTGACCGCTGTATGGCCATATTGCCTGAAAGGAAATTAACTTTAGTCTACTCAGACCTTGAAACATGACAAGATGAATGCAGAAGTAATTCAGATAATTGTCTGCAGGTCTATAAAAAGTTACCTTAAGAACACCTTCTTTGGCAACCAATCTGCCAGCAGCTGTTGTAGCTGCCCCAGCTAGGAAACTTGAGTGCTGAAATTTACCCTTCTTCTTCTGCTCACAAGATTAAAAACACTCAGGATTGATTCATCATAACATAGAACGTGTTACGCAGAACTGCTGAAAGAAAATAAATGGATAGTACATTCTAATTACCTGTCCGACGTATAATGATCTAGTTGTGCTCAATACAAATATCCATTTGGAATCTTCAGTGGTGTTCACAAGAAGTCCACTTTGCCTATACAACAGCTTTCCTTCCTCCACAATAACTTCATAAGCCGCCCTCTCGTTCTGCAATCGAAATAACAATTAGAATAATAAGCCCCTATGATTTATAGGCTGCTAAGAACTCGGCAATTGATAGGAAATGGGTGTCGAGGGCACATACTGGTCCGAGGTACATGATTAATTGTGAATATAGCTTGCTTCTCGGACACTTCTTGTGATGAAGGTCTCTCCCGGCTCCAATATCCAACCTGAGAAAGAACAACTTGTCAGGATCAACAAGAGCAACCTCTGATTGTATTAAAAAATGGAAGCTTTGTCAGTTGAACTGAGGAGTTGCTTCAGACATTAGTGCTTACCAGTAGAAGAATGGCTCGGTGCTGGAACTCGCAGACCAGATATCGTAATACAGATGCAAATTGTGGCCGTAGCGATGCCTTGGGTCAATCTAAAGCAGCACAAAGATTGAGCACTATCAGTATCATTTGACGATATGGAGACAAAAAATAAAGCATGAGCTTTCAGAAACTAGAAGATTACAGCTTCGAGCCAGTGCTGCAGTGCCAGTTTCTGGGCCTTCTCATCCTTTGAGAGCCCCTTGCCGACCTTGGCGATCCTCTTCCCCGCCCTCGACCACCGGGAAGCCGCCGTCTCATGCTTCGCCTCGTCGAAGAAGGAGATGGATTTGATGTTCAGGGAAGCTGAATCATAGGCCTTCCACCTGAAAAAACACAGCACAGCAAGTCAAGAACCCCTTCTAAATGAGCATCCTGAAACATGCATCAGCATCTATGGCCTATGCGCGTTGTTATTTACCAGAGCTCCTCGATGACAATGGCGCAGTCCGCAAGGCTCCGCCGCGTCCGGTGGCCCTTGAAGAGCTTCTGCACCTTGGTCGCCGCCTCGTCGAGCTCGCAGCGTGGCCTCGGGGAGATGAACTCGAGGAGAGCCTGCGCCGGCCGCGGGGACTCACGCTGCTCGCTCCTGGGGCTGCTCTGGAGCACAAGGCTCCCGGGCCTCGCGCCGTTGATGCACCGGCCCGCGGTCTCCGGCTCGGCCGCCGCCTCCGCCTCCCAGTTCTTGAAGCTGAGCGACCTCTCGAGCGCGTTGCCGCGCGCCATCTTCTTGGACGGGCTGCCCATGAAGGCGAACCTCGGCGACCTCACCGGCGCGGCGGAGGCATCTCGGGGGTTCTGCGGCTTCGGGGAGTGGAGGAGGTTTCGCTCTGTGTTGAGTGAACTCAGAGTCATCCTACGACTGCCTCCCGTTTGTGGAGACGACTGGTTCTTGGACAGGCTAGCTTCTGCAAATTATAGAGGACAGAATCAGAGTTTATCATGGCATGATTATTTTACACACACAAAAAAAAAAGGAAGCTTTGTTGAAATTCTTGGCGACCAGGAACCAGTAGTTTAGCCCGGAATTAAGACCAAAAAAATTGCTTGGGCTTGCTTAGAAAACCATGAGCTTATCCTCGCAACAATAAAAATGCAGCAGAAGCTTGGCCTCATCACAAGTAGGCACACTGTACCAGACAAGGGCTGAAACTGGATCCAATTTGATTTCTATCTTAGAAAATGCGTCGACCACAACCCAAAACCGCAAATATTAACTCTTTTAGCCATCACGAATTTTAGAGAGAACACTTTTCGCCATCACATCAAAGCTCCATGAAGTGCCAAGAACAAGAAGAACATGACAAGCAAGAAGCAGAGCAACAATTGCAGAGTTCCGCGACTGACCCACATACCGATTGCGCGCAGCTGGTAGCAGGGAGAAGAGGAGGCGCTGAGGTAGCTTAGCAATTATGCGCGACGAATGGAGCACTTGATGGTCCTAGGGGGCAGATGGGGAGCACACGTACTTATACAGCAGGTAGCAGCGTAGCTGCACGGGTCCAAGTTGCCAAGGAGGGGGGGGCGCGAGGTCGAAGACCGACTGACCGGTCGTCGACGCGCACGGCTGGAAACGGAGTGGGAAATGAAGGAAGGGTCCGCGCGGCACCGCGTGCCGCCTGGTCTTTCTTCCCGGTTCGTACGCTCTCTCCTTCCCGCAATTGTTTTTTCACACAGGTTTCTTGAGCTCTGCACAGCCGCACACAGTAGATGCTTGCTGCTACTACTTCCTCGCTTCCTAATATAAGCCTCGCGCACGTATCTACAAGATATATTATTTAAATATTATTTAATAAAATTAGTTTACATTTGTTTTTAATAGAAAAATAGTATTATATCTACGTAATAGAAACAACTATGATTTAATTATGTTACATATTACCAAGTTAATATGTTTTCTAAGTATATATATCGGATTATATTATAAGATGGAGACAGTTGTTGGCTTGTTGATGTTGAGAGGGAGAGTGTCACGCAGGACGTTTAACCTTGAATAAATATCCGTACTGAAAGGACAAGAACAGTTGAAAAATTCAACCGATGGAAACTCACTCGGTTTCTCTACTGTTCTCTTTAACCCGGTGGCTCTCCGGTATCGTTCTGGTCTTGCTATTTTTATATATTAATTAACCGATAATATCATTTCTTTTTTTACCTTTAAACTTTGCAATACAATTTAAATAACACACTCATCTAATTTTGGATGGTGGTATTACCCATGTGGCACCATGAGCGAATGATTTTACTACGTAGAATAACATGCTGATTAAGTTTAGATGAATAATAGATAGGACCCATAAAACCCTCTCTCCTAGATTAAAACAAAGAGAGAGGAAACTACAGGGAACAATGACCATGAAAGCATGGCTAAGAGCTTTGTGCAGGAGAAGTTCTTATGAGCCTCACATGTCATTAATATAACTTGGCTAACATGTTATTCTACGTGGTAAAATTGTCCACTTATTACGTCACACGGGTAATATCATCATACGAAACTGGGTCAAGGTGTTATTTAACTGGATTGCAAAGTTCGAAGAGTCAAATGTCTAATTTCATAGTTGGAGTATTGGGCGGACTTTCAAATAAAATTTAGAATGTTATATAGACTTACTTCTAATACAAAAGAAAAAAGGAAAAGCAACGGTACTCAACGCGTTCTAAATAATTTTTGATTTCTAAAAATGAAAAGTAGAAGCCATAGTTATTTGGGGTGGTGATCAGTTGGGCTTAAAAGCTCATAGCTTATAGCTGAAAACATCAGAATCGGTGAAAAAGCATCAGAATGACAGAGGCTTATTTAGCATAATTAAATTTAAAAAAATTAAAAAATATAAAAAATATGTTAGCCCAATATGTATAATACAAATGAATACGGGAAAAAAAGAACCGGTAAAAAAGCTCAACAAAAAACCAAAAGTTCAGAAAAGATGAAATTTATGAATAGTAAAAAGTAAACCAGAAGCTAAGCCGAACCGATAGGTTCTCTACGGTCCAAAGTAGCGAGGGAAATAAATTAAGTACTGAGATTCTAATTTTCTTTTTTTTAATGGTTTTATACTACTTGCTCCCAAGATATTTTATTACTTTTATTTCTTGTTTTATTTGCGCTTCGTAGGAAGTTCTATTCGCTCAAATCAAAATTTCACAACACAACGGAGAAACAGATAACGGAGAAGATCACCATGAACCCGAAGCCACATTCGATTAGGATGCCTCATTTATGGTGATGATAGGAATGGGAGGCTGCCTCTAGAAAGTTGCGCGCTTGACTTTGTGTATGGATGCACCAATGGCGAGCTCCGTGTATACCTCGAATGACAACTTTGATGAGGTAAGGAACACCTTCTGCTTGATGATGGAAAGCAACATGGAAGTCCCTAGGACGATAATAATTTATTAAGTCTATTCTATGATCATTTTGATGGAATTGATTGACACACGGAAAACGTTACGGGCCTATTCTTTTTTTACTTTATTTTAGGCTTTTTAGTTGTACCTTATGATTTTTAGTTTGTTTGTAAGAAAGAGTACGAAGTAATAAAAACTCGTGTGTGTTTTTTGCCGATATAAATGAAGTCGCTATAATATATACTACAATCAACTTATAAACTCTATTTTAAAAACACTTCGTTTAAAAGATAATTAATGTAGAAAAATCAAAAAGTATTTTTTAGAAGCCGGAAAAAGGGATCCTGCATTTGCAACATAATTTCAACCGTGGTTACTGGGGTTGGGATCATGCGTAGGACTGTTTTTGCTTGACAAGGGACGAGGCCGTAGGTTTGGATCTAGAATTATGATGGGATCGTAAGTGTAACGCCCCTTTTTTTGAAACAGGAACGTCATACAAACTCATAACAGTCCAGAAGTTTAATTGTGGGTACAAGAAATATCATGCCTATTTATGAACAATTAAAAGAATTTAATTTGGTTAAAATAAGACCTAGCGGTCAACTTTAGCAACAATACGGGTGTCCAAACCCAAATTTTAATTTACATTCAGAAGAGCAGAAGAAGACTCCATAGGAACGCTTGAATGTGGTCGTAATCCTAACACGAAAACTTGCAATATCCTCTTCTCTTCCGGTATCTGTTGTGGTGGAGATTATAGTAAGACTGAGTAAAATCAACCGTACTCAACTAATCACATAGGGAAAAAATATATAGCTACTTATCAAGATTCTCAAGTGATGGGAATATAGTTGTTTCATTAGGAGATGTGGATGCAGCTTTATTTGTAAATATTTTTAAATACAAAAGAATAATAACTACTTAAGGAATTTGGAGTTTCAAAACTTATCTACCAAACCTCAACATTTTCAAATCATTTTCAAATCCACTTATGTTTCACTGTTAGAATCACCCACTGATCATAGCTTTTTTTTACTAGAAGTACGACGTATTCGAGATACCATTGTCATTACTTCGTAGAGTTGCCCGACTTTACCCACAATATTACTTAACCCTCATGACTGAGTTAAGAAAATAAGGTCGTTTCATTGCTCATCCTTTATATAGGCTCTACCCAGTAGATCTCCAGCTCAGACCCGGGTATCCACTGACTCGGTGAGATATCTTCTGTCCGTCCTAAGAGGAAGCTACTGTTGTTCAGTATGGTTTTACCCCTTTCCATACCAACTCTCCTGTACTCCTGTAGATATTCAATCGATTTGAATAGCTATTAAACCAGGTTTGATGAGTCAAAACTTGTGGTTGGGCGATCACTATATCCTTTGCTAAGCATAAGGTCATCCTTACTTTCTCTGAACTTTGTCCTCATTATACTCCGAGACATTCTGTCTCTAAACCCATATCACAATGCTCAGCAATAGCATTATTCAACCAATACATGGTTTCCTAGGATGTTCTCTTTTCTAGAAACACTTTGTAGGATCAAGAATACCGACTAGAGGAAGGGTGAATAGGAGGTTTTTAAATTTTTCTTGTTTACTTGATTAATTCTTCACAATTTGAAAGACAAGAATGTAAAGCAATTAATCCTACATAATTCTAGTCAAGAATATAGCAATCCTAGCTCTAAGCAAGCAAATGATCACAATGAGATAAATAAACAAGAGCTAAGAGAGAAATGAACACAACCGATATTTTTACCATGGTGTTCGGAAACTTGTCGGTTTCCCCTAATCCACGTTGAGGTTAGCCCGAACGAATCGGACCGGCTCCACGAATTAAGCCGAAGCACCTCGATCACTAGTGGTAGCTCTTCCCCGCTCCAGGTAGGTGAGCTCCGACCTTCACAAGACTACCGGGTCTTCTCACAAGCTCCTTGAGAAGATCACCGATCGAACCTCCGCCCAATCGTCCAAATGCCGGCAGGCACTAAGAGTAATAAACCTGGGCTTCACTTGACTACAAATGAGTTCCAAATGGATCAACTAATGAATTCTAGCACTATTTGCTCAACCACCTCAAATTGAATGCACAAAGTGAGTATGAGGGTGGAATGAATGCTCTAGGGCTCAAAGAATGTTCAATGGGTCTCTAACATTTGTCCTTGAGCAGTGATGGGGTATTTATAGCCTCCACCAACCAAAACTAGCTGTTTTGCACAAATTCCTGAAAAATTCAGGATGAGCGGTACTACCACTCTTATTGGGCCGGTACTACCGCTACCAAATCTCGCGACAGAACGGCTATGTCAGAGCTCTGCAGTGACCGTTCGATTTGGCGGCGCGGTTGTAACATCCCAAATTTTTGCTAAAAAAATAATTAAATGAGTAATAAAAATGGAATAAAATAAAATCTAAATTAAAATAAGTATTTTTGTGCCCAAGTTTTTAATTTGGATTTGCCCTGAATTTCTGTTTTTGAAAAAAACTGGGTTTGAAAAGCATTTTCAGAAAAACCTAAAAATATTATTATTAATATGATATTTAGATTTTATATAAAAATCCTACTTCAAATTAATTATTTGAAGTTATTTGGCTTTTATTTGGTTTCCTGGATTTTCTGGAGTTTAAAAATGTATTTTTGAAAATAAAAAGTATTTTAAAGTATGAAATTTAAATACCAACATTAGTTGGAAATATTTTTTTTAAGTCCAAAATGTCTCTAGGAGATTCTCTGAATTTTTCTGGAATTTTTGGAGTTTATTTCATATTTTTTTCTGAGCTCATTTGAATTTATGAGGCTTTTCTGAAAAATCCAAAATCAATTTCCAAAATGAAAATCCCCAGCCCCTCCCTCGGGCCGCCACTTGGACGGCCCGGATCCGCCCGCAAACCCGCCTCCCTCCCCTCCCCGATTGCCACGTGGTCGGGCCTGACCGCGCCACGCCGCCTCCCCCACCCGATCCGCTCCGTCCGCCCCGCATTACTTCCTGGCCACCGATCCGCCCGCGACGTGGCTCCATCCCGCCGCCGCGCCTCTCTCTCCTCGCTCTCGCGCGCAGACCACCCGGCAGCCTCCCGCGCCCTCCTCTCTCCCACTGCCGCCGGCCCGGGCCCGCCTGTCGGGTTCATCTTCCCGCGCGCCGCCTTCTTTCCGGCCGCGCCGCCGCCAGGCCGTTGCGCCGCTCCGCCCTAACCGCCGGCCGCCTCGCGCCCACCCACGACTCCCTCGTGCGCCACCTCCCCGCGAGACCCGCGCTCCCCCCACCTTCTCCACCCCGCCGGATCCGCCGCCCACTTCCCCCACCTTCTTTGTAACCGCCGCCCCACCTCCCCACGCCGGCGAGAAATTCGCGCCGACTCCGCCCCCGACCGCCCCTATAAAAGGCACCCCCGGCCTCCCCTCACTCCACGCCATCTCCCCCTCCGCTCCTCATCCCCTCCCGTGCGCTCCATCGCCGCCGCGCCGTTGAACCCGAGCGCGCCGCCGCTTGTGCTCGCCGCCAGCTTGCCGCCGGCCACCCCCGGTAAGCCCGTGGCCATTGCCGTGCTCCCCGTCGCCCCCTCGTTCCCCTCCGCCCCTCGCCGATGGCCGCCGCCACCGGAGCCGGTGAGCATGCCGTGCCCACGCGCCACCCCGACTGGCCGGCCACGTCAGCGTTCCCCGCTTGCGTGGCTGCTGTCATGACGCCACGTCGGCGCCGCGTCGTCACCCCGCGCCCCGTCAGCGCCACACCGGCCCGGCCCCGCCACCCGTGCCACCTCAGCACCACCCCGGGTCCGTGAACCCAGTCCATGGACCGAGGGCCCACCTGTCAGCCGGCCCGCCTCAGGGCTGAGGTCATGCTGACGCATTAAACCCAGATTTTTCCGTTGGAAAATATTTCGGCCGAAATCAAAATTCCTCGCTGACGCAAGGCTGATGTCATAAATTTCTTTTCCAGTAGAAAAATAAATCCAAAAATCAGTCTTTTTCCTTTTTCTCTCCTTTCAAATTTCCCGGAGCCCGTTCTCCTTCGTCCTAACTCCGATTTAGCCCATTCAAATTTCTAAATTCATTAAAAATTCCCCTCTATCCATTTCTAGCCTCAATTCAAATGTTTGAAGTCAATTTGAATTTATTTTGAATTTATTTGAATTTGGTGGGTTATTTTCACGTGTAGACTTCGACGATTCGGGAGATTTCTTCGACGAAGATTCAAGCCAAGTTGAAGAGCAAGGCAAGTCACCCTCCTTGATCATGTTGATCCCAGATTTTCAAATAAAATTATATTGATTTAAATTATATTGCATGCACACTTTTATTCAACGTATTTCAATTCAGTTTTAAGTTTAGTTATTGCCTACTTGTTATTACCTCCTTTGATATTGAATTCCCCTGATATCTTGTCACCTTAGATTCAAACTCTAGTTAATACATTAGTGTTGGCTAGAGGAATTTATATCAAATGCTTAGACTGCTTAGATATAATATTTATTTTGGGATATCTTTCACATAAAATGATAACCCTTTTTACATAAAATGTTATGTACTCTTGACTTTGGTGAGTCAAGGAGTGTTATGAAATATTTTGAAAACAAAATATAAAACTGGTTTAGACTTAGGCAATTGGTTAGAGTGGTGGGTGCAGGCATGCCCTATTGGTTGGAGCCACAGTGGTTGATTGTCGTGCACGGGGGTATGTGGTTGGGCCTGAGTCAGATTAAGGACCGGTCTGTGAGCTACTGTTGCAAAGCCCTAATCGTACTACCACATGGCTGGTATGGGACAGCCCTGGCTGAATAATTTGTGAAGTCCCAACCTGACCCGAGTTGTAGGTTGAAAGTGAGCGTGGTTGGTGCCATCTGAAGTCTCACTTGGGCGAGCGTGGTTAAGCCATGAGAAGTCTCGTCTAGGCTCAAGAGGAGGTCCTGCAGTGGATTCCTTCGGGTGAAACCTTAGAGTTGGCTCGACCAGGTTGAAGGCTTTGCATTGTAAAGGCATTGTCACGACTCCTTGCCGCACACCTAAGGAAGTGTGTAAACCGGTGGCAATATGGGATGATCGTGTCTTGTGGGTATAGTTGTACAACCTCTGCAGAGTGTAAAATCTATCCTGGATAGCCGTGCCCACGGTCATGGGCATGCTGAGTAAAAGTTTTTCATGGATTAGATTTTGATTTTCAAAATGTTTTTGAAAACCTTGCGGATGGATGGAATCCGTGAGAGATTGAAATCTGGTGAATGGATGGAATTCATCAGAGTGGTGCAGTGAAAGCGTGTGGATGGATGGAATCCATACGTGAGCTTTTGGAAATGATGGCCCTGTTTTACTTACTGTATTAAATTCAGCAATTTCAATCTACTTATTGTATTTCTTAAATGCTGTTTTATGCAAACTAACCCTATAAGCCTTCCATTGAAGCCTTTATCATTATGTTGCATTTTCCCGGGTGATTTGCGGAGTACAAGTTTGTACTCACGTTGCTTTTTCCACACAGAGAAGGAAGACGTCAACTACGGTGAAGATCTGGACAAATAGGCCGCGTCTTACTATCGTTTGCCTGTGGGCAGGCTTGGGCTTCGCTATTTATCAGTTTGCTTCCGCAGTTATTTCCTTTATTTATTTTGCCAATGGGCGTTGATGTAAGACTTGGCCATAAGGTCGTACCCTTTATTTAATATATTGAGTCATTTGTGCTTGGTTATTATCTTTGTTATGACTGTGTGCACTAGCTGATCCTGGACTAGTGCGATTTATACAGAGGATCCAGGAGTCGTTACTCCGGGTTCCGATAGCGGTATTACCGCCATTGTAATTTGCGGTACTACCGCTTGAGCCGAAATCCAAAATTCCCAGATTGGCGCTCTCTGGAAAAAAGGCTCCGCTCTAAGACCGGAGCTTCCAGAATCCGGAAGTACCGCTCTGGATAGCTGAACTACCGCAACATGTGGTAGTTCCGACGTTGAAACCGCCTGTACTTCTGCTCCGCGAAAATCCAGATTTCATCCGCATGAGCTCTCTGGAAAAAATGTTCCGCTCACCCTCCGGATCTTCTGGGCTCCAGAAGTACCGCTGCAAAATGCGGAACTACCGCTCACTACGGTAGTTCCGGTGTTGAAAGCGCCGGTACTTCCGTTCCCGCAAGAACTCAGATGCATCCGGGGGTGCTCTCTGGAAAAAAGGGTCTGCTTGAAATTCGGAGCTTCCGGTCGCCGGTAGTACCAATTCTGGGCGCAGAACTACCATTCTCCGGTAGTTCCGACGTTCAAATGCTTTCTGTAGTATAAAATAGTTGAGTTCCCTACATAAATTTATCAATTACCAAAACCAATTTTTAGGGGCCTAGATGCTTTCACACTTTTACAAAGTTACCGCCAAAAATGGTCTGTCAATCTGTAGTATAAAATAGTTGAGTTCCCTACGCTACCATGGGTATTTAAATAGTAAATTTAACATTACTAAGTCTTATCAAGGTGAATATGGCCATCAAAGTAAACAGAGCTTTTTCAGTGGTAGGATGTAACTAAAATATCAGAGCGTAAATAAAAAGTAATGAAAGTACTTATAAGTAAATAATTAACAGAATGTAGGTTCAACATGATCAAAAACATGTGACTTGCCTACTTCTCGTTGTTCTTGGTCTTCTCTACCGGCTTAAAGCTTACTTTGATTACTCTTGCAGCTCTTCTGTTGACCAACTCGCTTGATCCGTTCACTACTGCGGAAAATGAGAGCAAATAAGTTCCTGCTTTACAGAATGCAAGCTGGAAACAAAATGCAATTAAATAACAAGAAAAGACATAAAAGAAAATAGGTTGGGTGGTCAAAGTTTAACAATGTTGGATTGGCTGACAGGGTTAGAGTTGGGCCAGATATGCTTGGGACGGTCAAGATGGTTATAAACGTGTTAGGCAGATTTTGGAAGTGTAGAATTGATTTTAGGATAGTGCTTGGATTTTATCGAGGCATGATTTGGCAAAACAGAGGTCGAAATGGATTCACATGGTCGAAACGGTCAAAATAAAGGTATTTTTGATTTTAGGGTTTTGGATGAACAGTAATGGGTTTGATACTGTTCACTGCAGATCGGGTGGCTATAGTACCAAGTTCAAACAGTAGCAGGCGGGTTTCGGGATGAACAGTACTAGGCTTGGCCTAAAATGCACAACCGAATCACCCCAACCGGGCGCGTGCGCATGGACCGTTGATGGAGATGTGAACGAATGAGATCGAGCCACGTCGTCATCTCCTACCCCTCCTACTTCCTAGCATTATAGGATGATGGAGCAGAGCAACAACGGCAGCGGCCGATTGCAGCACCAGCGAAGATCGCCGATGGCAACCAAGGACGTCTACAGGTTCCTTAGGGCCTTGGGGTTCCATTTTCGAGATTGGCCGGGCTTGAGGGGTGGTGATTTTGGCCAATAGCGAGATGAGGCGATACAGGCCGGGGCATGGCACAAGGTGGCTCTGGTGGAGTTTCGGTAGTTCGCTAGGATTTTTAACCATCTACGGGACAAGACGAACTCAGTGGCAGAAGCGGCTTAGGCTAAGATAGCTCAGGCTGAGCTGTCCACAATGAGGTCCCTCCTTTCAGCAAGGGCTCATGCTGCTAGAGCTCTATAGTTATGCTCGTGCTAAAGTGAGCTCAATAGTGTAATCAAGATGCATTGGGGATGCTAAGGATAAAAGCAATTGAATTTTTATTGAGAAACGAAGGAGATTGCAAAGAGAGCTCACCGGCGTGAAGAGGTTCGTCGATAGCGAGTCAGTGCGATTGCTCTCAATTGGGTGCTATGGAGGGTGTCTGGGAACCATGTGAAGTGATCCGAAGGGGCTCTGAGGCTTTAGAGGGGCGCTAAGGCGGTGGGAGTAGAAGCACTGTCTAGGTGGTGCTGGCATGTGGAAGGGGGAGGTGGCGAGGGTGCAGTCGACGAGGCCAGGGAGCAGGCGAGGTGCGTCGAAGGTACCTTGGTCTCCGGGTGAGGTTTGCGCGAGCTGATGAGGTAAAGGTATGGGTGAACACACACGTCAGTCGAGGGTTGCACTGAATTGCGGTGGAAGGCTCCGGTCAGCGCACGGTGAGCAGGCCAAGACAGGGTGATGTCAACCGAAGGTGGTGGAGGCTTGAATGCACAGGATGCGCTGGCAAACCAGAAATTCATGTGAACATCGAAGGAGAATTGCGGCGCGGGGTGGCCAACAAGGCACAAATGAACAGAGGGGTGGCGGAAAGGAGAAGGATGCCGGCTAGGAGAGAAAAACAGATGGCCAAAAGAGAAAGGGGATTTCACTTGAGCTACCGAAATGGGAAGGTTTGTGGTTTCAAATAGACTCTAAAAATAATTTCAAATTTTGAAATTTTAGGGTGTTTCAGTAAGTATCTTGACGATTTGAAGACGTGGATTTGAAAATCACCAGCTTAGTTACATCAATTAGAAACATTGAAAATGGCGAGTCGCCATTTCTTCCAAAAACAAGGCTGCTCTCACCGGCTGGTACGATAATGGTTGCTAGTTTTTTAAAATTAAAAAATAATAATAATAGAAAAATATGAAGAAAATGGTTATATATAAAGAAACAAAGAAAAAACGAAAGCAAAAAAAGCTAAAACAACAAAAAAAACTATACGACTTTTGAAAGCTTATGGTCTGTTCTTTTTTGCTGAGGCTTATAACTTTTAGACTGTTCGTGCGAGAGATTACAGAGTAATAGAAACCCATGTACAGTTTTTACTGATATAAATGAAGTTAGTACAGTATGTACTATAATTAACTAGTAGACCTCATCTTAAAAAGACACTCGGTTTAAAAGCTAGTTACTGTAGAGAAACCAAAAATTGAAGTCAAAAGCTGAGAAACCGCATGGCATGAGAACTATATACTTGTAAGAATTAGGCCCCGCACCGGTTGGGCTGAAAAATAGTGGCTTATGGCTGAAATTGCACTGTAACTAGATGAAATAACATTATAGCTGAAGATAGTTTATTTGGCGTAATTAAATTTTAAAAAAATTAAAAATAGAAAAAATATGTTAGCTTATCACAGACAACGCAAACGAATACAGAAAAAAGAATCGGCAAAAAAACTCAAAAAACCAAAAAAATTTAGAAAAAAAATATAAATAATAAAAAATAAGTCAGAAGCTTAAGCAGCACGTCCAATATATTAGCTCCCTTAAGAAAAAAAAAGGACCGGTGCGTGTCAGACTGTCAGTTCCTAATCAAAGTCATGGTTACTTTGGCAGTATGCATGGTTGATATTTCTAATCAATTTCTAGCGGCAACATGAAGCTCACGCGCTAGGAGCCATATCGTGCGAAGACCAAAAGATCAAGAAACTGAAGGACTTGACCAGCTAGTAACCGTCCAATTTGCTCATTTTTTACGAGTTTCTTCATTGGCTTGCTTTTTTCTCTCTTTCCCTTCACATTTCCGTGTTCAAGAAGTATATCGCGTATGACAGGTGTCTAGTTTTTTGAACTTTTTGAAACAGTGTTGATTTCTTGTTGTGCGGCAGAACTGATCCAAATTAATATACTAATTAAGCTACGTTGCTGCTGCTCGACAGCTCGAATGATCAATCGGATTTTCAGTTTTGTGGTTATGTGCTAAACAGTGAATAACGAGAAAGAGGTGTAGAGTGTGTATATACAAGCCTTTTTATAGAAAATATTCTCTTCCTGTTTCATAGTGTCATATGGACTATATTTATAGCTAGAAGATTGTTTATACAAATGTACCTTTTAGGATCTTTACTAACAAGAATAGACATATCCTTTTCTTGATATAGCCTAAATAGGCATGTCACGTAATTACACATGGTGGACCTTTATCTTGGTAGGCTGATTGGGTCTAGATGAGGGCCACTCCCCAACACCAGTCAACATGGAAACCTGGAATTTTTGTGGAAATTTCTAGATCACCTTCATGGCAAGATTTACTAGCTGATTTGCCGTCAAGTCAAAAGCATGCATGCCAGGGAAGTTGGATTTTTGTATGATGTATACCCTGCTATCAACATAACTAGGTGCTGTTGGAAGTCATGCAAGTAAGAAATCATAAATTGTTACCACTAGACGCACAATGCAGTGGAAGTAGAGTTGAAGTGGGTGGTTCAATGTAGTGCACGTCGGTGTAGTAGAAGTAGTCAATCGTCCTCTGGCCAACCTTCTCCTCATGATCATCCCGATCAGCGTCGTAATCGTAGCCGCGCCTCTATCGAAATCCACACGTTCAGAGAATAAAACGTTGTGTGTCGGTGTTTTAGCACAAATGCACACAATAGGAGTTTTGAGAGGTGGCTGTTAGGGTTCCAATGGGTGTGTCTCGGGGTCACCCTTAGCCCACACCTCTCTTAATATATAGCCTCTAATCGAATTCTTATCCAGTATTATTAGATATCATATCCAACTCAGAAAGGCTCTGACTGGATCTTTATCCGACACGAGTGAAGATAGTATCCTACTCGGAGAGGCTCCAACCAGATCCAATACGAGTAGTGATCATATCCCAATCGGAGTCTATCATCTGAATCCTTATCATTCCAACTCGTTAAGTATGTGATGGCCTGTAGGTTCATGTATATTTGGCTATTGGCTGAAAACTCCTTTCTGGTCTATAAGTTAGTAGCGATCCCTAGCAGGACATAAAACTCACAAATATACATAAAGATCATATTGGATGAACCTATATAGAGCTTATGTACTAATCCTTTTATCTCATGATACCAAATCGAGCTCAAGGCGAGAAGCATGCTATCCTATGATAGCTTGATCCTTCACTCGAATCTATAGTGGATTATTCAGTTTGTGATTGACTCTTCAACCACATTTAACATGGCCATGTATTTTCTTAATCCAACCATATTGAGAGGCCCAGAGATATCTCTCCTGTTATATAAGGGGCAAATTCCGTCTTGATCGCTCATATTTCACCGCATGTGTTATAGTAAACTAGAAAGCTACCTTTATGATCACCTAGTTATGGAGTAGTGTTTGGCAATCCCTAAGTAAACTATTATACATATAGAAAATTATGATGATCTTAGGTCTAAAGATCCTATTATACTATGTATGAGACCGACTCATGACACTTAAGAAATATAATAATTCTTATAGTGCCTCATGGTAGATTAATCTGACACCATGTTCTCTAACATGTGTCCATATTATTAATTTGACATCCTTGTATCCATGATCTGTGAAACAAGATCATCAATCAATACGTGTGTTGATCTATAAATCATTATTATCTCGTGTCAGAAGCTCAAGTCGAAATGAGCGGGGCCCTAGTGACATTGCACGTGTCATCAATTGTACCCTCCTTGATATCTTGCCCCTCGCTAAGAAAAGTTCCAAGCAACTAGGGGTGAAACTTTCTAAACTCTCAGGTGAAAGAATAAAATCCAAGTTATAACTTGATTTTTTGAAGTTCCAAATTTCATATTGAATTCCCAATATTTTTAGTGGTGACGAGCCCATCACTCATAGGGGAATACCACCAATGTCTTCATATATATAGAATCATAGATTAATTAGACCCAAAAATTGAATTCGAAGGTTAATACAGATTTTTCTCTCAACTCTTATTATTTCTTCAAGGTAATTAAAATATGCAGGTTAACCTAAACTAACTCGCCAGTAGGGCAGTGGCATGGTGATGGAAGCAACAGTGTTGGTTCCCATTCAAGTAGGTTCGATATGTAGAGTCGACAGGATGCACCCTATTTAGGACCTACCTGATATGGCTGCGGTTTATGGCTTTTGGCTGAAATTTTTGAATTTTAGCTATTTGTGATAGAGGTTATGGAGAAAGAGACACTCACTTACGATTTTGGTTGATACAGATGTTAAGCTTTTAATGTGTACTACAATTAACTTGTAGACCCCATCTTGAGAAAATACTTAATTTGAAAGTTAGGTACTGTAGCACAAGCCAAAAGCCGCTTTTGGAAGTCGTTAAAGAACATGCCCTTAATTAGAGTACACTTCAGAAGCTATTAACAGCTAAGAAGATCAGGATTTATACTCGCAATAGCGGAAGAATCCAAAAACCAACAAAAACCCTCTCGGTCAACCTGATTGCTCACACAGGGTGCGGCCTGATCACCCTGGTCGATCTGACCACTGGGTCAATGATGATCTGACCTCTCCAGCTAACAAAACCAAAATCAGCACGACATCAAAACCAAGAAATGCTCCAACTTCCAAACCAAAGCTCCTAATCACATAAAAATAAAACACACCTTTTTCTAAGATATCAAAAACATATTCCAATAAAATATTTTCAAGAATCCTTGATAAAATTCTTACCTTTCTCTATTTTCGAGAAAGTTGCACCAAAACCAGGTTAAAGAGGAAAACCACGATCTAGCTTTGCTCGTGTGTTCTAAATGATCAAGATGATCTTGGATGAATTCCTACACGTCATAGCATGTTAAACCACAACAAGATTTGAGCTCAAACCCATTTGAATCAATAAACCCCAAAATCACCTTATCATGAACCAAAGAGAGAGAAAACAAAGGAACTTGCTCTGAGAGCTCACTAGATGGATGGATATGACCTTGTAGGTTTCTATCCCATCACTTACGCCTTGTGGAGAACTAACTAGAATAAAAGAAGCGAAAAAACACCAAAAATTTTTAAAACCAAACTCAAATTTTAACAAACATAAAACATCTAAAATCAATTACTGATCACGGACTATGCGATAACCATCACTTGATCTAACAATCTCGCAACGCATGGTTTTCTAATCGACAGCGCGCGTACGCTCAGCATGCCAACACGTACGTGTTTGTTGGCTAGCCGAAACGGGTGTGCCGTAACACGCCGTATCAGTGTAAGGGGAGAAGGCAGGAAGGAAGGAGGTTCAAAGGGCGCGTGCCCTGCGGATCCACGCGGAGACGTTGACGTGCCGCATTAGAAAAAGTAGGAAGCGGTTACGATTCGATCTGTGGTCTGCGTGCTCTCTCTCCATCTCTACCTCTGCGGTTATCCAACGGCCGTGCACGCCACTCCCCATTGCACTATAGCATTAAGGTCCCATTTAGCACAACTCAGCTTCACTAGTAAAACTGTTTTTTTTTTGTTTCAGCTTCACGAGCAGTTTCACCGATGAAGCTAAATCTGTTTTCGAAAACTGTTTTGCAAAACAGTTTCACCAACAACTTCATGCATGGTTGAGAGAGCGCAATTGTCCAAGATGCCCCTGTCTACCTGACTTGTTCTAACATTTGGAGTTGTATGTTTGTATATGGTCATATGAATTAAAAAATAATATATTTGAATGAGTATGAATTAAAACATTAAAATAAAAAATAATAAAAAATTAAAATCATTAGGAAGCAATATTAGTGCCTTGTTTATGTTTCGTGAACGGGATGGACTAGTGGCAAATACGTGTAATTTTGGTGAACCAGAGGGGCAGTGGGTTCCTAGGACTGCGGGCCTGAGGGAGAGAGCTGTGAAAAGCTACTTTTTTCAGCTTCACCTCTCCCCATTCCTTTGTGAGAGCAAAAAAAGAACTTCACCCATGAAGCTATTTGCAAAAAGGGTATTTGGCAAAAAAACAGCTCACAACAGCTCATGAAGCTGTTGATGAAGCTGTGCCAAACAGGACCTAAATAGCTTGCATACGTACTGTACTACATTTTTAATTGTCCGTCCCGTACCAACTTGTACACTACTCTACTTTTGATTGTCTGACCTGACCACCTGCTCGGTACGTCGACCAGCTTGGTCTATTGATTCCTGCCAATAGGGCTTATAGTATTAGGGCCACTTCATGTTTTTTTAACGGCCTAGCTAGGGTCTATGGAACCGAAACCAAAATTGCAACGACAACGCATAAATTCTTAGAAACGAAATACGTGACACTGACCAACCTACCTCCAATGTCTGCTAAACCAAAAAATTAGGCTACTTAGAGCATCTTCGATACTTTACCGGCCATAAGAGCAAGTTTAATAGAAGAGGTGACTGCTACCTTTAAGACTAGTCAAATAAGCAAAAAGAGTACAAATGGCTCATAGTGGAGGTAGCTAATACAATAAGTTGAGTAGAGGTTACCTCTACTAAAGCACTCAAACATTTAATATATATATATATATATATATATATATATATATATATATATATATATATATATATATATATATATATATATATATATATATATATATATCATTACTCAGCTAGAGGCGACCTAGTCAGCATTATTGTACTTCTCTAAGAACTAGCATCGCCTCCAAGCTGCCCGTAACTCCTCGTATGATGTGCTAAAGGTCACCTCTTGCATGAGGGGCAGCTTGCCTCTCTCTCCTCTTTTCTCTCTCTTCCACTTAGGATTGTGCTGACGTGGATTTCGTTAGAGACGACCTAGTCAGTATTATTGTACTTGCTCTAACAGACCAGCTAGCTCTCGATGTAGGAGAGAGATGTCACGGACAGTAGTTTCAGATAGGGTGCTATGGTAGCTTCGACTGATTCATACATATCTAATCTGGAGCAACTACTTTCCGAGTGTATTAATTAGAGGAACATATATGTCTCTTCGCTTCATATTTTTTTGAGCTATGCATTGGAGTGGGATAGGGCCGACTCCAAAGAGCTTAAGTTTCTAGCTTATAACTTTAATTGTTGATTAAATGTATTGTAGCGGTTGTTATTTTCTTCTGAGTTATTAAATTAAAATTTTTTACAGAGAAAAAACCATTATAACGTTATGGACAATGTAAAGAAATAAAGAGAAAAAACCAAAAAGTTAAAAAATTAAAATAAGTCAAAAATTAAAAACCAAAACATTTCAAATAACTTCTAGCTTAAATAAACTTAAAACAAAAAAAGTCGGAAGCTAAATTTTGGATCGGATAAACTGATTTTGTGGACCCACCATAAATCTGCTTTGCACTGAAGCGGAGGGTTTGACTGTTTGAGACAGCAACTACATTTATAAGGCACGTCATATCTCTCCTTAAAGCTAACTAGGTGCTCAGCGGCGGGCTGTGGACTGCCCTGGCCCTGCCGGTTTGTAAACAGGGAAACAAAGACCATTTTTAGCGTAATTAATTAATAGAATTTACTAAATGATACTTGAGTGTTTTTTGTTTGTGAGCATTTATTTTTTTATCTATTAGATGTTAATTCATTTGTGCTTTATGGTTTTAACTTTGTAATTTTTCTATGTCCACAATGTGATAAAAGAGTAATCAATTTGTTTATTGTCATCAGAAACAACGACATAAACGACCAAGTAGCGTTTTTTGTACAGTTTTTGTTGTATTCCTTATAGTTTGCTTTGTTCATCTTTTTTACAAATTGTCACATCATTTTTTTTACATAATTTAATTTATGTAAAACTAGAATATAATTGATATAAAAATACCATAAATAAAAGAATAATAGTATTGGAGTATTTATCGATGTATCACATCACATGCTAATAACTAGCAGGCAAACTAGTGGATGAAGGTAGATATGCATCCAATATTTAAATAATTGAACACTTCTTAACAAAATAGTACTCAAATGGAGAGGAGAAGGCAAAATAATTTCACCCATTAGATCTAAGTATAAAAAATCAAAATTTAAATGCTATTTAACAAAAAAAAACACTCACAGTTTTAACTGGACACCACCTTAATTGATTAATATTATAACTAGGATAATGTAAACAATCAAGCTGATGTCATGGCTGACGTAGCGTTTATGGCTCCTACCTAGCTACATTCACCGCGTACATATGACAGCTGTCCAAGCCAAGCTGCTTCCGCAAATTATCGTTCAGTCCAATGGTGTATCCTTTTCTGTTCTTTAATTTCTTCCTCTTTCTACCCGCGTCACACTCGCAGCGATTCAGCTCGAGAAAAACCTGCTAAAGAAATTAAGAAATTAACGTCTGAATACGTACCGGAGTACGAGTTGCCTCGATCGAATAATGTGTTGTCCTCCATCTCAAATCAAGATATACACACGACTTTGCGTCGCGAAACTAAAAGCAACATGGCCGGTAGTCAAATAGTAGTGGACGTGCGCGCGTTTATATGATTTTTAAAATTTATTATACTATATATTTTAAAACTCACAGGTGGTAAAATTTTTTAAAATATGCATACAAATATGTTCTGAAAGTTTTTAAATCCGTCAAGTAAATCAGAAGCCGTCAATCATACCTCGCGGTCATAAGTCGGAAGACATCGACTACGCCTCGCGGTCGTAGATCGGGAGCCCTCGAGTACACCTCATCGTCATAAATCGGAAGCCGTCGACCATCACGCGTGATCGTAGGTCGAGAGTGGTCGACCATCGCTGGTGGTTGTAAGTTGGCAGCGGTCGACGATCAATCGTGGTCCTAAATCAGGAGCCTTCGACAATGGCTCATGGTTGTACATCGGAATCCGACGACCATCGTTCGTGGTCGTAAGTCAGAAGCCATCGATGATACTTCGTGGTCGTAAGTCGGAACACATCGACCAGTACTTGTGGTCGTAAGTCGGAAGACATCGACCACACCTTATAGTCGTAAGTTGAAACATATCAATCAGTGCTCATGGTCATAAATTAGAAGCTGTCAATCACACCTCGTCGTTGTAAGTTAGAAACCGTCGACCATCGCGCGTGATCGTAGGTCGAGAGTAGTCGACCATCACTGGTGGTCGTACGTGTGCAGGACTCTGGTGTGCTTGTGCCTTGTCGACCGACTGTCGGTGCTAGCCTGCTTGGCCCCGACTTCGACTACTACCCCCTTCAACTTCGACCACTGCCCTCCTTCAACTACTGTCCCCTTCGACCATAGCCCTTCGACGTCGACCACTTCTCCCTTCGACCACGGCCCCTTTGACCATGGCTTCGACTTCGACCGCCTTTTGAGTCTTGCCGTCGAGGGTGGGGAGCTCGATCTCGGGGGTGACCTGGGGGTAGGCGACGGAGATGTCCAACTGGAGGGGAAACTCGTAGCAGTGGAGGTTGTAGATGAACTAGCAGGTGTCCTCTGGGTTGGCGTTACGACTACGACCATGACCGCTATGACCACGTCCACGGACGCTACGACTATGACCATGACTATGACTTTGACCACTGCCCCCTTCGACTTCGACCACTGCCCCCTTCAACCATTGTCCCCTTCGACCACGGCCCTTTGGCGTCGACCACTTCTCTCTTCGACCACGGCTTCGACGATGACCACATATCTTCTACTTCGACCACTATCCCCTTCGACCACTATCCCCTTCGATCACAGCCCTTCGATGACGACCACTTCCCCCTTCGACCACGGCTTTGACTTCGACCAAGGATCTTCGACTTCGATCACTGGCCCGCTTCAACCACTGTCCCCTTCAACCATGGCTTCCTTCGGCTATGGATCTTTGACTTCAATCACGGATCTGTGACTTCAACCACTGCCCCCTTCGACCACTATCCCCTTCGACTACGACCCTTCAATGACCACGACCCTTCGACGTCGTCCACTTCCCCCTTCGACCACCGCCCCCTTCGACCAGTGTCCCCTTCGACCACGACCCTTCGACGTTGACCACTTCCCATTTCGACCATGGCCCTCTTCGACCACGGCTTCAACTTTGACCACAGATCTTCGACTTCAACCACTGTCCCCTTTGACCACGGCCCTTCGACGACCATGGCCCTTCGACGTCGACCACTTCCCCCTTTGACCACTGTCCCCTTCGACCATGGCCCTTTGACGTCTACCACTATCCCCTTTGACCACGGCCCTTCGACGTCGACGACGGCTTCGACTTCGACCACTGTCCCCTTCAATGACTATGGCTCTTCGACGTTGACCACTTCTCTCTTCGACCACCACCCTCTTCGACCAAGGCATCAACCTCGACCATAGATCTTTGACTTTGGCCACAACCCCCTTCGACCATAGCCTAGATTTGACCCTTCGACTTTGATCATGGCCTTTCGACTTCGACCACAGACCGACTTCGTCCATGGCCCTTTGACTTCGGCTATTGCTCCCTTTGACCACTGTCCCCTTCAACCATGGTTTGGACTTTAACCATGACCCTTTGACTTCGACCATGATCTGACTTTGACCACAACCCTTCAACTTCGACCGCAGACCGACTTCGTCCATGGCTCTTCGACTTCGACCACTGCCCCCTTCGACCAATGTCCCCTTCGACCACGACTTGGACTTTGACAACAGTTCTTCGACTTCAACCACGACCCTTTGACTTCGACAACCGCCCCTTCGACCACGGATCTTTGACTTCGGCCATGGCCACAGCCCCTCGACCACGGCCCCATTCGACCATGGCACCGACTTCGACGACCAGCTTGGGAGACCCAAATCGCTGTTGCCGACCATGGCACCAACTTCGATGATCATTCTCTCCAATCCACCAGCCGCTGTCGCTGAGCATCGTGCCGCTAGTTGGAGGGGCGATGTGAGATGGAATTGGTGACGACGCCTTGGGGAAAGTTGGGGGACTACGACCAGACACTGCTGCGTGGGAAAGGAATTGGTGGCAGCGCCGAGGAGGAGGGCACGAGGGTTCGGGGGAGAAGAAGGTGGCGGTTGCGGGAGGTGGAGGTGGGGAGGTGGCGACGGGCAGATAGGGAGAGGAGGTGGGGGCAAATGCGTTGGAGAGGCAGCGACGAGGGGATGCGACGCTGCTGGGGGGAGGTGGGGGACTGTGACCAGACGCTGCTGTACAAGGAAGGAATTGGTGGCGGCGCTGAGGAGGAGGAGGCGCGCGGCCCACGCGTCGACCGACCTTTTCTATGAGGAGCGGAAGAACTACCTACATGCAGATCTGGACGACTGATCTTTGATCGAACGACTGAGAATAGAGGAGGAAGAACGAATCGACGACCACCAACTCACATTTTTATAATAGTAAAGATATATATATATATATATATATATATATATATATATATATATATATATATATATATATATATATATATATGATTTTAGGTATCTAATCTAAATATTTAAAAAGGTATCGATGGTTAAAATTTTTAAAGCTTGACGCATTTCAAAATAATTTATTTTTTGTTTGAAGTGGAGGGAGTATTACATATCTTGGCCTCGATTTGCTTTAGGCTGTACTCCAACTGGCTTATAAACTGTGGCTTTTGAAATTTTTACTGTAACAACTGCAAATATATTGCAGTTGTTGTTACCTTTTCTAAGTAATTAAATTTAAAAATAAAAAGTATTATATTATCATATATAATAAGAAATATAAGGGAAATTTTTTTAAAAAAAGCTAAAAAATAAAAAAACAAAATTAAGAAGCCAAAAAACTGAGTCGTCCCCTTAAAAGATGGTATCGGAGAGCGTTGACGCCGTGCTTTAACTGAAAACACCATGGAGCACGGTGTTTACTGGTTTTGTCCGTACGTACGTGCAAGTAAACACATCGAGTTAAGTAATTTTTGGACGTTCCCAAGATCGACACAGACTGCTAGCTAGCTAGATGTTGATTGCGTACATAATACTACACACATATACATATAAGTACAGCTATGATAGATACGTGTGTGCAGGATTACAGCTATAAATAATAGACGAGAATTAATCCATAAGCTAGCTAGGAACCAGCTCTCTCCTGATCAGGACGGTCAACCGCGGCCGGCCGGAGAAGCTAGCCCTTCAACAGTTCAACTTCACGTGCTTCTTCCAGCTATAGGTTCGTCAATTGAGAGGTTGCTCATGTGGATTGAAAAAAATGACTTATAATTAAAATTATATTATAATTAGTTAAAATTATAATATAGCTAATGGTGATTTATTTGATGTAATTAAATTTTAAAAATTAAAAATAAAAACATATTTTAGCATATTACGGTCAATGCAAACAAATACGAGAAAAAACCGGTAAAAAAGTTAAAAAATCAAAAAACTAGAAAAGATAAAATTTAAAAATAGTAAAAAAATAAATCAGAAACTGAAGCCGAAATAAGTGGATCTAAGTAGTGATGATCCCTCGCAAAAAAAAAAAAATCAAGTGATGATCACCTACGTATGTACGTCCTCCTCAATCTCGGCTTCAATTGTTATGACAAACTGCCTCTGCCTTGACACAGTACTCCTACCACGTGCACTACTTACCATGGACTCTTCTCGAAATACAAGTTGTCCTATAATTCGAGATACTTTCGTCTCTTTTATTTATTTTATACCATTGATTAATTTTCCCAATAAATAGTCTCTTTTTTCACGCCTCTACTCTATTTTCCACACAATTCTCACCTAAACCTAATTAAAGGAGTTAGACCGGGAAAATAATTGAAAGATAATAACCCACCGTTATTTCTTGTGCCCAACTCTAATGTGAAGAGAGTAACAGCGTATTCTTTTAGATTATGGTTTATATCTTTTGATTTCTGGCTGTTCATAAGAGACTACAAAAAGAGAGACAAACGCATACAAATTTAGATGGTATAGCTAAAATCAGTAAAATATATACTACAATCGCTTTGTTGATTTTATAAACAGTAAGCTGGACATAGATGGGGCTACGTGTGCCTGTGCGCGCGTAGACGTACTACGTGGCAGCGTTTGACCGAATTCCACCGGTTTGCATGGATGGTACACCAACACGGAAGACCAGTCGCCGCACGTGCAGCAAGCAGGCCAAGATATCAATCGGCTGGTCACACATTCGCACCACCACAGCTTTTTTTAAAAAAAAACCAAATTGAGTTCAAAAGACCTAATTAGTAACTGGAGCAAGCTTTCCTCTTAAAAAAAGGTATTTCAAGCTTTCTAGTTGTTTTGTACCCTAGAAAAAACTAATTAAGGAGTATTTGGGACGAGGAGGTCGATGTCTTCGAGATTTAGTTTAAATTTAAACTAACTCCCTTGTATATTATACAAATCAAAATCCCCACTATCGAAACATGCCCTAATTAATCGTGCAAACAAGGTTCTCTCTCTTTTTTCAGGGAAAGTACAAAGTTGTTTAATCCCATCAGGTGTTGACTGCTAGCTTGCTATATTCATATCAATTGTAGCTAGCTAACTACTACGTGTGATGTTTGACTTCGAGTAGCTAGCTTAGCTTAACGCTCAAGTGTTGATATTTTCTTTGCTTTCCTAATTAATACTAGCCAGGTACCAATCGATCGATCGATCACGTGTTACTCATTGTGCTTACCTACTTAAAATACCAAGCTCTTTAATTAAGCAAGACTAGTTAGTTGTTATAGAGTAAAATGCACCGTATGTACGATAAAATTTGCTTATTTATATCGCTGATTTTGTTTAAGTGATAATAAGATACAAAAGAGATTTAGTGTGCTTAGGATCGTGTATCTTGGTTAAGTGTAGCTCCTGAATTCATTGTACCAGTGCTTTTGAATAATTGTAATGTGAGTTTGCTTAATTATTGAAATAGCTAGCTTTTTTTCAAAAAGTTGTAGTGAGAAGAACTTCCAATGGAGTTATCAATCCCTCGATTGATTCTAGTAAAGTTTCAACAACATTGTATTGTCCCTCGATTGATTCCATGCACCACCATTGTCCACGTGTCGTGTGCCCGCACCACCGCTGCCCCCCATGCCCTCTCTACCCACAACAGCCGCTCCTCGCGCCCTCCCTCACCCCCACCGCCACCCCCAGCATCCTCTCCCCTACCACCGCCGCCTCCTATGCCTCTCCAGCTCGCATGTCGTCCCTTAAGCCCCACAACTCACTGCATGTAGCAGCGTTGCTCCTAGTGTGCACATTGTCTAAATAGTCGAACCCTCCTCTAGGCGGCGCACTCGAAGTGCTCGTTGCTTTCTTCGTGAGAATAGAGGATGATTTGGGCCTAACTAATGGAGAGGATAAAAACCAGGGGCTCTTTGCATTTTTTCATGTCAAGTCTAATACACACAACCTCGAGCCACACTAAAAGCACAACTAGCACCATGTCAGTGCCAAATGTGCCACCATATCTCATTTGTACCTCGTTGCATCACTTAAACAAAATCAGTAATGGAAACGAGCAAATTTACAGTTATGTGACATACTTACACCCACTTTACAAGTTATCGTATCTATGGTGCATTTTACTCGTTATAATATTGAAGCCTCGCCATTCATGCTCGTTCCTTGGTCTCTAGCATTGGCGAGGTTTAGTTCACTAGCTAGGATTTAGGTTTAGATTCACCAGAGCTGGATTATAGATTAGATGTGTGTGAGAGAGATTTATGTATATAGGGTGAGGAGGTCGAGGAGAATGATTGGATCTTGATCCAAAGAATGAGATAAGTAAATTATTATCTCTATTAATATAAAAGGGTAGTTTGTCCATTTATCCCTCCCACCTTAGGTCTTCTGTTGCATGCACCAACACTTGGGCCCATGTTATCAGCCCCCAAACTCTCTATCGCTAGTTCTTGCTTAACAGCTTTGCCATGTTTCCCATTTTTCGCACTATTCACACATAGCGGGGTAGCAATTGTCTTCGATTTGTTCTCTCCCCTTAGAGCCACCACTATTCCTTCCACCCGTGCGCCTTCATGATGCTGCTACACTAGGACAGTGAAGAAGAGGAGAGAGGCGGAGTGATACTCGATGGCGAAGAAGTGGAGCACACTGGTGCAGACGATGAGGTGTTGGTTCACTACTACAAAAAGGGTCATCACAGACGGTTCAGAACTATCATCACAGATGGTTTTCTGAATCGCATGTATTTATGTGTCAGTGATAATCAAAGGTTATCGCAAACGGTTTGTGAGCCGTCTTTGATAAAGACAACACAGACGGTTTGTAACTAGAACCGTCTGTGATAAAGACAATACAGACGGTTTGTAACTAGAACCGTCTGTGAAGAAAACTATTACAGACGACTCGAACCAAAAACCATCTGTGATACTCACACATCACAGACAGTTTTAGTTACCAACCGTATGTGATTAGCGAGTATCACAGATAGTTGGTATATAGAACCATCTGCGATAGTCCTTCATAGGCAGTTTATACCACAAAATCGTATGTGATAGTTCACTCTATACCTATTTTTTTGGCTAGCCTCAAGAAATAATGTTACCTATGCCCTTTGAAAACAAGCAAATACAGTGGCAAATTAACACAACAGCACATTCCATTTCCATTAAGATTAGAATTCACCATTACAGCATAACAAGGTAACAAATCCAACTCTTTAACACGGCAAGAATATATAAGAAGCATAGATCCTAGCAGATAGTAGAAGGTGGATGCATTGGATGGCGGCCGGATATCACCGACAATGGAGAGGCGGCGGTAGCGCCACCTTTGTGGCACGACGGTGAGGCTACACAAGACAATCTTACGACACTTACAACAAGAGTGTGTTGTGCAGTCGACCGTGGTGTCACAACGGAGGCGCTAGCTCACGATGGTAGTCGGCGAGGTCGAGGAATAAGCTGGATGCATCGGATGGCGACCGGATATCACCGGCAATGGAGAGGCGGCAGTAGCACTGTAACATCCTGAAATTTCAAATGCCCAAAAATATGGAGTTGTTAAAATTTTTCTTGCATTTTGCTGGCATTCAAATTTCTTCTGAACATTTACATAAAATCTGTCGAGTTTGGTGGCATGCAAATTAATAGTCAAGGATGATCCCAAGTGCAAATACCGAACATGTGGACATTACAGATCATGAATTCAAAGTAACGAAATCCTGAATTCAAATTTCAAAGTCAATAAAATAAAACCAAAGGTTGGATATTCAGAAGCTGCGCAAATTAGCTACAACATTAATTTAAAAATAATGAGTCAAATATATGAAAAACTAAAATCATAATAATAAAAGAAATGAAAAGTTCGAAGCAAGGGAGTTCTGGATTTAAATCCAGGAAATGTAAAATCTCACCTTAAAAATAATAGCATAAATAGTAATAAAAGTAAAAGAATAAAATACAGACATAAACATATATATATCTAAATAAGTATAAATATGCAAAATGTGCATATGCAAGAAAAGGGTCTAGTAATATAGGGAATAAAAGTGTGAAAGTAAATGGGCAGGCACTAATGAAAAAAAAATGAAAGTGTATGTGCAAATACATAAAAAAAGGAACCATCGGCCGGCCAGAGAGGCCTGGCACATTTCTCCTCCCCTCCCGCTCTCTTTCATTGCCCGTGGGGCCCCTTCCCCGTCTCTCTGCCAGCGGGCCCCGCGCCTCTCCTTCCTCCTCTTTCTTCTTTCCCCTCGCGCTGCGCTGCGCTGCTCGCTCGCTCGCTCGCACCCGAAGTTGTCCCATCCGCCGCAGCTGCTCGCCTCTCTCGCGTGGCGCCGCTCGCCCGACTCCTCTGCGCCGCGCCGACCCGTCGCCATCATTCTGCACCCCGCGCACCGAGCCCCGCGCCGGGCAAAGCCCCTCGGTTCTTCCTTCGCGCCCGGTCCTTGCCCGGCAGTCCCTCCCTCCGCCACCCGGTCCTCACGCCCACGCCCCGGCTCTACTCCCTCGCGTGCGCTATCACCTATAAGAAGCCCGAGCAACCTCCTTCCATTTCCCCTGCCCCCTTCTCCTCCCTTCAAACCGATTGCGCCTGAGCACGCCCGACGCCGCGCCTCCACACCGCTCCAGCCACACCGGCGGAGCCCACGCAAGCTGACCGCGTCACGGCTAGCCCCCGGAAGCCTTCTCCCTCCTCCCGCGAGTAATTGGACTCTGGTGGCTCGAGCTCGCCGCGGCAACATTCTTCCTCACCTCCGGCCGAAACCGCCGCTTCCGTCGCTGTCTCCTCCTCGGTCCGCGCCAACTCGATTCCTCACGTTGGGAGCAAGCCCTCGGCGCCGTGAAGCTTCCCCAACAGCCGCCTGGGCCTCCCGTCGCCCGAGCAACCCCCGCCACGGTGGCCTGGCCGTGCTGCCCTCGGCTTCCGTCGCCGGCTAGCCCCGGATCCTCCCTGGCCCGACAGGTAGCACAGTAAGCATCCCACGGTCTTCCTCATGCTCACACGCACGCCAATTGCCGCCCCTCTCCATGCCTGGCGCCGCCGTCCCAGTTCCCACCTCGCCGGCCACCGCCCCCGCCAACCTGCACTGTCCTGGGCCGCGTCGCCTCCTCCACCGGCTTCCACATCTTCCCGGGAACCCATTTCGCCAGCTCACCCTGCACCTCTAACATCCCCTCGCCGTAGCCCCTGCCAACGGCCGTGCGCCCCCACATCCCCTGTTTCGGCCGATTGGGAGCTCTACCTTGAGCTGGACTCCAGTAGTCGCCTCAACATTTTAATTTCCCCCACAGCATCACAAAGTGAGCAATGCCCGGTTGGTTAGCCAAGCCAAGACCATGCCATAGATCGCAGGTTCGAATCCCCTCACCGAACGTTTAGTTTTTATTTTTATTTCTAATTCCATTAGTCCATCTCAATTGCAGAAAGTTAAGGAAAATCGAAAATCAGTTCATGAAAGTCAATAAATTTAATTAGGATATAAGTAAAATTATTTGAGATTTAATACCCGATTAATTATTATATATGAATAATTACTGTGCCTTTACTAATTACTTAAGATTAATTATTAGCTAAAGGCATTAATAAAAAGAAATGGCTGTTCAAGCCGTTTCATAAAAATTCATTAAACGGTATGCCATAACCATTTCAAAGAAATACATATCTAATTTAGAAAGTCATGATATAATCCCCCTCACTAGCCTATATCATTTAAATAAATCTCAGTGGTAGATTTAGTTAAATGCCAATATTAAAATATGACCTTGTGTAGCAAGTCCGGCCCTAGGTAAATGAAAGTTTAATTAGAATTTTGCCCAATGCTTAAAAAAATATATAAAATAAAGATAAAATATTAATATCAGATAATCCACAGAGTGCATCCGAATCAAAAGGTCATATTAATATATAAGTGCAAAAATATAATAACTCCAGGTTACCAAGACATTGAAATAACCCCACCAAAAAATATATATACCTATATTCTGAAGTAAATGTTTAATAAATTTTACGATTGATTAATTGGGACCGCATAGAATACTACTTATCGAATTAATGGTAATAAGAATTTATTCGACAAACTAAAAGTCGTACACATCGCCTATGGAACCCCTGCCTCAGGTTCATAATGGGTAACCCTCGACCCATGTAATACTTAATACCCAATTAGAATCGCACATCAGTTCAGATCGACTCGTGGAACCTCTGTGATAAATATAAAAATAATAAAAAGATCAAGTCATCGTATTCTACCATCGACCTTACCTCAAATAACCCAAATCCCCCATTAACTCATAATAAGACAAAAGTTGAGTTTATTTGGATTTATTTGGATCTTTGAGTTATTTGCTTTTATTTGGGTTCAGTCGTTGTCGCGTAGTTAGAAACGGGAGTCCTGAAGATTCTATGGAGCAAGCGAGGACGAGATCGATGCAGACCAGGAATTAAAGATCATCGCATGAGACAACCTTATGTGAGCTCAAGACCGCGGTAAACCGTGCCAGGCGAGTCAATACTTTGATCATGTTGAACCTACATTTTCTGCAAATTACTTTTGTTTAAATTATCAAATTGCATGCTGTTATTTTATATGCAAAGACATGATTAATTTGATATTCTAGTTATATGCCCATTGTTTACCTTGATTAATATTACACCTCCTTTGGAATATTTGAATATGTGAACTTTGTCGCCCTAGCAAAAGTTATAATAGTAACCTTTCAAAAATACGTCCGTAATTATATGCCATGCTTAGCATTACTTAGATACTCGTGGGCGCAAGAGCGCCCAAGCATCACTTTCAATCATGAGAAAAGTTGGTTGGGTAGTCATGGTGGTAATGACTGGTGTATGTTGGATATGGTTATTTTATACTTCCAAAAACCTCAAATTGCTTATTTATCTGGGCGGATGGATCGGGGGTATGGTGCAAGGGTGCACGAGAGTGTGATTTGTGGTAGAACCGCCCAGATAACCCTAAGGACTGAATCTTGTCATGATCTCCCCTGTAAAATAAGTACAACTACAAGTCTGTAAAGTACAACTTGGCCTAGTAGATGTACCGGACCCTGAAAATCATCCTCATAGGTGGAGGAGGTGAGGTAGTGCAAGCGGCTGTCTGGGTGACGGCTTGAACGGGGCATCCGCAGAGGGTGAAGTTCCGCTGTGGCGTGCTAGCAGTGTGGGTAGCCAGCTGCTAGGCGTTCAGAAGGGGGACATCCCGCACAACCTATGAGACCTGCCGCAAGCGGGCCAAACTCATAGGGGTGAGATGATGGAAGGGGCGAGGTATTTTGAACGGTTACTGTGATGGTTGGCTCAACCGCATAACTAAGGAATTGTGCGGGGCAATGAGTAAACTGTCTCTTGTGGGTAAAGTGTGCAAACTCTGCAGAGTCAAAACTATTCGAATAGCCGTGCCCACGGTCAAGGGCGGACATGGGAACTTAACCAGATATAGTTCTATTTCAAAACACTTTGTGGGTGGGAATGGAAAAGTGGAGGGCAGTGGAAAGCCCTGATTTGAATTGTCCTGGGTGTCGTCCTAGTGGTAAGTTAAGCGGCTATAACGCTGAAAGATGCTATATGGTGCGGATGCCATGTAACGGTGGATGAAATCTGGATCACTATTAATATTGCATTCTCTTACACATTATATTTTTGGTCAAAACTGCTAGGTCTCAGGAAATTTCTATGTATTATATTTTTAAATAATGATAATAATTCTCACAAAATAAAATGTCAGGAAGAATAAATAGAGTCGTAAGAAAAGAAGATGGATGTTTGTGGTAAATACATAAAGTTGTTGGTGGATTCAGGTCAATCATAAAAAGGAAACGATAGTGTGGATTCTGAGAAAAATAAATTGGTAGAGTCTAAATGAATAGATAGGCTAGATAGATGATTTGAATGATTTTTGAATTAAGGAGTGCAAAGGTAATTGCTGGATCAATTTTTGGGAGATATTGGTGATAATGGGATTAATAGGATTTGATCGATTACTAGATGAGTCAATTGAATTGTTGGGAGTTTGGAGATATGATAATTGGAGTATAAACTTGATCAATGATATTCTTGGTGAAGGTATATTAGTGGATTAGTTAGAAATAGATAATGGAAAATAAGGTTGATTATTGTAAGAGCAAATTGTGGTTGTGGATCAATAGCAAAAGGAATGGGTTGATAGGAATTTTGGAATACAAAAGATATTGGTGGATTGTATAATTAATGATATTCGCTGTTTGGAGTTTTAGACAGCACTCAATATAGAAAGTGTGTGTGTTCGGTGGATTAATCAAATGATATTAGATAGATGATGTCATTAGTTGTTTGGAGTTTCAGGCAACAATTGATCAGTGGATTATATAAATTATGATACTCGCTGTTTGGGGATTTAGGAAACAATTGATTGGTGGATTGTATAGTTGATGTTATCCGCTGTTTACTGTTTTAGATAGCAATCAATATAAAAAGTGTATGATCGGTGGAATAATTAAATGATGTCACTCGCTGTTTGGAGTCTTAGACAGCAATCAATTTGGAAAGAGTATATTCGGTGGATTAAGTAAATGATGTCACTCGCTGTTTAGAGGCTTAGATAGCAATTAGTAAGGAAAGTGTGTCTTTGGTGGATTAAGTCAATTATGGCAATCGCCGTGTGGAGTTTAGGTAGAAACAATAACACTATGATTTAATAATACTAAGGCTACCAAAAGCGATTTTTGGCAAATAAAATAACCCGAGCCTCTTCTTTGATAAGCCATGCATACTATTTAATTGCATCCTGTGTGTTGGCTCGCGAGCACGGTGGTTGTGCTCATATTCGCTTTCCCCACAAATCCAGAATCAGGAATCAAATCACTACGCTTCAGCAATACTTTTGGATCATGATGACGAAGAAGATAAAGATGTCAAGAACTAGGTCGTGAACCTCCAGTTGGCTGCCTGTGGGCATGTCCTGAAGATCCCACTTGCGTGCTTCGTTCTTCCGCTGCTGCAATTTAATGATTTCGGCCTAATCGGCCCATGAGTAAGTCTACTATTATATTTTACGCTTCCGCATGATATGCATTGTGATATTCAGAACTGTAATCTGTGAGCACTATCTACTGATCCAGGGAATAGTGCGGTGGAATCACAGAGGAATCCGGATTATAAAATCTGGGCTCCTACAAGCACCACCTTTGTGGCACGACGGTGAGACTGCATAAGACACTCTTACGATACTTATGACAAGAGTGTGTTATGCAGTCGACCGTGGTGTCACAACGGAGGTGCTAGCTCACGGTGGTACGTAGTCAGCGTCGTCGAGGGGGATGCAGGAAGCTATATAGTAGATGGACTCACCCGTGACTGCCGGTGGAAAGGTAGATGGGGGTAATTAATAAGGGCCGATCGGTGGAAGAAACCGGTGCCTGCCAATCGATGTGGAGAGAATGGACGGGTGAGATCAAAATCCTGGGTGACACACCACAGATCGGTGACGTGTCATTATCAGAGATGGTTTGTTATAAGAACCGTCTGTGATAACACATATCAGAGACGGTTTGTTATAAGAATTGTCTGTGATAACACATATCAGAGACGGTTTGTTATACGAACCGTCTGTGATAAGGCATACAAATAGTCCATGATATTAATATCAGAGACGGTTTGGTATATAAACCATCTGTGATAACGCTTAAATATGTGCGCCCTAATCCAGCTCTTCTAAACTGTCCTCTTATCTTCTTCACCAGATTTCTCAATAATGGCATCTAATATTCTTTTGATCTCCTTTCTCTCATCTATCCATTATGAGTTGTTCGGCCGCAACCTTACACAGGCGGCCAACAATTTACATTTGGAGCAGCTCCTCCGCTCTCGCCTTGCTCTCCTTCCTCGACTCGCTTCCACCTGTCAGATGGACCTCATCATCCGCCATTGACAGAGGTGTCTTGTTGCCACTCAGCAAAGGGAAACCACTCTTAGGTTCGTTCTTCTCTGCAATGTGCACAAAGCGGAAGAAGCTCTTACGGCAGCAGAGAGACACATGGATGACATTGCTGATCAAGCAGAAGCGGCCGATTCTGAGGAAGCTTATCATGGCATCCTCTATGAGATTATGGACCGTGCTAATGATTTGCCCAGGCTGGAGGAGGAAGTGCACAGGGCAAGAGCAAACTTTACGGCATTCAAGAACTCAGCGGCTGATCCTCTAACTCCAAAAGTCGAAGAAGATGCATATGAAGCCCAGAAAACTAAGATCTGGGAATATCGTTTTTTGGGACTTTTGTAATGAATTTGCCTTGAATTTTTCTGTCGTATCAGTAGATTCTGTAGTTCATATGACAAACAACAAAACACAGACGGTTGTAAATAAAAACCGTCTGTGATAGTTTCATAGACGATTTTAGTTAAAAACCATCTGTAATAATTCGTATATCACAGATGGCTTTTAAACCTAATCGCCTGTGATAGTTTCATAGGTGGTTCTAGTTAAAAATCATCTGTGATACTTCGTATATCACAGACGGCTTTTAAACCTAACTGTCTGTGATAGTTTCATAGACGGTTCTAGTTAAAAACCGTCTGTGATACTTCGTATATCATAGACGGCTTTTAAACCTAACCGTCTGTGATAGTTTCAGAGACGGTTTTAGCCATGAATCGTCTGTAATAATTAAGGCACAGACGGCTCCACATGAACCGTTTGTGATAAGATATCTAGTATAGCTTGTTTTGTAGTAGTGGTTACACCACCAAGGATGACGATGGAATGGAAAGTGTATACCGCCAAGGTCGATGATTAGGACGTGGAGTACATCGGCACGAACGACGAACAAGGAGGTGGTGTGCATAAGCTCAAACGAGGTGTACACTGTTGGAGGTGAGGAAGAACCGTGAAGCCTATGGAGTTAGGCAGGACAGAATCGGAGCGATGATCTCAGAAACATTAGATCTGGTTGCGCTTACCTCATAGACGGTCGATCTGGTGGTGGCGACCTCAAATCCAGTGTGCTGACATTAGGGACATTGTATCCAGTGGCTATGGGCTAGGTCACCCCCGGATCTAGTGCCCTAAGCCGAGGAAGATGGCAGACCCAACAACCGGAGGTGATGAAGACATCGAGTTCAGCCGTCTCCTGATGCGCCATCACGAATCCAATCTTTCCCAACTGTGCTCGTCTGTTGTGCCACTACCCTCTACCAGTTGTGGGGACACCACCCGTCGCTGGGCACCATGCTGCCATTTATTGTGCTGCAACCCACCACTATGCGCCACCGGTGGAGGGGAGAGAGAAAGGTGAGAATGAATGGAGAGAGGGAGGTTAGATAGGTAGATATATAAGTGCAATCTACTAAATTATTTTGCTATTTGTTTGGGATCGTAAGATGACATTTCATGATAGAATAAAATATGCATAGCCACTTCACAATCATGCTACTTGCTTTATTTGCCATTTTGCTTGTCATGTAATTCTTCGTACCAAGAGTGTATTTTAGTTGAATTAGTAAGGATGAGCTCTTGTTCGTAGTTTTACAGAAGAATGCATTTAGACTTGTATTTTAAAAAGGTTGTTATGGATGAGAATTAATCCAGATACCTATCGAGAACTTCCTTCACGGAGCTTCCTTCACATGTTCCTGTACCGTCTCCCTCTTTTTAATGTTTATTATATAATTTAGATCACGTTTAATGAGACGCATAATCTTTTTTAAAACTTCGTCGTAACATACGAGTACCTTACTAGTAAGGTAAAGAAAGATCAACGCAATGAATTAACATCCCGTACCAGACAGAAAGTGATATCTCCTAGGCAACTCTTCTTGCTTGTAGGCCCAACTCGACCCCAGATTAAACTGTCACAGGCTTAGGGCCTGTTTGGTTCATGCCTAACCTTGCCACGCCTAACCTTAGTCGAGTGTGGCGTGCCACACTTTTTGTGGCGTCCAAATTCCACGCCACACCTTAGGCAAAGTTAGGCAAAAGACTGAGTCTATGACGCGTGGGCCATATGGCTAACAAAATGTGGCAAGCCACAACTGTGGCAATGAACCAAAGACCCACCTAAGAAATTGTGGCGCGGCTAAGGTTAGACATGAAAATTTTGGCTGCCAACCAAACAGGCCGTTACACTCCGGCCGCTAGCTTAATTAGTGTGCTAAATTGCTCGTATCTCTATCCGGATCTAGGTATGCAGCTGAGCAACGGGATGCGATGGGCTCAATTAATCTGAAAGCAAAAAAAAACCCTTTTGAGGAAGCAAAGCAAAAATTTCCCCTTGATTCTTCGTACGGTGAGGTCTTCTCTCTCTCTCTCTCTCTCTCTCTCTCTTTTTTTAAGATAGTACGGTTGAGGTCTCAAACAGCCTTTCTAGACTAAGGAGAAAACTAAATTCTCAATTCTATTTGCGTATATTCAGGGGAAAAAAAGACTCCACTCGTAGAAGTTTAGGGGGCAAATTAGACTCTTAGTTAAATTAGACTCCACTTGTATTACCCCATAAGAAAGTTGAGACTCTTACTTATATTATTCGTTCTAATCGCTAATCCACAAATACCCCTTGCAAACGTTGCGTGCAACGAACGCCCGAACTACCATTGGATCCACCACCCGTGAAGATGCACTCGTTCAATCCTCGTTGCAGGGCATCATATTTTGGATCGCCATGTGGCTCCCTGCCCACTTGTTCCCCCATGTATGCGTTTCATCCACCGAATCACCGATGCCAGCCGCCATCCTAAGATCCCGCTCATTTAAGATTAAGCTTCTTTGCCAGTTTTTTTTTCCGTATTCGTTTACATTATCCATGATAGGATAACCTATTTTTTCTATTTTTATTTTTTTAAATTTAGTTATGCCAAATAAGCCACCATTAGTTATAGCGTAATTTCAGTCAGTTACAGTGTAATTTCAACCATAAGTTAGCTTATTCAGCTCAACCGAGCAGCACCTTAATGCACAACCTCTCCTCTCAGACGTGTTGTCTATCACCGTCTCCGTCATGCACCTCCTCCGTTACCACCATAGAATTGCGCCACCAAAACTCTAGGCATCCTAAATCAGAATTTTTTTAAAAAATAATCCATATTTTATTCAAAATAACAGAAACATACCCACACAAATATTTTTTTTACAAAAATTAATTCCAGTCACCGAACCGTTGGACGACTGGGACCTATCGCCCAATAGCCGTGTGACACATAAACTGTCTGTGGGTCATTGGTCGAAGGTTCCAGTCGCCCAACGGTTCAGCGACTGTAGCCTATCGTCTAGCGGCTGGGTGAGTACACTTGCAGTCACTCGGCTGTGCAGCGACTGCAAACAAGCCATTCCTAGAGGTAGTGTGGGTTAATCTATTTGTGATTTTCGTAGATTATGAATGACAGATAATCTGTTGGATTCACAATAAGAATTTGCGATCGTTGTATGTTGTTATAGTGTAAGAAATTTCGTGAATTTTTTAAGAATGATTGAAATAACAACGATCGGTAAGTACAAAGGTAAGTGATATTGTGATGTAACCGGGAATTCGTACACGAAGGAGAACTTATTTGTTAATGTTGTTGGATGACTTGCTACACGAATAATCGAATGTGAAAAGACGAGGAAATATACTTGTTCGAATTAAAATAGACTTCATAGTACAGTTGGGAGTAACACGATGCGTAGGTTTGATTACATGCATAACAAAGAGTATCATGCATGATGTAACAAACCAAACTGCTCCGACGATACATATGCGCCTTTTTGGAATGGAACTAAATTTGACCTTCGGGGGAGTAGTTAGTGCGGGATGGCCTGACCTACTGTGTGGACCGGGGCTATTTTCCCCTCCTTACGAGCTCGGTGTTGAACTCCTGAGTGACATCTTTTGCCTTGGCCGCCATTTTCCTCTTTTTCTCACGCTCCCTCTCACGAGCCTGACGCTCCCTACGCGTGCACGCCTCAAGATGAGCTTTCATCTCTCGATGTATACGCTCGGTTTGTTTGTCGTTGCAGCGCTCCTCCTCCCATATCTCGTAGGACTTTTAAATGTTTCACTGCTCGAAGTCAAGAGCCCACTGGTCATGTGGGTGGATCTCAAGATCGATCTACTTGCGCTAGCCACATAGGGGTTTCGGGGACTGTGGGTACACGAGAGAGGTTGTTAATGTTGTAAAGCATGTAATCGAATGGTTTGCACGTCGTTGTGGTTGCCATTAATTGAGTACATTGTTCAAGTGGTGTGGGCATAGGTATTGTTGCCATTAATTGAGTGGTATGGGTATCGACACAGATCGAACGAATGAACATCATAAAAAGAAGTACAACTAAGATCACAATAGTATTACAAAAATCACTTAATAAATAAGAAATATAAGTAGTACATGAACAACAACTGTACAACCAGCACTATCCCCCTCCAACAGCATCCCCAGCCCCCTCCATTGCCACCCTAGCCCCCTCCGTCTCCGCGTCCGCGTCCACCCGTTCGGTCCTGCTTGGCCATCTTCTGTGCCTTTGCCTCCATGTATGTGTAATTTTCGATGAGTACCATGTTCATGGGTTGGCTACATGAAGTGCGCATTTGCATGCCTCTCCTTGAAATAGCCGATTGTGCTATGCAGAACACATTCCATGATGGCGACGAGGGGTTGAGAACGAAGGCCCCTAAAAACCCAGTTGTATACCTTGGCAAGTTTAGTCATCATTATGTCGTACCTTGTGCTGTCCATATCATGCAGTAGGGACCACTTCTCTAATGGCTCTCCCTCAATCTACTGCGAGAAGCACTTAATGTTTAGTGAGCTCCTCCTCTTTGGACTAGCTGTGTTAGACTTAGCCAATGTTGTGAGGCATTCCGGTTATGCCGCCCCAGGCATGGTCGGCCCCTTGTTCCTCTCATAGATGTGCTTTCTGCTATACTCATCCAATAATGCCCACAAAGCATCAAATTTTCTCTGCTGGTTCTGCATAGCTAACCTCTTGAACAGTTTCATCAACGGTTGCTTCGGGAACTATTTGAAGAAGTTCGCTCCTAGGTGATGAATGCACCATGTGTTCCTCATATCCAGCCAAGGGAAAGGCTCATCGGGGTCTTCATAAAGTTTTCTTATGGCCTTCACTATCCTGATGTGGTGGTCATGGATTACTCACACTCCAAGACGAGCGCCGACAATTCCAACCCTCACATGTTTAGGGAACCACAACCAGCTGTCGTAATTCTCACTTTCCACGAATGTAATGGCTAGGGGCATAATTTGGATGTTGCCATCAATGACAATGGCCGTAAGGATCCGGCCCTTATATTTGCCGGTCAGAAAGGTCTCGTCAACTGAGATCACGAGAAACATATGCCCGAATGCCTCGATGCCCGCACTGAAAACTAAGAAGGCCCTCGCAACACTGCAAAACTTGGCGGCCTTGTAGATAGCTTGTCCTTCACAGCAATGTATATGCCTAGGTTCCTGTCCTGTAACACCTGAAATATACGAGGAAGGTTGTCATACGCCACCTCAAAAGACCAAAACTGTTTTTTCTAACGCCTTTTGCTTCGCACGCCACGCCTTTGCATAGCTAATCTTGTACTTGAATTTCTTCTCGATAGCCACCATGATGTGTAAAATAAAATTCACCAGTTAGATTTTTCTGGAATTAATTAAAGCTTAAATGGAATTTTTATAAATTAAAAGAATTTAATTGACTGAAATAAACTTTAACATTTGCTAAAATATTTTATTTGGGTTCCTTGTGTCTCAAGAAATTTTCTAGAATTTTCTTGGCTTTTTTGAAGTTTATTTGAACTCAATTTAAAATTCTAAAAAAAAGAGAAAAATTCCTATTGAGTCACCCATTGCCCTGAGATGGGCACACTTAACCCCCAAGGTTTCCAAGCAGCCAGCTACCAAGCCAAGCTTTGCTCCTTCCTGGTCAAATTCCACCTTCCTTCCTTTTTTTTCTCTCGAGCCAGCTACTATTCATCTTCCTTCCAGAGTTCGATGCTTGGTTTGAAACATTCTCTCTCCTCTCTCTCTTGCCTCCCATGGCAACTCTTAATCAGGACCTTATCTCAATGTCTTCCTTAAAAGGAAAGTTGTGCAAAATCACACAAGGAATCCATCCCATCCAGCCTCTTTACGTTTCGTTCATCCATTTGTCTTTTATCCCTTATTTTCTGAAACGGACTCTAAACCGAAATCTGCGAATTGGAGTCAGTTTCTATCTCTTCCAAGCCTATAAATACGACCCCTTGACCCCTCTAAACCTGTCCCAAGTTGTTCCAAGTCCCCTTAAAGCCCAGAACGTCGTCAGCACCGAGGCCCTCTGGTCCCGAAATTGCTCGTCGCATTTCGAGCTATCCGTTGAGATTTTTCGTGATTCTTTCACGTCAAATCGTGTTCCCATGTACCATCTACCTTCTTGACAAATTAATTTGGTTTTGGTGCAGCCAATCTCCCGGAATAAACTTTTCCCTAATCTAGGCCAAGATCGCTTCCCGACGTCGATTCGTCACCTCCGGTAAGCTTTAGCCTATGCCATCACCTCTCTTGGACTTCCTCACTGCGTTCTACGCCGTGCTTCCTTCCTTTTCCCCAAAAACCCTCCACAAATTTTTGCCTTTGACACCTAGCCATGGCCACCTAGGGCATCTCGTGTCCCCATCTATCCGATGATGTTTCCCTAATCCTTTCATGTAAAAACATGCCAAACAATCTCAGGTAGCTACCTTCCAAGTAGTTTTGGATTTCGTCCACCGAGCACCGAGATATCAAGTGTTTCCTTTTTCCTTCCCGACATTGTTCAAACATCGATTGCGTCGTCTCCAATGGGTTTCCGGCTGAGCTGACAATTTTTCTAGCTTCATAAAGCCATGTTCTAACCCGTGCTCACCCTACTTCTCTGTGTTCTATGCCCGGGTATTATTCCTCTCTCTTACCCATGTTGTTGTTGCCGCCCCACATTGTCGCCGTGCTCTGTTTAGCATGCTGTCACTTCCTATGTGTCCCTCAGATCCCTAGCAACCCATTTTGCTAATTGTCTTCACCTCCCATACTTCCTCTCGTCGGTGCCAGCCTCCTCTCCAAGCCCTCTTCTATGTCTGTCTAGTGAAGATGGCTCGGAATATTCCCTCCTTCTCTATTTTCAGCATTTTCTTGTTTGGCAAACTTTAGATTCTTCCTCGTCTGAACTTCGATTGAGCCGATTTTTTTCCTAAATTCATCTAAAATTGTGCTCTATCTTTTGGTTCTAGTTTTGAAATTTTTGGAGTTTATCTGAATTTTAGTTGAATTTATTTTGCGTTTCATTCCATTTTCTGTCTCGTTAGATTACGCGTTCGAAGGAGTTGAAGCTAGATTCGAAGATCAAGAGCCATTAACTGAGCAAGGCTAAGGCAAGTCATGTCCTTTGATCATGTTGAACTTAGTTTTTAAATCTATTATGTATTACTTTGTTTTAAATTATCATGCATTGTTACTTTATTATAAAACCCTTGTTTGGTAGTTATTGTCCAAATTGATTAATCCTTCTTTGATAATTTGGTTGCCATGATTCTATTGTCAGCATAGGATGGGTAATTATGTAGTGATACAATAATAGTTGTCGCCTGGGTTATACGCTTAAATTGCTTAGCCAAGCTTATAGTCGCGTTGGATTCATCATTACATGTGATCAAATAATTAATTTTGACTTAATAAGATATTGAATCGTGGTGGTAGCTGTAGTGATAAAATTTATGTGCCATGACATTGGGGTGTCATTAGTGTTGGTTATACAAACTTGATTTTTACCTGGGCGAATGATCGTGTAGTAAAGGGTGTGCAAATTGCACATTGGGATGTGGATGTTTCGCCTAGGTAAATCTAAGAACTTAACTTTGTGCGCCATTGATCTGAGTCTTACCGTATAACCACATGTCCAGTATGGGATGTACCTGGGTGATTAACTTGGGATGTTTCAATTTCGGTTCCGTCGATGGGATGGGTGTGGTGTGGTCGGAGCCATGGATCTACATTGGCGCAAGAGGGGGCAATTATCAACTTGGTGGTAGCCTACTCGATAGCGAAACCTTAGCGAGACAGAACTGGTTTGAGATTGAACATTGTAAAGGCCTTGTCATGATCTCTTTACCGCACACCAAAGGAAGTGTGTTAATCTAGTGGCAATATGAGATGATCATGTCTTGTGGGTAAAGTTGTATAATCTCTGCAGAGTGTAAAACTATTCGAATAGCCATGTCCTTGGTCATGGACAATGCTCGATGATTTCACACGAGGGTTAGAGTTTTCATAAAAACATGGTTGTGTTAAGTTGGGGAGTGAATGATTAGTTCACTGGTGGTTCATTACGTGAAGCTTGGTTCACGGGTGATCCATTGGGGTGAATGGTCTGTACATTTGTGTTTGGTCTCAATTCTTTTGATTACTTATTTATTATCATTTTCAAAGTTCGCTTTTCAATCTATTTACTGTATTTACTTTAAATTGTTGATTTTTGCAAATTAACCTTTCAGCCATCCTTTGGTAAGCCTTGCATACTATATTACATTTTTGTTATAAACGACTTGTTGAGTACTCTATGTACTCACGGCTTCATCCACATATGCTCAGTTGAGGAAGAAGGACCAGATCAGCAAAAGCTACTAGACGGAGGATCCTTTGATGACTTCGTGGATTAGGACTTCGCTCCCCAATCAGTAGCTTGTGGGCATGTCGAATGGCTACTACACTTTATTTCTTGTTTTCCGCTGCTAGTTTCTTTAAGCCTTTAGGATATTAATTGTAAGCTTGGCCATAAAGTCGCAACTCTGATAATTAATAATATTTGAGTGTTTTCTTAGTAAGTCGTGAAACATTTGATATTTTATCTTTGTTTATACTGTGTGCACTAGCGTGATCCTAGACTAGTGCAGAATACACAGGAGAGTCCAGGTTTGCATATTCGGATCTTGATATGATGTGAGTGGCTTCCATGTCCTTCTCCACTATCTCTACATACATCAGATTAGCTATAAAGGTGGATGTTAAGTTACGATGCCTCGGCAAAACACTACTGAGAATGCAGGAGTGCGGCTCCACCTTCGACACAATCCAGTGAGTCTCATACTTCGGTCTATGTGTGTGCACCCTCCAAGGATAACCAGTCTGCTCGCACTTCACGCTGTACTGCTCCTGGCTAGATTTCATGACCTAAAAAGTTCGCTGCATGGACAAGGCCCACAGTGTGATGGAATCCTGTAACAATACCTTGTCAGCAAACATTGAATGCAACTAAACCTCTGTGCCATGATACTTCCATGGTGATTTGTGCTCATCATGTGTGGCAACAGTCTCAACATCAAACCAATTCCATTCCTACAGGATGGGAGTTTCGTCCTCATCTGAACTATCCTCATTGTCCTCGTGTCCAACTTCTACTTCAGCCCAAGCCATCTGGTCATCGCTCTCCATTTGATACATTATGTACTCCATATGCTCCCCTTCATCGGCTTATTCTGTGGCCTCACCATGCCGTGACCATTCTTCCTCTCCTCCATGTACTGCATCAGTCTCATCACGAGCAACTTCATTATCTTCACTAACATGCGAGGCGCTCAAGCTGCTCGCACCTCCCGAATGATGGTTATTTGCATGACCTTGCACAACTTCTGTTGGGCATGGTTGCACAAGTATCATGCACTTGTATCCATGACATCGACACCTTTGCACAAACCCCTTCCACGCAACAGTGTGCATCAATATTCTTAACTCCCATCTAATGTCTGTAGGAGACTGGCTCCAAAGCCCTTGTATGATGAAGCTGCACACCTCAGGGTCCAAGGAGAAACTGCGGGTGAGCCAGTGCATCACATCAACGATTTGAGCATTCTCACTGTTTGGGTGTACCAAAGTGGCTTGCGCAAAACCGCTCAAGTCAACATCGTTCAGACCTTCACGAACAGTGCCAACACTGTAATACAATTTCAATGTAGTAGGTATCAACATTACTAATATCTGTCTGCACATATTTTCAATGTTGCAACTAGTCAAATCGTATCGCACTTTATGGAAGTATTGATGTACTGTAATTTACATTTCAACGATCGTTCGCCTATCGTAACCAACTATACTACCCTCGTAGCATTAACTCCCTATCGGCAGACCGTGCACCGATGCTACTCTTGTTTTGCTGCTCGAGCTCTCTCCTACTGCAAATAATTTCCAATGGGTTTCGACAATTTACATGACATATCGATTTAAATGCCAATATACCTGTTATAATGGTACACATGATTTTTCAATGTACTAACGATATTATATTCATTCACAATTAATCATAAATGTTATAGATTATTGTTTTCTACAAAGCAAACTATTAAATTCTTACAAAAATATTGACTGAATTTTGAATAACTACAAATTTGTACGGAGGCTTAATTTTTACATAACATTGAGTAAATTTTCTACAACTATATTTTTGTACAAATGCTAATTTGCTAAGGATACTAGTTTTCTACAACTATATTCACTAAATTTTCTGCAACTACATGTTACTATGATTGCTAATTTTCTATAACTACATTGACTAAATTTTTCATACCAAAGTTGTACTATTCTTTTCTACATCTACAATTTTCTACGGATACTAGCACTAAATAAACTATCTATTTCATATACAAAATATAAACTACAGTATATGAAAATATTTACCTCACAGAAGTCATGAAATTTCTCTTTCTCTCTTGTCTCCTCCTCTTTCTCCTTTTCTCTCCTCTGCTTTTCTTTCCTCTCTCTCCTCCCTCCTCTTCTTTCTTTCCCCTCTGTTCACCACGCAGTCGAGCACCCGCTTAGCCGCATGGTCCATTTATATGTGCCTTCAGTCACTCAACCCTTCGACGACTGGAATTGCAGTCACCTAACCGATGGCGACTGAAAGCAGTCGCCTCGTAGTTCAGTGACTGTAATTATTTCGCCCAACGGCCAGTGGATTGCTTCCGTGTCACACGGCCGTTGGACAATAGGTTTCAGTCACCCAACGGTTCGGCGACTGGAGCCTATTTCTGTTAAAAAATATTCATGCAGATATATTTATGTTATTTCAAATGAAATATGGATTATTTATAAAAAAAATTCTCTTAAATCGCGTGCATCGTCGTCCAAACCCATGTGATCCGTTGGCTTCTCGCAGTAGCCAAAGAAAAGCCCCTAGCAACCAAGGTTGAACACCACCCTCAACTATCCAGGTGAAAGCTGAGAATTCGAGTTGAAAGTTTGTGTTTCCCAGTTGAAAGCCGAACTTTCCAGTTGAAACTTTGAATTCCTAATTTTAATTTAGATATTGAACTCCAACCTAAAATTTTGGGTGGCGATAGTGGAATGGACTATGGCGAAGTCGTCGATCGACCCCCTCAACCGAATTCTCCGCGATCGATGAGTATTCTTCTCCCCCTCCCTTGGAGCAATTCGGTGGATGCGAGGGAGCTTGAGGAGCGGCACCTCCTTCCACCTCCCGTCGGGGCTAGACCGATGGGCTAGGGTGTTCGCCCTCCTGCGGTTGCGAGCACCATGCCAGAGCCTATGTTGTGTTGCCTGATCTGCTTGTGGAAACAAAAGGCCCTTGTTATTTGCAGTCCCTGAATCTGATGCAGGTGTTGTGGAGAGTACTACTGGACAGTTCTTGATTCTTGTATGATCAGAGCTGCCGATTGGGGGATGGGGATGTCGTGTTATGCTCGATTATTATCCTGTTCAGTTTAACTTGGGAGGGTAAAGATTGGATTTTGTTGCCTCTCTCTTGGGTGATTGGCACTCAAATACTGTGCAAGATTCTAGCTTATCCTAGATTATGCTATTCTTGTGTTGTTAACGCGAGTGGTGGGGAGATAGGCTCACTAAAGGTTGGGGTCTGTTTCTGGGATTTGGATTACCAATTTCGGGGACATATTCTTCACGAGATTCCACCCTGTAAAAGAATGAAAGATTTGGTGATTTGCTCTTTTTTTTTGCCAACAGCTTATGTGTCCCATAGTTAGCTTTAATTAATGATTTGTCCCATCTTTCGTTGAACCATTCATCATTTACCCTTTTTGACAATTTTGCTTTTATCTTCCTCCTCCCTCCTCTTCTTTTCTTCTTTCTTCTTGCTCCGGCCATGGCTGACCCAGTCCACCTCCGCCACCGCCGCCACCGATACTGGAGCAGCTTGCTGAAGAAGTCGACGAAAACGTCTGCGTCCACCTCGCTCATGTAGATGTACTCAGAGAGGCCCGCATGAGGATGGTGTCATGCGCGAGGCCATAGCCATCGCCGGCGACGGTGGGCATGCGGAGCGTGAGGTCGGCGACGAGGCCGTGGAAGTGTTAGGAACTCCGACCCCGACCACTCTAACTTCGACCACAGCTGTTATGATCATGGTTGCTACGATCATGGCCGTTTTAACCACGACTATTACGACCACGGCCGTTACGAGTAACAGTGGTCGTAGCGGCCGTGGTCGTAACGACCGTGGTCGAAGTGAATGTGGTCATAACGTTCGTGATCGTAGCAGCTGTGGTCAAAGTCGTAGTAACCGTGGTCGAAGTTCCTAACACTTCCGCGGCCTTGTTGCCGATCTCACACTCCGCATGCCCAATGTCACCGGTGATGGCTGTGGCATCGCGCAGGACACCATCCTCATGCGGGCCTCTCTGGGTACATCTACATGAGCGAGGTGCATGTAGGCGTTTTCTTCGACTTCTTTGACGAGCTGCACTGGCATCGGTGGTAGCAGCAGTGGAGGCGGACTGGGTTAGCCATGGCTGGAGCAAGAAGGAAAGAAGAGGAGGGAGGAGGAGGAAGATAAGGGCAAAATTGTCAAAAAGAGCAAATGATCAATGGTTCAGCGAAATATGGAGCAAATTATCAATTAAAACCAACTATGAGGGCAAATGAACTGTTAGTAAATAAGGAAGAGACAAATCATCAAATTTCTCAAGAATGTTCTGTGCCCTGAATTGATTTGATGTTAATGCTAGTAGTGGTCGGGAGAGCACATATTATACATTCTGATCTGCCAGGCCAGTTGGTGAGCTGGGTTCCTCGCAAGAGGGTCAAGATCTTATTACAGGTTCGGGCTGTTCAATCCTCCATTTCGTTGTTTGTGGTAATTGTATGAGTATGTAGCTGACTTATTAAATTTAGAGCTTTACGTGTGCTGTTTCTCTGTAGACAAGAACTGAAGGGTTCCAATCCCTTGGGATCCTCTAATCCTTGAGGAAGCTGTGGCAATACGAGGGAATTCGAGGCTCCTACAAGTGAGTACTGTGGAGAAACTGCCTTGAGTTTTGACTGTTGAATTTAGTATCTTGATTTTGACTGTGTTATTGTTCATGAAAAGGGAATGGTGCGAGTGTGCTTCGGATAGTTCCATACGCGGCATTGCATTACATGACTTACGAGCAGTACAGGTGCTGGATACTGAATAATTTTGCTCCATCAGTGGGTACAGGGCCTGTGGTAGATCTCTTGGCTGGCTCAGCTGCTGGTGGGACTGCAGTTCTGTGTAGACTTGGCTAGGACCAAGCTGGAATACCAGGTATTGCATGTCCATGCTGATGCATTGTTCTTTTTTTTTTTTTGTAATATATGTAAAAGAGAAGAGGCTCCATCAATAGAAGCATTATTGGAATAATTCCCTCATCACTATTAATGGTTTACATTATGCCAGCTATTGACCAATTATTGTTAGCAATCATTGGCTCATGGTTGTTTGTATTAATTTATGGTTCGTTAGTGTGAGGCTAGCAAATTATCATGTCATCTCTCTCTTAGTCTGCTCTGTTGGTTCCACTTCAGCTAATGTTGCGCGCTTGCACTGCTTTTTTATGTCGTAACAAGGGTGCTGTTTAGCAAGTTCATGTTAATGCCTAATAGGCATATTCGATTTTATATCTCAATGTTATCTAAAATCAGGCATTACTGGTTTGTCACTTTCTAAGTATCAAACACTGACATTGCCAGGATGCGATATATGAGAGTAGTTTAGGATGGGCTAACTCATGAATATTCTAATATTTCTATTTGAAGTTCCTCTCATCCTGTGTTCATTACTTTATTGAATGTGAAAATATGTATGTTGTGGACGCGTTTATCGGAAAGACGTACCATCGGCAAAACCGTTCTCGCGTGCAGTAGTGGGCGGCAGCGATATTGCTAGATCGGCAACGGGGACTGGCTGACAAACAGATAGTGCAGAGTTAGCAAATTTGGCAACAGGCTGCGTATTGGAAACGAACTCAGCAGAAGATGTCGTAGTTTAGACAGAGAAAGCATCCTTTCCTAGATATTATATGTTAAGATAACATTGTTAGTTATTTCCTAATTATGATACATTTTCCTTTTATAACTCGGTTGCCTGATATATAAAGGTCAACTTTGTTTCGTGATGAGGTAATCAATAAAGCGTATAAGTTCCTAACCGGTTGGTTCTTAAGATCAGAGCCTCCTTCCTGGAGCATGATTTAGGGCCTACCTGACATGTTATCTTATTCCATAACATCTTGGTATTAGAGACGACGATCCCGCGGGTATCATGGAGGCAACTTCCATTGTTGATCTGAGCACGTAGTTAGCGCAGCTTCTCAAGGTGTTTAGCAGTTATCATGAACAATTTGAAGACTTGGAGAGGTGCATTGGCCAGAGTTCCAGTCGAGGGCTGCCAAAACAGCACGCAAAAGATGACGTGTCCAAGGGCAGCGATGGAGAGGGACCCGGTGAGGGCAACCGTGGTGTGCTGTGGTTCTACAAATTATCCTTTGCAATGTTTGATGGGAAGGAGGATCCCCTGTCATGGCTCAATCGTTGTGACCAGTTTTTCCGGGGACAACATACGATGGAAGAAGAGAAGGTTTGGTTGGCATCATATCACATGACTGGGATAGCTCAGCAGTGGTACTATCGCTTGGAGCAGAGTACTGGTGTTTCGACGTGGCCTCGTTTCATCGAGCATGTTAACATGCGTTTTTGGCCCCCTATTTGGAATAATCCGCTCAGGGAACTCATACAACTGCGATGCATGGGCTCGATGGAAGATTTTTAGGACAAGTTTCTCGCTTTACTTTGCCGGTACAATGAGATGACCGAGACGCAACAGGCGTAGATTTTTACAACGGGTTTACGCAACCCTTTGCAAACAGATGTGGAATTACAACACTCTGCAACTTGGAGGCGGCCATGAGCTTGGCACGCGCATATGCGCAATGCTTGCAGGTTGAGGAGACGAAGGAGCCCAAACCAGTTTTCAAGGCAGGTAGTGTGTCGTAGCCAGCAGTGCCAGCACACAGCATCGTCCCGGCCATAGCTACATTGCCCAAAGGTGGGCCACCATCAGCACCACAATCATCAATGCGCTTATCATTGGGCAAACCCCAGCCTCGCGCTTTCACCATTTGACATCTGACAAGGTGGCTAATCGGCTTCTCAAAGGTCTCTACTTCAACTGCCCTGAAAAGTTCACCCGCGACCACGTTGGGAAATGCTCTATGAAAGGCATATATCTACTGGAATTAGATGAGGGTGAGGACATGGTGGTTATCGATGGTGAGGAAGTGGAGATATCGTTGCATGCACTAATAGGCATCCATACGGGCCATGCCATGCAGTTCCTTGTTCATATCGAGGGCATGGCCCTATGTGCTCTAGTTGACTCCGGCTCTACGCATACCTTTTTGGTGCAGTCAACAGTGGATCGGTTGGGTTTGGTTCCGGCGCCGCGCCAAGGCATGATTGTCCTAGTGGCCAACAGCGATCGTGTGGAGACTTCAGGACTCTGTACCGGAATTTAGATGCACATTGAGTAGGAGTTTTTGTTGGATGGCTTTGTAATTCCATTGGATGGATACACTACTACAGAAAAGGTCATCACAGACGGTTCAAAAACGTCATCACAGACGGTTTTGTGAACCGTCTGAATTTATGGATCAGTGATAATCGAAGGTTATCACAGACGGTTTCAAACTGTTTGCGATATCTGATAATCACAGACAGTTTTTAACTAAAAACCGTCTGTGATATCTGATAATCACAGACGGTTTTTAGTTAAAAACCATTTGTGATTATTAGATATCACAGACGGTTTTTAACCGTCTGTGATTATCAGATATCACAGACGGTTTTTAACTAAAAACCGTCTGTGATATTCTTTCCTACCCCTAAAACTATTCCTGTTTATTGGCTAGCCTCAGATAATGCTAGCCATGCCCTCTGAAACAAGCAGATCAAGCGATGATGTTATTACTACAAGGTCTCTAAACAAAGTTCTATGAAGCAAATGACACAAACTAGTGTATCAGGTTCATTGAACCGGATACACTAGAATGTGTTACTTGCTTCATGCCCTTTGAAGGTCTATGTGGCATATATTATTACTACAAGGTCTCTAAACAAAGTTCTATGAAGCAAATGACACAAACTAGTGTATCAGGTTCATTGAACCGGATACACTAGAATGTGTTACTTGCTTCATGCCCTTTGAAGGTCTATGTGGCATATATTATTACTATAAGGTCTCTAAACAAAGTTCTATGAAACAAATGACACAAACTAGTGTAGCCGGTTCATTGAACCGGATACACTAGAGTGTGTCACTTGCTTCATGCCCTTTGAAGGTCTATGTGGCATATAGGGCATGTTTGGTTGGAGGCCACAATTTGCCATGCCTCAACTTAAGAATTTGCCACACTTGTGGCTAGCCAAATTTGTGGCAAAAAAAGGTGTTTGGTTGATAACTAAGGTGTGGCAAAAACTCTGTGGCTATTGTTTGGTTCACTGCCACAAAAGTGTGGTAAAAAATTATGGCAAGTGTTTGGATTACTCCACATGTAGGCTAAACACACTTGTGTAAAAATCATTATTGGAGTAACAACATCTAAAGTGATATAATACAATAGTATACCATACATTTCACCATTATAATACCAACAGTATGAACGATTGATAGGACTAGGGGTCCCGATCTTTCGATGAGAGTGGTAGATTCGATTGGGGAAGGAGATGACGTTGACGACCCGACTACAACCATCCAAGGACGTTGCGCCTTAGCGATCGATACACCAACTCCAGAGATTGTTCGTAACCTTGTCGGCGCACGATCAACCTAACCACGAGGGTTCTTGTTCCTGCAAGCAATCGAAGAACAAGCAAGAACAAAATGAACAGCAAGTCAATTTGCAAATAACGATGTAAGATTCAATCGAAAATAGAAAACGGTGGGATTCCGAAGACAAGTATTCGGACGGTCTAGCCGACACGCGTGAGTACAAGGCAAAGCAGCAAAAGCTAACTTAGTCTAAACAAAATCCAAACCCTAGAAGAGGGTGCGGCTGCCTATTTAAGGGTCACGGAAGGTGGAGGGTTGGCCAAAACACAAGGAAGCCAAATAGAACTCGAATTACAAGGCCCAAGGCCCACTTTGACTCGGACTAGAAAAGCGACGTGAATTGTTTTGCAGTTTCTGGTCGACTCGGATGGAATTTGGAGGTGAGGCCAGATCCATCTGAAAGTAGACTTCAAGAGCTTTCTAACGAGTACTCACGGGCCCTGAGAAACCTTCTGGATCAAAAGTTACGGCCGTTTTAAGTAGGTGCTGTCAACAAGGCCGAATCCGAGTCAAACTCGTGAACAGGACTTGGTTTGCGCTTGACGGTTCCACTTCTATACTTGAGCTCATGTGGTTCTTCCCCATGGTTCCTAAGGACAATTAAATCATCACAAGAATTAAGTAGTATTCCATTCTTTGAAACATTTGTATGCAAACTTAGGAACGCATTCACCTGATGGTTAAGTTGACGTGCTCGCGCTCTAGTCATTGGTCCTTGTATCATACTTTCAGTTTGATATGGAGTCGGCATGGTTGTATGCATGGAAAGGATGTCCTCATCATCCTCCCCTTCTTGCATTTGAGTCGTCCGCGACTCAAGCTCATCTTCTTCTCCCAAGTATGGCTTCAAATCTGCAATGTTAAAGGTGAGACTAACCCCAAAATCTGCAGGCAACTCCAGTTTATATGCATTGTCATTAATCTTTTTCAACACTTTGAAAGGACCATCAGCTCTAGGCATCAACTTAGACCTCCTCAATTCAGGAAATCTTTCTTTTCTCAAATGCAACCAAACTAAATCACCCGGTTGAAAAGTTAAATGCCTCCTTCCTTTACTACCAGCAAGTTTATATTTAGCATTCATGTTCAATATTTTCTTTGGTTGTCTCATGCAATTTCAACATCAAGTCAGCACGCTGTTTAGCATCAAAATTTAACTTCTCCGAAGATGGAAGTGGTAGCAAATCAATAGGAGCACGAGGCACAAAGCCATACACAATCTCAAAAGGGCACAACTTTGTAGTAGAATGCAGCGAACGATTATAAGCAAATTCAATATGAGGCAAGCATTCTTCCCACATTTTAATGTTCTTTTTCAAAACAGCCCTAAGCATGGTAGATAAAATTCTATTCACAACTTCAGTTTGCCCATCAGTTTGGGGATGACACGTAGTCGAAAATAACAGCTTAGTCCCCAATTTAGCCCATAAAGTTCTCCAAAAATGGCTAAGAAATTTAGTGTCACGATCGGAAACTATTGTATTTGGCACACATGCAAACGAACAACTTCACGAAAGAACAAATCAGCAATATTGGTAGCATCATCACTTTTATGACATGGTATGAAGTGTGCCATCTTAGAAAATCTATCCACAACAACAAATATGCTATCCCTCCCCTTCTTTGTCCTAGGCAGTCCTAAAACAAAGTCCATAGAAATATATTCCCAAGGCACACTAGGAACAGGTAGAGGCATATACAAACCGTGAGGATTAAGTCGTGACTTAGCCTTTTGACACGTTGTGCAGCGAGCAACAAAACGTTCCACATCACGTCTCATCTTTGGCCAAAAGAAATGACTAGCAAGTATGTCTTCCGTCTTCTTCGCTCCAAAATGCCCCATCACCCCACCTCCATGCGCTTCTGTAACAACAACAAACGAACGGAGTTAGCTGGAATGCATAGTTTGTTAGCTCTAAACACAAATCCATCATTTAGAACAAATTTATTCCACGTTTTTCCTCTTTGCAATTCAGCAACACATCTTTAAAATCATCATCATGAACATAATGCTCCTTAATTGTTTCCAATCCAAAAATTTTGAAGTCAAGTTGTGAGAGCATGGTATATCTCCTAGACAATGCATCAGCAATAACATTCTCCTTTCCTTTTGTGTTTTATGACATAAGGAAAAGACTCTATGAATTTAACCCACTTTGCATGCCTACGGTTCAATTTTGCTTGACTTCTAATATGCTTTAATGACTCATGATCGAATGAATGACAAATTCTTTGGGCCATAAATAATGTTGCCATGTCTCTAAAGTTCGAACTAGTGCATATAATTCCTTATCATAAGTAGAATAGTTCAAACTAGGCCCACTCAATTTTTCACTAAAGTATGCCACAGTTTACCTTCTTGCAACAAAGACACCACCCAATCCAATTCCACTAGCATCACATTCTAGCTCAAAAGTCTTACTAAAATCTGGAAGTTGGAGTAATGGTGCATGTGTTAACTTATCTTTCAATGTGTTGAAGGCGTCTTCTGTGCATTCCCCAAGTAAACGACACCCCCTTTTAGTGAGTTCATTCAATGGTGCAGCGATGGTGCTGAAATCCTTCACAAAACGACGATAGAATCCAGCAAGTCCTAGAAACTTCGCACTGCATGACCGCTTTAGGAGTCGGCCAACTCGGATTGCCTCAACCTTGGCTTGATCAACTTCAATGCCCCGTGGAGTAACAACATAGCCAAGAAAAGAGGCTCGATCCGTGCAAAATGTGCACTTCTCAACGTTACCAAATAAACGTGCATTACGTAAAGCATCAAAAACAACACGTAAATGGCAAAGGTGTTCCTCTAGTGATCCGCTATATATCAATATATCATCAAAATAGACCACTACAAATTTTCCAATGAAAGCACGCAAAACCTCGTTCATTAATCTCATGAATGTGCTAGGTGCATTAGTTAAACCAAATGGCATCACTAACCACTCATACAAACCGAACTTAGTTTTAAATGCTGTTTTCCATTCATCTCCCAATTTCATGCGAATTTGGTGGTACCCACTACGCAAATCAACTTTAGAGAAAACAATAGAGCCACTTAATTCATATAGTACAGTTTTGTGGCCAAAGCAAACAACAGTAATACATAAAGGCCAGACAAGGGTACCTTACTGCTTATGCGTCGGGGAGGCGGCCGGCGAGGGCTCGGGGAGGCGGCCGGCGAGGGCTCGGGGAGGCAGCGGCGACGAGACAGATCGGGATTTAGATGTAGAATATAACTGCAGCATACGGGGAAAACCCTAGCCAGAGGGTATTTATAGGGAGGCTTATTACAGACGGTTCTAGACGTAGAACCGTCTGTGATATCAATATCACAGACGGTTCTAAGTTTAAAAACCATCTGTGATAAATCTTATCACAGACGGTTTTTTATAAAAAACCGTCTGTCATAAGCTTTACGTCAGAACGTTTCGTGTTTCGATCGTCTAATTAACGTCTCTCGATCGTTATACGAAGTGTCTATATCATTAATGTTTGTTTATACGAATCATCTGTGCTAAAGGTTAAATATGCGCGCCTAATCCAGGTCTTTTCTACGTACGTACAATATGGCTTCTACTATTCTTGTGATCATCTCCTTCCTCTCATCTGTTCATCAAGAATTGTTCGCCGAACCTTACAAAGCGCCAGCAATTTGCATCCGAGCGACTTCTCCGCACACGCCCTGCTCTCCTTCCCCGACTTTCTTGCATCCGTCAGCTTGACCTGATCGTCCGCCGTCGACGGAGGCGTCTAGCTGCCGCTCAAGAAAGGGAAACAGCCTTTACCATGGTTCTTCTCCACAATGTGCGCAAAGCGGAAGAAGCTCTACACGCATTGGAGAGACTGATGGATAGCCTTGCCAATCAAGCAGAAATGGCAGATTCTGAGGAATCTTTTCATGCTATCCTCTACGACATTATGGGCTATGCTACTAATTCTTTGCCCAGGCTGGAGGAGGAAGTGCTGAGGACAAGGACAATCTTAACGGCGTTCGAGAAGTCAGCGGCTGATCCTCCAAGTCCCAAAGTCGAAGAAGAAGCGTACGAAGCCCAAAAGATTACAATTTGGGAAACTCTTTACAATGCGACTTTTGTAATAAATTTGCCTCTAATTGAAATTAATAAATTTGCCTTTAATTTGTGATCTCTTGTCTCGATAGTTCGAAGTTAAGTTATTAGAAGCAATGTGTACTTATATATTAACCTCTAATCATGAAATGTAATATGACAGACAAAGGGACATCACGAGCGATTCTTGTCAAAACCGTCGTGAACATTTACATTAACAGGCGGTTTTTATTAAAACCGTCGTGATAATTCCAGATTATCACGCAGCGGTTTTAATAAAAACCGTATGTGATACTAAAGTATCACGCACGGTTCATCGGTAAGGACCGTCAGGATACTCGACACCAACACGCAGCGGTGTCCAAATTAAAACCGTCGTGTTGAGTGTCAATCACAGACGGTTTTGTCAAACCGTCTGTGATTGGCCGTCTAGTATTAGTCTTTCTGTAGTAGTGATATGTTGTGGTGTTGGGTGTTCAATGGCTACGAACACTAGGACTGACCCTCTGGGAGTTTGACAAACTTGTCATGTCTTTTTGGCATGATGATACCGCATGACTTGGCAGGGTCTGTGTGATCCGCATGCACCTCAGTCTTGTGTGGCAACTGGTGGTAACCTCCTATCTAAGCTACTAGATGAATTCGTCGACATCGTTGAGGATCCCCAGGGCCTTCCACCAGCCCGCTGCTTTGATCATCACATCCACCTGTTGCCTGGGACCGCTCCCATAGCAGTGCGGCCATGTCGATACCCCAGCTTTTCAAAGATGATATCGAGCGACAATCGATGACATGCTGCAACACGGCATCATTTGACCCAGTACATCAGCTTTCTCTTTGCTGGTGCTTCTTATCAGGAAACATGATAATTTGTGCTGATTTTGTGTGGAATACTGCACTCTCAATGCGCAGACCATGAAGGATAAGTTTCCTATTCCCGTGGTGGATGAATTAAAAGGAGCTCAGTTCTTCACCAAACTAGATCTTCATAGTGGGTACCATCAAGTGCGGATGCATCCAGTGGATGTGGAAAAGGTAGCCTTTCACATGCATTGGGATCACTATGAGTTTTGGTTATGCCTTTTGGCTTAACCAACACCCTGGCGATGTTTCAAGCACTTATGAATAAAATATTAAGACCTTTCCTTCGTCACTTCGTTCTTGTCTTCTTTGATGATATTTTGATCTACAGTTTGTCATGGGCTGAGCATTTGCAGCATGTCCAGCTGGTCCTCCAAGTCTTACGGCAACAATAGTCAGCGTTGCACCGCTCCAAATGTCTTTTTGGCAAAGAATCTGAGGCATATCTTGGTCACATCGTCTCTAGTCATGGTGTTGCCATGGATCCTAGTAAGGTGGACGTCGTTGAAGTTAGGCCAACCCCACACTCTGTATGTGCCTTGAGGGGTTTCTTGGGCTTGATGGGGTACTATCGCATATCAAGAATCATGGCGAAGTGGCGACTCCCCTCACTAAACTCCTTAAGAAGGCGGCGTTTGTTTGGACAACGGACGCCGACATCGCTTTTAGTGCTCTAAAGTCTATCTTAGTTTCCAGTCCAGTCTTGCAATTGCCGGATTTCACCAAACGGTTCTTGGTTGATTGCGATGCTTCGGGTGCTGGCTTTGGCATAGTTCTTCATCAGGGTGCTGGCCCCATTGCATGTGGTCAAGGTTGCTTATGAGTGTGAATTGATCGGTTTGGTCAAGGCTATCTATGATTGGTGACCGTATGTATGGGGTCAGCTATTTGTCATTCGAACTGATCATTACAGCCTCAAGTATTGTCAGACCCAGATTTTACAATCCGGAATCCTCTGTGATTCCACCGCACTATTACTTGGATCAGTAAATAGTGGTCACAGATACAGAAATGAACATCAAAATACATATCATGCAGAAGCATAAATATAATAGAAGACTTACACATGGGCCGATTAGGCCAAAATTAATAAGATGCAGCAGCGGAAACGAAGCACACAGGTGAGACCCTCAGGACATGCCCACAGGCAGCCGACTAGGGGTACGCGACCTAGCCCTCGACATCTTCCTCTTCTTCACCATCATGACCAAGAGTGTTGCTGTAGTGATCTGGCTCTTGATTCTGGATTTGTTGTGAGAGCGAGTGTGAGCACAAACCACCGTGCTCCGCGAACCAATATACATGATGCAAATAAATAGTATGCATGGCTTATCAAAGGAGAGGCTCGGGTTATTTTATTTGCCATAAATTTCTTTTAAAAAAGCATTATTATTATTTAATCATAGTGTTATTGTTGCTGCCTAAAACTCCAACAGCGAATGTTATCATTTATTTAATCCACCAAACATACACTTTCTATATTGATTGTTGTCTAAGACTCCAAATAGCGAATGCCATTATTTATTTTGAATCCACCAATATCTTTTGTGTTCTGAATTCCTAATAATCCAATCTTGTAATTGCTATTCATCAACTCTTCACTTCTGAATTCTAATGATTCTCTAACATAATTACTTTCAAATCCACCGATATCATTTATATCAGGACTTTTTAACAATTCAATCCTTTTGGTTATTGATCCAAAACCATAATTTGTTCTTCTAGTAATCAACCCTATTTTCCATTACCCATCTCTAACTAATTCACTAGTATACATCCACCAGGAACATTATTGATCAAGTTTATACTCCAATTATCATATCTCCAATTTCCCCAAACATTCAATTCATCCATCTAGTATTTAATCAAATCCTACTAATCCCATTATCAGCAACATCTCCCAAGAATTTATATTAGTTATCAGTGTCGTAATCCAGCAATTACCTTTGCACCCCTAATTCTCCAAAAATCATTTAGATCATTTATCTAGCCTATCTATTCATTTAGGCTCCACCAATTTATTTCTCTCAGAATCTACACTATCATTTCCTTTTTATGATCGACATGAATCCACCAACAACTTTATGTGTTTACCACAAACAACCATCTTCTTTTCTTACGACTCTATTTATTCTCCCTGACATTTTATTTTGTGAGAAGTATTATCATTATTTAAAAATATAATACATAGAAATTTCCTGAGACCTAGCAGTTTTGAACAAAAACATAATGTGTAAGAGAATGCAATAATAATAGCAATCCAGATTCCATCCACCATTACATCAGCGTTATAGCCGCTTACATTATCACTGGGATGACACCCAGGACAACTCAAAACAGGGCTTTCCACTGCCCTCCACTTTTCCATTTCCACCCACAAAGTTTTTGAAATAGAACTATATCTGACTAAGTTCCCATGTCCGCCCTTGATCGTAGGTATGGTTATTCGAATAGTTTTGACTCTGCAGAGTTTGCACACTTTACCCACAAGAGACAGTTCACTGGTTGCCCCACGCGATTGCTTAGTCGTGCGGTTGAGCAAACCATCACAGTAACCGTTTAAAGTACCTTGCCCCTTCCATCATCTCACCCTATGGGTCACTCCCACTTGCGGTGGGTCCCATACGTTGTGCGGGATGTTCCCCTCCTATGCGCCTAGCAGCCGGCTACCCACACTGCTAGCACACCGCAGATGAACTTCACCCTCTGCGGGTGTCCCACACAAGCCTGCCACCCAGGCCGCCACTTGCACTACTTCACTCATCCACCGATGATGATGGCTTTCAGGGCTCAGTAAATTTACTAGGCCAAGTTGTACTTGTTTTACACAGGAGATCATGACAAGATTTAGTCCTCAGGGTTATCTGGGCGGTTCTACCATAAACCACACTCACGTGCACCCCTGCACCATACCCTCGAACCATCCGCCCAGATAGATAAGCAATTTGAGGTTTTTGGGAGTATAAAATAATCATTTCCAACATATACCAGTCATTACCACCATGATTGCCCAACCAAATTTTCTCATGATTAAAAGTGAGGCTTCGGGCACTTCAACGCCCCGAGTATCTAAGCAGTACTAAGCATTGCGTACAATTACGAATTTATTTTTGAAAAATTACCATTATAATTTTGCTAGGGCGACAAGGTTCACATATTCAAATATTCCAAAGGAGGTGTAATATTATTCAAGGTAAACAATGGGCACATAACTAGAATCTTAAATTAAACATGTATTTGCATATAAAATAACAACATGCAATTTGATAATTTAAACCAAAGTAATTTGCAGAAAATGTAGGTTCAACATGATCAACGTATTGACTCGCCTTGGTCACAGGGGTCTTGGTCTTGAGTGTCGGGGTTTGCTCCGGCTTTGGCTTCTTCCTCCTGAGCCTTGTACGCTATTTTTACGTGCGTGAACATTTGGATAAAAATCAGCAAACCAAACAAATTTACACCAAAAAATTCAGATGAGCTTCAAAAATCATGGTTTCAGTTCCATTGAACAGATCTTGAATTTAGATGAATTTAGAAATTTGTTTCATTCAATTTGGAGTTAAAATGAATAATTATGCCCATTTAAAGTTCTCAGTTTAACTAAATCTAGAAAATATTAAAACTCTGACAGGTGGGTCCCACTTTCAGTTCTAAAATCTTTCTTTTATTTTTATTCCCTTTTCTCTATGTCGGTGATATGTGGGGCCAGCTACTGTGCTCATTTAAGGGGCATGGCCCATATGTCAGTGAGAGGTTTTTAAATATTAAACTGGTATTAGCATTTATGACAGTCTGTTAACCTTAATTAGGCATCATTAGCATTAATTAATCTCTGTCTGAACACTAATTAAGCTTATTTATATTCTAATAAATTTTTAGCATCTTCATTAATTATTTTCAGATTTTTCCTAATCTCTTCCTTCACTGTAGCCGCTAGCAAAATCTTCTAAAAACCCACTCTAATATTGCGGCCAGAGGATTCGAACCGGGTCTCGGTACCGAACGCACGCTTTGCTAGCCAACTCACTCTCGGGTGTTACCTGACTAAGGAGGCAGCAATGCCAGTTAAGCCGAGGTGTGGTGCCGAAGCAGAGGAACTTGAGGGCGGCATGGCCGATGGTGGCGCCGGTGAGGTGTGGCCGGAGAGGGGAAGGTGACGGCAAAAATGCGTCGCTCGCGTGTAGGGGAAGCCGGTGGGGGCGTTAGCAGGGACCAGGGGCTTCGGAGCGGGCCGGCGGCATGCGGCGGCTTGGGCTTGGGGAGGGACTTGGCGCCGGTGAAGTACGATCAATGTGGAGCTCGGGGGAGTTCGGGAATAGGTTCGCGGAGCTCCGGGGATGGATCGGGAAGAAGGAATTGGACTAGTTCGGCGGGAGTCACCGGGGAGCTTGGTGGCCGTCGGTGGAGAGAGCGCGAAAACTCAATTGCTCGGAAATGGAGGGAGTGTGGGGCATGGGGAGACCCGTGGGAGCTTCGGCGGTTCTTATAGCCGAGCGGGCTAGGCAGGCAACGGGAGTCCGCCTGTGCAGTCATGTCAGGCGAGCGGCGGTGGCAGGCGGCGTTACAGGCGGTGGAGGCATGCGGCGTGGCAGCAATACGATCTTGAGGGGGATTCGGGGCATGAAGGCCTGAGCTGGCATCGCACGTGCCGAGCAGCAGGGAGATGGCGCTGCGCGCTGCGTGATGCGACGGACGGAGCGGGGCAGGGAAAAAGCTGTCGGGGTGGTGGTAGGGCCCGGTTGGCGCGGTCAGAGGCGCCGGCGACTGTTGGTCCGAAAGCGCCGGTGACCGCTGGTTCGAGGCGCTGGCGTGGAGGCGGGCCGGGCTGCAGCGGCAAGGCGAGGTGAGGTAGCTCGGCCCTGGTGCGAGCGAGAGCAGGGGAGGAAGAAGGGGAGCAGGGTGGGGGAGTTGGGCTGGCTGGGGCGGAGGAAGGAAACGGGGAGGTTGGGCCGGCCTGACTTCCTCTTCTTCTTCTTCTTATTTTTTTATTCTTTATATATATATATATTTATCTATTTAATTACTTGTCTATTATATATATGTTTTCCTTCATGTATATTCTTGTGTATACATTTTATATTTTGCTGTAAGCTCTTTGTATACATATACGTATATGTATATATATTTGTTTGTGTTTTATTTATTTTTATTGCCCTTTATAATACTATTTTGAAATGAAATTTTATATTTTAATTTAAGTCTCTCCCTCCTTATGATGGATCATCTTTTCAGATTCAAATTCAAAATCATAGGTTTCTTTTACTTCTATATTTTCTTTATGGCTTATTAATGTTGTTTTTATTTTTCATGAATTTCTTCAATGTTTTGGAACCTCAACCAAAATTTTAGAAAAACACCGAAGAAGATTCAAATTTCAGGAGAATATATTGCAAAATAATTCAAAAGCTTCACATTTTTAAATTTCAAATTTTCAGGATGTTACAAGTATCTTCTGGATCAGTGGCTTTCGACCATTCCTTAGCATACGTGGGTAAGTAAATTATTTGGTTATGACTTTTCTGTGGAATTCTGGTTAGGTCATCAGAATGATGCTGCCGATGATCTTTCTCGCCGTGAGGAAGATACCTTAGCTCTGCACTATTTCTTGTCCAAATTTTCTATTCCTTTCAGAGTTGCAGACATAATTGACTTCCTTGCCAGATTGGATTGCCAAGCGTGATCAGTTGGTGGTAGGCACGGCTGAAACTGAATGGTCTTTGGTGGATGGATTTATGTTATACCGAGGCCATATTTTTATTCCGGATGCGTCGACAAAATGGCCATAGATTTTGGTGGATGCACATGGCACTGGCCATGAGGGGGTTTAGAAGACATTGCATCATGTATGGGCCTCCTTTTACAATAGCCATGTCCATCGCTTTGTTCGGGAGTTCATACATGGTTGTGCAGTGTGTCAGCGCAATAAAACTGAGCATCTCCACCCCGTTGGCCTACTTCAGCCTCTTCTAGTACCGCAAGGTGTGTGGGCAGATATTTCTATGGATTTTGTGGAGGGTTTTCCAAAGGTCGGTGGCAAGTCTATCATCTTAATAGTTGTTGATCGATTCTTCAAGTATGCTCATTTCTTGGCCTTGGGTCACCCCTATACAGCTGCTTCCGTCACACGTGTTTTCTTCGATAATATTGTCTGTCTTCATGACTTGCCTAGTTCCATTATTAGTGATCGTGATCTGGTATTTACTAGTCATTTATAGACAGAGTTGTTTCAATTGGCCGGTGTGCAACTTCAGTTGAGTTCGGCATTTCATCCTCAAACAGATGATCAGTTGGAAGTGGCCAATCGTATTATTACTATTTATTTGCGCTGTCTTGCGGGTGATAGACCCAAACAATGGCTTTGATGGTTTTTGTTAGATTTAATCTTGACTTAAGAGTCCTAGCGTAATGGAGTTCGATTTCATCTGTAATTCGAATTGAAGTAGCGTCCAATTCGAAGTCCTAGTCGTTTGCTATTAGGAGTCTTAGGCATATAAATTACTTTGCTTGTAATCAGTTTATGCATTGCAATATTTGCAAGAAATAAAGCGTAGCAAATTAGAGCAATAATCGTAACAATTGGTATCAGAGCTAGAGCGTGAGAGATCGAGAGAAAACCTAGTTTTCTTTAGCCGCTGCCCCCCGGGAGGAGCAATCTCCACTCCCGGGGGCGGCCACCGTTGTTCTCGGCCGTCGCCACTGCAGGGAAGAAGGAGGAGACCGAATCCGGCCACCCTTGCGCGCCGTCTAGGGTCGCCGGCCCCCCCACCAGCCAGCCGGGAATCTCCATCGCCGCCCGCAGGGGGAGCAGCACGGGGCGGCCCGCCGAGTCCCGCCGACATCACCGCCATGGAGTAGAAGGCCGCCGCCGCCGCCGCTGAAGAGAGGAAGGAGAACCCCGGATCTGGCCGGATCCGACCGCCGTCGCCATCACCGAGTCCGGATCCGGTTGGATCCGCCGCCACCAGCCGCGCCGGCCTGTCGCGCCCGGTCACCGCTTCGCCGATGGCCTCCGTGTTCGCCGCTGCGACCGCCGCTCGCCACCGCCTCCGTTGCTCCCCTCCCGGATCCGGCCGCCGGGCCCGCGAGGACAAGGAGGCGCAGATGGAGGCGAAGGCGCGGTCGCGGCGGCGGGGAGGCGCGAGCGCCGGCGCCGAGGAAGAAGGGGCGCAGCCGCGGTCGGCGAGAAAGAGGAGGACGCCGCCGCCCACGGCGAGGTGAAGAGAGGGAGGCCGCCGCCGTGCCGCGTGCGGGGGGGAGGCGCGGAGCCGCCGGCGCCGGAGAAGGTCGCGCCGGTGATGGGGGAGACGGCGGAAGTGGAGGAGGAGCGGCCGAGTGAGGTGGGAGGAGCGCCTGTGCAGCCGACGGAAGATGAAGAAGGCGCACAGGCAGATGGGGGAGTTGCAAAAAAAGGGAAAGAAAGAAAAACGCGTGCAGTTGCGGCATGCTCTGCATACGCGTCGGGCTCGGTTTTTCCAGCGATTCCCCAAATCCGAAGCGAGCTCCTTAGCTGCATGCGTGAAGAAGCGAGTCCAGACAATCCGAGCTGAGTCGGTTTCAGAGTCGGCTGCCTCCACCACCCCATAAAAGGAGATCCCAAGCACCAGAACCAAGCACCCCAAAACACAGAGAAGCAAGAGCAGGTCCAAGCAAGAGCAAGAGCAAAGTTCAAGAAAAAGAGAAAAAGGAAGACATCAATTTTCCTTCCGTTTCTCTCCGTCCAAGGGTCTTCAAAGTAGCCGGAGTTTTTTGATCCGCGCCCAAGATCATGTCGCGTGAATCGGAAAGCGGTCTCGACGGCAACGAGGCATCATCCGGTACGATGGCGAAGGGGAGTTCCGCCATCTCGCTGCATTATCCGATGCTCACGGAGAGCAATTATGCAGCATGGGCAATCAAGATGAAGGTATACATGAAGGCTCAAGGTGTCTGGGATGCGATCGAGAACAGCAACGTCGATATGCGCAAAGATCAGATGGCATTGGCGGCCATCTACCAGGGCATCCCAGAGGAGACGCTCTTCCTACTGGCCGAAAAGGAAACGGCCAAAGCCGCGTGGGAGGCGTTGAAAGCGATGCATCTTGGCGCAGATCGCGTGAAGGAAGCAAAGGTACAAACTCTCAAGACCGAGTTCGAGGTGCTGCGTATGAAGGAAACGAGTCGATCAATGACTTCGCCCGTCCGGTTGACGGTCATCGTCAACAAGATACGGGCCTTGGCGAGAAGGTGGAAGAGTTGTATGTGGTAAAGAAATTCCTTCGTGCTATTCCTCACAGTTTCTCCCGATTGCTTCAGTCATAGAGCAATTTGGAGACCTAAAGACAATGACCATGGAGGAGGTCATCGGTCGTCTTAAGGCGTATGAGGAACGCATCCATGACACTAGCAACAAAGGTGAAGGACAACTCTTGTTGACTCGCGCCGAGTGGGAGGCTCAATCAAAGCGTGAAGGCAAGAACGCTTCCTGTGGGTGATGGCAATGGCCGTAAAGGTCGGAGGTTTGATAAGGCAAAAGTGAGGTGTTATAACTGCAATGATTATGGACACTTCGCTTCAGAGTGCCCAAAGCCGAAGACGAAGAAAGCGTTCGTTGCTGAAGAGCTCAGCGAAGATGAAGTGCTCTGAAGATGAGTTGAGTCAGGGACGTTTGAGATGTGTCGCCGTCCAAACTCAAACAAGATGGAAAGAAGTTAGAAAGTCAAGATTAAGGGGGAGATTGTTAGATTTAATCTTGACTTAAGAGTCCTAGCGTAATGGAGTTCGATTTCATCTGTAATTCGAATTGAAGTAGCGTCCAATTCGAAGTCCTAGTCGTTTGCTATTAGGAGTCTTAGGCATATAAATTACTTTGCTTGTAATCAGTTTATGCATTGCAATATTTGCAAGAAATAAAGCGTAGCAAATTAGAGCAATAATCGTAACAGTTTTCATGGGCTGAATATTGTTATAATACTTTGTATCAGACAGCATTGCGCATGACTCCCTTCGAGGTGGTGTATGGCCGGGATCCACTGACGTTATTATCTTGTCACCTAGGTCTCACTTGTGGGGTATCCGTTGACAAGCAATTGTTGGATCATGATCTTTTCCTTTCAGATATTCGAGAACATTTATTCAGGCCAAAGATTACACGAAGTTGCAGTATGATCGTAGGCACCGTGCATTGGAATTTGAAGTTGGCTTTTAGGTCTGGCTCCATCTTCACCACCGCACCACATTTGCTACCACGGATCGTGCTCATTCTAAGTTGGTGCCCCATTTCTGTGGACTATTTCAGGTGCTTGCGCACATTGATGCTGTTTCCTATGCTCCGATCTTAAGAAGTAGCCGGTTAGGAACTTAGAGCATCTCCAAGAGATGCTCAATATTTTGTCCTTTAAAATCTTATATTGGGAGTCTTCCTAAAAAATTATCCTCTAAATCTTTCCCCTCCTTCAGCAGCTCCTCTAAACTTGGATCCCTAAAATTACTATCTAGGCACTGTATATTTGATGGTGATCCACCTCAATTTTAGAGTACCAAAATTATTGGGTGTGTTTTAGAGTATCTGTTGGAGTTTGTTTTTAGTTTTCATACCCAATATTTTAAGATAGGGGGTGAGAAAGAGCATCTCTTGGAGATGCTCTTATATGCTTTATTGATTACCTCTTCATGAAACAAAGCTGGCCTTTATATATTAGGCAACCGAGTTATAAAAGGAAAACATATCATAATTAGGAAATAACTAATAATGCTATCTTAACAGATATTATCTAGGAAAGGATGCTATCTCCTTCTAAACTACGACATCTTCCGCTGAGTCCATTTCCAATATGCAGCCTGTTGCCGAATTTGCTAACTCTGCACTATCCGTTTCCGAGCCGGTCCCTGTTGCCGATCCAACAATATCACTGCCGCCCTCTGCTGCGCGTCCAGAATGATTTTGCCAATGATACATCTTTCCGATAAACGCGTCCACAACAATGTATTGAGCTGTATGTATGTAAATTTATTTTTAGATGTCTCTAAAATTTAGTTAGGCCATAGTACTACACTACATGACAGCTGGGCTAAGATACCACGATATGCGATACGGGTACGGCGATACAATATTTTGCAGAAATAAGGATACAGCGATATGACAAGTATATATGTATTTAAAAATATAAAAAAGGTGAGTCAAAGTCTTCTTACCGTTACCTATGGTTGTCCTACGAGTTAAAGTGGGTCATTCCTCTTCATCTTTAGCTCTATATTTGTAATATAAAGTGGGTCATTCCTCTTCTTCAGCTCTACATTTGTAATAAAGTTTCTAGTTAATTCAATGAAAGATATAATATAAGATAATCTAAGAGAGAATATTGTTAGGCACAAACCTTGGAAATGTTTGTTCAGCTCAACTTAAAAACCGTTCAGCTCAACTTAAAAACCTTCTGAAATGAACATGATGTTGCATCAGTAATTCAGTATTATATTTCAATATGGAGCTTTATAATTAAATCAACAACTGATCATGGCGAGAGAGGATCTCTATGATACACGGAAGTCATGTACATACATGCCCTACCATAAACAGCTTCTGGAGGGTAGATGAGATCCTCATCTCCAGCCAGTGCCAAGACGGGGTCTGACACACTCGCAAATGATCCTTGTATGAGAAAGTCCCAGTTCTGTTGCATAGCCCGCCTTCCCGGAAAGCGGTGGTAAGTTGCAGGACAACCTTCGCAGACAGCCAAGCACTGTACCTGCAAAATTATACGATAACTTCTATGAACATAACCACCCCAATTGACAAGAATAACAGAGATGCGTCTCATAATAACTATCAGAAATAGTAGAAATTTACTTAAACAACTTGTAAAATAGAACACGGTTTGTTCGAATGTTGGAGAGCAGACATCCCATATTTAGATAAGATGAGATGTTGGTAATGCAGCGTGTTATGAAAGAATTCTGGAGAGCAGTTATCGTATTTTTAGATAGCATGACGTGTAGACAATGCAATGTGTTATTAAAGAATTCTGGAGAGAAGAAATCCTATATGTAGATAGCATCACAAGTAGACAATGCAGTGTGTTATGAAAGACTGCTTACAAAAGTTGCTAAAAACAAGTTTGGACAACAACTCTGGATGCATCATGTCCTGAGCTGATATTTGATGAATAAGCCAGGAAAAAAAGATACGGCGGATCAGATGCCCAGGGATATGCTGCTGCTAATAATGTACAGAACTCCTTCAACCGAGGAAGCCAAAGTAACAATTGTTAGCTTCACCTCAGGATCATGGCAACAGACGACAGACGAACAAGCTCAGTTTTGCCAAACAGGAAACAGTACTCGCCGGCAAAACTTAAACCCGCTGAATTCTTCAAACAGAGAACACGAGGCAATGTTTTGGTGGTGCAAATCACACCCAGCTTTTCTGATTTTACTCCCTTATATAAGATTTACAATAGCCCTACTTCTATTCTTACACGAGATAAAAAAACCGAAACAGAAACTAAACTAAAACCGGAATAGAACAGGACTCTGCCTCCACGGGTCAGACCGGAAACACAATGGCGGTCAGACCGGTGCTACAACGGCGGTCAGACCGGCTCTACTCAACGGTCAAACCGGACTCAAACTAGTTTAATTCAAACATTCACCTCCCTAAACTGGTGTGTCTTCCTCTTTCTGCACAACCTGCATCCCAATCTCCTTTCTCATCTCGAGAAACTTGAGCCTGCTCAACGGTTTCGTTAGAATATCCACGAGTTGATTGTTCGTGTTGATGTACTTTACATCAATCTTCCCTTCATCAACACATTCCCAAATATAACGAAATCGGGTATCAATATGCATACTTCTATCGTGATGCACCGGATTCTTGCTCAAAGCAATTGTGGACTTGTTGTCGATGTTGAGCTCCACCTTCAATGGATCCTTACTCAACATATCTTCGAGAAGTGATCCCTACCATACTCCTTGACACGCCTCCGTTGCAGCTGCTATGTATTCGGCTTCGCACGAAGACAGTGCCACCACCTTCTGTTTTTGAGACAACCAGCTAATCAAACTTGAGCCAAGGAAGAACGCCACTCCTGTTGTGGTCTTGCGATCGTCTATGTCTCCCGCCATATCGCTATCGCTGAAACCAACCAAGCGAACTTCTTCATCATCCTTCCTTGCTTCATAATAGCAACCCAAGTTGAGAGTTCCTTTGACATATCTCAAAATATGCTTCATCGCACTCATATGTTCAGTTGTGGGTGATTCCATGAATCGATTCATAATACCAACTGAATATGCTATGTCGGGTCTTGTGTTGGTCAAATACCTCAAGCTCCCCACTATGCTTCTATACATAGTTTTGTCCACCGGTGGTGTTGTACTTTTCTTGCTTAATTTGAGTCTTGCCTCCATTGGTACTTGAGTCGGATTGCAATCTTCCATGCCACAACTTTGAAGCACCTTTCTGGCATATGCTTCTTGACAAATTGTGATCTCTCCTTGCTTTTGACGAACTTCAATACAAAGGTAGTAGCTCAAATATCCCAAATCGCTCATCTTGAAGGCTTCATGCATTTGTGTCCTGAAGTTGTTTATTTCAGCCTCACTACTTCCCGTAATGACCAAGTCATCAACATAAACACCGACCAACAGCAAATTCCCATCTTTCTTCCTTTTATATACTCCATGCTCCAAAGGACTTCTCTCAAAACCAAAATTCACTAAGGCTTTGTCCAGTTTTGAATTCAATGCTCTTGGCGCTTGTTTTAGGCTATACAAGGCTTTATGCAATCTCAAGACCTTGTGCTCCTTGCCTTTTTCAATAAATCCTGGTGGTTGGCTTACATAAACTTCTTCTTCCAAGTCTCCATTTAGGAAAGCTGACTTCACATCCATATGATGAAGTTGCCATCCTTCTTGAGCCGCCAACACAATGAGTAACCTCACCATCTCCATTCTTGCGACCGGTGCGAATACCTCCTCAAAATCAACTCCTTGTCGCTGCACATAACCTTTTGCAACTAGACAAGCTTTATGTTTGACCACATTGCCATGCGAATCTTTCTTCACTTTGAAGACCCACTTGAGGCCAATTGCTTGATGGTTTGCCGGAAGATCTACAAGGCTCCATGTCTTATTGTCTTGCATACACTTCATCTCCTCCCGCATAGCCACCTTCCAACTCTCCTCTGTTTCTACTTCCTGAAAGTTCCTTGGCTCTTTGGCACTTAGAAAGCATAACCCCGAATATTCAATTTGCACAGGCTCCGTCGCTTCATACAACTCCTGCAGAGTCCTCATCCGAACTGGAGTCCTCCTAGAAGAATCTGGATTGCTCTCGTACTATGAATCCTCTTCGGATGTGGTCTGTACTGAGAATTCTCCGCTTCGCGCTTCTGAAGGCGGTCTGACCGGTGTAGTAGGACCGGTCTGACCGGCGGAGAGCGGTCTAACCGGTGAAGGAATCCCGGTCTGACCGACTGGGGGCGGTCTGACCGGTGAAGCAAGGCTGGTTTGATCGCCATGGGGCGGTCTGACTGCTGAGGCAACGCTGGTCTGACCGCCAGTCCCTTCCAACTCTTTTATGATCGCCATCGAGTCCTAATCAAACGAGACGTGGAATACTTTGCTGGTGACGACTCCTGACTTCTGTTCTATAGCATCCCAGTCCCAGACTCGATCTTCTTCGAATATAACATCTCTTGTGATGCATACTCTCCCCATGGATGGATCAAACATTCGGTAGGCTTTTGAGCCAGCGGCATAACCAATGAACACCATCTTTGAGCTTCGTTCGCTAGATTGCTTTAGTGACCTCCTGTCTTCTTCACGTGAGCGACACAGCCGAAGACTCGCAAGTGGTGGACGGTCGGCTTCCGATTGTACCAAGCTTCATATGGAGTTCTCCCCACCACGCTCTTCGTTGACGATCGGTTTAGAATGTAAACCACTGCAGTCACAGTTTCTCCTCAAAGTCTCCCGGGCATACTCATACTTTTTAACATGCTCTGTGCCATCGCCACAACGGTTTGATTCCTTCACTCCACAATACCGTTTTGTTGAGGAGAATAGGGTGCTGTCAAGAACCTTCTAGTGCCATGTTCTTCACAAAAGAGATTGAATTCATTCGAGTTGAATTCACCTCCCCGATCGGTGTGGAGAGCCTTCAGCTTCTTGTCAACTTCGTTTTCGGCCGCAATCTTGAACTTTTTGAAAGTCGTCAATGGTTCATCTTTGGTTTTTAGTAGGGTGATCCACATGAACCTGCTGTAATCATCAACAATTAGGAGGAAAACTGATTTCCAGCTGGTGTTGGAGGTGTAATCGGTCCACAAATGTCGCCATGCACTAGTTCCATCACTCGAGCAGCCCTGAAATTTGAAATTTGTGGAAACGGAGTTCGTTTTTGCTTCCTAACAAGACAACCGTCACAAACCTGCTCAACATGGTTTAGAAGTGGTAGTCCTTCAACCATTCCCCCTCGAGCTAGTTTCTACAATGCTTGAAAGTTTAGATGTCCAAAACGAGCATGCCATCTACAGTCGTCATCGCCTAGACGAGCCAAAAGACATACGGTTGAGCATGGTCCAGATTGAGTGCATACAACATGTTTCTTGCTCTCTTGATGCGGATCAATAGCTGGTTTTGTTGATCGAAGACCTCTAAATGTCCTTCTTCGATGACCACCTTGCAACCTTGCTCTTCAGCTACCCCAAGCTGATTACATTGCTAGTTAGCGCGGGAATGTAATAGACATCCGTAAGGATCCGATGTTCGCCGGTCCGCCCTTTGATTAGAATGGAACCTCGGCCTTCAATTCTGACGCTGATCCATTGCCAAACCTCACGGAGCCTCGAACTGAAGTGTCAATTTCTGAAAATTGACTTCTGCTGCCACTCATGTGATTGCTAGCCCCTGAATACAGGTACCAGATGCCTGCAACATCTTCCTCGTTCACTCCGAGTTGGAGTTGCATCTTGTCTTCAACTAGTGTCACTTCTTCGGTGGAGCCTTCTTCCTTCTCTTCCATCAGTTCGCAAGCTTCAAGCATCAACAGGACTGGCGAATCATCGTTCTTCTTGGTTGCATTTGCTCTTCCCTTCTTGGGCTTCTTGCACTCGGATGCGAAGTGCCCAAATTCCGAGCAATTGTAGCATTTGATCTTCGTCTTGTCGAACTTCCGGTATGGCTTCTTTTCTTTTGTTGTCAATGCCTCCCACTGGGCTTGGGATAGCAGCAGTTGCCCCCCTTCTTCCTTGCCTTGTGTCGCCAATGCCTCCCACTGGGCTCGAGATAGCAGCAGCTGCTCCCCTTCTTCCTTGCCTTGGCGTCGCCCCTTCTAACTTTCTTCGAAGACTCATAGACAGCCAACTACCTTGGTCAGCGTCATCTTCGTCATGTCTCCAAATTGCTCAATCGTACTTATGATCTAGAGAAACTTGTCGGGGACATCGCTGAACAACCTTTCAATGACCGTTGAATCCGGCAATCCAACACCCAAAGCCCGAATTTCTCCAGCTAGGCTCATGAGCTTTTGAGAAAACTCACCAACACCTTCGGTTTCTCCCATGATCAACCGATCAAATTGCCTCTTCAGCGCCTGAGCTCTTGCTTTCTTGATACGATCCTCGCCAATGCGCATCTCCTTGATTGCTTCCCATGCCTCCTTTGCAGTCTCCTTTTCTGCAATCATCATCAAGACATCGTCGGGGATAGCCTGAGATATGGCGGCCAGAGCGCCCTGATCTTTCTCCTCTTCGACCGGTGCATCCCTTTCAATTACCGCCCATACTCTAAGAGAGCACATGACGATCTTCATCTTCATAGCCCACAGGCCATAGTTCGTGTCGGTCAGCATGGGGAATTGGATCGGTACCAATCCCCTCCGTCAAAGCTCGCGGCGGCGCTGGCGGTTTCTTTTCTCCGAAGCCTTCTCCTGCCGCTGCTTGCTTCTCTGCAATCTTCCCGTCCATCGCCTCCTTGCTCTGATACCAAATGTTAGCTTCACCTCAGGATCACGGCAATGCAGGCAGCGAGACGAACAAGCTCGATTTTGCCAAGCAGAAGCGATGCTCGCGGCAAAACTTAAACCCGCTAAATTCTTCAAACAGAGAACACGAGGCAATGTTTTGGTGGTGCAAATCACACCCAGCCTTTCTGATTTTACTTTCTTATATAAGATTTACAACAGCCCTACTTCTATTCTTACAGGAGATCAAAAAACCGAACGGAAACTAAACTGAAATCGGAATAGAACAGGACTCTGCCTCCACCGGTTAGACTGGAAACACAATGGCGGTCAGACCAGTGCTACAATGGCGATTAGACCGGCTTCTACTCAGCAGTCAGACCGGACTCAAATCAGTTTAATTCAAACAACAATAGCTGCTAAATTGACGGAACTCCTTCAAAACCTTGGAGATTAGAATGATAAAAATGATTACATCGAATGGAGAGAGAGCTATCTAGTGGTGAGACCAAATAATGGATGTAGAGAATTTGGGGGTGGTGGCGTTACCTGAAGTTCACAGTGAGGAGATATTGGCTTATGGTTAGGCCGATGGAGGCAAGGACACCTGGGCGGGCGGCAAGCTCGTCGGCAAGGGTGGCGAGGAGTTCCAGCATGTACAGACTCCCGAGCGACGGTGGTGGAGGGTAGGAGCCGGCTGGGGATGGTGGTAGGAGCGGTGGCAGTCTGGTGACCTCCAAGCGGTGATGGTGAGCTAGCGAGCAGCGCTGGTGTGCGATAGCGGCCGAGGAGCGCTGGCGTGGGGAGTGGCGATGTGAACGTCCGGCTCAGGGCGTGAATGGCTGAATGCGATTAGGCTTGCGTCTGTTGGGTTGGCATGGCCACAACGTATGGATGAAGTATCGAAGCGTATCAAAAACGTATCAGGTTATTTTATATTTTCCTTTTGGCTGAAATTCCATGATACTTCTCGATACCATATCGCGTACACACTGCGTATGGGTACGACTGGTCGGCCACATATCGGTGCTTCCTAGTAGCCGGGTTCAAAGTGTTAGGAAACTTAGGCCTGGGCATGAAGCTTTGGCCCATGATGGGCTCTTCACCATTAGACTATAAATAGGGAGCACTATTGGCAAATTTGTATACAGAAATAAAAAAGAAAGCAATAAAGAAAGACAAGGAGTTCTCTCTACCTCTCTATGTTTTAATCTACTATTCTCTGTCTTCTGTGATTGATCTTGTTTTTCATAAAGTAGAGGAATCGATCGGATTGGTCGCCAGCGACGGTTCCTTAGCACGTTATCAGCACGAATCATTCTGGTGAATTGAAGGTAATCATCAAAGCACTAGTAGATTGAATTGCCTGTGTCTACGTCACTCTAAATTCGCAGATTTCGCTTTCTAGATTATTGTATACAATGCAAATCCACTCTAATCTACCGCGAGCAGACTTGAAGTCGCCGACACAATGTCGATCGGTAGATTACATCACAGAATAGATGTTGATTGCATTGTAGATTGAAAAAAAGAAGAAAAATATAAAAAAAGGAAAAAATTTGTGCACGACCGGCCCTATACGGAAGCCGTGTGCAAAACGGCCACCGGTCGCTGGTCCACCACCTGCTGTCGGTCTTCCCTTGGCTTTCCCTCGGCCGTTGGCCTGCCACCGGCGCCGTCCTACACGCGCGCGCTCGAAGCACCACTGCTCCGCTGACTCGGCTGCCCTACCGCGCGACGGCCACCTCCGCTGTTTTGGCCTCCCCGCCCGGTCAGCCAACCGCGGGCCCAAAGCGTTGCCCGGCGCCTGGCGCCACACCCGAGGAGGCTATCGCGGTCGCGCGCTGAAGCGCGCCGCCGCTGGTGCCGCGCCAAGGAGGTGGCTGCCGCTCAGCGCTGGCGTCACCGCCGCGCCGCACTCGAGGAGGATGACGCCGAGGCCCCGCCGCCGGCCGCACCGGTCGGCCACCCGCACCCAACACGCCCATCGGCCGCGCCGCCGCCGCTGGCCCGCCGCTTGGCCCGGCCGCCCGTCGCGGCGCTGAAGCCATCCGCCCGCTCTGTTGGTCCCGCCGCTCGGCCGGTGCCGCTGAGCCCGGCCGCCGCCGTGGCGCCGCCTCAGAGCGCCCGCCGAGCCGTCGCTGCATCGCGCGCTATGCGTGTGAACAGGGGTAGGGTCTCCTTTTGCGCTGGTGGAATGGGCCATGTGGGCCGTGAAGTGAATGCGCCGGAAAACGGCTATGAGGGGGACGCCGACAATTTTGCGAAAAGACCCTCGTAATTTTGAAAATTACAAATGGGACCTTAGATTTCTCAGATGGGTCTCAATTTTTTAGAAAACCCCTCGAAAAATCAGGAAATTACACGAAAATTTTCTCTGAACTGAAAATTTGCATATAGGCCCTCGAAAATTACAGAATTCATTGAAATTTCATATTTTGGCATAAAAAGGCCTCGGGAATCCAAATTTTGAATTATTTTAGCATTTGAAGCATGTTTATTTTTGTCATTATTATTTTCTATGTTTTTTGTATTTATTTACTGTTTTGATTAATCATAATTATTTAAATTGCCTTTAACCATCGAAATTAGCAGTAAAATTTATAGAAAATGCATAGAAAATTCTAGAACATTACGAGGATCTTTTGTACCATTATGAAATGTATTTACCTAAAATAAATTTTATTCTATGCATGTTTACTGGCAGTAAACTTATTATTCCTTTTATGCACATGTAGATGACTAGCATCACGAACCGGGAGTTCGAGAAGCTGGCCCAGCATGGCCAAAACTATTTGACTTGGGCTTCCGATGTTGATATAGTATTGGAGCCAAGAAGCTCCGCGCTGCTATTGGGATTGGCGCACCGCAAGATGCCCAACCCACCCTTGAGGAAAATGATCAGGCACTTTACTTCCTTAAGCACCATCTCTGTCTCACTCTCAAGAATGAGTACATGGCAGAGAAGAGCGTGCTAGCACTCTGGACTGCACTTAAGAAGCGGTTCGAGAGGCTAAAGTACACTATTCTTCTTCAAGCAGAGCAAGAATGGATCAGACTGAGGTTTGCCGACTTCAAGACAGTCAGGGAGTACAATTCCGCCTTGCACAGGATTTGTACCAATCTTCAACTTTGTGGCAAGTAGATCACAGATGAGCAGAAAATTGAGAAGACCTTGTCTACCTTCCACCCCAATGCTGTGCATCTGCACGCAATTATCGTCAAGACGGCTACAAAGAGTATGCCGAATTGATTAATATGATATAGGTTGCAGATGCTCAGCACAAAGTTCTCCACAAGAACTACATCACACAGCCACCTGGGAGCTCCGCTAGTCGTGAAGCCAACGCCGGGAGCTACAAGGTGCGAAAGCCCTTGATGAAGAAAAGGGGAAGGAAAGGTAAGGCCATAGCCCAGAAAGGCAAGTCAGAAGCTCCACGTGAGAATAAGGCGAGCAAGCTAAAGCGGGATGGAATTCGCAGATGGAGCAAGCTAAAGAGCCACAACATGTCATTGATGCCTTCCAAGCCCAAAAGAAGAATGTTGGCAAAGGGCAGCATGAAACCCACTTTGCATCTATTGAGGGGGAGAGTTCTGAGCAGCTGCCTGCGCTGATGGAAGTTGAGACCATCCCGGCAGCAGCACCCCTTTTGACCTAGCAACAGCCACCGCCATGATTTCTCTCGAAGAGAATATCTCCCCCGAGAAAATAGCAGACGAAGTCTCTGATTTCTTAGCAGATTCAGTCTAATGCACAGAATGCATTTAGACTTTAATTATCATTTATTTTTTTTGTGAAAGGACAAGTTAGAACTTGCATGGATGGTATTTTAGCAAACTTTATTTTCTCGTGATGGTTGGATGATTTTGAATAATTCATTCATTTATTTAGCTTATAATGGCATAATATGTTCTGATATTGAAGTATTTTATTTATGTGTTGATTGCCTTCTAATACATATTAATAAAATACTTTATATTAGAACATGTGTGATGCCCTATGGAGGAAGTGTACTTAACCGAGATGAAGTATTTTCAGTCGATTTGTAGGAATGCCGGCAGCCTTACAATAATCACCGGTAGCGATGCTTGTATAATAGGTTCAAGAAGAGCCACACTTATACTCCCAATGGGCACAACTTTGGTCATTCAAAGAGCCTTATTATACCCAGAACGACTAGAATTCTTCCAAGTTTTAAGGATATTCGCACCAATGGTTCCACGTTGAGATTAATGAAGTGTACGGTAAGGAATACCTGCTCATTACGAAGCGCAAAGCAAATGAAAAAAGGGTATTAGAAGAACTTCCTTCACTAGAAATTGGGTTATACTACACCAACATCAAGGCACTTGCAGCCTATACTACCCTGAAGATAGTATTTAGAAGCTCTGAACTTTTCTGTCTCTAGCATGATAGATTAGGCCAACCAGGTCTTAGGATGATGAGAAATATAATCAACAATTCCCAAAGGACATAATATTAATGTAAAAATTTCCCAATCACGAAAATTTTGTGTGCCCTGCATGCGCCACCGGGAAATTAATTACTAGACCCTCAACTCTGAAAGTGAAGGATGAAGTCCCTGCATTCCTGGAACGCATCCAAGGAGACATTTGCGGTCCTATTCAACCACTTTCAAGGCCGTTCAAATATTTCATAGTACTCATCGATGCTTCCTCGAAATGGTCGCACATAAGTTTATTGTCCACGAGAAACCATGCTTTCGCAAAGCTAATCCCGCAGATAATTCACATCAGAAATATTTTCCCTGACCATCACATAAAGTCCATCAGAATGGACAACGCTGGAGAATTTACTTCAAAGGCATTTGATGATTATTGCATGGCGATGGGAATTACAGTTGAGTACTCTGTACCGCATGTCCACACCCAGAATTATTTAGCAGAGGCATTAATCAAGAGAATTAAATTTATTGCCCGACCTCTTTTGCAGAATTGTAATTTGTCAGCTACATGTTGGGAACACGTAGTCCTACATGCAGCAAATCTCATCAATTTTAGACCATTGGTCTACAACATCCATTCGCCTATGTAACTAGCATAAGGGTTAGCACAAAAAATTTCTCATCTTAGGAGGTTTGGATGCAAGGTTTATGTACCTATACCCCCTCCACAGCGTACTGCAATGGGTCCTCTCCGAAAGACTGGATATACGTTGGTTATGAGACTGCATCTATAATCAAGTATTTAGAACCCATGACAGGAGGTTTGCATACCGCCCGCTTTGCTGATTGCATATTTGATGAGAATAATTTCTCAACATTAGGGGGAGGAAATCAACTCCTTGATGAAAAATATCGAGAAATTACGTGGCAAACCATGGGAATCTATGCACATAACCCACGCACTAGTGAAGCAAATAGAGAAGTCCAGAAGATCATTGATTTGCATGCATTAGCAAATCAACTGCCTGACCATTTTAGTGATTCGAAGAGTGTGACCAAGTCTCATGTGCCTGCACGCAATGCACCAAAGAGGGTTGAAATACCAAAGAAAGTACAAGGTATCCCTAATCCTGTTCAGAGGCCTCAGAATAAAAGGACGAGAACTTCGGCCCCTCGAATCCCAAGTAACCGGGGACGCCCAGTGAAGAAGGGTAAGAAGGACTTGTCACAGCCGATCATTAAAGTTCCCCAGAACTAGAAGGAGAGCCAGTTGAGACCTGGCATTAGTATGACACCTTCAGAAAAGGGCATACCAGATCTGAATATCCCCATGGAAGAAGAAATCGGCATGGATGTGTGCGCACACATCGGAGCTAAAAAACTAAAGGGACTTGCCACCGCAATTGGAAGAAGCGATGAGCAATGAGATGCTCTAGAAGAAACAATCGCTCCAAAAGAAGCAACTCATGAAGAAATAGCTATAAATTATGTGCACACAAGAGATTCCATGAATAGGACAACAACCAACGTTGATATCTACTTTGAAAAGTAAATTGCCACAATCATCGATCTTGATCCCGAGCCTGCATCGCTCACTGAATGTAAGAAGAGATCGGATTGGGAAGATTGGAAGAAGGCAATAGAAACTAAATTATTATCTCTGAACAAAAGAGAGGTGTTTGGGCCCGTATGCCGCACACCTCCCCATGTGCATCCTGTAGGGCATAAGTGGGTATTTGTTCGAAAGAGAAATGAAAGAAATGAATTTGTAAGATATAAAGCAAGGCTAATAGCACAAGGTTTCACTCAACGTCCAGGAGTTGATTATGAAGAAACATACTCCCCAGTCATGAGTGGAATTACCTTTAGATATTTAACCTCAATGGTAGTAAACTTGGATTCGGAGATTTATATGAAGGTACCTGAAGGTATCCCCATCCCGAACCAAGACAAAGCAAATAGTGTGAAGCTCAAGAAATTACTGTACGAACTGAAGCAATCAGGCAGGATGTGGTATAATCGCTTAAGCGACTTTCTATGCAAGAAAGGCTACACGAATAATGAAGATTGTCCCTGTCTATTTATACGACGATCCCAGAATGGATTTTGTACAATCTCGGTATATGTAGATGATCTGAATATCATCGGGACAATGGAAGACATAAATTAAGCAAGTTCTTACCTGGAGTCAGAATTTGAAATGAAAGATTTGGGTAAAACCAAATATTGCTTAGGCCTGCAGCTCGAGCATGTCCCTGAAGGAATATTAGTGCATTAGTCAGCCTACGCCCGGAAGGTGTTAGAAAGGTTTGGCTTTGAGAAGGCATACTCATCGAAAGTACCGATGATCAGGAGGTCTTTACAGCAAGAAAAAGATCCATACCGACCTAGGGAAGAAGGGGAGGAAGTCGTAGGACCGGAATTCCCATACTTAAGTGCAGTAGGAGCACTTATGTATTTATCAAACTGCGTAAGACTGGACATTGCATTTGTCGTAAACCTGTTAGCAAGGCATAATGCAGAACCTACCAAAAGGCACTAGCAGGGGATAAAGGACATCTTCTGATACCTCTAAGGAAGCAAAAACCTTGGATTATTCTACAAAAAGAATCAAGATTTGAACTTGATTGGCTATGCAGATGCTGGGTACCTGTCAGACCCGCATACCGTAAGGTCACAAACAGGCTATGTACTCTTGTGTGGTGGAACTGCAGTTTCATGGAAATCGTCTAAGCAAAGTCTCGTAGCGACTTCGATGAACCACTCAGAAATTATAGCATTGTATGAAGCCGCACGAGAATGTGCTTAGCTCCAGCAAATGATTCACCATATCCAGCAGTCATCTGGGATGAATATTGTGCAAGCTTCCATAATTATCTATGAAGATAATGCAGTTTATGTTGCATAAGTGCAGACGGGCTACATAAAGAGTCACCTCACAAAGCATATCAACCCCAAGTTCTTTTATGCTCGTGAATTGCAAAAGATGGACGAGATTAAGGTACTGCATACTAAGTCATGTGAGAATCTGGCATATTTATTGACTAAATCACTCCCGGCATATATCTTTGAAAGATGCGTACGAGGAATTGGAATGATGAGACTTAGAGAAGTGCAGAATTCAGGGGGAGAATTTTTTCAAGCCCATTATTAAACCTTGATCATAAAGATTGAGTACCCAAAGGATAAGTCCTGAAGATTGAACGAAAATTGGGTGGATTGTACTCTTTTTCCCTTGACGAGTTTTCCTGAAGTTTCTCGACCAAGGTTTTTAATGAGGCAATTCGTGCAACACAACATAACATATATCATGTACTCTGTAGGACCGAAATGGAAACAAAGGGGGTGAATGGTGCCTTCAAACCTCCACAAGTATCCACGCGACTTTCCTCTCCGATAGCTATATAAGCTATGAAGCAAGAAAATAGATTTTGCTCACTGGTAGCCGAAATTAATTTTGCAAACCGAAAAGACCAGCTGCTGCAAACAAGCTTTACCGAAAACAAAGAACTGAAATCTACAAAGAAAACTGACCAAAAGCTTTAGGCATTGAACTGTAGCAGCAACTGCAGACTGAAAATTGCAGTCTTAAAACAGAAAACTGCAAACTCTCAAAACTGAAAACAGAAATCTGCAGCAACTGCAGTCTAAAAACTGCACTCTGAAAATTGAGGTACAGTGATTACAGAAGTGAAACTGATCAACAGAGAAATTGTTGAACGTTTGCTGCTCATCTTAGGGCAAAGGAATTAGAGATTCAAACTGAATAGCCAGCTCCTTTCAGAAAGTGAACAGACTGAATAAAATATCAATTCGGCTGAGAAACAGAAGGAGTAGGAAGCATGCAGTTGACTGATACTCAAAACTGAAAGCAAACTGAAAGAAAGAGACACTAAAAAATAAAAATGCTGCTGATAACAGAGAGGCAGATCTCTGGCCGAAAATGGATTGACAGCACCTAAAAGCAAAAAGAAAAGCTAACAGAAAAGGCAAAGCAAAACCGAAAGGAATTGCAGTCACACATTCTGAAGAAGACCAAAAACTGCTAGCTGAAAATGGACCAAAAACCGTGAAACAGTAAATACTGCAAGGGAAAAAGGAAAACAAAGGAAAGATCAAGCAGCTGCTGTTCTTCTTTGGACAAATAAATTGGACTTCAAAATGGAGAGTAGATCATCTCTGAAAAATGAAAATCCAAATAGAAAACAATTCGGCTGAAAAGAGACAACAGACAGAGGAGAAAATCAATCAGCTGAAATTCTCAACCGAAAACTGAGATGACAAGCAGAATAAGAGATTGAGTTCCGAGAAGCTTGTGTTTTTCTTGAATCTTTTGAACAAGAGTCTTTAGATCACAAAGGAAATAGACTCAGGAGGAGACAACACAAAGGCTAATTCAATTTTCTGCTAGGAAATCCAGAAAATGAGATTGCTCTGCTCACGATGAACAGTAAACCCTAGATTTCCTAAGAATAGAGGAAGAGCAGCAAATGGACATTCGGGAAGAAGGTAGTAAATGAAATCTTTTCGCTCGGGAATATGCTAGCCAAGGGGCTTTGAGGGGATTCCTAGTCCAGAGACAAAATGATTTTGTAGCTACTTCAACCAGAATACTCCATTCAACGAAACAAAAAAGGGAAGAACAGAGGATAGAGAACAGAGAACAAACACCAAAACACAGGAGGAAACTGAAGAGAAATCAGATCATCTCAAACAGAAGGCATCTCAAATTCATACAGAGACATGAATGATTGTATGTTTGTCTACAGCCATCTCTTACATCTTGAGAACAAACACAGAAAAGAAGAACTCCACACAACTCCCAGCCAGACTCACATCGTGAGTAACTCACCCAAAGAGGAAAAACAAGAAATGCAGACCAACCCTCAGACTCTCAAATGGGCAAGAGACAAAAAGAAAAGACCCTCACATGCAGAGGAGAGGAGGGAACCAGGACACCCACTCCAAACCCTAACCTCCTCTATTTATAGTCTTCTACTACCGGGTCTCCAACCCATTTGCTACAGCACTTTACCCATCAGCTTCAACAAGATCCGCTTCCATTTTGTAGCCTTGCGCATTTTACTGAAATGCCCCTCTTGCACCTTCCTGGAAGCTTCCTCTTTTCTTGCTGTCCCCGTCTCGCAATCACTTCGAGTCCTCGCAGTCTTCGGCATCTCCCGACTGCTTTGACCTTAGCACTGCCTGTGCCTAGTCCGACCATCCATGCCTCGCCACGACCTAGCCTTAAAGTCCTGCAGCCATCACAGACAAGAAAACATAACATAGCGCCGCGCGAAACAGCATAATCATACATTAGCATTAGTGAAAGGTACTCAACCATGAAATACCCAAAACAAACTCAAGCTCTCTAACTCAAACGTCAATTACGCATCACAAACATGGGGTTATCTCCACATGGTCTCTCATACTCTTTCTCAAAATTTTTCCTACTGGGTTTTTATGGAGTTTTGACGAGGCATGAATGTGTCGGATGAGTGCCAAGGGGGAGTGTTAGGAAACCTGGGCTTGGGTTTGAAGCCTTGATCCATGGTGGGTTCCTCACCATTACACTATAAATAGAGAGCACTATAGGCAAATTTGTATACAGAAATCAGAAAGAAAGCAATAAAGAAATATCAGGAGTTCTCTCTACCTCTCTGTGTTTCAATCTACTATTCTCTGTCTTCTGTGATTGATCTTATTTTGCATAAAACAGAGAAATCGATCGGACTGGTCACCAGCGACGGTTCCTCAATACAAAGTTCTTCTAATCAATGTTGTCAGGCCCAAATCTGATTGGTATTCTTCCATACGCTGGCCTAAAATATTACATATATGAAGACATAAAATCTTGAGTTCCAGAAGATTACAAGAGATCTGTCGTATTGAAGCTCTCTTGTGGTGCTTTAGCTGGTGTTTTTGGACAAACCCTCACTTATCCACTGAATGTTTTCCGAAGACAAATGCAGGTACAACTCACATTCCAATCTTGGATAATCTGCACATTGTAGTTTGGATTGTAATGTCTGATTAGCTCGTGAACTGTCCTACGTTCAGGTTCAGAGTAGGCAGTCCCAAAAGTGTTGGAATAGTCCCACATTGGTTGTGGAAGGGTAAGAGACCTAACTTAAAAGTGGGGGAGTTTTTCATCTCATTGGCTAGCTTTTGGGGTGAGAAGGCCCTTACAATCCTACAAAAAGGCAAATGACGCCTTCCGTATAAGAGGAACATTTTTGGGCCTCTTGCTCATCATTCAAGGCAGGGGTGGGGACAACTCTTCGCTGGGTTGAGTCTTAACTATGGGTATATTCATATTGGATTTTGTTTCTGATTTTTGCTTCTAGAAGTAGAAGCCAATACGAACATTCTAACTTTTATAAATCGCTTCTATCAGCCACTACTATTCATCAGACACTACTTTTTTGCTTTCATATATTATAACGTACTTTATATTTTATTATAGCATAATTCCGTAAGTCGCATGGTAGTCTGAATATTGTAATGCCTTTCGTTGCACCGTCTTTCTTATATAATGCACTACTACTCATCAGCCGCTTCTATCAGCACTACTATTCATCACCCGTAGCCAAAAATCATTAGCAAAAGTCAACATGAATAGGCTCATAAGGTAATATGTCTGCTTGAGTTTCTAAAGGGAAAAGGTGGAATAAAAAAAGTGCGATTAACAATTGTTGTCGGACTTCTGAGGGCAAATTGGTAATTTCCCAATTTGATAAAACGGAAAAAAGGAGAGGGGGTTCCACCTGTCAGTGGGATAGAAGAGGGATAAGGCCGAAGCCGTCTCAGGCGTGTGTAGTGGGGGAGGATTTGACTAGCCGAGTTAAGGGGTAGCAGTGACGACGGAGGCACCACCGGCGTGAGCATTTCAGCGCTAGCTATGGCTGCAGCCTGTCAGCCTCTACTCCTCTCCCCTATAAATGGCAACCTCTCCTCTCTTCTTGAGACCCCCGAAGCAGTAAGTTCCTTGTTCCCTTGATCCTCTTCTCCCGACAGGTCCTTGATCTGGTTTTGGGGCACCGATCTACCGTGCTCGTCACCGGCGACAGTGACCTTGGAGCCCGAGTCGCCTTCTTTGTGATTTCCATGCGTGATTTCCTTGCACTTTCTTGTCTGAGATCTGGTAGTGAGGAGGTTTGGGGATTTCTCATTAAAGGCTGGTTCAGGTGGATTGTGGTTTGCTGGGAAGAACTGAAGTTTGATCTTTTGGTGTTCACGGTTGCTCTGTGGTCGGAACACTCGTTGGTCTTGTGCGGTGTCCACCCCGATCTTCGACTTCTACTTCGGTTACCCGAGGTTGGAGTGTGGCATTATATCTTTGATTGCAATCGTCTCCTTGCGCGTCATAGTGAGGCGCTTGGTTTTCTGGGACAGCGCAACCTACGTGCCTTGCCTTGTTCGACTGCCTCTCGGTGATTTCGAGTATCACTGGCATTGTGAGTTTTTCAGACTGCTTACTTTCTTTGCTTGATCTATATCAGATATCTGTGTTTAATCTCTGATTAGAAATTGCAAAGAAGTTCTGTGTGTTAGATTGCTCCATGATGAAATGACATATTGCCGAAATTATATATGAATGTGATGGTAGATGGATCTTGAGCTTGCTGATTTATATGCTCTGATCATTGAATTTTGTATTACACTACTTGTTGCTCACTATGTTACATTAGTTCTGTAATCTGTGATTGGTTTCGGTCACTTTAGCTAATTGCCGAACCCTGTTTAATCAATAAAATTCATGATAGATGAATGTTAGGTTGATTTGGGGTCATTTATTTTGGTCAGCAAGTTGTGTTCATGATCTGTTAGCCTCTTTTAATAGCAAGGTTTAATTAGAGCTTAAAATCTAATCTACAGCTGTTATATATAATTAATACTTCATTTTGTCATGGCGAAGATGGCTAAGACTAAATCTTGTGCAACTAGCCTTCTGAGAGCAATACATGTCATTCAAAATCTTATTAACATGCTGAATTTGGTCATACATGTTATGCTTTTGTTGAGATCAACATTCCGGTGCAATGACTTAAATTGTTTACATGTGTATATGCTAATTATAGACTCTTACATGGTATATTTATTAGGTGTATATTTCAATGATCAAAGAGTTTGCATGATTATACGTTGATTAAGTCATTTATATATTTTTTATGTCATGCTTGTGTCTTTATTAATTATGCTAGAATTAAATATAAATGCATGCTTATACCGCAATATTTACAACAATTGCAAGGTGCAAATAGTAACAGATTCTTGCATATCTAAACAGTTATCCTTGTTTGCCCTTTATTTCGTTTCTGTTATGTTCATATTTTAATGAATAGGGGTGGCTGAGATGTTCATTTTTAAAAAAGTTCTAACTGTATCTTAAATGTGGAGTTGTCTCAAAAAAAAAAAAAAGAACTTCTCAGGTCGTCCCTTCTGTTGCTATCGGTTTCACAACATATGACATGATGAAGACTTTGCTGAGAGTACCTCCCCGAGAGATCTCGCCCATCGGCTGGTAACACATGAAGCAGTGTCGGCCTACTTTTGTTGTGGTTCTCATTATAAATCCTATCACTATGCTCAGTTGAGTTGCTGTAGACCTGGATATGATTGTATATCGATCGTGCTACTTGTGTACTAAAATTTGGTCAAGCATTGGATCCGAGATTGCCCTACGTCGACAATACGTATATATTAGTAAAAACTGTGACTAGAGATTCCTTTCTGAACCATTTCTACCTGTACATCAACTACCCCCTGAATGATATTGTGGAAGCAGAGGTCAGCAAAGATGAAAAGATGAACTATGTGGTTCCTAACAAATTTATTAATCTGTTCTCTACAGCCTCATTTGATTTTATTATTTTCTTGGGCACTGCCAGGATCATGATAGAATTAATCCCGTGCGTGCATGGCACTGTTCATGTATACAGTTACTGTTCATACGCACGTACGCGCCGGTTGCCGGAACGTCGCAGCGTTTCCATGCGCGTCAGGCGTCGCGTCGTTTCCGTGTAAAGTCTGGCAGCGCGATGCTTCACCGTTGCGTCTGGAGAACTGCCGGGCGTTAATGTGTGTATATATAGTTCAAAGGTTGAATAAGAAGTATGATGATTCAGAGCAAACTTCATCGTTCTATTTCGCGTACGTGAGTTCGTGAGTGAATCTTCATCATCAGAGCCTTTGCTTCGCATGGTGCGGGAAGCAGGCGCAGGACCGTGATACGGGCGGTGACCGAGAGTCTCAATACCCTCGACAGTGCAGGCGGTGCCGCAGGAGAGAGCGTCGTGATCTGCCGTGCCGGACGTCGTTTCAAGCCGAGATCGAGTTTCGGCTACTACAAGTGATATCAGAGCTATCATGTCCGTCCGATCGGTTCCCGTTGGCGGTGGTGATCGTTCGCCATCACCCCCTCCCCGACGACGGGTATCGCACTCGCCTGCGCCACGCCGAGGGCGCCACCGCGGTGGCTAAGTCGTCATCGAGCACATCGTCAAGGAGTCAGCGGCGTCTGTCCAGTACCCGATGCTGATGAAGACAAACTACCCGGAGTGGGTGGTGATGATGTGCATCAACTTGCAGGCACAAGGCCTGTGGGGCGCAATTGAACCCGGCGACGTCGAGTACAGCAAGGATCGGCTGGCACTAGCAGCGATCGCTCGCTCGGTCTCGACGAAGATGCTGAGTTTGATCGGCAACAAGGAGACCACGCAGGAGGCGTGGGAGGCAGTCAAGGTCATGCGGATGGGCGTCTGGTGCGCGTGGCAAACGCACAGAAGCTTCGGCGCTATTTCAACAACATCGCTTTCAAGGAAGGCGAGAACGTTGATGACTTCTCGATGCGAGTTGCGGGCCTCGCCAACAATCTACGTCTTCTCGATGACGAGATCGACGAAGCCGAGGTTGTTCGCAAGTTTCTCCAGGTGGTCCCTAATCAGTTCATGCAGGTCTCGATCTCAATCGAGACGCTACTGAACATCGAGGAGTTGTCCATCGAGGAGGTCACGGGCCGTCTTCAGTCCGTGGAGTAGCGGCTCGACGCGCGAGCAGTGGCCGCAGAGTTTGGTTCTCGGCTGCTTCTCTCGTCGAAGGAGGAGGATCTCATCCGTCGCCTACGCAAGCGCGACGAGGAGGGTGCGCGCGTCGGCAGCCCTGGCGCCAGCGGAAGTGGTACGAGCGGCGGCTCGGTCCTGCCACAGCGCGGCACACAGCCACCCAAGCGCGATACCGATGACACAAGCAAGGACGATGGCAGCAAGGTCCTCGACAAGTATACGTGCAAATACTGCAGGAAAACTGGGCATTGAGCTTAGGAGTGCCGGAAGAAGAAGAGAGATGAGGCGGCGGCCGCAGCGCTGCTAGCCAAGGTGGACGATGATCTCGAGCCGTCCCTCTTGATGGCCCAGGTGGTCTCTTTTTCACCGGAGCCCGCGCGGCTTCCAGAGCGTGCTGCACCTGTGCACGTCGACGGACAGTTCTTCCTCAACGAAGAATGAGCGATGGTGCAGTTGGGTGACACCAACAACCACACCGACGGACAGGACGACGGTGTGTGGTACCTCGACACGGGCGCGTCTAACCATATGACAGGAAACGGCGTGGCTTTCTCCGAGCTGAACCGCGACATCGCGGGCTTGGTAAAGTTCGGCGATGGATCAATGGTGGATATCTTCGGGTGTGGCATGATCATGTTTGCTGTAGGGGGTGAACACCATCTTTTGCTGTCGGATGTGTACTTCATCCCACGTCTGCGCAGCAACATCATTAGCTTGGGACAACTCGATGAGGTCGGGTGCCAAGTGTTGATCGAGGACGGCATACTGCGCGTGCGCGATCCGAGGAGGAAGCTTCTCGCCAAGGTACGGTGATCGGAGAATCGACTGTACAAGATCTCCCTCACGCTCGCTCGACCGATTTCGCTCCAGGCGCATACAAACGACGATGCGTGGCACTGGCATGAGCAGTTCGGCTCCAAGCAGTCGGTGCCGGCGCCAGGGCCGAGCGACTGCAGGCTGGTTCAAGTACAACCGAGGTGCGGCGTTTCGGGCATAGCTACCCCGGGTGGTGGCCAAGTGGGGATCGAGTGGAGGTGGCCGCATGCGGGCGGCAAGCGGAGAGTCCAAGGCGGCACGCGCGTGCGGATGCGGGTGCGGTTGCAGGCCGGGCCAAGGGCGAGGCCGGCTGTGAGACGGCGAGGCAGCGCGCAACGTCATCGGGCCAGTGGTGCACGACGGCCGGGCGGCATGCGCATGCGGGCAGAAGCCGAGGCGGTCGGCACGTGCGGCGGCACCATGCGGGGCGGCCGGTGCAGCGGCGGCTTCGGGTAGCAGCTGGGTGTGGTAGCAGTGGCACGGGATTAGGGGGTGAAATGATAGAATTAATCCCGTGCTTGTATGGCACTGTTCATGTATACAGTTACTGTTCATACGTACGTACGCGCCGGTTGCCGGAACGTCGCAGCATTTCCATGCGCGTCAGGCGTCGCGTCGTTTCCGTGTAAAGTCTGGCAGCGCGATGCTTCACCGTTGCGTCTGGAGAACTGCCGGGCGTTAATGTGTGTATATATAGTTCAAAGGTTGAATAAGAAGTATGATGATTTAGACAGTGGCGGAGCCAGGATTTCGACTTTGGGTATTCCCATTCCCACATAAAAAAATCCAATTCATAGATTTAAAATATAGTTCAGAGTAGTACGTTATCGATAATTAAAGTCACAAAAATAGTCAAATAACAAATTGTTCCGCTCTAAAATATGCATGAAACAAATTAATAAGTAATAAAGAGAACTTACAAAATACTATAATGTTGCTTTAACCTTGCGATTCTTCATGGCTTGGAAGCGGTTGATGATGTTTTTGTTAACTTGTAGAAAGAACTCCCGCTCAATAAATGTAACCAAACAATCATTCAAGTATTGATCCCCAATCTTATTTCTCAATTTGTTCTTCACATAATTCATGACAGAAAAGACTCTTTCAACACTTGCAGTTGCTACTGAAAGCACTAGCACCAATTTGAGAAGCCTGTAAATAACTTCATGTCTAAGATGCTTCTTTGTTTCAACAAGCTTAATGGAAAGCTCAGCAAGACTTCTCACATTTCTAAACCTTTCATCAGTGCGCATATCAGTAATGTACAAATTGAGTTGAGGAGGAAGATTGAGAAATCCTTAGGATAAAATCCAGCAAGCTTAACCAATTTGTCTTTGTCAAAAGCAGCAAATGAATCAATAGGACTGAATGAAGCCATGCAAATAAGTAATTCTGTGTTTATAGGCTTCTTAAATTGGTGCTAGTAGGTTAGAATAGCGAAAATATCACAGAATACATCATTATACATTTATATATATAAGTATACATACATATATACTACAGATTACACCAAAAAAGTTGGGTATTCCCGGGAATACCCAGGAATACCATTGGATCCGCCCATGGATTTAGAGCAAACTTCATCGTTCTATTTCGCGTACGTGAGTTTGTGAGTGAATCTTCATCATCAGAGCCTTTGCTTCGCATGGTGCGGGAAGCAGGCGCAGGACCGTGATACGGGCGGTGACTGAGAGTCTCAATACCCTCGACAGTGCAGGCGGTGCTGCAGGAGAGAGCGTCGTGATCTGCCGTGCCGGACGTCGTTCCAAGCCGAGATCGAGTTTCGGCTACTACAGATCATCTGTAGGCCTTTTTCTATTTCATTTTGTTAAAATTTTCCCAGTTTTGTTTCTGTTTGGAACTATTTGAATTCCCTTGTATGTTTGTGGAAGTCAAGTACTCTACAGCAGGATCTTTGCGCTTACAGAACCTGCTATTCAGCTTTATTCCACAAAAGAACCAAAGGAATTACAGGTCTCGAAACACAGAAAGCCTTTCAAAATAAATAATTGTTTTTCATTCACATAAATAGAAAGGTGATGAATCTCAATTTATTGGGGTAAACACCATCGAGAGAAAGGCTGGACGGTGTCGGTTTGATGAGATGAGATATTTGACTATAGACTAGAATGATAGAACTTTATAAAGAGACTAGATTAATTTATCTTCATTGTTTGATTGATAATAGATATATTCAAGCTCTTTTATAGGGATAACTCAATTTTGACTTCTAAGAAATAATTTCTATCTTTAAAAAAACTCATCTCTAATAAATAAAATATATCTATAAAATAGTAAACCATCTAATATCTCTATCCTAATTCGTCTAATCATGCCAAACACGTCTGCTACAATACTGACGTTAATAGTGTACATAAACAGTGATTTCAGCATGTAATAAGAACCAAGTAGACAAGGGTGACAGGAATTACACAAAGTAAAACTCTCTGCCATACATCCATCGACATTAAGGGTAAAACCAAAAGTAGGCCAACTCTGAAGATAGAACACAACTGCAAACTGTACACCATCCACAGCACCATGCACACCATTCAGTTTTCAAGAACACTGTATAACCGAATATAGCAATCAAGTGGGGTGAATGATTGTCTCCATTTTTTGGAATCTTTTAGTACTCGATGAAGATTTCAACCGCTCGGCGCTTAACCACTCAGCTGTTGTAAATTTTTACCAGTCGTTAACTTTGACAATGGTTTCAACCACTCAGTGTTCGATCGCATAGCTGTCAAAAACTCCTTACCAGTCGTAAACTATGACCGCTTCATACTGTAATCTTTGATCAGTTTGCATATACTTGAAATCTTTGACACCAGGAACAGAACCTATCGATCACCTGTGCCTTTAAGAAGTCAGCGCCTTCGAGTTGACGTGCTCTAGTCTACTCTCCCTATCAATGCTATTGGCAGCGATTGAGTCGACGACTTGGCACGCAATCAAGGAGAGTGAAGTGGACGGAGGAACACTATACACCACGCACTACGTACTTGTAACAAAACGATTCAAAGACGGCCCCGAAAAATACGCTGCTAGCACCGACTAACTTTTCTAGCATAGATTTGATCTTTATTTCTAAATCATGATCTGTTGCTACAAAGTGCCCTCGTGGCACCCATTAAAACCCTAGCACAAAAATCCAAAAGTTTTCTCTCTCAAAAGTCGTAAAGTCACCAAACGCCCCTAGGTTAACCTTTTAATATCTTCCTGCTTTTGTACGATGGAGCCCCAAATAGTGTCCATCAACATGGACATGAAATCCTGTCCGATTCTAAAAATCAAGGGACCTGAAACCCTTCTAAATACGAATTTTCCAAAATCTCTAGACCTTCTAGCTATAGACACCTTCCATAACGCCTTCCAACTCATCATGTGTTAAAGTCTCTAGGACTGCACCTCCCGTAGCTTCTCCACGCATCATCCACCTTTGATCTCCACGTGCTCCAGAGTGAGCCCGACCATCTCATGACATCCTCGACCGCCTAGATCTCAGATTTTTCCCTCCTAGTCCTAGTCCTCCTTGTCACTAACCATGACCATCTCTACGCCCAACCTACACATGCAAAGACCAAAGAACTTTTTCTCTAACACAATTCTCTCCAACTTAACTGACATCAGTCCACACACGCATAACGCACACTTGTCTATCCATAAACACAAACAAAATCATCCATGACCTCAACATCCCTGCTTTCCAAAAAATCAACCTTGAACCACTCAATAAGACCGGTGTGACCGCCATGCACATGCCGGTCATACCGTTGGCCCAACACGAGTATTCAAAGATTACAAGTACTCTAGGTACTCAAAAGTCACAAGAATTGTAGCACTCGAAACCTACAACAACCAACCATTGACCAGTCACTGTAGCACCGATCATCAACCAAGCATAGTAGCTGCAACCACCGATCAGACACTGTAGCTATGACCAATGCCCAAGCACTATGCATACAACCTCTGACCGATTACTGTAGCTTATGCCCTTCAATAGGTTTATCGTAGCTTATGACCAGTTCACTATAGCTTACGATTATCGACCAAGCATGGTCGACCAGCTGTGGTTGTTCTGCCGTGGTCATTTAGCTGTAGTCGATCTACCGTAGCGGACCTACCGAGATCGACTTGTCATGGTCATTCTATCAATCGGACCTCCCAACACAAGGTCGATCGGACCACCGACTACCATTCATGGTCGAAGCCTATCGGTCAAACCGCCCAATGCAAAGTGGTCAGACCACGTAATCTGAGTATTCCAGCAATTTCAGTTTTACCATAGTGCATCGATCGAAACTTTCACAAACACAAATTTTAATGCAACATAAATGTCAATTATTCATGATCACCATATTCCCGACCTATCTACATGGTCCAACAATCTCTTTCTTGATGAATACATTGACAACATCTCAAAATCTCTCAAATGAGTTGAGTTTTGAAAGAAAAGCAAAATTTATGAAAACAAAGCTGTAGAGAAAAGAATTTGACAAACCACGACAGCAAACTCTCGGCAAAAACTCATAAAAGTCCCTCTCAACACAAGAGAAGCAAATTTAGCAAATTTCTCTAAAACTCACGATCAGTACAGGAGAATCAAATTTAGTAAATTTCTGTAAGTTTCCAAAAACTCTCCAATTATCTCCAGTTTTCTCCCATTTCTCTCTCCCTTTGGCAATGTAATCATCAAAAACTTCAGAGAAAGAATAATTCTAAGGAGCAATGAGAGTAAACATCCAGAAGCTTTATAAATTATACAAGTCACTTTGCATTGAATTAATAAATTAACTAAGCCATATTTTTTAGTAGAGCTACCTAGATCATATAAAGTCATATATCATATAGCACTGTCAGAATAAGTCTTTAGTATGATTAGGTAATTTAGATTAGTGACATGCATCTCAACAATGACCAAACCAATTATAAAAACAACAATGAGATATCACAAAGAAAAGAGAAAGCTTAGAAGTGAAGCAAACTTTAAGTCTAGATGAGCTAGCAGTCTCATATAATAACCTATTGCTCTACACTCAATTCTTAAGTATGTAGCATACTTGTAGCATACTTCTTTTTATGATGGCATGCTTATAGAATACTTCTTTCAAATGGTGACATACTTGAAACATACTTCTTTTTATTTGTACATTTTTTGTGCTTTTTCTTTTTGTTTACACATGGCATGCTTGAAGCGTACTTCTTTTCAATTTTCTTTTTCTCATTTTTTATTAACATGCCAAATTGAGTGTACATAAAAAAATTGCAATAAGAAACATACGAGCATTATAGCCAAGATTTATAATCAAGTTAATCCTTTTAGATAGACATCACAAAGTACTATCTATAATCAATCTAGTCAAAATATTCTGCCATGTCATATTTTAGTGCAAGCATAGCTAATTAATTACAACCAATCATGATCAAAGATACATAGCATATGAATAGATATGATAAAGATAGCTCTACAACTTATTTTATTTCAATAACTTGGACTTGATGAATTATCTAACAATTATAATAAATAAGGCTTTTAAAAAATTTTAAACAACAAGCACCCCCTCAGAATAATCCCAAAGATGCAACACACACAAAACACTTCGCAAATGAGCCAAACGAGAAGAATCAAGCGGTTTTGAGATAATATGAGCAATCTAAAAATTAAACTCAACAATTTGTAGAATAACATCACCCTTTCTATATGGTCTCTCAGAAAGTGAAATCTCTTAGAAGCCATCAAAGGGTGTGAAGAACTATCAAGTTCCAACCAAGCAATGACATAAAAGACCGAAACCCAATCAAGTGTATGTTCTCCATCCCATGTTAGTTGTTCTTACATCACAGAAAACATCAGTCTCCAATACTGGGGTTAGTGAAATAAGATCTAGGAATCTAGTACTATGACACACGATGAACAGGTGCAACAGCAGACAAAGATTTAAGTGAAGAGTTAGCCACTGTAAGACTCAGATCAGACCGTCGTTGAAGTGCCGGTCTGATCGTCGAGCGGTCTGGCCACCCGTGACTGGTCTGATCACATGTAAATCATTGGTTTGACCGATCCTATCACAAAAAGTCTCGAACCTACAGAAAATTGATTAGATGGACTAAAGCAATGATAACGAGCTTGTACAAACTCCACTCTGGAACGAGAAACCTTTTTTAGCCTGTCTTTCTTTTCTTTCTTCGCTTTTTGAAAGCAAAATTGAACCAAATGATTACCTCTACCACAATGAGTGCATTGATACTTGACTCGAGAAGTCGTATCTATTGACTTCACAACACCCATTTTAGTAGAGGAATCCTTTGCTATACCAGCAGATTTAAACACAATTTGTTTTGGTCTAGATTTTACTTCAATTTTTTTAGATTCAAGAAGCTTAACAACCTTACGAGGATTATTCCTAGCATGCTCAATAAAATTAAATCGTAGACCATGATTTTTCATACTTGTTTTTGACTTGTCCGGAATCATATTCAAATTCTTCTTGTCAAAAGAAAATCTCTCTAAAGTGTCCTTAAGATACTCATTTTTAACTAGTGAGGAACAAGATGTGCACTTAACAAATTTATTTGCAAGATTCTTAAAAGCACTAGATCGAGCCAATCTAGCTTTTTCAGTAAAATCATTAAGTTGTCTAGTCAATACTTCTATTTTAGTGTTAACCTTAGGACAATTAGAGCGAGAAAGTGTATCATGGTAAAGCATTTGTTGAATTGATTCCTGAGATGAATTAAGTCTAACTTCTAGCAATTCACAATTAGAGCAATTTTTAGATTGAGCATTTGAAATACTTGACTATAAACATGTTGGAGAACTAAACTTGAGATTTTCAATTTCATCATTAGAAAATTTTAATTTTTCATTATAAGAGTCATGTACCAATTTTAATTCATTAAATTTATCAGTTACATCCCTAAGTTAAACCAAGTTTGATTCATTAATTGATATAACAGTCTCCAACTCAGAATATAAAACTTGACAAGACTCACATGAGTCATCATTAGGAATAGAAACTCTAAGTCTATTAATATCAGAATTCAAGCTTTCAACAATAAAATTATTTTCTTTCAATTCTTTTTAATCTTTTTCAATTCAATAGCAAGTTTAACCAAACCATTTTCAGGCTAATCATACGACAATCTTACCTCATTGAGATCACTATAGTTGTCGTCGTCGTTGTTGCTTGCCATGTAGCACATGCCTGTGAAGTCATCGTTCTCATTTTTACCAAGACAAAGAACTCGACGCAGCAGCCTCTCTAATGCTATAGTAACCCGCTTTGATACCACTTAGCATGGGGGATAGTTCACATATCTCTCTAATGCCATAGTTATCATGTGTGATGCCACTTGTAGGACCGAATACAACAATCAGAGGGAGGTGAATAATTGTCTTTGCCTTTTGGAATCTCTTATGCTCGATGAAGGTTTCAACCGCTCGGCACTCAACCACTCAGCTGTCGTAAACTCTTACCAGTCGTAAACTTTGACAATGGTTTTGACCGCTCGCTTGATCGCTCAGCTATCAAAAACTCCTTACTAGTTGTAAACTACATTTGCTTCATACTTTGATCTTCGACCGGTTTGCATGTACTTGAAATCTTCGACACTGGTAGTAGAATCTATCAATCACTTGCACCTTCAAGAAATCAGCACCTTCAAGAAATCAGCACCTTCGAGTTGATGTGCTCTGGTTTGCTATCCATTCCGATACTGTTGGTGGTGATCGAGCGAGCGACTCAACGCGCGATCGAGAAAAATGAAGTCGACGGAGGAACACTATGCACCACACCCTACGTACTCATAACGAGAACGAGTCAAAGACGATGCCTAGAAAACATGCTGCCGGTGTGTAACATCTTGATTTTCAAAGCCTTTTTGAAGCTTTTAAAATAAAATTCACCATTTGTATTTTTTCTGGAATTAATAAAAGCTTAATTGGAATTTTTATTAATTAAAAGGGTTTAATATGATTAAGTTAAACATTAACATTTGCCAGAAATATTTTATTTGAGTTCCTTGAGCCTCAAGGGCTTTTCTGTAATTGTATGGGATTTTTCTGGATTTATTTGCTATTTTCTGGAGCTCAAAAAGTATTTATTTGAATTTTTGGAAAAAGAAATAAACTTAAAAGTCCAAAAAGACCAGTGGACCGCAGCCCACCAAGCCGGTCGGCCCAACCGCCTCAGCCCGGCCAGTGGTGGCCACGCGTTGCCTATCCAGGGAGGCGGTCCCGCCCGCGCTCGATCGCAGCCGCCGCTCGCCCGTGCCGCCGATAGGTGGGGCCTGCCTATCAGGGTCGTCCCCGACCTGGACTCCGTCCCCGTATCCGAGCCGGACTCCGCCGCCGCCTTCCTTTTCCGCCACCGCTTACCATATCCGCCGTGATCTCCGCGCCGTGCACGAGCCGGCCAACCTCGGGGACCGGCTATAAAAGGGGCCCGACCCCCCCGGGGTCCTCCTCGTCCCGCAGCCGCAGCCTTCGCCGCCGCTAGCCACCGAGTGCCCGCCGCCGGAGCCGCCGTCCACCGTCTTCGGAGGCCGTCGACCACCACCTCGTTTCGTCGGATTCGCCGCCGCTGCCGTCGTCCGTCGCAGCCGCCGCCGGTGAGCCCGCCGCCACCTTAGCCGTAGCCGCCAAGTCCGCCGCCGGCCACCCGCCACCGCACTCCGCCGCCCGGCCGTCCCGCCCGCATCTCGCGCCACCCGCCGCCAGCTGGACCGCACCTAGCAGCCCCGCCGCTTCGGCTTCCGGTGGAATCGGTCCACCGTGCGCCGAGCCGCTGCCAGTGGGACCCACCCGTTAGGCATGAGCCGTAGGCTGTGCCACCTCAGCCAGCCACACAAGCCGTGCCCAATCGGCTGTCACGTCTGCCCTACACGCCCATGTGTCGCCACATCAGCTGCCGCGTCAGCCCTAGCCGCCACGCCCGCAGTCCGGTCGCTCGCACTGTTCCATACGCCAGGTTCTCGGTAGACCGGATATTTCCATGCACCGGGTCCACAGCACAGTGCAATTTCCGAATTTCAGCCTTTTACCTAAAACCAGATTTTCCAGAGGCCCGTTCTCCCTCGTCCGAGCTCCGATTGACCCGATGCTTTTTCCTAAATTCATCTAAAATTGAGCTCTATGTTCTGGGTCAGGTTTGAGAATTTTTGGAGTTCATTTCTTGCATTCGTCTCGCTTTCTCTCTCGTTAGATCACGCGTTCGAGGGAGCTAACGCCAGATTTGAAGATCAAGAGCCGTCAACTGAGCAAGGCCAAGGCAAGTCGTGTCCTTTGATCATGTTGAACCTAGTTTTCAAATCTATTATGTATTACTTTGTTTCAAATTATCATGCATCGCTATTTTATTATCAAACCCTTGTATTGGTAGTTATTGTCCAAATTGATTAATCCCTCCTTGATAATTTGATTGCCATGATTCCATTGTCACCATAGGGTGGGTAATTATTTAGAGACACAGTACTAGTTGCCACATGGGGTATACGTCTAGTTTGCTTAGCCATGCTTATATTTAGAACGTTGGGTCTATCATCACATGTGTTAATTAATCTTGACTTAATGATATACTTGGACGTGGTGGTTAGCCACAGTTGTAAAATTTGTTGCCATGAAATGGGTAGTGTCATTGGTATTGGTTATACAAATTTGGTTTTCACTCAGGCGAATGATCGTGCAGTAAAGGGGGTGCAGGTTGCACATTGGGATGTGGATGCTTCGCCTGGGTAATGTTTAAGGACTTAAGTTTGTGCGCCATTGATCTGAGCTTTACCGTGCAAACCACATGTCTAGTATGAGATAGACTTGGCATAATAATTTGTGAAGTCTCAACTTTGGTTTTGCTACCGATGTTGTTGTGGCGCAAGAGGGGGCAATTATCGACTAGGGGGTTACCCTACTCGACGGCGAAACCTTAGCGAGTGGGATCGGGTTGAGATGGATCATTGTAAAAGCCTTGTTGTGATTATCTTTAACGTGAGGATTATCACATCGTGTGGGTACAGTTGTACAACCTCTGCAGAGTGTAAAACTATTCGAATAGCCGCGTCCTCGGTCATGGACAATGCTCGGTGATTTCACACGAGGGGTAGAGCTTTCATAAAATCTTGGTTGGGTTAAGCTGGAAAGTGAATGGTCAGTTCACTTGTGGTTACCTTTACTTCCATTGTTTACTTATTTATTATCATTTGCTAAGTCTTGCTTTTCAATCTAATTATTGTATTTACCTTTAATTGCTGTTTTATGCAAAATGTACCCTTCAGCCATCCTTTGTTAAGCCTAGCATGTTATACTGCATTCTTGTTACAAACGACTTGCTGAGTACTCTATGTACTCACGGCTTCAACCATATTTGCTCAGTTGAGGAGGAAGGACCAGACCAGCAGGAATTCTTGGAGGGAGGACACTTCGAGGACTTTGCGGATTAGGACTTCGCTTCCAAGTCGATTGCCTGTGGCATGTCGAATGGCTCATGAGTTTATTTTGTTTTCCGCTGCTAGTTTCTTTAAGCCCTTCAGGCTATTAATTGTAAGCTTGGCCATACGGTCGTACTCTGATATTTATCAATATAATTTGGATTTTCTTAGAATATCGTGATGTGGATGATATTTATCTTTGTTTATGCTGTGTGCACTAGCGTGATCCTAGACTAGTGCAGAATACACAGGAGAGTCCGGATTTGCATATTCGGGTCTCGACACGATGCCGACTAACTTCTCTAGAATAGATCTGATCTTTATTTCTAAATTATGATCTGTGGCTACAAAGTGCCCTCACGGCATCCCTCAAACCCTAGCACAGAAAACCAAAAGCTTTCTCTCTCAAAAGCCATAAAGTCATGAAAAGCCCCCGGTTAACCCTTAATCTCTCCCTACTTTTATATGCTAGGGCTCCAAATCATGTCCTCATCAACACAGACACAAAATCCTATCTCATTCAGAAAATCAAGGGACCCGAGACCCTTATAAACATGAGTTTTTCAAAATATCTAAACCTTCTAGTTATGGATACCGTCTATAACTCCTTCTAACTCATTACGTGTCGAAACCTCTAGGACCACACCTTTCGTAGTTTCTCCACGCATTATCCACCTTTAATCTCCACAAGATTCAGCGTGAGCCCGGCCACCTCGTGACATCCTCGACCGTTTGGACCCCAGATTTCTCCTCCTAGTCCCGGTCCTCCTTGTCACAGATCATGACTGTCTCCATGACTAACCTGCACATACAAAGACCAAAGAACTTTTTTCCTGGCACAAGTTATCTCCAACTTGACCGACATCAGTCCACACATGCATAAGACACCCTTGTCCATCCATAAATACAAACCAAATCATCCACGATCTCAACATCTACACTTTCCAAAAAATCAACCTCAAACCACTCAATAAGACTGATCTGACCGCCATTCACATGCCAGTCATACCGCTAGCCCAACATGAGTACTCGAAGATTACAAGTACTGGGGTACTCGAAAGTCACAAGAATTATAGCACTCGAAGCCTACAACAACCGACCATCGACCATTCATTGTAGCACCGACCATCAATCAAGCACTATAGTCATGACCACCGATCAGACATTGTAGCTACGACCAAGCACTATACCTACGACCTCCGACCGGTTACTCTAGCTTACGACCTCCGACCGGTTGTTGTAGCTTACGCCCACTGACCTGTTCACTGTAGCTTATGACCGGTTCACTATAGCTTACGTCATCGACTAGGCATGGTTGTTCTACTGTGGTTGTTTAGCCGTAGTCGATCAGCCGTGGTCGATCTGCTATAGCCAACCTATCGTGGTTAACTTGCCGTGGTCGTTTTGCCGTGGTTGATCTGCCGATTGGACTCCTCCAACACAAGACCGATCGGACCGCCGAGTACCATCCGTGATCGAAATCTGCTGGTGAGACCGCCCAATACAAAGTTGTTAGACCACGTAATCTGAGTATTCTAACAATTCCAGTTTACCGTAGTGCATCAACCGAAACTTTAACATACGTAAATTTCAATACAAGCTAAATATCAATTATTCATCATCACTATATTCTCAATCTTTTTCAACAAACACAGACTAAAATAAATCCACAGGTGACTTGCCACACCATTCACTCTTTCTTCTTGTTAGCTGGGGAGCAGAACCTCTCAAACAGCATAGCGAAGAACCCGAAGAAATCCATTCGCTTCGTCGGGTCATCTTTCTCAACCTCTGGTTTTGCTTCCTCAGGCTTTTCTCCTTCAGCTGAAGTTTCAGGAGCAGCCTCAATTGGAATTTCAGTTTCAGCTCTGGCTGTCTGCTGCTGCTGCTGCTGCTGCACCGTTGCGACGACAGCCTGAATTTCTTCCACAGCTTGCTCCATGACGCTTGGAACTTCGATCTTGTTGGCAGAGGCACTTTCATCGATGTTCTGTGTTGTCTCGCCTTCCTTTGCCTTCTCCTCAGCCTCAGGTTCTTTCTCTTTGGATTCTGTATAAAGTAACGATGATGCAAATTGTAAAATCATTATAATCAGGTTGTGAATAATCAGAGATTGGACAAATCAATGCTTCCTTGTTTGATGGTGAATTGCCCGCTTGTCATACAGCAACCAGGTAATTGTCATAAATTATGCTTCTCCTAGTCCTAGAGATAGGCTAGATCCAAAGTTTTTACCATGTTTTCTCAGATGTAAAACCCCAGCGATGCTCTTAACCTCTTCCTTGACCTTTTCCATGACTTCTGGGTGGCTCTTCACCTTGTCGAGGACTGAACTGAAAGCTTCCATATCCTTCTTTCCTTGTTCTACGAAATTGACAAAAATACTTCTCAGGGAAAATATTGTAGTTAAAAAACGGAGAGAAAGGAAAGAAAGCCTATACTTAGCATTTTAATTCAGGGGCATCACAGGAACAAGTTTGTCAATTGCATCTGCTAAGATAACAACCAACAGGTAACTGATATAAAAAAGATACTGTTCGTTTCTAATTACAAATGCCAAGAGAACATAAACTATGATGTATTGATTTGATGTCTGTCATACAATAAAGAAATTGCAAATAACAAAGTTTGCATATGAACCTTAGAGTAGTTAAAGTCTTAAAGAACAGCAGTTTTGGTTAATCCGAACTCTCAACTTTTGATGTATGAATATTCCTGGAACATAAGAAAGAGGTAAACAAGAGCTGAATTTGGGGGTGCCTGGAGCGGAACTCAGGCATTGGTGCTAACACCGTAAAGAACACGATTGTAGGAAACAAACTAAGAAACCAGAAATCTTTACAGTGCATATGACAGCAAAGCCAAAACAAGAAACTGTAATCAACAACAAATTAGAGTGATCAAGAATCATTAACTAGTCACAGTTCCTCCAATTTTTCTAATAAAACACTAGTCACTGTACTCAGCGCACCCCAATTAGAGAACCATCAGTAAGGAACACAGAGTAGGGGAAAGAATTATCCAATTACTGATCAATTTAAAAGGAAAGGACCAAGTTCTTCTAAAGAATAAGGAAGATTGTCAAATCCCCTTACAAAAACATGCATCAAAATCATGCATACAAAGCAAAGAAAGGAAGAGACGCAAGCTTGCAAGAGCAAAAATCTCCCATCTTACTGGCTGAATCAAACTACAGAGAAAGAAGAGACCTTTACCAGTTGAAAACTGCAGATTTGGAGGACAGTGAAGCTTGCAATAAATGGGGAAGCTTAACAGAAGAAAACTAAAAGGCGCAAAGCTTTAAACGTGTACAAGAAGCTGAATAATTCTGAGTTATTGGGTTTGGATGTCTGTGTTAGGGCTCTAATGGAGCCCCTTGATCTGGATTAAACCAGGCTAATGCTTTGTATACTACACACACACCACTACAGGAGCATCATACATGATACATGGTTGGACAGACAGTGCAGGAGATTGACAGCTAAATAGACAACGGTAAATTGCAGGCATTCATTGTGGTTGGTCGAAGATGATTTTGCATTATGGCTTGCACGATGCAATTTTGTGTTATAGAGTGTCACCGCTTTTCTTTGTTTTCCTTTTCTATGTTTTCTATTAGTTTTACTTGATCCATGGTACCGAAGAGAAGAATATAGGACACAACAGTTGGATTCTGAGTTATTTAGGATTTGGTTTGTGGTTTCTTGGTTGGATTAATTGGGTTAAATTAAGGATTTGGTTGCACAATACGCGTGTGTATTAAGGTCAACCAACCATCTGGCACATGGCCAACTAGAAGGACAGAAGAACATGGTTCTTGAGCTGTAACTGTCTTTTCAGAGAAAAAAATTCAGATAATCGCTGTATTCAGCTCGCAATGATCTTCTGAATATGAAAGGTAGTGAGGTCAGCTGTATATTAGTCTGGAAATTTTCATGGTTTCATATTATGAATGGCCCTTTGTGGAGAAAAACAAGCTGGAAAATGATATCAGGTACATTCTCAATCACACATGCCCAACATCCTATAGAATCATTGTGCATAAAGGTGCTTTTACTTCGAAGTAAAGCTAAGTACGAAAAATGCAGTTCTTGCAAGCTATGAAATGCTCAAATACAAACCGCAATTTGGTGGCTGGACCGTCAAAATAGTAATCATTCAGGTGATTATTAGAATAAAGTATTCTGAAAACATTGTTTGCATAATTTTATTTTTTTGACCAATTTCCAATTTCGCTTTGCCCTTGTCAAATTTCAGTTTGAATTTGATGGTTTGTTGCACTGGGTCGAATGTATCTCGATATCATTAGAGAACACTTTGTGTTCTTTTACGTTTTGTGTGATATTTTGATTGCAAATGTGCTAATGGTTCATTTGCAAATGTGCTAATGGTTCGTTCTCATGATCTGAATCAACCTAATATAGGATTGTGGCTGGAATTAACTTCTGTAATCACCATCTGCTTCATCATTTTTTATTAATTACATGATTTGTCGATTTCCTTCGAAAGGGCCATATCTGAAAAGGACATCTCACCTAATAAGGAAAATTTTCTATCGATTCATCGATTAGCTACATCCCATGTTCTACTGGTTTTTATCACATCCGAAGTTGTCAGAGCCGGAGCTCATCTTCCCATTGTACTGTACACTGTAGCTTTGTTATGACTGCTCATACTGAAGCAAAACCATTCTTCAGTATGTACTACGTGCTGCATATTTCTTTGTGGACCTAAAAGTCAGTTTCAGTTTATAACTTTTATTATCTAATTGAAAGATGATAGTTTAACTCCACTAATAAATCATATTTTTCTTTTGAAGTAGAGCATCAACTTAGGACCACATCAATTACATGCAAAAAGTTCGTGAAATCTTGCAGGTTGCAGAACTTTTCCTTTGAAGTCACTCTCAATTGAGTGCAATTTTACCTTGTTCCCTTGAACGGCTGGCCTCTGAATGACTCCCAATCTCCTCTTTCGCTTTCTCAAGAATGCCTGAGCCCTTGTGCAAGATCGTTTCAATGCCTGCCTTCACATCCTCTTGAAGCTTTTCTGCCCTGTCTTCAGCGTCTATCAATCGGTTCCAAAAGGTCAGGGAGCAGAAAAATATTAAAAGTGCATCATGGTCAGCTGGCAATTAGGACAGCTAATTTGGAAGAAATATGCAAGGCACGAACAACCCTTCATTCATTTCAACTTTGAAACCTTCTATTTTGATTAAGTATTGCTGTCATCTCTAACCGTTTAACTGGCAAGTTCATGCGGGCATCAGAATTTTCCTTGTGCTGGTCTAAATGCAGAGCCGTTTTCAGAACAAGTATTCTTTCTGTTTTTGAAATGTAGTATGCCTATTACTCGTCATGAAGAAAAGTGTATTAGCTGTTCTATTTTCATTTCTTTCTCAGGACGTGTGCCACAAAAATGTCAGCCCCTTGAGATCTATAGGAAGACAATCTTGCGACTAGCAAAGCATCTAAACTTGAAATCTAAAATCCACATAAATGAATATTTCATATTTCATCAACAAAATTTCAAATCCAAACCACTCATATTGCCTTTTGTTGTTCACAAGTTGGCATGCTATTGCTATCAGTTACTTTCTGTCATGAAAAATACTTTGAGACGTTGGAGAACTCAAAGGAAGAACAGGTTTGTTTGAAGCTGGACGGAATTCTTGTAAACATATTTTTGGCTAAAGAAGCATGGAATGACTAACCATTCTTCGCTGACTGGAGACTTCCTGCAAGGGCACCAAGTCCTCCCTTGGCACGATCGAAAAAGTCATTCTTCCCACGGCTATCTTTGTCCTTCTGCGATCCATTGGAGTCCTTCACTTTCTTTGAATTCTTCTTCTGAAAAAACATTTTGTTTTGTTCTTCCTCTTACACTACAATAGTTCATGTAGAAAGGAGCAAATGTAAGCAATCTACCAGCAGCAGATTTAAGAAAGCTAAATGCTAATTGTATTGATTGATATTTTTTAACATAATCGGTTATCATAAATTCATTGACCTATCACCCCGTTTATCAAATCCAATGATCAATTGTTGTTGCCTCAGATCTTATTATGAAAAGAAAATTAATGCAGTTCATGATGCTTCAGCACTGTCAAGCTTGTATCACAGAAACTACAACAAGCACCGCAATTTCCTTCGAACTGCTACTAGTTCGTGCTGTCTGAACTAGAGAAAAAGTGAGCCATCCATGACTGTTCTGAAACATGGTCTCTATTGCCTCATGATATAGACCAATTTGCTCATAGTTACTGAAATTTGAGAGAACAATCCAAACAAAATGTGCTGAAACTTGTTGCAAATCAAGAAAAAGAGCATGATTACACAAGAAAACAACAACAGCAACTGATCTAACCCGGTAAACAGGAACAGCACCTATGTCATTAGCCCTTGACAAACAACACCTCTCATCATTGAACTAAACAGATAGAGAACTACCAACAAAAAGGAAGAAAGACAACATGAAACAAATATAGAAGCGTGCGGGCATGAGATATATATGCATATCTTACCTACCTTCCTTGATATGATCAGAAAATGAAGAGGATTTGCAAAGGAGAGGAGGAGAGAGACAGAGAGGGGATATGCAGAGGAATAAAATGGTCCTCCTTTTATGGAAGCATTAGTCGCTGCCACAATTTAATCATGTCAACCGATCGGATTTGGGTACCCCAACCCGCACCCATTAGCTTCTCATTCTTAATTTTCCTGGCTATAACTTATAAAACTGATCATTTCATTTCTTTTCTTTATTGACTCAACAACATGAAGTCAAAGCTATTGGTTTTCTCTCTTTGATATGGTTCTAGGTATATCCTGTGTTGAGTTAACCAGCACAATCATGTTTATCGGTGAGAGGTGGTTGCACAAAAGAAAGGTGAACACAAAAGAAATCCTGGCGGACGGCCGGACCGGCAAAACACCGGTCATAATTTAAAAATCAAAATTTGAATTTTGAGATGTTTTAAAACCGGTAATCGGAAAAAATGGCCGGTAACCTAGAAAAACCGGTTGGTAACCAGAAAAAACTGGTCAAAATTCGAAAATCAAAAATTGATACCGACCAGTTTTTTCGGTTACCGGCCTCTACCGGTAGAAACGGTAGCCGGTGGTTACCGGTCCGGCCGGGAACCGCTGGGATTTTGAAGCCTGAGTGCTACACAAGCAGTCTCCTCTTAGCCTATCTTGTACACTTCCTTTAGCTTATTTCAACAGCACAACACAATGCAGACTTAATGGATAATTTTATCTGAGTCTTCACAGATACCTCACATGTTTCTCGGAAGTTTGATCTGCCTCAATTAATTTAATCTGGCTACCTCATATAACTAATCGAGTTCCGATTTGCTAAGATGTTTCTTGTTCAAACAAAATATCGCATCATCCATATGCCAGAAGATGATAACTAGTAGTACGTTAGCAAAATTCTTGTCCTTTTTCAGAAACAAACCCCTTTGCAGTAAGACACAACTATCTGAATTTGTGGTAAGTTTGATGAAAAATCTGATGCACTCCCCAGAATTATCACCTCCAACACGCCGAAAAGGACAGGACAAGTACATTCGGTTCGAATTTCTCCAAACCTCTCTCCTTTATCACTAAAAAGTAAATACTTAATAGAGATTAAAAACTGGAAAAGTGACAGAAATGGTGCTTTAATTGGGAGACAATGAGGACGAGACGATCGAAAGAAGAACAAGCGGCAGACTATTTCAGCTGCATTTAATTAGCCAGTAGCAAGACGTTAAAGACTTCCTACGTCAATGGATTTATGAAACATTAAGAAGAACTTTCCCTGCATCATGGCTTGCTGTTACAGCCAATCGGAGACTGACCACGTTTGTACCTGTTCTTTCAGGCATTAAATCGTCAGACAATGAGGCACCACTGACTCAGTGAGTCATGGAGGGCATGTGTTTATCAAGAACGGATTGATGGTGACATCCACTTCTGGAAAAAAAAATCTGTATATCTCTGCATGGATCAAAAACATGTCTTGAACCTGTAAGGTGATGCAGACAAGTAATCTCCAAGTGTCATGGCTGTTCGCCGTACGTAATGGGGACTAAGAAGGATGGTTAATACGAGGAGGGCGTGCACGGGAGGATAATCTAACCCCATGGTTCCATCTCTCTGATATCATCGATCAATTAGACCGATTAATCGGGCAGACAAAAGATAGAGCTTAAATTAGCTTGCTTCTCGGATTAACATTTGATTCCATCAAAGCAAATATTCCGCGTGCTGGAATATATATGCCGTCTCATGCCATGCACTACTCCTCGCACTGCACAATACACGTGTCACCAGCGTTGACCCTCTCCCAAATCCCGAGTCAGCAAGAACATGGTTGGATCTTGATCTTTCACCAACTTCCGTGGGACCGTTTCGATCCCGACCCTACGTAGGATCCTTAGAATAATGTTTGTGGCTTTTGATCATGTACGATGCTAGGATCCCGATCCTTTCAACACGAAAGGATTGTGAAAGTCTAGCTTGGCAGTAAGTAGCTGATCAGTTAAAGCAGAACGAACAACTCCTAAAAAGTAGGAGGTAGCCATTCAGGAGGTATGCTTCTGGGAGTACACCAAGAGTTGGTTGAGTCGATTTCTATGGATCAGGGGGGTTTCTTACAAGCATGGTGCTGAGAGATGAAGCCTCAGGTGTGGTCTGGGAAATTGTCAATGCGTATATGTGTGAGACTATGGAGGTCACCCCATAGTATATGAGTATTTAATTTTGATATGTAAATATTATCGGAGTTTAAGTTTGATTTTGGGAGTTTGTAATATTCAAAGTTTCAATTCTATCAGGCCGTAAACAGTCAGACTGGTCATAGAGTGGCGGTCTGACCAGATACAGCGGTCTGATCACCGTTGAGCAAGCGGTCAGGCCGGGCATGGACTTTTGAAAAATTGAACACAAAACACTTGTGTAGTCTTGTTTAAGGATAGGTTTGTACTTTGTGCCACTAGAATTGAAAACTAAAGCTAAAACTAGATATAGTTTAACCAAAATTCTAGAAAGAGTGTTTTATGGTATTCTTAAGCGGTCAGATTGGCCAGTAGCCGACGGTCTGACCGCCATGGGGAGAGCAGTTAGATCGGTGGCTATGATTAGAGAACAGTGAAAATCGTTTTTGAGTGGTTTGAGTGGGTGCACAACATGGGTGTCGTTGATGGGTTGTGTTGAGTTGCATGATGTATTATTTTAACTAATGTGATATGTTGATATGTTGATGTTTCCTTGAGGTTAAATCCATGATGATCATGTTGATGCCCCTTTGAGGTTCAGAATTCTTGTGGTTTATGACTATCATATCATTCATAACATGTCATGACATTTGCATTGTGGATGTCGCCGCTTATAGTCGCGACCGTACCAGTATAGCATCGTACATTGCCGTAGTACGATGCACATTCTTACCTTGTTGGGTAAGGGTGCAGTGGATTGTAGCCTGCATATGCATTTAATTGTGGATGGAATGACTGCATTTATATGCCAACTGATTAAAACATGTGAGGTATGACTCGTGTGAGTTTGTGGTGGTTAAATGAATGTGGGCGTGAATTGTGGTTGTGGTTGTGTGGTAACATAAATGTTGTTATATAATTGTTTGTAGTTTGAATCGCCTGTTAAATAGTTTGCTTGCTGAGATTTTATCTCACCCTTGTTTTTCCCCCTTTACCTACAGGTGATCCTTGAGCATGCATGGGAAGGGTAGAGCGGCACCACATTAATGCACTTGGTTCATTGATTTATGCCGTAATAAAGTCGAAGGGATTCTAGCCATTTGCCTAGCTATCTCGTCGATGTTTACTTTAACTTAATAAGGTTAAATTGGTGAACTATTCTTTTGGTTAGAATGTTGGAGGTTGATTTTAATTATTGAATTGTTATCATTATCATGTGTTCCTTAGTTGATTATGCTTCCGCTTAGCTTATCATGTTTTAGGAATTATTGTCAGTTTATTTTATCTTGTATTTTGGCCAGTTGTAGAGTGGTTATAATGGCATCCCAGGGTAATGTGGGTCCTGGGGTGTTATAAGACCAATTGGGAGGTCTTTGACCAGTGTTTCCAAAGGTAGAAGCTCGAGTATATACAAAGGTCGTTCGAAGGAAAAGACCAAGGAGTCGTGTCGTTACTACAAGAAGGGTGGACATGATACCTTCGAGTGCTAAAAACTCCAGAATAAGGAGAAGAGGAATAATAATTCCAAGAAAAATCAACAAGATGATGAAGTTATGGATCCCATTATCTCAAAAGAAGGTTCTAAAGGAGTTATTCTTGTTGTCTTTGTTAGTGATTCCAAAACCAACAATTAATAGATTCTTGATTTAGCCTGCATTTTCCACATGAGCTTAAACCATGACTAGTTTGTTCCTTATGAGGCTATTCTGAGTGCATTAGTGTTAATAAGAGATAATACTCTATGTAAGATTGCAAGCATCGGTTTCGTCCAAATCAAGATGTTCGATGGCACCATTAGAACTCTATCAAAGGTTTGACACATTATAAATTTGAAAAGAATCTTATCTCATTGAGTACTTTTGATATCAAAGGACACTAGTTTTCAGGTGGAGGTGGAATTTTGAAGATCTCCAAAGACTCTCTTGTTGTGATAAAAGGTGATACGAAAGCAACAAACCTCTATCATCTTCAAGGTATTACCTTGGTCAAAAAGGCTGCTATTGTCTCAACCAGGCTATCCAATACTGCTCGAACAAGTCTATAGCATATGGATCTTGGGCATATGAGTGAAGCCAGTTTAAAGTTGTGCAAAAGAAGTCTGCTCTATGGTCAAGGCGTCGATCAATTAAAGTTTTGTGAACACTATGTCTTTGTTAAACAGAAGAATGTGAGTTTCAGCTCTGCAAATCACTCTTCAAAAGCATATTAGATTATGTTCACTCTAATTTATGAGTTAAGTCCCACGTTTCATCCATTGCAGGCACTAATTATATGCTAACCATTATCAATGACTACTCTCAAAGAGTTTGGGCATACTTCACCAAGCACAAGTATGATGTGTTCAAGACATTCAAAGAGTGAAAGATTATGATCAAAAAACAAACTGACAAACATATCAAGAAACTTCAAATAGATAATGGCCTGGAATTCTATTTGGCAGAAGTTGAAGCCTTATGCCGATTGGAAGGCATTGTAAGGCATTACACAGTACTGAGAACACCTCGGCGGAATGGTGTGGCCATGCGTATGAACAAAACCATCATGGAAAATGTGCACTGATGTTGTCTACGTCTATTCTGTTAGAGTTTTTGGGCTGAAGAGGCTTCCACTGCTTGTTATCTAATCAATTGATCACTAAACACTTCCATCGACAAGAAAACTCCAATTGATATGTGGTCTGGTTCTCCTACAGACTACTCAAGCATAATAATTTTTGGCTATCCTGCTTATGCTTATTTTGATAAAGGTAAACTTGTGCCAAGAGCCATTAAGTGCATCTTCCTCGGCCATAAGCCTGGAGTTAAAGGCTATAAGTTTTGTAATCCTGAGACCCAAAAGGTGGTTGTGAGCTAAAGTGTTACATTCTATGAGTCTGCTCTTTTGAAAGGAATTTCGACCAGTGATGCTTCCATTTAGAAGCTACAGTATACCAGCGTGCAGGTGAAGCACTTTATTGATTCAGGATTCTCACAAGAGGCCGATAAGGAGAATACATAGGTTATCCCTATTCAAGCTCCAACCAGTCATCTTCCAGCATGAACTAGTCAGAATCAACAATCCGTTGCAGCTGGTCAAGAAAGGAGGAAAATCCAGACTCTGAAGAGATTATTTGAAGAAGTCAATATTGTGGCTTATTGTCTGAACATGGCAGAAGACATTGAAGGCACCACTAAACCTTCAATTTATTCAGAGACCATCTGCTCTAATGAGTCAAACAAGTGGATGACTACCATGCATGAAGAAATGGAATCCTTTGAGAAAAATTCTACTTGGGAGTTGGTCAACCTCCCGATTGAAAAGAATCACATACACTGCAGGTGGATTTACAAGAAGAATAAAGGCACATCTCCAAACGATCAGGTCAGGTACAAGGCAAGGCATGTTGCTAAAGGATATACCCAAATAACAGGTATTGACTTTATAGATATTTTCTCCCCAGTCGTGAAGCATAGTTCTATTTAGACCTTACTCATTGTATATATATATATATATATATATATATATATATATATATATATTATATATATATATATATATATATATATATATATATATATATATATATATATATATATATATATATATATATATATATATATATATATATATATATATATATATATATATATGAGCTCAAGTAACTAGATGTTAAAACCACGTTCTTACATGATGAGTTGGAAGAAGACATCTACATGGAGTAACTAGAAGGTTTTGTTGTTTCGGGAAATGAGATTTTTGCATGCAAATTGAAGAAGTTTCCTTACAGGTTGAAGCAATCACCCAGACAATAGTACAAGCTATTTGACTAATTTATGATCTCTCAAGGCTTTAAGAGATATAATTAAGATAACTGTATTTATTTGAAGACCGTCAACAGTTCAGCTATCTACTTGCTCCTATATGTTGATGATCTGTTGATCGCGACAAAAGATAAGACTGAAATATCAAAGTTAAATGTACAATTAAGTAGTGAATTTGAGATAAGGATCTCGGTGCAGCAAAAAAAAATCTTGGTATGAAAATCTTCAGAGATCGTTGGATTGGAAAGTTATACCTAAGTTAGAGAGAGTATATTTAAAAAATTCTTCGCCATTTCAACATGCGTAAGGCTAAACTTACTAGCACTCTGTTAGCTGCACACTTCATACTCTCTTCAGCATCATGTCCGAAATAGTTGAAGAAGTTGAATACATATCAAGTGTTTCACATGCAAGTGCAGTCAAATCACTTATGTATGCTAGGGTCTGCTCTCACCCCGACCTATCTCATGCTTTGAGTGTTGTTAGCAAATATATGGCAAATCCAGGGAAAGACTATTGGAGAGCAATTCAATGGATCTTCAGATATTTGAGGGGCACTTCTAATGCTTGTGTGTAGTTTGGAAAGACCAGTGCTAGACGGGTTGGATATGTCTGATTTTACTAGATATTTATATAAGTGAAGATATCTTGCTTTTTATATATTGTAACATCCCAAAATTTGTCTTTTTTAAAAAAAATTATTTTCGAATTAATTACTTAAAATATTGGGATTTTATTGCATTTTACGTGTAATCCTGGAAGGTAATCTCAATTCCTATTCCAATTCAAAATTCAAATTCTAGTTCAAATTCAATCCAATTCCAAAATTCAAAATTTAAATTCAAATCTCTAGAAAAATATCAATTTCATTTTTCTCGGCTGAACCCATTTTTCATGGCCATCTCTCTCTTTCTTTTTCCTTCTTCCTTTTTCTTTTTCTTTCCTCCCTTATTCTCTTTCTTCCTGTTCGGCTGGCTCCTTCTTGGCCGAAATGCTCCATCCTGCTACTCTCTCTCCTGCTCTGCTTCTTTTCTTCCTGCCCGAACAGACATGTCTGTTCTCTGTTCCTTAGCCGCCTAAGCAAATCCATGGCAAGCTAGGCCAAGGGCCGCCTACCCACTTCATCCCTACATGGAAAACGTCCCAAATAACACAAGCAATCAGTCCATTCTTTGCGATTTATTCTTCAATTTTTCTTTTTATCTCATTTGGTATCTAAATAGGCTCAAAACTGAGCCAACAAATTTGAGTTTGTTTACATCAATTTCAAGACCTTAAATATGACCCCATGACCTCTCTCAACCCCTTCCAATCTCTGTCAAACCTCAAACTAGAGCACCGGTGTCACCAAAAGCCCATTGTTCCTAAGTTTGTTCGTCACCCTGACTTGCGTTCTGAGCACTCCAATGAGGTTCTTCGAAATTATTTCACATCACATCATGTACTCGAGTATGTTGCAGCCTCATGCAAAGTTAATTTGATTTTTCGTGTAGCCGTTTCACAGGAATCAAAATTTTTCCGAAACCAATCTACATCGTCACCTGTCTCGATTTGTTGCCTCTGGTTAAGTAAAATCCAATTCCTTGCTACTGCACAAACACCATCACCTCCTCTACAAGTTCCATACCTCGGTTCACCAATGGCATCGCTGATAAGGTCCACCACCGACGCACCCCATGGTTCCAATGCCCATCACCATTGCTAGCCCGTTCCAACCATCTTCTGGCCAAGCCAACTTCACCAATGCATTTCTTGGGTTGAGGCCGTGCCCGTGCTCGCAATATTTCCCTTCATTCTCTATCAAAACGCCGCCGCTCATGTAGGCTCGCTTCTGGTCACCCACCCCTGCGCCGTCCTAGCCACCACTCTGCGTCTCCAGCCGTGCTACCACCTCTCACATGTTCCTTGGGTCCCTAGCAACCTATTTTGCCTATCCCCATGCCTCCCGTCCCTCCCCTTACCAGTGACGCCCACATCCTAACACGCCTCCCCTACTTGTATAAGCCTCCTCTGTTCCTCTGAAGCTAACTCTTCATTCCCTCTCTATCTCTCTTGCAAGCTGGCCCCACAAGTTAGCATTTTGTTATTTTTCAGCCAAACCCACATAGAATATTCCCTCCCTTTCCTTTTACAGCATTTTCTCTCCGGTCGATCTTTCGATCGCTATTTTTACTTCGTCTGAACTCCAAATCGAGTGATTCAAGTTCCTAAATTCATAATCTACCTTCCTATATATATTTTATATTTTTGTGATTTTATTTATATTTATTTATTTATTTGTGCTTTCTAGTTTTGCACGTAGAATCTGATGTCGTTGAGAAAGTTCCCGACCAACAAGAAGAAACCCCAGCCGCAGTCAACATAGGCAAGTTTTCCTTAATCATATTGTACCTATGTTTTATCAAAACTATTTATTATATTAAATTTAAATGCATCGCTATTTAACATAAAATGATAACTTCTATCTTGAGGTTGTTGGTTGATTCGATGTTGTCATACCCTCATTTGATATTGATATCCATGTATGATTATCATCTTAGGTTATCCTTATCTCAGTATTAAGATTATATTACTGTTTGATAAATTTTAGAGTGGTAGAATTGTTTAGACAAGCTAGTCGGTCATTATAACCCTAGGGGTGGAAAATTGATAGCATATGTTCTAATCATTTTATTCTAAAACTTGGTGGCAATAGGAATTGCCGCTATTTATAAAGAAAATAAAATGGTAAAATGATTTTAGACTTGGTCGGATGGTAAGATTGGATTGATGCAGATTGAGCACGAGATCTTGTATTGTGAAAGTGCTGCTCTAGTCACTTAAGGGTCGACGCTTGTGACTGTCTAAACTGAACACTACCGTACAATCACAAGTCTAAATGGGTACAACTTGGCTAATTAATTTATAATGACCTAGCTTAGATTCCGCTAGAGGGTGCTTCTAACTGGGCAGATAGAACCCTTCAGTAGTGAAACTTGAGCGAGCGGAGTCAGGTTGGGTTGGTGCATTATAAAGACTTTGTCATGATTTCCCCGCTGCACACGTAAGGAAGTGTGATTATCTGGTGGTAATATGGGACAATCATATCTTGTGGCTAAAGTTGTACAATCTCTACAGAGTGTAAAACTATTCAAGTAGTTGTGCCCATAGTCAAGGGCGGGCAAGGTGCGCTATCATATAGTAGATTTATGGTTTTGTTTTTAAATGATCTTTGGAAATCTGGGAATGGTTAGAGCTCTTAGATGATCATTTTGGCAGATAGCGCCAGTCAAGTAGACATAACCTGATTAATTGAACCTTGGCAGATAGAGCCTTAATGCTAGTGTTGGTAGCTAAAACCTTCACTATAAATTATCTAGTTTTAGTTATTATAATTTAATTTGTTAAATTGATTCTTCAAAAAATATATAATGGTAATTGAAATAAAATGCTGCTTTGTGCAAAAGAACCATATTATCCTTTCTTTGTTAAACCTTGTATATAATTGTATTTCCCAAGACTTTCAGAGTACTCTATGTACTCACCTTGCTATATACAAAAACATCTCAGAGGAATATGAAGACACAGAAGGAGACTGAGTACTTCACATGTGGCTTCGACGAAGGATTCTTAGAGTTCCAGGTCGTGCTTCCCCAGTTAACTGTTTGTGGCGTATTGATGTGCTATCTTCAGAGTTTATTTTGTTTGCTTCCGCTTTGAGTTTGTCAGTCTGTGAGGTCTTATAGCCTCATTTGTAATAAGTAGTCATAAGGCCGGTACTCTTTATTACTGGAATAAATCATTATTAGTTGTGTAATCATCATTATTCGACTATGTGCACTAGCTTTGATTTGAGACTAGTGCGGTTATACACAGAGGGTTCAGATTTAGAAATCCAGTCCTAACGTACATTCACTGTTGAAGGTTGTGCCATAAACTGAAAACGTCATATGCAAACTACTATTGCTCTTCCGGCCACTGAAGCTGAGTATATGGTTATTTCAGAAGTCTGTAAAAAGTTGTTTGGCTAAGAAGTCTATACACGGAGCTTTGTGAAAGTATATTTTGCATCAATATTCACTATGATAGTCAAAGTGTTATTTGTCTTACAAAAGACCAAATGTTACATGAGAGAAAAAAGCACATTAATATCAAATATCACTTCATTCGATGAGTTATTTCTCAAGGTGATGTTAAAGTTTACAAGATCAATACTCATGATAATCCAGCTAATATGATGACAAAGTTATTTCCTACCACTAAATTAAGCTCTGCTCAGATTTGTTAGGTATTACTCAATAGTCTTTTTAGACATTTAACATAAAAGAAGTGTTTTACAAGTTATTCGAGAAGTTATTTGGTTCTTTTTCACTACAGGAGGAATTCAGCTCAAGGTGGAGGTTATTGTATTTTGTGATCTAAATCTATTGGGTTCAACCACTTGAAGAGTCTGACCAGGTTTCGTTCAAAAGGATATAATCCGACCAGTATAACTGGCTGGTAATGCAAACTGGTCAGAGGTTATGATTGGGATTATCTTTGAGTTCATGATGGACTCTGCACTGACTTGTACCAGTCGTGGTGTTCAAACGTGTTTGCGCTATTTATATCCTTTTCTTTTTCATCTGAGATTCTTGTCCCCAAAGCTATTTATATCCTTTGTAAATCTCATGATAGATAGCATGCACAGCACAACATCCCCTAAAAGATAACAAAGTGACTTGATGCCTGGCAGTCTAATCAATTATCCTCAGGAGAGGTATCAATTTTAATAAACCCATGCTTAATTAGCGTGCCAATATATGCTATGGGATTCCAGAAGCTAATAGATAGGACTCACCACAAAATTGACATGTTGAGAGCTAGATTTTCTTGGAAGGAGTTGGTAAGAACAAGAATTATATATCACATGATGAAATGTGAGGCTTTAGGAAGACCAAAAGAGTTTGGAGAACTTGGTTTTTTAGACACCAAGACCATGAATAAAGAGGGATGTTTTGACTTGAGCTTTAACAGATCATTTGGAGTTGAGGAGCTGGATGAATGGAACAATCTGCAGCAGCTAATGCAAGCGATTACATTGAATGAAGAAGATTGTCAAATTAGATGGGTGTTTGAGAAGTCTGGTAACTATCCTACAAAATCTCTACACAAAGTTGTGTCTTTCAGAGGTATCAAAGATTCCAAAATGACGGGAGATGTGGAAAGCCTGGATACCCCTGAAAGTGAAAAGCTTTGTGTGGATGACTTCTCATGGCGGAATTCAGTCAGCAGTAGAGCTGGAAAAAAGAAAGTGGTCAGGATCATTATACTGTAAATTGTGTGGAGGTCTAGAAACTTCAGATCACATCTTCTTCCAATGCCTCATGGCAATTTTTCTCTGGAGTTTTATTAGAGATGGTTTGGACTGGGCTCAGGCTCTGGTAGTAGAGCTGCATTCTCACTCAACTGTTTGAATGTCAGTAGATGTAAAAATACTTTTAGGATAATGATCTATGCATCTGCAGTTTGGTCGTTGTGGCTTACTCGCAATGAGATGGTGTTCCAGGGACGTGTCTGCTCCTCTCCAAACTCAGTTGCTCACCGAACCATATCATTTCTGCTGAGCTGGAGACTGCTGGTTCCTCGAAAACACAACTTGGTGGCGGCGAGCAGCTGGAGTGTTTGTGAGCAGAAATGCGCGTGCTATCGAGTAGTACAGGGGCGTCCAGATCAGGAGCGGTTTGATTCTAGGCTGAGACGAGTGCTACACTTATTAGTCTAATAAATAGTAAGGAGTGTCTATTTGCCATTCGACTGATTTTTTTTAGTAAATCAGTCAGATTTGGCACCGTAGGATGAAAATCCCACGTAACTCATCTTCCGTATTAGCACAACTAAAAAAACAAAAAGGACCCGATAGGCTTAACGGGCTGCAAACGTCAACGGGTCGAGGAATTTTTTTCACGGGCTGCGTTTTTACGGGCTTTTATTTTCTCTGGATGGCCTTTCTCTGATTGGGCTTTCATTGTCTTCGAGGAACAACAGGCCGAAAATAATCTACAGATTTGTGACGCCGCTAGCTACCATCTGAAGTGTGTTGCACCTTATCGGGCTCGCAATGTCTTAACGAATCGATTTTTGGGCTTTTTTTTTTTATCGATTTCATTCTTTTTTGGGCTTTATTTTAATCAAACATAGCATTCAAACCAAACAAACATTTTAGGAAATTTAACCAAACAAAACATCTTGGAAAAATTTAAAAAAAAACATCTTGGAAAAATTAAACAAACATAGCATTCAAACATTGTATATATACTCTGCATTGGGATGTGGTAGTACTCTATATTAAAGCTATGGTACTAAAAAAGTTCAAAAAGCAAACAAAACAGTGTCACAAGTTTAATCAAACAAAACACAACTAACTTTCTAAGATCCAGAGTTTGATATTGAAAAGAGATATTAATACCAGAGTTTCTGTATTCAATTTACATGATCCAGAGAAACGAGCTTATTGCAGTCCAGCTGCAATAATTTCTAGTCCTTGACGAGTAAAACCTTTGTTCGGTAACCAGCTGGTAGCATTTTTCCTGATACAAACGGTTTACTGAACCCCTGTGCTAGCTTATGTTAGACTTTCTAGTCCTTGACGAGTAAAACCTTTGTTCGGGTGACAACCGCAACCCGGAAGCGTCGCGCGCTCCTCCGCTTCATCCCGATATGCAAATCCTAAAGCAAAAGGACGGCTGACAGATCGACTGCTTGGGGGTATAAAAAACAGTCGACTGCACTCAGCACTTCCGTAAATAGTAATTACTGAGAGAATCTAAAAATTGCTAAAAAGTTAAAAAGAATAGGGCCGTAATTGGCTGTTATGGTTGCTGTGTCTGCCTCCCTTGCTTCTTTTTATTGTTATCCTGGTTTAGGGCGTGAAGAGTTGTTTTCTCAAGTTGTTTTGTTGGTTGGTCCTGTTGTAAGCTGAATCCCCAGCAAAACAAATGTCTAGCTTTCTGAATAAAGCTGGGCGCTTTTGCCTGTTTTCTAAACAAACAAATAGCAACATCTCATGCCCTCTGTCCTCACGATGAATTTACTGTTGAAATTCACATGTAATCCTTTCTTTCAATGCATTAAGCAGAACCCCTGCCATTTCGCTAAAAACAAATTACGCAGGTGCTTGCATGCGCTGCGCAATGGACTCCTCGCGTTCCTCTCCTCCCTATGGGCCGGCGACCCACTGCTCCCGACCTGTTTACGGGAAGGTGGGTGGCGGGATGGTGGCGCCGGCTGGGTGGTGTCAGGTCCCCGACGACGATCGCAGGCGAGAGCTCGAGTACGAACTCACACGAACACACCTTGAACTCGGAAGATTTTTGTGCTGCAATGAAGATGCAGCTTTTCAGTTTTCTCATCTCCTTATATTATGCAGGGCAAAGAAACAACGCAAGAAAAAACGGGAGCGTCGGAGCGCTTCTCACGTCGTGGCCCGGAACGTGTCCATCCCCACGCCCGCACGACGCGTTCACATCCGCAAGCTCAGGCGCGTCGCGAGCTATTCTCGCCACGGCCTCCTACGCGCACGGCTCCACAGACCGAAGCTCATGCGCATGCAAAAGAGCAGCTAACTAACTAACCAGTGTACAAGGCTTAACTAACACATCTCCCCCTAAGTCTTGCACACTTGCTTGATGTCGACGAGGCCAATCTTGGAACGTAGCTCGACGAACCTGTCACGCCCAAGTGCCTTCGTCAGGACGTCCGCCAGTTGCTCATTGGTGCCGACTGACTCGACCTTCACCCTATCTTCCTCAATGCACTCTTTGATGTAATGATATCTTGTGTCAATGTGTTTACTGCGATCATAAAAGAAAGGGTTCTTACTGAGCTGAATCGCGGACTGGATGTCAATCTTCAACATGATGGCGCCGGCCTCCTCTCCTCTGAATTCTGCAAGGAGCCGCGCCAACCACACGCCCTGGCAAGCAGCTGTTGTCGCAGCGATGTACTCGGCCTCACATAAAGACAGTGCCACAACCTTCTGCTTTTGCGATTGCCAGGTGACCAAGTTGTCGCCGTGGAAGAAGAAGACGCCTGACGTGCTCTTGCGAGTGTCGATGTCGCCCGCGAAATCACTGTCGCTATAGCTGACAAGGTGCGCGGCTCCTCTCTTCCTCCGGTAGTAGTAACCATAATTGATTGTGCCGGCGACATACCTCAGCACATGTCTCACGGCTGCCAGGTGCTCAGTGGTGGGCTTCTCCATGAATCTGCTGACATAGCCCACCGAGAACACTAGGTCTGGTCTCATGTTCACCAGATAGCGCAGCGCACCAACAATTCTTCTATACTCAGTAGCATCAACAGCAGGGGCAGTGCTCATCTTACTGAGTTTGAGACATGACTCCATGGGAGTGTGACTGGCATTGCTCCTAGCCATGCCTGCCGCCTCAAGTATCTTCACCGCGTATGCTCCTTGACTCATGGTGACGCCGTCATCGGTCTGGTTCACCTCTAGACACAAGTAGTAGCGCAACAATCCAAGATCGCTCATTTGAAACATGCCCTTCATCTCCTTCTTGAAGTGCTCGAGCTCGACGGAGTTTCCTCCGGTGATGACAAGATCGTCGACGTACACGCCGACCACCAGTCGGTGCCCACCCGTGCCACGAATGTACACCGCGTGTTCGGAGGCGCTGCGCTGGAACCCAAGCGATACCAAAGAGGCGTCTAGCTTGGCATACCAGGCGCGCGGGGCTTGACGAAGGCCGTAGAGCGCCTTGATCAAGTGCAAGACCTTATGTTCTTCGTCGGCAACCACGAACCCTGGTGGTTGCGCGATGTAGACTTCTTCTTGTAGCTCGCCGTTGAGAAATGCAGACTTGACGTCCATATGGTGGACAGCCCAGCCTTCGCTCACCGTGTGTGCTAGCAGTAGGCGCACGATTCGAGCCGCACCACCTGCGCGAATACCTCGTCAAAATCAATGCCCTGCCGCTACATGTATCCCTTCGCCACGAGCCGCGCTTTGTACTTGGTGATGTTGCCAGCTCCGTCCTTATTGGTCTTGTAGACCCATTTGAGCCCTATTGGGCGTTGGCATGGTGGTGGGTCGATGAGCCGCCAGGTACCATTGGACTCGATCGACGTCATCTCGTCGATCATCGCCTGCCGCCAGCACTCATGTTGCTGCGCCTCTTGGAATGACGCCGGCTCCTCAGCGCTTACCAGCAGCAAGTCCTCGTCCAGTTCGCATGCGGCTAGTCCCGGTGGTGTCGCCGGTCCCAGCACATTGTTGACTCTACGGAACCGTAGCGGGGTGTCATCATGGACGTCGTCGAGCACTTCTTCTGCTTCAAGTAGAGGCAAAACAAACTCGACCAACAACCCTACTGCAAGTGTATTTGGTGCTCCATGTGCTGGTGCTGGCTGAAGTGTGGTGATCATGCTGGGCTAGACCATAGTGGTGTACTCGATGATGAAGTCGTCGTAGACGTTCATCGCCTAGTCGTCGGTCCACTGCCACTGCGCCAGCTCGTCGAAGATCACGTCATGGCTTATGTGTACGTGCCTTGACACTGGATCATAGACGTGGTATGCCTTGGATCCTGGTTCGTAGCCAACAAAAATCATGGGCCGATTGTGATCATCCAGCTTCTTGATGTTGGGTGTGGTGATCTTTACGTGCGCCACGCACCCAAACGTGTGAAAGGTGGTGCACGGCCGGTGAGCTTCCAGTCCAGAGCTCGTAGGGGGTCTTGCCACCGATGCTCATGGACGAAGATCGGTTCAGGAGGTACACGGCAGTAGTGATTGCCTCCCCCCAGAACATACCTGGTAGGCACTTGGCCTTAAGCATACTCCGTGCCGTGCCCACCACCGACTGGTTGTGCCACTCAACGATGCCATTTTGTTGCAGCGTGTAGGGCGCCGTAAACTCGCGACACACACCCAGCTCAGCGCAGTACTCATTGAAGTTTGCCGCCGTGAATTCTCCCCCTCTATCCGTGCGCAGCGCACGGAGCTTCTTGCCGCTCTTGCGCTCAGCCGCCGCCTGAATTCGCTTGATGGCAGTTGAAGCAGCATCTTTGGCCGGCAATAAGGCGACCTACATGTACCGGCTATAGTCGTCAACGATCAGGAGGAAATAGCGGTTGCCGCTGGGTGTCGGTGGCGAGATTGGGCCGCAAAGGTCGCCGTGCAGCAGTTCGAGGGGCTCGGTGGAGCGTGTCAGTGCACACTGCAGGAAAGGTGCACGGTGATGCTTTCCGACGAGACATGCCTCGCACACCTGGTCGACCTACATTAGCACAAGTAAGCCTCGGACCAGCTCTTCTCTTCCCATCGTGTGCAGCGTGGCAAAATTGATGTGCCTGAAATGAGCATGCCAGCACCACGCATCTTCTCCGGCACACGCAGTTAAGCAGACCGACCATGCAATGTTGATGTGGAGCACGTAGAGTCGGCCTGTGCTCCGGTGGACCTTGGCGAGCAGGTGCCGCTGCTCGTCACGAATGCACATCACGCCGTCCTCAACCAGGACTTGATAGCCACACTCCTCGAGCTAGCCGACACTAATGATGTTGGCGGTGCGGCGCGGGATGAAGTACACATTGACGAGGGCGCGGTGCTCGCCGTTCTTGCACACGAACAGGATCGTGCCACATCCCTCGACCCAGACGACGGAGCCGTTGCCGAACCTCACTGTGCTAGTGATGCTCGTGTCGAGGTCGAAGAATGCTGCCCAGGACTCGTCATGTGGTTAGTAGCCCCGGTGTCCAGGATCCAACACCGGGGATCCTGCTCCTTCGCGCTGCTGAGCACTGCGAAGACCCCCTGCTCCACCAGCTCGACCACGCCGCGTGATGGGGTCGACGACGGCGGCATAGTTGCAGGGGGTGGTGGTGGCATCGGGACCAGGGTCGCCACGCCTCGGCTAGATCCATCGCTCTCCCCATCGAGTGGGGAATTGTAGGGCGACGGCGACAGAGTGGTCGGGACGATGGCGTTAGTCTCAAGAAGAAGTAAAGTGGGCTCGTTGTACTGGGCCACATGGGCCTGATCCTCATTCCTGGGCTTGGGCGGCATTCCCTAGCCCAGTGGCTAGTTTTGCCACAGCTCTTGCACTTGTTGCCATTGTAGTTCGGCATAGAGCCTGCTCCTTCTGAGCTTCCTCCGCCGCTGCGACCGTGCCCCTTTCCGCCCCGGTGTTTGACACGATTGCCTTAGCCGCCAGCGCTGCGGGAGACTGCTTGCTCCTTCTTCTTGTAGCGCTCGAGCCACTCTTCCTCCGTGAGATAAAGCTTGCCGCTACTGCTCTGGGAGGATGGAGGCTCGTGCTTGTCTTCGGCCGCTTTTAGCCTCCTGGTGATCTCCTCCACCGACAAGGTTGAAACGTCGAGCAATGTCTCAATTGAAAGAACCAGCTGTTTGAACTTGGGGCAAGCGATGCGCAGGTAATTCTCGACAACCTTTTGGTCGGGTTCGGGGTCGCCGAGGGTGGCCAACTGATTGACGATGCTGGTGAGACGCATGGCAAAATCCTCCACCGCCTCATCGTCACGAAACGAGAGTAGCTCGTATTCCTGTCGAAGCTTCTGCGTGCTGGTCTTGCAGACCCGATCCTGGCCGATCCGCATCATCTTGGTGCTCTCCCACGCCTCCTTCGTAGACTGCTTGGTCATGAGCACGGAGATCATCTAGGGGGGATAGCGCTGCAGATGGTGTTCCAAAGGCATCGTGCTTGCAGCTTGATCTTCATGAGCAGCAACCAGTTGTTGTAATTCATCTTGGTCAGCAACAGGTAGTTTGCCGACCCGCCCGTCTCCTTAACAATGCGGTGATACACTTGGTAGCCGCGATTGTCATTCCCGCCACTACCCGAGGTGCGGCTGCCAGAAGGAGGTGTCTGCATTGGCGACGTCGATCGCTGGCACGGCGAATGTGTGCGTCCTCAAGGCATGAATGCCCAAGCGAATGCATGAACACGGGTCCAAGCTCCTAAGCGCTCTGATACCAATTGTCAGGTCCCCGACGATGATCGCTGGTGAGAGCCTGAGTACAAACTCACATGAACACACCTTGAACTCAAAAGATTTTTGTGCTATAATGACGATGCAGCGTTTTCAGATTTCTCATCTCCTTATATTATGCAAGGCAAAGAAACAACGTAAGAAAAAATAGGAGCATCGGAGCGCTTCTCACGTCGTGGCCCGGCCCATATGCAGCGGTCTGACCGGCCCCTCCAGAACTGAGCTGGTCTTTTTCTTACTGCCTATTCTCTTCTCGTTACTCCTTTGCAGTCCTTTCTTGTTTATGGTTAGCTGAACTTCCAGAGAAGCCTACTTCACCTACTTCATAGGTTCTCATCGCTATAGAAGGAGAGACTCGATTGTGGGTACTTTGGGGGGTAATTTTTGAATAGACGACATTCACCCCCCCACTGTCGTCGATTTCGATCCAACAATTGGTATCAGAGCCGGTTAGCTATTCCTCGTAGATCTTAACCGGTCTCTAGAGCCATGGCGACAGACAAGTATTCCACCAAGCCTCCCATTTTTTATGGCATCGATTATCCCTTTTGGAAGAGCCGGATGGAGACCTACATCCAGGCTCTGGGTTATGCCATCTGGCGGAAGGTAAATGTCCGGTATGCTGTTCCTGTCGATGAGAACATAAATGCCGGAAACATGGCTGATGTTGAGGCGAATGCTAAGGCAAGGAACATTATAATTCAGGGTCTGAGCAGAAGCGAGTTCGATCGCATCTCTCATCTGACGTCGGCCTTCGACATCTGGGTGACCCTCGATGCATACCATGAGGGCACCACCCAGATCAAGACGGTTCGACAGGACCAGTTCAAACGAGATTACAACAAGTTTGAAATGCTCGCTGGTGAGTCCCTCGATGAGTGCTTTGCGCGTTTCCAAAAAATTTTGAGCAACCTCTGAGCGGTCGGTCTCACATACCCCGACTCGGACAATGCTCGACAGATGCTCGCAGCTCTGGATTTGCATGTTTGGGAGATGAAAGTGACTACCATCAAGGACACCACCGATCTTTCGACCTTGACTCTTGACGCATTGTACTCACGCTTCAAGACTCACGAGATTGACATAGTCTCTCGTAGGTCGAAGTCGCAGTCGATGGCCTTAGTCACTGATCCCAGTCTGGTTTCTGGACCTTCTTCCGAGTCGATTTGTGGATTCTCTCTAGCTGCTCTCTGTGACGTAACTGATGATCAGTTAGAGTAGCTACCAGAGGATCAGTTAGCCCTTCTAGCCAGAAAGTTTTCCCACGCATACAAGAGGGTGAGGGATCGGAAAAGGAGTGGTCCGACAATTTGCTTCGAGTGTGGTGGCCCCAACCACATTCGGGCGAATTGCCCCAAGCTGGGGAAGGGAAAGGGCGACTACGATGGTGTGAGCAAGAACGACTACATCGACAAGAACTGCAACAAGAAGCCCCCGGCTCATGCTCAAGGCAAGAAGAAGTTCCGCGACCTTGGCAAAGCCAAGAAGCTCTTCCATCGCGTCCTCACCGCCTTCGACGACCTTGACTTCAACGAGGTGGAGGGATGGAGCAACGACGATGGGACGGGTGATCAAGAACCCAAGAATGGCGACGACTTCTCCGGCATATGCTTCATGGCCCTTGAGGGCGAAGTGAGCGACAACGAGCTCTATTCTGACTCTGATGAGGTATACCCATATGACCAGTTTAATGATGCTTTTCTCAAGCTTGGGAAATTCCATGCTAAGTCTAGGGCTAGGTGTAGCGAGTTGGAGAAGGAAGTAGATAGATTGTCACAGGAGCTTACTTCACTTATATATGCTCCCTCCCATGACGAATGTGATAAATGCTTTGTCTTGCTTGATGACATGGAGAAATTAAGGACATCTCATGATAGTCTGTCTTCTGAGCTTGACATGTTTAAGGTGGAGAACATTAGTCTTCTTGCTAAACTAGAGATGAGTAGGATTGTTACTTCTTCATCTACTGTCGTTGAGACTACATCTTGCACCTCATGTGAGAATAAGGACAATGCATTTAGAGGTCTTTATACCATGCTCCTTGATCTGCCAGAATCGTGTGAAAACTGTAATAACTTGAAATTAAACCTAAAAAGGGCAGATCATAAGATTGATGAATTGCATGCTTCCCTGTTAGAGCCTATTGTCTCTTGCACCAACTGTCCCAAATTAACTGCTGAACTTGAATCTGTCTCAAAACAATTTTAAGACATGGTTGATCATAACAAGAAAATAGCTCAATATGCTTCTAAGGACCCTATTAGCTCACCATGTAACAATTGTGAAAAACTAAAATCTGAGTTGATTACTTTGGATGAAAAATATGTGAAGCTAACTAAGGACCTTCTAGTGAAGCCACCAATTGATTGTGATGTGATTGCTTATGTGGGGGAGAAGCCCAAAGGAGTAGAGACGCTTAGGCACGATGACCAAACAGCTAAAGGTAGGATTGTCCCTCCTAGTCCTTGCGAAGACCTCAATGTTGAGGCGGCTGTGCGTGCACATGCCATTCCTTCTGCTACTGTTGGTTCTTCCTCTTCTCCTGCTGTTGTCTCTTCTTCCCCTGCTCTTCTTGCACATCTCTCTTTCGGGAGTGTCAGTATCTTATGAATACTCTCGAGAGGTTTGTAGGAGGCAAGAAGAAGCTAAATCTTATTCTAGACTAGTCCAAGATTTGCAAATTCAATCAAGGTCTAGGATATGATTTTCTTGAGAATGTTAGGAAGCATCCACCTATCGTGCTCAGACCAATAGCCGCAGGTGTGATCGAGGTCAAGCCCAGAACTGAGAAAGTTCAATTCAAGTTAGCGGGCTTTGTCCAAGGGATTTCTGACAGCAAGGTGATTCCACCTGTTGCTTCGGCCTCTCAGAAGGCGAAGCCTCATCGTGCTACTTCTACCTCTCAAAAGGTGAAGTATCATTACACCTTCTGTCAGAAGGATGGACACTTGGTCGAACGATGCTTCAGGCACGCCAAGATTGCGCGGAGAGATCGTGTGTGGCTACTTCTTCTACTCGACGTGTTACTCAGTATTAGGTGCCAAAATCACACTTGATTTACCCCAGTACTGAGTCTTTACTCTCTGTTTGACTCAGGTTCGCTGGGCAGGGAAAGGAGAGGTTTGGCTCGTAGACTCCAGGTGTTCACGACACATGACCGGAGACTCTCGTTGGTTCTCTTCCCTAGCCCGTGCTCCAGGTGATGAGTCTGGGCGCGTCATCGCCAAAGGTACAGTGCGCGTTAATGAGTCTTTTATTTTGAAAGATGTTGCCTTGGTTAGTAAGCTGCAGTATAATTTGCTTTCTATTTCTCAGCTTACCGATGACGGTTTTGAGGTGACCTTTAAGAAAAATGCTTGCAAAATTCTTGATTCCTCGGGTAGTCTGGTTTGCGGGATTTCTCGTTATGGGAGGATCTTTCGTGCTGATTTTTCTGAGTCTTCTGGTGATCCTCTCTGGTGTTTAGTTGCTTCTGAGTCCCGTGATCTTACTTTCTGGCATAGGAGACTTGGTCATATTGGATTTGACCATTTGACCCGAGCTAGCAGCCACGATCTCATTCGTGGTTTGCCGAAACTCAAGATGGTCAAAGATATTGTTTGCGCTCCTTGCCGGCACGGCAAGGTGGTTGCCGCTTCTCACCCTCCGGTCACAGTGACTATGACCGATGCACAAGGACAGCTACTCCATATGGACACAGTTGGACCAACCCGAGTGCAATCAGCAGGAGGAAAGTGGTATGTTCTTGTCGTGGTCGATGACTTCTCGAGGTACTCTTGGGTGTTTTTCTTAGCCTCGAAGGATGAGACGTTTACACATTTTCAAGGTCTTTTTAGTAGGCTTTCTGTTGTGCTTCCGGGCGCCTTACAAGCGATCTGCAGTGATAATGGCACGGAGTTCAAGAATTCCTACTTTGAGAGTTTCTGCGATGAGACAGGTGTAGAGCACCAGTTCTCTTCTCCGCACGTCCCACAGCAGAATGGCGTCGTGGATAGGAAGAACCGTACCTTGGTCGAGATGGCCAGGACGATGCTTGATGAGTATTCTACACCTAGGAAGTTTTGGGCTGAGGCTATAGCGACCGTGTGCCATGTTTCGAACAGAGTTTTTCTTCGGGCACACTTGCATCGCACTTCCTATGAGCTGAGATATGGGCGAAAGCCCAGTGTCTCTCATTTTCATGTGTTTGGTTGCAAGTGTTTCATTTTGAAGTCCGAGAACCTAGATAAGTTCGAGTCGCGATCTTGTGATGGTATCTTTCTAGGTTACTCGACTTCTTCGCGGGCGTATAGGGTCTGGAACTGCGAGTCTAGCAAATTGGTATAGACCTGCGAGGTGACCTTCGATAAGGCCAGTGCGGGGACTAGGCCCGATGTAACATCCCAAATTTTTTTTTGCCTTCTATTGATTTTCTGGAGTTTATTTGGATTTATCTGGATTTTATTTAAAAAACTAAAGCAAGAAAATGTATTTAAAATATTTTATTAAAGCAAAAAAAAAGAGTTTATTTTATTTTTTTTTCTTTTCTTTTCTTAACCCTCCCTAAGTTTTGTTTAACTCTTGAGAATTTACTGAAATTAAAAAAAGAAATTTAGAAGTTTCCTTCTTCCTTCTTCCCAACCACGGCCTCCATTAACACCCCATCCGAGCTTTAAAAGCTCGGTTACTCCTTCCCTACGGCAACGAAGCCATTATTGGCCCTTAAGCTCGCGCGCTAGTAACCGCCCCACCTCCGTCCGTTTTCGTCGCTTAAAGCCTCTCGCCGTTATGCATTGTTTCTAAAGTCCTTAACTCCGCGAGCCCTTTACCTCCGTCCCTGCCCTATAAAGCTCCTTCCCGAGCCCGTTATCCCCTCCTTCGCCTTTCCGTGCGCGCCACCTCTTTCCCCCTCCGCCTGAACCGATCGGCCCCGACCCGTGCTTCCTCGTCCGCCGCGTGCAGCTCCGGCGAGGAATTGGCGCCGCCTGGTCTCTTCGCGCCTCTCGCCGACGACGCCGTGATCCCCAAGCGCGGCGACCACCATTCCCTCTCCGCCGAGCGACACCGCCACCGGAGCCCGTTGTTGCCGAAGACTCGGCGCCGCCGCTTCTTCGTCGACCGACCGTCTCCACTCAATGGCGAACCTCTCGACCATCCGTCATCTCTGGCCACTGCCGATTCCTCCGACCACCCGCGCCAACCGGTTTCAAGGTAACACCCTTCCGTGTGGTCGTAGATCCGTAGTCGTAAGTCTTAGCCGTAGCCGTAGCCGCCGAGTAGTCGTAGTGACTATGTGGTCGTAAATGACTAGGTAGTCGTTAACTGTTTGAGTGGTCGATTCGCCTCAAGTCGTAAGTTTTTCGTAGTCGTAGTCGTAAGTTCTCTGTGTAGTCGAAGTCGTAAGTTCTCTGTGTAGTCGAAGTCGTAAGTTCTCTGGTAGTCGAAGTCGTAGGTTTTCTGTGTAGTCGAAGTCGTAGGTTTTCTGTGTAGTCGAAGTCGTAAGTTTTCTGTGTAGTCGAAGTCGTAAGTTCTCTGTGTAGTCGAAGTCGTAAGTTCTCTGGTAGTCGAAGTCGTAGGTTCTCAGTGTAGTCGTAGTCGTAGACTGGTCTGTGGCCGTAGTCGTAATTTTCCCTGAGTAGTCGTAAACCTTCCGTGCGGTCGTATGTCGACTGCGTGGTCGTAAACCTCCCATGTGGTCGTAAGTCGACTACGTGGTGGTCGTATTTGCCGTGGTCCGCTCCGATCACGTTTGCCATGGTCGTGAGAACTTCCGAAGGCCATAACTTCTTCATTTTAACTCCGATTTAACTCGTTCAAATTTCTAAATTTTTCTAAAACCCTAAACTATCCATTTCTGGACTCTTTTTGAATTTTTGGATTTTATTTGAATTTTTTTTGAATTTCTTTTGGTTCTTTGCGTATAGATTACTTATTTAATCCGAGAGTATTTCTTCGACGAATCGCAGCAAGACTTCGAGCAAGGCAAGTTACACCTTTGACCATGTTGATCCCAGTAATTTAAATTATTTATGTTATTTTTAAATTAATATGCATGCATACTTTTATTCAAATTAGTTCAAATGTGCTTAAAACTTTAGTTACACCCAATTCCCTTTGTATGGCCAATCTCGAATTTGAACGAACATACGTTGTCACCATAGATGAAAGCCTACTTGGTACATTAGTATTAACTAGAACATTTTATAGAATTGCTTAGCCATGCTTAGATTAATTTAGGTGGGAAGATTGGTTTCACACGAAATGTTGGTTTATAAAATCTATTCTTGACTTTGGTGAGTCAAGAAGGTCTATAAAATTTTGATAAAATAAAATGGATAAAACCTGTTTTAGACTTAGGCATTGGTATGGTGGTGGGTGCTTGCGGCATGCGTCGTAGTTTGTTGACTCGATGTTGACCGCCAGCACAAGGGGTATCTTGGGTAGGCCTAAGTCAAATTAAGGACCGGACTGTGAACTACTATTACAAAGTCACACCGTACTACCACAAGTCAGTATGGGACAGATCCGCTAAGTAATTTGTGAAGTTCCATTTAGTTTCGCTATAGGCTGAATGTGAGCGTGGCGAGGCCATGAGAAGTCTCACATGGCACAAGAGGGGCTCCAACATGTGGATTCATGTTGTGGTGAAACCTTAGTGGCGGCGTAGCTAATTTGGTAATGGAACATTGGAACGACCTTATCATGATCTCTCGGCCGCACACCTAAGGAAGTGTGTAATCCGGTGGCAAAACAGAGAACATGTCTTGTGGGTAAAGTTGTACACCTCTGCAGAGTAACAAACTATCTGGATAGCCGTGTCCATGGTCAAGGACATGCTTAGTATGGTTTTTCATGATTAGATTTTGGTTTTAATAAAATTTGGTTTATGGAAATTTGTGAAACTTTTGGAAAGATGGTCGGGTGGGATACCGTGGTTAGGTTAGTGTTAGGTTGTTGCCTGCACTAACGTTATTATTTTGTTAAATCTGGTTTTTATATATTGTATCAACTTCAGCTTTTGCACTTACGTTATTGTATTTAATTCAATAATGCTGTTTATGCAAATGAACCACATTATGCCTTTCTTTGTAACCCTTATGCATGCATCAAATCTGTTATATCTCTGGTGTAACTTGTGGAGTACTTTATGTGCTCACCTTGCTATAAACAATGTTGCCGAGGACGACGATGTCAACTATGTTGAGGATCGCATTTAATAGGCCACGTCTTACAGTCAATTCGCCTTGTGGGAAGGCGGGATGGGCTGCTCCTCTTATTTACCTTCATTTGTTTATTTCATGTTTGGCCATGAAGCCACCTTATTGTAATCTTGGCCATAAGGCCCGCACTTTTGCTTTATAATAAAGTTTGGTTATCATGCATGATATGTATCTTTGTTCAATCTGTGTGCACTAGCTTTTCTGGGATAGTGCGAATAACACGAGGGTTCTGAGTTGTTGCTCCGGTCCCAGCAGAGATGGTATCAGAGCATGTTGACCCTAAGACGTGACCGTAGGTAGAATAGAATGGATGACCTTAAGGATTTATTTTCAAAAATATATATATATATATAATAAGAACATTTTGAAAATCCTTCTACCTCTTACCTCCTTCATTCCTTCACTCGTCTATTCTTTTAAAAAAATATGTATATATATATATAAATAATATGCATAATTGGTGACTAACTCCTTTTCTTTTTCAAAATTGTAGATGGCTGATCGTCCTACCACACTGACCATGGAATCCTAGCTGGACACCTAGCCGACTACCTTTGGGATCTCCTTCAAGAGTTGGGTGTTACGGCACGCCCGTGTACCAAGGATATTCGGAACCTATGGAGATCAAGAACGTTGGAGAGTGGAAGTGCTGATCACGCCAACGTGGGAGATGAAGAAGCATGTCACACCTTTGATGCTCCTCTACCCGGGACACCTTCTTCAACGGAATCCAAGATGCAACTCGTGAAGCAATTCGGCGGATGAGGGACATCTACGCCAAGAGCTTCAACGCACCACATTCGATACTTCCCGGCCAAGTACCCGCCGCCGGCTCAGCAGCGTCTTCTCCTCGATTGAATTTGAGAGTAATCCTCATTGCTCGTTCAAGTGCGAGACACCAAGTCCTTGGACTATGTGTACCAAAACACCTTGAAGGAGTTGAGCCTCATGGCAGACGACTCCAGCAGCGTAAGAAGAATTAGCTAAGTACCGCTTGGAAGATGAGGGTTCTTCATTCATGGACCACCCCAAAGAAAATTAAAATCCAGCCTACTAGTAGTAGCACCACCCATAGAAACCATAGTTTAAGTTTAAAGTTATAGAACGATACTTGTGAGTGTTATTCCTTTGTCAATGACCTCAAGGTTATATTCAATAAAATAATATGGTTGGTTGTTCCTTGAGTTTTGTTGTGTTTCTTGTTTCGTGGTGGGAATGTTACATAGGCCTTCTCCTAGTTCTCTCTCTTTCTTTCCTCTAAATCTAGAAGAATCTGGCAGATGGTGAACACAAGGAGGAATGTCAATGACAACGCCAACAACACCGGAGCGCAAGGAAGTCAGTCTGTCCCCATCCCTCCTCCTCCGCCAGCAGCTGGACCCGACTGGGCTCAAATGATGGCAAATCAAAATCAGTTGATTCAACTGTTAGCTCAAGCTATCAACAACCCTGCTCAACAAGCTCCTCAGCCACCAGCTCAAGCTCCTCAAAACCGGATGTCAGAATTTTTGAGGATAAGGCCTCCAACCTTCTCAAGCAGTGCCGAGCCAATGGATGCTGATGATTGGCTCCGCGCGATAGGCAAGAAGTTAGATATTCTGCAATGCACTGATCGAGAAAGGGTCTTGTTTGCTTCTCACCAGCTTAATGGACCTGCATCCGAGTGGTGGGATACCTTGATTGCTTCTCATGCCAACCCTCAGGCCATCGCATGGGATGAGTTTGTTCAGAGTTTCCGCAAGGCTCATATTCCATCTGGCACCATTACCCTGAAGAAGAAGGAATTCAGAGCTCTGCGTCAAGGAAGCCGCACAGTGAATGAGTACCTGCAAAAGTTCAATCAATTAGCGCTATGCACCAGAGGATGTGGCTACCGATGAAGCCAAGCAAGAAAGATTTCTGGAGGGTCTAAATGACAATATTTCTGTCCAGTTGATATCAAGTGACTATGCAGACTTTCATCAGTTGGTTAGCAAAGCCATTCGCCAGGAGGGCAAGTTTGTAGAGATGGAAAATCGGAAGAGAAGGATGGCCACGCAAAAGGCTAACCCTGGAGGTTTTCCCAAGCCCCGTAGTAACCCACCTCGGGTTGGGCGTTCTGCCGCACTCCGGCAACTTCAAGCCTCAATCAAGCAGCCTTGGGCCGCAGCCTAACCGCCAACTTTCCAAGTCAACCGCCCCAAGCATCAGGCAGCTTCTGTTCCTCCTACCAGTGGTCAAGCTCAGAAGAGTAATACTACATCTGATGGAGTGACCTGTTTCTATTGCAAGGAAACAGGGCATTATGCCAAGTCTTGCCCCAAGAAGCTTCAAGCTGCAGCTAATGTAAATGCTTGGGAGGTCGAGAATCAAGGTCGTGATTCAGAAGCGAAAACTATGTTAAGGGACGTGTGAACCACATCACCGCCGAAGAAGCTCAGGCTGCACCGGATGTCGATTGGGTATGTTCCTTGTAAACTCGATTGCGACTTGATTCTTTTTGATTCGAGCTTCCCATTCTTTTATTTCCTTGGATTTTGTGGTTAAGAATGGGTTGGGTATGGTTTCTCTTAGTACACCCATGATAGTTCTCTCCCGGAGCGGAAATGAGAACAAGGACCTTGTGTCCGAGAATAGAGTTAATCATAAATGGGGTTCTGTTCTTAGCGGACTTAATAGTGTTGGAATCTCGTGGATTGGATGTAATTCTTGGCATGAACTCGTTAGCCAAGAACAATGGTCGATTAATTGTGCTACCCGATCCATAACCCTCACCAATGATCAAGGAGTAGAAGTAAACTTTTCCTGAAACCCTGCGGAAGGAGAATGTGTTCTCACTCATCTTCAAGTGCAAGAAGAAGTACCGATGAGTGCGGGAATACCTGGATGTATTTCCGGAGGATTTACCCGGATGCCACCAGATAGGGAAGTCGAGTTTGTGATTGACCTAGTCCAGACGCCCCGTTTCAAGAGACCGTCAGTATGCCGGCTAATGAGTTAGCCGAGTTGAAGAAACAGATTCAAGAATTGGAGGATAAAGGGTATATTCGACCAAGTTCTTCACCTTGGGGTGCACTGTTTTGTTCGTCAAGAAAAAGGATGGAAGCATGAGAATGTGTGTAGATTACAGAGCGCTTAATGAGGTTACTATTAAGAACAAGTACCGTTGCCCGGGATCGATGATCATTCGACCACCAAGAGAGCGAGTCTTCTCCAAGATAGATTTGAGATCGGGATATCACCGGTTGAAGATCCGTGCGAGAAGATATCCCTAAGATCGCATTCTCTACCCGTTATGGACATTATGAGTTCACCGTCATGTCTTTTGGACTAACAAATGCGCCGCTACTTCATGAGCATGATGAATAGTGTATTCATGGAGTATTTAGATAAGTTTGTTGTAATCTTCATAGATGACATTCTTATCTATTCCAAGAATGAAGAAGAGCGTGAGAATCATCTTCGGATAATCGGGAAAGCTTAGAGAGCATCACTTTATGCCAAATTCAGTAAATGCGAATTTTGGCTAAAGGAGGTTGCTTTTCTTGGTCATATTGTGACAGCTGAAGGAATTGCAGTGGATCCTCTAAAGTGCAAGCCGTAATGGAATGGCAGCCACCCAAGACAAGATGTGAAGTCGAAGTTTCCTTGGACTTGCTGGTTACTATCGCCGCTTCATAGCAGGATTTTGAGTTAGCCAAACCCATGACTCACTTCAAGAAAGAAAAGAAGTTTGAATGGACGAAAGCTTGTGAACAGAGTTTCCGGACTCTCAAGAATAAGTTAGTTTCAGCCCGGTGCTTATCCTTCCGGATGTGCATAAGGATTTTGAAGTTTCTCGTGACGCCTCCGTCAAGGTTTGGGTTGTGTTCTTATGCAAGAAGGTAGAGTGGTAGCCTATGCATCGCGCCGACTAAGACCACATGAGTGCAATTATCCTACTCATGATTTGGAATTAGCAATGAGTGCATGCTTTGAAGATCTGGCGCCATTACCTCATCGGTAATCGTTGTGAAGTATACACGGATCACAAGAGTTTGAAATACATTTTCACTCAAGTAGAACTCAACCTAAGGCAGCGCAGATGGTTAGAGTTGATCAAGGATTATAATATTGGAATTCATTATCATCCCGCAAAGCAAATGTTGTGGCAGATGCGCTAAGCGTGAAGGACTTATGCAAGCGGTGTGTTGTCAAAAGAAGATCGATTCGACTTGAGGAAGGAATCTCCGTCTAAGTATAAAACCGATGAATCAAAGTTTTCTCTCAACTCTAGAGATTCAACCTACTTTACCCGATCAAATCATGGAAGCCCAAAAGGTGGATGAAGATATTCAAGAAATCAAGAAAAATATGAGAAGAGGCAAAGCGCCGAGATTCGATGAAGATGAGAATGGAACTGTTTGGTTTGAAAACCGTATTTGTGTGCCCAATAATCAAGAGATCAAGAAAACGATTTTGCAAGAAGCCCATGAAACTCCATACTCAATTCATCCAGTCGTACCAAGATGTACCAAGACCTTAGGAAAGATCTTGGTGGGTCGGTATGAAAAGGAAATTGCGGAGTTTGTTGAAGCTTGTGATACCGCCAGAAAGTCAAGGCGAGCATCGAAACTCGCAGACTTTTGCAACCTTTGCCAATACCAGTTGGAAGTGGGAAGAGATCGGTATGGACTTCATAACCGGACTACCTAGAACTCAATCCGGCTATGACTCAACTGGGTGGTAATTGTGATTGACCAAAGTAGCTCATTTTATACCACCAAGACTACTTATTCGAAGTAAGTTAGCTGAGATTTACATGGCTAGAATTGTGTGCTTGCATGGAGTTCCAAAAGATAGTATCGGACAGGTAGTCAGTTCACCTCCAAGTTTTGGCGAAACTTCATGAAGAGTTAGGAGTAAGCTTAATTTCAAGACGGCTTATCATCCTCGCATGATGGCCGACGGAGCGAGTAAATCAAGTGCTAGAGGATATGTTGAGAGCATGTGCTCTGGATTTTGGAAATAGTTGGGATCGCTCATTGCCTATGCTGAGTTTTCTTACAACAACGATTATCGTGCCATCTGCAAATGGCACCTTTGAAGCACTATATGGCGGGAAGTGCAGAACACCCTTGCATTGGGAACGACGGAGAATTCCAAGATGCGGGACCAACTTTACTTCAAGATGCTGAAGATCAAGTGAGGAAGATCAAAGACAAGTTAAAGATAGCTCAATCCAGCAGAAAAGTTATGCCGATAATCGTCGTCGAGACGACTTTGAAGTTGGGGACTATGTGTATCTCGAGTATCTCCGCTCGAGGAGTCGAAGATTCCAAGTCGGGAAAGCTTGCACCAAGATTCGTTGGGCCATTCGAGATCTCAAGCCGCAAAGGAGAAGTTGCATATCGGTTGGATTTGCCGCCAAGCATGTCGTGTGCACAACGCCTTCCACGTCTCTCGATTGAAGAAATGTCTCAGAGTACCGCGGATCAAGCGGACTTGAAACCCTTGATCTTCAAGAGGATCTCACCTATCAAGAGCAACCGATCAAGATTCTCGAGACAATGAGCGCGGACTGGAAGAAACACCATCAAATTCTGTAGAGTTCAATGGAGCAATCACACAGAAGACGAAGCAACTTGGGAGCGAGAAGAAGATCTGAAAGCCAACCATCCCCATCTATTTGCTAGCTAGTTCAAATCTCGAGGGCGAGATTTCTTTAAGGGGGGTAGGTTTGTAACATCCCAAAATTTTTTTTTGCCTTCTATTGATTTTCTGGAGTTTATTTGGATTTATCTGGATTTTATTTAAAAAACTAAAGCAAGAAAATGTATTTAAAATATTTTATTAAAGCAAAAAAAAAGAGTTTATTTTATTTTTTTTTTCTTTTCTTTTCTTAACCCTCCCTAAGTTTTGTTTAAATCTTGAGAATTTACTTCTGGAAATTTAAAAAAAAAAGAAATTTAGAAGTTTCCTTCTTCCCTTCTTCCCAACCTAGTGGCCTCCATTAACACCCCATCCAAGCTTTAAAAGCTTGGTTACTCCTTCCTCGCCGCAACAGAAGCCATTATTGGCCCTTAAGCTCGCGCGCTAGTAACCGCCCACCTCCGTCCGTTTTACGTCGGCTTAAAGCCTCTCGCCGTTATGCATTGTTTCTAAAGTCCTTAACTCCGCGAGCCCTTTACCTCCGTCCTGCCCTATAAAGCTCCTTCCCGAGCCCGTTATCCTCCTTCGCCTTCACGTGCGCCGCCACCTCTTTCCTCCGCCCTGAACCGATCGGCCCCGACCGTGCTTCCTCGCGCCGCCGTGCGAGCTCCGGCGAGGAATTGGCGCCGCCTGGTCTCTTCGCGCCGCCGACGCGCGCCGTGATCCCCAAGCGCCGGCGACCACCATTCCCCTCTCCGCCGAGCGACACCGCCACCGAGCCCGTTGTTGCCGAAGACTCGAGCGCCGCCGCTTCTTCGTCGACCGACCGTCTCCACTCGTAACCGAACCTCTACGACCATCCGTCGTCTCCGCCACTCGCCGATTCCTCCGACCACCCCGCGCCAACCGGGCTCAAGGTAACACCCTTCCGTGTGGTCGAGATCCGTAGTCGTAAGTCTTAGCCGAGCCGATTTGCTGAGTAGTCGTAGTGACTATGTGGTCGTAAATGACTAGGTAGTCGTTAACCTGTTTGAGTGGTCGATTCGCCTCAAGTCGTAAGTTTTACGTGTAGTCGTAGTCGTAAGTTCTCTGTGTAGTCAAGTCGTAAGTTCTCTGTGTAGTCGAGTCGTAAGTTCTCTCGTAGTCGAAGTCGAGGTTTTCGTGTAGTCAAGTCGAGGTTTTCGTGTAGTCGAAGTCGTAAGTTTTCGTGTAGTCGAGTCGTAAGTTCTCGTGTAGTCGAAGTCGTAAGTTCTCTCGGTAGTCGAAGTCGAGGTTCTCGCAGTAGTCGTCGTCGTAGGCGGTGCGTGGTCGTAGTCGTAATTTTCCTGAGTAGTCGTGTAAACCTTCCGTGTGGTCGTATGTCGACTGCGTGGTCGTAAACCTCCCATGTGGTCGTAAGTCGACTACGTGGTCGTAGCTCCGCCCGATCGCATTTGCCGTGGTCGTAGCTCCGCCCGATCACGTTTGCCATGGTCGTGAGAACTTCCGAAGGCCATAACTTCTTCATTTTAACTCCGATTTAACTCGTTCAAATTTCTAAATTTTTCTAAAACCCTAAACTATCCATTTCTGGACTCTTTTTGAATTTTTGGATTTTATTTGAATTTTGTTTGAATTTCTTTTGGTTCTTTGCGTATAGATTACTTACTTAATCCGAGAGTATTTCTTCGACGAATCGCAGCAAGACTTCGAGCAAGGCAAGTTACACCTTTGACCATGTTGATCCCAGTAATTTAAATTATTTATGTTATTTTTAAATTAATATGCATGCATACTTTTATTCAAATTAGTTCAAATGTGCTTAAAACTTTAGTTACACCCAATTCCCTTTGTATGGCCAATCTCGAATTTGAACGAACATACGTTGTCACCATAGATGAAAGCCTACTTGGTACATTAGTATTAACTAGAACATTTTATAGAATTGCTTAGCCATGCTTAGATTAATTTAGGTGGGAAGATTGGTTTCACACGAAATGTTGGTTTATAAAATCTATTCTTGACTTTGGTGAGTCAAGAAGGTCTATAAAATTTTGATAAAATAAAATGGATAAAACCTGTTTTAGACTTAGGCATTGGTATGGTGGTGGGTGCTTGCTGGCATGCGTCGTAGTTTGTTGACTCGATGTTGTTGCCGGGCACAAGGGGTATGCGGGTAGGCCTAAGTCAAATTAAGGACCGGACTGTGAACTACTATTACAAAGTCACACCGTACTACCACAAGTCCGGTATGGGACAGATCCGCTAAGTAATTTGTGAAGTTCCATTTAGTTTCGCTATAGGCTGAATGTGAGCGTGGCGTAGGCCATGAGAAGTCTCACATGGCACAAGAGGGGCTCCAACATGTGGATTCATGTTGTGGTGAAACCTTAGTGGCGGCGTAGCTAATTTGGTAATGGAACATTGGAACAGCCTTATCATGATCTCTCGGCCGCACACCTAAGGAAGTGTGTAATCCGGTGGCAAAACAGGAGAACATGTCTTGTGGGTAAAGTTGTACACCTCTGCAGAGTAACAAACTATCCTGGATAGCCGTGTCCATGGTCAAGGACATGCTTAGTATGGTTTTTCACAGATTAGATTTTGGTTTTAATAAAATTTGGTTTATGGAAATTTGTGAAACTTTTGGAAAGATGGTCCGGGTGGGATACCCGTGGTTAGGTTAGTGTTAGGTTGTTGCCTGCACTAACGTTATTATTTTGTTAAATCTGGTTTTTATATATTGTATCAACTTCAGCTTTTGCACTTACGTTATTGTATTTAATTCAATAATGCTGTTTATGCAAATGAACCACATTATGCCTTTCTTTGTAACCCTTATGCATGCATCAAATCTGTTATATCTCTGGTGTAACTTGTGGAGTACTTTATGTGCTCACCTTGCTATAAACAATGTTGCCGAGGACGACGATGTCAACTATGTTGAGGATCGCGACGAATAGGCCACGTCTTACAGTCAATTCGCCTTGTGGGAAGGCAGGATGGGCTGCTCCTCTTATTTACCTTCCACTGTTTATTTCATGTTTGGCCATGAAGCCACCTTATTGTAATCTTGGCCATAAGGCCCGTACTTTTGCTTTATAATAAAGTTTGGTTATCATGCATGATATGTATCACTGTTCAATCTGTGTGCACTAGCTTTTCCTGGGATAGTGCGAATAACACAGAGGGTTCTGGAGTTGTTGCTCCGGGTCCCGACAGAGATGGTATCAGAGCATGTTGACCCTAAGACGTGACCGTAGGTAGAATAGAATGGATGACCTTAAGGATTTATTTTCAAAAATATATATATATATATAATAAGAACATTTTGAAAATCCTTCTACCTCTTACCTCCTTCATTCCTTCACTCGTCTATTCTTTTAAAAAAATATGTATATATATATATAAATAATATGCATAATTGGTGACTAACTCCTTTTCTTTTTCAAAATTGTAGATGGCTGATCGTCCTACCACAGCCAGCCATGGAATCCTAGCTGGACACCTAGCCGACTGCCTCCCTCCCCTCTAGGCTTCTATGCATTTTCCTGGAATTTTTGGAATTTATTTTACATTTTTCTGAGCTTATTTGAATTTTCTAGGCTTTTTCTGAAATCATGGAAATCAAATTCTAAAAATAAATTTCCCTCCCTCCCCTCCAACCGCCACGTGGACGGCCGGATTGTGCCCACGCCCCCGCTCAGAACCCGCCTTCCCCTCCCCCTTGCCTGCCACGTGGACGGTCCCGATCACCCGCACCCGTGCGCCCCCGCCCGATTCGCCCCGTCCATCCTTGCCCCTCCCTCGCCCTCCGATCCTCATCCGGCCGCTCGCATCTCCCCTCTCGTTCCCACCGACAGCCGGCCCCACCTATCGGACCCTCCTCCTACCTCTGACCGCGCCCTCCTCCCGCACCCGTCGCCACCCGCAACCGACTCCCCGCTCTACCCGGCCGCCCCCACTCCCCGAGCGCGTCGCTCCCCGCCCCATCGTGCGCCGCAAGACTCGCGCCCGTTTTCCCCCTCTTCCCCACCTCCCCACTCCCCGATTTGACCGCAACCGCCGCCGCCACTCCCCCACGCCGGCGAGAAATTCCCGCCACCCCCGCGCCCCTCCGCCCCTTAAATGCCGCCCGTGGCTCCGCCTCTCTCCGTGCTTCCTCCCCCTCCGCTCCCCCATCCCCTCCCGACCTCTCCACCGCCGCCGCGCCGTAGCACCCGAGTGCCGCCGCCTTCCTCGCCGCTGGCCTCCTCCCGGCCGCCTCTGGTAAGCCACGCCCCTTCCCTGGACTTCCCTCGATCCCCTCTTCCCCCTCCGCACGTCGCCGACCACCGGGGCGCTGTCGCCGTGCCACCCCCGAGCACCTCCCTCCACCGGCCGGCCACCTCAGCCCGCCGTCCCACGTGGACGCTGAGTGGCGCCACCTCAGCACCACGTGGGCGCCACGCAAGCCCGGCCGCCACCCCATTCCCCCGTAAAATCCCCTCTATCCATTTATGGCCTTAATTCAAATTTTTGAAGTCAATTTGAATTTATTTGAATTTAGTGGGTTATTTTCACGTGTAGACTTCGATGATTCAGGAGATTTCTTCGACGAAGATTCAAACCAATTTGAAAGGCAAGGCAAGTCACACTCCTTGATCATGTTGATCCCAGTTTTCAAAATAAAATTATGTTGATTTAAATTATAATGCATGCATATTTTTATTCAACATATTTCAATTCAGTTTTAAATTTAGTTATTGCCTACTTGTTAATTCCTCCATTGATATTGAAATTCCTTGATACCTTGTCACCCTAGATTCAAACTCTAGTTAATACATTAGTGTTGGCTAGAGAGTTTAATCAAATGCTTAGCCCTGCTTAGATATAATCTTGGGTTTGGAATATCTTTCACATAAAATGATGAGCTTTTTACATGAAATGATAAGTTTCCTAAATGAACTCTTGACTTTGGTGAGTCAAAGAGTGTTATGAAATATTTTGAAAACAAAATATAAAACCTGGTTTGGATTTAGGCAATTGGTTAGATTGGTGGGTGCAGGCATGCCCTGTTGGTTGGAGCCGCAGTGGTTGATTGTCGTGCACAGAGGGTAAGTGGTTGAGCCTAAGTCAGATTAAGGACCAGTCTGTGAGCTACTGTTGCAAAGCCCTTATCGTACTACCACATGGCTAGTATGGGACAGCCCTGGCTGAATAATTTGTAAAGTCCCAACTTGAGTCAGGTCATAGGTTGAAAGTGAGCGTGGTTGGTGCCATGTGAAGTCTCACTTGGGTGAGCGTGGTTAAGCCATGAGAAGTCTCGTCTAGGCTCAAGAGGGGGTCCCGGTCTGGTGGATTCCTTACTGGGGTGAAACCTTAGAGTTGGCTCGACCAGGTTGAAGGCTTTGCATTGTAAAAGCCTTGTCACAACTCCTCGCCGCACACCTAAGGAAGTGTGTAAACCGATGGCAATATGGGATGATCGTGTCTTGTGGGTAAAGCTGTACAACCTCTGCAGAGTGTATAATCTATCCTGGATAGCCATGCCCACGGTCATGGGCATGCTGAGTAAAAGTTTTTCATGGATTAGACTTTGTTTTTCAAAAATGATTTTTGAAAACCTTATGGATGGATGGAACCCATGAGAGAGATTGAAAGCTTGTGGATGGATGGAATCCACGAGTGTTTGAAGGCGTGTGGATGGATGGAATCCATATGTGATCGTTTGGAAATGATGGTCTGGGTGGGATGCCCGTGGATAGGTTGGTGTTTGGTCGGAGCCTGCACTGACGGTATTATTTTCAACTATAATTACTGTTTTTACTTATTGTATTAAATTCATCATTTTCAATCTATTAATGTATTTCCTTAAATGTTGTTTTATGCAAACTAACCCTATAAGCCTTCCATTGAAGTCTTTATCATTATGTTGCATTTCTCCGTGTGATTTGTGGAGTACAAGTTTGTACTCACCTTGCACCCCCTACACAAAGGAAGATGTCGTCGACTACGGTGAAGATCTGGACGAGTAGGCTACGTCTTACTGTCGTTTGCCTGTGGGCAAGCTTGGGCTTCGCTATTTATCAGTTTGCTTCCGCGGTTCTTTGCTTTATTTATTTTGCCAATGGGCATTGATGTAAGACTTGGCCATAAGGCCGTACCCTTTATTTAATATATGAAGTCATTTGTGCTTGGTATTTATCTTTGTTGTATTGTGTGCACTAGCTGATTCTGGACTAGTGCGATTTACACAGAGGATCCAGGAGTCGTTACTCCGGGTTCCGACACTCATCCTCCCCTTGAGGTGTCTTCTTCCACTGCACCTCTAGGTGATCAGCCCATGCCTTCTGCTTCCTCTGGAGCTAGTGACTCTATTTCTACCTCGTCAGCTCATGAGGTAGAGGCCACTTCTTCTTCTCATCCAGGACCTCCCCGACATATCCAAAAGGACCATCCTTCTGAGCAGATGATTGCAGACCTCTTTGAGCGAGTCACACGCTCAAAGTCTGGCATGTCACATTTCTGTCTCCATTCTACCTTTGTTGCCTCATTCGAGCCCAAGGACGTTTGTCATGCTCTTTCTGATGAGTCTTGGGTCAATGCCATGCATGAGGAGTTAGAAAATTTCGAGAGAAACAAGGTTTGGTCGCTTGTTGAGCCCCCTCGAGGTCACAATATCATTGGGACTAAGTGGGTGTTCAAAAACAAGTAGAGTGAGGATGGGGTTGTCGTTCGGAACAAGGCTAGACTAGTAGCTCAGGGCTTCTCCCAGGTTGAGGGTCTAGATTTTGAGGAGACCTTTGCCCCTGTAGTTAGACTTGAGGCCATTAGAATCCTGCTTGCTTTCGCAGCTTCTAAGGGTTTCAAGCTTTACCAGATGGATATCAAGAGTGCCTTCCTCAATAGGTTCATTGAGGAAGAGGTATATGTGAGACAGCCTCCAGGTTTCGAGAACCCTAAATACCCAAACCATGTCTACAAGATTTCTAAAGCCTTGTATGGACTTAAGCAGGCCCCTAGAGCTTGGTATGAGAGGCTTAAGTCCTATCTGTTGAGTCATGGTTTTGAGATGGGTAAGGTAGATAAGACCTTGTTCATTCGTAGGCATGGCACTGATCTATTGCTCGTCCAGATTTATGTGGATGACATCATCTTTGGCGGCTCTTCTCATACTCTTGTTTCACAGTTCTCGGATGTCATGAGCATCGAGTTTGAGATGAGTATGATGGGCGAGTTGATCTTCATCCTTGGCTTCCAGATCAAGCAGACTTGGGAGGGTACCTTCTTGCATCAGGGCAAGTACACTCGTGACCTCCTGAGACAGTTTGACATGAGTGATGGCAAGCCAGTGTCAACTCCCATGCCATCCACAGCTACTCTTGACCCAGATGAGGACGGCGAGCCAGTTGATCAGAAGGAGTATCCAGCATAATTGGCTCCCTCTTGTACCTCACTGCCTCGAGACCGGACATACATTTCTCCGTGTGTCTGTGTGCTCGATTTCAGGCTTCTCCTCGCATGTCTCACCGTCAGGCGGTGAAGCGCATTCTTCGGTACCTTCGAGCTACCATTGACTATGGTATCTGATACTCTTCCTCGTCCTGTCTTTTCTTGAGAGCCTACTCGGATGCAGACTTTGCTGGCTGTAGAATAGATAGGAAGAGCACTTCTGGCACCTGCCAATTCATTGGCACTTCTCTCGTCTCTTGGTCTTCTAGGAAGCAGTCCGGTGTTGCACAATCCACCGCAGAGGCCGAGTACGTTGCTGCAGCCAAGTGCTTTGGATGGCCTCGACCCTGCGGGACTTTGGGTTAGCTATAAACAGTGTTCCACTCTTTTGTGATAACACTTCTGCCATTAACATTGCCAAGAATCCAGTGCAGCATTCTCGGACCAAGCACATTGATATCCGATATCACTTCCTTAGAGACCATGTGGAGAAGGGTGACATAGTGCTCCAGTTTGTAGAGAGTGATCACCAGTTGGCTGATATCTTTACCAAGCCTTTGGATAGCTCTAGGTTTTTAGCTCTGCGGGGAGAGCTTGGGGTGGTCTGTCCTTATGGACTGTTGTGAGGAGGAGCTTTGTGCTTCATGCTTTTATCATGATTATTATGCTCTTACTCTTTTCTGTTGCATTGCATATGGGTGCATTGGGGTTAGTCCTTCTAGCATAGATTAGAGTGTTTCTCTTGGCTAGTTGTTTAGACTTCTTCCTCTCATCTTGTGATTCTAGGATGCTGCTTATTAGCTGCTTCACTTCTCACTAGGTTGAGCTCACTCACTTCTTATAGGTTCTAGCGAGGGTTGAGCCACCCTCGGGTAGACGGGGTACGTGTTTGCTCCTTAGTGTGTTAGATGATCAGCTAATAGTCCTAGAGTCATATGGGGTAGATGAGAGTCAGTCTGAGCCATAGTATCCTCTATATCTTGTCTATACTTTAAGAACTGCCTTTTTCTGATTTTCTTGCCAGCTTCTCGTTTTATTGCTTTGGTTCAGGGAGAGTTCATTTGGGAGCTTCTAAATCTTAATTTTGTCATAACTCAACTTGAACTAAAGTTACATCACATGTTGTGGGGGAGCTGGATTTTCTTACATGTCATTCTGTATTGTAATACAACTACATGGAGCCTTGATTATTATCCTGTTATGACATGTTTACAATGCATTACATCTTGCCATGATATGTGCTTACTTGCTAGATTTATCATGACTTTATATGCGTAGTCAAGTCTTTGCCATGATAGGTTGATTACAATGCTCAACTTGAACTAATTCATGTCATGTTAGCTCTTAGGATTAGTCTCTCTTCAGTTATCCTTTTATGATTCATGCCATGTCAAATAGGCTGAGTTGAGTCTTGAATCTTTATTGAACTTTAGATTGAGCTAATAGTTTCTTAATGAACTATGAGTTAGTACAACTATTTAAGAAAGCAAAAAGATCTCTTCTATGTGCGAAAGAACTGATCTCACTAATTCTTTCCCATGAGACTACTTGCTATTGCACTAGGCATGAACTCCGGGGGAGTTTTGGATGACCAAGATCATCTCCTTAAGCTTCTTGCTTAGAGTGGTCGCATAAGGCTTGAGATCTAGCACATGACTAAAATTTTGGTTGGAAACGACCATGAACTTTAAAGAAAAATCATGTCAAGTATGCTAAATTTGCTTCATTACACAAAAAGACCAAAGTACTTGAACAATTGATTCCTTCTTGAACTTGTAGCACTCTAATTTGACTCAATACTAGCTTCTTGGTTCCACTTAGACTATTGACATGGCCTGCATCATCTTTGGATACCTTTAGCTAGACTATAATCATGGTTGACTTGACATGCTAAGAAATTCGACTAATTTTCAGATTATGACTTATTTGGCTTAACTTGTCTCTACATGTTTTGTCATGATCTTGATAGCATTCTTATCTGTTATGGCTTGATGTAATACTTCACGGTCATTTTGGATAATCTTCATGGCTCTAAATGCTTAGATTTAATAAACTTCAGTCATTCCATCCATTCTCATGACTGCTTCTCTTCCTTGCACCTTGATGTGTTTATTGCCAAAAGGGGGAGAATAGCGGAGAAAAAGCCATTTGGGAACTTTTTGGAGCTTTGGAGAACAATTTGCTCTTTCTTTTGTTGCTCTAGTGTTCCTTTTGCCAACATGGTCATAAGCCTCTTTGATTTCTTTTGCACCATGTTTGACTCTTTTTCATTTTCAAACTCAACTTTGCACTTTTTCTGGGTTTGTCAATATACTCATCAAGAGGGAGATTGATAGACCATGTGGAGGTGACCCCATGTGTGTGATGAGTAATTGACATCTGTTTTAGGAAAGTCGAGTTTGGTTTGTGTGGTTTGGACCATGTCGTTGCGTGGTGCAATCGGTTTCGGTCGGACTTGGTCAAACTTGGTCGAAGTGCTTAGGATGTCTATTCTCTTGATTTGACAGGTTTTGGCTTTTTTATGCTTAAGATTTCTCGTAATGCTATTGTTGATTACATTATGTCGAGCGGTGCTATGTGATGTGTTTCTTGTCTATGATGGCTGCAGGACGTCGAGGCAGAGTCGTGGCGAGGCACGGGATGACCGGACTAGGCGCGGGCGGTGCCGAGGTCAGAACGGTCGAGGTGTACCGAAAACAGCGAGGACTCGAGGTGGCTGCGAGACTTGGAAGGCAAGGAATGAGGAAGCTTCCCGAAAGGTGCAGGAGGGGCATTTTGGTGAATACACAAAGCTGCACTAAAGGAGGTGGATTTGGTTAGAGTTAGTGGGTAAAGCGCAAAAGCTTAATGGGCAAAGAAAATGTGAACCCATTATGCCAAGGGTATAAATAGATGGTTGTCTCCTGCATGGAGCATGGCTTGTGAGAGGGGTTGATGGCTTTGGGAGTCTCTTTTGCTTTGGGCTTTAGTTGTTGAGGAGTTGGTGAGAAGGGCAGAGGGTGTTCTGTCTCCTCTTGGTTGACTGCTCATATGGAGATGTGTTCTTGATTCTCAATCATGTATGGGGCTTTTTAGTTTTGAGTGTGTGTTGTTGAGATGGATGTAAAACAATCCTTTGTAAGCATTCATGTCTCAGTATCAATATCCTTTTGAGAGATTTTGTGCTTTGGATTGTTCTCCTGCGATGTGAGCCATGTTTTTTTTATTGACAGTTTTCTCTGTTCTTCCTCTCTTCTCCTTGATTTGATTTTGGTTCTAGCTCAAAAACTCTCAAAATGAGTAGCTCTGAGATGGGAAGTAACTCTAAACCTCTTGGGCATTCCATTTTCAAGATCGATTGGAAGAATCACTATTTTTCTTGTTTTCTCTGAGCTTCGTCAAATCTCCCTCTGTTCTTGAGCTTTCTAGGGTTTTGGTTCATAGCACTCTTGGATCTTTTAAATCCCTTCATTAAGAGGCTTGATATTTGGCTTAGAAAGCCTTGAGATCATTGCTAAGTCGATTGCAAAAGGGCTTAAGCAAAAGATCAAAGATTGGCAAGCAATCTGAAATTCAGTCTTTTCCCATGACTATTTTCAGATTTTTTATCAAAATCTCGAATTCTTGCTCTATCAATGATTTCCTTTGATTTTTAAGGCCCTGGTGTTGTTTAGATCTTTGTCTGGCTCTTTTGGTTTGAGAAGTTCCAACAGAACATCTTAAAAATCCTTGATTACAAGAGGTCCAGTCTTTTCTGTTTCAGGTGCAGTCGGTTTTCTTCTCTGGTCAGAGTAACCAGTCAGACCGGCCGCATAAGGGCGGTCAGACCAGCGGCCAGGGTGCGGTCTGACCGGCCCATATGCAACGGTCTGACCGGCCCCTCTAGAACTGAGCTGGTCTTTTTCTTGCTGCCTGTTCTCTTCTCGTTACTCCTTTGCAGTCCTTTCTTGTTTATGGTTAGCTGAACTTCCAGAGAAGCCTACTTCACCTACCTCATAGCTTCTCATTGCTATAGGAGGAGAGACTCGATTGTGGGTACTTTGGGGGGTAATTTTTGAATAGACGACATTCACCCCCCCTCTGTCGTCGATTTCGATCCAACACGTCCTCAAGCTCAGGCGCGTCGTGAGCTATTCTTGCCACGGCCTCCTATGTGCATGGCTCCACGGACCGAAGCTCGTGCGCATGCAAAAAGAGCAGCTAACTAACTAACCAGTGTACAAGGCTTAACTAAAAAGTGGCACATCACCGATAGGTGGATGGGTCAAGGAGCTGGGCACCATGGATCTAGATGGCGGCACTAGCTTTTGGACAGGCATGGCAGAGGTGTCGGAACGAGCGCCAGGCTATAGCGGCAGATGGGGTTCTTGTTTGCCTAGCTTGGGATCAGAAGTTTTTTTAAATAATCGATATTTTATTCAAAATCAGAGAAATATACCTACGCAAATATTTTTTTATAGAAATGGCTTCCATTCATCGAACCGTTGGGCGATTGGAACCTATCGCCCAACGGCGCGACACACAAGCTATCCATGGGCCGTTGGGCGACAGGTTTTGGTCGCCGAGCCATTGGGCGACTAGAGCTTGTCGCCTAACAGCTCGCAACTAGATTTGTAGTCACTCGGCTGTTCCATGACTACAAATGGGAGGCAATATCGGTTGATTTATTTGTGATTTTCGTAGATTATGAATGGTAGATAATCTGTTAGATTCGCAATAACAGCTTACGATCATCGTATGTTGTTATATTGTAAAAAATTTTGTGAAATTTTTTTTAGAATGATTGGTAAGTACAAAAATAAGTAATATTGTGATGTAACAGGAAATTCATATACAGAGGAGAACTTGCTTGTCAATGTTGTTGGATGACTTGATACGCGAATAATTGAATGCCTAAAGATGAGGAAATACGGTTGACTGAATTAAAATAGACTTCATAGTAAAGTGGGAGTAACATGGTGTGTAGGGTTTGGTTATGTGCATAAGAAAGAGCATCATGCACGATGCAACAAACCAAACTACTCCTACGATATATATGCGTCTTTTTGGAATTGAACTAAATTCGACCTTCAGGGGACTAGTTAGTGCGGGACGGTCCGACCTACTACATAGACCGGAGCCATTTTCCCTTCCTTGCAAGTTCGACGTAGAACTCCTCGGCGGCCTCTTTTGTCATGGCCGTCATTTCCCTCTTTTTTCTCGTGAGTCTCACGCTCCTGCCTATGCATGCCTAGAGATAAACTTTCGTCTCCTGACGTATATGCTCGATTTGCTCATCATTGCGACACTCCTCCTTTTGAATCTCGTAGGCCCTTTTGACATCCTACTCCTCGAAGTCGAGAGCCCACTAGTCATATGGGTGAATCTCTAGGTCAATCCACTTGTGGTAGCAACATAGCGGTTCTGAGGACTGCAGTTACATAGGAGAGGTTGTTAGTGCGTACTTTAAAGGAGAAATAGTAGGGGGAACATACTGTAACTGGCCTTTGTCAGCTGCCTATAGCTGCTCGTGTCCCGACAGTGGTCGAGATAGTCACAAGAGTAGTTTGTGCAACCCCAATAACGCATGCCCAAGCTGAGATGTTGGTTAGAATTAAAAAAACTCGCATGGTGCATACACCAACAGAGGGGTGGCGTCTCTCCCTCGAGCGGGTGTTGTGGCGAACACTCGGTTGGAATGTTTGGATGGGGTTATTGCTACGGGGGACGTAATTGCAGGGAGTTGACCTCTTAGCATGCTCCGCTTGTTCGGCCTGGGCTACAGCAGCCCTTACTTGTTCATCGCGGACAGCAACAGACCTCGCTAGTTCGCGGGTCTCCTTCCATTGCTTCATCATCTTGTCCCATTACTTCTTTTGCCTCTTGTCCATATCAACGTGGTGAAGCAAGCTCCGGTGTAGTGTTGGGTTTGGCTGTGTAGTGTTCTCTCCGAGATCTCTTCCACCTCCTTTTATAAGCTAAAAGGTTGGCATGGTATGGTTTATTTCATGTGAGTGCCTGCAAGGCAGAGTGTTGACTTGTCTTTCAGAATAGTTGCTATGCAAAGCTGGACCGTGTGGTCTTATCGCTGCGTAAAACTGCCTCATATGGTCTTGTAGCTGCATAAAGCTGCCCCGTTTGGTGTAGTCACTGCGCAAAGCTTCCCTATCTGGTGTTGTCACTATGCAAAGCTGGCCCGTGTGGTCCTGTCGCTGTGCAAAGCAACCCTGTGTGGTCTTATCACTACACAAAGCTGCCCCATCTGGTGTAGTCGCTATCCAAAGCTGCTCCGTCTGGTCTTCTCACTACGCAAAGCTACCCCATCTTGTCTTCTTAGTGTGTGAAGCTGGCCCGTGTGGTTTTGTCGCTACACAAAAACTGCCCTGTGTGGTCTTGTCACTGCACAAAGCTATCCTGTTTGGTGTAGTCACTGTACAAAGGTTGCACATGATGCGGTTTATCACAAAGCACGCTGCGACACCCCATGGACTATAAAATGCACGTCCCACCCCTTGTTAGTAGGAAGAACTATCTTCTCCATCCTAGAGTAATATATCATAGCAGACGTCGAGGGGCCAATCGAACATGTGTCACCAAAGGGAGACCTTCCACTCAAAAGGAGGAAGGACTTCGGCGTTAACTACCGTGTGTTGCCAAACAGGTGTGCTCAGCCAGTGTGGCCGAAATGCAGACACATGGAGGACGCAGTTGTGTAGGTGGTGGATGGCCATTTGGAAGGCGGGCGATGTTTCTTCTAATGCCCACACTTTGGAGTACAATTAGGCAATTGTCTATTTTGTATTATTGATAGTAGAGTTTCGATGTTAACATTCCTTTCCAGGAGATGGCCAAATGCGACTTCATGCGATGGATTGATCCTCCCCATGAACAATACGTTGTGAGGTACGTGAATACGTTGTGGGAGCAAATCCTTGACTTGGAGGCACAAATTGAAAGTCTCGAAGAGCACAATGATGACCTCTATCAACAGATGCAGCGCAAGAGGGGCAACGAGGAGGTCATCAATGTAGAAAGTTCATACGATCCGACATGCTACTGCGTGAACCCTAACTGTATATGTGCTTGCCACTACAACAATGGCCAGCCACGTCCAAGGCGCCCCTCTCTGCAACACTCCATGTGGGTAGCGCGAGGCTCATTCTTCCAGTAGGCACGCACAGATAAGGATGTACCATAAGACTTTCCCCTATTGTCTGTGGTATTGTAGATGGCTTGTCCTTCACAACATTGTACGTGCCTGAGTTCCTATCCTACAGTACCTGAAGCATACGAGGAAAGTTGTCGTATGTTGCCTCAAAAGACTCAAACCATTTTTCCAAAGCTTTCTGCTTCGCACGCCATGCCTTCGTGTAGCTAATCTTGTACTTGAATTTCTTCTCGATAGCCACCATGATGTGCATGGCCTCCATGTCCTTTTTCTCCACTATCTCTCTATACATCAGATTGACTATAAAGGCAGACGTTAGATTACGATGTCTCGACAAAATACTACTGAGGATACAGGAGTGCGGCTCCATATTTGACACAATCCAGTGAGTCTCATACTTTGTTTTACGTGCATACACCCTCCAAGGACAACCGGCCTGCTCGCACTTCACGGTATACTACTTCTGGCTAGATTTCATGACCCAAAAAGTCCGCTGCAAAGACAGGGCCCATAACTTGATGGAATCCTGCAACGATGCATTGTCAGCAAACATTGGATGTAACCGAACCTTTGTGCCATGATATCCCTATGGTGATTCGTGCTCGTCATGTGCGATAACACCCTTAGCATCAAACCGGTTCCATTCCTGTGGGATGGGAGCTTCGTCCTTATCAAAATAGTCCTCATCGTCCTCCTGTACAGCTTCCTCTTTGGTCCAAGCCATCCGGTCATCGCTCTCCATTCGATTCACTATGTACTCCATATGCTCCCCTTCATCAGCTTGTCCTATAGCCACACCATGTCGTAACCATTCTTTCTCTCCTCCATGTACCGCATTGGTCTCGTCACCAACAACTTCCTTCTCTTAACCCACATGCTGGGTGCCCGAGTTGCTCGCACCTCCTGGATGATACTTGTTGGCATGACCTTTACAACTTCTATTGGGCATGGTTGCACAAGCATCACACACTCATATCCACAGCATCGACACCCTTGCACAAATCCTTCCACGTAACCGTGCGCATCAATTTCTCAACTCCCATCTAATGTCCGTGGAAGACCGGCTCCAAAACCCTTGTATGACGACACTGCACACCTCAGGGTCCAAGGAGAAACTTCGGGTTAGCCAGTATATCACATCTGCGATTCGAGCATTCTCATCGTCCGGGTGTACCAGAGTGGCTTGCGCAAAACCACTCAAGTCAACACCGTTCGAACCTTCATGAATGGTGCCAACATCGTAATGCACTTTCAATGTAGTGGGTATCGATATTACTGATGTCCGTCTGCACATATTTTCAATGTTGCAACTAGTCAAATCGCATCGCACATTATGGAAATACTGATGTACTATAATTTATATTTCAACAACCGTTCACCTATCATAACCAACACACTACCTTCATAGCATTAACTCTCTATTGGCAGACCGTGCATCGATGCCACTCTTGTCTCGCTGCTTGAGCTCTCTCCTACTGTAAATAATTCATAATGCATTTTAACAATTTACATGACATATTGATTTAAATGCCAATATACCAGTTATAATGGTACACCTGATTTTTCAATGTACTAATGACATTACATTCATTCGTAATTAATCATAAATGTTATGAATTATTGTTTTGTACAAAGCAGACTATTTAATTCGAATAAAAGTATTAACTAAATTTTGAATAACTATAAATTTCTATGGATGCTTAATTTGTACATAACATTGATTAAATTTTCTACAACTACCATTTTGTATGGATGCTTATTTGCTACGGATGCTAATTTTCTACAACTATATTCACTAAATTTTCTACAACTACATGTTTCTATGTCTGCTAATTTTCTATAATTACATTGATTAAATTTTCTATAAAGTTGCATATTCTTTTCTACAGCTACAATTTTTTATGGATATTAATTATACACTAAATAAACTATTTATTTCATAGAAAAAATAGTGACTATAACATACAAAAAATTTACCTAACGGAAGTAGCGGAACCTCTCCTTCTTCCTCTCCCTCTCCTCTCCTCTCCTCCACCCTCTCCCTCTCCTCCCTTCTTTTTTTCTTCCCTCTCCTCTTCTCTTCTTTCTTTCTCTGCTGCCATCTCTTTACCACGTGGCGTGGGCAGATGTAGAGACCCGAATATGCACATCCGGACTCTCCTGTGTATTCTGCACTAGTCCAGGATCACGCTAGTGCACACAGTATAAACAAAGATGAAATATCGACCATATCACGATTTACTAAGAAAAGACTCAAATATTATTAATAATTATCAGAGTACGACCTTGTGGCCAAGCTTACAATTAATAGCCTGAAGGCTTAAAGAAGTTAGCAGCGGAAAACCAAAAATAAGCGTAGTAGCCATTCGACATGCCCACAGGCAATCGACTGGGGAGCGAAGTCCTAATCCGCGAAGTCGTCGAAGTATCCTCCTCCTGGTACCTCCTGCTGGACCAGTTCTTCTTCCTCAACTGAGCAAATATGGATGAAGCCGTGAGTACATAGAGTACTCATCAAGTCGTTTGTAACAAAGAATGCAATATAGTATGCAAAGCTTACCAAAGGATGGCTGAAAGGTTAATTTTGCAGAAAGCAACAATTTAAAGTAAATACAATAAGTAGATTGAAAAGCAAGCTTTGTAAATGATAATAAATAAGTAACCAAAAGAATTGAGACCAACAACAAGTGAACTGACCATTCACCCAAGGAATCCACCATGACCAAGATCCATGAAATGAACACCCGTGAACTAACTATTCACTTCCCAACTTAACCCAACCAGATTTTTATGAAAACTCTACCCCTCGTGTGAAATCACCGAGCATTGTCCATGACCGAGGACACAGCTATTCGAATAGTTTTACACTCTGCAGAGGTTGCACAACTTTACCCACAAGAGATAAGTCATCTTAATAGCCAGCATGCTTCCTTAGGCATGAGACCCAGATAAATTATTACAAAGCCTTTACCTCACTCCAATCTAGTTAGACATCACCCGCTAAGGTTTCACTGCTGAAGGGTTAACCACCACAGTCAGAAGCCCCCTTTTGCGCCGTATGAGTACAGCAACCCTGTTCCTCACTGTGAGCAAACCAGTACCCCTGGTACTCACTTACCATTGGTAATATCTGAACTAAACTGTTGCAAGTTAATCTGCTAGGTCTATCCCATACTAGACATGTGGTTGTACGGTAAGGCTCAGGTCAATGGCGCACAAAGTTAAGTACTTAGATGTACCCAGGCGAAGCATCCACATCCCTGAAGTGTTAACCACACTTCTCCCCTTTACTACACGATCATTCACCCGAGTGAAAACCATTTTGTATAACCAACACCAATGACACTACCCATGTCATGGTACTCAAATTTTATAACTGTGGCTGACCGCCACATTCCAGCATATCATTAAGTCAAGATTAATTAACTGATCACATGTGATGATAACCCAACGTACTAGTAATAAGCATGGCTAAGCAATTTAGACGCGCAACCCATGTGACAACTAATATTGCATCACTAAGTAATTACCCATCCTATGGCGGCAATAGAATCATGGCAACCAAATTATCAAGGAGGGATTAATCAATTTGGACAATAACTACCAATACAAGGGTTTGATAATAAAATAGCGATGCATGATAATGTAAAACAAAGTAATACATAATAGATTTGAAAACTGGGTTCAACATGATCAAAGGACATGATTTGCCTTGGCCTTGCTCAGTTAAGAATTCTTGATCTTCAAATCTTGCTTCAGCTCCTTGAAAAGCGTGATCTAACGAGAGAAGAAACAAGACAAAACACAAAAACAAATTCAAATAAAAATCAACTAAACTCCAAAAACTGCAAAACTAGAACCAAAAGATAGATCTCAATTTTAGATGCATTTAGGAAAAAGAATCGGGTCAATCGGAGTTCGGACGAAGGGGAACGAGCGATCTAAAGTTTGCCGGGGCGAGAAAATGCTGGAAAACAACAGATGTTACTGTTCACCCAAGAACAATTTTTGGAAAGGAGGCTAGCGCTGGCGAGAGGAGGCATGGGAGGTGAATCTAACTAGCAAAATGGGTTGCTAGGGACCTAAGGTATACATAGGAAGCGACGGCACGCCAAACGGAGCACGGTGACGGCACGGAAGGCTACAACGACATGGGTAGGGGAGAGGAATAAAACTCGGGCATAGGACATGGAGAGGTAGGGTAAGCACGGGCTAGAATACGGCTTGGCAAAGCTAGGAAAATTGTCAGCTCGGCCAGAAACCCACCGGAGACGGCGCAATCGACGTTTGAACGACGTCGGGAAGGAAAAAAAGAAAAAACTTAATATCTTGGTGCTCGGTGAACGAAATCTAAAACCACTTGGAGGGTAGCTACCTGGGATGGTTTGGCACAATATGACGTGAACGGATTGGTGAAAATATCACCGGGTAGATGGGGACACGAGATGCCATTGGCGGCCATGGCGAGGTTCGGAAGTGAAAATTTGTGGAGGCTTTTCGGGGAAAAGGAAGAAAGCATGGCGTAGCACGCGGTGAGGCAAGTCTAAAAAAATTACGGCAAGGGCTAAAGCTTACAGGAGGCGACGAATCGACGTCGGGAAGCGCTCTTGACCTTGATTGGAGAAAACTCGATTCCGGAAGATTGGCTACAACAAAACCAAATTAATTTGGCTAGAAGGTAGATGGGACAAGGTGGCACAATGTGACGTGAAAGAATCACGGAAAAACTCACCGGATAGCTCGGGACGCGACGAGCAAACTCGGAACCGAAGGGCCTTGATGCCGACGGCGTCCTGGGCTTTGAGGGGACTTGGCACGGCTTGGGATGGGTTTAGAGGGGTTAAAAGGTCGTATTTATAGGCTTGGATGAGGTAGAAACCAACTCCAATTCGTGGATTTCGGTTTAAAGTCCGTTTCAGAAAATAGGAGATAAAAGGCAAACAGGAGAACGAAACAGAAAGAGACTAGTTGGGATGGATTTCTTGCAAGATTTGGCACAACTTTCCTTTTGGGAGGACATTGAAATAAGGTCCGGATTGGAGGTTATGAGGAGAGAGGAAAAAGGAAAGAAACGTGAAGAACAGATCGATCGATTTGGAGGTTGAAGATGAATAGTGTCCAGGTGGCAATGAATAAGAATAGGAAGGATGGGGAGCATCCAAGAAAGCAAAGGGGAAAACTTGGTGGCTGGTTGGCTAAAAACTCTAGGGTGGAATTTTAAATTGAGCTCAAACAAACTCCGAAAAATCCAAGAAAATACAGAGAAATTTCTTGTGACACAAGGAACACAAATAAAATATTTTTGACAAATATTAATGTTTTATTTAATCATATTAAATCTTTTTAATTAATAAAAATTCCAATTAAGCTTTACTTAATTTCAGAAAAATCCAAATGGTGGATTTTATTTTTAAAAGCTTGAAAAAAGCTCTGAAAATCAGGATGTTACAGCAGAGGAAATGCTAGGGGCTCGGCCACACAGCCTACGCCTCCAGTCGCCGAAGGGTTGGGCGACTGGGTTTGCAGTCGCCTAACCATTGGGTGACTGGAAGTAGCCGCCTGACTGTTCGATGACCATAATTATGTTGCCCAACGGCCCATGGATTGCTTGCGCGTCGCGCGGCCGTTGGGCGCAGGATTCAGTCGCCAAAGGTTGGGCGACTGAAGGCCATTTTTGTAAAAAAAAAAATATTTGTGCGGTTATATTTCTGTTATTTTGAATAAAATATGAATTATTTACCCAAAAAAATCCTTGTGATCATGTGTTGCGTGATCAATCTCTTCTTAATTTCTTGCTTGAACTTGCACTGGTCGATCCGAGGCTACGTGACAGAAATTTCAGTTTGAGTTGTTGTTTGAATTTGTCTGCTTGATTGGTTAGAACTACTCATTGATATGGTTCTTGTGAGTTGTTGATTCGCTGCTAGATCATCGCGTTTATTTAATTTAAATTAATCGGTTGATCTATAGAGCAATGGTTGTTTTTTAAGGAGGTTTTTTTGTTACCGGTTGTATCACACTACCTTAATGCTCGGATTTTGCTAGGATAAAAAATCATATTATTTTAGCACGTTGAGTTGATATTATCGGGATTGAGCTGCTCGGCCAGCGCCATCGGCATTGCCTCTACGCTTTGTCGTGTCATGCCTCTAGCTCTACCATACACCCGACAGAACTCTGTTTTTAGAGTCTGTAGGGTGGTGAAATTTGTTTTTAGATTATTTTTCTATTTTTGTTAGAATTTTTAGAGGTATAAGGAGGAGTTAGGAAGGTCAGATGAAACATCACTACTAACTCTCTTTTAAATAATAAATATATCTATCTATAACTAGAGTGATGTGTTACAACTGTTCTCAACCAGACGCGGTAACGTTTTCCAAAACCATTGCTTAGGTGGTGATCGGTTCGGCTGAAAGCCTCATGGCTTATGGCTGAAAACATCAGAGTTGTTGAAAAAAGCATCAGAATGACAGAGGCTTATTTAGCATAATTAAATTTAAAAAAATATAAAAATATAAAAAATATGTTAGCCCATTACGTATAATACAAACAAATACGGAAAAAAAGAACCGGCAAAAAAGCTCAACAAAAAGCCAAAAATTCAAAAAAAGACGAAACTTATGAATAGTGAAAAATAAGCCAGAAGCCAGAAGCCATTATGTGATCACCCATTACACCACCAAATCCCCCTGTAATCTCATCCCCATTACGTTACCATTAGCATTTGTGAACCAAACGCCACCCACCTGCAACGGAATTTTTTAATGAATATTCTATTTTTTATTCGAAATAACAAAAATATACCCGTACAAATATTTTTTATAGAAATAGGCTCCAGTCGCCCGACAGTTAGGCGACTGGAGCCTATCGCCCAAAAGTTGCGCGATAATAAAGTTGTTTGTAAGCCGTTGGATGATAGGTTCGATCACCCGACGGTTAGGCATGATCGAGCTCATTGCAATGTGGCAGGCGAGAAGAATCGCATCGCTTCATTGGCAAATGATCGCAAACAAGATGAAATGTGGGTTAATCTATTTTGTGATTTTTGTAGAGTACGACTGGGAAATAATCTGTTAGATTCATAATAAGAGTTTATGATTGTTGTATATTGTTGTAGTGTAAAAAAATTAGTGAAACTTTTTTAAGAATGATTGGTAAGTACGAGGGTAAGTGATATTGTGATGTTACTGGGAATTCGTACACGGAGGAAAACTGGTCTGTTAATATTGTTGGATGACTTGCTATGGGATAATTGAATGCAAAAAGACAAGGAAAATAAGCTTGTCTAAATTAAAATAAACTTTATAATACAGTTGGGAGTAACATGTCGCGTAGGGTTTGATTACATGCATAATATAGAATATTATGTGTGACTAAGCAACCTAACTCCTCGTACAACCTACTGCGTGGACCGGGGTCATCTTCCCTTCCTTGCGAGCTCAGCGTTGAACTCCTCGGCAGCCTCTTTTACCTTGGTCATCATTTCCCTCTTTTTCTCGCGCTCCCTCTCGTGAGTCTCACGCTCCCTACGCATGCACGCCTCGAGATGAGCATTCGTCTCCCATTGTATATGCTCAGTTTGCTCGTCCTTGTAGAGCTCCTCCTCTCGGATCTCGTAGGATCTTCTAACGTTCCACTCCTCGAAGTCGAGGGCCCATTAGTCCTCTGGCTAGACCTCAATATCGATCCATTTGCGGTAGCCATATAGGGGTTGTGGGGACTGTGGATACACGGGAGAGGTTGTTAGTGTGTACTTTGATGGAGAAAAAGTGGGGGGAAAACAGTGCACCCGGTCCTTACCGGCTGCTGATAGGTGGTGGTGTCTAGACGGCGGTCGGGATAGTCACTGGAGTGGTCGGGATAGTCACTGGAGTAGTTTGCACAACCCCAGTAACGCATACCTAGGCAGAGGTGGTGTTTAGACTTGAAGAACTTGCACAGGTCCCACCACCAACAAAGGGGTGTCTCCCCCTCTGGTGGCTGTTACGGCGAACACTCGGTAGAAACATTCGGGATGGGGTTGTTGCTACGGGTGACCTCGTAGCATGCTGCGCTTGTTTTGTCCAGGCTATAGCAGCCCTTACTTTCTCATTGTGGGTGGCAGCAGACCTTGCTAGGTCACGGGTCTTTTCCCATTGCTTCATCATCTTATCCATTGCATCTTTTACCTCTTGTCCATCCTAGTGTGGTGAAGCAAGCACCGGTGTAGTGTTTGTTTTGTTTGTGTAGTGTTATCTCAGAAATCTCTTCAATCTCCTTTTATAGGGCCCCTTGTGGCCTTCTCGCTACATGAAGATTCTTGTGTGGACTTGTCACTATGCAAAGCTACCAATTGTGCTATTTTTGGTACACGAAACTACCCAATCAGGTCTTCACACTATGCAAAGATGCACCCTTTGGTCTTGTCACTGCGCAAAGCTAGCCTGTGTGGTTCTGTCGCTGCGTAAATGTGTATCATTTGGTCTTCTCACTGTGCAAAGCTGGCCCATGCGGTCATGTCGTTACGCAAAGCTGGCGCATGTAGACTTGTCGCTGTGCGAAGGTGTCTCCTCTGGTCTTGTCACTGCGCAACGCTAGCCCGTGCGGTCATGTCGCTATGCAAAGCTAGCCTGTGTGGTCCTGTCGTTGTGCAAAGGTGTCTCGTCTAGTCTTCTCACTTCGTAAAGCTGGCCCGTCCTGTCATGTCACTACGCAAACATGGTACGTTGCTGTCATGTCACTGCGCAAAGCTGGCACGTGTAGTCTTGTCACTACACAAAGGTGTCTCCTCTGGTCTTGTCACTGCACAAAGCTGGCCCGTGCGATCATGTCGCTACGCAAAGCTGGCTTGTGTGGTCCTGTCGCTGTGCAAAGGTGTCTCGTCCAGTCTTCTCACTGCGCAAAGCTGGCCCGTCCTGCCATGTCGCTGCGCAAAGTTAGCCCGTGTGGTCTTGTCGCTGCACAAAGCTGCCTTGTGTCATAAAGCAGGCCACGACACTACAATTACGCTATAAAATGAATGGCCGAGACATTGATGGTAGGAACAACTATCTTCTCCGTTGTAAAGTAAGCCACCATGATAGACACCAAGGGACGAGTCGAATATGGGTCACCAAGGGGGACCTTTCGCTCGAATGGAAGGAGGACTTCGGCGTTACCTACCGCTTGTTGCCAAACAGGCGTGCTCAACCAGTGTGGTCGAAATGCAAACACATGCAGGAGTGGTGGTGTAGGTGGCAAAAGGCCATTCGGATGGTGGGTAACGTTTGTTCTGATGCCCATACTCCAGGGTACAAGTAGACAATCATCTCTTTTGTAGTACTGCTAATAGAGTTCCAATATTAATGTTCCTTTTGTAGCAGATGCATAAATGCGACTTCGTGCGATGGATTGATCCTCCCCATGAACGGTACGTTGCGAGGTACGTGGATACGTTGTAGGAGCGAATCGCTGACTTGGAGGCACGGATTTAAAGGCTCAAAGAGCAGAACGATGACCTCCGTCAGCAGATAGAATGCAAGAGGGGCAACGAGGAGGTCATCAACATAGGAAGTTTGTATGACCCAACATGTTGCTGCGTGGACCTTAGTTGTATATGTACTTACCACTACAACGACGGCCAGTCACATCCGAGACAGCCCCCACAGCAACACTCTATGTGGGTACCACAAGGCTCCTTCCACCTATAGGCAACAATATGTATGGTTGTACCATAGTACTCTCGGCTGTTGTTCAAAATATTTTTCAATGTTGTTAAGAATGTAATCGAATGGTTCGTACGTCAATGTGGTTGCCATCAATTCAGTTCACTATTTGAGTGGTGCGATCGTCAGTACAATTGCTATCAATTCAGTGGTACGGGTGTCGACAAGGTAAAGATAAGTACAACTAAGCTCATCACAGTATTGTAAACATCACTAAGTAAATAAGAAACGTAAGCAGTACATGAACAACAATTGTACATGCATCACTAACCACCCCCAATAGCATCCCCATCCCCCTCCGCCACCCTGGCCCCCTCTATCTCCGCGTCCACGTCCTCCCATATGGTCCCGCTTGGCCATCTTCCTCAGCGTCGGGTGATGGCAACCCGACAAGGTAAAATGATCAGGAAACCATCGCACACGTCCTTGAGCCGGTGGAGTGGACTGCATCGCCACTGTGTGGCCACTAGTGAGGACACTCCCAAAGAGAACCTCCGGGGGTGTGGCCCGAGGTGTGGAGCCCATCGCCTGGCTAGGCCAGTCTGAAAAGTACTGGTCCGTGTCGTCCTGGCATGGGGAGATCCCCAATCCCTGGTCGGGGAGGACAAGACCTGCAATGTAAATATCGTTAGTTCGTCAGATAAAGCGATGGGATAAAACTAACAAGAGGTGAAGCATACCCTCAGCTAGCGCCATGGCGTCGGGAGGGACGTACGGCATAGAGTACGCCCCCTACGTGGGGAAGCTGGAGATGTACGGATGATGGGCAAACTGTTGCCCTGGTGGTGTAGGAGCCTATGCCCAGGCTGACCCCTGGCCTCGTTAGGCTGTGGTGGTGTAGGATGTGCCCAAGCAGAGCCCCTCACGTGGTGCCATGCTGGTCGGGGCGGCCTCGGTGGATGCACCATGTGTGCACCAGGCGTAGGCGTGCGGACCTCTGGTAACCTCGTGCAAGACAACAGGGTGACTACACGCACACCCAAGGCCTCTACACGATGCCAAGCGTGCACCGCCTCCTCCTATGTCACCTCCGCACCACTAGCGATCCTATCCGCCATGGTGCGAGACTCCCTCCAAATTGCAGCACCAACGTCAGCTTGTAGAAAAAACACAAAATGGTCAATCATCTCAGTGACATTGCCACAGGGGAATATTTACAAATTTGATGTAACGTACCGTGACGTGAGCGTCCCGCGTGAGGTGCGTGGGGTAGGTGTCCGTCGGTGCGGTGACATGTGCTATGGGCTGGTCAACGACATGTACGAGCCTGGAACATGTCTGAGGATGTTACTAGCGCAGGTACTCCATGTACACGCTGCTGTCATAGGGGGTGGCCTCCTCCACGCAGTCGTCAAGCACACTCTCCCACTGCGTTGTCCACTTATCCATCTTCGCCATCCAGTCCGTGCCGTGTTTTACTCCCTTCCTAGAGTACTTGCTTATAGGACTATTTCGTTAGTAGTCATCAAATGAATAGGTAGTACAAGGAGATTCCTAAGAGGTGGTCACACACATGTGGACGCTCTTCAGCACTGGCCATCCAACTGGTACTGGAATGACCTGACGTAGGCCAAACTGGCACATCACACGATGCACCGTGTAGTCCTCAACGAAGACATCATACACGAGCTTCCAACGCATCAGCCAGAAAGCCCGGTCGCACCAGCAGAGCAAGGACAGATCGTCAGGAGCGTGGCTCTGTAGTGCCGTAGGTGAGTATGGCTTCCAGTGCACATCGCCAGCTGTCAAACAGTTGAACTGCTCCACAAAGGGCAGATATGCCCGTGTGACCTGGATGTGCGCGAACTGTACCTACAAGGAACAACATCTGTTACGTACGACCATCATTAATATGAAGGAAATAATGGATTGTCATAATACTTACCCGTCGACGACACCAGAGAGAACCCATCGTAGGCCGGTCGACGTCACCCCTAGGGTACATCTCTGCCCCGTATGAAATCATGTCCTGGAGCATGGGCCGTTTGAGGCTAAAGCACTCGAATGACCACAGCTGCAGTAACAGCAAACACCCCACGAGGACAGAGTTTGCTTGGTCCTAGTGCATGCGTTGCATAAGCCACGATAGGTCACGCCAAGTGCGGCCGAACCCCAATTGATCTGGGGAGCATCGCCATTGGCGATGGCCCTAGCGTTAGAGATGAGGCGCATGTCAATGATATTTCCATGGCTAGTGGTAAAGAGCACCCAACTAAATAGCCACAGCAAGTACGCCTCCAAGTGTCACGAGACCTATTGCTCGTTTGCCTCCAGATCCATCCGCTCCACCTGAATGCAACCCAAGCAGTTATTAGTACAGAATAGTAGAAATGAGAGCATACAAAATTGAACATAAAGGGCACTAGGCACGTAACCTGAACTATGAGAGCCACCTCAACGACGGCTCGTGTGTCTGAGCCGATAGGAAGATATAGTACTCCTCCGCGGCACCAGGCAGAAGGACCCCCTCAGATCTGGCGAGTAGGTCCGTGCGCCACTCGACCGAGGCCTCTGGTAGGAAGGCAGCAGCTCCCACGATGGGAAGGTTGAGCAGCAGGTACACACCCTGTAGAGTAGGCACCATCTCTCCGAATGGGAGGTGGAAAGTGTGCGTCTCCGGCCGCTAGCGGTCTACCAAAGGTGTTAGCAGAGAGCGGTCCAACGGGAAGCATCACGATCACTCCACACTATCATCCCCACCCGTGGGCAAGGCCGGTCCATCCTCATCGGTGACCTGCACCATCCGGGCGAGAGGGAGTAGCCCGGCATCCCGCAGCCTACGAAGCAAGTAAAGGTCAGCACACAACTTACTTATGGCAATAGTACAATGCTGGTGGAGTGCACATCTGGTTGTCCAGTGGGGGTCTAGTGTCAAGGCAACTCGAGGTGTGCATGTCTAGACCACTCCCAAATCAGCTAGCTCCTCTGTGCTCCCTAGAGGCGGGACACGATGGGAAGCGCGATGCAGCCTGTCGATATGCTCGTCCAACAGGCCGTAAGGCCAGTCTGATCCACGAAGATCATGAGCCATATCTACAAAATGAATTCAAGTTAGTATTTATATGAAACAAAAAATTGCATGTAAAGCAGCAGTAAATAGAACTTGTAAGTAAACAAAGGAAGCAATGCTAGGCTACCAGCATAATACAAACTATATTATTGAAAAGGGGAAAGTAATATAGCAATTGTACAAATGGTACATGCAATATACGATATATTTGGTATGACAGTACGCATGTTAAAAGTCCCAACTAACAAAGTACAATTTACAATTGACATTTATTTGTAGTCTCCAACAGCTAGTTGTAGAAACAATGCCGCTCTGCCTACTGACCAGCACATGCCTTACATCGTCTAGCTATGTGCCCCTCCTGACCGCATCACCCGTAGTATGCGCCAGGTGCTCCAGCTTGCGCTTTGTCCATATCCTTTTTAATACGTCGACTCTGTCGCCAACCCTTCCTACCCTTTAGCATGTCAACATTCGGAATTCAGGTCCTCTCTGCAATATCCAAGGTGGCAAAGCTCTCCACAACCCTAAACCCCCTGAGCTCGCCACACCATGCATGCATCACCCTCTTCTTGAAGAAGTACTCTGACATGAAGTTCGAAGGATCAATGCCCATGATCCCGCATGCAGTGAGGGCATGAGAGCATGACTTGTGTAACAGCTTCAGCTTGATACATGAGCAGCTAGGTTTATTTACATGATCTCCAAGGCATGCCTCATAAGTAACAAGGGCACGAGCCATCCTAAATACGGCTCTATCCTGGAGTACCATGTCGAAACGATGCTCCCTATTGCCCATAACATACACCGTGTGCAATTGGCCCTTCTATGCCTTCATCTCCCTGTATATCATAATTTTCAACGAGTACAATGTTCATGGGTTGGCCGTATGAAGTGCGGCATTCATATGCCTCTCCCTGAAATAACCAATTGTGTTGTGCAGAACACCTTCCACGATGGCGACAAGGGGCTGAGAGCGAAGAACCCTGAGAACCCAATTATACACCTCTGCATGGTTAGTCATCATTATGTCGTACGTTGCGCTGTCAGTGTCGTGCAGTAGCCCACTTCTCCGATTGTTCTCCCTCGATCCACTGTAAGAAACACTTGATGTTCCGTGAGCTTCTCCTCCTCGAACCAGCTACGTTAGGCTCATCGAGTGCTATCAGGAATTCCGGTTGTGTCGCTCCAGGCACGACCGGCCCCTTGTTCCACTTGTTGACGTGCTTCCTACTGTGCTCGTCCAACAATGCCCACAAAGCATCAATTTTTCTCTACTGGTTCTGCATAGATAGCCTCTTTAATAGTTTCCTCAATGGTTGTTTCGGGAACTGCTTAAAGAAGTTCACCATTAGGTGATGAATGCACCATCTGTTCCTCATATCCGGCCAAGGGAAGGGCTCCTCGAAGTCTTTCTGAAGTTTTCTTATGGCCTTCACAATCCCGGCATGGTGATCACGGATTACACACACACCAGGACAAGCGCCGACAACTCCAACCCTCACATGTCTAAGGAATGACAACCGGCTTTTGTAATTCTCACTTTCCATGAATACATGGCCAGCGGTAATATGTAATTGTTGCCATCAATGCCTATGGCCGTCAGGATCTGGCCCTTGTATTTGCCAGTCAAAAAGGTCCCGTTAACTAAGATCACAGGCAGCATGTGCCTGAATGTCTCGATGCATGCACCAAATGCTAAGAAAGCCCCCTGCAACACCGCATAACCTGGTGGGCTTGCAGAAGGCTTGTCCTTCACAGCAATATACATGCCTAGGTTCCTATCCTACAACACCTGAAGCATACGAGGAAGATTGTCGTACACTGCCTCGAAAGACTTGAACCATTTTTCTAACGCCTTTTGCTTCGCATGCCACGCCTTCGTGTAGCTAATCTTCTATTTGAATTTCTTCTCGATAGCTACCACAATGTACGTGGCCTCCATGTCTTTCTTCTCCACTATCTCTCCATACATCAGATTGGCAATAAAAGTCCTCGCCTGCGGCGGTTGCCGAGGCGGAGTCGTCAACTGTTGTGGTTACAGACCAAACAGAGAGAGTGGTATGGTAGTGGAGAGTTATGTGAGCAATGCTTGAGGATTCCCCATGGCTATGGGATATATATATATATATATATATATATATATATATATATATATATATATATATATATATATATATATATATATATATATTCACATGGGGAATGTTTTACAATTGTGCCCTTACACTCAAGTATCCCTCTTAGGGGCATTTATGTCACTATACATGTCCCATTTTGGGCCTTACAACCTTCTAACAGGCTGGCTGGGCTTAGGTGGGGGCCACCCCTACAACATGAGCCTCTCATGGTGAAGGGCTTCATAGGCCGAAGCCATGTTGCTGAGCCATTTGGCCCCCTCTATCTGATCATGCAAAAATAGCACACCTGCAAGTGCACGGGTTGCCACTGAAATAGCGGCGAGTGTCGTGTTCTCCACAGGGACTAGACTAAGGCTATTGGTGCTCAGCTAAAGCTAGGTCAATCGAAACGGGGGAGAAAACTAAACTAACGAACGAACTATAACTCGTATGGACGAAACGACGAACGAACTAAACAATCGGAAGATGACGGAACGAACGACCGTACGAATGGACGTTGTACAACCGAACGAACTACAATACGAGAGACTAAATGAACGACACTAACAACTACACGAACGAACGACACGACTACCGACCCACGACCTAACTAGCTACCGACCGTGAGACAGAAAGAGAAAGAGAGTCGAGAAGCACTGGGGAGTCGAGAGAGAATGAGGGAGAAAGCGGACGACAGCTAACTAGACAACGACAGAACAACACAACTAATAACTATGACTACGACGAACGCACGCACGATTTAACTAATTAACAACCGCTGAAAGAAGCAGAGAGGGAAGGTCGAGAAGCACAAGGGAGGATCTAAAAGCACTAGGTGGGTCGAGACAGCAAGGGGAAGGAGAAGATCGCCAGCTAGCTAATTCGCACAACTCAAACATTAACAGGTACTAACAATGACAGCTGCACAAACACACTACAAGAACACTGATCACGGACAAAACACTAACCCACTGACACTAGAACAAATAACAATTTAACACCTAATCACAATAACATCTCAGAGAGCATAAGCATATATCACAATGCATAATTCACCATCATCACAAAACCAGATTAACAATCACAGTTCACAAATCACTAAACACAAATCACAATTGTAATTAATAGTGCATAATTAACAGAAATTAGGGGAGGAATTGGGGATTGGAGTGAACCGAGGGGAGTAGAAGAAGCAGAGGGCTGAGTTCGGTGGAGATGTCGCCGGTAAAGAAGCACGCGTCGGAGAAGAGGTAGAAGTCGGAGCTCACCGACATCGTTGGCGACGGAGCAGTAGAGGCAGTGAGGTGGTCGATGCTCGGAGTGGATGCAGCCGGCGGAGCAGAAGCGCGGGGCTGATGAAGAAGAGCCGAGATGGAGGCAGCTGGTGCTGTGTAGCAGCTCGGTCTCGGTGGTGCGGCGAGCGGTGTGCGGTGGAGTGGAGTGAAGCGTCGGCGAAGAGTTGGTACGGAGCGGCGACGCCGATGTTGGCGGTGGAAGAGTACAGAAGGGAGGAAGGAAGTAGGCGGTGAGGAGCGACGAGAGGTGGCGCGCCAGTGGAGTAGAAGGAAGAAGGAGGAGATGGCCGGAGGTGGTGAGTGCGACGCCTAGTTGGGTAAGAAGATGGCGGCGCCGGAGTGGGGCAAGAGGAGGCGCGGAGGAGGTGCAGCGTGGTGGAGATGGGAGGCACGATGGAGAAAGGAAGAGCTAAGGCGGCAGCGGCGATGATATGGAGGCGGAAGTGGTGGCGCTAATGGGGATGCGGACGGTGAGGTTTGGCGGCACACGGGTGGAGGAGGAGCTATGGAGAAGCGGCGGCGATGGAAGACGGAGAAGGGGAACGGTCGAGAGGTGGTGGCGGAGAGACGATGGCGCACCGGTGGGCTGCGGCCCGGCGCTCGCCGGCGGCCGGATTTGGAGGAGGAGAATAGGGGGAGGAAGCAAACAGGGGGGCAGAGGTAGAAGAAAAACCGGGGTCTCCCAAAAATTGCGGCGGCTAGGGTTTTTAGTGGATTGGGGATTTCGACCTTTTGTGATTTGGCCCTCCAGATTTTCAGAAATTACAGTCCAGTCCTTCTCCAATGAGATTTCTTCTGTTTTAGACCTCCAGAGCTCCGATTTCTTCACGGATAGATCCTACACATCCGTGACGACACGTACAACTGTACGGAGCAGCCCCAAAATGCCAAATTTTTTCGTTTATGCAAAATGGTCCATTTTGAGCAATTAAATATGGGAAAGTATGTAAATGATGATAAATGGTCTTAAAATGCGAAGAATATGAGGGTAAAATGACGATTAAATATATGCAAATATGACGCATGTCATACCCCCAAGCTTTAAACGTTTACTTGTCCTCAAGTAAATGGCATGATATTATCGAACCCGGACAGCAAGTCATATGGTAAAATTCTAGTTAAATGCATGTAATAAGTCAAAAGGCATACAACAATGTAATATGAGATTATCTAACTCGAGTTTTGAGAACCATCCAAGATGAGAATGAAACATTCAAGCAAAGATGCCAAAGTGATAACTATAGTATTTGACCAAATCAAGTTACACATTCAAGTGTCAAAATACACTCAAGCGATCACATGAGTCCAACCAAAATTGTAAGGCATCGGAACTAGGTATAACATCAAGAATGAGCATAGCAAAGGGTCATGCTAAGGCATTTGCTATTTGAGATAAAGAGACTAATACTTGCATGATATTTATGAAAAAGCCCACACTTGAGCCATGATACCTAATTTTTGTTGTTGTTGTTGTTTTTAGCAAATTTAAAACACACATTGGGCACTTGTGCCACTTATTCCAACCCTTGGGCAAGCTAGCCACTTATTCACACACTCATCACTTGGGCAAAACTTTGCCACTTATTCAACACATTTCTGAACCAATGTGACAAAGTCACTTATTTCACACACTCACACATTGCATCATAATTTTTTTTTCTTTTCTTTTTTTTAGATTAAGCATCTTTAACCGATTTTCATTAATGCTAAGTAACACGTGTCCCGAGACATGGATACCTAGATAAATCAACCAAGTTATTGGCTCAAGATAGGACTACCCCTTTCACAAATTTTCCATTCAAGTAAAGTATCAATATCTAAAATAACATATGCCAAAGCATGAAACTAAGATATGATCATTCAAGAGGCTATGACTAGAACCAATTCAATCCGCAAATGGTTAAAACACATGTGTAACTCGCAATGAATCAAATGCTATATGATCACAAGGTTTCCAAGCACATCAAGGATAATAAACAAAATTCAAGCTCTATAATATAATGCCAAGTGACTTAAGACATACAAGGAACTAGTGACAATATAGCTCAATGACAAGTTTGGCATGACCTTTCCAGATTAACAAGGCATGGGCCCACATGGCCAAGATATACAATCAAGCATAACATGAGAGCAAATAGTAAAGGTCATATATCATCAACATAAGCATCATATGAAGCATAAGAATGACCATATATCATCAACTACACGACAATAAGCTCAAATGCTCACAAATATAATACAAACATGCTAAAACATCATCCATACACATACAAGTCCTCCCCCAAGCTTAAATTGAGCAATGAATCAAGAATGTGCTTAAAGGGATAAGAAACAGCTCACCGGGTGCATATGATGCAGTGGAAGTAGACAAATCATCCCATGGCTTCTCGCACGTACAAGGATAAAGGTCTAGCACGGGACCTGAAATAAAAAGAAAGAAAAGAAAAGAAACCAACAAAAACTAACTAAAGGTATAGAAATAAAAAGATAAAGGGATGCCCATTTGGATGTAGCGGGAGGAGGGCCAAGGACGGGACATGGAAAAAGCACATGTCCGCCCTCTTTATGAAACAGCATGCCTCGAAATCCACCCAGATCCCAAGGAATATCGACTCGAGTCAAGTCCACTCGTAGTCGATGGTACACAAGTGAAACCCTGCAAACAACCTCAAAGATATGGCAAGTATGTGTGATAGGGTCGACGCCCTCTAAGTCATCAATGGAATATTCGATCACATAGGCATATCGATAAAGTACATCATGAGGGCTATAAGTGAGATGAGCACAATCAGTAATAGAGGATGTCTCGTCAGGGCCAAGGAAATCAAACCTGAGGTGGTCGGGGAAAAGTTTCCATACTACCTGAAGTGTAGGTGAAGGAGAATATACAGTAGTAGAAACCTCCAGAGGGGCGATGTCGACGAAGGAAGTAGCCGGTGGTGGAGCAATAGCAATGTGCTCCTCCTCGACATCGGAAGCAGCCCCCTCATCAAGATGTAGAACCTCAGAACTCAAAAGCATATCCATAGTGAAACAATCATCATCAAGAGGTAGGTCCTCATGATCTAGCTCAGTGTCAACATAAGGATCATCAGAGTGAAGCACTAAGTCTAGCAAAACAGTGTCTATGCAACTGACCATATGCTCAATAGGAATTGTATCTTTATCATCGAAGATAGTCCGCTTGAGTTCAGCCTGGTCACTCGTCGAATATGGCTCAAAGATGTGTGTGTCAGCGGCACACGGAGATGTCTCTAGCACAAGCTCATCAATCACGTCTATCTTGTGGCACTGACTAAGAGACTGAGTAGATGGCTTCTTATGGTGATGACGTGGAGGATGTCTAGAAGCTGTAGGCTGACTCTGCTGAAGCACTAGTGGAGTAGGTGGAGTAGGCTCAACCAAAGTCATACCGCTCTCCGTGGTGACAGACTGGTAGTGAGCTAGAGAACTCGGGTAAGACTGTGAGGATGCCAAACTGTCACAATGGGAGGTCAAAGTGCATATAGCCTCTCTAAGATCATGCAATTGGGTCATCAAAGTCGTCACACCATATAACTGTGACTCCAGATGAGATATATGTGAAATGACATACTCAGACTATAAATCTGATCATGATGAAGAGTAGGTAATCACACTGAGGCGTAGGAGTGGAATGAAAACTATCTTTGGTGTGATGACAAAGAAGGTCATACGACTAGAGCTCAAACTGCATCGATCCATATGATGCTCAGTGCATGCACTTTGGTCACAAAGAATCAACAGGCTTCTCATTGTACCGCTGGAATTGATGGAAAGCTATGTTCTCAATAAGAGTGAATGCATCATCAAGTGTCTTGTTTGTGATTGCTCCTCCACCGCTGCATCAACTAAAGATCGTGTGGCACATGTCAAGCCTCTGAGAAGATCTGCGAACAAGCCATCTCTCTAGACCATGGTGTGGACATCTCCGAGCAAAGCCCTCAGACGCTCCCAAGAATCATACAAACTCTCTCCATCAAGCTGAGCAAAACTGAAGATCTGATCACGAATCTCAAACTGTCTGGATAGTGGAAAGTATCTCTCCAAGAAAGCACATGACAGCTGATCCCAAGTGAATGAGCTCGATGGCAAAGAGTAAAACCAGGTACGAGCACCATCTCGAAGAGAGAATATGAATAATCTGCATCTAATAGCATCCTGAGAAACCCCATGGTACTTAATAGTATCAGAATACTCTAAGAATGTTCGAATGTGCTCATAAGGGTCCTCATTGGGTAATCCTCCAAAACGGGTCTCCTGAACCAAGGCAATCAGACCAGGTCTCAACTCAAAGTCATCGGCCTCAACTACTGGCAAAACTGGCCCTGACATAACACTCTGACTACTCGGAGCCCAAAGATCATGAACTAGTGCCATATCCTCAATATAAACCAATAATGATCACCCTGTGGGACAAGATGAGAAAAACCACAAAAAGAAGTAGAAATAGCTACGACAAGGGTTAGGGGTTAGCGATATATCACAAATATGAACAATGATGATATGAAAGACAGGTCAGCACAAACACAAAACAAGCAAAAGAAAACAAACGACCCAGTCTATAGCCTGACACTGTCGCTCTAAGCTAGTCCCCGGCAACGGCGCCAAAATACTTGATCGTGCAAAAATAGCACACCCGCAAGTGCACGGGTTGCCACTAAAATAACGGCGAGTGTCGTGTTCTCCACAGGGACTAGACTAAGGCTATCGGTGCTCAGCTAAAGCTAGGTCAATCGAAACAGGGGAGAAAATTAAACTAACGAACGAACTCTAACTCGTATGGACGAAACGACGAACGAACTAAACAATCGGAAGACGACGGAACGAACGACCGTACGAATGGACGTCGTACGACCGAACGAACTACACTACGAGAGACTAAAAGAATGACACTAACAACTACACGAACGAAAGACACGACTACCGACCCAAGACCTAACTAGCTACCGACCGTGAGACAGAAAGAGAAAGAAAGTCGAGAAGCACTAGGGAGTCGAGAGAGAATGAGGGAGAAAGCGGACGACAGCTAACTAGACGACGACGAGGACAACACAACTAACAACTATGACTACGACGAACGCATGCACGATTTAACTAATTAACGACCACTGAAAGAAGCAGAGAGGGAAGGTCGAGAAGCACAAGGGAGGATCTAAAAGCACTAGGTGGGTCGAGACAGCAAGGGGAAGGAGAAGATCGCCAGCTAGCTAATTCGCACAACTCAAACATTAATAGGTACTAACAATGACAGCTGCACAAAGACACTACAAGAACACTGATCACGGACAAAACACTAACCCACTGACACTAGAACAAATAACAATTTAACACCTAATCACAATAACATCTCAGAGAGCATAAGCATATATCACAATGCATAATTCACCATCATCACAGAACCAGATTAACAATCACAGTTCACAAATCACTAAACACAAATCACAGTTGTAATTAATAGTGCATAATTAACAGAAATTAGGGGAGGAATTGGGGATTGGAGTGAACCGAGGGGAGTAGAAGAAGCAGAGGGCTGAGTTCGGTGGAGATGTCACCGGTGAAGAAGCACACGTCGGAGAAGAGGTAGAAGTCGGAGCTCGCCAGCGTCGTTGGCGACGGAGCAGTAGAGGCAGTGAGGTGGTCGATGCTCGGAGTGGATGCAGCCGGCGGAGCAGAAGCGCGGGGCTGATGAAGAAGAGCCGAGATGGAGGCGGCTGGTGCTGTGTAGCGGCTCGGTCTCGGTGGTGCGGCGAGCGGTGTGCGGTGGAGTGGAGTGAAGCACCGACGAAGAGGTGGTACAGAGCGGCGGCGCCGATGTTGGCGGTGGAAGAGTACAGAAGGGAGGAAGGAAGTAGGCGGTGAGGAGCGACGAGAGGTGGCTCGCCAGTGGAGTAGAAGGAAGAAGGAGGAGATGGCCGGAGGTGGTGAGTGCGACGCCTAGTTGGGTAAGAAGATGGCGGCGCGCCAGTGGAGTAGAAGGAAGAAATTACAGTCCAGTCCTTCTCCAATGAGATTTCTTCTGTTTTAGACCTCCAGAGCTCCGATTTCTTCGCGGATAGATCCTACACATCCGTGACGACACGTACAACTGTACGGAGCAGCCCCAAAATGCCAAATTTTTTGTTTATGCGCCTTAATCGCGCCGGCCTGCAGAAAAATATAAACAAATGTAAAATGGTCCATTTCGAGCAATTAAATATGGGAAAGTATGTAAATGATGATAAATGGTCTTAAAATGCGAAGAATATGAGGGTAAAATGATGATTAAATATATGCAAATATGACGCATGTCACTGTCCCTGCGGCCTGTGACCTTCAATGATCTTGGACAGAACCGTTTGTTTACCGGTGTAGCCTAGCTCCGTACCGAGGATATGGAATTGGACTAGTTACCGAAGCCGTCTTCGACCTTGGAGTTCTTTAGCCATGGAGTCGAAGATACTGATAGAGCCGCCTGAGTGAGTCGAAAGTGGGGCGAAGTCAGGCTCCTTCAGCGGACGCATCGCTGAGGCGCGGGGCAGGTCCACCCCACGGGTGTAATGTCAAAGCCAAGGGCGAGTTGGCCCCCGGAGGTGAGTTCGAAGCGGCCACACCACCGAGGCGATTTGCGAGGTTATCCTGCAGATGTGAAGTCAACGTACAGTCCGATGGCCCACATCTCGACGATGGTGTCTTAATGGCGCCGAGGATTGCGCCGCGTCCACAGGGCCTTTCGGACCCACGTTTTTCGAGGCATTGGGACACGTGGCGAAGCTTGATTGGTGTGTCGTGCGCTGTCAGGAGACCACCTTGGGGAGGCGCGCGTGCACGCGCGACCAAGCGACGGGTGTCGTATGCGTCTTCCCAAGGGCACGGGACACGTGGCATGGAGGGACAGGTGTGCCGTGCACACACTCTACCGCGACGCCTCGCCTTCCGCCGGCTGACCATCCACCGGTTGAACTTCCGCCGGTCTTGCCGGGGGGAGGTAGGTATATATATGCCACTATCGCAGCATCACCCTTCCGCATCCCTGGCTAATCGGTTCGTTTCTTTCTACTCGGGCGCGCCGCGTTCCTACATGTGACGACAAGGTTTGACTTGTTCTCACAAGTAGGCCTACTTTGGTTCATCCGCGTTCTTTGATCGCGTCGATTGACGCTAATATCAGAGAATGTTGATGGACTGAAGAAGGCCTATTTATGAGAACAAGGCAAACCTTGTTGTAAATCAGTAGTCGCGCTCCCCACCGGTTGGGGCTGTGGGGTTGTCGCACAGACTTCGAAGCCAAGGTGGCCTCCGGCGTTGCTGCGCGGGTTTGATCGGAGCAGGCTCCGGAGTCTTCGCGCGGGCTGGAGATCGGAGGGCCACATGGTATCCTGTGGCTCGAGGATGGTGCTCTAATGACGTTGTGGGTTAGACCGGTGTTTGCACGTCTTCAAACTCCACCCGCCAGGGGCGACCTATCAAGACGAGGTCGAATCTGCACCTGAACGCATTCCATAGGTATTGTTTGTACAATGTTAATCGTGTAAAGTAAGATATTTAGAATTTTAGAAGCGGGATACGAAGCTACCCCCCATGTGCGAGGCCGAGTTGGAGGCCCGGCCGGACCCCGCGAACATGGGTCGGAGTAGGCGCCGGAGTCATCCCGCGCGCTCGAAGTTGAGTTGGTCTTCGGGTTCACCGCATAGACTTGTGAGGGCGCGACGAGGTGCCGCTTCGCAGGGACGAAGCCGAAGTCTGAGTCGGAGTCGCTCCGCGGAGGCGGAGTCCCCGCCGAAGTTGAAGTCATAGTGACTTGTCAATGGCCTGCTTACCTTGCATTGATGGCCCCGAGAATTGTGCGGACCACTGACACGCAGCGGAATGTGAGCCACGTCGTGCGACTTGCATTCATTCCCGAGGGAGCAGACACGTGGCAGGACACGGTTGGCGCGTCATGCGCTATCAGGCCATCGCACGACCGCGGTCGTGCGTCCGTTTCTGACAGGGCACGACGCGCGTGGGCGGCTACGCCACTTGGGCTTCCATCGGGTGCGTTTGCCAATCGTGGGGGAGGCGAGCGGTTCGTCTTCCGCCGATTACGCTTACCGACAGTGTGGGAGGTAAAGGGGCTTTAAATACCTCTTCTGGCACCACGTCAGCGCTCTTCTCCTCATATCTCCTGGTCCCTTGTTTGCTTTCACCCTGTGCTCTCACCTTCTTTGCCGTCGTGCTGCCCCCGTCGCCATTTAGCTCTCGGAGAACAATGGCTCTCAGCGTAGAACACGCTCAACAGGCCGGTGGTAGCACCTCACCCCGGCGGCCGCCGCCGATCGAGGTGAAGTACACACTCGAGGGGCGCGATCCATCGCTGCTGGACAAATGGTGGGTGGCGACGGAAAAAATGGAGGGTCCTTGCTCCCGCATCTTGGGCCTGACGCTCACGACGGATGAGACGATCCGAACCCTACTGCGCAAAGGGAAGTTGTCGGATCGCCGCGAGGTGCAATTGCCTGCCAGCGACGAGACAGAACCACATCTGGAGACGTCGGACGCGGTCGTCTTCGTCGCTTATTTTGAAGCCGGGCTTCGCATCCTGGCGGCCATGATCGTCGGTGCTATCTTGCGAACCTTTGGGCTGGAGCTGGCGCAGCTGACTCCGAACGTGATAGCCCGCCTTACCGTCTACAGCTGGGCACTACGCACGGAGGCATGCTAGCCCAGCGCCTCGCTATTTACATTCCTCCAGGACGCACGGTGTCAGCCGAAGAGGCTGAAAGGGGGAACATTTTCCAACTTCGGCAGCGTCAACTTCGTCCTGCGATCGTAGTGCGGGAAGATTTTCCCTTCCAACTCGACCCGGACGAAGTGGGAGCCAAACTAGATGAAACGATGGTTTTACCACCGTGTGGCGAACGGCAGTGGGCTCGAGTGCACGGGCCGGCCGGTGTCGTTCAATACCTCGCTCGGCACGCCGATCAATGACGAGGACAAGCAGAGGGCGCAGAGGCTTGTGGGGATAACTGCCGCTTCAACATGCACGACCTCGCCGAGGAGTTCTTCATGTATGGTGTGGCACCGCTTGCTGACAGGTGGCGCATCACACCTGGGGGCCTTCGGCGTGACAATGTTCGCCCATCCGTGTCTTCGCTGCCGAAGCCCTCCAACGCTCGTAAGTTTTTTTTTACTCCGCCTCTTCCCTCCTATAGGGCTTCTCCTGGGGGACGCGGAGCGTGCGGTGGCCGTGTTCTTTGGACCATATGCGGCCAAGGAGCATAGCCTGCATGCTGCTACAACTACGGAGGCGAAGTTAGGGCGAATAAACCAGGTGTGCGAAGCCCTGAACATTCGTGTGCCGGAGCGCGCCACACTGGCCCCGAGCCAGCCTCACCACTGAGACGACGACGGAAAGGGGAAAGGACTGCTGTCTCGATGGAGGGCTCGGTCCTTCGCGGCCGTACCTGGTGCGTCGGCTGCCGCTCCTGCCAGCTCTGCCAGGGGTGACGTCTTGATGGACGCCAACTCCGACTCGGTGAAGTATGCCAATTCGGACCTTGAGGCAAGCACGGAGGACGAAGACGAGGGGTCCTTGGGCGGTGCCAAGGACCAAGGGTGCAGTGCGGACAACCGGGAGGGGGAAGCTTCCTCGCCTGCGGCGGTCACCGAGGCGGAGTCGTCACCTGCGGCGGTTACTGGAGTGGAGTCCTCGCCTGCGGCGGTTGCCGATGCGGAGTCGCCAACTGTTGTGGTTACAGACCAAACAGAGAGAGAGTGGTATGGTAGTGGAGAGTTAGGTAAGCAATGCTTGGGGCTTCCCCATGGCCTGGATGGCATATATATATTCACATGGGGAATGTTTTACAATTGTGCCCTTACACTCAAGTATCCCTCTTAGGAGCATTTATGTCACTATACATGTCCCATTTTGGGCCTTACAACCTTCTAACAGGCCGGCTGGGCTTAGGTGGAGGCCACCCCTACAACACTCGTCATGTGCGGCAAGACCCTCAGCATCAAACCGGTTCCATTCTTGTGGGACGGGAGCTTCGTCCTCATTCGAACTGTCCTTGTCATCCTCCTGTACAGCTTCCTCTTTAGCCCAAGCCGTCTGTTCATCGTACTTCATCTGATGCACTATGTACTCCATATACTCCCCTTCATTGGCTTGTCATGTACCCTCACCATGACGTGACCATTCTCCCTCTCCTCTATGTACTGTATCGGGCTCGTCACGAGCATCTTTCTTCTGTTCACCAACATGTAGGCTGTCCAAGCTGCTTGCACCTCCCAGATGATGGCCGTCCGCACGACATTGCATAGCTTCTACTGGGCATGGTTGCACAAGCATCACGCACTCATATCAATGGCGCCAGCACCCTTGCACAAGTAGCACACACTTGTATCCATAGCGCTGGCACCCTTGCACAAACCCCTTCCATGCAACAGTGTGCATCAATGTTCTAAACTCCCATCTGATGTCTGTGGGAGACCGGCTCTAAAGCCCTTGTATGATGATGCTACACACCTCAGGGTCCAACGAAAAACTACGGGTAAGCCGATGCATCACATATGCTATTCAAGCATTCTCGCCGTCCGGGTGCACCAAAGTGGCTTGCGTAAAACCGCTCAAATACACACCATTTGGACTTCACGAACGGCTCCAACACCATAATGCACTCTTAATGTAGTGGGTATCGGCATTGCTGATGTCTACCTACGTATATTTTCAATTTTGCAATTAGTCAAATCGCATCGCACACTATGAAAGTACTAATGTACTATAATTCACTTTTCACCAATCGTTCGCCTGTCATAACCAACTACACTAACCTCAGAGCATTAACTTCCTATCGACAAACTGCACACCGATGTTGCTCTTTTCTCGCTACTCAAGTTGTCCCGTACTACAAATAATTCCTAATGGTTTCGATAATTTATATGGCATATCAATTTAAATGCCTATATACCAGTTACAATGGTACACATGTTTTTCCAGCATACTAACGACATTACATTCATTCGTAATTAATCATAAATATTACGTATTATTATTTTATACAAGGCAAATTATGAAATTCTTCCAACAATATTGATTGAATTTTTAATAACTGCAAATTTCTACAGATGATTAATTTCTACGTAACGTTGACTGAATTTTCTACAACTATAATTTTGTACACATGCCAATTTGCTAACAATGCTTGTCGTAGGGGTGGCCCCCACCTAAACCCAGCAGGCCTGGTAGGAGATTATAAGGCCCAGAATAGGCCATGTGTAATGACATAACTGCCCCCAGAGGGGATAACCTGATGTAAGGGTATAACTGTAAAAGCACTCCTCATGTGTATATATATATACGAGCAAGCCATGGGGAGGACCCAGGCCATTACGCTTATCTTCATCACTCTCCACTACCATCTCTCTCTGTTTGGTCAGTAGCCACAACACCTTGTTTTGAAGGGTTTCAGGTCCCTTATTTGTTGGAATTAGATTAGAACTTGCAGGCTTAGGATAAGTACATATTTTGGGTTATAGGCTATAAATAGAGGTGGGGTTAGAGACTAACCATATGTTTTTGGAGATGTTAATTTCGTGTAAAAGTTTAGAAGTGATAGAAAGGCTCTTTATATCCACTATGATTCAGAAATAAAATCATATATTGATTCTGGGAAAAAAATCTGGCGGTGGCGTATCTCGTTTCACGTTTTCAGTTGCCTTTGACGTAGCTTACCAGATCGAAACTCCGTGCGTCGGCTTATTGTGCTTTCTGTCAATCACGTGCATCGCCGAGAGAGCCAGCGGCGTCGGCTTCGTCTACTTTCCTCAGTCCGTGCGCGACGCAGCGGAGTCGTGGCGACTTCGATCCGGAGTTCCAGAGCTCGTGCGCGACGCGGTAGTCATCCAGAGTCAACACATCGGTTTCATCTTTTTGATCACCGTGCGTATGAGGCGTTTGCTCGGTCGGTTTCGTCCGTCGGTCAGAACGTGATATCAGCATGCAGCGAGATCAAGTTTTTGCTTCTAGGTCTGTGCAGTAGCTCTTCAGCACAGCAGAAAGCAGTAGCACGTGCTGCCCTTTGGCACACAGGAGAAGCCAAAGTCAGCCGCTTAATCAAAAGGAGCACGCAGCCCATGGGGAAAGAAGGAAAAGTATTGCCTTTTGCCATACGCGTATCATCCTGTATTATACCCGGGGGCATTCCCGCCCCGGGAGGCCGCCCACGTCGCCCCACCCGCGCGCTCCGGCCGGCGCGTGGCGGGGTTTTTTCGTACGGCCGGGGAGGTATTTTCCCTGTGTTTTTGAAAATTACGTAAAGGTCCTTTTTTCTCGCAAAAAGGTCCCTGCGACCATTTTTTTTAAAGAAATTTTTGGATGGCACCCCGTGGGTTTTCAAAATTACGTATAGGTCCTTATTTACTTACGTACAGGTCCTTGCAAGTCCTCGGTTTTTTATGAAAAAGACCTTTGATTTTTCCGAAATTACGCATGTGTCCTCGATTTTTTTTATTAAACTCCCTGCGAATTGTCGTCTCTTTTACTTTGGTCCACACAGTAGCTAGCGCGGCGTGTGCCGCGCTTATGTAGCTAGTAGGAAACAAAGCACAACAAGCTTGCTCTCTTCGATATGCACAAAGAACAACAGTAACAGGAGACGTAAAATAATATTTTTATTATTTATTAGCTGTGTTTTTTAGCGTCCTTGTTTTTGTTGGCAGGTTAGACATCAGATGATATTGAGATTGTAAAAAAAGATTGTCGTCTCTTTTACTTTGGTCCACACGGTAGCTAGCGCGGCGTGCGCCGCGCTTATGCAGCTAGTAGGAAACAAAGCACAACAAGCTTGCTCTCTTCGATATGCACAAAGAACAACAGTAACAGGAGACGTAAAATAATATTTTTATTATTTATTAGCTGTGTTTTTAGCGTCCTTGTTTTTGTTGGCAGGTTAGACATCAGATGATATTGAGATTGTAAAAAAAGATTCCGTTAGACGATACAATTATTTACCTCTCTGATTGCTATCGATAATCATACACAAATAAATATTAAGAGTGCATATATTTTGTATATGTGATTCACAAGGACTACTGTTGGTAGTTGTCTATCTATAAAATGGACCGGGGGTTAATCAACTTCTTTCTCAAAACGTTAGTGCTGCTTGCAGTTTGATATAGTGATGTTTCTTATAATCTAGTTCGGAGAATTACCTCAGTTATGGAAGTTTAATGATCACTGTTGTGTAGAGAAACATGCAAGAGTTGGAATGTATTATGTACTTTTTTAAGTTTCTTGTATGTATTTTTGTAGTTTGCATATCAACCAGAGTAACAGAACGCAAAACTTGACGCAATTGTCTATGGATCATTTGAAATCATGAATACTCTTATACCAACCATACGATAATAGAGAGTTCACGCAGTTCGAGAGCTCCTCAACTCATGAGCATGTGATTTAGGTAGGCTTGAGATCTAAAATCTGGTCAGAAACGTTTGTGAAATACGCGTGTTTTGTTTTGCAATTCTGGATAGTTCATTTGTGAGTTTTTTTATTAAAAAAAATGGTGCATTTTTATTCGAAAATACAGAAATATACCTGTGTTTTAATTTTTTACAGAAATAGCCTCCAGTCTTCTAGCTGTTAAGTGACTGGACTAGGGGTGGACAATTAGCTTGAGGCTCGGGAGCCGGCTCGGCTCGTAACGAGCTCGAGCCGGCTCGGCTCGGGCTCGGGATGTTTCAAGCCAAGCCGAGCCCGGTGTCTAGCTCGTGACCAAAATGAGCTAAGCTCGAGCCGCTCGTGAGCTGCTCGTTTGGCTCATGCGAGCTGGCCCACGAAGACCAGCCCAGTCGGCCCAGTCCGACTCCGATCGATCGATGCGAGTCCCATCCCTCAGTCGCCACTCCCACACGGCCAACCCAAACCCTAATACTCCCTAGTCGCACAGCCACCGTCCGTCCCCGATCGGCGATCGCCGTCCTTCCCCACGCGCGCGGCCGCTGTCCTTCCCCGATTCCCTTCCTTCCCCATGCGCGCGGCCACCGTCCTTCCCCGATCACCGTCCTTCCCCACGCGCTCGGCCGCCATGCTTCCCCGATCGCCGTCCTTCCCCACGCGCTTGGCCGCCGTCCTTCCCTAATCCCCATCCTCCCTGACGTAGATCCTCCCTCATCCCCTTCCTTCCCCACGCGTGCGGGCGGCGTCCTTCCATCCACCGTGATCTCCTCCAACCGACGCACATGGGCCGCAAACGGAGCATGGAGTCTCGTGCTCGAGGGAAGAAGGCGGCCGACGTCAGGGCCTCCCCCTCGGCAATAGCGGGCGAGCGTGCAACTACAACCGGTGGACACCTCCTCAGCTCCCAACCGCTTCCTGACCTCGTTGAACCAGCAGCCTCGGTGAGCGTGGTCGAATTTACACTTTACACTTTGATCTACGGTGCAGACCTAAGACCTCTGCTCCAATTTACACTTTGATGAGTTGTATCACTGTAGACGAAATTGATGGGGCGCGGTGTCGAAATGCTGGGGTTCAATGAATGCAAAGGGCTGACATGATATAAATTGGAAATGGCGCTGATTTTGAATCAACTACTCATCCGTTGACATAAACAATCTATTCAGTTTTCGATCTTAGTTCAATTGTAGCTGGTTGTAACTTTGTAAATTCCCTCTTCTATCAATGAAATGCAGTGTTGTCAATAAAATGGCTTGTGTTAGTACGGTATCAATCACAGATTTATTGAGTGATCTTTGCATAAAATTGAGTAAAATTATCACTCGAGCAAGTTTCTATGTGGTGTGCATGATGCAAAGAAACTAGATTAAGTATGAGTGGATATGTATTATTTATCCTCCTTTCAGTGTTAGAGTGCAGATGGGATAATGTATTATTTATCCAAGTTTGTATATGTTTCATACATATGTTGTATATGTTATTGTTATTCAATTGTGTTTTTGAATTGTGCAATGTTTTATTACAGTCATCGAGCGAGGATTTGGATTGGGAGGCTTTGGCTGGTGATGTTCATGGTGGTGTACCATCTGATGAGGACATAGATGATGTGAACTCTTCAGGTTCAGATGGTGCTGAAGAAGCCGCTGTGGCATTGACAACAGAAGAGGGTACAATGTCTTAGAAGAGGGGGCAAAAAGGAGGAAAGGATCTCCACAGTCAAGTGGTAGACAGAAACAGAGTTCAAATTATTGGAAGATATTAAAGGTGGTGAATGTTCCATCAAAAACAAAGAAAGGAAAGGTTGATACAAAGGCAAAGCATAGGTTCTGCTACAAACTCATGTCTTACAAACAAGGGGGTGCAACTTCACATCTTATGAGGCATATACCTAAGTGCACGCCATATCTGAACAAGGTGGCTAAGATGAAAGCTCAAGCGAAACTCAACTTCGTTCCTACCATGGGTGGTGAGACTTGTTTACCTTTTGTTTCTACTCCTACAGAATATGATCAAGATGAAACTCGTTGAATTATTGCTAAGATGATAATTGTCCATGAGTATCCCTTTAGGATGGTCGAGCATACTTGGTTTAATGTTTTGATGATATACTTAAATCCATTATATCAGTTCATTGGTGGAAAGACGATAAGAAATGAATGCATTAAGATTTATGAATCAGAGAGGAAAGTTCTTAGAAAGAGTCTCAGAAGTGTGTCACATATTAGTTTAACTTGTGATTTGTGGACCTCAAACCAAAACATTTGCTATATGTGTTTGGTGGCACACTATATAGATAAAAATTGGGTTATGCAATGTCTGTGTGCTGAACTTTATTGAGTTGGATTCTCCACACAGTGGGGTTGTCATAGCTCAGGCTGTCTTTGATTGCATTGTTGAAAGGAAGATAGAGGATAAGATTATCACACTTAGTCTTGATAATGCTTCCTCGAATACTGCTGTTGTATGTAGTTTAATGGCCAAATTTGCTGCTAGAGGATCAGCTCGGTTCATTGCCAAGTATTTTCATGTTCGATGTTGTGCTCATATAGTGAATTTGGTTATTAATGATGGCCTACAACCATTAGAACCTTTGATTAACAAGCTCAAGGAAACAGTAAAGTATATAAAGAAGTCTCCATCTCGTATGCACAAATTCTTACAAATCTACTCATCGCTTGCTTTGCAAATTGGCCCTGGATTGAGCTTTGATGTGTCTACACGATGGAGTTCCACATACAAAATGTTGTCAGTGTGCATTGTTTATAAGGATGCTTTAGTGTGTTATGCCAACACGAATGCAAATTATCAATGACAACCCTCGGGCGAAGATTAGTTATTTTATCAAAAAAATTTGCACAAATATTGAAGTCCTTATCTGAAGTGACTAATGCATTTTCTGGATCAACTTATCCAACGGCAAATATTTTTTATCCTTATATAGTTAATGTCAAGATTGCATTAAGAGCCGCAATTACTTCTGGAGATGAGTATTTGAAGAAAATGGCTGCTGCAATGTTGGATAAGTTTGACAAGTATTGGGTAGAAAAAAAACAATGTCATAATCCTTGCTACTATTCTTGATCCCAGGTTTAAGATAAGGTTCATTAGTTAGTGTTTCAACCAAATGTATGAGCCCTTAAAAGCTGCAAAAGAGCATGATGATGTCAAAGTTGAATTGGAAGATTTGTATTCACAATTTGAGATGGATCATCGGCACAACAGAATAGGCAACAGAGGTAAAACAACCTTCTCTTTAGCTATGGTATAAACAGCTCATTATCATCAGTCTCATCTCAGTTTCAGTCATTCTTACGTTCCACTTCTGCTGAGCCTTCAAAGCAGAATCAGGGGAGCCTGTGTGAACTTCTTCACTAAACAAACATCCATTTCCTAAGCAACCATCCAGGTTTACAGCGCTTAGGGCCAAGTTTTGTACGCATGGTAATACGGCTGCTATTCGCATTTGCTTGTTATCACACTGTCAGTGTTACTACGCGTGGCTTCACGAGCTTTTAACTTTGTTCTGGGATTCATCGGACTGTAATGCTGAGTTTGCTTGATAGAGATCGTGTGGTTTGAGCTGTCCTTTTTTTGTTCTGACTTATAATTTATAGTTGTGGTTTATAATTTTTAGGTTGTTCATGTTAGAAATTTAGGCAAATTACGACATAATTTAATCCAGAAATTACCAATTAAAATCATGACAAGAGTTGTGCTAGTACTATTCATTTTTAGAACACTAAACAGTGTAACTAACTCTATGAACAATACTGTAAAGATCAGGAACAAAATGTTATACCCAGAGGCGGGGCCAGTGCCAGAGGCACCGGATGCGCCGTTCTGCTCAGTTGACATGAGCAGCTATTCGATGTAGTCGATCTCAGTTGGTGCAAGACGAGGTACGCAGTGCAGTCCCTTGAACGGCCTTCTGGAAGTAGTTGTACTTGCCGTGTAATGGAATGCCGCCGGGAATTAGCCGATCACGCTGCGGTACTGAGCGAGCAATCGGCCGAGCACTCCCAAAACCTGATCGCCCGCCTATCCGTGCAGATGTCACAGCTGGACGTGGTTTCGGAGGCCTGCTCTCCCAAACGCCTGTGCGCGCAGGAGCTGGGACGGGGAAAACTCGGAGGAGCAGCTCAACAGAGAGGAGAAGGTGTGGTTTCTGTGTCTCGCTCTTATACGCGTGCGGAGAAGATGAAGAGACAGAAGCGCACGGACAGGGAGTAATCGCAAGTAACTGACAAGAATCTCGCACAATTACTACTTGAAACCGACGGAATTAATTCCGGTAACTGCTCACTTAATGCCTTCATCAATCCATGCACTTAGCATTTAATATGGGCCTTAGGATTTATTTGATTTAATTGTTGAATTAAAAATGGACCAAGCCCAAATTAAATCCAACAGTTCATAGGAGAGAATACAGAGTAACAAAAACTCACGTGTAGTTTTGGCTGATATAAATAAATTCGTTACAATATATACTATAATTAATTTATAGATCTTATTTTAAAAAGATACTATATTTAAAAGTTAGTTGCTATAGAAAAATCAAAAGGCAGATTTTAGAAACCACGAAGAAAAGGCCCGTTACCTGTGGTCTCCTATGCCATGGCTGGTTATCCTGGTGTAGTCAGGCTGAAGAAAGTGAGCTCTGTTTGTATCAAGTTTTCAAGACTTCTACGTCATGGCTGGAAGTAAAAGTTGGCTGAAAAGTTCAAAAAGAATATACCCATCAACGTGGTTAGAAACCTAGAATGACGAGGCATGACCGAAGCCAAAATTGACTAAAAGATCGAAAAGAGCGGTCCAATTAACGGGGTTGGAAACGTAGGACGACGACTTGTGTTGCCTGCTCTGTGCGGAGGGCCGACGCACGTCAGGTTCTGCTTCGTTGGCTATTGTACGCTCCATACCTGCTGCTACGTGGCTTCAGCTATGTTTGTACGTGGACACCCCAGCGCAGTGTGCTGCCGGTGCTTTCGTAACACGCGGATACGCTAGTGGCGAAAGTAAGAATGGCATCCATTCGTGTGCCTTCGTAAGTCATCGCTCCATCGACTCCCAAGCTGGCACCTCGCGCGAGTTCTACGTCGTCATCTTTGCGCGTGTCACGGTTAGGTTCCACTCTTCCTCGTCCGCTCGTTTCAACTTAAACTTCTGATTCTTTTCACTATCCTTAAATTTCGTCTTTTCTAACTTTATAACTTTTTTAAGTTCTTTTATCGATTCTTTTTTTGCATTTATTTGTGTTGTCTGTGATGGACTAACCTGTTTTTTCTATTTTTAAATTTTTTAAAATTTAGTTACACTAAATAAGTCATTATCAGTTACAATATAATTTCAACCGGCTACAGTGTAATTTTAATTATAAATTAGTTTATTTTAGTTCAACGGAGTGGCACCTTTAGCTAGGCTCCTTAGTTGTCCGCGGTTAAGACTAATAAAGCACCTGGGTTGGAATATTTCTAGGTTGATTCCCGGTCACGTCTATAGACAATCGCCATTCGGAGAAATGTGGAGTTAGTTTAATGAGAATTCGAGTGTTAAAGCAGATCGTGGGTATAAAAGTACTTGATACATGAGGTATCCGAGACGCATCTACATAGCACGGGTTGTACTTAGGATTTGAACTTCCAACTACATAACTTTCAATGGAAAATTTTGAACAACTTCCAACTGGGACTCAAATAACTTTCAAATTAGGGCTTTCAAATCAAAGGTTGAAACTTCAGCTAGAAAACATTCAATATAACAAATCTGGAACTTTTCAGCTGAGATTTGGAACTTTCGAATGGAAACTGAACTCTTTCGAAAATGGAAAGTGTCAACTTTCATTTGGATTTTCGGGCTTTCACTGGAAATCCTCCCATCAAAAGCATTCCCATCCAGAAATACCAGCCGGAGCTGGTGGGTGGTCGTCGGGCATGGCAGCATTGGGGCCGAGGTTTTTTTTAGGATTTATAATTTTTTAAATAAATAAATAAAACGATTTTTTGTTGCCGTTTTAAAGTATCAAAACATGCTTTTGAAGTGGTTTATCAATATTTAATTTCTTTATACAAAGATTTATATTAGAATTAGAAATTATAAGTTATAGTTACAAATCATAATAAACAAAGTATCTACGCTAGTTTAGTGATGGATGGGGATGGTTGCGCCAGATGCAACGTGGCGTGGCCCTCCCATTGACGTGGAGGCTATGTCCAATGCAGACGCTTAGAGAGATGCTTAGTAATAAAAAACTGATTTTTCTTGTCATATAGGATAGATAAGGTGCTTATTTTGAAGCATCGATGCTTAAATAAGCACCGGTGCTTAGTAGGTGCTTATATGTATAACTATATCTATTAATAGATAATATAGCATCTAAGCACCTATGGAAGAGATGTTTGCATTGGAGGAAATAACTTTTGCATGGATACTTGATGATGTGGCTATATTATCTCTTTTTAAGCACTCATATATAAGCATTTTGTATTGTACATGCTCTTATGCTGTCGAGTCGTGTGTGAGAAATGAGGAATGAGAGAGGATAGGTCCACGTGGCGGTTGAGACGGAGTTGCGGATGGCCTTCCCCTTGCTCCATCAATATGCATGAAATCTACGGCTGTGGTTGATCTCCACTGCGAATGAACATCAGATGTGAGCGTCCATGGAATAAGATTCCCACGGGCACCCACAAATTCGCAAACCGATATTTTTTAAGGAAATAAATCTATTTTACTCTTCTAAACTATGATATTGATCTAAGTTTCAATATTTAACTACGAAACCGGATATCTAACATCTCTTAAGTATAAAAACGGTCCAATTTACCCTCTTTGGATCCAAACCCTGGTGGTTTCATCTGACATGGCTTCTACATATCAAATGGTTTTGATACATAAGTATATTTTCAATAATATGGCAGCTATCAGTAAATAAAACAAAATATATATATGGACCCGCTTGTCATCCTATAATATTCATCTCCTCTCTTCTTTTATCTCCTTCTCACTCATGTTCCTCTCTCTTCCCTCCCTCGCGGTGCATGATAGAGGAACTCACATGAGCCCCTTGAACTTGGCGCTGCGTGAGCAATCGATTCAGCTTGCACCAAGTAGCCACCCGTGCCGCATCCACAACTACGCCCTACCTCAGTTGCCATCACCAATTGAACTCCAACATCACAAATCCGGAATCAAAGGGGCCGTGTGGGCATTCTGTCGAGCACGCTTTGGGCGGGGAGCGGTTGCATGCGTTTTGTGGGCAAGGAGCACCCACTAGCATTGTTGATTCGTAAGCAAGCAACTAGTTTGTTATCATCTAAACAAGAAAGATAAATTTCACCAAAATCAAGTAAATTAATGAAATAAATAGAGCTTTTATGAAGCATGCACAATTTAAGACTAAGTTTCCATCTTTATTAGCGGCAGCGATCACCAACGATTGAGCTCAGGATCGCCGGACCAGAGGCTGGGTTTGCCAGCCAGCGAGCCTGACCTGGGCACCGAGATGTTGTTCATGCGCAGGCGAGCCACCTACCCGGTAGCCTCTTACAACAGGTCCCAAGGGTCGGCCGACTGCTGCTCCAGTGGCAATGACGCTGGCAAGCTGACCTGCGATGCCCCACCGTTGCGGCTATCCTCACTCGAGGCCGACAACCCACACAGCATTGATTGCGGCGACCCAGCCATCACCTCTGCCTACACAAAACAATCAGATGCTTCCAAAACACAAGCGCAAAGCTAGAGCTCCCAAGCCAGTGAACAAAACAGAAAATCAATCTTGGGAGTGGTATTGTTGCCGCCACCGTGGCAGTCGAGGAGGCTGGCCATGCGATAGGAAAGTCTGTCGCGTCGAGCCCATCCTCCTCATCGCTCTCACTCTTGGCTGCCACGGCTGCCTTCTCCTCATAGAAGAAGTCATCATCTAAGAACTCCTTTAGGAGTTAGAGCTCCGCGCTGACGTAGGGCACTCCGCCATTCCGTCCAGGAACTCCGCGGAGGCCGTCAAGGACTTGGAGAAGAGGGGGAGAGGAGAGATGAGAAGGAAGAGAGATGAGTGAGAAGGGATGAAGAAGAAAATAGATGAGAGGATAATACGTGGGCTTGTAAAAATTTGTTGGTTTTATTGGTTAAGTGGCTACCATATTATCAAAAATATATTTACGTGTTAAAACTATTTAAAATGTAGACGACACGTCAAACGAAATCACTATGATTTAGATCCTAGGGTAAAGTAGACGGTTTTAATAGTTAAGGGATATTAGATACCTAGTTTCGTAGTTAATGGTTGAAACTTAGATCAGTGGTATAATTCATTAATAGAGTAGACTTATTCTTTTTTATATATATAACCATTTTTTGCGATTTTTTTATGCCCATGTTTTGCTTAGGTCCTAGGCGGCTAGGCACCATTTCGCCTGAAGTTAAGCGGTTTGGTTGGAGGGATGAGGTGGGATGGAATGGTCCAAAGTGGGATGAGCCTGTGCAAATTTAGAGAATATTATTCTTAGATGCTGGACCATGTGGTTCCACTTTTTTTGTGGAACTATCTCATCCCATCCCATCCCCCATCGGGAAAATTGCTCATTTGCCCCACTCTTGAGTGCGTTTGCTCATTTGCCTCAGTGATGTCTCAATGATATGTGGGTCCAGGACCCACATGTCATTGAGACAACTGGGGCAAATGAGCAAAGTGCATTTTTATGAGTGGGGCAAATGAGCAAAAGCCAACACATCCTAAAAGGTTTTATTGATTATATATCCTCCCCTTAGATGGAAATTCAGGATTTATCCTCCTGGTCCACGCGTCAGTGACTTATGATGACCCCACATGTCATTGAGTGGGAGGGTAAATTCTGAATTTCTCAACTAAGGGAGGGTATATGATCCAATCCCCCCTAAAACCCCAACCCAGCACCGCACCGCCAGATGGCTTCCTCCTCCAGTTGCCCGCTCATCCCCCGTCACAGCGGCTCCAAGACGAAGCGCACCACCAGCAGCGGTCTAGGAGCCGTCGGAGAAGGAGCAATGGCGTGGGAGGCGGCGGTGGTGAAGCGGGAGGTGAAGCCGGAGGCGGAGTGGGTGAGGGAGGCGGCGGCGCTGGTGCCGCGCCCGATGGAGGGGCTCGGCGAGGCGGGGCCGGCGCCGTTCGTGACCAAGACGTACGAGATGGTGGCGGACGCGGCCACCGACGCGGTGGTGTCGTGGGGCCCCGACGGCCGCGGGAGCAGCTTCGTGGTGTGGGACCCGCACGCGCTCGCCGCCGTCATCCTCCCCCGCTTCTTCAAGCACGCCAACTTCTCCTCCTTCGTCAGGCAGCTCAACACCTACGTACGTATCACCCACCCACCAGCCGTACACTCCTTCCTACACACAGATGTTCCTGCGATCGCAGCTAAGACCTGCTCGTTTTTTATTTTAACCAACATGGTTCTCGCGGTTCCAATTGCTGCTTTGAGCGCGCTGTTCTTGAGGCCATCGATTATCTTGTATGCTTTGTGTCCCCTGCGATTGGATTCTGATTAGAACGAATTCCTTCCATGTACGAGCTGCCTGCTGAATGTTGTGATCGGATCGTGTCGGCAAATGTGCGCACATCTTGATACGCTAGTTCAGGCATTCTGTTTTGTCAAAATCAGTGGCGTGATAACAGGGGTGGATGCACTTGCATGCCACAAGCTTGCGCAGATTTTAAGTCATGCGTAATATGGCCAAGATAAGGCTTAAAATGGTATAGAACCATCGCAAATATTTATTCAGTTTCGTTTCCCCCCTATAATTTAGGTTGTTGCATACCAGAAATTTCAACTCTTTATCATGAAAAATGGTATCGTCAGCAACGTTTTCTGCTGAAATGTCCATCGGTGCTATACTAGTATGATGCATAAGTCATGTCACTTCGTTGCATTCATCCATCCTATGGGATTCTGGGGCGAGTGATTTGTAGTCTTGTAATAAATCACATGTGCTTAGCCTTCATCTGCTCCACTATGTGCATGTCACATATGTTCAGTTTGTCCACGTTGCTATCTATGATACCGATGTTATGCATTCCCTACAGTAAAGAGGATAATGTGCCTGCTTCTGGCCATGACAAGTGTCCACTTAGCTCATATGTCGTACTCAAATCCTGTTCCACCACTCCAGAATACCAGATACCTCGTGACCTGTCCAACCTTCAAACAGTTAAAAGCGAAAGGTGATGATAACATGATCTAGGTGAACTTTGTTCTTTTTTGTCTTTGTGATGATGTGGAGCTACTTGATTTTATACATACTTGGCCCTTTTCTGATTCCATGAGCCACAGGGCACTTTCTCTGTTCTTGTGACTAAGTAATTACATCTTGCAGTGTGTTCTAGGTTCTTTGGCTTATTTGTGTCTAGTGCTGAATGGCAGCACCATAATGTTTCATAATCTCTATATTTTTTATTTTTTTAAAAAAATTGTTCTCTGTACTTTTTTCACCGTAGATAAATATTGTAGATTAGGTAACCACTGAATTTGGGCTGGTAACTGAAATGTTCGGCAAAAAAAAATTGAAACCTTATATTCTAATCTCTTGCCTGAGACTTTTAGCTTCTGGGAGGCACTGGTCCAATGCTGATGGGGTAGCGAGAGGGATTGACTACACCGAACTGTTGATTGTTGCTGTTCTCTAAATGTTAGTGACTTCTACCTGCTGTTCCTATGCAGGGATTCCGAAAGGTCAATCCAGATCGGTGGGAGTTTGCGAATGAAGCCTTTTTAGCTGATAAGAAACATTTGCTGAAGAATATCAAGAGGCAGCGTGCTTCCAAGCATCAGATTGAATTAAAACCAAGAAATGGACAGAGCATTTGTTTTGGACAGCCTGTGGCTCTCAGTGAGGTCGAGAGTTTGAAGAGAGACAGTGCAGCTCTCAGAGCAGAAGTCATCACGCTTAAGCAGCAGTACAGCAGCTGTAAATCTCAGCTCATTGCCATGGAGGAGAGGATCCTAAACAATGAAAGGAAGCAACAGCAGGTCATCACCTTCTTCGCCAAGGTAGTCAGCAACCCAGTTTTCATGCAACAGGTTTTGCTCAACTATGCCAAGAAGAAAGAGCTAGGAGGCACTGCAAAAAGACAGCGGCTGATGGAAAATGAAGAACAGCATGTCGATGTGCCACTGAAGAAAAGCATGGAAACTGCATTTGCGACGGAGGCTGATGTTTCTGCAGGGAGCAGTGACTGTGGCACAGATGGGAAAGATGAGCCCATGCCCAAGTGGAATGTTCAGAGCATTGACCATATTTGTGATGATGTATGGGAAGAGCTGGATGCAATACCTGGAACTGAAATGGAGCAAGAGGACAATGCTGAGATTGGCTTCGATGTCGAGGAGTTCACTGGAAGGCCTTGCGGTTTGGTTGATGACTGCCCATATCTGGTGGAGCCAAAGCAGTTCGTGGAACACTAGAGGTGTGAGAATAAAAGAATCTGTCAGTGGAATAGCGGATTGTTCATATTACGTTCTGCCATCTGATATTCGCATATCAGTTAGCCCACTTCAATTGACATATCTTACTGTTGGCTCTCTCTTTACTGTCGATAGCGTCAGCTCAGAACATTGAGCTCAAATATAGCAACCCCCTCTGGCAATTCAAACCAGGAGTTTGTAAATAGTTTAATGATAGTTTGTAACTTTCAAATTTTGCTGGATGCAGCAAAGTGTCGTGATGTTGTTTGTATTGTCCGTGCAATGCAGCTGAGGAAAGAACTACTCTAGGATACGGAAATTTTCTGATCTTTTGTCGCACAGCGGATGGTTCAAAATGAAAATTGGAATAGAAGGGAGCATGGATGTATGATGTTCCCTTTTCTTTTCATCTTAATTCCATACGAGCGGAGCCAGGATTGGACCGTAGGGGACCGTGAAGGGACATGAATTTGTTACCATCCTATAAGCTGCCCGTAAAAGAAAAAAGAAGCTTCGAGTTGATTACGATGAAAAGGGATTTTGATGGATCCCCTCATCTGAATTGTGGACTGTGTGATTTATTAGTCCAAATTATGTTTCCCCGTCGATTCCTCCACAACAAAGCCCATAGTAATGGGGACAAATATTCAAATTTCAGATTTGAATTGAAGTTGTGCCTTCGTAAACTTTTGTTTTCTTTGTTGTTTTTTCCCTTCTTTCTTAGTGTGGGCGTGAATGTTGCTATGTTACCTACCTCTCCTTTTTTCCCTTCTTTCTTAGTGTGGGCGTGAATGTTGCTATGTTACCTACCTCTCCTGTAAGAGCATCTCCAAGAGATACTCTATATGGCTCTTAATATTTAAATTTTAGAGTTGAAGGGTAAAAAGTAGCTTCAACAGATTCTCAAATAGACTCCCAAAAATAGAACACACCCAAAAAATAGGCTCTCGCTCTCTACTTATAGAGGATGATCTAGGCTCCCAATACTGTTTTTCTGGTTTAGGGTATCTGTTGGAGGGAATGATTATTTTGGGACCTTATATCATGATTAGGATCTGTAAAAAGAGATTTCGGGTGTGAATTTATTAGGTATCTCTTGGAGATGCTCTAAGGGCGGTAAGCCATGTAGCCTCCGACCAAGCTAGGTCACTCCTTAGTGACTCGACTCTATTCTGGACAATTGTATCATTTTGATGTTGAAAATTTTATATGGTTTTAATATTTATTATAATTATTATCAGCTTAACTTAATATAAAATTATTTATATTATTGATGCAAGAAATAGGGAATAATTTAATGCGAAATTTAACTTGAGAAGTCGAGAACGACTGTGCTGGAATATAGTAGACATAATTATTGAGATCGAGTCTACTGGAATTTAATATGCATCTATATGTTTAACCCGGGTACAATGCAGGACGGAATAGCAGGGTTTATTTTGCAGGATCAGCTCTACAGACTGTTGATCCACATGATCAGATTGGAATTGACCTTGTAAACAATCTAATCATAACACATAACTCACATATGTATACTAGAGACTAATGTATTTTAGACCTATAAAACTAATATGTCTGATTGTGGTTGGTGATATGTTTATGAGTTTTATGGTGTATCGAAAATAGGTAGATCGTTTTATAATACCTGAAAGTAGAATCTATAAATAGATTCTACCCTCTTTACTTATATGTAACCGTAAGCGGCACAAAAAAAGACAACGAGTAAAAGTTAGAACAAAGTCATATAAAATTAATCTAAGGTTTAAAAAATTTACTATTAATATCAGAGCGAGACAAGCTCGGCGTTCTCTCTGTCCTCGGGGCGCGCGCGAAGCCTCGTCTCGCACGGCGTCCTTCGTCCTCCGGCCGTGCGCGTGAAGCCCTCATCTCGCCTGTACGGCTCCAGCGCGCCTCATCATCACCCGCGTGAAGAAAAGTTGATACCGTTGGACTGCTGCGTTTTTTTTGTTACAAACTAAAAGTAAAGGGTGTTAATGTGCAGATACCTTCTCTAAATAGACTCTTCTTCATAAACAAATATCTATTCATACTACCCCTCTTCATCTATAAATATGTACCATGTACTGATTCAGAGTTTAATGAATGAAATCAACACTTCATTTGCAATCACTTGTTCCCTCTTGCAATACGTTATCAGCACACACTAATATACAAGTGCAAACAGAGAAGAAGAACAAAAGGTAATGACATTGTTTCTGGATGTTCTTGTTCATAGCGCGCACGCAATCGCCACCGCCTCAGACGCCGGCTGCAGCCACCCGCACGGCCGCCGGCGTTGACATCGCATCGCCTTGGGCGCCGCGCCAAAGAAGCCACCCACGTGGCTTTCTCGCGCCGAACCGCCCTCGGCGCTTGGCTCGCCCACGCGCACGCCGCCGAGAAGGCGGCGCCGGCGCACGGCCGGCCGGCCGACGTAGCAGCGCGCGCGGCGCGCAGTGAGGCTCGGTCGCGACCGCGCGCGGCCCGAGCGGCGCGCCGAGACGGCGGCGCGCGTAGCCCGCAGACGGCGGGTTGCGGCGGCGGCGCGCTGAAGGCAGACGGCCGTGGCGCCTGGCGCGGCCGTGGCGGTGGCGGAGCCGAGCCCGACGCGGCCGACGCGGCGGCCAGCGCGGCGCGGCACACGGCCGACGGTCCGGCGGGAGGAGGCGCCGTGGCGGCGCGCGCGGCGGCGGCACCACGCCACAGCGCATCCGCGCGTGGCGCGCGGTGGTCGGCCCAGCCAGCGAGTGAGGCACGGCGCGCGGCTCCGCGCCCGGGCCAGCGTGGTGGCGGCGCGAGTGACGCCCGGCGGGCGACCCGAGGCGCAGCGCACACACCGGCCGGCGCGAGGCGGCGGCGAGGCACGGCGGCGCCCCATGGTGGCCGGCGGCTAGGGTTTGGGTTAGGGAAACCCTAACTTCCCCATTCCTCTCATCTTTTATATGGCTGCCTCTAGAATGGGCTTTTGGCCCAAAAGGTCCCCACCTCCCCACATGGGCCACAAGGCCGAATGGGCTTCAGCCCAAGTTTTCGGAATTTTGCACAATCCCCCCTATAGTTTGTGGAAAATGCAGAATTTTATGTTTCAATAAATTCCTATTGTAAGTAAATGCAGTATAGTCCTTATGCTTATTTATAAGTATACTCGTCAGTTTGTACATTTATAAATTAGCATTTCAATCCCTACAGGATCTGAAAATATGTACTTGTTCAAATAAATGTGCATACATATTTCTATAACTTTTACATATTTAGGATTACTATTTTTGCAAATTTATTTACAATAGAAATTGCGACCATATTTAAATTTGCTATCTTTCGCAAATTTAAAATTTAAAATTCCCATTTAATGAGTACAATTGTACTTCGTAATTTGGAATTTTTGCAAAATTTATGAATGCATACCTACAATAAATACCATAAAATCACAATTTATGTGCGTTATGCCATACAATAAATTGGTGTTCACCACCAATATTGTGATTAAACGTTATTATAAATGTTATATTTAATTTTAGGTATATATTCATTTGGATTACAATACTCATATTGTTTTCCACATATTTTACATTTTATTACAACATTACCATACACATTAATTTACCTTATGTAAATTAATCATATATGGTGTACTTTTCATGTAGGTTTTAAATGGCTACCAAAGATTTTGAGCCACTCACTCTCGATGGTGCCAATTACCCTACATGGACTATGGACCTCAAAATCAACCTAACCACACGTGGGTTGCAAATGGTGATATTTAATCCTCCAGATAATCAAATTCCTCCGGATATTGTGAAATATTCCGTTTTAAGCATAATTCGGAATCACATACATCCAGATTTAAAGGCGGAATATCTGTATGAGGAAAATCCACTCACTTTATGGTTAGCCCTCAAAAATAGATATGAACAGCAGAAAGCTGTTATCCTACCTGAGGCTAATCATGAATGGGCACATCTTAGACTCCAAGACTTCAAAACTGTTGGAGACTATAATCATGCCCTTCATGCTATTTGCTCTAAGTTGCGATTTTGTGAAAAGGAACCAACAGATGCGGATAAAATAGAGAAGACTCTCTCTACTATGCTCCCATCTGACAGGGTCCTACAGCAGCAATGGCGTGCTGCAAATTACGAAACTTATTTTGATCTTATGCATACTATGCTTCAGGCAGAAAAGCATGCTGAACTTCTTTTTAAGAACAATCAGCAACGTCCCATTGGGGCTGCTCCACTTCCTGAAATACATGCTAATCAAAATAACACTAAGCTCGGTGGTTCAAAAGACTACTCAAAGAACTTCAAAGGTAAAATCAAACGCAACAAGAAGCAAAAACCAAGTGGATTTAAGAAAGGAAAAGACAATTCTGGTAAGAAAATTGACAAAACTGAAATTTGTCAAAAGTGTGGTTGCTACAACCATCCTACCAAGAAATGCCGTACCCCGAAGCACCTTGTAAACCTCTACCTCCAGTCTTTGGCTCAAGGCAAGAAGACTCAAGAGAAGAGATATGACGCACACTTCAATCTCACATCCAATAATGATGAAGCCGGATGCTCTCAAAAGTTCAATCAAGAACTCAAAGACACATGTGCTTCTCCAAAGAAGGATGATCTTATGTGCGTTGAGGACACACTTGAAGAATTTCATTCTCAAGACATGTTTGGAGATCTCAGTTAGACTCCTCGTTCCATAGCTAATAAGTATTATAGTGTTGTAATATAAATAATGTTGTCATCTATATTGTAAGCTTGTATGCTACAATCATATATCGAACATATTCGGTATTGTCAATAAAGTTTGTATGTATTCTATATATACTATAAGAATTTCATTAAATTCTTCTTTTGTGTATATAGATTTTTGGAGTCAATCCAATGGAGGAGGAATTATGCCTTGTGGATAGTGGTACCACAAACTCTATACTTAGGGACACAAAATATTTTCTAACTCTTACTAGGAGGAAAGGAAATGTTTTAACCATCGCTGGACGCGATGCAACGATAGTAGGCTCTGGTCGCGCCTCTATCACTCTCCCTATGGGTACACAATTGGAAATTGAGGATGCACTCTTGTATCCCGATTCAACACGTACCCTACTTAGTTATAGAGATATCCGTCAGAATGGTTTCCATGTTGAAACCCGAAATGACAACAAAGAGGAATATCTCCTCTTAACCAAACACAACGGATATGGCAAACAAGTACTAGAAAAAATTCCATCTTTAGACTCCGGATTGTACTATACATACATCAAACCTGTTCAACATATTGCGTACAAAGTAATTTTCCAAAACACTAACACATTCCAAACATGGCATGATCGCCTTGTCCACCTAGGCATTGGAATGATGCGGAAAATTATTAGCAATTTAATTAGTCATACATACATCAAAATAAAATTTTCGGAATCCTCAGATTTTGTGTGCACTTCTTGTGCCACCGGAAAATTGATTTTAAGACCCTCTTATCTTAAAATCAGAGCTGAACCACTTAAATTCCTTGAACGCATTCAAGGAGATATATGTGGTCCTATACAACCATTGTGTGGACCGTTCAGATACTTCATGGTTCTAATTGACGTATCTACTAGATGGTCACATGTGTGTCTTTTATCCACACGAAACCATGCATTTGCTAAGTTAATTGGTCAAATTATCCAATTACGAGCACATTACCCTGAATATCGAATTCAATCAATTCGAATGGACAATACTGCTGAATTTTCATACCATGCCCTCAATGACGATTGTATGGCTTTTGGGATACAAGTTCAACATTCTGTTCCATATGTCCATACACAAAATGGTTTAGCCGAATCTCTTATCAAGAGAATCAAGCTCATTGCAAGACCATTACTACAGAATTGCAACTTACCAACATCATGTTGGGGTCATGCAGTTTTACAAGCTGCTGACTTAATCCAATTGCGTCCAACTGCATATCATAGCACTTCCCCGCTATAATTAATACGTGGAAATCCACCAGATATTTCCCATCTGCGAAAGTTCGGTTGCGCTACATACGTACCGATCTTACCACTGCAGCGTACCTCAATGGGACCGCACAGGAAACTTGGGATCTATGTTGGGTATAAATCTTCGTCAATTATAAAATACCTCAAGCCCCTAACAGGGGACCTGTTTACGGCCCGGTACGCTGATTGCATATTCAATGAGGAACATTTCCCCGCATTAGGGGGAGACAACAAGTACCAAACTGAATGCCAGAAAATTAATTGGAATGTTCAAGGTATTCCTGCCTCAGACCCACGTACCAGAGAGACTGAACTTCAAGTTCAGAAACTCATTCATTTGCAAAACATTGCAAATAACCTGCCAGATGCATTTATTGATTATAAGGGTGTCACAAAATCCTATAATCCTGCCAGAAATGTACCTGAAAGAGTGGAGGTACCGCAAAATACCACTCAACTCCCAATTCAAAATAAGAGGGGGAGAAGTACGGTACAAATGGCGGATACAGCTTCTAACAAGCGACAAAGGAAACAAAAGAATGTAAATGCAGATCAACCTCATGTTGATAGACACCAAAGGATCCTTAAACCCAGATCAACAGTGCACTCAATTACTGATCCTGGGACATCGGAATACCCCGACTCAAATGTTTTGGGAAATAACATTGAGTCACCAGGGGTCCAAGAAATTTCCACTAACTATACTGATTCTGGAGAATCATACGATCGTAAGACTACAATTGTCGACATTTATTTCTTCACAACAATTGCAAACAACCTCCAAAATGATCCAGATCCCAAGACCATGACAGAGTGCAAACAATACTGGATGGAATCAATGGAAGGATGCAATTCAAGCGGAGTTAGCCTCGCTCAAGAAAAGAAATGTATTCACCAATGTGATACATACACCTCCCAAAGTATTCCCTGTCGGTTTCAAATGGGTTTTCGTCCGCAAACGGAATGAAAACAATGAGGTGGTGAGATACAAAGCAAGGCTTGTAGCACAAGGGTTCACGCAGAGACCCGGCATTGATTTCAATAAAACTTATTCTCCAGTAATGAGTGGAATAACATTCCGATACTTAATCTCATTGGCAGTTAAAAATCATCTATCTTTTCAGTTGATGGATGTAGTGACTGCATATCTTTATGGGTCACTTGATTCGGAAATATATATGAAAGTTCCCAATGGAATTTCAATTCCGAATCTGAACGCAAATCGCAATATGTATTGTGTAAAATTAAACAAGTCTTTATACGGCTTGAAACAGTCGGGTAGAATATGGTACAACCGACTAAGTGAGTTCCTAACCAAAAAGGGATACTCCAACAATGATGATTGCCCATGCGTGTTCATCAAAAGATCCTCAACAGGATTTTGCATTATATCTGTGTATGTTGATGATCTTAATATCATTGGTAACACACAGGATATAGATGAAGCACGTAATCATCTTATGACGGAATTTGAAATGAAGGATTTGGGTAAAACCAAATTTTGCTTAGGTATACAACTTGAGCACCTTCATACAGGCATTCTAGTGCATCAATCACCTATGTCCGTAAAAATATTGGAGAAATTCAATATGGACAAAGCATATCCATCGAAAACCCCCATGGTTGTTCGATCTCTCGACAGGGACAAAGATCCATTTAGACCCCGAGATAACAATGAAGAGTTATTGGGACCCGAGGTTCCATATCTCAGTGTCATCGGAGCGCTTATGTACCTTGCAAACTGCATCCGGCCGGATATTGCATTTGCAGTAAATCTACTTGCTAGATATAGCGCTGCTCCAACCAAAAGACATTGGGTAGGAGTGAAGAATATCCTCAGATATATTCAAGGCACTAAAGATCTCGGTCTATTCTTTCAGAAGAATAACAATGTGGATTTAATAGGATATACAGATGTTGGCTATTTATCAGATCCCCATAATGCCAGATCTCAAACAGGCTTTGTATTTTTACACGGTGGAACAACCATCTCTTGGAAGTCTTCGAAACAGACTCTAGTGGCTACATCCACTAATCATTCTGAAATAATTGCATTGTATGAAGCATCACGTGAATGTGTATGGCTTCGCAGAATGATTAACCACATACAACAATCATGTGGTATAGGTGCTATCGCATCACCTACCATTATCTACGAAGATAATGCTGCTTGCGTTGTTCAAATGCAAATGGGTTACATAAAGAGCAATATCACAAAACATATTGCAACTAAATTATTTTACCCACATGAATTGCAAGAGAGTGGGGAAATAAATATTCTGCAAACTAAGTCTTGTGATAATCTCACAGACTTATTCACCAAGTCATTACCAACTTCCACATTTCAGAAATGTGTTTGTGAAATTGGTATGCGAGGACTACGTGATTTGCAGATATCAGGGGGAGAAATCTCCTAAGATTTAACCCGTTCAATATAAATATTGTACTCTTTTTTCCTTTATGAGTTTTCCCTCTAAAGGTTTCTCATTAAGGTTTTTAATGAGGCAATATGACAACGTAATCATAAATATATTATATCTCTATTTTCCCCACAGGGGTTTTTAAGGAGATATAATCAAATATATGCCATATCAAATTTTCTCCTTAAATTTTCCCGCAGGGTTTTAAAGGAGTTTTTCATGTCATATCTACTCTATTAATTCTCCTCATATTTTTCCCTACAGGGTTTTGGAGAAGTTTTTCTAAGACGATGAATCAAGGTGATCATATGAAACACATTGGTCAAGGGGGAGTGTTACAAACTAAAAGTAAAGGGTGCCCAATGTGCAGATGCCTTCTCCAAACAGACTCTTCTTCATGAACAGACATCTATTCATACTACCCCCTCTTCATCTATAAATATGTACCATATACTGATTCAGAGTTTAATGAATGAAATCAACACTTCATTTGCAATCACTTGTTCCCTCTTGCAATATTTTTTACCAAGGCGTCACTTCCAGAATCAAAGCACCGTTGTGGAATCAAAGCATCAAAACACGTCACCTCCTCGTCAAAGTGCTTATTTAGACTTTTAAAACTTAGCTTTTCTGATTTTATAGTAGTTTTTTACTGTAGCTTAGCGTAATTAATTTTTAAAATTTTAAAAAATAAAAAATCATATCAACACAAACAATACATAGAAATAAAAAATAAAAAACCTAAAAATCAAAAATTAAAAAAGATAAAATTAAAAAACTAAAGGTTAAAGCCTGAATGAGCACAACCGCGTCCTGTGGTCTCCTTAATCAAAGCATCAAAGCACTGCATGCTGCGTCAATTTCGCTCTTGGTCTACGGGCCGAAAGCTTCACCACTCGCGTTATCACATCTACTCCATATCTAAAGCCTACAGAATATGTATCACTTATTCTTGCAATAACAATCAATATAATTTTTTAAAACTACTTATATCTTGTAAATTGCATTGCACAAAAAATCATGTTTTTACTTTCTACTAAAAACATATTGATTATGTCATGGATAAGAACGGATCGGAAGAGAGAAAATGCCTCTGTTGAGAAAAGGGAAATTATGTAGAAAAATATGAGAATTGGACTAGCGATAATAAAATAAAACACGCATTTTTATGTAGGGATCAATGACTCATTCTTTAGCTGCTGAGTATAAGGGTGAATAGAATGCATGAAAAATAAAGTGTTTAATCTTGTTAATCGCTTTATCTCTACTAAGATGTATGATACCACTTCAATTAATGAGCATATCAATAAACTATGTGTTTTAGCAGAGGAATTAAAAAATATTGAGTATCATTTTTCTGAAAGTGCAGGTCATAGTTGTTATAAATTCTTTGTCAAATTCATGGAAACAATTTAAGATATCTTTTTATCATTCTAAAAGGATATTCAACATGTGGGATGGCACTTTGAGATATCATTTGCTCATGAAAGAAGATAGAAAACTCTCTCAGAGAAAGGAAAGAAATACTTATAATTTTGAGTTACACCTTGGAGAGGAAAAAGGTAATAATAAAAAGAACTGGAAAAACATGAAGCCTAATACTGATTTGAAAGAAAAGCTTAACAAGAAATGCGATCAGAATGATCGTGGAAATTATAATTTAGCTCAAAGGAATGATAAATACAAGAATTTCAAGTGTCACAATTTTAGTCAGTATGTGCATTTCAGAGCTAACTGCAGGAAAAAGAAGAAGCATAATGAGCAACAAAATAAAAACAATCAACCAGTTAAGCGTAAAAGCAATTTTACGTCTAATGGTATGTCTAATATTTTTGTATGCACTGGATCTTTACTTACTATTACTTTTTCAAATAGTTGGGTTGTCGATTCTAGGGCTACATCTCATGTTACTAGAGATCATAGAGCTTTTACTTCTATGCAAACAATTCCAAAGGGAAATAGATATATCTTTTTAGGCATTAATGATAAAGTTGATGTACTTGGAATTGAAAATTATGCCATAAAACTCCCCAATGAAAGAAAATTATTACTACATGACACTTTATATTCACCTAGTATGAGAAGGAATTTAATATTTGTTACTTAGTTAGAATCTATTAGTTAGTTAGAATCTATTAGTTATGACATACTGTTTGGAAAAAGAATAGTACAATTTTACTCAATGGAAAATTAGTGTATACTGAAACTTATCATAAAGATCTTTATTTTTTGATGAGCTATCAAATGATGAAAAAATTAACTGCTTAGTTGGTAAGACTAACTGCGTAATGAGGAATACTAATGATAGATAAGGGGTGCTTAAAATCTTATTTATGGCATTTACGACTGAGTCACATATCTAAAAACAGAATTAAAAGTCTTATTAATTCTAGAATTCTGCACTTTAAGTGGGAGGATTTTGATATTTGTGAAGCATGTATAATGGGTAAGATGACCCGTGCACCTTTTCCAAAGGCAAAAAAAATCTAATGAGCCTCTTACTATTATTTATTTTGATATTTGTAGTGAAATGTCTACTCCTACTAGAGATCAAAATATTTATTTTATCACATTCATTGATGATTGTTTAAGATTTGGATATGTGTATCTTCTTAAACATAAGTCAGAAGGATTTAATGTATTCAGATCTTCCTTGCCATCTAAGGCTATAACAGTCACTCCTTATGAGTTGTGGATTGGAAGAAAATCATCATTTCTCCACTTAGCAATTTGGGGTTGTAATGCAAAAACTAGAGTGCCAAATCAAAACCATATAAAATTGCAGCCTAAAAGTACGCCAAGAATTTTTATTGGTTATTCTTTGGAATTAAAATGGTACAGGTTTTATGATCCAAAAAATGATAAACTGATAGAAAGTAGGGATGTAATATTTTTAGATCAATACACATCTCACTGTGCTAAGTGGGTAGGGTTGAAATTATTGGCAACTCCACCAAAAACACATATAAATTACATCTAGTATTAATTCTCATGTTGAAGGAGGTTCAATTCCTGAAGAAATACAAATCAAACTCTGAACACTAACATGCTTAGGAGAAGTGGAAGGAATTTTAGTACACCACAATATTTAGATGATTATTATTAGATCTTAGGGGAAGTCCATTCTAAAATTTTAGATTTAGAGGAAGAACCAAAGACTTATAAAGAAGTAATAAACTGCTCACAATCAAAACTATGAGTGAAAGCAATACGAGAAGAATTAAACTTGATAAAAAAATAAAGTATGTGAATTTATTCATCTACCAAACAACCATAAGCCCATAGGTTGTAAATGGACTTTGTGGAACATTTTCTCCTATTGCTAAATTTACTTTAATTCGTATTATTAGTGCTGACGAGGATATAACAATCCCCAAATTATTATTTATCTGTAAATGATATTGTTATGTCATTATACTCCTTGAGTATACCCCTTATCAATAAGGGAGAGATTTCACAAGATAGTCATAATCTCTTCTATGATAACTCCTTAGTTATAAGCTCTTCTACGATAACTCCTTAGTCATAAGTCTTTCCTATGATCACCTCTGTAACACCCTGAAAAATGTAAATCTGAAAATGTGGAGCTTTTGAATTATTTTGCAGTATGTTTATATTTGAATTTGGAGTTTATGACATTTTTCTGAAAATTTGGTTGAAGTTCCAAAAAGCTAAAAGGGTCAAGAAGAAAACAAACATGTTTAAACAATAGAGAATTAAAAATTTAAAATAAGAATTTGAAAAGATGATCCATAAAAGACAGGGAGAGAATTGGGTCCAAAATATAAAATCTTATTTCTGAAAATAATGGTATAATGATGAGGAAGAAAACCAATTGAAAAATGCCAACATGCATATATACATGGGTACATAATAAAAACTTTGGCACCTATAAAAATTAGTGCTAAAAATATAAAATATAAAGCTAGGAGAGCAGGAAAAGAAATTAAAAAGAAAAGGGGGAATGAAACCAGCCGCCATCACCCCGGCCCAGCCCCACCCCTCCCCACTCCCACCCTGCGGCTCAACTCCTACGCGCATGCTCCGCTAGCGGCCCACTTCCTCCGCTCTCTCCCACTGCCAAGCGAGCCCCGCTCCCTCGCGCCCCCTCTCTCTGGTGGGTGGACCCGAGCCGCCAGCAACTCCTTCTCCCTCCTCCTTTTTCCCCGCGCGCCTGGCCTCTTCTCCGCCGTTTGCCTCCGGTCAAAAGCAGGGCGACACGGTGCAGGAGCTTAGCTGGGCAGCGACGTGCGGGAGCTCCTCGAAACGTGCAACCATACCCCCGCCGCCCGCTGACGCCACCGCCTGCTAGGCGCAACCCGACAGCGCCGATGCCCCGACGTGCGCGCACGATCCCGTTGCAATTGACCATGCCCCGACTCCTACAAAACCCGAAGAACCCCTCACTCGCATCGCCACTTCTACCACAACCTTCCACCGAAAAGAATTGCGCCCAAACCCCTTCAAACGCCGATGAGCCCAATTCCTTCCCCACTGCCTTCCCTCGGCCGAACTTCCTCTGCCTAGCCCCCATCTACCGGTTGGTTCAAGAGGTAAAATTACCCTATATGGGTAAGCAACACCCGAGTGATAAGATGGCTATCAGCGTTATTCCTTTCCCCCCTGGCTCCCTCGGCGCACGTTCAAGCCCCCGGCTCCGCAGCGCTGAGGTTGAGCCTTTCTTTTAATTTTGCGTGCTGACAGCCGGGCCCCACTCGTCAGCGGCTGCCAGTCTGTGAGGCCGCTGACATCTGGGTCCCACCTGTTAGTGTTGACCGCTGGCGTGTGGGTCTAGAGTCCAAATGGTCCCACCTGTCAGTGACCAATAACATGTATGGCCACTGACAGAGGGGTCCCACTTGCCAGAGATCGTGAACAATGGGTCTCACAGACATGAGGACCCCACCTGTCATAGACACACAAGCATAAAAAGATAAAAAGAATATATAAAATCTGAAATACCCAGTAGGACCCACCTGTCAGGGTTTTGATAATTTTTGGGAGGACTTTAAATGAGCATAACTTATTCATTTTAACTCCAAATTGGGTGAAACAAATTTCTAAATTCAAGATCTATCCAATGGAACTGAAATCATGATTTTTAGAGTTCATTGTAATATCTGGTGATATTTTGTTTAATTTGCTGCTTTTCTTTTTATATGAATTTTGCGCACGGTAAATAGCGTACGAAGCTTAGGAGGAAGAAGCCGAGTCAGCAACTCTAGAAGCTCAAGACAACCCAGACCCAGACCACTGTGACCAAGGCGAGTTAACACTTTGACCATGTTGAACCCATGTGTATGCAAATTTAATTTCTTTTTAAATTATCCACATGCATGCTGCTATTTTATGTGGTATAATACGTTCACTTTTAAAGATGTTAGTTATACACCTAATATTATGCTTGATAGTAATACTCCGTTGAAATGTTGGACATATGAACCTTGTCGCCCTAGCAAAATTATAATGGTGTAACTTTCGCAAATAAGTCTGTATAAATATTGCGTTGCTTAGTATGGCTAGATAACCGGGGGTACATAAATACTCCAAAACTATCACTTGCAATTATGAAATGATTTGGGCAGTCTTGGTGGGAAAGACTGGAGAATGTGGACATGTTATTTTACGTTCTTGAAAAACCTCAATATTGCTTTAATACCTGGGTGGATGGTATGGGGGCTGGCATGAGGTGCAGTGGACGCACAAATTGTGAAATGTGGTAGAACCATCCAGGTAGTCCTAAGGACCGAATCTTGTCATGTTATCCCGTGTAAAACAGTACAACCACAAGTCTGTAAAATGCAACTTGGCTAAGTAGTTTTATCGAAACTTTCGGAACCATCTCACCGGTAGGGGATAGGTGTGGATATTGCAAGGGCAAGGGAGGCCTAAAGGGACACCGAGTGTAGAGTGAAGTTTCCCAGTCGTGCTAGCGTTGAGGGGAGTGGAGCCCGAATAGCGCTAGTAGCCGTGGGGAACATCCCGTGCAATGTATGGGACCCACCGCAAGTGGGAACGGCCCATAGAGTGAGATGGTGAAAGAAGCTAGATGATCTGAACAGCTACTGTGACAGTCTACTCAACCACATGACCAAGGAATCGTGTGGGGCAACGAGTTGGTTGTCTCTTGTGGTGAAAGTGTACAAACTCTGCAGAGTCAAAACTATTCGAATAAACGTGCCCACGGTTAAGGGAAGACATGGGGACTTAACTAGATATAGTTCTATTTCAAAAATCTTTGTGGGTGATAATAGAAAAATGTAAGGACTGCAGATGGTCCTGGTTTGAATTGCCCTGAGTGTCGTCCCAGTGGTAAGTTAAGCGGCTATAACGCTGAAAAATGCTATATGGTGCAGATGCCATGTAACGGTGGATGGAATCTGTGTCGATTATAAGATAATCCTACTTCACAAATTTAAGTCATGTGTTTAAAAATTGCTAGGTCTTAGGGATTTTTAAGTAATTGTATTCGAAAGCACTCTACACAAAATAAAATAAGCCCAAGCCTTCCTTTGATAAGCTGAGCATGTTAATTATTGCATTTGGTGTGTTGGCTCGCTGAGCACGGTGGATTTGTGCTCACACTCGCCTACCCAAACATAAACAGGTATTCAAGATCACTATGCTCATGAGGACGCCCCTGTTACTGAAGGAAGAAGCAACGAAGGAAATTAGGGCGTAGTTTACGCTTTCAGATCATAGACAAGTTTGACCTACGACGGTGTGTCCACGTATATTGTCTAAGTCTGGATAATATATAATGCACACATTACCCCCGGTCGCTTGCCTGTGGTGTGGTCTTACTTTTGCTTTCGTTTCCGCTGTTTGGTGTAATGAAGACATTTGGCCTAAGCGGCCCCTTATGTAAACTCTCACCCGATGTGGTGTATTTTAATTATGTAATATTATTAACGGTCATGCGATGTATGATGTGATTCAGCATTGTACATGTGTGCACTATCTACTGATCCAGGGAATAGTGCAGTGAACACAGTAGATTCTGGATTGAAAAATCCGGGTCTGACAACCTCATAGTCGTAGGTTTTTACATGACCATGACATAGTTGTAAGTTATTTTGTGACCGCCTTGTAGTCGTAGATCCTCTTACGATCAAGCCAAACTCCGACTGACCTACCTATGACAACCTTTTACATCGTGGACCTGTCTGATGAGGCGGTTAGCATGGGTGTTTATTCCAGAGAATAAATACACATAACTTCTCTCTGATAGAAACAGCCGTACGATGAGTGAGATACCACATCTCAAATAACTCCTGTCAGATGGTTACCATTTTAAATGTTAAGGCGTCTCTTGGCATGAAAAAACTGCCACTGCCTTGCAAGCTATATGAGGACGTCGAGGGGGGAAAGAGGAAACTGGAAGGATAGATCGGGACAGGCCCAAGGGAGAATAGAAGTAGAGCAAGACATTCCGCATTACTTTCTTCATTGTAATCAATTCATTGAGTAATAGCCACACAGGAGTAGGGTTGTTATTCTCCTAGGAGAAGGTCCAAACCTATATAAAAATCCTTATGTCTTTTGTCTGTGTGATTGTAGCCAGGTCTTCAAGAGTTCCTCTGAACCCAAATAAATCATATGTAAGATTAATACTAAAACATTGAGAAGTGCTTTGATGGCTTATTATGACCTTAAATTCCACCAAATGGATGTTAAAATTACTTTTCTTGATGGTCTTTTAGAGGAGGAAATATACATGAAACAATCAGAAGGTTTTAGAGAAAAAGAAAATAAAAAAATAAGGTTTGCAAATTGAATAGATTAATTTATAGTCTTAAACAGGCTTCATGTCAATAGTATATTCTATTTGATAATACTATCATGTCATATGGTTTTTTAATAATGGAAGGTGATCATTGCATATATACAAAAATTATAGGTAAATATTTTGTCTTACTGTCTTTATATGTTAATGATATTTTTATTGCTTCTAATAATAAAAATACATCGATGGAAGTGAAAATTTGGTTATCTTCTAAATTTGATATGAAAGATATGAGAGAATCTTCCTATGTTTCAGAAGTACTTGAAATACATAGAGATCGAAATAAAAGGATTCTTGGGTTGTCTCAAAAGACATATCTTGGAAGTCTTTTAAAACAATTTTCTATGAAAAACAACAAACATGTTAATGTACTTATTGTGAAGAGAACTAAACTCAGTGAGGAATTATATCCAAATACTCCTAAGAAAAATGCTAGAATGAATGTAATTTCTTATTCTTTAGCTTTGGGATGTCTTATGTATGCCATATTAGTTACACAACCTGACCTTAGCCATGCCGTTGGAATTCTTAGTAGATATCAAAAAAATCATGTGGAAGAACACTATAAACAAATCAAATATATATTGTGTTCTGTTAAATGAATTATGGATTATTCATTATGTTTTCATGGTCATAATCTTCAACTACATGATTATACTGATGTTTATTGGCAAGAGGATTTGGATAAACGAAAATCAACTTTTAGTTATATATATTTACTTTGGCAGGAGGTGATATTCCTTAGTGCAGTAAGAAACATGATACAGTTACTCTTTTTATCAATTAAAGCTGAATACATTGATGCATCTGAAGCAACAAAGGAAGGTGTATGGCTAAAGATATTTCTTGCATCAATTAAAGTTGTGGAAAGTGTATCACAACCTGTCACTTATTTCATAATAAAAGTAAATATATTGAAGGAAGATCCACCGACTAACTCAGTAAGTTAGGAATTATTTTCTAAGCATGTTAAAGATATGTGACTTTAGTTTATTGATTGAAATGTTTCAGTCAAGTGGGAGATGTTGAAATTTTTACGTAGCTTTTAATATTTATTGTGGTTACTATTAGTTTAACTCAATGTTGAATTATTCATATTATTGATGCAAGTGATAGAAAATAGTTTGATGTAGAATTTAACTCGAGGTGCCGATGACGGCTGTGCTGAAATATGATAGATATAATTATTGAGATCAAGTCTACTAAAATTTAATGTAATAGGTATGTATCGTGTGCAAAAAATTTTAAAATTTATTGGATGTCAAGTTTAACTAGTTTACTAACTAGTTCAAACAAGTTTGAACTAAATTTCGAATTGTAGTTGCCTTTTTTTAATAATAGTTTGATTGTAGGTATATGCTGATTATATATATAAATCAGTAAAGTATGTGATCTAAATTCTTCCAAAACTTTTGAATTTGAGTATATTTTTTCAAACTTATACATTTCATTTGAATTGTTATAGATGAGTATATACCGTAAAATTGATATTTTCAAAAATATACCCGAATTTATATGGAATTGATGCATTTGAAATCATGGTGCCTGAGCACCATGGTGCCCCATTTTAACGTCCTATATAGTAAAAATAACGAGTGAAATAGTTGGATTTGTTTTATAGGATCGACTCTGCAGACTGTTGACTCACATGATATGATTAGAATTAATCTCGTAAACAATTTGATCGTGGTGTATGACTTGCATATGTGTACTAGGGACTAATATAATTTAGACTCATAAAATCGACATGTCTGATCGTGGTTGATGATATGGTTTAAAAGTCTCACGGTGTATTGAAAATAGATGAGTCGTTTTGTGACACCTGAAAGTAGAGTTTATAAATATATCTCTACCTCTAGGCTCATATGCAATTATGAACGGCACCATAAAAAAAAGACAGAAATAAAGAGTAGACCGAATACGCTCTATAAAATCAATCTAATGTTTAGGAAAAACCCAACATTTGATCTTTGAGGCAATACCAAGGTTGTTGGTACCGTGATCCGTATCGTGGAATCCCGTAAGACAATTTCGATCCTAAGCCTATATAGGATCATCATTGTAAAATAATAGTGTATATCTTGCCGTCTATAAAATAAGAGGTGCGATTCTACTGTAGATCATAATCCTACGCAAGATCTCGATCCTGACGACCTTGAGCAATACAATATTTTGCTGGGCTTTTCAGGCTGCCGTTGAGTCTTAATTAAAAAAAGACTTGAGCAATACAATGAATACTAAGTATTTACACGAAAAAGCCATCAGTGGGCTTGGGCCCAAATCAGGCCCACTAGGCCCAATAGCTTATTGGGTAGTGCTGGCATTATATTCTGGCCCACACTCCCTTATTTGCCGCCTCCGTCTCCCGCTGCAGTGGGTTTCCTCTTCCGCCGCCGACGAGCTCCCACGGCGGGGCGAAGCGCCGTTCGGAACCCTAAACCCTAACTCCAACCCAGCCAACCCGTTATCCATGGAGGGCGCCCTCGCGCCGCAATCGGTCCCCCCGGGTATCCTCGCCGCCCCGGCCCCCGTTGTCCTCACTCTCCGGCGATCACATCTCGACAGCGCGTCCTACCGCACGCTATCCCGGCTCTTCTCCCACTGCCTCCACCTCCACCCTTCGCGGCATGCGGTCCCCGCGCACCCGGAAGTCGAGGCCGCCGCCGCGAACCCTGTCGGCGACTCCGGCGAGCCTCCGCAGGGGGGATCGGCGCCGACTAAAGACGCCAAGTTTGATCGGGGGAAGGATGTAGAGGAGGAGGCGTCTGTGGGAAGCACTTCTCGCGAGACCCCCGCACCCGCGGGAGTCGAGGCCGCCGCCGCGAACCCTATTGCCGACCCGGGCGTGGCGCCGCAGGGCTCGCCGGAGCGTGAAGTCGCCGGGGTTGAGCGGGTGGACGGTGTAGAAGAGGTGGTTGTTGCGGGAAGCACCTGCGGTAAGACCGATGCTGTTGTTGAGGAGTTAGGGGTGGAGCTGGACTGCTGGGGGAAGACGAGGCTTTGAGGTCGATGAAGGCTTGCTTGGAGGTGGAGGATGAGGAATTGGTAGAGGTAGCGGTGGGCAATGATGACGAACAGCTGCTCCTTGATGCGATGATGACCAACTTCTCGGGGATAATTGATGATGCCAGTGGCGGCACAATGTCAGTGCAGAGTTGTGGGGTTTCTGGAGGCGACCTGCAGAATGATGGCAAGGTAGCTGAGGAGGAGAAAGAATTGGGAGGTGCGATTGAAGAAGGCAGACCTGTGGACAATTCAGATCATGGGTCGGTTGATGGTGGTGGGTTTGAGGAAGGAGAGATTGAGGGTGACATGCAGCATTTGGATGGAGATGAGTCTGGCAATTCAGGGCTTGGAGATGAAGATGCAGATGTTGAGAAATTGGAAGAAGATTTTGTTAGCAGAGGGCCAGGGGAGAATGAATCTTGTGACCCTGATGTACGGAGTCAGAATTTGCATTCAGCGACTAAAATTAGAGGAAATGGTGATCTTGTACTGAACAAGGAAGGTAATATCAAGAATGATGCACAAATCCCTGTTGCCAGGATGCAAGCAGTCAGTTATGATGAAGTTGTGGATTGGAATGAGGCACCGTTGCCTGATGATGAGGTACTGAATATATCACTTTTTTTATTAACCATTATTGGGTACGAACATATCATATTAGCCATTTGTTCATTTGTTGCTTCGTCTTGTCTAATTATGTGTTTGACTGGTTACTTAACTGGTGAGTTTGCTTGAAAATTCCTCACCTTAGAAGAATATTGTAATACTCGTGAGAAAGAAAAGGGAAGGAAAGCGAAGAAATTACTGTCAGAGCCCTAGAGATTAATTTCGGGCAGGGTAGTCCGTTCACGGAGATACCTGACCGTCCGGGGGCCAGTCGGCACCTCTCACAACCATGGGGTCATCACTCGGCATAAACAAACTTGAAATATTTAAAGGACGTTGGAAACCAACCCACTGTCCCCAAATATCCAAACACAGTCCACAGCTACAGTAAAAGGACAGCATAGCAAGGTGAAGTCAGGCCAAAGCCAGCCAAGTAAAAGAGGCAAAGTCCCATTTGGTTACCAACATAATATTAGCCGGTAACCCATATAGAACAGTGAAGCCAGCACAACACTCACCAAAAAACAGTGCACGCCTCTGAGAAGGCACGACCACAAGCCAGACAGCACAACCAACCAAAGAAGGGATAAGGGAGAAGGAAGTATGAGCACGACAATAGCCAACACAATACTCAGTTCTTCCTTCCCCATTCATTCCAAGCCCAACAGAGAAACCATAGCGATATAGCAAAAGCCAGGCCATAAGACGGAAGCAAGGCAAGCCGACCAGGAGCAGGGCGATGGCGACGGCAAGAGGCTAGACCACAGGCCACGAGACCATCAACCCTAGGAGGTCACCACCAGGCGATAACCCAAACAACTGAGAAAGCGACAGCCGCAAGTAACTCCCAATTCCTTTCCAAAGCAACTCGAACATCGACCGGCAAAGGTAGCCCACAAATTACTCATAGCAATAGCATCAGTTTCTCAATAGTAAACCTTGCATGGCTATAGACAGAAAGTCACCAGTAGTTTGTCACTGAGCACCACTAGGGCACCAAGGGACCAACACAGAGAGCACCAACCAGAGGTAGAGGAAGAGAATAGAGGGAGTAAATAGTACCGAGAAGGTTTACCGTAGACAAAGATCGGTGGCGGCGTACTACCATCGGCGTAGCCACACACCCAACCGCCATTGCGCACTCCCCCGGCGTGCGGGCGGCTTCTAGCTCGGCCGTGACTAGCCAAGGCAGCTCACCTCCATGCCCATCCCCTTCTTGAGCTAAAAACCAAATCAAATCAAAATAGTAACACAAGCTCAACATAGAAAGGAAGTGGTAATGAGAAAGGGGCGCAAGAAAGCGCATCTAGGTGAGGAGCCAAATCCAAACCGTAGGCCACGGGTCCAGAGACCGATGAGCACGCTAGGGTTACCAGTAGGGGCGGCGAGGAGCTCGGGTGGTGAGGACCCGAACCCGGCGAGAGACCGGCTGCGAGGTGAGAACCGCCACAGTTGGCGGCGCTAAGGCGGCAGCGCAGTGGGACCGACGGCGTGAGGGGAGAAACGAGTAGGGGAAGTGAGGCGCCGAGGTGCCTGAGACGCGGTGCCGAGCGCTGGATCGAGACCGAGCCGAGGGGAGAGCCCGAGGTGGCGCGGTGCCGGATCCAATTGGATCGGGAGCGGAGGAAATAGCTAGGGGAGAGAGAGAGCAGAAGAAGAAGCGATGACCGAGTGGGTGAGGCCGCTCGGTCGGCTGAATAGGAAAGAAAAAAAAAGAAGGGGAGGAAGGAAAAAGGGAAAAGAAAGAAAAAAAGAAGAGGAAAAAAAAGAAAAGAAAAGAGGAGAAAAATGAAGAGAAAAAGATGGTAGACGTGTAAATAAGATTTATCTGCAACTATAGACGACGGTCATTAAATTACGATCGTTTGGGTACCGGGGTATCGGAAAGGTGTCCGGTGAGAGAGGTTGTTGTTATCGGGTTTACGCGTAGGAATGCTACCGATTGTCTATATGCATAGAATCGATGTTGTTTGTATGCTGGTGTGAATTACAATATTGAATTGAGTGTTCGGGTGATGCTTCCAAGTGGAGGTTTTGGTTTGACGCTCCTCCACACATCGTCCACAGGGATAACCAGGCAAGTGCATGGTAGAATAGTGGATTGTGATGAATGCCTGGTATTTGCTTTATGTCATGATTGATGCTGTGTTATAAAATGATATCACGGCCTATCTGTTGATTGTATTGCGATGAGTGATGCTTATGATTGAGTATCAACATTTAAAGAATGTTGAATTTGCATTGCACCATGAGCATCATGAAAGCCCTACGACGATAGGCGTCCCACGCGGTGGGAATGACAGGACCTACTTCGGTAGGCGCCTCCAGAGATGGGAGGCAAAGGGGCTTCACTGACGGGTGAAGCAACTCCACTATACCGGTATAAGCAGCGGCACATTATGCATTGCATTCATGGACCTACAACGGTAGGCCTCCCACAACGGTGGGGAAATCGAGACCTACTTCGGTAGGCACCTTCAGGGATGGAGGCAGAGGGGTTTCACTGACAGGTGAAGCAACTCCACTATACCGGTATAAGTTGCATATAGAGGTGCATTGCATCGCATTTGCAGGAAATGAACAGGTGACAGGGAGGAAACCTAGAAATTCTGGGTTACAGTTCATAAATGTGATTTGGTGGTTGCTGTACCAACGACATAGAATTGATTTACAGTTACGGATTGGATCTACAGTTTACAGTTACAGATGCATTACCGATGCATTGCATTGCATGGAAGTGACAGAGAAAGTGATATAGTTTACAGTACAGAATTTACTTATAGTTTACAGTTACAGAGTTGATTTACAGTTTACAGTTATAGAGTTGATTTACAGCTTACGGTTCATGAAATCAATTGAGTTGCTAAAGTGGTGTTACTGTTTTATTGTTTGCTAGTTGAGTTTTCAGACTCACTCTTGCTTTATCGTTGTTTTTTTAGGAGTCTGGTGAAGGTGACATGCATGGGCGGGGATAGCACAGTTATTTCACGTGCAACAGTAATTCACATATCATCTACAGTTGACATACTTAGCCTTGAACGGTGGAGTATCTTCTTAGTAATTAGCAAATTTATACCTCTGTTGTGCTTAGTGTCAAGTGTACCGGCTTTTGTCGTTTGGTTGATATTTAAATAAAAGAATTGCTTTGCAAGACCAGCGGCAAAAGTTGGAGTTAGGAACATTATAGAGTAGGTGGTAACACTTTGGGCTCAGAGAGGGGCTAGGGTGTTACAAATACAACCCAGACATTGTATGGAGTACGAAATTCACACTTCATGCAGTACTGCAGTAGTGTGCCTGTCTTCATGACTTCATCAAAGTTACTGAACTAGCTGTACAGTACAATCAATTCTTTTCTGTTCATCTTGTTTTCTGCTTGACTACATAAGTACAGATAATCAATATGTTCTGTGACAATCTTTTGCAGACTACTAAACCTGAGAAGAAGAGAAAACGACAATTGACTGAGGAAAGGAAGGCTAAGAAGACGGTATGTTCTGGTCTCAGTACCATTTGAGTTCAATCCATATTTTATTGAACTGAACATTCTAATTGTTTCTACCTTCAGAATATTAAGTTTGCTTTGCAATGTTATTGACATGTAGGAAAATAAACGAGTTAAGAGAGCACAGCAACAGATAGCCGAAGGTGTGAAAAGACTGAAACTTCAACCAGTTACAAAGCCAAAAGTAGTGCAGTATTGCCGCTTCTACTTGCATGGGAAGTGCCAGCAGGTGAACCTTTTTGGCCATCTAACTTGTTTTTCAGTTGAAAAAGATGTCGTAGTCATCTAATGATGCTTCTCTTTTGCATTTTTTTGTCTTCTTTTAGACCAAGAATTTATGTGTTGTGCTATGAACTGCATATAGCATATCACAGGTCTTTGCTTTGAAAGGTGGAGTAGTAGTCATCACAAGAAACCTGCTTTCTAGATACACTGGTTGTTGTATTTGTATAATATGGTAGTGTAGCCATATCAAATGCAAATGAAGTAAATTTTTAATTGTTTCATGTAAAGCTGTCCATTTTATTTTCAGTAGACATGTTATATTTGCTAAATAGACAAACAACTTCTGTTATAATTTATAAAAACTGGACAACTAAATTTGTTGTTGATGTTTACTTAAACAAACTATCTAATTATCTTCTTTTCTCTTTGCAGGGCAATATGTGCAAGTTCTCCCATGATACTACACCTTTGACAAAATCTAAGGTATGCGTTTTACAAAAGTTCATCATATGCCTACAGTATTCATTATGTATTATAGTGAGATTGGTGTATGTTCTTGTGTACATGGGCATGTCCTATCCGTCCCACCCACACACAGGCACATTTTGTGCAAGCCTATACAAACCCTCTTCCAAGAACCATCAATTTCGAATTTGAAATTTAAATTTTGCAAGATGATAAAATCACTGATGCCTATTGGTGCTTAGAATAAAGGGTTTGCACAAGTGTTCACAAAATGGTGGGTGTTCACAGGATATGAATACCTTATGCATATAATGCTAAAGCATCAAAGTGTACCATAATAATAATTTGAAATAAGCATTTTTCAGCAAACTTCTTTCTGTACCTTTCCTTACTTTTGAGGGTTTTTTTATGTATGCCTTGATGGATTAGAATGTATCTAAAGAATTAGCTTTGGACAGGAGCGCATAGAAGTTAGTGATCTACGTACTGGAACCATGACATAAGAAGAATATTTAGGGGCGGTATTTTAGGCTCTCTGCTCAGATGGCAGGATCCAAGCTTAGGGTCTTGCTTTCGTTTCTTTGACCTTAAAGAAGTTTTATTTCTAGCCTACCTCAACTTGTTTGGGACAAAAAACTTTGTTGTTGTTGTTGTATGCCTTGTTATGATACTTTTTTCTCTTTTGCAGCCGTGCACACATTTTGCACGTGGTTCTTGTTTAAAAGATGATTGTCCTTATGATCATGAGTTGTCGAAGTACCCTTGCCATAATTTTCTGGAAAATGGAATGTGTGTGAGAGGTGATAAATGCAAATTTTCTCATGTGGTATGTACTTTGCCGAATCATTTTATTTATTTAGAAGTGTAATATCCTGTGTAAAATTTTAATGCTACTAAATTCTGTGAACTGAGCAAACTGCATTCTTTATCAGATGCCAACTGCAGAAGGTCCTTCCACACCAGATGCAAAGAAACCTGATGTGCCATTGGTGTCTGATAAAGCAAACCGGAGAGAGCAAACAAGTGGCCAGAAAACCTCAACGGTGTGCAATGGTCAACCTGTAACCTCAGCTCCTACCAAACATTTTTCCATCCTTAAAAACCTTGCCGGCGTCTCAGTAAATGCTCAAAAAACATCTGCTCGTATTCCGAAGGGTGTACAGTTTCTTAAAGACAGGCCAGATGCTAGCATTCTGCATCAGGATGCTTTGTCCACTGAGAAGCATAGGTATACAAATGGCAGTCAACATCACGACTTTGGAGGTCCTCAAGCTGCAGAGGGGAAAGAAGTTGTCAAACAAAATGGGCAGAGATCAGCTCCACTGTTAGAAGAGAAGAACTTAACAAAAGAAGCTGCTTTACATACATGTTCAGAGCCAAAGAAAACTAGTTTGCCTACCGACTCGACTGCAGTGCCTGGATCAGTAATCACTCAGCATGGAGTTTCAGAGGCCTCTAGGATTTTGCAGGAATTCTTGTTTGGTGCTGGCAATTAGAGGAAAGTATGAATATGCTACTCTGCCTTTGATACCTGTAGACTACACATATGTTTATGTTCATTGGTAATTCAGTACACATTTTTGCTTTTTTCAGTATACATGGATGTTGTTCAGTGATGAATTCATACCCATGCGAGTGTGCAGCTTATTTGGATACTCTGCCCCCAGTTTCCTTATTGTAACTGCATATTGCAACTGCTGTTTTTGGTAGGTCAACAGGAGTACAATATTGTTGATGTATATCGTTCTTTAGTTACCAAGAAAGTTCACTTAGGACTTATTTTGCAGAACTTGGCTAAGATATACTGTGGGTTTATGAAGAGTGACTATTATCAAGTCAATGCACTTCTGTTCAACCGGCACGTTAGTTTCATGGAGCCAATTGTTTCTAGCATTGGATGTAAGCTTACTGGTATGATGAATACCTCCTTGAGTAAGTACTTTCATGAAAGAACTGACATGTGATTCTTATGAACCACCCTTCTATAAGTTTCTGAGTTAACTAAATACGTGGACTATAAACTGTTGCCCTGTCAATTGTCATAGTTGATATGTAAATTTGTATGTTAGTATTAATCTGTGATTCCTCAACTGTTCCTTTGTTTTCTTGCTACTTTAGTTCATATTATTGATACCATCTACAATGATGAACTGTACATACTCGTAAAAGTTTTTGATGTTTTTTTACCTCTCAGTGCTCATGGTATCCAAGATGCAGCTTTGGTCATTAGTTTTTATCACAATATATTTCTCATAGTTATAAAAGTTGAGATTGTGAAAATATTTTTTAATGATGAATTCCATTTCATGAGATCGATCCAAACATTTAAAAAACATGTTTGACTGCATGCTTCCCACAGTGACAAGATTTTTGGAGTGTAGGTAGTGTTAGCTTCTCTACTCCAGTCGTAACGGGTTCTGGTACTTGAAATTTCAGTCTGGGCCACTGGGTTGCTATACCATAATCTACAATAGGATATTTCAGTTCCTGTTCGAAGAAGTATCTTTTCATTCGTTCCAACATTTTTACCCCGAGACAAAGTTACCCCAATTGTGAACTTAACCTATTGCAGCTGGGTCTGGCACTATTGTAGCATGCCAAGCTGTGAAACATTATCTACTCATTTCGCAAGGAAAAAAAACTTTGAATAAAGTGAAACTAATTTAGTACTCATTGAGCTTATTTCTGTACTTTGCTGAACATATGCTGCGTGTGATAGTTAGTTACGGAGAGCTTTTTAAAATAGTACTGCTATTATTCTAAAAAGACATGAACTATTAATATCTAGGATTATTATATAAAAGTGCATTTTGGAACCCACCTCACAGCCAAATTGAGTCCAAGTGCCTTTGGAAATTATTTGGCTTTTTTCCAGTTCTCCACTGGATGGCCTGTTGCCAAGATTACGAGCTAATATCATGACCTTACAGCAACAAACAGGTTCAGTGTGACAAAAGTTAACTGTACTTACATATTTTTGAACCTTGATGTTGATGATTTCTACTACTCTCCCATTTTCTTGCCGCTTCCCTGCTTTTACTTGTATACATTCTGCAAGTTTTTTCTTAAAAAATATTTACTTTATGAGTTTCTGTGGTAGTTGCAGTCTTTTTGTGTGTGCACACGTGTTTCGCTTGGGCGTTTGGATTGTGGTTTTGAGGGTCTATGAGTTTACGGTGGATTTGTTTATTGCTTGTTGCTCTACAAGAAGTCAAGGAAACAACACAGGCTTTTTTTAGGGGGTTTAACTATTTTCTTTTCAAGAAAGGAGAATGTTATAATCATGGTTATCAAGGCGGTGCGGCAAGGCGTGGCGACTCACCACCTTCACACAACAATATCGCTTATGGCACGTGGCGTGACGACGCCATACATACAAATAGCCACAACAATATCAGACTTTCAGATGGTCTAAACAGAAGAAATATAAAGAGAGGACTTTATTGCAATTTTAGAAAATAAGAGGGCTAAATTGCAAAATGTCAAAACCCCCCCTCATAATCGGTGTTCAGCCGCCCCCCGCTCGGCATTCCTTCGCCTCTGCCTCTCTCCCTCTCTCCTTCCCCCATCTCCTCCACCTCCGGTGCCGGCGAGGCCGAGCCAGCTCGCCGACGGCCGCTTCCTCTTCCCACCATCACTCTCCACCATCCTCAAGTCGACGGAGAAGACTCATTGCCCAGCAAAGCAGGAGGCGGCGCCACGGCGGAGATTGGAGCCAGCGGAGCCGCGGAGGAGATCCGATCTGGCGGAGGCAGTGGATCCGGTGGTGGCGACGACAGATCCAGCTGCGGCAACGGCGGAGGCAGTGGATCCGATGGCGGCAATGGCGGATCCAGCTACGGCGACAGCAGATACAGCGCACCTCCATGCCGTCCGGACGGCATGGACCTCCGGTCCGCCACGGCGATATGGCGACGAGATATCGTTGATATCTCGACGCCTTAATAACCATGGTTATAATTGTTTTTATGCATAGCTCTTGTAATGTGTAGGGCGTGGATTTACTACAGTGAAGTTTTACTTTAACCTATACATTTAGTACAAATACAGGTCTGTAAAGCATGAATGAAATATACCCTTGTTACTTAAAATAAAAGCTTTATTGGACTAAATGCAGAATTCAAGGGTCAAAACTTAAAAGTGTGCAGTGCGGTTGTATTAAATATCCATCCAATACGCTTCAATTGGTGTGCTTAGAGAGCCACATAGCCTCCTCCCTGTAGAAATATCGAACTAGATCTTTCTTGTTAATTATTTCCTGTGACCATTGATTGAGCGATGAACTTATCTGCAGCTTTGGCATGGAAAAGTGCCTTGATTTCTATGTTTGACGTCGTGGAAAAGCTAAGCTCCATCTATTCACAAGGTAAAGCAATGGAGTCTTGATGTGTCATTATTCATTTCCTAACAAGGGCTGCTTTATAAGGCATCTCTCGTCAGGTTGATTCAGTACGTACACATTTCTTTCTGTTGGGCTGTCTATTGAAAGATGCTTCCCCATGAACGTGCCCCGTGCGCGAGACGATTTTTCCAGCTGCTTTGTTATTGAGCATCTGCCGAGCTTATCAGAAGTAGAAAGAAGAAAGATCGACCTATCAACTTTTCCTTTTGGCTTTCAGGGCTTCAAGATTTATTTCGTTGCCACGTGATAATGGCAGATATAAGATGAAATTTCAGTCTTTGATCAGCATGATTCTGGGCACATGTGCGCCAGAGTCATGGGCCCTTTGCTGGAGACCAGTGTTAGCTTTGTGCAGTGCATGGTTTGGAACTTACATGCATGTAGTACCCGGGATCTCCTATCCCTTGGTTCAGAATTGCTAGCGAAACTATGTGAGACCGCGGGGCACAAGGGCAGCAGCCTAGGCCCCAGGTATGAGCTGGACTGTACGATTGTTGCTTCATCTCAAGCTTCGCCCGGCCTGCCCCGTGCCTACTTGCTGTCAAAATCTCAGCTGTTGTTGCATCAACTCAGAATTACATGCACATGATCACTGAGAGGGCTCACATGGCGTTTTATCGCTTCCAGCTTGCCATACAAAGCAGGCATCTGAATTATGTCCCTCGCTACACCCTGCTATCAGTATCACATGACTACATGACTGTGACTGTCTATCTCACGAAACAGTCAATTTTTTTTTACTTTTCTGTATGATGGTTCCCTATTCCTTGGCACCGATTGCTCTCAGCAATTGTTAAACAGGGAGGAGTGGTTAAGATGTAATTACTGGAATATTTCTGTCGCTCGTGAAAGCAACTGACTTGAAAGATTTGAGCAGACTTGTGCACCTGAACATGTACGTGTTGCGTCTGGATCTTCTCGTGTCAATCAGGTGCCAACCTCACCCGGCCTGAGGAGGTGAAGGGTACCTACTTTGCCGATTTCCTTGGTAACATCCTCAAGAGAAAGAAGCAGAAATTGGAAAGGAACAACTATAACTGTGTGCTCTGTGATAGAAATTTGGAAGAAACGGCCTTTCATCTCTTCTTCGGCTGTCCGTTCAGTCAAAGCTGTTGGCAGCAACTTGGCATACATTGGAATCTTGGTGCAGATTTCTTTCAGATGATAATCCAAGCTAAGCAGCAGTCTCCAAGCACTTTCTTCATGGAAATCTTCATCATTGGAGCCTGGCAGATTTGGAAACAAAGAAACGAATTCATCTTTGACCGGGGACGTCCCTCTCTTGACTCGTGGAAGCAAATTTTTTTGAAGAAGCCAAATTACAAGCCTATAGACTTTGTGACCCAAAAAGGGAGGCCTTTCTCTCTTTTTTAGGCCTCCAAGTTTAACTCTTCACCTGTGGCCTTTTTCTCCTCTCTTTTTCCTGGGTTCTGTATAGGTGTATAGCTGTTTTGTTTTCTCCTCCTCTTTTAGCTTTTTGTTCAGCTTCTTTTCCTTTAATATAAAGCTCTACAGTGAGGACCTCCCCTACTGTATTTATGGTTAAAAAAATATTATTATCGTCTCTGCATTAAATAAAGAAATGAGTATTTTCGCTATAGCTTCAGGGCTATTTGGATCTTTGAGTTGTAACAAAAACGGGGTTTTGTTAAAAAGGGCACCATCTTTGTACTAACATTAAAAAAGAGCTTTATTCACAGCTGTTTTAGATCAAATTTGTTTGGCAGAAACGAGATTGGCTCAAACAACATAAAAAGGACAGGAATTGTAAACTATCCTGACATGTCTTAGCAAACTCTGTTTGGAATATCCGCAATCGTACGTACGTTTGTATTTTATATACTTTACATGCAATCTTTTTTGCTATCTACGTGCACGTGGAGAGCAAGGAAAATGGCAACATATGCTAGAAGAAAAAAAGAACTTTTTTGCACAAAAAAGTTTGTCTGTACGACATCTATTGCAAAAACAAGAACAAAACAAAAAAAATTAATGAGAGAAGAAAGAAAGAAACGCTACTGTTGGTGTCCACTGCTTGTTGCCGTACCACTCTGGTGAAGACAAGGCCATGCTGCAATCCTCAAGGCCCCGATCACCTCCTCCGGCTGCCGTACGCCGGAGCCGGAGAGGACTAGAGGGTGTGCCTCACCGCCTCCCTCATCTCCTCTTCGTTACTTCCTGGCGGCTCGGCGCACCGGCGTCGAGTTATGATCTATGTAGTACGGACACGCCGCAAAACCGCCGTATCCGTGTCCAACACCGTGTCGGACACGGATACGACACAGACACGTCTTGGACACGTGTCGGCGACGTATCGACCGATTTCATAATTAATTTTAATTATTAAAATTCTTGACACGTGTCGGACACATTAAATATACGAGTCGGACACGGCCTGGACACAGCCGGCCCAGGAATGGCCTAGGACACGGCCGGCCCATAACGCACGCACGGGCGTTGCCCTAACCCTAACCTCTTAGCTCCCGAGTGCGTCATTCCCATCACCTGCTCGCGTCGTCGCCGACTCCCGCATTTCGCCGCCGCCCGCTCCTGCACCTCGCCGCCGCCCGCTCCCACTGGCTCCCGCACCTCGCCGCCACCCATCGGCTTTCTCCCCGCACGCCGCCAGATTCCCCCCCGCGCGCCTCCGGCATCCCCGCTCCACCAAGGTATCATCTCCCCGCTCCTATCCTATCTTATGTTTGTGATGTACCTTGACGTCAGGATTAACAAAACAACTCATGAGGTACATATTCTAAGTATACACTTTACAAATTACAAGTTTACAATTTACATTATTTTAGTTTAATAAGCATGTGAAAATATAGAAAATAATACATATATATATATATATATATATATATTTTTTATTTATTATTTAAATATATATAGCCGTGTCGCCGTATCGGTATTTTTGGGAAAACGGCGAATTCCCGTGTCGGTGTCGTGTCGTGTCGACGTATCCGTGTCCGTGCATCATAGGTTATGATCCCTACGGTCTGCATGCCTTAACTGGTATCAACATGTCAGCTTTCTGTGTCTCGCTACTCCTCGCATCCTCTTACAATGGCGATCGGCAATATATTCCATTTTCCATGCGCATGCATGCGGACCAACTTCACGATCGCAACACCGCTCTGTTGCCCGAGGATCAAAACCGAACCGGACAAATCCCGCCGCGGGCGATACCGAATCGCTTGGCACGATTCGCAGAACCGAAATCCCGATTCTAACCGGTCAAAATTCGTCAAATATTTTTTTTTGGGCGGGGCGGGAGAAGACCGGTAACCGGACCAGTAACCGGCCGGTTACCGGTTTTACCGGTGAGAAAACCGGAAAAACCAATGAGAGGGGTTTGGCTAATCCAGTTGTTGATTCAATTGAGATTTTTTGAACTTTGATGTTGAAATGATTTCTCAATCTATTGTTTCCTGGTAGATGAGTAGATCCTTGGCCCCTGTCTATTTATGCTTCATAACTCTTGATTGATTGGGCAATCTTAGAGAAGTGGTTCATTTTTCAAGAACTCACTTGGGAACCATTTTTGAGTTTGGTTTGTGGTGGAAATGTTTGGAGTTTGCTAAAGTGCTGCAAACCACTCTCAAAGACAAGCATCCAATGCCCTTTCCAGTACAATGGGCCCAACATGTTTGCTTCCAATCAACACTAGCTGCCAATGACAATAATTCACCCTTTTTTTACTTCCAACAGCAGCTAATCAACCTAATATATCAAAAACAATACCCAAACTAATATACCCACTGCATTAGCAAATCAAAAATTCAAATCTTCAATTCAAAAAATTTCGGCCGGTATTTCGAAACCCGGTTGCCACCGGTATTTCCGGTTACCGGCCGGTAACCGCCGGTTTTCCCAACCATGCTGTTGCCTGCATTGCCGGCCATGAATTATCCTGCACTTTACAGTCATATTCTGCAGAAAATCGTCAAGCAACAACAACAACGGATGTTGTAATAGCTACGCAGAAGGTGTCATGCTGTATTAATTGCCTTCTGAAAGTACATTTTGGAGCAACCATGTTGCTAATTGCCAGGCATTTCATTTGCTATGTTCATGGTCGAGTTGTACTTTTAGGCAGCCCAACGAATTCAACTCATACGAATTGAAATCGCACATGAAAAACTGAATAATGTGCAAACATTTTGTGGCTAAAATGAATTAATATCTTTCATTTGCTTAAGGTTCAACATGAAACCTTAAGGGTACAATTGCCAAAAATGCTTATGAAGCACCATAGCATTCGGGAGATTGCCTTTATCACCGTTTTCTATACTCCTACTAGGTGTATCATCCTTATTTTATCAAGTATCGGTGTTAGCTTGTAGTAGTTGGATTCTTCATCCGAAAGTCAATGCTACAACTTGTTGCAGACTTTTGTCGACAACACATAACATACTGGCAACTGATTCATTACATTAGATAACATACTGGCAACTGATTCATGACATTAGACAAGAAAAATCTGTATTCTGCACCTCACATTTACAACAGTAAATTAGTTTAATAAAAATAAAGCATTACTCTTCTTCAAGATTTCTGTAGTTCTGGCAGTCACCCTTCTTGTCATCGTCGGCACACATACTGAGCAGCTGTGGCAGGGTTGATTCTTGATTGCCCTTTTTCTTCCCTTCAGTCAACGGTTGACTAATCGAACAGGCCAAACACAAAATACAGGGAGGATGGTGACGGCAAAGGCGCTGATTGTCGTTCTTCTTTTGGAAGAATACATATTTGTGTGACTCCTTAGGACATTTCTACCTAGTCCATTTCTATTCGTAGTCAAGCTCTGGCTCTCTCCCCTTCTAGTTTTGTCCCTCTTCAGAACCATGTTACTTCTCATGTGCCTCCTTTTTCAGGTTTAGGCCTTATCATTTCTTTCAAGCTGTTCCCATGGCTGCGCAAAAAAAGGAAAAAAAATCTGAACAACTGGAATGAACTTGTATAGTTGTGTCCTTCTAAGTAGCTCCAGTTGTTTCATGTAGTATGAGTTGTCTCCTGAATTTTGCTACATTACCCGAACGCTAATTGTATGCCTAAACTTATCTGAAAATGAGAAAGTCTTTTTCTCCTCTCTAACATCTTGATGTCTTGATCGTTTGATGCTGACGGTCGCAACATGTACAAAATTTCTCTTGTAAGCCTTTTTGCTGAGCTGGTTTTGTTTCATAGCACCTATCTGAGCAGAATGTTACAAGCTACTTTTCAAAGAAACCGGATTTTGACTGCGCCTTGATTCGTCGATCGGGACTCGCTGTTTGACACCGTTTTGTTTCTTGTCTTTCTCACTTTCGCACTGCACTTGTATTAATCCTGCACAGGGGCATTCAGGCTGGCTGACAAAACAGCTCCTCTGGACGTCTGCTTCATCAAACTGGCATCCTCAGCAAATAGGTCCAAGGCCTCTGAATTCAGCCGGTACAGCTTGCCTGGGACAACTTTGCTTTTGTTAAATTGCTAATAGGGTAGTTCCTGTATGTAGTGTGTACTTCACTGTTCTTTAACTGTTGTGATTTAACAAGTGATTCAGCTCTCAATTATGGATTGAGTCAATGCCCACAGGAAGAATGACAAGGTAGAGTCCGCGCAGGCGTTGCGAATGAATTAAGCATTGCTCATGTCTCTTTTACAGCCTTGTCAGGTAGTAATAAGAAGCTTAGGTAGTAAACTTCAGGTATTTACATGTCTAAATCAAGGTGAGCTTAACTATTTAGTTTGTTTATCTACATGTATAAATCAGAGCCTTGACCATTCTTGTCTGCTTTTGCTGTTAGGTTATCATGAATTCTTTGAGCAACAGCCAGAGCTGATTACTTTGATTGGTCGCCGGCTTATTGATAAGGAGCAGGAGGATTAGGGCAATTATGGGTTTCAAGGCCTCTGGAGAGCGGCAATTGTCAGTGACATCTCACTCATATTGTGCTGAACATCTGTTTCTTGAATCTGTATTTGGTGACAAAACAATGACATCATGAGTGCCATCTTACCAAACCACAATTTTCTTTGAAAAATTTTGCAGGCAAGGTAGCTGTCATCGAAGAGCCTCTAGAAGTGGTTGACGAAGATGATGACGCTCCGTGAAGCCTGGCTAGTGCCTTGTCCTCATGTTCATCACATATCATCACACAATCTAACCAAACTCTTGTGTGTTATTATCTTTTTCTGTCCAATCTTGTACTAACTATATGGCTTGTCAGGTTGTTCAGTTCTTGTTTTGACGACAGCAAGACGCACAATTCGTCATTCAGGAGAGCGTGCAATTGACTTGTGGATCAGAAGATCCTGCTTTCATGGCTCCTGTTGCTGAATCCTGAGCTTTCTTCTCCCAGTTGGTGTGTTCTTCCTGCTCCCAGATTCAAGAACTGCGACTGACGCCGGGGGTCCTTTTCTTGATGCAGACATGTTTATATTGGGGTCCATCATTTGTGCCTTGACCGCCTTTTGAAAATCATACATGATTAGAATTTCTAGTAGATTGATATTGATATAGGTTGGCAAGGAGAAAAAAATTACAATTATCTGAAGAACTTTGATTGTGGGTATGATTGCTGCACAATTTTGCACTCGTGTGATAGCTCACACCTTGCAAAGGAAATCTACCTTTGCTGTTTGCTTGACCTGATTCAGCAAAGCTAGCCAACCACACTGTGCCAATTATCTGCTAATCATTGTTGTCCATGCATACATGTGTGTTCTCTTTTTGGTCATGTTGGGTTGGAAAGGTTGGATCTGATCTTTGGATGCTAAAGAATTGTAACTTTGCTACTACCTGAATGGTGTGCTGCTGGAAAAGGTGGATCAAGAAGTCTTGTGTGTAGATGATTGCTTTTGTAGCCCAAAGGACCAAAGCAAAAGACAGGGACTGTATGTTGGGAGCATCCCATTTCTCCAGGATGTGAACACTTTTGATCCGGAGCAAGTCCTGTTTAAACCTTGGGCTAAACAAAAATTCTGAGGGTGAATCATGTGACGGTTGAGTGATCAAAGTTACTAATAGTTTTATGCCAGAAGTGTAGATCCAGTGTAATAAAGTTGTTTAGCTCAATATCTTTTTAAAGAAAAAATATCTGCATATTCTTTGAAAGAAGTTGGAGCGGGCGAGAAAGTTGAACGTAGGATGAAAGATCGGGTGCTATTTAAACAGCTTGATGTTCCGTGGGAAGCCACATGTTTGATTCCTGCTAGGTGAGGGTTTCCTGGAGACGGATAGCTAGGGTGAGCTATGGATCACAGTATTCCTAGAAATATTTTCTATCCTTTTCTCAGTTGGATAAACCCGTGGAGGATAGAAATCGGTACAAGCTTTGCGGGGAGGAGTGGGCCCACCTGTAAGCCAAACATCCAGATTAGTGGTGCTCCAAATAGCTGTGGGCTTACGACTTCTTAGCTTTTTTGGCATTATAATGGCTAAAAAGTACCGTACCGACGGTTAGTTTTTATGAGTAATTAAATTAAAAAATAAAGAAACAAGAAATTATATTGTCATGGATAATATAAAGAAATAAGATAAAAAAAAGCCTAAAAATAAAAAAAGATAAAATTAAAAGGCTGACGTGTTTTAAAAGGGGTTGATTGGAGCGGAACCCAAAAAGTCCATCATATAACCAGGTGCACGTAGCAGTTAGGGTCCTCGCTGTTGCAAGGAATGGAAGCGGGGAGGGATAAATGTAAGGAGGGATGAGGTGGCACATGGCATGTCCCGGCCGGGTCACCCTTCGCCCTTGTCGGCATGCCATCATCAGGGGAATAAAATACAGCGGCAGCAGACAGCAACCTACTCCGCGCGCAATGTCTCGTGTTGTTAATCTTGTCCATTACCACCCCGTTTAATTAATTAATTAATTTATGCTTTGGTTAATCAGCGTCTCCTCGCTTAATAAACTGTACCATAGACGATTCAGAACTAGAACCGTCTATGATTGTCCGTTATCACAAATAGTTCAAAACTATAACCGTCTGTAATAGTAACTTATTATAGATGATTCTTGGTAAAAAAATATTTTGTGATAGCTATACTAGAGCTAAAAAAAGTAGGGTAATTTTACTATGGCTTGGATTTATAGTGGTCGAATCTACAGTAACCAGTCGAAAGTTATGTGTGGTCGAAAGCTATAGTAACCGGTCGAAAGCTATGTATAGTTGAAAGTTACAGTAGTTGGTTGGAAAGCTCTATGTGGTCGAAGGGTATAATAGTCGGTCGAAAGGCTCTATGTGGTCGAATGGTACAATAGTCGGTCGAAAGGCTCTATGTGGTCGAAGGGTACAATAGTCGGTCGAAGGCTAAGAGCGGTTGGAGGCTTTAAAGTGGTCAGAGGAGATTGCTGTAATAGTTGAAGAAGACTGTGATGGCGGCGGCTTGGGGCGGCAGTCGCTGGCGCTCCGGTGGGGGCGGTGAAAGGCGAGGTGCCCCAAACGGAAGAGGAGAACATTAGCAATACGTTTGTGGCCACGGGGTTTATCGGAGATGGCCGGAGAGTGGTCGGTGACAGACAGAAAACAGCGGCGGTGGGGTGCTTCGGATGGATGGGATTAAAGAAGAGGTGGGGAAGGAAAGCAGGAGTAGAGAAGGAGAAGTGAGAAGAGAGAAGAGGAGATGAGAAGAGCCGACTAAGTCTTCTATTTTTAAGAAACAATTTGGCGAGGAGAAGTAGAGGAGGAGAAGTGAGAAGAGAGAAGAGAAGAGATGAGGAGAAGAGGATATGAGGAGAGGAGTGGAGAAGTGAGAAAAAGAATAGTCGATCCTTCTATTTTAAAGAGCAAATCTAGCAAGATAAGCAGGAAATTCAAATTCAGCGAGAACGAGCAAGTTGAAATATTATCACAGACTGTTCTTATCTAGCACCGTCTGTAATAAGTAGATCATCACATACAGTTTTTGTTCCGAGCCGTCTGTGATACATCACAGACGGTTCGAATAAAAACCGTCTGTATAAGTAGGTCATCACAGACGATTCTTTCTTTCGTAGTGAATTTAGACGGTCAATCTTATAAAACCGTCTATGGTAACTTTTTTATTGACGTTTGTGTTGAACCGTTTGTGATGAGGTATTCAGGATGACTCTTTTTTGTAGTAATGAGTATTAATTAATCAATTAACTTTTCACTTTGGCTCCTCCGGCCAATCTTTGGTTTGTTTTTAGGGTAATAATAATTAATAAAAAAGAAAATGCTTGTTCGCTCTAGTGGCCTGCTTGCCTCCGGGGAATCGAAGTGTCCTATGTGATGTGGTCAGTTCGATCGCCATGCATAGTTAGAAAATTAAATGAAATTGCAGGTCTTTTCATCAGGTTTACTACTGCTTAGTTTCGTTTTTCTTTTTGATGTTTTGGCTCTAGCAATTGCCGAATGAGTGATGCTACTTAATTATTTTTAGCACAAGTTGTGCATACAATTCAGTCTTTTCTACTTTGGTTTGAATTATATATATACACACAAACACACTTGTGGTGAAGACCAAGGCGTGTACTATTGTTTTTTACAGTGCGGACAAGTATGCGTTCTTCACATGACATCCATAATATGTCAAGGCATTTAATTTAATAATTCCACAATATTTTCATACAGTTAATTAGTTTATTCAATGTTGTTTGAAATGTAGGAATTTTGCATTAAACTTAATAATTCTTTCTTTTTCCATGGGGCTTCATTTGGAACGTACTTGCATTCCAAACAGGTCACATGGGTTTAAGAGGTAAAATGTTAAGGTACATAGAGAGACGAAATGTAAACAATAAAAACATTGTGTAAGCTTGCTAAAAATCAGTTTGGTAGTTCAAGCTGCCTTTTTATCTGTCTATAACAGCGAACAGCAGCAATCTATGCATACTTTCTACCGAGTTGTTCATGCTTAACAGTGAAAAGTTTCTTTACAACTTTCATTAGAGAGATACATGAGCTTACTTAGTTCACAGAAATCCCAATGAAATGTGACGATGGATTATTGAGCCTGGTCCAAAACCGATCAAAAATAGCTTGACTCCTAAATTCACAAGAGAAATAAATCAATTTGGTGACCCAAAGGGGGCAAAAAAAAAATCCCTTTTCTCTCTACCGTGTGCACTGTAGCCCCATGTAGCCTATTTGCTCTTTCCAAGATTCCCATCTAACACATAAATGCACCATCCGTAGCTCAAAAAAGAGGGGAAATATATGACACTGTATTAAGGCGCATATTGCATCACATAACTGGCAGCACAAACAGTAGCATGCATAAAGAGGCTGGTAATTCCTCTCAGGTGAAAACTAGCTGATTTCTGGGCCCCTCTTACCTCTCATCCAGTCATTCTGCACCGTGTGATTTCCATGGTGACCCATCAAAGATCCTGAAAATGCTTGACTAATGCCATCTTGCCCCCACATTATCTTGTGCTTAAAGATGCCCAGCCAATTTCTTGGGAGGCTCAGCTCAATCAAATGCTCAGTCTGAGTGAACAGATCATGCATGTCCATGAATCTTTGGTGGTCTCAGGAGGGTCGGATCAGAGAGCAAATTTGATACTACTAGCACTCTCCACTGCTCTACTGGGCTAGTGCTACTACCACAAAGAAAGCTTTCTTGCCTCTCTCTTGAAGTGCTTGGCTTCTTCCTTGGTCCTGCCCTGCATGGGGGGCACCAGAAAAATTTACCTGCAGTAAAAAGGTACACCTGGGCACCTACAATTCACATGAAGTCCTAGGCTCCAGTCACCGGCTAACTTTGGAAAATACGTCCTTATCTTTTTGAGGTACCAAATTCGCAGGCCTTTGCCCAGCACCCTATAGTGGTATAGGTACCTCCTATGTGTTTACTCCTACTGGTATAGCACCACTGTCGCTGTACGACGCGCTGTTGCATGCCTTATGGGCGAGCAAAGCAACAACCATGAGGTAAGCTGTCGCTTATGGGCCCATTCTTTTGGTGCAGCTTATAATTTTTGACTGTAGTTTATGGTTTTTAGGCTGTTTGTACAAGAGATTACAGAGTAACAGAAACTCACATGCGGTTTTTGCTAATATAAATGAAGTCAGTAAAAATATATACTACAATTAACTAGTAGACCCTATCTTGAAAAAATAATCCGTTTAAAAGCTAGTTACTGTAGAAAAGCCGAAAATCAACTTTTAGAAGCTGAAAAGAACAGGGCGTATTTCATCTTGAATTTCTGGACTTCTAATTTTTTTTTATTTTTAAATTATATGTTTTTAGATTTTTAGCTTTTTTGTCAATTATTTTTTATTCGTTTATATTATTCGTAATAGCCTAAACTATTTTATCTATTTTTAATTTTTTAAATTTAATTACGTCAAATAAGTTATCGTTAGGTACAGTATAATTTCAGTCAGTTACAGTATAATTTCAGTTATAAATCATATTTTTTTCAGTCCACATAAGCATGCTGTGAATATCACATTGCTTAATCCTTCCTGCAATAGGTTCTAGGAGCTGTGTTTGTTTGGTTTTTGGCTGCCATTCACAGTTCTAGGGCTTAGGTTCCCATCTAGTCATTTGAAACCCCATCATTCTGTGATGTACTTTCATCTCAAGGGCATAGGAAAAGGGGGTTTATTTAATGCTCCTTCATCTTTCATGACCTAATGAGAAAAAATAAATCAAGCTGAGAGCTTGTGAGGCACTGTAGGATTACTGTTGGACTCACAAGCCGGCAGCTCTCAAAGGTCCTGTTCAGAAGTGATCTAACTAATTATGAGAGAGATTAAAAGAGTTAGAGACATTCGTATTGAGAAGACACTTCGTTCAAAATGGCTCTTACAGTGACTTCTACAAATAACTCATAGAAATTATCTTAAAAGTCACTCTGTTTAAAAACCGATTTCTAAAAATCAAATACAAGAAACTATTTGGATCACGACCAAAATCCCATGGACAAACTGGTCCATGACAGGATAGGATTTCTATTTTTGAATTATGACCATCCATGATATTCATGGGCCCAAGGTGACTCATCAAGCGAAATAAAAAAAAAAAAGGCAGATAAATCACATGGCATGGAAATGGTACAGTACACATATGTACTGCCATGCATGCATTATGGTTGGTATACATGTATCGTACACCATATGTATTGGTATTACCATATACATGCAGTGCAGGCCCTGGGATTTATAAAACAAATGTTAAAAATATAAAGGAATCTATCTATCTATCTACTGTCTAATTGTTGTGAGGGGATTGATCTCCTCTGGTGTACAGACCGGGTAGGTGTACAGGTTACATAAAGAAAAGCAGGAATTCAGAGAGAGAGAGAGAGAAATTAAGTATCTACGTTTGTAAGGAGACAAGGGAAAAGACAGAAAGCTCAACATCAGTGTAGCATTGCTAGGAGTGGCCTTGTGTGTGGGGGTTGTGATGGAAATAGGAAAGAATGGGTGGACAAGTGCTCGCAGTCGCACGCTTGCTCCTCATCTCGACTCTGTACTCACCATCTACAGATAGCCAGTCTACCAGCACTGTTCTTGCCTCATGCACCCTCCTTCCCTTCAGAATGTATACACAGTACCTGATCTTTAATTAGTCCCATTTTCTTCTACTAGCTGGTCATCCTCAAAATTAAACTAAATTAATTATGATAGGTGTAATTGCTCAAAGGCAAAGGTTTATTTTTTGTTTGTTTTTGCTTTTGCTTTTTCCCCTTGAGATGGCGAGAAATGGAACAAAGGCTCAACTGCTCAGTTGGCCAGTCAGGAGAAGCAGATAGAGGAGGGAGGGGGGGTTGGTTTGGTGCCCTTCCATTTATTCAGAAATGCCACTGACCTCCTTCCCCTTCGCTTCTCTCCCTATGGCTGCCAACACGGTGCCCTCCCCCCTTTTCTCTCTCATGACTGCCTTCCAGCTTGCCTCTCTCTAGCCTCTCCTCTCCTCCCCTGTGCACTGCGGGCAGGCAGCTCCTCTTGTTGTTTTCTGTTCACTTGTACTGCTGCTGAAGTGCTGAGTGCAGAGAGAAAGAGGGATAGTAGAGAGAGAAAAGCAAGGCAGTAGGAAGGAAGAGAAAGAAGAGAGAGAAGGGGGAAGGAAGGGGAAGAATCTAAATTTGCTTTGCACTCATTGACCACCCAGTTTCCCCCTTGTTTGTCCCCCTCCCCTCCTTGATACCTGTGTTGTTCTTCCTCGTTATTCCCTGAGCTGAGCGGCTGCCTGAGAGACAAACCTCCCCTCTCTCTCCTCTCTCCGACCTCCTCCATTCTTGAGTTAATCCTCCCCAGTAGCAGTCTCAATTTATTGCAACCACCCTCCTTAGCTAGTTAGATAGATATATATATATAGATATATATATATATACACACACCCAAGGTCCATCCAAAAAAGCAAAGGTCAAGCCTTGAATCAAACCCCTACAAGTTCGCTTTTATGTTTCATCACCATCTTCACCAGCAGCAGCAGCAGCAGCAGCAGCAGGGATTGCTCCTACAGGCAGCAGAAACGGAAGCAGCATCGGCAGATCAGGAGAGCAGCATGTCCAACCTCACCTCCTCCGCCTCCGCTTCTGCCGGCGGCCCCAACCCCCCTCCTCCGCCGGCCTCCAACAACAAGAGGAAGCGAAGCCTCCCCGGGAACCCCGGTAGGTGCTACCTGACATGAGTTCTTTGCCTGAATTCGCGAGCTCTTGTTGTTCTTGCATGGTGAGGTATTCAAGAAAGAACCCAACTGATGATGAGATGATGAGCATCTTCTTTCTTTCTTTGTCTGTCCTTTTCGTGGATGGATGGATGGACGGACGCCAAATATATACTCATCAGACCCTGACGCGGAGGTGGTGGCACTGTCGCCGGCGACGCTGATGGCTACGAACCGTTTCCTGTGCGAGATCTGCGGGAAGGGGTTCCAGCGCGACCAGAACCTGCAGCTGCACCGGCGCGGGCACAACCTGCCGTGGAAGCTGAAGCAGCGCGGGAGCAAGGAGGCGGTGCGGAAGAAGGTGTACATCTGCCCGGAGGCGACGTGCGTGCACCACGACCCGTCGCGCGCGCTGGGCGACCTCACCGGCATCAAGAAACACTTCTTCCGCAAGCACGGCGAGAAGAAGTGGAAGTGCGACAAGTGCTCCAAGAAGTACGCCGTCCACTCCGACTGGAAGGCGCACTCCAAGATCTGCGGCACCCGCGAGTACAAGTGCGACTGCGGCACCATCTTCTCCAGGTCCTTATTCCCATTAGATTCTCTCCCTACTCCCTAGACTCTCTCTCATCCATTGCACTTACTTGCAATTGCACAAAGTAATAGTGTAGTAGTACATATGTTTTTAGTGGTATGGTTCTTGCTTGTTTGCTGGTGTTGTCCTTCTCCTTTCAGGAGAGGGTGAGGAGGAGCGATGAGTGAATAGGTGATGAGACGAGCCTAGTGCCTAGCTATATGTTAGTAGCTAGAGGATGTCAAATCAAATGTGTGTGCGCGTGCAATTGAAGGTTGCACCGAATTATTAGGGCATTATTAATTGAAGAAGGGAATCCTACTCATGTGTCAGCTGTGTTTGCGAATACTAGATACTAGTAGTTGCTTGTAGAAGATAGCTTGCACCGGCAAAGAATTGCCTGCATCAGTGGAAGGCATCGTCTTGGTGTCCATGGAAAGATGACCACCTTACTTCTCCCTTTTCTTTCCTTTTTGTTTTGGCCATGGATGTGATTGAGGAGCTCGGCTTGCTGCCTGCTGGGAATGGTGCAGAACCCAATGGGAAAGAGGATGTGCTAGAAAGAATCATGCAAGGAGTAGTAGTAGCTACTGCTAGCTTAGCTTAGCCTGTGTGTATGCGTGTGTTTGTATTGTGTGCGTGTGAATAGGAAATGGTATGCGTGAGAGAGAGAGAAGGAAGGAAACAAACAAACAAATAGCAAAGCTATGCCCATAGGACAAGGAAAAGAGATCCTTGGTGATGAGGAGCTCAGGCTCATCAGGTTCACGCTCAGCTCAGCTAGGGGGGAAGAGAACTCAGACATGTGATGTGAATCTCTTTGCAGAGCGGCCTTTCCATCTCGCTCCCTCCCACGCTATCCTCTCTACGCCCTTAGACTGCCAAATTGCCTATGCATGACTGCACTGTTCCCTCTCTCTCTCATGCTGTCACCTCCATGAGTCCTTCTCCCTCCTCTGATCAGCTGATTCCATTCTCTCTCTCTCTCTCTCCCTAGCACGGCAGCATAGAAACAATGACAAATGAACAAGAAAACGGGAGGAAACTTTAGCTTTCTCTTTTTCTTCATGCTTCTGATCCTGATCGTGTGGTAAAGGTTTGATTTTTCTTTCTTGCATTGCAGGCGGGACAGCTTCATCACGCACCGCGCCTTCTGCGACGCGCTCACCGAGGAGAGCGCCAAGGCCATCGGCGGCCTGCCCGTCATGGCCGCTGCGGCGCAGGGCCACCACCCGCTGCTCTTCTCGCCGCCACCCACGCACCAGGTGATGCCGCACCATGAGCTCGCCGCGCTCCAGGACCACCACCAGGAGGTCATGCAGCCGCCGCAGCAAGTGCAGCATTGCAACTACGCCATGAAGCCGGAGATGCCGCCGTGGCCCACGATGCCCTACGACCACCACCACCCGCTTGTGCAGCCGCTCTGCAACGCCGCCGCGCAGAGCTCGGCCACGTCTGCGCCGCCGCCGCCGCAGCAACAGCAGCTGCCCACGGCCACCGCGCACCTGTCGGCCACCGCGCTGCTGCAGAAGGCGGCGCAGATGGGCGCCACCATCGGCGGCGCTGGTGCGGGCGCGCACTACACCCAGATGGCCGGCGCGATCGCGGGGGCGGCGGCGAGCGCTGTCGGCAGCGCCACGTTCGGGCTCGGCTTGTCGTGCCTGAACACCCAGCAGGACGGCAACGGCCTCGTCCCAGCCGGAGTGATGGGCCTCGCGAGAACCGCCTCCCACGGCCGGAGAGGAGAGGACGGCGGCGGCGGGGGCGTCGCGGGCGGTGGAGGCGACGGCATGACGAGGGACTTCCTGGGGCTGCGCGCGTTCTCGCACCGCGACATCCTCGGCCTCGCTGGCTTCGAACCGTCGTGCATGGGCGCCGTGAACGCCACCACCAACACCAGCATGGGCTGCTACGAGCCACAACAACATGGACAGGCGCAAGCGCAGCCGCAGCAGCAGCAGCAAAGCAGCAATGAGCCATGGCATGGGTAGCCATAGCTAGCCTAGCTAGCTACCTACTTAGCCATTGCTGCTTTCTTCTTCCTGTCATGCATCGATCGACCTCGCATCTGATGGCTGCTTTCTTCTTCCTGTCATGCATCGACCTCGCATCTGATCACTGCAGAGCGCCATAGCTAGCTAGGGTCAGGCCAGCTCTTGCTACTACTCTAGTGCATGATGCTTTTTTGAGTTGGGTAATCACCCCCCCCTATCTCTCTCTATTACTTTGTCTTTATGATATCATCTCATGATCTTGAAAGTTAAGCAAGGGAGTCTGTAATTTTTTGGTTTTTGGGTAGGAGAAGAGAACTGTAAGCTAAGCTCGGATCAAGGGAAACTAAAGCTATGTGACAATAATAATACATGCATCCATCATCTCTTTTTGTAATCTTTCTCCTCCTTTTTGATCTGTTGCACTTAAAAAACTTACCACCTTCACTTGCATTATTCCTAAATATGATCTTGTCATGCATGGCTAGACTCAGATAGCCAGTATTAACCTTTTTTTCTCTCTGATCTAACTTCTAATTATGATATGAATGAACTGAAGTCATGTGTAGCTAGGCGGTTTCTTTGGTACTCTTGTCTTGCTACACGAGCTAGATGATGAATTGATGATCGATATATGTAGTTTGTTGATACATATGAGTGTCTGTGTGCTGTGTCGTGCAATCAGTCGATGTACTCGGCAGCGCTGGCTACTGTTCGCCCGTGACAATCTTTTGTTGGTATTGGTCATGGGCCGGCACTATTCCATGCTGGAAAAAGAGAGAGAGAGAGAGAGAATGGAAAAGTTTTATGTAGATGCATGCTAGCTTCTCGGAATTAATTGTTCTAGTTTAGTTTACTTAATATTGATGTAGAGTAATATATCAAAACAGCAACGGTTGTAGGGAAAGAAAACGGTAAAGATAAAAGACAACCTACATCAGTATTTGATATGTTCCGTGTCAAATTTTGCGACTAAAAAAATATACTGTACTATTAAATAAAAAATATACTGTATTATTAAATAAAATTTTCCCTATCACAGAGCTAAACGTTATTGGAGGCGACAGATTGAGCCATTTTAGCTAATTACGGGGATCTGATGCAAATAAATAATGGGAAAATGATGTGGTTTAATTTAGTAATAAACTACGACGACAGGGATGTATATATGAGCAAATTCATTGTCCCCTATGATAGGATGTATAATATAATATACGTGTGCAGTATGAGCACTGTTGTTTTGAGAAAACAATGACCCTCGCACAGGCGCGCTAATAATGTGTTGCACTAAATATTGCACAGCCCATGTTAGGCCGCGAAGAAGACATGACAAAAAACAGCAAATCGATCAGTATGTAGCCTTTGATTGACATGGTTTCAACTTTCAATGCATTATGATATTGCCTCCGATGCTACGCGCATCTTCGACAGTTTCCTCTCAGCTATTTTTTAACTATATCAATAAATAAAATTCTATAAAAAGAAAAGAAAAGATAAAGAGAGATAATATGTTATCTTTTACGTAAGAGATAATTTAAGCCTGTAAACAAACGCAAATAATGAGAGGGTGTGAAACAGAAAGTTATGGTAAAAATAGTATAAAATAGTTAGAGTAATGATTTACTGTTGAAGATGTAGTTTGTAGTGCTGTTTTTAGATAGGTAGAAGCCTTAAAGACAACATTAAAAGATAAGCTATTGTACATGTCCTAACCATGTACTCCTTCCATCCAAGTTATATGGTGTATTTTTTCATGTCACATAAACTAAGGAAAAAGTGAAAATAGCTAAATTACCCTTAATTATTATCTCAAGTACTATATTCAATGCATGTACGTGAAGAATAGCAAATAAAACTATATATTTATTAAGGTATATAATATAAAATACGTTCTATATTGAAATATAAAATACATTTTATATTTATGAATAGGATCATTCAAAAAATACGTTCTATAAACTTGGACGGAGCATGTACTACCAGATAAAATCATCGCATCGCCGTCCCGAATTTAATATGCGAGTACAAAATGTTTCAGAGGTGAACAATTTCTTCTTCATTGTTTTTATTAGTGGTGTTTAGAGAGCGCTCGAGTATTTTTTAGGGTTAGGAGCACTTAGATTTTTTAGGCGTTAGATGAAGATCCAACACTTTAGATTCGAAGCACTCATATTTTTTAGGGGATGGTATGAGGGGATCTATTGGATAGAGATTCAACAACTCAGATTCATTTTTTTTAGAGGAGGGTATGGATGATTCGTTGGATAAAAATCCAACACCCTAAAATCTAAGTGCTCTTAATATCCAAAAACATTTAAATACTCCTTAGTAGGGCTGGGCATTCGGTCTTTTCGGTCTATTCGGTTCGGTCTATTCGGTCTCTGGAAAATTCGGGTTCTAAAAAATGAGGACCAAATTTCTCAGAAAAAAAACAAGAACCGAACCCAAATAGACCGAATTTTTTGTTCGGTCTATTCGGTCCACCGAATTGACCGAAATAACTCTGAGCTTTTGAGGAAAAATCATATTGCATTAAGGAAATCACGTTACTACCTTTTGAAGAAAGCACACGGTTCTTAACTTCTTATGATATCCAGTGTTCAGTATGATGGGGACCCTTGTCACCCCTCAAAATCTTTGTAATGAGCTAAACAAAACAAATAATATTCATGCATAAACAAAGAATTCGGGTTATTTGGTCTATTCGGGTTTTGAAGGTCAAAGACCGAACCCGAACCCGAAGACCGAACTAAATCAAAATATTGACCGAACCCGAACCCCGAAACCCGAATAGACCGACAATTCGGTCTATCCGGGTTCGGTTCGGTTCGGTGTTCGGTTCTCGGGTTTAAAGTGCCCACCCCTACTCCTTAGCACTTTCCGTTTTTATTTTCCCTTGTGTGAATGAATGCATGCATGCTTTCAGCTGGGTCCTGCGCACCGAAACTTATGTGTGTGAACGTACGTCAGTTGGTGATCTATCCATCTCAAATAACGTAACGAAGTCAGTCTTGATTTCTTCTTCTTATGCATATAAATTAAAACATTCTGCGTTCTTGCAGTCGGATTTATCGTATATTTTGTCTTTATGCACTTGCGTCATTTACTTCCTCTGACACTGCATTCACATTTTTGTCCCCGGCCTGCCCTTCGCCTGAAATGGATCTGGATGCAAGTCGTGTTTCTCAGGGTAATTAGTATTGTTTGCTAATTACAATATAGAATGACTTTCAGAGTACTCTGAAATTAACGGAGGAACTGTTGAATTATTGAGTCAATCACGTGTGGTGGTGTGTACTACCTTGTAATGGGAAAAAGAGAAAAACACAAATTATAAAGTAAACATGACTGATCCATCCATACATATCTGAACGCTAATGTAAACATTAATAAATGCTTTAAAACCCCATCTAGATTTCTCTCGTGGCAGTAAAAAATCACTTCATTTGTTTTTTTAATTCATCAACACAATTTTGTTGACTTAGGCCTGATATTCCTTTGATGCAACAAAACCCCTCAAATCTAATTTTATCGATACAATATCTCTATTACTCTATCCATCCTGAAATATAAATCTCTCCTATTAGGAAACGATGTTCCACGATATAAGTCCATTAAAAGAATAAAAGTGTAGTTATCGTAACATTTCAATTCTATACTTCTACTTTAATGCAGAAAAAAATAGTTGAGTAGTTATAGCGTATCTATTAATAGAGCTATGTATGGTCTAATGATATTATTTTTTAGATTTAGTACTTCTTAGTGTGTATAATGATTTATATTGTAGGACGGATAGATAGAGTATTTCAGATTGTTTTGGATAGGGACAATTATTAATGCATGACCGATGTGTGCTTCATCGATCATGCGATTATTGAGCCTATTGGCTCCATCAATTATTCAATTCTCTCCTCGTCAAATGGCAATATTCTTGGGCATGCATCTCCATCTATCATGTCGTTCGTATATATGATTTTCAATTCTTCTACGTACTGACTTTGTCTTCCATTTGCACGACACGATGCGTTGAAAGTCTTGCACTATCAGGAATTCCCAATTCAGATCAGGAGGCTCGACCGTGCACAGGTGCATGGGAGTATGGGACATGGTTCGTTCATTTGTTCTCTCACAGGGGAATGGGATCCTCTACCGTAACATGCGTGGTAGAGGCGAATAATTGTACCGTACGTTTTATTATTTTTCAGTCCCATGAAAAAAATGAACGTCAAGGACAACCGGCCGGGGATGGTACGAAACCAGATTTAACTTATTTTAGATTCTTTTTTTAAAAGGGCGAACTTATTGGAGCTAGATTGATAACCAGGTTACACTGCTACAGACAGCCCTATCATAGACGGTTCCTGAACCGTCAGTGTTTAGGTGTCAGTGATAGTTGATGGTTATCACAGACGGTTCCCGAGCCATCTGTGATAAAAACATTACAGACGGTCTTGATTACTAACCGTCTGTGATAGGCGAGTATCACAAATGGTTTTTTATAAACAACCGTCGGTGATACTCGCCTATCACAGACGGTTAGTAATCAAGACCGTCTGTGATATACACAATATCACAGACGGTTTGTAGTACTAACCGTCTCGTGATATTGTGTATATCACGACGGTCTTGATTACTAATCGTCGTGATAGGCGAGTATCACCGACGGTTGTTTATAAAAACCGCTCGTGATACTCGCTTATCGCTGAGCGGTTAGTAATCAAGACCGTCGTGATATACAATATCACGACGGTTTGTATTACTAACCGCTGCGTGATATTGTGTATATCCTGACGATCGATAGTAAAGCCGTCGTGATATTAGTCACACCACGACGGCACTCTTTGAAACCGTCGTGATATGGTATCACGATGGTTTTAACAACGAACCGTCGTGATACCAAGTGCATCATCCATTTTATATGTGTTTCTTGGCTAGCCTCAGGATATGCTAGCCATGCCCTCTGAAAGCAAGCAGATTACAGATAAATGACAGATATAAGTTAATTGCAACTCATAGTAAATTACAACAAAATTCGATACACAGATGAATGTAACAATATCACAATATCACATATATAGAATGAAAATTGTTACACAAAATCTGACAAATGAATTCAATTGAAGGAATTGTTTGATTTGTACAGTTGAATCCAATGTTTCAACATCTAATTATCACCATTGCCGGCGTGGAACTCTCCCCTCTTATTTATGACCTTTGCTAGCAAGAATTGGGAGATGATTGCACGAATATCGACGAGATTGTCAAGATCATATGCACTTCCGTCGAAGTTCACCCGCTGTCGCTAGGAGCAATGTTAAGTCATTAATTAGCATGTGTGTGTAATATAATCAGAAAATAATAATTATTGGAAGGACTCGACAAACCTCGGATCATTGATCTTAGTACCCATGATTTCCATCATATGGCGGCAAACGTAGAATCCACATACGTTGCCCTGTAGCTGCTGGTGGCACTGCAAAAATAGAATTACATACATTGGTATTGTCAATTCTAGAGGCATTATTACAAAGTATGATATAGGATTGTTGTGTTGTAGCGGGTACCGAAAATCGCGTGTTGTGTCGTAGTGTGTCACTGAATTTGTCGTGTGTTCCTCCTTGGGCAACATATTCGGCAAACGCCCTACGTGATTCAAAAAACTTAGCCTCGGCCGTGGCAAACAAAAGAAATATTACAATAGAGTTATGTATGGAGGAAATGAGTTTACCTGTTAAGTACTTCTTGCACACGACTGAAGTCGTGGTTGCTCCTAAGGAAGGAATCAAGGTATATTACTTTGCTCCACTTTGGTACAATCACAATCAAAATCCAGTGATTCCTAGTCATATGTGTCGCCATAGTGATTAATCCTAAGTTCATGCTGCATGTAAAGTACAAATGAAACATATGTGTGGCAACTAGTGAAGCACTTACCCTTGGTTGAAGGGTACCATGACGTACTCCTTGTCGGTGTGAGCAATCAATCCCCTCGTTATGTAACCTTCCACGAAGGATGCATCTGCGTTGATAGATCGCTCAGAGACCAAGTGAGGGTCGAGGAAACCCACCGGTCGTCGCAATTTCCGGGCTTATTAGATCATGTATCTATACATAAAGAAAGAGTAATGACATTTATCTGTATAACGTGAATGTAGAACTTCATTATACAGATACACTTACGATGTCCAAAGATCGTAGAAGTGAGGCGTCGAGTTCGTCGAGATTGAATAGTAAGAATAAATCTTCGAATGTCACGACGTTGTAGCCCAAGTCATGGAGGAAATGCGTCTCGTTATATTTCACAGTGAATGCACTCTGCCGGTTTGGCTTCATGTTGGACTTCTCCATGTACCGGGCATGCAATGTATTGCAAATCATACCAAGTCGGCGTAATTGTGAATCGGGCACCAACGACACTCCTAGAATAAACTTCCATGGCACGGGACCCGCTTAATTTTCTTCGCATGAGCCTTGGAGGCCTTGGAGCCTCGCTTATGATATGTTCTCGGTGGCGTCTCGGTGGGAGCCGATGCAAGCAGACTTTCTTTGGATTTGGAGGTGGAGGTGGAGCCACCGAGCCGATGTGCCAGTCGAGGCGACGCCCTCTTGGGCCACCGGATGTGAAGATTGTGGCACGGACATGTCGAGGACGATGTCCCTCTTGGGCCATGAATGAATGTGTGGACGGCATCCCTAATGTCTTAATCTCTTCGTTGGGGGCTTCTCAAGAGGGACGGACTTAAAAATATCATTAATCATGTCCACTGGACCTTTATGAAACCGGTGTCTACTTGTACACCGTGCACCGCGCCCCCGGCAGCAATGGATACACTATGCCGCGCCCAGCGTCAACGGGAATAGAGCCAACAAGCCTGACTCTGAGGCTGCAAGGGATGGGCTCCTACATAACGATACAAGAGATGAGTTAAGGCGTCCACCAGAGAGATCTGTGTACCATTCTAAAGAGGTACATTACCTGAATGTCATCAATACGTAAGTGGTCGTCGCTATGTTCAGAAATTGGTGTAGACGCGCAGCTACTGCGACGTTGAGGGGGACTGGGTACCGCAGTACTAGGAGTGGGTTGCAATTGGTTGCGGACTTGTCTCAGTTCTTCCCGCAACGAATCTATCTCTCCTCGAAGTGAGGCAGTCTGCTCTTGAAGTGAGGCAGATAGTTGTTCCTCAAGTTGAGCACGAAGCTCATGTTTTATTTGTTCGCCGCGGTACGCCTTGGATCTCTTCCTACTCCTATATGTGTCGGAGTAATATGGAAATCCGTGCCTCCAAGGTACATAAACCCCCATGCCTCGTGTGCGACCTGGGTGCTCCTTGTTTCCCAAGGCCTGTGATAGTAAATCTATCTCCCTATAATCTTCAAAGGAGCCACGAGAAGATTCGGTAGTCAATGATTGCTGTAAGAGGCAATTAATCATGTTATTTTTGAACCCATGAATTTCAAGAGGTGTTAACAACTATGTTGTTTAACATATTTTACCATGCGTAGGGACACTTCCTCATCTGCGGGGTTTTGAAAGAGACACCAAGATGTGGTTGATGACCTCGCTTTTAACGATTTCAGCGCGCTCGCTTGCGATCCGGCAAATGGCGGAGAGGCCTCCGATCGGATTGCGACCTCATCCTGCATCCTCCATTGCGGGATTTTACCCGCGTACCCAGCAGTGCCGAGTCTGTGAGGGTGCGTGTTTTGTGACTGGAGATCCTTGTGCGCCGCACTTTGTTGTACAAATTCGGTCGTCGTCTTCATCTGCACAAAGGCCTCCCATGTTTCCGGCGACACGAAAGGATACTTCGTGAAGGGCGTGACATCCTCGGCCACGTACTTCGTCACAAGAGTGCTCTTAAAATTCTTCCATGCTTTTCCCATCGCGAGGAGCGCCTGCCGTTGCACGAGTCCATGTGCTTCTGCTGGGATCTCGAACGAATTTGTAAGTTCCTCCCATAGCTGATTTTTGTGATCCTTTGTCAAATCTTTCCAGCTTGCTATGGTGATGGGGACCCGTTGCCTTCCAATTATCCCGCAGGTAGTCCGAAATGATGACGCTGCTTTCGTCGGTTCCAGAGGGACCCCATTCGGAGAGACCACCGTGATGGTCATTCGGCCCTCGGCCTTTCGATACTCCTCGGCACGTTTAGATTTCGCAGGTCTTGGGAGCGTGAGACCCAGATGACGAACGACGAAGACTGTGCGGACGCCATCTCTCTTCTAAGAAAAAACTAACTGAAGTGAGCTATGGACCCAGCTTGTCAAAGTTCTATGAATCAAGTGACACAAACCAGTGCATCAAGTTCATTGAACAAGATAGACTGGAGTGTGTCACTTGCTTTATGCCCTTTGACAAAGTTCTAACGATTAACTAATTGCAGTGAGCTATGAGCCTTCTAAATAGACCTTGCAGCTAACAAGTGCAGCATATATTATTGTTACAAGGTTCTATGAAGTGCCTACAGTGAGCTAAACAACTGCAGCATATATTATATGCTACATAAAATACATGTGAAGCATATAACATGTGAAGCATATAACATAAAATACATGTGAAGCATATAACATGTGAAGCATATAACATAAAGCTAACATGTGAAGCATATAACATAAAATTAATGTGAAGCATATAACATGTGAAGCATATAACATGTGAAGCATATAATATAAAATTTATGTGAAGCATATAACATGTGAAGCATATAAAGCGGCGTCGGGAGGGACCGGCGGCGTCGGGAGGGAATGGCGGCGTCGGGATGGACCGGCGCCGTCGGGAGGGAGCGGCGACAGGAGGGACCGGCGGCGTCGAGGAACGGCGGCGTCGGGAGGACGGCGACGGAGGGACCGGCGGCGGCGGGAGGACGCGGCGTCGGAGGGAGCGGCGTCGGGAGGGACGGCGCGCGGGAGGGAGCGGCGGTGGGAGGAGCAAAATCTAGCTAGCGGGCGCCGCAGGTGGAGACAAGAGATCGCGCGAGCGGACTCGCGAACCTAGCTGCGGGTATTTAAAGATGAGCTATCACGACGGTTCTATCAATATAACCGTCGTGATATGACATTATCACAGACGGTTATATTTATAGAACCGTGCGTGATGTATTATCACGCATTTCTTTTTCTTTTAATAAAACTAGCTAGGTTCCTATGTGATAGTTCAATATGGAACATATACATTTATACGCAAGCATAACCATAAATATAGCTAGGTTCCTATGTCATTTTACAATTACAATATGGAACATAGATACATTTATGGCTATATCATTTAAATAAAGCCCTTCAAACGCAAGCATAACCATAAATATAACTATTTCTTAGTTCCTTAGTCATTTTACAATTACAATGGAATAACCAATATCACTTTGGCTATATAACATAGATACATTTATGAAAAACACAAGCATAACCAATATCATTTATTACACTTTGGCTATATCATTTTAAATAAAGCCCTTCACGATGATCGACACGCATATAGCTTGCTTCATCGCTTGTTCTTCGTCGAGCACGATCGATGCCGTGTCCGAATGGAGGCAAATCATCAAATTGATTGTACTCTTCCTCATCCACAACATTCTCAACCCCGACAATCCTTCTTTTCCTGAAGAACTACATGGCGCTTCTTATTTACCGGTCGGTTACATAAAATACTTGAACAACTTGCCTCGCGAGCACGAATGGTTCGTCTTTGTATCCTACACATTCGAGGTCCAGGTAGTGACGCCGTGCTTGTCAACCTTTACACCCGTGGAAGTTGGACCCAACGGCACGAAATAGAGGAATTTTGAAAATTATGTAGTCAAGCTCCCAAATCTCCTCTACAAGCCCGTAGTATGAGCTTGGGCCAGTGATCGCTGCGTGCGCATCATAGGCATCTATGCGGACACCGAGTTCGCTGCTGTGCTCTTTCTATCTTGATCTGTTGTATAAAATGTGTAGCCATTAATGTCGTATGCTTGCCATGTCACAATTGTAAATTTTGGCCCTTTTGCCAACCATTGTAGTGTTTCACTTGACGACCTCCTAGTCAATTGCGCCTTGAACCATTCGTTGAACTGACGATTGTGTTGTGTTGTGATCCAAACTTCTGACTGGCCTGCATTCTCCTGACGTAGCATGTCCTTGTACTCTTCAATATATGGGGTCACTTCAGTCATGTGTTGTAAAACCATGAAATGGGCGTGAGCATACGTATGTTGATCCAGAGTTATTGCTTTCCTCCCAATAGTCCCGATACCCTCTAGCCTCCCCTCGTGACGAGATAGAGGTACACCTATCGGCTCTACCTGAGCCATGTAGCCGATGCAGAATTCAATGACCTCTTCTGTTGTATAACCTTCGATGATGCTACCCTCCGGTCGAGATCGATTGCGTACATAGGACTTCAGAATTCCCATGTACCTCTCGAAAGGGTACATATGACGTAGAAATACGGGGCCACATATTTTTATCTCTTTCACAAGGTGGACAATGAGATGGACCATGATATCAAAAATTATGGAGGGAAATACATCTCTAGATGACATAGAGTTGTCACTACCTCGGTTTGCGAGCATCTAGTCCATCCGGATCAATGACCTTTTGAGCAATTGCGTTGAAGAAATAGCATAGCCTTATGATTGTCACTCGAACCTTGTTCGCAAAATACTTCTAATTGCAACAGTAGCATTTGAGTCATTAGCACATGACGATCGTGAGACTTCATGCCAATCAATTTCAAATGTTCCATGGAAACAAGTTTCTTCATGCTTGTCGAGTGACCGGATGGAACTTTCACACCATTTAAGGACTGGCACAATTCAGTTCTCTCGGACTTAGACAGAGTGTAACATGCTGGGGGAAGGTAGGTCTGGCCTTTATCGGTCTCTATCGGTGCTAACTCGGTCCTGATGTTCATAGCGACCAAGTCACGCCTTGCGTTAACACCATCCTTTGTTTTGTCAGGAATGTTTAGTAAGAGACCAATCAAACTGTCACATACATTCTTCTCTACGTGCATGACATCGATGCAATTGCGAACTTCTAAGTGCTCCCAATAAGGCAAGTCCCAAAATATTGACCTCTTTTTCCACATGTTCTTCCTCAATTTACGTCCCTTTCCAAACACAACATTTATATCCTTGACCATATCATACACCTCTTTCCCGCTAAAAGGTCTTGGTATTGAGTCATCCTCTTTTTTTCCGTCAAATTGTTTCTTCATCTTGCGGTATGGGTGATACTTTGGAAGGAACCTACGGTGACGCATGTACACAGTTTTTCGCGAGTTGTTCAACCACACACTCTCGGTATAATCTAAGCAGTGCGGACACGCTTTGGCTCCTTTTATACTCAACCCTGACAGGTTACCAAGGGTAGGAAAATCATTAATGGTGCAGAACAACATGGCCCGTAGAGTGAAGTTCTCTCGTTTGTCCGCATCCCATACATGTACCCCTTCATTCCACAGTATTGCAAGATCTTCCACCAATGGGGCTAGGAACACATCAATATCGTTGCTAGGTTGCTTCGCCCTTGGATAAGTAATCGACATCAAAATATATTTCCGCTTCATACACAGCCAAGGAGGAAGGTTGTACATGCACGAGTCACGGGCAGGTGCTATGTCACGCTCATGTTACCAAAAGGATTCATTCCATCTGTACTCAACCCAAACCTTATATTTCTTGGTTCCACACGAAATCTACAAACATCCTATCGATGTTCCTCCACCGCGAATCAACAACATGTCTTATCATTCCGTCTTTCTTACGCCGCTCGCAGCGTTAACGCATCAATCTTGCATCCTTGCGGTTTGCAAATAAATGCTTCAAACGGGGATTATAGGAAGATACCACATCACCTTAGCAGAGGTCCTTGCTTCACCTCGATGCCCTTCCCATCATCGAGTCATTTTACGCTTGTATCGAGATGTTTTGCACACCGGACAAACATGTAAGCTAGCATACTCTTTGCGATGCACAGATACAATCATTCCGACATGCATGTATTCTTTCTACTTCCATTCCTAATGGACAAAGAATCTTCTTGGCTTGGTAGGTGGTTCTCGGCAACACATTTCCGTTGGAAGCATGTCCACTAGGAGACCTAATAATGCCGTGAAACTCTTGTCGGACCAACCATTGCTTGCCTTCAATTTTAGCAGTTCTAGAACCGATGACAACCTCGTGTATTGCGGCTTGCAGCCGGGAACAAAGGTTTCTGAGTCCTCCATCAAGCCCTCGAATTTACCAAACTCTCTCTCACTATAGTTCCTTCGCATCACGTAACATCGATCCAGATTGTCATCCTGCGACCTATCCTCATGATCGAAAGAACAGTCCACAAGCGGCATATCGTTGTCTCCTCGGCTATGTCATAACTATCTTCTTGTGTACTATTCTCTTCACCGTGATTGGTCCAACATTTGTACCCTTTTCAAACCCCTTGAATCAAGTGAGCTTCAATCTGCTGTTGAGTTGCTAAACATCTTGAGATTATCACAATCAATACATGGGCAATACATATATTTCATCCCCTTCTTCAACATATCCAGCTCATTTGCCTTCTAAAGCGGACACGCCAAGAATGTACTCTTCACTCACACGGTTCTCAATATACATCCAGCTTCGGTCCATCTACGCTACACAAGTGACAAATGGGTGTCAAAAATGATTATTACCTCTACTACTAACCTCTGATCAGATCACTAAGAATGTTAAGTAATTGAATACTAATCTCGATCGATCACTAAGAATGTTAAGTAATTGAGTATGCTAACCTCGATCGATCAATAAGAAGACGGTGATATTTTTTCACCCCCAACTCCCTAAAGCCGGCCGCCTTGCTCCACCGATGCAGCGCAATGAAGACAGATCGGTGTCGACATCCTTCAAGCAAGTACGCCAAGTAATTAATACTACGCAGAATATCACAGACGGTTCCAACTAAAAACGGTCTGTGAAAATTATATATCACAGACGGTTCGTATTATACCCGTTTGTGAAGTACCACCGACGGTTATTAATATTAACCGTTTGTGATGTACATAATATCCCAGACGGTTCGAAATATCAACCGTCTGTGATTTATGCGTATCACAGACGGTTCGTGTATAGAACCGTTTGTGATAGTTCTTCACAGATGGTTTACACTACAAACCGTCTGTGATAGTTACGGATGAACTGTTTCGTCAGGCGCATGACTGCCAACTCGAAGCATATATAGCATAGCATTCGAGGCACATCCGAGGTCTGCTGCTGTGTCCTGAGGAATGCCAAGAGCTGGTCTTCATATGTGGCTGCCACATCTGAAGGTTTCGATGCCAGAACGCTTCGTGTTTCGATCGTCTAGTTAACGTTTGGGTATACGAAGCGTCTATATCATTAATGTTTGGGTATACGAACCGTCTGTGCTAAAGGTTAAATATGTACGCCTAATCCAGGTCTCTTCTACGTACGTACAATACAATATACAATACAACATGGCTTCTACTACTGTTCTTGTGATCATCTCCTTCCTCTCATCTGTTCATCACGAATTGTTCGGCCGGAACCTTACAGCGCCAGCAATTTGCATCCGAGCGACTTCTCCGCACCCGCCCTGCTCTCCTTCCCGACTTTCTTGCATCCGTCGGCTTGACTCGATCCTCCGCTGTCGACGGAGGCGTCTCGCCGCCGCTCAAGAAAGGGAAACACCCTCACCCCGGTTCTTCTCCACAATGTGCGCAATGCGGAAGAAGCTCTACACGCATTGCGAGATCGATGGATAGCCTTGCCGATCAAGCGTAAAACGCGATTCGAGGAATCTTTTCATGCTATCCTCTACGACATTATGGATCTTTGCTGATCATTTGCCCAGCTGCATGAGGAAGTGCTTGAGGACAAGGGCAATCTTAACGGCGTTCGAGAATTTAGCTACTGATCCTCCAAGTCCCCAAGTTGAAGAAGAAGCTTACGAAGCCCAAAAGAATACAATATGGGAAACTCTTTACCTGTGCGACTTTTGTAATAAATTTGCCTCTAATTGAAATTAATAAATTTGCCTTTAATTTGTGATCTCTTGTCTCAGTAGTTCTGTAGTTAAGTTATTAGAAGCAATGTGTACTTATATATTAACCTCTGATCTAGAATATGACAGACAAAGGGACATCACAGATGGTTTTTAACTAAAAACCGTCTGTGATAACATTTATCACAGACGGTTTTCATAAAAAAAACCGTCTGCCATAAGCTTCAAAATTTTGATCCATTGCCAGAACGCTTCGTGTTTCGCGCGTGTTTCCATTAACGTCTGTTGATCGTTATACGAAGCGTCTATATCATTAATGTTTGGGTATACGAACCGATTGTGATAATGCTTATATTTGCACGCACTATTCCATTTCTTCGATCTAAACGTACTGTCCTCTCCCTCATCTTCTTCGATCATCACCACATTTCTCAACAATGACATCTAAAATTTTGTTCATCTCCTTCCTCTCATCTATCCATCATGAGTTGTTCGCCGCAACCTTACACAAAGGCCAACAATTTACGTCTGGAGCATCTCGTCCGCTCACGCCTGCTCTCCTTCCTCGACTCGCTTCCAATATCGTCCGTCAATCTGGACCTCATCATCCGCCGTCGACGGAGGTGTCTCGTTGCTGCTCACGAAAAGGAAATCGCCTCGGCCTTGTTCTTCTCTACAATGTCCACAAAGCGGAGGAAGCTCTTGCGAAGCGCGAGTGTGCTAGATAACCTTTCCGATCAAGCGGACTCGGCCGATTCTGTTGAGGTTTATCATGCCATCCTCTTTGAGATTATGGGCCATGCTAATGATTTGCCCAAAGCTAGAGGAGGAAGCGGAGAGGGCAAGGATAATCTTCACGACATTCGAGAACTCATTGGTGATCCTCCAACTCCGAAGTTGAAGAAGAAGCATATGAAGCCGTAAGATTAAAAATCTGGGAATCTCTTTTCTCTTAGATTTGTAATAAATTAAATTTGCCTTTAATTAAAATCGGGAATCTCTGTTTGTCGAACTTTTGTAATGAATTAAATCTGTCTTGAATTAAAATCGGGAATCTCTGTTTGTCGGACTTTTAATTTGGAGGCCGTCTGTGGTGTTTGTGGCGGAAAGGAGTATCATAGACGGTTTATGTTTAAAACCGTCTAGGATCGAAATGAAGACAGATGCGATGCGAGCGGCGCCTACCATTATCACGAGCGGTTCTTAATAAAAACCGTCGTGAATTATCGCAAACGGTTTTTAATTAAAAACCGCTCGTGATAACGATCTTATCACAGACGGTTTTTAATTAAAAATCGTCTACGATAATATGGGATCATCACAGACGGTTTTTAATACAGACCGTCTGCGATACTAAATTATAACAGACGGTTCATAGTTAAGAACCGTCTATGATACTCGTTTTCTCCGACGTCGCCAACACAGACGGTGTCCTAATTAAAACCGTCTGTGTTAGTGTTAGTCACAGACGATTTTGTCAAACCGTCTGTGATTGGCCGTCTACTATTAGTCTTTCTGTAGTAGTGTTAGTAACTTTTTATTCATGCGGGAACTGTTGTTTCCCAATGAAATTCTAGCGAAAACCATGTGTTTCAAACAGAGCCTTTGAAGAATCTAGGACCATCGTTATATGTTAATGGCGAGTTTTGATAATTGATGACAATCGTTTATGAGACTAATATTTTTTATGATTTGATGCAATAAGTTAGGTCTCATGATAAGAATTACTTGGAAAGATGTCATGAGTTAATCATCATCAAGTTAAGGTTCGAAAAGAAAACATGATCATCATGAGTTGATGAGCATCAAGTCAAGATTCTAAAGAGAAGATGACCACGAGTGAATCAACAAATCAAATAGAGACCATCATATGTTGATGAAGGGCAAGTGATGGTTTGCATCATATGTTGATACACATCAAGACAAGGACCTAGACTTGAAGTGAAAATGTTCATCATCAAGCTTCAAAAGGATATGTAAGGCAAAGGTATAACTAGCATATGTTAAGAATGTGTTCCTAATCTTTTACCAGTCTCAGTATTTAGTTAGCAGACCGGATTGCTAGTATTGGTTATCGTACTATTAAAAGGGGTCCTGTTTAGTAATTTGAGTCTCATCATGTGTTGATAGCTCAATCCTGCTTGCTCTAGCTCTCTGTGGCACGATACTATCGTTTGCAAATGTGTTTTGTAAATAGTTGATGTTTATGTATATCTAATCTTTATAGCATTTGACTAAAGTTTGTAAATGTATTTTGCAAATGGTTGAAGTCCATGTATATACTCCTTGTAACATGATGCTAAAGTTTATAAATGTATTTTGCAAATAATTGAAGCTTATGCACAATCCTTGTAGCATGTGACTTATATTTGCGAATTGTTTTGCAAACAGTTTGAATCCATGTCTCTAAATCTTGTGTTATAATTCTAGAGTGTATGAATGTGTTTTGCAACTTGTTGTGAATCATGTTTTTATCTTTAGTTTTATGGTACTATGATTTGCGAATATGTTTTGCAAATGTATTGAATTACATGATCTCTATCTCTGCAAGAAATAGCACAGCGAAGTGACTGCCATGTGTTGGCCGGTTTGACTGGACAATGGTAGGACTGGACATTGTATGATGGTTGTACCATAGGGAATTTTCTTTCTGTGTCGTGTAAGGGCAGTATGATCGGCCTCTATGCGAGCGGTCGGACTGGCTGACAGTATGAACGGCTCTTTGCAAGGGATCGAACCGACCGGCAGTACAACCGGCTCTGTGTGAGTGGTCGGACCAGCCGTACAGTATGACCAGGCTATGTGCCAATAGCTTTTTCCAAGGAGCATGTTTTGGTGCATCTATGAGGTTTAGCCAAGTGGTCTAACTAGTGTTGCTTGTACGATCTGGTCCGATCGGACCCTATGTTGGCGGTCGGACCAGCAACGATTGTAACAGCTATTTTCAGCTGTTGTAGAGGAGAGTGGTATGACTGGCCATTAGTTGGTGGTAGTACCAACCTCGACTGTTTTTTTATTGAAATCTTGTCCCAACAGCTAGTTTTTGGGTGCGGGGGGTATAAATACCCCCTTGTGGCCGGTTGGGAGTATGTTTTTTTAAGGTTGCTTCATCCCGTTTCAGTCTCTTGATCTAGCATGAGCTTTTCCTTTCAATGGTGCATGTGTTGCACCTTATGAGTAAGGAGAGACGTCTCTAGTTGAATGTGTTGCTTCTAGAGGTGGATTGAGTATCCACGTGTGGATATGTTGCACTTGGTGAGAGTCAAGTAAGGAGCTTGACTTATTACTCTTGGAGGTTGTTGACTCCTAGACGGCGTAAACACCAAATCACCTTCTTTTTCTTTTGAAATCACAACACCATCTCAAGAAAATGCACAAGTAAGACCAAGATCACATAATTGAACAACGAATAGCAAATTAAAATTTAATGTCTCAATTAGAGATACATTTGAAATGGAAAGATCATTTAGATAGTAATTTTATCTAATCCAATTACCTTTCCTTTGCTATTGTCCCCAAATGTGATTTTTCTCATTTCTGCCGCTATCAAATGCGGTGAATATTTTTTGGTCACCGGTCATGTGTTGAGTAGAACTACTATTTAGCACAAAATACCTTTCATCGGTTTTGTAGTTTACCTACAAAAGAAGAATCAAGTTCTTTTAGGTACCCAAATGTGTTTAGATCCTTGGAGGTTAGTAATCAAGGCTTTAGGCACTCAAATATCATTCTTTTTAGTGTCTAAAATTAAAGTGCCAACAAATTTAGTAATAACCTTACTATCCTTAGATTTTTTAAGCATGTAACATGAGTCATAAATACCAATGGATGGAGTCTTACCAGTGGGACAAGAATGTTGCAAATGTCCCACGTGTCGGATCTAGATTTTATAATCCAGAATCCTCTGCGATTCCACTGTACTTTTCCCTAAATTAGTAGATTAGTGCTCATAGATACATTGCTGAATCATTTTATATATCGCATGAACTGTACCAAGCATTAATATCACACAAAAGGGCCGAACATGCCAATTGTTTATATTACAACAATGGAAACAAAAGCAGTAAGCAAAAGTCGGACCATAAGCATCCACAAGCAAGCGACTGGGGGTAAATGGCGAACAACAAGTATTATCTGAAATATCCATCAAAAAGAGGTATTTTTCCTAGAGATATACCCTCACTAGCCATCCTTGCTCTCCAGGCTGTAAAGTCTAATAATGAGAGACCAAGATCTAATACCATTTGTAGGATTAAGGATAACAGAGTAGAGAGGATGAATAGGAGGATTTAAAATGCTAAATCATAATTTTTAGCAATAATAAACTTAATGAAAACCTTTTGCATACTTAAGGTCTAAATGTTCTAGGTTTTACTAAGGCACCATAAGCAATTTCTATACTAGATACACTTTTAGCTATAAAATTTAATTCAATTATGGGTGCTAAAAATGTAAATGTGGAAGGTAAAGATGAAGGAATATTAAATCACAATGGAGACACATTATGTTTTTCCTGTGGTATGAAGACTTGCCGTTTTTTACTAACCCATGTTGAGGTAAGCTCAAACGGATTAGACCGACTCCACGAATTGAGCCTAAAAACCTGAAGTCTAGGGTTGCTCTTCCTCCACTTGGAGATGGCGAGCACCAAACCAATCACAAACGTTGCTAGGCCTCTTCACAACCTTCTTTGAAGAGATTACCTCACAATGTTCCTTCAAGCCATCTAGGTGCCAGCAAACACCAAGTGTAATGAATCACATCACCCTCGTAAAGGTTATCAAGTGCCACAAGGATCAACTAATGATGCAATGCACTTGAATGCTCTCAACTACCTCAAAATATGAAATATGAGTAATTGAGTAGTAGAGAGTGCAAAAGGAGTTCAAGGGTATTCAATGAAGTCAAGAAGAGAGCCTTTGTTGATGGTGGGGAGGTATTTATAGCCTCCTCCCATTAGGATGACTATTAGGGTTGAAATCCCAAAAACAGGATTTACGGTACTACCACCATGTAGTGGCCGATACTACCGCACTCACTGTTCGATGGCTATTTAAGGTTAATTAAATACATAGAAACTAGTCATTAGTTTAAATATCAGTAGTACCATCCTCACAAGGATCGATAGTACCAATCGCATGGTAGTACTGCACACAAGCTGCGGTAGTTTCGATTTTCAAAGAAGAGAAAATGCTCCAAAACATACCTCTTTATTAATTAGCTACAACAATGTAAATTTCAGTACTACCGAAGTCTGGCAGTACCACCAATCATGCGGTCTTACCGTTCTGTAGTATTACTGTGCAACACATGCGGTAGTACCGTTTCAAGGAATTTCCAAAAGTACCTTTCTAGAAATTAGCTACTAGCATGCAAAGGCCGGTAGTTCTGAGCAGCAGTACTACCGTTCAAAACAAACGATCATGCCAATTTTTCAAAGGATGTCCAAAGAGAAATCCAAAAGAATTTCAAATGCATGCATGACCATTGTATTGATCCAAGTGGGACAAATTAAGCTTCAAGCTACTAGCCATTACCTCTCTTTATAGTACGACACTTTTTTACAAACTTGGTCTTTTCATGCAAGCACTGGAACCGGTAAAAGACTATAAAGAGGTCCTTAGACTACAATATACCTTTCCCTTGAGCTCAATCTTGATCCACATCAACCTTTGATCACTTTTGTATGCTTTTTCCATGTTGTCATCGAACTCTAGGACTAAACCTTTTAAATATCTCAATAGATACATTAGTCTCTTTAATCATTTTCATTATTAATTATCAAATTATTTTTAGGGGCCTAGATGCTTTCAACTACCATGTGTTCACCGGTCTGACCTGATAGCGGTTCGATCGGACTTTGTATGATAGCTGTACCACTAGGGAATTTTCTCCCTGTGCCATGCAAGGGTGGTATGACTAACTCTATTCGAGCGATTGGACTAGCTGACGGCATGACCGGTTTTGTATGAGCGATCAAACCGGCCGTGCGGTATGATCGGGCTATGTGTTGATACCTTTTTTCAGAGAGCAAATTTTGTGTGCATCTCTTAGGTTTAGCCGAGCGGTCTGACTAGCGTTGCTTGTGTAGTTTGACCGGACCCTGTGTGGGCTGTTGGACTGGTAGTGGCTATAACGACTATTTTTCTAGCTGCTATAGAGGATGGTAAGACTAGCCATTAGTTGGCTGTAGTACCGACCTCAGTTGATTTCACTGAAATCTTGTCCCATCGGTTAGTTTTTGGGTGTGGGGTATAAATTCCTCCTTGTGGCTAGTTGAGTGTAACATCCTAAATTTCAAGTGTTCAAAAATATGGAACTTTTAAAACTTTTTCTTGCGTTTTGCTGACATTCAAATTTCTTTTGAAAGTTTAATTGAAATCTTTTGAGTTTTGTGCAAATAAATTGAGAAATAGTATCCAAGTAAATAACTGGGAATAATTTCAAAATACAAGTAATGAGCCTAACAAAATAATAATAATAATATAATGGAAATAAAAATATGAAATTCAATTTACCTAGATAAAGAAAAGAGGGGCCAAAAGAATAGTAAAATCTCGCATTTAAATAACTAAAACTGAGAATTCAAAATTTGTGAACATCAAGCAAAACTCTAAAAATTAGTAAATCCTAATGCAAATTAAATTTTAAATTAAAAATCCCAATTTTCAAAATAATGGTTGAGCCCTTTCTCCCTTTTTCTTTCCCTTTCCTTTCTCCCTCTCTCTTACATGTGGGCCCAATCTCTTTTCTCTCTCCCCCTCTGTCTTTTTCCTCTCTCTCTGCTGATGGGCCCGAGTGCCCCGCCTCCTTCTTTCTTTTTCCTTCTCCCTCCGCTTCGGCAAGGCCGAAGCCTCACCTCACTGCTCCGTCGCTTCTCACTTCCTCATCACGCCCCGCAAACTCTGCCGACCTCCGCCGCCCACGGTCTCCACCGCCCCGCCCACAGTATACTGTCCCGTCGCGTCACCCCGATCAGAGCTTAAGGGGAAAACTGCTATCGCCCACAGCTCCACCGCCACCACCCATAGTATCTACGCCGCCGCCCACTGTTCCCCGCCCCGTCACGTCTACCTCGGTCAGAGCGACGCCAGGCCGCTGTCACTGCCGTGTGCAGTCATGCCTAGTCACGAGAGCTACAATGGCATTGCTCTGTCGCCACCGCCTAACACTGACGCGACCGGTCGGCCGCCCATCTGTCGCCGGCTATAAAACCCCGTACGGACCTCCATTCGCACTGCCACACTCCGCTCTATCTTCCACCTCCACGAATTGGTCTCCTGTGCACTGTAGCTTGCCGGTGTCGCCTTCTTCCCCAATTTTAGTTGGTGAGCAATCTGCCGCTCAGAGCCACCGTGGTCCAATTCTTCCTCACCGAAGCATCCCCGGAGCACGGTGACGCCGTTCCTCAGCTCCGCAGGACCTCTAGTTGCCTCTGCTTCGCCCGCCACATACGCTACCTCCGCCCGTCGCCGTTGCACGCCGCCAGCTCACCACCGCCTTCCCCAAGCTTCTCCGACCCCCGAGGTAGTCTTCTAACCTCGTCGAGATGCTTCCCCAGCCCGCAATTGAACTCTAATGCCATGTACCGCCGCGCCCGCCCTTCCCCTATTCCGCCATCGCCCCCGGTCGTCACCGGCCAATGCTCTGGCCAAATTGGCTGACGAGACCTCGCTCACGGGTAGGCGTGGGTGTGAGCATCCCATTTTGGGGATGCTCAACTCTGGCCGCCGTCTCATCCGCCGGTGGCGAGCTTGTCGATGTTACAATCTTTACGACCACGTTCACCTCTTCACTACCATAGTTATAACACCCTACGACCATGTTCACTTTTTTACGGTCGTGGTCATAGCACTTTACAACCACGCCTTCCTGCTGAGTGGCTGTAATCATAATGCTTTACGATCACGTCTGAGATCCTTCACCTGCCATGGTCGTAAGTCATTTACGACCATATAGTCGGGCTTATGACTATGAAGTCGTTTACGACTACGCATAGTCGTTTACGACCACGTTGAGGTTTACGACCGCGCAGCGCCTTCCGAGTTCGTCTGCTCTGTGCTCGGAAGTTTTGGACCACTCCACGCCGTCTAAGCCACTTTTGACCACTTAGTAGACCTCACCATTTCTAACCATTCACTTCTGTTCCCGACTTCTACCGGCCCCACCTGTCAGATTTTTATTTATTTTCGGATTTATCTGAAAATGAGAACTTCAAAAGGGCATAACTTATTCATTTTAATTCCGAATTGAGTGAAACAAATTTCTAAATTCATATAAATTCAATATCTATCAAATGGAACTTAAACCATAATTTTTTTGGAGCTCATTTGAATTTGTGTGAGAATTTGTTCGATTTACTGATTTTTATCGAAATTTTCGCGCAAACGTAAAATAGCGTACGAGGCCCAGGAGGAAGAAGCTGAAGCTGAAGCAACTCTCGATGATCAAGACCAAGGCAATTGCGACCAAGACGAGTCAATACTTTGATCATGTTGAACCTATATTTATGCAAATTTATTTCTATTTTAAATTATCAAATTGCATGCAGTTATTTTATATGTTAATTTATGTTCGATTTCAACTTGCTAGTTATACACCCTTTACTGCACTTGTTAATATTACTCTCATTTGAAACCCTTGAATATCTGAGCCTTGTCACCTTAGCAAAAACTATAATGTTAGAACTTTCAAAAAATAAGTCTACAACTATTCGCCATACTTAGTATTGCTTAGATATTCGGGGGCACCAAAAATGCCCCAAAACATTACCTTTAAATAATGAGAAACTGATTTGGGAAATTATGGTGAAAATGATTGGTATTGAAGGATCAGAAATGGCAACAGAGGGGGGGGGGGGTGAATGGTGCCCTTTTAAAATTTGTCCCCTCAAAAGTATCCACACAAACGGGTCTCCTCTCCGATAGCTACGAAAAACTATGAAGAGGTAGTTTCATTCTCTCTGGAACTTCAGAACACACAAGAGGGAAAGTAAGACGATAAAACAACAGAAGAAAACAGTAAGCCTCACTGACTGCAGAGGGCCGGTCTAACTGCAACACCTCGGTCGGTCTGACCGCAGGTACCATGCCAGTCTGACCGCCAACTAGGGCCCGGTTAGACCGCCATGGTCTGAGCGGTCCGACCGCTAGGGTTAGTGGTCCGACTGGTCTCCCATTGACAGATCAGTCTGAAACTCTGAAAAAATGCATACTTGCTCAAACCAAGGAAATTTGCGATTTTCTTCTGTTCTCCTCAAGCCAAAAGAACAAGAACTTGTTCTAAACAGCAAGGAGACTCTAGGAAGCAAGAAAAATCATCAGAAGAGCAAGAAATTGAGATTTGTGCAAAAATCTGAAAGTTGATAAAGAAAAAACCAATTTTCAAATTGCTTGGGATTCCTCCATCCTCTCCTCATGAAGCTTTGCATTTAGTTAAGCAATGGTACGAGGGCATGGGAACTTACATATGGGCACATTCTTTGAAGAGAAATCAAGAGATATCAAAGTGCCTTGACATCAAACCGTAGCACAGTGCCAAACAGAGGAAATGCTGAAACTAAAATCCATCATAGAGAGGGAGAAACCAAACTAAAACTCTCAAATAAATTCATTCCCATGAATGATTACAAGAGGTATAAAACCACTAAGTCCCCATTCGCAGTTGGAAATGAGGAGACACACTCACTACATGCTTGCTCACTTGAGCACACACACACGCAGTAGCTCAAGCACACACCATGCTTGCTTCTCCAGAGCACTACCCACTTTCTACTGGAATGCATAAGCTGCCTCATTGCCTGGATACACCACTCCTTTTAACTCCAAGCTTACACCCACAAGGAGAAAATCAAGAAGTGTCATACAACAACCACTCCCTCACCTCACACACCAAATGAGGCAAGAAAGTCAACACACACAACCAGATTTTGGAGGGAAATCCACCCACTCCACTCATTTGCTTGAGTCAATTTACCAAATTGCCCTCAAGCACCTTCCCAGAAGCTTCCCGCAACTGGTACCTTGACCGTCTGGACCTCGACTCCTCCCTGAGTCTAGTCCCGGTCCGCTGCACACGACCACACCCGACATCCTGACCGTCTAGACCTCCGGCTCCTCCCTGAGCCTAGTCCCGATCCACTCACCGCTGCCCGTCGTGTCCACTCGACACCGACTGAGACCTCCAACTCCACCTGAGTCTAGTCTTGGTCTGTTCCGTCGCGCACGACCGCAACCGACACCAACCGTCTGAACCTCCGACTCCTCCCTGAGCCTAGTCCCGGTTCGCTTGTCGTCGCCCGTCGTGTCCTCCACCGGTAGCTCCAGCTCCGGTTCCTCGTCTCCCAACTCACAACCACCCCACCAGCCTCGATCATCTTCGGCATCACCGATCGTCTGGACCTCAACACCTCCTGTGTCTAGTCCCGATCCTCCTCTCCTGTCAGACCCAGATTTTACAATCTGGAATCTTCTGTGATTCCACCGCACTATTCCCTGGATCAGTAGATAGTGCTCACAGATTACAGTTCTGAATATCATAGTACATATCATACGGAAGCGTAAATATAATAGTAAACTTACTCATGGGCCGTTTAGGCCGAATTCATTAAATTGCAGTAGCGGAAGAACGAAGCACATAGATGGGACCTTCAGGACATGCCCATAGGCAGCCAACTGGAGGTTCGTGACCTAGCCCTTGACATCTTCATCTTCTCTGCCAGCTTGTCCAATCTTGTTGCTGAGGCGAGGTGATTTGATTCCTGATTCTGAATTTTGTCGCAAAAGCGAGTGTGAGCACTCCAACCCCGTGCTCCGCGAGCCAATACACAGAATGCAAATAAATAGTATGCATGGCTTAACAAAGGAGAGGCTCGGGTTATTTTATTTGCCAAAAATCATTTTTAGCAGCATTGTTATTATTTCATCATAGTGTTATTGTTACTGCCTATACACCACCTAGTGACTACTATAATTGACTTAATCCACCAAAACACACTTTCTTTATTGATTGCTGTCTAAGACTCCAAACAGTGAATGACATCATTTATGCAATCCACCAATCATTCGCATCGGGACTTCCTAATAATTCAATCCTTTTTGTTATTGATCCAAAACCATAATTTGTTCTCCCAATAATCAATCTTATTTTCAACTGTCTGCCTCTAATTAATTCACTAGTATACATCCACCAAGAATATCATTGATCAAGATTAATCTCCCATAGTTATTTTCATATCTCTAAATTTTCCAGAAATTCTCAATTCATCCATGTAGAAATTGTTCGAATCCTATCAATTCCAATATTGTCAACATCTCCCAAGAATTTATAACAAATATCGGTGTTGTAATCCAACCAATACCCTTGCACTTCCTAATACTCCAAAGATCATATAAATCATCTATCTAGTCTAGATATCCACTTGGGCTCATTTCTCCCAGAATCCACACTATCGTTTTCTTTTTATAATCGACATGAGTCCACCAATATATTTATGTTTTTACCACAAAATTCCATCTTCATTACTCCCGACTCTATTTATTTCCTCATATATTTTACTTTGCGAGAAGAGAAAACATTTTACTTTTGCAATATGATACATAAAAATTTCCTAAGACCTAGCAGTTTTGAACAAAAACATAATGTTCAAGAAAATGCAATAATAATAGCGATCCAGATTCCATCCAACATGGCATCCGCACCATATAGCATCTTTCAGCGTTATAGCCGCTTAACTTACCACTGGGACGACACCCAGGACAATTCAAATCAGGGCTTTCCACTGCCCTTCACTTTTTCCATTACCACTCACAAAGTTTTTGAAATAGAACTATATCTGGTTAAGTTCCCATGTCCGCCCTTGACCGTGGGCACGGCTATTCGAATAGTTTTGACTCTGTAGAGTTTGTACACTTTCACCACAAGAGATAATCAACTCATTGCCCCACACGATTCCTTAGTCATATGGTTGAGCAGACCATCACAGTGACTTTTTAAAGTATCTAGTCCCTTTTCTCATTCACCTTATGGGTAGCCGCCCACTTGCGGTGGGTCCCATCTATGCGCGGGATGTTTCCCACAGCCACTAACGCAGCTCGGGCTTCTACTTCCCGCAACGTTAGGACAGCTGGGAAACTTCACCCACCACTGGTGTCCCTTCAGGCCCCCTTGCCATAGCATAGCCCCATCAATCCACTACCAGTGAGATGAGTCCGGGGATTTCGATAAATCTACTTAGCCAAGTTGTATTTACAGACTTGTGGTTGTACTGTTTTACACAGGATGTCATGACAAGATTCAGTCCTTAGTGATATCTGGGCGGTTCTACCACAAAACCACACTCTCGTGCACACCTGCACCATACCCCCAAACCATCCGCCCAGATAAATAAGCAATTTGAGGTTTTTGGGAATATAAAATAACCATTTTGAACATACACCAGTCATTACCACCATGACTGCCCAACCAATTTTTCTCAGGATTAAAAGTGAGGCTTGGGCGCTCTCACGCCCACGAGTATCTAAGCAAAACTAAGCATGTCATATAATTACGGACTTACTTTTGAAAAATTACCATTATAATTTTGCTAAGGCGACAAGGTTCACATATTCGAGCATTCCAAAGGAGGTGTAATATTAATCAAGCAAACAATGGGCATATAACTAAAATCTTAAATTAACATGTATTTGCATATAAAATAATAGCATGCAATTTGATAATTTAAACCAAAGTAGTTTGCAGAAAACGTAGGTTCAACATGATCAAAGTATTGACTCGCCTGGCGCGGTTTGTCTTGAGCTCACACAATGCTTTATCTTGATCCTTTGATGGTTTTGAGCTTCGGGTCTTTATCGTCATCTTGAACTTGATCTCGCCGGATCCATTGATTCTTCGGGGTGCCAGTTTCTAACTATGCGATAAGCGACTGAATCCAAATAGAAGTAAATAACTCAAAAGATTCAAATAAATCCGAATAAACTAAATTTTAGTGTTATTATGAGTTAATGGGTGATTTGAGGCAAAGCCGGTGATAGAAAATGTTGACTTGATCTTTTATTAACAGTTTCTTTTATTGTATTTATATTTATCAAGGAAGTTCCATGAGTCAGGATGGACCTATGGGTAGGTATCATTTTATGTGAACTTAATTACTCGTGTTACTTATTACATACTTGCTTTAGAGTATCCATATGCCCGTGAATTTAGTTGGATACTTGATGACCTAGGGCTATTATATTTTAGCATCTACGCATTATTATGACCCCTTAATTTGAGTGCTCCCTGAAAAATTTCACATTTTGTTATATGCTGGCTTACTAAATTTCACATTTTGTTATATGCTGGCTTACTAAATTTTGCAAAAATATATATATAAATATATATATATATATATATATATATATATATATATATATATATATATATATATATATATATATATATATATATATATATATATATATATATATATATATATATATATATATATATATATATATATATATATATATATATATATATATATAATTTCCTATATTGCTAAACTCTTCCTGGCACAATTTGTATATGTGCGCACACACACACACACACACACACACATATATATATATATATGCATACGTGCTTGTATTTTTGTTCATTCACCTTTTTTTGCTATTTATGTCATTATTTCCATAATGAGATTTTATATTTTAACTCAGGTTTCTCCCTCCTTATACTGGATCATCTTTTCAGATTCGTATTTACAATTTTAGTTTTCTATTATTTGCACATTCCCCTTTTAGGGTATTATTAATGCTTGTTTCTTTTTGAGTTTCGTATATTTTTGGAACCTCAAACAAATTCCAGAAGAATACCATAAACTCCAAGTTCAAATATGAGAGACCATGTGGTCGTGACCCCATGTGTGTGACGAGTAATTGACTTCGATTTAGGATAGTCGAGTTTGGTTTGTGTGGTCGGACCATGTCGTTGCGTGGTGCAACGGGCTCGGTCGGACTTGGTCAAACTTGGTCGTATTGGCTTAGGATGCGTATTCTAATGTTTCGACAGGTTTGGACTTCTTCATGGGTAAGTATAATGCTATTTATGCTTTCATGTGTCGAGCGGTGCTATTTGACGTATTTATTGTCTGTGTTGGCTGTAGGACATCGAGACGGAGTCGTGGCGAGACACGGAGGACCGGACTAGGCACAGGTGGCGCTGAGGTAAGAATGGTCGGGATATGTCGAAGACGACGTGGACTCGAGGTGGAGTCGTGGTGAGGCACGGTGGACCGGACTAGGCGCAGGTGGCGCTAAGGTCAGAACGGTCAAGGTGTGCCGAAGATGGCGAAGCTGCGTGGTTTGCAGGGAAAGGAATGAGGAAGCTTCTTGGAAGGTGTGCGAGGGGCGTTTCGATAAAAACGCAAAGCTGCACTAAAGGAAGTGGATTGTGGGTAAAGCGCAAAAGCTAAATGGGTAAAGCACTTGGTGAACCCATTAGTGGAGGCTATAAATAGAGAGGGAGATGGTGTGCTTAATTTTAGGGAGAGAGGGTGTAGAGTTAGGGTTTTATTTGTGTCTCTCCATGGTTGTATGAGATAGGGTTGTGTTCTTGATCTCTCTCAAGCATGTATGGGGATGTAGGGTTAGATTGAGAGAGAGGGATGAGCTGAGAACAACTTCATATCAAGCATGTATGTCTCCGTATCATGTTTATGATATCTTATGATTGAGCGCTTTGTTCTTGTGTTCTTTGCTTTTCCCTAGTTCCTATCTTGTATTCTTGTTTTCCTTTCATCCTTGAATGGAGATGGTGGGTTAAATCTTGCCCAGGATATGAAATCCCATGTGAGGTTGCTGTTTCTTGTCTGTATTCTCTTCTTTTAATTTCAGTTTTGGCCAAGTCTCCTCTGGCTATCATTTCGGCAAAATGGTAATTAATTTGCCTTGTTCTGTGGCCTACCGAGATGGACATGTACCAACAAGTTTCCTTTAGCATTCTTTTCAGCTTTCCTTTTTGGGCAGCAGTCCATGTGCCAACTGTGAAGTACTTGTTCCTTCAGTCAAGCAGGTTCTTTAAAGTCTTAAGTCTCTTTATTCCTTTGGCTTGCAGCAGTACCATTCTTTTTGCTGCAATTCGGACAAGGCTGCATGAGTTAAGTTTGTGTTGGCAGCATATATTCATTTTCTTGCTGCTGTTCTTGATTGCTTGCAGCTGCTGTTCAGCCACTGCAGATTTTTATGTCTCTCAGTTAACTATTCCCTGCAATGGCAGCAAAATGAGTTCTCTTCTGGCAGCAAGTTCAGTCTGATTTCTTGCCGTGGCAGCTACTTTCCTTGCCATGGTAGCATTTCTTGCGGATCCTCTGCCGTGACAACTCTTGCTGTTGTTTCTTTACCGTGGCAGCGCTTCCAATTGATTTCTTGCCGTGGCCAGTTTCTGCATTCTCTTTCTCTCGATCCATTTCAGTCTCTTGTCAGTTTGGTTTTCGGCTTGAGTGAGCAATCATCTCTTCTCGTTCATAGCTTTTATAGCCATCGGAGAGTAGAGATTTTCTGCGAATACTTTTGGGGGCGATTTTAAAAGTCGACATTCACCCCCCTGTCACCATTTCGGTCCAACAATTGGTATCAGAGCCGGTTAGCTCTAATCAATAGATCTTAACCGGTCTCTAGAGCCATGGCGATGGACAAGTACTCCACCAAGCCGCCCGTTTTCGATGGCATCGATTACCCCTTCTGGAAGAGCCGAATGGAGACATACATCCAGGCTCAGGGGTACGCCATCTGGCGAAAGGTGAAGGTGCGATATGTTGTTCCTGCCGATGAGAACATCAACGTGGCAAACATGCCCGATGTTGAGGAAAATGCGAAGGCAAGGAACATCATTATCCAGGGTTTGAGCCGAAGCCAATTCGATCGCATCTCTCACCTGTCGTCCGCCTACGATATCTGGGTGACCCTCGACGCATACCATGAGGGCACCACCCAGATTAAGACGGTTCGACAGGACCAGTTCAAGCGCAAATACAACAAATTCAAGATGCTTACTGGTGAGTCCCTAGACGAGTGCTTTTCGCGATTTCACAAAATCTTGAGCAACTTCCGAGCGGTCGGTCTCACATACCCCGACTCGGACAACGCTCGTCAGGTGCTCGCGGCACTTGATCTGCGTGTTTGGGAGATGAAAGTGACCACCATCATGGACACGACAGACCTCTCGACCTTGACTCTTGACACGCTGTACTCGCGCCTCAAGACTCACGAGTTAACGTTGTCTCTCGTAGGTCGAAGTCACAGTCGATGGTTTTGGTCACTGATCCTACGTTGGCTTCTGGTTCCTCTTCTTCTGATTCTCTTTGCGGATTCTCCCTTGCTGCTCTCTGTGACATAAGCGATGATCGTTAGAGCGACTTGCGGATGAGCGGTGGCCCTCCTTGCTCGAAGATTCTCCCATGCTTACAAGGGGAGGAGAGACAGAAAGAGAGGAGGACCGGTGATTTGCTTCGAGTGTGGTGGCCCCAACCACATTCAGGTAAACTGCCCCAAGCTGGAGAAAGGTAAGAACGACTACGGCGGTTCGGGCAAGAACGACTACACCGACAAGAACCGCAACAAGAAGCCTTCAGCTCCTGCACAAGGCAAGAAGAAGTTCCGCAACTTTGGCAAAGCCAAGAAGCTCTTCCACCGCGTCCCCACCGCCTTCGGCGACGACTTCTCCGGCATGTGCTTCATGGCCCTCGAGGGTGAACTGAGCGACAGCGAGCTGTACTCCGACTCGGACGAGGTATGCCCCACCTACGACCAGCTCAATCATGCTTTTCTTAAGCTAGGTGGTTTTCATGCTAGAGCTAGGGCTAGGTGTACTGAGTTAGAGAAGGAAGTAGATAGACTATCATGGGAGCTTACTTCACTTACATCTGCTCCCTCCCGTGATGATTGTGATACATGCTGTGCTCTATTGGGTGACATGGAGAAACTAAGGATTTCGCATGATAGTGTGTCCTCCGAGCTTGATATTGTTAAGGTGGAGAATGTTAGTCTGCTTGCTGAGTTAGAGTTGAGTAGGATGGCTGTTACCCTACTTACTACTGATGAGACTACTTCTCCCACCTCATGTGAGGTTAAGGACATTGCTGCTAGAGGATCTTATGCCATGCTCCTTGATCTGCCCGAGTCTTGTGAAAATTGCAATAACTTGAAGATGAACTTAAAACGGGCAGATCATAAAATTGCTGAACTACAAGCTTCTTTACTTGAGCCGATTGATTAATGCTTGAACTGTCCTAAGTTAACTGCTGAACTTGAAGCTGTCTCCAAACAGTTTCAAGATATGATTGATCATGATAGGAAGTTGGCTCAGTTTGCTTCTAAGGATCCTGTTAGCTCACCATGCATTAATTGTAACAAACTAAAATCTGACTTGATTGCATTGGATGAGAAATGTGTGAAGCTAACTAAGGACCTTCTAGAGAAGCCACATTGTGCTTGTAATGTGATTGTGGAGAAGGGAGAAGCCCTGGGTAAGGTTGAGACGCTTAGCGACGTGAACCAACTGGCTAGCAGTAGGACTGTCCCTCCAGGGTCGGCTGTGCGTGCACAAGCCATTCTCTCCTCTACTGTTGGTTCTTCTTCTACTCCCTTACCTTCTGCCGTCTCTTCTTCTCCCTGCTCTTCTTGCACCTCTCTCTTTCGGGAGTGTAAGTATCTTATGAACACTCTCGAGAGATTTGTAGGCGGTAAGAAGAAGCTTAATCTTATTCTAGACCAATCCAAGATCTGCAAGTTCAATCAGGGTCTAGGATATGATTTCTATGAGGATATAAGGAAGCATCCACCTGCTATTCTCAGACCCATAGTAGGAGGTGTGATCGAGGTCGAGCCCAGGTCTAATGAGGTTAAATTCAAATCAGCGGGCTTTGTCCAAGGGATTTCTAACAGCAAGGTGAGTCCACCTGCAGCTTCGGCCTCTCAGAAGGCGAAGCCATCTCATGCTACTTCAGCCTCTCAGAAGGCGAAGTATCATTGCACCTTCTGTCAGAAGGATGGACATACGATCGACCGTTGCTTCAGGTGTGCCAGGATCGCGCAGAGAGACCGTGTTGCAGCTCTTAGGCGTATTCAGGGTCAGCCCCAGACCTTGAGTGCATCTAAGACCAACACGAGGTCTAGATTTGCTTCAGATGCTTCTGATGGATTTGGGCAACATCGAGGACTTGGTTTTTCGAGTTGTCTGGTTTTCGTCCTCGATATGCTCCTGGTCGTGACTTCCGCCGTCCTGAGGGTAGATCTCATTTCCTCCATCGAGATAGCTACCTGCGGCGTGATCGACAGCTTTGCCGGTGTTCGACTCGCTCTCCGTAACGATCGGACCCGCAGCGGCTTGAGGTGCGCTCACGGACTTACGCTTGAGTGACAGAGCGTAGGGTAGCTAGAGGTCAGTCGTGTGTGGCTACTTCTGCTACTCGATGTGTTGTTCAGTATTGGGTGCCAAAATCACTCTTGATTTACCCCAGTACTGAGACTTTACTCTCTGTTTGACTCAAGTTCGCCGGGCTGGGAAGGGAAAGGTTTGGCTCGTAGACTCCGGGTGTTCACGACACATGAGCGGAGATTCCCGTTGGTTCTTTTCCCTTGCCCGTGCTCCAGGTGATGAGACGATCACCTTCGGAGATGCTTCATCTGGGCGCATCATCGCCAAAGGTACTGTGTGCGTGAATGATTCTTTTATTTTGAAAGATGTTGCCTTGGTTAGTAAGCTGTAGTACAATTTGCTTTCAGTTTCTCAGCTTACCGATGACGGTTTCGAGGTGAGCTTTAAGAAAAATAATTGCAGAATTCTTGATTCTTCGGGTAGTTTGGTTTGCGGGATTTCTCGTTATGGGAGGATCTTTCGTGCTGACTTTTCTGAGTCTTCTGGCGATCCTCTCGGTGTTTAGTTGCTTCTGAGTCCCGCGATCTCTCTTTCTGGCATAGGAGACTTGGTCATATTGCATTTGACCATTTGACCCGAGTTAGCGGCCACGATCTCATTTGTGGTCTGCCGAAACTCAAGATGGTCAAAGATCTTGTTTGCGCTCCATGCTGGCACGGCAAGATGGTTGCCGCTTCTCATCCTCCGGTCACAGTTACTATGACCGATGCACCGGGACAGCTGCTCTACATGGACACAGTTGGACCAGCTCGAGTGCAGTCAGCAGGAGGGAAGTGGTATGTTCTTGTTGTGGTCGATGACTTCTCGAGGTATTCTTGGGTGTTTTTCTTAGCCTCGAAGGATGAGACGTTTTCACATTTCTGAGGTCTTTTTAATAGCCTTTCTGTTGAGCTTCTAGGTGCCTTACGAGCGATCCGCAGTGACAATGGCACGGAGTTCAAGAATTCCTACTTTGAGAGGTTCTGCGATGAGACCGGTGTAGAGCATCAGTTCTCCTCTCCGCACGTCCTTCAGCAAAATGGCATCGTGGAGAGAAAGAACCGTACCTTGGTCGAGATGGCCAGGACGATGCTTGATGAGTACTCTACACCACAGAAGTTTTGGGCTGAGGCTATAGCCACCGCGTGCCATGTTTCTAATCGAGTTTTTCTTCGGGCACACTTGCATCGCACTTCATGTGAGCTTAGATACGGGCGAAAGCCCAGTGTCTCTCATTTTTGGGTGTTTGGTTGCAATTGCTTTATTCTGAAGTCCGGGAACCTAGACAAGTTCGAGTCACGTTCTTGTGATGGTATCTTTCTAGGTTACTCACCTTCTTCGCGGGCGTATAGGGTCTCGAACTGCGAGTCTAGTAAAATGGTAGAGACCTGTGAGGTGAACTTTGACGAGGCCAGTCCGGGGACTAGGCCCGACATCTCAGGTTCTTTAGAGCAGTCTGAGACCATCTTCGTGGATGATGAAGACGATGGAGATGAGGGTTGTCTACCCGATCCCGTTTTTCATCCACCCCTCGAGGTGCCCTCTTCCACTGCACCTCGAGGCGATCAGCCCATGCCTTCTGCTTCTTCTGGAGCTAGTGGCTCTGTTCCTACCTCGTCAGCTCACGAGGTAGAGGCCACTTCTTCTTCTCATCCTGGACCTCCCCGACATATCCAGAAAGCTCATCCTTCAGAGCAGATGAATGGAGACCTTTTCGAGCGTGTGACCCGCTCAAAATCTAGCTTATCTCAATTTTGTCTCCATTCTGCCTTCATTGCTTCTTTCGAGCCCAAACATGTTTCTCATGCTCTTTCCGACTAGTCTTGGGTCAATGCCATGCATGAGGAACTAGAAAATTTCAAAAGAAACAAGGTCTGGTTGCTTGTTGAGCCCCCGCGAGGTCACAATGTCATTGGGACTAAGTGGGTGTTCAAGAACAAGAAGAGCGAGGATGGGGTCGTTATTCGAAACAAGGCTAGACTGGTAGCTCAGGGCTTTTCTCAGGTCGAGGGTCTAGACTTCGAGGAGACCTTTGCCCTGTAGCTAGACTTGAAGCCATTAGAATTCTGCTTGCCTTTGCAGCTTCTAAGGGTTTCAAGCTTTACCAGATGGATGTCAAGAGTGCCTTCCTAAATGGCTTCATTGAGGAAGAAGTCTATGTGAGACAGCCTCCTGGTTTCGAGAACCCCAAATACCCAAACCATGTATTCAAGCTTTCCAAAGCTCTGTATGGACTCAAGCAAGCCCCTCGTGCTTGGTATGAGAGGCTTAAGTCCTACTTGTTGAGTCATGGTTTCGAAATGGGTAAAGTAGACAAGACCTTGTTCATCCGTAGGTTTGGCGATGACCTTCTACTCGTCCAAATCTATGTCGATGACATCATTTTTGGCGGCTCTTCCCATGCTCTGGTTTCACAGTTCTCGGATGTCATGAGCACCGAGTTTGAGATGAGCATGATGGGCGAGTTGACCTTCTTCCTTGGCTTCCAAATCAAGCAGACTCGGGAGGGCACCTTCTTGCATCAGGGCAAGTATACTCGAGACCTCCTGAAGCGCTTTGATATGAGTGATGGTAAGCCGGTATCCACTCCGATGGCTACATCAGCTTCACTTGACCCAGATGAGGACAGCGAGCCAGTTGATCAGAATGAGTATCGTAGTATGATCGGCTCCCTCTTGTACCTCACTGCCTTGAGACCGGACATACACTTCTCTGTGTGTCTTTGTGCTCGGTTTCAGGCTTCTCCTCGCGTATCTCACCGCCAGGCGGTGAAGCGCATTCTTCGGTACCTTCGAGCTACCATTGACTATAGTATCTGGTACTCTTCCTCTTCTTGTCTTTCCTTGAGAGCCGACTCGGATGCAGACTTTGCTGGCTGTAGGATAGATGGGAAGAGCACGTCGGGCACCTGCCAGTTCATTGGCACTTCTCTCGTTTCTTGGTCTTCGAGGAAGCAGTCCGGTGTTGCACAGTCCACCGCAGAGGCTGAGTACGTTGCTGCAGCCAGTTGTTGTAGCCAAGTACTTTGGATGGTCTTGACCTGCGGGACTTTGGGTTAACTCTAGACAGTGTTCCACTCTTTTGTGATAACACGTCTGCGATTAACATTGCCAAGAACCCAGTGCAGTATTCCCAGACCAAGCACATTGACATTCGCTTCCACTTCCTTAGAGACCATGTACAGAAGGGCGATATAGTGCTCCAGTTTGTGGAGAGTGACCACCAGTTGGCTGACATCTTCACCAAGCCATTGGATAGTTCGATGTTTTCAGCTCTGCGGGGAGAGCTTGGGGTAGTCTGTCCTTATGGACTGTAGTGAGGGGGAGTTTCTATGCTTTACTGCTTTTCTACTAATTATGCTCTTACTCCTTGATGTTGCATTGCATTTTGGGTGCATTTGGGATTAGTCCTCCTAGCATGGATTAGAGTTCTTCTCTTGTCTAGTTGCTTAGACTTCTGCTCTTATCTTGTGACTCTAGGATGCTGATTATTAGCTGTCTCTCTTCTCTCTAGGTTGAGCTTACTCACTTCTTGTGGGTTCTAGCGAGGGTTGGGCCACCCTCGGGTAGACAAGGTACGTGTTTGCTCCCTAGGTTGTTAGCAGATCAGCTGACAGTCCTCGAGTCATATGGGGTAGATGAGAGTCAGTCTGAGCCATAGTATGCTCTATATCTTGTTTATGCTTTAAGGACTGCCCTTTCTGATTTTCTTTCCAGCTTCTCGATTTTATTGCTTTGGTCCAGGGGGAGTTCGTTTGGGAGCTTCTGGAGCTTAATCTTGTCATAACTCAACTTGAACTAAAAGTTGCATCTCATGTTGAGGGGGAGCTGGATTTTCTTGCATCTCAGCATTCTGCATTGTAATATAACTACATTGAGCCCTGATTATTATTCTATTATGACCTGTTTACAATGCTTCACACCTTGCCATGACTTGTACTTATTTGCTAGATTTATCATGACTTCATATGTGTAAACTAGTTTTTGCCATGATAAGTTAATTAAAAATTGCTCAACCTGAATTAAAACTTGTCATGCTAGCATTTGAGTCTAGTCTGTCTTTAGCTATCCTTTTATGATTCATGCCATGTCAAACAGGCTAAGTTGAGCGTTAAATCTCTATTGAGCCTTAGATTGAGCTTTGTTAGCCTCTTGATGCAGCATGTGTTAGTACAACTTGTTTAAAAAGCAAAAAGCTCTCTTTTGTGCGAAAAAACTGATTTCACCAATTCTTTCTCATGAGACGGCTTGCCATTGCACTAGGCATGAACTCAGGGGGAGTTTTGGATGACCTAGACTATCTTCTTAAGCTTATTGCTTGGAGTAGTCGCATAAGGCTTGAGATCTATCACATAACAAAAATTGGGTTGGAAACGACCATGAGCTTTAAAAAAAACAATATTTTATGTGCTCAATTTGCTTAATTACACAAAAAGAACCAAGTACTTGAACCAATATTTCATTCTTGAGCATAGCACTCTAATTGGTCTCATTAGTAGCTTCTTGGTTCCGCTTAGCCTATTGACATGGCCTGCATCATCCTTGGATATCTCTAGCTAGACTTTGCTTACTGATGACTTGACTTGCTCACATAATGTACTACATTTTCAGTTTGTCATCTCTATGTTCTAGCTAGCCTATATATATTTTGTCATGATCTAGATAGCCTTTCATTGAGTTATGGCTTGGTGTACTTCATTATGGTCATTATGGATAATTCTCATGGCTCAACATGCTTAGAATAATCAAACTTCAGCCACTTTCATCCATTAACATGACATATTCTCTCTTTTCCATCCTTGATGCGTTTATTGCCAAAAGGCGGAGAATAGAGGAGAAAAAGTCATTTGGGAACCTTTTAGAGCTTTTGAGAACAATTTGCTCTTTCTTTGTTGCTCTAGTGTTCTTTCTGTCAACATGGTCATTAGCTTCATCTTCTTCCTTTGGATCATGTTAGACTTTACAAATCAAACTCAATTTCACGCTTTTTCTGGGTTTGTCAAGATACTCATCAAGGGGGAGATTGAGAGACCATGTGGTCGTGACCCCATGTGTGTGATGAGTAATTGACTTCGGTTTAGGATAGTCGAGTTTGGTTTGTGTGGTCGGACCATGTCGTTGCGTGGTGCAACGGGCTCGGTCGGACTTGGTCAAACTTGGTTGTATTGGCTTAGGATGCGTATTCTAATGTTTCGACAGGTTTGGACTTCTTCATGGGTAAGTATAATGCTATTTATGCTTTCATATGTCGAGCGGTGCTATTTGACGTATTTCTTGTCTGTGTTGGCTGCAGGACATCGAGACGGAGTCGTGGCGAGACACGGAGGACCGGACTAGGCACAGGTGGCGCTGAGGTCAGAACGGTCGGGATATGTCGAAGATGACGTGGACTCGAGGTGGAGTCGTGGCGAGGCCCGGTGGACCGGACTAGGCGCAGGTGGCGCTGAGGTCAGAACGATCGAGGTGTGCCGAAGACAGCGAAGCTACGTGGCTTGCAGGGCAAGGAATGAGGAAGCTTCCTGGAAGGTGTGCGAGGGGCATTTCGGTAAAAACGCAAAGCTGCACTAAAGGAAGTGGATTGTGGGTAAAGCGCAAAAGCTAAATGGGTAAAGCACTTGGTGAACCCATTAGTGGAGGCTATAAATAGAGAGGGAGATGGTGTGCTGAATTTTAGGGAGAGAGGGTGTAGAGTTAGGGTTTTATTTGTGTCTCTCCATGGTTGTATGAGATAGGGTTGTGTTCTTGATCTCTCTCAAGCATGTATGGGGATGTAGGGTTATATTGAGAGAGAGGGATGAGCTGAGAATAACTTCATATCAAGCATGTATGTCTCCGTATCATGTTTATGATATCTTATGATTGAGTGCTTTGTTCTTGTGTTCTTTGCTTTTCCCTAGTTCCTATCTTGTATTCTTGTTTTCCTTTCATCCTTGAATGGAGATGGTGGGTTAAATCTTGCCCAGGATATGAAATCCCATGTGAGGTTGCTGTTTCTTGTCTGTATTCTCTTCTTTTAATTTCGGTTTTGGCCAAGTCTCCTCTGCCTATCATTTCGGCAAAATGGTAATTAATTTGCCTTGTTCTGTGGCCTACCGAGATGGACATGTACCAACAAGTTTCCTTTAGCATTCTTTTCAGCTTTCCTTTTTGGGCAGCAGTACATGTGCCAACTGTGAAGTACTTGTTCCTTCAGTCAAGCAGGTTCTTTAAAGTCTTAAGTCTCTTTATTCCTTTGGCTTGCAGCAGTACCATTCTTTTTGCTGCAATTCAGACAAGGCTGCATGAGTTAAGTTTGTGTTGGCAGCATATATTCATTTTCTTGCTGCTGTTCTTGATTGCTTGCAGCTGCTGTTCGACCACTGCAGATTTTTATGTCTCTCAGTTAACTATTCCCTGCAATGGCAGCAAAATGAGTTCTTGGCTGGCAGCGATTTCAGCCTGATTTCTTGCCGTGGCAGCTACTTTCCTTGCCATGGTAGCATTTCTTGCAGATCCTTTGCCGTGACAACTCTTGCTGTTGTTTCTTTACCGTGGCAGCGCTTCCAATTGATTTCTTGCCATGGCTAGTTTCTGCATTCTCTTTCTCTTGATCCATTTCAGTCTCTTGTCAGTTTGGTTTTCGGCTTGAGTGAGCAATCATCTCTTCTCGTTCATAGCTTTTATAGCCATCGGAGAGTAGAGATTTTTTGCGAGTACTTTTGGGGGCGATTTTAAAAGTCGACATTCACCCCCCTGTCGCCATTTCGGTCCAACAAAATAAAATATATTGCAAGAATAATTCAGGAACTCCACATTTTTCAAACTTAAATTTTCAGGATGTTACATCGCCTCACCATGACCTAGCTCCGAAGTCCTGCAATCACACAGAGAAGCAAACCGTCACGTAGTACCGCACGAAATAGCATAGTCAACATTAGCACAAGTAAAGGTACTCAACCCTAGAATACGCGAAACAAACTCAAACTCACTAACACAACCGTCAATTACTCATCACAAACATGGGGATACCTCCACATGGTCTCTCAGGTATATTTTGACATGGATATTTTATGTTCGCAAAATCCCCAACTTGCTTAAATATCTGGGCGGATGGTTTGGGGGTGTGGTGTAGTGGTGCACGAGAGTGTGGCTAGTGGTAGCACCGCCCAGATAGCCCTAAGGACCGAATCTTGTGATAACCTCTCAGTGTACAACAGTACAACCACAACCTGGCAAATTGTAGGCAGGGCTAACTAATTTGTATCGACTTAGTATGGGTTGCGTCGGTATGACCACGGGCGGGCAGAGGATGGCCACATCCTCCATCGTGACGGCGCAAGAGGGGGCTCCTGGAAGGGTGGTCGTACCCCAAAGGGAGTGAAACCTTAGCGGACGTGACTCTACTAGGAAAAATACATTGTAAAACCCTTGTGATGATCTACTCAACCTCATGACTAAGGGATCGTGTGGGGGCAACGAGTGGGTCGTCTTTTGTGGTAAAGTGTGCAAACTCTGCAGAATGAAAACTATTCGAATAGCCGTGCCCACGGTCATGGGCGGACATGAGAACTTAACTAGATATAGTTCTATTTCAAAAACTTTGTGGGTGGAATTAGAAAAGTGGAGGGTAGAGAAAAGCCCTGATTTGTGTTGCCTTGGGTGTCGCCCCCAGTGATAAGGTAAGCGATTATAATGCTGAAAGGTTAGTATATGGTGCAGAAACCATGTAATGGTGGATGGAATCTGGATCGCTATTAATATTGCATTCTTTGATACCTTGATAAAATTCTGTTTTAGTTAAAACTGCTAGGTCACAGGAAATTTCTATATATCATATTTTGAAAGCAATTTATGGCAAGTAAAATAACCCGAGCCTTTCCTTGATTAAGCCACGCATATTATCTAATTGTATCCTGTGTATTGGCTTATGGAGCACGGTGGTTTGTGCTCACCCTCGCTCACTCACTTAATCCAGAATTAGGAGTCAGATCGCTACGCTTCAGTAATATACTTGGACATGATGGTGAAGGAGATGAAGATGTCAAGGACTAGGTTGCGAACCCCCCAGTTGGCTGCCTGTGGGCACGTCCTGAGGGTCTCACCTGTGTGCTTCGTTTTTGCTGTTGCATTTTATTGATTTTAGCCTACTCGGCCCATGAGTAAGTCTACTAATATATTTACGCTTCCGCATGATATTTATTTTGATATCCAGTACTGTATCTGTGAGCACTATCTACTAATTTAGGGAATAGTGCAGTGGAATCACAGAGGATTCCGGATTGTAAAATCTGGGTCCTACATTGTAAAATCTGATGGGCAATCCACCGATTCGTGCCACCGTAGTCCAATTCAGCCCCACCAGAGCATCCTCGGAGCACCATGACGCCGTCCCCCTCCATGGCCGAACCTCTCGCTGCCCGAGCTGAGCCCGTACCATGCGCCTCCTCTGCCCGTCGCCGTCGCACTCCGCTAGATCACCACCGCCACTCCCGAGCTTCATAGACCGCCGAGGTAACTTCCTGCCATCCCCAACATACTCCTAGAGCAAGGAATTGCTTTGAAATGCCACGAGTCACCGTAGTCACTCTTCCCCTGTTCCGCCGCCACCCACGGTCACTGCCGATCGGCGCCACCGCCAAATTGGCCAGTGGGACCGAGCACGGGGGTGCACGCAGGCATGAGCATCCCATTTTTGGTGTGCTCATGGCCGGCCATCGTTTCCTTCGCTGGTGGCGAGCTCGCCGTTCTTTGGTCGGTGGAAGAAGCACTGTAGCGAGCGATTAATTAAGGTTAAGACCAGTGACTAATGCTAATGATGATGAGTTAAGACTGTAGTTAATGCTAACGATGTCATTTAAACTAAAACACACACTGACCTGTGAGCCCTACCCTTTTAATTAAATAGTAACCAGTCCCACCTGTCATAGGTACAGAGAAGAGAAAATAAAAATAAAAGAAAAAATTAAAAATTTGCTGTGGGCCACATATTAGATTCTATTTATTTTCAAGATTTATTTAAACTAAGAACTTCAAAAGGCATAACTTATTCATCTTAACTCCAATTGAGTCAAACAAAATTTTAAATCCATCTAAATTGAATATCTATCCAATTAAACTGTAACCATAATTTTTTAGGCTCGTTTAAATTTTTTATGAGAATTTTTTTGGTTTTCTTATTTTTATCCGAATTTTCGCGCAACCGAAAAATAGTGTATGAGGCCTAAGAGAAAGAGGCTGAGGTGTAGGAACACGCGTACGCTACGCTAGCGCAGAATAAAATTTTCTACCGCGTAAACCAGGAAGCCATGCAAGTAAGAGATCGTAGATTGTTACCACTAGACGCGCAGTGCAGCAGAAGTATCGTTGATGCAGCCGATTCAACGAAGCGCGCGTCGATGTAGCAGTAGTAGTCGAACGTTCTCCGTCCAACCGTCTCCTCCTCGTGATCGTCCCGCTTAGCGCCGCAGTCACAGCAGTGCCTCTACCGAAGTCCACACGTCCGGGATGGAACGCCGTGTGCTGGTGTGCTAACACCGTGCGCCCGGCTAGGGTTTCAGGATATGGCCGAGGGGAGGTGGCGGCCAGGGTTTTCAACACAATAGTCTCTCAAACCTGCAGCCCCACCTCCACATATTTATAGAGCATGCTAATGGGCTTCCACGTTGTAGGCCCATTAGAACCTTAATCCCATATGGATCAATATCCCTTTTAGCCTATAAAACCGAATTGTTTATGATTGCCTATTGGGCACATCACTAACAATCTCTCACTTGCACTAGAGACAATCATATAGGCAAGCTTTCCAATTCCAACCCCTTAAGTGTGTGACCCGTTAGGTTCATGTATAGATAGCCATGACCCGAACCCTTTTCAAGCCATAAGTCAATAGTGACACCTAGCAGGGCATATTGACTCCCGAATACACATAAAGATCATATCGGCTAAACCTTGATATACACACACTTGGATGCCTTTGCCACACGATACCAGTCGAACTTAAGGCGAGATTCGTGCCACTCTTGTGATAGCTCAACCATTCACTCGATCTTGTGGTGGATTACAACTCATGACTAACCCTTTAGTCACATTGTGATTAACTCTTTAATCACCTTGGCATGGTCATGCACTTCTCTAATCCAACCACATCGAGGGGCCCAGAGATATCTCTCTCCTGTTATGTAGGAGGGGCAAATTCCATCCTAATCCGCTCACATCCCATTCCATGTTTCATGATACACCTAAAGAGCACTTTTATAGTTACCCAGTTACGGAGTAGTGTTTGGCAGCCCCAAAGCGCACCACTACACATAGTGAGAAACAATGGCGATTTCAGGTCGAAGGATCCAGTAGGTATACCACTCGAGATCGCTTGATGGCACATATTAACATAATAATCCCAGCAACGTCTCAGAGTGGGTCAATCCAACACCATGTTCTCTAACATGTGTCCACATTATTGATTTGATATTCCTATATCCATGATCCGTGAAACATGATCATCAATCAATACATGTGCTAGTCCATAAATCATTGTTGTCCCACGTAATGACATAAGACTAGGGATCTTTAGAATAACATTAAATAAAACAAAGAGTTTCACGAACAAGTCACATACTTGCCAATCAATGCATACAATCATTATTCAAGGAACCAAATAACAACTTATTCAAAATTTCATAAACATAGACTTGATACAATTATCTCCCACTCACACTAGAGTCAATCATGTAAGTATCTAATACCCATTGCACTCGTGTGTGCCTCATGCTTTGGTTGTGGGAGAGGCTTCGTCAACGGATCAGCAACATTCAAATACGTGTGCACCTTGCAAATCTTCACTTCACCTCTATCAATGATCTCACGGATAAGGTGATAGCGCCGAAGTATATGTTTGGACTTTTGGTGTGACCTAGGCTCCTTTGCTTGCACAATGGCTCCACTATTATCACAATAGAGATCCACTGGACTGGACACAATAGGGACCACACCCAACTCAAAAATAAATTTTCTGATCCAAACAGCTTCCTTTGCAGCTTCTGAAGCTGCAATATACTCGGCCTCAGTTGTCGAATCAGCTACCGTCTCTTGCTTGGAACTTTTCCAACTCACTGCCCCTCCATTGAGGCAGAACACAAAACCAGACTGCAATCTACTATCATCTTTATCAGTTTGGAAACTAGCATCGGTGTAACCTTTTACAACGAGCTCTTCTTCACCTCCAAAAATAAGGAACATATCCTTAGTCCTTCTAAAGTACTTAAGAATATTCTTTACAGCCACCCAGTGAGCTAGATCGGGGCTAGATTGATACCTACTCGTAACACTTAGAGCATATGAAACATCTGGGCGCGTGCAAAGCATAGCATACATGATGTATCCGATGGCTGAGGCATACGGAATCGCACTCATCTTCTTTTGCTCATCAAGTGTTGAGGCACACTGAGTCTTGCTAAGACTAATGCCATGTGACATAGGCAAGAAACATTTCTTAGAATCTTGCATATTGAACCGTTTCAATACCTTGTCAATGTATGTACTTTGGCTTAATCCAATTAGCCTCTTCGATCTATCTCTATAGATCTTTATGCCCAAAATGTAAGCTGCCTCTCCGAGATCTTTCATTGAGAAACTTTTTCTCAAAGAAGACTTCACAGCTTCTAGCATTGGAATATTATTTCCGATCAATAATATGTCATCTACATACAAGACCAGAAAAATAAGTGCACTCCCACTAACCTTCTTGTAAACACAAGGCTCTTCTTCATTCTTGATGAAGCCAACCCTTTGACTACCTCATCAAAATGAATGTTCCAACTCCGAGAAGCTTGCTTCAGTCCGTAGATAGATCTCTGAAGCTTGCATATTTTTCTAGCATTTTGGGGATCAACAAAACCCTCAGGTTGTGTCATGTACACATCCTCACTTAGGTTCCCATTTAGGAAAGCCGTTTTGACATCCATCTGCCATATCTCATAATCGAAATATGCAGCAATAGCTAGAATGATCCAGACAGACTTAAGCATAGCGACGGGCGAGAAGGTTTCATCATAATCAACATCTTGAATCTATTTGAAACCCTTCGCCACCAATCGTGCTTTATAGATATGAACATTTCCATCCATATCTATCTTTTTCTTAAAAACCCACTTGCACTCAATGGTTTTTACACCATCGGGTGGATCAATTAAGTTCCAAACTTGATTATCATACATGGATTGAATTTCGGATCTCATGGCACCATGCCATTTCTCAGAGTCTGGGCCCATCATCGCTTCTTCATAATTCTTAGGCTCATCATTGTCTAACAATAAAATGTCATGCCGATACCTTATTGCCAGTTGACGTAGCCTTTCAGACCTACGTGGGGCTGATGCCTCTTCCACAGGTTGTACAACATCTTGTACACTCTGTAGAGCTTCAGTAGGATCTAAAACATTTTCTGATGTCTCTCGAATTTCTTCAAGACTCAGCGGTCTCCCACTAACTCCTTTTGAGAGAAACTCGTTCTCCAAAAAGACACCATTTCGGGCAACAAACACTTTGTTTTTATCCCTTTTATAAAAATAATATCCTTTAGTTTCCTTAGGATACCCCACGAAGAAGCATTTATCAGATTTAGGTGTGAGCTTGTCAGACGTCAAACGTTTTACATATGCTTCACATCCCCATATTTTGAGAAAAGACAACCCGGGACGCTTCCCAGTCCATATCTCATATGGTGTCTTCTCTACAGCTTTTGATGGAACCCTATTTAATGTGAACGCAGCTGTTTCTAGAGTATACCCCCAAAAAGACAATGGCAGATCAGATTGGCTCATCACTGACCGAACCATGTCCAACAAGGTCCGATTCCGTCGTTCAGACACCCCATTCCATTGAGGTGTTCCTAGCGGAGTCAGCTGTGGAACAATTCCGCATTGCTTTAGATGATCACCAAACTCATGGCTCAAATATTCACCTCCACGATCTGATGGCAAGGTTTTAATTGTCTTGCCAAGTTGATTTTGTACCTCATTCTGAAATTCCTTGAACTTTTCAAATGATTCAGACTTATGCCTCATTAGGTAGATGTATCCATATCTACTAAAGTCATCGGTAAAGGTTATGAAGTACTGAATACCACCTCTGGTAGTTGAACTCATTGGTCCACATACATTTGAATGTACTAAGGCCAACAAGTCATTTGCCCTCTCACCTACACCAGTGAAAGGTATCTTAGTCATTTTGCCAAGTAAACAAGACTCGCATGTTTCAAATGATTCAAAATCAAATGAGTTTAGAAGGCCATCTTTATGGAGCTTCATCATGCGCTTATCATTTATGTGACCCAAACGACAATGCCAGATATAAGTGGGATTCAAATCATTAGGCGAAGCCTCTTAGCATTAATGTTATAGATAGGCACATCCTCAAGATTTAAAACATATAATCCATTTATCAATGGAGCAAGACCATAAAGCATATCATTCAAATAAATTGAACAACAATTGTTCTTTATTCTAAACTCATATCCTTCTACTCCCAAACATGAAGCAGAAATAATATTTTTGCTTAAGGCAGGAACATAATAACAATTATTTAATTCCAAAACTAATCCTGAGGGTAAAGATAATGGTAAAGTGCCGATAGCTAACGCAGCAACTCTTGCTCCATTGCCTACGCGAAGATCGACCTCGCCTCTTGCCAAACTCCTACTCCTTGTCAGCCCCTGCATCGAATTGCAAATATGAGCAACCGATCCGGTATCAAATACCCAAGAACTAACATGAGATGTAGCAAGATTTATTTCTATAAAATTTATACCTGAAATAAAAGTCTTACTTCCTTTCTTCTTTTCCAGTTCTGCCAAGTACTTCTTGAGCTTCTGAAGCTTAGATTTGACACTCGAGATCTCATCTTGAGTTTTATTCGTGCCCTTTCCTTTGCTCAAAGCCTTATTTTTCTTCTTTTTGAATTTGGTAGTCTTCTGAACCATCATCACATGATTGGAGCTTTTCTTAATGCTCTCCTCTGCTGACTTAAGCATCCCATGCAACTCGGTCATTGACTTCTCCATGCCATTCATATGAAAATTCAAAATGACTGGCTCAAAGCTTGGAGGGAGCTACTGGAGAATCACATCAGTAGCCAACTCTTGGCTAAGGGGAAAACCAAGTTTTTCCAAACTCTCAATGTAATCAATCATCTTGATCACATGAGGGCTGACCGGATTTCCTTCAGCTAACTTGCACGCAAACAATGACTTAGAGGTGTTGTACCTTTCAGCCCTTGCCTGGTTCTTAAACATGCCTTTAAGACCCACAATCATATTGTAGGCATCCGTGTTCTCATATTGCTTCTGAAGCTCAGAGGTCATGGTGGCAAGCATGAGATAGCTAACATCCAGTGAGTCATTACAATGTTTGTCATACTCATTCTTTTGAGCACGAGTAGCATCTTCAACTGGTTCATCTGGATATGGGCCCTCTAGAACATATTCCTTCTTTTCTTGCTTGAGAACGATTCTCAAGTTGCGATACCAATCAATGAAGTTTGTTCCATTTAATTTTTCTTTCTCAAGAATAGATTGCAGATTAAAACTGGGTGTGGAGGAAGTAGATGGCGGCATTGTCTACAACATAAAATATATGCGAAAATTCAGCGCTATGTTTATGTGAATACTTCCATTAAACAATTTAACAAAAGATACTTCCACTATATGTTTAAAATCAAATACCCTCTAAGAACATATAGTGAGTCAAGATCCATATTTCACTAAGCCCTAGTGAGCTTTGGCATCACCGCTAGAAACCTAGTGACGTAGGTAAGCAACGCTTGCTAATCACATCTTATGTGACTCTTGTTTGTTGGGTGGCATCCAATGGCCCGGCTCCCAACACCATGCCCCAAGGCCCAAATCCAATTTGATAGCCTTGTTAAGTAAACCAACACTATGCAAGTGGATGTCTAACATCCACCCTATTAGATCAAGATAGTTGATGGTACTCTACTTTGGCAGACCTACCAAACAATGATCGTGATTCTTATAGGCGCAGCAATTGGAAGGGCATCAAATAAATTCTTAATTTTTCTAAGGGAAGCTATTCTGTCATGAAAAATACATCCTCTACAGGTATGACATGAAAGAATAGTATGACAGGAAATAAACATCACGTGCATATAATCACATTATACTGTGAATGGTATGGCCTTTGAATCGTAGTGGTTGCCATTGCCATGGTTCCACGGTGATGTCCTTCATCACACTTCCTGTCCTCTTTGTCATCATGCTTGAAGCCTCCATGGTAAAGAACTAAACTATTACAACTAATAGCTAGCAAATGAATTACATGAGGAGCGCAAGCATCACAAGTCGACACGCAGGTCGTTATACAATTAAAGAACAGCCTCAGCCCAGCTGTGATTAATACGACACACAGGCCGCCAAAACACACATGGATCTCATATACATCTATGCCATACCATTCACATCATTCCCTGCAAAAACAAGTTAAGCGTAGAACACATTCTACCGCCCTAACATGAATGTGTTTATATAACAATCTATGCGTGTACGCAACGGCGGTCCCGCATCTATGAAATCACTATGAAAATCTCATCGGGCCAATCAAATCAACCCAAATCCAAGCCATTCAAAATGTCTCAATTTTCATTAGATCAATCACATTGATCATCGCGATCGGTATACTTGAGGAGACCGCAACACAAGACCTCAATCTGTTGGCTCGATCTACTGATTGTGTGCGCAGTTAGCCCCGATGGTGATTCCAGCCGGTAGGAATTCGCGCGTACATCAAAGAAGGAGCACGAACTAATCTTGTTGACCACATGATGCTATCAACTCATACCTATTTCAACCCCTTATGACCGATTGATCTAATCAACCCGTGCACCGAAAGATCCATCACATGAACCTAGCATAAGAACAGTAATAGATCGCATCTACTACAAACAACATATCAATCATATGCGACCAATCCATATCAAAAACTACACAACCTGGCTATGATACCACTGTAGGAACACGCGTACGCTACGCTAGCGCAGAATAAAATTTTCTACCGCATAAACCAGGAAGCCATGCAAGTAAGAGATCGCAGATTGTTACCACTAGACGCCGCATGCGCGAAGTATCGTTGATGCGGCCGATTCAACGAAGCGCGCGTCGATGTAGCAGTAGTAGTCGAACGTTCTCCGTCCAACCGTCTCCTCCTCATGATCGTCCTGCTTAGCACCGCAGTCACAGCAATGCCTCTACCGAAGTCCACACGTCTGGACTGGAATGCCGTGCGCTGGTGTGCTAGCACCGTGCGCCTGGCTAGGGTTTCGGGATATGGCCGAGGGGAGGTGGCGGCCAGGGTTTTCAACACAATAGTCTCTCAAACCTTCAGCCCCACCTCCACATATTTATAGAGCATGCTAATGGGCTTCCATGTTGTAGGCCCATTAGAACCCTAATCCCATATGGATCAATATCCCTTTTAGCCTATAAAACCGAATTGTTTATGATTGCCTCTTGGGCACATCACTAACATGAGGCTGAAGCAACTCCTGCCAACCAAGACCAAATCAATTATGAGTAAGACGAGTCAATACTTTGATCTTATTGAACAAATATTTTCTGCAAATTATCTCCATTTTAAATTATCAAATTGCTTGCTGTTATTTTATGTGCAAGCATATGTTTGATTTTAAGATCCTAGTTATATACCCATTAATGAACTTGTTATTATTACACTCTTTTCAAACATTTGAGTATTTGAGCCTTGTCACCTTAGAAAAATTATAATAGTAAAACATTCGAAAATAAGTCCATAATTATACGCCATACTTAGTACTGCTTAGACAATTGAGAGCTCCAAAAATGCTCCAAGCATCACTTTTAATCGTGAGAACTGACTTGGGAAGTTATGGTGGATATGACTGGTATATTTTGGCATGATTATTTTATACTCCCGAAAAGACCAACTTGCTTAAATATCTGGGCGGATGGTACGGGGGCTGGTGTGTGGTGCAGTGGAAGCAAGGTGTGTGGATTGTGGTAGAACGACCCAGATACCAATAAGGACGAAATCTTGTCATGACCTCCTATGTAAAACAGTACAACCACAAGTCTGCAAATTGCAACTTAGCTAAGTAAAACTATCGAACTTCCAGACTCATCTCGCCGGTAGTGGAAGGGAGTGGAATATTGCAAGGGCAAGAGGAGGCCTAAAGGGACACCGAGAGGAGGGTGAAGTATGCAGTCGTGCTAGCATTGTGGAGAGGAGTCCGAATGCGTAGTAGCTGTGGTTACATCCCACATAATGTGTGGGACCCACCGCAAGTGGGAGTAGCCCATAGGGTGAGATGACAAAAGGGGCCAAATATTTCAAAAAGTTACTGTGATAGTCTACTCAACCACATAACTAAGGAATCGTGTGGAGCAATGAGCGGATTGTATCTTATGGTGATAGTGTACAAACTCTACTGAGTTCAAAACTATTCGAATAGCCGTGCTTACGGTTAAAGGCGGACATGGGAACTTAACTAGATATAGTTCTATTTCAAAAACTTTATCGGTGGAATTGGAAAAGTGGTGGGTAGTGAAAAGCCTTGTTTTGTGTTGCCCTAGGTGTCGCCCCAGTGATAATGTAAGTGGGTATAACACTGAAAGGTTAGCATATGGTGCAGAGACCATGTAACGGTGGATGGAATCTGGATCGGTATTATTATTGCATTCTTTCACACATTGATAAAATCTATTTTGGTTAAATCTGCTAGGCCTTAGAAAATTTCTAAGTAACATATTAAAAGCAATTGTTGGCAAATAAAAATAACCCTAGCCTTTCCTTGATAAGCCATGCATGTTACCTATTTCATACTGTGTATTGGCTCACAGAGCACGGTGGATTTGTGCTCACCCTCGCTTTATCAAAATTAGAAACAGGGACCCCAAGACCACTATGCCTGCGAGGACACCCCTGCCACGGATGGAGGAGCTAACGAAGAAAATTAGGACAACATCCGCGAGTTCAAGTCCTAGACATGTAGACTTACTGGAGATTGTGTGCACAGATATTATCTAGGTCTAGATAATATATATTGCACACATTTACCCCTCAGTCGCTTGCTTGTGGATAATGGTCTTACTTTTGCTTATGCTTTCTGTTGTTATCTTTCATGTTGTAAGTATTTGGCTTGACCACCCCTTTTGCAAACTGTCACCCGACGTGGTGTATTTTAATATCTGATATGTAATATTATGGTTCGGTATATTTCATTCGATGTATGAGTTGATGCAGCAATGTACCTGTAAGCACTATCTACTGATCCAGGGAATAGTGCAGTAAATCACAGAGGATTCTGGATTAAAAATTCCGGGTCTGACAGAGCTGGTATTAGAGCATACGATTGTAGGGTAAAGACCTTAGGATGGCTACTAGATAGGACCCTGGGACTAAAATTGTGAAATTAGTAAAATGGAATTTTTAAAAATATAGCGTATTACATCCTTTCTTACCCTTCCTAGATCTGATCTCATCCTCCTTTCTTTGGTATTTTTGATAAAGATACTAACACTAGTGTTTTAACTTACAGATATATGGAGGAGCAGCTGATGGTTAGTGGGAGTACTTTGCCCATGGATAGCATGAGGGGGAATTTGCCAGCATCCTACACAAGCTGCTGCATTACTTGGGCTATAAGGATCAGCCCATATATCAGGGGTGTAAGACCGCTGAGGGAGCAAGGGAGTCCTGGGACATGGAGGTCTTCATCTATGCTCTAGACGAACAATGGCCACCCCATGTCTTCTAGAGTACACATAAGAGGAGCACCGCCACGACTGCACTTCAGGATGCTGCTCGCCTAGCCGCTGCTCGGCTATGCAACATACACGGACCTGCACTACTGAGTATGGTAGTCATGAGTGCTAAGAACTCTAAGTGTTGTATGTAACTGTGAAACTCAGTTTAGCCTAAGGGCTATATATGCTTAGCTATGTGAACCTTTATTTATGAATGATGTGTGGCTAGGCTTAGGCCTTGTGTTGAAAATTATTTTGCCATTTATCTTACTTGATTGGTTTTTGTATAACCATTATGGTCTAATAACCCACTTGCCTAGCACGAGTGTCAAATTGCAAAGCTGTACCTGCAGATGGCCACTCAAAGAGTTACCAGAGCCCAGGCTAGCGCCAACCCCGACATACAGGCCAATGTGGACGCCAATCAAGGGATGCCGCTTGCAGGCCAGAGAAGAGGCCAGGGTCAAGGAGTCGACCTTCCACCCCAGCCAATCAACCCCACCATGGCGTAGGTCATGACACAGCAAACATAGATCTTGCAAGCCATTTATGCCGGCCAGCAAGTCAATGCCAGTAGCCATAGTTCAAAGCTGGCCGACTTTTTAAGGACTCGACCCCTAACCTTCTCCTCAGCAGATGAACCCCTCGAGGCTGAAGGCTGGCTTAGAGATACCGAAAGGAAACTCCAACTTGCCTGATGTGCAAAGGAACATCGAGTGGTCTTCGCTGCCCACCAGCTCCAGGGTGCAGCCGCAGCCTGGTGGGAGAACTATTTGTCTGCTCGAGGTCATGAAGATGCCATAACTGAAGACGACTTTGAGGGAGAAGCAGATAGGCAAGGGACAGCTGCAAGAGGAAATGCAGAAGGGGAAGGAGGAGCAAGTCAAGCCAACCAAGTCCCTCGCACTTGGCATGCCCATCAAGCCATCCCATGGATGGAATTTAAGATAGCCTTCGAAGCCAACTTTGTCCCTGCAGGGGTGATGAGAATGAAGAAGAATGAATTCCGCACCCTAAAACAAGGAAACATGTCTGTCAGTGAATACCTCACCAAGTTCAACCAACTCGCCCGCTATGCGCCGAAAGATGTAGCGGACGAGAATGAAAAGATCAATAGGTTCTTTGAGGGCAGCTGATCGTTCAAGACTTCTCCAGTTTCCATCAACTGGTGTACAAGACATTGATCTTAGAGAACAAAAGGAAGGACTTGGAAGCTAGTCGCAAGCACAAGCAAGTGGCCTAGCGACCCCAGGGGAGGTTCATCTAGAAATTTTTCAACAATCCCTCTTTCTCCAGGCCAAGAGTACCCAAAGCTCCAACCCTAACAACCCGTCCAAGTGGAAACTCCTTCCAAACGCCGCGACCAGGTGGCCAATCCACCGGAATGAACTATGCTACCAACTACAATTATTTCAGCTGCGGGGAGAAAGGGCATTTTGCCAGCCGATGCCTGCACAAACATACCACTCCTGTGAAGTTTAACATAGAGACCACTCCTGTTCGTGGCCAAGCATCAGCACCTAGCAAGGAGTATCAAACTCCTCAACCCAACAAGATTGCCTTAACACCCAACTGTGGCTGGGTTAATCACATCACTGTCAAGGAAGCTCAGGAGGCTGCAGGGGTTCTGATGGGTACATTTTTTCTGCCAAGTCAATACCAGCACATACTTTCTTTGATTCTGGGGCTTCACATTCATTTATACCCAAGAGATATGTGGATAAGCTTGGGCTGCCTACCTACCCACTAAAGAAACCAGTGATACTTAGCTCACCTGCTTGGATTATCACCGCTACTTTAGTATGCCCTGGGGTAGAAGTCACCATGAAAGAGTTTGGTTTCCTAGCAGACTTAATAGTATTGAACTCCCAGACCCTGGATATTATACTAGGGATGGATTGGCTAGCAAGACATCAGGGAATAATAGACTGTGGTACTTGGAGGGTAAGCCTAACCAAGTGTCCTGGGTTGACCATAGAAGTAAAGGTGGATCGACCCTATCTTTGGGGTCGTGTAGTCTATCATTTTGAGGACATACCTCTGGAAGGAATGTTGGTAGTACATGATTACCCTGAAGTGTTTTCCGAAGAATTTCTAGGCATGCCGCCAGACAGGGACCTTGAGTTCATCATCAACCTAAAGCCTGGTGCCGCCCCGATCTCTAAAAGACCTTATAGAGTGACTGTTGATGAGTTAGAAGAGCTTAAGAAACAACTCCATGAGCTGCAGGACAAGGGTTTCATCAGTCCTAGTTTCCTCACCTTGGGGGTCTCCGGTGCTCTTTGTGAAGAAGAAGGATGGCACTACCCAGATGCGTGTGGATTACCAGTCCTTGAATGAAGTAACCATAAAAAATAAGTACCCCTTCCTAGGATTGACGACCTATTTGACCAGCTTGGGGGAGCTACCATATTCGCCAAAATCAACTTAAGGTTGGGCTATCATCAACTGAAGATTAGGGCTAAAGACATTCTAAAGACAGATTTTACCACTAGATATGGACTGTATGAATTTACGGTCATGTCTTTTGGTTTAACCAATATCCTAGCCTATTTCATGAACCTCATGAACAAAGTCTTTATGGAGTACCTCGACAAATTTGTGGTAGTGTTCATTGACGATATCTTCATCTACTCCAAGAATGCAGAAGAGCATGCTGAGCACTTACGCCTAGTGCTAGAGAAGCTCAAAGAACACCAGCTATATGCCAAATATAGCAAGTGTGAATTTTGGCTAAAAGATATAAGCTTTCTAGGCCACATAGTGTCCGTCGGAGGAGTATCTGCACAAGCGAAACTTTCTCGGGTTGGTAGGATACTACAGGAGGTTTATAGAAGGATTTTTCTGAATTGCCAGGCCATTGACACAACTACTCAAGAAGGAGGAGAAATTTGAATGGACAAAGGCTTGTGAAGAAAGTTTCCAAAAACTAAAGAAGAGACTAACCTCCACTCCTATGCTATTCCTGCCAGACATACGCAAGGACTTTGAGGTGTATTGTGATGCCTCACACCAAGGCCTTGGGTGTGTACTGATGCATGGGGCAAAGTCGTGGCATATGCATTTAGACAGCTTTGCCCTCATGAAGCAAATTATCCCACCCATGATTTGGAATTAGCTTCAGTGGTGCATGCCCTAAAGATTTGGCGACACTATTTGATCGGTAACCATTGCAACATATATACCGATCATAAGAGCCTCAAGTACTTGTTCACACAGTTAGCCCTCAACCTAAGGCAGAGAAGATGGTTGGAGCTGATTAAAGATTATGAGTTAAGTGTTCACTATCACCCGGGCAAGGCTAATGTGGTAGCTGATGCCCTAAGTCGTAAAGCCTATTGCAATAATCTTATGGTTCAAGAGCAACAACCTAAGCTTTATAAAAGAGTTAAGGGCACTCAGTCTAGAGATAATAGAACAAGGCACCACAGCGACCATGGAGATACAACCAAGTATAGAAGAACAGATCATAGCTGCACAGAAGGAGAACTCAACCGCTCTAAAGTTAAAAAGCTTAATGGAAAAAGGGAAGGATCCTAAGATAACTGAGGATCAACAAGGTGTTCTAAGGTATGGGACACGTATCTTTGTTCCCTACCAAATGGACCTTAAAGATCTAATACTTAGGAAAGCCCATAGCTCTGCGTATTCCCTTCACCCTGGAAGTACCAAGATGCATTAAGACATGAAGCAGTGGTACTGGTGGCCACGCATGAAGAGGGACATCGCTGAACATGTTGCCTGCTGTGATGTATGTCAAAGAGTGAAGGCTGAACATCAGGGTTATTACAGCCATTGCAAATACCTCAATGGAAGTGGGAAGAGGTTGGAATGGACTTCATCACTGGTTTACCACGAACCAAATCAGGGTATGACTCCATATGGGTTATAATAGATAGGATGACCAAAGTTGCCCACTTCATCCCTGTCAAAACCACCTACAAAGGAGACAAGCTGGCAGAGTTGTACATGTCCTACATAGTGTGTTTGCACAGTGTGCCAAGAAGGATAGTTTCAGATCAAGGTTCTCAGTTTATCTCACACTTCTGGGCTAGTCTTCATGAAGCCCTCGGCACGCATCTAGATTTCAGTACTGCCTATCACCCACAGACAGACAACCAAACAGAGAAGGTGAATCAAATACTGGAGGATATGCTTTGAGCCTGTGCTCTAGATTTCACTAAGGATTGGGAGAAATGTCTGCCTTATACCGAGTTTGTCTACAATAATAGTTATCAAGCTAGCCTACAGATGTCCCCGTTTGAAGCCTTATACGGAAGGAAATGTCAGACTCCTCTGCACTGGTCAGAAGTAGGAGAAGGCTATATCTTCGGACCAGAAACTCTAAAGCGGGCTGAAGAAAAGGTCTGCCCTAATTTGGGACCGATTGCAAGCAGCTCAATCAAGACAAAAGAGTTACGCGGACAAGAGGCATAGGCCATTAAGTTTTGAAATTGGAGATTATGTCTACCTGAAAGTGTCATCCTTGCGAGTTAGAAGGCTCAAAGTTAAAGGCAAGCTCGCCTCATGTTATGTTGGACCATTCCCAATTGTGGCCAAGAAAGGAGTAGAAGCTTACCCACTAGAACTGCTTGCGAGTCTAGCCGATGTACACAATGTCTTCCACGTGTCTCAACTCAAGATGTGTCTTTGGGTGCAGAAAGATCAAACCCCGTAGGAAACAATCGAGCTCAAGAGCGACCTGACCTACAAGGAGCACCCCATCAAGATTCTGGACACTGTAGAAAAGAAGACAATGAACCAGACCATTCGCTTGTGCAGAGTGCAATGGAATCATCACATCAAGCAAGAAGCCACTTGGGAACGTGAAGATCAGCTGAGAAAAGATTATCCCTACTTGTTCTCAGACTAGATTGAATCTCGGGGTCGAGATTCTTTTTAAGGAGGGTAGACCTGTAACATCCTGAAAATTTGGGTATTGAAAAACGTGTAACTTTTTGAAATATTTTGGAATGCATCTTCCTAACATTTGAATTTTAATGGATTTCCTTTGGATTTTGGTTGAGATTCCAACAATTAAGGAAAATCGGGAAAATAGAACTATGAAAGAAATATGAAAATAATAAAAATTTATAATTTGAAAGCAAATATGAAAAGATGATCCATCAATCAGGGTAGGAGAATAGGAAAAGAGGAAGGTTGAAAAGTTAAATCAAGAACAAAAATTTAATTGAACCAAAATTTAAATTTTTGCCAAATTAAAAGAGGAAGGGTATAATTTGAATCAAAACCTGATTTTTTGCTTTGGGCCTAATAATAATAATAATAAAAGGGGGTAAATAAATATGTATATATATGCATACACCATAATAAATAAATATATAAAATAAATAAAATATAATGATGTAAAAATAATGATAAATAAATAACTAAATAAAATAAAAATAAAAAAGCCTTCTCTGCCCAACCTGAGCTAGCCGACAGGCCGGCCCACCTCGCTTCTTCTCCCCTCTCACTAACACGCAGTCGCGGTCGGAGCTCCTCACCCGAATGTTGCCGCAGCCGCCTCCTCACTATGCCCTCTCGGACTGTCGGTCGCCGCCTTTCTCCGCGTCCACGTCACTGAAGTCAACCACAGGCTCCGTCACAACGTCACCACAGGTGCGCCGTCGCGTCGCCCATCGCGCGCGCCGATCGCGCTGCCTGCATCATGTCTGTTGCTTGCTGCTCCGTCGCATCCCGCCTCGGCTCGTGTGCTTCTGACACCTTCCCCTGTTCTGGCATCACCAAGCAGTCGCGCCCACGCCCTGAGCCGCCGTCCCGTCTCCAAACCCTATAGCCATGCCACCACTATGCCCCTGCTATGACCGGCCAACCGCCCACGTGTCACCGGTCGCTTTTCTGCCACTATAAAACCTAGCTCAACCCCCGGTAGTACCGCCACTCTCCGCTCTATCTCGCACGCTCGCCCTGAGCATGCTGTTATTTTATGTGCAAGTATATGTTTGATTTTAAGATCCTAGTTATATACCTATTAATGAACTTGTTATTATTACACTCTTTTGGAACATTTGAGTATTTGAGCCTTGTCACCTTAGCAAAATTATAATAGTAAAAATTTTGAAAATAAATCCATAATTATACGTCATGCTTAGTACTGCTTAGACAATCGGGGGTACCAAAAATGCTCCAAGCATCACTTTTAATCGTGAGAACTGACTTGGGAGGTCATGGTGGATATGACTGGTATATTTTGACATGATTATTTTATGCTCTAAAAAATCCCAACTTGCTTAAATATCTGGGTGGATGGTACGGGGGTTGGTGTGTGGTGCAGTGGAAGCACGGTGTGTGGATTGTGGTAGAACCTCCCAGATACCACTAAGGATTGAATCTTGCAATGACCTCCTATGTAAAATAGTACAACCACAAGTCTGCAAATTGCAACTTGGCTAAGTAAAACTATAGAACCCCCGGACTCATCTCACTGGTAGTGGAAGGAAGTGGAATATTGTAAGGGCAAAGGGAGGCCTAAAGGGACACTGAGAGGAGGGTGAAGTATCCAGTCGTACTAGCAGTGTGGAGAGTGGAGTCCAAATGCGCTAGTAGCCATGGTTACATCCTGTGCAACGTATGGGACTCACCGCAAGTGGAAGTAGCCCATAGGGTGAGATGACAAAAGAGGCCAGATATTTCGAAAAGTTACTGTGATGGTCTACTCAACCAAATGACTGAAGAATCGTGTGGAGTTACGAGCGGATTGTCTCTTGTGGTGAAAGTGTACAAACTCTACTGTGTCAAAACTATTCGAATAGCTGTGCCTACAGTCAAAGGCGGACATGGGAACTTAACCAGATATAGTTCTATTTCAAAAACTTTATGGGTGGAATTGGAAAAGTGGTGGGCAGTGAAAAGCTCTGATTTGTGTTGCCCTGGTGTCGCCCTAGTGATAATGTAAGCGGGTATAATGCTGAAAGGTTAGCATATGGTGCAGAGACCATGCAACAGTGAATGGAATCTGGATCGCTATTATTATTGCATTCTTTCACACATTGATAAAATCTGTTTTGGTTAAATCTGCTAGGTCTTAGAAAATTTCTAAGTAACATATTTAAAAGCAATTGCTGCCAATTAAAAATAACCCTAGCCTTTCCTTGATAAGCCATGCATGTTACCTATTGCATACTGTGTATTGGCTCGTGGAGCACGGTGGATTTGTGCTCACCCTCGCATTATCAAAATCAGAAACAGGGACCCAAGACCACTATGCCTACGAGGACACCCCAGCCATGGATGGAGGAGCCAACAAAGAAAATTAGGACAACATGTGTGAGTTGTTTATGCTTTCCGCTGTTATCTTTCATGCTATAAGTATTTGGCTTGACCGCCCCTTTTGTAAATTATTACTCGATGTGGTGTATTTCAATCTCTGATATGTAATATTATGGTTCAGTATATTTCATGTGATGTATGTGTTGATGCAGCAATGTACCTGGGAGCATTATCTACTGATCCAAGGAATAGTGCAATAAATCACAGAGGATTTTGGATTGAAAAATCTGAGTCCGACACGTGGCGGGGAGGTGGGTTGCCGTGGCCAGCGCTAGCGAGGGAGAGGGAGGAGAGTCGGCCTAGTGGCTAGCTCGGGCCAGGCCGAAGAGGCCTCTCTTTTTTTTCTTCTTTCTTCTTTTTTCCTTTTTCTTTTTCTTCTTCTTCTTCTTCTTCTTTTTTTGAGTTAGGCCCAATGCACATTTCTAGATTTTTATTAATTCCTCCTTAATCATCTTTATTAAATCTAGTTTTCCATATTTGCATATTCCCAAATTTTCGAATTTTCACTATTGATTCTAAGTGAGTCCTCCTACCCAAATTTTTGGATCATCTTTTCAGATTCGTATTTGACTTTAGATTTACTTTATATTAATTTCACCTTTCTTTTGGAGTTCTATTTTTATGATTTTCTTAATTGTTGGAACCTCAACCAAAATCCATGGAAAATCCATTAAAAATCCAAGTGTCAAGAAGATTCATTTCAAAATATTTCAAAAGTTACACATTTTTCAGGACTCAAATTTTTAGGATGTTACACCATCTAGGTGCCAATAAACACCAAGAAAAACAAATCACAACCCTTGCTCGAGGAGAAATAAGTGCTAAGAGGATCAACAAATAATGCAAATGCACTTCAATACTCTCAACTACCACCAAAATGAAATATGAGAAATTTGACTAGTAGAGAGTGCACTAATGGCTCAAGAGTATTCAATGAGATCAAGAGTTAGTGCCATGGTGCTTGTGAGGGGGTATTTATAGCCCCCCAACCATAAATTCAACCATTTGGGCCAAATTCCACAAATATTCAGTAGGTGCAATAATACCGCCATACACGCCCGGTACTACTGCACCTACTGTTGAATGGCTATTTTGTATGAAATTGATGTGTCTAAACTAGCCATTGAACTTTAAGTGCGGTACTACCTCTATGTATGGCTGGTACTACCGCATGGCAGTAGTACCGCTTAGAGGAATTGGTACTACCAATTTTCAAAGCTTCAAGAAATGTCCAAAAACATGCTTTTTGGAAAAAAATGTACAGCGAGGAAATTGGAACTACCGCAATATAGTAGTACCGCAGCTTAATGGCGGTATTACCGTGGGCTGGTAGTACCGCATGCCCTATGCGGTGCTACCAATTTTTCTGACATGAGTTTTTCAAGATTTGTTCAAGATGCATGCATGACTTTTTATTGATTAAGATGACACAAATTGAATTTTCAAGCTACCTTCAAATTCGATTTATTATAAACTCCAAGAAGTCCAAATAAGAGCAAATGACATGATGCATGATCTCAAGCTACATTGGAATAATCTATGACATTTAATTTGTTACTCAATTTGCAAAAATGGCTTTCATCTAAAGGTTTTGTAAAGATATTGGTTAATTGGTCTTCGGTTCGTGTGTGGCTAATGACAATGTCTCCTTTGCTCACATGATCTCTCAAGAAGTGGTGGCGAATATCTATATGCTTGGTTCTTAAGTGTTGGATTGAGTTATTTGCAATCTTCACGGTACTATCATTATCATACAAAAGAGACATTTTGTCAAAATTGATCCCATAATCCATCAATGTTTGCCTAATCCATAGCAATTTAGCACAACAACTACCCGTGAAAACATATTTGGCTTCGGTGATGGAAAGTGCTACAAAGTTTTGTTTGTTGGATGACAATGAAACTAGTGATCTTCCAAAAGTTGACAACTACCCAAAGTGCTTTTTCTATCTACTTTGCAACCCGCATAATCGAAATCCGAATATCCAATTAGATCAAATTTAGCACCTTTGGGATATCATAAGCCAATGCTAGAGGAATGCTTTAAATATCTAAGAATTCTCTTTACGACTACCAAATGGCTTTCTTTTGATGATGCTTAAAAAATCGTGCACACATTCAAACACTAAACATGATATTGGGCCTAGATGCGGTAAGATAAAATAAACTACTAACCACTGATCTATAAAGCTTTAAATCAATTGATTTACCTCTCTCATTTAGGTCGAGATGCCCATTTGTTGCCAAGGGAGTCTTGATGGGTTTGGCGTCTTCCATGCCAAATTTCTTGAAAAAAAATCCTTTACGTACTTTGTTTGGCTCTCGAACGTCCCATCCTTGAGTTACTTGATTTGAAGTCTAAGGAAGTAGCTGAGCTTTCCGATAATAGATATCTCAAATTTTCTAGACATCATATCTCTAAATTCTTTTCAAAATTCTTAATTAGTAGATCCAAATATAACATCATCAATATAAATTTGACAAACAAAGAATTCATCATCTATAATTTTTTTTGTAAATAAAGTTGTGTTAACCTTCCCAATTTTGAATCCTTTTGAGAGTATAAAATCTCGAAGACGCTCATACTATGCTCTAGGAGCTTGTTTAAGACCATATAACACCTTGAAGAGTTTATACACGTGTTGGAATAGTCCCATATTGGTTGTGGAAGGCCAAGGGACCTAACTTGAAAGTGGGGGAGTCCCTCACCTCATTGGCTAGCTTTTGGGGTGGAAAGCCCTTGTGATCCAACAAGTGGTATCAGAGCCCGGTTCTAACATCTCTGGCCCAATAGAGACTAGTGTATGAATGCCTGATGGACTGTGACCTTAAGGGACCGTCGGTGTACGGTGAAGGGACCCTGAGTGTAACATCCCAAGATTCAAGTATTCGAAAATACGAAAATTTTAAAACTTTTCTTGCATGTTGCTGATGCTCAAAATTTCTTCTGAACATTTATTTGAAATTTCTTGAGTTTTGTGGCATGCAAATTAATGTATTGAGAAATAATATCTAAGTCTAAAAACATGATGGTGATAATAAAAGAAATAGGAAATCCAAGGATCTACACACAAATTAGAGTTTAAGTGTTAAATAATAGAAACAAAAATTTGAATTCCAATTTACCTAGGAAAAAGAAAAACAACGGCTAAAGGAGTATTAAAAACTCACACATAAAAAGTTGAAAATTAAAACTTAAATCTCATATGTCATGCAAAAGTTTAAAATCAGTGATCATAAATATGAAACGAAAAATTTAAATTAAAAGTCTAAATTTCGGATCGAAATCGGCAACAGAGGGGGAGGGGGTGAATGTTGCTTTCAAATTTTCCCCCTAAAAGTATCTACAACCGGATTCTTTCCAATAGCTATTTGAAGCTATGAAAATAAGCTCATGTGGTTACTGGAAAGTCATGAAGAACAGCTAGAGAAGTCAACAAGGTGATAAGATGAAAAACCTAGAAGACAAACCGAAGAAAAACCAAGAAAATGGGATAGCCTGCAAAACGGGGCCGGTTAGACCGGGGGGTTATGGCTGGTCAGACCGCCGGCTTAAAGCCGGTCTGACCGCCAGCCCTCCACCGGTTAGACCGATCGGGTGAAGCCGGTCTGACCTCCATTGAATGTCCGGTCTGACCGGAGGCAAAAATCAGGTCTGACCTCTAGGGTTTCTGGTTTGACCAGGAGGCTCGAGGACAGAACAGACTGCAGCCTGAAAAATGCAGGGACTTGACCAATTCAATGCAATTTATGATTTTTCTCTGTTCTCTTCAATCCAGAAGTGCAAGAATATGTTCTAAGTAGCATCAAGCTCTTTTGGGACAGAGGAGTTCATCAACTGAGCAAGAAATTGAAATTTTTGCCAAAATCTGGAAAGATACGGAAAGTGACACTGACTTCTAAATTGCTAGTAAATCTTTGATCTTTTGATCATGATCTTTGGCAAAAAGATTAGCAATGATCTCAGGACTTGCTAACAGAAAACTCATGCCATCTCATGAAGGGAAATGTGAGATTCTATTAAGCCCTGACAAGGAAACCCTAGAAAAGGAAAATAGAGATATTCTTGACGAAGGATTCAGAAATCACAGGAAGTGTTGAATCTTCCAAATGCTCTAGAAAATGGAATGGTCATATGGCCATAACTCTTTTCCCAACACAGAGCTTTAAAGATTCAACCAATTGATCAAGAAATCAACTCAAAACTCAATAGAACAGAGAATACCCAATAAAAGCAAGCACTGAAATATAATCCAAAGCACAAAGTTCTCGTATTGATTTTAATACGGAGACATGAATGCTTACAAAGGATTGATCACAGCCAACTATTACATCAAGAACACACACTTCTGGAGAATCAAGAACTCAAGCCATCTCTCAGAATCACACACACAGGAGAGGGGAACTCTGCTCTCTCCAACAACTCTCAACAACTAAAGCACAAAGAGAAAACAACCTCCCCAAAAGCCATTTGACTAAAAGCAAAACCCTAAACCATCTCACCAGTCATGCTATAACCAGGAAACCCTCTCCTATTTATAGCCTTTGGCTAATGGGTCTCCAACCCGTTTTACCCGCTAAAACCAAACTAAAACCACTTCCACTTGTGCAACTTTGCGCTTTTACCGAAACGCCCTTCCTGCACCTTCCGCATTTCTTGTCGTCCAAGCCTTGCAAACACCTTGAGTCTTCGCCATCTTCGACACACCTCGACCGTTCTGACCTCAGCACCGCCTGCGCCTAGTCCGGTCATCCCATGCCTCGCCACGACTTCGCCTCGATGTCCTGCAGCCATCACAGACAAGAAACACATCACATAGCACCGCTCGACATAATGTAATCAACACTAGCATTAAGAGTAAACTTAAGCATAAAATAGCCAAAACCTGTCGAATCAAGAGAATAGGCATTCTAAGCACTTCGACCAAGTTTGACCAAAACCGACCGAATCTGATTGCACCAAGCAACGACATGGTCCAAACCACACAAACCAAACTCGACTTTTCTAAAACGGATGTCAATTACTCATCACACACACGGGGTCACCTCCACATGGTCTATCAATCTCCCCCTTGATGAGTATATTGACAAACACAGAAAAAGCGTAAAGTTGAGTTTGAAAATGAAAGAGAGTCAAACATGGTCCAAAAGGAATCAAAGAAGCTTATGACCATGTCGACAAAAGGAACACTAGAGCAACAAAAAGAAAGAGCAATTTGTTCTCCAAAGCTCTAGAAGGTTCCCAAATGGCTTTTTCTCCGCTATTCTCCCCCTTTTGGCAATAGAATCATCAAGAATGCAAAAGAGAGAATAAGGTCATGAGTAGGGATGGAATGGTTGAAAATTATTCATTTTAAGCATAATGAGCCATGAAGATTATCCATAATGACCTTGAAGTATTACACCAAGCCATAACCAATAAGAATGCTAACAAGATCATGATAAGACATGTATAATCAAGCTAAGTCAAATAAGTCGCAATCTGAAAATTAGGCGAATTCTTTATCATGTCAAGTCAACCATGAGTATAGTCTAGCTAAAGGTATCCAAAGATGATGCAGGCCATGTCAATAATCTAAGTGGAACCAAGAAGCTAGAAATGAGTCAATTTAGAGTGCTAAACGTTCAAGAATGAGATATTTGCTTAAGTACTTGTTCTTTGTGGAATTAAGCAAATTGAGCACAATTACCATGTTTTTCTTTATAAATATCATGATGGTTTTCAACCAGATTTTTGTGTAGTCATGTGCTAGATCTCAAGCCTTATGCGACAACTCCAAGCTAGAAGCTTAAGAAGGTAGTCTTGGTCATCCAAAACTCCCCCTGAGTTCATGCCTAGTGCAATGGCAAGCCGTCTCATGAGAAAGAATTGGTGAGATCAGTTCTTTCGCACAAAAGAGATCTTTTTGCTTTCTTAAAAAGATTGTACTAACTCATGCTTCATCAGGGAACTAACATAGCTCAATCTAAAGCTCAATATAGATTCAAGACTCAACTCAGCCTATTTGACATGGCATGAATCATAAAAGGATAACTAAAGAAAGACCAGTCTCAAGAGCTAACATGATATGAATTGGTTCAAGTTGAGCATTTTAATCAACCTATCATGGCACAGACTTGACTACACATATAAAGTCATGATAAATCTAGCAAATAAGCACAGATCATGGTGAGATGTAATGCAATGTAAACATGTCATATTCGGATAATAATCAAGGCTCCAAGTAGTTATATTACAATGCAGAATGAAATGCAGAAAATCCAGGTCCCCCTCAACATGAGATGCACTTTTAGTTCAAGTTGAGTTATGTCAAAATTAAGATCCAGAAACTCCCAAATGAACTCCCCCTGATCCAAAGCAATAAAATCGAGAAGCTGGCAAGAGAATCAGAAAAGACAGTCCTTAAAGCATAGATAAGATATAGAGGATACTATGGCTCAAACTGACTCTCATCTACCCCATATGACTCTAGAACTATTAGCTGATCATCTAACATACTAAGGAGCAAACACGTACCCCGTCTACCCGAGGGTGGCCCAACCCTCGCTAGAACCTATAAGAAGTGAGTGAGCTCAACCTAGTGAGAAGTGAAGCAGCTAATAAGCAGCATCCTAGAATCACAAGATGAGAGGAAGAAGTCTAAACAACTGGACAAGAGAAACACTCTAATCTATGCTAGAATGGCTAACCCCTATGCACCCATATGCAATGCAACAGAAAGGAGTAAGAGCATAATAAACAAGATAAAGCATGAAGCGCAAAAACTCGCCCTCACAACAATCCATAAGGACAGACCACCCCAAGCTTTTCCCGTGGAGCTAAAACCCTAGAGCTATCCAAAGGCTTGGTAAAGATATCAGCCAACTGGTGGTCACTCTCCACAAATTGGAGCACTATGTCACCCTTCTCCACATGGTCTCGAAGAAAGTGATATCTAATATCAATATGCTTAGTCCTAGAATGCTGCACTGAGTTCTTGGCAATGTTAATGGTAGAAGTGTTGTCACAGAAGAGTGGAACACTGTCTATGACTAACCCAAAGTCCCGCAAGGTCGAAACCATCCAAAGCACCTTGCTGCAGCAACTGGCGGCAGCAACGTACTCGGCCTCTACGGTGGACTGTGCAACACCGGACAGCTTCTTCGAAGACCAGGAAACAAGAGAAGTGCCAATAAATTGGCAGGTGCTAGAAGTACTCTTCTATCTATCCTACAGCTAGCAAAGTCTGCATCCGAGTAGACTCTCAAGGAAAGACAGGACGAGGAAGAGTACCAGATACCATAGTCAATGGTAGCTCGAAGATACCAAAGGATGCGTTTGACCGCCTGGCGGTGAGATACGCGAGGAGAAGCCTGAAAGTGAGCACACAGACACACGGAGAAATGTATGTCCGGCCTCGAGGCAGTGAGGTATAAGAGGGAGCCAATCATGCTGCGGTACTCCTTCTGATCAACTGGCTCGCCGTCCTCATCTGGGTCAAGAGAAGCTGTGGACGCCATGGGCGTTGACATGGGCTTACCATCACTCATGTCAAAGCGTCTCAGGAGGTCACGAGTGTACTTGCCCTGATGCAAGAAAGTACCCTCTCGAGTCTGCTTGATCTGGAAGCCAAGGAAGAAAGTCAACTCACCCATTATGTTCATCTCAAACTCGGTGCTCATGACATCCGAGAACTGTGAAACAAGAGCATGGGAAGAGCCGCCAAAGATGATGTCATCCACATAAATCTGGACGAGCAGAAGATCAGTGCCATGCCTTCGAATGAACAAGGTCTTATCTACCTTACCCATCTCAAAACCATGACTCAACAGATAGGACTTAAGCCTCTCATACCAAGCTCTAAGGGCTTGCTTAAGTCCATACAAGGCTTTGGAAAGCTTGTAGACATTGTTTGGGTATTTGGAGTTCTCGAAACCTAGAGGCTGTCTCACATAAACCTCTTCCTCAATGAACCCATTGAGGAAGGCACTCTTGACATCCATCTGGTAAAGCTTGAAACCCTTAGAAGCCGCGAAAGCAAGCAGGATTCTAATGGCCTCAAGTCTAGCTACAGGGGCAAAGGTCTCCTCAAAGTCTAGACCCTCAACCTGGGAGAAGCCCTGAGCTACCAGTCTAGCCTTGTTCCGAATGACAACCCCATCCTCACTCTGCTTGTTCTTGAACACCCACTTAGTCCCAATGATATTGTGACCTTGAGGGGGCTCAACAAGCGACCAGACCTTGTTTCTCTCGAAGTTTTCTAACTCCTCATGCATGGCATTGACCCAAGACTCATCAGAAAGAGCATGATAAACGTCCTTGGGCTCGAATGAGGCAACAAAGGTAGCATGGAGATAGAAATGTGACATGCCAGACTTTGAGCGTGTGACTCGCTCAAAGATGTCTCCAATCATCTGCTCGGAAGGATGGTCTTTCTGGATATGTCGGGGAGGTCCTGGATGAAGAAGTGACCTCTACCTCATGAGCTGAAGAGGTAGGAACAGAGCCACTAGCTCCAGAGGAAGCAGAACGCATAGGCTGATCACTTGGAGGTGCAGTGGAAGACGGCACCTCAAGGGGAGGATGAGGAACCGGATCGGGTAGACAACCCTGATCTCCATCATCCTCATCATCCACAAATATGGGCTCGGACTGCTCTAAAGAACCTGAGATATCGGGCCTAGTCCCCGGACTGGCCTCGTCGAAGGTCACTTCACAGGTCTCTACCAACTTACTAGACTCGCAGTTCCAGACCCTATACGCCCGCGAAGAAGTCGAGTAACCTAGAAAGATACCATCACAAGATCGTGACTCGAACTTGTCTAGGTTCCCGGACTTCAAAATGAAACACTTGCAACCAAACACACTAAAATAGAGACATTGAGCATTCCCCCATATCTCAGCTCATAGGAAGTGCGATGCAAGTGTGCCCAAAGAAAAACTCTATTCGAAACATGGCACGCGGTCGCTATAGCCTCAGCCCAAAACTTCCTAGGTGTAGAATACTCATCAAGCATCGTCCTGGCCATCTCGACCAAGGTACGGTTCTTCCTCTCCACGACGCCATTCTGTTGTGGGATGTGCGGAGAAGAGAACTGGTGCTCTACACCTGTCTCATCGCAAAACCTCTCAAATTAGGAATTCTTGAACTCCGTGCCATTGTCACTGCGGATCGCTCGTAAGGCACCCGGAAGCTCAACAGAAAGCCTACTGAAAAGACCTCGGAAATGTGAAAACGTCTCATCCTTCGAGGCTAAGAAAAACACCCAAGAGTACCTTGAGAAGTCATCGACCACGACAAGAACATACCACTTCCCTCCTGCTGACTGCATTCAGGCTGGTCCAACTGTATCCATATGGAGCAGCTGTCTGGTGCATCGGTCATAGTCACTGTGATCGGAGGGTGAGAACCGGCAACCATCTTACTGTGCTGGCAAGGAGCACAAACAATATCTTTGACCATCTTGAGTTTTGGCAGACCACGAATGAGATCGTGGCCGCTAACTCGGGTCAAATGGTCAAATCCAATATGACCAAATCTCCTATGCCAGAAAGTAAGGTCACGGGACTCAGAAGCAACTAAACACCGGAGAGGATCACCAGAAGACTAAGAAAAATCAGCACGAAAGATCCTCCCATAACGAAATCCATAAACGGACTACAGAAGAATCAAGAATTTTGCAAGCGTTTTTCTTAAAGCTCACCTCAAAACTGTCATCGGTAAGCTGAGAAATTGAAAGCAAATTGTACTTCAGCTTACTAACCAAGGCAACATCTTTTAAAATGAAGGACTCATTAACGCGCACTGTACCTTTGGCGATGATGCGCCCAAACGAAGCGTCTCCGAAGGTGATCGTCTCATCACCTGGACCACGGGCTAGGGAAGAGAACCAACGAGAGTCTCCGGTCATATGACAAAAACAACCGGAGTCCACAAGCCAAACCTCTCTCTTCCCTGCCCGGTGAACCTGAGTCAAACAGAGAGTAAAGACTCAGTACTGGGATAAATCAAGAGTGATTTTGGCACCCAATACTGAGTAACACGTCGAGCAGCAGAAGTAGTCAAATACGACTGACCTCTAACTAGCCTACGCTCTGTCGCTCAAAGAAGCAGAAGGTCTATGTGCAGACCTGAAGCTGTTGCTGGGTCCGACTGCTATGGGAGAGCGAGTCAGAGCACCAGCAACATGCTGATCACACCGTGGATAGCCATCTCGATGGAGGAAATGGGATCTACCCTCAGAATGGTGGAATTCACGATCAAAGGCATACCGAGGACGAAAATCAGTAAAACCAGAAAATCCAAGTCCTCGATGCTGCCCAAACCCATTAGCCAAAACAACCCTCGACCTCGTGTTGGTCTTAGATGCATTCAAGGTCTGAGGCTGGCCCTGAATACGCCTAAGAGATGCAATATGGTCTCTCTGCATGATCTTGGTGCGCCTGAAGCATCGCTCGATCAAGTGCCCATCCTTCTGATAGAAGGTGCAATGATGCTTCACCTTCTGAGATGTAGAAGTAGCACGATGAGGCTTTGCCTTCTGAGAGGCCGAAGCAACAGGTGGAATCATCTTGCTGTCAGAAATCCCTTGGACAAAGCCCGCTAACTTGAATTGAACTTTCTCAGTTCTGGGCTTGACTTCGATCACACCTGCGGCTATGGGTCTGAGCACGGCAGGTGGATGCTTCCTAACATCCTCAAGAAAATCATATCCTAGACCTTGATTGAATTTGCAAATCTTGGACTGGTCTAGAATACGATTTAGCTTCTTCTTGCCTCCTACAAACCTCTTGAGAGTGTTCATAAGATATTGACACTCCCGAAAGAGAGAGGTGCAAGAAGAGTAGGGGGAAGAAGAGATAGCAGTAGGAGAAGAGGAAGAACCAACAGCAGAAGAAGGAATGGCATGTGCACACACAGTCGCCTCAACATTGAGGTCTTCGCAAGGACTAGAAGGGACAACCCTACCTCTAGCTATTTGGTCATCATGCCTAAGCGTCTCTACTCCTTTGGGCTTCTCCCCCACCGAGGCAATCACATCACAATCAGTTGATGACTTCTCTAGAAGATCCTTAGTTAGCTTCACATATTTTTCATTCAAAGCAACGAGTTCAAGTTTTAGTTTTTCACAACTGATGCATGGTGAGCTAACAAGATCCTTAGTCGCATACTGAGCCAATTTGTTGTTATGATCAACCATTTCTTGGAATTGCTTAGAAACAGACTCAAGCTCAGAAGACAGACTATCATGAGAGGCCCTTAATTTCTCTATGTCATCAAGCAAGACAGAGCATGTATCGTATTCATCACGGGAGGGAGCAGATATAAGTGAAGTAAGCTCCCGTGACAATTTTTCTACTTCCTTCTCCAACTCGCTACACCTAACTCTAGATCTAGCATGGAATTTCCCTAGCTTAAGAAAGACATCATTAAGCTGGTCATAGGAGGGGTATACCTCGTTGGAGTCGGAGTAAAGCTCGCTGTAGCTGATCTCGCCCTCAAGGGCCATGAAGCACATGCCGGAGAAGTCATCGCCGCCTTGGGGTCTTGCTCGTCCGTCCCATCGTCGTCGCTCCACCCTTCCACCTCGCTGAGGTCGAGGTCGTCGAAGGCGGTGAGGATGCGATGGAAGAGCTTCTTGGCTTTGCCAAGGGCGCGGAACTTCTTCTTGCCTTGGGCATGAGATAGGGGCTTCATGTTGCGGTTCTTGTCGATGTAGTCATTCTTGCTCACGCCGCCGTAGTTGTTCTTTCCTTTCCCTAGCTTGGGGCAATTCGCCCGAATGTGGTTGGGGCTACCACACTCGAAGCAAATTATCGGACCACTACTCGTTCGATCTCTCACCCTCTTGTACGCATGGGAAAACTTTTTGGCTAGAAGGGCTAACTAATCCTCTAGTAGCTGCTCTAACTGATCATCAGTTACATCACAGAGAGCAGCTAGAGAGAATCCACAAATCGACTCAGAAGAAGGTCCAGAAACCAGACTAGGATCGGTGACTAAGGTCATCGATTGCGATTCGACCTACGAGAGACTATGTCAATCTCGTGAGTCTTGAGGCGTGAGTACAACGCGTCAAGAGTCAAGGTCGAGAGATCAGTGGTGTCCTTGATGGTAGTTACCTTCATCTCCCAAACACGCAAATCCAAAGTTGCGAGCATCTGTCGAGCATTGTCCGAGTCGGGGTATGTGAGACCGACCGCTCGGAGGTTGCTCAAAATCTTGTGAAAACGCGCAAAGCACCCATCGAGGAACTCACCAGCGAGCATTTCAAACTTGTTGTAATCTCGCTTGAACTGGTCCTGTCGAACCGTCTTGATCTGGGTGGTGCCCTCATGGTATGCATCGAGGGTCACCCAGATGTCGAAGGCCGACGTTAGATGAGAGATGCGATCGAACTCGCTTCGGCTCAAACCCTGGATTATCATGTTCCTTGCCTTCGCATTCGCCTCAACATCAGCCATGTTTCCGATATTGATGTTCTCATCGGTAGGAACAGCATACCGGACCTTGACCTTGCGCCAGATGGCATAGCCCTGAGCCTGGATGTAGGTCTCCATCCGGCTCTTCCAGAAGGGATAGTCGATCCCATCGAAGACCGGGGGCTTGGTCGAGTACTTATCTAGCGCCATGGCTCTAGAAACCAGTTAAGATCTATGAGGAAGAGCTAACCGACTCTGATACCAAATGTCAGATCGAAATCGGCAACAGAGGGGGGTGAATGTTGCTTTCAAATTTTCCCCTTAAAAGTATCTACAACTGGATTCTTTCCAATAGCTATTTGAAGCTATGAAAATAAGGTCATGTGGTTACTGGAATGTCATGAAGAACAGCTAGAGAAGTCAACAAGGTGATAAGATGAGAAACCTAGAAGACACACCGAAGAAAAACCAAGAAAATGGGATAGCATGCAAAAGGGGGCCGGTCAGACCGGGGGGTTATGGTCGGTCAAACTGTCGGCTTAAAGCCGATCTGTCCGCCAGCCCTCCACCAGTCAGACCGCCTAGGTGAAGCCGGTCTGACCGCCATTGAATGCCCGGTCTGACCAAAGGCAAAAATCCGGTCTGACCTCTAGGGTTTCTGGTTTGACCGGGAGGCTCGAGGCCAGAACAGACTGCAGCCTGAAAAATGCAGGGACTTGACTAATTCAATGAAATTTGTGATTTTTTTGTTCTCTTCAATCCAGAAGTGCAAGAACATGTTCTAAATAGCATCAAGCTCTTCTAGGACAGGAATTCATCAACTGAGCAAGAAATTGAAATTTTTGCCAAAATCTGAAAAGATACAGAAAGTGACTCTGACTTTTAAATTGCTAGTCAATCTTTGATCTTCTGATCATGATCTTTGGCAAAAAAAAAAGATTAGCAATGATCTCAGGACTTGCTAACAGAAAACTCATGCCATCTCATGAAGGGAAATGTGAGATTCTATTAAGCCCTGACAATGAAACCCTAGAAAAGGAAAATAGAGAGATTCTTGACGAAGGATTCAGAAATCACAAGAAGTGTTGAATCTTCCAAATGCTCTAGAAAATGGAATGGTCATATGGCCATAACTCTTTTCCCAACACAGAGCTGTCAAGATTCAACCAATTGATCAAGAAATCAACTCAAAACTCAATAGAACAAAGAATACCCAATAAAAGCAAGCACTGAAATATAATCCAAAGCACAAAGTTCTCGTATTGATTTTAATACGGAGACATGAATGCTTAAAAAGGATTGATCACAGCCAACTCTTACATCAAGAACACACACTCCTGGAGAATCAAGAACTCAAGCCATCTCTCAGACTCTCACACACAGGAGAGGGGAACTCTGCTCTCTCCAACAACTCTCAACAACTAAAGCACAAAGAGAAAACAACCTCCCCAAAAGATACGGAAAGTGACACTGACTTCTAAATTGCTAGTAAATCTTTGATCTTTTGATCATGATCTTTGGCAAAAAGATTAGCAATGATCTCAGGACTTGCTAACAGAAAACTCATGCCATCTCATGAAGGGAAATGTGAGATTCTATTAAGCCCTGACAAGGAAACCCTAGAAAAGGAAAATAGAGATATTCTTGACGAAGGATTCAGAAATCACAGGAAGTGTTGAATCTTCCAAATGCTCTAGAAAATGGAATGGTCATATGGCCATAACTCTTTTCCCAACACAGAGCTTTAAAGATTCAACCAATTGATCAAGAAATCAACTCAAAACTCAATAGAACAGAGAATACCCAATAAAAGCAAGCACTAAAATATAATCCAAAGCACAAAGTTCTCGTATTGATTTTAATACGGAGACATGAATGCTTACAAAGGATTGATCACAGCCAACTCTTACATCAAGAACACACACTTCTGGAGAATCAAGAACTCAAGCCATCTCTCAGAATCACACACACAGGAGAGGGGAACTCTGCTCTCTCCAACAACTCTCAACAACTAAAGCACAAAGAGAAAACAACCTCCCCAAAAGCCATTTGACTAAAAGCAAAACCCTAAACCATCTCACCAGTCATGCTATAACCAGGAAACCCTCTCCTATTTATAGCCTTTGGTAATGGGTCACCAACCCGTTTTACCCGCTAAAACCAAACTAAAACCACTTCCACTTGTGCAACTTTGCGCTTTTACCGAAACGCCCTTCCTGCACCTTCCGCATTTCTTGTCGTCCAAGCCTTGCAAACACCTTGAGTCTTCGCCATCTTCGACACACCTCGACCGTTCTGACCTCAGCACCGCCTGCGCCTAGTCCGGTCATCCCATGCCTCGCCACGACTTCGCCTCGATGTCTTGCAACCATCACAGACAAGAAACACATCACATAGCACCGCTCGACATAATGTAATCAACACTAGCATTAAGAGTAAACTTAAGCATAAAACAGTCGAAACCTGTCGAATCAAGAGAATAGGCATCCTAAGCACTTCGACCAAGTTTGACAAAAACCGACCGAATCCGATTGCACCAAGCAACGACATGGTCCAAACCACACAAACCAAACTCGACTTTTTTAAAATGGATGTCAATTAGTCATCACACACACGGGGTCACCTCCACATGGTCTATCACTAAATTTCAAAACCAGCTATAACATTTTATCTTCTTTTCTTTTTCCATTTTTCCCCTTCCCTATCACTGCAGGTGGGCCCACCCTTTCTCTCCTTCCCCTTTTCTCCCTCTGTCCACTGGCCCCTCTCGTCCTTCCTTTGTGTGTGGCCTCGCCTCCTCCCCTTTCTTTTCTCCCTCCACCTCATTGCCTCTTCTTCCTTCATTCTCCTTTCTTTTTTCCCATCTTCTCGCTGCTCCCACACCGAAGCTTCGTTAGCCGGCCCCGCAGCTCCTATGCGCGCATCACGCCCCTGCACCGCACGTCGCCTCGCCTGCACCCGCATCGCATCAACCCATTGCCACCGCGTCGCCATGTCCTGCGCGCACGCACGTCGCCCGGCTATGTGCCGCTTACCTCGGCTACAGTCGCCGCCGTCCCGTCCCGGCCACTGCTCTCGAGTTGCCGGCAATAGTACCCCCACGGATCCCCCTCCACGCTATAAGTCACCCCGGGCCTCCCATTTTTCAGCGGAATGATTTCTTTGCCTCCCCCTCCTCTCCTTGCTCCCTCAGCTGTAGAACCAAGCGCCAGCCCGTGCGACCGCCGCCGAGCCCACTCGCCGTCCCAGCCGGCCCGGTGCCTCTAGCACAAGAGCTCGCACGTCATATCATGTTCCAAGAGACCAATTGCATTATCCCTCTCTTGATTTTAGTCCTAGACCACCGCAGCCCGTTCCGCCATCGCCGTTTTCTGTTTCGGCCAAAAGTGGCCGTCGGCGCCATCTCTACCTCATCGACGAGCGCCTCGTCGATTCCTCGGAACTGGAGTGTCACTTCCCCATCCCCTAGCTTTCCCCACCGCCGGACAGAGCTAAGGTCTGCCCCAGGTCGCCGGCGCCATTGGTCCTCCTCGCATCGCCCATGGCTTCTGATGAGGACATCACTTCGTCAGATACACACAACACTCCTCCACTTGACATTCAAGGACCAATCACTAGAGCTCGCGCCCGACAATTGAATTTACAAGTGAGCTCGTTCCTAAGTACTTCTTTTTGTTCATTTGAGAATCGATTGCTACCTAATGATTTAATTATGATTAGGAACCATGGAGAGGACCTAGAAGTACTTGGAGAAGGGCTACGAGGTGCACAAGTCCAGCAAGGGTGGTCGAATCATGATGGAGGTCCAACTCAAGCCGACTTCGAATCCAATTCGGAGTCCAGGACCAGGCCGCACTAAAACGGACGCCCAGATCGCATCCGGACTCTGTTTTGGACGTTCCACATATGTATGGAAAGCTGAGAAGACTACCTTTCCAATGGCTCTGGTCCCATGTCAAAATTCCTTCTGAGTCAATGGGAATCGTCGAAATAAGTGGCCGTTCAGAATCTGTCAGGGTGCTGCCACCGTCTTTGGGCCGTTCGGCTTTGTATCGTGTTGGAGCCCATTAGGGGCGCGTCCAGGGGCACGCCCCTAACTCCTTTATATCCAGCCGCCACCCCCACCATTAGGGTTGGGTTTTGCTTAGATTAATTCTGTCTTTGAACAGTATCGCCGTTCATCGGTTTGTGAGACCCCAACTTTCGAGTGCTAAATCAATACATCTGCAATTCAGTTGTGTTCTTCCTTGTTCTTGCTTGTGTTCTTCGATTCGCAGGCAAGGATTAGCCTTCTTGGTGAGGTCAACCGGCTGCGCACGGTTGATAACCTGAGGAGACGTGGTGCTGCGATTGCGGGGTTCGGAACGTGTCGTTCGGAAGCCGGATCGATTTGTGTCGCGCCTCCACCAAATCGAACATATCCAGAACCTGTTGGAAGATCAGGACCCCGTCCCTATCAGCTTCCGCTGCCGGCTCCCCTCTGACTTACTCCGACTCGGCCAAACGCGTGGTGAGCTTTCCCTTGACCTCTTGTACCTCATACGTGCCCCCACCCTCTTCTTTCTCCCTTTCGGCCGCCTGCATCCCCTTTCCACCCCGTGTCCGGCTGCTCACGCCGGCGTCGGCCGCTCCTGACGCCACCATGGCCAGTGTTGCCACCGCCATAAGCTTCCCAGCTCACGGGGGAACCCCGTTTTGCTGGTCGCCGGCACCTCCCCGGCCGCCCCTCACCGGCAACATCGCCACTGGCCGTGCGCCGCCACCTCCCATGTTTCGGCTGATGGAGTGCTCTATTTTGAGCCAGCACTATGCTCACCTCTTTTAATTTGATACCCCCTAGAAATCGCACAAGGGCCATTGCCCAGTTGGTCAGCGCATCTGCGTGTTGCTTCACAGATCCTGGGTTCGATTCTTCTCGCCGCACCTTTTTACTTTTATTTGTACTTACCCATTTCAACTAGGAAATAAACTAAGGAAAATTAGGAAATATGTAGGAAATAAATTAAGGAAGCTAAGATAATTAATTAGGGTTCAACTAAAATTTATATACATCAAAATATAGAATTATAAGACTATGAACAATTAAGAGATTAAGGGAAATAATTAGGTGAAGTTTAAATAATTAGTTGGAATGAAAGTTAAAACAAAAGTTTAACTAGAGGTAGTGGCAAAAATAAAATTCTATATTTGTAAACAATAATCAAAGGTTCCTAAGGAGAATAATATCCAATAAAGAAGCATGAATCAAACAAAATACTAAAAGTATTTGAAATAGAATAAAGACTTTTCTAAGCATATATATATATATAGAGTTAGAAAAATGCAGATGATATGCATGCAGCCCACTAGTAAATATATTAGTACAATATATGTATTCGCCGTAGACCTTATATAAAAAAAAATATAGGCACTATCATCAACGTATTGCCGATCATGAAAGTTTAAATGGTAGCTTTAAATTAGTAATGATAACGAAACATAATCATGTGTAGCAAGCTCGATCAGTCATAAATAAATTAAGCTAAGTAAAGGGACAAAATATCAATATCAGAGCAACTCCAAATTAAAAGGGTCATATTAATATACTGATACAAAAATATAAGGGCCCTAGGTCATCAGACATTGAAATAACCTCACCAATATCTAAATACTCTGAAGTGAACATTTAACCCATTTACATGAGTAATTAACTAGGACCGCATAAAATGCTACATATCAAATTGATAGTAATATAAATTAATACGATAAGCTAAAAGTCATATACATCGTCTATAAAACCTTTGCCTTAAACTCATAAATGTTAACATTCAATCAATACAATACTTAGTACCCGACTAAATTCATACATCTGCCTATATGTCCAGTTTGACTTGTGGAACTTTCTTGATAACTATAAAAATAATAAAAGAAGTTATTAATAAAAAGATCGAGTCATCGTATTCTACCATTAGTCATGCCTAGCCATCCTCAAGTCTGAAGTGGAATATCCCTATGAGTATCCCTATATTCTGAACCCTCCTTGACATCCGTCCCGACGGATTTCCCCTGTTGTCATTTCTTCACTCTGCTCCAACCCCTTTTGACTCCATCAATACTCCGCGCCCCATCGACCTTGCCTCGAATCACCTAAATCCCCCATTAACTCATAATAAAGCTAAATTAAATTTATTTGGAATTATTTGGACCTTTTGAGTTATTTGCCGTTATTTGGATTCAGTTGTTTAGCGCGTAATTAGAAGTTGGAGTCCTAAGGATTCATTGGATCAAACAAGACCAAGATTCAGATGAAGACGAAGACCAGGAACTCAAGACCATCGAATGAGAAAGCTTTGAGTAAGCTCAAGACCGCGGCAAACCACGCAAGGCGAGTCAATACTTTGATTATGTTGAACCTACATTTTTTGCAAATTTACTTTTGTTTAAATTATCAAATTGCATGTTGTTATTTCATATGCAAATATATGTTTGTTTGAAGATTCTAGTTATATACCCATTATTCGACTTGCTAGTACTATACCTCCTTTGAAACATTTGAATATCTGAGCCTTGTTACCCTAGCAAAATTATAATGGTAACCTTTCAAAAATAAGTTCATAATTATACGTCATGCTTAGTATTGCTTAGATAATCGGGGGCACCAAAAATGCCCAAGCCTCACTTTTAATCATGAGAAACTAATTTGGGAAGCCATGGTGAAAATGACTGGTATGTTGTAACATGGATATTTTATGCTCCCAAAAACCTTAAGTTGCTTAATTATCTGGGCGGATGGTTTTAGGGTGTGGTGTTGTGAAAGCACAAAGGGGGATAGTGGTAGAACCTCCCAGATAGCCCTAAGGACCGAATCTTGTGATGACCTCCCAGTGTACAATAGTACAACCACAAGTTGGCAAAATATAGGCAGGGCTAACTAATTTGCATAGATCTAAAATGGTAACATGAAGGTATGAACACGAGCAAAGGGATCCACCTGAGTGCTTCGTTTCCCGTTGCTGCAATTTATTGATTTCAGCCTGATCGGCCCATGAGTAAGTCTACTATTATATTTACACTTCCGCATGATTTGTATTTTGATGTTCAGTACTGTATCTGTGAGCATTATCTACTAATCCAGGGAATAGTGCGGTGGAATCACAGATGATTTCGAATTGTAAAATCTGGGTCCGACACTAAGGGGCCGTCGATGTACGGTGAAGAGGCGATGAAGGGCTGAGGGACACCAATGTGTGAAGGGGGAGATTGTTAGAATAGTCCCACATTGGTTGTGGAAGAGCAAGGGACCTAGGATATTTTAGTGATGAATAATTGACAATGGTTAATTTATGATGATGAATATTTGATAATATTGCTTATTGATGTTATGCGAGTTGTGTGGTGTGTGTGGATTGATGTTGGTAAAGTTGGGACGAACTTGTACCGAAAAAATGTTCTTTGGTCTTTACATGTGCAGGTTGAGTATGGAGGTGTTCATGGTCTGCGATGAAGTGGACCGGGACTAGGATGGGAGATCCGAGGTTCAAATGGTCAAGGAGGTCACGAGATGGTCGGGTTCATGCTTAGGGCGCATGGAGATCAAAAATAGATGATACGTATTGGAGCTACGGAGGTGCGATCTGGAGACTATGACACATGGTGGATGATGCGTGGAGAAGCTACGAGAGGTGTGGTCTTGAAGGCTTCAACACACGATGAGTTAAAAAAATTTGGAATTTTAGAAAACCCGTGTTAGGAAGAGTTTCAGGTCCCTTTGTTGTTGGAATTAGATTAGAACTTATGGGCTTAGGCTCAGCCTATGTTTTGGGCCCTAAACTATAAATGGAGATGGGGTTAGGGGCTAACCCTGTAGCTTTTGGAGACTAATTTTGTGCTAGGGTTTAGGGGTGCTAGGAGAGGGCACCTTGTAGCCACCATGATTCAGAAATAATGTTTGGATCTATTCTGAGAAGAAGCTTCGGCGGTGGTTTTTGCTTTGCATCGCTCAGCTACGTCATGTGATAGACAACAGTGCGCAGTGCTCCGAGCAAATGGTCAAGCGTGTCTTTCCACTAATGTTCGAACATTGTTCTATTCCAGATTGTAGGATTGGAAATGGCAATAGAGGGGGTGAATGGTGTCTCTTTTAAAACTTCCCCCAAGTATCCACGAGCGACTTTTATCTCCGATAGCTACCGAGAGCTATGAAGAAGAAAGGTCATGCTCTCTGTAACCTTAAGCTAAAAATAAACAAGAAAAGAAACATGAAGGAGCAAGATCAAAAAAGAAAATCAATTACAACAGCATCTGCCAAGGGGTCGGTCTAACCAAAGATCAAAGGCCGGTCAGACTGCCCTTAATATGCCGGTCGGACCGGTTACTCCAGGCCGGTCAGACCGGATAATAGCCACCGGTCAGACTGCCTACTCGGGTCCGGTCAGACCGCCATGGTCGGAGCGGTCTGACCGCTAGGGTTAGCGGTCTGACCGGTTATCCCGAGGACAGAACAGACCGCAGTTCTAAAAAATGCTGAAACTTGCGCAAGTCAATGAAATTTATGATCTCTCTGTTCTCTTCTGGCCAAAAGAACAAGAACATGATCTAAATACCTTGGAGAATCTAGGAAACAAGAAATTACATCACAAAGGCAAGAAACAAAGATTTGAGCTTGAAATCTGGATTTTAACAGAAGATGTGACTGATTTTCATATTACTCTTCATTCTCACATCTTTTGTTCAAGAAACTTTGTAACCAGCAAGGAGATCATTCCAGAGACAAGAACCATTCTCCAAAACAAGATTCCATCAAGAAAAACAAAAGAACAAGTGTTTCCTTATTTCAAACCCTAGAGTATTGCAAACAAGGGAAAATCACAGGACAAGAAATAACTGCAATTCAACCACTCTCCTTCTCATATTGATTGATAGGATTACAAAGGAGTCCACATACGCAGTTGTGAAGAGATTTAATCCATCTCACTACATGCTTCTCAAGTGGGATTCACACACACACCCTTCCTATTGAGCCATTCATGCAGTGAGCTCACTACCACTCGTGAGAACACTCTCTAGAGCACACACACTACCTATTTCTTGCTTTGGATGATCTGAAAACCTGCTGCCTCCACTCCACCTTTTGAAGGCAAAAACTCATCCCAAAGAAGAAATACAAGAAGTGGCATACAATGCCCACTCCCCCACCTCACACACCATATGAGGCAATAAGTCAACACACACAACCAGATTTTGGAGGGAAATCACCTCCTCCACTCATTTGCTTAGGTCAATTTACCAGATTGCCCCTCAAGCACCTTCCCAGAAGCTTCCGCCTCCAGTACCTTGGCCGTTTGGACCTCGACTCCTCCCTGAGTATAGTCCGGTCCGCTCCGCTGCACACGACCGCACCTGGCATCCTGACCGTCCGGACCTCAACTCCTCCCTGAGTCTAGTCTCGATCCTCTCGCCGCTGCCCGTCGTGTCCACCTGACACCGACCGAGACCTCCGACTCCACCTGAGTCTAGTCTTGGTCTGTTCCGTCGCGTACGACCGCAACCGACCTCCAAACCGTCTGGACCTCCGACTCCTTCCTGAGCCTAGTCCCGGTTCGCTCGTTGTTGCCCGTCGTGTCCATCACTGGTAGCTCCAGCTCCGGTTCCTCGTCTCTCGACTCGCAACCACCTCACCAGCCTCTATCATCTTCGGCATCACCGACTGTCTAGACCTCAACACCTCTTGTGCTTAGTCCCGGTCCTCCTCGCCTCACCATGACCTAGCTCCGAAGTCCTGCAGTCACACAGACAAGCAAACCGTCACATGGCACCACACAAAACAACATAATCCATTATAGCACAAGTAAAGGTACTCAACCCTAGAATGCCCAAAACAAACTCAAACTCACTAAACCAACCGTCAATTACTCATCACCAATCATGGGGATACCTCCACATGGTCTCTCACAGATTATTTAGTGCTTCATCTACATACTTCGGTTCAAGAGAGGAGAAAAACAAGTAATGTTCACAAAATGAAGCAACACGAGATCAACTTTGAACTCGCATACTCACGTCATCTAATATTTGATCTATCAAATGGTCATTTGCAATTGCGTTGTGGACCTTTGGAGATAGAGTTGGTGGTTACTCTTCTTCCTTTTTCTTCTATATCTCTCGCTTGAATGTTGTTTGTTGTAGAAGAGGTAGGTGAAAGTATCTAGGCCCTTACAAATTATTTTAGTAATTAATGACAATATATGGATATGGGACTAACATGCTTATCAAGTGTTTTAAAATTTTAGTCCCGGTGACAAATGCAACAACCTGGAGATGCATGCTAAGGGTTAATATGAAGATCAATATGGCCCAAGACAAACGTATCAATAGCCTAGGTTTTTCTGTTTCTACAAGTCTTAGGAGAAAAGGTTGGAAGACCGAATTTTAGGTTTGCTTTCATACTATTAAGAGGGATCATAGCTAGTAGGTTGAAAGCAAATTCTTGTGCCATTGGATCAACTAAGGATAATGCATGCATTTGAGTTATCTTTTCTAAGCAAATTGTGCATTTATAGGAAAAACAGTAGTATCGGTGTGTAAACGGTAGTAATACTGCTCAGCAGTATGACCGCATTCTAAAACTGGTACTACCTCACTCCAGTTGGACCGGAGATTAGTTGACAGTACATAAATTCCAGAGAGACACTTTTTAGAGCTTTTTGCCTTTCTAGAAATGGTAGTACTGCATGTTGAAATCTAAACTACTGAACTCTGGTAGTATCGAAGTTTGTATGGCGGTACATTATTTTAAGAAAGGGTCATTTTTGCTTTCCAGAAAAAGGTAGTACCACTCTGTGAAAATCGTACTACCGAAGATTGGAACTATCGGACCTATAATGGCGGTAGAACTGTGCCACATAGTAATGGCTTGTTCAGAAACATTAATTGCACCTGCTATAGCTGTTATGGGGAGGTGCAATAGTACCAGCCGTTCAACGGCGGTACTGCTGCATTCTCTAATTTGTTTTTGATCTGATCCCAAATGATCGAATTTGGTTGGTGGAGGGTATAAATACCCCCTATCTCTAGAACAGCAAGAACTTACTTCATTGAATATCCTTGAGCAAGTTGTACAACTCAAACACCTCATATACTCCATTTGGATCCTTTGAGGTAGTTTAGTTAAATTCAAGTGCATTCATTTCTAGTTTGATCCTTGGCACTTGATTGCCTTCAAGTGAAGCCCATAGATTATTACTCTTGGTGCTTGCCGGCACCTAGATGACTTGGAGGCGGTTCATACGGCGATCTCTTCAAGAAGATTGTGAAGGGGCCTGGCGCCAATTATGAGTGGCTTAGTGTTCGCTACCTTCGGAGCAGAGGAAGAACAACCACTAGTGGAATCAAGGAACAAGGCTTAATTTGTGGAGCCGGTCCAATTCATTTGGGATTTCCTCAATGTGGACTAGTGAAGACCGGCAAGTTTTTGATATCACGTCAAAACATTGATTGTCTCCATTTGCTTATTCCTTGTCTCTACTATTCCGCATTAATATTTCTAGCAATGAAAAATGTCTTATCTTGTTAAGCTAGAAACATATTTGTAGAGACTTAGGTTGTGGTGTCTTAGTATTACTAGAATTGTGTAGGTCTTAAATTGTAATAGAAATCTTGCTTAGCTCTAAATTTGTAGAAATTAGTTTTAGAAAGCAAAAAATTTTAGAACCACCTATTCACCCCTCTAGTCAGTTATCCTTAATTCTACAAGTGGTATTAGAGCTTGATCTCTCATTGGTTTAGACTTAACCGTCTAAGAGAGAAAAGGATGGCTAGTGATGGTATTGCTATAGGAAAGGCACCTCTATTTGATGGTTCAAATTATGCATATTAAAAAATTAGAATGTCTATTTATTTAAAGACCATGATTCCTAATATATAGAAAATCGTAAATGAGAGTTGTTTTATGCCTCTTGATCCAGTCCACTCCATGGAACTTGAGGAGCGCAACGTTTATTTAGATGCTCAAACGGTGAATGCCCTTTTTAGAGCTTTGAACGCGGATGAGTTTAATCGAGTGAGCAACTTGGAAACCACTCACGAGATATGGACTACCCTCTTAGAAATCTGTGGGGGAACATCCACAATCAAAGAGGCCAAATTGCAAAGACTCCAGATCCAATATGAGACATGTACAATGTTGCCATATGACGATATAGATGAAATGTATTCTCACTGCAACAACATTGTAAATAAACTCAAAGGCCTAGGCATGTCACTAACCGATGTTGATATTATGAGAAAATGCTTAGGGCCTTGCCAGGGAAGTATGTGACCTTGGTGACACTCTTTATACATGAATCACTTGAGGAAAAATCAATAAAAAAAAGATTTCCAAATCTAAAACCTTTGAAAACTAACTCATTTTCTTTTTCTTTAGAAATGATAACACCATTTCTAGAAAATGTGCAACTAAGACAGAGATTACACAATTGGGCAACGGATAGCAAATTAAAACTCAATGTTTCTACCAGAGATACATTAGATATGAAAAGGTCATTACAGATAGCAATTTTTTCCAATCCAAAGCAATTTTACCCAATCCAATTACCTTACCATAGCTATTGTCTCCAATGTGATTCAAAGGTGGTGAATATTTTCTGGTCTTCAGTCATGTGTTAAGTATATCCACTATCAAGCACCCAATACCTTCCATCGGTTTTGCAGTTCACCTAACAAATCAATTTTTTAGGCACCCAAATTTATTTGAGTCTTTAGAGGTTAGTAACCAAGACTTTATGCATCCAAATAGCATTCTTTTTAGCACATAAAATCGAAGTGCCAATAAATTTTGCAATGACTCTACCATCCCTAGTTTTCTAAGCATGTAACATCAGTCATAGATACCAATGGATGGAATCTTACCAACGGGACATGATTATTCCAAATGTCCCACACCACGACACTTATGGCAATACTTGCTATTTTCTTTTACAAACCTTGTGGACTTTTAAACCGGTTTCTTACCTTTCTTGGGCACGAACCCAAATCCATCTTTATTGAATGACTATCTTTACTCACTCAATAGCTTGTCAAGAGTAGCCTTTCCCTTGAAGCATCTTTTCAAGTTTTTGCTTAGCTTGGTAACTTGTTCCTTCAGCTCATTGTTTTCAATAACGAGTAATGTATCACAAGTCTTAGCGTTACCATGATTAGAGTTAAGTTTGGAATTGCATGGCAGATCCAACAAATCATTGCAAGAAGTAGAAGTGCTACTCTTAGACATGTTATTACAAACAACTTCTACACTAGGCATAAGAATGTCACAAATAATTCTAACACTAGTGTGAGATTTGTTTGAATCCTTTAGAACAAGCAAGTCATGAGCTTTCTTTAGCTCCTCATAATAGTCTTTTAGAGATTGTTATTCTCTCTTTAAGATCATGAATTTTGACTTTTCTTTTCTAAGGTATTCATTCAAATATTCAAGTATGTCCATTAATTCATCATATGAAGGCTCATTATCATCAGGCAATTTTACCTTATCTTCTTTTGCCATGAGGCATATAGGAGATGAGAAGCATGATAAAGCCTCCTTTATAGCGATGCTAACAAGCCCCTTTTTCTTGGGGGACTAATCATCATCAGAGTCAGAGTCAGAATACTCCTCATCGGAGTTATACTTTCCAATGTGGGCTTTGTTCTTACCATCCTTTTAAAGCTTTTTAAAAAGCTTCTTCTCATTGAAGTCCTTGTTTTTTATGACTTACCCTTGTCATCCTTCTTTGTTGGACAATCAGAGGCAATATGCCCTATCTCATCGCTCTCATAGCAATGGATGTTGCTATAGGGCATGTTGTCATTGTAAGAGCGCCCCTTCTGGTTCTTGTCATGGCTAGCACTTCAGTTTGAGCATTTTTCTCATGAATTTATTTATTCTTCTCACCAGGAGAGCTAATTCCACTTCTGAGTCATCTTCTTCACCTTGCACCTCGTGACTCATCGCTTGATACCTCTTTAGCCTTCAAAGCAGTAACCTTCTCATTCTTGGAGGAGAATTACTCCAAAAGCTCCTCCTTGTCTTTCTTGTACAACTCACTTGTTATAAGGCTTCCCAAGAGTTGAGTCGGTGTCATCTTTGGCAACTCGGGTGAGCTGAGGAAGAAATCACCAACGTCTCATATTTCTCTAGTAAGGCCCTAAATATTTTTCTCACAATATCAACATTGGTTAGTGAAGTGCCTAGGCCTTTGAGCTCCTTTACAATGTTGTTGAGATGTGAAAACATTTCATTAACATCTTAATGAGGCAGTTGCAAATGTCTCATATTTGATCCGGAGTCTATACAATTTGGCTTATTTGACCATGGATGTTCCCTCATGGATTTTTGAGAGGGTAGTCCATATCTCATGAGCGGTTTATAAATTGCTCACTTGATTGAACTCATCCGCGTTCAAAGCTCCAAAAAGAGCATCCATTGCTTGAGCATCTAAACAAGCATTGCACTCTTCGAGTTCCATAGGGTGTAGTGGATCAAGAGGCATAACGTAACCCTCATTTATGATTCTCCATATACTTGGGCTTATGGCCTTTAAATAAATTGACATTCTAATTTTCTAATAGGCATAATTTGAACCATCAAATAGATGTGCCTTTCTTATAACAATACTCTCGCTAGCCATTTTTTCTCTCTTAGACAGTTAAGTCTAAATAAATGTTTGACCAAGCTCTGATACCACCTGTAGAATCAAAGATAACTAACTAGATAGGGTGAATTGGAGGTTCAAAAAAAATTTGCTCTATATCTAACAAGTCTAACAATAAGGAGCAATTTAAAGAGTCTAGCACGAGATAAGAGCTAAAATACCAAGTTAGTAAGATTTCTAAGGCACTACAAGCTATGTTTCTACCAAATACAATTCTAACTATACAAGATAGTCGATAAAGTAGCTAAGAATATAAATGCAGAAGAGTAAAGATATGAGATAACCACAGTGGAGACACACGATGTTTTTTCTGTGGTAGCGAAGACTTGCTGGTCTTCACTAGTCCACATTAAGATAAGTCCAAATGAATTGGACTGACTCTACAAATTAAGCCTAAAGACCTCAAGTCCATTAGGGTTGCTCTTTCTCCACTCCAGAGATGGCGAGCACCACATCACTCACAACTGATGTTGGGCCTCTTCACAATCTTCTTGAAGAAATAACTGCGCAAACTTCTCCCAACCTATCTAGGTGTCAACAAACACCAAGAGTAACAAATCACAGCCCTTGCTTGAGAAGAAATAGGTGCCAAGAGGATCAACAATTGATGCAAATGCACTTTAATGCTCTTAACTACCACCAAAATGAAATATGAGCAATTTGAGTAGTAGAGAGTGCCACAATGGCTCAAGAGTACTCAGTGAGGTCAAGATTTAGTGCCATGGTGCTGGTGAGGAGGTATTTATAGCCCCAACCAAAAATTCAAATGGTTGGGCCAAATTCCACAAATATTCAGAAGGTGCGGTACTACCGCCATGCACGGCCAATACTGCCATACCTACTATTAAATGGCTATTTTGTATGCAATTAATGTGTCTAAACTAGCTATTGAACTTTAAGTGTGGTACTACCACAATGTATGACTGGTACTACCTCATGACAGTAGTATCACTCGATGGAATTGGTACTACCAATTTCCAGAGCTTCAAGAAATGTCCAAAACATGCTCTTTGAAAAAATGTACCGCAAGAAAATTGGTACTACCACACTACGGTAATAACGCAGCTTAATGGCAGTATTACCATCATCCGGTTGTATCACACACCATGTGCGGTGCTACCAATTTTTTTGACAAGAGTTTTTCAAAATTGGTTCAAGATGCACGCATGATTTTTTGTTGATCAAAATGGCATAAATTGAATTCTCAAGCTACTTGCTATGATCTCCCTTTATACTACGGCATCTAGCATACAAATCCGGTCTTTTCTCCTAACACTGAGACTGACAAAAGGGATCTAAAGCTATATTTCACCTTTGTCTTGAGCCATGTCGACACTTCATAGTCTTTGCATGCCATTGTTGCATTGTCATCCGTAATCTGGGACAAAACCTTTTAAGACATCTTAGCATATATGTTAGTCCCAAACACAACATTGATATTAGTTACCAAAGCCAATTTTTAGGGGCCTAGACACTTTCAACCATCACATTGGTGAGCTCCAAAACTCAATTCCTTCGGTAACCTCAACCTCGATCCAATTCCTCATGGCCATGGGTGGGTTCTTTTGGGCTGTGGCTTATGGCTTTTGAATTATGGTTGTTTGTAAGAGAGATTATGAAGAGAGAGACAGTCGCATATGATTTCAGCTAGAACAGCTGAAGTTGGTACAATGTGCACTACAATTAACTAGTTGACCTCTCCTTGAAAAAATGCACCATTTGAAAGCTAGTTACTGTAGCATCGTACAGAAGCCATAAGTGGTAAAGAACCCACCCCACAGCACCTCCTTGACACTGTTGTGCCATCCCTGGCCTCACTAACCCATATCATTGCCCCTAGCCCATCGGAACCATGCGCCACCACCAGCCATGTACGACCACCAAGGCCAACCTTGCACAAGCCAAATCCAGTCAAGTTGTCACCACCATTAGGACCCCTGTGCATTTTAGATGCTCAAACCACTCTAGAACTAGTCAAAACCACATCATAATGCTGTTGTGCCATGGCTCTGCTCTAACAATCCACCACTGCCGCCAGCCATCTACAGCCCTCCTTTGACTATGCAAATACCAAAAATGGGTGGCCCAGGTCCCACAAGCCCTCACCGCACCACCATTCGCTATAGATCACCATCGTCATCGCCCAATTCCCATCATGGCCACTCACCTTTGCTTGGGCAGCCATGAGCACAAGCTCAAGCCGAACAGGCCTTGCGCCTGCCAGGCCATGTAGTTGGGCCGACCCAGTTGGCCCAAAGCCTATCATAGCCCAATAAGCCAAATGGGCCAAGCCCTACTATTCACAGACAACACTATTCATATCCAATCAAATATTGTTTGCAGATCGACCCATTACTATGTAGCTGCTAAAATAGCCCAACCCACTCTTGTTTACCTAAGCCGACCCATTAGGAATAGTGCCAACTTGCTACTATTCACCTGACCTGTTATTATTTATCTGAAACCCATTAAGCATATTTATACCTACTTCGATCGTTTTGAGCCCATTTAAACCATTTTTAATTCTATTTGAACCACCCAAGCTTTGTTTAAACCCTAACCATTCAAACCCACCCGTGTTTAGCCTGTTTTGGATTTTGTTTTATTTTTTATCCCAGCTCGTATTCTTTTGAGCACATACTTATTGGTTTATTTCTATGCGATAGCACTTGGATTCACTTAACAGTCCGCCGTAGATGCAAGACAAGATCCAGAATATGTAGGCCTAGTCAAAGAATACGAACAGGAAGGCAAGTCACATGTCTTTGATCATGTTGCGCCCATATTATTTAATTAAGCTTTAATTTCATGTATGTTATTTATGCACTTTAATTTACATAAAATAATAGTTTAGACTGGCATGTGAATAGTTAAATACTACCAGGCCATGTCTTAATTTTGTAAGTCATATTCACCTTGACAAACTTGGTTATTAATTACTGTATAAGTAGTTATTAGTAGAACTGGACTATCAAAAGATTTACCTAAACTGCTAGGAATATTTCAGCTTCATGCTAGTAGATTTTAAAATGGTACTAGGATTGAGACTATTTGGTGGGAAGCCACTAGATGGTTGGAGCTCATGACCTCATTCTAGGGTGGAGGCTTTGATTTGGTTTGGTGGTTCTGTGTTGTGGTTCACATGGAATATGGATGTTGGCCTCAACTGAGAAAAGTGAGGACTAGACTCTTATGCTAACTAAAGGACATAGAAATCATTCAACCACAAGTTTGACTTGCCAAACATGGTCTACTACATTGCTCGGTCCAATCAAATGTCTACAGGAAAGTTAGCTATTCCAAAGTTTCAGGATAGCCTATGAAACAAGGGTGAAATGGAAGTGGGACTGGTATAGTCACTTGCTATTCTTCACAGTGGTAGGTTCACTCAATGTCGAGTCATGATTTTCGTATTAGCCTGTGGATTCCCAGTAAAGGTTGAATACCATTGAGCCTACCAAGTAGAAGCTAGAACGGAAAGAGCAGTAAATGATCTTATTATTTCAACTCAGTCGCTAAGATACTGTGTGTATATTGCATGACATTGTGAGTATAAGAAATCTTGTGAGTAAAGTTGAGCAACTCTGCAGAGTAAGACACATAGCATTCAGATACGCCGTTCTTTTGATAACTGAAACTATGTTTAATTGGTGAATCTAACAACAAGGCATAAGTAGTTTTGATACGATTTTCAAGTTTAAGTTGGTTAAACCCCTTTTATCTTAAGAAGTCAATGTTTTACTTTTTCATGTTTGGAACTATTTTCAAATAAATTTGCATCCACAAATATGATAATAAAACCAATACATTCCACTCCATTGAAATTTTAGCAAGTAGATAATTAGATATTCCATGTGATTTATTTGCTATAATTGTACTCATAATTGCTAAAATATCAATAGGAGAGATTTGGGAAGATAATGAAGAGCCTTTCGAGGAAACATGTGATAATTATCTAGTAGGAGATGATTGCTAGTTTTAGGTCTTGTCTATGCTCAGGCACACCTGTGGATCTTTTGGAGGTTCTTTTGTGATGTAATATAAACTTTGGGCTTAGATGCCCTTTATGTTGTAAACTTGGCTAACATGTTGTAATCTCCTATAACAAAGTTTGGCTTCTAAGTATGAAGCATGAGCATGTTTAATGCATACACTACTACAAAAAGCCTAATACTAGATGCCATATAACAAACAGTTACGCAAAACCATTAGTATTAAAAACAATCACAGATAGTTTTAGTTTAGAGATTGTCTGTGTCGTTGCCAGTGCTAAAAACCGTCTGTGAAGAGGTAATATCTAGACGATTCATGGTGAAAGTCTGTGAAGTATCATAGATGGTTATTAATAAGAAACATCTGTGATATTACCAAATATCACAAATGGTTTTTTCTTTGAACTGTTTGTGATACTTCACAGATGGTTTGTATTAAAAACTGTCTGTGATAATTTCACTGTATTAATTACACGCAGACCTATCGACCCTCTGTTTTAAATTCTATATCTAGGCTGCTGCTTTGAGCTGGAGGCTAGGCTTTGAGGCCATTTGGTTAAAGGGGACTATTTGGCAATAGTGATTGTAGTTCCATTAAGTTCTTGACTACTTATGGTTAGTAATTTATTCTTAATTACATTATAATTTAGATCTAGCTTTTGGTGAAAGGAGAATTGAAGATGGTTTAGATTAAGCCAGCTTGATGTAGAGAGAAGATTATTTACATCTAGCATGATTTAGGGTTTAGTCAATTCATAGTCTTTTTCTACTTTATTCAATTTAATTAATTATTCTTGCAACATATAGCTACTTTAGATCATATATATATATGGTATATTAATTAATTAATTCAATATTTAATACTAAGTTGTTATGTATGTAACGTAGGATCGAAGCTGAACATATGTTGGGAATCGTATGAGTGAAGAGTATATTAATGGCGTGTCTACCTTTACAAGAGCTGCCAAGGAGAATATGTTGAATAAGGGGGTGGAATATATATTGTCCATATATTGATTGTGAGAATCTAAAGATGTTTAAGAACCAAGTGCAAATTGAAGCGTACTTGATTTCAAAACGGGGTATGCATGTTGTACCATTCATGGTGAAGAGTAGGTTACACAGGAAGGTAGTAATAATAACATCGCCGATGAAGTCAATGATATTCCGTCAGATGATGTCGATTGTGGTTCCGGTTTAGATAGGCTGCATGATGACAATCTGGATCAGATACTTCGCGATGCAGAAGGGAACTGTGATGAGCGAGAGTATGTTAAATTCCAAGGCTTGATGTAGGATTGGAGACACCTTTGTTCATGTATTGCAAGTCAAAGTACACGAGGTTGTTATCCATGTTTGAATTGCTGAAATTGAAGGCAAGTAACGGTTGGTCCGACAAGAGTTTCATGACGTTGTTAGGTCTTTTAACGGACATACTTCTGGAGGGAAACAAGTTTCCCAAAACATCATACAAAGACAAGAAGGTTGTTTGTCCATTAGGAATGGAAGTAGAAAGAATACATGCATGTCCAAACAACTGTATCCTATACTGCAAGGAGTATAGAAACATGCATATGTGTCTAGTGTGCAATGCATCTTGATACAAGCAAAAGAATCAATCAAATGACAGAGAGAGAATAGAGGTGAAGAAAGGACCTTCTGCTAAGGTGGCATGGTATCTTCGTATAATTTCCCATTTGAAATGGTTTTTTGCGAACCCAAGGAGGCAAAATTGTTGTGTTGGCACTCGGAGGAGCGTAAGAAGGATGGAATGCTAGGACACCTTGCTGATTCCGCCCAGTGGAAAAACATTGATAGGAGGTTTGTAGACTTTAGTGCAAAACGAAGGAATATAAGGTTTGGATTGAGTACAGATAGAATGGAACCTTTCGGTAACATGAGTAGCCGACACAACACTTGGCCCATAACTCTCTACATCTACAACCTTTGTCATTGGTTGCGTATAAAGTGTAAGTACATTTTGATGTCAATACTTATCCAAGGGCCGAAGAAACCTAGGAATGATATTGATGTGTACCTGCACCGTTGGTGAACGATCTAAAAATACCATGGGTTGAAGGTGTACAGGTATGGGATGTGTATAAACGCAAGAACTTCACTTTACGCTCCTTGTTATTCTACACCATAAATGATTGTCCTACCCATGCTAACCTATCAGGCCAGAGTACAAAAGGGGCCAAAGGCTACACTCACTGCTTAGATGATATCGAGAGTGTGAGGCTAAAGCACTTGTGTAAAACCGTGTACATGCGTCAATGTAGGTTCCTTCAGAGAGCTCACCCACACCGTAGGATGAAGAAACAATTCGACAGAAAGGAGTACAGTTCAGCTCCAAGGCATTTAAGCAGAAAAGAGGTCTATGATATGGTTAAGGATTTAGATGTTGTGCTCAGAAAGGGACGAAATCGATGACCCATGAGAAGAACGTTTGGAAGAAAAGATCAATATTTTGGAACTTACCTTAATTAGAGAACCTAGAAGTTTGCCACTGCATCGACATTATGCACATGGTGAAGAATGTACGTGATAACTTGATTGGTCTCTTACTGAACATTCATGACAAAACAAAGGATAGTGTCAACGCATGGCTTGATTTGGTAGATATGGACATCAGACCTGAGTTAACATCGGCAAAGACTGATAAAGGGCGAACTTACCTCCCCTGCTTGTTACACTTTGTCCAAGGCTGAGAGAACTGAATTGTGCCAGTGCTTGCCTGGTGTTAAAGTTCCATCTGGTTACTCCGTCAACATGAAAAAACTTGTTTCGATGGAAGATTTGAAGTTAATTGGTATGAAGTCTCATGATTGTCATGTGCTGATGCCACAGATGCTCCCTATTGCAATTAGAAGTATTTTGCTGATCAAGGTCTGAGAGACAATCACAAGGCTATGTTATTTCTTTAACACAATTGCTTAGAAGGTCATCGATCCTGAAGGAATAGATGCTCTATAGGACGAAGTGGTGATGACTCTATGTCATCTTGAAATGTATTTTCCTCCATTATTTTTGATATCATGGTCCATCTCATTGTTCACATTGTGTGGGAGATAAAAATGTGTAGGCCCGTATTCCTACATAGCATGCATCCGTTCAAGAGGCTCATGGGAATTCTCAAGTTCTATGTACATAATCAATCTCGGCTGAAGGGCAGCATCGTCAAAGGTTATGCAACTAAAGAGGTCATTGAGTTCTGTGTTAATTACATGGCTCAGGTTGAACCGATAGGTGTGCCTCGATCTTATCATGAGGGGAGGCTCAAGGGTATCAGGACCATCAGAAGGAAAGCAATCATTTTAGATATGGATGCATATGCTCAAGCCCATTTCACAGTCTTGCAACACATGACTGAAGTGTCCCCGTATATCAACCAGCACAAAGATGTGCTTCGGCAATAGAATGCAGAGTAGCTGGATGTTTAAAGCACGAGACAACACAACAGTCGGTTCAACCAATGGTTGAAGGAGTGACTCGCTAAGAGCTCGTCAAGTGATATGCTGAAATGGTAGGCAAAAGGGCTAACATTTACAGTTATGACATGGCAAGGATATAACATAAATAGATACACATTCTATATGCAAGCTCAGGATGTAAAGAGCACTAACCAGAACTATGGTGTCCGTATAGATGCAATTAGTACCGATGAGTTGAGTAACTCCCACTATGGGTTCATAGAGAAGATTTGGGAGCTCAACAACGTGCTTTAAAAGATCACCTTGTTCGGTGCCGTTGGGTCCATCTCCCACATGTGAAGGTCAACAAGTACGTTGTCATTACCGTGGACCTCAAATGTGTTGGATACAAAGACGAATCATTTATACTCACTAACCAAGTTATTTAAATTTTCTATATAACCGACCAGGCAAATAAGCGCCACGTAGTTCTTCATGGAAAAAAAGGATTGTCGGAGTTGAGAATGTAGTGGACGAGGAAGAAAACAATTAATTTGATGAGTTGCATTCTTTTAAAAATGGCATAAGGGTCAAGAAAGAACAATGTGATGAAACTAGCTACATACACGTCGATCATCATGAAGGGCTAATTTTTAAAGGAAATAAGTGAGAGACCATGTGGAGGTCATCCCATGTGTGTGATGAGTAATTGACATCGGTTTAGGATAGTCGAGTTTGATTTGGTTGGTTCGGACCTTGACGTTGTGTGGTGCATTCGGGCTTGGTCGGACTTGGTCAAACTTGGTCATATGGGTTTAGGACGCTTATTCCTTTGATTCGACAGGTTGGACTTCGTCATGCGTAAGTATGATGCTTTGATGCTATTTATGCTTTCATGTATCGAGCGGTGCTATTTGATGTGTTTCTTGTCTGTGTTCGCTGCACGACGTCGAGGCGGAGTCGTGGCGAGACACGAGGTAACCGGACTAGACGCAGGTGGCGTTGAGGTCAGAACGGTCGGATGTGTCGAAGACGGCGGAGATTCGATGTGGTTGCGAGTCGTGGATGACAAGGAACGCGGAAGCTTCCCGGAAGGTGCAGGAGGGGTGAATTGGTCATTTCGCGAGGCTGCACAAGCGGGAGCAGGTTCCGTTGGATTCAGCGGGCGTAACGGGTTGGAGACCCGTTAGCCATGGGCTATATAAAGGAGGGAGTGGCTGCATGCCCCCTCATGGCTTTGGGAGAGAGTTAGGGTTTGCTAGAGTCAAAAGAGGTTTTGTGAGTTTGTTTTGGCTTTAGGCTTTAGTTGGTGAGGCTTTAGTGGTTGAGAGTAGGAGGTGAACAGAGAGTGTTCTGTGTCTCCTTCGATGTGTTCTTGAGTCCCCTCTCTAGCAAGCATGTATGGGTGTGTGTTCTTGAGACTAGAGGTGAGGGAGAGGATGGATTAACCCTCTTGTAATCATTCCTCTTGTTCTAATGTCCATGCGTATGGGGACTCCTCTGTAATCGTTTGATTGGAAATGAAATTTCTGAAGTTTTCTCTCGTGCAGCCTCTCTGTTCTTCGTTCTCTGTTTGAGTGATTTTCCTCTTTTCGTGTTTTTGAGTTCTTGCTTCCTGAGGAGTAGCAAAATAGGTTGCTGTGACCTAGGAGATGCTTCCAAGCCATTTGGCTAGTCAATCCTAAGAGCAAACCTCATTTAATCTCAGATTTTACCTTTTGGGCTCCTCTGTTCATCCTTTCTCATTTCTGGGGTTTGAGGTGGTTCTTGTTTCCTTTCATGAGATAGGCTAATATTTGGGGTCTTGAGTTCTAGGGTTATTGCTAATCTTTCTGTAGAGTCTCTTGAACTAAGGTTCAAAGATTATGGAGCAGTTTGAGTTTTGGTGTTGCTCTGTGCATTTTTGAGCCTTCTAGGGTTTGAGATGCTTTTCTATTTTCCTTCAAGAGTTTGTGTCCAGGTTGTAGTCTTTGTCTCACAAGGATATTCCCAAATTAATCTCCAAGTTTCATGCTCAAACGATTAGAGATTAATTGGGAATTTGGAATTATGGACTACTCTCTGTATGTTCTCCTCTCTGTTTATGTTTCTAGGGTTTGAGGTGAATTTTGATTCCCCTTCATTTCTTGGCATGAGATTTGGTTTTTGGAAGTCCTGTGGTATTTGCTAAGGTGATCCCAAAAGCTCAGGATCAAAGATTCAAAGATTGTAGAGAAATTTGGTTTTTGGCTCATTCTCTGTTAAGATTACAGATTTTGTCAAAAACTCAATTTCCTGCTCTCTAATTGAGTACTTGTGGTTCCTGAGGCTCTCCCACTGTTTATTTCAAGTTCCAGCACTGTAAGTTTGAGAAGGTCAAGAGTTTTCTCCAAAATTCAGTGGAATGGCCAAAATCTGAAAATTCAGCAAAGAAGTTTCAGTCTGTAGGTTTGTCCCTCGGGGAGGCCAGTCAGACCGGAGATTTAATGGCGGCCAGACCGGATAACGTGAGGCGGTCAGACCAGTGGTGTAAGACCGGTCAGACCGGTAGAGGATGGGCGGTCTGACCGGCCCACACACACTGGTCAGACCGGCCCACACACACCGGTCAGACCGGCCTGGGGGGTTTAGGGACTATTTCATTAAGGAGTTTTTCTGCATCTGAGCTCATTTGATCTTTTTGTTTGTGGAGTCTTCTCTTGTTTGTCTTCTAGATCTCCAGTGAGCTTCCCTTCATCTTCATAGCTTATTATAGCTATCGGAGATAAAACATTTGGAGACAAGTTTTTTATTAGTCGACATTCACCCCCTCTGTCGCCATTTCGGTCCAACAATAAGCAAGTGAAATGATGAATGAAATATTTATATTTTCTTCACAAACGGTTCTAAAGTAAAACCATGTGTGATGTTCTCTTATTACAGATTATTTTAATTGAGAACCACCTATGATGATAAATATTACAGATGGCTCTCAAAAAGAACCGTCTGTGATTATTCCCCTATATATATTACGTTGTAGGGTTTGTCTCCCACTGTAATAATGCTACTCCCCCACTCTGACACTACCGCCTCCCCCAGGCCCATCTCTGCCCCCCAACTCCAGTGGCCCTCTTCCCCTACGCCCGGTGCTCTCCTCCTCCCATGAGCATACCGCCTCCCCTGAGCCCACCGCTGCCTCCCCCGAGCCTGTCACTGCCTCCCCCCGACTCCAACGCCCTCCTCCCCCGCGCCCAGCACCCTCCTCCTCCCCTGAGCATGCCGCCTCCCCTGAGCTCGACGTCGCCTCCCTTGAGCCGGTCACTGCTTCCCCCAATCCCAGCCCCTTTAGGCATGCCTTTCCCTCGTTCTTCTCAGTGGTTTCAATTACCATCAGCTCTGTGAATTTTTCGGTTTCCCTTCTTTGGTTTACAAGTATGGTGAGTCATGCTAGTTAACTAACTTTGGTGAATTATCTTATCACTAGGAGACTTTGCAAATATTGATTGTGGGTTTGGGTTAATGCTCAATGAAGATGCTTATCTACTACTGAAATTAGTCTGATTATATAATTTAGATTTGAGTTCTAAGATTAATGCTTATTGTTGTCACTTGATCTTTAGTCCATTAGACATTATCTGTCGGTTGTGCTCTATCATTCCAGATCTATGATCTCTAGTATTTTTAGTACTCAGTATCTGTGTTGTATCATTCCAGATCTGTCTACTACTGAAATTTATCTTATTATCTATTTAGGCCTACTATTCAATTATGTGAGATCAATCCTTTTGTTGATATTCTACTGACCGACAGAAATTTGTCTATACTGATCAAGTTTCTAGGCTATTAAAGTTCAGTTTTGTGGTCATTCTTTCATGTTGTTACTTAGTTAACTAGCAGTAAGTAGTCTCCTTGTGAGTTGGGACCTTTTTAGTGAATTATTCAGTTGAAAAATTTTTAGAGCTCAAAATCTAAATTGTGATTATCATTTTCAATTTGTGAAGAGTATAGACAAAGTATTGAGATGGCCCATAGTGAATCTTGAGCAATTCTACAACCGAGAGCAATAATCACATTAAAACATGAGCTTCTTGTTGGTTTTAATTGTTTTCATGCTCTATGTTTTAAGTATATTATCCTATTTTGAAGATGTCATCTACTCATTCTTCGTCATAGTCGCCGGATGCGTGTGGTGAACCGTCCTTTTGAAAATCCAAGCACCATGGAAGAGAATGTCAAAAAGGCGTAAGGCCCAATTTACTATCACGAATGTCATTGCATCTAGGACCCCTCTCAATCCTCGCCGAGTAGTGTCCACAATATGGAGAATGGTCTAAATAGTTGCACAGGAACGTATTGAGATCATGTTCCATTCGTGGAAGACTATGACCGAAGATCGAAAAAATAAGCTAGTGATAGAAGTTTTTCAATCATTCGAGATCCCAGAAGACCACAAGGACTCCGTGCAATGATATGCGTTGCTAGCGGCCTGTAAGGAGTGGAAGAACTTCAAGAGCCTGCTTGTCAAGCAATACGTAGAGAAGGATCTGATGCCCTTCCACAAGTATTTATTCCTGGAACCGCAATGGAAAGAGTTTGCAGTGATAAAGATGACAGATAATTTTTGGAGTAAAAGTGCAGCGCATAGGGCCCTCCACGCAAAAACACGCACACTTGCAGACTCGGCATCGCTGGGAATGTGGGTAAAATTTCACAATGAAGCGAGGAGGATGAGCAGGCAATCCTGCAGGAGGCCTCCCGGCCATTTGCCGGGATCTCTAATGAGCACCTCGAAATTGGATAAGAGCAAGGTCATCTACTATGTCGTCGGTGGCCATCTCCTTTCAAAACCTTGCAGACGAGGAAGTGTCTCATCGCTTGGTAAGATATTAAACTACCTAGTTTATAATTACTCCACAACTTTATAGGAAGTGAAATGATATGTCAGGCTCTTGTAGGAAGCACTAAGTGTAGAATCATTCCAAGGCTCATGCTAGGCAGTCAGGGGGAGAGAGAGATACTCTCCGTAGCCCTGGAAATAAGGAGCACCCGGGTCGTATGAGAGGTCTTGGTCTTTATGTTCCTTAGAAACATGGTTTCTCATATGACTCCAAAGTGTACAGAGTAGGAGAGAGCCAAAGCCAAGCGCGAGGAATAGCTACAAGAGGAGATTAAGGCATCCCTTAGAAGGGAGATCACTGATTTTGTTGGAGATGAGATGCAAAGGTATAGGAAAAATCAACAGGAAGCCCCCGTTGCTCCTTGGCTAGCTAGCCCCCAGCCGTCGAAGTAGTTGTGCGTCCAACCCTACCTCAGAAAGCGACCATAGATTCCCTGTTGATGACATTCTGGTAATAATTATTATCTCTGGAATACTTAAACCATTGATAGGCCTGTTGGAGTAGCTAATTTTGTATTGTTATGTAGGTTGCTATGAAGTTTAAGTTCCAAGTGAGATATGACTCTGTTGCCCTGTGTGCTGCTTGGGGTCAGGTATATCCATCTGGTCTCAGGGCCTTGGTGCACGTGTAACTCTAGTGCCATATTTCACAAAAGTGAATGTGGGCGATGTCCATGCCAATTTTGAGGTTGTCCCACTGCAGATGCCCCTAAACGATGAGGTCGTGACTATAGGACAAGCCATTGGAATATTCATCTACTGGCCCAAGAGAGACATCTGCTTGGAGGCTCCTGCACCAGTGTTAGGTCTACGAGAGCTATCTGCACTAGTGGCAAGTCCACTGGAGCTATCTATACCGATGCCAAGTCCACAGAAGCTATCTGCACCAGTGCCAAGTCCACATGGACTATCCACACTAGAACTACCTGCACCGGTGCCAAATCCACGGGGGCTATCCGCACTGGAGCTACCTGCACCGATGCGGCAAGGGCATGGTGCATCTATATCTCGTGACTGGTCAACTACCGTGAAGTCGACCTATAGTCGAGTTGGTAAAGGCAAACCAAAGAAGACCAATGATGATATCCCCTACTTGCCGTTGGCCTAGAAATTCATGCTAGGCAAGCCATTGGTTGTCCTCCAAAAACTAGGTCTAGCTTGCCAGAGATTACATGCATGGTACATAGAAGAGGCCAATAAGCTGAAAGGACAATGGTGCTCGGGTGTCACCGTCAAGTTAAGGCCGCATCATCTTCAGCACGATATTCATGGCTGTATCTTCACGGTGACATTCGAGAATTTATTCTTTCTCTTCACACTTGACACCCTCGACGCCTCACTCATTCCATGTTGAACACTGTAAGTGTGTACAACACGGTCTACGTTCATGTAATACCGATAAATGTCATATATATAACTCATTGCTTTTGTGTGTGTATGGTGACTGAATCCAGATTAACGAAATCACTGATTGGTTTTCTCAACCCACGCTTGGTCTCTATAGATATCATCAAGGAGAATACATCCTTCATCGAGAATTACATGACGATGGCATTGATGGCTCACCACAACAAGGAATTCATGCTTATGCCCTACAACCAGGGGTAAGTGCTACACTAGTGACTATACTTGTTGATTTGTACTTTATAAGCAACACAAACTTAGGTTTAATGACTATGACACAAACCTGTGTAGGTTCTATTGGATTCTAGTTGTAATTATATCAAAATAGAACAGGGTAATATACCTTGATTCCCTAAAGAAAAACAAAACTGACTATACAGTTGTCTAACAATTAATCAACAGGTAAACACATTTCCTCAATAAATAACTCTATTGTAGTCTTTCCTTTCTTCCTAATGACTAAGGCTAACCTTTTAGAATCATGTAAGTTGTTCGCCACATACGTTGCAGAGGTACGGAAATACAAGGGAGGGATCAATGCCCTGCGACACGATTTAGATTTCCTGGTATTCGCTAGTATACATTAATTCTATATAACACTTCATAGTAATGCTTCTCGAACTAATAAATTCTATTTTTTCAGTGCCACCAACAGTCGCTAGGCAACATCTATGGGTTCTATGTTTGCCACAACATGCAACTACTCCTCGCTTCTGGGAAGATCAATGATCCTCAAATTTGTCAATCTTGCAATAATTATTTCATACTTATCACTTTATATATGTATACACGAAATTGATCTTCCTACGGATAAGTTGCATCCATCGCTACAACTTTGTTGTAATAGGCCAACCTTAAACAAATTCGTGGACAGTGTACATACTTTTTGATATCTAAAGTCGTAAAAGAAGATAGGGAGTTTTACAATGTAGAATGAATTTGATTGGGATAAGACGGCCTTAGAAATGGGGGTCGTTACCGTATATATAACCGGTAGTTTGTGAAACGATATCAGATGTTCCTTGCCAAGCAGTGCACATCGTGGCGACGCCTCAGCACTGCCAGACTATGGATTGCAGGTGGCATTGTGGCTACAATACGAATGACAAAATTAGAGTGAGAGATTTCCATTCAATAAGAAAACACTGGCGTATATAGGTGCTCACACTCATACTCCATACCGAGATGTATATATGTTGGTTGATCCATCCATCTTAGAGTGACGGTCTCGTCTCTCGCTAGCCGGGCAGCAATGTCGATTTGCCATGTGACGTCAATACATCTGTTGGACCCTTAAGCATGTAGTCGGCCATGAAGCGTGTGTGGTCGACCATGATGGCAGCCTTCTAATTGTCCTCCGGCTACAAATCTAAACACTGTGAGACGAGAAGGGGGGGTTTACATCACACATAATATTTAGATGGTAGTAGGTAGTAGTATGAAGTAATACAGCCTGATATACTCCGTTGGGCTCGCGTAGCCAGCTACGTCGGTAGCATCGACAGTGCCATCGTGCTTGTGCAGCATGATACTTCGGATGCCGGTGACAGCAGGGACGGAGCTCGATCGTCAGTACAGGTTTTCGCCGCCATGTGTGCTGGATCGTTTGGGAACGACCATCATGATCGCGACGGATCAACCAGCGCCCCGGATCCGGCGTCGCTCATTGAAGTCGACTTAGATCTATACGCCGCCGTGCATGTGAAAGCCTCACCGTGGTGCAGCTCGTCACGGCCGCGCTTGGCCCGTCGATGTTACACTTGATCTCGCTGCATGGGATCATATGGTTTGACGTGCACAGCCAGGATTTGGAGATAGGAAGTGCCAAACAGGTGATAATTTTTTTTGCCAAGAAAGTGGTAATCATATAAAAAATAAATATAGCAATACAAAAGATAATTACATTTCTATTAATTTAAAGTAGGCTCTATGTCTACTAAGAAGATCATAGATGTCAATAATTTAATCAAAAGTGAATTTTAATTACATTTCTTTTCTTGGCATCTAGAAATCTGCAATATAAAAAGAATTGGAAAGAGATTTCCATATAACTGAATGTGAAAAATTGATGTAGATGCACCCTGATACTCGGACGCATCATGATCGACGCCGCTTCAGCCATGCGTGTGACAGCAATTCTCTCGTCTCATCTCGGGGATAATACGAGATCGACTCGACGGTGCTCAAGGGCAGTCTTGCCGGTGAACTCTGGTTTTCGCCTGCAAATCTAGATTTAAATGCCGTGCATGGATGAAGGTATGGAAAGCGAGACGACCCTGAGAATACAGAAACCGACGCTCCATACTGGTCGGATTTTTTTCTCACCGATTTGCACGTGCTCCAATAAGCCATTACAGCCGCACGCATCTTGGAACAGCACAAACGGAAGATGAAGGGGAGTAATTGTGTAAACGGAGCGGACATTTCCCGACCGACCGTCCGTCCGTTTTAATTCGGATATAATTCGGAGCATTTTCTCGGATATCCGGAATTTTTATCGGATACGGATACGGATTCGGATTTTTTTGTCGGATACGGATTCGGAACAAACAGTATCCAACGGATACGGAGCTATCCGGATAATTTCCCGTATAGTTACCGGATTATTATCCGGTAACTATCCGAATAACGCTAACGGCCCGGCCCAGCGCAGGCCACTTACCGGCGAACCCTAATCCCTGCCTCCCTGGCGACCTGGCGAGCCGAGCGAATAGCGAGCGGAGCGGCGCCCAAAAGGCCAAAATTCAGATCGGGCGCGGAGCGGTCCCCTGCAGACCGGCGCCGCCTCTCCGCCATCTCCGCCCCCGCGACCGGCGCCGCCTCTCCGCTCCCGCAGACTGCCTCTCCGTCCCCAGTCCCCACATCGGCAAAGACTGACGCCTCCGCCGGCCCGCCTCTCCTCCCCCACAAACCGAAGCCGCTGCCGCCCGCCTTCACCGCCTTCGAATCTCCACTCCACTGCCGTCCGCCTGTCTCCCCCGCAGATCCGCGTCGGCCGCCTCTCCGCTCCCGCAGACTAGCGCACCGCCGCCTGTCCTCCTCCCGCCTGGTATGTGCTAATGTGCAGAATGCCTGGAGCTGTGCTTCTTTTGAGCAATGAAGATTTTACACTATGTATGTGCAGAATGCCTGGAGCTAATGTAAATGTTTAACAAATTTACACTATGCAGATTTTAGTTCTACTTGAATAAAAATGTTTACTTTGTAGTGTGTTTGTCTGTTAAATGTACATTGTACAGTACTCTTGTACTTCTTTTTGTGAAATCATCTGAAGAACTGATAAATTGTGATGTTGGACATGCTAATGCTAGGAGCCTAGGAAGATATGCAGTTTTTTCATCGTAACATAGCAAAGTCTCAAACATGCTGCTCTCAAAGAGGCAAAAATTGTGATGTTTGTGATCTGAGTATGGTTATTTCTGTTGGAGTTAAACTGGATTTTGAATCTTGATCTGGTACAGCACTTTAAATTTAGTCAAACATTTTATAGCCTTATAGGTTATATCCAACAGAGAACTACAGATCTAGTTCAGTTTAGAAAATTTGTGCTGGTTGTCTCCTTTCTCCAATGTTCTAGTGCTTGTATTCGTCTAGAAAAAATGATAATGAACCGTAGTTGTGAATTTGTGATTACTCAATTAAACCTTAGGTGAGCAACTCAATAATGTGAGCCCGTAACTTTGCAATTTAGCTTAAAAATAGTATACTTTTGCATTCAGATGTTTGCATACGTTTTTACATGCTTCACTGTTCAGTAAATGATAATGCTTAGCTATTCTAGATGAATACATCTGATTTATGAGATATATAGTCACCTTCATTCAATTAAAAACAAACCTTCTTCTGATTTGATTGTAGGATATTGATAATTTGAGATGGCTGCTGCAAGTGGAAGTGCGAGCATTTGTGCAAGCACAGGAGCATCCCCTGCTGGCACTTCCACAGCAGTTGGTACGGGCCACTAGCACCAACACTAACCGTATCCGACTAAATATTCGTGACCGAGACTAACCGTATCCGGAGCGGCATGTATTCGATCCGTATTCGTGACCGAGAATATCCGCATTCGTATTCGTATCCGGCACTATCCGTATCCGATTCCGACTCCGACAAAAAATATGAAAAGGATATGGGATGAGCAATATCCGTCCGTATCCGATCCGTTTTCACCCTTACCCACGAGTAGATAGTATTTTTCGTGTACATACATGCATGTACACACGCACTTACCTTTGAAAAATAAAAGTTGTGCCATCGGTGTCATGCCATTTCTATACTGTATATAAATCGATTTTTTTAGTGTCCAATACTATAATGCAGTGAAAATAAATGCCACGGCACCAAATAGATCTATACCACTGTTTTTCATCTATTGTTGAGAATTGAGATGCAACGGTGGAGGAGTTTTTGGTATATATGGTAATATTTGCATCCATAATTATAAAAATGGCAATATGCATATCGTATTCATAAAAATATCGTTTTTGCTGTCTGGTAGCCAGGTGGCCATGCCGCAAAGCTAACGCATGAGCATGCCACCAGTGGTAGGCACTGCCCTGCCACCAAACGGCAGTGGCCTGCCACCCTATGGGCAGACGGCAGGTAATTAAACTGGCTCCTATCTTAATTTTTTTTGCATACTGTTTGTTTCAATTTTTAAATATAGCAAATAAGCTCAAAAAATTATAAAATTTTATGTGCAGCCTCTCGACACAATAAACGTACTTGATTGTGTAATTTTTGGCAATTTTATCTGCGTGTATGTTGCTCAAAATTCGTACAATTACCAGGTAATGTTTGAATTTTTAAATACAGCAAATGAGCTCGAAAAATTACAAAATGTCATGTGCAGCCTCTCGTGACAACTTACAAAATGCCAAGTACATTCATTTTTCACTCCTAGGTTGGTTTCATAAGTAGTTTTCAACAGATGAAGACATGGATGGAGAGCTCCTTGAGGTGGTAGGCTGGGCATGGCGCAAGTGATGGGGTGGTAGAGAGGCATGCACTACTACAAAAAACACTATACCAGACGCATCATCACAGATGGTTCCCTAGAACTGTCTATGTTATAATTATCATAGACGATTTTACAAGCATGACCATCTATATTACTAGCGATGGTTAGAACCATTTGTGATACATAATTATCACAGACGGTTCGAATTAAAAACCGTCTGTGATGTTTGCAATTATCACATATAGTTCTTAACAAAAACTGTCTATGATGTCTAAAATTGTTACAGACGGTTTGGATTATAAACTGTCTGTGATGTTGCAATTAAAACTGTTTGAAAATCCAAATCACCTTACCTTGCTTGAGTTGTCGGATCTTCTAAACTCCCAATCTAATGTGGCTGTTTTTCCAATTTTACCATGTAGAACTTCCCAAAAAGTGTCTTTGTGCTCTATAACATAATTCACAGACGGTTGGTATATAAAACCATCTGTGATGCTTGCCCATCACAGACAGTTGGTAGCTAGATCCATCTATGATGTGCGAGTATCATAGATGGTTGATATATAGAACCATCTATGATAATTATGTTTCTAACCGCTGGGCCCATCGATCCTCCCCAACCCAATCCCAGCCAATAGAAACCCACCCTCACCCCCACGTATCATAGCTCCACCTCTCCGTCCCCGCACCCATTCTGTCAAAAAATTTTCCACTCTTGCCTCTCCCTCCTCTATAAATACTCACCCAAACCCATCCCTTACCTATCTTCACTCAAAATCTCTCCAGCCTCCTCACCATCCTCCTCCTCGACTCTGACCCCGATGGCCCTTACGAAGTAGACAACATGCAAATCTATAAGTGGTAAGGTACCGCGGAAGCAGCTGACTACCAAGACGGCACTCAAGTCGGCAACAGCTGGTGTCAAGGATACCCAGCTCATGCGCTGCATCTTCTATTGTCTACACGCTGCATCGCGAGAGGGCCAAGGCATAGATGTGTTCTTGCCATATTCTTGTTGTGTTTGATGGGTAGGCTGCTTGTTATCTTGTGATGTTGTAATAGTGTTTACTGCTGCATTTGCTTGTTTTCAAATGGCATAGCTAACATTTCCTGATGCTAGCCAAAAAAAACAGAAGAAAAAAATTAGGTATAGAATGAATTATCACATACAGCTTTGTGGTATAAACCGTCTGTGAAGAACTATCACAGACAGCTCAAACGAAAACCATCTGTGATACTGGCACAGATAGAACCGTTTATAATGGAAAGTATCATGGACGGTTCTATATACTAACCGTCTGTGATACTTGCACATCACAGATGGTTTTTGCCAAGAACCATTTGTGATACCAGACTATTACATACGATTCTAGTTTCAAATCCTCTATGATAACAGATGATCACAAACGGTTCTAGTTCTGAACCATCTATGATACGGTTTTCACAGACGATTGAAATACCATCTGTGAATAACTCCTATTATCACTGACCCATGAAGCCAAACGATTCCTTAAACCATTTGTGATGACGGTCCCGAACCGTCTGTGATAATCATTTCTGTGGTAGTGATGGGTGAGGGCAAAATAGAATGCTCATGATATAAGGAACCTTATGTTGATGGTAGTTTAGATAGAGGTGCGCTATGTTGGATAGACAACGGTGATGGACAATGGCAGCTATCAAGTCATAGAGACAACAATGCTACAGTGGAAGAGAGGCAAAAATGAACATGTCAAATGATAGGTGAAGAATAGATTACAGATTTTCATCAGTCACGACAAACCACGGCAGAAAAAGCTTGACAATGTTAGACAAGAAGAGTTTCAATTATGAGCAATTGTCATCATGAAACTCAAATTATTTTAGGGATGTGAGAGAGGAGGTTGTGGAACACGATGTGATGCGGACAGTTTTGAGAAGAGGAAATAAGAGAAGGAGGCTGACTAGTGGGCCCTCCCTTTTTATTTTATTTTTTTCTTGATCTGGTAAAAGTATTGCTAAGAGATGAGACTACATCAGCTTACGTTATGTATTAGGAAGCCACGTTAGCGTGCATTATCTATTAGGATGCCACTGAAGCTAAAACCATCACCAAGTCGGAATCAAGCCAGAGCGGTTTCATGTGAAGATTGTGATTTGCATTGATTTTAATAATTACGAGGTGAAAAGTGAATAGTTAATAATTGAAAGTTAAAAATCAGATCAAGACCATAGCTGAGGGTTGTAAAGTAGACCATTGAAGCTAAACCACCGCCACATCGGATCAAAGTGGAGCGGTTTTGTGTGAAGATTGTGTTATGAAAGGTTTTAATAGTTTAAGGATAAAAACTAAACGATTTTGAAGTTAGAGATTAAAAATCAGACCGACATCGTAGCTGAGGATTGTAAAATAGACTTGTTCCTTAATTATGCTACATTTCTTTCCGTATCTTGCCATCCAAGCCAATTGGCTTAGTTCAAAATAAAATCCTATAGTAATTATAACTAATTTCTTAGCATAATCAAATCTCCGAGTCCACTAATTATCTATATTAATATAAAAGGGAGAATAAATTGCCTTACATAATTTCGAAGATTTTTAAGCAGACTTTCGAGTGCATGATGACAGTAGAAGAAATATCTGGCTGCCCGCGGGGCAGCTACCCACACGGTGCTTTTTAGTTAAAATTCGATATTTTTCAGTTGATTATATCTGTGCGTGGACCATGTTAGCTCGTCGGGTTTGTTATCGTGCGTATATTCTTGCTTTCCGTGGTTGCGCGGCTTATAATTAACCCTCGTGTTGATCGAGCTAGCGGTTAAGGTTCATTGCAATAAAAAACAATTATACTGATGTCAGCGTTGCGAAAACGAAACCAAATTACAATTGTCCCCTCAAAATTTTGGCCCCGAGTTTCACTTCAGCGTAGAAATGAAAAGCATGTGTTGCAAGAAACTCCGGTTTCTTGCATAAAATAAAATTGAAAATGCTGAAAACCATACGCATGCATTATTTTGGAAGAATATTGTATGGTGAGCCCTGCGTATGCATTGCGGGAATTATTTTCGCTTGCTTTCTCCAGTCCCTTGCTATGTTTTTCCCTTTCCTTGAGACTAGGACAGGAGCGCTGCCATTCATCGACACAAGATGGAAAATAACAGAGTTCAGTTCAGCCCGGTTACAAGAGCGGAGCAAACAACAATCAGAAGTCGACTATAGAGAAACAAACCGAGAAAGCGAAAGCCAGTCTCTTGCTGTCAGAAGCATCGCCGCCGGGGGTTCGAACGACACATGTAATAGAATTTTTCAAGAAACAGTCGTGTAAAAGTATCTGCATACTCCCGTAGCAGGGAGTTGCACCGTTCCACGTGGCATTTCTGCAAAGTAGTTACGAAATTACTGCATTTTCCTGATAGGCCTTCGATGCAACTTCCTGTAAGAGTAACCCCGTAATCGTAATGGCCAGTTAACGAGAAGTTAATCATGCAAATGCAAGCATGGCATGAACGAAAGGGCCGGTGAGGTGAGCTAGAATCAATGTCATGTATGGTTGCATCTATCCACATGGTTTCCTATAATGGTAATCCTTGCATGACGATCGAGTGAAGAGCTAGCCACATGCGTCGACGACGAAGATGACGGAGATGGGAAGCTAGCTAGCGCGCCTAGGATTCCCGTAGCCAGATCGATACAGATAATATATATAATTAAGCATGCAATAGGTTTTTGGATGTATATCCCTTGATATTTTTCTGTTTTATAATATAACAGAAGTTTTGTCGTGATCCGTTGATCCCATGCATGCTGATCCGTCGATCCCAGTGCAGAAAAGTGGGGCAGCCGAGCAGGGCTGCAGGCGCGCACGCAGCATGGTGCATGTAGCTGCTGCCGCTGCTGTGCGCGCGCACGCATGCACCGAGGGAGGCATCATGAGAAGCAAGCAGCAACGCATATGCTACATTAGCCCCCTTCTTTTGTACTTTTAGATTTCATCCATATCAATATTTTTACTATTCACTGTCATATTTAAAAAAAATAAAAATCATCGATCACCAGAAAAAGGAAAACAAAGCCAATAGCATGTAGATCGGCAGGCTTTCTCGCTGGACGCTTCTTTTTACCTTTGGATCGTGTGCCACAGAACAAATATACGCTTACATGCATGCACACACGCGCACCGCTAGCCCATGAAACCGCAACGCATTCGCTTGGTTTCGATCTCATTTCACTCTCCCGTTTACTTACACACTTACGTCTCACTTTAAACAGCTTTAACTCTTAGTTATTTTAAACTTTTGATTTATTTAAATTAGAAGCTATTTAAAATATGTCGATTTCTAATTTTATATTTTTTGTTTTTTCTTTTTTCTTCTATTCCTTTACGTTGTCCGTAATATTATAACTTTTGTTTTTTAATTTTTTAATTTAACTATGCTAAAAAACTAACAACCATTATAATATATTTTCGATCACTATAATAAAACATCAGAAGTCTAAGTTTATATTAAAATGAGCACTACTTAATAGCAACTGCAAACGTACCATGCATGTGAAGTTTCTACATGTTAGTACTAATTATGAACTGGTCTGGTCCCCATTTTCTTCACGGCAAATCACCGTACGTACCATGCATGTGAAGTTTCCCCATCACAGCAAGGAGTCAACTAAAAGTGAGTGCCGAGTACTTGAGTACCAGTAGTAGTGTACTACCATTTAATATACAATAGTGTGTACTTGTTGATGGTATCAATGTCCAAAATAACTTATAAATAAAACAGAATAAAGGTAAATAATAAAATAATGTATTATATTTTTCCAGAAGTTCAGTTTTCATTAACGAGGTTTTGAGATCTTGATGTCAATCGAGTTAAGTTTTGAGTTGAGAGATATTTGACGTTTATTTGGATGATACTGTTAAGAAACCGACTCCCTTCAAAGGGTATGGCCGGATTAGGGTGGGTCCCGCCGGTTCATTCTTTGCCTCTAGGAAGAGGTGATCTTATAATAAAAGTACTCCATATACTAGTAACTGTGCCATCTATTTTGTACAATCAAGTCATTTAAATAGAGAAGATTGTCATATTGTTTTTCCTCATATCTTTATCTATTGTTCATCTACTTTGGCTATTACTAATTGTTTATGTTACTCTCACTTTCTAGTTGCGTTGATTGTTTATTGAATCGCTAGGCGATACTATTTGCTCAGCATAGTATCAACTTCAAGTGCTCTGCAGGCTACGGTATGTCGTCGAATTTGGCCGTTATCCCTTATAGTAGTGAGATTAAATTTGTAGATGCGTTCATTATCTACCCATCATCAGTCAACTAAAATTTTGGGCTCTGGAAGCCCTTCCTGACGTCGGCTCAAAGCCGTGCGCCATGGCTGACTTGCCGCTAGCCACCCGAGCGTCGCCCACGCATACGTGCATGATGCCTGGCCTCCGTGCCCGCACGCACACCCGAAGCCATCGCCGTCAGCCAGCACGTCGTCGTTATCCTCCGTTCACCACCGCCCGTGAACGCCGACCTCGCCGCCGGCCCACAGCCGCCACCACCGCCACACACGCTCCAACCGGCTCGATGCTATGCGCTCCCATGCCTGCGCCCTATCGGCGTCGCCGCCACTCCCGACTCGCACGCTGTCGCCGCCGCTCGAAGTCGGTGCCGTTGCCGCCCAATTGGGATCGCTTGATCCTAATCTCACCGCTACCGCTGCGGCCGTCCACCTGCACTCGTCGCATGCCGCCGTACCGACCATCGTCTCCTGTGTATGGCACCGTCGTCGCCTGGGGTCCAGCCGCCTACTCCCACGTGCAGCCCACTGCCACCACCACCGCCATGAATGCGGCGCGTGAAAAGGAGCTGAGCGGATAGGGTTTAACCCTAGCCGTTGGTTTGGATAGACGTGGGTCAGATCAGACCGGCCCATGTATCGATGTGGGCCAGAATCGATTTCGGCCATGGTTCTATTTTTCAAAAGAAAAAAACAAATTAAAACAGGCCGAAATTGGCATTTTTGTACAAAGACCCTCAGATTTCATAAACGTTAGGATAAAATATTGCGGAATAAGAAAATTTTCAAAAATCCCCTGAACTTTCTGACAATTACAAAAAATCAAATTTTTATGTATTCTTATAGAAAACCCCTTCGGGAATCCCTTTTTAAATAGGATCAGTAAGTCTATGATTTTTACAATTTAGACCATTGGTTTTAGGTTAATTACATTAATACATATTTAATTTCTAAAATAACCATAAGTGATCCTAGAAACCTGGTTTTTAGTCATATGATCGGCCATAAATTTGTGAAACCTTAGACTTAGTACATATTCTAGAAGCATCATATTTTATGGTTTCTTTTCCTAGCATTGTGTGATTGGGGCAATTAATTTTTGTAGTTCACAAAATTGATAGAATACATAATTTATTGCTCCTAGAAGCATAGTTCCTGGGCGTTATCGAGCACGAGGTCTCAAGTATTCTTGGGCACATGTCCCAAGTATGAGGATAATGCTAGGAGTATTATGGAAATTTATATATTGTATGAAATAACCTTGTCTTTACTATTTGCACGCATACCATGTTTTAAATATTATTTAGTCACAATAAATTTATGAATATTACATGGAATATGTAGTACATGTCTGACATTGTCAAAAGAGAGTTTACTAAGTTTGCCCTGGATGGTAGAAACTACCTTACCTAAGCTATGGATGTTGAAATCACACTGGATGACAGGGGTCTCATCGCTAGTATTGAGGATGTTGCTGGTAGCATCACCACTGGTGCTGTTGATGCGCCTACTTCTTCTGAAAAGAGTCAGACCTTGCACTTCCTAAAGCATCACCTTAACTCAGCCATGAAGAATGAGTACATGACTGAGAGAGATCCAAAGGCCATGTGGAACTCCTTGAAGGAAGGCTATGAAAAACATAAGTCCACATTGCTCCTACAGGCGAGGCACGACTGGATAAACCACTACTACAAAAAAAAAACCTAATACTAGACGTCTCATCACATACGGTTACCCAAAACCGTCAGTATTAAATATAATCACGGACGATTTTAGTTTAGAGACCATCTGTATTGCTGCCAGCGTTAAAAACAGTCTATGAAAGTGAAATAACACAGACGGTTATTAACGAGAACCATCTATGATATTATCAAATATCACATACGGTTATTAACGAGAGCCGTCTATGATATTATCAAATATCCATCCTTGGGTCTTGTATACTATTTGAATTTAAAGAAGAAGCTTTTGGTTTCATTTATTGACTTGGATTTGAATTCTTAGAGTTTTAAACTCCCCAAAATTATTTCTTATCTTTTATCATCATAATTCTTATTTGTATTTGAAATTTATTCCCAGTTATTATTTTGCTCAACACAGAATTCGGGAAAACCCTAATAAGATTTTGAGCCAAAATTTCAAATGCCAGTAAGATGCAAATAAAAAATTTTAAATTACTCCAAATTTCAAACATCCTAATTTTGGGATGTTACAAACCTACCCCCCTTAAAAAGAATCTCGGCCCCGAGATTCCGGTAGAATAGAAAGAAAGGAGGTGAGGTTATATTAGCTAGCAATGGGTTTCCGGGTGTTGCTCGACGTATAGTTCTTTAGCTTCACAGAGAGATAAAAATCTGCACAACAGGGGTTAGCACTTGGAGAAGCCAAAAGGGAAGAGAGAAACCTTGTTCTCCTGGATAGGTCGTAGACTTCCAAATACTTGCTCTTGATGTTGTTGTCTTTACGTTATCGTAGAACGGAGTAGTTGCATCGTCTATTGGACATATGGTTGTAGAATTTCATATTGATAGGTGGGTAGCAATGGTCTGTGCCCTAGGGGTAGAGGGCATTGGGAATGTAGAGGTACTTCTAGGTGGGGGTCTTTTACTTCTAATGGGATCCCATTCTTAGTCTTTAGCTTTGCCAAGCACGACAATTTTAGCTAAAGGTACATCTCGTAGTCCTCATCACCAGAAGATTTTTGGCCTTGCGAATCTCCTTGTATTGGTCTGATTAGCTCTAAGTCCAGGTTGTTGTAGTCCCAGGATATACATCGTAGTAGTTCTTTGGCAGTTCTGTCTCTTAGTACTACCCCCTTAAATAAATGATGATTATCATTATGGTTGGCGGCAATTTGATCTATGGGCTTTCTAGGTAGGTAAGGAAAGAATGTTAGCAGGACAGAGTCTCGAATCTTGGTCCTCGTGCTGGTTGGGGCTTTTAGTTGGAAAATTGCGAAGGCTTCACTTATCCTTGGTTGCCTTGGCTTCAGCTATCTATCACTTTGCTTCGGTAGATCTGACTGGGTTTGTAGCAAATGGGGCGAGAGGGAATAGTAGGAGGTAAGGATAGGATTGCAGGGATACGGTAATCTAAACCCATTATAACTGTAAAAGAGCACACCCCGGGAAACTGGGGTGGCACATGAATCACATAAGTTTTTAAAACACCCTTTTCCTGTGACCGCGAAATGCAATGCCCGAGGGCAAGACGGTAGTGCACAGGGCCAAATAGAATCTTGCAATAATACATCATCTACTCAGGGAGCACACATAAGAGAGCGCAGGGTCCATGCACACAGTCCATTTAAAACAAGAACACTTTATCTTCCTGACCATCTTCATCGTTCCTAACCTCAGATCTTTGGAGTAAAGATAAGAGAAGAGGATCAAAATTTTCCTTTTGAATTAATAAACAGAGGAGGGAAGTATTTGGGGTAATTTGGTTGATATTAGCACTCACTCTTGTGCTATTGTTTTGAATTCGAGGTAAGAGAGCTCTAGAACTAAAAATGACCAAGGCAGCATTTGGATGAGAGAGAATCATCTAAGAGAGATAAGAATGAGCAGTATAATTTATATTTTTGGAAATAGTATTTTAAAGAAATATTTCTAGTCACAAAACTAACGGCCAGGCTAACTAGGTCACGACCTGCAGTCGATATGCTTTGATACCATCCCTGTAAGGACCCAGATTTTACCATCCGGAGTCCTCTGTGATTCCACCGCACTATTCCCTGGATCAGTAGATAGTACTCACAGATACAGTTCTAAATATCAAAATTCATATCAGGCGGAAGCGTAAATATAATAGTAAACTTACTCATGGGCCGATTAGGCCGAAATCATTAAATTGCAGCAACGGAAGAACGAAGCACACAGATGGGACCTTCAGGGCATGCTCACAGGCAGCCAACTGGAGGTTCACGACCTAGCCCTTGACGTCTTCATCTTCGTTGCCATCATGACCGTTAGTGTTGTTGAGGCGTAGTAATATGAATCCTGATTCTGGATTTGTTGTGAGAGCGAGTGTGAGCACAAACCACCGTGCTCCGTGAGCCAATACACAGGATGCAAATAAATAGTATGTATGGCTTGTCAAAGGAAAGGCTCGGGTTATTTTATTTGCCATAAATTGCTTTTAGTAGCATTATTATTAGTTAAACATAGTGTTATTGTTGCTGCCTAAAATTCCACACAGCGATTGCCATAATTGACTTAATCCATCGAAGATACACATTCTTTATTGATTGATGTCTAAAACTCCAAACAGCGAGTGACATCATTTATTTTGAATCCACCAATATCTTTTGTGTCCTGAATTCTTAATAACCCAATCTTGTAATTGCTATTCACCAACTCTTTACTTCTGAATTCTAATGATCCTCTAACATATTTACTTTCAAATCCACTGATATCACTTGTATCAGGACTTTCTAACAATTCAATCCTTTCGGGTATTGATCCAAAACCATAATTTGCTCTTCCAGTAATCAACTCTATTTTCCATTACCCATCTTTAACTAATTCACTAGTATACATCCACCAGGAGCATTATTGATCAAGTTTATACTCCAATTGTCCTATCTCCAAATACCCAAAAATTCAATTCATCCATCTAGTATTTGATCAAATCCTAATAATCCCATTATCGCCAACATCTTCCAAGAATATATATTTGTTATCAATGTCGTAATCCAGCAATTACCTTTGCACTCCCTAATTCTCCAAAATCCCTTTAATTCATTCATCTAGCCAATCTATTCACTCTACAATCCAATGATAATCCAGTACATTCAATTTGGATCCACCAATTTATTTTCCCAAAATTCACATTATCATTTCCTATGGTAATCGACATGAAATCTACCAATATCTTTATATGTTTACTACCAACATCCATTTTCTTTACTCACGACTCTATTTATCCTTCCTGACATTTTATTTTGTGAGAAGTATTACCATTATTTAAAAATATAATACATAAAAATTTCCTGAGACCTACCAGTTTTGAACAAAGCATAATGTGTAAGAGAATGTAATAATAAAGCGATCCAGATTCCATCCACCGTTACATGGCCTCTGCACCATATGCTAGACCTTCAGCGTTATAGCCGCTTACATTATCACTGAGACGACACCCAGGGCAACAAAAATCAGGGCTTTCCACTGCCCTCCACTTTTCCCATTTCACCCACAAAGTTTTTGAAACAGAACTATATCTGGTTAAGTTCCCATGCCCGCCCCTGATCGTGGGCACGGCTATTTGAATAGTTTTGACTCTGCAGAGTTTGTACACTTTCACCACAAGAGACAATCTACTCGTTGCCCCCACATGATTCCTTAGCCACGTGGTTGAGTAGACCATCACAGTGATTTTTCAAAGTATCTAGCCCTTTTGTCATCTCACCTTATGGGCTGCTCCCACTTGCGGTGGGTCCCATCTATGCACAGGATGTAACCACGTCTGCTGGCGCAGCCGGGCTCCACTTCCCGCAATGCTAGTACGGCTAGTTACTTCACCCTCCACTCGGTGTCCCTTTAGGCCTCCCCTTGCCCTTGCGTATCCACTTCCTTCCACTACTAGTGAGATGAGTCCAGGAGTTTCGATAAATTTACTTAGCCAAGTTGCACTTTGCAGACTTGTGGTTGTACTGTTTTACACAAGAGGTCATGACAAGATTCAGTCCTTAGTGGTATCTGGGCGGTTCTACCACTACCCACTTTGTGCTTCCACTACACCACACACACACACCCTCGAACCATCCGCCCAAATATTTAAGCAAGTTGGGGTTTTTAGAAACATAAAATAATCATACCAACATATACCAGTCATTACCACCATGACTTCCCAAACCAGTTTCTCATGATTAAAAATGATAATGATTCTTGGGGCATTTCGGCGTCCCTGAGTATTTATGTTGTACTAAGCATGGCGTATAATTAGGGACTTATTTTTGAAAGGTTACTATTATAATTTTGCTAGGGCGACAAGGTTCACACATTCAAATATTCCAAAGGAGATGTATTATTAATCAAGTTAAATAATGGGCATATAACTAGAATCTTGAATTAATCATGTATTTTCATGTATTTGCATATAATATAACAGCATGCAATTTGATAAGTTAAACAAAGTAATTTACAGAAAATGTAGGATCAACATGATCAAAGTATTGACTCGCCTTGCGTGGTTTACCGCGGTCTTGAGCTCACACAATGCTTTCTCTTGAGTTTTGGGTCTTTATCTTCACCTCGCTATTGATTACGCTTCATCCGTTGATTCTTCGGGACTCCAGTTTCTAATTACACGATAAGCGACTGAATACACATAAAAGCAAGTAACTCAAAAGATCCAAATAAACTTGAATAAACTCAATTTAGATTTGTCATAAGTTAATGGGTGATTTGAGTGATTTGAGGCAAGGCCGGTGGTAGAATACGATGACTTGATCTTTTTTATTAATAATCTCTTTTATTATTTTTGTATTTATCAAGGAAGTTCCATGAGTTAGGTTAGACGCGGAGCATTATTTTGTCGAGCGCTAATATTCAGGTCATACGTTAAATATTTAGCTATGTTTAAAATTTTAGCGTACTGAATTAATCTTAAAGTCTGGGTTCATAGCATTTTATGTATCCTTAGTTAGCACTAGCCTTAGCTCAATTTGAATTAGGATCTATTTATACTGGTCAATATTATTTTTCATTTAAACCTAATATTAGGATTTAATTAATGGTACTATTATTATCTTGTCCACACCTTTGTTATTATTAAGCTTAGCTTTATTTCTAGTTCAAATTTTATTTATCTAGTAAGGCTTGTCATACGGATTCTTGATTCGATGTCGCTATTTATTTAAATCTACCACGGGGATTTATTTAAAGGTGGCATGATGAATATTAGTGCATATATTATATTTAAGGGAAATCTTTATTAAGTTTGAATATTTAACCAAAGTCATATTTATTTATTATTGCTTTGAATTTAATAATTAGCCTTTTAGATGATTGCTCAAACCATATTAATTAATCATGTATGAACTAATTCAAATTTAAATCCTTAAATAATTTCATTTATATCCTAGTTAAATTTTATTAGCTTCTCTAAATTGTTCTCTAATTTTCCTTGATTTCTTTTAATTAAAATGAGCTACAAAAGAAAGAATAAAAAGGTGGGAATAAAAGTGTTGTCTGCCGGATTTGAACTCAGGACCTGTGGGCTGCAAATTTTTAACACGAGCGCTATTAGCCAAATGGGCCGAAGCCTGGGCTGACTGAGGGGCGACTCATAATTAAATTGTGCCGAGCAGCTGGGGGCAGAACAGAGGAAAGCCGCGCCGGCGCAAGGCAGCCTTGCCGGCGGCGAGCGGCGGCCGGAGGTGTGTGGGTGACGACCAAAATGGGTTGCGGGGGAGGTACTCTAGCCACGGGAGGCGGCGCACTGGTTGGAGCGGCGGCGAGGTAGGCGGGCGGCAGCTTGGAGCGGACGGCGGTGAGGTGGGCACGGGGCGACGACGCTAGAGGGGACGGAGAAGGGGGTTCGGGCAGGCGTGAGCTGGAGGGGGCCATGAGGGACATACCGGAAACAATGGCAGGACCGGAGAGGGGTTGAGGTGTGCTGGCATCGGGAGTCGGCGGCGGTGTGGGCAGGAGCATGGTGCCGGCAAGCTTGGGTGGAGGAGGAGCGCCGGCGACTGTCGGAGGAGGTTTGTGGCGGCGGGGAGTTGCTCCAACGGTGAGGAATCGCAGGGAGTCTCACCGAGGAGGGAGCGGCAGGGGGAATGGCTGCGGCCAGCGATGAGGGAAATGGACCGTGCGACGAGCCGGAGGCACGGGAGTTCGATTAAGCGGGGAAGGAGGTAGGAGGCTCCTTGAGGCACGCCTGGATGCGCTCGGAGAGGCGAGGCGTCGCCGGATGGCCGGGAACGGAAAGGAGGAAGGAACGGTTGAGCGGGATTCACGGTGGCAGAGCAAGGCTGGCAGGGCGACTGTGACCAAATAGCTACAACAAAATCCTAAGAAGGATTCGGGTGTGATTCGGCGCAGGGGGGAAAAGGTAAGAGAGAAACACGGACACACAGCAGCCACACACAGAGGGCAGGGAGAAGAGAGAAGGAGGGGAAAAGAAAGAAGACAGGACCCTGGCCCAGTCGGCAGAGAGGGGAAAGGAAAGGTGGAAGGAGGGCCGGCTGTCAGTGAGGGAAGAGAGAGAGGAGGAAAAACAGAAGAGAAAAGGAGGGAGGAGGAAGGAAGAGAAAACGAAGTGGGCCCGCATGGAAGAGAGAGGGGGAAAGGAAATGGAAAAGAAGAATGGAAAGGCTCAAGCATTTTCTAAATTTTGGATTTTAATTTAAATTTTAGTTCTCATTAAGATTTGTTAATTCTGAGTTTTGCTTAATGTTAAATGCAAATTTTTGGTTCAAACATTCAGATACAAAAATCTAATACGCCTATATTGTTGATTTTATTTGGTTTGCTCTCGGATGTCGACTTTGATATTACTTTGTCCGGACTTGCATATATATATATCTAAATTTTTGAATACCCATCCTTGGGTCTTGTATACTATTTGAATTTAAAGAAGAAGCTTTTGGTTTCATTTATTGACTTGAGTTTGAATCCAAGATTTTTGGTATTTTGATTCTTAGAGTTTTAAACTCCCCAAAATTATTTCTTATCTTTTATCATCATAATTCTTATTTGTATTTGAAATTTATTCCCAGTTATTATTTTGCTCAGCACAGAATTCAGGAAAACCCTAATAAGATTTTGAGCCAAAATTTCAAATGCTAGTAAGATGCAAATAAAAGTTTTTAAATTACTCCAGATTTCAAACATCCTAATTTTGGGATGTTACAATTAATAGCGTTTCTACTTTTACAAAAGCTGACGAGGAGGATATGTTGAATAAGAGGGTGGAATATATGTATTGCCCATGCATTGATTGCGAGAATCTAAAGATATTTAAGAACCGAGCACAGATTGAAGCGCACTTGATTCAAAAAGGTTTTGAAAAAGGGATATGCACGTTGGACTAGTCATGGTGAAGAGCAGATTACATAGAAAGATAGTAATAACAACATCGCCGATGAAGTCAATGTTATGCCACCGGATGATGTCAATTGTGGTTCTGATTAGGATAGGCTACGTGATGACAATCTAGATCAGATGCTTTGCGATGCAAAAGGGAACTGCGATGAGAGAGTGTGTGTTAAACTCCAGGGCTTGATGGAGGATTCAAAGAAACCTTTGTTCACGTGCTACAAGTCAAAATACATGAGGATGTCAGCCGTGCTTAAACTGCTAAAATTGAAGGCAAGCAATGGTTAGTCCGACAAGAATTTTATGGCATTGTTAGGTCTTTTAGCGGACATGCTTCCGAAAGGAAACGAGTTGCCCAAAACCACCTATAAAGCCAAGAAGGTCCTTTGTTCGTTGGGAATGGAAGTCGAAAGAATACATATATGTCCAAACGACTATATCCTCTACCGTAAAGAGTATGCAAACATGCATGTATGTCCGGTATGCAACGCATCCTAATACAAGCGTAAGAATCAATCAGATGACAACGAGGGAATAGAGGTGAAGAAAGGACCTTCTGCTAAGGTGGCATGGTATCTTCCTGTAATTTCTAGTTTGAAGCAGTTTTTTGCGAATCCAAAGAATGGAATGCTAAGACACCTTGCTGACTCCGCCCAGTGGAGAAACATAGACAGGATGTTTGCAGACTTCAGTGTAGAACCGAGGAATATAAGGTTTGGATTGAGCACAGATGGAACAAATCCTTTCGGTAACATGAGCAGCCGACATAGCACTTGCCTTGTGACTCTCTGCATCTACAACCTTCCTCCTTGATTGTGTATGAAGCGGAAGTATATTTTGCTGTCGATACTATCCAAGGGCCGAAGCAACCTGGCAATAATATTGATGTGTACCTAGCACCATTGGTAGAAGATCTAAAAACATTGTGAATCGAAGGGTACAAGTATGGGATGCATACAAATGAGAGAACTTCACTATACCCTCCTTATTGTTCTGCACCATAAATGAATATCCTGCTTTTACAAACCTGTCGGGCCAGAGTACAAAAGGGGGGCCAAAGCCTGTACTCACTACTTAGATGATACCAAGAGTGTTGGGCTGAAGCACTCGTGCAAAACCATATACATGCATCACATTAAGTTCCTTTGAAGGGCTCACCCATACCGTAGGATGAAGAAACAATTCAACAGAGAGAACAAGGACAGTTCAGCTCCAAGGCATTTAAGCGGAAAAGTGGTTTATGATATGGTTAAAGATTTAGATGTTGTACTTGGAAAGGGATGTAAATCGATGACCCATGAGAAGAACGCCTAGAAGAAGATATCAATATTTTGAGACCTACCTTATTGTGAGCATCTAGAAGTTCGTCACTACATCGACGTCATGCACATAAAGAAGAATGTATGTGACAGCTTGATTAGTCTCTCACTGAACATTCGTGACAAAACAAAGGATGGTGTCAATGCATAGCTTGACTTGGTTGATATGGATATCAAGCCCGAGTTAGCACCGATGAAGACCGATAAAGGATGAACTTACCTTCCCGCTGCTTGTTACACTCTATCCAAGGCTGAGAGAACTAAATGTGCTAGTGCTTGCGTGGTGTGAAAGTTCCATCTAGTTACCCCCAACATGAAGAAACTTGTTTCGATAGAAGATTTGAAGTTAATTGGCATGAAGTCTCATGATTGTTATGTGCTGATGACACAATGCTCTTTATTGCAATTAGAAGTATTTTACTGGTTAAAGTCCGAGAGACAATCATGAGGCTGTGTTATTTCTTTAACACAATTGCTCAAAAGGTCATAGATCCCGAAGGACTAGATGCACTGTAGGACGAAATGGTGACGACTCTATGTCATCTTGAGATGTATTTTCCTCCATATTTTTTGATATCTTGGTCCATATCATTGTTCACATTATGTGGGAGATAAAAATATGTGGGCTCGTGTTTCTACGTAGCATGTACCCGTTTGAGATATTCATGGGAATTCTCAAGTCCTATGTATGGAATCGATCTCGGCCGGAGGGCAACATCGTCGAAGGTTATGCAACCGAAGAAGTCATTGAGTTTTGTGTCAATTACATGGGTCAGGTCAAACCAATATGTGTGCCTCGATCTCGCCATGAGGGGAGGCTTAAGGGTATCGGGACCATCGGAAGGAAAGCAATCACTCCAGATATGGATGCATATGCTCAAGCCCATTTCACGATCTTGCAACACATGACTGAAGTGTCCCCGTATATCAACCAGTACAAGGACGTGCTTCGGCAACAGAATCTGAAGCAATTGAATGTTTGGATCACGAGACAACACACAAGTCGATTCAACCAATGGTTGAAGGAGCGACTCGCTAAGACCTCATCAAGTGATGTGCTAACTTTGTTGGCAAAAGGGCTAACATTTACAATTGTGACATAGAAAGGATATGATATAAATGGGTACACATTCTATACGTAGACTCAGAATGTAAAGAGCACTAATTAGAACAGCGATGTCTATATAGATGCGTTCAGTACCGATGAGTTGAGGAACTCCTACTATGGGTTCATAGAGGATATTTGGGAGCTCGACTACGTACTTTTCAAGATCCCCTTGTTTTGGTGCCGTTGTGTCCATCTCCCATAGGTAAAGGTCGAACTAACAAATTCTATTTTACAGTGCCACCAGTAGTTACCGTGCAACACCTGCGGATTCTATGTTTGCCACAATATGCAACTACTTGTCGATTCTGGGAAGAACTATGATACTAAGGTTTGCCAATCTTACGATAATTATTTTATGCTTATCAATTTATATATGTATGCACAACATTGATCTTCCTATCGACAGATTGCGTCCATCCCTACAACTTTGTTAAAACAGGCTGACCTCAAACATATTCGAGGGCAGTGTGCGTACTTCTTGATGTCTAGAGTCATAAAAGAAGATAGAGAGTTCCACAATGTAAAATGAATTTCACGGGAATAAGATTGAGCTTAATTATTCATGTGTGTATTTGTTCAAAGCTGGATAATTTATTTCAGTTAATTGATTTGTGAAATGGATGCTCTTGTTTCTAAAATAAATGAATGTGATTGGATGTGTGTGTGTATTGTGTTGATCTGCTTGTTTCAAAAGGCATGCCGGTGAGAAAGAAAGAGAGGGCACCTGGTTGCTGTCGGTTAGAACTAAAGGGTCATGCGTGCTTTAGATGGAGCAATGGGTGACCTATGGAATCTTTTTTTAATTTCTTTTTAAAAAATTCCAAGAAAAAATAGAATGAATCCAGAAAAATTAGAACGGGCATTTTTCTAGAGATTTGAAATTTTGAAGATTTGAACTTGAATTTTTGAAGGGGAATTTTGATATTTTCTTTCAGTACTACACAAATAATCCAAATAAAATCTAAACACTTTTAAATAATTAATTTAAAATTAAATTTCTAAATAAAGCAAATTTTTGTGATGTTATAAATCTACCCTCCTTAGAAAGAATCTCGTCTTAGAGATTTGGACGAACTGGGATTATGATGTTCCTTGCCTTAGCGTTTGCCTCAATATCAGTCATATTCCCGGCGTTGATGTTCTCATCGGTGGGAACAACAAACCGGACCTTGACCTTACGCCAGATGGCATACCCCTGAGCCTGGATGTAAGTCTCCATTCAGCTCTTCCAGAAGGGGTAATCGATGCCATCAAAGACGGGAGGCTTGGTCGAGTACTTGTCCGTCGTCATGGCTCTAGAGACCGGTTAAGATCTATTGAGAAAAGCTAACCGGCTCTGATACCAATTGTTGGACCGAAATGGCGACAGAGGGGGAGTGAATGTCAACTTTTAAAACAACCCCTCAAAAGAATTTACACAAACTTCTCCGATAGCAACCAATGCTATGAAGAAAAAAAGATCAAGCTAATCTACTGGAAACAACACTCACAGAGAAAACACAGAGGCAAAAGTCAAAGAAAAAAACACCTTGAGATCAAAACTCCAGGGGCGGTCTGATTGAACTTGCCGGGCGGTCTGACCGCTTCTTTGCTGCCGGTCAGACCGGCCTAACCACACCAGTCTGACCGCCGTGTTGGGCCCGGTCTGACCGGCCACTATGAAGCGGTCTAACTGCCCTACGGGTTCCAGACAGCAAGACAGCAGAATTTCAGACTCAACCTTTGAGAGCTTCACACGGCAGCAAAAATAAAGATTTTCCTCAGGTTTCTTCAACCCAGAAATGCATAACTATGACCCAAATAGCCAGAGGAACCTAGAGAACCAAGAAAAAGCAACTCAAGACCAAGAAATTGGGATTTGACCCAAAATCTGAAAATATTCAGAGAACAGCCCTAATCTTCAAATTGCCATCTCAACTTTCATCCTTGGGCCAAGTAACTTTGCAGATAGAATAGCAATAACCTAAGAACCAGAGAGTCCAAATTTCAACCCACCTCAAGAAGAAAATCAAGGATTTGCACCAAACCCTAGAAATGCCAAAATCCTAAAGAACTACAAAGAGGGACACAAAAGAAACAAATTACTCAAGATTCACAAGGCCTTAGCACATGAGATTTTGCAATTAAGTTAGCAATAATCTAAGAGCATGCTGGCAGGAATCTCAGGCAATTGCTTCAAGGGAATCAAAAAATCCATCAAAACCCTAGAAGAGGAAATGAAGAACAGAGGAAGGCAAAACACCAAATCTGAGATTAAACTTGATTTGCTCTTGGGAAAACTCGATCAAATGACCTTGAAGCACTATCCCAACATAGAGCAATCTATTTTGGGCCTTCCCAGCGAAAGACAACTCAAAACACAGAAAATCAAGAAATCACTAAAAAGAGGAAACGAAGAACAGAGAGCACGAACAGGGAAAATAAACTTCAGATTTCCATTCCAAATCAAAAATGATTATAGAGGAGTCCCGATACGCATGGACATTAGAACAAGAGGAATGATTACATGGATTCTCAACTCATCCTCTCCCTCTCCATCTCTAGTCTCAAGAACACACACACCCATACATGCTTGCTAGAGAGGGGACTCAAGGACACATCGAAGGAGACACAGAACACCCTCTGTTCACCTCCTGCTCTCAACCACTAAAGCCTCACTAACTAAACCCTAAAGCCAAAACAAACTCACAAAGCCTCTTTTGACTCTAGCAAACCCTAACTCTCTCTCAAAGCCATGAGGGGGCATGCAGCCACTCCCTCCTATTTATAGCCCTTGGCTAACGGGTCTCCAACCCGTTACGCCTGCTAAATCCAACGGAGCCCGCTCCCGCTTGTGCAGCCTCGCAAAATTGCCGATTCGCCCCTCCTGCACCTTCCGGGAAGCTTCCGCGCTCCTTGTCGTCCACGACTCGCAACCACATCGAAACTCCGCCGTCTTCAACACATCCAACCGTTCTGACCTCGACACCGCCTGTATCTAGTCCGGTCACCTCGTGTCTCACCACGACTCCGCCTCGACATCCTGCAGCCATCACAAACAAGAAACACATCAAATAGCACCGCTCGATACATGAAAGCATAAATAGCATCAATGAACCACATTAAGTATGAAATAGCCCAAACCTGACAAGTCAACAATAATATGCATCCTAATCACTTTGACCAGGTTTGACCAAGTCTGACCAAGCCCGATTGCACCCCGCAATGTCATGGTCCGAACCACCCAAACCAAACTCGACTTTCCTAAATCGATGTCAATTACTCATCATACACACGGGATGACCTCCACATGGTCTCTCAGATGCTCATGGTTAGGTTAGTGTGGGGGATGAACTTGCACTAATGGTATTAATTTCGTTTACAATACTATTTTTACTTAATGTATTAAATTCAATAATTTTTAATCTATTTATTGTATTTCTTTAAATGTTATTTTATGCACAAATAACCCTATATGCCTTCCTTTGTTACCTTTATCATTATGTTGCATTCTTCTGTGTAACTTGCGGAGTACAAGTATGTACTCACCTTGCTATCTCCACACAGAGAAAGACGAATTCGACTACGATGAAGACCTGGACGAGTAGGCCGCGTCTTACTGTCGTTTGCCTATGGGCAGGATTGTTGGGTTTCTTTCGCTTCGGTGTTTATCTTCTACTGCTTATGTTTAAATTTGGCCTATTGGCTGTGGATGTAAATTTTGGCAATCATACCCATATTTAGTTAATAAATGCCATTATGGTTGATATTTATCTTTGTTGTCCACTGTGTGCACTAGTTGATCCTGGACTAGTGCGATTTACACGGAGAATCCAAGAGTTGTTGCTCCGGGGTTCGACAGAAATGGTATCGGAGCCCATGACAACTCTAAGATGTGACTGTGGGTAGAATAGATTGGTTAGACCCTAAGGACTTATTTTAAATAACCAATATTTTCAAAAGGTTTTGCTTACCCTTACCTCTCAATCTTTGCTTACCCTTATCTCTCAATCCTTCCTCATCTTTATATCATTATTGGAAAACTTATTCATATCTCTTCTCTTATTTGAAAATAATTATTGATGGACAACGATTGGAATTCATCAACTCTGCCGCTACTTCAATCTTCGCCAAGAAGAATCATGCTTTGTATCTCGAGAGACGCAAAGGATCACACCAAGACAACCCTTACCCCTTTAGGATAAGTTGTTAGGCTAGCTAGTAGACGTTGTTGTGAGCTGTCAGTTTTCCCTTTTGTCGGCAGCCGTAACTATTTCTTGTTATGTGTCTAATAAAGGTCTTACTAATTTAGAGTTTTGTGTTGGGTTGTGCAAAATGTCCCCTGTTTCCCCTTGGTCTTAAATCTTCTCTTCTCCTCTTTCTTAACCCTTGGAAGCTTCAAGGTGGTGAACACTCCATAAATGAAGCCATTCAAGACTCTTGAGCTCCAAGAAGACCTCAATTACAGCAAGAGTTTGATCAAGATCTTTGAGACAACAGAGAACCAGACCAGGAAAAAAGATCATCGGTTTTCACAAGATCCAATGAAACAATCACCCCGAAGTTGAAGCCACTTGAGATTTTGAAGAACAACCATACCCATTTCTTGCTAGCCCGTGCGAACCTCGGGGACGGGATTCTTTTAGGGGTAAATTGTAACAGCCCAGTTTTATCTAAAAATATTAAAATAAAATACTTTAAATTAAAAATAAGTATTTTGGTTACCTAAGTTTTGAATTTCATTTGCCCTGATTTTCTATTTTTAATTAAGGCTGGTTTTGAAAAGTAATTTAAGTAAAAACCCAAAAAATATTATTAAATAAAGTTTATTTAGAATTTTTAGAAAAATCCTAATTCAAATTCATTATTTGGATTTATTGGCTTTTATCTGGATTTTCTGTGTTTTTCTGGAGTTCAAAATCTAATTTTAAAATTAAAAAGTATTTTCATTATAAGAAAATTATACCAACTTAAGGTGGAAATATTTTTATAATTCCAAAATGGTTCCAAGAATTTAGTTGATTTTTTTTGGAATTTGTGGAATTTATTTGGTATTTTTCTGAGGCTTCTTGTGCTTTTTGGCTTTTTCTAAAATCAAAAGTAAATATAAATCCCCGCCTCTCTCCTAGGCCGACGCGTGGCCGGCCCAAATTGTGCCACGCCACCACCCAGCCCATCTCCCCCGTCCACCGCCTCTCTCTCCTCTCGGCCGCCAGATTCCACCTCTTGGCCACGCGGCATCATCTCCCGCGCCTCTCACCCTCTCTCTGTGCCTGGGCCCCACCTGTCAGGCCTTCCTCCCCCGCTGAAACCCTAGGCGCACATGTCATCCCTCTTCTTTCTTCTTCCCCACACCGCCGCCATGGCTGTTGCGCCACCTCCGCCATTCCCGACCACCACCCTCTCACCGCACGGGCGCCGCCCATTCCCCAACCCCTCCCGCACTACACGTGCTCCACCTCCCCCACTCTCGCATCCATCCAGATGGGCTCGTAGCCGCTAGTACACTACGGTGATGCTATGCAGGGGTTATGCTAAGTCATGACATGGGTGAGCTTGAAAGGGAGGTGGGGAAAGACTTGCTCACTTGCCGGCTATCGTTGGCTTACGGTCGGGTTGACGTCCAGCCCTCCTAGAGCATCCTAATGGTCGTTGGAGGCTCCATGCCGATGACTGTCATCTTGAATCTTTCGTCTTTACCTACACCTCGCACTCCTCTCCTCAGGCTTCCTCTTCCTTACCTCCTCTCTGCGTGTCTGTGGGGATGGTGGTGGGCTTGCATGGCTTCACTCCTTATCTGGGCTAGAGGATGGAGTGGCAATATGGTTCTTGGCTTTTGTTGGCTTGCTCTTGGTTGAGGTGAAATGGGACTGGGGCTTGTGAAGGTACTGGCCTGTGTTGAGTTTTGCTTTGCCCTTGGCTGAGCTATGCACTGGCTCTCGGTTGGGAAATGAAATGGGGCTGGGGTGAGCTTTCCCTCTACTTTGCTAGCTTAATGGCAAAGTTGGACAACCCCTGACTTTGTGCATTACCAAAAATGCCCTTCCCCTTCTCTCTATCTGATAAGTCACTGTGGGCTTTTAGGACTTTTTGGTCCAATGGTTGGGCTTGCACTGTTTGATGGCTTTTCTACTGCGACAGGTAAGTCGGTAAAAGGTAAGAATGGAATTTCTTGCTGGATGATGAGAACCTAAATATGAGATGGTGCTAACCAGCCCCGGATAGTCTGAGAACCTCTGTGAGCACTACTTTTATTCAGCATTCTAAAGCTGATGGGTCTAATGGTAAAACACTACTTTATTTTCTTTATTCTCCCTTGGATTGGTTTATTTCTCACATTTCTTCTCTTTTGCGCTTTAGTGGTATTACATTCTACCCCCTTAACATAATTTGACCCCAAATTCTGGCGCTCCGCAATCCACATGGAAGAACAAAATAGAAAGAACTGCACATAACATTACATTAACTCATACCCGTAGAGAACAACTCTGGGTACTTCTCGCGCATGCGAGACTCCAACTCCCATGTCTCTACTCGCTCAGACTGATGTGTCCAAAGCACTTTAACATACTTTATCGTTTTATGCCTCAACACCTTCTCCGATTCCTCCAGAATTCGAATTGGATAGGATTCGAAGGTGAGGTCTTGCTTTATGTACACCAGTTCTAACATAATATCATGCTCTGGATCTTGCAAGTACTTTCTTAACATAGAAACATGGAACACATTATGCACTCCTCGCATGGACTCAGGGAGATCCAAGTGATATGCCAACTTTCCAATTCACGCCAGAATTGGAAATGGCCCATGTACCTCACACTAAGCTTCCCTTTGGTACCAAATTGCACTATGCCTTTAGTGGTAGATACTCTCAGAAGCACCTGATCCCCCACTTCAAACTCTAGTTCTCGCCTCCTAACATCTGCGTAGCTCTTCTGCCTACTTTGGGTAGTTAGCAGGTTCTGTCTAATTTCTACCACTCGTTCCACTGTTTGCTGGACCCAATCCGGTCCCATAACGACCTTCTCGCCCACGGCATCCCATCACAGTGGCAATCTACACTTCTGCCCATACGGAACCTCAAATGGCACTGCCCGAATACTGGAGTAGTAGCTATTATTATAGGCAAACTCAACGAGTGACAAATAATTCTCCCAGCTACCCTTCCAAGACAGAACACAGGACCTCAACATGTCTTCCAGTGTCTGAATGGTGTGTTCGGACTGTGCATAAATCTGCGGGTGGAAAGCAGTACTAAACTGGAGTTTCATGCCCAGAGCGCTGTCGGACCCCGGAGCAACAACTCCTGGATCCTCTGTGGAAATCGCACTAGTCTAGGATCAGCTAGTACACACAGTGGACAACAAAAATAAATATCAACCATAATGATATTTATTAACTAAATATGGGTATGATTGCCAAAATTTACATCCATGGCTCATAAGCCAAAATTTAAACATAAGCAGCGAAAAAAACACCGAAGCAGAAGAAGCCCAACAAACCTGCCCATAGACAAACGATAGTAAGACGCAGCTTGCTCGTCTAAGTCTTCACCGTAGTCGAAATTGTCTTCCTCTGTGTGGAGATAGCAAGGTGAGTACACTTGTACTCTACAAGTCACACGGAGAAATGCAACATGATGATAAAGGCAATAAAGGAAGGCATATAGGGTTATTTGAGCATAAAACAGCATTTAAAGAAATATAGTAAATAGGTTAAAAATGTTGAATTTAATAGAGTAAGTAAAAACAGTAACTGTAAATGAAATTAATACCGTTAGTGCAGACTCTGACCAAACACTAACCTAACCACGGGCATCCCACCCGGACCATCTTTTCCAAAAGATCTCATATGAATTCCATCCATCTATAAGGTTTTCATAAACCATTTTGACAAACAAAGTCTAATCCATGAAAAACTTTACTCAGCTTGCCCATGACCGTGGGCATGGCTATGCAAGATAGATTATGCACTCTGCAGAGATTGTACAGCTTTACCCACAGGACATGATCATCTCATATTACCACACGATTAACACACTTCCTTAGGTGTACAACGGAGAGATCATGACAAGACATTTACAATCAAAACCTTCAACCTGGCCAAGCCAACACTAAGATTTCACCCCAGTAAGGAATTCACTAGACCAGGACCCTCTCTTGAGCCGAGTGAAACTTCTCATGGCCTAGCCACGCTCAATTTCAACCTATGACATGACTTAGGTTGGGACTCGTAAATTAGCCAATCAAGACTGTCCCATACCAGCCTTGTGGTAGTACGATAGGGCTTTGCAACCGTAGCTCATAGACCGGTCCTTAAATGACTTAAGCTCAACCACATACCTCTGTGCCCGACAATCAATACTATGTCTCCGAACAACAGTGCATGCCTGCACCCACCACCTAACCATTAGCCTAAATCTAAACCAGATTTTATATTTTATTTCAGAATATTTCATAATCCTTCTTGACTCACCGAAGTCAAGAATACATATAAAAAGCTCATCATTTTATGTGAAAAGGTATCCCAAAACAAATATTATGTCTAAGCAGGTTTAAGAATTTGATATAAAACTCTCTAGCCAATACTAGTGCACTAACTAGATTTTAATTCTAGGGTGACAAGGAATCGAGGAGTTCAATGTCAATGGAGGATTTTAACAAGGAGGTAATAACTAAATTTAAAACTGAATTGAAATACATTGAATAAAAATATGTATGTAGAATAATTTAAAACAACATAATTTTATTTCACAAACTAGGATTAGCATGATCAAGGAGTGTCACTTGCCTTGCTCCACGAATTGATGTGAATCGTCGTCATAGAATTCTTTCGAATCGTCGTAGTCTACACGTGAAAATAACCCACCAAACTCAAATAAAATCCAAATAAATTCAAATAAACTCCAAAACTTTAAAAGGATGGCAGAAATAGATAGATTTGAATTTTTGATGAATTTAGAAATTTGAATGGGCTCAATCGGAGCTAGGATGAAGGAGAACGGGCTCTCAGAAATTTGAAAAGAGAGAAAAAGAATAAACTAGAATTTCTGGAATTATTTTTCTAAAGAAAATTAGAATTATGACATCAGCAGAGGGTTCTGTTTTTCGGCCAAATTATTTTTATAAAGGAAAATCAGGTTTATGACATCAGCAAGACGACGGCCCTGGGGTATATTCTTCGGACAGAGGTCGACATGTGGGTCCGATCTATATGGACTAGGTCCATATACCAGAAGGTGGTTGAGGTGACAGGGAGAGGTAACATGGCATTGAGGTGGCAGCTGACTGGGTTAATTTGCTAATGTGGCAGCCAGGTGGCGCTGACATGTCTGCCACATGGCTCGGGAGGGCTTTGGTGTTGACATGGTGTCCACGTGCCACTGACGTGGCAGCCACATGGGTCGGGTCTACCGAGGTGACATCACGCGTGGCTTCCACGTGAGCCCAAGGGGGAGGTGGCTGCTGGCTGCGCATGTGGCGTCCGACCAGGCAGCAGTGGCGTGCCACCGGGCGCCATGTAGCATCCACGTCGCCCGAGGTGCCGACATGGCTCGCCGGCCAGGAGGCGCAAGGGGACCGAGGGCTCGCCAGCATTCGGGGGCATGGCGGCGACCGGCGAGGGACAGAGAAGGGAGAGGAGGCCATGGGGAATCGATTTCACCTTGGCGCAGGACTCGGCAATGAGTGGTGGTGGCCAGCGACGAGGCGAAGTGGCAGAGACAGCTCGGGCTCCAGTGTGGCGGCACTCCGGCGGTGAAGAAGCTCGGCCGAGGGGTGGCTGAGGCTAGCGACGGTATGGTGAAGCCGGTGGAGTCGGCGATGGGGCACGAGGATGACCCAGGCAGCGAGGGGAGCTCGCCGGAGTAAGAGCACGTGGCGGAGGCGCACGGTGCGGGGGCGGTGTGGAGCTCAAGAGAGGGAGAAGAGTGGAGGGGAAGGTGGTGCGGAGGAAGAGGGGGCTTGGGGAGCCATTTATAGGGCGGAGGGGGAACGTGGGCGCGGGAATTTCTCGCCAGAGGTTATGGTGGTGGTGGCAGTTGCAGGATTAGGTGAGGAACGAGCACAGGAGTGGGGGAGGTGGGGCAACGAGCGCGGGGAGTGTGACGCACGAAGGGAGAAGTGGGGCGGCGCATGCACGAGAAGGGGCGCACAGCGACTCCTACGGGCTTGCCGCCGCTAGTGCGCTACGGTGGTGCTATGCGGGGATTATGCTAAGCCGTGACATGGGTGAGCTTGAAAGGGAGGTGGGGAAAGACCTGCTCACTTGCCGGCTATCGTCGGCTTACGGTTGGGTTGATGTCCAGCCCTCCTAGAGCATCCTGACGGTCGTTGAAGGCTCCATGCCGACGACCGTCGTCTTGACTCCTTCATCTTCCCCTACACCTCGTGCTCCTCTCCTCAGGCTTCCTCTTCCTTACCTCCTCTCTGCGTGGTTGTGGGGATGTTGGTGGGCTTGCACGGCTTCGCTCCTTATTTGGGCTAGAGGATGGAGTGGCAATATGGTTATTGGCTTTTGTTGGCTTGCTCTTGGTTGAGGTGAAATGGGACTGGGGCTTGTGAAGGTACTGGCCTGTGCTGAGTTTTGCTTTGCCCTTGGCTGAGCTATGCACTGGCTCTCAGTTGGGAAATGAAATGGGGCTGGGGTGAGCTTTGCCTATACTATGCTAACTTAATGGCAAAGTTGGGCAGCCCCTGACTTTGTGCATTACCAAAACTGCCCTTTCCCTTCTCTCTATCTGACTCTCAAGTCACTGTGGGCTTTTAGAACTTCTTGGTCCAACAGTTGAGCTTGCACTGTTTGATGACTTTTCTACTGCAGCAGGTAAGTCGGTAAAAGGTAAGAACGGAATTTTCTGCCAGATGATGAGAATCCAAACGCGGGACCGTGCCGACCAGCCCCGAACGGTCTGGGAACCTCTGTGAGCGCTACTTTCATTCGGCATTCTAAAACCGATGGGTCTAACGGCAAAACTCTATTTTATTTCCTTTATTCTCCCTTGGATTGGTTTATTTCTCGCATTTCTTCTCTTTTGCACTTTAGTGCTATTACAGCTAGTTTCTTTCTTCGTCTCCAGGAAGAGATATGGACATCTACCAAAATAAATATTTAGAATGGTTAACTATAAATACAGAGGAGAGGCTATCAATTTTGTACAATCAAGTTATATCAATAAAGAAGGCCGTCGAATTACTCTATCTCACATCTATATATATTATTTATCCATTTTTGCTATTGTTTATGTTATTCTGGCTCATCCTCGCCGAGGCTGTTTTGTCGACAATCATGGAGACTGCACAGCGCACAACTCTTTTGGCCTGTTAAATAAAGCAGCAGCTAGCGACAGCCGCGCATGTGGCCATGGTCCGACGTATTCCATCGATCATTCGATCTGGTCTAACACGTCTCCGTCATATCCCTATATATATGCATGTGACGCCGTCGTCGTCTTCTGGATCGTGCAGACATGCCTGTGGTGTGTGCGCAAGATTCAGTGAACCCATCTACTAAACACCACTCGATGCGTATGTCCCTAGAAAAACTCCTGTGCCGTACTGGCATCTGACAGCGAGAGCATCCTCAAAACAACGCTTCAGACACCGTTCGAAAAGTGAGAATTTCGTTAAGTATCCCATAAGAATTGTCATGTTACCTACAAGGTTTCCGCGTTCTACAATTTTTCAGAAACTTTGTTGTACCCTAAAGACTGTACAGGTAAGCATCGGTACGTTGCTTGATGCTCGCGAGGGGTGTTTCTCTGCCCATGTCCCCGGGGGGAAACACCTGAAATCCTAGTCATATATTGTCAAGACACAGACACACACACACAGACATGCAGAGATGACAGCTTAATTGATCTTTCGAATAAAGTGATCGATGTCACCCCAATAATTCGATCGATGTGCCGCCCATAATGCACTCATACAGAAGAGAAAAATGTTGGTTTGATGCATCTGCAGCTGCACAGCAGGGCGCATCAATATCTCAACAAGAAAGGATCAGCTCATGGACCGGGGCCTCTAGACAGAGAATAGACATGAGAATAATTGACTGACTGGTTTCACAGAACCAAACAAACATGCTAGGTTAGCTAGCTTTGCATTTGCTCATCGCTGCCATGTCAATTTCGCTCTCATTGTTCCCCTAGACTCCTTGCATTTTACAAAACTGAGACAATGTCGGCTCAATCTAATTATGAAAGGTGAGCAACTTGGCATGTGAATTGGCTGCAGCTATTAGGATTTACTTTAGGAAGCTGTCGTTCCGTTTCACAAAACAACACGAAGAGCCAAGCCCTCCCTTCTACTAGTAGTGGCGCATTTCGGAATCCTGCTAGGCTCTGTTCCTTTCATGGTTGGGATACCAACAATCTGCAAAAAAACTATGATAACTTTAGTTATGCTGCACAGGAAAGCAGCGATGGGCAGCAGAATTGGATAAGTAGTGGAGTTGGAAACAGGTTACCTGCAGATGTCTTAGCGGAATTCGTCAAGGAAATAGTCTTCATCATCGCTAAGGAAAACACTGCCATAAAATGCATACGGGTTCTCAATCATCTCTTCCAAAGTTAGCCTTCCATCATGATCTTTGTCTGCCTGCATTTTTGGATAAAGCAATCATACATGTCATCTCGCAGGGAAAAGAGATCCATCACATGAATGCCAATAAAAGGAAGATGCTGGAATGCAATTGTCCTTTTGCTTGACCACATATTAGGTGCCAAAAAGAAAACAAAATAGCTGCAATTACTATCAGAATACAAACAGGAGAGAAAAAATAGGTGCTTGACCATGCAAGTATAGTAGCTCATTTCTATAATTTGTTTCAAAACATCAGGTCTCCTACAGGGTATAGTCAAATGCTCCAACCCATGCGGAGAAAAGCAGTATCTATTGTTTTCTGTACACAAATTTAAGACTTTAACCTTAAAGCCCTTTTTGGGTATAATGGAAATAAATCACCAAAGGATAGATCCAATGGAACATTTGGACAAAATCAATCTTCCAATGGAACATTTGGACAAAATCAATCCAATTCCTGTGGGATTTTTCGAACAAACAATGCAATGCATTCTTTCAAATCCCCATGGCTTAACCCAAAGCAGAATCCCCAGTTCAACCTCGTTGAAACTAGAACATGGCGTGTGGATTCCAATGCTTCCACCATACTTCCAAGAAGATTGAGCTAAAATGCTAAATCCACCTTGTGCACATAGGAACCACATAATGCAAAGCCTAAAATATTCGATCATCCTTGAATTGAACTCGGATGGAGTCATACAATGAGAAACAAATGATTTTGGCACTAGGTATGGAATGGATTGTGTATACCTTTTTATAGTGTCTTCTTGTTTGCCAACATTTCAAAACTTTTAAGAATAATATGTTAATTTGGTTTTTGGGCAAGACTAGATCAGGATAAGCTGTTAAACCTGTTATCGATTGCAACCCCATCTACTGCTTGGAATAGGAAAATTGATTAGGAGTGTACCAATAGTAGAAAGAATTTTCTTGTATCTACAAATATGTCTTGAAAATTCATAGCACCCACTTACAAGCAGGAGGCTCATAGCCATACCTGATGGTAAGTGAGCATTACTAACCTTTTGAAAATACATCCATATCATTTCTGTAATGCAAATGAGATATCTAAACTAACAAATTAGAAATTAGAAGAACTTCATAGTTCCTTTAGTATGTCCATTGTGTTGTTTGATCAACATATAGACATAAAGAAAGCATTCTAATGTACCCTGAACTAGTAAAGCAAAGATCAAAGGTTAGCATATGCATAACAAAGAAAGCATTATGAGGCTGCAATGAACAATAGAAATGGAAAGCAGAAGCTCAGCGGCAAAATGCAAATCAAACCTCTGAAATAGCATGGGTAGCTTGCTGTCTAGCATAATAGCGTTCTGAAAGATGAGCTTGTCCAGAACAGGTTCCAGTTCATGGTCTGAAATAAACAAAGATAGCCTTATTTTTTCAAATGCATAAAAAGAGAAGTTGATGATAAATTCTGTAAGAGAAATGGCGTCACAAAAAGTCTTTGATTAACGCTCCACTTGCATACCTGTCATTATCTTTGTCAAGTTTGGAAAACCACTCCTTTGCGACTGTTATGTTCCCATATATGGTCATGTAGCCCATGAAAGTGCTCTTCAAAGTTTAGCTTTTCATTGCCATCTCTATCCCTCTACCTGGATATGGGCATAATGGGTAAGCCGGTAAGGAATTTCAAATGTTAGCTCAAGAAAACTGTGAACGCTCTCTTATAATGCACACAAGTAATGAAATAATGACAGGGGCATTCACCTTCAGAAAATCATATAGTGATATAAAATTGACAAGTTTCTACAGACACAATAAAAAATGTGTGTGGTCATTCAGAAGTTCCTTTGGTACTTTGACCATAGTTATATGTCTCACCCTGTGGTATTACTTGGAGTTGCCCCAACTTGAAGAGATTTTTAGGTATACCTCATATTTAAGGGTTTAGTAGAATCTGGTCCATTTGTTGCCAGGGGCACAGCCAGCCCAGGAAGGGAGCCTGGGCAGATGGCTGGCCAGCCCGGGAATCGCTGCTGGCTGGGCTCACTGCCCACTACTGGCTGTCTCAGGAATCGTTGAGGTGTCAAGGGATGCTCGCCGGTGAGCCCGAGCAGCCGTCCAGGGTCACCGGGCCTCGGCTCCGCTGCTGTTTGTTGCAAAAGGTTTAGGGTAGAGCAATATTTGGTATATGTGTGTGAGGTTTTAGTATATGGTGTTGTCTACTTGTCTTTAAATTTTTGAAAAACATAGGACGAAGTAGATTTAACATCTATAGTTGTATGAGGTGAAAAAAAATTTAATTGCCAAGTGCCGACACTATAACGGCAAGATTTATATCTGATAACATGAAGGCTTACCCAAAAAATAGGTTTTATAAATTTAATATGAGATCAGTGTTAGTGATATGCCCTAGAGGCAATCATGGAGATGATTGTATCACTTCTATGTTTATAAATACTTGAATAAATTGTTATTCTGTCCCTTGAATAAATATCTTTCATATTGATCAACAAGTATGTGACTTGTTCGTGAAGCTCTTTATTCATGTTTTGATATTATTCTAAATTATCTCTAATCTAATATCATTATGTGGGACACTTATGATTTATAGATTAGCATATGTATTGATTGATGATCATGTTTTACGGATTATGGATATGAGATATCAAATCAATAATGCGAACACATGTTAGAGAACATGATGTTGGATTGACCCATCATGAGACAGTGCGAGAATTGTTATATTCTTAAGTGTCATCAGTTGACCTCATACATGGTGTATGTAGAATCCTTAGACCTGAGATCGTCATTGTTTCCTACATGTGTAATGGTTTGCTTAGGGGTTACCAAACACTACTCCGTAACTGGGTGGTAATAAAAGTAACTTTCTGGTTTACTATGAAACATGCGGAGGAATATGAGCGATCAAGATGGAATTTATCCCTCCTATATAACAGGAGAGATATCTCTGAGCCCCTCGATGTGGTTGGATTAAGAAAGTGCATGGCCATGCCAAATGTGATTGAGGAGTCAATCACAACTGAGTAATCCACTACAGATTCGAGTGAAGGATCGAGCTATCATAGGATGGCACGTTTCTCGCCTTGAGTTCGATCTGGTATCGTGAGGCAAAGGGATCGGTATATGAGCACTATATAGGTTCGTCCGATATGATTTTTGTGTGTGTTTGGGAATCATTATGTCCTGCTAAGGACCGCTACTGACTTATGGGCCGGAAAGACGTTTTCGGCCCATGGCCAAATACACATGAATCTACAGGGTCACACACTTAATAGGCTAGAACGATAAGAGGTCGGATAATAGTTTCCGAGCAGGATTTGATCTCTACTCGTATCAGATATGGATCTGATTGGAGGCTATATAAGGAGAGGTGCGGGGCTGAGGAATAGACCTGGAAAACATACCCGTCGAAACCCTAGCAGTCACCTCTCGTATCCCCTGCCGTGCGCGCTGATGCTAGCACACCGACGCACGGTGCTCCATCTCTAGACGTGTGGACTTCGGTAGAGGCGCTGCTGTGACTGCGGCACTAAGCGGGACGATCACGAGGAGGAGACGGTTGGACGGAGAATGTTCGACTACTACTGCTATATCGACGCGCGCTTCGTTGAATCGGCTGCATCAACGATACTTCCGCTGCACTGCGCGTCTAGTGGTAACGATCTATGATCTCTTACTTGCATGGCTTCCTGGTTTACGCGGTAGAAAATTTTATTCTGCGCTAGTGTAGCGTACGCGTATTCCTTCAATCAGGTTCTTTTTTGAAATACCAATGTGCAGTTAGTATCATTTGGTGATTATCTTGAGAAAACTGGACCTTTGATCAATGGCCAGGCCAGGCCCACAGTAAGACCCACCCGAGACAAACCCAGTGTAAGGCCAGCCTGACTTGACGTCTTGACCAAAGCCCAGTCCAGGCCCAACCTAAGCCTAGCCAAAGCCCAACCAAATTGACATGAATCCTACCCCGACCCAGACCCAATTATTTCGATGGTGTGATTAACTCAATCATACGACTACTGTAATATGATTAACTTAATCATACGACTACTGTAATATGATTAACTTAATCATACGACTACTGTAATATGATGATGCCACGCAATAGTTGAGTTTCTTTTGCACTCAATTTTAAAGAAGTGATAAGATTTTGTTTGCAACCAATAAAGTGGTGAGGCACGGCTATTTAGTTTCTAGTTTCAACAGTCCAATAAATGTATTGTTTGAGTGCTAAACAATGCATTGGGTGAGGCTAACATTCTTCACACGAGACATCAAAATTTGACACGACACCCTCATGTGGCATAGGCGGAACAAATAGATATGAGACGATTCCATGACAAGAATAAATATTATTGGGTCATCAGGATAGAGGTCATAAGGTTGAAGAAGCATGCACCTTATTTCTAGTTTGCAGAGCAAGTTGATAATTTTTTTGGATTCTCCGAATCACTTGGATTAAGGAAGCTGAAGTGACAGCAAAACAATTAAGAAAACATTAGAAACAACCAAGAATCATAAGAAAAACTTGATCTTTGGTACAACTTAAATGAATGCTTACTCATTAAACTAGACGAAGCCGTCCTGCGGGGCGAAGTCGATCTTGGGGAAGAGCGCGCGGATGCGGTCGGCGAGGTTGAAGCGCTCGTCGTCGTTGATGAAGTCCTCCTCCTCCTTGAGGAACTCCTCCCACTCCTTCGTGTGCTCGTCCGCGTCGCCGTCGCCCTCGCCGCCGCGGAGGATGCAGTAGTGCTCGAGCTCCCACTCCTTGTCCTCCAGCAGCCGCTCCAGCTCGGCAATGGCCGAGTTGGAGGGCGTGGCGTGGTGGTGGTGCTGCCCCACGTTGCCTCCGACTGCACCGGAGGCGGCGCCGGCGCCGGCTCCAGAGGAAGAGGAGCTCTTGGGGTGGAACTTGAGGCGGCGGTGGAGGCTGCAGGCGGGGCGATTAGGAGGAGAGGAGCAGGAGCAGGAGGAAGGCGAAAGTGACGTAGAGGAGAAGTACGGCGGCCGGAGACTTCCGCCCCGCCGAGGCCGCCGCCGCCGTCATCGCAGGCGAGAGAGCGGGAGATCAGACGAGGGGACCAGCGACAGCGTGATGTGGATTTACGGGTCGGAATTTGGACCCGTTTAACTTACAATCCGCAACAAACCCCATTAACGGGTCGCGCGAGATGACGCGGAAAGCGCCAATCGCTGTTATTTTTTTTCTGTGACTTGTAATTTTTAATTACGATTTATGATTTTTGAGTTATTTGTATGAGAGATTATAGAGTAATAGAAACTCATGTACGGTTTTTACCGATATAAATGAAATCAGTAAAGTATGTACTACAATTAACTAGTAGATCCTATATTGAAAAAATATTTCATTTAAAAACTAGTTACTGTAGAAAAGTCGAAAAATAGCTTTTAGGAACTGAAAAGATCAGGGCTGAGTCTAGTCTAAACAGCATTATTTTCTCAAACGTGGCGCAAGGGGGCCAGATTGGCCCAAAATTCCCTTCGGGCTTCTTTTATTTTGTAAAAGATATTATTCATTTCAAACGAAATGTCTTTTTAAAGTGAAATCTACAAGTTGACTATAATCAGGGTTCAAAAACCCAGCTACAGGCCAGTTTTACCGGTGAGGACCGGTAATCGAAAAAACCGACCGAATTCAAGTTTTGATTTTTGAATTTTAACCAGTTTTCCCGGTATTTTTGGTTACCGGACAGTTTTTCCTGTTAACGGTTTCAAAACAACCCAAATTTTAAATTTTGATTTTCAAAATTTGACATGTTTTTTTGCCGATTTTTCGGCTACCGACCAATTACCGTTAGCGGCTGTCGGATGGGTTTTCTCCCGGTTCCAAGATTTGTATTTTTGACTGTAATTCACACTGTAACGACTTCATTTATATCGACCAAAACTGCACGCGAGTTTCTTACTCCGTACTCCCACGAACAGCCCAAAAACCATAAGCTGCAGCCAAAACGAACAAACCCGTTGTGATTTATAACTATGATTTATGATTTTTTTATCTTAACGCGAGCACTTGTATAGATAAACCAAATACTGATAAATCATTTTAAAAAGATTATCCTGATAAACCGTTTTAAAACATTGGCGGAGATATCATCCTGTTTGTTTGTTTAAGGGAAGCCGTAAGCTAATAAGGATTAACTTGCATGTTCCAAACACAGGTATAATAACAGGTAGCATCCATAATTCTTTTGCTATCTTTGCAAAGCTCAATGGCAAAACATTCAGTATGGCATCAGCACGACACACACTACGTGAATAAATGTTGTATTCTTCATACAGTGGCACTGCACTGATGTTGTGCGGAGATACTAGGTGAGTACTCAAATATGGCCCTTCTGGCACAAAACAGGGCTGCACAGAGTAGCATCCAGATCAACTGGTTCCAGATTATCTGATCCATAGTTTTGTTCATTTGATTTGGAGAAGCCTATAGCGTCGCGCTTGGCGATCGGATCATGTTTTCAGAGGAGCTTTCTTCTCCCTGTCGGATATCCGAGCAGGTGCATTCGTGTGCGACTTGAAACGGCCCCGCCCGCCCTCCTCCTTTTCCTGAAAGTTTCATATGACAGGTTTAGCATCGTTGCAGTAGTTCATAAAATAGTCAGGATACACTGCTATTAAAACTGAAAATCTGATATGTACACCACATATGGATATCTTTTTATTGTTTTAAGATGTGATGAACCCATCCTCAGGCAAGAAATAACCTTCTTCTTTACTATCTGGACGACATCCTCATCGTGAAGACCATGGCCAAGGCCACAATGCTGCGGATAGTGCCTCGCGCTGGTTCCCCATACAAGCACATATTTCACATCCTTAAGCAAGCTCCTATGGATATGATTGCAAAAGTCTTCAACAATGCAGCCACCTCTATCCTGATGGCACAAAACCACAGTCATCAAACAGGCTGTGCTCCTTAGAACAGCAAGCGGTGAGAGGCATAAAGGGTAAGAAGACGTACAGTAGAAAGAACAACTGGATCTGAGAAATCAGGTTGCTGACCCTGCGGCTTTGTATATACTCTCACTAGACCCATTTCCTCCCACATTCTTGCTAGTAGCCTGTCCAAGTTCAGCTGTGAAGAAATAGTTTCAGTTACATCTAAGATACAAAGATGCACACAAAAAAAAGAAAGAAATAAAATGGAACCAACTGGAGAGATACATAATTACCAAACTCAATATCTGCGTTTTAAAGATGACCACAGAACAATTTAACTTTTAGGCATACCACAAATAACGCAAGGAGCATATGAAAGTTTAATTGATGGAAAGCAGGTGAAAAATGAAACATGCCTGCAAATTGCAGCTGATCACAAGCGAATTTGGTTGACGAGCAAGCTTATCCACATCATCAATACCGACAACATCAATCTTGTTATATACATAAACACACTTAATGTACTTCCGATTTCCTTCGATGACATCAATGAGATCATCCACAGTAGCATCCTCACGGAATAACACCTAAAGTAAACCAAACAGTTAATTGAAAAGGCACGCACATGCACACTCAGTCAGCACACACACGCACCTCTGCATTATGAATTTTATACTCATGCAGTATCTGATAGCAGAGCTTCTCATCAACATGAGTCAAAGGCGCCGTGCTGTTGAAAGAAATGCCACCAGTCTTCTTCCTTTTGAAGTATATCTGCTTGTACACACAGAAGTGATTAACAGACTAGAAATAAATATAAAAGGTATAAATGCACATATGAAATGCTTCATAATCAACAGAGTATATAGTTGGCAGAGTTTACAACACAAACTAACTACATACACAGGCCTCATTTAGGAGATAGCCATAGGCCATGTGGTAGTAAGACTCGATTCCAGAGCTAGTTGGTTAGTTTACATAGTTCAGGTTAGCACTTGTCCATAGGAAGACACCTCACGTACTAAAATAGCCGTACAGGATGTTCACAAAAAGGCGATCTAGGACCTTGATAACTCTCCACAGTAGGCCAACCGTTGATTTACACCCACTTTCCCTTGATATCCAGAGTCCAACTAAATTTAGTGTGATTTTTGTACACAGTATATGGTATGCACATTGTTATTTCTCATCGAAGATGGGCCAAAATCAACAGGATACCAAATTTGAATCAGTGTTTTGTGAACAGAAGACACTAAATTTGAATCAGTGTTTTGTGAAGTTACAACATTAGCTTTATGTAAGATCATGCTCATAGATGATTGCATCTCTTTTGAATTTTGATCTGTGTCCTTGTCTTCTGTATAGTTTCTTCTTGATGTTCGCGAATTAGCACATGCTCCTGTTGTAGTAAGGAGTAAGGATGGGTAGAGATGGAAACGGATCGGATACGATCGAATAGTCTTAAATACAACTATGAATCCATATTTTTAAAACGAATACAAATTCGAATATTCTCGAAAACGAATTCGAATCGAATGTCATAATGGATACGAATTCAAATCGAATATATATTTAATTCGATCGAATACAAATATCCTGCTACAACTTCTATAACAAATCTCAGTAGAACAAATCCCTAGCGGTTTTGCCGGTTTTTGACCGGTTACCGGAACGGTTACCGGTTTCAACCCGCCCAAATTCAAATTTCGAATTACAAAATTCATTAGGGTTTTCTTGGGATTTCCGGTAACCGGCCAGTTACCGTTAGGCATAGGAAACGGATCAAATACGAATCAAAAAAAATCTCAAATACGAATACGAATATGAATATTCTCGAATACGAATATTCTCAAATACGGATACGAATATTCTCGAATACATATTTTGCTTACCATATTCGTGTTTTCTCGGATACGAATATCAAATAAAATGGATTATCCGTTACCATTTCCCACCCCTAAGGATGGGTAGCAGGGTAGGCAACTGAAATGTATGCTTTGATCGTACAAACTTTGGGCTTGTTTGAACAATGTACTTGGGACTACTTTCCTTGGTATGGCCGTATGGGCCAATGCATGATCGTGTGCACAAGGTTGCGGCCGGCCGGCTTGACACATGGACCCAAGGAGCTTGCGCGCCCATGCATGTAGGGACGGCAGCACCAGCACACGGAGCCAAGTAGTGCAGCCATTGAGATAAGAGTAGTTCGGTTGTTAGTTTGGTTGTTCTTATCAGATAAGATGATCTCATCAAATAGTTAGTTAGTTAGGAGATTTGTTAGGAGCCAGCCTATATAACGCATACGGCTGTAATCCATTGAAGGCAAGCAATGAAAATACAATAGTCTTCCTCCTCAAGTCTTCACCACAATCTATAGTCTCTCCCCTCTACTTGCTGTCCCGGCAATCTTCTGGACAGTATTTACCCTATGATCTAAGGTTCACAACATTCCTAAGGGAAAAAAAATGCTTTTAGCTGATTCAGTTTTGGATTGGCCAATTATACACCCAGTCAGGTAGTCAGATCTATGTGTGAACTGACTGGTACCGCTGCTATATTTGCTACCAGCAGCTTTACACACCCACGCAAAACAGACCGTTCAATTCGGATTGTGTGGCACCATGACCCAGGGGTGGCAAGGGAAGCTGCACTCATCTGTTCCCATAAATGGTCCAGATTTAACTTGATGGTAATAATGTGGACCTGGCATAATCATTCTGCAGATCAGAATCACACCCAGGACACTCAGGATGTTCTGTTTCTTGAAAACAAATGAAATGAATGCCTTGTAAACCTTGTTTGAGCTCTGAAGGGCCTTGTAAACCTTGTTTGAGCTCTGAAGGGCCCTGTAAACCTTGTTTGAGCTCTGAAGGGCCCAACTTACAATTCCAATGTTGCATAGAGTATTTGTTTCTATAGTTGTTTTATATCCATTTTGATTTGTCCCAATTCACACTAAGCAAGTGTATACCTGAGGAGGCCTTTTGTTGAGACGGAGTCCAACAGCTTCAAGTTCCCTAGTTAATATTTGGCGATGTCCTTCACTCTGAAATGAAATTTAGAACAAGAATCTGATAAGCAAACAAAAATCAGGTAAAGCTCAGATCATGTGCAACGACAAATAAAATGGGAACGATTGTATGTAATTAAATCTTCTTATTTTCTTATAAAAAACACACCCTCCATTACACCCCCCCCCCCCCTCCTTGATGTACAACAAACACTAAGATTCCATTGGAGATGGTTTGGATGTCTCCTGAGGCACTAGTACGTAGTGAAATTTTAAAACATACCGAAAACGTAAGAAGAAATAGAGGTCGACCAAGACTAACGTGGGAGAAAACAGTTAAAAGAGACTTGAGAGATTAAAATGTATCCAAAAAATTAGTTTTAGATAGGAGCGTGTAGAAGTTAGCGATCTACGTACCGGAACCATGACATAAGAAGAAGGTTTAGGGCAGTGTTTTACGCTCTTTGCTTAGATGGTAGGATGCAGGCCTGGGGGTTTATATGCAAAAATGAAGAATTTAATTGAACTTGAAGTTCAACCTGCTAAGTAATTTTACAGGCTTTTACTTACTACTAGAAAAGCTGAAAACATCTAGTGTTGAACATATATCACAAATACCATGCAATATTAAAAGAAAAAGGATACTAATACTAGCTAGCCAAGTCCTCTGCTACCATATGTTTTTTAAGCATTTTTTGTCTTCCTAATTTTATCCTTTTTAAGACACTTCCTTAACTTTTCACTTACTTTTCAAACTGTCAAAATTTTAACCTTTTTATTCTTTTAGTCCCAATTTTTTATTTTAGATTTTCTTTGCAGCCTGAATTTTCTCTCAAATAAGATAATTTTATAATACGAAATACACTAAGGCACTTCCAAAATAAGGTAGTTGAGGAATTTGATAGCTGAAGGGATTAGTTGAGAACTTGACTTGAAAGGATTCTGCTAGGAAAAGGTGATATTTTAGCTTCTCTTGAGAATCAGATCCAAATTATGGGGACTGGAATATTCTATTCTGTCAATGAGGGAGGGCAGCAAACTACCCAAAAAAGGACCTAGAGTCGAGGACATGCGTACGTCCCCTCTCTTTTTCTCTTCTCCATTACCATAAAATCTTCATTATGGTTAGAAAACTTAGCTTTTCTAAAAATAGAATAAAAAGGGATGCATGAGCAAAGAAGCAAAGCTGATACAGTTACCCTACTTACTTTTGAGGCATCCAGAACCATCAGCACAAGATCTGATGACTTGGCAACAGCAATAACCTGAAAACAGGAACAGTGATGTGGCATCAAAAATAATATCATGGAGTTATTTGTAGCTAAAAGAACTCAGCGCATATCATAATAATTAAACTGATAACAGCATTTACCTGCCTACCACGACCCTTGCCTTCAGAGGCTCCTTCAATGATACCAGGAAGATCAAGTAGCTGGATTTTGGTATCATTGTAATGGATAATACCAGGAATGCAAGTGAGGGTTGTGAACTCATATGATGCAGCTTCAGAATGTGTCCCAGTTAACATAGTTAAAAGAGTTGACTTTCCAACACTGCAATATGAATTCTCAAAACAATGAATCATATTGACGTAACAAATCAGAGCGAACAACCAGACTGAGCCTTCTATGCTTTGCAATACAAACATAGTTAGTAACCATATCAAAGAGGACATGAGATAATATTAGACAATAGAAAATAAGGCATATAATATAGCTTGAGTTGGGTCATCAGAAAAATTAGATTTCAGATTTCCACTATATACAAGCGAAGCTATCATAGTTAGTTTGACAGACAGGCATGTGTCAAGAATACAAGGAAGCAGACGATATAACTGGAACACACAAGGTTCTCCTATGGATTATAACAGAGTACAAGAATTATTGATCCACCGCTATAAACCGAAAGGCTTGAAACCCAACACTGTGTTCAATTTCTGGCACAAGAGATATACCTGGGAAATCCAATAAGTGCAACACGACCATGCCCAAACTTTGTGACTTCAAAACCATCTCCTCCTCCACTGGAACCCTATATGACCAATG